>OX578216.1:5010000-10010000 GCA_951216915.1 Tetheella fluctuosa | reverse complement strand
TACGCTTTATAGACACTCGTTACACAGGTTGAGCTAATGACTCCACAAATAGCTCCAGTTTTAATAATCTGCAAAATAATTGCACGTCGACTTACGGTGAGGGCAGTGTAAAATGTTCGGAGTTGTCACAGATCCAGTTCTCCCACGTCCAGTCGAGGCACTCTCACATTTGCTGTGGTTCCAGCAGCCAGGTTAACGAACCGGCCCACGATAATATTACAATTTACACGTCATGTGCCATTGTATTTTTTGCCATTCGATGTAGATACCTCACCATAGGTAACTGTTCATTTCGTTGGGAATATTAAATAGAAAGTTAATCATAAAAATCTCGTATACCCAAACCAACATATCAAATATATTGTCTCTGGTCGATTATAGTAATTATCTGTGAATTCTTTAAAAACGCCAGTCATTATTACATTGCCTCGTTTCTATTGGCTAACTATAAGGCATTAGTGGTTGACGTTCAATTACAATGAGCAAAACTTGAATGACAGCCTTCCAAGTCTAACCCAACGGTACGTTAGTGAAGCTATCTAGTATGTAGTTTGAAATACCTAATAATCATTGGTATTGGTTTATAATCTATGTTTTAAAAGATCACGCAGTTAAGTATAGAATTTATATGTTTTGACAGAACAAGTGATTTCGAATTTGTTGATTAGATACTTATCTGTGGTAGTTAGTCAGCTTAATACAGTACCTAAACCCATTCCAGATACATCACCTTAAATGTTTTTTTATGAATAAGTAATAGGAAGTTTATTTGTGACCAAAATTTTACATCCTATGACAATTCTTACACTTCGTCTATTGAGTCTCAATTCACTACTACTACATACGTACAAACCACTACGCTATTCATCATCAATCACTCCGAATGCCTTGTTATATGGTTATTATAGGTAACTATATAACAAGCATTCTTACCACTTAGATTCTTACTTACTTTAATGGTTTATACAATCAAAAACTCAAAACCTAGACCAGACGTTAGTGACGTAGTGTCACTAAGACGTGTCATGGCTAAAAATATTCCATTCACATTTCGTATATTATGAAGCGTGACTACAAAAGGTTTGTTGCACTGTACTGCGCGAGTGTAGCCACGCATTCAATTAATGCTATTAAGTATCTACCTAGCTGTTTCATATTATCACGTCCGTTCTTCCGCACATTAAATATTTTAGTCACATAATAATTACATCTCCTACACTTATGTAATGGATGTATGACATGGATTTATTGTATTAAAATTATCGTTGATGGTACGGGATGTTGTGTTTTCCTTAAACCATAAAAAGGGAGTCTTAAATAGTCGCCAGTCGTTGCATTGCATGCAGTGTCGTTGCACTCTGCACACCTCGCTGTAGAGTCAAGGGCGAATGATGGAAGCGTCATTGCGTGCACATCTTTGCACGCAAAGGTACTTGTTCCTGTTCTCCCCTCGATCGAACGCGGTGGGAATGGGAAACATAGTTTCTTGATTCATAATTCATTAATCCTTTACTACATGAAACCAGACTTGATAATAAATATAAATTTATAGTTACCAACAACCAAGTGCGAGTTCCTGCTTTGTAATACGTAGTTACTATATATTAATTAAATACTACCTTCCTTTCTACGCCACAGCGTTTATTTATAAATTCTATTAAGGCTCCAGTCTCCCTAAAATCAGTGTTCTTGCGGAATTTATCAGAAAAGAAATATTGTTTTTTAGTCATCAGAAAAGCAATAAATGAAATATATTTTACGTTATTTTAAAGTGTGAGATTTGAAGTTTCCAATACATATTTTATTTTTTAATTTGACGCCACTTTTATTAGCTTTGTGAGGCTTTAAACATACCTCTATTTACGTTCCACGCGTAGAGGGTCTCATTCATGCACACGCTACGAAAAAAATATAACAAAAACAAGAAATGTATTCAGATTACATTTGTCGGCATACCCTCTACAATAATCTTATCTAGTTACTTTTTTCCAAATTGTCTCAATTTCTTATTTAAATTGCTTTAAAAAGTTATAAATTTCTGAATTTGACCCTTGCAACATATATTTTTTTCTATTACAAAGTAATGGTTTAGAGAAATCACACTTTAACCACTCCGAAAACAACTACTTATCTGTCGAATAAAACATATATGCATTCAAAAAATCATTTTACCGAAACTAAACAAATAAAACATAAAATGCATCAAAATTCCATTCAATTTCGCTGGGAATTGACAGCGTTCGTTGTGTTATATGTTTAGTCTCGGTAAATTTAGTTTAAATGATTTTTTGAATGCATATATTTTTTATTCGACAGATAAGTAGTTTCTTTCGGAGTGGTTAAAGTGTGATTTCTCTAAACCATTACTTTGTAATAGAAAAAAATATATGTTGCAAGGGTCAAATTCAGAAATTTATAACTTTTTAAAGCAATTTAAATAAGAAATTGAGACAATTTGGAAAAAAAGTAACTAGATAAGATTATTGTAGAGGATATGCCGACAAATGTAATCTGAATACATTTCTTGTTTTTGTTATATTTTTTTCGTAGCGTGTGCATGAATGAGACCCTCTACGCGTGGAACGTAAATAGAGGTATGTTTAAAGCCTCACAAAGCTAATAAAAGTGGCGTCAAATTAAAAAATAAAATATGTATTGGAAACTTCAAATCTCACACTGTAAAATAACGTAAAATATATTTCATTTATTGCTTTTCTGATGACTAAAAAACAATATTTCTTTTCTGATAAATTCCGCAAGAACACTGATTTTAGGGAGACTGGAGCCTTAATCTAATAATAATACATACTACTTTACACATGTTGAATTTTAACCACGCTCAACTTTATAGATATGTATAGGTACTAGTTCTAATTTCTACACTGGTTTGATTCACATGTAGAACATTTAATTCTTATAGTGAGATAATACATGTACGTAAATATGTAGAGTATGTATGTGTATGTATGAAAGAGTTTACTGTATGTTTAGTGGTAGTTATCGACGTTACTCGCCTGTTTCCCGCTGAGATGACCTCGTATCGCCACTCGTTTCCTCTGGCTTTTATAATTTCTGTTATAACTATAACTAGCCATATTTCATGGAAATATAATGTATATTACTTAAGTAAATAATGTTTTTTTTCATTGTTCACAGGATCAGTATGATAACTTAGCCGCCCATACACATAAAGGAATTGAATTTTTAGACAAATACGGCAACTTCGTTAAGGAGAGATGCGCGATAGAATTAGAATATGCAGGAAAACTCAGGTAAGTGTCTAAAAAAAATATAATTCAGACACTATTACTTATGTACTTACACAAAATTAAGTAAAGAAATTTTCAAATTGTTAGATTATTGGTCATAACACTAATTACTAACATTGTTAAATGAATATGAAAGTCTACTTATGAATTGTCATCAAAACCAGCATTACCAGTTTTGATATTTTAACGATCACTTTTACTGTGCTAGAAATTTCGAAAATGCTTGGCGCATGTAGGTTATTACGTGAAATAAAAACGGTATAATATGAATTAATTTGACTAATAATGTATAACGTATTATTATTTACGATTATTTTATTATCATTTCAAATTAATTCAGTTTTGTTTCCTAGTTAGATATTACTTATTATTGATTGATTTATGATTAATTGTGTGAATGTGTCACTGTATGATCCATAGAGAAACTATCAAGTCTAATCAAAAATAAAAACGATCTCACTTACAGGAGGCTCGTCAAAAACTATCAACCAAAAAGAAAAGAGGAAGATGAATACCAGTAAGTATGTTTATACTTTTAGCAAACATTGCACAAAAAAAGGACTGTGTACATGTTACACAGTCCTTTTTTTGTGGATTGGATATGTTTATTGTTTCTTTATTTCTTAAATGTACACAATATCAATGTTAATACATCATGTTATCTAGCTATTTAGGGCAACCCTTCACCGAGGGTAATTGAAAATTTACTCTTTAAGTATGTCAAGTCAATGAAAACATTGTTCTTCGACCAGCTATCTATTAAAATTTAATTATGTCATTTAAGTAGTATTTGTTTGACCTCCGCAGGTATACACCATGTAAAGCATTTAAACAGTTACTCCAAGAGTTGGGAGATTTCGCTGGACAAAGAGAAGTGGTCGCGGAAAACTTACAGTCTAATGTAGTCCGGGAGTTGCATCTACTCGCCAAAGAGCTGCGAGAAGAGAGGAAGGTAAGATATTACATTATATTCAATTACTAGTGACGATGTGGTTGTTATAATAATTATGATTGCGTTATTCACCGGATCACTAACCGGCTTGAGAGGTTAGTGATCAGCACCCGCATTGTGGAACCCTCTCGGATTCAAAGTTTTATATATAACATTATGATATACTCGCTTCCGCCCCTCGAGTTTACCCGCGTTCCCGAGGATCTGTTTTCCGGGAATAAAAAGTATCCTATTTTTACCAGGGTATTATCCATCTATATGCCAATCTTCGTCTAAATCCGTTCAACTATGATTATAAATATCCACAAACATAAATACAAACATTTGCATTTTTTATTATTAGCAGGAAGTAGGATCAGGAGTTAGGTGCTGTATAAAAACTATTATGTGCATGTCTTGTAGTGCGTTACAAATGTTTCAACATAACTACTAAACAACAACAACATAATCTGTGGTATTTATTTAAATTTCTGCCGGGAAATCATTTCTCAACTTTTATTGTGTTCATCTCATGTGGATTTCCTATGTTAAGGAAACACTCACTGAATATTATTTTCCTGTTGTACCTATGTGCGTGGAGTGTAAAAAAAATTACCGCGCATAGTGTTTTTTGTAAGTTTTAATCTTGGACTACTATAGGGCGATAAATTCTCACAACATACATGCATATGCTGATAGCTTAAATAGCGATAGGTATTGACTGGGTATTTGTAAGGATAGTTCCCATGGAACCGCAAGCATTTCATGGCCCAGTGGCTATAAATAGATAACATTGAATGGAGCATTTTGTTAATCGTGCATCAACACGATCATAGAGTGATGTTTTCATAATTTAAGTGCATCAGTATGTTCATCCAGTAAGGTTTGGCAGATTTTTCGGGAAGGTGAACTCCGTATGTGTATTCTTATTGTATGATACTTAAATGTTTCCAAAATTACAGCTACATTTAAACGAGGGCGCAAAACAAATGGGCGTACTAAACTCATCGATAGCTGCTCTGGATAGAGCGCGAAGAGCATACGAGCGCGCCGCCAGGGAGTCGGAGCGAGCCCTGGAAACATTCCAGAAAGCTGATGCTGACCTTAATCTTAGGTAATTGTTCCAAATCCATCTATCCAAGTCTAATTATAAATAAAATTTTATAGTATATGTGAGTGGTAATCATAGAACATACTATGTCATATATGTACGTGTGCATAACGAACGTGTGATATTTTATACTTACTTCATTCTGCGATGGAAGATAACTAATTTATTTCATACTGGGAATATTTACTGCTAAAGCCATGAATTGTTACATCAAAGAGAACTGAATCGCTTTCATTATAATCACTTGTTAGGGTCTCAACCAATGAAAGATAGAAAATTATCCGTTGTTATTGAAAATGGTGCTTATTATTTCATATTTTGGTTCACAGCCGAGCAGAAGTCGAGAAACAAAAGGCGAATATGAAAATACGAAGTCAAGCGTCGGAAGATGCGAAGCTAGAATATACGGACCAGCTCCGCAAGACTAATGAGGCCCAACGACAACACTACGAACAGAGATTACCACACGTTTTCAAACAGTTACAGGTCAGTATTTTTAAAAACCATAATAACATTTGTCACCACAACGCGTTTATCTCATTATTATAGCAACGCGCAAAGATTTGTAATGAAGCCCAAAGGCTGCTCAGTCAAATTGGCGTGTACCTATAATGAATGAATTGTCGCACCGTATCTACGTTTCCTGCAAATATGATAAAATATGAATGAAATATTTTACTCGTTTAATGTTTACCATTACTAACATAACGAACAGCATATTTGCCGACTTACGTAAACACTGGCAAGATCATAATCAATTTTGGCTTCTTTTCTGCGCGGAGTTGTCGAGAAACGTAAACTTTCTAGTCGTTTACATGAGTCATGTGAACTTTGAAACAATTCGGGGAAATGTTGCCTACGAGGGCTGCGAGTGCAACTGCTCTACGCGGTGCATTCTGGCGCCACGCCAACTAGGTCAAATAGAAACACATCATTTATAAAAAACCCCTTTACTCTAGCAGAAATATATTTCTTTCACTAAAACTTTATATACTTTATATATCGCTTATGTTTATTTCAGGATTTAGACGAAAAACGAATTAAAAATATAAAGAACTTTATGTTAAGTTCTGTGGATGTCGAAAGGAAAGTTTTTCCAATAATAATGCAGTGCCTAAACGGAATGGAACAAGCAGCAAATAGTATTAATGAAAAAGAGGTAATGTTACATTTACTTTCAATGTCCATTAAATAAGCAAAATGGTTTCCAATAGAAGTTATGTTAATTTACTCATCATTACTTACTACACATGCTGTTCAATATTTTAGGGTCCATTTTTTTTATCGTTCGATAAACTTATTTTTATTAATAAAACGTTATTTGCACTTCATCAGGTCTAAATTTGTTAAATTTATTTCTTCTGTCTTCTGTATATTATATAAAATGGTAAACTGACTGACTGGGTGATATATCAACACACAGCTCAAACCGCTGGTCCTAGAGACTTGTAATTTTGCGCATAGATACCTTATACAGTGTAGGCATCCACTAAGGTAAGATTTTTGAAAATTCAATCCCTAAGGGTTACCCCCTTAGGGGTTTCGCGGGGCGGTAGGCTATAATTAGTATGATTAAAAATCAATTCTCCTATTTCCAGGACACAAAAATAGTGATAGACAGATATAAGTCAGGGTTCGTGCCCCCCGAAGACTTCCAGTTCGAAGCGGCATCGGGCGGCGACACCACGGACTCTGCGAACATCCACCACCCCATCCACAACCACGCGACAGCCGCTAGGGGAACCATTTCCGGCAATAAAATTAAAAAACGTGGAGGCCTACTGTCTATATTCAGTTCCAATAAGGTGAGGTGCACATGGCTATCTATATATATAGAGTGTAGTATAGGTACCTACGCAGCTAAAACAAGGAAAAAAAGCATTATATTGATAGGTTACTACTCAAAGGTACGAAGGTTATATTTAGTTTTGTTAATTAAATGTATTATTTGTAATATTAGTGCATTTTTGCAAAATATTATCCTGGTTAGTTTTTACGATATGATGTTCTTAGTTTTATTTATTATGAATTATTTTTAGCTCAAAAATTATATACAATATATTTTTAATTTATGCAAAATGCGGTGGATGGGACCGTTTGCTTGAATTTATTGTTATTGAGCTTTTTAGAGCTTATTTATAAAAGGTTTTATTACATGGTTAAAATCTCTCTATGCATGGTATGGGGATACTATGTTTACGAATCAACATTATATAAGTAATTTTATTTTTTTATTTGCATTGGCTTCTTATTTGAACAAGTGGCGTTGAGTTATGAAATTTAATGGAAATGTACTTATATTTATTATGGAGATATATGAATCAGTTTCTGTTTGTCGTGTAAACGATGACTAATCGCCATTTTTTCAAATAGTTATATTATATATTCATGTGTATGTTTGGAGGTACTAATTTTTTTTATATTTCAATCCCCGTTCGATCCCTACCTAACATGGGTTCACATAACAACCAATTGATAATATTGGCTGGCGGCGGCCGGTGCCTTGTCACACGGAAAAAGTAAGTTAACCCTCGGTAGTGGGGACGTTATCCTTGGCATGAATGAATCACTCAGCTATGTCTGTCTATCATCTACCATCTAAACTAGCACACATATTTGTGAAATATTGTTTAATATTACCTACTAAATATAATGTATGTATAATAATATATTTATAAGTTCAAATGCTTTGTTAATAACACTATTTGAAATGTGTAACATATAACTGTTAGTATTAATAATCACATATTAAAACAATATTTTATTAGTAACTATTTATTATTTTATTCGAACACAATAATTATTTTATGTGCCAATTTTAATCTTACTTTGCGGGTATCTTTTTATATTGCTTATGTTTGTATCGTTACTTGACTATGGTGCGGCGTATGTTCTGTTTCTATTATTTATACCCTTGTTTAATGTTCTCTGTTTGCCTCCGCCCCGCCCGCGTCGTCTAACGCTTTGGCTACAGAAGATTGTCGAGGCGTGCAACTCGATCAAGGTCAGTCCTGCGTGACGCAAGCGGTTCTCTGTCTCTGGTCACTTATATCGGTCAAACAATTTCACGAGAAATATCTAGTAACGCAATAAACGTTGCGGTCTGCTTAGGAAGTCAACAAAAAAAGCCTGTGTGACTATTGACGTCAAATTGTTTGGTCCATTAAGCTTATCATGTTCCAAGTATTTTGGTGACAGGTATAGTCAATGACCAATATAAGTTTCCATATCTGAAGAACTGGCTACTAAGCTTGGTTTAACTTCCATGCTTGCACGGCTTTCTTTTTGTTTTCAGCGCACTCTGTCGCACCGTCGATTTCCATGATTTGTGTATTACTTGCGTGTGTTATTCTAGTTTTATATTTTAGTTACTATAATAATGTAATTATAAGTGTTAGGTTTGTGAGTTCAGGCGATGTTGATATTGTCAGCGTTAAAAGATTTGTGTATAGATTTTTATGAGTCCATTCAAAATAATTTGTTTGTGTTTATAATATTTATCACGATAAATATAATAATAGTAATTTGAAATACGAATCGGTTTAGAGGACAAAAGTTGCAAAATGTAACAATTACATTTGTTACAATACACTATTTTAAATGAACTCGAAGTCAGAATAATGTTTGAAATGGTGATATTTGGATTTGGTTTAGTTTTGGTGGAAAGAGTGAGGTCTGCACTAAAAACTGGTTATGCACATTCGGGTACTGAATAGTCTCTCTACTCGTTGAAAGAACATAATTGTTCTTTCTTCGTTTAGGTAGCGCAAATACCCGAATGTGTTAAACTAGTGAATAATGAATAAAAAACTATATTAAACAAATATATAATTTATTTCAGAATAACATGTCGATGGACGGAAAGGAGGATTATTCAGACTTGCCACCGAACCAAAAGAAAAAGAAACTACAAGCGAAGGTTCTCGAGCTGAGTAAACAGGTTTGATTTTGAAAATTAATGTTTTAAACGTGACTCACTTAATGCGAGATATGATGTATACCTATCATATATATACGTATTATTTAACATACGTATGAACAAAAGCAACTGTTTCACAACAAACTAATTTATCTGAGAAAAAGTTATCTTCACCAAACTTACAGCGTTTTGGTGCCGTAAATTCGTAAAATAGAGACAAAACTTACTTTCGCGTTTATGTAATACTATTTTCTCTCTATCTTACTCGCGTTCTAGAGAAATCTAATGCCAATTTTCACCTAAATCCATGTGTTATTGAGTAACAAACGTACATACAAGCTTTCGCAATGATTATATTGAGATTACTGGGATCAGTAGATTACGTAAATGATGATTTAGTGCGTAGAAAAACAAAAAGCAGGGTGGAAAAAATACATGTCTTGAAATCCAGTTAGGTAGTTAACTAAATGTGAGACTAGATCCCACTTGACGGCCTGTTTTGCTGTATTTATCTATAATCATGAATACAATGGTTCTCAGGTGGCCCAGGAACAAGCAGCAATGGAAGGCCTTATGAAAATGAAAGGTGTATACGAAACAAGTCCCGCGTTAGGAGATCCCATGACAGTTGAAGGCAAGTACCTATATTTTATTTAACATTTATGGTAGGTACCGTTCGGCTAGCGTATTATGAGATTTTATTTTATATACCATATAATACATTCTGCCTATTATAAACAGTGATTGTTTCAAACACTCATGGGTGTATTATTCATAAGACACTTATCATTAACTTAGTAGGTAATTAAACAATGTTTAAACCAATTCATGATACCTACTCGTTTGTTATTTCTGTCGAATTGAGGAAAAAAAATGATATCGTGTTTAGTTTCCATGGTGGAAAGGAAAATAAAACAAAGGATTAGTAGGTAAATGCTTTGATTTGATTAGATTACAAGATTTTAGCTGTGGCAATGATTCACACTGTTTATATCTGACGGGCCGGTTGGCGTGGTTGGTAAGATACCCACGCCGCAGGTCGTGGGTTCGATTCCCACTCAGGACAAACATTTGTGTGCATGAACATGTCTGTTTGTCCTGGGTCTGGGTGTTATTATCTATATATGTATGTGTTTACAAAATAAAAGTAATATATGTAGTATATCAGTTATCTGGCTTCCATAGTACAAGCTCTGCTTAGTTTGAGGTCAGATGGCCGAGGAATAATGTCCCAGAATGTCCCAGAATATACATATTATGGTTAAAAAAGAGTCTACAGAAATGAAATATAGCAACTAACTTCATAGCAACAACGGAATAATCAGTACTTAGTCACCCACTGACTAAGTAAGTAGTACATTTTTATTATACAGTTATTCAAAACAATTCATTCATTTCAGAAACAATTGCACTCACATACATAGATAAACGGACTAATATCCGGGAGTAAAATAAATGCTATGGTTCTATGGCGCAGGTCAACTAAACGAATGTTGCGACAAGCTGAAGAAGTTGCGTGCGCAGTTGAACAAGTTCGAGGAGCTGCTGGGGGAGGCCAACAGTCAGGCGAGCGCCGCCGTCGCCGCGCCCGCGCTGCACCCCGCGCCCAGGACCAACGGGGCGCCGCACACGCAGGCCACCAGGTACCGTACCGTACCGTACCGTACCATACCATATCATACCGTACCATACCATATCATACCGTACCGTAACGTCATAAATAGATTAAATAAAATAAAAATACGTAAATTAAAAAAATATGATCGTAAACTCATACATTACTGAAAAATCTTCATCGAGCCATATTTTAATTTTTAAATACGGAAAAAGCCTTATTTATTTGAAGTAACAATTTTGAATCGCCATTTGTTCCATCTCGCCATACATTTTATCTATGCAGTATTAAGTGAATATGTCATTTTGTCAATGTAGCAGTCTAGGTGGGTACCTAAATTTACGGAGTTAAAAAACAGCTCAAAATGGTAAGAGATAATGTGAACGAAGGCTGTAACCATACAACAACACCAAAATCACTAGCTCTCAAGTGCAGCTGCTGATAAACACTGGTTATTTCGTTACTTGGCGATAGTATTCCAACTTGAGGGCAGTAACCAGCCGAGTTAATACTACAAAGTACCAAACCACTGCGCTATGGTTTCCTCACGATGTTTTCGTTCATCGAAAGCTAATTGTAGAATTTGAACCTATATAACCTTCGCTACGACTTTTAACACCACTACCACTAAACCTTAATCACCAAAATAGAAAATATTAATGATGATGATCATGTAGAATTTATTCAACATTCATGTTAGCAAATAAGTAACGTATTTAACTAATAGTTGTTTCGTTATTGCGGTAAAATAATAACTAACGATTAAAACACGTCAATGGAAATTAATCAATTGTATGACGTCAAACTGAATAAAAACAATGTGTACAAAAACCCCGCCGGAATAGTGTAGTCGTGAGTCACGTACCTAACTACGACTTTCGTCCCGTTTGCATGAGATGTACTTCAAAGGCTTGGTGAGAGTTAAAATATTAAGGTACAGAAAGGATCAATTATTAATTTCAATAAAATACATTGCTTATTAGTAATAAGGAAGTATTTATAATCAGATTTATATGAGCCCACGGTTGCTAAGCTAGGCTTGACGCCTGTGTTACAGCAAACAGCGCCGTACCCTGATTATTATGTTTAATTTTATTTAACAATTAGGTTAATCTGTAAGTCCTATTGTATTCTTTCTTTTATTAAAAAAAAATATATAAACTACGGTAAACCCGGCCACGCTTCGCTGTAGCTTTTCCGAATTTTTTCATTGATCAGAAAATCTATTCAATAGCACTTCACAAAAAAAAAATCTATTCACTAACAGAGGAGAAAATGTTACCTAACTATTTTGTATTTTTTTCCTACTTAGATAAGACTAAACAGTTTGCATTATTATTATAAATTTAACTACTTACTACTACTAACGGAGCACTGGCCTGTCCGCACACGTATTGTGTCATTATGTGTGCCTGTACGTGTGTGAGTGACGTTGATAAGGCAATACTATAAGCCGTACTCTACTACGTTGCGGGCAACGATAAATTGGAGGTGTGTGTTGCGGGGGGTGTCCGATTGTCTCTTCTTTACTACCTCGACGTAGGAGACAACTATATACTTCCATTTCTTTCGCACACACTAATAATGATGTTCAATTTATTGCAGCATCGGGTCAAACAGCGAATCCCTATCCCGGTCAGCGTCGGAGTCATCGGTGAGCACGGGGACGGGCACGGGCACGGGCACGGGCGCGTTCCCCGGCGGGGCGACGGTCCCGGGCCGCGCGGCCGGCGGCTCGCCCGAGTCCGGCCTGGGCGGCGAGCTGGCCGCCGCGCACGCGGACCACGCCAACGGCGACCACAACGATCAGGACAATGATCATGATCACGAGTCCGATTTCGATAGCTATTCATACTGCGAGCCCGATCTCCAGCCCGTTGGCTACTGTATGGCGCTGTATGCGTTTGAAGGTTGGTTGTGGTAGTATTTTTAAAATGGAGTTCCTCTCTCGCGTAATAAATCGCACTAAAGAGAGGTATTACATGTCGATTCGCATATCTCTGCTATTAGAATTTGAATCACTGAATTTCTTGATGTTAATTCCATATAACATTTTCAATATAATGTATACATAGCCATTTATTTATAAATTATTAAAAAAAATGTAACGGGGACAGGTATCGGCAGCGGTTCAACGATGCGTATGGAGAGTGGCGAGAGGCTGCTGGTGCTGGAGACGGACGCGGGCGACGGCTGGACCCGGGTGCGGCGCCACCCCACGCGCGAGGAGGGCTTCGTGCCCACCACCTACATCGCCACCACGCTCTACAGCGACGGCAACCTGCACTAGCCGGTATGTACGGTACGGTACACCACATTACAATACAATACGGTTTTTATCATTGATCGGTATTATGCTTTACGTAATATTGTTGCAATCAGTTCCTATTGGAAACATTCAATAAATCGATAAAAATATTACAATGTCGATAATGGTTCCATTTGTAATGAAGCACTGTTTACATATGCATTTGACTTATACTATGTAAAAATTATTTTATTACACTAGAAATTTATATTATAAATAAACAAAGAATGTATGATACCATTAAGTCAGTCGTTTTTTTCGCGTGACACAATGTGTTCGGATCGTGTAAGTAATTTCCCGCCACCGCCGTTGCACTTTGCATTTTGATACTCAAAAGAAGCTTATGTACCCGAAAGGAATCTAAGTGCCACTGGTACTATCCTAATGGTACATAACGAGTCAAGACGAGCTCAGACGGCCTTCTCTCGTAGACCGTCTCTCTTATATTATTCCGCAAAAGTCCGCTGCCGAATATAACTTAATATTCATCCGTTATATCTAGCTTTCCACCACACGGTTTCGCTCGCGATCCCCTATTTTACCCCTTTGGGGTTGAATTTCGGAAAATCCTTTCTTAAACCTTCTAAATTTCGTGTTTCTAGGACCAGCGGTTTAGGCTCTGCGTTAATTATAACTTGTCAGTCAGTGTCAGTCAGGACTCCTTTTTTTTTATATAGATTGTAGCTAATGTAATATTTATATTTCAGATACATCATCGATTGAGACGCGAGCATACGTCATCGAGCTGACAGTGCGTGATAAATTAAAACGTAAAGAATTAAATGAATCTCGCGCAGTGTGTCTGTGTGTGCGTGTCGCGCGGTGTCGCGTCGTGTCGTGCGAGTTGTAATGTACGCCAGCTTTTAGGACGTTGTCGCCTCACACGCGCCGCGATACTGTATTCAATGAAATGTTCTTGTGGCCTATATAGTAACAAATATTTTTGCTATAATTTATCGTTATAAAATATTAGCATTATTTTTTTATCGTGTCCCTTCTATTCCGATAGTTATCATGGCGGTGCCCATCAATGAACAAAAAGATTAAATCATAATAACATTCCATGATCTTATTTATTGTGTATATTGTTGGTTATATGACATACATATTTTCTTGTATGAATGTATTATACCGTAATAGCGTAATGTTAATTGTAACGTTGTGTAACTCATCTTCATTGTGCCAGCTATTTACGTATTAAGGATTTTTTCGTACTTATGAATTATTCTAGTTATGTTATCTTGCTTTTATGTGATTCTGCCATTGAGTATTTGAAATTATAGCAAAAATAGGGTTTAAACTTAATTATGAAGTGTAAAATATGTAAACATTGAACTTATCTCAAATTTAAATGTTAAGTCTTCTTACATTGACATGTATTTAAATAACGATTTATAGACGTAAACTGTATCCAATATCACATGTTGTATCATATAATGCTTATGTTAATTAAAATTTACATAGTTATAATGCTAGCTGAATGTCTTAATTAGCCAATGCTATTTTCTGAATATTTGCTGTATGCGAGGAACGTATAGTTAATGTATTTATATATAGGTGAGGAGAGGCATGAACGTGCGTATATGATTTTTCTATAAAATAAAACTATATGAGGACATTGTAAAAACGTTTTTTAATTCTAAAACCAAACGAACCTTTACTGAAAATGACTAAACTGCAACAAATGCATGTTGAAATATTGCATTGTAAATTGGAGGGTGAGTTAAAAGTAAATGTTTGCATTGACATCCAATTTGACAAGAGCGGCGGCCGTGAGGACGGACGTCCTGCCTGTCGGAGCGCTCTTGTGCAAGATCCTCAAGAGTTCCTTTCTAAGTCAGGCCGATAAATTGCAACCTACCACTTCGATAAACGATTCATTAACCCTAATGATTCTATAATAATATAAGTAAATGATAGAAGCACTGTAAATTATTATTTAGACAGGTAATATTGTAGGTTGCTTTGTTGTAGATGTTTACTACTATCAACATACTTGTACTATCCTACTACTCCTCTCTGTTATTTAGAAAATAGCGCCTAGCGTAGATCTGTTCGCTCCCAAAATTTGTCGCCACTAGATCTTGTCGGTCCCTAGTTTGAAAGTTATAAGGGTTGGTAGATCTACCAGAATTGGTCTGTTCCACCGCTATTGGAAAATATTGCGAAGTCGTTGAAATTAATAGCTAAATATCAGATTTTACCTATCTATGGTTTAAAAGTTACATACATCTGTACATTCTAAAGTTATTTATACACAAGCTTATGCCCCGCGATTTTACCCGCGTTTCCTCGAGATCGTATGTTTTATCGGGATAAAATGTATCCTGTTACCTAACAGTCATGAAAATCCGTTTAGTCAGCCCAGCCGTGATGAAGCTGAGTGTTAACCAACACACACACACACACACGCAAACTTACGCATTCATAATATTCGTATATGTTATTTGCTGTAGTTCAACTTTCCAAGTTCAATATGTTATATCTAGTTTCATTTATTGCAGCATCAAATACAAAAATAAAATGATAACAAGCACTTATTATAATTTTAAATTCGCACGCGACGTGCTTACGGCTTACATTGCGTTTGCTGTTCTATTGGCCGAGTGCAACGCCTTCCGTGTCTCGCCACGCAAGTGTTACATAAAAACCGACCGTTTATGACGTACTTAATACATAGCTGGTTCTTCAGATGCCGTCTACAATAAATGTTATATGCGCGTCGATGTATGCTATTTGGGTGAAATTCACTTGTGAAGGAAAGCTAAGTACCATAACTCCCAAGTCTAAACAAGTTTTGTGGGATTTGCGGGCACGTCATCCCGAGGTCGGGGATTGTGCAAATATTTAAATGGTTTTCCTGCTCCGACTCCAATAGTCGTGAATGTTGCATAACAGCAATTCTATGGCGTGCTGAGAAAAGTTGTAATACTTCTCTGCACTTTTCACATACCTCCCTACTTGGGTTAGTTGTTAAATAATAAGAGATAAAAAAATATCATAGCTATCGATCGGTTCTTAAGTTTTTCATGGAATTTCCGTCATAGAGGTATTTTTTTTTGTCAAATCTTTTCATTTATTGAGAATCATCTTCACTAATTATCTACCTACCTATTAATTACATTGGTACACTAACCGCCTTGTATTACGCACCACAGCAGTATTTTTCGATAGTACATAAAATATCACAGTATCTTCCTCGTGTATGGCCTTTAGGCGCTTTCATAGCCCTATGCATTATTTCCCTAAGGGAGTTTTGGCGAGCATCCCGATCGCTTCTGGCAGATTTCAATCCGTTTTTCATATCTGAGATTATGAATTGAAAAACGAATTGAAATCACTGTTCCCCGTAAAATGGAAAATAAAACAGAAAAGGGATTTTACGGATAAATATTCCAGAAAATCTCACTGCGCTAAACGAAACGTAGACAATAATTAAAGTCAAAGTTGACGTAAAGGAAATTAATTAATTTTGAAAAAGCTCCTTGCGGCGCAGGGGGTAGGGGTCAGTGTGGGTTAGGAGGGTTATGGTTACGGTGGCCAATCGTGTTAGCCAGGGGCGCAAAATTTAGTAATTCGTAAATATCTACCCTTAGGCGAATAAATGCCACGACAGCCCCTAAGAAGCAAGATGTCTGTCGCCAATTGAAGGGTGTTACGAGAACAGCATAATGTATTTTTTTTGTAATATCGATATTTTGTAGCTTATGATCAAAACCATTTGGCATCAAAATATCGAAAAAGGGTTTTTTTTTCCAAATACCTACTTAACATAACACATACATGCTCGCTCTAGTTTCATAATATATTTCTTTAATTATATTTCCTTTGATTCCGCAATAACTATTTATAGGAAGAGCGTGTCACCCACGACACAGTGACCTAATTTATGTTTGGCTAAGCTCCTACAGCTTAGCCAAACATAAATTAGGTAGATACCTACTTTTTTCGGAATACCTAAAGGTATTTTCATTTTTTATCTTATATTTGGTCGAAAATTAAAAAAATCTGCTCTTCCTTACATTTTGTTGGAGTATGGAACAGCAGTTTTTTTTTGAGTTGGCACATAGTAAAAGTTGTTTGTATTGACATCCTGAAAGTTTAGCTGTATTTTTCAAATCCGTATGGCGGCATAGATTTTGACGTCAGGAATTACATGCTCCTTTAGAAATAATTAAAACTGGCCAAGTGCGAGTCGGTCCGAGGTCTTTATTAATTGGCGTAACTATCTATGTATGGGGACATCCTTTAATTTTCAACTTTTTTTATATTTTGGAATTTTTCCTTTATTTGTGTTGCCTTGCTTTTTGCCAAATTCCGTGATTCTAGGTCAACGGGAACTACCGCAAAACAAATAAAAGGGCCAAAAAATCGCGTTTGTTGTATGGGAGCTCCCCTTAAATATTTATTGTATTTTGTTTTTAGTATTCGTTGTTATAGCGGCAACAGAAATACATAATTTGTGAAAATTTCAACTCTCTAGCTATAGCGGTCCTTGAGATACAGCCTGGAGACAGACAGACGGACGGACGGACGGACAGACGGACGGACGGACAGACGGACGGACAAACAGCGAAGTCTTAGTAATAGGGTCCCGTTTTTACCCATTGGGTACGGAACCATAAAAACAGTTATATTGTCTGATTTGATTGATAGGGTATTTAAGCAATAAGCAGTCGGAAAATGTTAGTTTTAGTTCATAAAATAACTTAATTAATTTTAAAATTCATTTCAAAGTTTTCAGATTTTTTAATCTGTTTCTAAACAAGTGAAACAGTAGCCGCCATTATAATGACGTCATACGGTGCTGTATGTAAACTAAAAAGTGTCAACTGAAGTATTATTATTATTATTTTTACACTAGTATTCATCCATTCAGGAACAGCACACTAATAAAAAGGATAATAGCTCATCTTTAATTTATAAAATTTTATAAGTCCAATTGAGACCAATATCAGCGCATTTATTTACTTACAAGAGACCAAATACCGTAATGACCGTAGAGTAACATGGCGTCCAGCGTTTTCATCAAGCTACGCGCGAAAATTGAAAATGTAAAATTTAAATGCATTTTTATGGCACTTATCGATTGAATAAAAATTTTGTGTTTTTTTGGTGGCTTATTAGCACCTTAGGAACGAATTGAGACACTTTTCAAAAATAGGTGTAATACGCTTTTTTCAAATTGAGATGTTTTTTTTTTTTTACTTTGCATAGGCTTGTGTTTGACCTCAATTTCACTATGGTAGGTGGTGATGTGGCCGAAGGTGGTAAGCACACAAAGCCTAGAAGGATCTAGATCTCAAGTGCAGCTGCCGGAACACACCAATAGGTGTTTGGCGACAGATATCTGGGAATTGTGCATATTCCCTATATAATTAAAAAAAAAAAAAAACGATAATCCCTATAGGAATAAACCCATAGGATTGAGATAAGAGAATGATAACCGTGACAATTCGATTCCATATGTCAATCCCATATAAAACTGACATTTCTACTAACGAAAAAACATTTTTTTTCTGCGCCGCTCTGGTGCGATAGGCACGCGTTTTTAATACGCATTTTATTGTTAAATCATAGTAAGCGTGTATGAAATGAAATTCTAATTTATAATAACACAAGACATTTTTAATTTGAGTGACCCATTATGAGGTTCCTATTCAGAGGATATCTGTGGTTGCCTCCACGCTTTGCTCACAAAGTAAACATTATTAGTAATTATTACTAACTAAATTATACAATCAAAACTTGCATTAATGATTTAATTGTTTCAATTAAATGGATACAATTTGCATCATAGGTACAAGTGTCTTGCTGTGTGGTGGACTAGCTTACGCAACACAACCTGCCACAAAGATCTGAATTATTGCGCAATCTCTTCTACTAAAACTTACCTACTTTCATCCCGTCCAAAAATGGGACAATATCATACACCTATAAAGTAGGTACCATCTGAGCTCGCAGATGGTAATGGTCTTTAGAAGAAACAACCACGCAAAGGCAATGAACGTTATTTGTTATTGAAGTACCTACCCATAGAAGCCTGGAGCACAGAATATATAAAATAAAAGTAGGTAATTCAACACAAATACACTGATATTCAGCCTTTCTTGTAAGGGTTAGTACACCCTGAAATACGTAGATATGTTTTTATTCTTTGTCCTCTATAATGATTTTGGTAAAGACATCGAACTTAAGGGAAGCGTTATCTTTTAGTCAATTATGTAATGTAATGTAATGTTATCTATATAAAGTTAGATATAAGTATATTTTTTTATTCTAAGGAACGAATTTATTTACTTATAGAATTAAATTTACAACAAGTAAGTATGTAAGTATTTTGTTACCTTTGAATACGTACCTAGATTATTTTTCACGTAAGACAAATCGTTGGATACATTTACATAACAGACATGTTCTTGTTACGGATATCGGCGATAAGCTCGAGCTCTACCATACCTAAGAAGGTAAGTAAAACAAATGAGGCGCGGGGTGTGTGGGATATACATACATTAATTGAACATTGTAATATCAGGGTGGTAAGTAGATTATTACAAACAAGTTTGTAATAGCCTTAAATGTAGTGTAATGTATGTATACAAGTAAAATAAAATAGAGTAATCAATAGTAAAAATAGGTAAATCAAGTAAGTATAAAGTTGCACATATTTACACATTAATTTAATTTATAAATAAATCCAGATATCCAGAATTTTGGCAAATGGAAAAATACTATTGATAACAGTAGCGACAGAATATTGTAAAAGTTATTATAAAATCAAACATATTATATTATAAAACTGTGTACCTACCCACAATTTGCCAGAAAAACTTTAACACTGCTTTCTGGGTACTGACTCTCGGTACCGATATATGTATACATATTATAATATTGATAGAGAGATAGTCTCATAAAAATTACCGATTAATTGATCATATAAACCTCATTATTTGTTGTAGTGTTTCGTATCTTTTTAAAAATAAATCCGCATAATTTTGTGCTTGCTTTGGATGATAGCTGTAGATTATTGCAACGTGATGTAATTACAACGTTTTTGTTGTATGTGTAGGTAGCCAATTTAAACATCTAAGTACCATTGGTTCACACGCGTGTTGGTTATATAAAAGAAAAATTACCGCGTGGTAGGTACATAAGCAATGACTACGGTTCCGCTGGCACCAATCACTGAATATAAAAAAAATATGTTAATTATTACCTACATATAAGTACCTATATACTGATTATCACCCATGCATTAATGTTAAGGTAGGCACAATATTTGCCTTCCATGCCTCTAAGCTATGAAATTGGTCAAATAAACATTTGAAACGTTTATTACAGTTTATTAGTATTTGTCGATAAATCAATGGGTACTGACATAATACCTAATGACCGAGTCGTGCACATGTTCACAAATTAATTCAAAACCTTTACAGGAGTGTACTTATACATTTGGCATTAAAAAATCTATGCACGTTTTGGCGGACGAAGCCTTCGGAATGAGGAGAGGATTAACTTTCCTCCACCGAAAAAAGGTCACAAAAGGTGGGCTTATATTTCAGATTCTTTGTGAATATGTAACTACCCCATCAAAAAAGAGGATTAAGGATGTTCAGTGTTGTTATTTGGAATAAAAACATAGATATGCCTCCCGTATTCAGACCTGCTCGGTTGCGGTCCCGATTCGGTAGACGAACCGATTGATAGTCTACTGAATAGGATGGCTCATTTCAGACTTCCATTTGGAACGAGGCAGTCGATCGGTACACGATCGCGGCAAATGAATTCTTGGCTAACACAGAATCAGCCTAAATTTTATAAAATAAAATCGTCCGTTGCGAACGGAATGGCAACCGAATGGGTCTGAATAAGGGGGAATATGCGATATTAATGTAGGTATACCTACCCCAATGAAATTATAAGAAAACATGTGGAAGGTCATGAATATTATACACAAACAAACGTAACAAATCCCTGCTTAAATAGGAGCAGGAACAAGAACATAAAATATTTAAAGCGAATTCCAAATATCCAGAATAGAATAGGACCGAATCGATTGCATATTCAACTACTGTTTGATTGCTCTGATGCCGCAAACATTCCGGTACCGGATGAGACCTTTCGACACGAAATTAATTCAAGACTGCGAGAAAGAATTCGGATCCTTCAGATTGAGCAATCCAAACTTTTATCGAGGTTACCTACTTGATATTTCAAAAATGTATGTTTCTTACGAAAAAAGTACTGACACCAATGAAGGGATATCAACACGTCATAAAGGCGGTCGCGGTGCCATGGTGCCATTGTCGATGTAATATACGAATAGTAATGTGACTCTGCTCTCGGGCGGTGAATACTAAAGGGCATGTAATTTGTCAGACCCCGAATATTGGGCGCTCGCGTCATCATCGCGCTTTTTTGTTATTCTAGCCTCACTCGCTTCCACTTAATGAAACTCTACTGACGTTCAATTAATTTTATTGTAAATAAAGGGTGGAGGCTGTTCGCGAGGGCACCATTTGTGTAGGTAATTAGATGACGTTAGTTAGGTATTCGCAGAGTACTCGGCAGCGAATGAGGGGCGGTTCCAACAGGGGTGGGGAGCGCGAAGATTAGGTTTTCCACATTGATGTGTCTGTTTACATAATAAGTGCAAATGTTAAGGCAGTAGGTACGATGTAAGTGATATTAATTTGATGTAGCATACTTTCATACCGGTCGGTTGGTGGTGGAGAGTGCGCCGCGCAGTGTCCGAACGACTGTCGACTCCGGCGCAGCACGCGCACTACCATTGCTCACGGCTGGGCAGTCATCGCGAAAACAACTTTACATCTCGCTATTTCATAATAGCATATTCGATACAAAGAGGGCCAGCTCAGCCACAGTGGAAATTTTCAGTAGTGATAGTTTCAATTAGGTAAATCCGTAAATATCCCAGGATCGAACGGAGAACAAGAGGTTCGTATTAACAAAAATGCTATTCCCTAAATTATGTTTAAGATCGGACTTTCTTTTCTATTATTTTGTGTGGGATTATTCGTCGATATTTTTACTTTGTACTTTTCTTTTATGATAAAACAAAGCAATAAATGCAAAAGTTTGTACTTATAAGGTATTGGATATGATCATATACATATAATGACTCAATCATCGCGTAGCGACCGAATTGATTTGGATGAAAGCTGGAACCTATTAGTAGGAAGACTATACTATATTATCCGAACCGTGTGTTAGAGTCTGACTATTCACAAGTGCCTGTGAAGGCCTATTTGAATGAATAAATGATTTCATTTCATATACATCTATGCTGAATTAACACAAACGATTATTTGGTACATGCGGATAAAGTCGCGGACAGAATATTATCACCCAGGTGAAATTGTGAAAAGTCCTTAACAAAAAAAAAACAATAAGAATAGAAATAAAATAATACCTAGACAGAGCGTACTTATCAAAAGTTTAACACGAGTACGTTGCGTCACAGGTAATCTGTTACATTGTGTAATCATCAGAATGTCAGTTAAAGTCATTAAACTTGAGAGTGCCTAATGGTTTCTTGGCAAGCGTCTCAAGCTGCACAAACTTATCCTGACAAGCAAATTGAACAACTTTGTATAATAGGTAGAAATAGTATTATGCGCTTCTGTTGACTACTGAGTGCCATGTGTAGAAGGTAGTTCGGTAACATCCTACTGTGATAAATTTGTATTATTTAAGATCAACCATATACTTACCTACCTACACCTAGGCATGTTTACAAAGTTGGAATAAGTGTTTAATTATCGTCGTTAGATTATTTGGAATGTCTGGGTTAAGCCATCATTTAGGCTTCCTAATAAGAAATAACTTTTCCCCAATACAAATTGCATTTAAAATTAAATGAGCTACATTTATAAGTAGGTTTGTATGGAACTATTAAGTAACCGTAAATAACCTGTATTAAAAACATAAATAAAGAGTACTTACGAAGTTTCCAAATCACACCTTCGTAAAGTAGAACAACTGAACATTGCCTACGCCTAGCGCACCGCGTCGCGAACAAGTAAAACTGCCTTACTTAATTCAGATACAAAATGGTTTCATAATCAGTAGGCAGGTATATGTTCATTTTCATTATAATCGCATTAATTCGGCATTCGATTCATTATAATTTGCACGCTCCTTTAAAAAGTAAGTAGCGTTTGTCATAACTGAGTTAATCATCACCACGGAATTCACTTAAGTACTTAGGTACACTACCATTGCATCGTAAAGTTGCATAAAGTTAAACAAAAAGAACCGGTCTTTAGTTTGCCGCTCCATTTCAGTTAGAAGGCATCGCGGTTCAATACACTCACGAGGAAAGGTGAAAAACTATGTGCTTACGGTATGTTACCTACCAAAGACGTTAGACTCTATTGGAGTCTTCGTTTTTATATTTTTCTTTAAAGTACACTAACTAAGCGCATAAAAATAAATAAGTAGGTATTTTACTGAACCCATAAACACAGTTATACTGTGCCATAAACGACGCTGTTGGGTCGCTAATTACATTATCATAATTATAAATTTATTTACAACAAGTATTTACAATATAATAGTATAAAATACAAACTATAATATTATTATGTGGAAAATTTCCTCAAAGCTCCCGCTGCTGCCGATGGGCAATGTTTCCAACAGGGTGACAGCGTTCCCTTTGCATTTTGTATTCTATGTTTTAGTACGATTGAATTATTCTAAAACATAAAGCTTTAATAGGTTATAGACTTAGATCTACTCATAAAGTTTGTAATGATAGATAGTTTTTATGGTTACCCATAATTATATCCCAATTTTACTTACACTTTTATAATGTAGCCCAAGTGATATAAGCTTACCAAAATATAATATCAAAAAGACAAGTTGAGATATTATTTTCCAATTTCGTCCCTCTCCATAATCTGTTAAATAATTTCGTATCTTTGCCTCAATACTATACCTAACATAAATGATAATTAAAATTCTACAAATATTTATTTTGTTAACATTGGTAAAAAGTAGTCTTCCCAATCTCAATAACTTAATTTCAGTAGTTAGTGAATTACCAACCTGCAATATAATTTTTTATATCCTAAACCTATAGAAATAACTATACACATTATAATAAAACTACCTATACAATTAGAAATCTTATCATTCAAACAACGAAATGTATGTATGATGTATTATTCAACAATGCTAATAGCTCACGTGAAATCATAGACCTAATATTATGTAGTTGCAAAAATCTCGAACTTCTTCAAATGTTAGGTATCTAAACAAACTATAAAGCCAAGCAAACATTCGCATTAGGAGAGCATCACCCGCCGCACCGACACCGTACCCAAACGTGTAGCCGCAGCCGCAGCGGATCTGACAAGCTATGAACTTTCACCGTTTGTTAGTTTTACCTCCGACAAAGATGTCAAGTTGCGTCACATCATTTATGTCACTAACAAGGCGTGTGCGCACTTTTATATAAGTATAGATATTGTATCTTGCCGCATTTGAATAAAATGTATCAACTTTTACTTCATAGAGAGTAATTCCTACTTCAAAACCAAAATGTTAGAGTAAGCGATGACACTTTATCTTCGATTGTCCTCGTTTCTCTATAACAAATCACCCCATCATGCTACTGTACGTCGGGTGATCGCAAGTAGGTATCACATCTAAGATTTAGCAGTCCGCCCATATGGGAACTCCTAACATACGATGCCCTACTTTATTACTTACTTACTTCAAAAGAATTGTCGGGTGTGACCTCGTACCTACAATGGCTGACAAATGAAAACAAAATGCCGTCACCGTCTGTGACATTACAATTTCACATCAACTGACTTTCTTCGGTATTCGTTAGCCACTATGATAAATTCATGTTTACCTTGGGAAATCTGTTTGCGTATTGCAGTTTTTATTTGCATAAAGGTGAGGCGGCGAGCTTTTACTGAGTTCATGTAATATTTAGTGCAGTATTTCGGCCGACCGTTGTACGTGAACTTGAATTTGAATTTTTAATTAAAATAGCTTTGGAGAATTTGAATAGGTAGCTTATAATTTATTCAAAGTATTCATGATTGCTTTCTTCTTTTTTTTCCACCATGTTCGGGTGGAAAAAAACTGACTATATAAATGAAATGCATGGTTATTTCCCTAAGGCCGTCTCGTAGCGCTTTTGATTATTTATTTTTTTACCTAAAGGTATGACAAGACCTTGTAACTTTTATATTTAATCAAAGTACCGAGACAAAGAAAATATGAACTACAAATTGAATTTCATATTTCTAGAGGCTTCTGACGTGTAGATTAAAGATAAAGTATCTCCATCATCTATCTATTTTAACGAACCCCTCGTAAATGTATAATTATGATATAGGGTCATGCAAGTGACCGTAAAGTTTTACGACTGTTTTGTTCTACAAATTAAATAAATTTGAAACTATCCAAATGAAACGAGAGCATTGTATAACTTACAACGCGTGATGATGTGTATTGCAACATTTTGAAACGGTCTTTATGACCCCATTGAATACAACATTCTATCTAACAGCCTATGTTTGGTGTCAAAAACTTTTTTGAGCCTAATATTAAACCTACTATTATGTGTCTTAGTGTTATAATTTCGTATAATAATTAACTTTAACAGAAACTGTTTAGTTTATTTACCTTCATACTTATGTTAGTTGCATTGAGTAACATAAATCAAAATAACTATGAGAAACGAATAGTAAGGTACCTATCTATATTTTGGTAATGTTCGAGTGCTGTACATACCTACTTCGAATTCTCGTTCGAATGTTCGTACAATCGATGGCGTCAATTCACAAAAAAGTATGTGACCAATAATAGCCGCTGCCTACGTTTTAACTTATATGTAATCAATTTTTTTTCTATAAAGCAATTCATTACGCTGAATAAATTATAAGTGTTTTTTCAGAGATCGTATTTATCAGATATTAATTAAATAAGCAAAGTCAAACGAAAATTCCAAAAAAGGTATAAAACAACATACCTAAATAAATAAAGAGCTCTTTGTGCGACGTGATCTCTTATATTGCTATAAAAAAATCTCGCGAGATACAGCATAAAGAAGTGGATATAAATATTACCCTACCATTCCTCTAAAGAGTGTTTTGTTACAAGTTGTTATTACGGCACTTATAGGATAATGTTTCTTCGTCGCACATTCTTTTCTCGGTTAGATTAATAATCCGTGTCTGATGGCCATTCTAAGGTTGGTAAATGGTCTCGGGTAATCTTCTTATTTGTGGAATCCCTTGTTATCGCATTTAGTAATAAGAGCTTTGAAGACTTTCACTGTCTATTAATGGATTTAATGATAAATAAATGGATGTCCGTATTTTTTCCCTTATTGACCAACAAGAAATGTACAATAATTTGTTTGGGATTATAGTCAAACTCTTTAACAAAAAAAAGTCGCCATTTATATTCTGTGATTAAATGGGTCTTACCTAAGTCATACATATTCAACGAATCAGTCATAAAACAGATTGTTAGTCCGTCCAGTAATTATCGTCCTATTGCTGTTTTATTTCAATATTATGAGGGCCGCGAACAACAATACTCCGCCAAAACCACAACCACAGTAGCGTCGTCATAGATATTTGCAATATTGCTGCACCGGATGCAGACGCAACTATACAATACATCACTTGTCACAATTAACTTACTTATTATCTTTTTTACATTTATGACGTTATTGCACCGAATACGACATGTGTGAAAGATTTTTTACATTCCATATAAAATCAGAAAAGGAGAAAACTGATTCCTTTTCTGCTTAAAACGTCTGTTATGTGACAAACCTAAAGACCTTTACTCAATAAAATTACAGCTAAAAGGTTGGCTGATATTTTGTTATAGATGTAGGGAAGGATTTGTAGATGTCCTCAAATTGGCATTTTCTTTATATGGAGACAAGGAAATATTTTTTTCCGGATATGATCTCCTAAGGAAAATATAAACACAATATTTACACTACCTACCGAAGGACAAACCACATTTGGCTTTTATTATTTTGTTACATTCGTTACAGCTAATGTAATTTTCAATAATTACGTACGAGTGTATCTTAAATTACGAAAAACACTCAATAACATATCGAAATGGACAACAATAATCATTAAGCTTAATTTACGCTCGTATAGATTAAAGTTATTAAGTTGTTACACGTAAGTACTATCACAACTCCAATCTCGGCGAATGTGGCAAGTCCAAACTTCATCTGTCTACATAAGGGGGATGCAAAGTTATGACACTTTATGAGTCTGATAAGTGGATTTAATTAAAACCGGTGGCCGGTATATATTTGGTTTCTTCCTCTATTATGAAATAGGTGCAATATCACACTGCAAACATAACGTAATGTCCCTTTTTATAGGTTCTTTATAGAAATGCAAATAATAATCTATATCCTACCTATACGTACCTATAGGACCTATAGGTATAAAAATGAATCCCTCCCTATTTCCCTTGGTCCCGCCATAACTTGAGAACGACCTTACCAATTTCATTCGATGTTTTTTTAAGTTTTCTAAGGTTCTTACGAAAAAAATGAGAAAATTGCGCAGAAAATTAAAAAAAATAAAAACGTCTCACAATGTTGGGCGATGAACTAGTTCATACCGTATGTATACGATATCGCTAGATTAAGAAGCACATACGGTTAATATGTAATCACTACCTATATGATATTAATTAGCTTGGTAATATTATATTATTTACCACCAAAAAAGATATGTCAAAACTAGCAAAGATTTGAATATAAAAACAGTCAGTAGAGTCAAAGTCCAAGAGGTGACCATGACTGTCAAATCACCTTTTCATCATATTTCTGCATTTTCTTTTTGTTTTCGCTTTGAAAACATTATAATTATATCTTATTTAGGTCAATAAATATCATTTATCATCTTCTAATCTAAAGTCTTCGGTGAGGCAGGAAATTACAACGAATGAACATACCAAAAGTACCTATTCCCTTTCACCTATCTATGTTTGTCTGTTAGGTAGTTTGTAGCGTTGCGTTAGTGCATGTATAAAACATCCGATTGCGATGAAACTTTGGTGAATTGCAGTGCGCATGGCCGTATTGGTTTCAGACACCAAAAATAAAATAAAAGAGGTATTGTAACGCATGCCAGACATCAGCTACATCTATAATTATAGCTTAGTTTGGGGTCAGATGGCTGTGTGTGACGAATGTCTCAGAATATATTTAAAAAACAATATATAAAATCAACATCGAAATACAGAATTTTATTGTTCGCTTATTATTTAACTTAATTAAGTACCAACCATTTACATAAATCTAAATAGTACGCAAGATTCAAAGCTGCTGTTTAATTAAGCGATGTAAAATCAAATTACAACAAAGATAGTCTATGTAACTTAATTTTGAATTTGCTATTAAGCTAGTTACCTACTTAATCGCGATTCATACGATTAAATATTTAACGTATCTGAATAATTCCAGTTTTAAATAGAGAAATCCGCTCAACAAGAAATTATCCGATGAATGGACCAGCGTCAAAGCTGGATTAATAGCTGACCCCAAAAAATGGTTTGTGTACCTGTTGGAAACAGTTAGACCTGTCGTGCCTAACTGTTTCCAACGAATAAACTGTCCGCCCTGCCCGACTTAATAAACATTAATTAATTATAATAAAGAGTGTTTAGTTTCAGGTCATTGTTGCAAGTTAACAATGCTGTAATCTCTTTTATTGTGCTTTCATGGATAATGAGAAAATATAGGTAATGTGTTCTCAAAACCACTAGATTCTACTAGTAGTAGAAGTAGAAATAGTAGTAGCTGTAGGTAGGTATAATGTAAGTAAATAGTAGTATTTTATGCGACTCTTGGAACAAAATGGCGTCTAAATTTAGTTTTGGGCAGACAGATAGATTACTTTGTAATCCCAAATACCTAGTCTTGCCATAAATATTGTCACAAAGAAAAAACTTTTTTATTGCAAATAATATTTATTACTCTTACAGTATGTTAGTTTAATACATAAATAAAAAACAATTTAAAATATAAAAAGCTTATTCGAAGTGGTCTCCATTGGCTGCAATACAGTCCTTTAAACGTTGAGGCCAGTTATCAATAGAAGCACGCACTCTTTCCATGGAAAAATTCTTCACTGCCAATCGTATGGATTGTTTTAGGGACTCCAAATTATCATGGCGTTTAGAGCAAGCCGTACTCTCTAAAACTGACCATAAATCACAATCCAGCGGATTAAGATCGGGACTAGACGACGGCCAGTCTTCAGCTCTGATGAAGTCCGAAACGTTTACTTCCAACCAAGACTGCGTGGACCGAGCTTTATGACCCGGCGTCGAGTCTTGTTGGAAGGACCATACTTGGTTATTGAACATGGTGTTGTTAAGGGGCTTAACTACCTTCTCAAGAATGGTATCTTGATACACTTGTGCTGATGTTTTGATTCCTTTTTCACAAAAATATGGCTCAGTCACTCCTTCATAGCTAACACCCCACCAAACCATCACTGAAGTCGGATAATGCCCACGTTGCACTCTGTCGACTAATTGGGAAGCTTCCTTAGAGCTTTGAGCATAAATACGATCATTTTGTTTGTTAAAATGTTGCTCAACTGTAAAGATTTTCTCATCCGTAAACAAAAAAATTCTGTGACCTCCCATTGCGTACCGCTTCAGTAGTTGTTTCGATTTTACCACCCTATTCTTTTTTAAATTATCAGTTAAAAAATTACCAGTGCGTCTCTTATAGGCTGCAAGTCCTAAGTCATCTTTTAAAATACGCGACATGGTTCTGGGTGCTATCTTCATCTCCCGAGATAAAATCTTTTGCTTTCGGACAGGATTTCTTCGAATTCTTTCCCTTACTGCTTTAACCACCTTTTTCGTACGAACACTACGTGGACGGCCAGATCTTTTTCTGTCACAAGCAGAGGAGGTCTCATTGTACCTATTAATAGTCCGGTACACAAACATTTGACTAATACCAAGCGTATGGAGAGTTTTAAAAATTGCATTTGGCTCCATACCAACTTTGTGTAATGCAATCACAGCGATTCGGTTCTCTTTATCACCCCACTCCATTTTAATATCGCAAAATATTGTCCAATGTATTGGCGCCAAAATTAGAAAACCCAATGAACAATCGTATAAAAATGACAGATTCCAAATTCAAATGTAATATCTTTCTTATTTTTAATTGTAACAGTATTTATGGCCAGACTATGTATATATGTAATTTTTTTGATGAAATATAATAAAAACGATTTATTAATAATACAAAATACGAACAATAATAACTATGTATATAGAAAATTTCCTCGAAGTTACTACCGCTGCCGACGGACAAGTTTCCCAACAGGCTGGCAACGTTTCCTCTTTTTGATGATTCAGTTTATAATTCGGTACTATTTTTTATGCCTATTGGGTATATTTATTAATTCAAACAGAACTTAGGAAAATAAATCAGCAATCCCTTTCCCCACTTAGATAACAATATGTCGCTTCACGCCCAAATAATGGCAATCCACAAACTTTCATAAAGTTTTGCATATAAATAGAATAGATATTGGGTAGGCAATATCTTACTATTGAGCTGAGAAGTTGAAGCTATTATAGGACATGATTAAATGTGGATTTACATAAATAGTTCCTTTAATAGGTAATGTTTTAGTTACAACTAGATTACTTACATAAGTTTTACCTTGCAAGTTTGGAGACGCAAATAATCTTACCTCGTATTGTCATTGTATCTTTAAACCAAACATTGCATACTACATAGAAACGCGACTGCATAAGTCGATGAAAAAATAAAATTGACTGTCGAAACAGCTTCAATATTCACCGTATTGTTACACAGTTACTGAATACGCATCTACTAATGAACCAGGAGAACAGTGAGTGAAGTGACATTCCTAAAAAGAACGTGGGTGCTTTCGAGACATGCAGCAATATTATTTATCAACGACTGATTCGATGATAAATAATAAATTTAATTTAATAAGAATTTTTTAAATATACTTACCAAATTTACTGAAATCAGTGGACATTAACAAGGGCGGTTGTGGAATTTCCATCACAGTACCTACATGCTTATAGGCAAATCAAATTATCAGAGTTGTTTCGCAGCAGGATGACAGAAGAGCTTGTAGTAGTGTGTAGTTATTGTTGATTATTTTTGCCCGTCTGCCCCTTGTGCCCCCCCCCCCCCCAGAAAAAATCCCTTGGACATAAACAACAACTAAAATTTTGCCTTTTATGATACTCATTCATAATAGTAAAGATCTTGATATATAGGTACCTATACCAAAAATACGGAATTATGAGACACTGATTGATTAATTAATGTTGTTGCAAACAATCATGAGTCATGTACAACGGGTGCTTTTAGCGAATCTTGCTTAATAATTTCATGTATCTAAAATTAATTTTAAAGATAATTTATAATAAAATCTACTGTAGGAACTAGTAACAACTATTGTATTGAGTTACACTAGATTTATTTTATTTTACATATAAAGTCACGGTAAGTCACGGTTACTGAATATACCTAATATTATGTTTATTATTTTAATTTTATTAAGTAATAAGTGTTTATCGTAGAACGTAAGGCCTACACTCAATCAAACTATTGTACCTTGGCGCTATTTTACACAATAAATCAAACAACATATTTTATGTGATATAGTGGCTTAACTACAATTTAATTAAATGATGGCAAGCACATAGTTAGGAAGTGTGTGGCGGACACTTACTTGCAGCACTGTCCAAGATGAACGCAGTCCAAATAGCAAGTGGCGTGAACATTGTTGTGGCAATGCTTATACGGAACATTATGTACTATACTAACCACCAGCTCTTTGGCCCGGAAAACGCGCTATTCAACACAATCTAGGTCATTTAGGCATCCGAACTATCTGCTACATACATGCCATCACACGCAACAAACCACAAATCCAACCGAAATCATACGAATTGCAAACCACAAATTTGTAAAGATGAGTTCCCCACACTTAAAATAAACTGATGTGGTTTGGCACGTAAATAAATACTTATGTACTTCACGTTTTGCAAATCCTGTATATGTGTGTGCCTTGAATGAATTGTTCATACAAAATCCGCTTGGTACGAGCAAATCTAATAACAGTGGGTCACGGCACGGTTCATTTGATGTCGTAATGCGTTTACCTATGTACCTAACCTAAAAAGGCAATTCTAAAATCACACGCAGTAGTAAGCACCTAATTACTCAGTTCCTTAATTTAAAAAAACTTAAGACTAGACTAAACAGGCTTAAGTAGCTATCTGAGAGCTACATTTGTGAGAGCTACGTAAACCGAACATAATAATAATTATAATTCAAGACATGATGTCGCAATGAGTGAGTCGTTTTAATAATTTAAGCCCGGTGCAATGACCTAAATGCTCGAAGCCAGCCTGGAATCACGTCGACCCAAACCCTCGATTATCCTGTATTCACAGCGTTATACCGCATTGATGTTAAAAAACTTCTTCAATACCATCTAATTGGCTTTCGGTTTCGAGTCACTTTTGTGTTGTTAATCAACGTTCTCCAATTGTTCTATCGCTTTTGTTTTCCATCGCTCTGTTCATTCGATCCTTATCTTTATAAAGTCTTTTAAAACTACAGCGTTTACATTACACCTAAATTACATTACTCTATGTTATTATATATTCAAATATAACGAAAATAAATGGGAAGTAACCAATATTAAACACCACGCGACACCGTCAGTCGTAGGTAACTCAATGTTGCTAATTTCTCTGCTATTGCCCTGACCCAGAGTACCCATACACTATGCAATGAGTAGCTAATATACCCACATGACACTTAACCCATATAGCAGAACGACCCATTCCTTGCAATGCTCATGTGTTGGAATGGTTATAGCAAAGAAGCCCCGACAGTACTTTGGACATTTTAATTACGTTTCTCATCATGGAAAATTAACACAACAATTTAAATACTTCACAGTGAGAATCCTATATCACATTACGAGACTGCTGTTAAGGGAAATAGCGCTAATACATTACCTCTGAATCAAATAAAAATCTAAAGTGTGCTGAAACGAGCCGAGGAAAAACGCAGCGACTTTTTCCTTTTAATATTTTCCAAGTGTTAAAACAATTTCGCTCGAGTGTAGCGTCAACGATGTGATGCCTCCGTTGATACCTTTTTTCTGTAATTTATTTGAAATATACGGTATTTTTCTTAATCAAATTTTTAAGCCCGCCTTGTCTATTATTGCAAACGATGGGTATCATGCTAAACATGAACAGGTTTTCTTGAACTTGAATATTAATTCCCTTCAGTATACAATTACAAAAACGTCCGTGTCCCGACTACAAAAGATTTATTTGTTGTTGAATTACTTTTTGTTACAAGAACAGGGTTTCGGTGAAAATATGTTTGAAAATTATGAGGGCCGAAGAATACACCCTCGTAGCGTAATGTACCGAGACAAACATTGTGTTATCTGCGTCCCCGACCTTTCTTTGTGCTACTCATTACATTGTTTGAGAGCTTGTAATGTAAAATCAATAAAATTCTACTAATATATCAGTCTTACTTCGTTATTATTAAAATTTAATTTCTATTTCCTAAAAATACAAATAAAAATTCGTAGCAAGCATGATAAATCTCTAACGATGTAACTCTATAAAACAATTGAATACATTATGTATGTGAAAGAAATATTGAGTGAATCGTAGTTGTTTTTCTAAACATCAATAACTAGTTCAAACTTTTCTTATTTATTGCCATTGTTGCGATATTCTCTGATGTTTATGCAATATTTTTTTGCAGCTATTTCAGTGTTGTTCAAGTATTTATTGTTGTTTCAGGTACCGCGGCATGGCCATGAATTACTAAGCCCCTTCATACAGCTTCTAAGGATAATGTTCGATTGATTTTAAAATTATGGGTATAAACAAAATCGGTAACTTCATAACGATGTTCTTCGCGGTAATGTTAGTGTTAGTGAGTGTGGTGGGTGCTAATGTGAACTCCAGTTCGTACGATGTGAAGTCTCCCGATGGGAGGTCACGAATGGCCTGGATGAAGTCCCTCCTCGATCATCACGATTGGAAAGACTTCGTCAGCAGTGGCAGCGCATCTCTACCGCAACAGTGCCAAACGGACCTCAAGGTTTACCTCTCAGCGCTTCTTGACGGTCAACTGTGGGCTTCCAAAAGTGAGTATTAGTTAGCTGTCTACTAAAATGGTTACCTTCTTTGAACATTATAAATAACGAAAGATTAGTGAGCTGTTTTATAATCGTTGCTATAAGTAGGTATTAAATGTTTTTTACGTCATGTTACGTAACGGAGCGGTATAAGTTGTAAAGAAAGCCGTAGCCGATGGCCGGGCGCAGTGCGCGCGGGGCGCGGCGCGGCGGCGGTATAATAGCGGCGCGCCGGATTGCCCGTCTTGCCTGCAAGTGGGTCGCGCGCGACGCGTCGTAATACTAACTAGGCTCAACTCAAATGCCAGCTTCTCGCCCCCCAGCTGTGCTGTGTTTTTTGTTGACAGATTAGTTTTCATTCTGCTGTCTACATTATTAATTACCACAACTTTGGGCCAGAGAGTAGCCTTAGGGGTGGTATTTCAACGACATAATAATTATTCAAAATTCAAAGCGTATTATAGAACCTTTAAAAAATAAGGTGGTCTATCTACCTATAACGTCATATTTTTTTTACCAAAAATTACACAATCCGAAATTTACGATGATAATATTATGGTTGCTTTAAAATTACATTTTCATACAAAAAGTACATTTTCTACTGGCAATACAGAGCAAACTAATTTCTTGAATATGATATAATATAAATTTTTATTTACATATTTACAATTAAAGAAAAAAATACAAACTATGATATAATTAAGTTAAGTTAAGTACATTGAATAACCCTGTTTAAATAACTAAGTTGTCACTGATTACGTAGCACTATTGTAATTTTAATACCACGACTATTTTGTAGCACTGTGTCAATTTGGTGAAGGCTGTGAACAGAAAAATACATCTTGCATATAGAGCGAAACCATGATATAAAACGTTTTTGTTTTTTCTCGAAAAACTAATTATATTTTTACACAGTTCTTTATATCCATCTCCGATTTGATTTTCCATCAACAGTTTGTTTTCCTCAGCCTTTTAAAACATATAAAGGTATTTCGTGTGTGCATGTAGGTAGGTACCCTTACTCATTCATAGTTGGCACGTGGTTGAACTGCAAAGTTCATAGTTTAGTGTTCGATTCGACTAACACTTATTTCATATAAACGCTACATCCATCTTATTTTTCATACCTCCTCATTCATAATAATGAGCACGGCGGCGGCGGCGGCGGCTTCTTGCAATAGATCTTCTCTAGTGATTCATCATCGCATAAGTCTTGTATTAATCCTAATAAAAAAATTGATATGAGACAGGAAAAATTGCCTGAGTGGATGCGCGGTGTAGAACTTCGCTCTGACATCAGTAATTCGTCGTAAGAAGGATCATGTCGATATAGGAAATTGTGTATCTTAATTACTAGTTAATAAACTTCTCATTCTATAAAGTCGAACATGATGTGTGACCTATACCTACCTACATACTTCCCTTCTTATTCTTTGAAATTTAAAGTTTAAAACAAACGTCAAATGTTACTCCCGAAATAAATCTCAGACAAAATGGCAAATCTTCAAAATTATGTTTCAAACAAATCCATAATCAAAGTCAAAGTCAAAGTCAAAGTCAAAGTCAAAGCCATTTATTCAGTTTAGGCCCTAGGAGGGCACTTATGAAGGTCGAATTTACTGAAGCTACCACCGATTCGGAAATCAGCCTTCAACTGAGAAGAACCGGCAAGAAACTCAGCAAGGTTACATTTTTTATATATATTTTTCTTATCATCTGACTATTGGCTATATTTTTTCAATAACAGCAAAATGTACAATACAATATACAATTAAATCAAAAAGAAAAATACCAATACCAAGTAAATAATAAAATGTAACGCAAACAAGTTCTTATTAAATAATAGCGAATACGCTACATAATGGCTAAAACTAAAAAAATAAAATAAAAAAAACAATATGCGAAGTGCACCTGTGCAGAGTGAAACTATTTCCAAACATCCCTATCTTCAATATATTGAGCTACCTTGTATGTATCGAATCCATAATCCATTTTAAACAGTAGGATGTTAGAAAACCGGTGAAAAACAATATGAAGTGTAATTTTAAGGTTCTCTGCTATTTATTCAACCAATATTCATACTTATTATAAAAGCATTCATAACCCTATCAACCCCAATATCTACCTACGTAAACCTATCATTTAGCAAAACATCATAAGTATAACAAATATATGTATTGTTTGGTTACTAATTGTAAAACTCACATCTAAAGCTGCACTATTACAAAGGAAACCTACGTATAATGAAATAACATTCACAATAAATACATGTACAAAATAAGTCAACTCACAAAAGAATCATAATACAATATTCACATTATATAAATATTAGTTACCTTGAAAGCTTTATGAAGCGTATTCCCTTTACACATTTTATTTGATAAGGGATACGAATTCGAATATATTTGAGTATAAACTTCGGCACAAATATTCTAAGTCATAAATCATGAAGTTGGGTCTTAATATTATTGTCAAGTACCTATTCAACCAAAGACTAGCATTTTTTTTTGCACCAAATCATACACTTTTTTTAACGATAGCATGCCGACGTTGATTTTGGCACCGAGTTCAATTAATATGATACTTTATATGCAAGTTTACAATTTAAATTGATAGGTGTACCTACGTAATAAGAACGGTGATGCAGTAATGCTATACGTGAAGTGAATTGCTGATTCTCTCAGTAATATACTTAATGCATTATTAAAATTTAAATGTCAGCGCAGACTCGTATTAACACTTCATCCAACTCGGATATAAATTAAAAATGCAAAGGATTTGTTCAGGGCAATTAGTCCTTCTTAAACGAAAGTTTAAAATAGTAAAAACGTGAAAATATAAATGCTCATTTATTTCGTAGTAGGAAATAGGTCAGCGAATTTGCTTTATCTCTTTATTATAAGTATCTCGTCATATTTCGGTAAAATATTTTTGTGGTCAAAATACAAATGCTTGAAATCAATCATTGCATTCATTATTATTGCCTCTTCAAATAAAAATAAAAATATTGATTATGAGGTAACCTCAACTTTATTAGTCTAAACTTAGTGTATTCTGATCCGATACAAAAGGGTCGGTGAAATAACGACTTCTGCAAAATAAATAAAAGGAATATAAATGATATGAAATAGTCATATGAATCAATGTATTTATTTATTTCTTTCTTCTTAATTCTTCACATTTTCTTAGTTTTCGCTCACTAAACCGTCAATTCACTTATTCCACGTGGATGGAGCAGTAGGTAAACAAACGATTATTCAATGGCTTTAAATATATCAACCTAAAACTTCAGCCTCTATTTACGATTCAAGAATGTAAAGATAAATAAATAATAAATAAATAAATATTCTGGGACATTATTCCTCACACACGGCCATCTGACCCCAAACTAAGCAGAGCTTGTACTATGGAAGCCAGATAACTGATATACTACATATACTACTTTTCTTTTGTAAATACATACATATATAGATAATTACACATATTCCCATTAGATATTCCCATATATAATTAACGTGACATAATTATAAACAAGTACTATAATTGGAGCTCCTTAGGGGAGTCCTATGTCCAACAGTGGATGTCTCGCGGCTGAGATGATGACGATCATGATGATAATTAATTCAGGGTATTAAAATAATAGTAAACTTAACAGGCAGAGAGATGGTAGGTATCATATACTTCGATAAGAGTTGGCTAATAGACATTTGTATAGACTAAACATTATTAGAAATGAGAGCAACAGTACCTATAATAAAAGTAAAGACTACTATCAGAATATATTAAATGTATTTTAGGTAACATCTTTTCCGGTAATTAAATCACTGTCAAGTCCTTTCGTATATTTTGTAGAAAATAAAGTTAGGCTTTTTTAGTTAGTTAAGTGACTCAGGCAGGGGAGACGGTAATGCACGTGTACTTAAAAGCCCTAGCGAGAGTAAACCTAGGTCCATTGAAGTCCTTTTAGTATACAATTCACAGTTGAGTATTTGCTTGGCCACTATTTGTGTTGGCTTCAGAAGTAGCTGGTGTTGGAGACACGGGCGGCGTGTGCCTGGCGGGCGCAGGGACTCGCCACGCCGTAATTTATTTAAAGGCAACCTTTGTCGCCTCCACCTCCGACAACCCTTCCACACTTACTTACAGTTCACGGGCTGTTCACCTTTTCGTATTTCGCAATTATTTACCTGCGCGGGTTACGAGGAAATACTGAGACTACAGAAAAAACGCTACACTGAATTGTTCCTCTTTCGGGCTCGTTCAAACGTAAACAAGAAAGGTTTCTTTTTCAGATAATTTGTTGCTTTGCATTTGCATAATATACTGGGTCTTTTGATTTATGTTACAAAACCTGAATTCAAAAAAATCCACAGTATATTAAACATTTCTTATTAATTAAAGATAAGTTATTTGCTGAATTATTATGTATATATTTAGTGTGAATATGCAAGCATGATGGGCGACGACAACCCCACTAATGTTAAGTGGTGATGTGGCCAAAGAGGCCCACATAGCCTAGAAGGGAATAGGCTCTGTGACGATGATTTAGTAGAATTCGTAACCACAACCTTCGCTACGGCAGTCAAAATTCAACTACCATTCTACTGTAGTATATACTAGTCGAATTAAATTGTTTCAGAAGTAGTAAGTATATAATGCCTCAAGCAAACACAAAAAGATAGTTGGTAAATTGCACTATGAATAAAGTTGTGCTATTGTACAAGATTTTTTTCTTTTTAAGTATGTAAGTTGTGTATCTACCTCTGAACTTTGGTGCCTCGAATGTTAAATAAAAATTAGTTTCCGGCCATATATGGTAGTGAATACCTACGCAATTTCGTGGAAAAAGTATTTATTTACTTACAGAAGTAGAATTTCCCTTGAGTATACCTCTTTGTAAGGGTTTCGTTACTGGCAATTTGCACAATCTCAATTCAGTAATATTGTTTAAACTTGAGTGCTTTTAAATCATTTATTATTTGTGTTAAAATTGTGTTTTTAATAATTGACATGATTTTTTTTATGTCCGAAGGCTACCAAGCAGGCATGCGGTCCACCTGATTAGTAGATAGACAAGTGGATTGCCAATGTGTTGCTGAGCTTTATAAAGCCTAAAAGACAACAGGCTCGTAAGTGCAACTGCCGGAACACAGCGGTAGGAGCTTGGCGACAGATTTTCTTGAGCCGTAGCCAGCCAGGTGGGTACTACAAAGTACCCAAAAATATGATTTTTTTTTTCATCGTTTATACATTGAGTAAGGTATAACTTTTTATTTGTGTTCCAATACGCCGCAGCGTCACTTCGCTCGAGAATGCCCCAATGATTATGTGGTTGTGAATAGCTTCCGTCCTCACGACAGCAGCAAAAACAATACAATCATAAATAAGCACGAACAGGAAAGATAATAGACTATTTATATTTGTTATTGGGACTTAGAAAACCTCTTTTATGTATATTTTGAAACAAAATAGAGCTCAGAGATAATAGTCTCTATTTTTAGAACTCGATTTTCGTTTGTTATAATAAAATCTTCGAAACATTGAAAAACTCGAGCTTTTGTTTGGAATGTCTACTGGATTTCAAAATTCAATATCAATTTTATTTATGTAAATCAACTCTGTATTGGTTAAATGAGAATTTTATTATCATGTGTTTAGCAAGATTGGATACCCACAGTAATTTAACTCTGATGGGTATGATTGATATGAAACTGAAATACGACGGTCAATTTCAGTTAAACAATTTAATGTTCTATTTATGAAGTCTTGATTACAATTTAAAATTGGCATAATAAATTAAAATGCTTAAAAAACATGGTGACCATCCACCTTAATGTCCATCTTTCTAAATATTCAAGGCTATGCAAAACGAGTTTCTAAAACGCTTTCCAAAGAAACTAGCCCATGCTGGACCTGCAGGTACTAGCTAGTGGTTACATCACTGCCTGTTACGGAGCCGAGAACTAGTTTACCACTTACTTATGAATGAAATTATAAATTGCGACCTAGTTTATAAATAAATATTTTGTCGAGATGATCATGTTTGTAGACGAGGTACCCTGGGAGGGAATGGATGGAGGCGATGCCGTGCCGCTGCATCTCACTGTCGCCTCAAGCGCTGAAGCGGCATTAGCGTCGGAATAATGCATACTGTTATTCTATCACGATTCCTTCATTTCGTTGGTTTCCATTTAGTTAGCCTTTGTTTTAAACACAGCTCTTTTATACTACGTTCTTACTTTTGTTTAATTATCTTTTTTATACTTAATGTTTTTTTTTCTTTACTTTACATAAAAGGCTTGACCACCGGTAGCTAGGACCCGCTAGGACCCTGTTCCCGATGCCAGTGATGGGGATCTGTTTTATATTCTTAAATACATATATTACGTGTTTGTTGTTTTATAACTATATTTAAAAAAGTAAAAAAAGTTATAAATGTACTTTGAATATGTATTTACCGAAAACTGATTGGGGGTGATATAATAGAATACCTAACATAATGCATAGATACCATTTTCATTTTGATTGTCTGTCAGTTATCTGTTTAATATAGTAAGTTTAAGAGAGATAGTGAATAGCGATATGTCGCTCAAAGAGCAGCTCGACTGGGGATGTACCTCCCCACTTTACAGAATACCGCAGCCAAATAACTTATAGTTGTGTTCCTGCGCGTGAGTATAAGGTCGCCAGAGCTCATCGGGGTGGAGGGAAGGGTCGGCAACGCGCGAGTGATACACCTGGTGTTGCAAGCGTTTATAGGCTACGGTAACCGCTTACTATCAGGCGGGCCGTATGCTTGTTTGCCGACAATTCGTTATAAAGAAAAAAAAATGTGAATTAATTTTAGACTAGCGGCGCGGCACTTCGAAAGCCTTATATATTTGAAATCGGCTGACCATAAGATAAAATATCTAGAAATTACTGTTTCCGCGTTCCCAAGGGATCTTATATTTTCACGGGATAAAAAGTACCCTATATATTATTCCAGGGTATTATCTATCAATGTCCCAATTTTCATCTATATTCATTCAGCCGTTTATGTGTGGTTGAATCACAAACATCCAAACATACACTCACATTTATAGTAGAATGCAGTCTGCGCGAGCGAAGCCGCGGGTAAAAAGTTAGATTACTTTATAAATGTGGTCTTCGATTACCTATATCTATAGCAATAATACCTGTCGTTACAACTATTAAGAAATATAATTTAACTTTTCCTTCATTTAGCACTATTAACGCAATATATGTAGCGGAAAATAAACGGCGACTTGAATACGTAAGTTATTAGTGAGCGTAATTAATAGCTTTTGAGATAACCGGGAAGGTATTTGTGCACATTAATGTATACGTGTATACCTACAGGTAAAATCGAAGAGTAAAATGGAATTATTCCGTAAACATGAGTCATATCATAAACTTTTAATCTGATATTGAAAGCAGGCACGTTACCTAATGAGTAAAATTACACCAATATTTGTTTTTAAATAAGATGAGAACCATCCATAATTTTGACTGTTAAATTATAAATGTATGGGAGTGTTTTGAGTTCAAATTTTGGTTATTCTTATTTAAAATTTTGGTTATTTTTATTAAAATTTTAAAATGTTACTGATGTAACTCATTAGGCAACATACTTTCGATATCAGTTTTTTATTTTAACGGAATAATTGCCTAGTCGCACTCAACGATTACATCCTGTATATGTTCAGCGTGTAACTAAAAGGTATAATTTCAGAGCATATTATAGCTTAGTAGCTACAGTTATGTGTGATTTGACATCTAATGAATATGTGCCGGAAACAGCAGTTTCGGAGTAAAACAACAACAAAATTTTCAACAATAAAATTATTTTCAATTTCATCTTAGACACACTTGTCCCATTCCTTAGTACCTGATCAGTCCCAAACAATCGATAGGGTTGTCTATCTTACCTAACTAATATTATAAATGCGAATGTGAGTTATTTTGTTTGTTTGTTATCTTTTCACGCTTAAACCGCTAAACCGATCGTGATGAAATTTGGTACGCAGATAGCCTATGGTATGTAGAAGGACAAGGCTACTTTTTTTCTGGGGAACGCGAGTGATACCTCGGGGGACAGTTGGTACTTAATACTTACTTTGATTATTCACCTTTCTGAGTGCCCAGTGCGTGATTTTTAGACGTTTTAAACGCTTACTATCGCGTTTTCGTTACGTCATTTCTCTCTATAGGAAAAGGTACATTGCTTCTCGTGGAATATTGGATATAATTTCTCTCTTCCAAAATTTTGCAAAATTTCAAAAACTCGCATTGGGCACTCTTTACACGTTGCGTATTGTTGCATAAAAAATAATTGAACTCTAATAAACTTTATTAGAGGCGAGCGTAAGCAGATATGTTAATCGTACATTGAGCAAGGTGTGCGTACTGTGCAGTGGCGTGTGACATAACACGGCTGTGTTGTGCGCTGCCCGTGGTCTGCTCTATACAACGTATACTGCGCTAAAACTCGCACCACCACCGCACCGCAGCCAGCTGGTTTCTTGCGCAAAATGCTGCGCATAACGTGTAAATCGCAAATTTCATAAGTAACCCGTGAAAGTAAGCGATTCATTTCACTCACACGCACCGTTGCGGCATATTGACGCTTTCTTGTTTAACAAGCTTTGCCTCATCATGACATAATCTATACGCATATATTAATCTATTACTTATGCACATATTCATCGGTATATTTCACAAAGATGTCCGACACAAAATCAAGAATACCCCTTGGTTTTCGTTTATTCATAAATATCATAATATTATCTGCTCAATGGCCAGCAAATAAAAGCCGTACAATTTTCACTTAATTAACTAATATGAGCTGGACTCAATAATCTCATAAAATTTAAATAGAGCAATACATATACATTACAATAATAATCATGTTTCGTAGGTAATACATAATAACATCGATAGTTAGTGGGTATACCTAACTGTACAGATTCCATTATATCTTCGATTACAAGCCTCATCGCACCGGCAATATCGTCTCAATAACAAATTCGATTTAGTAACATAATGAGATCAGTGCTATATATCAGTTTATTGATGAAGAACGTGCGTCTGGTTTCAAATGTTGCGAACCTGACATCGTCACCGCTCTATTTCACTATGAAGTAACACTGCAACACCTCATATTGTATACATAGACACATGTTCTATGAATGTTTTGACATGAACCTACTCGTGGGTTTAACCACGTAAAATCAAACAGGGATTGCAAACCGCGTTGCAGATTGACGTTGCATCAACGGTTTGTAACAACGCACCGACTCGAATAAGTGGTGTAACCCATTCGGTCAATTAATACTAAGTACATGTGTGAAGGAAATGCCAAATATTTCAAAACAAATAAGGTAAATAATACACCTTTTTAGTATATGATTACAATCTCACCATGGTAAGTGATGATGTGGCCGAAGGTGGTAAGCACACAAAGGAAAAAATCCTAATTGCTTAAATTACCATAATTTCCGTATAACAAATTGGAACATTGAAATGTAAACAAAAATAAGAAGCTAGTGCAGATTGACCGATAAGTAGGGCGGCGACCGGCCGTGACTGCAGCACAGCGGTGCATTCGACGCGACGCGACGCGTGGCGCGTACATTCGGTGTGTGACGGTCGCGATGTAGCCGTTTCCAGAATGTAATGCGATGAGGATGTAAGCCGCGTGAAAAGGTTTTGTTATGAATGAGTTACGACTCTACATGCATATTTGCAAATGACCTCACTATTGTAACCAAAATACTTTTTTTTTATTGAATGGACAAGGAGATGTTAGATAGCCTCAGATGGTTTTAACACTGCTTGCCGCATGTAAAACTTTATTCGTAGTTACCATAAGACTAACTCTAAAGGGATCGGTTTGATGCAGACTGCATGGGGCGCCGCCGCCACGGTCGATAATAAGATTGGTTCTGTGGAGTGTGGTGTGGAGTGCCGCGACATACGAGGTAGATATAGATATATAGATATAGGTAATATAATCTATCTCTATAGTTACCAGTTATCATGAATCGTTTTTGAAATTTGATTTTCCAGGATACACTATGGAAATGTATTTCTCTAAACAGACACCTAAGACGTTGGCCGTTGGGCTAAAATAGAAAGGTGGGTTCGAATCCTACAATACGCTTGAGCTTTCGATGTTGGAAAGTAAGTCAAGTCAAATGAGATTACTAGAGAACTAACATTCATAATAAACAAAAAAGACTATGAAATAAGAGCTTTCATTGCTCAAGTCGTTTTCCTTGTACAAGTCTAATTTATGTGAATGTAACCGGCATTGACAGGGGTTTGTAATATATGTTTGTAGCGCGGTGCGACCCTTACTTGTGAGAGGCACCTCAGATTAGGACCATCATGAACATAAACATTGTTTTACTCGTGACAAAAGTACTTAGTGTTTTGACTCACACATTGTGAAATAAACTATGTCTGTCTTTATAGATAAAAAACTGCTGGCTGTTCATTAAGTTTTTATAGCGATTTTCTTTTGTAGAAGGGTAGCTAAACTATGGGTAGGTAAGCTCGGATAAATATACTTTTATTCCAAAATCGAGGGTGAAACCGCTGGGGACCTAGTCTAGCTTATTTTGATGTCAATCCTAACTAATATTATAATTAATTAATCGCTCTTTTACTCGGCATCTTGCTCATATGTCGCGTAATATCAGTTATCGCAGTAGGTATGATGACAGACTAATCTTTTTAAAAATCGATAAGTTGTGTGATCGTCGGCGTATGCATGATTTGTCTTATTTGGACTTGTGAATGGTGTGGTGCAAAGCCAAGAATCACTTGAGCGGGTGTCCTTTCGCGTACCGAGACCTAACACTCGATTTCTTAGCAGGAGTCTTTTTCATGTACCGAGGCGCAAAACCAACCTCGGTCGTCATTCGCCATCAGTAAGACTATGTTCTTTATACAACCAAATAGTTAATGATCACTCCGACATCAAGTTGGACATTTTTGGTGATAAATTTTGTATGTTTAAGCGCAAAATTCTACGCCTTAAACAATAACACTACTTATAATATTATATATATTTTGCACTTTGTTTTCTCCTTTTTGTAAACCTACTTGGATTTTCACAATACCACCGTCATTGTAAACAACCAAAGTTGAATACGTAATAGATGTCGTACAAGATCTGTGTCTTAATAATACTGTACTCTGTTATGTTCCTGTATAGACATTGTTGGTGTATCTTATAAATAAAAAAAAATAAAAAAAGGGAAACTGAGTTTGTATGTTTGTTTGTTTGTTATCTTTTCACGCTTAAACCGCTGAACCGATCGTGATGGAGGTCCCGAGGTATGGAGAAGGACATAGACTACTTTTTATCCCGGGAAAACATAAGATCCCTGGCGAACGCGGATGAAACCGCGGGACGAAAGCTAGTTATAATATAAATTTGATTATAATATTTACTTAAAATTAAATAACTCTCTTGATGTTCAAAGGTACAAAATGTTTTACCAAAATTATTATAACATCGTTATTAGTTTCAATGCTCATTTTTTGTTGTGACAAATACTAAACTGAAATATATACATTCTGACTAGCTGTCCCATGTGGTTTCACTCGCGTTCCCGAAAAAAAAGTAGCCCATGTCCTTCTCCATACCATAGTCTATCTGCGTACCAAATTTCATCGCGATCGGTTCAGCGGTTTAGGCCGGAAAAGGTAACAAACAAACAAACTTACTTTCGCATTTATAATATTAGTTAGGATTGCCAACGATCATGTGTTTTTTTCGCAATCCATCTTGTCTAACACCAAGTAACAGAGACTAGTAAATCAAAATTACATCAAAGACAAAGCAAATATTATATAAAGGTGGATAGAGTAGGTATAACATTGTTGCGTTAAGGTATGTTATGAAAATGTATTTGAGTTTGAAGATCGTATATTAAGTTATGTTATACCAAAATACTAACCTATATCTATCTAATCTTTAAACGAGCAATTCTTGTAGCTATATATATATATTATATAATCTGAATCTCGGAAACGGCTCCAACGATTTTCATAAAATTTAGTATACAGAGGCGTTAAATCGATCTAGCTAGGTTTCATTTTTAGAAAACGTCGTTTAAAAATATTACCGAGCAAAGCTCGGTCATCCAGGTACTGTGTATATTAAGTATGTAGGTATATTAGAGACAGAGTACGAGGATTAACAAACTAAATGTATACGAGTCTTGACTTCGTTGTTCGCATTTGAATTCACAAAATATATACCTATTTATCTTTCGATATACCTATTTAGTTTTTTTATTCAAGATTTTCGAATAGTAAAACCGAACGACGATGTAGGTACGTAGGTATAGGTACTGTATAGTAACGCGTCGAAATACGATTCCCGTGTTAAATATGGTTTTATATCATATTTTAAGTCCACTTATTTAAATACTAGCTTTCCGCTCTGTGGTTTTAAACGCGATCCTCTATCTATTTGATCTTAGTGGTAGAATTTCGGAAAATCCGTCCTTATTGCATTGTGCGGTTTAGACTGTGTGTTGTCTGTCAGTCATGGTACTGTTTTATTCTTATAAAAACCTATGGTTGTATTGGTATTGATTATAATGTATTTTCTTAATTTATACCTTAATTAGTATGTATAGTGATGCACTATAATATTGACGTTATAAGATTCAAAACGCGTTGAAGTCTTTTTAATGACCTTAATATTCATGTCATCAAAGCCAAAATCAATCAGGTTTTTTTTGTAACAAAAAATATGAATGAACATTTCAATTATAGCCTCATTTCAACGAAGGTTATTACGCACAAATAACAAAATATATTCCCGTATCAGATGCGGTTTTATTATAAAAGTTAAGGATTGCGGCAAAGGGGTACTTTCATAATGCCATGTAATGTTGCATGATTCAGTAATAAAATCTGAGTTAGTATCTATAATTTGTATTTTATTAGGTTACGCATACTTTACACGGAACCACAGCGCTGTAATATGTGTCCCTGGGCCATAAAAACGAACCTTTGTGGGTCCAGAACTGTTCTAATCCTGTTATCACGCTATCTTAACTGCTATATGTTTATAGGAATATATGAGTTTAATCAAATAATTATGGTGAGCGAGCACGCTGAGCGAACAGACAGAACGGCACTAAAGAGTAGCTTCCGGAACATAGTACAACAAACCCTACCGAGATTATCAAACTGTTCACATTTATAAAGGCGATTTAATGTTATCAACTATATGCAAAGTTTCAGTACGATGTTTTCCCTCACTGTAGTTCAAGGCCACTTTAGAAACAAAGAAATTCACGCATGCAATGTCACTATCAAATAGAAATATCAATCAACATCAACCGAATCTTATTAAAAAGCGACAATCATTCAGAGATGTAAAAATTGTGTGACATAATAAATCAAGCAAGTCCTACCTTTTAAGGGCCTGGCTTGGAGCACGTTGGAAGCATGTGATTGTAATTTTTAATACAAGCTTCATTCGGCAAGCAGACGCGCCAGGTCGCATTTATTCGTCTCAACCTAACGCTCTTTATTTGATATCAAATTCACACTCTCTTTATTTTAACCAAAATTGATTACCTTAACTTTGAGTGCTAAATAAAGTCAATTTATTTTATGTGCAAAATTAATATTTTTAACTACGGTCGTTGGTTAAAGAATTTATGTAGTACAAAGTTCAAGGCGCATTATTCTTCCAAATACTTTAAGGTAGGCCTAATTACCTCATTATAATAATAGCCACAATGAAAAAGTCTTTGTCTGCTATGGAGCATTAATTCTTATTTCCCCAATTTACTTTGCCTATAATTTTTCTTTCCAAAGGCATAGAGGAAATTTAAAATTAAATATTTTGGAATATTTTTAGCTTTTCGCCCGCGGCTTCGCTCGCACAGTCTTTTTAAAATATCTATATGTTTTCTTCCTTTCACCCGATTTGCCAAGTCAAGCCGCATTAACATGTGGCAATTCCATGAAAATCCAATTAATTGTTTAGAAGATGTTCAAACAGACAGACAAAAAAAAACACTTTGCATTCTGTTACTCTTTCTACATAACCCACATTTGGTAAAAAAAAAAATTATGGCACTGAAAAATGGTTTAGGAGTAATGAAACCAAAACATTATAAAATCGTAGAACGTATTCAAGCTACATAATGCGCTACGACAGCTACAACTATGGTTAACCATCCATTATAGTTATACAACAATTATAGTTTTTAGTGGAAATATCTTCAATGAGATGGGAGCAAAATAGCACTAGCAATATATATATATTTTTTTTTCAGTATTCGATGCGTCAGGCCAGTACAGCCCTAACGTATTGTTCGGGAATGAGTACTGGCTGGGGTCGCTGAACGCTTGCCGCGACCTACAATTGACGCAATACTATGCGCACACGCCGCCATTCGCCACTACATTCTACGTGGCCAAGATAAACCTCACCATAGACAACGACCATCTGCCTCAAGTAATCATCTATTCTATATTGTTATTCATAACTCACACAAAAGCACCGAATAATTTGCTACGGCATTGTGTAAGTGGAACTAATCTACCCCCATGTGAGGGACTCATTTAAAACTTTTACTATCTTGCGGTTGAAGTTGTTGGTATGGAATAGTCTAGTCTAGTGATAAACTGTACCGAGTTTCTTAATTAGCTGTACATCGATGAATGTGGCCATTATTTAGGTTACATGTGAAACATAGTCATAAATCGTAGTAACATTATATTGAGTAAAGCTCGTTACCCCTGCTAACGAACGTGGAGAAGAAACGTGATTTATTACAGAGACACTCACACACTTATGTTGAAAATGAATTTTAGGTTTTCTCATGAAACAATTTTTTTTCTTCATTTATGTTATTCAATTATGTGTATTTATAAAATATGTAGTTCATAGTTATACTATTTTAGTTCTTTTCCGTTATCATCATATCCTACCATAGTGAGATTGTGGTCAAACACAAGCCTATACAAAAAAAAAAACAAATATACAATGTTATTTTGAAAGGTGTGGAAGTATTTGACAATATGAACCACTTTTACAATGGATCTCTGATATCGCGAAATAAAAATCTAACTTTTCACACAAAAGATCAACCTTTTTTTATCTCCTCTATATTTATTGTTTTTTATACTATGTATAAAAAGTTTTTTTTTTTCGCAATTTCAGGTATGATCTCATAGTAAAAGTTGTTCATTGATGAGTACTTCCACCGCTTAAATGACTGCAGATAAATTACAAATAACTCAGTATATTTTTCCGACCGCGCCGAAGCCATTTAGAGCTGCTATATGCGCGCACCCGATTTAGACTGATGCATCGATTTATCGAAAGTTCGGTAGTTTATCGAATCGAATGACGTCTATTTTGCAAATGGCTGCCATCGTAGTGAGGCCGTCTATCATACACGAGCGCACGGTATATGAAGTCTGAACTAATACTGCATCAATATTTTTAACAAAATAAAATAGACCCTTGCGATCGCAATGGCAACTAAACAGACATACTCGTGTCTCAATAAAGAGTAGTTAAAGTCAAATTCAAAGCCATTTATTCAGTTTAGTTAGACCCTAGGAAGTACGGGCACTTATCAAGGTCGAATTTACTGAAGTTATTACCGGTTTGGAATTCAGCCTTCAACTGAGAAGCACCGGCAAGAATCTCGGCATGGGTACATTTTTTGTAAACTTTTTATTATCTGACTATTTTGGCTATATTTTTAATTACTTTTTATAATATAGGGTAGCTTGATACATTGAATCTTTTTAGAGCAGGGTGATGTTGGTGGGCGAGTGCGTGCCGGCATCGTGCGACGCGGACGCGCTGGGCGTACTGCTGGCCGCCGCTGAGGCCGCTGCGGGCGCGCAGGCCTCCGCTGCAGGTCTCTCTGCTAATTTCCGCACGCTCAACATCCGCCCTGTGCCCGGAACCTACGATCTATTCGCTGATCCAAAACTACACATCCTTGGGTTTGTCTTATTTAAAATAACTCTTACTTTTTCTGTCTGATTTCAATAAAACAAGCTTAAGCAAGTTGGGATCGGTATTTATGTACGAAAGATCGCAATTTTGAACTGATATTCAATCAAGACTTTCCGCAGGAATATTTTGCGATGCGTCTTATAGTGCAATACTATATGATAATGTCCGTCATCATAATGAAACACCTACGTGTTTGGCGACATTTTTTCAGCTTGGGTGGTTGCCAGTCAAGTGGTCAATACAAAGTCCTCTATCACCGTCTTGTGGTTTTCTCACGGTATTTTCCTTTACTGAAAGCTCAAGTTCATTATAGGATTTGAACCTCGAGTTCGTAATTCGAACATTCGACGTCACATGGTAGCTCAGTCTAGTACTGAGCTACAATAGCTTTATAACATACCTACATATATGTATATGGTTCTCAATTTATTATTAATTTATGCATGAAATAAATTATATGGTTCTGTGTATTAAATTGTCTCGTATGTGCTTAACATTTTACGCTATTTCGATTAACAATATGAAACATGTAAGCTCGACACGCTAACACTATGAGAAGTAAGTCATGATACCGCACATGGTACGGTAGCTTTAAGTCTAACAGAATACATAATTTATTTATTTATTTATTAAGGTTTGCTAGCAACATAATGTTGTATTATATGTTATTATTCTTAGGGGAGGCCAATGTTCAGCAGTGGACGTCTTGCGGCCGAGATGATGATGATGATGACGATATGTTTCTTGTAAGATTAGTAGATAAGGATCACGTAAATCAAAATAATACAAAATAACATGAGTTACATTACTTATAGAGCTCCAATATTCCTAAATTAATGTTATTTTATGGAACTTTAGATCAATTTGTTTGTTTCTATATTTTGAAACGTTGTGAATGTATGATAACTCCTATCCAAATCCTAATCTGTAACTGACTAAAAGTATACCTAAACAAATGTCCTTTTATAAACCGATAATTTTATATGTTGTAAACAACATGGTAATGCACATTCTCCTTGCCTCGTAATCATACTGTTTCAAAATGATTAATAGCTCCAGGAACATCATTTATAATAACACATCATTTTATCCGAACGTAGGTACGTTACGTTCGGACAAAAATGAAAAATCTAAAGACAATGGAAATTAATCGTCATTTATTCATGAAGCTATTCTTTAGTTAGAAATTTATTAAAGGAGAAAAAAGTGAATTAATGAAAGTCTTTGTGTTTTTACAAAAGTGGTAGTTAATTCAATTTCAAAGATGGTGCCTGCCACCTTTCTTATTTTTCGTTGTAAATAAATAGTTTTCCAAAGAAATTACTCAGTAAATTAAATTATTGATTGAGTGCAATAGATTTAACGCACATCTTCTGGTATATATAAAATGGTAAACCGCTGGACCTGGAGAATTGGCAGAAAGCCAGGCATCCTCTAAGGAAGGATTTTTGAAAATTCAACCTGTTAGGGGGTAAAATTGGGGTATGCGGATGAAACCGCGGGGCGGAAGGGTAGTTACCTATAAGGATTTTGTAAATAGTTGAATGTCGATTATTTATAGTTGTGCATAATGTGTGCAAATGATATAATGCGTGGCATATTATGATCTATGCTAATAGCAAATTGCCCGCAACATTTTTGTTCCAATAATAAAGTTGACCCGTTTTATTATAAGAACAAAAAAGTTGTAGTAACTTATTGGATAATAGCAATAAAATGAACACAAATAAAATAGGTAGACCAGTAGTCCCAGGTTAGGATAATAAGGTTAAATAAAATACGAGTTCCACTATGATATTAAACGTGAAAGCAACTCGTAGTCTAAAACACTTTCAGTGAATAGATCAGCGTCTGCTAACTTCAGTGTTTGCCGACGTGATTTATGATGACCATGACTATACATAACTCGATACTTAATCAACGTGCGTAATTAATGGCTATTTTCAGCCATTAAGTTAATGCTGTTTCTAAAATGCTAAAAATATACAGATGAATTGCCTGTCCAATTCTAAATGTATAAAAGTAGACCTAAGTAATACGAGGTGCCACAAAATGATATATTATAATAGGAGTCTTAGGAGTACTCATCAATAAGAACTTTTAGCAAGAACACTGAAGTCGTGAAAATAAATCAACGATACAATAATTCAACATTTGTATTGAGCAACTTCTTTTCATTTCATAATTTGTCGCTTAGTAAAAGATGTTTCTTTCACCGGATAAATATTCCTTTTTATGGTTCCGTAGCCAAATGGTAAAAAACGGAACCCTTATGGATTCGTCATGTCTGTCTGTTTGTCCGTCCGTATGTCACAGCCACTTTTTTCCGAAACTGAGCTATACTGTTGAAACTTGGTAAGTAAGATGTATTCTGTGAACCGCATTAAGATTTTTAAACAAAAATTGAAAATAAAACAATAAATTTTGGGGGTTCCCCATACTTAGAACTGAACTCAAAATTTTTTTTTCATCAAACCCATTCGTTTGGGGTATCTATGGATACAAAAATTATATTGAGGTTTCTAATATCATTTTTTTCTAAACTGAATAGTTTGCGCGAGAGACACTTCCAAAGTGGTAAAATGTGTGTCCCCCACCCCCTGTAACTTCTAACATAAGAGAATGATAAAACTAAAAAACATATATGATGTACATTACAATGCAAACTTCCACCGAAAATTGGTTTGAACGAGATCTAGCAAGTCGTTTTTTTTTTAATACGTCATAAATCGTAAACCGCAATTTACCTTTCAAAGGAAAAATTCCAAAAAATAAAAAAAGTTGAAAATTAAAGGGTGTCCCCATACATACATAGTTACGCCAATTAATAAAAAGTTGTATGGGCGCTCATACAATTTAGAGGTCTTGCTTAATTGGCATCAACCTCAAATAAAGTAAATAAATTAAATTGTGCATTTCCCGTGATGGATGAACGATGCACGAAGTTTGTACGGAACCCTCGGTGCGCGAGTCCGACTCGCACTTGGCCGAATTTTTTACCCTGTAACAGATGACTACGCTTCTTTGTAACACCTTATTATTATTATTTATTCTTAAAAACTTCATTATATTAAACACTTCATAACCAGTAACATTTAACTTAGTACCCTAAAACCTTTTGGATTTGTGCGGGCACTGCACATTCGTCTTTACTTAAGTCTAATAAAGTTAACATAATATCATTATTTAACTAAAACTAAGATTATAAATTAAAATAATTATATGCTCGTAGGTACATTACAGCATGAGCCCAAACGTGCACAGACTATAACTACCCTCTTAAAAAATAACAAATAGTTTATATTCACAATTTAAATGTGTATATAAACTAACTTCAACATTAAAATCACCTAAAATAGAGTAAATAAGAATTTTGATATTTATGGATCTAAAATCCATTCCATATAAAAGTTTCTTGCCGCATCATAAGTGGTATTGGTAACTTTACATTACTCTGTTAGAGAAAGCGTTGACAACAAGAGCACATCCACTGTACCTACTACTTATAAACACACTCAAAACTAATTAGGGAGGCCATTAAGCTTCGAGCGAGTACTAACAATTTAGTAATTTCCCTAATGTCTGGAGTCTGCAGACGCCTGATGTCCTTCAAGAATAATTATATTATAAATTTAACCCAAATTTTATTGTACCACTCTCGGGCGAAGAATCCATTTCTCTCGTCAGTTTTTCGTTCTCGTGCAGTAACAAGTTTGTCTAGTAGTCTCCATTCCAGAGGTATGTAGAAACGTAGGTCTCATTTTATACCTAACTATGGTCAGAGAGTAGCCAGGTACTATTAATGTTAATCATTCCAATCACATCGTACCTATTTCATTTGGACAGGTTTTGTACCGTTTCAAATGTTATGCAGCAAGTGCATCCCGTCATCGTTTCGGCTTTCAATAGCATCTAATACCTATTACGGGAATCTGACCTTTAATTTAGTTATTAATCAAAAAATATTTTTAGTGGTTTTTTTAAGATATTTTATCCACGAACGAAAAAAACGAAAAGAACACATATAAAAAGAAATAATTGAACTTTTATGGGAGACGTGATTGCCATTTTTTTTTTCAAAACTCCATTCATACATAGGTTTGGTTATGACCATTGATTGCTTCCAGGGCAAACAGCTATTGTTGAAACTAATTGCGCAGGCTGCAGCAAAAAACGTAGTATAGGATTGGTATAAAATAAGCAATGCTAGTTGGTCTACTTTAGCTCTACCTGAAAATTTGCTATAATTAATGTTACTTTTCTTTACCAGGACTGCAGTTATTGTGGTCGCTTTCCTGATGCTGACTGCGTCATTGTACGAAGGCTACCTGGAGCGAAGGTATCGAATGTACATCGAGTCGCGGGACCTGGAGCTGGCAAACAATGACAACCAAAAACAACCTGTTGGTACTTTCGTTTATAATAATTATAATATTCTAAATTATACCCTAAATACTAACAAAAAAGAGGCCGAAAAGGTACATAGGACAAAATAGTGACACATATAAAAAAAACGCAAATAAGTAAAATAAAATGTTTATCAAATACTGATGAGAATCTTCAGAAAGTTGACAGGTTCTGGTAAACAAATAATTCAATTTCCTACGCAACATTTGAATATAAGTATTTTTTTATATCTTTATACCATATATTGTATCGAGTCATCAACTGGCAGGAGTGGAAGAACATACCAAAATAACATTTGATTTAGGACCGACTCTGAAATCCCGAAAATAATATCAGCTGGTTCAAACAACTAGTCGAGTAGGTAGGCAATGAACTTTTGATCATAGCAGATGATATTTTTATTACATGTAAATTATATACGTTAAATTATACTCTAGTCTAATAATACTCTAGACCCCTTGCATCAGAAATTATGCTCAAATATGAATACGCAAAACGATAATTAAAAAATAATAGAAAGCGTGTTGTGCTGTAACAGCGTAGTATTGCCAATTTAAATAAAAAAATACCGAAGACTCGTGTGCGTATTTATACAATGCGAGGAATCGAAAAAATCACCGACCCACCTAACTGGGGCAACGCTTCAGCCAACAGAGCTATCGTGCAATTCACTGATTCACTGAATTTTAGGATTCTTCATCGAGACGTAGAACAATGGAAACCGTCTGTTATGAGTTTGACTATTGAAATTTTAATAATTATTTTATAGAAATAACAAATAAAAGAGAGATGATCAACTTAATATGTAGATGCTTATAAACAAAATAATAAGGTAAATGCGGAAAAACGCAAAAATCAAACACAACTCTCTTTTACCAAATTTATTTCACTTTGTTCAGTTTTTGCCGACATCCATCTATCAGTTTCTACGCCACATACCTACATTTACAGCATTCGTTATACATGTACATTTTTGTGATTAATATGAACTATTTTATAGGACCTTCATCAATCTATAGATACTTTGATGTCCCGAAAATATCTTTTCCTCAATTATTAAGGTTATTTCCGAAGTTATGCCACTTGAGCATGACAGTGAGTGAGGCGGAGGGTGGTATAGGTGGACAATGATTACAGATCGGAGATTGATTTTCTGTTCAACGATATCACGTATCATATTAATATCAAAAGTCACATAGTGATAATTATTCTACATTTAGAAAAAATGATATCTTAAAAATCTATTGATATTTTAATTAAACGATTCAGGTATCACACAATATAACTAGGGTTGCAATTATTCATAATTAAATTAATTTTGGTCATCAGTATTAAATGTGAGAAACATTATCACTAATTTTAATGATCAGGTAAGGCGATTGTCAGTTTTCTAGCCTTTTATATGAAGGCAGCGAAGCGCAGCCGTGGCGCAAACATCGAGCTTAGCGTGGAACTATGCGTTCGCGTTATGTAGGTCATCATTATGACAAAATATTTAGGATTAGGTACTGAAGTTTCAATAGCCATTTTTAATTATATTTTTTATACTAATTATCAGCTACAAGCAGTTTTCCACATTGGTGGTAAAGAATATAAGCACGCAGAATGAAAGAATTAGGCCCAAATGTTATTAATATATCAGTGTAAAAAGGTATATAAATTGTACAAGATGGAATGGTATTGCATGATATGCTTATTAAAAGCCTATGTTATTTAACAAAAGGTAGTAAAAGATAATTAAGTATACCCACCCAGATTATGACATTATCATATTATTATGTCATAATCACTATAATAATAGTTGTCGGTATTAGTAGGTTAATGTCCAATTTATATATATTAATTAATTTATGATGCAATTAAAAAGTTAAAACAATGTGAATTTTTAATTGTTCGCATTGGAGGATGCTTCATTGTTTATTATTGTTTAACCGTGATGTAACTTTATTTGCAGCCTAATAACAATGTGCCACAAGCTGATGGGAATGCACCAGACAATAGAGACAGAGACCTTCGCCGGGACATTTGTGGTGAGTCAAACATAAAGAAATAACTTTTATTATCAGAAATATTTAATATTTACCTACTTCTTTTCATTAACGTTAATAAGCACTCTTGTGATGTTTAGTAGTAATTTAACTTTGGCAGTTCCACTTGAGAGCAAGTACCCTTATGTAGGCTTTGTGTGTTTACCACCTTCGGACACATTATAACTTAACATATTGAGTTTGTGTTCAACCACAAAAAAAAACAGTAAATTCTTTATATCATAAGACAGACCTCCATGATAAAAAATAACCTCAATTTTATCTATAATATTAGACCAACAAATAAAGTAGGGTCAGGCAAAATTACAGCGAACTTTTATTGAAGAGAATTGGAAAAGGTTTAGTAACTAACGATATATTTATACAGCTTGTAACGCCGGAGAAAAGGAACAAGTTCCCATCTTTTAAAACCAAATTCTCAGGAAAATCTTGCGTATTATTTTAAATGCTTTTCTCGATATCCCTTGTTGACTTGGCTATAGCCATTTTCAGCATGTTTCAGTATAAAATAACCAAGCCATATTGCATAGGGTGCAAAATTCAGATGGGTCATGTGATCTTCATAAAACTAGGATTGATTGATTGTCGTAAAAAAAAGAAAATAGTAGGTACTTTCTCTCGGTTGACAAAAAGATAATAGAATAGAATAGAAAATCTTTATATGACAAAATACAAAGGAATTCTCCCGGTAGCGATATTTTATTTTATATATAACAACATTGGATACCGGTAGAATTGAGGAGAATATCAAATGCACAATGAAATAGAATCAGCAATGCTCACTCCCCCATTGTTTTAAGATTGAACAAAGAATAACTCTCTGTTACTTTTTCCCGATCTCCACTCCAATGTTTTATTAAACTTATGACTTCCTTTCAATACAAGAATTTACCGGTAATAGATACCTACTATAGTAGCTACGATTGAGACCCAGTTCCCTTGTATAAGCTTCTAAACACACAAGGTTACCACTTTGGGTCACATTAATACTTACCATTGTGTGATTGTGGTTAAACACAAGCCCATCCATAGTAAAAAAAACTGGCCAAGTGCAAGTCGGGCTCGCGCGCCGAGGGTTCCGTATAAACTTAGTCCATCGTTCGTCCATCACGGGAAATGCACAATTTTATTTATTTACCTTATTTGAGGTTGGTGCCAATTAAGCTAGACCTCTAAATTGTATCAGCGCCCATACAACTCAGAGGTCTTTATTAATTGGCGTAACTATGTATGTAAAGGGAAATTTAATTATCAACTTTTTAATTTTTTTGAATTTTCCCTTTATTTGTGCTGTAAGACCTTGCTTTTTGCCAAATTTTGTGATTCTAGGTCAACGGGAACTACCACAAAACAAATAATAGGGCAAAAAAATCACGTTTGTTGTATGGGAGCCCCCCTTAAATATTTATTTTATTTTGTTTTTAGTATTTGTTGTTATAGTGGCAACAGAAATACATAATTTGTGAAAATTTCAACTCTCTAGCTATCGCGGTTCTTTAGATACAGCCTGGAGATAGACAGACGGACGGACGGACGGACGGACAGACGGACGGACAGACAGCGAAGTCTTAGTAATAGGGTCCCGTTTTTACCCTTTGGGTTCGGAACCCTAAAAAAGCAATCTATTGTACCAAGGCTTATGTATTTACAGGATAAATTTTAATGTTTTAATTGTTTAACTCAGCTTTCAGAGTAGGTAGTATTCATTAACACAAACAGCTTTTACTATGAAAGTGCGAAAAAATCCAGCCATACAAAAGTTCAATCAATACCTATGTATACTCAACCAAAATGTAAAAGATAAACTAAACAATTAAAAATAGTCCTGTATGTTATTAATTATGATATTGACTAAGTATACGCCTTTATTGCCTATATCTCTTTTAAACTAAAGTTAGCTTATAGAAAGCTGCGGCCAGCCCCTTGAGACACCCACCCACTAATGAACATTTGTTAGAATTTGGTAGGTACCATATAGTGTGGGTTCGTTAGCACAGTGATGTGCTATGTGACAAAATATTTTTGGCGAAAGCAGGACTTGCCAAATTGAATAAAAAATAACGTGAATTATTTTTAGGGCCACTCAAAGGCATTTTGTAAATGTATACAGTCTGCATTTACAAAATTCGTCCGTTGTTTTGGTAAATTTTTGTGTTAGGAATATTTGCTTTGTTACTTTTGTACATTTGAAATGATAATAATTTGTTTTGGGATTCTAAATTAAATGATTCAGGTAATGTTACCAACAGTGGCGTAGCGTGGATTTTCGCCGCCCGGGGTGGACCGGAAATTTGACCACCCCCCCCCCCCTATATTTTTAATTATTTGTTTAAAAAGTATTCAAGTAATATTTTATTCAACGGACTTAATGTACATCGTACAACTTATTGAAAGTCAAGATAAACTACTACTGCTTCGGAAGGAACATACATCTTCACAGTCCACTTCGGGCGCCTGGTGCCTAGGGTGATGGGTGCGGTGGCTGCTGCCGAACACCGGTGAACCGGGTGCCCTTTGCAGGCGGCTGTACTTATAGAATCGTGCGATCAATATGTCCCGTATGGGTAGACGCTCTGAACCGCGGAAACTTCACCCTTCTGCGTAGGCCGTAGCGATCTCCGCCGAAGCGACATTGCCTCGGCAATGACGTCGTCGTAGAGAAGGCCTCCCACCAGGCTGTCGCTGCTGGGTAGGTGCGCGGATTAATGCTTCGGCGCAATCGTACACCCAGCCGGCAGCAACATATAGGAATAAATACCCCAGGTTTTTAGTCAGTAGGAGTCTGACGTAACCCCACCGCTTCCCCTCGGAGCCACAGGGGGGTATCCATGAGGATAACTTCTTCTAAGCCCAATTTTCATCGATTTCATCTCGATTCCTCTCTTTCGAACCCTTGCGGTTTCGCTTGGCACGTAACATTGCGGGCACGATTTGGAGTTTTTTTTATTATTATTTCCAATTGAAAAAATCGTGGTGCTTGCCGCCGCCCCCTTTCGTATGCCGCCCGGGGCCATGGCCCCCCCGGCACCCCCCACGCTACGCCACTGGTTATCAACAAGGTTTCCAAATATTTATAGTATCCATGGCATAACAATTTCATCAGAGGTTGTTTGTTATTTTAGGTATGTGGTCAGAGGTGTTGTTGTCATTCTCTATACTATCAAATGGTCGGACAATTCTCAATACAGACCGACCAAGTGACGGTGCACTCACTTGCCTACATGGGATGAGGTAAGCAATTCATTCAACTTATGAAAGCCTTGATCAATTACTTAACAAAATTAAAACAGTGAACACGGATAAAAAAAAATATGATTGAAATTTTATTTTGGTACTTGTAGCCGCGCCAGTTTGCGCCCTGCGGGCAGCTATTGTCATTTCGTTGAAAATTTACAGGCGAAAAGATAAAAGAAACGCAAGTAAATTGAGGTCTTTGTAATAGTACAATAAAGGCTTGTGAACTCTCTGAAGCATCTGGTTCTGTATTGTATGGTACATCTACTAGCCTATTCTGGCTTGCAAAACTAAACTCGAACTTAAAACTCATTAATTCAGTTTATTTTTTAAGGTAACCAATAAAGTACAAAAAAGCGAATTTGCCAAAATAATTTTACGTATGAATAAGGCTAATATTTATAGTCCAGTTCAGGGCCCTAATATGAACTATGAGTTATGAACGTTAGAACAATTGACTCTAACACCGGTACACAATATCTTCGGCAAGAAACTCTTCACCATTATACCCGAATCAGATAAGACAATTCGTTGGTAAAACGATTCATTCTCTATTCATAGCATGTTATATTACCTAACTTGATCTATCAATTAGCTAGCTATCTAATGGATAGAACAAAGATATTGAAGTACCATGCTAAGTAGGTATATTGTAAGTTTGATACTGAACCTTAACACCGTGTTCACACAGGCATCCGTTTTGAGGGATCCGTAATTTTTTACCGTTCGTCTTTTCCAAATGATGTTCACTCATAGGTCCATTTTGGACGTATCGTATTTTTGAAAATAAAAAACGATCCGTGACAAATAACGGTAAAAAGAAAAATAAAGATCATATACCGCAGTGTGAACATGATATGGCTCCATAAAACTAATAAATTGATCAATCAATCTTCAAATTATTACCGTTCAAGGAATCACTTTTCTGTGATTCTTAAGATGTAGCTTTGAGGTGAGAATACAAAAATGTAATAACTACTGGTATATCCGCAGGTTCATGTCTGTGATATGGGTGATAATGGTTCACACATATCTCACAATCTTCTATGTAGCAGACAACAAAACTATGAGAGTCATTACGGAGAGGAACTTCTTCTATCAATCAGTCGGTAATGCATCCTACTGTGTCGACACGTTCTTCGTTATAAGGTTTGTATAAGCTACAGTAACTTTTACATACCGTCATTATACTAACTTTGATTTTTAGAAGTCCATTAAAAATTAAATTAAACTGTAGTTATATAGCATCTATAAACCTCGTATATATGGAAGCGCACGCATACGGTAACCCAAAAGCTCAAAACATGGATAGCACTAAAGTATGACTTATGACGTAATAAAACCGGTTCTAAATCAAACTAATGTACTAGTTTCACTTACCCACCTATTTTTAAAGTAGAAATATTATTATTTAACACAGTACTCGCTTTGTCCTCTCGGCAACGATGAAAGCTGTGATATAAATTCTTGAGCTGAAAATGCCACTTGAACACAATATTACTTTAGAAAGTAGAAATAAACCAACAACAAATTACTTTTGTGCAAATCCTGTTGTTTTCCTTCATCACAGCTAAACATAAATAGCTATTTATGTATAACTAATGGCAAAACTTATATATTACAGCGGGATACTCGTAACGATACTGTTCCTAAGAACAGAGGACAAGAAAGCGGCCAGAAAATCTGAACATCAAAATAAACAAGACATAAACAAGAATCTCAATGGTTTTACAAACTCCGCGTTGTCAATTTCGGTCATAAGCCAACAATCGTTTAAGGAGGACTTGCTCGACAAGCCGAAGACTAATGTGTACTCAAAAGGAGAATTTATTGGGATGATAAAATCCTTTTTTGTATTATTTTCTTATCGTGTGGTGAGGCTGACGCCTGCATACGCGTTTGTGATTGGGTTAAATGAGCTAGCTCTAAGGTATACCCACGATCACTCCGTGTTTGAGCCAGCTATCTTTGATCATGTCACCTGCGACCGCTTCTGGTGGCGTAACCTGCTCTACATCAACAACTTGTACCCACAGAGAGAGATGTGTATGGTCTGGTCCTGGTACATGGCGAACGACACACAATTTTACGTTGTGGGAATAATACTTCTGTTGATATCTGTCAAGTAAGTAAAAAACCGGCCAAGTGCGAGTCGGACTTGCGCACCGAGGGTTCCGTACAAACTTCGTCCATCGTTCATCCATCACGGGAAATGCACAATTTTATTTATTTACCTTATTTGAGATTTTTGCCAATTAAGCTAGAAATTGTATGAGCGCCCATACAACTCAGAAGTCTTTATTAATTGGCGTAACTATGTATGTATGGGGACACCCTTTAATTTTCAACTTTTTTTTATTTTTTGGAATTTTTACTTCATTTGTGATGTAAGGACCTTGCTTTTTGCCAAATTACGTGATTCTAGGTCAACGGGAACTACCATATAGGTTGCACCCAAATAAAAGGGGGAAAAAATCGCGTTTGTTGTATGGGAGCCCCCCTTAAATATTTATTTTATTTTGTTTTTAGTATTTGTTGTTATAGCGGCAACAGAAATACATAATTTGTGAAAATTGCAACTGTCTAGCTATCGCGGTTCTTGAGATACAGCCTGGTGACAGACAGACGGACGGACAGATGGACAGACAGCGAAGTCTTAGTAATAGGGTCCCGTTTTTACCCTTTGGGTACGGAACCCTAAAAAGGTTGAAGCTTGGCATTCAAGCCGCAAGTTTTTCAATACTGTGAATAATACATTAGTCATAGTTCCGTCCAAAATTACACAACATCATCGCAGTGTTTAAAGGTTTTTATGCAACAAATTCTTATTATAGTGACATTTTGCGAAAGAATTTAACTCATTAAAAACAATGTAATTTATAGCAAACATTTCATAATCATTTATTTCAACAGACACCCAAAATTCGCAATGGCTTCACTTGGCTTGGTGCTGGGCAGTTCCTGGGCGACAACCATTTACATATCAGTTTGGCACCAGTACAAAGCAAGGATTCAAGAGCCCTTTGAAATGTTTGACCCGCTTTACGATAAGCCGTGGTCTAGAATCGGCCCTTACTTAGTCGGTAAGCGGATAAAGTTACTGTAATATGAAAGATGTCAAGATTCCAATGGCTGGGAGTCTAAAACAATTAAATAAAATCTCCACAAATTGATAAGGATATTCTATCACAGAAATCTATTACGATTACTAGTATTGGAAACCAAAAAAATACATTTAAATTACGGCCAGTTACTATTTGTAACACAAAAAATCATATTAATATAGGCTGTAGGAATGTGACGCAATGTCATAGAGAAAGCGATATGTTTCTAACAATGTGTTAATCATAGGCACGATTTGAAAGCTGACCATCCTCTTAATTATTCTTCCGCAGAGACTAGTTTCGTTTTTTATAAAATATTTATGGAATGCTCGCGGCATTTCTCAGCAATATCATTAAAATCGGAAATTGCCTCGGGTAGCGTAGCTCCTTGGAAAGTTGGAAGTAATCCTTGAAACGTCGAACCTTTCGCTGTGATTTTTTTCGATACATAAGAAGCAATGTGCTTGTAACGTTTCGGGGTCCTCTCTGAGGTCAGCGAGCCGCTCATAAAAGCGTTCCATAAAAAACCAAATTGGAGTCTGAACAATCCGATAACTTCATGCGTTCGTTACGATCGGTTTTTTTTTTCTTGCCAGAATGCAAAATATTTCCGTATTTTCTTTTATTAATTCACTACATTGCATTAGAGAACTAGTATCAAAAATATCCGATATCCGTAGTCGTAATAAATAATTACCAAACTTATAAAATTGAAGAGGATGATGCAAAGTTTTTATACAGCTTTGATGTACATACCTAAACATAAATAAATACTCTTACATAAAAATTGCTGACAGAGACAGATCCTCGCCTTCAGACGTTAAATTACCTTGAGAGGCGCTCGTCTAATAATAATCTATCTGAGTGCTTTTACTTAAGGTCCAATATTCACCGGTATGTATCATCCTCATAGCTCGACGTACTGGTCCCAAGTGACACTTCTTTGACAGTAGCTACCGACCCGAATACAACCTAATATACCTACTTAAAAGAAGGCAACATAAAGTATTTGCAGGTGTATATAAAACATACCATGAGATAGTGATAATTTTAAGGAAGGATTGCATTCGCATAAACTTTTCGCTGTTCCCAGGTATGGTCGTGGGCTGGTACTTGCACAAAACAAAATGCCAGATAAGGATGCCTTACTGGTTGGTGACGCTGGGCTGGCCGAGCGCGCTCGCTATTATCGCTAGCCTTATCTTCAGCATGGTTAATGGGTACTTTGAAGTGTGGCCTACTGCGTTGTACGTCAGTGTGGGACATACAGGTAATTTTCTCGTTTCCCGAAAAATAAGGTACCTACTTACGTAATGATATGGAGTGACATAGGCTGCCAAAATACATAATACATTACATAAGGTGTCAAAACAATGTTCAATATAAAATTTAATATTATATTCAATGAGTTTTATTAAAAGCAAATTATAACAATAATTTAAAATATCAATAAGAAAATTGTTATTATCTAGCGTGGGGAGTAGCAGTAGCCTGGGTGGCTATATCGTGCTGTAGCGGCTACGGTGGGCTGGTGAACTCGGCGCTCTCTTACCGTGGACTGCTGCCGCTCAGCAGGCTCACATACTGCGCGTACCTCGTGCACCCCACAATCATGATGTACACATCCTTCTTGCTCGATGGGCCATATCACATGCAAAACTCTACTGTGGTATGTATTATTAAAATTATTTGTAAGGAAACTTAGGCCAAATTACTCGTGGTCCTATTATTAGCAGCGTATTTTCATAAAACTTTTTTGTGGTGAGAGTAAATAGTTGAAATCTCTTTAATATCTAAGTATCTACTTCCTATCCTATTGACATGGCCGATAGTGCCACAGTCTTGGCGGTTCATATCATGTTTCGAATCACCGCGACGTTCATCACTAAAGAGTGTAAGCCCATAGATAATACTACGTGTAATGTAGAAATAAGTTATTTGCCTCAGACATTTCTTTCGACGTAGAACAGCGTAGGAATAAAACAAATTGTTTCTGTATTCTAATCTAAATCTTATTCGACATAAAAGTAGCGTAAAGGCACGGGCTTAAGGATACGATTCCAAAGCTCTCCGAAGCCACTTTTCATATTGATGGAATTATTTATTCTGTGGCCGTCGCTGGGGACAATAAAACGGCGTTTTATGTGAATAGGTACGAATTCGGGAGTGAAGGATTAAACTGCAGCTTCGTATCTTATTACTGCTATAAATCTGTCAGAGGGTGTCGGCTAGGGTAGTTGCCGGCACTCGGCTGCGGCAGACGGGCGGCGCAAACTTGACAATCGTGACCGAACAAAACAAAACATGCAAATTAGAGATAAACATTTCACAGCAGGGAACCTATTTCAAAAGGTCTACGTTTAATTAATATTTTTTCTATTACTTTTCTTATAGCTTGGTACAAATATTTTTATCCTGAGCTAAGCTTGATAAAAAAATATTGATTTGAGTGAGATAACTTATACTAGAGGTTAAGCAAAACTAAGTAATAGGAATATAACAAAATATAGTAATAGTATTAAATAGTAATCGTGAAATTATTAGCAATTATGTGGATATTTTATTGTTGTGGTGGAAGATTTATAAAGCACTAGCTTCTGCGCCGCGGTTTCACCCGCGTTCCCGATGGATCTTATATTTTTCCGGGATGAAAAGTAGCTTTTGTGTTAATCCAGGGTGTCAGCTACCTCCATACCAAATTTGATCCAAATCCGTTAGCGTGAAAGAGTAACAGACATCCATACTCACTAACTTTCGCGTTAATATTCAGTAAGGATTAGTAAACATCCACTGTTGGTTGAATTATGCATAATATAACTATTAGGTACTTTTAAAAAGAGACAAACAGCTGTATTACGTATGTAAGTAACCGAACCCATTTCACTATAAGTACTATATTATTATAAGAAGATCTAGGTACCTATTTATGCTTACTGAGTAGGTGGTCTCCATTGTGGTCCGCCTCGCGCACATGATTTAGAGCAATGAACCCATAACGAACCTGTGTAATTTATACGTGTCACTAGTCAGATAATTACACCCTAGACAATAGGGACTGCCTCTTATCCCATGTCATGTAATTACGTAGGTATACGAGGTATTCTACCAAACTAACATCAAGAGCAGCTTATAGGTAAATAGCGAGCGTAATATTGAGTAAATAGATACAAAGGTCCAATCTTTTCAATATCTAATGGATGTTTTTTTACCCTTATCAGAAGAGCTCTTCGGCCGGCACGTTCGCACAGATATGGGAACACAAAGGCTTTATTGAAAAGCAGCAGAACGTTATTATCGATGTGTATCACTATTATTCCAGTGAATCGAACAACAAAAGTCGATTGAGGATAGAGATTATGGAGATGTGTTCATATCCATTCAGTTTGGCAATATCCGCGCTCGTGCTCTCGCCTTTGAACCTCCAGTTTGGTTGAATGACCTACATTACATACACACACAGTCACGGAATTACTATCATTGTTAACTATTTAAAGGCTCTTTTCCATCGTGTGGTCGTCTGAAACTGAAATTTCAGTCACTTTTTAAAATTTAAGGCGATGATAGCTCAGTGGTAGTGACGTCGGATGCCGCTGCAAAGGTTGTGGGTTCAAATCCTACATTGAGTTTGAACTTTCTGTGAGGGAAAACAAGGTACTTTATAGTACCGAAACCTTAAAATATTATACAACGTGTCCCAGACAGTTTGAAATTGAATAAAGTCCATGTAATGCTAATTCATAAGAATTTAGTAAAATAGATAGTTTTTTTTTATTCAGGCATATCTATTTTTTTTTAAATTATAACAACAAAATGTACTATTTTAATTCAAAGTTAAAAAAATACCTGAGCTAAGCTACAGTGTCTGTACAATGTCATGCTCGACTGACATACTCGTATGTGCCTACCCATTGATCTACAGAAGTTTGGCAACGTGCTAACCATAGATGCTAACTATTCTGAATCTTCTATTCCGTTTTTACTTCATTAATAAATTTAGGTAGCATTATCCTAAGCCACAACTAACATTTGTGATGTACGTTGCTTTAAATGATTCAATAGGTACATAAGTAATAATTAATTTCCCACCAAATTTTCACAATAATTCTACTAAGACTTTAAATATCTCTTAGAATATATATTTTTAATTAATGTCGAACTGTCTGGTACTCGTTGTATATTTTGATAACGAAACTTCCAGCTCAATTAAGTGAGATATTCTAGAAAGACTAGTTTGGATCGAAGGCACACTCAAGTACCTATTCGTCGATAGCTATTAGTGGGTATTGGTAAATGTTGGAGACAATACATAGCGTACATCTATATAAGAAACTATACCTCAATATAAAAGCTGATGAACTAAAATATTAAGTGTTAATTCATCCTGTAATAATAAAGTTTTGGCGCATTTCCTGTTTAGAAAACTGTATCTATATTTACCTAGAAAACGCCATTAAAATTGCACACCTTTTCTACTTTGTCTAAAATTAAGTTTCAAAACAACATTTATTTTACTTTCGTGTTAATAAATAATTTATTTTATTTTAATTTACTTTAAAATACATTTTCTTTTCTAATCCGTTATAAATCGGTTTTTTACTCCCACATCAGGTATAATGCCTTTATAAATATACCATAAAACGTTTACTCCCTCTCATTGTAAGTTAAAACTACAAATAATTGATAATGAAGGTGATTTGTAAATGATGTGTATTTTCTGTTTTCAGCTCGCAATTTACGCAGGATATGCAGTTATGGCTTTCTTGGCCTCCTTCGCCATATCGATAGCATTCGAAGCTCCGGCCGTCAGGCTACTCAAGATCATCAGTGGAGGAATCAAAAGAACTGATCAAACTCACTGAGCTATGACTGTTACAGTTATATTATAAGAGGAAATTATTATTGAAGATTTTGTGCGGATGATTAAAAAAACGCGTTAAGAAACATCTAACGCAAATGCTCAAAGAAAGAAAACATTGTAAATAATCATAAACGATATTGCTCAACTTTCGCCATTATTTTGTTCTGGTAAAAGTCTTACATTATTTTTAAATAATCCGTAAAATGATCTATTCAGACAACGTAGTATTTTGTTCGACTGTCCCTAAACTTGCCAAAGGCACCTCTGAATGTTTATCAGCTTTATCTAGGTTAACCATATTTTAATGTATTTGGAAAGCAGTAAAACCTGGAGATTTTACGATCGTAGAGCTATCGCACGCATCCGTATCTCATTGGATTTTTATCTATATTCACACTAATATCGATTGCCAATTGCAAACTGGTACAAACAGGTTCTCTATTCCTGAAATTGTTTGCAATGACAGAGTAACCTGGAAATCTTATTTTTTTATATGTAGTTTTGGGACGCGCGTCCAACTTAATGAGTAATATTGTCTACAATATGGTGTGGTGTGCGGTACCTACTGTCCTGCTTATTGACCCAGTTGCGAACTTACTTACCAAGATTTATCGCCATGCTTCGATTAAATAGCTCCTAATACTTATTAAGTGTGTACCATTGATATAGTTAAATCTTATTCGAGTAGGTATGTATTTATATATTTATCTCGTTGTTTGCATTATTTTATCTTAACTATCAGACTATAATCTAATGTGTAATGTAATGACTTATTCAATATGAATATGTAAAGAAATTAAATTGCCTAGAGGTAGTTCAATTATTAGCTTACACGTAGGTAAACTCCAAAGGCGGAGCGCACAATTCCACATGCTATGAATCAATCAATCTCCTCAAAAGCGAGCTTATCTCACCGCCAGCCCCCGCCACATCCATAAATCGCACATTGTATAATAACTAGGCCCAGTTTGTCCCGAGGGTACCTACTGATATGTTCAAGTACTCAACTATCGGATAACTCGTGTTTTTAAAATCGATTGAAAGGCAAATCGACTCACATTTTCTCGTAGATTGAATCATGTAGATTGGTATATAGATTATTTTTCATGCATAATAAATTCTCGTCTTTTCTAGTTTTTAATACCGGGTAAACCAAGCTGCGCATTTTTGTAGAAGTGGGTAGTTGTTTTAATGGAGTATAGTAGCATTTCTTAACTGATCTTATTTGTCTTTGAACAACTTCTAATGGTTGCAACAACAAAGAATATTACGTTATAAAAAAGTGAAGTTATAATTCGGGAGAAAAATTAAAGACAAAGCACTCTACGTCGAAACATATTCAAGTGCATATTACATACCTACCTCTAAAGAGTTACCGTTAATTTTACTCTCATTAGTAATCCGGTGCAATTTATGGTATGTATTTCTAATTAATTAATATATCCGAAGTATGTTAAGTTTATATTTTAAAAATACCTTCATTATGTGATTATAATATAATTTGTGTTACCTATCGTATTTTAGTCCTAGTGAACTTATTCCATGACCTGCAATATCTAAGTTATGTTGTATTTAACGTAAAACGATAAATACTGAACGCATTGTAAATACATACAAAACATTATTCCATTACTATCGTTACATATTGTAAATAAATGGAGTCTTCTATAATAAAGATGTACTTAATAATATTTAATTAAAGTTTAAATTAATTGTTTTTTTTAAGAACCCTGATTACAAAATACGTATTTACGTAAAAAAATACCCCTTCAAAGGTACGTATAAACCTACGTACATGTAACGGTACAAACTATTTCCAAACATCGTTCAAGGTACAAAGCAATTGAATGTAAAGAGAAATCACTTGAACTAACCCAAATCAGCAAATAGGGTGGAGATTAGGTACGTGTCCTTTTGTGCCGAGTTGCTTATATACCTTCCGAGTAACGGCTGCCAATCGATTCGTGTAAGAAAGATCTGTGGCGTGATAACTGTCAGTTATTCCACAATTGCGACCAAATACAGTCGGAAAGGAGGGTGAAATTACATTTCAAACCTCTAAACCTATTGTTACATTCTTATTGTTTTTTTTTACATTTATTATATTGTATTATAAAGTTCGGTACTGTAGTGTAGACAAATGAGAAAAAAATACAAATAAATGAAATCTGGAAATGATATCAGCGTTTCATAAGTTTCACAATAAAAAAGACAAATTCTCTAGAATTCCATATTGATTTAATTCCTAATATTGGAAATTTGGAATCATTACCATATTCTTTCTAGCCATACAAAAATATTTTAAACTGAATGACAATTGATTTCCGATCTCGAAGTTTGTCCAAATAATAATTTCCTGTTGGGGCTGTTGGTATTTGCTTGATTCAATTTTCCGGGAAAATAAAATTGTTTTCATAACGTTTTAACGTCTCAAGTGTTTGTTTTGAAAGGCTTTTTATTAAATAGCTCTATACACTCTTAAGTTTTTTCAATTTATTTTTTTGTTTTCGGTTGTGTTTGACCACAATCCCACTATAGGTAGTAAGAACACGGAGCCTAGCTAGATAGAACTGGCTCTCAAGTGCAGCTCCCGAAACACACCGGTAGGTCTTTGGCAACAAATTTTCAACATGAGGACCCAATCATGCGGGTGTACACAAAGTACTTTCCACTGTGCAAACGCTTTTTTTCTAAAATACTATATTTTTAAGTTGTCACATATTTTTATCGATGACCTTATCGTCATTTTCAAATAATGTGTGTTATTTACGAGGCCATTTAATCAGTGTCTAAGTTAAGTTTGTCAGTGAGGCCGTTAATATTACTTTCCAATAAGTATTTATAGGTGGCTTCTCTTTACATGCAATTCAGTAAGCGAGGTTCTTTCACCCCGAGATAAAGAAACAAGAGCAATGTAAAAGTGCGAAATAAAAAGACGGCTCATAAGTCGCTAATGTACCGTGAACGTACATATATGGGGACTTAAAAACGGGCACCAACGACGCCGTAGCACCGTAGCATCGTAGCAAGAATCGTAGCAATCGCGAATTTAATCAAGTTCAAGGCTTCGTGTTTCCAGAATTTAGTATCAGTATCAAACTCCCTCGTTAAAGCTTAATTTACTAACTTTTCTTGCCTTTGTAAACGAGCTCGCATAATATTAACCAACGAGAGAATACCTTCAATTTAATTAGTATTTAAATGATGGTATTTACGAGCCTTATCAACCGACGTTTATAATGAATTATTAACCGTTATCCTGGTTATACATAGTATACACAAAGTACACATTATCTAAAACTTAATTATGATTTGTATACATTTATGTTTATAGTTAATACCTGCCTAAGTATTAGTAAAAGAAACCGTAAAGTCTTTTTAAAAGGCGTGGTAATGTGGGAACAACGTACGGCCATTGTTCTCTCCAAGATTTTGCTAATTGCTTTGCCCCTTCCGCTGCAAAAAGTGCTTCAGCTGTTAATTTAAAGATATTTTTGCTCTTTTAATGGGGACGCAACCCGTTTCATTACAGGGTTGATCTTTTTGTATGCACCGATGCTACGAACAACTGCTACCTTCTCTGCATGCTAGTAATTATATCAACCTATAGTTTTAGTACGTAGTATAATCATGTAAGATTTGACAATCTTATTATTTCATTGTTTATTTTAATCTTCTCTTGATATATTTGAAATGTATTTGAATCCCAATTTTGTTTTTCATCATGTAGAAAGAATTTAGGTACATTACTTATTGGAATGTTCAAAAAGATTTATAAAATAACTGAGTGAATGAAATTATATTGTGTCCATTTTAAAAACAATCAATACAATCTTCACTGAATACTTAACTACATCTTATACATAATTATAGTTTTGAGATTGCATGAAATGATACAACTATTGTACCTAACGTCATAAACACGAACCCTTACGTATTCAGCGAGCTCGATAGTGATTTTATTTAAGTCTGCCAGCTTGATACACGAACCAAAATTGCTTAAAGGAATAATTCTAACAAATTATATTTGACTTTGATATAAACTATCAAGTCACGTGGTAATATTGCGTTTTCAAAGTCAAGTCAAAGTCAAAGCCATTTATTCAGTTAGGGTCCTAGGAGGGCACTTATGAAGGTCGAATTTAGAAGTCAGCCTTCAACTGAGAAGAACCGGCAAGAAACTCAGCAAGGTTACATTTTTTTTTAATACATATTAGTTTTAGCGACAGCATCAGCATCAGACTACATGATGCCGCTTTAGCTGGCGCGACTTCAGCTACGCGCACCGCTTTTATTTATTGCTTAGAAACACTCTGCGCTCGCCTATGAACATCGCTGATACCATACAGAATCGCGGCTGTCTAAACAGTACCCTGAACACATTATTATAATTGAAATCGACCCACCGAGTGCCACAGACTACACGACACGTGCAGTGGCGGATTTACCAGCAGGCTGAGTAGGCTGGAGCCTAGGGCGGCCGATTTTTGGGGGCGGCAAATTTGGCCCAAATTTTTTTTGTGTGACAAAAAAAAAACATTGTTATATAGGTACCTTAATGTTATTAGGTCCACTCACACAATTCAATCATCGTGTAATAAAAAATTAAAACATTTTTGTGCATAGAGTCTGAACTAATGTACAAGATTTCATACGACTATAATATAATTGATGATTTTGCGGATATAAAACAGCGATTTCATTGTCATCATCAATCGGACTGTTAACAGATAATTATATAGGGTATGTTCGTATTGTTTTGAAACTGTAAGTGCAAAAAAAAATATTTTACCGAATGACCATTATCTTGTGTAACATGTGTTCATATTGTGTAGATAGTTTTAAGACATACCCCACCTTAAAGTAGTACTTGATTGAGCTTTTCTTAGCTCTGAAATATACCAAAAAAATATTTCTTGTATAATCTTCACTGAATCGTGGGTTGTGAAAATAATCTAGGAACTGTCACATCGATCCCATAGTTCACAAATTATACTAATAGAGGGAAAAATTTTATGTAATGAGGACGCAAAAATAATCAAGATGCAATTTCATTGACAAAAAAATATAATAAATATATTTCTCATCAAAAAAATCGAAACACCCTTGAACTTTGGTTTTGAATGAGTTTTATGTTTTTTTTTTTACATTAAACAAAAAAGTAATAATGCCAGTTAATTGCGGATATTATAAGGTATCATTTAACAAATACTTAGTAATGTTTCAAATTAAAATCAAATTCCTTCAACTATCGTGTTTTTTTCAACAAGTATGTTTACAATTTTTTTTGGAGAATGTTTTCCTTCTCCAAAAAATATTGTAAACTTTTTGACACAAAGACGTAAAACAAAAAAATGTTTATAAAAAGTGTATCCAGTATCTCGTATTTCCTCCCCAGGCTCTAATGTCTGCTTCCATGCGGTACGTTTTCTAAAATTTTACAAATTCTTAAAGGGAGAAAAGATACCTATTGAAAAAAACACGATATTTAAACAAATTTAATTTTAATTTTAAACATTAATATTCGTTGAACGATACCTCATAATATCCGCAATAATCTGACATTATTACTTTCTTTTGTTTAATTTAAAAATAAAACATAAAATTCATTTAAAACCAAAATTCAGAGGTGTTGTTGCAGTACCGTTTCGATTTTTCTGATGAGAAGTGTATTATGATTGTGAACTAGGGTATCGAGTTGTAGAGGTCAGTAGGGGCGGCAAAATTTGAAAAGCCTACTGGCGGCAAATGTGCAAATCCGCCACTGGACACGTGTCCTACAAGGTCTGTCAGTGAGCTTTAAAAGCGTTAATTCAACTTCGTTCAATTCTGCGTGCCAACCACGAATTGCATCGAACAAAGTTTGAATTTGAGAACAATGTAGAAATAAAAGTCTATAATATAATATTATATAAAAACCCTGTCCTAATCGTCTATCTTCAGTTAAACCGAGCGGTCTCATTTTCGGAACCCCATCTCATCCCTCGCCCAAAAGAATCATTTTCCCTTTTCATGTTTAGTACAATGCATAATAAAATAGTATAAGTATGGGCTTTTCGAAGTAATTGTGAAGGCATCGTGGCGGGGATTTTATATGTTTGTTAATATTAGTTGTAGCTGACAATATTACAGCTGGTATTAACTCCAATTACTGTCAGCCCCCGCGCGACCAACATTGTGTGGACGTGTCAAACTCGCCCAATAAATTGCGTTCCAAGAAATCACGTAAATGGTGATGCCGCTTCAATAAACCTCCAGATTCTGAATTAGATCAATTATATGTATTATTAATAATATTCAGAACCAATTATTATTGGAATTAATACAAAACTATTTTCCTTTTTAACATTACTGAAACGTAGAGTCGTATCGGAGAAGTTCAAAATAAAAACATAATAAAAGTTGTTGTTTAATAAAATAGAGCGAAGATAGCGTAAAGATACCAAATGAAATGAGTTTCGAGTATCCTCCGGAATTTCATACGAGAAGGTTTAGCTTTTACTTAAAATCATGTAAAGTTCGGATTCACTACACTACGGTATCGCCTTGAGTCAACGCGAGTTTGCTATCGTTTGTACGTGGAATTTTTACTTCACCTCGTCATTTACCTAAGTGTTTCTCGCTGAGGAAAACTCAATATTCATTTCAAGAGTAGAAGATAAATAGTATTCCGCTTCTCTTCTTATTTTCATATCTATATTTTTCAATGAAGGATGAAACTGAGATAAATGATTTAATGATAATATAGATTTTAGGTACTATTATTGCATTTATATAACTAAACATTTCATCACTAAGTAATTTACATGTGGCAAATAATTGAATCATTTAAAATTATTAGGTCATCGTGAAAGCATGACTAAGCGAAGGGAACTATTATCTGGCTAAAGCTACTCACAATTAAAGACGTCTCAAGATAACATATTTATAAATTATAATTTCTTATCAATGAACTGCAAATAGTTTTAAATCTATTTAGTTTCCAATGTTCTTCTCTTGACAAAATGTGTTGAATATCTCTTTTTACGGTGCTCAACGCTGACACCAACTTACTGTTTGTGTCACTTTACGAATAACAAATGGGGTGAAATTGTAAAAAAGTGCGTATAAAAAAGTGCGAATAATGCGCAAAATTATGAAAACTAGTAAAAAAAAAATGAGATTAGTTTATTAAGTAGGTATGGTGTTTGTGTTTGTGTTGAGTATGTTATGAGTTAATCGTAACTACTTCATATTATAGTCATTTATTAATCGACATCCATATAAATCTTACTCATTTTCTTAGTATCAGCAAGGCACAGGCGCTAAAATACAATAATGACTTTGCGTAATTTGTGAGCTTAGAGTTAAGCCTGCGTAAACTGACGATAAGGTGACCTATATTGTGTGTAGGTTAGTAAGCATGTATACAGTTTGTCAAATGGAGTAAGTGAGAGCGTGTGGTGTGTTCCCAGCGCAGGAAAGCGGTAGAGTGCAGCCCGTTAAGATGAGGCGTTTATCATATTGGTAGTCCCTTGTGACACCGCCTCCACCACCGCACCGGCGCGGGCGGCGCAGCGGATCTGAACCCTCGACCTGCACTCATACATACACCTGCATTCAAACAACGTCCACTCATTCGATCGTGAAACTCCGTGCAATACCTACGTATATAGCAAATATTGATCCGCGTTTATTGTATACAAACTATGAATGGTTCACCCTAATTAAATAATGACGTTGACTAAGTTAATACAGCTGTTCGTGAAGGCAAGCATAATAACTTTCTTAAAGTTATGCATAAATCACAACCGGGAATTCTGGATTTAACTTCAATTACGAATTCTACCCAAATATTACGAAATACTCCGCGGGCAATAGGATCGTGTTAATTATTAATAGTTACTATCCCTGTGAGACATAGTGAGGCAGATACTTAACTATTCAAAACCATTGGAGCCTAATATTTGATTCGATAAGCCTCTACTATTTCAGTACCATCAAATCAGATTCTTCATTTGAATAGTTTTTTTGTCATCAAATTACCATATAGATCCAGAAAATACTGCACAAATTGTACATTCCAGTGTTTTTCAGAAATAGTACTGACGAAGAATAGGCCACTTTCGTTTTTCTGAATACAGGAAGCTATAAATTTATGAGAGGAAAACAAAATACTAACCATTATGTTTCTATAGGTAGGTAGATGAGGATAAAGTGGAAAAGTAATCTCGCCGTTGTTGGAGGCAAGCCATAGCTAAACCCGTGATAATTCAGCGTAAATAGCACGACTCCTTTAATAAAGTGAAAACTGGCCGGGAATGGGTGCTAAGTAGGGTGGGGACCAGAAGGGACGCTGAAGCTCGGGATCGTTTTCTGCGACCGAAATTTTGCTGTAATTAGCAAGATTAATGGTGGACGTACCGTTGAAGATGTCGAGTTTATGCAGTTATATTTTTATTTGATATTTCATGAGGTAATTCATCTTGAATGTAGCTATGCCTTTATTTTAATTATTTACATAGCTAAGCTTATTGAAAACGTATAATTTTCGTGCTGAATTTTCTAGAAATAGATTTTTCATTTTGAAATGATTGTGGCGGAGCATACCTATAGGTACCTAACATTTTAATAATAATAAAAATATTCGGCTTTAATTTTAAAACGCTATTTAACTAATATACTATGGCCACGTAAATAACGGTACTTGTTTGACAATAAATAAATAAATAATAAAATTTATTCTAAAATATCTTAGTAAGCTAACTAATAAAATCAATTGGTACAATTTTTTGTTATGGTATAATCTCTATAACACATGCCTGAACTAGGAAAACCTGTTTCAGGCGAGAAGAGCTTGCTTGTCTTAAATAATCAAACCTTAATCGTTATAATTATATTACAGTGCATAATTTAAATTAATGTGAAGTCGGTAAACATCAGTATAATGAAAAACAATAAATAAATATTACTTTTATAACAAAAAACTAATTAATGTAAAACGGATACTTTTGGTAATAACATTTTATTTTAACACAGTTAGTTACTTCTCTGTATCTTCGTAGGACATGCTTTTCAATGTATCCATAAGGATTTTTTTACAGCTGGGATTCAGAGAGTAGATATTTGCTATGGCGTTTAGTCTATTGTAGAGAAGTGGTCCGAGAAAAAATAAAAATTTGGATGCTAAAGCATGTTTCGTTTTTGTATTTTGAGAGCAAACTTTATCTTTCCGTCTTTTATTAGTAAATTCAGTGCTGTAAGAAAGGGAAGTGTGCTGTTTTAGTACAATGCTCATTATGAATAACTGTCGGACTGTTAGGACTTTGCAATCTTTATAGAGAAGGTTAGTGGGAAAAAGAAAAGGGCGGGATGTAGATACCTTGAGAATCGCTCTTTGGGCTCTTTCAACAGATAATAGTTTGTGTTTGTGTGTAATAATTAGTGTTTTTGCCGCACCACCCCATGTGGATATACAGTAAGTTAATATTGATTGACATAAGGCAAAGTAAACTTGCCTAATAACTTTTGGATCTGCAATATAGCGTAACTTTTTAAAGACAAATATCAACTTGCGCATTCTATTATTTAAAATTTCAATATGTCGCTTGAACGAAAGAGTTTCATCAATCACAATACCCAGGTATTTAATTTTATTAGTATTTTCAATAACGGGCACATGATAGATATAGGCTGTAATTATTATGTAAGGGCGATTATGTGAATGCTTCTCCTCCTCTTTAATTAAAAAAAGATGCCCTATCAAACTGAGATGTTAGGCAATCTATATTTTTTGAAGTTATTGCTGAAATCAAATTGCTACAATGGGCAAAATCTCGCGAATTCACGATGTTAAACTACCTATATATTATTATCTAGAATATCTCCCGTTAAGCCAAGTCTAAGGTATGATATTATTATAAAATATTCATTCAAAATGTCTGAAAGTTTATTTTATGAATCTTGAGAGTCTGTAGGTACTCAACAGTAATAAAGCTTTATATGACATAGACGCTAGGTAGGTATACGTTCAATAATAGCAATAAAAATTAACTTTTAACAAAAAGTAAAAAAGAATTTGAGATTCTGGAACACATGCTTCTCTTTCGCTGACTTCAAAACGCGTTCTAACATAATTATAATATACTTTTTAGTGAAAACCCCTTTTGAAGTCGGTTTTACTTTTTTTTGTTAAAAGGTAATTTTATTTTTTCATTTTTGTTTTTTTTGTACGAACTGAACATTTTGGCATATTGAACTCGATATGTGTCTATCGTTCAATCTTAAAGATCCGAATCAATACTGACCTATGTGGAAAATGACCCGGTTCTTTTGACCCGTTCAATCGATCGAATGGTTCCCGAACAAGAAGCTCAAATGAGCCAACAATTCACAACAAAATCAGAAACGTTCCATTAAAGTAGCAGATCAGCGGGTCATTGATTGATTCAAAATTATTGATAGGTACCCATTTGTTTTGGATCAAAAGATTTTAAACTAAGATGCAAAGATTTGATTATTTAAATCAAATCTTTGCATTTAAAAAACTTAAACTCATAAATCATAATAGACTACAATTAAAATTGGTAAATATATGTATAGCTCTTTAAGCGCCGGCCGTTTTTCACGCCACGCGGCTCTGAATGATATTATCCGTAGGGCTCTTGTTGTTGCCAACGTGCCTTCTGTACTAGAACCAGTCGGAATTGCGCGTGACGATGGCTAGAGGCCGGATGGTATGACTTTGATCCCGTGGAGTGTTGGCAAGCCGCTGGTGTGGGATGCCACGTGTGTAGATACACTTGCGCCTTCCCACTTACTGGCGACTTGTAAAGTCGCTGGGGCGGCTGCGACCGGTGCTGAAAAATCCAAATTTAAAAAATACGCTTGTCTTGATTCTAATTTTTTGTTCATGCCATTCGCAGTTGAAACCATGGGTCCATGGGGGTTCGAGGCTCGCCGATTTGCTCGGATTTTATCATCCAAGCTCATTGAGGCTTCGGGAGACCTTCGCTTCTTTTTCCGCCAACGCATAAGCTTGGCCATCCAAAAAGGGAACGCTGCCAGCCTGTTGGGAACCTTGCCTATCGACAGCAGCGGGGGCTTTGAGGATGTTTTCTATATATCATAGTTTGTATTTTATACATTGATTGTAAATAAATTAATACTTCCCCTAAATATATATATATATATATATACTAGCGGGCCCGACAGACGTTGTCCTGTCCAAACTCGATTACGACGCCATCTACCGGGTCCAATTGTATTTTCAAACCATCCAGGGACCCGCTCAAATATACACACAAAATTTCATCCAAATTGGTCCAGTCGTTTAGGAGGAGTTCAGTCACATACACACGCACACAAGAAATATATATATTAAGATGTACGGTCGAATTGAGAAACCTCCTCCTTTTTTGAAGTCGGTTAAAAATAGTGTCTTATGATTGAAAGGGCCTGAAGAATGCTTTGTTGCTCCCACTGACAGATCCGTGTTATGATACTACGGCATTTAACCCAGTATTAAATAAATGCAGAACTATTTCAAAATCAATATAAAACGTTTAGATAACTATCATAGATGGAAAACGAATTAGTGCAAATAAATAGCTCTCTAAATTCAACTGTTTGAAACAAGATCGCTTAGGAAATTTAAGCTATTATGACTTTCTAAGTTAACAAGGGAGGACGAGGCACACTCACTGACAGAGGCTCTCAAGGTTCGCAACTCAACAACTCTCAAGATTCAGAATATTCTAGACAAAACCGCTGATGGAAACATAATAAATATATAACATAAATCAAAGCAATTCTTTTTCAATTTAGCTGTAACCTTTACTGAATTTCAATTCTATGAGAAATAATAACAAGTTTAAGTCTGACTTAAATATTATTATTAATATTGGTCAAAATAAATAACATCATAACATACGAAACTCATTATATAAACTGTAATGTATTAATTGTGTAAAGTCCGTGTTTCGTTTACCTACTAGTAAATTAAAGTCAACTCTGAAACAGAGATATTTCTTGCAGGTTATACCTACTTTTCAATTGTTCATTTGCAGGTTATACCTACTTTTCAATTGTTCATTGTTTGTTAACTACATGAATTTAAGACGGAAGATTAGGCTCGACTCTCCCGTATTCGTTGTCCTTGCTCAATTTTGTGTACGTTTTAAAAACTTTTACGTAATATATTTTTTTTATTACAGCCTGCGGTCCCCATAAATCATGATCATGGACGTAAATCTCACGATGGAGGCAACAAACGCGAAACACGAATAAACATAACGAACCCTCGAGAAAAAAAGCAATGACGTGAAATGTTTTCAATGAGTGAAAACGATCGAGATTATAATGATTTGCGCTGATTATAAATAGTCTATTCCTGTAATAAACTTAAAGCATCTGGGATTCACATTAGGTTACACTGTTAATTAATTATCCTACAAACATCATCGACGTTTTGTGTTCGGTTGTGTGTGCTCATTCCAGCTGCACACTTCGCATTATATCTAGTTGTTGGATTATATAAGTAGGTATATAAATAATCTAAATAATTGCCAATATCGCCTAGCACCTAATGGTATATGTTCCAGCAGCTGTACCAGTTTCCTTATTGGCCTTCTATAGGTACCTATGTTTATACCGGAAATATATTAAATTCCTCGTGAACGATGGCGTTGGTCAGACCACAGGGAAAAAGCTAGTTTTTTTAAATAAATTTATAACAAAATATAAAAGATGACGTATCGAAATATAATATGAATTAATCATAATTAAAAATAATTAATCATAAAATTGAGCATAAAATATTCACAACGCTCTACAGGGTTATTTTGATTTCACTCATTATTTCTATTTGAGCTCCAAACAAAGTTTAATAATAGATAAGTAAATAGTATTAAAACTAAATATTATACGACTTCAGTTGGGACAGTTAACCACTTTGATAGGGGTTTATACAGCCGAACCAAACTTCGTTAATGAAAGGGCACCGCAGGTAGGTGATAATTGCGCTAATATCAATCACTTGTTAGTTTAGGATCTCTTGTTTGTACGACATGACCTATAATAGCTAAAAGATAAAGGGGGGTTTGAAGACCGGCTTGACTAATGCACTTTATGCCTGAAGGTAGGGCAAAATCACTTTGTGTATGAACACTGTCTATGTAGGTCATTAGCTAACAATAGGAAGGTGAACATTCACCGTGAACAGCTTTGTACAGGACATTTCGCTATCTAAATAGACAATTCCGTATCTTTAAAGACCAAGTTTTTGTTCAGCGTTTGTTCGGTTTAAACGAGAGATTACCGAAGCGAAGATAATAAATAATTCTTGTTTTGATATGAACAAATTTCCGTTTCCTTTGTAAAGGACATAGACAAGATAAGTCACTATGTAGATGCCTGTCTCATGTATAACCAAGTAAAATGTTTCTTATGATGTTTTGCAACAATTGAAGCTAATCTAAAATATGTTCATGGGAATGGTGTTTACGGAAAAAAACTTTTGCTTATTTATAATTTTCAGCTTTAAATTAAACCTTACTTACCAAGCTTACTTACAGCCGTATAGTTACCATAGCAACAATAGCAGTAGATACCTAATATTTGAGAAGTTGTCGGCATCGTTTCCTAAACTCTCGCATGTGCTATTTAAGTGCCATTCTCTTTCTCAGCCAGATTCAGACATTGGACAAAGCAAGCTATTTCAAAGACTTATAGTGCTGTGTACAAACAAATCTAAGCTCGGAACGCTGAACCTTCTATGTAGCGACGGTTAAGAATAAGTGTCCTATGAATATCTTAAAACGAGACAAAGTTGAGTAATATACCACAAATTATATGTTATGGAATTAATATAATAATTATTACTAAATTGTAGTGATTGGGTTGCAAATAGAGAGCCAGCTTGAAACATTGCACAATAACAAGAAAGACTGGAATTTTTGATCTTTAAATCACGTGCTGGAATTTCTGTAATAACATGAACATTGCACCATCCGTCTGATGTTACATACATAAATACTATACGTATATAATATACTAGCTCCTGTCCCGCAGTTTCACTAGTTTCCCGAGGATCTTATGTTTTCCCGGGATATAAAGTACCCTATATGTTATTCCAGGGTATGATCTGTCTATGTGCCAAGTTTTTTCCAAATCCAGCAGTCTATGCGTGATTGAGTCACAAACATCCAAACTTATAAATATTCACATCCCTATAAATATAATAAATGCGAATTTGAGTTTGTTTGTTTGTTACGTTTTCACGCCTATAACTACAGAACTGATCGCGATGAATTGGTACGTAGATAGCCTATAGTGTGGAGACATAGGTAGGCTCCTTTTTTCTTGGGAACGCGGGTAAAACCGCGGGGGACAGCTAGTAATATAGGTATATGCATATGATTGTTCAGATAGTTCCTAAATCTGCGTCAGTAGTTTGGCGAAGATATATAACCAAACTATGTATGGTATTACTGAATAAAAAAAAATGTTCAAGAATACCTTACGAAGAAAATAGCAACATTGAAAGGAAAATGCTTTATTCGACTTATATAAACCGGACATAAAGTGTGAAGGTCACTTGACTGATTGAACATAAAAGAGGCATGTAACAAAATTCCCTTGAGTTACTCAACGCCTCGCCTTACAGTCATAAAACAACAGAGTTTTGTATAGTTTCGCTTTATTTATAACTTAAAAGATTTTTATTTTGTCTCGTCAAATAAACAATGTAATTTTTATTTTATATTTATTTTATAACATTACACTGGAATTTCATTTTTATGTTTACAAAAAGTTGTCGTGTAGAGGAGTTTGCCAACTAGTGCATAAAATTAAGCCTATCAAATCTATCTAAATCTAAATATTTAAGGCGATGATAGCTCAGTGGTAGTGACGTCGGACGCCGCGGCGAAGGTCGTGGGTTCGAATCCTACAATGAGCTTGAGCTTTCGGTGAAGGAAAACATAGTGAGGAAACCATGGCACGGTGGTAGGGTACTTTGTAGTACCCACCTGGCTGGCTACCACCCTCAAGTTGAAAATCTGTCGCCAAACACCTATTGGTGTGTTCCGGCAGTTGCACTTGAGAGCAAGATCCTTCTAGGATTTGTGTGCTTACCACCTTCGGCCACATCATCACCTACCATAGTGAGATTGTGGTCAAACACAAGCCTATATATACAAAGTAAAAAAAAAAACATATATTATAAAGAGGAAAGATTTTATTGTTTGTTTGTTACGATTTAACTCAAAAACTACTCGACCGATTTTAAAAATTCTTTCACCGTTAGAAAGCTACATTTTTACTGAGTAACATGGGCTATATTTATTTACAGAAATAATTAAGAATTCCTACTAAAACTTGAATAATGTAACCCAAGGTGTAAATAAAATGTCATAAAATGTCTTTCATCGCATGCGCTGCGATAACTATTGATGATAGAACAAAACAATGTTCTATATGATTAAAGTACTTATTATTACCTCAGATAAAATCCGCGAGAGAATATATCTAACTATCATAGCTAAGTCACAATAGCAGCTTTTATGTTCTAAAATTTAATTAGATGGCCGCGCCGGTTGAAACAAAAGTTGATTACATTAGTATCGTAGTATTGATTCTTGTTCATACAAATAGTTTTCTCATCAAGAGTATTTATGTAGCAGTAAAATACTTTTTAATTCATTCGGATCGGACATTTAATTTCGAAGTCATCACGAATATAAAAATACAATACGTGAACCGTTCGACGCCGCCGCGACGTTCCCTACTCTATAGAGTGGCTCACGGCAGAGTGGGTGGACGTATTTGAATGAAATTTTGCACAGAGATAGATTATAGTCTGGAATGGTACGTAGGCTACTTTTTATCCCGGGAAAACATAAGAACCCTCGGGACCGCGGGTGTGAGACCGCAGGGCGGAAGCTATCATTTATTATATTTCAATGTAATTATAAAACAAAGTTACCCCGCCGCGTATGTCTGCCTGTCTGTACGTGATAAACTCAAAAACGACTGAACGGATTTTCATACGGTTTTCACCAATGGACGGAGTGATTAATGAGGAAGGTTTAGTTAGGTAGGTATATAATTCATCAAAAGTTTTGTGTAAATTGGTTGAAATATGATGACGATGATTGTTGAATATGTCGAAAAAAATCATGCCAACTGGGAGCTTTTTAGGGTTCCGTAGCCAAATGGCAAAAAATGGAACCCTTATAGATTCGTCATGGCTGTCTGTCTGTCTGTCTGTCTGTCTGTCTGTCTGTCTGTCTGTCTGTCTGTCTGTCTGTCTGTCTGTCTGTCTGTCTGTCTGTCCGTCCATCCGTATGTCACAGCCACTTTTTTCCGAAACTATAAGAGCTATACTGTTGAAACATGGTAAGTAGATGTATTCTGTGAACCGCATTAAGATTTTCACACAAAAATAGAAAAAAAACAATAAATTTAGGGGGTTCCCCATACTTAGAACTGAAACTCAATTTTTTTTTATTTCATCCAACGCATACGTGTGGGGTGTCTATGGATAGGTCTTTAAAAATGATATTGAGGTTTCTAACATCATTTTTTTCTAAACTGAATAGTTTGCGCGAGAGACACATCCAAAGTGGAAAAATGTGTGTGTGGGGGACACACACATTTTACCACTTACCCTGTAACTTCTAAAATAAGAGAATGAAAAAACTAAAAAAAATATATGATGTACATTACCATGCAAACTTCCACTGAAAATTGGTTTGAACGAGATCTAGTAAGTAGTTTTTTTAATACGTCATAAATCGCGGTTTACGACAATTTACCTTTCATTCAATCAACACAAATATAAAAAAAAATTGGCAAAAAGCAAGGTCTCACAGCACAAATAAAGGAAAAATTCTAAAAAATAAAAAAAGTTGAAAATTATTTTGTCCCCATAACATACATAGTTAGCCAATTAATAAAGACCTCTGAGTTGTATCGGCGCTCATACAATTTAGAGGTCTAGCTTAATTGGCACCTACCTCAAATAAGGTAAATAAATAAAATTGTGCATTTCCCTTGATGGACGAACAATGGACGAAGTTTGTACGGAACCCTCGGTGCGCGAGTCCGACTCGCACTTGGCCGGTTTTTTATTATACTGGAAGCGTTATACCCATATGCTTATAAAAAAAATGTAGGCGTGTATGATCTGCTTCCCGTACGAAGCCGGGGCGGATCGCTAGTTTTTAAATATAATCATAAAAAGAAAAAACACACTATTTTATCATCAAATACTACTTATCTACCTACACAATATCCTACACATTTCGATTGAGTTAAAATTTTTACCACAACAGTGAGCAACAAATGACCCGCTATTATCAGCAGCTTGCACTCTCCACCACGTAAGCAACTCACTGTTCTGAAAAATGTATATCTTTTCCGATTGGTCAAATTGGATGACTGGACTGTGACCTAGTTAGGAGATTTTCCGTTTTCCATTCTCTTATCCGGTGAGTCCCGGTGTGACGTTGATGTATGTGCCGTTAACTGAGGATCAAGCCGTAACATTCTTATCATTTTCAGTGAGCGATATATCAGGCGATGAATAGAACATTTTTGCATTTTAGGCGAATTTTAACTGAAAATGTTCGATCATTCTTTGCAATCTTTTATTCACTCGAACCGAAGTGTTTGAAGATCATCCCTTATAGTTAATGTCCGAAAACTTAAAAAAAGTAAACGCCACCGTAGAGCAATCTAAAATTAGCCGCTATGTAAAAGAAAAAGTTCGTTCTAAAGTTGGAAACCTGATAGATAAAAATAGCTGAAGTTTTTAGGACTTTACCAATTCGAACCGGGATTGAGCTCCAAGTCAGCCGCCAAGACATCTTTGGGCTATGGTTATTTTTATTTCCTAATCTTTCCTCGAAATAAGACTCTTAATTCATTTGTATGAATTAAGAGAATCTTATTACTACCTTACTAGCTAAGTTCTTGGAATAGAATTCTTCTTTACGTACGTTCTACTGGTAGGTATTCCTAGATAGATATTCTTAGACGACGTAACGTGGTCTTTTTAGATAATATGTAGGAAAACTAAGTCTCTGACGATCTTTAATTTGAGCTTATCGAAGCTTTACAAAATCGTACAAGATATAACCTATATATTTTGGTGAATGAAAACTCATCTAATAAAGCAGTGTTCGGGAAAAAAGCTTGAAAAATAAAGATTCGCCGAGATCGAGACGAATAATGCCCCGTCACCACTCTCACCCAGCCTGTTACAAAAATAAGAGCGAGAATAGCACAGGGTAACGATGCCTGCTCCATTAGCCATCGTCATAACATCCTCTACAATCAACCGTATTAACAGTAGCACTGGATACCATCAGCAACACATGTACTTAATAACTAAAGGCATCTTGGTAATTCAAATTTCAATATCCATTTCATAGTACCTACATTCTATCTATAAATAAAACCTTTTAGCAATATGTGGTACAAGCCATGTCCAATGTTTTTATGTTTTCATCGAACGCCTGGGGCAGTTGGATTTTAGGTAGTATGGAAAGTGCTCTTCTCCCGCATCCACCCTTTGCCACCATCCTACACATAGCAACTAATAAACATTAACTTACAACATCTGTAGAAGTTTTTGGCTCCCATCCCAATTCAACTTGGCCGTAACATAGTAAAAGGGTTTTTCTATATGTTTGTTACATACTCATAAAGCGAACACTGTGAGTAGGTATCAGGATAATTAACGGGAAGTCGTTCGAAAGTTGTAAATAACTTTTCCGATAGTACACGCCTTTACTTCTTTTATTTCAAGGTAGGTACTACGGTGCATGTCCAGTTTATTATTAATAGAAATACGTGTTTATTATAATTGTGCAGCAAATTGCTTTTTAGTAAGTATTTACCATGTTTTATATAAGTATATTAATAAAAATCAATGTCTGTCTGTCTGTTTTATGTTTGTAACGTATGCTCTCCTATACCATTCATCCAAATGCATTGAAACTATGGTGAGTTGTGTTCAAGCTTGCGAAGGTATCAGTAAAAAAAAACCTGAAAATAAATTGTAATGCACGTTGAGAGTTTGCTATAAACCTTTTACATGCAACTTCAATTAAAAATGTAATAAAAAATGTTATGTGCGGTCGGGGGACCGCCAGGAACGTAGTTAAATATACAGGATACAACAAAATAGTATTTTTAACCGACTTTAAAAAAAAGGAGTAGGTTCTTAATTCGGTTGTATTTTTTTTTGTTAAATGAGCTCTTTCCTTACAATCACAATTCACACGCACACGTACCTATAACGCTTTTTCGTTACGTTCCCTTTTTAACCAACTTCATCTGTCAGTCAACTCCTACCGCAAGCTGCGTAAATAAACTTCGTTCCAAATATGTTAAATGTATCGTATTCGAGTATTGGACGGCTCTTCGATTCGATCCCTAAATAACTTTGTGGGTTTGCTATTGAAAAGCTCTAATTGGGTTTGTCAGGTTTCAATCAAATGTTGTACAACACATATTTCCAATTAGGACTTTAGGACTTCCATGTGCTATCCACTTCCACGAGCGCATTAAATTCTAATAAAGCGAAAAAACTTGACTACGAGAAAAATCACAATGAAACGTTGTCAGTAGAACATTAATAAAAAGCATCTAACTCAGTTTTCATGCTCCGTTTCTGTCGTAAGTAAAATGACGAGCTAAAAATAGACGGAGGAAAATAAAACGTAGGGGTTTGTTCGGCAATAAACACGTAGCGGCGCGGCACTCGGGCCACTCAGACGGAGCCTCTCGAACCGTAAAATGAGGTTCCCTCTCGCCAAAACAGCTTCGATATTTCATTGTCTACTAGCTGAGCTGAATCCTCAACGAAAAAGGATAAGTAACGTCACAGTTTGCACTTTGCAGTCTTCAGTCTGTTTTTAACTTCCCCCATGTTTACCATAGAATGGCCTTGAAATTAGACTCGTTTTATCTATATATATGTATAAATCAATGTTTGTCTGTCTGTTTATTTGTTTGTAAGGTTAATCGCACCTATACTATTCACCCGTCCGATTGCTATGAAACTTTGGCGAGTTGTTGGGCGCACCGCGCGTACGATCGATGGCTTTTGACAAAAAAAGCAAAATTAAGAATTTTGAAAAAACCCACGACGGTTGTAAAAGTTCTAATCGAAAAAGGATTAAATAAAATTTTCGGAAAACCGCCGACAGCAATTATCAAATATATAGGTACTACACATATTCACCTACTTACATATCTATCAACATAATGATAAATCCAAGAAAATCCGTTGGGTGCTGCCATTACCATATCTGTTCCCGATTTCAATGAATTATAGCGGTATAGAAAAGTTATTATGTGTCGTAGAGATACCTACAGCAATTTGTATCAACTAGAGACTACATTTATTTACGTACCCAACGCAATTTCAATTAGGTAGTCACAAACTCATAAAACAGCGAAATTTTATTTTCATTTTGGGGCAGGAAATGGCAGCCCAAAACAAACAGCCCAGATCCAAAACAATGTAAATGTAACAAGTAGGTAATAGTTACAATTATAAAAACGAATCCACTGAATGTTCCTTCGCAAAACTATTATAAACTAGCTATATTATACTAGCTTCCGCCCCGCGGTGTCACCCGCGTTCCTGAGGGATCTTATGGTTTCACGGGATAAAAAGTAAAGTGTGTTAATCCAGGGTGTCAGCTTTATCAAAATCCGTTAATGTGACGCCGCGTTAAGCTTAAAAATCTGAAATTCGACGTGCTGCGTCCCGCTCCCTACTATAGCGACCTCTCATAGAAAACCCGCGTAAACGGAACGGGCGTATGCAACAAAATGGTTTTTATTGTTTAATTTAAAAACTACAAATATATTTCATAAAACCTAAGTACAATTTATGGTATCAGTTTCAATTAATGTATGTAGAAATTTTGGAACCTCAAATCGATCCTCAATGCCGGTAAAATTGGAATCTCTTATTTTAAAGAGGTCTTTTTGACTTGTTATAAAAGTTAACCAATCGTGTTATGCAACGTACAAAATAAAGTCAAAGACATGATGAATTCTTACAATAAATTTCAGTTCGTTCGCTTCAGTCATTGTTGAGAAAAATCGGAATCCTCGCAACCAAAATCTTCAAGGCGTCGCCATAAGTAGTTTTTGCGTGAAAGAGTAACAAACATCCATACATCCAATACATACAATGTTTCGCGTTATAATATTAGTAAGGATTTCTACATTATTGTGGTAAATATTTAGGTGTTTTATAAGCTGAGCATGTTTCATTCCCGGGCGTCGCGTCGTAAGCATCCGGCTTACGTTAGTTTTACATTTTGTAGGTTTGTACAGTTGAATGCAGTGAAAAAATGAAAATAAAAATTAAGTTTCTTAAAGATCATTCGGCCATTTGTATGCGATGCAGGTATTTTCCGAAAAAATGTAATATTATTTTTTTATTATAAATTCTGTTGGAAAGGAACTATAAGAGTTTCCGGGGGAAAATAAATATAAAATATATATAAAATATTATATATAGCATAATGCAGATACCAGCAGGTATACAGGCACTGCGTCCGAATTATCGTAACTTTAATTATAGTAACTTTTACCCGCGATATAATATCTTCAGATCAATATTGCCGATGTCAATCGCTCTTTAGATAGATGTCCACACACAGACTGTCAACGTCGCATTTTCAATGGTACGGGGGGCCGCGGTGCTGTTACCATTCCGGCCACTTTAATTTCCTGCCATGTCGATTCAATAGGATCATGTTCAGTTGGAAATAGCCGAGTATTATTGTTAATAAGCAATCACTTTGAAATTGTCGGTATACCTACCACCTACGTACTGTACCTACAGGTATCAAATATTTATTAATTTAAACCTATTGAAGATTTAGGTTAAGTATCGTACATAAAACATAATTATAATTTAACAATCTATCGCTCCGTTAGTTAGTTAAATACATTAGATAATTCAACATAAAACCATTCAACCAATTTAAAGTTGTTATATCTATTCCTGAACATGGAAAGCAATAAATCTTGTCTCGATTACATTCCAAGCAATATACATATTATAGTTTATTAGTTTTGGGTTGAGAGCAAAATGAACAAGAGACTTACCTGTATATTTGTATTTGCTTATGGTGATGTCGATAACAACCCCCGCGGAATGAAAAAACATGCTAACGAGGAGGCTGGCTCCCTGCTACAGTGTCACATAAAATAAACGTGTTATCTTGTTTGTGAAAAGGAGATCACAAAGGACGTTTAGTACCTACCTGGTGTCATTTGCATTCCATGGGTGTTTTCATGGTGATTCTATAGGTACTAGTTTTCCGGGATGAAAAGCGTCTACAAAACCTGAAACATTCGCAGTTATCATATTATTCAATTAATTTAATTTCATCAATCAATTTACATGTCAGTTAGGTATCTTCGTTAACACTGATCCGTGATATTATCTGAGATTTTCGTTGGTATCACAAATGATCATCCATCATCCATATCATACGAAGTATTTGATATCTTTTCCCGCTATTTTACTGAGAAACGTCACTGTTTAAGAATTCGAATATATGATCAAATGTCAAACGAAATATTTGGCCAAATGATGTAAAACAATCAGTTCAAAGCTATAAAAATTTGCATAATGGATAATTTATGAGGAGGGATGTAGTGAAAGTGACCGCTGACTGGCTAGCTGGCTAGCTGCCTAGCTGCCTGGCAATAATAATTATAATAAGGAAAATCTTCCGCCAGGCTAGGTCATCGTGCCTGGGGACCGCGGTACAACTGTAGAGGTTGGAATCTTGTATATATGCCAAATGCCAAGTATAGAGAGAACTCTGTTAGCGCGATGTAGAATCTTGTTGTGCCATCTATCCACGGATAGCGGAGGTGATGGGGCAAGATGTTAAATGCCTTTTTAGTGGACTGTATTATTCTTAGGTGTGCCTCCTCACGTCTCCGTTTCCTCCCATGTAAAAATGCGGCGGTGAGATGTTATACCCAAACAAGTAACTTTATGAGTTATAATATAACCAATAGCCACTCACCTGATTTCAGCTCCTTGGCAATCTCCAAGTCGCACAGGAAGGGTGCTTTGAATGAAATTATATAAAAGCGGCGCGGTGATAAAATTATTTAAATCAACTCCAATAGATGAATTGACAACAGACTGACTGACATTAATTTTTTAATAATAATAAAATTAAAGAGGCCAAATGTGATGCGGTCGCGGCTCGAAGACGCTGGTTTGCTTCAATCGTAGCGAGGGTTCTCGGCTATAAAATAAAACCTAAAAATACTTGTTTAGGCTCGAACAGGAGGTCTTGATAGATGTCGTTACAAACGTAGGTATTTACGTAAATTTTGTATTGCTTTGTTTATCTATACCTAAAGTAAATAAAAAACAAAGTAGTTGATAAGAACTACAAAAGGTGATGATAATATTCTGATAAAACATTTGATTTCAGCTAACAACATTTTCGCTGTCAATTTGTTACCAAGGCGGACAACTCAATTTAAATAATTCCAAGCTATTGTTTCCCTTACAATCACTCACAATGGACGTTTACAACTTTATCGTTCAAACATTTCTTATATTTGTGATTTCTACTTCAATATTTTTATATTTTTATGTGCGAAAACATTATAATTATTGGAGAGATCGCGGAATCGCATACGAGAAACCAGTGCCATTATTAGGGAATTTATCTTTTGTTTTAAGAAAAAGTAACAATGTTTTTTTTAACGAATTATGGAACAAGCATCGTAGAGATTACGTTGGTGTATTTTTAGCATGGCAGCCTATGCTTGTGATCCAGACACCGGAACTCGCTAAGAAGATCCTCGTTAAAGATAGTGAATATTTTCAGGACAGATATTTATATACTAGTTCCTCATCGGACCCACTGGGCTCACTGAATTTATTTACAGTAAAAGTATGTGCGAACTACTTACATAAATTGTCCTGAAGGCGATGATTCAATACACTGAGAGACTGCGTCTCGGCTCACCTTATAACGGTTCTTAATTAATAAAATGTTCCAGAATCCGATATGGTCGGATATGAGACACGAACTATCATCCATGTTCACATCAAAACGATTGAAGATAATAACCGAACTGATGAACATAAACTCCCAACAGTTGGTTCGGAAAATTCAACGGGATTTAATTAATAATAAAATAAAGCAACCATTTGATCTCAAGGTAATGTTTATGCACTTACTAGTAATATAATATGTATCTTACTATATATTTATATCATATTGATAAAATAATAATCAACAAAAAGGATCAGATTTTCTAAAATATAATCTTCTTCTCTGATCTTATGATTATATTATGATATGTATTTTATTTACAATTGCCTCGCTAAATTTGCAGGGTTGAAAGTACCTACTCATTATCTACTACAAACAACTTTTACGATGCGACCAAAATGTATATTTTCTACCCTAAAAGTTTTGCTAGGCAATTAAGAATAAATAAACTATTACAAAGCAAACTGTTACAGAAATATTCAAGACGATCTTATAAAATTTGTTGTTATTATAGGTACCTATTTTTTAACTATGATAAAATTTACAAACACGAAAAGATATATAGGTCGAATTACATAACTATGAGCGGTGTGCCTGGACTGGGTTAAACCGGTGTTTTAGGAAAATAAACCTGTGTGATCATTATTCATTTTAAAATGATTTTGTTGAAACAGGAACTATTTTCGATGTACACATCGGACACGGTGGCGTACTCTGTGTTCGGGTTCCGCGTGAGTGCACTCAACGATGACCCATCACCACTTTGGTTAATCACCAGTCATATGGTAAAGTGGACATTCTGGCGAGGTTTCGAATTCACTATGATATTCTTCGTACCCCCATTGGCGAAATTACTTGGGTAATACTTTCAGACAATTCCTTTGTATAAACCACGTGTCGATTCTTCGGGAACCAACTTTTTCCTGTAACATTTTTTTTTCAGGTGTTTAATAGATAACTGAAATGAGCTCTGTTACTTCTTCATTGATTACTTAAATTCATATAGTTATATGTAATGTTACTAAGTATTTGATTTTAGTATTTATCTCTCGACAGCATCTGTAGGATAGAAATAAATTACCGTGCGCTTAATTAAAATATTGGTTTTCAGATTGAAATTTTTCTCAACGACCGCGTCAGAATATATAAAAAAAATATTTTTGAATGTTGTTGAGGAGCGAAAAAAAGCAGGTGAATCGAATGACAAAGACCTCGTAAATCACTTGCTTCAATTAAGGGACAACTTGAAGCTTCCCGCTGAAACTGACTCACGTAAGATAGTCTTTGAATTCGTTAATATACCTCCGTTGATATTGTTTAAGTTCACATAATGCAATTTAACTGCATAATTGAATTTCAATGGCACTGCATGAAGGAAGAGCATTGATTAAGATTACACGTGCAACACTAATATCATCAACTACTCAATGGTTAAACCAAAACGTTATTTGAATATCAGCTGAATTGGCATCATGAACAAATTACGTTAAAAGTATAATAACTTTAACTTTTTATAATTTATAGGAATTGTTATGATTTACTACAAGTATTTACAATAAATGTATTTGCGACAAAATAATGGATAATTTAGTTAGATGGTAGGTTTGCTTATATATGCTATTTATAACATCGCGCGCGATCTGTTTTCACTGTTTTTGCGTTCGTAATTTTGGATCTGTATGTTTGGTGCATTTTTTTTTCAGTACAGTACCTACATTCCTTTCTACAGCATGAATTATTATCTATATTATTCTGACATTTTGTTTAACAGTTGTATTGCTATTACAGAATTTGCGGAAAATTTAATGATGGCACAGGTAGCAGTATTTATTCTTGGCTCCATTGAAACGTCATCTACAACACTAAGCTTCTGTCTCCATGAACTAGCGCATCATCCTAAAGAACAGGTAGGTATACAATTATGTAAACGGTTTAACCATTCTCATCGCCTACTAAAAGTAACGTAGTCGAGCTCAAAACTGTGGGTATTATGTCACATACATAGTATTTACAAAAAGTGTCATTTAAATTTATGACAACACATTTAGGTGAATTACAGTAACTTACTGAAGCTGATATTATAGCATCGGCCGAGTCATCGTTGATACTCACAACCCATCAAATTCCTGCTGAATTAATCGTTCAAGTTTTATCCGCTATTCATCAAAAGCATTATCATGATGCCTTTTGTTTGTTTCTTTCAAATTTTGAACGGTAACGAATATTGTCCGTGAGTGGACGGCTAACACTAGAAGGGCAGCTCTTTATCATATTTTATCTTTGCTTCTTTATGTAGGCTCTGCCTCATGTCATCGTACTATACAATACTACGTAGTATGTTCATATTTACTTTATAACGACATTATAAAATACAAACCACGGTCGTAACATACGGATAATATACTTTCCTAACATACATAATTTCCTCCAGGAAAAGCTCTACACAGAAGTCAACGACGCGTTGAAACGAAGTGGAAAGGACATTTTGGAGTACGATGATTTATTAGATGTCAAGTATCTCACGGCCTGTATTAATGGTACATAGGTCATAAAATATTTTGCCCTGATCTGTTACGTCATTACAAAAGACATTACCTATTCAAGCTCCATTTTTTTTTCAGAGACGTTGCGAAAGCATCCTCCATTGGCGTTTTTGGAAAGAATGTGCAATAAGACGTATAAAATGAATGATGAAGTAACGATAGAAAAAGGGGTGCCCGTGGCCGTGAATGTGATGTCTCTCCATCACGACGAACGCTATTTCCCGGAGCCGGAGCAGTGGCGTCCCGAGAGGATGAACACTGCGTCTGATAACGATAATCTCCAATCCACCTTCTTACCGTTCGGAGATGGACCCCGGTTTTGTATAGGTATGGCACCACTCAAACATTTATACCAAAAAAAGTTTATGCTACATTATATTTCTCCAGAGCCCGCCCCCAATATTATCAAATATGTATCTGTTCATATTAGAGTCGGTTTACTAATAGAAATGACAAGTTAATACGTACTCTACAGCTGAGACCCATTTCAGTTCGAATATATAGAGACTACAAAAAACTAGTATTTGTAATTGGGCCTGCCAACAGCCGGGGGAATTCAGGAGTGGCAACTACACTACACTATCAGGTCGTCTCGTGAACGTAAATGCATTATGTTATAACGGCTTTTAGAGTTGTGCACACTGGCGCTGACACTGGCTGAACTTATATGTCTACTCTACCAATATATATTTATGAATCTTCTTTTAACTTCATAATTTGCAAGTCATCTTACGCTACACATAATAATTTCTTAAATAATTCATGCCCTGCCAAACATTTACTGAACTATATAATAATAGCAAATTATTAATTGGAGTATAATATGTGTTACCTATTTCAACCTAAGTAGTACTACCTATTTATACTACCACTACTTATTTCAAACATAAATAATGCACCAATAAGAACAAACTGAAACCATCTCGAAACCTTTCAGGAACCTTCGATCGATAACGGTTTCGACAAGGGGTCGTTGTTAAGTACTTCCGCCTGCCTTTTAGTAATTAATTTGGCCATAGTCCTGAAAAAGTTTATGCACTTAACGAAAACGTTCATTGGTTCTACGGACACGTCCTAAGTTCGTACAGCTTTTGATATTTTTTTATAGCATTGCACTTTTTTATTCCTACCAAGTCGAGCAATAAGTGGCACGGCCGTACCATCCTTTTCTCGAAGCAGTTCAGGCCATTTTCGACCCCCCTATAACTTTTTTGTTTTTCTTTTGGCCACGGATCCATAATGGACAGTACTTAATGTAGCCTAAAATAGAGCACGCTTGTCCAGAAGAAACCTTTATTTATCCACCAAAACCATTTATCAATCAAAACTCGCTAGGTACATTTTTCTCGCACAATAATTTTAATAATAATTCTAGGTCATTTTGAGATTGATTCTATTAATGATCCTGAACAAACTATTTTCAAGTTTGGTATTCCCTGTATAGGTAAATCAAGTATCTCATTACTTTTAATTTGCAGGCAAACGCTACGGCATGATGCAAGTACGCACCGCTCTGGCACATATGATACTTACGTTCAAATTTGAACCAGAGGTGCCGTACATCGTGGAGTCAGACCCATACGGCGTTATATTAACACCCAAGACTGGAAAACTTGTGAAATTTGTTCCACGATAGAGAAGTCAAAAAACAACGAACAAATGATGTCTACTATACATCTTATATATAAAATTCTCGTGTCACAATGTTAAACCAATACCATACTACTCCGAAACGGCTCAACCGATTTTTATGAAATTTTGTGTGCATATCGGGTAGGTCTGAGAATCGGCCAACATCAATTTTTTAAACCGCTACGCGATTGAAACCGCGGGGGTCAGCTAATTTGTTTATAAAAATATAAATTATGTAAAATACTTATACAACAAAAGTTACGATTGGTTGATTATTTACCACTATGTGCTGTAAAACCGTGATCAATATGGTCTATTAACATAGAAATATAAATAAGTTGATATAATATAATATGTTTCGATGTAGAGATAATAATTAAATTGAAATAGAATAACCATAGTTCAGAGAATTCTTAAGCTATAACCTGGCAAGCTGGGGCATTAGTTGGAAACTAGAATACATTATTGATTTAGTTCACTAAGGTAAGCTTGACTAAGTTTAAATACCTTTGCAAATATTATTTTTCACACACATTATTATTTATTTATTTCCCACTTTTAACTCTATTTTTTGTATATACAGGGTGATTTTTTTGTCACTGGCAATACTTGCAGGGGTGGAAGTACTCATCAATATGAACAACTTTTACTATGGGACTAACTCTGATATTACAAAAAAAATATCAGCTGTTCCATAGAAAAGTTCAATACCTACTCGACCAAAATGTATGAAGCAACCATTTTATGTTATATGATATGACAATTGGTCCCATAGTGAAAGTTGTTCATCTTGATGAGTACTTCAACCCCTGCAAGTATTGCCAGTGACTAAAAAATCAACCTGTATAGGTGCTCTCTCTAGCACTGTAAAAGTACAACATGGATGGATAAATATGGGATTATGTATTTTTCAATTTCTTACTTATCCGTAAGACATAGAAAATATACCAAATTTCAGGCTCTAGCAGTACGGGAAGTACCCTATAGGTTTTGATGAGTACCTATGTATCGAAACAGGCAATTTTAGATGGTATAGTTATACTTACTTTTGTAGCTTTATTAGCTAGAATCGTTTTTATATCGGTACTGAGTATATTTTATATAATGCAAGTATGGAATACAATGTTTTTTTTTCCTTTTTTTTTAAGGGGCTTAATCTCTCGTGAGACTATCAGTCAGTCAGCCCCATCGTAACGTAATCGTACGGATTTCTCTTAATTGCTTAATACACCTAAACATAAGTAGAATACAATGTTATTCTGGTTCATGCTCAATGCAAAAATGTTAAATAGTATGTATATAATTATGATCGGAATGCAATTCTTAATAAAAAATATTGTTTTCGTGTTTTTTTTTTAATATTAAGCATTTTAAAATCCTGATTATCCAGATAAGCCAACCGTTTTACTTCAACAAAGTGTGGGATTAGAGATTATCTAAAGAAATTAAATCTAAACGAAGGTTAATCTTGATAGAACAAGGTGAGGGCGAATTTTCACGCGATACCTATCTACCGTAAATTGGATTATTTCCACAATGCTTTTTCCAACCCTATCTGGCAATGTTATGTGCACGCACCTGTGTGAAACTGTTTTCAAGGAACATTCACTTATTTCACACTTTTAACAGGGCAATACTCTCGGCCCAGCCATCGTCAGTTTGGCCACCCATCCGATCATATCCGGATTCCAATCTAAATTTAAAGTTTGGTATCTCGACGATGGCTCGCTGCGAGGTGATGTGAGCTTTTCAATCAACCTTGAATTTAACTGCTCCAAATGCGAGCTACTTGTTCCACGCTGAGAAACTCAGAGATGCCCAAAATTTTAATAATTTATAATATAAAATATTAAATTACTCTCAAATTAGTTGCTTCTTTTTCTCAGAGTCCCAGTTTTAGACGAATCCATTGACGATTTCTTTGATACAAAACTTTAATGACTCCTCCAACAGACTTTTTAAGATTAATGCGCATTAGTATGCATTTTGCCGAAGTATTTTCTCCGCTGTACTCACTTTTCAATTCGATCACATGGTTTCAAACGTATATGTCATTTCGTAAGCAAGTACATGTCACTTATATGAAATACTAGGTAGCAACAGTTCTACACGGCTAAAAAAATACATGTTTATGTCACATACATGTCACTCGTATATGGTACGTTTGTGCTACCGATGGAACTATAAATAAAGTACCTACTACAGTGCTATCTATACATATGATGCACCCATAAGTAACATATTCCGGTTCCTAACACAACCCCTAAAAGCTGTCAAACACAAGAAAAAAGAATGTGAGAACGGTTAACGGATAGGAACGTTTTTCATCCCCATTGTACCAAAAAAAAAGTTTCAGTTGTCTGCAAAAGAAATCGTAGTTTTACATAACCAACAATACTGTCAAGGGTTTTTGTGAGTCCGAAATGCGTCAATCACTCGTGTCGAGTAACCGTCGCCAACAAATTCAATAAATCCCGTTGACTTGTCGGTAGGCTAGTTCCTTACCACGTTACACTACGTTCACGCTACGTCACCTAACTCTATCTCGACGTTATACCTAAATCTAATTCTTGCTTTAACTTTACTTGTCATGATGTGCTTATCTGACAAATTATACTTATCGTTGTAGCTATTGAATTTTGTTTACTTACATACACCGTCTTCACGGTTATGATGAAGATGTTCATTGAAATTTCAGCGTGTACCTACCTATAAATAATCGCACAGTGTGAAGTAGGTATACCTACATTACACTGATTCCTACATATTACCATAAATTATCTCATTCATATCAGCTATGGTAACCTAACGCAATCTAAAGCAAGAAAGAAAACCATTTATTTAGACTCATAAAGAAACAACATCATAAACTATCCTATCCTATCTCAGCTTATGCTCAGTGTGGGCTGTTGCAGCGCTGGCTTTCAGATAGGGCCAAAAAAGATATCTAATATCCTACACATTTGAATTTAATGCTCTGAAGCAATCTAGGTAGGTACTCTCTATACTACGTAAGTATTATAATAATTACTAATTCTATGTGTATACTTATACCAAATATTCTGAATCAACCTATTCCAAGAGAAGAATGATTAATCTTGTCAAATAACATTGCTTACATAATTAGTATTTCTTTTTATTCAAAGTAAATAATCACAGTATAAATAAAGGCCGCCGGCAGTGTCTAGAACAATATCCAGTTACTGAAACAATGTTAAGCATAAAATTACCATTAAGATGCCTGCTTTGAAGTTAAAAACTCTGTTGCTTACCTAAATCTCATGGACAACAAAACTTTGCTCCAAAGCGTTCGCGTTGTCTCGGCGAACGAGGAGTCAAGTATCCATACAAAATTTACTTCAACACGATTATGCCAACATAATAAAACATATTGACTTCCTAACTTTTGAGTTAACAACTTATTCGTGCTCAACATGCTTATGTTGAAGAAAAGCCGTTCTTAACAAGTACAAGAAAGTATAAGAATAAGAAAGCAACCTTTCAAATATATTTACAAAGTAAATATGAATGAACGTCCAAACGCCGAGGGCTATAGGCAAGAGCGTAAAGGTAATATTTTTCGGGGCGCTTCAGTTCGTTTTAACTATACATAATACATATTTTTTCTGTTCTTTACCCACGTTTGCGTCCCCGTACCTGACTCGACCACTAGCAGTTATTTGTTTCAGTAGTTCTCTAAATAAAATACGAGGATATATATAAAAATTTATTATCGACGCGAGATACAAACAGACTGACAGGGAGATAAAATCAATATCCATTTAGTGCCATTGAGAATTGTGTACTTACTGTTATTGTATATACCAAATGCGACCAACATTTTGCTACCAAAGACATCCAAGCATTTGGAAGCCTGCAGTGACATGATTACAGGATATCTTAAGCTACGCCATATAATTATTTTTAAAATTTTGTTTCTGACTGTTTTTAGGTAGGTACCTATATTGTTCGAAAAATATGTGTTAATAATATAACATAATCTAGAATACAATCTACGTACTTATCATTAAAGCTAGATACTAAAAATACTTTAATTTATATAATATATCATAGGCATGAGAAGATTAAAAACATAATGAGCCGAATAATTCATTGTTTTCTATGTAATGGTAAAATGCTCCAAATTAAATTATTCCAAATTAATATATTTGGTGATTGTATATCACCAAATATATTCCGCTAGATAAACTCACCAGCATTTGGTAATGGAAAAATTTAAAAGCCTCAATCTCGTAGTCTAATTAAATTCATACAAAATAATTACAAGGGAGATTTTCAACGTAGCCGATAAATTATAATATCCCCACAATTTTATACAATAAAATAAATAAAATGCGTTCATTTTAAGGTTGAGGCCTCCAGTAAGTTTATACAACGTTCTTTTTAGTACACCAGAGAACCGATACACCCCTACAAAATTTTATAGTTAGAATGCCGTAAAATTACGAAGATATGGTCGTTTTAAAATTTATTTTTTTGAATAAAACATTATAGGTACTTAATGGTATAACGAATAACATAACATTTCAGTCAACTGGCATAAATTGTGTCAGATATCCTGTATTTAGGAAGAAATGTATACCTGGAATTACCTGGTTACAAAACTTTAAGAATCGCCTGACTGAGTCACGGATATCACAAAGTTATTGGATTGAAAGGGATTTGACCGAAATGGGAGTTATGAAGTGCTGGGCCCGGATCGGCGGACGAATGCACCTACTACAGTAATGTTTCAGGTTGTAGACTGGTAGTCGAGTCGAGCTCCAGTTTCAGTTTCCAGTGTACCGGCGGGAGAGCTACGGAGCGCCCGCTTCCCGCCACTTGCGCTGCGCCCCTCCAGCCGCGACAACCTGCACACCGACGCGTGTCGCTAATACGATGACTAGACTAGACCTACACTCTACTTTATCATAAAAAATTCAAAATAGAACTATGACGTCATTCAAGGTGTAATTGTTTAACTAGTGCACAACAACGCGCTGCATCGGTAAGTCCGAAATCTCCTATAGCACACTCATTGAACTGGAATACAACTGTATTTAAATTTCCATACTCACTGCATGCATAGCTCTCTTCTATAACAATACTTAGTACAAAGTTCCGTGACTCGAGTTCTGATTTGGGGAGGACACATTGAGAACCCTCTAAAGCGAAACTTTCTAAACCACTCGCAGGCTTTCTAAAGATATCGATTTAATTAAGTACCTATACATACCTAAGCTAACTTACTGAATATTTTTAGAAGATAACATTATCACTGCCTTGATAATGTGGTATTAAACACATTCTGATATAAATACCTACTTAATACTAGTACCTGGGAACTCATTGATTTAATTTATTTCATAAATAATGATGAATTTTAGGTACTGAACTCTATCTTAAAGTAAAAAGGAGTTCATTTACCTATAAAAAATAAAACAATATTTAAAATAACAGTAATTTTCTTTTAAAATTAAAGGGAAGATTTATTTCGTTTATCTAAATTAAAATACCTTCAAACTTCCCTTACGCGAAGGATGCCTGCGAAGAAGTTTATGAAATATGAAAAGGCTCGTTTGTGTAATAAAAAGCCTATTAAACTAGCAGCAGGCGTTTACGTTAACTCCTTTTTCATGGTTAAATTTTATTTAAAAACAGATATAAATTGTAATAATGATGTCGCGGTTGTTAAATATTTAACAACTTTACACTCGTTATAAGTATGGACTTATAAAGGATGCACATAAATAGTTTTGCGCACCCCTAAAATTAAGTACATGAGTCTTTTAAATTCGTTTCAAAATATTTCAATATATTGATATTGTATACAAACAGATTTATTAATACTTGAAATAAACTTTACCAACCTATACTGTCAATTATCTAATTTTATTTGTGTCTGTTAGAAATTCCATACCTATTATAAATGAATTCTGTAATTTAGAATAGAATGATACCAAGAAAACAATTGTGTGTACCAACATGTAGAAAATAATTATAGCACGTAATAGAAGTCACTCAAGCTTGTAACTTGCGAAATGCGAAACGTGCCAAAATGCTATCCTTTTGTAGACTATTTTCAACACAGTAATGTTTCTTTCGATTTAGAGAAAAAAATCTGTAATGTTTTGAAAATATTACTAATATGTAATGCCAATTTTTTTATGATTATTCTGATCACTACCTTTTTGATGTCTTTACCCATTCAGTGATGATATATATCTTTTTTAATAGTATAAAATTCTTAAATGGTAATTCTTATATGGACATTATAAAAAATAACATACCATTTTACGTAAAATTTGCACTTTAGATATTTGGGAAATATGAATTCGAATACGTCGATAGAACTGCGATATAACTGAGAACTAATGGCCCTTTGACATACCAATTATCCAATCTATCACGTTAACTGATCTAATTTTTCTTTTTCTTTTTACTTTGTATAGGCATGTGTTTGAACACAATCTCACTATGGTAAGTGATGATGTGGCCGAAGGTGGTAAGCACACAAAGCCTAGAAGGAAAAAAAACGGAAGTCGGTACAAGCTCATTGCAAAAATTTATAGGTAACATATTGACAGTTGGCCCAGTTCCAGATTGTAACATGTCATAGGTACTCTGCATTTTCCAACATTAGTCTCAATACCTACTACTCGACAGGTACCTGAGAACGCGTTTTCTCCATCGAATAAGTCTGGGATAATCCACATGCTGCTACTAAAATTACTCTACAAACTTCTTTGGCAGTTATGTATTTCACTACTTTAATGGTGATGATTGAGTTCAGTTGATCGATGAGAATGATGTCGGCACCATACATAGTGAATGTTGTAGTTAGTGATGGAAATATAACAGTGTGGAAAAGTACTTTCTATAATCCATTTTTTTTTATTCGACAAAACGTAAACAAAGAATATTATAATTTTTTAATTTAAGAAAAATATTATATTATGTGGGTATTAGTTTTGTATAATTGAAGTTGCAGAATCAGTTGAAACTACTGGCACCCAAGCTAAGATGTGTTATGGGTGTCAGGGAACGGGGTATTCAAAATGGATGATTACCCATAGTAAGTAGGAGGTACCTACGCGCCTTCTTGCTACCGTCTTCATGTCGAAACTACACTTGAGAGCAAGTTTCCATCTAAACCTATGGCCAAATCATAATTTATTTAAATCCTTTCTCTCAAAGTGACCAACCCAATTACCTTTACAAAACAAAAGAATGATTTTGAACAAATATGATTTATGGGGGTCTTTTATAGGTATTTAATCTGATAAGACGCTCTTTCCTTTTGTTCAAACTTTGTCGAAGAGCCAAATTTTGTTCTTTACAACATTAAATTTAGTTGAAAGGTCTGTTTTTGCCTATATTAGACGTTCCGAATTTTATGAAATAATATATGTATCGCAATAAAAGTAGTACTTCATCAAATACTAGAAAGTATATTTCTAAAATTAAATTTGATCCGCTTTATTTGTTTAAATATATTATAGCGTGTTCCTTATCACCACTAATTCATTAAGAATGGTAGATATTATAGAGTGACGAAGCGACCGATTAAATTAATCCATATCACGAGTAGGTACTTTACGTAATACCGAAATAATCGTATACACACAACCTCAGATCATTATCTACTCGTGAGTAGCTGATCTGCTCACGATCAAAAAGTTCAAAAACTACTTTAATTATGTAACCAAACCATGCTCCTCTCAAAAACAAAAACATTTTTTTATAAAAAGCACAATAATTGATGAAACCCTTTACAAATAAATGTAGTTAGAACAAATAACTCCGTTAATGAACTATATTTACCTTGGCTGTTTACCGAATGTTCCCTGAAAAGCTATTTTCCTGAAACTGAAATTCAACAAGGATGAAATTGAATCAAACACCGTGATTCAATATTAGAATTTATAATTGATTGACGTTTATCAAATTTGAAAGGCAAATGGGAATTCGTTATCCATTATTGACTGCTTTATTTAATTTGATAAATGGAAATCGCAATCTATTTGGAATATTAAGAGCAGTCAGTATCTAAATGTATGAATGTGTTTTGCACCAGATGGGGAATTTGGGCTGGTGAGTGAATTATAATTTGGTTTGATGTTTTATCTTAATTTATCTATCTATGTATTGCTTAATTTTTGCTCGTGCCGCGTCCGCAAAAGATAGAGTTATGCTATACAAAACCAGGCGTGTGTAGGTAAGTTTTCATACCCAAACACAGTTTTTATTAGTGAGGGGATTTCTGTCTGTATACTATAGTAGGTGCCAACAATTTTTTACGATACCTAGTAGTTTTTTTAATTCTGTACCGTTGATTACATGTAAAATTATATTTACGTATGGAAAATAATAATCGCATATAAAAAAAGAATTAAGAAATGACAATTTAAAAAATATTATTTCGGTATTTCTTAAACTCTTCTCAAGTAATTTTAATAATATTAAAATTTTATTACACAAATGACTTTGATGTGACGATGAAACTGCTTGTCACATTAATGCATGCATTGATGTCAGCAATTTCAACTTTCCGCAATATATGTAGAATCAATTTATGAATATTTGCGGTTTTTTGTAATTTGTGCCATGTTACCCCTCACCTACCCAATCGTAACATTACAGCGATAACGCTATCTTTAGGTATACATTTCAGCCCTGACGATAACTGAAAAAATACCGGCTAATGCGAGTCGAACTCACGCACGAGAGGTTGCGTATGTTTTATTAAAACTGACATCATTTTGTCCCTCTGTAAGTTAAAAAATCATGAAATTGTAATTAATGGTACCTACTCATATGAATGCATGCATTTTACAAGAAAATGTAATTGAAAAATCTAGAGGAGGCCAGATTCATATAAATATTTAACAAAAGACAAACATTTTATTTGAGATACCATTACTTATATTGAAAATGTTTGCAGCACATTTAGGATAATTTCAGGAACAGTTTATTGTCTTAAGTACATGTTAAATAATGCTCTTATTTAACATGTGCACACTTTATTTTGCACTCGTCGGATCATTAACTACGAAGTGGGCAGCTACGGACTGACATAAAATAAAAAACGTAGTCGTACTTTCAACATTTTTATATTAATAATAATTATAATAAACTATTACTTGTTAATTAAAAGTTATTGTTATTTTAGTTCTTTTCAAGTTCTTTTCAGCGATACCCCACTAGCGTAGGTGGAACTCACTTTGCACATATAGGGTGGGTGATCCTTCCAATACATAGTTTTAACTGTTATTAGTAAGTACACGTTTATCTCTTTCCTCATGAAATTAAATATACATTCAGTGAAAATTTCAAATCTCTATAATTATATTTTACACGTACAAACGGTTGGACGGACGGAGTTGACATAACAATAAGGTTCCGTTCAGACCCCCTGGGTATCAAACCCTAAAAAGATGCCAAAGAACTCTCCAATGTCGGCAAACCATTAAACATTATCCTTAGTACTCCATATGCAGTGGTTACGGTTTACCATCAAGATGACCATCATAAAAATAGAATTTTAACTCCAAAGCCAGTACCCTAAAGGTGATCTTTAGCCATATTGATTAGCAAAAGGCTTAAATTTTTATTTTAACATTATTTTTTAAAGATTAGAACCATGACGAGAACCACGACTTCAGACATGAGATTGCTGGAGCGATTCAGCAGTAGCAGCACGAGCTCAACCACCAGCACTACAGCCAGCAATGTGGGGACAGGTCCCAAGCCAACTCATAATGGCAGCAAACGGCCTACACCACTCATCATATATCCTACCGGTGAGAATTTGTTTAAGCTTTTAATATATATCCTAGCAAGTAACCTGAGATCATCGATGTTATTTGGCATATTTTTTTCAATTAAACGGAAAATATTTAATGAATACACTGTATTGCTAGACCATGTAGTCATGGCCGTCAAAAGGCCCTGAAGGCATTACTGTAGTAGCCTTGAAGAACTTACTTATTACCTTCTAACTCACTCATTGCAGTAGTAAGCTTTATTATACTCAACGCCTTGAGAGAATCCTTCGCGCATATATTTTATGACGTTGGCATTCAATAAGAAATCATTCGAATGCACAACCTTGTTCACGGCTTTCGACGTCACTACCACTGAGTTATCATCGCTTTAGAAATTATTAAACATGTATAATAAATTAATAATAGCATGCAAAACCCTACTTCCCTAAGTACTTCTAATAATATTTGTATTATAAATGTGAAAGTGTGTTTGTTGGGACAATACAACGGAGCAACGGATCCACAAGATTTTTCGCATAGAGATAGTTTATGGTCCAATGACTTTTTTTTAAATTTTATTTCTCCCTGGTGTGAATGCGGGTAAGACTGAAGCGAACAGCTAATTTAATAGGTAATATTATCAGGAATCACCAAAAGGTGTTTAATTAAAAAAAAAAACAGGCAGTCATGGGGACTGCCGATAGAAGTGAAAACTATTAGCATGAGCATGTCGGTGACGCGAATGTCGGTGACGCGAACCTATAACTTTTTCCCCTCCAAAAACGCTCAACGCGGCTAAAGAAGTTTTCACTTCAAAATACAGTCCAAATTGAATATACTTGATGAATAGCTCATATTTTGCGTAAAGGTCAATATTTAATGAGCCCGCTTTTTTGTGTCCATGAACCAATTAGGTACCCATAATAATTAAGCAAGTAAGCTTTGTTAGGCATCGTATAATTTGGTTCGCAGAGCGTGCCATAGACTCACTCGAACTGAGAACGTGACGTGACGTCGTTGACCCAGATCAACCTCTTTATTCTGTTTCATTAAATATTAATCGATAATCTCATCACAACCCCATGCGTTAATCAGTCACAACACAACTGCGCCAGTAAGTTAGCATGGTAACAGTAAATATAAAAGTATCTTGGCATAATCCAGTTATTATGTAATGCCTTGTTGTACGAAATACCAACGGATGCAATAAAAGCATAACATCGACCATTTAATATGTGCGCCGCTCTATGTGTCCCTCGGTGGAACTAAGCGAAACGAAGCTGCACGCCATGCCGATAGAAGGCATCGTAAATGTTCACAATGCTACATGTGCTGCCCTGGAAAGTCATTCCACGCAGCTGACGGGAATCTACCCGCAAGTCGTAAGAAAACATTAAACATTTCCTTTTGGCGCCAAGGGGTGAAGATACACAGCACTGAATCTGTGGCACATCAATTAGGTACCTACACAACATAGTGTATGTTGTGTAGCTATACTCGATATCTTTAAGGTTAGATATAACGTAGACATACTTAGAAGCAGCGATCGTAAACCTTTTTCTTCCATTAATAAATTGTAAATATTACAATCAGTTGGTACCTATATTTTAAGCCAAATTAGATATGGTACCTTGAATGTAAAGGTTTCTTAAAAAGCTACGTTATTTAGTAAAATAATAAAAACCATATTTCATTTAATTTTAAAGTTCCGAATATAATTGTTATGGGTTTGTATAGATGCTTTGCTAGTAAACATTCAGTACTTATATTTTTGAAGAATTTAAGAAAAAGGATTACGTTCACTCCTTCTATAATAATTCGTTTAATGTAATCTTAAAAATAAAATATAGTATATAAATGAATAGAGGCATAATAAGTAGGTATAATACTATACTATTGATATTATAAATGCGAAAGTTAATGGGGATGTTTGTTACATCGCATGGTGAATGGATTAAGATAAAATTTAGCATATATTTATGTAGGTAATATAATTATTATCATACCCTGGAATAACGTAAAGAATACGTGGTTCCAGACTAAAAGTATGTGGATTTGAATGGAGCGTTTTCGAGCGTATATACTATTTTGTATTTTGTTAGAACTCCGTATTCGCGTGGTGCGGTTACACGAGCTAATTCTGACTCGTGACGTCGTTTGCGTAAACGAATAACACGTAAATAGCACGTTTTGTATAAACAAACAACATTAGCTACATAAGTAAGCAATTACCAATAATTAAAAGTGCAAATATTTATCATTGCGTCAAACCAGGTAAAATCCCTATAACTATTTTACTAATTGTATCACCGAATTGTTATGTTTAGTCGTAAGTATATTTGTTAGTATGTTTGTTATATACTTTTTATCTAGGCAATCTCGGGAACGCGGTTAAAATCACAGGGCAGAAGCTAGTTTTATAATAAATAGGGTCTAAAATATCACCTAATGTTGTTACGTACAACAGAAAACAAACGAACCCTTCTATGTTACATAACAGTCTTTTGTCCTTATGAAACCTTTATAATTAATTAAGTATATAGGTAAGCTGGTAATTGCCGAAACCTCAATACTAATCTATACTAATATTATAAGGCTGAAGAGTTTGTTTGTTTGTTTGGTTGAACGCGCTAATCTCAGGAACTACTGGTTCGAATTGGAAAATTATTTTACTGTGAAACCGCGGGGCGGAAGCTAATGAATCATATTTTTTTCCGTCGATTCTGTTACTCCCAAAATTATAGCAATATAATTAGAACCCATTATTACAAGCTTTATTTGGTAAAGGGGTTAATGGCATTATCATTTGTAACCCTTTATTTACTCTTACTCTAAGGTAGTACCTATTCATAATAGCCAAGTAATGCAATGTTTTTGATTGTTTCAGTGACGCCGGAATCAATAGTCGTACCGATAGTGTCGTGCATATTCGGGTTTCCTTTGCTGGCGCTAACAGTTATATGTTGTCTAAGGCGGAGAGCGAAGTTAGCCAGGTAAATAATCAGTAGGTAATGCGATGTGAACGTGTGCTGCATGATTTTCAAGGATAATAATCACTCCAGCTTCAAAAAAACAAAAGACGCAAACGTGATAACAATTATGATTGACGATTTCAGAGTAAGGAAACGTTATTGAAAAATTCAGCCACCATGCTCCTGCAAATTGTTTGAAGCAATTTAGCGCCGCGCCAAGTTATAACGTGAATTCCCTACAAATTTGCACTGTTTTGTTGTAATTGTGTTTTTATTTTTATTGTGACTTATAACAGAAAAATGGCAACACAAGAACAAACATTGTTACATAAATGAGTAGGTACCAGTATTCCCAGTCGTGTTAAAAATATAACGTTACTTGGCAGCGCTCGGCGTTAAGTAGGTCTTTCAAGATATGCCTGACTCAAGTACAGTACATAAAGTCTCCTCGCCTTATCGGAGTATAATAAAAGCTTTCCAATCTGCTATGCTGACGTTCGTTACACGATGGATAATAAAGATGTGATATTTCTATTTTCGTCTTTATCTTTGAGCTTATAAAATAATATTATTTGAACCCAGGGAGCGAGCCAGACGACGAAATTGCGAGTTGGATCGGGGCGAGTTGTCTGTGGTGCGGATGTCTCCGGTGAAAACGAAGCCTCGGCCGGTGAGCCTGGTGCGCTCGCCTCGACCGCCGCCCACTTTAGAACTCGACACCGTGCTTGAGGAGCGATCAGATCCTGAACAAACCACATTATCACAAGTTAGGGAAATATTTAATATTTGTAACTAGTCAAATAAAGATATAGGTACATGTCGTCAATGACCGTTCGATCTGGGAATCTATGATGGCAGCCACATCATAGATAAGTAAAAAAAGGGACACAAGAACGACCTCATCTGTTTCTATAGATATTTATTTTAGTTACAAAGAATGAAGAGATGTGTACTGTGTGTAGGTAGCACATTGAGTTTCATTTGACTTCTAATCAGTCAAAAACCGTGTACAGTCTTAAACATAATACCTACCTAGTAAAATTCGATTAAAAGTGATTTTCTCTTGGAATAACGACTGCAACTTAGAAATTACACCTATATCAGATAGTATTGGTTCCAAAATACAATGTAGCTACGTAACATCAAAAAATTGAAGTGTATAAACAGGGTTAGTTAATAAGATTATCATATGTGAATATTTTGCAGTTCCAATAATATTACATACATAGTACACACGTGTCGAATTGATACCCTACTTTTTTGAAGTCGTCTAAAAAATCTGCTTTTTCATACAAAAAAAAATCGCACTTTCAGAGTGAGTCACATAGTAAAAGATTTTGTATTAGTGAGCACTTTCAGCCCTGAAAGTTTAGCCAAACAATTAAAAATAACCTTGTATTTTATGCTCGTGACTGTACAAAATATCGTAATTTCCCAACGGCCGCGACCCGTTGTAGCTGACAAATTAAAAACACGATGAGCCAGAAACTACAAAGCAGTTTTTTTATTTATAACAGGTGGAAATAACCCCGGATCGCGAAGTTGGTGTCATTCTTTTTGGAGCTGTGGGTGCAGTCGGCACAGCAGTCGCTGCAGCGGGGTGCAATCGCGATAGCTAGCGTCGGGGCTCTGCGCAGCTGGGCGCGCGCTCCCCACTGTGGGCGGCCCTCACCAGCCAGCCGCTCGACGAAGACGATGCTGATGAAGACGACCCCACCGGGGATAGCTAGCAACTCGACGAGCGCTCCGTAGTCGATATCGGGGAGCGCATGAAACTCTTCCTAGACATTCCGCTCCGGTTCTAATCAGAATTAATCGAGCATCAAATCTTACCGGTCAGATGTGATTTATGACAATGTTTTGTTTGGTGGTTGCCCAACTGACTCGAGATCGATTCAACAAGGTCAGGGTGAACTAGTAAATAGAAACACCGAGATATCAGCTTTCACGAAAGTTTTCTATAGAAACGCAACTCGCAACACTTTATGGTGGTCTTGAAGAAGTATTTATGTGTACCTACTGATCGCCAATTTAAATGTCAAAGTAACTTGTTAATTCTGTTGAGTGTTCAGTTCAGTTGACTGGATCTCTAAAAGTACCTACCTATCTAAATTATCGTAAAGTAAATACTTTTAAATATATGTATTTTGAATTTAATTAGTTTAACTAATTATAGGAAACGACTCAGCCAATTAAAGTCGTCTAATTAAATGTTTTTTTTGCACAAAATTGCGCGCTTACAGCGGCTGAATTTTATGCAATGCCCTCTAGGATTCAGATGACCTAAATATCATGGTTCATCTAGGAAAATTATTTAGGATATTGTAAATAAACATGTCGTCTATAAATTGATACATGCACAATGTTCGTTGTTATCCGTATAATTATGTCATGGAAAAGGTACATATGCATATTTTAAGTGCACAGCACAGTGAATAGAAGTAGGTACACATTTGTCCCTAAATCATAAGTATGTTTACAATTTAAAAAGTAATAGAAAATAATTATTATAAAGATTCATGGCAAGAGCCATACTTTAAATTGTACAAAACAAAGAAATTTGAATGGGTTTTAAATGTTCGAAATCGATTAAGTATACATTACCAACAACAATAAATAAATATATTACAAACCCCGGATGAATAAAATATTAACAATAAATTTTATATAGCGGTTTATCATATTTTTATTATGGGGTTCTAAAAATATCTGAAATACCTCAAGTAATTTTTAACACCAAGCATCAATCGTGACCTTAATCAAATTTCTAAAAAAGTCTATATCAATATCCTGCCATGATTCTTTATTAGGTAAAAATAAAAGACCAACAGCAAAGTTTAAGAACGTATCTAACATTATAAATACGTTTTATATTTGTATACAAATATTGCTATGGCCTTGATCAATAGGTCTCAAAGTAAATTTTAAATCTAGATCAATTTTGTATTGTGATTAAAAAAAATATTTCAATTTCGGGTGGTAAAAATTTTAATAAATTAAAAATGTGCGAGGAGCTTTGTAAATACAAGCCGGTAGACAGGGAAGGATTTGGGGTTCAGCAGCCCGTTATAGATATACTTGTATTTCTAGGTGTTACTAACTTAAAGTATAGTGTTCAATAAATCGAATTACCTACCCTTTTAAGAATAAATATTGACTACGGGCCTATGTACATAATCACTTTTTATAGATTCTAATTGGTTTCTGTAACATAACATTGTGTCTGTCTTCAACTACTTAGTGCTTTAAGTATAAATCTATCTTCATCTTCACCCCTTTACATAAACTGTACCTCACCTTACAATATGCATCGGATACAGTCAATAAAAGAATCTTTTGTATATTGATCGTTATTGTTATTTAACTTAATGAGTAATTCACCTTGACCTGCAAGTCCAGTTCGTGAGTCAAGGTCGGCATTTGAAATAGTTTTGTGCGTAATCGCCACCAACGCCCAAGTTCCATCCAACACGTATACATAAATATCTACACATTTTATATTACCCACATGCCTGCACCGGAATAATAATTTACATCTATCTATTTTTTTTCTATGTATAAATAAAACTGTCGAACCAGTGTGTCTGCACAATACCTACATATATTTACCAAAAACTGATTGGAGGTAATATAGAGAAATGCAAAGAGATTTTTTTTTGTCTGCCTGTCTATTTGTCTGTTTGAAAAAGCTTATCTCCGAAACCACTGAACGGATTTATTGGCGTTTTCTAGTATATCATGAAATTAAGCAATGAATTACTCTAGATAATTTAACCTCTAATATATTTGTTGAAATGAAATCCTACAAAAAGAGGCTATATCAAGTCAATGGACAACTGCACAAGTTAAATTATTATGGATGAAAGGAGTCAAAAATAGAATCGGCAACTACAGACCAATCAGCATCATCAAACATCTACTACACAAACACTGCCCGTGTTTGTGTAGTGCCGAGACGACACAATCTGTCATTTCAGGGAATGTCGGTCTTTCTGTCCCAGGACTGTAGGTTTTAAGTATTTACTTAGGTTATTGTAGTTGGAAATAAAATTATAAATCAAGGTTAAAACAAACATAACTTTAGTACAACACAGTATTATAAATTAATCTTGAGTAGGTATGTAGGTATAAATTTAAAGGTCCTCCTGGCTTTATTGCCTACTTAATTGCGAATGCAAACAGCATTGTCGCGATCATATCTACGAGTACGTTTAACCGTCAATGGTTACCTACTATTAGGGACAGAAGTTTGAAATCACTTAAAATAAATAAAAAATCTGTTAAAATACAGATCGTATACCTGGGAAAACAATTACAGTGATTTGGACTATTTCGGATTCCCAAAATTTCTGTTTTGTTAGATCTCAGTGAAAATAAATCTACACTAGAATGAGATAAAAGTTAAAATGTCTTGTGTCTGTCTAATCACTGCCATGCTAGTCACGGCATGTTAGTGCTAAAAGAATTGTAAATTGTTGTATAAAAATATTTATTAACTTGGGTATAATTTGTGTACCTACCTATTATGTACAAATTATAAACACTAGCCGTCTCCCGCATTCCCATGATAAAAAAAACCTGTAACCTTATAATAATATTGTAATTAAGTAGTAACGAATATTCCAAATTTTTCAATATGCAAATAACTTAGTATAGCACCAATAATAAGTACATACATACCATTTTGCATTAAACTACTCTATTTTTATCTGGCGATGTGACCTAATTATGTCGCTAATTAAGTATCAGTTGCGGGATTTTCACTGTAACATTTTCGGTGTCAAGAGTGAAAACTCAATCCACAGTACTTTTTGAAATGAAATATTTTTATTCAAATAGGCCTTCACAGGCACTTATGAATTCTCTGACTCTAAAGCACGGTTTGGAAGGTTGCTTTTGCTGAGAAAAGCCGGCTATAAACTCAGCAGCAATTACTCTTTTCAAAACAATCTTAGATTTATTTCATAAGTGTAGGTGTGTCCTGCAAGAAGGCAAATTTAAAATTGTAGAAAGTATTTTTTTATAGTAGCGCGTATTTAGTCCTAAAAATTTACCTTCTAATTAAGAATTATATTAGATAGAGTGCACATCACTCTTTTTTACAAAAAGAAAAAAAAAGATAAATTTTATATTTTTGCATAATGCAATGGAACTGTGGTGCAACTAAATATCAAGATCAGAACAACCTTTAAAACTTTCAAAGTCTTCTATGCTATACCAACCAGTCCATGTCGAATAGATAGTTTGGTAAGAGACTCACAACATGACGGTTCATTGAAACAAGAACTACCTATAAAATATTTGCTGTAGCGGCTACAATAATTATTGCCCTAGTGACAAGGCCGATTCACGACTGGAGGTAGCTTAAATTGCGTGCCTGAGCGTGCGCACGAGATCAATACAATGTGTACCTTTGCGTGCACCATGCGTGTTGCTTGAAAACCATAAACCGTAACATTTAAATAATTCCTAAAGTTTAATAGGCTAATTTTATAAGTGAACAGGATGCACTAATGACAGAAGTGTCATTATTCGTTTTTATTTTAGTGTGTGATTTGTTCATACTTTGTGATGTTAATACCTTTATGGAAAGTGGTGAGTTATCATAAGAACATTCACATTTATAATATCATATTTGTTCCCCGCGGTTTCACTCGCGTTCCCGGAATAAGCACATTTTCACCTTGATTGCATATGCCGCTTTGAGGCGTCAAGATTCGATTATAATAGATATGCATGATGTTTACCATAATAATACTTATCCGTTAGCTGCACTTGATAGTTGCATTCTTTATTAAAATTGTGCTTTATTGTGGGTTACTGACCCATTATAGTTTCTGCTGTCAGTACTAATTATGTACTAACTTAACTTTCCACCACTTACCTAAGCAGTTATAGGTTTTATTTATTTATTTATTTTAGTTTGCGTGATTATTGCTTGTTTCCTCAAAGAGTTAATTAGAATTACATCAGTCTTTACCGGCTATACGAGTATGTCGTTGCAATCAACGGGCAATTGACTCTAAGTTTTTATCTAGATACTCGAATTTGTTGTTGTTGATATACAATTATATACTTAGGTATTTAGTTTGCTTTTTTCGTATTTAGATTTTGTATAGTTGCCATCTCAAATAACCACCTAGTATAAGTAAGGGTAATATTTATTTATTGAATAGGATCACCAACAATACACATACACAACATTAAATAAGACAAATATATAAGGAAAAAGATACTAGTACATACATCAATTAATATAAATTAATATTCTTATTTAATTATTTAAAGTAACTATTGTAATAATTTAAATGATCTAACTAAGTAGTTAGCATACTCGATGGTTGGCAATATTGTAAACGAAAGTGCATTGTTGTGTTTATTCTTGTTTTAAAACGCTACCATGTGCGGCATTGAGTTCCAATTTCAAAATTAACTGGACACGCTTTTGCAATGACTAGACCAGTTTCAAGACCATCATGTGGATGTTGGAACGCAGATATCTGTGTGCAGATATCTTATCCACACGTCATTTTGCAACTCTGTAAGTACCAAACTCAGATAAGTTGGATAAAATCAACCATAAATATTATCGACTAGCTTTATTGTCTTAAAATAAGCGTAACATTTGATTGAATTTCGATTTCGTTCCGTACCTCTAAAGGAAAAAAAACCGGCCAAGTGCGAGTCGGACTCGCGCACCGAGGGTTCCGTAGAAACTTCGTCCATCGTTCGTCCATCACGGGAAATGCAGAATTTTATTTATTTACCTTATTTGAGGTTAGTGCCAATTAAGCTAGGACTCTAAATTGTATGAGCGCCCGTCTTTATTAATTGGCGTAACTATGTATGTTATGGGGACAAAATAATTTTCAACTTTTTTTATTTTTTAGAATTTTTCCTTTATTTGTGCTGTGAGACCTTGCTTTTTGCAATTTTTTTTTTATATTTGAGTTGATTGAATGAAAGGTAAATTGCGGTTTACGATTTATAACGTATTAAAAAAACTACTTACTAGATCTCGTTCAAACCAATTTTCGGTGGAAGTTTGCATGGTAATGTACATCATATATATTTTTTTAGATCATTCTCTTATTTTAGAAGTTACAGGGAGGGGACACATTTTACCACTTTGGAAGTGTCTGTCGCGCAAACTATTGAGTTTAGAAAAAAATTATATTAGAAACCTCAATATCATTTTTGAAGATCTATCCATAGATACCCCACACGTATGGGTTTGATGAAAAACTAAATATTAATATTTTAGTTTCAATTTTAAGTATGGGGAACCCCCAAAATTTATTGTTTTTTTTCTACTTTTGTGTGAAAATCTTATTGCGGTTCACAAAATACATCTACTTACCAAGTTTCAACAGTATAGTTCTTATGGTTTCGGAAAAAAAGTGGCTGTGACATACGGACGGACAGACAGACAGACATGATGAATCTATAAGGGTTCCTTTTTTTGCCATTTGGCTATGGAACCCTAAAAAGGAACCCTTATAGGATCACTTCGTTGTCCTTCTGTATGTCTGTCTGTCTATCTGTCTATCAACACCTTTTTCTCAGAAACACATGGACGTATCAAGTTGCAATTAATGTTAAATAGTTAGGCCTGCAATCTCTTGAAGCTATGAAAAAATCATTCATTCTAAGACAACGCAATCAAAAGATATGGCCGTTTATGCTGCATATTATGAAACTCGAATAGTTACTCGCAAGGGAATCAAAACCTATAGGGTACTTCCCGTAGACCTAGAATCATGGAATTCGACCAGAAGCAATGTCTTATAGCACAAGTAAAGGAATAAATCCGAAAATCGTTTTATTGTTAATTTTTGTTTAACGATTATAAGCTTATTTGCAGTTCGTACGCTGACGGCGACCTATGTCGATGTATGGGACATTTACCAACGGCAAAGTTTGTCTCTCTATCTAGTTAATCTTTTAGTTACGATTCCCGTGATGGACGAACTATTAACATTCTTAGGTATCTACAAGGTTGTACGGAATCCTCGGTGCGTGAGTTCGACTCGCATTTGGCCGGCTTTTTTTTGTATTGATGCTTATTTATTGTGTTGAAATCGTTAAACATTTGAAAAAAAAATGAATGAATAATAATCTTACTATGTATACAATACAATAGATATGTATTATTATTAGGAACATTTTCCTATAACGCTAACTGACTCACCTCTAAGTTTTAGAGTTCCCTCCAAGTAGTAAGTCCTACTGTAGGAAGTCCTATTGAACCGGCCCACATACTAGTAATATTCATTTGTAATATTTTTGAACCTATTTAAATTATAATGCCTACTTATATATACTTACTGGGTGATTTTTAGTCACTAACAATACTTGTAGGGGTGGAAGTACTCATCCATATGAACAACTTTTACTATGGGACCGACACTGATATCGCGTAAAATAAAACGGTTGCTTCAAACATTTTGGTCAAGTAGTAGGTATTGAATTTTTGTATTGGACAGCTGATAATTTTTTCGTGATTTCATAGTAGTCTCATAATAAAAGTTTTTCATATTGATGAGTACTTCCACCTCTGCAAGTATTGCCAGTGACTAAAAAGTCTCCCAGTATATATATAGACCGAGAAAATATATTATATACAGGGTGATTTTGTTATCACTGGCAATACTTGCAGGGGTGGAAGTACCTACTCATCAATGTGAACAACTTTTATTATAGGGCTAACTCTGATATCGCGTAAAATAATACGGTTGCTTCATACATTTTGGTCGAGTAGGTATTGAACTTTTGTATGGAACAGCTGATAATTTTTTCATGTTTTCACAGTTAGTCCTATAATAAAAGATGTTCACATTGATGAGTACTTCCACCCCTGCAAGTATTGCCAGTGATAACAAAATCACCCAGTATAGACCGTAGTAGAAGGATATTTTCTATCTAGTTGTTAGTAGACTGTCGTAGACTATTGTTAAATAACAAAGTACATAATAATATTATCTAGGACTCATGCCAGGCCTACCTCGGCACACGCACACAATAACGATAACATCACGAAAGCATCAAACAAAATCGATTTCGATAAGAAAATCTATGAAATAAGGAAGGTCTAATAAAAGTAAAGGAGAATCAAAATACTTGTTGGTTGGTTGATGGCTTGTGCTATTTTCACGAAGGCCTTCATAAACTTATTAGTCGTCATTCATCGGTGCGTAAAAGATTGTCTTTCAGCCTCATTAAATAAAATGATTTCATTTTCAACGAGACATTTCATCCGTTGAAATGTCAACAGAGATTTCATGAGTCCATGAACCCCATGACAATAGTATTGTCTAATTTCCAAGGTTAGATATCTACCATAGGACATTTATATTTCAATCACTAGATAAACCTCGGATAAGCTATTATATAGGTATACCTACTCGAAGTAGTAGTAGGTACCTACTAGTGGTACTAGTTCCGCCCTACGGTTTCACCCGTGTTTCCGAGGCATCATGTTTTCCTGGGATAAAAAGTATCCTATATTAACAAACATCCAAACATACTAACATACACACTTTCACGTCCTATCCTACTATCCTACTAATGTTATAAATGCGAAAGTTTGGATGGATGTTTGTTACACAATCACGCCAGAACGGCTGAACGGATCTGGATGAAATTTGGCACAGAGATAGATTAGTCTGGTATAGCACATAGGCTACTGTTTATCTCAGGAAAACATAAGATCCCACGGCAACGCGGGTGAAACCGCGGGGTGAAAGCTAGTTTATAATATTAGATAGGATTCCTCAGATAAGTCCATACAAAAAATGATTTTATTTCAAATGAACTCCGTTTAGCTGACGGAAAAACGGGAAAAAATCTGATTAAAAATCGGGCCTCAAATTACTATCTATACTACTTATCTTTGCTTACCTACCTCAGTACTTGTACTTATATCCAATGCATTTCTATAATATAACAACTGTGAAACCCTGTCAACTATACAAAGTTATTTGTAATTTACCTGCAGTATTAAGAACAACTTTACCATACCAAAAAATACTTATTCATACATTTTGATCGAGCAAGATTGATTGTGGTATTAATAGATAACGTGATAGTTGACAACTGTAAGTACTTACCTAAGATAGTGCGTGAATATTATAGCTACTACACTACCTATAACCTATACTACGCGAGATAGCCTGCCTAGGAATGAATATCGATGCATTTAAACGTCCGTTTGCCTAAGTACTTATACATTGCGTAAGTCATGCTCCCAGTTCTATTGAGCTCGTCCTCAAATGCACAGATTCAATGCGCGCAACCTACTTATTTTGTGAGTTTAATTTTCACTTGTACGTAGGTACAAATCCTTTTGTTAGGTACATATAATGAATTTTAAAAATACATTATATTTAACTGTGCGCTGTAAGAAGACTAAGAAAATCAGAGAGCAAGCAAAGCCTTCGGTTATGGGAGCAAAATTAGTGAATACAATAGGTATGTAGGTACTTTACCTAGTTTACTTACACACGAAAATTTACCAAACTGCAAGTAATTGTGGCTTGCAATTTAAACCGGTATACTTACCGGCTTTTTAACTCAAAGCTTAAAACAAATGTAAAATACCTAGTGGATATTTCAAGATGGCATATTTTCGAAACCTATGCTAAGTTGGTCATATTATTGCATATATTGTTGTTAATTGTTATACCTAGGTACTGTTGAAAATTTAATTAAAATTATAAAGTAGGACGAGACGTATAAATGTTTATTGTTATTGTTTACCGACGAGTGAAAAGTCGGAAAGAGCATATTCCGCTGCCAATTATACCTAAATAAGATAATCCCTCAAAGACGACAGTTTGGACGCTCTCTGCTTTCTCAGAACAATTTATCTACAGGCTCGATCTGAAGTTTGTTAAATTGTTTATTTGAAAAGTAGATCGTTCATAAAAGGGTATATGTCTTGTTTGTTCAATATCTATTATACTTATTTGTTGTTTCGTTCAAAAAGAGATGATTTAATTTAAACATTTCTATTGTCTATTCTCGTACCTTCCTATTTCGTGAAAATTAGCAATGAACTATCTCGATTACTAATAGAGATTTTTCAATGTCTTTGGAATAATTTATTGATTGTTATTATTATTTTTTCATTCCTAGTTTTTCAGACATACACGGTCCTAAATTATATCCGTACTAGCTTCCGCCCCGCGGTTTCACCTGCGTTCCCGAGGGATCTTAAGTTTTCCCGGAATAAAAAATAGCCTATGTGCTATTCCATCCAGACTAAGAATATTGTGCCAAATTTTATCCAGACCCATTCGGCCGTTCTGGCGTGATTGAGTAGAAACATCCATCCATCCATCCATCCATCCATCCAAACTGTCACATTTATAATATTAGTAAGATAACCTAATTTGTTTAAGGTAAATATTTTAAATATCTTAATTAGATGTCAAAGCATAAAAAAACGAACAGTTAGAAAATGGTTGATTTTTAGTTATTTTGAGTATTTTCTTCATATAATTTATTTCGGTATTTCCCAAATTACGGAATTCCGGTATTTTAGAAAGTCAACACCGATATCATATACCAATTAGATCTTGAAAAAACACCAATAAATCCCAGAGAGGATTTGATTGAAAGACTTTTTGCGATTTCAGAGTTGTTTCCATAGTAAAAGCTGTTCAGCATTATTACATAATTTTGGAAATAAAGTCATATCAAAATATCCACCAACCATAAACTTAGTATGGTAGTTAAGTAATTTATCAAGGCGTTTAAGTAATTTAACAGAGCCTCGGGAGTGGATAACCAAAAATATACCTACCTGAACGATTTCGAAAGGAACTTTAATGTCACAAAACGACCTCCAAAAATACTTTTTAATACTAAAATGCGTTCAGAATATTTTTAAAAGCGATTGGCATTGCTTTTATATTTCTCATGTTTATAATGGGTTGGTATTGGTATATATAGAAGTATGCCAATTGTTGCATCATAATACAAGACCAGCCATAATTCTTGTTGATTATCAAGGACAGAAGTTTTTTTTTCTCAGCAGGTCGGTAGGTACCTAGGTAATTAATATGTATCGATAGATAGGTAATATTTATATTTCAAGGTATGGTATCCTACAAAGCATAGAGGCTATTAGACCCCAATGGGCTTCAAAGAAGTTGATTTACATATGTTAGCTAACGAACTAAAAGGCTTTACTGACATGCCTGCATTACCAAAACATAAAACCAAATCGTTCCCTTTTCATAGCTTTTATGAGATACGGGAACAAACAGAAACTTTAACATTTGGGTAAAGTTACAATATCATTTTATCAATCGAATAGAGCACCTGATATTGATATGTATACAGAAACATTCAAACTCGTTCAAAAATATGTTTAGGTATAAATGTTTTAACCAAACATCGTTTGTCAAACAAATTATTCGCAACCAACGATTCTCAAATTTTAATATCGCAAATAATTCAGGCCGTAAACATTTATTTAAAAATATTCATATTTAAACTGATGAGGTACTTTTATCCGAAATATCGTTTGTTCATTATTTATTTCACCCTCAAACGTATGACTTTTCACTAAGTTATGAAATATACACATCAATTGAAACAAGCTTTTTTTTAGTTATAATATATTGTATTTTCACCAGTAGGTATACCTACAAAATGTCAGCTCAATCGGTTTGGTGCCATGGAATTGGTTTAATATTCAGTACAAGATTTAAAATTAAATAAAAGCTTGTAAAAATACGACAGCATCGCTCTCTTCTTTTTCCTGCCAAAATAACCGTATTATATCGGTTGTTCCTATCTAGCATTTCCAATATATTTCCATTTAATGTGTAGCTACAGAAAGGTGGCAAATAGCCCAAATTATTCAGTAAGGATGATTGACAAATAAATTTTATTTCTTACATTCAAAGTCATGTTATTGTCTATTTCAACCACGACGTAGTGCAGAACGCACCACATTAGCTTAGATAAACTAAACGTAATACATACATAATATATAGTATCAACATCCTGCTTAGTTTACCTATAGCTAAGGTGTTAATTGTCTTCATTGTCAAGTGAGCTTGTGGCCACTGTGAAGGTGTCCTCGAACTTAAACAATCAGATTAGACGTAGACTACGTGCGCAAACATCAGACGACGAGTGGGTGTAATAATTAAACTGCATTCACTCATTGACTTGTTTCTCTTTAGAAATTGTGGGTAATCAAATTCGGAACAATTTCTCATAGTAATGTCAATTTCACTGATTTTCAGACTTGTTACGCTTTGGAACTGGGATTGAACGTAGTTCATCACATGCTTCATGTGGCAGCTGCGGTTGGGACGCAGGTAGTTCTAAGATTACTTTAAGAGCAGGATATATAATGCCAATATTGAAAATTCTGCTGGAAATTGTATTGTTTAATGATTATGAAAGAAAGCTACAGTGTTAACAAACATGTTAGTAGGTAAAACGAAGTAGAGAAAGTAGAAAAGTAGTTTTACCTCAAATCTGTAAGGTCCTATAGCCATTCAATATTCTTAATTATTAATAAATTAATTCATTATTTATATATTTAATAAGTTTTCGACGATCATTGAATGGTATAAAAAACTGATCGAGTTATCAAAGGCTTTTAAAAATTCATAACGTGAAACATAAAATCCCACCCATTGAAAATTTTGCACAATGAGATCATCAAGCGACCGTTGGGCTTATATTTCAAACGAGATATTACACAAACTCATGGTGAATAGTAATGGGCGCTTTATGATCGAGGGTTCATAATATCCTCACACTTGTTCATTTCGGATGTCACCTATTACGTTGTCGTTCGTTACTGATGATCACAAAAACCTTCGTATATTAGGTGACGGTCACTCTCATTTGCAAATCGTGCGATCTTTGGTAGGAATATATTCTGATATTCATGACACTGGTTTATGCACAATTATGTAACAAATAATTAATTAATTTATAAGGTTGTAGATTCTTTTGCTACGTTTCCGATATAAATACAAGCGGCAAAAGTTTTCCAGCTCCTAAGACCCGGTTCATCGGTTTTCTTTGTTTTTGAAGCATGTTTCCTTTATGTCTTTTTATTTTTATTTAGCTATCACAATTTAATTCCGACCATTCGATTTATTAAAATGCAGTGGGCTCCTATCGTATATATACATAATTTGTATTCAAATAAAATAAGCGGAATCGTTATTTATAATGGTTTTGACCTTCGAATATATTACCCACTTTGAGTAGGTGCGTATAGTGTTTATGTGAAATTTATCTAAATGCATATAAATAATTATGTCAACTTGTTTCAAACCATATACGTGTTTGCAAAAATACTTGTTTAAGGCTAGTCAAAAACATAAATTTCCACACCACAAACATATCACCATTTTATATTTCAGGAATGAAGTATATGAGGGAGCAACATGCGATGGTCACTATATTTCATCTTCATCGGCGCGGTGAATTCTTTTGATGCTACCAAATTTTTCGATTTCTGGACTGATTTATTTCGACCGCTCCCACGGAACCTAAATGAAGGTTTCATACCGGACTACAACCCGAAAAACCAAGAAGAATTCGACTTTATTATAATAGGGGCAGGCTCAGCCGGTTGCGTTATAGCAAATCGGTTAACTGAAGTATCGAAATGGAAAGTTTTACTTATAGAAGCTGGAGGAAACGAAAACTTCATCTCCGATATACCGATATTAGCTCCGTTTCTTTCTCTAACTCCTATGAATTGGGGCTATAATTCGGAACCAGAAAAGAAAGCATGCAAAGATTTAAGAGGAAACGTATGCTTTATGCCGCGAGGCAGAGTGCTCGGTGGAAGCAGTGTGTTAAACTTTTTGATATATCAACGAGGACATCCTGATGATTATAATGACTGGGTTAGAATGGGTAATATAGGTTGGAGTTACGAAGAAGTGCTACCATATTTTAGAAAATCCGAAAACATTGGCATATCCGAATTAAGAAATTCCTCATATCATGGAAGAGGAGGATACTTAGATATTGAATACTCCCCATTTCATTCTCCACTTGAGAAATTGTTTAAAAATGCAGGTGAAGAGCTCGGTTACGAGTGGCGAGACCCAAACGGAGAAAACGTAATCGGTTTTTCGAAACCTCAGGCCACAATGAGGAATGGAAGGAGATGCAGTACTTCAAAAGCATTTTTGGAACCGATTCGTAACAGACGAAACTTGAAAGTGTCTAAATACTCAACTGTAACGAAAATTTTGATCGATTCCCGTACCAAAACAGCTTATGGTGTCGAATTTTTGAAACGTAACATAAGGTAAGTTAAAAAATCATTAAGAGTACCTACATCTGTTCTAGGTATAATATTCAATGAGTTGACTGATTACCGACTGACTACATATCAACGCATAGCCTAAGCCGCTGGTCCTAGAGACATCAAATATTAAGGTGTTTCTTGTGAAGAATAAATATCTTCCTTTGTGGATGCACAAAGGAATATATTTTCGAAAATCTACTTCTAAAAGGGAGGAACGGGGTGTGAAAGTTTGAATGAAAATTTGTCATTATAGATGATAGATCCACGGAAATACTATGTGATTTGTAGGATGTATCATCTAAAGAATGGAAAAGATATAGGTACTTACATACGAGACAGTTTAAAACTAGAGTCAGTGACTGAAAAGTTGATAGGGAACCATTTGTTGTGATATTGTAAAAAAAATGCTCGAATGGCTTTATTTAACATTGTACAAAAGGTAATTTGAAACCACGTACCAGGATCATGTTGTACAATGCCTTGACTGAAGTCACCTGGGGCTGCAGTCTCGACATTATAACGATATTCGGTAGAGTCTACTGTCAATTCTATCGGTATCTTATCGATTTTTGTCGCAAACTTAACGATTTCTCATAATGTTGTTAATGTGAAAACTGCGAACATTTTTGACAGCCCGGTATCTAGGCTTGCATTTGTCGTAAACATCGTCATGGCAACCAGTATTTTTCATTATTATTTAGCAATCGTTAGTTTGCGATGACATTTCATGTATGTCGAGACTGCTCGCAGTTTCAATTTTCAAAGTTTTCTCGCAATTCGCAGTTTTCGCAAACATTCCGAGAAATCGTTAACTTTGCGACAAAAATCGATAAGATACCGATAGAATTGATAGTAGACTCTACCGAATATCGTTATAATCTGATCGTTCTATGTCGAGACTGCAGCCCCTGGAGTACCTATGCATGCCAAATTTGGAGTCCTTTTTATTTACAGTATTCACTCACAACGCATCGAAAGCATTTAGCGTGCTATTACGCGATATCTCGCTTTTATTTCACAAGGCGTCACTCATCGGTGTAATTACGACCAGCGCTTAACTTTTTTCAATCCGTCTAGCAAAATACACGATTTAGTTTTTCATCTCAAAATAGTATGAAATGTGATTGGTTGCTGCGATATGCTCATTCGTATTTCGCTTACAACCCAGAATACCTCGCCATCCATTAACTAAGACGTTTTATATACCATATGTCCAAACTAATCTCGGCCTCAACTCACCTGTAATAAGAATGTGTGACGTGTACAACAACGTGCACAGGAAAATACACGATATCGATGTATTCAATGATTCATTGGTCGTCTATAAGGTGTAAAGTACTAAAATCATTCGTGTAAGATTGAAATAATCAAGTTATCATATTTTTTTATTCCGATTATTATTAATTTTGTTTTCTAGTTTTACAACATTGATTATTTCTAATAGTTAATTAATTATTTATAATGTTAATTTAATTCAAGGATGTACTGATACATAGAGGTGCAATAGCTTAAACGGTAAGGCAAGGTGGGCACTTGCCCAACCCTGGCGTTTGTAGGGGCAGTGTAGGTACCTCATGCATTTAATTTCTGATTATTCCCTATAAGTATGACGGTCCGTTTAGAATCAATTTGATCTCCCCAGGAAACAAGTTCGAGCTCGTCGTGAGGTAATAATGGCAGCTGGAACCATCGGTTCTGCTCAACTTTTGATGGTTTCGGGAGTAGGCCCTGAAGATCATCTACAGGATCTAAACATCAAAACACTGGTCAATCTTCCCGTGGGAATGAATCTTCAAGATCATATCACATTCTCTGGAAACGCTTTCATAGTCAACGATTCTAGTCTTTGCATTAATGATGTGAGTTGGTATGGTACGGTCAGCACCAAAAGTAGATGATCACTAAGTCATGATGATAACACATTTGTTATAACAAAATTGACAGGGTAGTTACTAAAGTGACCATCTACTTTTGGGGCTGACTGTGGATATTTCGAGATGCCATATTTTCTAATCCTATGTTTGGTTTTTTTTTTCATACATTTTGATCGATCAAACTAAAGGCTTAGATACCTGTTATTCTATTTTATCTGTCATAAAGGCTCTATTAAATATTTTGTTATGATTTTGTTGTGAATATTTTGATTTTGTTTTGATTAGGTAAGCTATTGTAGATTTATAAGCCAATTATGAATAACAAGATTAGTAGGTAATATTCAATAGTTAGGTGAGTAACTATTTACCTATTTAATCTGTAGGAATATCATCTAAGTATACCTACCTAGGTACATAATGTAATGCCGCAAAGCACCGAAGTTTAACTTTAGATACCTACTTAGGTACCTACCTATATCATTACAGAACAATTTTTAAACAAATCTGATAAGTATCACAAATAAAAAATAGCCATTTCAACTGCAGCCTTCATATACATATGGAATAACTTCAATCAAACATATTGGTGCCAGTGGGGAAGTAGGCAGGTGTAGCACGGTAATGTTATATAACTTTACCGTGGTAGTAGCACAGTCTATGTAACTCTTACAGTCGGCCAACGAACACGTCTAGACAGAGGAATCGTGCGGGGCTTGCGGGGTGTCATACACTCGCTTGGGACACAATGGAGCAATTTCGAATGCCTATACAAAGAAGCATTTCGCGTGACTACAAACGCGATAGACCACTGTATGTAATTACGCTGTGGTAGTAGTAAGTAATTAGGTAGTGTAACTTATCTACCTAGTACTACCTGTGCATAAACATTATGTGTGCCTTGTGTCTGGTTGTAATTTATCTACAACGTCATGTTAGATTCGATGACTTCTTAATTAAGAATCAAATGGCCGATGGGAGAAGGTGGTAAAGATATCGATGTCATTTCAATAATTCGATTACCAATATAATTAGTTAGCTATATACATTAAATTGAATAAAGACGCATGTAAATAATAATCGTAAATTTAAAACATTTCAGCTAACGGCTGCGTCACCGTTCGCGGCAGCAGCTTACATTACAGGGCGAGGTCCGTTGACGCTCCCCGGCGGGGCTGCGGGCTTGGCTTTCGTACATACTAAGTACTCCAACGACCTTGCCTCGAGCAGGGCCGACATCGAGTTGGTGATGGGCGCCGGCTCACTGGCTGGCGATCAATTGGGCATACTGCGATCTTTACTTGGTAATAAATTCTAAATAAATAAAGACAATTTATTAAGTTACTAAGTTTTAAAAATACAAACGGTAAAGAGATTCTATCGAAGTTGTCTAAATCATAGCGCCTGTCATGTAGGACCTATAACGTTCTATGGTTACTTTAAAAGAAAATAGTATCCAGTTAGATCTCACTTCTTTTATTAGCGAAGCCGTCATCCAAGTCTACATAATATCTTGCATCTTTTTTTGTCACGAACTTGGCCTTCTTTCACATTTTTTTTTTTGGTGGGATATCAAAATTTTCTGTCAAGTATAACTCTTATTTTATTGAAAAATGAGTTATTATATTATTATTGTTTAATCTCACTGTTTTTTTGGGTGTACCTACGCACTTCTTTTTCGTCAATCTTTAATGTGATTTGTTTTTTTTCCTATATATAGGTAAATACATCTGCTTAATTTCCACACCAATTTTTTACTTCCTAAGTCCGAAAGTAAGTATGAAAGTGGACTGAAATGGTTCGTGTAATTTAACCCACTGTCGGTGTGTCGCCCTTTTGCTTTGCGAACTTAGCTGACACACTGCTATGTGTCAAAAGTATGATTGTAGGTACCTACTTAGATATAGGTTCTATGATAGTAAGCTTAAAGATATTTTACTATATTTCAGGGGTAACAGATGAATGGTATTGGAAAGTTTACGGCTCTCTTCCGATTAAAGTGAGGCAACGCACCTTTGGTATCAACCCCGTGCTTATTCGGCCGCGCAGCATTGGCCGCCTCATGTTAAAAAGTGCAAACTTTTCCGACCATCCGAAAATTCAACCAAACTATTTCGATAATCCTGATGATTTGAGAGCATTAGTTGAAGGAGTTCGCGTGGTAAGTCCATCCAAATTGCGAATCACAAAAACTTTGAACATGCACTATTTGAACCCCTAAATAGATGGATCAATGAAAAGAAATAAGTTAATAATGTTACCCGGTGGACCCTAGGCTCCGTTTCATATACCTAGTCAGACAATAACGTAAAATGATGGCTACTCATTTTAACTTATTCTATGTCCTAGTGGTACTTCCAAGTCAAGTAGATGTATTAACTTACTTAATTTAACATTTCAATTTGTAATCTAGTGAATAGTTAAAAGTACACTCATGTTTTGTTATTTTTAGATAGAAAAAATTATTCGCACAAAGTCATTCCAGCGTTACAATACTAAAATCCATGACGTCCCTTTCCCGGGTTGCGAAGACTTGCCGTTTGACTCCGACGAATACTGGAAATGTGCCATCATGCAAACGTCAATCACATTAGATCACCAGGTATCACCTACCTACTTAATAACATACAGAATACATTTTTATCCCAGGAAAACAAAGATTCCTTGGCAATAATGTAGAATTTATTGCCGGCTCAACTCAAATCTTGTGAACCGGATTGGAGTAGTCTGTTAGGGTTTTTAAAGGCCTGCCTAGAGTGCAAGAAAACATATGTGTGACAACAAGTGTAGCTAGAAGGATCTTGCCATTGATTAAGTACTCTCGTTTACTACACGCCCGCCAGGTTGGATTCGTTTTGACAAATAGGTACTATAGCCCTAAGCGGTGTCAGAGATCTATAATGGTGTCAGAAGGTGGCCATACGTAGGATGTTACATAGCTTAATAGGTATAACCTCCCACAATAGACGGGCTAACGCAAAAAAAAAAAACAATCTGACTGATTCCTGAGATAAGCGCATTCAAACATAAATACTCTTCAACTTCATAAGATAGTTAGATATAGTATACTCCAGTTTCCGCGGTTTTACCCAAATTCCCGGGAATAAATACCCTTTATTTATAGCCTATTTTTCTCCACGACACCATCAGCTACCTGCGTTCCAAATTTCCGTTGAGGCGTCAAAAGGTAACAAACAAACAAACTCACTTTCCTATTTATAATATTAGTATCCATCCTACTTACAGGTGGGTACTTGTAAAATGGCTCCAGCAGGTGACCCAACTGGAGTGGTGTCACCAAGACTACAAGTACACGGTGTGCAAGGTCTAAGGATCGCAGATGCATCTGTCATACCGCGCATACCCGCTGCGCATACGCATGCTCCTGTTGTTATGATAGCCGAAAAAGCTGCTGATATCATCAAAGAAGACTGGGGAATATCTTTTGCTAAGAAAAGAGGCTGAACATTGTGCTCGTCATACTATTGATTGTTAATTTGATTTTGAAACGCAGGCTGTTGATATTCGGGTATAATGTAAGTAATAGTACAAATCCCAAGATACTATAAAAAAATTAAAACATGAGAATATTTTTTTACTAAGTTAACAGACCAAAACCTAGAAAATTTCAGTATATTCTCTATCTAAAGGGCTGTTCTTATTATTTGCTGAATTCCTTGTATCGCTTTAATCTTCAAGATATATCTCACCGTCGAGAATTTAGAAAGGGCGCCAATCTCAAGTTTTTGCCCCGGTTCGAAAAAATGGTAGATCCGGGACCGGGACTGTCTTTACGACAGCATGGAATTTATATTCTAGAACTAGACAAATGTAATATGTAGTATCCATCCTGGCCCATCCTCGATCGTTTTTGATCGGAGGAAGCCAGGTGCCTTATAAAATCGTTCAATTAGCTATTAAGCGCAGATAAGTTGTTTGAGTGTATGAGTGCCTATGAGGGTGGCATGAACATGTCTTTTCAAACTCTCTACAAATATTTTTAATAAAAAAAACATTCTTATTGACAGTTCGCCGTATAGAGTACCGAGACGTAAAAAAATATTAAATTAACGTAACGTAAAGTATTGCGTTCCCAATTATTTCCACTATGAGTCTTGATTTTCTTTTTTCTGGTTGGGCTACACATCTTTGATTCTTGAAGTCATCAGGAAGGCTAGTCAATTAGTCATGATACGTAAATACCAAAAAATACTGTAATTATATTTTTTATCATTCTAGGTATGTTAATTTAATTAGAAATAAGAATAGAATTATGAATTAGTAAACTATTATTATGTATAAATAATACATTATAGATATTAATAAATACACACATTGTTGTTTATTTACCTGCCTTTACCTATCTATACATTACTATAAAATTACAAATCTGGACAAAAGAGTAGAGAAAAATGTGGGATAGGTAAACTATACCATTGTTACAAAATACAAAAGCTATTGAGAAATTATTTTTATAAAATAAATAAATGGAATAAATGGTGCTTGATAGAAGTGTATCTACTAATGTATATGTTACCAAAACCACTATTGACTGAAACAATCTCAGTCAAAACTCTTTCATGGTACATAAAAATAAAACCTATAACCTATAAGAGTTTTGACTGAGATAGCTTCAGTCAAAAGTGGTTTTGACCGGTTGAGTTTTGACTGTAGCATATAGACCAACACACACTACCTCTAGGGCTGGTCCCATCACCAGCAAATATTTATAGAAACTTCAGATGGATTTTGTTTTATAACAGGCTCTGTTAGTAATGTGTGCATACCAACCATGGATATCCAAACAAATCATTTTAAATTTTTATTTTTATTTGCTTTACATAAAATATCTACAATTACTTAGGTATTAAACAAAATATAAATAGAAACAATTAATCTGGTGAATTACCAGTTTTGGTCTTTCTATTAAGTTTTCTGTAAAGAAATGACAGTCGTTTGTGAAGCTCCTTCCACTTAGTAGGTCGTACACAGGGGGTAGCAGTCTTCGCCCACATTTTTTGTTTCCTCAACAGAATCTGAAATTATAAAAATTTTATGATACCTACTGTACTACATAAATACAAAAAATAATGTGTAAACGGTAGTTTGAAAAAACTTTATTGTGCCTCCTTACTCTAAGCTCCTAGTCAAAGTTTAGTGTCTTTTAAGGTAAGTACATTAAAATTTTACTCACATGATATTCCTTACCACTCACTCCTCTAATCCATGAAGGAACTGTGTACAATGTTTTTACAGGGTGTAAATTGCCAGGTCCCAGGATATCAATGTAATCATTCTGACCAAAGAGTGCTTTGCGCTCTGTCCATGCATTGGCAGGTCTGAAATTGTGATTGAATTTTTGACAAATAAATATGAATATCTTAGCAATACCAAAGCAAATGTATGGTCAGAGTAGCCTTATTATATAAAATGTATAATTAGGAAGTATTGAAACAAATACCTGTACTCTGGCAAGGGTAAACGTCTGCCTCCTGTCCTTGGAAGTAGACCACCACTCCAAATTTTCTCTTCGTATCCATATCTTCTTACAAGTCGAGTTTTATCGGCATGATATCTTGTCCTAAAATTATCATATAAAAACATTGAACAGGTAAGATGTCGATGTATGCAAAAAAATATTAATGTATTTTTTTCTAACCTTACTATATTTAATGTAGGCTTCCAAAAGGTACTTAAAATGTTAGAACCTATCCAAACCATTTTATTATCTACTTTTGGTGAACACTATTGATTTTTTCTTCACAATTTTTTTGAATTATTCTATAGATTCCTGTTGCTAGTTTAGTTTTTTTTATTGAATTGAAGTTTATAGTTATTGTTCAGTGCTGCCAGATGACCATGTGAATTTCCCCCCATTTTGTTTCAAAATCCCCCCGAAAATTAGCTTTTTGAAAAAAAAAAACCCAAAACAGTTTATACTTATTTTGAAGGAGAAACACAATAACAAAAATTTTCCCTAGCTTTAACTATTGAACACCAATGAATGATTAAATCGAAGTAGTGCTGGGAATAAAAATAGGTAGTGATCAATGAGAATACAAATACATTAGAGTAGTGCTGTAAATTGTGTTATTTGTTAAATGATTGAGTTATGAAAAAAAACCTCCATTTCCACTGTATATTTTACCCCCAAAAGTCCCCCCAAAGAATCTTTCCCGCCAAATCTCCCCCCAGAGTCCAAAAAAAACCCCGAATTTGGAGGGAATCCCCCCCATCTGGCATCACTGTTAGTGTTGCCAACAATAATTTTGAAATTCCGCCGACTTTATTACGAAATTCCGTTAGAAATCCGTTAAATCTTGCATTTTTCTCGTCAGTAAAATCCGTTGAAAGACCTGTGTAAAATTAAGGTAATTGAAAAGCGAAATAAAAATATAGTTAAAAAATAAAATTATGTGCAACTATCTTCACAAAAAACCGAAATTTATGTTATCTAAATCATCGTCACTATTTGGGGTTTCAGTAATTTCGGATGCAGTAGAAGATGACGATGGCTATAACATTATTTTGCTCGCAGCTACCTTGTCTATGATGTGGTGCATTCCCGTACAATGTAGTATTTACGAAGGAAGAGTTGCCATATGAGAAATAACAATTTCGTTTAGATTTTTTAAAAAAAAAATGGAAAACTTTTCTACTTAAGGCTCCAGTCTCCCTAAAATAAGTGTTCTTGCGGAATTTATCAGAAAGAAATATTGTTTTTTAGTCATCAGAAAAGCAATAAATGAAATATATTTTACGTTATTTTAAAGTGTGAGATTTGAAGTTTCCAATACATATTAATTTTTTTAATTTGACGTAACTTTTATTAGCTTTGTGAGGCTTTAAACATACCTCTATTTACGTTCCACGCGTAGACTAAAAAACAGTATTTCTTTTCTGGTAAATTCCGCAAGAACACTGATTTTAGGGAGACTGGAGCCTTAATTCCGCAAAAAAATCCGGTAGCCGTCAACATAATATTTCTTCCGTTTCTTCATAACCGAATCCGCTAGATATGACGGGAAATCCGTTACGTTGGCAACGCTATTTGTAGTTGAGTTGAGTAGTTGTATGTACCACAGAATAGAATAGACTAGACCAAAGAGTATAGTATTGTGACTAGACAGACAGGTGAATAAATATTAATGTACATAATGTAATGCATGTACGTGCTGCCATGTCAAAAATCAGGATGACGGTTATTCCATTAAAAAAAACGGTAGATTCCTTAGAATTAATTAATTACCGCAATTTCACCAGAAATATACGGTGTACAAATCTATAATAATAACAATAATATTGCCGCAGGGCAGCTTGTGGCGAGCTGTTGGTGAGTAGCGACACCACGGACCCGAGACCTCCCGGGGGCGGTACCTATGCCCCCACCTACGGCTTGCCTTCACTGGCCGGCTGTAGTGGAACGCGAGAGCTATATGCTCGAAAGGGTGGAAGTGCTCAATCTGCGTAATAACGGGGAAACCCGCTCACGAGCCTTCTCGCGATGGTGAAACCGGTGCACACCTCTCTACACCCTTAGCTGCTGACACCAATGTTGCTACCTCTGTCACCTTGGTTTTGGTGACTTTTTTTGGGGGCCCATTCAGTTGGTGGCGAGTCACCATCTGCCAGAATTATCAAAGATTGAGACATTTAATTTGGCAGGCGTTCCGTTGTCTCAATCAATAGTCCAACAACCAGTCCAGCAAGTTCCCCCCCATAGACCCAGTATAGTTCCCTGTTTTCTGTAAAAGTCCTTGCACTTAGCGGGTGCGATCTTTACCTGTATCTCTTCAATAGTGCAGACAGAGATAGTATCGCTAGGTGTACACATCCCAACACATTAACATATCTTAAAGGGGCCTCTACATGTTGGATCTGTATCCCCACGCACGCCTAAAAGACCGGTCCTCGCGCCGTGATGTCAGAAAGATACATTATAACAATAATATTATATAATAGTATTTTTTTTATAACTTATATTTAAAAATGAAATTTATAGGAGAGTATTTTAATAAATGGTATAATAATATTATAAAGAGGAAAGATTTGTATATAATTAAGTATGTTTGTAACGAATTGGCTTAAAAAGTACTGGACCGATTTTAAAAATTATTTCACCATTTGAAAGATACATTATCACTGATTAACATGGGCTATATTTTATCCCGGGTGAAACCACGCGGAAAAGCTTTTAATAAAATAAAACAACAATTTTACCGCACAAATCGCTGTTTATTGGAAAATCTACAATATTACCATAAGAATATAATTAAATATAATTCAGAACATCTAATAAAAAAATGTCTGAATCTGATACCAACATTAGTTCTTTAGTTTTGATAGATAAAACTGATTTATGTGCCACCAAAAATAATGACTCAAAGAAAATAAGTTCATCATTTAATTCAATGTAATTCTTGTAAAATTACTTGAAATGAAAACATAACATCCCCAACACCAACAATCGTCAATCTAGGGATCTAACATTGAGTGAAATAAATCAAGTACTTAGTAATCGATTTTTCTCTTTTCAATATAAATCGATTTGTGAAAAATCCAATTTGTAATCATCGATTTTTCCACTTAATGTCACATCCGTGCAGGGTTGCTACCTCAAAAATCATCTTGTCACTAGATCCAGTGTAAAATATCGCTAGAAGAAAACCGTTAAAATGATGCCGAAACTATTTTACATACCTACTACATACATAGCACAACAAAAATGGCGCCGACTTTTGATCCACTTGTTTATTTTAGTGAACTTTATTTTTATTTTTTCTTTCATCGCACAGATGGCGCTGTTTACAAAAATCGATTCAAAAAATGTATGATTTATATATAGTCGATTAATTTTAAATCGATTATACGAAAAAAATAATGGATTAATATGAAAGCGATTGTTTTTTAACATCCCTGCGTCAATCCCTATTTGAGGTTATGTAGATGTTTACTACTCGTGCGTGGGCATTTAATTTTTTAATACTTGGAACTCGTGGTGATGTTTGTTTCAGGCAAGTAGGTTCTTTGAGAGTTCAAACAATCAGATATATTTATAAAATTTAGTGGGTTTGATAATTACTCGATACATACAATACGTGTTTTAGGAGAAATAATTCAAGGTAGGTACACAATTTAGATACTGACGATCGTTTTCCTTTTTATATGGTTACTTCCCGGCTTGCTATTGCTTAGATTGGTAGAAGCTAAGGCTACTCTCTGACCGAAGAGCTATTTACACAATTAAAACCGTAACTAAATATTTCCTCTTCCTTCGTTCGTACATCTTCTAACTCTCCAGCTAAAAGTCAAACAAACAATTAAGTTTCTAGTTTTTTTTTGTCAGAAGTGTGGCAAGCAGGCAGGTCCACCTGATGGAAAGTGGCTACTGTCGTCTATGGAAGCAATACCAGTGGGTTTGCCAATGTGTTGCCGACCTTTATAAAGCCTAGAAGGCATCTGGCAAGTGCAACTGCTGGAACACACCAATAGGTGTTTGGTGACAGATTTTCAACTTGAGGGTGGTAGCCAGCCACCAGTTCCACTCGCTTGTTCCACCTTCATGTTATCAGGCGCGGTCACAGGGGGCATGACACCCCCCAAAATCGTACACGTCAAACTTTAAAAATCTGCTAAAAATTTACAAAATAAAAAAGCATTGTTGTATTAAAGATTGCATACAATATTATATTCTACCTACGTAATTTGTGTACAATAAAATTGTGTATTGTGCAATAAAGTCTAATTTACTCGACATATTATTATTTTATTATTAGTGACCCCCTCCAAAAATTCAGGCTGCGACTACGCCTGCATGTTATGCATGTAAAGAAACAAGATTTTATATTGCAGATCGCAAGAACTATAAATCAATAAGACATGACACAGCAGAAGAAACCTGTTAAGATTAAACTGTTAAAGGTAGAACTTGGCAAGGAGCTAAACTTTTTGAAAAATGTCTTTTCATTTATAACTATGCCTTCACAAATGAAAGGTTAGTATTCCCTGGTTAGTTCAAAATAAAGGCTCCTGTTTGTTATGCTACCATTATTATATAATTATAGGTCTTGTGTAGCAAATCAATTGTATTTCTGCTTTTAATGTTTTACAGTTTTATTGATCTTAACAAATAGATAAAATAGTATTCTATAAATAATTCTAAAGTCTTTGAAACAATATCATGAAAAATCAATTTTAGTGAATTGTTAGATTTACGACAGGCTAAAAATGCATGGTACTGAAAAATGTCCATATATTTTTCCAAAGACCCTCAGAGACTCACTTTGATGGGATTTTTTTTTGGAATTTTATACTTTCCCTGTTTCAAGTAAAAAAAATACTTAATATTATTGAATTATTTTCCAGGTGATAATGAAGATAATATGGATTATGAAATTGTAAATAGCTCTTCAAGAAATGATGATAAGGCAGACGTCCCAAAACGTGCCCGTAGCATATCTGAGTTAGAAGAGAAATTACAAAAAATTAAATCCCAAAACAAATTTAACTTAAAGAACAGGCTAGTAAAAAAGAGTATAAACAGCAAATTGAATAAGAAAATCAAGAAAAGAGAGAGACTTAACAAAACTAAAGTTAAACCAGTTGGAGATTTGCCAGTTACTGGTAAAGAAGAGATCAAAGAAAAGCCAAAATTAAATGTCTTAAAACCTGTTTTTAATAATGAAGGGAAGCTTGTATTTTCTAAATTTGATTTTGCTAACATAGGTCAAAGAGGTAGGTTGCATTTTTAGCCCCTTTTAATTGTTATGTATGGTGTTGATCTCAAAGTTGAGAGTTTGTCACCAAGCTCCTATTAGTGTGTTCCGGTGGATGCAGTTCCCTTCTAGGCTTTATGTGTGTGTTCACCACCTTAGCTACACCATAATATTCATGGAAATATTGATAGTTTATATTTATTTTAGAAAAGGTGCCAAAGTCAGCAAAAGACCCTAAAAAGATTTTAGAGAATCTTAAACAACAGGAAGAAAAATTCCGTAAACTGGAAGAAACTGAAGCATCCGATAAGGTCAAAGAAATTAAAGAAAAGATAGCTTGGAAAAATACTTTGCAAAAAGCCGAAGGGCAAAAGATCAAAGATGATCCAATTTTATTAAAAAAATCAATTAAAAAAATGGTATGATACTTATGTAATTAAATTAAATGTATGTGATATTATTTTGTTAATAGGGAAAAACTATTGTTCTTCTATTTGTTGTTTATTTCGCCAGCTTTCTTAAATGTGGTGAGTGTTGAAAATCTTATCCCACAGAAATACTATACATTTCAATCTGTGCCCCATTTCCATACAATAACAACCAACTTCATTTGCTAGTTCTATAGGTTTTTTAATTTACTGTGCAATTTTGCTTTGAAATGACTATTGATTTTTATTACCTACTAGCTTTTCGCCCGCAGCATCGCTCACACAGACTATATAAAATATCTATCTTTTCTTCCTTTCACCCAATTTCGATGAATAAAACTTATTCAAAGCACAAAGTCAAGCCGCGTTAACCTGTGGAAACTCCTACCGTCGATTCCAAAACTCGAATACAGAGGTAGCACTATGCTGCTACGTTAGCTACTCTGGCTGCTACCGCCCCTGGACGGTGTAGGTAATAGGCTAACCCATTGGTATTAGGTACTTTTCTAATATACATATATTTTGTTTCTAGGAACAAAAGAAAAAACATAGTAAGAAGCAATGGGACAATAGAATTCAAAATGTTGAACAAAAGAAAGATGATAGGCAAAAGAAGAGGAAAGAAAATATTTCTAAGAAAAAAAAAGAGAAACAGACGAAGAAAGTGAACGCCTCTGTAAAAAGGGGGCGGGTTGTTATTTAAATGCTGTGTATAATAAACTAACTACAACTTTACTCCAGTATTTTATTGGTTTCACGAGGAACAAGCCAGTAAGTCCCAGACACTTCCGTGTATTTCTATGCTTGTACTTTTATTAAGTACTAGCTTTTCCGCGCGGTTTCACTCGCGTTCCTGGGATAAAATATAGCCTATGTTACTCGGTGAAGATGTAGCTTTCTAACGGTGGTGAAAGAATTTTTCAAAATCGGTCTAGTACTTTTTGAGCCAATTCGTTACAAACATACAAATCTTTCCTCTTTATAAAAAGAATATTATGCTACTTAAATTTTATATTAGTTTTAAGTTCTCATGTCAGTGAAATAATAATTTCTTATGAGAATAAAGATTTCTCTTTAACCTTAACCTTTATAATATTAGTATAGATTGGAAAAATCATCATCATCATCTCAGTCGCAAGACGTCCACTGCTGGACTTATTCGCGGCTTCCCTCGTGCAGACTTTATAAAATATATTTTCTTCCTTTCACCCGATTTCGGTTAAATAAAGCCTATTTGAAGCGCCAAGCCATCCGGATACCGGTAGGCGTTGTTTGGCGACAAATTACCAACTAGAGGGGAGGGTGGTAGCCAGCTGGCGGGTACTATAAAGTACCCTACCACCTTCTTGCTTATGATGTCCTCGCGATGTATTGTAGTAGAATCCGAATTCGTGGGTTCGGTCACTCTTGTCCCAGGCTGCCTTGCAGATGAGAATAGGTTGGCACAATGTGGCTTGACGTAAGCGTAAAGATGTAACGGTCTTCCTGCGCGTTGGTTGCTCTAAATCCGCCTGGTCCAAGTCTTTTGGTTACGCTGCCAGTACCATGAAATCGATTCCAGGCGATCGCTTTTCGCTAAAAACTAAAAACCCAGCTATACCTAAAGCTACAGAACGCTGCGAACCAACAAGTCATATGAATTCTAACCCATTCCACTATCATAAAAATATTATGATTATTAGCATACTAACTTTTCGCTCGCGCAGACTTATATCACCTTTCATGTCTACATAAAAATATAAAAAATCCGTCCGGAGATATGCGCGAACAAACAAACAAAACAGACAGACAGAAAATAATTAAAAATCGCTGATCAATTTTTATTACTTTTCTTCAATGTATAGACACTGCATTCTGCCTTTTGCCCGGGGGGCTCAGCAGTTCACTCGCGCAGACTTCATTTTTCTATTAATAAATTTTGAAATAAAATAAAACGATGAAACGAACAGTATAAAAGTAAATTCCAAAATCTTTAAATAACGTAAAGATTTTTCGCAAGATCCGATTTTAATGAAACAAGGCCTACCTATATTCTGCACCAAATTAATCTCGTGTTTACCTGTGAAAACTACATGAAAATCCGTTGTTTCCGGAGATATGAGCGAACAGACAAACAGAAATAAAAAAATTGCTGGTTTATGTTCTAATACCGCATACCGTTCTTTAGTTACCCCCTTTCCATTATTACTTTTCTTCAATGTACAGACACACCGTTTTTTTTTTTTTGGCTGGAACAGAAAGGTGGTGGGTCCAGGGGACCTTCTTCCACCGTTACGCGGACTTAAGAGACACCGTGTTCTACTGTTTTATTATATAGGAGAGGATATGAATAATATGTAAGTATATCGGATTCAAATTAGATCTTCATACGTAAAGGCGTTTTCGAAATAGGTAGAGCCCAAACAAAAACGGTAATTCTCGAGATTTAGAGGTGGCCCTATCTATAATCTTTTGAACCATCTGATAATAAAGTAGTGTATCATTTATGGATACAATATACTGGGTGATTTTGTTACCACTGGCAATACTTACAGGGGTGGAAGTACTCATCAATGTGAACAACTTTAGTTATAGGACTAACTGTGAAATCATGAAAAAATTATCAGCTGTTCCATACAAAAGTTCAATACCTACTCGACCAAAATGTATGAAGCAACCGTATTATTTTACGCGATATCAAAGTTAGCCCTATAATAAAAGTTGTTCACATTGATGAGTACTTCCACCCCTGCAAGTATTGCCAGTGATAACAAAATCACCCTGTATGTAATATAATAAATTTCGAGTCGGTGTCTCGAATTTAAACACGGATTAACTTTACCGTGACATAACGGATTTGTCCAGTCAGAATTCAAACCAGTGATGGTGGCTCTGCGAGGAAGGGCTTAGATTAGACCAGACCACTCCACATAGGTACCGTTGGTAAATTATGGTCGGACACGAGCCTTCTCATTAAAAAACATGACCATGGGGGCATGTACCTATCCTTGCGGCACGAGTTGGTTACTCCATTACAAAATAAAAACACATAAATTTCCCTTATTTATTTGTAGTTCTTTCAAAATATTTGCAGTTTTTTTTTATAAGTATGATATTGAAATATCGGGAAATTGTGCATATTCCCTATTGTTTGCATTAAAATGTTACGATGTAATTTGGCTTTTAAAATGTAATATTGCAATGGAAGGTTTGTTTATTTAAAATATGCATTTGAATTATAGCAGAATTACACTGTTTTACAGTCTACGTCACTAATAGATGAACTACATTCTATGTACCTAACTACATTTATATGAACACATTTTTCCTTAATATTAGGTGCATTAAAGGTTACACACCATGCTAAATTATAACTACTACAGAGACATACTTATCTCTAACAGGCTAACAGGTTATATTTCTTTTGCTTGTTGAATATCAATCTAGAAATGATTTTGGGTTACCTACAATGTATGTTTACAAGAACCACAAATTCGTATAACTTTAATTTTACTGATGTTATACAAAATTTGAAAATGTAAGTAATAACTTTGTGTGGAAAAAATTAACGATATAATCAATCAGTTAAAATGACATAATCGTGCATAACATTCACAGAATTCTTAGAACTACATTAGCAACAATATGGTGCAGTGCACACTAGTGTATAGAAGTCCCAACATAAAGTTATGTACTCATGCAACATTCAAGTAACATAACAGCATACCTGCCAAGCATCGGTAAAACTAGAATGTGTCTCTGTACTGTACCTACCTATTCATAAAACGGCGCATCAGAATAAACATCTATTATCTCTTTTTGGTTTACTCGCAAAGGTCAAGAATACCGATTATTGTCAAATTAGGTGGCCGCCGCCACCTCCCGCCTCTGCCGCGCCGTTTGGGCACTTTCGATGATTCGGTAGCGATTTTTGTGTAATGGTTGCATCATTATTTATCTTCACTTATGAATAATCATAATAAAAATATATTTTTACATTATATCATATTTTGTAATAAAGATTATTTAGGCTATGAAACAGTTGACCATGTTAAATATACATACATATATACATGTGCAAAATTGGGAAATTACATTGAACTTATCTGTTTTATACGTTATTACCTAATTGTTTATATTGTGATTGTGTTATAATGAAGCAGCACAACACTCGAATATTTATTCAGTCGTTTAAATGTTATATAAATTATATGCCTCTACTAGATTCTTTAGTGCCCAATGTGCCTGTCTGAATCTCTCCAATGACATACCTACAGGGAAATAGAAGGCTAATAAACACATGTTCTTTTTATTAGGTCCGAAGTAACAAATTAGCCTGATGCAGCTTCGTTTTAACATTCAACATAGATAGGTACCAATGTAATGTTACGAGTAATTATGTACACACTGAAACATACATTCACATCAATTTGTGATACATTACTTTTCAATAATATATAGAATATTAATTTATTGGACAACCAATAAATTAATATTTATAGTAGTTTGGTTAAGATCAACTAGCAACTTAATATTGGCACTGCAAATAATCTAAATTACTTTCAACATGAAAAAATCTTGCCAATTTGTCTGTTGTTCTTGTACATGAATACTTAAAATTGATGTGAAGTTTATTTCACAGTGTATTTATAAGAATACAGTTAGTTACAAATAGTCTAACTTACACATAAAATTAAAAATAAACCTGGCTATAAGTGTTGAAAACAATTGTAAATAGCAACAACTAATTTTAATAAAAAAAAGCCTCCAAATAGAAGTACCTCTTCTAAATAACATTAATAAAATAAATAAAATTAGAAAAAATAAGATTAAAAAAGTATAAAGTATACTCATAATAAAATTTAAGAGCATAACTATAACAGAACTGCTATTTGATACTTATTATACTTTTAAAAAGGTTTGATTACCTTCAATATAGCCTCGACCCTTATGATTAGGATGTGTGAACATCAATTTGTTACATTACTATAATATATATATCATCATAAAACATACACTTACATAACATATAATTCTATGAATTGCAGCAATAATTTTTCGGTTTATAACACTTCAAGAAAAAATATTATCGATAAATAGAACACAACAAATATTTCCCATAACCATAACATACTCCAGGCTTCGCCAATAGTTCATTGCACTTTACAAAGTTTACTTATTCTACAGGTCTTATGTCATGAAACAAGATGTCCCAATATATGTATAAGTATAAAATTTGTCTTTAGAAAATATTTGCAATACATCTAATATGTATAATATGAAACTACACACCTTTAATATTGTTGTCTTTGGAGAATAGAGTACCTAGGATCACTGGAAAATATAATGTGGTCCTTGTACATACTCCATGACCGCTTATCAAAATTAAACTTAGTTCAATTAAAACTAAAATATTATGTTCTAAAAATTATAAAAATAATATAGCTCTTACAACTTTTCCAAAATAGAAAAATAAAAATTGTTTAGTGTATGTAATACTGCATATTCATATTTACTCTAAATCAGTCAAAGCATTGTTAAAGATAATCAAATAATAAAAATATATTGGTGTTGATTCACAAATGTACAAAATTTGTTGCATGTCTGGTCTGGTTACAGTCTGATCCTCAGAACAGTCACTTGCATATTATGTATTAAAATTAAAGGTGAATAACAATTTGAACACATTCACTTAGGTGCTGCTATAACAGTTAGTCATGACTAACTGATTGTGCTAGCATACAATTTTTGTTTCAGACATGGGAAACAGCAACTGGCAACTTGACAATATTTTATTCAAATAGACCTTCAAAGACACTTAATAGTTTGATTCTAACAGATAGTTTATAAGGTTGCATTTGCGAAGTCATCAATAAACTCAGAATTTTGCTCTTATAAAGACCAGCTTAGATACATTAGATAAGATTTACATTCTTACATTTTATAACTCTGAAAGATTGCCCCAGGAACTAGAACTAGCAAATATTTTATTTTAATAAAAAATTTTGAACCAATAATTTTGTGCCACTGATGGGTATTTTATAAATTTTAAACTGATAATTGCCTTAACCAAACAATGTGTTCAGTGATGGAAGCAAAGAGTGCCAATGTCAGCACAAAAAGGTGCTCACATTTATGCAGCCAGTTAGCATGACTGACAGGTACCTACTACAATCTACAATTCATAGAATATGTTCAAATAGTTAGCCTGCTTAATCTAACAACCTACAACTAAAGCCTAAATATAATTGGTAATAATAAAGCAAGTCGTGAGGCGGGATATTTGCATCAGTCTTGTGAAATTCTCAATTGTGAAAATTATTACTGTCATTTATTTATCTATTTGGTAATGTAATAAAAAAGAAACTGTTTAAATTTATATAAAAAATTTATGTGTTTTAGATACTTTATAAACCTCAGCAACATTTGTCATCAGTTCAACTCTGATTTCAGAGATGACAGAGTTGCATCAAGTACACGGCCTGCAGCTGCATAGCCGGGTATATTAAGGTAGGCCGGCTTGTCATGCTCACACAACCCTGGCTGTGTACAACAACGATTCATTGAAGTGCCAGCAACACTTGTTGATCCACTGTGACTGCCACTTGGATCAGATGTTGTTCCATGGCAAATCATTTTATGGTTTGTAAATTGTTCTAATGAACGTAGTTGTTCACCACAGTTATCACATTTAAGTTCCCTAGCATGAACTTTCTTGTGGCTGTTTAGTGATCTTGAGTTATCAAATACTTTAGTGCACATGTCACAGTACTTGAGTACTTTCTCTCCAGTGCACACCACTTTATGGTTATTTAGTCTGTCTAGAGACATGTAGCGTTTATTGTTGCACAAATCACATTTGAATTGTTTCTGAGGCACACGTCCCGTATGGACTTGCATATGTTTACGTAAGTTGCTCTTATCCTTAATATACTTTGAACACACTGAACACTTGTTTACATCTTTTCGAGTGTGATGAGCATCTAAATGTCTTCTGAGGTGGGATTTTTTGTGAAATGGTTCCAAGCAGATCTGACATCTGAAAGGTTTCTGTGCTGGATGCACTCCCGTTAGATGAGTGTTAAATTCTAAAATGGTAGGATAGCTTTTCCTACAGTGTGGACAGTGGAAGAGTTTACGGCAAATAGCCGTACTAGAGTCACAAAATGGATCAGAACAATCATCACAAAATGTGTCCAACCCCACTGGAGGAGTAGCTGTATCTGTTTGGAATTGTTCTAAATCAGTATGTAAAGGATCACGATCAGGAGTACCAGCTTGTGAAGGCTCTTGTTTAACTTTAGTTTGTTCACTGTTCTCTGAAAAGTCATCCTGAGATGGAATATTACGTGAAGTGCTGGCCAGCATCCACCAGGGATTGTAGTGCCATGTTCCTATCCCAGGTTGAACTGCCTGTCCTTTGATGTCACTAGGTTTTGTTTGGGTTTCTGCATTAGAGAATCCAGGAAAGCTGGGTAATTCCTGATGTTTAGATCTTGCCGATTCGAATATACTGTGTTGTGATATGAGATTTTCATAATCACTTGAGTCCAACTTCCTTTCATTTCTATCACTTTGATCTCTTTTAGACATCTTTTGGAAAAGTTCCTGAAAATATTATGCAATTTTAAAATAGGCTGTCAGTAAAATACAAACAAAGTTGAATCTAAAGCATGGAAAAGTTGAATGGCGATAATTTAAACGAGTAAATTAGAAATAAAGGCAATTGCGCGTCCAAATAATAAACAAGGAACGACACGCAACGCTATTGGGGTATCAACAAAAACAATATACTGAAAAAGTCGATTAGGTAGGTATTTTGTTTAGTAGTTTTCATGCTGACTGTCAATTAGATTTTGGATTTATTTTGGAAGCTTGAAATATAAACATGCTCTAGGATAAACAAACATGGAACAGTTCTTGCCTTTCAGTGCTTGCTACTGCTAGCTTGACCTTTCACTCCACATATATTTATTTAAATCTTATTATTACATAATTATTTTATAAGTGCTAAAGAAAATTACAGTTAATTTCTTAAATACATACTATGTAAATTTATCAACTTATTCCAAAACTCAATCTTTACTCATTTGAAAGATCGGCCATTTTGTTTTGTATGATTTGTTGATTGCTTTCGTTCGTTCGTCGTTTTTTTTTCAAGAATAGAAATTTTTGGTTGCCATATTCAAAATCAATAACTTCCATTTATTCAGGTATATATTTGCGACTTAAAATAAAACACCATGCCATATTGAAAATAATTGAGTATATCGACTTAATTTAGAAGTCGCTCATGGGAATAAAATATAGAGATACCTACTAACAAAGTAACATATGTACGTTACATCACTAATGACTATTAAAGAAAGTGGTTATTACACTTATCCTAGTTAGGACGCCGATTTAGGATAAGGATAGGTGTAATCGTAGTTAGAGAAGTTGCTTCCTATTTAGGAAGGTCCCGATCGTACACAATTTAGGATAAGTGTAATCGCATCGCTACGATTTAGAGCAACTTGTTGGCAGTGTTGCCAACAGTTAAACGAGCTCTCCACCAGATTCACTCACCAAAAAAAGGCCCTACTCTCATAATCGCAAAATTTCCCACTTTTTATTTTTATTTACGAATGAAAACAATAAGTTTATTAGTCATTACTTTCCTTTATTATTACGTAATATTGACAATCAGTAAAACAACAAACAATTACAATTAGTTTAATTAAGGAAATGATAGCTCAGTGATAGTAACGACACAGTCCCCTCAAAGACTTAGACGTAGTGTAGAATCTATCCCCCCGAATCTCCCCCCAGTCGAAAAAAGTCTCCGAATTTGAAGGGAATCTCCTCCATCTGGCATCACTGTACGGTGTGGGAATCTCGGACGGAACAATGCTCTGTCATTGTTCCGAGATGGGAATACACGTCAGATTTAGTTTCCGATTGTCTGATCAGACTAGGTATGTATTTACTCGATACATATCCGATTCTTGCGTCCGGCTATGTCCGGCTTTTTCTGAACTCAGTAGTTCCCCCCGAGCTTTCATCGCATACGGAGTAAAATGAAAAGATGGACGACGTTTATAAGTGCCCTTCTAAGGCCTAAACTGAATAAATAGCTTTGACATAAACTTAATAAATTTTTTTTTTTAACAGATTAACTTACATTTTATATTTTTGTTGATTTCCAGTTCAATACGAAATATTTAACACTTTATATAATTTTTAAATATTTGACACATATAATTTTCTTTTACATTTTTTTTGCTGTAGATTATATGCGGTATTTCTATTTAACTCTTTTAATCTTATATAGATCCTTGTTCCTTGTTCTTACTAAGCAAAGTATAACCGAGTAATCCAAATATTTGATGATATCGATCCTTAACTTTATTGACCGGAGGTAAAAATTTTGTCCAGATTTTTTAATTCTTGAAATTCATTGACTGTCCTTTTACCTATAAAAATATAACACAACGAACGGCTGTCAATTCCCAGCGGAATTGAATGGAATTTTGATGCGTTTTATGTTTTATTTGTTTAGGTTCAGTAAATTGATTTCAAATGATTTTTTGAATGCTTATATTTTTTATTAATAATGTCCCCGGATATATATTATTATTATATAATTCCTTTAAGTACTTATGAGTATAGATTGATTTACAAGTATTGTATAAAATACAAACTATAATATATAGAAAACATCCTCGAAAGCGCTTATGAGTTAATTCGTTAGCATATTTTTTTCAAAAAGGTTTAGCAGATTTTATTCAAGTAGCTAGCAAGATCCTCAATTTAAATCTGGTCACACTGGCTGTCTGTCTGTCAAGACCTATGCTGTCAAGTGTCAGTATATCTACCTAACCCAAAGAGTATATAATCACTACGTTTTAACCGAGATTAGAAAAAAGGGCGGGAAACTTCGTAAAGTTCAGACGCGGTTTTTCTTGTAGAATTTAAAATTATATTTAAATAGGTGTAAAGGATTGGTATTTGTAGTTTTAGTGGTACTTTCTAGTTATTTATTGTATATTCTATCTATTAGTGTCTAATTTGCCGTATTATTGGTGAGTAAGTTTATTTATAACTTCTTAAAGATGGGCGATCCGCCCGACGATCCTGGAGGGACATTTCCTTCACAATCACCCATGGAAATATTAATTGATGTGCTGGAGTCCTCCATGGACACAGATTGTTCTATTTCCGACCCAAGTAAATTAAAGCGCAAAAAAGTTAATGCCAGAATCGTGTGTGGGTCATGCCATAAAAGAAAAAGGAGACATGGAGATAAAAGGGAAAAGCCGTCTGATTGTCAATGTTTATTAAAAGATAAAGAGCTTGATAATAAGTTCACTGGTTCAAGTCCTCGCCTTGTTGAGTCACAGTCAGTAGCTGCACTGAATAGTCATGACAATTCTAATAAAGTTCACAACGATTCAACTCATGTGCCAGTTGGTCGCACCATTTATCAGTCCTCAGATGTTTCACCTTATGTGGTTCATGTTCAAAAAGAAATGTCCACTTCTAACGATACTACAACCTTGCATCCTGTCACCTTCGGGCGTTTCCTGAGAAACAATGAAATTAGGGGTATTGTGAATGGTAGCCTTAAGCGGATAGGCAGAAATCGCATAAGTTTGGCATTCTCAAACTTTCAAGATGCTAATGTTTTCTTGTCCAATCAAAACCTTGCATTAGGAAAATATAAAGCTTTTATTCCAACTTTTAATGTAACACGTATGGGAGTCATAAGGGGTGTACCCACAGATTGGTCAGATGATGATGTAATGGCAAACATTAATGTACCAATCGGGTGTGGAGCGATTATTAAAGTGAGACGAATTAAAAAAAAGATTATGGTTAATAGTAACAAACAATTTGAAAATACAGGTACCATTGTTGTAACATTTGACGGACAGGTACTTCCAACACGTGTGTTCATGTGTTACACAGCCTTACCAGTTGACTTATATATTTATCCAACTGTGCAGTGTTATAACTGTTGCAGGTTTGGTCATGTTAAAAATCAATGTAGGTCCACACCAAGATGTTTCAAGTGTGGTCAAGGGCACTCTGGGGATAACTGTAATATTGAAGAAGATGATTATTTTTGCTGTTTATGTAAAGGCCTTCACCAAGCCACAAGTAGAAAGTGTTTAGAATTTAATAGACAAAAAGGTATTAAAGAGACAATGAGCAAGAGTTGTATCTCATATATGGAAGCTGTTAAGCTACATCCACCAGTATCTAAGATGTCATATTCTGATGCCTTACTATTTACAACTCCATCTTCATCCCCCAACATTACTCATTCTTCTCAGCATCAATCGATTCCTCAATCCAATTCAAATGTTCTTTCACAATCTTACAAAAAAACTGTTTTTTTGAAACCTAGGACACCCCCTAGATTCTCCAAGGGGTATGACCGGGATGCCCATGCTGAAATAATTAAAGACCCTGAATTATCTAAATCAAAACCAATAGTAAACAACAATAATGAAAACATAAAAATATCTGATATTATAAAAGTACTCATTCAATTATTATCACAATCAAGCCTAATATCACCGTCCAACGTTGCAACAGTTATTGATGCTTTATATCAAATTTCAAACAATCACAATGGGTCTAGCCAAAGCCACAGCAATTCAGTGGAATTGCCAGAGTATTAATAACAAGAAAACTGAACTAATCCATATAATTAATAAATACGAACCATTTGTTATCTGTCTTCAGGAAACATGGTTGAAACCAGATTCAGTATTTAAAGTCACAGGATTTTCCTGCCTCAGGGATGACAGACATGATGGTTATGGTGGAGCAGCTCTGCTCATAAATAACTGTCTTTCTTTTACTCCTTTAGCCATTCCCACCCACAGCAATAATTTGTCTATTGTTGCTGCTGTTGTAAATAGTGTATGTTATGTGTCTGTATATTATCCTCGACCTAGTATTGATATTTTTAATGAAATTAACAATATATTTAATTTTTTACCAAAACCCTTGGTCTGCATGGGGGATTTCAATGCTCGCCACCAGAGTTGGGGTTACTCTTCTTCTTCTTACTATGGAGACCAGCTCTTGGATCTTCTTGATTCTCATAACCTATGTATTTTGAATACTGGTTTACCAACACGACCTGGTGGCCCTAGGGAAGAACCCAGTGCCCCAGATTTATCGATTTGTACACCTGATCTTGCATCCTGCCTTTCTTGGAGCCCTATGGCATCTACATATGGTAGTGATCATTTCCCATTATTAATCACTTTTCCTTTTAAGAAACCCCCGAGGCAGTTAAAGATACCACGAATGAAATATAAATTGGAAGATGGTGACTGGGGTGTGTTTAAGAGGAGGGTTGAGCAGATGGTGTTGGAAATGCCTAAAGTATGTCATGAAAATGCATCCATATGCTCTGAGATGTTAGCTAAAATATTGATTGAGGCAGCTAATGAAACCTTCCCTTTGAAGAGTTGTAGACCTAATAAGATACCTTCTCCACCATGGTGGGATGAAGAGTGTACTATTGCAGTTAAGCAAAGGAAAGAGGCAGAAAGACAATACTGTAATCTCATGTCTGACAGTAACTTCATTAATTATATCCAGGTTGCAAATATTACCAAGGAACTACTTAAAAGAAAGAAGTTTGATGGCTGGCGGCGTTTCTGTGCAACACTATGCCCTAATATTAAACCATCTATTGTGTGGCAGAATATTAGAAGGTATAGATCCGCTTTCAATGACACACAACAAAATAATATTAATCCCACTCTTGCCGAGCAGATCATGGATCATTTAGCTCCTCCTTTTGTTCCAGAAAATTATGTTTTGATTCCATCTTCAGTACCAGCACCTTTAGCAAATAGTAATGACAAAGATATAGATCTTAATTCTCCCTTCACTCTGTACGAGCTGAAAGGTATTCTTTCGTATGTTAAGGACTCTGCGCCAGGCGAAGATGGTATACCATATTCATTTTTGTCAAATCTTGATAATAATGGTCTTAATTATTATCTTTCTCTAATAAACACTGTTATTTTCTCCGGTAACATTCCCAAATCTTGGCGAACGCAAACTTTGATCCTATTATTGAAGCCAAATAAAACGAGTTCAGATCCGTCATCATATCGGCCAATTGCTTTGTCTTCTGTACTGGCTAAAATTGCAGAGCATTTAGTTAAAAACCGCCTGGAATGGTTTTTAGAGCACAATAACTTATTATCAAATACTCAGTTCGGTTTTAGGAAAGGTAAATGCACTTTTGACAGCATAGCCATTCTCACCACAGATATACGTTTAGCGTTTTCTAGAAATGATTCTCTGGTTGCAACCTTTTTAGATATCAGTGCGGCTTATGATAACGTAAATATTTCAATCCTCCAACAAAAGCTAATGTTATTAAATGTACCAATCCTTTTAGTTAATTTTATTGTAAATATTTTATATGAAAGATTTATCAAATATCCAGTAGGTTTAAGTGACAGTACATGCATATGTCGAACAATCTGGAAGGGATTGCCTCAAGGTTCCGTGCTTAGTCCCTTATTGTATAACTTATACACGTATGATTTAGAGTGTTCTATTATTAGATATGCTAATGTGCTCCAATACGCAGATGACTTGCTTCTTTATGTTTCTGGGTCCAGTACAGATGATATTTGTGAGTCTCTAACGATGGCTTTGGCGGAGTTAAAGGCCTGGCTAGATAACAACGGTCTTGCCCTATCACCAACAAAAAGTTCTGTTGTATTATTTACTAGAAAGCGGAAATTGCCAGAGGTTAATGTTGCGTATGGAGATATGTTTTTACCGGTCAAAGACCAGGCAAAGTTTTTGGGAGTTATATTGGATTCAAAGTTAACTGGGGTTCCTCATTGTGACTATATTTTGAAAAGGTGTGAGCGGAATTTAAACATTTTGCGATGTCTTTCTGGTGTTTGGTGGGGAGCACATCCTTTTACCATGAGGCTTTTATATAATGCCCTGATAAGAAGTGTGTTGGATTACGGAACATTTTTGTTACATCCAGGAAATGTGGGTGCTTTCAAAAAACTAGATGGCATACAATCGAAGGCTTTGAGGATCATTACAGGGGCGATGAAATATAGCCCAATAAATTGTCTTCAAGTGGAGTGCTGTGAACCTCCTTTATCGTTAAGAAGACAGTACCTAAGTGATCGCTACTACTTCCGTAGCTTGCAACTGAAATGTCATCCATTACATTCTAAAATAAAAGAACTAGCTGAAGAGGTAGATTCTTCAAATTATTGGACACATAAGGACACGCCCTGTCTTGTTAAAAGTCTTAGTAAAAATAAAAAATTAGAAGCTCCAATTTATCAAGGTAATCAATTACCCTTGTTTTGTCACGACTTCAATACCCTTATTGTACCACCACGAATCGAATACAGTATAGGAATATCAAAGAGTGATACTAATCAAAATGTCGAATTTAGACGCATTATTGACAATGACTGGCCTGGTTGGGATCAAATCTTTACTGATGCGTCTAAACTTTCTAATACTAGCTGTGTTGGCGTTGGGGTTTACCATTCACAATATAAAATTGTTCAAAAAATAAAGTTACCTCCCGAATCTAGCGTATATACCGGTGAATGCTATGGTCTTTTTAAGGCCATTGAGTATGTCCTTCTATTGAAGCTATCAAAAGCTATAATCTTTTGTGATTCGCTGAGTTCCTTACAATCTTTACAAAGATTTCCATTCAAGTCTCATAAACAGCCTCCTATTGTCTTTGAAATTAGACAACTTTTATACTTATGCTCATCAAGGGGTTATAGAGTCGTTTTGGCTTGGGTTCCAAGCCATGTGGGCATTTCTGGTAATGAAATTGCTGATCGGTTGGCTAATGAGGCTATTCATGTCGGAGATGTATGTCCGTATACTAATTATTGTCATGACTTGGTTTCTCTGCCTAAACTATATTTACACGATGCGTGGAATGAACTCTGGGTTGATGGTGCTACCAAAGGGAAATATTATCGATTAATACAAGAGTCTATTCCACGTAAGCCGTGGTTTAGCAATCTTCAGTTAAGCAAGAGAATCACTTCAGTTTTATGCAGGCTCCGTTTGGGACATGTTTGTACCCCAGCACATTTGTTCAAATTTAAAATTGTTGCTGATCCTATGTGCTCCTGTGGGGAGTACGGAGACTTGAACCACATATTTTTTTCCTGTGCATTGTTTAATAGGTCTGCTTTTATTTCTGAACTCCTGTTGATCCGTATTCCATTTCCTACTTCTATTACTTGTTTATTATATTATAACGATCCAGATGTATATAAAATAATAGCCAGATTTATTGATTATAATGATATCAAACTATAATTGTTCCAATATGTATTGTAAATAAGTATTTTATCATAGTATAATTATAAACCAATCCTTTTCCTTTTCCAAATTCCTCGCATTTTAATTTTATTTTTATATCTTTGTTTTCCCTAACTTTGTCTTTGGCTAATGCAATCGACGCAAAGCCATAAACAAAACAAAAAAAAAAAAAAAAAAATACGTTTTAACCTTACCTACTTACTAATCTATTTTAATCAATTTTTATTCCCTCTGTCCGACTGAATCGGTGAAGGTGGAAGATCCTATTTTTACTTAGGATTTCTTTTGTCGTCTCCAATTCTCCAGATTTTTTGACATAAATTTGTATCTTTAAATGAAAATTTGAATAATACATCTCTAAATTAACATACATATATGCACCATATATGTCAAGTTTGCACAAAATTGGATTTATATAAGTACCTAATAATGAGATCGATAACAATTATAAGAAGGTACTCTATTTCTCTTCCTAAGAGTAGTAATTTTTTAGATGAAATGCAAAAAAACTTCATTCCTACAAATCCATTCCAAAAAACACTATTAATGTGCGGTTCGGCTGCTATTGCTCTGCTAAACCCATATAGAGGTGACATGATAGCTTGCCTAGGAGAAATAACTGGAGATAACTCTATAAAGTACATGCAGAAGAAAATGTTGGATACACCCGAAGGAGCTCAAATACTTAAAGAAAAGCCAAGAATTAACTCTAAAACTGTAGTGTTTGAATGGCTATCACAACTTCCAGAAAACACACTAGGCCGTGTGTATGCAGACTTCATGCAGGCCAATAACATCACAGCCGATTCCAGACTGCCAGTACAATTTATAGCTGACCCAGAAATGGCATATGTGATGCAACGATACAGAGAAGTTCACGATTTAATTCATGCAACTTTATTCATGAAAACAACTATGCTAGGAGAGGTGAGACAGAAATACTCACTTAGGCAAATATTGGCTGCCATAGGTGCCATCATACAGCAATAATAAATAGATCATGTTTAACATTGTTTTTTATCCAAATAATCTATTTAATTTGCTTCACAGGTAACTGTTAAGTGGTTTGAAGGTATTCAAACTAAGCTCCCAATGTGTATTAGTGGTGGTATTTGGGGAGCGAGCCGTTTGAAACCAAAACACAGACACATGTATTTAAAATATTACTTACCTTGGGCTATCAGGACTGGAAATAATGCAAAATTTTTGCAAGGTATAATTATTATTTTAATTTAAAATTATGTTACTAGAGTAGAGCTTGCTGTAATTGAGAGTGGCATCTTCTAGACTCTTGTGATAAAATTTATACTCAAAAGTTTTCTACAATTTATTACCATATAATATACCAACAAAATGTATGAGTAAGGAAATATTTAAGGCAATGATAGCTCAGTGGTAGTGACATGATGAATATCATGACAAAGGTTGTGGGTTCAAATCATACAGCGAGCTTGAGCATTCTGCAAAGGAATACATAGTGAGGAAACAATTGCTTGGTGGTAGGGAGCTTTGTAGTAATAACTGGATGGCTGCTCACCCTCAATTTGAAAAAAATGTTACCAAACCTACCAATGTGTTTCAGCAGCTGTACTTGAGGCCAGTTCCTTTTAGGCTTTGTATGCTTACCATCTTCAGCCACATCATTACCTACCATATGCAAAGTAAAAATAGAATTGCCTTGCTGAGTGTCCTACCGGAGTTGACTCAGTTTGTGTGTATTCTGAATAGGTGGTAGTCAATTGTAATATTCATAAATGCCTTACCGGGCCTAATCAAAATAAATAGGTTTTGGATTTAATTTAATTAGAACAACTTGCCAGAGTAATCATACTCATTCCTCAACCTGCCATAGAAATAGCCTAGCCTATGTGTACATCAATTTACATACCTACTTTAAAAACAGTTATTCTTTTCAGGGGTTTACTTTGAGAAGAGATGGGAACAAGATATAGATGACTTTCATAGAGAAATGAATATTGAAAGACTTGAACAAAACAATAGCAACAGTAAAAAAAATATTTAAAAGAAAAGGTTTTAATTTGTGTTCTTTGCCTAGGAATAGTAAAAAATAAACATTCTAACCTACCTGTGGGTTGGGTTTAGAATGGTCATAAGACATAAGGGTTGTCCTGTGAATATAATCAACTATTAAACAAAAATAAATCTTGTTATGTTTGTTTGTGCGTTCGTCTGGTGGTCATGTGATCCTGGTAGGGCCACCAACACGGTATTAAGTTCTGTCCGTTGCTAATTTGCCGCCAAATACTTATCAGATTTTGCATCTACATTTCTAGGACTAAATAGATCTACACCAGGTGCTCTAGGTAATTGTTTGTTAGGTGACTGAACTTCAGTCTACAGAAAGTGAAGTATTTTTAAATAAAAATATGCTTTTGTCCTCCTAAACAATGGCCTTGTTCGTTTTGACATGAGGGTATCTCTTATTTTTGTTCTTTTAGATTAAATGGCGACTGTAGCCAATATCACAATAGTTAAAGATAAACGAAGTGATTTACAAGAAAATTATGGTGTTGATAGGTGAATTAAAGAGCTGGATTACCAAAAAACAAACACATCATAAAAGAAAGTTTCTAACTATCTACTGTCTCGCTATGGTTGTCTCTCTTTTTGGTACTTGTATGGGCTGCCAAAAAGGTCATCATAGCGTGCCGCTAGTTAAATTTGATACAAAGCTGTAAAGCGCCAATAATGCTAAACGACATTGTTCCTAAAATTGAAGATACTTAATCCATGCTAATATTATAAATGCGAAAGTAATTTTGTCTGTTACCTTCTCACGCCTAAACCGCTGAACCAATCGCAATGAAATAAACGCAGATAGCCTATGGTATGTATGGAGAAGGACGTGGGCTACTTTTTCCTCGGGAACGCGAGTGTAATAATCGCGGGGGACAGCTAAAAGTCGCTAGTACCGAGTACAGATACATATTAGAAAAAGCTACCTTTGTAAAATATTTAATCCTACTATCCTAACTAATATTATAAATGCGAATGTGAGTTTGTTACCTTTTCACGCCTAAACCGCTGAACCGATCGAGATTTAAATTAGGTACGCAGATACCCTAAGACTTGGAGAAGGATATGGGCTACTATTGTTTCGGGAACGCGGGTGAAACTGCGGGGCGGAAGCTAGTAATATTATAAATCCGAAAGTTTGTGACTCAATCCCGACAGATTCGATCGGCTGAACCGATCTGGATGAAAGGCACAGAGATAGATTTAAGTTTAAAATAGCGCGTAAGCTACTTTTTTATCCCGGGAAAACATAAGAACGCAGGTGAAACTGCGGAGCGGAAGCTAGTAAATAATACATTGTTTAGTGTAGTAAAAAATATTTTCATTATCCATAACTACTTATATCCATATTCTAAATAAATCATAATAACATTTCTGAACTATGACCATTGGAATTGTGTAAAGGAGTAGTTCGGTTGCCCACCTCTACTAACCATTCGTACCACACTCTACGTGAATCCACGCAACGCCAAAATTTTGCTGTGATTGTTTCTCCTTTTTGTACTCTCAACGGCGTCTAAAACAAATAATATTACTTATTAAGGCGTCGATATAGTCTGACCATTCTAATATTGTCGGTTTGTATGGTTGTGCTATGCTATAGTAGTTGTGCCCAGTAATTTTAAAAGTAGTTGTAACTCAGTTATGCAACAGTAGTTTTATAATTTGCCGATAAGTCGTACGTATTGCAATCGATTTTTTGTTATATTATCTCTGCTTTTAAAACGCTATTTGTTCATTCGAAACCATCGTTTCGTTTTAATTTTATTGAAAGTTGTAGTAAACTAAGTTCAATACGCTTTACCGGTTAAATACATAAGTTTCAAAAACATAATAGTGCCGTATTTTTTTAACTAAAATCTTAATAAATTGGGATCATTCTCATGTGTACATCAATATTTTCTTTTTACCTTTATTGGAATGAACACTGGAAACCATGATATCATCCCAGGGCTGTGCGTAGAAGGTACTATACTGATCATTTCATTTCCATAAAGTGAGCAGTCAAAGTAACCTCCAAAACCATGCATCACGTTGTCCTGCTTCACTTCCCAAGAAATTGTTGTTGACCTTCTGTTATCTGTTGATGGTAGTCCCCTGTAATCTGTTATTTCCTGACCCTCGTGATCCCTTGCTCCTTTAGCAGGATGATCAAAGGTGAAGACCAACTGAAAGAAGGCAAAGACATTCTATATTAATCTCTTTTTCCGTCTATAATGATGACCCTGTCTACCAGAAAGACGTAGGCGCGGGGATTTAATAATATAATTAACTTGAGCTTTCGGTGAAGGAAACCATGGTGTCAAAACATGGCGCGATAGTACTTTGTAGTACCCGCCTTGCTGTTTCCTAACCATACTTGAAAATCCGTCTCCATGCACATACCGCTGTGATCCGGCAGCTGCACTTGAGTCTGTTCCCTTCTAGCTTCTAGGCTCTGTGCATTTACCACCTTCGCTAACATTAACACTTACAACAGCTAGGTTATGTTGATGCTAATAAATAAGGTTTGATAAGTACTGACGTGAAGAACGTACGTTGATATACTTGGAAGCTTCGAATTCCACGGTTTGCTGTTAGATTTAGGATCATATTCTTTGCGAGCAATGTAAAAAAAAAACTAACAAACCTTTGTATCAGCGATATCGTGCTTGTTTTGCATATAAACAACCCATAATGTCTCGAGATTTTTATCTTTATGGTTACAATTTGGGGTGACTGCAGCCTTCGCCGCCGCCCACAGCCTCGGCGACGAGATCGGCGCCACGTAAGACTTGTAGTGGCATGGTATGGATATGCCACCTGGCTTCAGCAATCCAGCGGCACCGTCCAGACATTCCGGCGATAATTCATTATCGCCCCATGAACCTAGCAATAAACAAAAACGGCTATTTACAGTGAAAGAAAAATATTTAAGAGCATTTATTAATGAAGGTTAGCATGCACCAACATAATAGGTCAACTGAAACTACAACAGAGCGGTAGGTGCGACTGCTATTTGAGACCACAGTGGCACGGAATTTTGTAGTATTTAGACGTCTGTTTGTCACGTATTGTGAACCGCGTATTCGACGTCCTCTGCGTAGGTCCGTCAGTGTGGCTGCAACGAGCGTTTAGGAACATAAAAATTATCGCGCCTTGCTAATCACTCGCGTGCCCACCATACGTCTATGGATACAGATACGGCGATTTCATAGGTTTAATATTACGTACCCGTCGTTGCAAACGCTTTAGGCTCGCATCGCACTATGATTGAGCATATAGATAATCCCTCTAAAAAATGTATTTGCCTCCATCTCTCTGTCTAATACATTAAATATGTGAGGCGAAGAAAGCGAACGCCCCCGCCGCGTCCAAGGTCAGTGACGATGTAACTATAAATGGTGTTGGATTTTGTTTACGTTCCAAAAGTATTCACATAATTTCTTTGATTTTTTTTATTGTGCTCTAAATTCGTTTTCGACTGTGTTATAGTGCTTTAATGCACTTATAAATAGTATTAATTTAATCTATAAATAATTATATCTAATAATAATTAGTATAAATTTATCGACCGTCATATACACCTTGTATGTATAGTAATTACCTAAAAGTTCAGAAACAATGATGTCCGCTTTAGGCGACAGGTTTAACTGTCGCATATCCCCCGGTATGACTACGACATCTCGGTCGCGCCACACCTCGCGTACCTGCGCCGCCAGCACCACCACTGCACAAGGGTTCTTTTCCACCGCTATCACCTAACGAATAAACAATAATATATTGTGAATTAGATAAAACTCCTTGCTAGTAAAGAATAAATTAGTCAAAAAAATAATTATGGGTTGAGGCATTCACGGTTGCGGCTCAAGTCAAGCTTCTAATAAAATTCACGTTCAAAAAGTTTTACTGTGCTTTGTATTTACCTTAACCCTGCTGTTAGTGATATCAGCAGCATTAAATGTTGCCCTCACTAGAGGACCTCTTCCCGCACCAAGCACCATCACAGTTATTATTGGTCGATTATCTTCCACAATGTTATCATCACCTTGTCCTATTTCAATTTTAAGATCGACTTCCTCTTCTTTTTCTACTGGTTTCTTTTGTAGGTCAGTCAAAGCGAGAGCAATAGCTTTTTGATACTGGTCATATTTGACAGGATCTTTCTCAAACACATTATAAGTATGTGTGTCTAAATTGTCGGCAAGAGGTTGCAGGGGTGTTTGTAGATAATCTTCCCATCTGGAAATATACATGGATTTTAATTTGGTTTACTTAGTATATTATACACTAGCTTCCGCCCCGCGGTTTCACCCGCGTTCCCGGTTTTTATACACCTAATAGGGACTATCGACCTTAGTATCTGGTATAAATTTCAACTTGCTAGGTCCACCTGTTCCTGAGAAAATCGGTGGTGACACATGGACAGACGGACAAGAGAGTGATCTTATAAGGGTTACTTTTTTTACCTTTTGAGGTACGGAACCCTAAAAATAATTATTTTATTTTGCTAAGCTTATTATTAAGGATCGTTCTCACCGGGAGCATTATGATATTTTTTTAACATTAACATACCCTCTTGCGTAACTCAGCATTGGATCATCAGCTACATGAGGTCGTCTCTTCCACAGTCGATACAGATACTGAAGATAGAACTCAACGTTGGACCGCCGGGCTCCACTCACTATCACTTGAGCCTCATGCTCCACCATACTCACTACCAACTGCTGATGTGCTCGTGATAAAACTGGATATCTGCAATTATTTAATAGAATAAAATTGCTAGTATAAGACACTCAAGGAATTTCCTTGTCGCTGCATTGTCCCTCTCAAGCAGTTTCCAGCAGCAAGCGTATAAAATAATATATGTACAAAATATACTGTAATGATACTACAAAATCTTAAAGTATTCTAAGTGATGAGAAACAAGTAGGTACTCCTTACAGATTTCTTATTTAATACATTAATTATAACTATTATTATTACAGTAGGTACTACCTACGAATAAATACTTATTATTTATTCGTAGGGTACTACCATTACTAGTACATACTACTAGTAATGGTAGTATAATACTTAATACAACAAGAACAAGAGACTCATGCTATATTGCTCATAACATTTGTGCACTGTTTTTGCAGACAAAAGCATATGGAAAACTAGCTTCCGCCCCGCGGTTTCACCCGCGTTCCCGTGGGATCTTATTTCCTGGGATAAAAGTAACCTGTGTGCTATTCCAGACTATAATCTATCTCTGTGCCAAATTTCATCCAGATCCGCTCAGCCGTTCTGGCATGATGGAGTACCAAACATCCATCCATCCATCCATCCAAACTTTCGCATTTATAATATTAGTAAGATTTTTGCACTTACAAAAAATATCTTACACCATAATTATTCTAAAAAAGCTGGCAACCTGTGGTACTTAGTGACTTTGACGACACATTTGTGAATACTATATTGAAAAAATATAATAAAAAAACGAAACCTTGCTGAGTTTCTTGCGGGTTCTTTTCAGTTAAAAGGCTGGCTTCCGAACTGGTGGTAACCTCAGTAAATTTGACGTTCATGTTCCTACCTAGGACCTAAACTGAATAAATGACTTTGATACATTATGCTATTATTGTTCCAAACGAATGAGACACCTCTAGGAACAATATAATACATATCATCTCTAGACATGATACCTTATAATTTAAATTTTTTGATAATTTTAAGTTTTGATGCGCATAATAACTTCATTTAATTTAATTGTACATATGAGGTGTCATATCTAGAGCATCAATATGTACAATATATGCTATCCTACAAATATAATAATTGTGTAGATATTTGTTACTCAATCATGGCATAATTGCTGCATGAATTTGGCACATAGATTAACCATACCTTGGTGGAATTGCATATAGGAACCTTTTATCCTAAAACAGCATTAGATCTCTTGGGAATCCAGGTTAAACAATGGGGTGGAAAGCAAGTAATATTCATAAAATCTGTGCAAGATAACATTTCTAAGAATCAGCATACAATATTACCCTTTCTTATTATTGTGAAAAATTGATGTGGGTATAATGATGGCTTTAACAGGCTCTCCAAGCCATCTCTTTATTAACTCCTGCGAAGGTAGATCTGCTGAGAGCTCCAAAACAACCCCAACGCGTTTGTCCCATTCCATTCGTTCATGGAACTTTGACCACCAGTACCATGTTTCATGCCAAGCTTCTTCATCATCTAATTTATCAGACTGTCTTAATTTTCGACTGCACACCATTGGGACACGGGCCCATATTAATGAAGGGTGGTGGCTGAAATTTTAAACATTGCACACTGACGTGAATAAATGAGTTCTTTTCTCTAGATCACCTGAAAGTGATGAATATGAAGAAGAATGGTGACTAATAGGAAATGTGGTAAAAACCTTGAGATAATGTAGTTTGTGGTACATTAAACAAATCATTATTAAGATCATATTGCCATTTCTGAAGTTATGACCAGGTAAAGAATTCAATATTAAGTACAATATACAGTAGAATCCGGATATAAAGACAGGTTTTTAGTGACTTATGTATTTGTAAGTTAGGTATGTACTTAAGATTGTTATTGTTGCTTGTTATCTTCAATATACAAACTATTTTCGTCAATACTGCTGAGCCGAATAGCACCAAAAATTGACAACAATCAGCCAATCGAGCAAGCTGGCTTCCGCCCAAGCTACTCTACTACAGACCACATCCAGGCCACTGAACAAATAATCGAAAAATACAAAGAATTTAACAAACCACTATACCTAGCCTTTGTGGACTACTCAAAAGCCTTTGATAGTATAACACACAATTATATATGGAAAGCACTTAAAAACAACAAAATAAATGAAAAATACATCAAAATGATAAAAAACATATATTCCAAAAGTGTAAGTAGAGTGAAACTAGAAAAGAAAGGACAAAAGTTTCAAATAGAGAAAGGCGTAAAACAAGGGGACCCACTCTCTCCAAAACTATTCATAGCAGTTCTCGAGGACGTTTTCCAAAAAATCAATTGGAAAAATAAGGGCTTATGGATACTAAACAAACCATTGACACATTTAAGATTTGCAGATGACATAGTCCTATTTAGTGAAACTGCTTCGGACCTACAAACAATGCTTCAAACGCTAGACAAAGAAAGCCAAAGAGTAGGACTACAAATGAATGCTAGCAAAACTAAATTAATGTCAAATAGTGTCCAGAAACCAATCAAAATAGAGGGAGTTGATAGAATATGTTAATGTATATGTGTACCTGGGAAAACTCGTGTCATTTGATGCAAACTGCAACGAAAATGAGATAGATAGAAGAATAAATACAACATGGAAAAAGTACTGGGCCCATAAAGAAATCTTCAAGGGCAATTATAGTCTGAAACTTAAGAAGACTGTAATGGATTCTTGTTTCCTCCCCTGCTTAACGTATGCAAGCCAAACATGGGTGTTTACAAAGAAAACCAAAAACAAAATCATATCCTGTCAACATGCTATGGAAAGAAGCATACTGAAACTTAGAAAAATGTATAAAATAAGAAATGAGGAAATACGCAGCAAAACTAAACTCACGGATGCCCTCGAGCACACCCTCAGACTAAAGTGGAAATGGGCAGGCCACATATCAAGGTACCAGGACAAACGTTGGACAATACAGACAACAAAATGGTCAGGGCCCACTGGCAAAAGAAAAGCAGGGTGACAGAGGAAAAGATGGGCAGACGACATAACAAAACCAGTAGGAAATAACTGGATGAATGTCGCCCAAAACAAAGAAAAGTGGAAAAAGATGGAGGAGGCTTTCACCCGATCAGGGACCATACGAATATCTTGAACACTAATGTTACTAACCCAATTTTTTTTTATATCTACAACAAACAAACCAACTAACACACAATTGAAATGTAAAACTTAGTATGTGTTAAATAAAGCTTTAATAATAATAATAATAAATTCAGAAGGCAGTACTCCTGGAGATGGCACGCATAGTGAGGAAGTTCCTCTCTCTGGAGCCTTGACCATCGGTAACTAGGACCCTATTTCCGATACCAGTGGGGAACTGTTTTTTATATTTTTAAATGTATTTTTTTATAACTTATATTTAAAAATGTAATTTTATAGGGCAGCTTGTGGCGAGCTGTTGGTGAGTAGCGACACCACGGACCCGAGACCTCCCGGGGGCGGCACCTATGCCCCCACCTACAGCTTGCCTTCACTGGCCGGCTGTAGTGGAGCGCGAGAGCTATATGCTCGAAAGGGTGGAAGTGCTTAATCTGCGTAATAACGGGGAAACCCGCTCACGAGCCTTCTCGTGATGGTGAAACCGGTGCACAACTCTCTACACCCTTAGCTGCTGACACCAATGTTGCTCCCTCTGTCACCTTGGTTTTGGTGACTTTTTTTGGGGGCCCATTCAGTTGGTGGCGAGTCACCGTCTGCCACAATTATCAAATATATATGTATAACGAACATCATCAAAGATTGAGACATTTGATTTGGCAGGCGTTCCGTTGTCTCAATCAACCAGTCCAGCAAGTTCCCCCCCCATAGACCCAGTATAGTTCCCTGTTTTCTTTAATAGTCCTTGCACTTAGCGGGTGCTGTCTTTACCTGTATCTCTTCAATAGTGCAGACAGAGATAGTATCGCTAGGTGTACACATCCTAACACATTAACATATCTTAAAGGGGCCTCTACGTGTTGGATCTGTATCCCCACGCACGCCTTTAAAAAAGACCGGTCCTCGCGCCGTGATGTCAGAAAGATACATTATAATAATAATGTACTTAAGAAATAATCTTGCCATTTTGTGCTTCATCCAGTTAGTATGACATAGTATCACTATGACATAGTATCATCGGTCCCTTGAAGGTTGTTATATCTGAATTCTACTGTACAGTCATCCACATACTCACTTCCCCAAACCCAAGATTTTTAATGAATAAATCTGGGAAGATAAATGATATTGAACAATAATGATTGTATGATTGTAAACAATTTCACCATCACCAGTGCATTTAACAGTGTCTGCCAAGGGTGGTTAGAATTTAATTAAGTAATGGTTTGTGTTGTTTGGCTTGTGGTGACTTTAACATTCACATTTATGTTACTTAATTTGATAGAAACCATTTTATTTTTTTAAATTATTAATATGGATCTTTAATAGTGAACCAGCACAAGTAAGAGCCACATTCCGAAGATACAGATAATTCTAGTTTAGGAGCTAGAGCCATCAATGTTTTTTGTTACCTTGTTTAGTTCATCAAAGACAATTTATTATTATTATTTATTATCTACATGCATTGATAACATTATATCAAATAGGAGTATTTTGGAAAAGTTATTAATTAGTGGTCCCTCGGATCAAATAAATGATTTCCAGTTCAGTTGTTGATGTTACCAATGGAGGAGACATGGGATCACTAGGTAGTGTAAAAAAAAGTAGAATAATAATACTTCTTACCTAGTTTCATAGTAGGTTTGGAGTATTCTGGCTAAATTGCTAGTATCTCTACCATGTAGCGTCAATATGATTGCCGGCAGACCGAGGCCTCGACAGTAAGAGAGTTCTTCATTCATACAATCCTCATGCCGTTTTTGAACAAGATCCGACGGCGAGTCTACATTTAAATACGGCGAGAGTTTCCCGACTAATCTGCTAGTCCAATCTTGAGGTGATAGTACCATATCAGAACGTGTAAAACCACCAATTTTATTAAGATTCCCGCAGTGCTGGCGCCGAAAACGTGGGTGTACAATAGATGAAATTATGAAGGAGTAGTTGCAATGCAGAGCCTCGGTTAAACAAGATTGTAAATCAGAGGTAGTGATATATTCTAAGCCACACGAAATTTCCTGTTGTGCCATTTTTATTTCTATTTGGCAGAAAATTCAAAATAATTCAAATGTATCCTTCAAGTACATCTATCCGCCCGCAACTTAAAGTAATAGAAAGAATGTCAAAGTCAGTGTGACCATCTCATTAATGGCAAATCTGCCACACTTGACGCCAAAAATGACAAAAATATGCCATCATGGAAACGGAAAAAATGCACTATGAATTAATTCAATTTCTTTAATTTAATTTCCCTATTGACAGCAGCGAGGGCCTTGAGGATATTTTCTCTATATCATAGTTTGTATTTTATACATTGATTGTAAATACTTGTTGTACTAAAATAAACTAATCAATCCATTTATTTAATAAACAAAAATATTTTTCAATTTTCTTATGCATACTGAAATATCAACATTTGCCTCCAAATTTTCGCCTTTATTTTCAGTGTACATCGATTTTGAAGACATCTTTTTAACATGTTTATAGTTGGCTGAAGAGACACAGTCTCCGTGTTCCTTTATCCTCTCTTTAGTGGTAATTATAGCTGAAACATGTTTGTTTAGGAACCTATTTCTTATTTTTGTTTTGTTTAAATTCACCTGGGAGAATATTTTGCTTAGCATATAACTTATAACATTTCCTATCTAAAAATATCTTCTGACTTTCCAATAATCACTTTTTGATGGAAAACTAGATCATAACATTTTGTAAACACTACGTAACGCCTATCAACTGGTTATGATTTCAAGTAAATTCACTTTTACACATTGTATTTCACTGAGATAATAACTGAATTGTATTTATTACAAAGTATAAACAGAATAAGTGGGAAATTCCCGTACAATATGGCCATGAAACAGAAGTTGCCAGTTCGGTAAAATCATTGGTAATCTAACTATATATTATACCTCATGTAATTACTTTTAAAAAACGGTTACTTGATTGTAAATTCAAATTAGGTAATGTATTTTTTTTTAAATCGTTAAAATCTGCCAAAATTTGCTACTTTTGTAAATCGTCAGCATGATCTGCCACAGACAAAATTTAGGAGCGAAATCTGCCAAAATGGGAAAAATCTGCCACAAATGGTCACACTGGTCAAAATGTCAATGACAATTGATATTCTCCCACCAGAAATTCCCCGTCCAATTAATTTTAAATGTTTACTAACATATATTGATTCTCCCTTTATATTGATTTTGTCCTACTTTTTAAATACTAATAAGTTAAGATTTTAGTCACCTTATATATATATATAATAATTCAGCTTTAATTCCTCCTCCAAAAAACAAAACAAAAACTTTCTTGTAAAAGAATCCCCTTCGTTTATCTTTAACTAACGTGACATTGGCGGAATTGTGCTATTGGCTTCAGTCGCCATTCTATCAAGAAGAAGGAGAAGAAGAATGAAGCAGTGTTGCCTACTACTTGCCAAAATAAATTGGAACCTACCAACATAAATAAAGCTTCCACTACAATACTCTCGTTTTTTTTTGGCTGGACATTTGTGTTCACAGCTTATATACGAACTACACACGGACACCATTATGAAGCAGCTTTTTCAGTAATTATTGATTATATCCAGTCTAAAGTATCGGGAATGGATGAATTGTTTTTTTGTTGTTGTTAGATTGGCACAACTGTTTTCCATTTTGGCGCGGAGTTGGAGTTGAATCTGTTATTTATATTATATACAGTACCTACTGTTTTTAGCTAGATCGTAAATTAATATGATAGTGTAAAAATAGTGTATTGCGAATTTCATAATGAACAATAACATCGAACAAAGAGTTGGTCTTAAATTTTGCTTCGCCAATGGAATTTTGTGTTTGGAGTATTCTGGCTAAATTGCTAGTATCTCTACCATGTAGCGTCAATATGATTGCCGGCAGACCGAGGCCTCGACAGTAAGAGAGTTCTTCATTCATACAATCCTCATGCCGTTTTTGAACAAGATCCGACGGCGAGTCTACATTTAAATACGGCGAGAGTTTCCCGACTAATCTGCTAGTCCAATCTTGAGGTGATAGTACCATATCAGAACGTGTAAAACCACCAATTTTATTAAGATTCCCGCAGTGCTGGCGCCGAAAACGTGGGTGTACAATAGATGAAATTATGAAGGAGTAGTTGCAATGCAGAGCCTCGGTTAAACAAGATTGTAAATCAGAGGTAGTGATATATTCTAAGCCACACGAAATTTCCTGTTGTGCCATTTTTATTTCTATTTGGCAGAAAATTCAAAATAATTCAAATGTATCCTTCAAGTACATCTATCCGCCCGCAACTTAAAGTAATAGAAAGAATGTCAAAGTCAGTGTGACCATCTCATTAATGGCAAATCTGCCACACTTGACGCCAAAAATGACAAAAATATGCCATCATGGAAACGGAAAAAATGCACTATGAATTAATTCAATTTCTTTAATTTAATTTCCCTATTGACAGCAGCGAGGGCCTTGAGGATATTTTCTCTATATCATAGTTTGTATTTTATACATTGATTGTAAATACTTGTTGTACTAAAATAAACTAATCAATCCATTTATTTAATAAACAAAAATATTTTTCAATTTTCTTATGCATACTGAAATATCAACATTTGCCTCCAAATTTTCGCCTTTATTTTCAGTGTACATCGATTTTGAAGACATCTTTTTAACATGTTTATAGTTGGCTGAAGAGACACAGTCTCCGTGTTCCTTTATCCTCTCTTTAGTGGTAATTATAGCTGAAACATGTTTGTTTAGGAACCTATTTCTTATTTTTGTTTTGTTTAAATTCACCTGGGAGAATATTTTGCTTAGCATATAACTTATAACATTTCCTATCTAAAAATATCTTCTGACTTTCCAATAATCACTTTTTGATGGAAAACTAGATCATAACATTTTGTAAACACTACGTAACGCCTATCAACTGGTTATGATTTCAAGTAAATTCACTTTTACACATTGTATTTCACTGAGATAATAACTGAATTGTATTTATTACAAAGTATAAACAGAATAAGTGGGAAATTCCCGTACAATATGGCCATGAAACAGAAGTTGCCAGTTCGGTAAAATCATTGGTAATCTAACTATATATTATACCTCATGTAATTACTTTTAAAAAACGGTTACTTGATTGTAAATTCAAATTAGGTAATGTATTTTTTTTTAAATCGTTAAAATCTGCCAAAATTTGCTACTTTTGTAAATCGTCAGCATGATCTGCCACAGACAAAATTTAGGAGCGAAATCTGCCAAAATGGGAAAAATCTGCCACAAATGGTCACACTGGTCAAAATGTCAATGACAATTGATATTCTCCCACCAGAAATTCCCCGTCCAATTAATTTTAAATGTTTACTAACATATATTGATTCTCCCTTTATATTGATTTTGTCCTACTTTTTAAATACTAATAAGTTAAGATTTTAGTCACCTTATATATATATATAATAATTCAGCTTTAATTCCTCCTCCAAAAAACAAAACAAAAACTTTCTTGTAAAAGAATCCCCTTCGTTTATCTTTAACTAACGTGACATTGGCGGAATTGTGCTATTGGCTTCAGTCGCCATTCTATCAAGAAGAAGGAGAAGAAGAATGAAGCAGTGTTGCCTACTACTTGCCAAAATAAATTGGAACCTACCAACATAAATAAAGCTTCCACTACAATACTCTCGTTTTTTTTTGGCTGGACATTTGTGTTCACAGCTTATATACGAACTACACACGGACACCATTATGAAGCAGCTTTTTCAGTAATTATTGATTATATCCAGTCTAAAGTATCGGGAATGGATGAATTGTTTTTTTGTTGTTGTTAGATTGGCACAACTGTTTTCCATTTTGGCGCGGAGTTGGAGTTGAATCTGTTATTTATATTATATACAGTACCTACTGTTTTTAGCTAGATCGTAAATTAATATGATAGTGTAAAAATAGTGTATTGCGAATTTCATAATGAACAATAACATCGAACAAAGAGTTGGTCTTAAATTTTGCTTCGCCAATGGAATTTTGTGTTCGGAGTCCCTGAAAATGTTACAGAAGGCTTACAATGAATCGACATTATCAAAAACACGCTTGTGAGTGGTACAAACCGTTTAAAAGCGTTCGAGATATGATGGAAGAATTGCCTCGCTCTGGTAGGCCATCAACGTCTTCAACTGAAGTTAACATCGCAAAAGTGAAGGAAATAGTGACTGAAAATCCACATTCAAGTTTGAGAGAGATAGCCGCAGAACTTTCTGTGTCTCACGAGTCGATCCGTGGCATTTTAAATAATCACTTTGGTATGAAACATGTTGCCGCTCGGCTAGTCCCAAAAGACCTGAACTTTCTGCAAAAACTCAATCGCATAAGAGTCGCTGAGTACCATCGAGCAACCACCTTAATCACTAGATATGGCTCCAGCCAACTTATTTCTTTTTCCTAAACTCAAATTACCACTTCGTGGCACCGGTTTTCATTTGATAGATGACATAACGAAGAATTTGCGGCGAAAACTGAACTCAATTCCGGAAAAAACCTTTAAAAAATGTTTTGATGATTGGATTATTCGTTGGCGTAAGTGTATTGTTTCTGAAAGAGCATACTTTGAAGGCGATAAAATAACTTTGGATAAATAACTAACACTTTGTGTACTTTACTTTCTTGATAGAGTAGTATAATAAACAATGACAGGTTTTCATTTCATTATTTTTGAAAATAAAAATGTATTTGTACTCTACTCAATGCGCTCTACACAATGACATCCTATAATTACGAAAGGTAAAAAAAGGTTCCATTGTCATAGGTAGAATCCCTCTGAAAAAAGGGTATTTGCCTGTATTCAAAATAAATTATCCAATACTAACCAATGTATAAAACATCAAAAAAAAAGGGGGAAATCACGAAATCCTTTTTAAAATGTTTAATGATTAATCTAACCCTAAAGAGTAAAGCTTTTGATGCTTTATAATTATGACGTCACATGCTTGTATTTAATACAAAACTCCATATAAACCCATCGTTTTGACATTTCATAAAAAGTTGCTGATTTGAATGTCAGTCAACATCCCAATTCAATTTTTCTAATTCTTGTTCGGTTTGGGGTCAACATTCTACACAGTATCAAAATTTCAGTTCTGTAGTAGAGTTCGCGCCACCAAAGAAATCCCGAAGACCCACCTCTATCGCAGAAGAAATAAAATCGATTTTAATTATTTCCACGGCACTTCTTTGATACCACGATATTTATCACGTTTCCGCTATTTATCACATTTGCGTTATTTATCACCCACCTCTAGTCGTCAGCAGCATTGCCAACCGTACGATTGAAATAGTATTTGTACGACCTTTTTAGAGCTAATACGATGTACGATCATGTATTCGAAATCATACGCAAAATATATACAATCTTTCTAAATAAATACACCAGCTTCCTTTCGCGTTTACTGCTGCGATCATTGACTCTGACAATGACTAATATTCAAATAATACTTGTTACAAAGGGACTTTTCAGGCCAGATTCTACAACAACAAAAAAATATAGATTTAATTTGCCTTTGCAGTTGGCACCTATATATGTATAGACCTATGTATACCTTCTTAGTTGAATTTAGTTGTCAAATTAGTGTCTAGCTATTAATTATTATTAACCGCTAATTAGTATCCAAGGTCCAGAAAATCCGTAAAAAGTTACTCCTTGTTTGTATCTAAATATTAAAATGTTATACCCTTAATGTTAAATATTGCTTGACAGGAACTTTTTGGCGGGAACTTGCGAAGTGACGTTGCGTTTTCGTTTTATTCTCGTAACAATGACAGAGCAGTTTTATTTTCATGAAATTGGTGTATTTTGAGTCAAGTGTCAAGTGCACGAGTGAAGTGAAATTAAATGAATGCGTGTATCGTGACTTTTCATGTTGTCTCTAATAGTCCACGAGAAGTTTTAGTAAAACAGCCACCAATTTACTAAAACCTGACTGACTTGACTTGACTATATGTTTACTAGATTTGGCTTTGACCTATGTTATATTTGGATTATTTTGGATATCAGACATAATATTGATTTAAAACAAAGAAGAAATACTATACATGATTAGGCTGTATGGGCTAGAACCCTTTGCCTTCCCGAAATAAGGGAAAACACAAAAAACAAAAATTGACTTGACAGTTGATTGACACTGTTGACAATGACAACATAAAAGACAACTCTGACAACTTTTAAGACAAACAGCAAGCAAAGCAAGTGGAATTATTAAAAATCATTTTTAACCTTGGTTTGAGTTCGTTGAGTTGCTGTTCCTTTCCATGAACAAAAAATATGAATTAAAACTTTTTAAAAAACATTTTAGCTTATAACAGAGGTTCTGATTATATCATTTGATTTTCTTTTCGGTGCTATAGCAGTTTATCGTTACGTGCCACGTCTGTTGGCTACTTTGAGGTAAGTATTACAACGAAAGCTTTAACAAATTAATCTTGATATAATCCTGTTTTATGGCACTTCAAATCTTCAGTAAGTCCAATCCATCAATTCATTCATACATATATTTTTATGACTATTTATAGAATAAGGGTAAAAATAAGAAACTATTTATTATGCACGTTGAATGTTGTATTTACATTTATCGACGATATCGCGATATCAATAGCCCAGCGTGAACAGACCAATATTTTATATGGCGACTTGATTATTTTTACCTATTCTGCATTTTTTCTAAATTGACTTTGATTATGTTATTGTTTTTGTGTTAATCTGATCTTGATAAAGTAGTAAATGTTGGCAAGTATCTGTTATGTAAGTAACACAAATTTAATCTTAAATAAGTAGTACCTTAAATGCAATGACCATTTCCAATACTATATAATGAAATTGCATATCTCCTTAGGACTGTATACACTTGATTGATATTTTAATTTTATACAAAAATTTAATATCATCCACTTTTCATTTCACATTTTCAAAATACCTCTAAAAATGAACTGGAACCTATGTTATATATAATAAAATATATAATAAAGTTCTCTCCTTTACTGTTCCTATGCCATCAGGGTCCAAGCTACCTTCTAACAATTTTAATATGAGCAAACATAACAAACAGAAATAACAGAATCACTTCTACTTTTATAAAAAATAGGAATATTATATTAGATAAGACTATCATCGCATTTAAAATTTGCTTTGATAAAAACGGTGAATATTTTAAAGAAATCCAAATTTAAGACCTCAAGGATGCTATAGTCAAAGTCAAAGCCATTTATTCAGTTTCAGCCCTAGGGGGGCACTTATGACGGTTGAAGTTGAATTTATTACTTACTATTAATTAATAGCTTACCTAGGGAAATGCAAAAAAAATATGAAGTTCTTAAAAAGGTATATATTGGGAATACAAGGGTAAGAATTTAACTATCTGTATCTCTAGAATAGGTCTTATAAGCCTTTTAGGCTTGCATTAGGAGATTATGTAAAAAACTTATAATCAGTGTAAATATCTGTAATAATACCATATGTAAAAGGTGCTCATGTGTGAGTAGGACTTGCATAGACAGGGTTTCATAAAATAACAAATTCAAAGCTTTAATAATTTTATACTATTATTTATATGTATATACAGGGTGGAAATTTGAAACGGATCAGTAAGGGCATTAAAAAAAATAAAAAAACAACAATTAAAGAAAACTAATAGGTTTGGAAGTACCTACATAAGAGCTCGAAATGACCGCCATTTTGTTCAGTACAAAGATAAGTTATTTTCTGTAAAGACTTTGTAGCAGCTGATAAAGTATTCAAATGAAATTTGTGCAACATGTTTTAGTTTTTGTACACTGTTAAACTTTATATTTAAGGTAGCCCCAAAGGAAAAAGTCCAGTGGTTTTAGGTCAGGACTGCAAGGGGGCCATTTAATGGGAACATATTATTATGTTCCTGTCCACTGAGCTTCGAAATGCTACTTCCAAACCTACATGATTTTTTTGAAATTTATGTTGTTATTAAAAATACATTTTTATTTAGCTAAAATGTTGATATAATACTTACCTAGTTTTCTTACCTCTTACCTTGATAACGAACACAAGAACGAGTATCAAGCAATAATTGCAGTAGACATCTAGTACCTACTGAAAAAAGGCGCAGAAGCTGTACCGTCGATGACAGTATTCAGCCGCAAGACCTAAATAGGTTGTCCCTCCAAACTATAAGTAGTAGATGTCGCTGCGAATGATCTACCTCTATCTGCCTGTAATGTTTTTGAATATCAGCTATTAATACATATTTATGACAGCGAAATCGGATCAGAATAGAAAGTAGATCATCTTGAACTACCGGCCCAATTAATTGAATATCATTTAGTGATTTACTAGAAGTTGTCTTTGCGGATGCATCGAAGACAACCCTTAATTTTGTTGTTTCACTCTTGTCTCGAATGACCGCATGATGCGGTAAATAATAGCCAAAGTTAGGTTTACTTTCTTCACATAAATGACCCAATTTGGAATATTCCTCAATATATTTTTTTTATTTTTTAGAATTTTCCTTTACCTTGCTTTTTGCCATTTTTTTTTATATTTGAGTTGATCCTGTTTCAAATTTCCACCCTGTATATTACACCTAATTTTGAAAAGTGTCTCAATTCGTTCCTAAGGTGCTAATAACAACACAAAAATTTTATTCAATCGATAAGTACCATAAAAATGCATTTAAATTTTACATTTTCAATTTTCGCGCGTAGTTTGATGAAAACGCTGGACGCCATGTTACTCTACGGTCATGACGTTATCTGGTCTCTTGTAAGTAAATAAATGCGCTGCTATTGGTCTCAATTGGAATTATAAAATTTTATAAATTAAAAATGAGCTTTTATCCTTTTTATTAGTGTACTGTTCCTGAATGCATGAATACTAGTGTAAAAATAATTATAATAATACTTCAGTTAACACTAGTTTACATACAGCACCGTATGACGTCATTATAATGGCGGATACTGTTTCGCTTGTTTAGAGACAGATAAAAAAACTGAAAACTTTGAAATGATTTTTAAAATTAATTAAGTTATTTTATGAACTAAAACTAACATTTTCCGACTGCTTATTGCCTAAGCTATCTAAATTGTACATTTTTAGATATAGTAAAAAACTCACATAGAGTAAAATACCCTATTAGTTTTATATTATATTATAGTAGGATAGGATTAGTAGAATTATCGTAAATTTAGTCCTTATTTAATTCTCATATCATAATAATTCATGTGAATCTGATGTTTATTTTGTTTTATCATTGCTACCTGCTTGGTTGGGAATTAAATATACCTACTTAACTGTAACATAACAAGGCTTGTTTTTGGTAATGTTTTATAAACTAACTTACATTGACTTCAATAACAATTGTATAGCTGCCTGTTTAATACAATGTGATTCTCATTGTAGGACCTTTATTAAGAGGAGCCATGAACAAATGATATTCATTATTATTGTTTAATCAACTATGTAAGTTTTAAATTTAATATTTTAGGATTAATAGCAGAAGTGAACAAAATGGTCCATGACCACCACACACATTCTAACCACCATATTATGGAAAATAACCATGTAAGGAGCTCACTTTTATTTTACTTATTAAATTATTTTTATGGGCCAACAGTTTGTAATAGTAAAACAAACATGTATTATGTAATCATTATCATGAATATTGTACTTACTTATTTTCCTGTTTTACTATTTTAATATTCTAAGATTGTAATATTTTGTACTTTTACTAATTACTAACTGTGTCCTGCAGTTTCACTCTCTTAAGAGAAAATAATAACCCTATATGCATCATCTGGATATCATGCTACCACTTTGCCAATTTTCAACTAAATTGGTCCAGTATAGTCAAGTGTGCCTATACCTAGCAAGGTGATTATATGTATATCGGATCTATTCGCGCACAGATTATTATTATAATATTTCTTGACTTACCTCCTTCGGCCTTTCTGATATGTTCTTTTACTCTTTCAGCAATAGTTGTTTTCGTCTGTCCGATGTATGTAATAATAATTTATTCTTTATTGTGCTTATCTTATATACGTGCAATCTTATATACTTCTGGTGTTTGGAATGTCATCACATCCTTCGCCGTCCCGACCTTTTGTGTTATTTTGGAGAGCAAATTGTATACAGTCTCAATGGGGCCTACATCCTCAGTGCTGTTCCACCTTAGTCGCATTATCCTTTTCACAGCTTTTCACTTTCTACAGCATACACACCGGCTGTCGGTCGAAATCAAAACCAGTATTTCGATAATTACACCTGAGTCGCCTCTTAAAGTATATTCGGTATATATTATATGTATTAAAACCATTATTTATTATAAATTATAACCCATACTATTTCTATTGAGGTATCTACTAACAATACACATACAAACTATATTGTTCTCAGAGGGCCCTGCTGAGTATAGGCACACGAAAGTTAAGAGGGCCATGTAACATTGGGATAACTCTGCTCCACGTTATTGATTTCGTAAAAACGGGAAGCATCGTTTGTATGGTACCATGTGTATTTGGGGTTCTTAACTTTCGCTTTTATAATATTATTAGAAAGGAATCGGTTTGGTAGTTTAAAAACGAGGCAGACGTAGTCAGTATTACTTTCACTAAGTACTAATTATTATTATACAGGTGATTTTTTAGTCGTTGGCATTACTTGCAGGGGTGGAAGTACTCTAAATATGAACAACTTAAACCACCCCTACAAGTAATGCCAACGACTAAAATATCATCCTGTATAGTAAGCATTGATCATAATATAAATACATATGTAACTATAATGTATGCAGCTGGCATGTCCTATAATATTAGACTTTGTTTTGCAGGGAATGTTTAATTCTTCTGATGGCAGCAATTTAGGTTTGATACCAGGTGTGAAGACTGGTAATAATGTCTATGCACTCAGTGATAACCATGATATGGGGATGGGATCAATGACGGTAAGAATTACAATATTTTAATTAAAACTTATTGACAGGTTATTCCTTGGGTAAAGTTAGTCAACTTGATATTATCTTTTTTAGTTTCATGGTGGCTTTGAGGAAGTTATTCTCTTCTCATGGTGGAAAGTAACTGATGAAGGAGAATTTATTGGTTCATTCTTTGCAATATTTATCATGGCTTTGCTCTATGAAGGGTAAGACACCTAATAAATAGATATCTTATTAGCCAAGTGATCCAAGTGCCATTGGGCCCAACGTCGAGTTAGCGCATTTTAAGGGTACTTACCGTACTCGGAGGGTTCGAACAGAACTCTATTATTGTAGCAAAAAACATCAATTGAATACCAGAAATAAAAAAGGGTCTAAGTGCCAAAAATCACGCGATTCTCGACCAATATCCCGAGATCACGTGACCTGCTGGCACACCACGCATCATTACTCACAACACACTACACCACATACGCACTACACCTGGTCCTACAATCGCATGCTCTCCTCGGAGGTTAGCCCCTGACAAACTCAAGATTGCTAAACAGGAGTTTGACATGATGATCAGCAATGGAACAGCTCGTCCTTCAGAGAGCCCTTGGTCGTCACCTCTCCATTTAGCACCCAAAAAGAACAACACTTGGCGTCCTTGTGGTGACTATAGGCGAACGCCCGTACCATCCCCGACAGGTATCCAATCCGGCTGGATATCCAGATTCGGTTGCCCACTAGATATTGTCACAGATCGCGGCCGATAATTTGAGTCCGCGCTGTTTCAATACCTAGCTAAAACCACTGGATTCCAGCACAAGTGCACAACAGCCTACCATCCTGCATTTAATGGTCTCACAGAACGATTTCACCATCAACTCAAAGCGTCCATTACATGCCATAATGACCAAAATTGTTTTTTTTTTTTTTTTACTTTGTATAGGCTTGTGTTTGACCACAATCTCACTATGGTAGGTGATGATGTGGCCGAAGGTGGTAAGCACACAAAGCCTAGAAAGATCTGGCTCTCAAGTGCAGCTGCCGCAACACACCAATAGGTGTTTGGCGACAGATTTTCAACTTGAGGGTGGTAGCCAGCCAGGCGGGTACTACAAAGTACCCTTCCACCGTGCTATGGTTTCCTCACGATGTTTTCCTTCACCGAAAGCAATGAGCTTGACATTGTAGGATTCGAACCCACGACCTTCGCCGCGGCGTCCGACGTCACTACCACTGAGCTATCATCGCCTTAAAGTTTTGCTTTTCGTATTACTAGGAATTCGTAATGCTTTCAAAAAGGACTTGCAAACCTTCTCCGCAGAGTTGGTGTATAACCGTTGAGACTTCCCGGCGAATTTTTTGATCCAAGCACACCCGTGCGTCTGATTTATCAGATTTCAGAGCGCGTTTACGCTCTTTCGCCAAGAAATTAAAACCAGCACCCGCTTCTCGCCATAGCAAACACAAGGTTTTCGTGTTAATAGACCTCGCGAGCGCTGATCACGTTTTTCTTCGGGATGATGCTTCGCGCCCACCCCTTCAACCAGCTTACACAGGACCTCACAAAGTTATCGAAAGAGGTGTCAAATATTTCAAGCTCCTTGTTAAAGGGAATACAGTCACGGTCACTATAGATCGACTTAAACCAGCATATATCCTTACCGAGGAGGAAGACTTGCTAGGTCATACACAGCATATAATTTCACCTTCTGGCAGTTCATCTATTATCCCATCGCCCGACAAAGTAGTCAAAGCTACACGCTCCGGTCTACGAGTCCGGTTCCCGGATTATTATCGCCCTTAACCTAGTCCCTTGAGGGGGTGATGTGGCCTACTCAATTCATACTCCACGGTCGCGTGTTCTATGGCTTGCTTAAAAATAACCTGCCGTCAGTCAGAGGAAAAAATATTGTCAATCTAAAATAATTATTGTTCCGTCATTAAAATAAAATATTAAAAATTATATTGTTCTTTTTTGTTGCCAAAGTTTTTATTACTGAATCATTGTGTAGGTATGTTCCCTCGCCAATAACCTAAAATAGGGACTAAACGTCTAGCGCAGTTATTTACTTGGTACTTACATCTCTAAGGAACGCGGGGGGCGTAATTCTTTAAAAAGGTCTAAGTCCGTTGTCGCGTGATGCCAGGTCTTATGAAAATAGTGGACCTTACACCTGATGTTGTTGCCGGCTCGGGATGAAAAAGGCGTAAAAATGGCGAAAAAAGTGTACAAAGTGTTAAAATGCTTTAAACAATTACAAGTTTAAGTTTATTGTACTAATTATCTTCTTCTTCTACTATATAAAAATAAGTCGGGTTTTCCTTTCTGACGCTATAACTCCAGAACGCACGAACCGATTTCCACGGTTTTGCATTCGTTGGAAAGGTCTCGGGCTCCGTGAGGTTTATAGCAAAGAAAATTCAGGAAAAATTTCAACAGAAAAGCGGGAAAATCTTTTTTCACATACAGCGCGATCTCTGATACATAGCATGTACAACAAACCAATATTTTAAGTAGATGGCGCCGGTGCGTAATTCGGGACGAGAAGTGCATCCGTTGACGCCGATAACGCGACACAGAGATAAAGCCTGGCTTATTAGCCACATTTTAACGTGCCGCTTGCTGAGCGCTTATAACCTATCAACACCTTTTTACATATAACTAGCTTCCGCCCCACGGTTTCACCTGTGTTCCCGAGGGATCAGATATTTTCCCGGGGTAAAAAATAGCCTATAGCCTTCCTCGATAAATGAACTATCTAACATAAAAATATTTTTTCAATTCGAACCAGTAATTCCTGGGATTAGCGCGTTAAAACAAACAAACTCTTCAGCTATATAATATTAGTATATAATATTATTCGAGTTTTAGCGAGACTAACGAACAGCAATTCATTTTTATATATATAGATAGATTTTATTGGAAATAAATGCGTTTCCTGAGTATTTCATTTTTTTCATCAATAAGTATGTAGGTTTTTATAGCTTTATCTATACTAATATTACAAAGAGGAAAGATTTGTTTGTTTGTTTGCATTGAATAGGTTCCGAAACTACTGGACCGATTTAAAAAAATCTTTCACCGTTGGGAAGCTACACTATCCCCGGGTAACAATGGCTATGTTATATTTTCAAAAAAATTAGGGATCCTTACTAAAACTCCAATAATGTAACCCGAGGTGAAAAAAATGACCTAAAAATTTCCTTACATAGCGTGCGCTGTGAAAACTATTGATGATAGAACAAAATAATGTACTACGACTTTGCAGAACACATCATTATCTACAAAAAGTGTCGCGACAGCATATGTCTAGCTATTATAGTTATGTCACAGTATTTTTTTTATTTTAAAAAAATAATTAAAATGCCGGCGCTAGAAAAGGTTCTTTATTTGTCCCTTGGTTTTAATCCTTATCTAAATAAATTACTTCATATTCAAGACTGCTTCAATACCTTTATATAACTTTTTAAATTATTCAATTCAGACATTCCATTAGAAAATGAAACGAAAGATATCACGAGTTTAAAAATGAAGTATTAGAAAAAAGTCGCGTGGTCGCCGCTCACCCCGCTCGGCTAGCTAGGCAGCACCAATGCGATGTAGGCGTCACTGGGGTAGGGGATGGGAGTCAATGTCTAAACTAATAATAAAAAGAGGAAAGATTTGTTTGTTTGTAACGATATAACTCAAAAACTACTCGACCGATTTTAAAAATTCTTTTACCGTTAGAAAGCTACATATAAAATGAGCGCGGGAGGTTCCGCGGCGCGGGGCGAAAGCTATTAAAAATATATACGAGAATATAATGTTACCAGTAGCTCTGCTACCCGTGCGAAGCCGGGGCGGGCCGCTAGTTACGTTGAAATACGTAATTTTTGTTTAATAAAAGCATTTTACTGTAATAATAATAATGTCAATTTTAAATTAAATAAATTGTGTGGTTATCATGGTTTATTATTTAAAACATAAATTCCTCCGCTTTTGGTTTTTGGCACTTAGACCCCTTTTAAGGGTTCCGTAGCCAAATGGCAAAAATCGGAACCCTTATAGATTCGTCATGTCTGTTTGTCCGTCAATTTGAAGCTGCAGAGTTGGACGGGTGTCGAGATCACAAATTTGTATTCCAGACTCACTATAAAGTTCATTTAAATATAAATGCGACAAGACCTTTACCCCAGTAAATGCGGTTCTCATGGTCTCAACTACTTTAAAACCACTGAACGGATTTTCATAGTTACTGTTTTCAACAATAGACGAAGTGATTCATGCATGAGGAAGGTTTAAGTTAATTTCATCATTCATTAATATTTGTGTAAATTGACTGAAATATGACGATGATTGTTGAAATGTCAGAAAAATTCATGCCGACAGCTTTACTGGCGTACGCCGCGTAATCCAATAGATAGGCTATAGTATATGCTCTCCTACCTGTGCGAAGCCGAGGCGGGTCGCTAGTGAATAATAAATACTTAAATAAAATAAACCTGTCTCTCGCAGGCTTATTTTATTGAAGCTTATTTATTTTTATTTGGCAACCACTAAGCCAAGTGAGATAGACTGAAAATACATTATCATGTACACATTACATAGGCGCGCCGCCGGTGAGGTTCTTTTTAAATCAAATCGTTATAAGTACTGTATCATTTTACAACCGTAATTAGTTTCGTCCACTTTAAAAAAAACTTGCCATGGTAGTGCAAGTACTTTTTTTATGTAGGTAGGTACCTACAGACATTAAATTGCCAAAGTAAGCTTAAAATAATTTCAAGAAAAACCATACAACTACGCCTTGTTAGAGACAAAATCTCTTTTGAAAAAGCAGAACAATAGTCTTTGTCTAGTAATAAATTGTCCAATTAAATTTATGATCAACTAGGTTTCGCCTCCACGGTTTCACCCGCATTCCCAAAAATGCTCATCAACAAGCTGACTTTGCGCATTTTATCGTCTGTTCTTTCTAAGTAGTTACATAATTAATTTGGAAATTAAAGTACTTATATCAGTTTGGCTTTTTTTTAATGGAACACTTTTAGTTACTTATATTTTTTTTAATTTTAGTCATTTTTTACAGACGGTGGACAGGTAAACCAATTAGATAATAATAATATACTCTTTCTACTATTTTAGTGTAATTTTTTGTTCACGCAGAATTTAATTTCGTGATGGTACCCTGTCAAGAAGTAAGTTTACACTGAAAAAAAAATTGCACTCCGTGAGTGCTGACAGAAGTGAATAGGTACTTTTTGTTTTTGAGAGATTGAGATTGAGAAAAGAAACTAAACGTCAAACTGCGTCTCATCATAACGGTGTCGCGTCTCATAACGGTGTCGCGAGTCCAGAGGTTTTACCACATCTAAAAATATGCAATTCAAAAACATAACAATAACGAAATTTTTTAAATAAATTTTATTCCAAGGCATGACATTGACATCAACAAAACATCCGCGCTAATCGTTTTTTTTTCACAACGCGAGCCAGTATGCGAGTGTATTCATTTTACTTACAGGTATAACTTACCATCTGTCTTTTTTTTACATGGAATTCGTAGCAATGGCTGTCATTAGGTACTTGTCTAGCTCTTTTGGGACCCAATAGGTACCAAACTTAACAAAATTTTTAAATAATTATCCTTATAATTTCAGACTGAAGTATTACAGAAAACACCTGTTGTGGAAAACATACACTGGCCTCCAATATTGTGCTGTATCGCCCCCAGATAAGGGTGTCTCAAATATTTGCGCTGCAGACGAACCTCAAATTATACAGTTAAGTATCGTACATTACTATTTTTATAGAATAGAATGTCTTAATAGCCATGTGTAAGTTGGTTAGTAGCCTTATAACTACTTACATAACAACAACAGTCAAGTTGTAAATGTAACGGTTTTTACCTTGTTACCTAATGAACTGTAAATTGCGTGACTAAAATGACACGCACGCTTATCTCATTTCTAAAGCACTGCTTAGTTGATAATCATGTTATTATAATACTAACAAAGTTTTATTCTCTTTTTAAGGCCGGTACCCCATGTTCTTGAAAGAAACGTGTAAGTTATTATTTTATCCTTGTACTAATTTATTTTAACTGGGCAAAAATAACGTTGTACCTACATAGTATAGTTGATTCTTATACTCACTTGTGAGTAAGTGGGGTATTACCTAACCCATAGAAAGGAGATAATAAAACAGGTTGCTGATCTGTATTCCTGGCCTCGCTGGTTGAGGTGTGACCCGTCCTGGCAGGGCCATAATCACGGATTTTAAATTCAGATACTGTCGCTCATTTGTCCATTTTTAGGGTTCCGTACCCATAGGGTAAAAATGGGACCCTATTACTAAGACTTCGCTGTCTGTCCGTCCGTCTGTCTGTCTCCAGGCTGTATGTCAAGAACTGCGATAGCTAGACAGTTGAAATTTTCACAAATTATGTATTTCTGTTGCCGCTATAACAACAAATACTAAAAACAAAATAAACTAAATATTTAAGGGGGGCTCCCATACAACAAACGCGATTTTTTTGCCCTTTTATTTGTTTTGTGGTAGTTCCCGTTGACCTAGAATCACGAAATTTGGCAAAAAGCAAGTTCTTACAGCACAAATAAAGGGAAAATTCCAAAAAATAAAAAAAAAAGATAATTAAAGGGTGCCCCCATACATACATAGTTACGCCAATTTATAAAGACCTCTGAGTTGTATGGGCGCTCATACAATTTAGAGGTCTAGCTTAATTGGCACCAACCTCAAATAAGGTAAATAAATAAAATTGTAAATAAAACTCGCACTTGGCCGGTTTTTTATTTTTAATTTTGTCGATCCCTAATTTAACATGTTCCTTATCCACCATATAAGAGCTGATATTTTTTTTGAATTTCCATCATCAAAAAGTTTTTATTAAATGTTTATTTGTATAATAATGGTGCTTTTCAAACAAGTCAATTTTATTATAAACTTTGATAGTTACTTTGACTGGGGTGTAATCATTTGAAGTGGTAAGATAAATCAATCAACATGTGTATCTACTTGTAAATTGTTATTGATTGATAAGTAGGTAATGATGACGCTTATATGATTAATGTAACAACAATGAAAGACCTCTACACTACTTAAAACAGGAAAACTTAAGGTGACGCCACGTTAAGGCGACGCCTTGAAGATTTTGGTTGCAAGGATTCCGATTTTTCTCAACAATGACTGAAGCGAACGAACTGAAATTTATTGTAAGAATTCATCATATCTTTGACTTTACTTTGTACGTTGCATAACACGATTGGTTAACTTTTATAACACAAAATAATTAATCAAAAAGACCTCTTTAAAATAAGAGATTCCAATTTTACCGGCATTGAGGATCGATTTGAGGTTCCAAAATTTCTACATATATTAATTGAAACTGATACTATAAATTGTACTTAGGTTTTATGAAATATATTTGTAGTTTTTAAATTAAACAATAAAAACCATATTGTCGCATACGCCCGTTCCGTTTACGCGGGTTTTCTATGAGAGGTCGCTATAGTAGGGAGCGGGACATTGAATTTCAGATTTTTAAGCTTAACGCGGCGTCACGATTAGTTATGTCCAAATAAATCAGACAGGTTTTTGTAAAATGGTGGCTGTTCTTACTAAAACTAGTCACGGACTTTTTGAGACAACCTAAAGTCACGATACTCGCATTAATTTCACTTCACTATCGCATTTGGATTGATCTTCAATGGATAAACCGCCAAAATAAATAAATAAATGTTTGTAAGTCCAGTGGCGTATCTATGGCAGGGCTGGCAAAATGACACGGGCCCCCGGCCCGAAGGGCCGCGAGCTTAAAGTAACCTAACATTAAAAAAAAATTGAAAAAATTATAAATTTTATATAAGTACTTACTTAAAATAAATCAAAGTTCGACGCAACTAAAGATCATTTACAAATTATTCAAATAAATTATTAAGTTTTAAACGCATTCATAATAAACGAATCAGTTTTAGAACGCATCCATTGGTTGCTTCATTTTTTGTCACGGTCCTTTGGTGGCGCGGGCAAGTTAGTGACGCTCGGGGAATTTCCGCATTTTGTTAACCGAAATTTGTATTTTTTTAGTTGGCTATTCTGTCAATTGAAAGTTTCTATGGCCCGATCTTTAAACTTTGATGATGTTTTTGATACTTTTGCGGAACAGAAAGCTCGGAGAAAATAATTTTATTAATTAAACTTACCTATATTTAAAGATTAAATTGTTATCTATACTTATTAATATTATATTCCCTTATTTCGGGAAGGCAATGGGCTATAGCCCATACAGCCTAAACATGTATAATATTCTTCTTAGTTTTAAATCAATATGTCTGATATTCATCCTTAATTAAATATAAATGCCAAAGCCAAATCTGGTATAGGTACAGTCAAGTCAAGGCAAAACTTCATGGACTATTTGAGACAACATGAAAAGTCACGATACACGCATTCATTTAATTTCACTTTTCTCGTCCACTTCTATTGATTTTCCCAGGACAAAACGCCACCGATATCATTCAATAAAACTCAAAATACACCGATTTTATGAAAATAAAACGAAAACGCAACGTTATTTCGCAAGTTCCCGCCAAAAATCCTATCTTATGAAATTAGATATGTACAAAAAAGAAGGGTGGTCATTATTTTTGAAATTGCCCATAAGGGTTCTTAAAAGACGGGCCTGTTCTGGCAGGACCACCTTTGTCTGAATAGATCTAGAGCACCTACCGCAGATACACCTAGACCCAAATAAATTAACCTAATAAATATGACCTCGATAACTGAACCCTTCATTCGCGTTTCTCTGTATAATATATCGTGATTGAAATTAAGCTTAAAGTTTTAAATATTACCTAGCTTATATAGTACAACGTTGATTCCTATGATGATGATGCAACTATTTCTGAAAGCAAACTTATATTAGGTTCGTCATGCTGAATAACTTTTACCATGGGTTGGGACTAACTAACTGGCAACCCTGTATGATTATGATATGTCGACGCTCATCCCCCTTATTCAGACCCATTCGGTTGCCATTCCGATCGGAAAGGACGATTTTTAATTCGAAGACATGTCCGAAAGTGGGCTTAAAATAATTTTATTTTTGAACCACTATAGTGTGCGGTTTTTATGATAGGGAAAATTATTTAGAATATGCTTACAAAAACAAAAAAAATATTAAAAGCACCCATATTAATAAATAAATATTTTAAATCCATATATTTTTAGCGTAATATTATTTTTACAAATTGAAAAAAAGAAAGAAAACTATGATAAATGATTTTTGAAAGCATAATTATACTCCTCAATGTAATTTAAAATAATATTAGATGGATTTATAATAAAAATAAAATCAATGATTAGGATGTATAGCATAGATTCCGTTACCTCAATAGAATAGGGTATTTGCCTTATTCAAGATAAATTATCAAACACTAACCAATGTATAAAACATTTAAGAAAAAGGGGAAACCACGATTATTTTATTAAATTTATCCTTATTATGATTTTTAATGACCAATCTAACCATAAAGAGTATGCTATATAATTATGACGTCACATGCTTGTATTTCATACAAAACTCCATATAAACCTATCGTTTTGACATTTCAAAAAAGTTGCTGATTTGAATGTTAGTCAAATACCCTATTTATTTTTAAAATATAATAACAATAGAAGGGTGCTTTAAAAAGGGTTCTTTTAAATTTATGTACTTTCATAAAAATTTAATTTCTCGGTTCATAGCAGTTTCGAATACCAGAATACCCACCCAGCCCCCATACAAAAATCGTACATGTCCTTTAAGCCGAAGTTACACAAGAACAGTTTATCGGATGCGATCTTGACGTGACGTATTTTTTCTACAGTGAAGGTGTCTTAAAAATGTCAAAATGTCTTCGAAAGTCGACTCTCGATACCCTCACGATTTGTTTACATACGCGGTAACGAGGACAGTTTAGGAAGGCGATAATTGCCTTCGGGAGACGAAAGTCGCACCGTTTGTTTACACTAGGCGATAGATTATTGCAAAGCAAGAAACTGCCGCTCGCATACGATAAACAATTCTTGTGTAGAATTTGTCGCGATCGTGTACCGATCGACTGCCTCATTCCAAATAGAAGTCTGAAATGAGAAAATGGGAGCCTGAAAATAGTCTCCTCCTTCAGTAGACTACTTCAATCGGTTCGTCTACCGAATCGTGACCGCAATCGAGCATGTAGGGGTAAATTATTATACTTATTTATTATGTTTCAGACCTACTATGCTGAGTATAGCACATGCGTGGCAGACTGTACTGCATGGTGTGCAAGTACTCGTTAGCTACATGTTGATGTTGGTATTCATGACATACAACACATGGCTGTGTGCTGCGGTGGTCTTCGGCTCTGCTACTGGCTACTTCCTATTTGGGTGGCGCGAGTCTGTTGTTGTAGACTTCACTGAACATTGTCACTGATACATGATATACACCCATTTTTGGTGCAAGATTGGTATTATTAATTTTATAATCGTATAAACTCTATTGAGAAGCTCAAAATGTTTAACATTATATTATCTTCATTGTGTAATGTTGTTTATCATGGTTTAATTTTATCATGTTATAAGAGGAAAGCCTATAAGTATGAAAGAACTTTAGGCCACTATCTTTATACCAGTTATGTACTTTTTAGGAATATACATTTAGAGATATCGTGACAGATAATATAAAATGCTTTGGACATTATTTAGCGATTTTTTTATTCCATCCAATAAGTCTATTAAAACTAAATATGTAATTCTATGAACGATTCTAATATCAAGAACAATAGCACAGTACAGTAGGTACCCAAAAGCATATCATAACAATTATAGATGACCTGCTTTAGCCACTGACTTCGTCTGCGTGGAACTCGTTTATCGCAGAATCGTAGCTTTTTTCGGGACAATAATTTGTCCTTCTTCAGATCCCAGGCAACCTTTCTGCCAAATTATAATACAATCGGCTGAGGTTTAGCCGTGAAAAGTTATCAAAGGAAAGGTAATGGACATACAGAGTTACTATCGCATTTTTAGGGTTCCATACCTCAAAAGGTAAAAAAAGGAACCCTTATAAGATCACTCTTGTCCGTCTGTCTGTCCGTGTGTCACCACCGATTTTCTCAAGAACGGGTGGACCTAGCAAGTTGAAATTTATACCAGATACTGAGGTCAATAGTCCCTATTAGGTGTATAAAAATCAAGGTTCTGAGTCAACACGATAAAAAGATATGGGCAAATTTAGATTTTCGCGAAAACTTGTAAGTACAGTAGAATCCCGATTATCCGAACATCCGATTATCCGGACTCATTCGTCTCGGCTATAATTGTCAATTTAAAAATTAACTAGAAAAATGTTACGGAATTAATTAATTATTATACGGAATACCCCTGGTTTTATTTGGCCCGGGTAATCGGGATTCTACTGTACCAAAAGTTACCTTAATTTTCAACATTTTTATTTTTCGGAATTTTTCGTTTACTTGTGCTGTAAGACATTGCTTTTAACCAAAATTTACAATTCTAGGTCAACCAGAAGTACTCTATAGGTATTGGGTCGAAAACCTATATGGTAGTTCCCGTTGAACTAGAATCACGAGAGGCAAAAGGCAAGGTCTTACAGCACAAATAAAGGAAACATTCGAAAAAATAAAAAAAATGTTGAAAATTAAAGGGTGTTCCCATGCCCCATACATACATAGTTGACACCAATTAATATAGTCCTCTGAGCTAGGCTAAATTATTGTTTGAAAAATTATACATTCTAAAAGAGCGTAAATACAAAGTCAGGCACTTAAATTTGTTGAACCTTTGCCATCTAACATTTAAAAATATTAAAATGACACTAATCTGTGGCAATATGACGTCATTGATCATCATAAAATCCATAGTGATGTTGCTGTGTGACTTTTTAGATGATATCGATAATTGAAATCTTATTTTTATAATAAATAAAACTAGCTATTGCCCGCAACTTTTGCGTAGACACAAGATAACTGATTTGCATTAAATATTTCAATTACATTCTTACCATACGTCAAAGTGCGAGTTGAGCTTCACTTTATTTATTAGTTGATTGAACATTTTTCGCGTCTGTTTCACGTCTAAAACACGCGGGGGTCTCCCTCTAGCCGTTTTGAATATTAGTAAACAACAGTTTAGTCTATCTCTGTAGATTATAGTAGGTTATGGTCACGCCAACCAAATAATTGAGTGCATTCATTTCTTTCACGCACTAATATTAAACTATTAGATTATATAAACATTTTATCAGATATAAAGTAGGCAATGTCACTGGCAGAAGCTAGTTACATAAATATCGGATAAGATTTATATTTTATCGGTAGAGGAGAAATATCGATACTTTTTAATCATAACAAACAGTGTGCAACTCCCTAAACCAGAAACAAATGTTGACAGATCACAGACTAAAAATTATATTTTAATTTGACACTTTTGTTGAAGTGTACACTTCTTTTAACGCGGCCGCAGTGCGCATTATTTACGCGGTGTCTCTGCCTATCAATTTAGCCCATAACTTGTTTAATTATATAAAAAAAAATACCATCATATCTATTTTTTGCTCTATTTAATTTTGACCTGATGGGGATTTGTGGATAAAAAGTTCACAAATCCCCATTGATGGAGAAAGTCAATGGGCATTTGTGGAATAACCGGACAGAATGTCCACAAATCCCCATTATTGACCTCAATGTGCAAGTAATGGGGATTTGTGGATAAATAGTTAACAAATCCCCATTGATGGGGAAAGTCAATGGGGATTTGTGGAATAACCTCCGCGAGTCCGACTCGCACTTGGCCGGTTTCTTTATCGAGTTAGTGTATCGAGAATCATGCACATAATTATTATTATAATTATGTGCATGATTTCAAAGTTGATCAAATAGTAAAAGTTGTTTAGTATGACGGATCTAACATGGGTTTCGAAAAGATCAATGTAGGTATCCACCTAGTGTTATAAATAACATGCTTTCCGTACCGCCGCAGTTTCATCCCTTATCCCCCATTTTGCCCAATGAATTTTGAGAATCCCTTGCTTAGTGGATGCCGAAGTTATACTAATGTGGAACCAGTGTGCAAAATTTCTAAAATGTGTATTGTTTTAGCAGTGTGATGATCTGTCAGTCAGTCGGTCAGTTCTCCTATACAGATTAACACAATCTATACTAGAGATTAAGTTTTGAGTGTGCTTTAGGTACTGTCCAGTAAGGCATGTATTGTATTATAGAACGAGAATCTATCAGCCTAAATCTTGAACCACGGATTGTGATGCAGTTTTCGGTTCATAAGGCGCTGACAACAGCAGAAGTCTCTATATTGCAACCCAACCTATATTAATCTTACTAAATGTACGGTATTGAAATTTAAATACACGATACTCAAGGATATAAATGACTATTTTGTTGCTCTAAAAACACGATCCATTTCAATGTCTCGATAGAAAAAAATGCCAAACACAACTCTGAAAATAAAGGAATTCCCATTTATATCCTATACATGAACGTATTTCGATGTGATATTTTACATTAATATTGTTCGAATAATTAGAAAATGATTCATATCGTTAGTTTTTGGAATAAGGAATTTATTTGTACATAATTAATTATTTTTATAAATGTCGCATACGTTATTAATTCGGAGCAGTTAGGGGGAGGAGTCAACATTATGCCACACTCTTCTGTCACGTTACTTGCGTTGCGTATTTTGCTTTGCCCTCACTCGCTCGCGACGCTCGCATTCCGCGGCGATCCGCGTTGCTAATGGACCTATGCCAGTTTTTTTCCCGAGCGAACTTAAATAATTTATTTTATATAAATTGTTCTAGTATCTAGGTACAATCAGGTTTTCATAGTGATTAAACCACAGTCTGATATTTTGTAATGTTTGTATTTTAGTACATAAATTGTTTACCTAACTGGAAATGCATACCATGTATATGTAGTGCCCAATTAGGCCAGTTTTTAATGTTAGTATAGTCTTAAACATAATAATAGGTGGCTGTCATTGGATTACTTTTGTTTGTAATTTAACTTCCATTTATTCTACTATGTACTACTGTACTCCAGTACTTACTCGGGCCGGTTGGCGTGGTTGGTAAGATACCCTATCTATCACGCCGCAGGTCGTGGGTTCGATTCCCACTCAGGACAAACATTTGTGTGTTTGTCCTGTGTCTGGGTGTAATTATCTATATATGTATGTATTTACAAAAGAAAAGTAGTATATCAGATATCTGGCTTCCATAGTACAAGCTCTGCTTAGTTTGGGGTCAGATAGCCGTGTGTGAGGAATAATGTCCCAGAATATTTATTAATTTATTTATTTACTTAGTTTTATCTTATAATATTGTATAACATAATGTTTTGATCATCTAAAAAAAAAAAATGGAACGTGTTGGCAATACTACTCAAGTGTTGACCAGACTTTGGATATAGATGTAGTCTGTGAGCACTTCCTGTCCTCTCGTCCCTTTTGCTTGATGTCGCAGCTAGCTGAGACAAGTGAATAAATGTTTTCTACTATAAAAAGCGTTAAATAAAACACCTAGTAAGCTTATGATTATTATTTTCACTGATGTGCAAACCCTATTTCAGTAAAATTAAAGAGTAAACTACGCAGAATGTACTTCTACCTAATTCGCGGAACGACCAAAATAATAATCGTAAATAGGGTATTTTACTCTATTTGAGAAAAAAACTAAAAATGTACAATTTAGATAGCTTAAGCAATAAGCAGTCGGAAAATGTTAGTTTTAGTTCATAAAATAAATTCATTAATTTTAAAAAGCATTTCAAAGTTTTCAGTATTTTTAATCTGTTTCTAACTAAACAAGCGAAACAGTAGCCGCCATTATAATGACGTCATACGGTGACGGTCAGCTGAAGTACTATTATTATTATTTTTACACTAGAATTCATGCATTCAGGAACAGCACACTAATAAAAAGGATAATAGTTCATTTTTAATTTATATATTTTTATAAGTCCAATTGAGAGCAATATCAGCGTATTTATTTACTTACAAGAGACCAAATAACGGCATGACCGTAGAGTTACATGACGTCCAGCGTTTTCATCAAACTACTCGCGGAATTTGAAAATGTAAAATTTAAATGCAAATTTATGGCACTTATCGATTGAATAAAATTTTTGTGTTTTTTTTTTGTGGCTAATTAGCACCTTAGGAACGAATTGACACTTTTCAAAAATGGGTGTAATACGCTATTGACAACATATTTTTCTTTTCCAACACTTGAGTATAATGACATCCTTGTATTGACGTAGCAAACATTTATGAATGAAAAATAGAAAAACTATTAAAGTAGACAATTAATAGGTAAAATAGGTACGTAGGCCCTTCGTTTATCTTTAACTAACGTGACATTGGCGGAATTGTGCTATTGGCTTCAGTCGCCATTCTATCAAGAAGAAGTTCTGTTAAATAATCTGGTTCCCTGACATGACAGCTTACTAGGGTTGACTAAATTTTTGGCTTTGATAATTAATTATATTTTTACGGGGTATTTAATAACACGTTGTATACATATATACAAGAATTGCTCGTTTATAGGTATTAAAAATGATGTTTGCAAGTTAAAATTTAAAGCCTGCAATAAAATTTGAATGAATAAAAATTATTAATCGTTGAGCCACCCAAAAGGCTACATACATTCTTTTTAAGAATGGAAAAGCGATCCGCTAGGGTGTCCGAGGCTCAATGCAGCATTTTGCTCGAGTTTATGGAACGTAACCCCACCCAGGGCTCGGGGTTACAATCATTTCACGCAAGGACTAGCAGAATCCTTCCGTCTTTGGCAAGAGGTCACATGTTGAGGGATCTGGCACGACGAAATCGCCCTAAGATAACGTATAGTCTTAAATCTGCCATTATTATTTAAATATTTTAAACAAATCTATCAGATGAATTGAAAGATGTTGCTTCTTAGTATCTTCTTATGATTCTGCTATTTGGCTGGCATAAAAGCAATTCCTATTTTGTGAGCCATTTTACGAATCTCAATAGAAAACTGTCAAATAAATGAATTGCTAAATTAGAATCGTATTGGGATCATATTATGAATTGCACTCAATGTGACCATTTTACGACTTGTAATCCAAATCATAATCGGATTTTATTATGATTCAACTTAATTTTCTTTTTAGCCCCCATGGTTATATTCCGGGAAGTAACAGTGGAATTCATTGACCAGCATTTGCAGATGACTTCTGATATTGTCTTGTATATTAGGGGTCAACGATCGATCTTTACTGCCTATCATCAACCAGTGAGCGCTACGCCCCGCGCCACCCGCGCGTAAATATTTATTTAGGTAGGTACTAGCATCTGCCACGCGGTTTTCCCGCTTTCACTACAATAAAATACAAGAATTATTCCATCAAATGCAGTTATCGATTTTACGGAACATCAAGTGCGGACAAACGTCAAAACGTTATTTTTAATAAATAAAAATTACCATATTTTTCAAAAATCAACTTTTATTGCAAAAATACAATCCGCCATCAATTTTTTTTTTCATTTGAAATTGTTTTCCGCATTTGGCATTTTGACGCCCCTTGCCACCGGCGCCGACCGCTCCTCTCGCTCTAGCACAGGGCCGGCGTTGAAGCTTAGGTTAATTGATTTATTTTATTATCCTAGGTAGGCACCTATACACAGGTACTTTTCTCGAGGATGACTATCCTGTCTTCAGCCAGGGCATAGATCTAGTCTCAAGTTACATTTTAGAATGTGGTCAGTTAGCTATTTCATATCGGCTTTAATCCACGTCCCACGTCTACACTAAGTATGTAATTTCAATACCGTCTCTTTACGGGCCCGCCCACTTTCTCGTTGTGGTGTTTTATTGTAGCAATAGTGGTTATATACTCTTTGGTAGCAATCGTCGACAACGGCAGTAGACCTTACCGACGCGACGTAATATTCGTATTATCACGTTTGGGTTCCTTGGTCTGGTAGGTTAGGTTAGCTACCTACGTATGTAGTTGGGCAAGACCAATTTAGTCACTCTGGATTCATCTGTAAGCTTTTTCGAGTCTATATTGACGCATAAATTGTGAAAAACATTAGCACATTTCCGACATTTTGCAAATAGATCTCATCACTTTTGTCGTAGTAATAGCACGGCGATGTAACGTGAGTAATAGTTAGTCATTTTGTTTATAGCGGACGATCGGGATAACAGATTCGCTAATACGAGTCATGATTTTCGTAAGCTCAAGGAACCAATATGAATGTAACTTATTCAAATTATAAGATCTCAGTTACCCTTTATCACTTCAGGATGTCTGTGTACACAATGTTTCTTCAAATTAGAACTGCTGTTGCATCTGTAGGTGCAATGCTTACAGGAATAAGGTCTTTCTTGTGTGTGGATTCTTTTGTGTGATTTTAGAGAATTTACAAAGTTAGATCTGAATGAACACTTATCACAGAGGTATGGCTTATCATTTGTATGAGTTCTTTTATGTTTTAATAGATTAGATGATAGTTTACAGCTATAAGAACAACCTGAGTAATCACAGAAAAAAGTATTTTTTTCTGGTACAAGTGTTTTCCCTTGCTCCACCTTGCCAATACTGAAAAATAAGCAATATTACATGGGTTACAGCATGATTTTAACATGGGGTTGGGTAATCCTAATCATAGGTGTCCTAATACAGAACTTGAAAATAAAATGGTAAGCACCTTGCCTACCTACCACTAAAGGGCGTCACAGACGGCGAAGAATAATAAGATAATTAATTATTTATATGAGACAGTGCTATACCAGTGAAAGAGAAGGAAAGTGAAGGTAGGTAGTTGCTTCTCTTTTCATAGTATAATATCTTAAGATAAAATAGCGACGATATACGCAAATAACCCTGTCCCGCACTAAACTAACGGGCGAGAGAGAGAAGGAACAAAGGATCTTTCCTAGAAAAAAATACGTTTTAATTTTATTTAAAAAAAACAAATTGATTTTTTGGAAAAGTAACAAAATAGTTCCCTTTGTATTATATATAGTCCTGAGAATGTCTGTTAATATTTTCAAGTTATTTGGATGGGTAAAATAGGGAAAATAATTATATTCAATTTTAAAAAGACGCATAATCTCGATTTTTTTCTGTCGTTATCATAGAAAATTTAAAATTATTAACAAAATAGTTCCCTGGCATAAATCCTCTAGTTTAACATATATTTTTTACAAATCTCTTGCATTAAAGAATACAGAGAAAAACTTATTTTAGAATCATCATTTTGCGTATATCGTCGAGCTCTTACACACGCACGAGCGGCATGTAGCCAACGGCAGAGGTACCTAACTGCAGCCGTCGACCAATATCAACGTTAGCAGTTGTAGCATGCCGCGTTCGCCATTTTGTCAGTCGACTGCAAATAGTTCAAGAGTGCGCATGCATTGTTTTCCGCATTATGGTATCTTGGCGAAATATTGAACTTTTTAAAACAGCCGTTATCTCATCAAAAGAAGCAATGGACATTCGAAAATAATGAAAAAATTTTGCTCGTTTCTTCGTAAAAGTGGATAGAGGGTAAAAAAATGCCCATCTTGATCTCGATTGATTAATATTTCTTGACCCCACAATGAACGCGTTTTTATTTTTCGTGTATGTCTCTTTTTTTTACATCCGTGATGTCCGCGTCGACGAATTAAAAGCAATGACAGTGTTTCTTCGTCGGAATCCATTTTGAAACTGACTTCTATCTTAAGAGCTGACGACGGGTGCCGCTGATATTCGAAGTTGAAAGCTCGACGGCTGCCGTCGACACGGGTCTACGGCAGCAGTTACCTCTGCCGTTGGCAACATGCCGGATGTCCACCGTAAAAATACAAAAAAAACACCTGTAAATTTTTTCACATTTAAAATTGTACGTACGAGATCCTACGGCTGCAAGATCACTACGTACTACCACATGATATGAACATGAACGTATTACACGTTCATCGAGTATGTAATCAAAATAATTTGATTATACAGATGAACTTTTCAAGTGGGCGTGGATGGCCAAATCCTCAACTATAAGGAATAGCGCAAAATACCTACTCGATGGAGTCTCGAGCGCGATTTTGATGAAAACTAAAACCGAACCCGAAAAATTCACTCTGTATACCAGCTTCCGCCCCGTAGTTTCACCCGCGTTCCCGATCTTATGTTTTCCCGGGACAAAAGTTGCCTATGTGTTAATCCTGGGTGTCGACTACCTCCATACCAAATTTCATCAAAATTGGTCCAGTTGTTTGAGCGTGAAGAAGTAACAAACACACACACTCACCAACTGGTAGAATCAATTGTAACGTTCATAAGTGCCTTATTAGGGCCTAACTGAATAAATGATTTTTGAATTTGTGAACTTCGTGTGAGGGGCGGATGAGGGGCGACGAGGGGGGTGAGGGGCGACGAGGGGGGTGAGGGGCGACGAGGGGGGTGAGGGCGTCGAGAGGGATTGGGGCGCCGAGGGGGGTGAGGGCGTCGAGAGGGATTGGGGCGTCGAGGGGGGTGAGTGGCGTCGAGGGGGTGAGGGTCGTCGAGGGGGGGTGAGGGTCGAAATGTGAAGAAATCAAGGAAGTCACGACCCTTTCTATAATGTAGACGGTTATTTATAGCGCGTATGCTATTGGCTGTGCCCAGTCATAGGTGCGCGCTTCTTCGTTCCAACCGAGTGTTCCACGACACTCAGTTTTATTTTATTCTGTGCATCCTAACTAATATTATAAATACGAAAGTGAGTTTGTTTGTTACCTTTTCACACCTAAAACGCTGAACCGATCACGATGAAATTTAGTATGCAGATAGCTATGGTATGGAGAAGGACAAAGGCTACTTTTTATCCCAGGAAAACATAAGATCCCTGGGGAACGCGGGTGAAACCGTGGGGCGATAGCTAGTGATAAAATAAATCTGCCTATGTAAAATTGGCCGCAAACAGGGGTGCTAGCTGTTAAAGATACATTACAGTGAAAGAGAGTTAGCGCTCTACACACTTGTCAAACAAGGATGACAATGATGCTCTCTTTGTATTTTTGTTTTTTTTTTTTTGGTTGTTTGTATTTGTATTCCTTAAATTGGTTTTTTCCGTCATCATATTGTATTTTCTTTCTGCCATAACATGCAAATAGTCAGTGAGACTAGATAAATAATTCTATGCTAGCTGTTCTTAACAAAAGCAACCATCCGAACCATGCCTTAGAGTAAAACTATTCATAAGTGCTTGCAATGTATGTGCCACAAAGGCTGCCCGTACATTGGAGTAGCACAGCAAAAATTTTAATAACAACAAATTTCACAATTTATGCATCAATATAGAATCGATAAAGCTTACAGATGAATCCATGTTAAACCAGTCTTGCCCAACATACCAGTCGAAGGAACCTTAACATGATAATATGAATAACATTTTATTTTTGTACAATTCTATAGGTCAAAACTCCACTCAGGTGGACAGGCAGCCTTAGGTAGGTAATTAAAACATAGGGTTAGTGCTATTACTTATTCTGTGACATAGGTAACTCAAGCCTACTCTCTACCCTATTTTAATTACCTAACAGAATAGTCTTTTCCTTCTTCCGGAAAGTGGACATCCTTTAATTTAATGCAACCTTCCGAACTGTATGTTAGTCTACCACTTCATGAGTGCCTGTGAAGGTCTATTTGAATTATTAAATATTTCATTTCATGGAGTCCTATTTACGAGTCTGACCCCAACTTTCCTGAGAGTGGTCATCCTGTGACTTCTTAAAAATACCTATTCTAATGTACTTACCTTCCAAATAATTCATTATTTTGACTGCACTCTTCAATAGCAGGTGAATTTTTAAAATAATTCTTGACATCTATTTCTATGATAACGCTTTTTCTTTCAGAATTAATTTTATTCAACATTTGGGAGACTATTGACTTGGGTTGAGGACTGAATTTGATGATTTTCTTTAATTTTGGCCTACCCCTGACATTGGCAGTTTGGCTTAGTGAAACTGAAGGCATTTTGTCAATATTTAAGGGGTTATCATTATCCATAGTCAACGAGAATTCAAACGGAATATTTATTTGTTATAAGGAGCCAACAGCAGCAAGCAACACAACAAATAGGCAAGAGCAAAGAAAGAGTATACCTAAGAGTAGTGATGCGAGTCGAGTCGTTTTTTACTCAAGTGACTCGTGTGTCTTTGTTAAACTCGTACTCGAGTGAAAACAAATTCAACTCGAGTACATTTGCACTCGAGTTACCGAGTTAACTTAGCGCGCCAAGTAGATTCAGTAAGCGCTACGCTCAAACTTTCATCTTGAATGACATAAATAAGGTAAATAACATTTTGTATTTCATTTCATATCATCAAATATTACTAATTTAATAAAGGTATTTAAAAATTCTTAATCTAAACTAATCGAAACTCAGCTCGAGTGATAAATTCTTACTGGAGTTGTAAAAAATGTTTATTCGAGTGACTCGAAAACTCGAGTACAACACGAGTGATGCAGTAAAATTACTCGAGTGTCTCGAGTCACAAAATCCTACTCGAGTCGCATCACTACCTAAGAGTAAAATAGACTCTGTGAATAGACCGGACAGGAGTAGGTATATAGGGTATGTTCCGTTATACACTGCGAGCACTGTTCAGTACTCTTACTGGGGAGAAATTCGTTCCGTTATAGATGACAGTATACTGCCGCAGTATCCTAGGACGAATAAATATATGACGTCATTAATCGTCGCCATTTTTGTACTGTGAGCACTGGCGTTTTCGAGGTAAGGTGCTCTCAGTGCTATGATCACGTGATCATAATGACAGTTTACATACGTGGATCACACAGTATACTGGACTGCGTTCCGTTTTAAACAGTACCCAGTATAGTTAACTATAAAGGAACGGCTTCTCAGTATACTAAATGACGTCACACCTTGCAGTGCTCGCAGTGTATAGTCTCTCAGTAGAGAGTATTATGTTCCTTGCTTATAGTTGTACGAGACAAAGAGTATATAACCACTATGGTACGAGATAAATAAATAAACGCACGCATTGGTGGTAGAGGTTGGTAGTCGGGTACCTCTAACAGAGGATTTCGTATCGCGCAATCTGTGAAATTGTTGCATTGTCATTTTATGTCGATATCTGTATGAGCAATTCTCGCTGGATAGCGTCGACACACATACGTGGTAGTCAATCAACAATAAAGACGGGTTGGTGACGCCTTTTTGAATTTATTCACTCACCTGTAGTGACTTGATCAGCAAGGTGTGTGCAGTGTATAGGTATTTCTTTAGTCTTATTAGCTCTTTTTACAAAAAACCTAACAAAACCTTAAGAAATCGTTTTTTTTTTCAAAAGTAGTCGGTTTAAACCAGTGCTGAAAATTGTAATCGGTCCACATCTCTAATTGATTGTTGTGACTTGTGACAGTATATTATGGCGCCTCCCCACTCTCCGACTATACCCATGGATACCCTTATTGGATTAAGTTAAAAAAAAAATAACCACGAAGTGTATGCCGATTGCTCGCTGCGCTTCGCAATCGCACACTTCTAACCTGGATACTTTAGGTCGTTTCTGAATAGGAAGAGAAAAAACGGAATGTTCTGATTATCGACATAACTGTACTTTAAAAAAGAAACGACAACTTAGTCAGGAATTTGCGCATGCGCAGTAGTATAGACTTGGTTCTACAAATTAATGCAGGTGTAATTACATTAAAAAAAAATCAGGTATATAAGATCGGACAAACGTATTTTTTCAACCGACAAACGATAACTTTTTAAATGAAAATCGAACAAACAATTTTATTTTTTTCGATCAAACGACGAACAAACGACGATTAGCAAAAAAAAAACAAAAAAGTTGATTTTCCCCCGCCAATTAGATAAGTGTATTCGTGATAGGTATTTGACAGTATATGGCGATACGACCGTCCACACATGGAGCCAAATACCAAAATAACAAACTTGCTCTATTTTTTGTTTGCTCTACCATGTGTGGCCGGTATATTTGCGTATTTGTCTCCTTTGATATGCCTTGAAAAACCGACAGGATACGCGTGTTTGTTATTTGCTTATTCGCCAACTAGGCAAATTATTCGCCATATAGGCAAATATGCTCGAATATTTGGCGAATAGACCCTCCGCACATGGAAGTTATGTGTCAAATACAGCGAATACGCCAATACGCATAGCCATGTGTGGTGCTAGCAAAGGGCCATACCTACAAAAAAAAAGTGTATTCCTAAACAAAAAATTGCCGCATAAGATGGCTGCCATCATTAGGGATTCTCTAGCTAGCTAGACTTATCGAAGTTCTTCAATATCGATATTTAGTTATAATTTTCAAGCAAGTTTTTTTTTATTTTCCACGAATATAATGTGAACTTCCAGCAGATTGGAATTACTTATTAGATAAAATAAACCATCGATTGAATAGCTCTGTTCATCAATCGAGTTAAACGTTCCAAGCATCCAAATGTAATATGATTCAATAATAAATCTCCAAAATAGCCTTTATCGTTACAATAACACGATCACTGACAGCAAACGTACCACCAAAGTTGTCGCATAATATGGCGGATTCGGCACCCAGCATGATTATCGTGACGTCACAGGTTAAATGTTGCCATAATTTAGCACAAACAAACATTATGACATCTCGCTTACCTTACGCAATACTGCATTAGTTGGAAAGTGACAATGTAATATTCGATATTGCTATATCGATTTCATACCTAAATTTATAATTAAATGTGTGAATAGAAAACTACAACGCCTTCATAGGCTTCCTAATTCCTATCTCAATGATCTACGGTCTAGAGATGTGTCAACTCGAGTTAACTCGACTTGTGCTTAATTCGAGTTGATTTCTCCTTAACTTGAGTTTGGGCTGGCGGTAAATGAACGAATCAATTCAAAGAGCGAGAGCGCGATTCGTTCGCTGGATACACGCTTTAAAAGACGTCACACACGGCGAAGATACTATAATATTTTATCTTAAGGTCATGAGACAGCATTATACTATGAAAAGAGAAGGAAAGTGAAGGTAGTTGCTTGTGAAGGTAAAGCTGTAAATTATGAATGTAAACTATAATAACCTTTTTATTTAAAACCTACCTACGAAGTTTAGCAATGATAATTGTCCTAACAGAGAGTTGGATGGAAGAACAAATATGTAAAAAGTAATTTGTAACAAATCATACACTCAGTTTCTTTCTGCTAACTCGAGTTAGCAGTTCTATTCTGTTGAATTAACCTTAGATGACTAAATAAAACGTTTAAAAATTATGGACTTGTGCTTGTTTTTTAAACCAATTTATGGCCACATTTAGCCACTTTTTATAGTAGGTACTGAAAACTGTAATGTTGTAATTGTCATTTTGTTGGATATCTACCTTTGTGACAGAGAAATAAATACATAATTTACTCTCTACTTTTTGTATAGTGCGATTTTTTTTACATTCTAGCACCTTTCATTCACCACCTCCATTCTTGTTTCATGGACTTTTTTTTTTAATAAAACTGGTCCGGAGTCCGGGCGCTTGTTGGCCAGGCCCGCGAACCACCTCTGTCTGACACGTATTGATTTAATCCTCTTTGCCTCTGACGTGACCGTGTCTGCCTATTTTTAGGGTTCCGTAGCCAAATGGCAAAAAACGGAACCCTTACAGATTCGTCATGTCTCTCTGTCTGTCTACTATAAGAGCTATACTGTTGAAACTTGGTAAGTAGATGTATTCTGTAAACCGCATTAAGATTTTTACACAAAAATAGAAAAAAAACAGTTAATTTTGGGGGTTCCCCATACTTAGAACTGAAACTCAATTTTTTTTTTCATCAAACCCATAAGTGTGGCATATCTATGGATAGGTCTTCAGAAATGATATTGAGGTTTCTAATATCATTTTTTTCTAAACAGAATAGTTTGCGCAAGAGACACTTCTAAAGTGCTAAAATGTGTGTCCCCCCCCCTGTAACTTCTAAAATAAGAGATTGATAAAACTAAAAAAAATATATGATGTACATTACCATGCAAACTTCCACCGAAAATTGGTTTGAACGAGATCTAGTAAGTAGTTTCTTTTTAATACGTTATAAATCGTAAACCGCAATATTTACCTTTCATTCAATCAACTCAAATATAAAAAAAAATGGCAAAAAGCGAGGTCTTACAGCACAAATGAAGGAAAAATTCAAAAAAATAAAAAAGTTGAAAATTAAATGGTGTCCCCATACATACATAGTTGCGCTATTTAATAAAGACCTCCGAGTTTAATCGACGCTCATACAATTTAGAGGTCTAGCTTAATTGGCACCAAACTCAAATAAGGTAAAAAAATAAAACTGTGCATTTCCCGTGATGGACGAACGATGGACAAAGTTTGTACGGAACCCTCGGTGCGCGAGTCCGACTCGCACTTGGCCGGTTTATTACTCCCTGTACTCCATTCCAATTTGTGCATGCATCTCCATTCTTCCGTTGTTCTTTCATACTTATACTTTTCTTTCATTCATCTCTTCACTCATACAGCAAGCATAAACTAGCTTCCGCCCCGCGGTTTCACCCGCGGCCCCGAGGTTCTTTTTTTTTTTTCCCGGGATAATAAGTAGCCTATGTGCTATTCCAGACTATCTCTGTGCCAAATTTCAATCAAATCCGTTCTCCCGTTCTGCCGTGAGCCACTCTATAGAGTAGGGAATGTCGCGGCGGCGCGGGATTGAACGGCTCGCGTATTGCATTATTATACTCGTGATAACTTCATCTTCGTGATAAAAATTAAATGTCCGATTCGAATGAATTAAAAAGTGTTTTACTACTACATAAATACCCTTGATGGTAAAACTATTTATTTGAATAAGAATTAATACGGATGTTACCAACTTTTGTTTCTATCGGCGATCTAATTTTTTAGAACACAAAATATGTTATTGTGTCCTCACTATAACAGTTAGATATATCCCTCGCGGACTTTTTGTAGGTAATAATGAGCACTTTAATGATATAGTACTTACATAATTTTTATGTATCATCATGCGCGCGCCAAATAATGAATTTTATAGGCAAAATTTTGTTACTTTGGGTTACATTATTGCAATTTTCTTAAGGATCTCTGATTAAAAATAAAATTAAAAATAGCTTATAGCCTTCCTCGATGAATGGGCTATCCAACACAAAAATATTTTTTCAATTCTAACCAGTAGTTCCTGAGATTAGCGCGTTCAAACAAACTCTTCAGCTTTATAAATTATTATAATAATATAATTGTATAGATCGATGTGTTCCAGCAGCTGCACTTGAGAGCCAATTTCGATCTAGGATTTGTGATTTAGTAAATTCGACCTTCATAAATGGCTATGACTTTAAATTTAACTTTGATTTTGACTTTGACTTCGACTTCGACATCGACTTCAAATTCAAATTCGACTTTGAATTTGAATTGGATGAACTTATATACATATATATATATATTTTGGTACATAATTTATTTACATATTTAAAATCAATGTATAAAATACAAACTATGATATATAGAAAACATCCTCAAAGCCCTCGCTGCTGTCGATAGGCAAGGTTCCCAACAGGCTGGCAGCGTTCCCTTTTTGGATGGCCAAGCTTATGCGTTGGCGGAAAAAGCTCCCAGCCCGTCGGTCTCCCGAAGCCTCGATGAGCTCGGATGATAAAATCCGAGCAAATCGGCGAGCCTCGAACCCCCATGGACCCATTGAATTTGAATTTGAATCTGAATTTGAATTAATAGTTCATGAATAGGGTATTACACCCATATTTGAAGTGTCTCAATTCTCTATTCTAAGGTGCTAATAAGCCACAAAAAAAAACACAAAAATGTTATTCAATCGATAAGTGCCATAAAAATGCATTTAAATTTTACATTTTCAATTTTCGCGTGTAGTTTGATGAAAACGCTGGACGCCATGTTACTCTACGGTCATGACGTTATTTGGTCTCTTGTAAGTAAATAAATGCGCTGATATTGGTCTCAATTGGACTTATAAGATGTTATAAATGAAAAATTTGCTATTATCCTTTTTACTAGGGTGCTGTTCCTGAATGCATGTATACTAGTGTAAAAATAATAATAATACTTCAGTTGCCACTTTTTAGTTAACATACAGCACCGTATGACGTCATTATAATTGCGGCTACTGTTTCGCTTGTTTAGAAACAAATTAAAAAATGTGTGCGTGTACTAGTGTACACACGTAAGAAGTGAAACTTCATTATGACCTTATTTTTCGAAAAATGATCTTCTATATGCAACTTAACAGACATTGGTTAAATAAAGTTAAATTAGATAAAGCTTAAACAAAAGGCTTTTATTATCATAAACATGAATACAAATAATACAATTATTTCATGTTACCTTATTGCTACTAAAATAATCACAGCATTTCATTAATCGTAATAAAATTATTACTATCATTGTTATCGTTATTATATATTTTTGTAATTAATGACTTATGGTAACTGAAATATGAAATATATGGTTTACATTCCACAAAATTTAGTAGACCGAGTAAAAACTCCATCAATTGTCGTGCCGGATCTTGTTGTTGACGTTTGAGGACTGTTTTTCATGGATGAATTCAATTTATCTTTCAAATAAATAATAACTAGTTTTAATGGAATTATATACATTGATCGATAGTTATAATCAAAAACTGAGGTTAACCTTAAATAACTTAAATAAATAAAAAAAATAACATAATCACACCCACGTGTTGGTATATTGAAAAATACAATCAAAAACTGAGGTTAACGTTAAATCTTAATATATAAAAATCCAGTGTCATATGTATGTTCCCAGTGAACTCTTCACCAAGTCAACCGATTTCGATGAAAGTTGGCATTTTATGTGTAATTCGGTCTAACTTGAGATATAGGATAGTTTATATTTCGATTAATGGTCTTAATAATTTATAATTAACAATAAACTGATTCTTAAATCAGATTTTTTACAGAAAATGTCGGACCATCTATTGTGAACTTCTCATAGATGGCGCCACGTCGTAAGTTTCATAAGTCTTAAACAGATGGCGCCTTAAATCAGATTTTTTACAGAAAACTGTCGGACCATTTATTGTGAACTTCTCATAGATGGCGCCACGTTGGAATTCGAAATTTATTTTTCAACAACACGTGGTGCAATGTGATATTTTGATCGATCTATAACGTAACATCGCTTTTTCTGAATTATTTCTCATTTAATTTCATGTGCTCTATATAATTCTGAATATTCCTTTTCAACTACTAAATTGCAGTTTCATTAATACAACAAAATATATGAACAAAAAAATTAAAATACAACAAAATTTATTATTTTTTAAAAATTGTAAGCATAGGTTAGTTTTCCCTGATTTCGATTAATGGTCTTAATAGTTTATAATTAACAATAAACTGATTGTCAATGTTGATGTTTGTTATAAATCGTAAGTTTCATAAGTCTCAAACAGATGGCGCCTTAAATCAGATTTTTTACAGAAAACTGTCGGACCATCTATTGTGAACTTCTCATAGATGGCGCCAAGTTGGAATTCGAAATTTCTTTTTCAACAACACGTGGTGCAATGTGATATATACGTATTTTTTTTTGTGTTTGATGAAGTCTAAGGTTTTTATGGAGAGAAAAAAAGTAAATAATAAGAGGAAAATAGTAAAAACAACAATTTTCTTTACCAATACAAAGCACTCTGTCCCCAGCTGTCAAACATTAGACGTCAATCAAAACAAAACAAAGGCGCGTTAGACAGAACGAAATCTGTCGGAGCAGCTATTAACATAAAAAAAACAATGTTAGTTTGTTTTAGAGAAATAGGGCAGAACAAGGTCTGCCGGGACAGCTAGTAACTTATAAAAATAAATACCACAATCACACCCAAGTATTAGGAAAAGAGATATAATTACTTACTTTTTTTAGAAATTCACTGGAATTAAAATTAAAATAAATCCTTTGATTTTGCTGATCACTTTAATATATATATATATAATTTATCACGTCACTATTGAGTGTTAGAAATAAATAAGGTTGCAACAGAAAAACGGTCAAGTCTAGTGATGGGACTAAGTCCGCTTAAACGACATGCTATCCTTGCTCCGCTGGAAAAAGTACTCTTCGTTCGAATCGACTGTGGTAGGGACAAGAAAAAGATGGCGCGTAACGAAAAAATGTGATGCGTAACCGAAAAATGTGACGGTAATTTTTTTCCAATGCCGATAAAAAAGTTTCACTTCAAAAAACTGAAAACTATGAATTAATTTTAAAATTAATTAAATTATTTTATGAACTAAAACTAACATTTTCCGACTGTTTATTGCTTAAGCTATCTAAATTGTACATTTTTAGATTTTTTCACATATAGAGTAAAATACCCTATTGTATGCTTAAATAGACCCAAAATCATTTTCATATCTAGGGCAACAAAACCACTGAAGACCAATGTGTGTTATAGAGCTAGCTTCCGCCCCACGGTTTCACCCGCGTTCCCGTGGGATCTAATGTTTTCCCGGGATAAAAAGTGGCCTATGTGCTATTCCAGACTATAATCTATCTCTCAGCCAAATTTCATCCAAATCCGTTAAGTAGTTCTTAATCATTTGGCTTTGCGAGTTCCGGCGACCACCACGGCACGGCAGGCCTTGTTGTAGTGTACGAGCTAATTGAGTATGATCTTTAGTATGATTGAGTATAGTGTATTATATTCTCTTTGATTGAGTGGAGGGATATGAGAGGTGATTTAGTAAAAAATACGTTGAATGCAAGTCACTTACAAATACAGTTTTTGAAGTGAAACTTCTTTATCGACGTTAATCGACGACATCTTAAAATATAAAGGTATGAAGTTAGCTAGCGAAAAACATTGGTTGCCATCGTCACGTTTTTCGGTTACGCGCCATGTTGCTTTTATTATGTTTTCCCGTATTTTGGAAGGCAAAGGGTTCTAGCTCATACAGCCTAGCCATTTATCTTATCTATCTTCTTAGTTTTGAATTAATGTCTGACATCTTAAAATATAAAGGTATGAAGTTAGCTAGCGAAAAACATTGGTTGCCATGGCAACAAATGTTTTTTAGTAAGCGTTACTTCCGTCAGAATTTTAATCAGGGACTTTTCAGAAGTTTCACTTCTACCATGTGTGACTTGCACACACACACACTTTTTTTTTTTCTTACCAATTACTTTCTGTAGATTGGCATCACTGAGCGATACTACTAACATTAAAATAAATCGTAATGAATCGAACGAGCTAAAGCACCCTATTCAATCTTATGATATAAATGAATTTGGAGATCATCTGCTACTGAGAAATTAAAATACATATTTTTCTTTGTATTTTCTATGCTGATTATATAGTATTTTTCTTTCCAGTGTCCAAAATGAATTTACCCATGATTATAGATGCTCGTCACTCTAGCTTCTGTTTGGCCGCCATGTCTGAAGTTCGCTGTTTCTTGGGAGTTCGTGTAGTGCTATTCATGAATGTTTATAGATTACAGTGATTTTTATTGTTCTAAGACAATGAATTATTAAAAATATGATCGAACTATGTTTATAGTTCATGAGTGGAGTGTTTGCTTAATTGGAGGAAACCGATACAATTTGCGTTTGAAGAAGTTACTCTAACATCGTATTTTTAGTTCATCCGCCATATTGGCGTTAATATTTCTTCGTAAGTCTTTTTTCATAATTTTTTGCTTTAGATATAATATATTGAATTATTTTCATATTATTTTGTTACTCTTATATTAGGGCTTCAGTATATTTTATAATGATAATTGCATGTTACGGGTATCAAGTAAAATTTCAACATTTTGTTCATGGCCTCTTTATGGGTATTTTTCACCTATTTCTCGTTCGTAGTCAAGAGTGAATTTTAATGTCTAGATAACGCTTTTTACTAGTAGAGTGGTATTAAACTGAACCAATGATAATTATCATGCACTTAAAGGTGAAACGAGGCTGGTAATCATTGTACTTTCCATAATCATAAGAAATTATGCTGTATGTATAGCGTTTATAATTTGGAATTGTTTTACAAATATACTTTTTTTAGAAAATTTTACACTTTTTATTCATAACCTATGTTTGCTTCATAATAATAATTTGTTTTCAAATACATATAAGATTTTTTTAGGTAAGTACCTATTCAACTTATTCTGACCTTTGCATGAAAATCTTGTACATATTAATTAATCTAAATCAATAGTATGTGTGATGCTATGTGTAGATTGTCTTCGGAACTTGAGCTTCATTCCTTTCCATCATCAACATGAACATTGCAGTCAAACCATTTGTCCAATTGCAATAAATCTTTGGTGTGTTGTGCACACCCATAAATGTTTCTGACATTAAAAAACAAGAGGCATTGCAATGCATGCCAGGAATTAGCTAGTTTATAAATAATGTTGAAAATCTCACGAGATTCAAATAGATACCTAATAGGTATAGGGAATTTATAAATTGAAGTGATTTCACTGGGATATGTCAATCCATTTGTTTTTATGGATTTTATTTATGATGCTCAATTTAATCATTTTCAACATAGATAACATTAAACATGACTATATTTGAAGCTGGCTCACTATTATAGGGTTCTATATTACATGATAGAGGAATGGAGAAAATATTAAGCTTTGAAAATTTGCATAGGTACCCATATTTCACAAGTTATATAGCTCTGGTATGCTAATGGGAATGTAATAAGTCCAAATGCTAGCTTACTACTGGTAAAATATGTTGCAATTTATTACTTATAAAAAAATATAAACAACTTATTTTCTTTATGAAACTAATATCCAGGATGTCATTTAAATGCTTTATCATGGTATTTAGTTAAAGAAACAATTATTGTGTCAAAACACTAATACATATGATTCTGCTTCTGCAGTTGTCAACTGTCTTGTATCTGCTGTTTGCCATACTACTTTACTTTACCAGGATACCGAAGCAGTGTTTCAGGATAGTGTCAAAGTCCATTGTATACTGTACTGCTTTGGCCATAATTTTTTAAAGTTTACTTATAATTTTATATTTATTGATAATAGTGTATATAGTACATTAGACTGGTTTTAAAGTAACAAGGTCTGCTAAGGTTGATGTTCAAGCCATTCCGCTAGCTTAACTAATAATGTTTTAACTTAGCTCTCATAGCTGCAGGGTTTTTTCATACTTCGTTTCAAACTGCCAACTGCAGACCAGAGTCCAAAAAGACTTACATCCGCAGCTATGTGAACGTTAGCTTACGGTGTGGCCTCCGTTTAAATATTAGGATCTGATGGCCATAAGACCCTTAACAAGTTGAGTAGGGAATGCAATTTTGATCTATTCTGTACAAGCATTGGCTTGGCTAGACGGCAGCTAAACCTTAATTTCTTCAAGTAAGTAATAACCCAAATTCTTTTAGTTAAAAATCCCTCTTACTCTTTATTATCAAAAGACTAATTTAATATTGTTCAATACTGCTTACTTACTATTTGCCTTATGAGTTAGCTCACTCACACTTAATATGTTATTTAACCGTGAGGATCTGTTAATGGCTTTCTGTTTTTTTTTTCTAAATTTCTAGTTTATTAAAATTAGCTGTAGATCTTCCTTTCATAAATAAATAAATAATAAATATGAAAATATGACTTATGAATACCAACTCATTATTTGCAAAATATAATGGCAGCATGGTCAAAGTAAAGTAGCATAGAATTAACAGCCTAATAATATGACTTGCAATTCCTGGAATTCTATAATTTTTGTAGTTAGTTTTTGGATATGCGAGCCATGGGGAAAATGATGGGAAGGACAATGTTGTTTTATAAAATATCACATAAAACATGTACAAAGTGGCAAGATTTCTCATAATATATTATTCTTCTATACTATATGGTTGCATAGGTGCATTCCAGTGAAGTTATTTTTGTGTAGCACCAAGGTAATTAGACATATTCTACATAACATAAATTTATCAAAAAATAAGAAGTCATAAATAGTCCTAATTCGTTTGTTCGTCCGCCCGTCAGCTCGTCCGTATGCCACAGACATTGTACTTGAGAACTATTAGGAGTACTTAGTTTAAATTTATCAAAATATATAAAATGATGACGGGCTTATCACTCGCTCTTGCTCTCTTATTACGCACTACGCATCACCCACCCCGTATTGCTTGAGGTGAAATAGCAATAATATTTTGCCGCGCGACACTCGAGCCATTGTGAAGTTTTCTGTGACCTTCTTAAGAAACCTTTTTTTGTAACTAGATTATGTAATAACTTCAGAAAATGAAAATAAAAAAAAACCTATATTGAGCTTAAGCTTTCAGTGAAAGAAAACGTCGTGAGAAAACCCTCATTTAAAAAAATTGTCGCCATGCACCTGCAGGTGTGTTCCAGCAGCTGCACTTGAGAGCCAATTCCTTCTAGGCTTTGTGTGACTACTATTGTGGTGAAACATAGGCCTATACAATTAATATAATATATTATTAAAATATGATTTTGTTGTTTCAGGTTGAAAGCAATTGGTGCTTCAATATTTATATTCCCTAGCCTGCAATCAAATGCAAGGTAAGCACCTTACACTAATATTAACATCTGTATTTTTTATTATTATTAAGGCTCCGGTCTCCCTAAAATCAGTGTTCTTGCGGAATTTATCAGGAAAGTAATATTTTTTTTTAGTCATCAGAAAAGCAATGAATGAAATATATTTAACGTTATTTTAAAGTGTGAGATTTGAAGTATCCAAAACATTTTATTTTTAATTTGACGCTACTTTTAATAGCTTTGTGAGGCTTTAAACATACCTATATTTACGTTCCACGCGTAGAAGGTCTCATTCATGCATATGCCACTAAAAAAATATAACAAAAACAAGAAATGTATTCGGATTACATTTTTTGTCGGCAAATCCTCCACAATAAGTTATCTAGTTACTTTTTTCAAAATAGTTTCAATTTCTTATTTAAAGTGCTTTAAATAGCTATAAATTTATGAATTCGTTATAATATTCTTTTCGTGTCGTGTGAGTGAATGAGACCTTCTACGTGTGGAACGTAAATATAGGTATGTTTAAAGCCTCACAAAGCTTCAAAAAGTGGCGTCAAAAAAAAGAAATATGTTTTGGAAACTTAAACAAATCTCACACTTTAAAATAACGTAAAATATATTTTATTTATTGCTTTTCTTATGACTAAAAAAATATTTATTTTCTGATAAATTCCGCAAGATCACTCATTTTAGGGAGACCGGAGCCTTAACTGCCTCCGCGGTTTTACCCGCGTTCCTCGTGTTTTAAATCTACCTGCCAAATTTTAATCTATCGGCGTGATTGAGTAACAATCCCTCACTTATAATATTTCTTTACAAATATATGTAGTTAAATACAATTTTAGCAGAAAGTAATAATTATTATTAGTAGCTGTAAAATCTTATTAAAGATTGTTTGAATTTAATCATGATTATTTGGTTTTTATTTAATTAAAGATATTTTAAATCATTTAAAAAATTTCTTACAGGCAGGATTTTTATTTGTCAATGAATGGGATGACCTGCTTCTAGGTGCAAAAGCACCATAATATTTTTTATTATGATAGAATGGTTTAGTGTTATCAGAGGATATAGCTGATGCCTCTTTGTCAGAAATTGGATGAGCCTCTTGTTACAATTGAGGTGAGAGTTTTTTGATCAGTGGTAAATTATTGAAATGCATATTTTTTTATAAATGCCTATTACAGTAGTGGTGTCATATTGGCAGGTAGATTGCTGACTCCAGCACAATGCAGCAGGCCGTCGATCCTCTCGCGACTACCAGCACGGTAATTGTTTTTTTATTTTCATTACTGATGTTTGTTTTTATTCAAATACAACGCAGCCCTGACCTCTAAACTAGGGAAACGTGTGTGCCAGGAGCAAGAATCTATATGAACCGTTTTTTCAAAACTCAAATAAGTGGCATCTGGTTTTTAATTTGAATCCGTGTTTCTATGTATTTATCAGATCAATAGTTCTTCCAAGTTCTAAGCACCCTTATTTATCTAGCGATTGAAAAATCCCTTGGCCCTACGGTAAATTTAAAAAGGGTATTTTTTATACTAAGCACTTTCATAGGGACGCTATATTAGCCATGTTAGTGCCATCATTTTGGCGCAAAGGTGTGTTTACTAAAATTCTACAGAAAACAAAAGAACTTCGTAAAAACAAAATAGTGTGTTATGGTATTTTGTATCTTACTTGTGATATTGCGTACAATAAAATGGTTGCTTCATTTTGGTCGAGTAGGTAATGAATGTATGGAACGGCTGATAATTTTTTCGTGATTTCACAGTTAGTCCCATAGTAAAAGTTGTTCATATTGATGAGTATTTCCATCCTTGCAAATATTGCCAGTGACTAAAAAATCACCCAGTATACAAGGTGGATATGACGGTCGAGCATTAAATTTAAACACCATCATTACAAGTGCATTAAAGCACAATAACGCAGTCGAAAACGATTGTAGAACTAAATAAAAAAATCAAAATTTCAAAGAAAAATAAAAAAAAAATAGTTAAGTACATCGTCGCTTAACTATTCGAATATGGGTTTTTTGGCTGAAATAAAGAAATTATTATTATTAAATAAGAGGCGCGGCGCAGGCGATACGCTTTCTTCGTCTCACATAACGTGTTCGATTAGACAGAGAAATGGAGGCAGCGCGAGGATCATTGGTTTGCTCGGGTTTTTATCCGACCTACTTTAGCCTAGTGAATTTGCTAGGCATCTAAGTACATTAGAAGTTAAATTGATAAAACGATAATTTCTGTGGCTAAACTACTCGATGGATTTAAATGATTTTTTCGTATACGGTTTAAAAACATCGTGATAAAGTTCTGGTTTTAATTTAATGAACAACCGTTTTCTCCACCTTGTATAATGTACGCACTATACAGGTGAACCAAATGAATGCCCCCTGGAGGGAATGTCTGTATAATATATGTAAAATGTTAAAAATGAAAAATGTTGTCAATTGAATATCAATCCCACAGCCAACGGCAGAGCCCATCAATGGCGCGCCGCCTGATGAGTCCGCACGCCGGCAAGGGCGGATGACAAATCAGTTACAGTTCCTTCAAAAAAATGTAATGAAGGCAGTGTGGAAGCATCAGTTTGCGTGGCCCTTTCACCAACCAGTAGATGCCAAGAAATTAAATCTTCCCGTACGTATTACACCTTCAAATCGAAAATATCTTAAATTTACATCGGTAGACCGAAGGGACCAAAACCATCTTGAGAATAAACCAACATAAAACAAATTATAAAAAATTTCAGGATTACCACAAAATCATAAAGAAGCCTATGGACTTAGGAACTATTAAAAAACGTCTCGAGTCAAACTACTACTACTCGGCTCAAGAATGTATCCAGGATTTCAACACAATGTTCACAAACTGTTACGTTTACAACAAACCCGGCGAGGATGTAGTCGTCATGGCGCAAACTTTAGAAAAATTATTCTTAAATCGGGTAAGTAACCTCGTGTGATTCGTTCGTACGTACGACTTGTCTAAGTTCAGAAAAATAATTATCTCCGACTAAGGTTCAATTCACATTAGTGATGAAGAGAAGGGAATGAAAGCAAAGTGAATTTTTGAAGCTAAATTGTATAATTGAACTTTATCTCGAATTGTATAACGTACAAATTCATTTTAGCGGTTTCTCTCGGAGTTGCCAGTGTTGCGGGAATTTTCGAGATTCCTCGGGATGACACAGCAACATAGCAGTTTTTAGTGTAATATTCAATAATGTGATGAATAACTTAACATGTATAATGTAAACATAATTAAGCTGTGTAATATCTTATTAAATTAATAAAAATCATAATATTTAGAATACCTACATATAAAAGAGATAATGTTGGATTTGTTATGTAGAATTTTGTTCCTAAAATTAGCTTCGCTTCCATTCTCTTATGTGAATATCACCAACATGAGACTGATATCTTACAGATAGCTCAAATGGAGAAGGAAGAGAAGGAGATCGAGATGCCGTCGAAGGGAGGCAAGGGCAGTGTGAAAAAGCGCGGTGGATCTGTTGGATCTGGGCCTGGGGTGGGAGTGGGTGTAGGTGTAGGTGTCGGTAGTGCGGCGGGTGGCACCCCTGCGGCGCCGGCGCCGGGCGCGCCGCGCGTCCCCAAGCCGGCCCCGCCGCCGCACCCCGCGCTGGTGGGCTCCACCAACACCACCACCACCACCACCACACCCGCGCTCCCCACACCGACTCCTACGCCCACACCGCCTGCCACACACACCGGCTTACCACAGCAGGTGAGAACGACTCACTTTTCGTATTTACAATAAAATTTTGTTATATATATATATATATACAGGATGTTACAAAACTACCCGTAAAGCCGAAAGGAGGTTAAATGGGGCCTTATAACGAGTCCATTCTCAATATTTAAGAACCGTAGTAACGCTGTATAACATACCCCAAAAAATATTATTATTTTCACTGATGTGCAAACACTATTTCAGTAAAATTAAAGAGTAAACTACGCAAAATGTACCTACATTTCTACCTAATTCGCGGAACGACAAAAATAATAATCGTAAATTGACAACATATATTTTTTTTCAACTTGACATTTTTTGAAACCAGTACTTGAGTATAATGACATCCCTCAATACAAGGATGTCATTATATAGTTATATTATATACAGTAGCAAACATTTATGAATGAAATATAGAAAAACTATTAAAGTAGACAATTAATAGGTAAAATAGGTATGTATGCCTTTCTGTTAAATATAATATAAAATATACCTATATAAATATATATATAATATATACCTTCCAAACTTTTGAAATTAGACTCATTCTCAGCCTGGTACTCTTCAGCACTTAAAAAGGTAATTAAAGAGAAGCATAAATATCGTCGTAAATACAAAGTTTATAATAATCGGTCTGACTTGCATTCATTTAATTTACTTCGCGAGAGAGTTAAAACTATGGAGCAACTTTGTTTTCATGACTACATCAACACTGTTGAAAGTTCTATAGAGAAACAACCCAAAAGATTTTGGTCCTACTTGAAATCTAGGTCAAAGACTAATACAATTCCTAGTACTGTCCGCTATCAGGGTTCTGTCGCCGATTCTGGAGAGAGCGTATGTAACTTGTTTTCAAATTATTTCCAATCTACTTTCTTAAATCTTAGTAACTCTGATAAACAAGATATTTCTTCTATTTCTTACGGAAATTATGCTGTAGCAGACATTTTTTCTATTTCTATCGACGTCACAGAAGTCCACAATTTGCTCTTAAAACTAGATTTGTCCAAGTCAGCCGGACCTGATCATTTACCAGCTCGATTTTTGGTCGGTTGTGCTAAATCTATTGCCATTCCTATCTCCCTGTTATTTCAAAAGTCACTGCAAGACTGCACGGTCCCTAAGATTTGGAAGTCAGCTTTTATTACTCCAGTTCACAAAAAAGGATCTAAAGCGGAAGTTACTAACTATAGACCGATCTCTAAGCTATGCATTGTTTCCAAAGTCTTTGAACGTGTTGTTTACAATCAAATATACGCAGCTCTCAGTCATTCATTTAACCCTTCTCAGCATGGTTTCTTGAAAGGTAGATCAACTGTATCTAACCTAGTCCTATTAAATGATTTTGTGACTAGATCAATGGACGCAGGTCTTCAAGTCGATGTAGTCTATACAGACTATAGTAAGGCATTTGATAGAATTGATCATAAATTATTAGTTGCTAAACTATCAGATATTGGAATCAGAGGCGATCTTCTACGATGGCTCTCATCTTACTTAGATAATAGGTCTCAAGCAGTGGCCATAAATAATTATGTTTCCAGCTGGATCCCTGTTCCTAGTGGTGTTCCTCAAGGATCATTACTCGGCCCTTTACTTTTTGTGATCTTTTTAAATGATATCGAGCAATGTTTTAAGTTCTCCCATCTCTTGTGTTTCGCCGATGATATGAAAATATATACCGCTATATCTTCACAAGACGATGTTGCTAAGCTACAGTCTGATCTTACTCGCCTAAATGATTTCTGTCTACTGAACCAACTTGACCTTAATCCTGACAAATGTTCAGTCGTCACATTTACACGTAAAAAGTCAATAATCAACTCTGACTACTCTCTAAAAGGGAAGTTGTTGTTGAAACAGCCACTTGTACGAGATTTAGGTGTTACCCACGACTCTTAAGTTGTTATTTGATGTCCACCATATAATATCCAAAGCATCTCGAGCATTGGGTTTTGTGATGCGCAACTCCAAATGTTTTACCAGAGTGAAAACTATGAAAATGTCAGAAGTAACCTGGAATACGCATCACAAATATGGAACCCAAGGTACAATACCTACATAAATAGAATCGAGAATATACAAAGGAAATTCATTAAATATTTGTGTTACCGAACTCACATTAAATATGATTCCACTAATTACTTTGAATTGTGTAAAAAACACCATCTCCTGCCACTTCAATCTCGACGCGATATTGCTGACCAGGTCCTTCTCTCCAAAATTGCCACTGGATCTATTGACTGTCCCGAACTGCTAACACTAATTCAGCTTAACACGCCTACCAAATGTTTTCGGCAAAGCCCCATCCGACATGTACCGGTTGTGTCTTCCAATTACAGGCAAAATAGTTACGTGTGGCGAGCTAGCAATGCATATAATAGCATATCTAAATCAATTGATATGGATATTTTTAATATGAATACTTCAACACTGAGGCGTCGGCTTAGTCAGCAATTCCTTTGTAACTAGGTTTATAATATATAATTAAATAGGCAACTATTTAACTGGAGCGTGCTTGAACAAAATATGTTAAATATTACAATGCGTACCTCTCATCGTCATGTAAAGTTTTTATAATATTATTTTTTATGACAGTAACGACATTCAGATTAGTATTATGTAGCTATCAGTGAGGACCTTTCATTGGCTCACCTATTTCTTATAAAGATACCCTACACACAATGTTTTGTAAGCTGTTGGTCCCCCAATAAAATAAAATAAAATAAATAAATAATCTGGTTTCCTGACATGACAGCTTACTAGGGTTGACAAAATTTTTGGCTTTGATAATTAATTATATTTTTACGGGGTATTTTGTAACACGTTGTATACTGATATATTCTGGGACATTATTCCTCACACACGGCCATCTGACCCCAAACTAAGCAGAGCTTGTGCTATGGAAATCAGATAACTGATATACTACATATACTACTTTTCTTTTTGTAAATACATACATAATATGGATAATTACACCCAGACACAGGACAAACAGACATGTTCACGCTCACAAATGTTTGTCCTGAGTGGGAATCGAACCCACGACCTGCGGCGTGATAGATAGGGTATCTTACCAACCACGACAACCGGCCCATCAATAAGTAATACACTTCTCATTAGAAAAGTTACTGTTTGTTTTAAAATGCTAATAGTATTCTTTTCACCAGGTAACGACGCAACCGTCGAGTTTCCATGTGGCCCAGCCCGCAGCGCCCCCGGTCTCGACTATACCGGCGGTTGCTTTATCTCAGACTCAGCCTGCTAAGGTTAGTACCGTACCGTTAGTTCTATGAACAACTATTTGAATATAACTTGTATGTAATATTAGGTTTGTATGTTATGATCTCTTACCATCAAACCCAGATTAAGGTATGATATTAGTATGTATGTTCTTAAGGTAAAGAAAGGTGTGAAGAGAAAAGCCGACACGACAACACCAATGGGCAGCTCTTTCGAAGGAGGATACACAACTCCGACGATCGATCAGCAAAGTGGTCCTAAACCAGCTAAAATCTCTACCAGAAGAGAAAGTGGACGACAGAAGAAGGTATGATTATGAAAGAAACAAATTCATTTAATAGTGTTATCAACATTAAATAATACTTATATTTTAATTTGTGCAGGCGAGTCGAACAGCAGATGACAATTTCAAAATAGGAGGATTATCTCCGAGTGTCGGGGGGGCCGGTGCTTCTCACCACTCCGTTATGACACCGCAGCTAGCTAAGAATAAAGAAAAGCTCTCTGATGCTCTCAAGAGTTGTAATGAAATATTAAAAGAGCTGTTTTCTAAGAAGCATTCGGTAAGTACCCCACGCAATATTTTTAAGGTATGAGCAATTGTGTAATAAAATCGAATATGCAAACTCCTTTGACGCGGCATAAAGCGCCTGCAACAATAGAAAATATCACAAATAAAAAATCATTGTGAGTAATTTGCAGACTACCTACTTGAGTATAATATAAAACAGAGTTTTAATATCTTCTTTCAAATTTCATTACACATTTGCAGGTTTAATTTGTGTATGTACTTTGTGTTTTATTTTCATTTCACAATATCAAGCTGATATATCAAGATGATGAAACTATAACTTCCTACTAATAAGTAGGTAGGTACTTACTATGTATGTAACAGTACTTATTTGTATAAAGCAAAAAAATTTGGTAATGGATCGATATTGTAGAATGAAAATAAGAATCATTACCAGTGGGTCTAATAACAACATATTGGTAATTGGTGATTCATGTTTCCTTCATATCAGTATTTAAATCGTAAATGGCGATACTGGTCGGCTCTCAGATGTGTTTTCCTATAGAAAGTTTTGCACCCCTTTTCATTGCCTTTCATTGATTGAATTCAAAATGTGTTTCTTTCATTGTATCAATGAGTATTAGTATAATGCCAAGTTTCAAATAAATCTGAACAGAAATAAAATATTGCCCATACAAACTGCAACCAAAGTGGCAAAGTTTAGTTTATTGTGTCAAAGAGTATTACAAAGTTTCAATTAAACACAAAGTTATATTATAATACAAAATTTCGATCAAATTTGACAAGAAGAATATTATTTCCCATTTAAATTTTATCACTCACTGAACCCCTTTTGAGGGATAGTTTTGATAGGGTGCTAATTAAACTAACTTCTATTTAATATAATAGCATTATTCTTCTCCAAAAATCTGCATCATCCTCTGAATTACTAAGTCGGCCACCATCGATGCGCGTCTAAAAATTCTATCTTAGCCACTATATATCTTCGATGTAAGCTACTGTAAGTATATCTTAGCATGGTAGTATTTTTTAACATCTACATTTGTAAACAGTTAAAAAAAAATAACCACGAATGTATGGCCATAACTTCTAACCTAAAGTATCCATCCATGTCGTTTCTGAATAGGAAGAGAATTTAGAAGTTATTATGTGTAGAGTTGTAAAAACCGTGGCTGAATTAGTAAATTAGGTGGTGATGTGTAAATCAGTGGGACAAGTAAAAATAATTGTTGTTCTTTATTTGACGGTGCTCAATTGGATTTAAGTTTGGCGATTGAGCAGGCTATAGTAGGACATTAATATTAGCTGGAGCAAGTGTGTTTGTAACGAGTCTGGCAGTGTGTGGACGTGCATTATCATGGATATGGATAAGCAGAAATGAAGCACCAATTTGGGTCCGCAAAGGAATAACATCTGATACAATCGTTTCAGCGTAAATCTGTACATTGAGATTGCCTCTGATCCAAATCAGTTCGGTTCTTCCGCCGATCCAAATACCCGCCCATATTATGATTGTTCCACCACTGTATGCATGGACCTCCAGTCATGATTTTAAACGTTCTTGGCGTTCAGGGGTTCTCCAATACCGTGTACGTCTAGCCTCATGCCAATGCGAGATTCATCAGAAAAAACGCCACTCTTCTGCCCAATTTCTGTGTTCACGAGCCCATTATAAACGGGCTCTGCGATTGCGGGGCTCAATAGCTGGTACACGTAGCGGCCGTCGGGAACGGAGATCTTCATGCAAGCAATTTCTTATAGTTTGATCGCTCATTAACATCTCTGAAAAGCTATGAAGTTTCGTAAACAACATCATCGCGGTCATCGTATGATTTCGTCGAGCAGTAATTTGTAATGATCGATCTTGTGTCTGTTCCCGCAGTGCTACGACATTGGTTCTTCAAAATATCTGAAATTGCAAAAAAAAATTACGAGATTTTTCGCTATTAAATTACCCCTGTACCGCATGTCAAAAAGTTGTAAAATTTGTAAGAAAACACATTTTCCCCGAAAATAAAAATATGTAATTTTTTTAATTTAAAAATGTTTGAAGATGATTTGTTTTTTATTACTGATTATGACGTACCTATTGGAATGTCCAAAACCTAAAAATTAAATTCGCGAAACAACCAGCATTGAATTTTTTTTTCTATTTGCCTAATCTTCTTTTTAAAAATAAATAATAATGTTTAAATATCTTGAGATACTTGAGGTTCACTTTGCGAATGCCTCTCCTACAACCCCTTAACGGATTCGTAAAGAATATAACCAGTAACCCTGTATACACCGTCCGTAGCTACCCGAGCTGCCAAATTTAAGTTAGGAGTTCTGGAAGTGGTCCATAGGATTTGTTGTTATGTCAGTCAGAATAATTGAATGCCAAAAGGCAAATTGTTTATCGGTGGAGGTGAATATTGGGAGGTATTGACATATCATCATTCCCTGAAAAATAACCACTTCACAATGCGATTTTATGAGTCAATCCTATATAAATGTGTCTTTTCTACTTAAACTACCGACTATCATGCCTAGACCATCTGTACTGTAAAGAGACCTTAGATATTTGTAAAATATAAGAGTCTTTACTAGGGGTCTATCGTTACTAGTTACAAGGGGTCAAGTGTCTCGAAACGGTTCGTGTGCTCAGCCCATTGCTGGGTGCACGTGCTTTGCTTTGTGCGGTGGCACTGTACTAAAAAAAATAAGCCTAATCTAAGACTATCCACTATATATAATTGATAAATGACAATTTACAAATTAAAATCTTATATAAAAGAAATATGAATCATCTAATGTGATGAAATAGCTCTTGGTGTTTTATTCTATTTTGTTGAAACTAATACTATTTGAACAGTGTTAGTTAACGAAATTTTAAAAGATTTATGCAGATAAAAAATTGTTTGACAGGGCTATGCCTGGCCGTTTTACAAACCGGTCGACGCTGAATTGCTTGGACTTCATGATTATTTTGATATTATTAAGAAACCAATGGATCTTGGGACTGTGAAACAAAAGATGGATAGTAGAGCATACAAGACTGCCGCCGAGTTCGCTGGCGATGTGCGTCTAATATTTACAAATTGCTATAAGTATAACCCGCCAGACCATGACGTGGTAGCAATGGCACGAAAGCTTCAAGATGTATTTGAAATGAGGTCAGTATGAGTACCTGCATATAATATAATTACTTTCATTATTTGTTCCTTAACTTCAAACATAACAGACATAATGGTTATTGTAGGTATGCGAAAATCCCCGACGAGCCTGTCCATGTTGGGGTTCCACACATGGATAAGGGAAGCTCAGCATCAAGCTCGGAATCAGGGTCTGAATCAGACTCCGAATCGGATGATTCCGAAGAAGAGAGGAACAATAAAGTGAAATTGTTGGAGAAGGAATTGCTCACGCTGCAGGAAAAAATGAGAAAGCTCGTTGAGGAATCTAATAACAAAAAGAAAGCCAAGAAAAAAGTGAAAGACAAGCAGAAGAAGCAGATAACAAATAGTGCGGTGCCCAAAGTGAACGCAACTACTGCATACGCCGCTAAGGCCAATAATATTGGCGACACCTTAAGTAAGTATTAATTTTTGAAATCTATCATTATATTGATTAGATTTTTGGAACGTAGCTAGACACGCTAGAGACGCGTCTTGCGGTAGGAGTTGACTGGCAGAAAAGGTAATGTAACGAAAAAGCGTTATATGGGTGTTTGTGTGTGTAATTTTATAAAAGACAGACGTGACGTCACCAGTAATGCCCCCCCCCCCCCTCCATGCGACTTTCTCTCTCTGTCTGTCTCTATTATATACGAGTATTTGTGAATTGGATAAGTTTTTTTTTTTAATTGTCTTAATTCATATGTGAGTTAAATTGTCTTGAACTGGGTGGAAGAAGGTTACAGTGAACGTGGAATGGGTACTGCCGTATTTTTAGTGTATGATTATTGTAAATTTGTTTGTGCAAGGCTTCGCAGGGAATTTAATTCTTGCAAAGTGATAACTCTTTCCAACCTTGTAGTTGGAACCATCATCAACCAACCATCCCTCGTACTTTGTAGTTTATGTATTGTTACAGCCCAGCACAATACCTAAACGGAAGTATTCGTCTTTCTACCTTTCCATAACGGCCTTTTACTCACTCACTCACTCCGAAAGTTCTTGACGCCATTTAGATTTTTTATAATTTTAATATACCCAGTGACACTCGCGCAATAAAGACGAATCTAACGACATATCATTCACCAAAATCGGTTCAGCTGTTTAGTAGTTACGAGCCCTCCTTTTTTGACTGTTTGTTTTATTAATAAATTCTTATACAATGAATTAATTTTATTCTCAAATGACAATGAGTCGATTTATTCAAATTTACGGCTTGTAGCATATTACTATGTAGGCTGTCATATCTCCATTTTAACATTTCATGTAATTGCAGTCTGTTAAATCGATAGAGGACTTCATTCAATAGAAACAAAAAAATGTTCTGTTGTGAAATATCCTAAGCATCGCGTGTCATATCCGTCGCGCTTTTATAATATCATTACATTAGCTTTTCCCCGCGGTTCACCTGTTTTCCCGGGATAAAGAGTGTCCAAGGTTTCTCTCTACGTGATCCAAACTTCCCTCTGCCAAAATTAACTAAAATCGGTTCAGCTATTAAAACAACTTTTCGAAATCGAACGCAAATATTGTTTGAATAAAGACTGGCTAAAAAAAACTGTAAATTTTCATAATTGCGAAAATGTCTCAAATGTAAATATGTTTTTTTTTTATTGGTCTACAAAACTGGGCGTTACACATCCCAAAACTAAAGGCGCCTTTTATTTTCTCATAGAGGTGATGAAAAGTAGAGTGTAACACTCAGGCGCAAAATATATTTTTGGCTCGGGCGACGTACTTTGAATCCCTCGCTACGTCTAGGATTCAAAAAAGCGCCCTCGACGTAAAAATATTATTTTGCTCCCTTATGATACAATCTACTATTAATGTGGTACGATTCAGCGGGCAGCGGTCCTCGCGGCAAGCCGGGCGGAAAGCGTGGCGCCGGAGGCGGGACGGGTGGCGCTGCAAGCGGTGGCGGCGGCGGTGGCGGCAGCGGCGGCAAGGCGGGCGCGCGCGCGGCGCCGGCCGGCAAGAAGAAGAGCGCGCCGCCCGCCGCCGCGCCCGCCGCGCACGCGCACCCGCACGCGCACGCGCACGCGCCGCCGCACCCGCCCGACTCCGAGGACGAGGACGTCGCCAAGCCCATGTCGTACGACGAGAAGCGACAGCTCTCGCTTGACATCAACAAACTACCTGGTATGTTACGATACCTACTTTTTATTTCCCTATTTGTTTACCATTTATCTCATAGCAGTTTTTACCGTATCAAACCCGTCACAGACGTAGCTATACTATAATATATATTTTGCCCTCACTCGGTCTGCAGTCGTCCTTGCAAGCGCACGGTTTTAAAGCTTATTTTCTGTATAGGATGTTCAAATTTTGAAATAACACTATAATCAATCTAGGTACCTAAATTAATTCGAAAAGAGCACTACTCTTAGATCTAACTGAAAGTTCCTCAGAGGATGATTCCGATGCTGTATTTGATATGCATGTTGCCTTGTCAGGAACGAAAAATAGAACCATCTGGGTAGAGTCGCATATAAAACAAAAGAGAACTCGAGGCGAATTTAATTTGTATTATGATTTATCATCGAATAAATTTGCACAGTAGTTTAGAAGTTCAAGATCGGCATTTATCGAGCTTCATGCATTGATGGTAAAATTAGTTTTAGCAAAATAAAAAATATATTTTTTTTAGTTTCTTATGAGGGTGTACTATACACATCTGCTTACCCCCTAAAACCGTATAGGCGTGATATTATGTTATGGAATGGTGAAACAATACATAGTGTGGCGTTAAAAAAAAAAATGAATTTGAAGAAAGAAAAGAAAATAAATTTACACCACTTTGAAACATAAAAATATATTGTTATAATCTTAAGGCTCCAGTCTCCCTAAAATCAGTGTTCTTGCGGATTTTATCAGAAAAGAAATATTGTTTTTTAGTCATCAGAAAAGCAATAAATGAAATATATTTTACGTTATTTTAAAGTGTGAGATTTGAAGTTTCCAATACATATTTTATTTTTTAATTTGACGCCACTTTTATTAGCTTTGTGAGGCTTTAAACATACCTCTATTTACGTTCCACGCGTAGAGGGTCTCATTCATGCACACGCCACGAAAAAAATATAACGAAAACAAGAAATGTATTCAGATTACATTTGTCAGCAAATCCTCTACAATAATCTTATCTAGTTACTTTTTTTCAAAATCGTCGTCAAAACTAAACAAATAAAACATAAAACGCATCAAAATTCCATTCAATTCCGCTGGGAATTGACAGCGTTCGTTGTGTTATATGTTTAGTCTCGGTAAATTTATTTCAAATGATTTTTTGAATGCATATTTTTTTTATTCGACAGATAAGTAGTTGCTTTCAGAGTGGTTAAAGTCTGATTTCTCTAAACCATTACTTTGTAATAGAAAAAAAATATATGTTGCAAGGGTCAAATTCAGAAATTTATAACTTTTTAAAGCAATTTAAATAAGAAATTGAGACAATTTTGATAAAAAGTAACTAGATAAGATTATTGTAGAGGATTTGCCGACAAATGTAATCTGAATACATTTCTTGTTTTTGTTATATTTTTTTCGTAGCGTGTGCATGAATGAGACCCTCTACGCGTGGAACGTAAATAGAGGTATGTTTAAAGCCTCACAAAGCTAATAAAAGTGGCGTCAAATTAAAAAATAAAATATGTATTGGAAATTTCAAATCTCACACTTTAAAATAACGTAAAATATATTTCATTTATTGCTTTTCTGATGACTAAAAAACAATATTTCTTATCTGATAAATTCCGCAAGAACACTGATTTTAGGGAGACTGGAGCCTTAATCTTAATATATATATTTCTTGTGTGCGTGTGTATGTGACTGAACTCCTCCTAAACGACTGGACCGATTTGAATTAAATTTTGTGTGTATATATGAGTGGGTCCCTGGATGGTTTTAAAATACAATTGGACCCGGTAGATGGCGTCGTAATCGAGTTTGGACAGGACAACGTCTGTTGGGACAGCTAGTATATATATAAATCTGTCACGATGTTTGTCCGCGATGGATTCCTAAACTACTTAACCGATTTTAAATTAAATTGGCACACCGTGAGCAGTCTGGTCCAACTTGAGAGATAGGATAAACGGCTGGACCGATTTGGATGAAATTTTGTGTATGAGTTGGACAGGACAACGTCTGTTGGGACAGCTAGTATATATATATATATATAAATCTCCTGTCACGATGTTTGTCCGCGATGGATTCCTAAACTACTTAACCGATTTTAAATTAAATTGGCACACCGTGAGCAGTAGGGTCCAACTTGAGAGATAGGATAAACGGCTGGACCGATTTGGATGAAATTTTGTGTATGAGTTGGACAGGACAACGTCTGTTGGGACAGCTAGTATATATATATAAATCTCCTGTCACGATGTTTGTCCGCGATGGATTCCTAAACTACTTAACCGATTTTAAATTAAATTGGCACACCGTGAGCAGTCTGGTCCAACTTGAGAGATAGGATAAACGGCTGGACCGATTTGGATGAAATTTTGTGTATGAGTTGGACAGGACAACGTCTGTTGGGACAGCTAGTATATATATATATATAAATCTCCTGTCACGATGTTAGTCCGCGATGGATTCCTAAACTACTTAACCGATTTTAAATTAAATTGGCACACCGTGAGCAGTAAGGTCCAACTTGAGAGATAGGATAAACGGCTGGACCGATTTGGATGAAATTTTGTGTATGAGTTGGACAGGACAACGTCTGTTGGGACAGCTAGTATATATATATAAATCTCCTGTCACGATGTTTGTCCGCGATGGATTCCTAAACTACTTAACCGATTTTAAATTAAATTGGCACACCGTGAGCAGTTTGGTCCAACTTGAGAGATAGGATAAACGACTGGACCGATTTGGATGAAATTTTGTGTATGAGTTGGACAGGACAACGTCTGTTGGGACAGCTAGTTGTTATATAAATAAAAGATTATTTTATTTACATATTTACAATTAAGGTAAAAAATACAAACTATGATATATAGAAAACATCCTCAAAGCCCTCGCTGCTGTCGATAGGCAAGGTTATATAAATTAAGATGTCATTTTTAAAATATAAAATAAATAATAATAGAACGTAGATAATTAGTGACCTGTACTAACATTTAAAAAAAAATACATTTCAAAGGCAAATTGTACCCAGAAGCTTCCGTGCACCGAATACCGTAACCTTTATATAATTACACTTAAATTATTAATTTCTTACAATTGAATAAGTAGTACTAATTTAAAATTAAGGCGCAGAAAATAATTAAGACTAAAATTTTAAACAGTAAACTGAAAGAATTACGAAGTATCACTATAACGTTTTTTTTTAAATTAATATTGTCGTCACAAAAAAAGTCTGATGTGTTCATCCACTGTAGTATCCAAAGTAATTAATTAGAAAATACCTTATTAGTTGTAGGACTCACGAAAGAAAACATTTAATTTGATGCGGTTTTTTTGCGGTCTAGTCACTTAATCCAAATCGGATCAGTAGTTTTTGAGAAAATCGCGGACATAGATACCTTCATACATACATACATATATACATACGTGTCGAATAGAGAACCTTCCTTTTTTTGAAGTCGGTTAAAAAATGATATAAGAAGGAATGACACAATCATGCGAAAAAGTAAGCTCTGAAGAACATGCTGTACATGAAAAATATATCGTAATATAACATAATATATCGTAATATACCATAATATATATTAATATGCGATAATAATATATCAATATGCGAACTGGTATAGTTTGGTGACGTCACAGTAATATATATTATAGCTGCGTTTGCGGTCACTCAAAGATTGTATTGAAAATATATCGTAATATGCCGAGCTATAATTTATATTAATATATATTATAGCTACGTCTGTGACGGGCTTCAAGATGTTTTTAATACCGAGTGCCCCGGATCTAATTTGAATGATAGTTCTGTTATATACATACATCCTGCAGTGCGACAGTAATACATCTATGGAACATACTTTTATGTTCCATGCTATCAATGTCGTTTTGTAGAATTTAAATGTCCTTCTGGCTTTGTGTGCTTACCACCTTCGGCCACATCATCACCTACCATAGTGAGATTGTGGTCAAACACAAGCCTATATAAAGTAAAAAAAAAAAAAAAAATAACTCGATAAATTTGTTTATTGATTCATATGTTCTCCCAACAATTTGAAACGAATTCGATCTATATAATATTATGTGTCTTGTCTTGAAGGTGATAAACTCGGCAAGGTAGTGCACATAATTCAAAGCAGGGAGCCTTCTCTGCGTGACTCCAATCCGGACGAAATCGAGATCGATTTCGAAACTCTGAAACCATCCACGCTTCGAGAGCTAGAAAACTATGTGGCATCATGTCTTCGGAAAAAGACACGTAAGCCGCATTGTGAGTGGGGCTGACATTATTTATCTTTCCTATTTCCTTAGTCCTCACCATCATAATTACATTAATGCATTTCCTATTATTGTGCCGCTTGGTATCGATTATTTTTAAAAGCTTTTTAGGGTTCCGTACCTCAAAAGGTAAAAAAAGGAACCCTTATAAGATCACTTTCTTGTCCGTCTGTCCGTGTGTCACCACTGATTTTCTCAGGAACGGATGGACCTAGCAAGTTAAAATTTATACCAGATACTGAGGTCTATCCCTATTAGGTGTATAAAAATCAAGGTCCTGAGTCAACACGATAAAAAGATATGTGTGAATTTAGATTTTCGCGAATACTTGTAAGTACCAAAATTTACCTTAATTTTCAACTTTTTTATATTGCGGAATTTTCCCTTTGTGCTGTAAGACCTTGCTTTGAGCCAAAATTGACAATTCTAGGTCAACCGGAAGTACCCTATAGGTTGACATAGAATCACGAAATTTGGCAAAATGCAAGGTTTTACAGCACAAATAAAGGAAAAATTCCAAAAAAAGTTGAAAATTAAAGGGTGTCCCCATACATACATAGTTACGCCAATTAATAAAGACCTGAGTTGTATGGGCGCTCATACAATTAATTGGCACCAACCTCAAATAAGGTAAATAAATTAAATTGAGCATTTCTCGTGATGGATGAACGATGGACGAAGTTTGTACGGATCCCTCGGTGCGCGAGTCCGTCTCGCATTTGGCCGGTTTTTTTTTTAAGTATGACGCCTCTGTTTTTTATTTTAAGTACTGTTATGTTACTATTTTGCTGTTTGACATTAATTTCTGCTTGTTTTCGAAAACTAATAAACAACGTCTTTCTCCCTTCACTCCTATCCTTCCTATTTTCCATTTAGTTAAATAATGTTAGTTCAACTCATAACTACCTACCTATTTTGTATATTCCGATAAAATGCAGTTGCTGACTCTTATTTTAATTTACAGATCGTAAAGTGTCTGGAAAATCTAAAGATGAACAAATGGCGGAGAAGAAGCAAGAATTAGAAAAGCGATTACAAGATGTGTCAGGACAACTAGGAACAAATAAAAAACAACAACAGAAGAAAGGTATAATTGTCGGAATTAAATTGAATTTGGAACCTGTCATTCTCATATTATGAATATTCATTGTGTATTATCGCAGCAATCTTTGTTAAATATTCTTGTGATATTAAAATTAAGTAGGAAGATAAAGGGAACCGATTTGCTGTGATAGCATTACACAAATTAGGTATGAAGAAAATGCAATTTTTTAATCTCCATCTGCTTGGTATTAGTGGAATGTTTGTGTACCAGGCTATTGTTAGGTATAATGAAACGTCTTCCGTTTTTGTCAAAAAAAGGCGATCAAAGCAGTGAAAGAAAGAAGATTTTATCAAGGGAAATAATAAGAATATTGCTTTATTTGTTATTACTTAACCATTACATGACGCATTATTAACCGATAGTTTAAAAAAAATGATTAGGGTGATAAAAATTAAAACAACTTCTTAAGTGGTACGCAAAGATAAACATAAAAAAAAATACTGATGCGAAATAATGACCGTGTTTATGCTCAAAGTGCTAGAGAAGCTTCTCAATTAGTCGGTAGGGTACAACATGGGCTTCAGTGATGGTTTGGTGGGGTGTTAGCTATCAAGGAGGGACAGCCATTTTTTTATTTTTTTTTTAAAAATGCATCATAACATTGGCCCGATAAAATTCTTGAGAAGGTGGTTAAGCCTCTTAACAACATTATGTTCCATAACCAAGAATGGTCCTTTCAGTAAGACTCTGTACCAGGTTATAAAGCTCAATCCATGCATGCGTGGCTGGATATGAACATTTCTGACTTCATCAGACCTGAAGACTGCCCGTCATCTAGTCCCACTCTTAATCCGCTTGATTATGATTTATGGTCTCTTTTAGAGAGTATGGCATGCTCTAAACGCCATGATAATTTGGAGTCCCTAAAACATTCCATAAGATTTTCAGTGGTGAATGTTCCCATGAAGAAAGTGCGTTTTTTTATATCGACAACTGGCCACAACGTTTAAAGGATTGTATTAAGGCTAATCGAGATCATTTTGAATGAGCTTCATATTTTTTAAATGCTATTATATTAGGGGTTAAAGTATGAAATTGCCGATTTGTACTGAAAAATTTAAATTTAACATATTTATTAAATCAAAATAATTACCATTATTATCTATACATTGCTGCCATCTAATAGGAAGGTCATTTATGCCTTTGCGATAGAACTCAGGTGATCTAGATTCGACAAACTGTGTGAAAGCATTTTGTACGGCCTCCTGAGAAGAAAACTTTTTATCACATAGAAAATTGTCCAAATCTCGAAAAAAATGGTAGTTCGTTGGACGAATGGTTTCTAATTGCAGTTCCTGTAGAGTTAAAACGGTTTCTCGTGCTGTATGAGGTCTGGCGTTATCATGGAGCAATAATGGTGAAGATCGATTCATGAGTCGGGGCTGTTTCACTGCTAGTTTTGCTATCATTGTTCGGAGTTCGGCACAGTAGACATCTGCCGTTATTGCTTGACCAGATCTGAGAAAGCTTTAGTGAATAACACCATGCTGAGACCACCAAATAGTTAACCATTACCTTTTTATTGGTAAGCTTTGGTTTAGGACACTGTTGCGGCGTCTGTCTTGGGGTCAGCCATTGCATTTTTCACTTACGATTATCGTAAAGAATCCACTTTTCATCACATGTCACAATTTGATCCAATATTCCTTAATTTCTGTATCGATTCAACAAGGCAACACAAGTTTCAACACGAGTTTCTTCCTGCAGATCAGTCAAATCATGAGGCACCCATTTTTCATATTTTTTTATTTTATTGATTTGACGCAAATGAGTCAATATTGTTGGTAATGTAACGTTAAACCATGCCGTTAATTCCTGGGTAGTTTGGCTCAGATCGGCTTCCACCATCTCTTTCAATTCATTGTTATTCACCTGTGTGGGCGGTCTTCCACGTGGTTCGTTCTTCAAATCAAAGTTTTCATCACGAAAGCGTTTAAACCAAAATCGCGCCGAGCGTTCATTAGCAGTCCCCTCTCCAAACGCAACATTGATATTGCGAGCTGTTTCTGTCGCGTTAGTTCGGCGTCGGAACTCGTATTCAAAAATCACTCGAATTTTCGAAGTATCCATCTTTCTTGTCTAAGCTGAATAAAAAAAACAACTGAAAGTCGATAATCGAATGTTGCACATTTTTTAAAAGAAGAACCTCATTCAAAGTCAAAGTCAAAGCCATTTATTCAGTTTAGGCCCTAGGAGGGCACTTATGAAGGTCGATTTTACTGAAGCTACCACCGATTCGGAAATCAGCCTTCATCTGAGAAGAACCGGCAAGAAACTCAGCAAGGTTACATTTTTTATATATTTTTCTTTTTTTTTATAATCTGACTATTGGCTATATTTTTTTCAATAACAATACAATATACAATTAATTAAATCAAAACGAAAAATACCAATACAAAGTAAATAATAAAATGTAACGCAAACAAGTTCTTATTAAATAATAGCGAATACGCTAATGGCTAAAACTAAAAAAATAAAAAAAACAATATGCAAAGTGCACCTGTGCAGAGTGAAACTATTTCCAAACATCCCTATCTTCAATATAATGAGCTACCTTGTAATAAGCCTTTTCCTTCAAAACTTTCTTTACGTAAAATTTGAAATTAAAATCGGTCATCTTGGTTACCGAGTTAGGTATTTTATTATAAAAAAAGCTCCAGCTCTGTGGCGAGACGAGCGCAGTCTAGTCGTGTAGCGAGTAATGCAAACAATTGTGTAAGGACGGGTACCAACTTAGCAAGCAATATTCAGCCCCTTGTTGGATTGTTACACATTTTGTTACAACGAGGATGTATATTTGTGACATGTTGTAGTTAAAAATTTTATGTGTCATTGAAAAGGTATGTTTTATTGGTTTAATGCTTGATACACTTCGATGCTTGCTCCCAAAAGCTTCACTCTGTTTCTTGCCGGCTCTTCTCTGTAAAAGCAACCTTCCGAACCGAGCGTTAGAGTCAGACTATTCATAAGTGCTTGTGAAGGCCTATTTGAATAAAAAATATTTTCATTTCATTTCACTCAAAAATCTCAAACCATGAAGGTTATATGTCGATTCGAAGTACCTATTACAATAAAACGGCAATTGCATACTTTAACACCTATTATTAATGTATAATCTAACGTACACACTGCAGTAATACATTTTTCATGTAATAGAAAAAAGACATTGTTGTTTTCCTTGTAACACTATGAATGGCAAGACTAGGTATATAACATGTTTTATTCCGGCAGAAGGTTGTAAGGAGGCGCTGGGCGGCGGCGGCGGCGGCGGCACAGGCGGCGGCGGCGGCATGTCGTCGTCGTCGAGCTCGTCGGACTCCTCCAACTCTTCCTCGAGCACCGACACCAGCTCCTCCGACAGCAGTGACAGTGAAGCAGGTTAGATCACATCGCCATGCGCCACCGCAACCGCGCCAGACACCTCTTGTACTCGATACCATCATTTCATCCGCATACACAAACATGACCGAGTTGGTATTCGACGAGAACCATACCATGTAAATGACACGTTTTAGTAATTAGATATTTAATGATATTTGCATTTATATTAGGAGGAATGTTTCACTTTATATGGATATGTTCAAAATGCTTCAGATATTATTAATAGATAATTCTAGGTTATTAGCATTTTTTTCACGATTATTTAAAAAGTGTAAAACTTGAAGGTTTCTACCTTTGCCAGTATTTTTTACGGTATGACCAAAATATGGTTGAGTTTGTTCTTTTATATCAAAATATATGGTTTGTGCAGTTTTAACCATTTATGTTAATTCTAGTCCGAAACTTGTGTCAGTGACAGAATGAGTGACAAGTTGCTATAACTCTCATCAATAAAGAGAAATTACATCTGAAAGAGTATTTGGGTTTATGTAGATTTAAAATTTGGAGTTGATATTATTCCATGCTCTTTTTATTTATGAACACCCAAAATTGAGAATTAGTCCAAAATCTATGTATGCTTATATTTTTTCTAATTTTTATATTATGAGTGAGTCATTTAAAATTCATCCAACGAATATTAATAGAATTAATGGAGAAATTTGAACGGGAATAAAAAATATATATGACGGAAATCTATCCATTAGCATTATTTCAAAATTTGCTACGGGTTTTCTTGGATGAGGGAAGGCAATATTATAACTTACTACTTACTATTTTTTGACTCAAATCAATAGGTTTGTGTAGCTTTTCCGATCGCTGGTATTTATAGAACCATTTTAGCTTTTGCCTTCCCATTATATATTTTATATATATATTATTTTTGTATAGCGTGGATGGGTGAGTGTTGCAGAATTAGTTTTGAATATGATTTTCATTACTGTGATATTGGAGGGGGACCTACCACCTTTAGATATGATTCAATAATATAATATGAATCAGAAGTCGGCTGCGCATTATAAGAAATGTTGGTAAAGGCACAAAACAGTTATTAGTGAAGAGGAGAAGCCAGCTTTGGTGTTCGCTGAAAATTAGAAACTGGTGCCGGTAAGAGAAAAAAAATGGTTTTCTTTCATAAACCAATAGGAAATACCTTTTCACATTAATATTTTTAACTATGTCATGTCCTCAATCGCGATGTTATTTCATTTTGCATCCTTTAAATATGTAACTTTTTATAAAACTTATTGGATGGATAGTTCAGATCTCACGGTACTAATCGCTTAAGAGTGTGGAATTTTAAACCCAATATGTTGAGTGTTGGAACTCGTCCGGGTCCGGTCCGAGTGTCGGAATGTGCGCACGAGGATAGGCAGTACAGTACAGTGTGTACAGTACAGTACAGTAGTATCGATCCGTACCGAAGCCGGCGCCGGCGAGGAGGCGAGCGGCGGCGGGCAGCTCCAGCTCTGTGGCGAGACGAGCGCAGTCTAGTCGTGTAGCGAGTAATGCAAACAATTGTGTAAGGACGGATACCAACTTAGCAAGCAATATTCAGCCCCTTGTTGGATTGTTACACATTTTGTTACAACGAGGATGTATATTTGTGACATGTTGTAGTTAAAAATTTTATGTGTCATTGAAAAGGTATGTTTTATTGGTTTAATGCTTGATACACTTCGATGCTTGCTCCCAAAAATTTAACGTGACGTGTGATCAAAATTGTATATACATGAATATCACCAGAAATAACCTAAAGCTGGCCTCCTTCCTTCACAAATTGTTTGCAAACTTGTTAATTATTTTTTACATGTGGATTGTAATATAATATGTCCATAATATACAATAATATGACGGCAGTAGTGCCCTTCATGTATACATAGTGATAGACCGTTAAAATATATTGTTCCAGAAGTTTTGTCGAGCAGCTCAATTACAAATTTATGATGTATTTTATGATTGTTAAACTCGTTTTCTCAAGATTTGACTTTATGAGTGAAATTTCTGCATAATAATGTCTTTATGAATAAGACTCGGTTAATAAATAAAACGTATCAGTTTTGAGTGTATAAAAAGGAAGTGTATGCTTGACGAAACAATCTTTTACAGTTTTAAAAACGTCTTTAAATGATTTTGGAATGGTCACGTATTTATAAACATTATTTATCTTTAAATATGTGAAATAGTCATATATTTATTGATCACTTTCGTATTTTGTCAAAAAATGAATCATATTTAGGTATGTGGCCATTTATATATTTATCGATCACTTTCCATTTTGTCAAAAAATGAACCATATTGGGGTATGTGGCCATTTAAATAGCGTTTATGAGTAAGACAAGGTCGTGTTGATATAATGCAAAAAGAATCCGTAAGTTCCACATATTTTTTCCAAGCCGTTAAAAATTTGATAGTCCAGAAAAAATAAATAACATATTTGATTAAATATCTTCATTCACATAAAAAAATACAAGCTGTAATATTTTAAGATCTAAATAATTATGTTTGGTAGAAAATAATATCAATTGAATGTTGATATTTTCTATTACTAAGTATTTTAAATAATTTAGCTTAATTTTATAGTTGTGACTACATACTTTTGACTTCTGTTTATTTAATGAAAGACAAACAAAACAACTTTATTTCATTTGTTTTAAATATTTAATTTTTTATAGTGCCCTTGCTCTAACATCATTGTGGCAACATTCATATATATTATATTAAAATTTTACGATATATAATTAGTTCTTTTAAGGCCTAAACATTTGGGAGTATTTATATAGGCTGAGTGAATATTTAGAGCTTCGTGATAAGTAATATACTTACTATTTTTTTAATCTTATGTACATAAGTTGTATCAGAAACATCACATAATGTGACTGCTATGTGTAGAATGTTGATCATTTTACTCTTGTATGTATTTTGTTTTACAGCTACCTTCTTTAGTGTGTTTTACAAATATTTATTTGTTTCATTTTAGATAATATTATATTCGGAATATGTAGCTATAGCTTATTATTTGGGCCAGACTGGAAAATCATTATGTATTTTTTATTATTAAGCATAATACAATCTGAAGAATTCAAAATACAATTGTACATTCCTGATAAAGTCGCATAGTAGTTTCCTAAAATTCATTACCTAAACAAGAAAATATATTTTTGTCAAGTACAATTGCAGATTGCTTCAAGAGATCTTGTATAATATAAGTTAGATTATAGTTGATATGTTTTATTTATAGAGTTCCTTTTGAGCCTAGCGGGCCAAGAAGGGAAGAGAACAAAGAAGCGTATTGTATAATTCTTGTAAGAGTCTTGTCTCATCAATGAATAAGGCAAATTGTCCCTTGATCAACACTTTCTTTAGAATGACTTATGTATTTATAATTGTTGCGATGAATAATTTGGCTCTGCACAGTAACTCTTGCTGCCCCATCTAAATGTTTTGCACTGTAATATTAAGGCAATATGCAGAGTCTGATTTCTTGTAGACTGGTACGCACCTGAAGTTGTTATTTAAAGAATATATTTTACATGGTGCAATTAGTTACATCAATGCAACATTAAGTTGTAATAAATATTGTAGAAAGTGAACAGGAACACCATGTGTGTTAAATTATATATAAGATTGATTTAATCAACTCATGACTTAAATTGATTAGGTTATAAGAATGAGTGGAAATAAACTTTGTATATATTTCAGTATTTAACAATTTAAGTAAATCTTTTAAGTAACTTATGATGATTTTTATTTGTACGCCCTGAGATCTGAACATATGTATGAAATAAAGTAATTTCTAATGGAAAAAATGCACCGACCAATTTGGCTTCTTCTCCATTGTCAACCTTTATGAACTAGGAAGTGAATTCATCAACATCAAAAATGCAGCAGGTTATTTCTGGATTGCGTATTATTTAAGTTAAGTATGCAGTCAGTGATAATAATTCGAGTGAAATTATATATGAATCATTTCAATTTAAAATTTACTGTTCATTTCAGGCACCGGGTCCAGCAGAACTCCAAAAAAGAAACCTAAGAAGGCACATCAACAGCCTTCACATAATGTAAATATCAATATTTGGAACAGAAATATCAAAATAAAATAAAACTTCGTTCAAAATGTTAATTGGTTTCACCGCAATATTCGCAGAAGTTGGTGCCACCTGTGGTAGCGACGACGGTATCAGCAGGTCCGGGAACGATGGCGGCGCCGGCGCCGGCGCCTGCGAGCTCTAGCGTCGCAGTCGAGGCGGCGCCGTGCCCGCCCGAAGTGAAGCTAAGCGTCGCGCCTTTAGAGTCCTCTGAACCCGAACCTCCGCCTGATGATCTCAAGGAAACCTCCGCGGCGCCCTCGCCGCCCACATTGCACGTCTCCACATCAGCCCCCATTCATCATACTAATAATAATTCCGATTCATCGGTACCTCCCGTGGTGCGTGATATCGAAGATTCGAAACCCGTTCAGAAAGCGGAGCCCCGTAACGGTCTAGATAAGGTTGATCCTTCACATTACATAGACCCTATTGAAAGGTCGTTGGCTAGTCTCGAAAGGAGTTTAAAGGCTGACGTGCCGATGGACATGAACGTGGGCGTATCGGATTCGTCGATCCGACTCGATGAGGACTTTTCGCTTCATAAAGAGCATCATAATTTTATGGCTCAACTGACAAAGGTAGCGCGCGTTCCAGAACAAATAAAACCGGAAATGTATCTTCCGTCTCACAACGGTTTCGTTGAGAAGAACATTCAACATGAGCGTGAAATATTACGACCTGATGTGAATCCCAATATCACCGGTATGACAAGTATCACCCCTGTGTCATCGATTTTTGACCCCGTGCCTACGGCACCGCAGACCGTTATCGCGCAACCTCATCATAACATACCGAGTGTTCCGTGCTTAACGCCTGTTGGAAAAAAAGAAGAAGCGAAACCATTACTTACACCAAAACCTATTGAAGATCTTATGGGTACAAATAATATTTCTGATAGAGCTAAATATGAAATGGAAAAGAAAATGGAAGACACAAAAAATTCCAACTTTGTTCAAGCGTTTAAGCTAAAACAAGAACAGAATCTAAAAAATGCGAGTTCATGGTCGTCTTTAGCCCAGGCTGGCAGCCCGCAGAGTATACCGAACATAGCTACCAATAATCAAATGAAACCAAAACCTGTTATGGATAGTTTTCAGGTAAGTTATACATTATGCATCATCAACATTCTTACATTGTGCAGATTCTCGATTCATTTTCGGGGTTGTATGTAAATGTTAGATTTGGTTGTGGTATTGAAAGATCTTCTTACAAAGGTTACCGATAAGGCCCATTGATAAATATTCTAAAAATATGCGTATGTTTTCATAAATTCCAGGCATTCAAGAAGCAAGCCAGGGAAAAGATTGACAGGCAAAGAGCGCTTATAGAACAACAAGAATTAAGAAAAAAGGAACAAGCAGAAAGGGAGAGACAACGGCAGGAGACAGAGAGGCGACATCCCGATGAAGATAAGATGAGGTAAGCAAAATATGATATCACTCAACACTCACCTTACACCAACAGGCCTTATGACAGACTGTTGGTGTGAAGGTTGACCTTTGAGGTTGCGGTTTCCATTATGGTTGGTCATTTATAAGTTTTATATTGTACTAGCTGTGCCCCGAGGTTTCACCCGCCGTTTAATTTAAAAGAAATCGGATTATTTATAATTATAATTAAGTGTACTGCGGCATAGACAATATCCTAGGGGTCGTAGCGTGATGTTAAATAGCTTATAACAATCCTCAAGAATTGGGTCATCAAATGCAAAAAGATTTTTCAAATCAGACTGGTAATTCCAGAGTTTAGCGCTTTCAAACAAAAAAAAAAAACAAACTTCATGCCACCATGATCCAGACTTCATAGTCAGGGATCGTTCTTACCTGTATTGGGGCCATACACAGAGAAACTGTCTGATTGTCGTCAAACGTCAAACTACCGATCGCTAAATAATAACGAAAAACATTGGTCGCCATGACGATGTTTACGACAAATGCAAGCCTAGATACCGGGCTGTCAAAAATGTTCGTTTTCGCAAACATGACGAGAAATTGTTAAGTTTACGACAACAATCGATAAGATACCGATAGAATTGACAGTAGACACTACCGAATATCGTTATAATCTGACATAACGACAGATTTCTATGTCTAGACTGCAGCCCCTGATGATGTTGAGTTCACCTGTCATTTATTATAATAATAAATGTGAAGCAAAAACTTTGGTACACCATTTTACGAAAATTACGCGGACGGAGGAGTATGAAATTTGGCACTGATAAAGTTTATATGGAGAAGGAGTGCAGAAAGCATTTTTTAAATATAACATGCATTAGAAATAAATAAATAAAAAAAAGACATTACACACACAACCATGCGTGTGACACACACACACACACACACTTGATAATACGTTTTAATTCTTGTAACAAAACTGTCATCTAATTATATTCATATTATACTAGCTGTCCCGGCAGACCTTGTTCTGCCCTATTTCTCTAAAACAAACTAACATTGTTTTTTTTATGTTAATAGCTGCTCCGACAGATTTCGTTCTGTCTAACGCGCCTTTGTTTTGTTTTGTTTTGATTGACGTCTAATGTTTGACAGCTGGGGATAGAGTGCTTTGTATTGGTAAAGAAAATTGTTGTTTTTACTATTTTCCTCTTATTATTTACTTTTTTTCTCTCCATAAAAACCTTAGACTTCATCAAACACAAAAAAAAATACGTATATATCACATTGCACCACGTGTTGTTGAAAAAGAAATTTCGAATTCCAACGTGGCGCCATCTATGAGAAGTTCACAATAGATGGTCCGATAGTTTTCTGTAAAAAATCTGATTTAAGGCGCCATCTGTTTGAGACTTATGAAACTTACGATTAATAACAAACATCAACATTGACAATCAGTTTATTGTTAATTATAAATTATTAAGACCATTAATCGAAATCAGGGAAAACTAACCTATGCTTACAATTTTTAAAAAAGAATAAATTTTGTTGTATTTTAATTTTTTTGTTCATATATTTTGTTGTATTAATGAAACTGCAATTTAGTAGTTGAAAAGGAATATTCAGAATTATATAGAGCACATGAAATTAAATGAGAAATAATCCAGAAAAAGCGATGTTACGTTATAGATCGATCAAAATATCACATTGCACCACGTGTTGTTGAAAAAGAAATTTCGAATTCCAACGTGGCGCCATCTATGAGAAGTTCACAATAGATGGTCCGATAGTTTTCTGTAAAAAATCTGATTTAAGAATCAGTTTATTGTTAATTATAAATTATTAAGACCATTAATCGAAATATAAACTATCCTATATCTCAAGTTAGACCGAATTACACATAAAATGCCAACTTTCATCGAAATCGGTTGACTTGGTGAAGAGTTCACTGGGAACATACATATGACACTGGATTTTTATATATTAAGATATATCATATTGGGCGCGAGCGCTAGACCGACTGACTAAATCAAAACAAAAATCACGCGATGCCACCCGTCTGCACCCCGCCCCGCCTCCTCCAATCACGGCGGTGCAACCGGGAAGCGTTCGTATCTCGCTATAACTACCTACATTTTGATGTGAATGACCATCACACGGCATCGCGAGTAGTGCTAAGTAGATCTTACCTTTCCTTAGGAAACTTAAAAAAGTTAAATTTGGATCGCAATCAGTGTTTTTAAAACAGTTTTACACTGCACAGTATTCACAGTATTTTTTGCCTTTTTTATGTTTCTCCATTTTTACAAGCTTTTTAACCCCCGACGCAAAAACGACGGGGTGTTATAAGTTTGACGTGTGTGTGTGTGTGTGGACGCGCGCGCGCTGTGGCATCGTAGCATGCGAACGGTTGAACCGATTTTGATTCTGTTCTTATTAACTTGCAACTACTCTAATTTCTAGTTGCAACATGCCAGCACCCGACGGATTGTCTTAAATTTATCATTATGTTAATATGTAGGTAAAAATGTGCAGTAGTACCTCTATATTTGATAATAGGATATTACACCCATTTTTGAAAAGTGTCAATTCGTTCCTAAGGTGCTAATAAGCCACCAAAAAAACTCAAAATTTTTATTCAATCGATAAGTGCCATAAAAATGCATTTCAATTTTACATTTTCAATTTTCGCGCGTAGTTTGATGAAAACGCTGGACGCCATATTACTCTCCGGTCATGACGGTATTTGGTCTCTTGTAAGTAAATAAATTATAAAATTTTATAAATTTAAAATGAGCTATTATCCTTTTTATTAGTGTGCTGTTCCTGAATGCATGAATACTAGTGTAAAAATAATAATAATAATACTTCAGTTGACACTTTTTAGTTCACATACAGGACCGTATGACGTCATTATAATGGCAGCTACTGTTTCGCTTGTTTAGAAACAGATTATAAAAACTGAACACTTTGAAACTAATTTTAATATTAATTAAGTTATTTTATGAACTAAAACTAATATTTTCCGACTGCTTATTGCCTAAGCTATCTAAATTGTACATTTTAAAATTTTATGTTTACGCCGTTTTTTAAGTTCCATTGGACGCTAGGGAACGCATGAAGGGCTTAATGTATATGCCGATTAAGTGGCAAGGAGTCGTCCCGAAGCGATCCGGAAAATCCCGAACAACTCCTTTCCAAATTCTAAATTCAAAATTGTATTCATTCATTGTCACATATTTTCCGCACCCGCACGTCATCTCATAATATACTAAGATTCTTCAGCTCTTTGGATCTGCTCCGCATCACCGCATCGCAGGAGTGAAGGGACAAGTTGCTGCTTAAGCGGTAAGTACATTAAGCCTTGCTCCCCTTTGCGTCCTTGGAGGTACTCATGATTGCATAAATATATTTCCCGCATCCGCACCACCATAAAGTTTGGTCCTAATCGATCCGGATAGATCTAGCGGTCTCTTTGCTATCGAAAATAAACATCTCATAATATATTTGCGTTTATAATATTATTGTGCATATTTTATAAAACTGTCGCTTCATAATAAACGCAGTACCTACCTACGTAAGAGATTCCCTAACGCATACAATTATAATTTAATTCGCATTTTATTCCTTTCGCATATTATTCTTATTCGCTCATATTATTATTATTTGTTCAATAATATCTTAATTTTAGCATTCTTTCATTTTTATTTGTATTTTGCCACGTCATATTTGAAACGTTTCAAAATGACGTCGGATTCAAAAATTAAAATTGTAATTGCCAAAAAAGAGGCTATATTTTCCATTTTCAACAATTTGTTTATTTCTGCCAAAAAAGTATGTCCGTCAGATATTGACACTAGAAGTAAACAAGATTTTTTGGCAGCTTCTTCTAACATAGAAAAATTATACACTAGTTACAATACTTTATGCGATGAACAAAACGCATTATTATTAGAAGAGGACCCTGAATATATTGTTGATTTTAACAACTGGAGCGCATTCGAGACCCTTTACTCATATATTCAACATACACGCTCAGGTCTATTAGAATTTCGCCGGGTAATCACATCAGATAAGCCTTCCGCTAAAACCGATCCATTCACTTATTCATGCCGACTGCCTCGCCTGGACCTTGTTGGATTTTCTGGTAATCCGGAATCCTGGCCCCTTTTTTACCAAAGCTTTAAAATCAACGTGCATGACAATAAGCAGTTAACCGATGCTCATCGAGTACAGTATTTGGTAGGAAAGTTAAGTGGCACTGCTCTGAATGTTTTCGCAGGTATTATTCCCGACGAAACTAATTATGCTTCGATATGGAATTCATTAGTAGGTAAATATCAAGATAAGAGGCTACTAGGGTCAATGTACCTAAATAATATCCTTAATATCAAACCTACATCTGATTCAACCGCTCAATTGAATTACTATGTCGAACGGGTTCATTCTTCTATAGCCGCTTTAAAACATTTAGGTATTGACGATCTATCTGATTTTATTCTCACGCATCTCGCTCTTAACAAGATAGACACGCAACTCGTTCAAAACTTTGAGTTGTCAGTTCGTGATAAGGATATTCCTTCAAGTTCTGATTTAGTCTCTTTTGTACGACATCACATAAAAATTCTCGAACGAATTATTCCTGTTCGTCAAAGTACGTCTGACGTTCATGGGTCCTATTCTCAAAATCGGTCGCGTATTTCCACGCCAAAGGTATCGCATACATTCGCTATTACAGAAAATAATTTCTCTTGTATTTTCTGTAAAGATCCGCAACACATTCATTTATATGAATGCTCGGCATTTAAAGCATTGTCTGTTAAAGAACGCTTTAATTATCTTAAAGAAAACCGATTTTGTATTAATTGTTTGAGTACAAAACATTCAACTTTTAAATGTGCTTCTCGTAATACTTGCAAGACGTGTTATAAGAAGCATCATACGCTTTTGCATTTAGATATACCACAAGTTCCGCAACATTCACAACATAATGCAGCAGGTTTTGAGAATAGGCACTCTACTCCTGTTGCTTCTAACTCAGCAACTAATGTACGTGGTGGCACCGCTGCCGTTGAAAATCCGCGTCCATCATGCTCGCAAGCTGTGTGTATGCATATTCACACAGATGCACCTGACGCGACCGCTTCGCCTGTTTCTAACGCTGCGTTGGAAAAACATAATAATTCGCTCACGTTGCATTCTAGCAACCAAGTTGCATCTTGTATACATTTAGATACGATAATTGTTTTACCTACTGCGCAAGTATTCGTTCCAACAAACGGTAAACGCCATATTATTAGATGCTTAATTGATAGTGCGTCGCAAAATAATCTTATTACGCTCGCATGTTGTGATGAATTGAAATTAGACATTCAACCGCTTGTAAATTCTTTTTTAAAAACAGTTGGGTCAATCTCAACACCTATTAAGGGTTACGTTTCGCTGACGATCCAGTCGCGCGTTTCTGACGCTCAATATAATTTGACGTTTCTTGTCGTCGATGATATAACTGATCAGCTACCTACGCGTGTGATCCACACATCGGTAATGGATAATTTCGTGAATTTACCGCTCGCTGACGATTGTTGGAATATGCCTGGAGTTATAAATGCGATTCTTGGAGCTCAGATGTTTGCATTTATCTTACTTGGAGGTAGAGTAGTACCGCCACTCGCTCGTTCAGTTGTTCTTTCGGATACCGCTCGCTCTACACCTCACGCCCTCGAGACCACGCTTGGCTATGTTATTATGGGGGAGATACCTGCTGTCAATCCTGAGGGCATTGCCTGGTCCTTCGGTCCTTTAGTAAATGAACTTAATAAAAATATGATGAAATTTTGGGAACTCGAGGAGGTGTCGTCATGTAATATTATAAGTCCGGAAAATCGTAATTGTGAAAAGTTATATGCATCAACGGTGACAAGAAGTGCGTGTGGTCCTTATATCGTTTCGTTACCGTTTAAAGGCGATCCTAAGTCTTTAGATAATTCTTTCATTAATGCGCAACGTCGACTGACAGCTCTAGAACGTAAATTTAGCGCAATCCCTACATTACGTCAAGCGTACAACGATGTAATGGTCGATTCTATAGAAAAAGGTTATTTGTCGGAGATACCTTATTCTTCTTCCGCTATTTCTGAAAGATACTTCATACCGCATCACGCTGTTATACGGCTAGACAAGGCTACAACAAAAACACGTGTCGTTTTAGATGCTAGCGCTAAAACTGATAATGGAATATCGCTTAATGATTTGTTACATATAGGTCCTAATTTACAAACAGTTTTATTTGGACTACTTTTGAAGTTTCGCTATTTTAAAATTAGTGTAACTGCGCATGTGCAGCAATTTTATCTGAGAATACTTTTATCAGAAAAATATCATAATTTTCAAAAACTATTATACCGCTTTAACAAAAATGAACCGCTTCGCATTCTACAATTTAATTCCATGGCTTTCACTCTCCGCTCTAGTCCATTCTTGGCTATGCGGACTCTTCGTCAGCTACCTGACGATGAACGCAAACGCTTTCCCTTTGCCGCTAAGATCATCACTGAAGAACTGTACATGGTTGATTTGACAAACGCTAATATACCGTATGAAAATCGTTATCTAATATTCTTTCCACGCCGTGACCATTTGGCTGACTTGATAATTGATGATTATCACTGCTCCAATTTTCATACTGGTTCGCATCTTCTTATGTCTTTAATAAGACACCGCTTCTGGATTATATCTGCTCGGAATATAATTCGGCAACGTATACGTCAATGCAATTTTTGCTTCAAAGTCTCGCCTAATCATCCTTCGCCTATGATGGCATATCTTCCTCATGCTCGCGTACAAGAAGTTAAAGCTTTCAAACACACAGGGGTTTGTTACGCCGGTCCTGTATATATTTATTTAACGTGCAGACGTGGTGTTAAATTTAAACAAAAATGGAATACCTCTGATTTTCCAATCAAACCAGGTATATTTGTTCTCATTCATCAAGATGATACTCCGCCGCTTCGCTCGCCTATACACATTATTGAACAAGTATTCCCGGGAAAAGATGGAATCTCTCGTGTAGCATTAGTACGTACTACGACTGGTACATTCAAACGTCCAGTTGTAAAATTATGTCCGCTTCCATTACAATAATTTAAATTCTTTCACATTTATTAAAGCACAATAATTTTATTCGCATACATATTATATATTCTCGCATTATTTATAACTTTTCCACATATTATGTTGACGCAATTTAATAATAACTTAACCGCATCTTTAATTTAATTGAGACTTTAATTACACATGTTACTTCAAGTTTTTTGAAACTGAAATCCGCTTTAATTACCCACATTTCCTAGTATATCTTTCCTTTGAAAATCCTCTGGACTTTCAAGCCGGGGAGTATGTTTACGCCGTTTTTTAAGTTCCATTGGACGCTAGGGAACGCATGAAGGGCTTAATGTATATGCCGATTAAGTGGCAAGGAGTCGTCCCGAAGCGATCCGGAAAATCCCGAACAACTCCTTTCCAAATTCTAAATTCAAAATTGTATTCATTCATTGTCACATATTTTCCGCACCCGCACGTCATCTCATAATATACTAAGATTCTTCAGCTCTTTGGATCTGCTCCGCATCACCGCATCGCAGGAGTGAAGGGACAAGTTGCCTTAAGCGGTAAGTACATTAAGCCTTGCTCCCCTTTGCGTCCTTGGAGGTACTCATGATTGCGTAAATATATTTCCCGCATCCGCACCACCATTTTATTTAATCCTTTTTCGATTACAATTTTAACAGCCGTCGTGGGTTTTTCATAATTTTTGATTTTGTTTTTATTTTTTATGGCACTTATCGATTGAATAAAAAAATTGTGTGGCTTATAGCACCTTAGGAACGAATTGAGAAACTTTTCAAAAATGGGTGTAAGTAATACCCTATTGGGTTGGGATGTTGACTGACATTCAAATCAGCAACTTTTTATGAAATGTCAAAACGATAGGTTTATATGGAGTTTTGTATAAAAACAAGCATGTGACGTCATAATTATATAAAGTGCCACAAGGATCATTTGGCACTGGGATGACATTAGCATGAGGGCGTGGGTGTGAAATTGGGGTTACCAGCTAAAAAAATATCCTTAGTTTTATGGAAATGTTTCAACTCCACCGTAATTCAATTTAAACTTAGGAAATGTTTGGATGATAGGATAGGCCGGTTGGCGTGGTTGGTAAGATACCCTATCACGCCACAGGTCGTGGGTTCGATTCCCACACAGGATAAACATTTGTGTGTATGAACATGTCTGTTTGTCCTGAGTCTGGGTGTAATTATCTATAGTATGTATTTACAAAAGAAAAGTAGTATATGTAGTATATCAGTTATCTGGCTTCCATAGTACAAGCTCTGCTTAGTTTGGGGTCAGATAGCCGTGTGTGAGGAATAATGTCCCAGAATATTACATGAAAATAAAACTACGATAATGTTAATGAAATTAAATAAAAAACTATTTTCAAATATTTTTGCTATAATTATGTTCGGCATGAACTATGTCTAGGGGTTGCAAACTATTAAATTCTTCATCATCTTCATTTTGAAAATCATCATCGTCGCTACTTTCTTCACTCTCAGAGCATAATTGTATGATGAAAGGTTCGTCCAAATACCCATCTTTTTTTCGATACTCTTCTTCTAGTTTTTCGACGTGGGCGCAATGATTACGCCATTCATCGACAGGAATGGAATCGAAAGCATTCTGTACCATTTCTGGCATTTGATTGGGTGGCTTCCCAATATTTAGCTCAGCTACTTTTCGTTTCATGGATGCCCAGACCATTTAAACGGGATTGAGACTTTGTTTGTGACTTAAAAACCAAACAAGCATTCTCCACAAAGCCTTGATTACCTCCGGAATGAACGATAATAAATCTTTGTCCTTTAGAAATGGGCTCTAATACACCATCTGAAATTGAATTATTGAACTATAAAAATAAGCAGAGCAGAGTATCACTCTTTTAAAAATTGGCATTATACAATTAGATAAATACATAATATATAAGTCAAATAAGTTTTGAAAAATATATTACTCATTAATATGACGAATTAAATAGCCATTACCTTCATCATCATTCTGCCAACATTTCCCAGTTGTATGACCGGAATGAATATAGGTCTCATCTAAGTAGACAACTGGTAGTTTTTCTGTCTCATCATTATGCTTTAAAGTCTGAAATAAAATAATGTGAATTGGTGTGGCACTTTATATAATGTTTGCACTTGTCCTTATTACTTCTTGAATAGTATTATAGACTATAAAAGTACATGTAAAAAGTACCTGCAGATAACGAGCGCGCCAAGCAGTTATATCATTACGTTCCATCAGAACCTTACTGTTGCTTTTTGTTTTTCTGAATCGAAAACCAATCATTTTTATATGCTGTCTGAGAATTTCTCGAAAGCCTGTGAATCCAATCTCTTCTTTAAGTAGACGAAGCAACTTATTCACTGTTGGTATTTCTTTTCTCCAAGCATAAAACTCATGGATTTTTGGTCTAAGAACGCCAATATCAAAATTATCCATTACAATTTTATCCTTGCTGGTTTTTCTATTTTTCCCTGGTGAAACTATTTTACTGGATGATGCTTCTACCAATCTTCCTTCATTTCCAATTCTTGCAACTGTACGTAAGGATATACCTGAAATCGTATTTTATTTTAACAATTTGAAGGAGAAAATATGTTTCATAACATAAGCCTACAAAATATGAATTTGTATTCTTGGTATTATTTATTACGATCGGGTACTTTTACTCGTACCTCGGTATGCTATGGTATCACTTACCCGTTGCAGCTGACACGTGGTTTTTTACTCTTTCAAATGGAATAATCGGGCCGCTAGATTGCTTTTCTCTCATAAAAAAGGCCTTTACTTTTAGCACCACCTCTCTAACACCACTTCTTATCACTTTTGCCATATTTCAGGATATTTTTATTGAAATAAAAGCACGAAATAACCACAACAAACAATCCACTCCAGCTGTCTGTCAAAAGCGTCAAAAGTGACGCTTTACAAGATGACGGCGTTAGTTCCGACTTCGGCCACGTGCCAAAATCCTTGTGGCACTGTAGCATCAAAAGCTTTACTCTTTATGGTTAGATTGGTCATTAAAAATCATAAAAAGGATAATAATTTAATAAAATAATCGTGATTTCCCGTTTTTAGGGTTCCGTAGCCAAATGGCAAAAATCGGAACCCTTATAGATTCGTCATGTCTGTCTGCCCGTCCGTATGTCACAGTCACTTTTTTCCGAAACTATAAGAGCTATACTGTCGAAACTTGGTAAGTAGATGTATTCTGTGAACCGCATCAAGATTTTTACACAAAAATAGAAAAAAAAACCAATAAATTTGGGGGTTCCCCATACTTAGAACTGAAACTCAAAAATTTTTTTTTCGTCAACCCCCAGTGTGGGGTATCTATGGATAGGTCTTCAAAAATGATATTGAGGTTTTTAATATCATTTTTTTCTAAACTGAATAGTTTGCGCGAGAGACACTTCCAAAGTGGTAAAATGTTGGTTCCCCCCTTGTAACTTCTAAAATAAGAGAATGATAAAACTAAAAAAAAAAAATATGATGTACATTACCATGCAAACTTCCACCGAAAATTGGTTTGAACGAGATCTAGTTAGTAGTTTTTTTTTAATACGTCAAATCGTAAACCGCAATTTACCTTTCATTCAATCAACTCAAATATAAAAAAAATTGCAAAAAGCAAGGTCTTACAGCACAAATAAAGGAAAAATTCTAAAAAATTAAAAAAGTTGAAAATTAAAGGTGTCCCCATACATACATAGCTATGCCAATTAATAAAGACCTCTGAGTTGTATGGGCGCTCATACAATTTAGAGGTCTAGCTTAATTGGCACCAACCTCAAATACAGTAAATAAATAAAATTGTGCATTTCCCGTGATGGACGAACGATAGATGAAGTTTGTACGGAACCCTCGGTGCGCGAGTCCGACTCGCACTTGGCCGGTTTTTTTAGATGTTTTATACATTGGTTAGTGTTGGATAATTTATTATTAATACAGGCAAACACCCTATTACACGACGTTACATATTAATTATCTACTGAACTCAAATCATTAAATTCGATACTTTTCTCGACACAGAATACATTAGTACCTACTTACTACCTACTGTTTTAAATTCTACTTGCCAATCGCACGCGGTTTATTTCGAGCAATGATGTAGGCATGTGAGGCGGCTTTTATGATCGATAGTCAATGGAAGTGACATTATGTGCGTAGGGTGGGTCAAGGCGTGCGCAAGGCGGAGAGCGCGGAAGTATCGTCGCCGAGCGTGTCCCCAGTGGCGCGCGCGTCTCCGCCGGCCGCCGCTGCCGCCGCCGCAGCTGCCGCAGCGGCTGCCGCGCCCGACAAGCCACCCGTTTCCGAGCGAGAGCGGCTACGCCAGCGGGAACAGGAGCGCCGTCGTCGTGAAGCCGTAAGTTTTACTATTCATTCATAATATTCAATGTCAAAGCCAGGTCGAATTTATTGAAGTTAGCCTACACCCGTGTTCCAGTGGTGTGACCGTGTGTTTTATACCATCTTATTTTCGCATAAAATAAGATTGTATAAAATACAAGGGCATCGACTCTACTGCTGATACTGAGGAAACTAATTTCTGGAATTTATATGGTATACATTGAAAAACCCTACAGGGTACACATTAGTTATTTATACATACACATATACCTCGCGCATTTGAATCTTTAAAACGCCGCATCTGTTATTTTATAGATTTAGTTTTACTTGTATTATTTATTTCAGAGGGCCGGACAGATTGACATGAATATGCAGAGCGATTTGATGGCTGCATTCGAAGAATCCTTGTAATGTGTTTTACGAACGATATTAAATGTACATATAAGTATATAAATATTAATATTATTTCAATGCAATCGATGTGGTGACCAACATGACGCCGAAGTGATTTTGTGATCGTTTTGTGTGTAAAACAATTGACTAACATGTGGTTAAGTGCTGTGAATAGATTACTTATTTTAAAATAAACTGTTGTACCATCAATCTTTATTTCGTGGTCGCGTATTACGGCCTTTAGTAGGGGGTTGCATTTTAATTAACATGTATGATATGTTTGTATGTAAGCTCTTAAAGTAAACCACTCTCTTTACATTCGTAAGTCTATATTTATATTTCGTTCTAGAGCATCTTTCTACCTTCCATCATTGTTTTATAGTATGTACTAGTGACTATAGAATTGTAACGATTTAAATTTGGAAATAAATCAAAAATATTTTATATAATTGATGAATAGACAATCAACTAAACCATGAATTTGTTATGTATATCCTACATGCATTCACTTATTGCATGTGTCCATTATTTGAATGTTCCACAAACACGATTAATTGGCACTTGTAGTTATGAGACAAGAATAAATTACTAGCCATATTGTTAATTAGCTTTTAATCGAACATGCAATGGGTGACAGCGTGGCTTATATTTATTATTACTAAACGGAATTTCTGTTACGTATTCGAATTTCGATAAATATTGCTTAATGTTAGTAGATTTTTTATCAGTCTGTCATTTAAAACAGATCAAATGTCATACATTTGATTTGAAATATATTTATTTTACATTGGAATATGTCTTTTTGTGTTTGTAGATAGATAAACTCCAGTGAAAATATGTAGTAAAATAATATGCAAATTCTCAAACTCATATTAAGGTTTGTGGTATGAGGAATACAATTTTATTACATAATAACAATACTTCATAACATTGTATATTGATAAGCAAATTTTAATTTCAGTCATTTACTCAAACTCGAAATCAAATGTAGATAATGAAGTAAAATATATTGACATTCCATATTGTATCTTGTTGTTTAAATTACTACATATTTATTTTAGTGCAGTGTGTAGGAGTATCCATAACGGATTAGTATTCTGAGTGAACAATGTCGCTACAGGGCTTACCTACTGTTTGTCGTGTCCTGAGGCAGCTGCATTGTACGGAAGAAGTGACATATGACGTAACACCACTACCGTGCTCAAGGGTTGTAGATTTCGCCTACGACGCTACTTCAGCGACACAACAATGTGGTGGTGGTCAAATTGACGCGACATGAATTTTGTGCAATTCTATCCTATATTATAAATGCGAAAGCGAGTTTATTGGAACCACTACAATGTGAATATTACCAGTACGGGGAATATTAGTAGTAACTAAGATACAACTATAACTATATATTACTTTTTTTTTTTCAAAAATTTCAGGCACTTTTTCGCTTTTAATCAAAAATTTTGAATTGATGTCTCACATTTTTGTTCGTTCAGCTTTTTAAACAATATGTTTGTGCAATAATGCTAAAAATTTTAGGACTGGGCCTACATAGTCACTAATGTTTCCTTTTAAAATCTGAAGTGTCAGTCATTTCAGTCTCAACGAATCGCAACGATGCTCGTGCGCCTGGATGACTGAGATTGTGCAGTTTGTTGAAGTATGGACGTCGAAAGGATGGGGTTAAATACGGTCTAGGTTTGCCAGTGGATGTGTCGCAGATGATAAATAAGTCGGTACCTGGAATGGGAAACTTCTCCAATTTAAGTGAGCTTCCATCGGCGTCACGGAGCTCATCGCTGGTAGCCTGCTCTTCAGCCAGTGCCGAATTCTCTCATCCCATCACTTCCAACCATTCCGCACCTGGTCTCAGCTCAGACACAGCAAGCCAGCTTCGTCTCAATCAGTTCCAACGCAGCCGACTCACCGTGCTACCTGGTCCTGCAAGGCTCACCTCACACAGCGACAGCACTCATCGCCCGCACAGTCCACTGAAGCACACGTCCGGATCTTCATCGGCTGGCTCTTCACTCTCCGGCGTGGCAGTCTCACACACGTGGACTACCATGGCTCAACCCGTCGCAGTAGCCCCGCTCAGTCTCGACTTACCGTAAATTCCGAGCAGCACTACTAACGGCACTTCGATACAAACTAATTCGATTGTAAATAATTTCATTTCACTTCCACAACAATTTCATATAACTAATTCTAAAGCTTTGAATTTGTTTACTCGACAACAAACGACAGCGCGTGAGATGTATAAACTCCCAAGTAGCGCAAAGGGCAATGGAAAGAAAAATGGTGGGTGTGAGATTGAGGGACAGAAAAACCAATAATACGTGGCTAAAAAAAACAGCAAAGTATCAGACGTTGTAAAAAGAGTACCAAAGTTGAAGTGGGTTGGTCATGTAGCCAGGAAGCAAAACTCTTGGTGTAAAAGAGTGTTAGAATGGAGACCATGGAACCAGAAAAGACCTCGAGGGCGACCGCAGATGAGATGGAAGGATGACATCAAAAAAGTGGCGGGCAACAACTGGACCTTAATTGCCCAAGACAGAGGAGGAAGAGGAGGCCACCAAATATTTGGTCAATTAAGGCTAAAGATTTAAAATGAGTAGATTATGCACCAAGGGGATATAGCAGTGTCTTACGCAACGTCACGGGCGGCATATTGTACTCTGAGCGTAACGAGGGACTCTAGGGTTAACGTATTTTATATAGCTCTGGGTTTTTATGGTCTCGCAATAGGTATGAAAAGTAGAGTATTCACCTCGGGGATAAAGCCTGTCTTCGGCTTGAACCCCTCGCTTCACTCAGGACTCTACATAACTCTACGAGTCCCTCGTTACGCTCAGGGTTCAATATGCATGTCTTGAGTCTGGCAAATGAAAGTAGTCACTCAAATTATTTGCAAACTTTTTATATGGCAATGTTTTATTTATGTCAATCTCTGTCGCTTTGATGTTGATACTTTGTTTTTATTCGTAATTATTATTAATTTATGATTTTACAAAAACTATTTCTGTGTTTGGTTCACATTCTGTTAACATTAAAAATACGACTTTACATACAACAAGTAGGTTCCCATTTTTGGACCTGTCCACATGCTGTCAAGCAGTAGTGTACATATAATGTTTTACACAATAAAAAACTCTAAAGTATCAAGTCAGGTTATTCCAGGTACTTCATACAAATTTTGGAGTTACTAGTGAGATTTTTTAAATTTGCCACGCTTTTTCAGTCTCTACTTTCGTTTGCCAGAGTCCATTTAAATTGATTACCAACACATGTCTTATTCAGACTATCTGCCACCTGAATAAGAATTCGACACAACATAAATTTTTCTTCCATATTTCTGTTTATATCCTTTTTTTGAGTTAAGTCCACATCGACGATGACGCTCAAAAGCTAGTCTTAAATAAAACAACAAAGTCCAATTGGAATAATAATATATCACATTCCTTGATCTTACTGTACATCTAGACTACAGACACGCACTTATATATTATAACAATAATATGTATACTGTATAGATATTTAAATAAATTCAAGTAACGCAACACAGTAGGTACACTAGGAGGCGTTAAGAGTCCCACTCGATCAGGTAGGCGGGCCGCGCGGCCGGCGCCAGACGACGCGCCAGCACGCAGAACGACTGGCCGGCGCGGAAGTACGACTGCACGCTCGACTTGAGCGCCGACAGTTGCTCCGCGTCCACCTCAGCTGCGCTGCTGTTCATTTTATGAGGACTCAGCTGCAAACTCTTCACGCTATTATTGTTACTAGTGTTGTTATTTGTATTACGCCGTGCGTTCTCATAGTAATTTTTCTCTTGTCTTTGTCTCAGTCTTCTCCCGTGAAATTTAACGTTGTTGATGTGTCCACTTTGGGGGGCAGTGTCGCCATTTTCAGTTGGAGTCTGGACAGTTTTAGTGGTATCTTCCGGTAGAGGACACGATTTGTTGAGCTAAAATAAATATATCGGTTAGAATGTTTCTTAGAAAAAAAATATCATTGTTAAAAAGTACGAAATAATATATAAGTATAAAACAAACTTATAAACAGGAATATACACGAAAACTTTATGACCAATTCAGGTTCATCGTATATGTGATACGAATTATATTAATTGTTGACCAAAGTGTAGAAAGCAAAATAATAATTTGGAACATAGTCGGTTCATAATTTATAATTAAATAATATTCTGACGAAAAAACAAAATACTTGGCTGTAAAATGTTTTGAAAATTTACTATCATAGTTTAGGAATTCATACACACCTGTAATTGTAAATATTTACGAGGCCTCCTATATTTCCTACGCTTCACTTCTCCATTTGGACCAATAACAATATCTTTCTCACTGAGCTTCCTTTTCAGAGGTCTGACTATTGGACCACTCATAAGTGGATTTAGTTGAATAGGTAATGAGAATCGAGAGTGAAAATTATTCTGTTTTCCATTTTGCTTATTGTACACATTCATTGTGGAGAATGATTTCTTAGAGGGATATGAGGTTTGCATTAGAAATGGGTTGTTTTTTCCCTGGAAGTCTTTAAGTCGTGGTATAAAAGCATCTAGCGTGCCTCTACTGGAGGTTTCGTCACCCGAAGACTCCATGTCATGGTTAAAATTGCTGCTGTAAGGAGGCAGACTGTCCATGTGCTGGAGAGACATTATTTTGGAATGTTCAATAATGTTCTTAGTGGATAACTTAGATACTTCTAAGTTCATTGTAGCTATTCTCGTCGTATGAGTGTTTATATTAATGGTCCTAACGTCGCATTTGCTCACATTCGTATCTACTACATTCTCTTTGGATATAATATCTAATTTTACAGTACATGGAAGTAGAGAGGTGTTAAGAGATGGCACAGGAGGGTTTTCACAACTCTGATTGGCTTCACTGGTTGTGGTTTCATTTATTTCTGTAATCTTTTCTATATTATCGACTTTGGCATCAGATTTCCTAGCAGTAGACGTAATGGAAGGAGAGGGTTGCTCATCTGCTTCGGTTGGTTTCACAGATTCGTAGGAACTTGTAGAATCATTTTCGGAATTCGAGTTCGAGTTGAGATTCTCATGAAACCGTTTACCCATCATTAGATTTAACCAGTGCCCATCTACAGGTACGATCATATGTTGATTATGATTTTTATAGGAACTTTTATCGCTGTTACTACTGGATGGTTGTGAGCTGAAACAGAAAAACATTGTATCTTAATAATAAAAAACCCATGTTAACATAAAACATGGCAATCTTAATTTCAATATCACTTCGAATGTGTACACATTCGATTCGATAATATAATATTCGGTTTTTGAACTGCGTATAAATGTTTTAATTATAATTACCTGTCTTCCACTGGGACAGTCTGCGGCGAAGGAGCTCGTGGCAAAAATCGAAGACGCGGCGCGTATACACGCACCAGCTCATCAATCAGTGGCTCTCCTTTTTTAATCTAAATCATATAAATTTCAGATGAGCGAAACACATTGCCTTACAGTAATCCAAGGCTAGCGTAGCGTGGGAACAATGTCTACCAAATGATTTAAATTGACGACGACCACGGAACTGGCTTCAAAAACTAAAAGGTCCAAGTGGTACTTCTCACCAATTCAGCGGCAGCAGCTCTATTAGAAAGTGCAGGTTAGGCCACATAAAGAGTACTGCTTACCCCATTGGGAAGACGCACACGCTTACCACTTTGATTCACATGCCTCTATGCAAAGGCGGGCCACAAACTCATTGGTGGTTTAGAACCCCTTAGCCTTCGGAGAGATATAGACTGTCTATATGTGTTCTACCGTCTTTTTAAAGGGGAATGTTCAACTTTTTGATCTGGCGTTATCATCACCTTTCTACTATTGCACCGCTCGGCGGCGATGTGGAGGTCCTAAGCTACGATATGGGGTTCTATAAAAAGAACTCTTCGAAGTTGGCAACATATGGGCCACTATTCCTGGTATTGCAAATGTTCATAGGCGGCGGTGACCACTTACCATCAGTTGGGCTGTCTGCCTGTTGTTAACCTACGGACATCGGTTCCGGTGTGTGGGAAAGCAATTAGTAGCCATAAATTTAATACAATAATTCGAGTGTTGCACTATCGACTTCCCAGTCGTTTGCTTTATTATACTATATTTGAAAACATAATATGCGGTCAGTACAGAATATTATTTCAGGCAGGTTTGTGCAACCTAAAACCCAAACATATTTTGTCATTGTTGCAACATTCAGTTAAATTAAAACCTTGATGTCTACGCCCGAGGATAGAGATGCGTGCTAACAATCATGTATAAAGTATTAAGAGCAACCTGTTCAAAAGCAGATAGTTGCATGGGTGGCGGCGGTGGACGTCTTAAACGCAGGCCCCAAATTGTAGCGCGTTTCTTCATCTCTCGACCACATTTGAATCGTTTACGAGACGACGTTAAAGCGGTCAATATTTTTTCACGTCTTTCATTCACGGGGGTTCGCCACATCTGTAAACAGGAAATTACTGTTCAGGCCTGAAATAAATCAATTGACAGAGAAGTAATTAAATTAATATAAGAGACGTTTTAACTAAACGAGACCGTATATTGCTATTAAATTAACCTTGCACGGTCTCTCCTTTTTTATATTTCCTTCCCGTGATGGACGAACTATATACATACCTACAAGTTTGTACGGAACCCTCGCTGTGCGAATCTGTTTCGCACATGGCTGGTTTTTTGTTTATGTTAGAATTGAGCTTTTCGAGAATACAGTAGTAGTGACGCTGCGCTGTTCTGATTCCTGTACAAACTTATCTTAGGCGCGAACCCAATAGTACCATTACCTACCGGGGTGTTAGGCAGCAGCTGTAGGTACCTACTTGAGTCAGTTCCCTTCTAGGCTTTAATTTTCACTTACCATAGTGAGATAGTAGTTAAACACAAGCCTACCTAAAGTAATTATAACTAAAAACTCTCACTCAAGTCTCTGGGCCATGGGTGAAAGCGCGCGAGCACATACAAATACATGCAAAATATTGACCTTCTCAGGTAATTGTAGCGCGTGCCAGTTATCCATGATGTAGGGCATTATAACATCGTCTAAGTCGAAGTAATTCGGGGCATTGTACGCGGTGAGGTTATACAACGCGAGGTGGGCCAGATCCAACCAGCAGAGCTCCAGCCGTCGCAAATACTCCACTCCACCATTGCAATTTGAGCATGCAAATATGTACAATCTGTAATTAAATAATTCCTGATATCATTATGGGAATATTTAAGATCCATTTAACAAAATTACGTTATCCAAGTTTAGGGAAATCCCAGCACATCGGCTGCACGAGCGAGAGCGAGATACGACAAGGACGGGGATAGCACGACTATAATATGTTTTGATACTTGAATTATCAATTTGTTATTATTTTTTCTCTACCGCCATTTGCTACGGCCGCTATAAAAAACCTAGCCAAGTCTTTGGTGTGTCGCGTAGTTGGGTTCATTTTAAATAGAGCCATTCGATTCTAGAAATCATTTATGATGGATATTTATATCTGTGCATTTTGATGAAAGTTTCAATATTTATTAATGCTTTTAGTAATTTTATATTGTTTTATTAGAGATGCTAATTATTTATTAGAGACTTAATAGAGCATGAATGAGGAATGATCTATTTGCCAAGTGCCATTCAACTCTGTTAAGCCCTTATGAATTGATTGAGTAACAAACATCTACACCTCGCGTTTATATTATAAACACTTCTGCTAGATTCCACACTGGGGTTTTACATCCGTTAAAATTTAACACTTATAACACGATAATAGGATATTGGGCTATTTTCAGATTACTAAATGATCATATAAAACGTTTATCTTAATACGAAATCTTTAATAAACGAAAATACGTCTGCTTTCTTCACTATTCGCGAGCCCACTGATCGTCCTGAATACGATTAGGGGGCATCCATTAATTACGTGAGGCAATTTTGGCGATTTTTCGACTCCATGGTGAGATGTCGTAGGATTTGGATCGACCCCCTCCCCCGCCCCTCTAATCTCACGTGAGATTTTTCGAAATGTGAATTTTTAGTGTAAATACGTTAAGCTGTGCGTAATTGCGTCGGATTTTTAACAAAAAAAAATTGCTTATGTTAAGACTAATATTTAAGACAGAACGTAGTGTAGAAACACAATGAGAAAAGCGAACCGATTTAGCCACTCTAAGCCGTTGTTGCTAGCACACAGAAGCTCAGTAGCTCGACGATTGTTGAGGATCGCACTTTGCGTGCTGGTGCAGCTAGTGCACTGTTAACCGCACGCCGATGCTCTGCAGCTTTTGTGATGATTGAAAAGTAGATACGCCCAAGCGTTAGTTAAGTCGCGCGTTTGGTAGGCACTTTGTAGCATTCGCATAACCGCGATAAATGTTATTGTGTAGGTTTTAGCCATATTTAGCGGAGAATCATGTTTTACTTAAATTAACCCAGGTTTTTCGCAATTTTAAACTATTTCTTGCGAAAAAAAAAACCACGTGAGAATCGGCTCGACCCCCTTCCCACCCTAAACGCCTCACGTAATTAATGGACGCCCCCTTACACTATCCTTACTCCTATCCTAATTAGGAAACCAGGCGAGTCAGGAAGGACCATTCTGACGGACTAATTAGGATCTTAACTGTGTTACATAAACTGTCAAGATGATATATTGAACAGATATTGTGTGAAAGTCTATGATGGTAAATTAGGCGTTGAAAATCTCAGAATATCATAGTCGTAACATTTTATAACGTAACATATCGTATCATAACATTTAGTAGCATTTAGCAATGAATAACTTACTTATCTCCAGCATAAAGCGGGTACTGCAAACTTGATACGCATCTTTGGTGAAACCAACGGGAACATCGACAGCATAGCAGCATCTGAGAACACGTTTTCCTATGACGTGATACATACAGCGCATCAACTTAGGCTAGCGCAGCGTTAGAGTTGAGACTACCTAGCTAGACATTGCGAATTACAGAGTTGAAATTACATTTTATTGAGTTTGCTATCCATTTATTTACCAAGGTACACATAATTTTGATATTTTTTTTCCTTATAACACACAAATATTGTCAGTGAGACTAGATAAATAATTTTATGTAATAAATCTGAGTTGGTTTTGAAAAGAGTAATTGCCGAGTTTATTGCCGGCTTTTCTCAGCAAAAGCCATCTTCCAAATCGTGCGTTAGAGTCAGAATATTCATAAGTGCTAGTGAAGGCCTATTTAAATAAAATATTATTCATGGAATTAAATATATAAAGTACCTGAGCTAGCCAATCACTCTTATCACCACAATAACAATGGGCTTCATTTTGATCCTTTCCTACTTCTGAAGTGGTAGATGAGGTTGTAGAAGCGGTCTGAAAATAAATATATTAATGTATCAAAAATATATTTGTCACACATTTGTATGACTTTTTACGGGCGGAAAAAAGTTTATGAAAATCCATTGTTAACGTGCTCTATTTTATATTTGACTACCTAGATGTCCGGCGCGGTTTCATCCGCGTTCACGAATAAAAAAAGTAACCCATGTTCTTCTCCATACCATAGGCTACTGCGTACCAAATTTCATCGCGATCGGTTCAGCAGTTAAAGCGTGAAAAGACAAACAAACAAATAAACTCACATTCGCATTTATAATATTATAGTTAGGATAACGTCAGTAGGTGACCTAAATTACAAGGTCATGCGATATTCCTCTGCTGCCTACCGCCGGTTTCCATTCCACAGGAATCGCAAAGTATCGCGGTCTTTTGTAGGGTTCCGTACCCAAAGGGTAAAAACGGGACCCTATTACTAAGACTGCGCTGTCTGTCCGTCCGTCTGTCTGTCACCAGGCTGTATCTCAAGAACCGCGATAGCTAGACAGTTGAAAAATTCAAAAAATTATGTATTTCTGTTGCCGCTATAACAACAAATATAAAATACAGAATAAAATAAATATTTAAGGGGGCTCCCATACAACAAACGTGATTTTTTTTGCCGTTTTTATAGATGGTATGGAACCCTTCGTGCGCGAGTCCGACTCGCACTTGGCCGGATTTTACTTTTACTTACGTACGTTACGTATGATATTTTTTTTTATGTCCGCTGATACTGTGATGTATTATTCTGCTGGAACTACATAATCACGCCGAGTCTTGAAGGTACCAGGTATTAAACACTATGGCTGATGACAAAACTTCTTATTTACTTAAGTGACGTCACGAAATTTTGTATCAGGATAATTATTGTTAATAAAAATCTAAGATTCGCGGATGACCTGGTGCTGATGGAAGAATCCCCAAAAAAAGTTGAGGAAATGCTAAGAAACTTATCTCAAGTAAGCAGTACATTTGGCCTAGTCATGAACTATAATAAAACCAAACTCATGACAAATAGCACGCAGGTAGAAATAAGAGTAAATGACCAACTTTTACAATATGTCAACGAGTATGTTTACTTGGGACAAATTATATCTTTTGAAGGCCAGATGACAAAGGAAGTAAATAAAAGGATAGCATGTGGGTGGAAAAAATACTGGACACTAAAATACATAATGAAAAGTAAGGACTTTAGCATGTCTGTAAAGCGCAAGATTTTCAACTCTAGCATCCTTCCTTGCTTGACATATGGCTGCGAGACATGAGCTCTCACAGCACTACATAGAACCAAGTTTTCATCATGCCAACATGCAATGGAACGAAGTATTCTCGGCCTCAGAAAAAGAGATAGAGTCAGGAACATAGATTTAAGAGAAAAAACCCAAGTCACAGACATCTTGCTTAGAATAGACCAACTGAAATGGAAATGGACCGGTCACATGATGCGTGACACGACGGAAAAGTGGAGTAGAGAGGTCACAAATTGGTACCCCCGAGAATCAAAAAGAAGCAGAGGCAGACAGCACTACAGATGGGAAGACGAAATAAAATTGACAGCGGGACCTTACTGGAGGAGAGTCACGAGTGACAGGGCTCATTTGAAAGAGTTAGAGGAGGCCTTTGCCAGGAGGCAAACTGAGTTAAGAGACTTTCTATAAATAAGAAGTTTGTTTGGTAAACCTAGTTAATAATAGTTTAGATTTTAAGAACAAAGTTATATTTACATATTCATTACAGTTAAAGTTACATTTATTATATCTTTCTCAGCAATAAAGGCTATTTTTATTTTATAATTATTGTTAATAATGAGCGAAACTAAAACCTGAATAATGCCAAGAATATGAAAGACAAAGATTGATTCAACATTCAGCCTCTAGAATACTGAATGATGGATTTTGGCGGACTGATCACGGCTATGAATTCCACTATAAGTAAATAGCACAGGTCGAAATTGATTGCATGGTTAAAATACTGACCTATTACTGACTTCATTTCAAAGTATGAATGTGTTGCCAAAAAAAATATATAGTATATTAGTTGTGTAATGAGCTCCCCATTGTGGTTTTCCCAAGAGAGTACTGCTTGGGGTTCTTCAAGAAAGGTGTGAAGAAATTTTTGCAGGGTCTACAATGCGCCCCTTGTGTTGCAAGCGTATACAAGCTACGGTAACCGGTTAACTCCCGACAAAAAAATGTAGATTACGATCGACGATTACTGGGAAGATTTAGAAATAATTTGAGCAACTTTCGCTGCAATATCTAACAACAACATAAATCACAATTCAACACTAGTTATTTGAAATTAATAACTAGAGATTTTATTAATGTTCTTCAGCTCCAATTTTTCGGATTGTTTCCGAAATAATAGATTTATTATGAATTTTTATCACCTCTATTATTTGACTTTAAATGGTTCTTCATTTGAAAGGATTTTATAATGAAATGGAAAAATAAAATGCGCCAAAAACGCAGCTCTGAGAATCCTCGAAATCTCCCTGGATAAATTATATCAGTTTAACCAATCTTAATCCATATAATATTTCCTTTGTTCTCACTGTAATCTTTTTATAAAAGAAAATGTGTTTATTGACCAATTAAAAAATAAACTTTTAGTGACACTACTGACCATTTTCGACCCCTGAAATAGCAGACTACTTTTTATCTAAGGAACGAGGGAAAAATCGCGGCGGACAGCTTTACATATTTCATTGATGAACTTACATCACAGGGTGGCGTCAGCTCTTGCTGCTGCCTTCGCTGTTGCCCTCCTTTAAATCTGAATATATCAGATCGCTTTAGGGCCCGATTTTCAGCGGCAGCCACTCTGTACCTTTGGTCCACACATCTCTTGCAATGCCAAGAAGCACCTGTTAATGAAGGTAATATAATATGAGGTGATGAAACAAAATTTTTATATTGATGTTAAAGTAGGTAATAAGTGGTGGTGAAATAAGTTTTTAATATTGATTTTGTGCGTGAATGTATATTAATAAGTAAATATATAACGTAACCCGTTAAAAATGGACGCGTATGTCACTTATATTGCATTTCTACTCACTCTATTCGCTTTGCCATGGACGGTAACGAATATAAGTAACCCGATTTCCATAAAAAAATATTCTTACCATACATAGCGTGTATTTGAGAAGCACAAGCCACCATTATATGAATTCTTTACTAAAACGGATATACGTACCATTGATCCAAGCATCGACAGGCGGAGAATGGCACTTGGCGTGGTACCCGCGACCGCACATGTCGCAAGCGATGATGGCGTTAGCATTGGCATTGATGTTGGTGTTGAGCGTGGCGCTGGCAGCGGCGGTGGTGGTGGTGGTGGTGGTGGTGGTGGTGGTGGTGGTGGTGGTGGGGGTGGGGTCGCGACCCTCGCGGCGCTTGCACACGACGCACATGATGCGTCCGTCGTCGGTGGGCGGTGCGCTCAGCAGCTTCAGCGAGGACACCGGCGCCCACGAGCGCGTGCCGTCGCCGAACTTCACCAGGCACCGCGCCACCCCCGTGCCCACCTCGCACGAGTCATTGTCGTTGCTCGTACTCAACTCTACTATTGTTCCTATGAAATTTTGATACACATTTTTCAGTATCTCTATCCCTACTATTATAAATGCGATAGTTTGTTGGTGTGTCTTTCTTTCACGCAGAAACGGAACGACGGATTAACGTGATCTTATGTATAGAGAGGCTACTTTTTATCCCGAATACGCGAGTGAAACCGCGGGGCGAAAGCTAATTCCATTGTATAGTAACTTTGTATAGGCTTGTGATTGACCACATTCTCACTATGGTAAGTGACGATGTAGCCGAAGATGGTAAGCATACAAAGCCTAGAAGGAACTGGCTCTTAAGTGCAACTGTCGGAACACACCAATAGGTGCTTGGCGACAGATTTTCAACTTGAGGGTGGTAGCCAGCCCGGCGGATACTACAAAGCACCCTACCACCGTGCTATGGTTTCCTCACGATGTTTTCCCTCACAGAAAGTTCAATTGTAGGATTCGAACCCACGACCTTTGCCGCGGCGTCCGACGTCACTACACTACCACTGAGCTATCATCGCCTTACCTATATGTGTATAGGTAATAGTAAAGTCACAAACACAATGTTAATATTCAAGGATGCATAAAGTACTAGATTTCACTCCGCGGTTTCGCCCCTGTTCCTAAATAAAAAGTAGTCTATATCTCTATGCAAAAAATCACATTGACCCGTTGTTCCGTTGCTACGTGAAAGAAGGACAAACGAACAAACACACTTTCGCATCAATTAACAGTAGGTATAAGAGGATTCATTTAAATATAACCTTTTTATTAATTAGTCGTCTTAGACTGGTTTATCTCTAACTTATTGATAGAGTCCGACCGAAGCAAGCGCCGAAATTAAACGTACTGTTACGAATGAGCGAGAGCGCGATAGATGTGGCGACTCGCGGGGGGTCACGCTGCGTTGCCCATCGCCAATCAAAACTTTTAAATTTAAGTAACATGTTGTACTGAATTTGTTTGGGATTTTAAGCTTTGGGCTTCGGCCGAAGGTTGAAACGATAGCCGATTCGGTCGGACACTACTTATTGATAAGTTACAGTATAAGGCTTTTGATACGAACCGAAATAATATCTTCCATCTTTATTAAGCAAAAAAACATCATCCCCGCAATGGAATGGGTTAACATTATTTTTCTCCGTGTTGGTTGTAGAGTCTGGCATTGCATCTTGTGTTTCCTCTTCCTTTTTCTCATTCTTTTTGCTAGCGCATGGTGTTATGGTTTTGTCAAAATCGGTCAGGAGTGCATCGATCAGTGACAATTGTGTGGAGACCTCTTTGAAAGAAAAGTTTATAAAATGGTATTAGCAAAATTAGATATTTTTTTGTATTTAAAGAAATTAACAGCAATAGAAAAAAGGAAGGCAAAGGCAATTATTTATATGCAAGCTACGATATAATTTGTTATTGTATTGAACTCTTAGAGGCAAAAGATTTCATCAATATGTACAACATTTATTATTACTATTAAGGCTCCAGTCTCCCTAAAATCAGTGTTCTTGCGGAATTTATCAGAAAAAAAATATTGTTTTTTAGTCATTAGAAAAGCAATAAATGAAATATATTTTACATTATTTTAAAGTGTGAGATTTGAAGTTTCCAATACATATTTTATTATTTGACGCCACTTTTATTAGCTTTGTGAGGCTTTAAACATACCTCTATTTACGTTCCACGCGTAGAGGGTCTCATTCATGCACACGCCACGAAAAAAATATAACAAAAACAAGAAATGTATTCAGATTACATTTGTCGGCAAATCCTCTACAATAATCTTATCTAGTTAGTTTTTTTCAAAATCGTCTCAATTTCTTATTTAAACTGCTTTAAAAAGTTATAAAAAATATATGCATTCAAAAAATCATTTGAAATAAATTTACCGAAACTAAACATATAACACAACGAACGCTGTCAATTCCCAGCGGAATTGAATGGAATTTTGATGCTTTTTATGTTTTATTTGTTTAGTTTTGGTAAATTTATTTCAAATGATTTTTTGAATGCATATATTTTTTATTCGACAGATAAGTAGTTGTTTTCGGAGTGGTTAAAGTGTGATTTCTCTAAACCATTACTTTGTAATGGAAAAAAATATATGTTGCAAGGGTCAAATTCACAAATTTATAACTTTTTAAAGCAGTTTAGAAAAATCGCAAAATCGTCTCAATAAGAAATTGAGACGATTTTGAAAAAAACTAACTAGATAAGATTATTGTAGAGGATTTGCCGACAAATGTAATCTGAATACATTGCTTGTTTTTGTTATATTTTTTTCGTGGCATGTGTACGAATGAGACCCTCTACGCGTGGAACGTAAATAGAGGTATGTTTAAAGCCTCACAAAGCTAATAAAAGTGGCGTCAAATTAAAAAATAATATATGTATTGGAAACTTCAAATTTCACACTTTAAAATAACGTAAAATATATTTCATTTATAGCTTTTCTGATGACTAAAAAACAATATTTCTTTTCTGATAAATTCCGCAAGAACACTGATTTTAGGGAGACTGGAGCCTTAAACAGAACCTCACTACAATTATACAGAGTAATGATGACGTTGACTGTGATGTAAAGTACAGTAACGATTTTTGACACAAGTCACCCCTGAAGCAGAAGGGTAAGATCTAGAAGACCATAATTAGGTACTAATGTATTGTAAAGTAGTGCCAGACATTGAAAAGTTGAGGTTCCCTCACAAATTTTCAGTTGGTTGAGGTATGGATATGAGTATTGATTAATTTGGATAAGATACATGGTGAAGGATGATATAGTAAGAAAGGATTGAATGCCAAGATGATGCATATAGGAAGGTTGTATGTAAAAATCATAAATAAAAACTATACTGGGACATCCTTCACACATGGTTAACTGATCGGATGCATTAATTAAATGCAAACAGGGCAGGCAGATGATGAAGGAAAGATATTTAGTTTGATTATTACAAAAAATATAAATATCACAAGACAAATCCAAGGGTCCAAAAGGTAGAACTGAGCGTCATATCAATATGGTCAATAAAACTCAGTTGACTGTCCAGATGTATGTATTGGATTCTTCAGTGCTTTCTAGTAAGAATTATGTGATAACATTTGGTATAATTGGGATGATGACTGACATATCAAATCAGCTACTTTTTATGAAATTATCATAGGTTGTTTATATGGAGTTTTGTATTAAATACTTAGTTGTGACGTTATAATATCAAAAGTACATAAATACAACATCAAAAGTTTTACTTTTTATGGTTAGATTGGTCATTAAATATCCTAAAAAGGATAAATTTAATAAAATTATCATGGTTACCCCCTTTTTTTTAATGTTTTATACATTGTTTGATAATTTGTTTTGAATACAGGCAATCTTTATCTGCAAGAAAGGTAAGGCATTGAATACTTAAATATATGAGATGGTCTCATATTCAGATACAATCTACACCAGTTTAATGTGATGTTGGGAACAAGCTTTGAAGTTTCAGATGGTCATTGAAAAATCACTTGCAGACTTTGATCTACTGTTGATGTCAATTCAGTGATGTAAGTGACAAGATTTGTGTTTGTGGACTTTTTAACTATAAAACCATGACATTTAGATAATTTTTAACATGATTCTATATCATTGGGTACACATTCAAAAACAATTCTTCATAAAAGGTGTACAAGCCACCTAAGGCTAACAACTTCAAAAAAAATTTTAACTAAATATTTTTGCTTTATGTAGGTAGATAATATGACTTTAATTAACTAAATGAGCTAAGGACAATGAAAAAATGAGCAAAGGATAATGAAATAAGTAAGTAGATAAATATTTCCTTTTAGGTTGTTTGTGGTAGTGCTAAATGTCATTGTATTTGAGTAATTTACAGTTTGATGTAGATTTTCGCCTATGTATGAGGAAATAACAAAATATAAATAATCACATATCTGTTGATAACATTCCATGTGCTTATTATTTCACACAAGTTACACATAGTCTTATTCAATGTATGTTTTTTTAAATTGATGATATAACAATATGAAATACTAGCTTCCGCTCTGCGGTTTCACCCGCATTCTCGAGGGATCTTGTGTTTTCGCAGGATAAAAAGCCTATAGCCTTCCTCAATAAATGGGCTAACTAACACTAAAATAATTTTGTGATTAGCGTGTTCAAACAAACAAACTCTTCAGCTTCATAATATTAGTATAGATATTGATTATTATATTTTTTTTTTCACTGCTCATGATATTATTTCCATGAAAAAATATACACAAACAATGGTAAATTATAAGTAAATTGAGACAATTTTGCATTAGAGTAAACTTTATAATAATATGGCACAGTACATATCTATGAATATATTATTATATTGTTGTCTCAGGAAAAAAATTGCATTTTTGTACTTTTATCAATATCTACAGTTATAAGAAACTTTGTAGGAATGTTTTAAAAGTGACAAGATGTGTAAATACACAGTTAATTCTAAGGAAAGGCTATAGGTATCATTATCTTTGCTTAGTTTGAAGACTGTGAAAAGATCTATCATAAATGCCAGTTATTAGCAAATTGCAATAATATCGTCTTATCATATTACAAAACCTATGATTATGGCAAGTTCAGATTATTTTACAGTGCTGGTTGGGAGAAAACCCAAAATTAAGGGGTTTACTTTGGATTTCAGATAAACCGACAAATTGAGTTAATTAAGCAGCCAATTTCTCAGCTCCCAAGCTATAGGATGTAGAAGAAACACCCATGGTGAAGAAAGTAGGTATGTGCACGAAAAAGCTATCATCATCACTAGATAAAAGCATTTGAAATAAATAAGTCATGTATAACAATAGTAGCTAATATTCACTTACCAGCGTTGATGTCCATCTCAGTTAGATATTTTCATCTCTTATACAGTGTTTGATAATCATAATTTGAGCTCGGTTATTCATGCTATAGGAACAAACACGTAAAGCATTGGCGCTATTGCGGCCATTAGAGTATCAAACGTTTCACAGTTTTCCCGCGGTAACGAAAATGTTATAAAAAATGGTAATAAACTTAACTTGTGATGGAATTATTTAACAAGTACACTTATAAATAATTAGATTAAACACATTTCAGTAACATTTTAACGTAAATTTATTAGAACTATTGGACGAAATAACCTATCAAATTGAATCAATCCACAGTAGAGTTGCCAACAACTGAAAATAATAAATATTCCAGTGTGACCAGATTTCAATTGACGATCTTGCTAGCTGCTCAACTAAAATTAAAAAAAATACAAAATTATACTAACGAATTAACTCATATTTAAAAAGAGCTTAAAAAAATGTCGGGGGACTCCCGCCAGGAACGAAGTTCAACAAAAACGAAATCACTTGATATATATACCTACTAGCTTTTCCGTGCGGTTTCACTCGCGTTCCCGGTAGACCAAGTAGCTTTAGCTTCCTCATAAATAGGGCTATCAAATGCAAATGCGTTTTTAAATCTGACTGATAGTTTCAGAGATTGGCGCTTTCAAACAAACAAACAAAAAACTCTTCAGCTTTATTATATTAGATTATTATTTTGTATTACATAATAAAATGATACTTGCTGCAGTTTCCAATTCTTGAATAAAAATTGCAAAGATTGCAAAAGCCAATTACAAAAAAAAAAAAACTCTTACCACAGTGTAAAAAACATACAGTGGTCCATCGCGTTTGAAGTCACGCGAAATGCCGCTTTTGTATAGGCATTCGTCATTGCTGCGTGGTGTCCCAAGCGAGTGTATGGCAGCTTGGGCTAGCTAACGCTTCTCTCTCACCCCGCAAACCCCGAACGATTGCTTTGTCTAGACGTGTCCGTTGGCCGAATGTAAGAGTTACAATAGACTGTGCTTTTACACTATTCACACAAACTCGTATAGCAAGTAAAGGTGAACGCGCACCTAGACGCGCCACAGGAGCCATACCCGTATTTTTAGATGGTCCCGCGCATCTATCCGCATCGTACCGAAAATGCGATGACTGCTGCGCGTACGGCTCCTGCGCTGTGGCGCGTCTAGGTGCGCGTCCACCTTAAGAACGAACTTCACCCATCTGCTTACCAGATGAAAATAATATTTTATGAAATAAAAATATGTTTCTGAATATATACCAACAGGGCTGCCGTAAAAATTATGTTCATGGCTTCTTTGAAGTTAAATAATCGTAAACTAAAAAGTTGAAAATAAAAATAAGTAGTTAAAAAAACTAAAAATCCTTGCTGTGGTACGAAAAAAAGTTGAAAATTAAATTAATATGCACAGAAAAATAAGAAACAAGTATTTTTTTTTCATACCGCAGTCGGGTATTCAGTTTTTATTATTGAAAATTTAAATGAAAATATTTTTTATTCAAATAGGCCTTCACAAGCACTTATGAATAGTCTGACTCTAACGCACGGTTCGGAAGGCTGCTTTTACTGAGAAGAGCCGGCAAAAAACTCAGCAATTACTCTTTTCAAAACCAACTCAGAATTTACATAAAATTATTTATCTAGTCTTAGTGTAAGAAAGTTATGAGTAACTCAATAAATAAATGGATTGCAAGCTTAAGCAGACCAGCCCCCACAAGCAGCACTTGTACACAAGTATGATGCATGTGGAAGCCATCGCCCTCCTGTGAGTGAGTGAGTGATCCGCCACACGACGCCGTCCCGCCGCAAGCAAAGACCCCATGTGAGCAATAAAAAAATAATAAAAAGAAAAACTATTTCAAGAAATATTTTATTATACATATAACTTGACGTTGGTAAAATACACAAATCGTGTGTTAGAAATAGAGTAGAATAATCAGTGTTTCCACTTTTAGGGATTTGTTTCTTTTTTGAAGTGAAACTTCTTTATCGACGTATGGGATTAATTTTTGTAGCAAATCGTCACGTTTTTCGGTTACGCGCCATGTTGCTTTTATTATGTTTTCCCGTATTTTGGAAGGCAAAGGGTTCTAGCTCATACAGCCTAGCCATTTATCTTATTTATCTTCTTAGTTTTGAATTAATGTCTGACATCTTAAAATATAAAGGTATGAAGTTAGCTAGCGAAAAACGTGTTTTTAGTAAGCGTTACTTCCGTCAGAATTTTAATCAGGGACTTTTCAGAAGTTTCACTTCTACCATGTGTGACTTGCACACACACACACTTTTTTTTTTAGGTAAAAATTACTGATATTATGTATGGATTAGGAATATTTTAACAGGGATTTAGGGAATTTTGTAGAGGTGAGGCGTACTAGGTTAAACTCGGACTGAGTCTTGCGAGTACGCGTCCAGTTAAATACTTGGTCTAAAAACCTGTTCCACGAGTACTTAGGTACGAGTACGGTAGTTACGGTACATATAAGTAAAAATGACGCACAAAGTGCCGTATTTGAATGGGGTTTTGTAAGAAAACAATCCCGAAAAATCGAAATCGAGCACGTATTATTTCATTTATTCATTGAAAAACTGAAAACTTCCCTTCATACTTTAACTTACAGGTGAAACCTAGTTTTAAAACCTATTCCCACTATATACGTTTCACCTTTAGAATTTTGGGGAAAAATCGAACCTGTTTTTAGTAGTTACCACCTAAATGGCACCACCGATTTATAAACTTGTAATGAAAGTAATTCGTCTAATTGTAGTTCACCATATTAAATTGTACTATTGCCGTTGTTAAGGATGACATAGGAACTTATTCTTTATTGTATTTCATTCTGCATCACGGACAAAACAATTTGTAACTAACCCCGGATTCTAATATTGTATAAAATAAATAAAGTATTTTGTGTTAATAAATACGTGAAATTATATGTTGTTACTTATTATAGTTATGCTATTTTTTATTTTAGGGAATTAATAATTATATTATTATTTGGTTTACCATGGGATATTGAATTTTTTTAGGGATTTTTTGTGGAAAAATGAAAATCTTAAGTAGAAACACTGATAGTAATAGTGTCACTGTCACTGTCATAGTGTGATTGATGGTTTGAGAGTAGGTAAATAGAGTAAAAAAAAGTTTTTTTTTATTTTGATTTTACTTATAAATTACCTGGAACATAATTATTACTGTTTCGTTATTATGTAAAGTGATATATAAGTGAAATTATAAAATAAAAATTGAGCTAAAGTAAATAACAATATGGGTAACTCTAGCATCAAGCAGCACTACGATACTGCGTCTAAAACTGGTGTGTTGCAATTATCCGACTTTAAATTGAAAGAGATTCCTGTTGAAGTTCTCAATTTATGTGATAGATTAAGAAACTTGGATTTATCTAAAAACCGCTTAACAGGTTTGCCTGATGATATTAGCAAGTTGAAGCATTTGAAACAACTAAACTTAGATACAAACAAAATAGAGAGTATACCGAATTCATTGACGAATATGAAGAAACTGGAGTTATTATGTTTATCGAATAATTTGATATCATCACTCCCCCCATCATTTGTAGGCATGAGTAATATTAAACAAGTATACTTGAATAATAATAATTTTAAACACTTTCCTATGCAGCTTCTGGGCCTTCATAGTTTGGAAGTGGTTGACCTTTCTAATAACAAATTAATTGAAATTCCATGTGGGATGTCTCAGCTGTATGCAGCGGAGCTTAATTTAAGTAAGAATGAGATATCTGCTCTTGGGGAAGACTTGCATCAGGCACCGAGATTAAAAATTTTGAGATTAGAAGAAAATTGCTTGAGCTTAGATGCAATAAGACCAAGTTTACTCAGAGATTCAAAAATGCACACAATCAATTTAGATGGGAATTTATTTGAATCAAAACAGTTGGTGTCTATTGAGGGCTACAATGAATATACCGAGAGATATACTGCTATGAAGAAGAAAATGTTCTAATTGCTTCATTCAAATAATACATCATGGAATTTTGCACCAATACACAAGACATTCACAGTTTCCTTTGAGTTTTGATTTTTGTTACAGATTTGATACTTAGCACCCACTGTTATTGCACTAGTCTTTATTATCTTTGTACATGTATATATTATGGTCAGAGTAATAAATGCAGTTAGTATTCATAGTTAACGGTAAGTATTAATAATAACTGCAACATTAACTTTAATTAATATTGGAAAAATTATAATTTTCTGCTTCCTTTAAGAATTTGTTCATGTGTTTGGTAAATGTAATATGATATTGTAATTTGTATGACATAACATTTTTTATTTAAATGAGCCATTCAGTATGACTCATTCTGTGACACACACCTTACACAATTCAATTGAAGAAGACTGACTAATACATCAGCAATTAAGTTTAATGAAATTAAATAATTTTGGCTGAATTGAATACCAACCTAGTAGTTCAGAATAAGAATATATATAAGAATATAATTGCATACAATCCTGGCTCAGTTTACAAGTAACAAATGTGTGTCATTCAATATTGTGTAGGTAACTTTTATTTCATTAAAGCTTGCAGTCCAGGAAAATTAGTGGAGTCACCTCGGAATGAGAGATACGGATGCACGTTGAATTTCAGATTTTTAAGCTTAACGTGGCATCATCTTAATAATAAATATGTATATAATTCTTAATAATTAGCATTTTTTATGTTAAAGAAAAGTTGTAGAGAATATAATCCTCTACAATATTTATAATAAATACAAATAGCATAAAACCCTTAGGAAACGAGATATTTGCAATAAATGTGTAAAACATCTATTTTTTGACCTTGGAATATCTGTAGTCGCAGACACCCTACGATAGGTAGGTTTTGGGTCAAGTTATTGCCCAGTTTCCACCAAAGCGGAAAGGAGATGCGTAGCGGAGAGGAGATGTAAGCTGTCAAGGGGAGCCAATCGAATGACGCTTTCGGGTGTACGAGGCGCGGGGAGAAGGTGCCGGGGAACTGTGCGAGCGAGCGTGGGCGGGCGCCGGCTGGGCGCCGCGCCTGGCCGCCCGACTACACATCGCTCTGCCGCGCCGCTAGCTCGCTCGCGGAACAAAATGCTATAGAAAAATGACACATCTCTACTCTCCGCTTGATCCATTTCCACCGAAGCTAAGCGGAGAGGAGATGTGGAAATAACGAAATCTGATTGGCCATTCAAAACACATCCCTCCGCTTTGGTGGAAACCGGGCCTAGGGTGTCAAAATAAAGGTTTATACAAGTTTATAGCCGACTATCTCTCATTCCGAGATTCTTGCCCTAATTTGACTAATTTTCCAGGACTATTAGGTATATTGTGTTGTAACTTCGATGGGCCCAGCTAGATTTATTTATTTATTTTTAGGAAGATATACAGGAAATTGATACAATGTATATATTGTATCAATTTCCTACCTAACATTTTTAGAAAATTATACCGCCACCTGATTATTTTACTTACTAGTAAATACATAATTTAGGCTGCCTGTCCACCAAATCCGAGGGAAAATTTAACCAATCCTTGTAGTAGTAATTGTATAAAATATCGCGATTTCCTGTGCCGTCGCCCGCCGCGCCGCGTAGTGATGGGCGGGTCGGGTTAAATAACTCGGGTTACCCGGGCTCAGCTTCCAACCCGTCGACTCGAGTTGATTTTTCCTTGACTCGGGTTGACTCGGTTGGTACATCAGAATAGAACGTGGTTTTTGTACAGAATGTAGGTATATGCTAGCCCATAGCTCGCTAAGGGGTTCTTGTCGATTCAGTTGGTTTCGGTTTGGGTCGGGCTCGCACTCGGCCACACACAGCCAAACGAATTCGCTCATGCGTAAAGGACTATCGAACTAAATACTATAGTAGTAATAGCTGTTTTGCATTCGATAAATAGACAACGGGTCAGGTCGTAACATGTCATTATGGGTGGGACTCGGGCTGTTTATTTTGTCATTTTTGTTTTGGTAATTGATTTGACGACGCTTTCACTCGCATTTTTTAACCATATACAGTAAAAATATTTGAAATATTTCGCAGTAAAAAGAGTGTAATTTGGGAGTTTTTTTAATAAAAATACTGATGGGCCAAGGGTAAATTGTAAATTTTGTTCAGTGAATTATAAATTTAGTGAAAACACAACTACACTAATAAACCATTTAAAAAAACATTGAACTGTTGAGTGTTGATTCATAATAATTCATATCGAAGACTTAAGGTTGTGGACTCTCAACTCGGGTTAACCCGAGTTGCAACCCGGGTCATGTATCATCACCAGTTGGCGCCACTGTCGAGTGAGGTCCTATAAAAGTTTGTTATTACGGACATGAAAACCATGTTTACATTTAAATCATATTTAATACCTTAAACCGTACCGTAAAAATGTCGAGCATGCCTCAATTTTACGTAGTTCGTACCTACGTTTTGTTCGAAAAAAGTAGGTAAAAGTTTTCGAAAGAAAAAACTGTCTCAAAGCACTGCCACGTAACTCATATTTGCCATAATCAATCTCAGGTATTGCAAAATATTCACAACATTATTCTAATTAGACAAGTTAGAAATAAACCCGCGTAGCCCACCCAGAAACAGTGAAGTTTGACATTCCGAAGACCTCACGCTACAGCGCCTCTAGCGGAAAATTCCCACGCGATAGTCCCCATTATGTAGTTGTGAATGATGAACAAGTCTATTGGTTATATTTTCCTAGATCCGCCTGCGAGAATATAATCTTCTAATTATATAAAATTCTCGTGTCATAGTGTTTGTCTGCAAACTCCTCCGAAACGGCTCGACCGATTCTTATGAAAATTTTTGTGTATATTCGCTAGGTCTGAGAATCGGTTGTAAGCTATTTTTTTATACCGCTACGCTGGTGAAACCGCGGGGGGCAGCTAGTATACATAATATAATATTGATTTCTGAATCAGTAGCTAAAACATGATTGTCTATTATTTTATCATATTTGTTATGTACTTTTAAAAGGATAAGAAAACTTTAATAATTATAAATCTTTTATTATATTCTTATTACTTTTCTATTGTGGGCTTTCATTCAGTATGACTATTACCTAAAATCCTACATTTGTCTTTGCTTGCATTGATGGTTTTAAACAAAGCAACGTTGTTTTACAACCGAATTCTAAGCTTCCGCCATTTTTGGGAACCTTAAAACGTTTTGATGATGGTTGTCCTTCCACAATTAGTTGGCCGTTTTTAATGCAGGGTTATTTTTAATTTACCTGCAAGCTTTAAGAGGTGAAAGTACTCGCCAAATATAACTTTTACTATGGACCAAACCAGAAATCTAAAAAAAAACTAGCATCTTAAAAAAGGTCAAAATGAATGGCAATTTCATGGCAGATTCAGTAACCTCATACCCTTAAAACCTTAAAAACCGCTGCTTTATTTGTAGAATTTAGTAGACTCGTTATGAATGTACGCACCGATCTACCACGTTCACATTATCAGTGGTTATCGTGTGTTTCTGCTGAGTGGTGACGTGTTTGTGCATTAGTATGGGATTCAGTGATTCGTTGTCATACCATACCTACCAACTAACAGCATACAGTACTCCAGTGTTGTTGTTGAGCGGTACCGCGGAGGTCGCGCGTCGATGTCTGTGTCTTGACATCGAGTTTTCCTAACGTTTTTGTAACTTAAATTCGTATTTTGAATTTTTAGTTTAATTAACATCCAAAAATTATAAGACCTTTTTCCAGTAAATTGTGTGTCAGGATTGGAGTCTTGAAAAAGTCTGTGCTTCTATTGATTTGGAAAAGGTTTGTGATTTTGTTATTAGTTTTTAGATTGATGTTGTGTTAGTAACATTACCTACTTGATTTTAACTAACATTTATTATAATATAACATTTCAAAACAACAGTAGGTACCTGCCTACCTGGCTATTTACTTACAATCTAGAGACTGAATATATATTTTAAATAGTGTTAAGTTTTCTAGCAGGTAACCTACTTAAAAACACTGAACATTTTTTTGATGAATATCAAATAGGACATAATGTTTAAAAATTCAATTTATTTATAACACTAACCGTAGGTAGGGGGCATCCATTAATTACGTGAATTTACGTGAGGTGTTTTTATTTTAATTTGGATCCCTCCCTCCTCCTCTCTTACCTACCCTATGCCCGATTTAAGTAGGTACCCTATAAGTTTTATATAACAAAATTTATTTCAATGTATTTTCATGTACCATATATTTTGCTACATAGCACTAAGCGTTATAACTCTACTATTTTCCTTCTCTTATTTGACTATAAGATGAAAATAGTAATAGACAATTCAGGGTCAAGGTAAGGTAAGTAAGTCCTTTTTTTTTCTTTAAAACTATCTGTTTTTAACTTTTATTTAACTTGCAATGTAGATGTATGTAACTATGTTTGTTAAGGTGGAATCTTGCATGTCGAATTTCACCCACTTCTAGTAGTCGGATTGACTTGGTATACATTAGTATATTGGAACACAATGTAAGTACAGTCACCAAAAAAAGCTTGTATTAAAAATGTATTTTTTAACAAAACTTATTTATTCTTTTGTATTATGTGTAATAATAATGTATACCTATACTTTGACGTGAGATTTTCAATGACCACCCACCCTGCTCCCTTGAAATGAGATTTGATTGATAAGATGTAGCTAGACCCCTCCCCCCTTTTTGAGCACACGTAATTTATGGATGCTCCTAGGTCTATGCTTTGTCTTGCAGCAAAACACTTCCTTGATATTATCAGCCAAATAATTGATTAATAAGACATTGTGTAATATGTGGTACTTACTATAGTATCAGTATACTATCTCAAATCTATCTATCTATATAATTGCAACGTGATTACCTACATGAGTATGACTGATGGACGGAGGTCAGTAAGTTGTATGATATTATACATACATACCTACATACTTACACCACTTTCCTCTATGTAGATACTAATAAAATTGAACCTTACGTCTTACGAGTGATTACAAATTGTGCCGCTTCTTGTCACTGTGTCATTCACGGGTCATTCATAAAACGGTTGCATTGCTAGATTGCTACCGATTTTGGGTAGGTAACTAGGTACTTTATTTCTTTCACTTTAGTGGCATCATACAAACTGTTTGTTGTGTTTAATAAGTATCAAAATACTTATTAACCAATGACGTTTTTGCGTGAAATTTGCGTTTCAAGAACTTTACCTATAAGCTATTATACAACAAGACTATCAAGGATAGCTTTTACACCAGTGATCATCGAAGGAGAGTGATCAGGCCAAACAGGTATCACATCGCAGCGTGATCACAGATAAGTAAATAGTTACCTACTACGCGTGATGGTCGATTTATTCTGATGATCTTCCTTCCAATAGGTATTCACCTTACTGCCGTAACACAACGTACCTATTAAGTAGTCTTATGTGAGTGTTCAAGTCCGTGAGTGGACTGTGAGATGGAGACTCCAAAAATAAATCTAAGGTTATATCATCCCGCATCAAGGCCTAAACTACCGAACTACATTTTCGGAGGCTTTCATTAAAAACGCGCGTTTCTATAGGTAGAACTATAACTGGTAACTTCAGTAAATTCGACCTTCATAAGTTCCTAGGGCCCAAACTGAATAAATGGCTTTGACTTTGACTTTGATAATTTCGATTGGGGCCTTGAATAAATTCCTCATAAATTAGAATAACATGCACCCTATTTAACCATTACTATATGTACTACACAGTTGTTTAGCATCGTTTATTGTAGATATCGGACGTTGTTATTTCTAGCTTACCTAATGATTATGGTCGTAAACATGGGTTAAAATCTATCTATACAACACATAATCTACTCATTAGATATCAGTTGGTAATCCATAAAACTAATACCAGCAATGTAATAATAATGTGAGAAGGCAGCCTATATAAATCACGTGGTACCGTCATTATTATATCTAAGGTTATCATTATCAATTAATGGTATATCTTTCCAATCACGTGTAAGCAAATGTTTATGGTCCATATTGGGTCATACTTAACAGAGATGGGTATTTACTTTATATCGTACAAAACACACCTCAAAACGTTCCAGGGAGAAAGCTCATCACTATCCTAACTAATATTACAAATGCGAATGTGAGTTTGTTTGTTACCTTTTCACGACTAAACCGCTAAACCGATCGCGATGCAATTTGGTACGTAGATAGCCTATGGAATGGAGAAGGACATGGGCTACTTTTTTCTCGGGAACGCAGGTGATATATTATAAAACAAAGTCCTCCCGCCGCGTCTGTCTATCTGTCTGAACGCGATAAACTCAAAAACTACTGAACGGATTTTCATACGGTTTTCACAAATGGGAACCCTCCGTGACTCATGAGGAAGGTTTCTATATCATTCATTAACGCTGGTTATTGAAGATGTCGGAAAAAATCATGCCGACTCGGAACTTTACTAGCGAGCGCCGCGTAAACTAATAAAGTTGTACCATTATGCTTTTATAGGCATATATTATGCCCTGGTGTCCGTGCAAAGCCGGAGCGGGTTGCTAGTAGATATTATTATGAAATGAAACCTACACATAGAAGTAAAATCCTTGGCGTAATTAGATTCTTAATTTAATTACCTATTTAAAGATAAGTATTCAATACCACTTTCTCATCTACACACAATAGGTATTACACCATTTTTTGAAAAATGTCTCAATTCGTTCCTAAGGTGCTAATAAGCCACCAAAAAAAACATAAAAATTTTATCCAATCGATAAGTGCCAAAATGCATTTCAATTTAACATTTTCAAATGTCGGGAGTAGTTTGATGAAAACGCTAGACGTCATGTAACTCTACGGTCATGACGCATGACGCAATAAATGCGCTGATATTGGTCTCAATTGGACTTATAAAATGTTATAAATTAAAAATGAGCTATTATCCTTTTTATTAGTGTACTGTTCCTAAATGCATGAATACTAGTGTAAAAATAATAATAATACTTCAGTTGACACTTTTTAGTGTACATACAGTACCGTATGACGTCATTATAATGGCGGCTACTGTTTCGCTTGTTTAGAAGCAGATTAAAAAAACTTAAAAATTGAAATGAATTTTAAAATTAATTAAGTTATTTTATGAACTACAACTAACATTTTCCGACTGCTTATTGCCTAAGCTATCTAAATTGTACATTTTTAGATTTTTTCTCATATGGAGTAAAATACCCTATTATAATAAATCTGTAGAACCAGCGTGTCGGTATTTTTTTTTTTTTTTTACCAAAAATGGAGTAGGTAAGTATGGTTTATGTAGAAAGAGTAAATAGAATACAAATCTTCAGTTACAGGATATTACAGCATTCGTTTATAACAAAAAATACATAGGTACTACTGTTTGTAATTTGCAATAAAAACAATAAAATAAATAATGTTGTAGAAAAATTACTATTTTACTGTAATTACAGTAAACTTAATAAAATTAATTGTAAGTAGGTAATAAAATATTTATTATGTATTTTTATTGCTCTTTGATTTGTTCATATTGTTGATTTTTATATATATATATATATGATGAAAATATACGTAGCGTATATTTCTTTGTATGTTCGATTTTCACTCCGTTAATCTATATAATGTACTTAGTTATACTGGCTTTCGTCCCGCGGTTTCACCCGCGTTTCCAGGATAAAAAGTTGTCTATGTCACCTTTGGTCGGTGGATATAGAAGGACAAACCAACAAATATTATACTTTCGAATTTTAATAGTAGGGATAGGGTCATATACTATTCCATATGTGTGTATGTGCAACTGTGTTAAAATATACACGTCCAATTTAAATGATTCATTCACTGCATATCCTCGGCGTGTCCTCGGTCAGTGAAACCTTGAGAGGTATTGAACACACAGTTCCTACATCGTTATTTTGTATAGTACAAATCAAAAGTCATTTTGAAGATGGTTTAATTTTTTGTTAAATCTTTTTAGTAACTAATAATGATTAATGGCATTGTGCGACCATTGGGAGATATAATATCATATCGGCAAACTTACAATGGGGGATCTGTACATCATATCAGTTGTGAACGTGCCTCCCAGATGTTTGATCTAAGTAATATACCTACTTACTGTCAACCCTATAACTGTGTCACGCGAAAAAGCATTTTACTCATATTCACATAAGTGCTAAAGATACATAATTATATATACCTACCTATTGGGAGTGTCATATTTCAACGCTATCAATCCTAATAATAGCGGGTCAGCATGCTAATTAAAACAATATTAACGTCATACATCAGTGGGAGTACCTACGTACCTACATGCTATTAAGTACTTAGTAAGACCTATTTTGTTAAGGCTAGGCTTGTGTTTTATTTACCACAATCACGCCGTGAATTGTGGTGATGTGGTCGTAGTTAGGTAGTAGTAGCCGGTGAAATTACAGGCACAGGAGACTTAACAACTTCATGTCTCAAGGTTGGCAACGCGTGAGTGATACCCCTGACAGGGAAAATATAATATTGTATTTTCTTTGCCGGTGGTGTTATGAGCGTCTATAGGGTACGGTAACCGCTTACCATCAGGTGGGCCGTAAGCTTGTTTGCCACCAAGTAGTATAAAAAAATAAAGTTGGTAAACCCGTAAATCCCTGATTCCTTTCAGGAAGGATTAAAATAACTAATATTTTCATTTTCATTTATCTTAATTTGATAAGATGTTACATCGACATATTCGTTAGCGCAGAAAGAAATAACGCTGACTAAACACGATTATAAACACCAATACCTGTTTCTTTACGTTTAGATTTATATAACAACAACAATAAGAGACTCATGATATCTCGCTAAAGCATTTGCGCACTGCAATAGATATTTCAGTATACATATGGTGATGGATGATTGACTTACTTATTTTGACACCTACCAAAAAAAATAACAGAAGGAAATAAACTTTACATAAATTAAGTTAAAATTAAATTAAGTTGATTGTAAATACTTGTTGTAAATAAAGTATAATTACCTAATTAAGTTAACATTTCAAGGTAGAAGAATAAGGAATTTATCTGTTGGCTTCTTGTAATTTCAATGATATGAACCACAAATATACGTCGCGTAGGGCGCAGGTAAAGTGTTTGAATTGGTAGAAATACCAAAATATTGAAATAAAAATAAAAAAAATACGTGTGGCACTCGGGGACTGCCGCGGTAAAGCTATTGCATAGCATTTTTTTTTATCAACTTATGCAATTATAATAATAATAATTATTATTATTGTAATGTATCTTACAGACATCACGGCGCGAGGACCGGTCCTTTTTGAAGGCGTGCGTGGGGATATAGTTCCAACACGTAGAGGCCCCTTTAAGATACGTTAAATGTGTTGGGATATGTACACCTAACGAATACTATCTCTGCCTGTACTATTGAAGAGATACAGGTAAAGACAGCAATAATTTTTTTTTTTTTTTTTTGATATTAATAGATACCTATACACCTATATACCTTCTCACAAACAGCATACACACATGTGTGTGGGAGGTGTTAGGTGTTTTCGTTATATTTGTATTGCAATCCAAAGTAGTCGGTACTTTTAGTGCAATACAAATACATTTTGTGCACGTACGAAACTCACTAATCGCAATAAGTACTATAATACTCCATGCCTTTTTGTATAGACAGGTAATAAAAAAAATACGTGTGGCACTCGGGGACTGCCGCGGTAAAGCTATTGCATAGCATTTTTTATCAACTTATGCAATAGGGTATTACACCCATTTTTGAAAAGTGTCTCAATTCTTTCCTAAACATAAAAAAAATATTCAATCGATAAGTGCCATAAAAATGCATTTAAATTTAACATTTTCAATTTTCGCGCGTAGTTTGATGAAAACGCTGATCGCCATGTTACTCTACGGTCATGACGGTATTTGGTCTTGTAAGTAAATAAATGCGCTGATATTGGTCTCAATTGGACTTATAAAATTTTATAAATTAAAAATGAGCTATTGTCCTTTTTATTAGTGTGCTGTTCCTGAATGCATGAATACTAGTGTAAAAATAATAATAATAATACTTCAGTTGACACTTTTTAGTTAACATAGATCACCGTATGACGTCTAAAAACTGAAAACTTGGAAATTAATTTTAAAATGAATTAAGTTATATTATGAACTAAAAGTAACATTTTCCGACCGCTTATTGCCTAAGCTATCTAAATTGTACATTTTTAGATTTTTTCTCATATAGAGTAAAATACCCTATTATAATTATTTATTTATTTTTTATTTGGGCAGCTTTTTATTTTTTTTATTTTATATTAATTCAAGTTTTTTCTTTGATATTAATAGATACCTATACACCTATATACTTTCTCACAAATAGCATACACAGTAATACACACTGTGTGTGGGAGGTGTTAGGTTTTTCGTTACGGAATTTTTTCGTTACGAAATTTCTTAAATCGGTCGCCGCGCTCAAAGCCCGAAGCCCGCGATAAAAGCTATACAATAGCTTAAAAATAATTTTTATTTTATGGTATTTTGTAATATTTTTTTTAAATCTCGTCATACTAAAATAACATTGTATAATTTGTGATACTTAGTTATAATTTATGATATAAATATTTGTAATTAATAGTTAAGTTATAAATTAAATAAGAAATCCGCCCACTTCTTAATTACTTTAAATTAATTTGAAAAAGCCTATAACTGGCATATGATAATGCTGTTGGTTTTCTGAATAAATAAAAAAAATATATAAAAATACGCGAGTTAATAAAAACTTTTTGTTTCTTTCAGGAATATAATTTATAGGAGTAAAAATGTCGGCCTTCAACGTCGTTCTGGGATGTATAATGGCAATTCTCATCATTCTGTTCTCAATCAGTTCCATAGCAAGATATTATATAAAGGTATGTTACACAATACAGTAGGTTAGCAAGTTTATTTGATAAGATTATAGTGTTTATGTTCAAAGGTCAAGGTATAGATTAATAAATAAGTACCTACGTGAAAACGCAAAATACTTATTTACATCGTCATTTATTTGCGATGTATTGTACAAAACCATCTAAGTAGGTACTATAATATATGTACCTATTTAATTAATAGTTCAACATCTCAGTTCAATGATAAAATATATGCCTTTGTTATTTTTTTCAATCTTACACACAATCTATGTAATCAGAAATAACCATACAGCTATAGAAAGGAAGCAACCGATTTTATGTATCTACTTGAACTTTATCACTTATATATAAGTACTTATACTTAAACCTTTTGTTGCTTGCGTCTCTGAACACTTTATTTATGTATTCGGCAATCAGTTACCGGTGTTACTCGGTTTCTTTGGTTATTTTTAGGAACTAATACAGGAAGATAAGACCTTATATTTGCTTCTTGTAGTCTCCTTTCTCACTAATTCGAACTCTTCTCTCATTTAAAAGACTACTCGCAGTACCTAAGGTGGCTGTATCGAAGGGATGTTATCACAATAAATCGATCATCACGCTGCGATGCGGTTCATATCGTCATGATCCGATTCTCCTTCGATGAGCACCGGTCTCCAGCTATCATCGATTTACATAATATCTTGTCCTACCGTCCTATTCTACCGTCTCTGAACAAAGTGAACTACACTTGTATATTTTGCTTCAACGAGTTACCATTACAATTGGCTGATAATATCGAGTGGAGTGCCTCAAGAATATTCACTAATTCGAAATTGCAAATGATGTTTGAGGAAACTTCGTTTCATAACAAAAAACTTATGAAGTCGAGGAATTATAGTTTTAATTTTTAAACAGATTTTTATAAGAAAAACCAATTTTGGGGTTGTGCTCAATAACATAGAGGTTTCAAAATGACAATTTTATTTAAATTAATAGTTGGTAATTTTTTTATTACCTATCTATATCTGAGGTATCTATGGTCTGAGAGTTATTGGTTAAGAGTATTAAGTATAGTACTTATTGCGATTGATTAGTGAGTTTCGAACGTGCACAAAATGTATTTGTACTGCACTACTAAAGTACCAACTGGTACTTTGGAGTGCAATACAAATAATTTTTGTGCAGGTATCTGGATGCTTTTCGTTTTAAATCTTACAAGAGAATTTATTTTATACTTTTTAATACGTTTTATAAACGTAGTAAGTAGATATAAAGTATAGATATATATATATTTTTTTAGCTCTTCAAAAACATAGAGGTTTCAAAATGACAATTTTATTTAAATGAATAGTAGGTGAGATATATTATGCGCTTCTAAAGTCATACAAAGTGGGTGTGTAAGTGTTAATGAATTATGGGTGGAAAATTCTGAAAAAAGAACAAACACAGAAAGAACTCATCTTACTAAATTTGTGCAGACTTACGGGGGTGACATAGGCACTATGTGACAAAACCCCTATTTAAAAAAAAAAAGATTAAAAAAATAAAATGAGCTATATCAGTTCAATGCTACTGTACCTGTGATCATTAGTATTGTTGGCCTTGTCACGATGATTTTAAATTACCGTCGTAATATTATTACAAAAAATATTACACGTATGGACATTAGAAATTTAAACTTTTTTGATATGATATTACCTACTAGGATATTGTATGTAAGTTGCTGTGTTGTTAACATTTAATAACACAGCAACTTGTAGTAGCGTCGGCACGCTCTTGTATCTATGCATATAAAATGCATCTAATTAGGTTATGTATGTTTATTTAAGTTCTCATGTAAGTGAATTATAATTCTTGTGAGAATAAAAGAACACTTATTTTTCCTGCATATAAAATTAACTTCGTAAATTACAACTTGCGACTTTGTACTTGTACATGTTATGCACAGCAACTCTTCACCGTCCGTACCCAAAGGGTAAAAACGGGACGCTATTACTAAGACTTCGCTGTCCGTCCGTCCGTCTGTCCGTCTGTCTGTCTGTCTGTCTCCAGGACGTACCTCAAGAACCGCTATAGCTAGACAGTTGAAATTTTCACAAATTATGTATTTCTGTTGCCGCTATAACCAAAAATACTAAAAACAAAATAAAATAAATACAACAACAACAAACTCATAACAACAACAGCTCCCATACAACAAACGCGATTTTTTTGCCCTTTTATTTGTTTTGTGGTAGTTCCCGTTGACCTAGAATCACGAAATTTGGCAAAAAGCAAGGTCTTACAGCACAAATAAAGGGAAAATTCCAAAATATAAAAAAAGTTTAAAGTTAAAGGGTGTCCCCATACATACATAGAAACGCTAATTAATAAAGACCTCTGAGTTGTATGGGCGCTGATACAATTTAGAGGTCTAGCTTAATTGGCACTAACCTCAAATAGGTAAATAAATAAAATTGTGCATTTCCCGTGATGGACGAACGATGGACGAAGTTTCTACGGAACCCTCGGTGCGCGAGTCCGACTCGCACTTGGCCGGTTTTTTTAAATACACATGTTGTTCGAGAAACCGCGTCCCATTTGCTAGCCCATTTTACGTGGTGAGAACACTTTTATCCTTGGTATTCTTAATTCAATAATCAATAATAATATGGTTAGTTGGTTGGTGTCTCAAATCACACCTCTGACGCAAATTCATTATGTCGCGATCATGTGATAGGTATTTTGTTTGTTCATAAATTATCTCCTAGTTTTTGCGCAATGACACTAACAATAGACAACAAAAATATATCTTATACTTAACTTTATAACCTCTAACTCTAAGTTATAATAGTGGGCTATCATTTGCGACTGTTTGTGTGTATAGGCCACCAGCATCTAATTTTTCTTTGTTCTCTTCTACATTGGAAGATATTCTCCGCAAATTATTTAATTCTAATAAGTCAATAGTTTTATGCGGCGATTTTAATATTGATATTCTTACTAACTCATCTGAAAAAAGTAATTTTGTTGCTTTGTTTCAATCATTTAACCTACATTTGTTGTTTAATGAGCCAACACGGTCAACGGCCACTTCGTCTACTTGCATAGATAATATAATAAGTAATAGCAGTATATTAGGTAAATCAATCATAAGTGGTGTTCGCTCTGATCATATGGCTCAGATTGTCGAATTGCCGTATAAATTTCAAGTTTCTAAGGTAATTAAAGAAATTAGACCTATTACAAAGGCAAGATTAGACAATTTTAGCACAAATTTGGAATATAAACTCAATAGTAAGATATATAATAATAGTAATGAGCCCAATGTCTTGTATGATGAATTATTATCTACTATTTGCGATGACTTTAATAAAGCCTGTCCTATCAAAAAAGTGAAGGTAAATAGTAAACTGGAATTTAGTGACTGGGCTACTAAGGGAATCCGAAAAAGTAGGGATAAAATGTATGAACTTTACCAATTAAGATCATCCACTTGCGACGAGAAATTCCATAACTATGTTAGAAATTTTTCCAAATTATTTAAATTAGTGTGTATTCATGCAAAATCTATATACTTAAGTAACAAAATAGGAAAAGCATCTAATAAAATTAAGGCAGCATGGAATGTTATAAATACGGAATCAGGAAAAATAAAATGTAAAAACGAACAGTTAACGTTAAAAATTAATGATGAAATTGTATCGGATAAATTAGAAGTAGCTAGCGCTTTTGAGAATTTCTTTAGTAATATACCAGGGAAAACAACTGAAAGTCTCAACTCGTGCCCTGATGAGGCTGGAGCGTTACTTAAGCAACATATTCGTAAATCATTTCCCAGTTTTAAATTTAATTACGTTACTGCTAATGATATTATAAAGTTATTTAATACTCTCAATTTAAAAAGCACCGAAGACTTATGGGGATTGTCGGTAACGATTTTAAAATCGATAATAATGCAATTACTGGCACCTATTTTGTCGAATATTTTTAATGAATGCATTGATCAGGGTACTTTTCCTGATCTAATGAAGTATAGTAAAATAGTCCCAATTTTTAAATCTGGCTGTAAAGATAATCCTTCTGATTATAGACCAGTATCCGTACTCCCAGCACTTAGCAAAATCTTTGAAAAACTGTTGCTTAATCAAATGTTAGGTCATTTCAATAAACATGAGATATTACATAGTCATCAGTTCAGTTTCACGAAGGGGAGATCCACATCAGATGCGGCAGCAAAATTATTGAAAAACATCTATGAAGCCTGGGAAAATTCGCAGGATGCCATTGGTATTTTTTGTGATCTATCCAAGGCCTTTGACTGCGTTGACCACAGTACTCTGCTCCTGAAGCTTAACTATTATGGTATTCGTGGAACTGCTCATGATCTTGTTTTGTCTTATTTAAGTAATCGCCAACAAAAAGTAGAAATTAGTGGTACGACTTCCAAGGGCTCCCTAGTCAAAATGGGGGTACCCCAGGGTTCGATACTAGGGCCTTTTCTGTTTCTAGTTTATATTAATGATTTACCCTCTGTTGTAATTGGTCTCTCAGATATCGTCCTGTTTGCTGACGATACTTCATTAATTTTCAAAGTAGATAGAAAAGACAAAGAACTTATTAAAGTGAATGATACTTTGTCACTAGTCTCCAAATGGTTTGCTGTTAACAATCTTTTACTAAATTCTAAGAAAACTAAATGTTTAAGATTCTCTCTTCCAAATGTAGCGCAAGTAGACAGCCAGATATTAATAGATGGCAGCAGTTTGGAATTAGTCGATAAAACTGTATTTCTGGGCATCACATTAGATAATAAACTACAATGGGGTCCTCATGTAGAATCTTTGACTGGTAAATTAAGTTCTGCTGCATTTGCTGTTAGAAAAATCAGACAGTTGACGAATGTCGAGACGGCCAAATTAGTTTATTTTGCATATTTTCATAGTTTTTTATCGTATGGCGTTTTACTGTGGGGAGCTGCAGCAGATATAGAATCTATATTTATATTACAAAAAAGAGCAATTCGTGCCATTTATAATATGGGTCCTCGTGAATCGTTAAGGGAATTATTTAAAGATATAAACGTTATGACTTTACCTTCACTATACATATATGAAAATATAATGTTCATACGTAAAAATATAGAATTGTTTAAATCAAAAATGGAGGTACATAATATCAATACAAGACAAAAAGATAAATTAGTTGTTCCGTATTTTAGATTAGCCAAAGTTAAAAAGTCATTTCTTGGAAGTAGTGTACGCTTTTATAATAAATTACCTCTCTCAGTTACCAAGATGACTGATTTCAAATTCAAATCTCACATTAAGAAAGTTTTGAAAGAAAAAGCCTATTACAAGGTAGCTCATTACATTGAAGATAAAGATGTCTGGAAATAGCTGCACTCTGCACAAGTGCACCTTGTTCATACTTATAAAGAAGCCAGTACTTCGTATTTTAGAGATACTATATTTTTTTTTTTTTATAAATTTGAACTTGTTCAGGTTATTATTTTTTATTTATTTTTCTTGTTGTTTTTTTTTTCATCTTTTGTGTTTATGTGTATTATATTTCTTTAAAAATTGTTAAAAATTTAATGGAAAAAAAGCCAACATTGTCAGATTGTCCAAAAAAAAAAAACAAAATATATAAAAGATGTAACCTTGCTGAGTTTCTTGCCGGTTCTTCTCAGTTGAAGGCGACTTCCGAATCGGTGGTAACTTCAGTAGTTTCGACGTTCATAAGTGCCCTCTTAGGGCCTAAACTGAATAAATGGCTTTGACTTTGACTTTGACTATCTCTACAATATTTTCTGCAGTTGGAGCTTAACAATACCTAACGCACTATTTTAAATTGGTGCTCTATACTTATTATTTCCAATAAACATATTTATCTCTAAGTGTACATAAGTACTTACGATAAAATGTAAGCAATAATGTTTATTTTTAACCTAACGCACTACAAGAACTTGATTTAGGTAGAATCAATAAACCAAGTAAAAATCTAATGTTTTTTAAATCAGCCTTAAAAATCAATTTTCTCTTACACTATGTAACTAATAATTAAAGATAATTGGAATCATACATCGGTTATAATTACAATTTAAAAAAATCTTCTGTATCCTCATTGCACGTGTCAGAGAAAATTTATAGGTATCTGACTCTGTGGGTACGTTTTTATCTTGAAGAACATTTTTACAAGTATTTTTATAATTGACGTTATTTCTCTTTAGCATTGCTGCTATCGTTCTCTATTCTGACCATGGTGATTTTATTCTCTTTGATTCTGACTGCATTCTTGTTTCTCTTCTCTTCTCTCCCATTACCCGATAACATGTAGATAAATAGCTTCCGCCCCGCGGTTTCACCCGCGTTCCCGTGGGATCTTATGTTTTTCCGGGATAAAAAGTAGTCTATGTGCTAATCCAAACTATAATCGATCTCTGTGCCAAATTTCATCCAGATCCGTTCAGCCGTTCCGGCGTGAAAGAGTAACAAACATCCATCCAAACTTTTGCATTTATAATATTAAGATAATACTAGCTTTCGCCCCGTGGTTTCACCCGCGTTCCCCAGGGATCTTATGTTTTTCCGGAATAAAAAGTAGCCTATGTTCTTCTCTATACCATAGGCCATTTGCATACCAAATTTAATCGCGATCGGTTCAGTGGTTTAGGCATAAAAAGATAACAAACAAACAAACTCACTTTCGCATTTATAATATCATAGTTAGGATTAGGATAATCTAAATACACTCAAAATAAATAAACTGTTAAACAGTTAATTTAAAAAATGTCTAACAACACGAATTTTAGTGATTCACTTACAAAAACATTATGATCGGGGTTTAGTATGATATGGCTGATCGTTTCGGCATCTTAGTGAATTTTTAGTACCTACTATAATTTATAACGTAAAAACCTTGACGAATATTTTTCACACCATATCTACCTATAAGTATTTAATATATGATTATTAACAAAAACTAAGTATGGTAAAATAAATATTTATTCAACAAACATTGCCTGATAGGAATTAATTAGTAAGTGGCAGTTGAAAATGAATACCTACCTCTCGGTTGCTATTATAGTAAAAATAATACCTAATAAAGTATTTAAGAGATTTTTTTGTACTTCACAACCTTCCCGAAAATTTTACATACGGCCCTGACTTAGCAAGGCCACAGTATTATTAACTGTGATAAAATAAAAATAATTACCAATATATTTTATCTTTCAGTTCACATTATTCGTGAGTTTGTCACTAATATTCGCGTCAGCTCCGATACCATTGATGCTGTTGAAGCCGTTTGACCCCAAGAACGCATTGTAAGTATAATTATATAACCATACCTATACCTAAGTAAACGAACATATCCATATTTCCATATTTGTATCTTCTTTACAGATAATAGAATATTTTGTAATAAATTGACATAATTTATACCTACCTAAAGTTCACTAGGTATTGTTGTTCAGATTACACGCAGCACATAAAAGCAATCATAAAAGTAGCATTTTGTCCACCGTAATCGTAGCTATTATATTGCAATATCCGGCATTTTTTTTAAATAAATCCACTGTAATGTACTGTAATATAAGTAGTCAGTGATTCTTAAGATCGTTTGTAATTCAGTGATGCAAAATTGTCTTTGACTGTTATGTTTAACCTTTATTGACTAATTTCCGCCCCGCGGTTTCATCCGCGTTCCTGAGGGATCTTACGGTTTCCAGGTATAAAAAGTGGCCTATAACCTTCCTCGATAAATGGGCTATCCAGCACTAAAAGATTTTTTCAATTGGAAGAATTTTCAGTAGTTCTTGATATTAATGCGTAAACTATCTGCCCCCCCCACCCTCGGCTGACTCACCAAACTTCCCGGGATGAAAAGTCGCCCGTAGATGAAAATTGCTATCGTATGGAGAGCCATACATAGAAATTTCAATATCTTTACAATTTCATCGCGATCGGTTCAAAAGTGTAGTCCTGTAGCTGAAATGGATTAAACATGGATAGGTATATGGTGTCGCAGACCTTTTTATAAAGCTAATGAAGGTCAATATTTTAGTCATAGCTTTTATTCACTTATTTCAAACCGTTTAGACAGCGTACGTCGATAATGAAGCCAGTTTAAAAAAAAATATATAGATATAAATTATATAACTCTTACTGAAAACTTATCTTTATCAGTACTTATAGTATATATAGCCTATAGCAATCAGGCATAATATAAACTCCAATTAGTGAAAGAAATTTCAGCAATAGGATCAGTAGTTCCGAAAATTACCTCTTACATCCAAACTCACATACAAACATAATGACCTCTTTTTAAAAATGAATTAAAAACTTGTGATTACTTAGTGAAAACTAAATCTTGTTCAGAATTAAAAATAGCCTCATTAAAGAATTTAAGAATCAGATCAGTAGCTCCGGAGATTAACATCCTACATCCAAACTCACAAACATACCTTTAATTATATTATAGTATTATTATACTAGTATCGTATTACGAACCTTCGCATATAGTATCGTATACATAAAGATGAAGAACTAACAGTACCTACATAGATATAGGAAGAGGATTTCTATCCCAGCTATGCTTGTACATACTATTAGCGGAAGACAAAAACGAATTCAGAAGGCCAATAGACAAGTTGGGCCACATGGGCTCTCTAAAATTATAAAGTTATGGAAATTGGAAGGAAATAACAAAAGCTGGACTGCGTATAGGCCTGTGTTTGACCACAATCCCGCCATGGTAAGTGATGCTGTGGTCAAAGATGGTAAGCACACAAATCCTAGAAAGGAGCCAGGCGAGTACTACAAAGTACCTACCCTACCACCGTGCTATGGTTTCCTCACAACGTTTTCCTTCACTTATCAATAGTAAGGCTAACATTTTTTTTCCTTAGAATACCATCGGCTTTGTTGAGGGTGAGCGCGAGGGTCCTCGGCCTGCGCTGGACTGTGCGTGGGTTGGAGAACATCGACAATAGCAGGGGAGCCGTTGTGCTGCTGAACCATCAGAGCGGACTCGACCTTTATAGTGAGTATCTATTTTGTGAGACCATACAATCTTTGTCAGAATATCACATTTTCACAAATTTTCGCTTTCTTTGGTCCAGGTTGAGCTCGTATAGGTACGATCACCGTGCACCGAGCACCTTGGTTAAAGTTAGTCTCTTGACGATGAAATAATGGTGATCTGCCATTTGAAACAGATATTTTAAAATAGTTGAGCGAATGACTGTCGATGACGAATTACTGCAGGAAAAAAATATAGCAGGAGTTCCATGGAACCCACGAGAAAACAAATAGTGCAAAGAAACAAGCTGTGTTCAAAGTTCTTTACGATTGGTATCATAACAGTGTAGTTTTCCTGTTGAAAATAATCGTAAATTATTTCGTTAATAATCGTTAATAGTTTCGGTAAATTTATTTCAAATGATTTTTTGAATGCTTATATTTTTTATTCGACAGATAAGTAGTTGCTTTCGGAGTGGTTAAAGTGTGATTTCTCTAAACCATTACTTTGTAATAGAAAAAAATATATGTTGCAAGGGTCAAATTCAGAAATTTATAACTTTTTAAAGCAGTTTAAATAAGAAATTGAGACAATTTTGAAAAAAAGTAACTTGATAAAATTATTGTAGAGGACTTGCCGACAAATGTAATCTGAATACATTTCTTGTTTTTGTTATATTTTTTTCGTGGCGTGTGCATGAATGAGACCCTCTACGCGTGGAACGTAAATAGAGGTATGTTTAAAGCCTCACAAAGCTAATAAAAGTGGCGTCAAATTAAAAAATAAAATATGTATTGGAAATTTCAAATCTTACATTTTAAAATAACGTAAATCATATTTCATTTATTGCTTATCTGATGACTAAAAAAAAATGTTTCTTTTCTGATAAATTCCGCAAGAACACTGATTTTAGGGAGGCAAGTACCTAATGCTTGTGCAAGTCTATGTCTTTTGTCTTTCAGAGACACTGAAATATATGTAGATTAACATTTATCATACTTTTAGTTCTTGCGGTATTATGGCCCTTAATGGCGCGTTCCACGGTGGTGTCGAAGCGCTCGCTGCAATATCTGGTGCCCTTCGGCACTGCAGCTTGGCTCTGGGGCACTGTGTTTATCGACAGAGGCGCCCATTCGGCACGGGAGGCTCTCAACAAACAGGCTGAGGCTGTTAGAGATCATAAGGTAAGATGGGCATAGTTTTATCTTTTAAATCAGGGTTCAAGGTATATCGACGGATATCATGTTTTAAAAGGAGAAACTGACTGACTGACTGTCAACACCCAGCTCAAACCGCAGGTTTTCCATCTCCTGATATAACAGCCTCATCAGCTAGCTATGCCTCAGTGCTACTTTTCTGACGGTTCCCATATTGAATTTTGTACCATGTCGCCCAGAGCTGCGAGCTGCGCCACGCCACTCTAAAAGTATACAGTATCTATAATGAAGTACCTAGTATATAATTTTAAATCATATATCCAATATGTATAATATGCATTTTATTGCCAGTTTACTATCAGGTCTATATCGGTTAAATTTACATAGGCGGTACTCATAGATATTTTTGTATACGGAAGTACCTACCTAAGATTAGTCGAAAACACTTATTATTTTTCATGTACTTATTTAATTAGCGGTTCAGGTGTGCTTGTTTGTTTATCGACCTTTTTATTATTCAGTGAGTCAATTATATATAAATGCGAAATTGTGTTTGTTGGTTTAGTTTCTCATTCTTTCACGCAGCAACGGATTGACGTATTTATTTGCATAGATATAGATGATGGACCGCAGAATGAAAGGTATAGGATAGGCTACTTTTTATCCCGGAAACGCAGTTGAAACCGCGAAGGCGAAGGTTAATTGTTAGATAATTATGATTTTCTCATTAGCATAAAGTCGGTCGGGCGCGCGACCGGACGTTATGAATGTCGCTTCTAGACATCTTTATGTTTATCTTAGTTATGTAAATATTTTACTTCACGTACATATTTACGAAGTTAGACGCGTTTGTTTGGTCATCTATAGTACTAATATAATAAAGCTGAAGAGATTGTTTGTGTTTTTGTTTGAACGCGTTAATCTCTGGAAATACTTACCCAATTTGAATTTCCCAATTCTTGAGAAAGGTTATGGGCTACTTTTATCCCGGGAACGCGGGTGAAACCGCGGAGAACATCTAGTAGTATTACTAACAGGTAAGCTCTGCGCTTTTAAACTTGTTACTTTTATCCAAGGACCCTACAATTTATTTACCCCTAATTAAATTGTAGTAGGTACCTTAATACTTGGTAGATTTTTATTCGTAATTTGTTTTTATTAAATCTACTAGCAAACGAGAATTTGGAATTCTAGTCAGTACCAAAATCTCCCCTTCCATAGTCTTTATTGCGCGGTGGTGTAATAAGTAGGTACTTACTATTTGTATTTGATGCTCTACTCTGCTCTCAAACTAAAGCAAAATTGCATAACCATAGCATAAAATGCTATTAAAATTCTAGATAAGTTACTTACTTTGTATTAAGTAATAAGGAATACAATGTATCCTTGTACATGTGTAATTCGCAAATTGACTGATTTCTAAATGCCGACGTATCTATAACTATAACCGACTTACGCACATTAGTTTTCGGCAAACACTTATTTCTTCACCTTCGGAAATCGAGTCAAAGTCACCACGAACTAGAAGTATATGTTCACTTTTATGATTGTATGCTGTCAATCTAATATATCGGTATCTAATAAATATGTAGGTACTAAGGTACTGAAGGTGGACAGACGACCCTGTAAAGGTCGTCGGAAAACGCTGGATGCAGGCCGCCCAAGACCGGTCCTATTGGAGATCCTTAGGGGAGGCATATGTCCAGCATTGGACTTCTTGCGGCTGAGATGATGATGATGATGATGAAGGTGCTGAAGGTACATAGTATAGCAGTTCTATATACGAGTAGGTTACCTTCTTACGTTGTTGTCGTAGTCACTCGTAGCTTGGACAGCTGTATAAAGTTCAATTTAGTCTTGAATCTTGATTATATCACAGTGTTGCCTAGGAATAGCGCCACGATAGCTTTGTGGAATGAGAGTGCGAAATTATGAATTTGTAAGAATTGTTTGGTAACTACTTTTTATCTTTTATTTTGTATCTCATTGATCTCAATCTCACTATGGTAAGATGATGTGGCCGCGAAGGTGGTAAGCATACAAAGCCTATAAAGAACTGGCTCTCAAGTGCAGCTGCCGGAACACACCGGTAGGTGTTTGGCGACAGATTAAAGTGCCCAACCACCGTACTATGGTTTAGACACTCACGAAGTTTTACTTCGCTGAAAGTTCAAGCTAGTTTATAAGTTTATTGAATGAATGCTGTATTCATTAGTACTACAATGTACAATCATGTAGAATGTGGTGTTTCCAAGTACCAATAATTACGTCATGAAATATATTGGTTTAGGTACCTACGAGCCTTGTCCTGCTTATAATGAGTCCTTGTTTCTGTTTCTATTTCAACAGTCCAAGGTAACTTGCCTACCTACGTAATGGTGAGTTAACGTTACCATTAGGTACTAATTATGCTAGATATTTATGGTTCAATGACAAGTGGCTCTATTTAATTTTGGAGGGCATCTCTTTTTAAACGATTTCACAAAAGCAAAACAAATGGAGGAGGTATATGGTATGCATGTTTGGGCATAACCGTTCTCCGTCTATATGAGCATCTGTTGATTTCAATATTTTGATTAGGTTTCTGTTACGATTGTTATTTCCTTGCGAAAAAATACGCAGAAAGACGCATTATAATCTAAAAAACTATAAGTACCATTATATTTTCCATGAAAACTTGAAGACTTTGGGTTTTTGTTTAGGGTTTCCTGTAAACTATCAATTTCCATTTTTTTTCCAAATGTAGTTTTCGAGATAATGAGGCTCAATTTTTGTATTTTTTCTGATACTTTATAGTTACTGTTGTTCTCATAACGATAATGAAATAAGTATCTATAGTTAACGAACTACTATGCAATACAAACTTATATTTGCTGCCATTCAAATTAAATTTGAAAACTACAACTTGCTACTTTCATGCGTGTTATGGAACTTTAACACTGCGATACGCACTTAGCCGGTTTTTCATTCCTTCATCATTCATACACTCAAATTCTACATTGTAGCAAAGAAGGCGATTAGAGATCTATAGTGAGAATGGGCTTCGTTTTACCGTATATGTCAGAAGACTGACGGAAGACACAGATTTCACTGGGTGGTAAGTTACTGGTTAAAAAAGCTACTTTAAACTCAGTTATTCAGTTTTGGCCCTGTAATTATGAACGTTTAACTATTGACTCTACCACCGGTATCAGTTCGGAATACACAGACTCCGGCAAGAAAGTCAGTCAGCTAGGCATTTTCTTTTGAATTGACCTAGAATCATGAAATTTGGCAAAAAGCAAGGGTTTACAGCACAAATAAAGGAAAAATCCACAAAATAAAAAGTTGAAATTTAAAGGGTGTCCTCATATATAAATAGTTGATGCCAGCCAATTAAGATAGTCCTCCGAGTTGTATGTGCGCTCATACTATTTAGAGGACTAGCAACCTCAAATAAGGTAAATAAATAAAATTGTGCTATTGTGTGAAAGAAAATATTAACAAAGGTGTCAACTCGCACTTGACCGGTTTTTTTCTAGTGTTAAAGCTATGAGTGTCTTTGTTCTTAGGAAAGTTTTGTATATTTCTACCATAAAATTTTCATAAATGTATGTCCTACTTACCTTGACGACACGCCATAACATTAATTAATTTTAAATTAATCTTTAAAAAGGAATTTTCTAGGAATGTTCTGTAGAATAAAAAAAAATTGGTGTCGGCACGTGTAAAGGAGAATGCCGTAAGACTATGAAAATAACAGGGGAGAAGGCATGTTTGATTGATTCATTTCTTCAGATCTTTAACATTAGGATTTTAATTGAGAGTAGCATTTGTGGATATTTCCTTAATAATAGGTACCTAGTTATCTCTAGGTCTTTGTGGATGAAAGTTTCCTCATTATACCTAAGTGTTAATTTGTATACGGATTAATTAAATTTACCTTTTAATCTATATGTTTTTAAGTAGGATAGGTCATGCTCTACTTGTATTGAATGAATGCCGTATTCAAATAAGAGTTCAACGATCCGACTAAGTAGTAGGTAGGTAACTTAGACCTATTTAACTCCGGACGGATGGACATGGAAACAAATATAGGATATGTTTGTGGCTGATGTCATGTAACCTTGAACGATAAAATCACTGGAGTTGATATAGCCTTGGTAAAAAAATATTTTAACAGTTTGATATAAAATATGTACCTACTTAGTATCGTCAGAAAACATTAAGCATTAGGTCCAATATTTAAGATAGACACATGTGTACGGAATACTTATCTACCTACTAAAACCTTGGTCATGCTTATACTAAAATTTTAAATAAACAGGTCAGCTGTTTTACAAACAGCAATCGAAATTTTTAACTCAAAAATCACTATATTAGCTACTTAATGTGATTTTTCGATAACGATGTGTAAAATGATATTGTAATACTAAGTAAGTACTTTAGTTACCTAAATCATTTTACATTACTTATAATAATAATAATAACGTATCTTAAAGGGGCTTCTACGTGTTGGATCAGTATCCCCACGCACGCCTTTAAAAAAGACCGGTCCTCGCGCCGTGATGTCTGAAAGATACATTTAAATAATAATAATGTAATATTTTTATAAGTTATATTTAAAAATGTAATTTATAGGAGTGTATTTTAATAAATGGGATAATAATAATAGCCTTTTATTCAGACGCAAAAAGGATTTTTATAAATAACTAATTTAAGTTAACGACTCTGTTGAGTCGATGACATCGACAACTTCGTCTATTTGCCCTTTACACTACTTACTTACCTAGTAAGTAATTAAGAAATTAAGTACTTTAGTTTCATCATTTTACACATGGTTATCGAAAAACCACATAGTGATTTTAAAATTTTTTGAGAAGATGGATATACATATCTACCTATGTAACTACATTAAATAGGTAGATACATATTATATCCATTTTATACCGACACGTTAAAAACTTAGGTAGATATGGCCATCTTATTCACGACAGGGTTCATTCATGGTATTTAAAGAGAAAAATAAAAATATATAAGTATGCACCTAAACAGGATAGTAAAATACCAACTTTTATCTTTACTAGCTTCAAAAATCAAGTAAGTCGTTCCATTGCAAGGTGCGATTTCGCATTTATATTAAACTAAAGAAATATTTTTTTTTATAATCTAATTTCAAAAATTCCCCAAAAATTACTGCAACTGCGCAGCCTACCCCTTATTCATGTAGATAGCCTTCCACCTTCTTACAATCCTTCGAGTACCTAAATTGCTAATTTATGATGTTACTTAATTAAATAACAGTAGACCTACTATATAATTAGGTTCTAACTACCTTACCTACCAAATTATAATTTCAATACGTTTTATTATTTCCAGCGTAAACTACTATTGTTCCCCGAGGGCACGAGACATTCTGGAGACAAATTGCTGCCTTTCCGGAAGGGCGCATTCCACGTGGCGATGGATGCGCGGGCGCCTATACAACCGGTTGTGGTTTCAAAGTATCATTTTCTGGATACTAAAAGGCACCGCTTCGGATCAGGTGTGTAGGAGTGTTTGGGAACCTGGTTTGGTTCCCCGGTTTATCCCACGTTTTACCGGTTTTATCTCACTCACACGGTCACACCCACGATGACGAGCTACTTGTTTGTTCCATATGCATTAAATGCGTTCCAGAAAAAATACTTTTGAGAATAGTGTAGGTACCTTTATAAGTAGGAAATTATTTGCTTAAATTTTTACGTAGTAAAAATACCTAAGAATTGTGAGACAGGTTAACCTAAGTATATACCTATATTAAATCTAAGATCCTACATATTTATAAGACACTAGCTAATTCCGGTGTGCGTTTCAATGCTTCTTTTTTGTGTCAGAAATAATCGCGGGTGTAAGCGCACGCGCGCACAACCAGTTTCACAGCAATTGGAAGGAGCGCATGCGTTACAAACAAACAGATAGACAAACATTGATTTTTATATACATATTTCATGAAAGTTATTAATTTTAAATAATTAATTTACAAATGATTACATAGAAAATAGTAGATAATCTAGGTATAATGCTGATACAGGTGATTTCAATCGACTAATCATAAGCGAAATAAAAACATCCTATTTGATACCCAATACCTATAATAGATTAACTGAATAATCAATTAGTTCTCTTATCGTAAAAAGGTGTAATTACCAACAATGTTTATAGTTTAAAGAAAGTAGGTAGGTACTAGGTACTCAAATAATGATCACCGTTACCTTACCTAAGAATTTTTTTGTTTAACTATTGAAACCAACTAAGAGCAAATAAAGGGAGAAGTCTATGCTCTTGGTTAGGGCTAGTTGATGACCTAGTAGCGGCCCCTTTACTTGATCGATTATACAGATATGTGTCTAGCGGAAGTCCAGAGGTAGAGCACCTTTAGAGTATATCACTCTCATGTTTGATTCGCGTATATTCGATATTTTTTGAAACACAATTCTTATATCTATGGTAACTAAATTAAATTATTATTGCACTATTTAGTTTATTTAGAAAAGAAATCACGCATGTCACTATGAACAAATAATGTCATTAAAATCAGTCTGGTTAAAAAACACAGACTTCCCCTACACAATTTTTCGAGACATTCTTGTTTAGATCCAACAATAACTGTTAAAAATAAACAGTATGAAAACAATAGAAAAATTACATGTGTAATAAAGACAGTTTTCTTTTATGTTTCACTCATGTGAATTTTATTTATTCATATATATATTTTAATAACTCTGATAATTTGATTTGCGGTATGTACTGTGATGGAAACTCCACAACCGTCTTCACGTGCCCCTCAAATCCTCCCTTGTTTAGAACAGCTGATTATTATTATTCCCAATTTCAGTTGGACCTATGACACTTTAGATACAGTAGCCAAGACAGGGTTGATAGAAACCCTTTTGTAATGTCATTGTCTAATATTATTTTGTTTTCATTTTCCAGGAGAATTTATAATTTCAATTTTGCCAATGATCGAAACGGAAGGCATGACGAAGGAGGACATCGCCTCGTTGGTGGAAAAGACACAGATGAACATGCAAGAAGAGTTTTCGAGGAACTCCGCGGAGACGCTAGCGCGGCGCTCCTCACACGCCAAGGCTGATTAAGTTTATAAGGTTAGTGTTTAGATACATTCCTTTCAATGAAACGTCAATATGTAACATTTATTTTAATGAATTCTAAGGATATGAACCATTTTGTTTTTCTTTCAGGTAATTCTAAAGGTTTAGGTGCCTATGCGTAAAATGAGCTGTGATAATCATAGGAATGAAGGCTTAATAGATTTATAAAATTAATCAACAATAAATTTGTTGATGGTGACGTGCGTTGTTATATCTATGAAATGTATATTTATTTGTACAATAAATTCATACAAAATACAAGTGTATGTTTTAATAAATGAAACATAAAATGCTTGTGATTTCTTTTTATTATTAAAAGATCTCACATACGAAAATATGGAAAAATAGTTTATCACATTTCAACGTTTTTTTTTAAAGAAGTTATAAAAGAAAACATTATCAAACGTTCAATATGTATCACGCTACTTGCCAATAAACTCTTTTTGATTACTTGTTTGGTAGGTTAGGTACTATTATAACCTGACCGAAAACTACTTCTATACACATTTATACATGACATAAATCAAGTAGGTATACATAGCAACACAGCCAGTCACCCCTTTTACAAGTATTAAAAACACTGGATATAGAGATGAAAATTGAGTAGTATATAGCTATCTATGGCTAACATTAAGAAGATAAGTTCATAACTACATTATATAAAAAAAGGAAATTTACATGTATTGGTTCCATGTATTTTCACAGCATTACATGAAGAATGACCTCATCAGCTTGGCTTGTTGGTAAGGTGATGAGAAGTAGATGACAAGGACATCTAATTGATGTATACTAATGACTAATGATTACTTATATGCTATTAACCTTGCAATTTAATTATAATGAGAAAATATATACTTACAATTATTATATTTGTATTAGTCTTAATGAAGATGGTAGGTAAAGTAAATAAGGAACCATAAAACAAGTTGTTTTTTTCTTTCATATGAATGGACAGTTTGCATAAGTTTCTTATCAGTTCCTTTATTGATGAATGCAAACAATAAAAAGTTAAAATGAATAATATGTTTTTTTTTTATCTGTCTCCGTTATTGTGTTACAATATCAATCACACATCAAATTCAATAACGGAGCCAAATAGGAATCATGAAAGGTCTTTGGTGTGATTTCTAATAGTTTAAAAATAATAACAGTTGTTGATACTAAAAAACTTTATCTATCACATTAATACAGTTTTGGCAATTTATCCCTTATAACTTCGTAAAATTAACCAATTAATTAAATCACTAAGATGTTTTTTTCGTTGGGTATAGGTTTTGTCAAGCATGTTTTATCTTTGGTTTCAAATTTAGAATTCAAGATTTATAGCAACACTAATTTATGTTGTCTTTCAATACAATTTTTGTTATAAAAATATTAAAATAAACAAAGCATTTTCAGATAAATATACACTTTTTTAATAATTCAACCAATCATACAACATATTATTTATGGTTGGATTATCACCTCTGATTTCTGAGTCTTTTCGTTATGTATAAATACTATGAAAATGATCGTCATTTTTATTTTTAATCTAGAATGTTGTTCATTGTATGAGTCAAAATAGAGATAGTGTGACTTTAAGAAAGGTCAACATTTCAGTTTATAAGGGTTACATAACTCTGCGTTAACGCACTAAACTGCGTCATCCAATAAAATTATAGAAAACATACAATGAACCGACAAAAATATTTATAAAATAAAATAGGAACCCATAGTCGATTACATACAAAAGCAATGATAGTTTTTTTTTCTATTTGCTTCAATGTAGGCAAATTATAATTCATTAATACTTATTTCATACTAAATGTTGGTTAAAATGATTATTTATAAGATAAGAGTATAATCATTTAAATATACGTTACAAAATAATGACTTATTATTTATTTGACAATGGCCATAAACAGTGTGGTCCCTTTTAATCTTATCTTTGGATTATGAAGTAAGGATTATATTTTTTAAAGTGATTTGAATACAATAAATTGTTATTCTCTTTTTATTGTAGATAATCAGAGCGATACAGATACTAAAGAATACATTTATAAACATTAAAGTATTATGTATCTATTATCCTGATATAATTTTTTGTTATAAAATCCAATAAAAAGTATGCCTCCTTATTATGTGAGATGGTTTAAAGCAGCTCTAGTAAAACCCAGGTTTTAAATCTATCCATCCCTTTTTAACGTCATGTAACAAAAAGAGACGATGCTATATTTAATATTGGTTTTACAAGACTTAATTTAAACTATCTCACGCAATGGGACCGATAGAGTAGTTAATACTTATTTATAGTTTAGGAAAGCTATTTCCTAATAAGAGTAAAACAAATTCAGACTTTTTAGACAGGTTCTCATAGTAGATGCCAGATAAAGATTACGGAACTTTAACCTAAAATAATTAATTAAAAACTTTTTCATATAGGTATACGGTATTATTCCAAATGAACCGTTACTTTTAACAGACGTCAAAAAAAGGAGGAGGTTCTCAATTCGACTGTGTTTATTTTTGTATGTTTGTTACGCGCTTACTCCGCAAATTATGAATCGATATTGATGATTCTTTTTTCGTTTGGTAGGTCATACTTGAGAGGTGGTCCCATATAAATTTTATTATGATCTGATCATGGACTTTGAAGATATGACGGAATTTCTCAACGAAAAGGAGCAGGAATATCGCGATTGAAATATCTCATTCAATATTATTGACCAATATTATTGATAGGCATAATCTCAATCAGAGACAAATCTTAATAGTTATTCAATACACATGAGAAACTAAAAATGGAAAAATAGAATTAACATTTAACAAAAAAGTAAAACCAACTTCAAAATGGGTTTGCATAAAATGTAACTTTTTGGTGCAAACCCATTTTGAAGTTGGTTTTACTTTTTTGTTATTGCATTTATGTTATCAATGATTTACTATTAGTTGCTAAAAAATTTGGTTCACATTTTTTTCTCGTAATGCTCGTTACACATAATGTTACACCACGTTATTAAGTTACTCATAATTATGAATACTAAGATGGCTTAATTACACGACTATCTAACCCAGTATCCGAGTCCTCCGTGCAAATGAAATACCCTAAAATTTAACGATACATTAGTCAAATTGTTAAAAATATGGATCATTGAAAATGTTCCACATACAAATATTATAAGGTTTGACTTATATGAGTTTTAAATTTAAGTGAAATAATAGGATAAAAATATTTATAAAATAATGAATTCAACATTATGTGTATGAAAAATAATCATTATGAGTTAGTGACCATTATGAGTTTTGAGATTGAATAGAGACAATTTTATAAGGAACAATACTGTTAACAATAGTTGCAAAGTGGCATGACTTGGCTAAGACTACATACTATACACATTGTTATTCGAACTATGACAGTGAAGTGTTGTAATTAAGAATATTATATGCAACTTTGCCCAATTATAAAGGTGCACCCGACAAATACATCTTTGGGCTTACCTACAGAAATGAACATCACTCTTAATTTAACAATACCGAATTCAACAGCATTTAACTATATTAACAACTAGCACATAAAATACTGATCTGGAGTAAAAACAGTCAAAAGAAATATAAATAATATGGCATTTTATACACTAACATTCATGTAAAAAATATGTTATACTATACTCTTTCGTGGTGACAGACAAATATGGAAACCTTAGTCATGGAAGGTTAATACTACAACTTCGACATGCATAGCCAGATATGTGTTTTATTTAGTCCGCCAATAGGATCGCTTTAGTTTCACAGGTTAGTAAGTCATGGCTATAATAAAGCGATCCTATTAGCGGGTTTAAACATCCCTCGCTACGTATCTCTAATGGAAAGCCACACAAAGTCGTGTATAATAAATACAACCGCTCGCAGTACGCAGCTTCTGCTTCCTACATCCGCGAAAAAGGCTCACGCGTTATGAAGAGGTTTGCTCCATTTAATGCTCCTCTTAGCACGATTGTTATTGAAATCTTAGAAGGAAGTTTGGCGTAATGTTTGATTAGTTAATTATTTCAATAAAACTAATTTTGATTTTCCATATCTTTGTGCAAAGGCAAGTAGTTAGTATAACATTTTTGCTTACATACTGATAAAGTGTGCTTAAAAGTAGCTACCTACATCAAAAGAGAGTGTCACACCCTCAGCTCCGTCATCATTCTTCTCAGTGTTAGTCTGAGGCCAAAACACAAGGTCATTTTAATAATTTAAAAAAAAACGGCCAAAAGCATGTTGGAACACGCGCAAGATAGGGTTGCATAGTCCGTACGATATTTAATATTTGATTTTTAATTAACTAGGATTGAACAAATAATAAAAGAAAAAAAATAAAGTATACAAGTGCATCGTGTCAACGTGCTCGTTACTCTTAAACATAGCGGTGCTGACTATGCTAAAATAATATTTTTAGAAATAGCAGTTTAACTTGTTGGGAACCCAGGCTAATAAAAATGACTTATTTAAAACTTGATATTTCGTACGATTCTTTGTTTCAAAGACCTCTTTATTTTTTTTCAGGCTTATATCACTCATAATAACTAACTAATAGTAATTAGTCTCCTAATAAAATGGCCATGACACAGACTGACAAGACATAACCATGTTTGACTAATACGGAATTATAGCTATATCCCAAAGATAAAATGGCAATATAATGATTAATTTATCATTCTAAATTATAGGTAAGGTACACCATGTGTTTTTTGGTTTATTATAGTTATCTTTTAGGAAACATTGCATAGAATTTCCCAAAACAAAATAAATGTAAGAATTTAGAACATGGATTGGAAACAATTCAATAACGAAATATTATCAATGAAGTGTCAGAATCAACAATGCACTTTCGACTATTAACTTTACCTAAACACGATGTACAGACAAACATCGGTATTCTTATGTGTTATAATTTTGGATAGCTCAATTTTTTTTTTAATATTAAATTTTGGGATATTTACAGATTTAATTAAACTAAATACCGGTCAGGTATATTATAACTAAAACCAAGTAATTAAATAAGCAAGTCTATACGAAATCGAAATGTGCAGCATGACTGAACAAGTGATTAAAATTCCATGCCAGACGTTGTACCAGTAACAGGTCGTGTGGCATGCATTCAAACAGAAACTGGCATGGAGTATTTATGTACCTATGCATTCACTAATACAAAACGTGGTGACGCAATGACTACAGTCGCAACAAAAAAAGGGTTACGGAACACGGTTTTGTATTCAACACTGATTGTTTGGTCGTCGTACTGCAATACTGATTAGTAGGCATGATGATTCAATGTTAAATTGAATACATAAATTAAAATCTTACAATCAAATCACATAATACTACATAGTATTCTTAGTGAGTATGTCACTTTGTATGTTTACAAAATGGCATAAAAATAAGATCCACATCTATAGATAAATATTATAGGTCAACTTCAAATGACTGCATCCAGCCAATTTAAGAGGAGAGAACTATATAATACCTTCGAGGCTTATAGTAGACGGCGGACTATAATAATCTGCGCGACAAAAGTAGGTGAAAACATTTTTTCCCTCACGCAAACGTCCCTAAAAAATTGGAGCACGACTAGAGGTTTTATTCCGAAAAACGAAAGTAGCCAAACGGTCATGACGGGAATTTTGTGTTATTATTATGGTTAATATTTCAAAACGAAAATCGGCCGTAGTCGGGCACAAATAGGTGACCGATTTTAATACAGATTTCTCCCCTTGGATTTGAGCACAGTCTTTTAAAATCAAATGGTGATTGCATTGTCCTAAGTAATTAAAAAAATATATAAATTAAATAATTAGGAACAAACATTATTGCACGAATAATAATAAGCATCGATTTAAATCTCTGATAAGCATACAATTTCATTTTTAAATAATGTTTGACTATATATGTTAAATATTAAAGTTTTAGAGCAAAGTATATTTTTAACACATAACAAAAAAAAACCTCGTGACTGGAATGGTCATACCTAAGATACGTTATCCTAAGTAATATTTAGTAGATAGCCAGCATAATTATTATGCCGATAAGACCTTAATAAAATATAAGTTTCTAATCACTTATTAAATAAGAATAATGTACCTAGTTCAGTTTATATCGAAATCGGTCATAAATATAAACGGTTAACGATAAGATAAGCAATACCAATATTATCATTCATATGCCAACTGCACAAGAAGGCATCTCTATCATTCATTTTATATAACCACGATATGCACTGTACTAGATCAATAGGTGGTACCGTCCGTCCGTCCGTCCATGGCAGTAGGAGAGCGGAGTCAATCTATGGTAGCTAGTGGATAGTTTGGGGGCAGGGCGCTCATCACTTCTTTAGAGAGCTCTTTGTAAGCTGCATCCATTATATTGCGAACGCGGACGATCAGTTCCGGCACATCTTCCATTGTTAGACCCTCTGTTGGCACTGGTTCCAGACATTGTATGATTACATGACCTGAAATAACATTATTGTTTTCTTTAGCTTTCATTTTTGATTCAACTATACTATACAATATAATTCTGTTAGATTTTACTAATATTATAACTATGAAAGTTTGTTTGATTGGATGTTTGTAATGATGCAATTCAATCACGCAATAACCGCTAAACAGATTTGGATGGATCTTAGCATAGAAATAGAGCTTATCCTGGAATAAAACATAGGATACTTTATATCGAGAAAAATAATAAGGATCTACGTGAACGCGATTAAAACCGTGGGGCGGAAGCTAGTACTACATTGATAATGAATATTTTCTTCAAATTATAATTGACTAGCTTTTCCGCGCGGTTTCACCCGCGTTCCCGGGATAAAATATAGCCTATGTTACTCGGTGAAGATGGTAGCTTTCTAACAGTGAAATAATTTTTTAAATCGTTCCAGTACTTTTTGAGCCAATTCGTTACAAACATACTTACATACAAATCTTTCCTCTTTATAATATTATTAGTATATTAGTATTAGTATAGATAAGTGAATTTATAGTTTCTATGATTTGGGTAACTATGGATAATAATGTTATAATGATGTTCTTGATCTTTGTTACCACACAAAATATTAAGTGGACTCAATTTACGTGACTTACCTTTGACTTACATAAAAGATTAAATACAGTATAATAAAGGTGAAACAAGAGTTCTAGTGCCTCAAAATTTCTAGAGAAACAAAGTAACTTACAATTGCTAATGAAACAAACTGTAAACTTGGCTTCATTGAGTTCAGTCAAAAATTAACAAATAAAAGAAAAATGTAATTTGAAAGTAAAATGCTGTCAATTAAAGTCAGTATGCTAATTTCAGCATTTAAATAAAATAAACCTTACCTTTGTCAAAGATACACTTATTTCTGTTGATGAAATAGTATGGTGAGAACACAACTGGTATAATGGGCACTTGAGCGGCCACAGCTATGTTAAATGCCCCTTTCTTGAACTGTAGCAATTTTGTGAAGTCTTTGTTCCTTGTGCCTTCAGGAAATAGCCATATTTTTGTCTGAAATTATGGAAAATATTTATATTTCACTAAAGATAATCAACAATTTCATCCATACTAATATTATAAATGCAAAAGTAACTCTGTCTATTATATTTAAATACTGCTGAACAGATTGTGATCAAATTAGGTACACAGATATGGCATGGATAGGGCCATAGGCTACTGTTTTCTCGGGAACTCGAGTGTAACCGTGGGGAATGCTAGTAGATTATATTATAGAAATAATATTTTATTATAACCAAGAAAAACATCAAGAAAATTAATATACCTTATTTTTAACCATGACCTCCGAAGTAATTTTGAGCTGCTTATATGCATCTTTTGAATTATTTCTGTCTATGAATACTACTCCAGCTAAGTATGCTGCCAGCCCAAAGGGCCACACATAGAATATTTCTTTCCTTGCAATAGCTGCTACTTTATCTGCCACATGCCATATATTGAACATGCCTGAAAGACCAACATATTTATACAATATATTCTTATTAGAATGTGTAATGCCTATTTAATAAACCTATATCTATGTAACTTTATATGTAGTATAATTAAATTTTCAAGTTCATTTTCTATTATAGGGTTATTTATGTATGACTTGGTTTATTTACAGTTATTCAATAATTGTAATTGTTGCTAATTATCAGTAATATGTAGTAGGTACATTTAATTTTAATAATAACTTTTTCTGTATTTGTCAATAGATGACTAATGAAGCTGGGTTGTGCAACATGATATTTATATTTCAATACAGATAGCTTAATAGGGAAAATGGTTTCTATGTAAATTAAATACCTGTACTATTATAATTGGTTTTTGTACTTACTAATAACATACTAATACTTCCCTATTTTATGCCTATACTTAATATTATAAAGAGGAAAGATTTGTATGTAAGTATGTTTGTAACGAATTGGCTCAAAAAGTACTGGACCGATTTAAAAAATTCTTTCACCGTTAGAAAGCTACATCTTCACTGAGTAACATAGGCTATATTTTATCCCGGGAATGCGGGTGAAACAGCGCGGAAAACCTAGTAATGAGATAAATTAACACAGCTTTTGACTTATACAAAACTAGGATAGGAAAATACCTATTGGTCACATGCATTAATTATACACATGTGATTGTGATTATAATTATGTTGCACAAACTAATTGAAACAATATTTTAATTTGGTACACAGGAGTATGTATGTACGTACATGTCAAATAATTTATTTGATTATACATGTATTATATAAATTAATGTACATTAAATTAATATACATTAATTTATACTTATCTATACAAATTGATAACATTTAAGTGTCCGTCTGTGAATTCAAAATAAAGGCCTTTTCATTTGCTCATATTATTTACATGTTACCAAACCCAAACTGGAAATGCATAGTAAAATATCATGGTATTCTTATTAATAATCAGTAATATCAACAATATAACTTTACTCAGTTAGCATGTAGCCTTAGGGGCACTAAGTTGCATGGATTTTTTAAGGAAATTATTCAACACACCCCTGAGTCTATGCTCTTACCATTTTATAACTCCAATCACAAGAAGGTATTGAGAGGTAAACAAATTTCCAGGGATGTCTCAAATGTGCCTTATTACTAGTAATGAAATAACAACATCTTAATGGTTTCACAATTGGCAATTGACCTTATTGTAAGAATAAGTATAATATTCAACTGTGGGCATTAAAATAATTTTTACCTAGAATATCAATTGACGACTGATGGTTTGAGACCACAACAGCTCCTCTGTCTTCGGCCAACACTTTTCCATTTTTTAAATGCCACTTTACTTCAATTACTTTTGTTACATGCTTCACTATCTGTGAAGCAAACCTGAAATGTATAGAATAAAACAGTTTATTATTAATAATCGAATTTTAAGTTCATGAAACATGGTTTATATTAGTATTAGAGGCATATAACTAGGACTATAGAACAAGTAGACGCCAATTTTATTACTCATTACTTGTACCTGCCTGCACTATATGAGTCATAAAACGTACCTAAATGAAGAGTAACTTATCTAGGTCTAGTACATACTTTTAATCGATTCAAAAGATAAATATGTACATACTTACAGTGAATTTTTAACGTTTTTTGGATTGAACACAAAAAACGGCAGCAATATCACAGCTGTAAGAGATGTAAAAATGTAGAAAATAAGAAATTTTGACTTAAATTTTATGAAATTTGGTGTTTCCGAAAACAATTGTTTCAAAACGTATGTAACAACAGTTATTACAAAGAGATAAACAAATTTGTCCCACATTTTTTAAACGTATCATCAATATAAATATTATAAATTAATCCAAAGACCGCTCAAAGAGCGTCTTCACAAAGTGAATGAAATAACAAAACCGGTGTTGCCAGAGCGTTCTACTCAAAGAACACTTTTACACTATTTCTAATCAGGCAGGGAGGGATGCTTTGCTTTGCCTTGTAGGTATTGCTAGATGCTAACTCAGAATAGAGAACATATTTTAAACTACGTACCTACGAGAAATACCTATAAAGTAAAATTAGTAATATCAAAAGCAAAGAAAATATATACAAAAATGTGTTAACGGCGTTGTTTGGCCGCTGGTTTCTTTTATCGCGTTGTTACACTTTTTTTAGCTTCACTAACATTCCGTACAATGTACTAAGATGTATAAAGCATGTGTTGTACCTACCTATTTAATTGTAATAGTTATATGTAGTAAGTAAGTACATACGTAGTTTCGAAATCAAAGATGTAGTATTAGGATAATTATTCGTCTAGTATTATTAAGTCAACTATATGTAACCCATATAAAGATAAAAATATAAATAAAGGAATGTCAACTCTTTCCGGGTCACCTGACAGAGCAACTATGAGCTTTCCTTATACCATCATCAAACCGCATCTGAAGGAGAGCGGAGCATCAGATCCATAGATAATATACTAATCAGATCCGACGCGGACGTCTGCGGTAAGCGCTGTAGGTACCTACTCGAGTCCCTATGTCCAGGGAAATACGTCTCTGATCACATGACCTATGTTGTCGACTGCTAGCGCTACCACCCTACGTGGACTAAGCTGATGTGTTGGACACTTTTGATTTCTAAATAAATAATAATATGCGCTTGCAATTTCAGCTCCAGAGAAAAGTACGTTAATTACAGCGCCACCAATGGGGTAGAGCGAAAGGAGCAGTTGCTCTAGGCCACATTCTAGGCGCCAGGTGCCAAGGGGCGCCAAAATGACAAATAAATGCGAAAAAATTTTGCTTTAAGGTTGATTTAAAAAAAAAAAAATTAATTATTTATTTATTTGACATAAACTGAAATGTATGTGATAACGTCAACCAAAGTGCGCCAAAAGACATTTTCGTCCTTATACGTATATCATTGCATATTTAGATATATATATATATATATATATATATATATAATAATTCAGCTCTAATTCACCTATCAACACAAACAAAATTTTCTTGTAAAAGAATCCCCTTCGTTTATCTTTAACTAACGTGACATTGGCGGAATTGTGCTATTGGCTTCAGTCGCCATTCTATCAAGAAGAAGCCATTCTCGTTCTACCCTGATCAAGCTAAGGCCAGAACGTTTATTTAATACTGCTACTGAAGTGTTCAGGTGCTGCACTTTAGAGTTTCATTTTATGAAAAGTCACTAAGTTATCTTCGACCAGTAGTTCCTGAGATTAGCGCGATCAAACAAACAAACAAACTCTTCAGCTTTATAATAATTTGTAATTTATATTAATAATAATTTATAATATTAGAATAGATTAAGTTTAGATTTCTTTAACGTAGATAAAAAATAAAGCAATAAACGAAAATACAAGCGTGTTCGAAAGCATACGAATGCCTTCGCCATTAACAGTGAAGGTGGACAGGAAAGCTTTTCTATACTTTTCAATAAAATAACACAAATCCTTTAGAAATATTTTAATTTAGAAATCTGTGATTCTGTAACTAAAAGCCGAAACGATGCCCATGGATTCCTAGGAAAATTAAATACTTAGATACATGTTTAATTAATAATACATACATACTTTATGAAACTGCAATATTATTCCTCCGACAAGATAATAGCCAAATTGGGATTTTCTACCTGGCTGCGCGACAGCAAAGAGCTTTATATCTTAGTTGATTGGCTGCATTTTGTCTTGTTTTTAGTTTCTTTAGTCTGTTTGTAACGCTTGCGCTCCTATAGGTCCCATATTCATCTGATTGCGATTAAACTTCTGAGAGGTTGTGCGATGGTTTCTGACGATGAAAGAAAACATCGACGTTGCACCACATGCAGGGGATTAGCTAGTTTTCATATAAATATGCGATACCTACATATTCAAGGCTTCCGTCGACTGGTACCGCCATAAAATGGAACCGCGGTCCCAGCTGCCGGATTAATTTAATTTCAATTTTTTCTTCCGTCGACAGGGACCAACCATAAATTTATAGTAAAATCTATTGTTCAAGCCAAAACAGTACAGTCAAACGAAAAATATTTAAAGTAAATAAAGAATAAAAGTATTTGATTTGAAAGAAGAAAGAAAGAAAGAAACAAATTTATTGACAGCACAAAACAGCGAACGAAGAACTTAACAAAAAAAAACAAATATACCAACTTAAATAAATAACAAAACAAAAAAAAATATAGTTGGACAACAAAAGAAATGATAGTATTAATAATAATAAATCTAAATTTATACAATAAAAGTAGGTATATAGCGGTAGGTGTGCTGCCAAAAGGGTACCAGCTCAGCATGTGCTGCTGAAATCAACAGCGCTGATTTTCAGCTTAAAGATAATAAAAATAATAAAGATTTAAAGATATCTTTTATTTATATAAATAAATATCATTTACTTACATTACATTTTGTGATAGATAATTACTACTTATTGTTAATTGTTGATTATTGTTAGCATAATTTATGTGATTATGTGTACTTACGTTTTTATTACGTTAATAAAAACGTAAGTACACAAAGGATGTTTTTTATGTTATATAAATAAATTATATTTTTAATCAGTTTTTTTTCTTTATGTACTTACTAATCATTTTTTCGTTTGACTGTACGGTTTTTGGCTTGAACAATAGTTTTTTTCATTCATTTATTGGTGGTCCCAGTTGCCGGAAGAAAAAATAAAATAAAATGAATCCGGCAGCTGGGACCGCGGTTCAAGTTTATGGCGGTCCCAGTCAACGGAAGCCTCCATATTTGAATAAATAATATAGGATCCACCTACTTACCTACTTATTACTTACTGTTTTACCTACCTAATTCATTCACTGTGTTGTCTGTGTTAGTAAATTTCTTATCGATGAAGTAAATAGACCCTGCATAGTTTACCGAAGCAATCAAATTGCTTAATTAAAACAATGAACATAAAAAATTATTCGCAAAAAGGCGCATTGTGCAGCGACGCGCAGCGCTGTGTAATTGCGTTGGACCATCAAAGGAAAAAATAAATACAATTACACGGTCCTTTTATGCCACACAATAAGGTTGAAAATTGAAAGTTAGGTAGGTACGTTATTGAATATAAAATAATTAATAAATAGAATTAACCGGTTTAAAAGCGATTAATCATAAATAATTTCTTCATAGATTCTATATCAAAATAATTGTAAAGATATAAAAAGTTATTGAGCTAAAACAAGCATTTTCCGTATCATTTTTGAGAATTGTAATTTACTCATTAGGTACATCCTTTTTGAGTTCCGTGTATGCGTTTGACATTATCTTGTGCAAGCGGATTGCGAGTTCGGTACATCATCTTCTGTCAGACCCACAGTAGGCACTGGTTCCAAGCATTTTATTATTACATGGTCTGCAAGTTAAAAGTATTTTATGAGGGTAATGATGCCAACTGAAACTTTCAGTACCTAACTAACTACTTACAGGCGGAATGACACATAAATAAAAAAAAATTAAAAACCCAGACAAATAAAGTGTGTGACACACAAACTTGTCGAGCATTGATGGGCCTCTTGGCGTGGTTGGTAAGATACCTTATCTATCACGCCACATATCGTGGGTTCAATTCCCACTCAGGACAGACATTTGTGTGTGTGAACATGACTGTTTTGTTCTGAGTCTGGATATAATCATCTTTATAAGTATATTATTTATAAAAGAAAAGTAGTAGGTATATGTAGTACCTATATCAGTTATCTGACTTCCATCCATAGCACAAGCTCTGCTGGGGTCAGATGGCCGTATGTGAGGAATGTCCCAGAATATAAATATATTATACACAAATTATTTTGTTGAAAAGATAAGATATACTTTCTTATCAATGACGCTTCACCCACTTACTTTTCTTAAAAATGTATTTCGACTGCAAGCAACCAATACCTCCTATCTCACATTTTCGCTCAAATATTGATTTTGATGCCATCTGTTGTAACATACATCTTTCCCGTTAAAAATTAAAATTTCCCGAAAATTAGCAACGAGCGATCTGTATAGAAGATCAAACATGAACAGTACCCTGAGTGTAGAGAATTGATGTGATAAACGCTTACTATCACTTTAGCGTTTACGACATTTTTCTACCTATAGGAATTTGCACAGCGCCTCTCGCGGAATACTTACTCATGGAACTAATTTCTTCCATACAAAATTTTAGTAAACACGAGAGTAAGCGTTTATTTACGTAAATTCTTGGTGTGGTTCGACTACCTACATACTGAGTATGAGTAAACACTACAGCTAAAATTTTCCCACGTAGGTCTACTAACAGTACCACGTGGGAAAAAAATAATTGTATTGGGAAATGCCTACTTGGTTTATTGTTAGAAATATTTTGATGATTGTCCATGAAGTTTTTGTCTAAAGTTTTAATTTACTACATTGAATATGTATTTTGTAAAGTATTTAAGTAGTAGGAACGTCAACATACTTAGTGGCGCATAAGTAATCACCTAATTGGATGGTGCTCTTGAGATTCATTGCGATTTTAAGATTTATGAAGTAAACAAATTTAAAGTTTATACCGAAAAATGAGGGTACGCTAGTTATTTATAAAACTACTGTGGTGTCGTGGGACATCTCACCAATGTGAAACGTATACGTAGGCTTCTATGCCCATGAGTCTAAGTTGAGCCCCCGTAAAATCGGTTGATACCTAAAAATATGGTGGTGATTCATCGAGACGAATATGGGAATGTCTGAAAATTTAAGTGTTATAGAAATTTGTTTTGATGAACTAAGGCATCAATTTTAGAATACGAAAAATAGTATAGTTTTTTAAGGAATTAATTATGCTACGAAACTCTGTGTCTCAAACTAAAAGAAAATGCAGCAATTAATTATTTTATGCGTAGATACCTAAGTACTAATTTTGTATCTACAGTGTCTATTAATTGTTGTAGAAAATTACTCCAAGCATAAATAATGTGTAAAGCTTTTCAGTTTTCATCTCATCTTTAATACATGACTTACATTATATGTATCTCTTTCGCAGATAAGATCTTAAGTACCTAAATATATTTACAACCAAACCTGCGTAAACTTTATTGAGCCCTTAAAGTAACTTAATCTAAATACTTATAAAACTATTAAGTAATCTGTGCTTATAATGCCTACAGTACCTAGGCACGTAAATAAATTAATGAATATGTACAGTAGCAAGTTTCTATCCGACATTTGTATAAGGATAACTGGCTGGTAAGTTGCTTAGCACCTCCTTGGACAGTTCCTTGTACGTCGCTGACATCTTCTCGTGTACTCGGTTGATGAGATCTGGCACGTCGTCATTTGTCAATCCGGCAGTTGGGATTGGCTCTAGGGCCTGGATCACAATGTGGCCTGAAATATTGATTTATTTATATATTTTGTTTTATTAGGTTTACCAGTGACTGTTACAATAGTTCTTATATTTAAATTAATAACATTATTTTATTTAATAATAATACTTAATAAGGGACTCTACATATTCTATCTTCTTTATTATTTTCATATTCCGTCATCATTTAGCCCGTCAAGCAATCTTGCATATAATCCTCACTTTTTGTCTACTCTATTCTTACCATTTCAGGTATAAGCATTCATTGGCAATCAGATTAACCAGAGCATTATGTTTGGAACGTACCTTTATTAAAGATATATTTTTGAGCATTGATGAAATAGTATGGTGAAAACACGACAGGTATGATCGGCACTTGAGCTTCTACGGCGATGTTGAACGCTCCTTTCTTGAACGGTAACAATTTTGTGTAATCCTTGTTCCTCGTACCTTCGGGAAACAGCCAGATCTTAGTCTGGAAAATAAAGATATTTTACTAGTTAGGTACCTACCTAGTTGCCCCAGGCGTTTTTCGCCTTGAGCAACTCGTCCTGCTGTCAAATTGAACTAAAAGCGATAGTGTTTTTAGGGTTCCGTACCCAAAGCGTAAAAACGAAACCCTATTACTAAGACTTCCTGTCTGTCCGTCCGTCTATCCGTCCGTCTGTCTGTCCGTCTGCCTGTCTCCAAGCTGTATCTCAAGAACCGCGATAGCTAGACAGTTAAATTTTCATATTATGTATTTCTGTTGCCGCTATAACAACAAATACTAAAAACAAAATAAAATAAATATTTAAGGGGGCTCCCATACAACAAACGCGATTTTTTTGCCCTTTTATTTCTATATGGTCGTTCCCGCTGACCTAGAATCACGAAATTTGGCAAAAAGCAAGGTCTTACAGCACAAATAAAGGAAAAATTCAAAAAAATTAAAAGAAGTTGAAAATTAAAGGGTGTCCCCATACATACATAGTAACGCCAATTAATAAAGACCTCTGAGTTATATGGGCGCTCATACAATTTAGAGATCTAGCTTAATTGGCACAAACCTCAAATAAGGTAAATAAATAAAATTGTGCATTTCCCGTGATGGACGATGGAAGTTTGTGCGGAACCCTCGGTGCGCTAGTCCAACTCGCACTTGGCCGGTTCTTTCACAGTTTTGGTACTTATAATTAGAAAGATGAAAGTAATAAAAATATTCATCATGAATATTGTCGGTTGGTTGGGCTACACTGTGCATTGTGAAAGTTCATTAAAGTTTAGTAATATTTTTCAAAAATCGAGTTAATTTCCGTAGTCAATGTTATATAGATGTAGTTATAGGGTTAGTATCGCTGTTGAAGATTTTCGATTAAGAAGATTTGTCTTGTTTTGGAAAAGTTTTTTTTTTCCTAATTCTTACCATTTCTTCTGTCATTACGTTTGATGTAACAGTGAGTTGCTTGTATGCGCCTTTGGCATCTTTTCTGTCTATGAATACCACACCAGCTAGATACGCTGATAAACCGAATGGCCAAATGTAAAAAAGTTCCTTTTTCGCGATCGCTGCCAATTTGTCTACTACTTCCCAAACATTAAACATTCCTGCAAAAACAATAAATTAAGTATTATATTCAAATTTCAATCCTTATATTTACTATAGTATTATAAAAACTAAAGTGTGTTTGTCTATTTGTCTTTCACTGGTACACCACGTAACCTATTTTAATATAGGTTAGACATAGGGTAGGTACCTTTCACGCCATAACCTGCGAAGAAAGAAGGAAATTTGTATGGAGAAAAAAAATATAAATAAGGATTTGCAGCAGTACCTCGCTCCAAACTTGGAGATGGAAATTTGGTACTTTCATCTATTGGTTATTTTTTTATGATTTATACATTAGTTACTATTACTAAGTATGTTTTATATTTTTTTCCTTGTTGTACACAAATATTGTCAGTGAGACTAGATTTTATAATCTTATGTTATAAATCTGAGTTGGTTTTGAAAAGAATAATTGCTGAGTTTCGTGCCGGCTCTTCTCAGCAAAATCAACCTTCCGAAGTATTCCGAACCGTGTGTTAGAGTCAGACTATTAATAAGTGCTTGTTATGCCTATTTGAATAAAAAATATTTTCATTTTCATCATTATTTTTTTACTATTATAGCGGATACCATGACTAATTAATAAGATGGTGGCTGCGGGGGATCGTTAATGATATTTTAATATTTAAGTAGTTATCTTGAGAGGTTTTATACTGTTTGATTTGGAAAATTACCTAAAATATCAAGTGACATCTGATGATTGGATACAATGACGGCACCTCGGTCTTCTGCTAGGATTTCTCCATTTCTGAGCACCCATTTTAAGTTATATAACTTAGTTACGTGCTTTAATAACCGCGCACTTATTCTGAAATCATAAAATATATATTTGATTAAAAATAAAACTAATGTTAGAGCTTATATTAGGTAGGTAGGTAGCTACCAAATTGTTCATGATATCTACCGACAATCGAATCTTTATAGACCTTTAATGACATATTTCTTAATAAGACCAAAACAAAAATATATAATATAATCATATATTTATAGATCTTTCGCCTGAATAAAGAATATTATTATATATCTATAAGTCTTTATTTACAACAAGTGTTTACAATCAATGTATAAAACACAAACTATGTTATATAGAAAACATCCTCATAGCCCTCGCTGCTGTCGATAGGCAAGGTTCCCATATTATTATTATATCACAAGAAAACACAATATCATAGAAATGTGATATGTATTTTCTATTAATAGGATATTATTATTTAATATGTTTCAATCCTTCTTTTCTACAAAAGAAGGTCAGCTGTTGTAATTGATAATAATATTCATTGCTGTTGTAATAAAGACCTTTATCAAATTGTACCAGTTAATGACGATTATATCCTTGAAATAGGCGCTGTTAGATAATTAGATAACAACATTATTAATTGTATGTATGTATAAACTCGTGCAAGTACCAATCTTATGTAGGTACCTACCTAGTATACGTATAAATTAAAAGTAAATAATGAGTTGTTTATAGCTTTAAATATTTCTTCAATATTTATACCTACAGAAATAATAGTTATATATAACAAATAGTTATCCATTGCCAGTTCAAGGAAATACCATCCATAATCTACATCTACACTAACATTACAAAGAGAAAAGATTTGTATTTTTGTTTCTATTGAAATACTTAACTAAGAAATTTTGACCAGTATAGTGCTATATTATCACGCATTTTTTTTAATAGGCTATATTAGGCATCACTACGAAAACTCGTAATAATATAATGTAATCCAAATTGAAATAAATTACATACCTATACAATTCCTTAAATTGCGTGCGCTGCGAAAAATATTGATGATAGAACAAATTAATGTACCTTACCGACTTACTACCGTTTTAGAGAACATATCAATACCTTCGCAAATAAAAAACAGATTAGCGATACCATCATGTCCAACTAGTTAGTAGTTTATGTAGTTATGCCACTATAACTACTTTTTGTGTTTAAAAAGTAAGTAGAAACGCCGCTAGAAACTAGACCTCGTTATTCGTACCTTGGTATTAATCCTTATCCAAATTAATCACTTCGTTTTGGAGGCTGTTTCAATAGCTGTAGATTCCTTTTTGAATTATTCAAATTAGAAATCAGAAATCTTGAATTTCATGAACTGCGGCGGCGAAGGCGATGATAGCTCAGTGGTAGGTAGTGACGTTCGAATCCTACTATGAGCGTGAGCTTTCGGTGAAGGAAAACGTCGTGAGTAAACCATAGCTCGGTGGTGTGGTACTTAGTTTGTAGTACTCGCCTCGCCGTCTACCACCCTTAAGTTAAAAACATGTCGTTAAACACCTATTGGTGTGTTCCAGCAGCTGCTCTTGAGAGCCAGTTCCTTTTAGGCTTTGTGTGCTTACCACCTTCGGCCGCATTATCACATACCATAGTGAGATTGTGGTTGAACATAAATGTATACAAATAAAAAAATGAAATAAAAAAAATGCTCCTCCTCAGGGTTTTCCACTAGTCCAGCCTAGACCATAGAAGATAATAGTTTCCTCACTTGGATTTCCTGTATCGCTTTTAGCCAAATAAAATCATAGAAGTTCGAGTCGAACTCAAACTCAGGCCGACATTTTTATTTTTTTGTACTGGTGGTTTACAATGGACCTATTTATTTATTTATTTTCTGTTTAATTTATCAGTACATTTTCATTAGCCTTATTATAATCACCGCAAACCTTCATCGTAATCTAAATAATATAGCACAATATACATATATTCAATAGTTTTACGGTTGGACCTTGACATTAAGTATTCACTTCGAATTTGTTATTGAATTTTTTTAAAGGAATTTCAATAAATTCTTACAAAATAGGTATACCACTTTAATGTTAGGAATATATTTTTAAATGATTAAAGTTTTACTATTGGCACGCACACGCACTGCGATTAGACAACACTGTTCAGGCAATGTAACGTATCTATTGATAATAGAGATAAAACAGATTAGGCGTAAAAAAATAGCCTAAGTGCATGTTTCTAACACTTATTTAATTGAACTAATAAAATAAGACTAACATTTAAGACGCTATTTAATAACACATGATTAGCTTTCCTCGTTCAGTATTTTCAACTTAATTTTTCGCTAACACGTTTGGCCTTACAAAAAGGGAACGCTGCCAGTTTATTAGGAACTTGCCCATCGGTAGCGGCGGTAGTTTTGAGGAAATTTTCTATATTATTATAGTTTGTATTATATTTGTGTGCATGAACATGTCTGTTTGTCCTGAGTCTGGGTTTAATTATCTATATATCTATATCCATAAATAAATAAATAAATATTCTGGGACAGTATTCCTCACACAAGGCCATCTGACCCCAAATTAAACAGAGCTTGTGCTATGGAAGCCAGCTTATATACCACATATACTACTTTTCTTTTGTAAATATAAGGTCCTAATAAATGAAGTATGGTCCTTTTGAGGGATGATGGTATCATAAGTATTCCGAAAATGATAAAATAAAAATATTCGGTCGTAATTTTAATGAAAAAAAAAACCTGAAATTGTTACTTCATCACTACTAAGCATTAATTAAAACCATTAACAGCATAATCAGGTGTAAAATTTATTATTAAAAAATAAAAAATAATTTAAAAATACATTACTTTTATTTTATTTATTTATGAAGTACAATTTCAGGTTTTTTTTAAATATTTTTATTTTATAATTTTCGGAATACTTATGACCTACTATCATCCCTCGAAAGGAGCGTACTTCATTTATTAGGACCGTATATATACTTAATATAGATAATTACACCCTGGCTCAGGACAAACAGACATGTTCATGCACACAATCGAATCGAACCCACGACCTGTAGCGTGATAGATAGGGCATCTTACCAACCACGCCAACCGGCCCGTCATAGTACAAGCTCTGCTTAATTTGGGGTCAGATGGCCGTGTGTGAGTAATAATGTCCCAGAATATTTATTTATTATTTATTATATATTTTTATTGTAAATATTCCAAGTTGGTAGGTTTTTTAAGCAATTAATCAAATAAATATTATATACATATAATTCAGGCGCTATAAGTACATAAATTAATTACTACTTACTTTGCATTCCTGACGTTTTTTGGACTTAATAGGAAATAGGGCCAAATCACAGCTGATAATAACGAGCACGCCAAATAAAATATGATAAAATTGAAATGAAACTTAAGTTTGTTAGGTTCTCTATCTGTTAGTTTTCTAAATACGTATGTGAATAAGCAAACTATAATGAACATAAACACAGTGTACCACATTTTGGAGCGATTAGGAGTCGCACCGAAGACACATTTGATTCGATGAGTGTTTATGTACGTACTGACTTAATTATGTTATCTCAATGTTATGTTTTTTATCTATAATGAAAAAAGCTTTTTGTGCTTATTATAGCTCTGTATTTTTAGAACGAAGTTCCTTTACGGAGCTTGCGGTAGGAGTTAAATGGCAGAAAAGGGAACCGTAACAAAAAAAACGTAATACATATACATGTATGTGTGAATTACGATTCACACGCACACGCGCCTGTGTCTTTTATAATAAAAGACAGACGTGACATCACCAATTATGCATCCTCCATGTGATTTTCTCGGAAGTTCAAGAATAAAAAAAAAACAATAAAATCCCATAAAAAAATCTAGGTAGGTATCCCATAAAAGAAAACACAAGGTCACTCGGGAACGCGGGTGAAACCGCGCGGGAAACCTAGTAATACATATTAGTATACATTTAACTTTGTTCCTGACGGGGGCCCCTGACCCCACATTACTTTTTTTTTTTATATGCGATGTAACTAAGTTTATTATATTGTTTTAGTAATGGAATTAATGACAGTCGAAATATGTTGAACCAAACCAAATCTAGAATATTGTCGCATTATTAGGATGTTACAATTTAAATATTGTGTTTTTAATTAAGTTGGGAAGTACTTATTTAGTATTTACAATAAAATTGCGAGTCGCAGCGAAGGCATTTATTAAGCGGCTAATGTAATCTTTTGAGGAAATATTTTCAATTTAATTACCAGAAATATAAGTAGATAATGTAAGTATATTGTTTTTTGTTGAATTTACAAATAAGTATACTTTATTGTTGACACTACATTACAACACAGAAGTTACAAATTATAATTAATTTATTGTATTATATACAAAATAGTACATAAGTAGGTACATATATGTGTTCTTAAAGTACTAAAGTATATTTCCTCTGAATACCGAGATACACGTTACATAGCCTACATGAAAATTATGATTAAATAAATATGTTTGCATAAATTGTTAACTTATTTCATGCTACGCCGCTATGGGTATAGTGAGCACCTGTGACGCGCAGTTAGTTTACCTCAGATGATCGATGGATATCGTATGGAATACTCGAAGATCACTCTATGCTCTAGGTATATTGGTTCCATCCTTCCATTCATAATCTTACGCCGCAGCGTTTATATCTAAATCGAAATACGACGTAAGTTATTAACATCGTCTGATATGGGTATTATCATTTATTTATCGTAATTGTACGCAATAATAATTTAAGGTAGACATGAGATTAGGGAAAGTCGAACATAAAATGTGCGTAGATAATAGAGATTTGTTCAGTTGTCTTTGTTGTGGTGACAAGCTAAGCTAACAAGTATCAATGCAAAACAGTGGTTCTAGACCTTCGCAATCGATCTTATTCACGCCGGTTGGCGTGGTTGGTAAGATACCCTATATATCACAGGTCGTGGGTTCGATTCCCACCCATGACAAACATTTGTGTGCATGAACATGTCTGTTTGTCCTGAGTCTGGGTGTAATTATCTATATATGTATGTATTTACAAAAGAAAAGTAGTATATGTAGTATATCAGTTATCTGGCTTCCATAGTACAAGCTCTGCTTAGTTTGGGGTCAGATAGCCGTGTGTGAGGAATAATGTCCCAGAATATTTATTTATTAAAATCTTAAACATTAGAAACAAATCGTCGAACTCGATTCGATCAAAAAAAAGACTTTTCAAAAGTAGTCCATAAAATCTCAAAATTTCTCTGATATCTTGCAGTAATCTAGATCATAGATAACACATTATTCTATAGATACTAGATCCTAATATATCTGCTGAACTCTTGCCGATATGTCTAACTTGGATCACTCTGGGTATCCATCGTTGCATCGTGCAATTGTGACTGAATGCATATTTGATGAATCATCATATGCTGATGCAGATTATGTCACACAGCGGGCATCCGCATCCATAATGCTGATGCTGGTTTTTTTTTTAAATAAATACCTAATAAATTGTACTTATTTATTTGTTGGTAAAGGTTACACACAAGGTCTTCAATTGGTTTGCACTAAAAAGTATAAAATAGCGATGTAGAGGACCTCTTATTTGTAATTAGGTACCGTTTTGAAGTCACGGAAAGAGTTATACTTACATGTTACTAAAACTAATTTTTTTGGTAAAACCTTATTTTAATCGGTATATAGCACAGAATATATAAAAATACTTGTGGCACTCGGGGACTGCTGCGGTAAAGCTATTGCATAGCATTTTTTATCAATTTATGCAATTATAATTATTTATTTATTTTTATTATTATTATTATTGAAATATATCTTTCAGACATCACGGCTCCAGGACCGGTCTTTTTTAAAGGCGTGCGTGAGGATACAGATCCAACATGTAGAGGCCCCTTTAAGATATGTTAATGTGTTGGGATGTGTACACCTAGCGATACTATCTCTGTCTGCACTATTGAAGAGATACAGGTAAAGACAGCACCCACTAAGTGCAAGGACTATTACAGAAAACAGGGAACTATACTGGGTCTATGGGGGGGAACTTGCTGGACTGGTTGTTGGACTATTGATTGAGACAACGGAACGCCTGCCAAATCAAATGTCTCAATCTTTGATGATATTCGTTATACATATATATTTGATAATTCTGGCAGACGGTGACTCACCACCAACTGAATGGGCCCCCAAAAAAAGTCACCAAAACCAAGGTGACAGACATACATACACGTGTGTGGGAGGTGTTAGGTTTTTTCATTACGTTTTTTTTTAATCAAAATTTCCGAAGCCCGCGATAAAAGCTATACAATAGATTAATAAATTATTTTAATGTATTATAATTTATTTAGGCATTATAGTAAACAGTTGAATTTTGCCTTCATACCTTTTTTAGCGGTGGGATTATGTCAGACTACCTACTGACTAAAAACCTGGGGGGTGCCTACGTGTTGCTGCCGGCTAGCAACCTAGCAATATCAATGTGACGTATCGTTGTTTCAACTTGCTTTCGTTGGTTGTAACAAGTCAATGGTGTAGCGAAGGTTAACATGAACTAAAAATTTAGGTATGTACCTAGTGTAAAGTTAAGTTCCAAGCTCGGCTAATGTCACAAAGTGCGGTTATAAAAGTTTTATGTGTTGCGTTGCCTGTCGTAAACTAGACGTCAAACGTAAAGTAATCTACTTTCAGGGCGTGAAAAGCACATATTATTATTTTGTGGCCTATATATGCACCATAATAAATGTCGTTACAATGTATGTATGTATGTATGCATGTAGTCAATGACAGTATAAGATTATGTTATCCTATTACCTTGTAAGTAAGTACCTTGTATTTGAACACAATCTCACTATGTTTGGTGATAATGTGGCCGAGTGGTAAGCATACAAAGCCTAGGAAGAACTGGCTCTCTGTATAGCTGCCAGAACACATCGGTAGGTGTTTGGCGACAGATTTTCAACTTGAGGGTGGTAGCCATCCAGGTGGGTACAATAATGTAGATATCCTACCACCGTTTAAGGCAATCCTATTTATTTTTAAAAGGCCTTTCTTACTATACCCATACGTGAATAAAAGGCGCAACCCACCCCACCCCCACTTTACATAAGGGAGGTAACACAAAAAATGTCTACAACTTTATTTGATAACTTTGTTTGTGTCATAGATAATTATAACTATGTATAACTTTAGTTTGATATCACTAGTAGCCTCCGAATAAAATGACTGACAGTCAGACGGACATGACGAGACTGTATGCGTAGTTTGACTGCCAACCCTAATAGGGATAAGTCAGAAATACTGTTTTTAATCAAACCTCGTAAATTTTAGAATCGTTCATTATGATCGTTTCTAATTACTTACTTGTGATTAAAAAATAATTAATACTAGTTACCTACTACTAATACTAGCTTTTTTACCTATTGTTAATTTTAAGATTAGGTACACGAGTTCATTATCATATTTCCGTTGTTAAGCCTCCTAGATAATTTTCTTACATCTAAGCCTTAAAAAATTGCGGGGATGTTGAGGAATGCAAGTGTTTTTATTATCTCATCATTCCTGTTTACGTGTTTCGCGAATAATGTCAATAACACTCCAGCAACATCTAAATATCGTTATCCTCGTCTTTATAAGCATCATATTACGTATAATTTCACCGAAAGAGGGAGAGAAATATTTTTAGCGATTGAAAGACGTAAGTGACAAATTTAAATCATTTTTATGAAATAACTTTCATTAAACATAGTCTACGAGTAGATACTTATTGCAAAACTCTTCTAGCCAATAAGACATGATGCCAATCAAATATATTTTCAGATCCCTCATGCGCTGCTAAGGCTGGAAAATGTATGCCGAGATCTAAGTGTAGTATTGGGAATAAAGTGTTGTATTTGTCACGCGTGTGTTACAAACGTGACTTTGTGTGCTGTTACGATAATACTATCAAACATCCATTGGTAGGACCGCGTGATCGTATTGAAACCACCTCCTCTACCGAATCACCGTTGGTGCAGCATATAATGCTCAAGAGCAACCGTAGAAGTTCCATGATTTATCCTACACACCTGTTTTAACTATGTTTATGGCTAGTGGTTTAGTTAAAGGGTCATTATTTTATAGTTTTTGAAGTCTCATCTTATATATTTTTTTTGTTTATTTGTTTTCTCGTGAATCCATTTTTATTATTTATACTTATTATTATTTATAAATATTTTGCTTAAATAAAATAAAAAAACTTAACGGACACTTTGATGGAGTGTAAAAAAATAACAATAATTTGCTATTGTTAGGTAGGTATTTTTTATTATCAATGTTCATTTATACTTATTTATCTTTGTCATAACACATTACTAATTATTACTTTATCTCGTATTATTGACGTCGATTCTTCTATTATCTTTGTACTATTTTATTAGATCAAATTGTTTATAGAATAACAAATTTAATAAGGGCAAGTTATGCCGATTCTATCACACATATTAATGTTAAAAAATTCCCAAGTCCTTCGCCATTAATATTTTGGTTCAAAAAATTTACGCCAGGTACAATTATTCTATATACTTAGGCTATAATTACCACCTGTCCGCATGTCCGCCTGTTCGTTTATCCATATGTCCGAGCCATTATATTCGGAGACTATTGATTGGCACAATAGGTATACGAGGTGTGTTAAAAAAATAACGGGAATTTTAAAATTTCGCGGGTTTGGAGAGTCCAATTGTCAAAAAATATTTTTTATTATGTTATATACCTGCCCATGAAGTACGATAATATTTTCATCTGTATTCATTGCTTGCTTTGTCTGTAGCAGCCGCTAAGGTTAGACGTGTTTTTATGAGCTTGGCGATTTTCGTTTCTTAAAAGAAATGGATCAAAGAATTTGTATCAAATTTTGCGTAAAAAATGAAATAAAGTGTAACAAAGTGTGTGAAATGTTAACAAAGGCCTATGGTGAGTCAGTTATGAGTAAAACAAGAGTTTACGAGTGGTATAAGCGTTTCCAAGATGGCCGTGAAGACGTTGAAGTTGACGAGCGCTCCGGACGCCCCAGCACATCAACAACCGTTGAAAACGTGGAATAAGTGAAAGCAAAGGTTATGAATGGTCGCCGAATCACAATCAGAGAAGTCGCTGATGATGTTGGCATATGGATTGGCTCATGCCATGAATGTTTTGGGTTTTAACGCCCTGATTTGTGGACAAACAATTCATGGGTTTTGCACCACGATAATGCACCTGCTCACACTTCGTTGCTTGTTCGTGAATTCTTGGCCAAATACAATACTGTAACGATGCCCCAGCCTCCATATTCGCCAGACATGGCTCCGTGTGACTTTTGCCTATTTCCAAAAATAAAGAGAACCTTAAAGGGCCGTCGTTTTACAAGCATAGATGACATTAAAAGCGCATCGCTGAAAGAGATAAAGGCCATCCCAAAAATCGAGTTTGAGAAGTGTTTCGACGATTGGAAGAAGCGCTGGCATAAGTGCATAATATCGAATGGGGACTATTTTGAAGGCGACAACATTAATATAGACTAATGAATAAATATTTTTTCAAAAAACGAAAATTCCCGTTATTTTTTGAACACACGGTGTATATGGAATTTGGAAGATAGATGCTCATCCTTATTTAGGGTTCCGTACCCAAAGGGTAAAAACGGGACCCTATTACTAAGACTTCGCTGTCTGTCCTTCCGTCCGTCCGTCTGTCTGTCTTCAGGCTGTATCTCAAGAACTGTGATAGCTAGACAGTTGAAATTTTCACAAATTATGTATTTCTGTTCCCGCTATAACAACAAATACTAAAAACAAAATAAAATAAATATTTAAGGGGGGCTCCCATACAACAAACGCGACTTTTTTTGCCGTTTTTATAGATAATGGTACGGTACGGTATGGTACAGATAATGGTAATGGTATGGTACCCTTCGTGCGCGAGTCCGACTCGCACTTGGCCGGTATTTTTATAAACTGGTGATTGACGCACTTCTAACATCGCTTCTAAAGTGGTAAGAAGTGTGTCCCTCTCCCACAAACTTTTAAAAACTCTTATCAAACTTATAAAATGTTTCTTAATTTAACTAAGTACACCATTGTATAGCGATTCATAAAGCATCTACTTTTATAATTTCATATGCCGGTGATTATTTCAAGATAGCATATTTTCGAAGCTTATGTTAGCTGAATCAGTATGAATAACCTAACATAGGTTTCCACAGTATATAGAGTGCTAATATGCTCTGAGTAAAATAGCTATGACGTACCGACGACAGACGAACAGAAGGAATTATATGGGTTCTATATTTTATTTTACCTACTCAACATTTTAGCGGGACAACGTTGTCAGAATTAATCAGGCGCAGTGGTAGTCGTAACTAATACAAACATCCAACCGATAATATTTATGGGTTTGTTTTGACAAAGACACTAACTAAAATCGTGATATTTTTCCTTTGCGCCTAAATTTTGGCCACGCGCGGCCCTTTTTCCTTAAATGAGCGAATACCTACTGATGCTTAAGTGTTATCCGACAGAACCTAAGAAATTAAGTTATTGGACTAAATTCGATTTTAGTAAGAAGTGAGAGAGATTGTCTTGCTTATAGTTACGTGACCTTACTAAAGGTTAATGTTAGTGTTCTTTTTATCTACACGAGTAGAATTGAACCTAACATGCTTAAATGTTTTAGAAATAAAAATGTAGAATTTCGTAAATCCGCATTGTAAATAAATATCTTTAGTTAGACACCCAATAGCTAAAAAAATATTCTTTATTAAAAACATCGGCCAAAACTCAAAACATCCTAATTAAATGCGCACCCTGTTTTTCTTATAGGTATATATACGCACAGTTGATCAAACCTCATTTAAATGGTAACTTACTTACAAACACATTTTTGTTAGTGTGATATGAATTTACATAATATGAATGTCAAACTGAATCATAAAATTGTTGAAATAAATAATTGAATGGTATATATAAATAGGAATTTGATATAATAATATGAATTATCACACTTCCGGGACGGGGCTATCACAGGGTGTCGCCATGGATTCTTGTACGGAAGAACGAAAGAATAATTTTAGGCCCTAAAACCTAAAAATGTTGTAGGTACTTTAGACGTTTTAGTTATATTTATTTTCTTATTGCCTAAAAATATATTAAGAAATCTAATTTCTGCCCGCGATCGGTGGTTTGAATGTGACAACGAATAATGCAGATGATCTAATATATAAAATTCTCGTGTCACAGTGTTTGTCTGCAAACTCCTCCGAAACGGCTTGACCGATTTTAATGAAATTTTGTATGTATATTCGGTGGGTCTGAGAATGGGTCGGCTATTTTAGATACCGCTACGCGGGTGAAACCGCGGGGGACAGCTAGTAATACTATAATATGAAACGTGAATGAACGTTGCCAGCATTGAGAGTGGGAAATGGTCTAGACACAACAAAAGACGCCGCACAAATCAGCTCACCCAAATAAATGCTATTTCACGCTTTGACTAACGTGCGCATGGAAAACATAATATAAAATGTACGAAATAATAGAAAATATATGCGTATTTGAGTCATGTCATTCATTTTTATGTAAGAAATTATAAGTTTTAAATAGGTGCACAACAAATATACTATTATTATAGATGTAATAGGTAGATATTATTTTAACTACACGTAGTTGACGTCAAAGCGTGGGATATTTTTTTTAAATGGCTGCATAATTTTTAAGCAGTTTTATATTATAGTATAGGAATTAAGCGCTAAAGATTAAATCAGCAGTAGGTATAAACAGTTTTTGAATTGTTTTAATACTGCATACAAAAGTTAAGTATACTTTTAGTGCGAACTTGAATATGTGTATTTTACTCCATATGAGAAAATATCTAAAAATGTTAAATTTAGATAGCTTAGGCAATAAGCAGTCGGAAAATGTTAGTTTTAGTTCATAAAACAACTTAATTAATTTTAAAATTCATTCCAAAGATTTCGGTTTTATTAATGTGTTTCTAAACGAAACAGTAGCCAGCATTATAATGACGTCATACGGTGCTGTATGTAAACTAAAAAGTGTCAACTGAAGTAAGTATTATTATTGTTATTTTTACACTAGTATTCATGCATTCAGGAACAGGACACCAAAAAAAAGGATAGGTAATAGCTCATTTTTAATTTATAAAATTTTATAAGTCCAATTGAGACCAATATTATTTACTTACAAGAGACCAAATACCGTCATGGCCGTAGAGTAACATGGCGTCCAGCGTTTTCATCAAACTACGCGCGAAAATTGAAAATGTAAAATTTAAATGCATTTTTATGGCACTTATCGATTGAATAAAATTTTTATGTTTTTTTTGGTGGCTTATTAGCACGTTAGGAACGAATTGAGACACTTTTCAAAAAATGGGTATAAAACCCTATTGCGCATGTGGTGTTATAAAAATGAATGAATTTGATAAAAAAAATTGAATTTTGAATTTGAAATTAGAAATAAATATTTGAATATGGATGTGTCTTAAATAGGTAGAGTCTCAGTTACGACGACAAGCGTCGCAACGCTAGTTTCCAGCAATACCTACCCACAATCGACGTATCTACTGGTGGTAAGATAAGATAGTATAAATAACTGGATATTGAAAGTAGTTAAATATAAATATAAGTACACGACAATTGGGATCAAACTACCGTCGAGGACGAGAGTTATTACGTATTCCTCCTGAGGCCAGTAGCAACTATCTCCTAGATCCATCGTAGATACAGCCACTATAAATACACTAGGATACACTTTATTAACAATAGTATTGCCACTGCGGTATACATATCGCATTCAGCCTTTCGTGTAAGTTTCATGTAATGTAGGGGTGCTATTTTTCTTTTACAAGTTTTCACGTTTTAAGTTGACTTAGCTTAAAAAGCATGTGGGTACATTCTATAGAAAAAATAACAGTAATTAATTAATTATTATTGTTTGGTATTTAAAAGGTTGTGTCTAGTAATGTAGTTATGGACTTTAATATAATAACACCTAAAATAAACGAAAATGTTGGAAATTAAAAAAAAAAACATTATCTGCTGCTCAAAGCCGCGCAATACATATAGGTGCTACAATATTTTTTTATTAGGACCAACCTTATTAAAAATGATTAGGTTGTTGCCGACTTTTTGTATGGGTAAACATTTTTAATGTTTCAATATTCGTTTGATATACGCGGGAACAGGGACATTATTTTAATTGTACCTATACTTGTTTTATACGATTTTGTAGACTGTATAATATAGTTATAACAGTAACACACAGTGTATTTCATTAGGCATCTATTGTGTTAACCCTCGAGCTTAATGTCAGCTTAATTATAAAGAATTTACGACTATTGAAGCACCCTAGCCAAATGGAAGTGTGCCCGTTGCGCCAGTAAATTTATAGAAGTAGCCCAGCCACTATTTATTATGGACCTTGATGTTGAGTTACATAGCGTACTCGTTGGAATGTCCTAGTAAGAAATTTATTTCATGTTGGAAGGAATGTATTACGAGTAAGGCATTAATAGCTCAGTAGTAGTATAATCGCTCTGGTATTGATAATTTCCATAAATGACGGTGGTTTCTTACCAGGTGGACCGTCATTTAACAAGCAACACCTCTATCATAAGTGCTTATATTTTACTGTACTTTCATATTCCTTCGATAATCTACGAAGATATATGAAAATGTCTTCGAAATTATAGTGAGATAGTTGTTTATCAGCTCGTTTGTTGGATGCTATCTTTATCAACGTTTGATAGAGCGCGGTGGAATAACTTGGCACAAAGTTATCTTCGTTGGGACAACAAACTTTGCATTGCTGTTACTGGGCAAGTCAGTTTTATTGTATTTACACCAGAGGAATACTTACTAGAAATGTATTTTGCAAATGGCTTTAACTTCATTATTTGCAATAACATTAGCAACTGCTTATATTTTAGTCGCATTTTAAAGAAAAATCTCTCCCAAAACTTTTAGCTACTCGCAAATTGCAAGCAAAACGTTTATTTATGCATTCACGGACAGTTCTTGAAGAAATCAGGACAAACTGTGACATTCCACTTCTGAAATGTTCTAACAGAAATAACATGATGTTAGTTTCAATTCCTATTAGCGAAAAGTTCACTGGTGATCCTATTTTTTTTTCGTGGCTAGTACACGCCAAGTTCATGCCTAGTTAGAAATGTCACTTTGTTAATGCCAGTCCAAATACTAACCCTGTGTCACCCGAGCATAAAACTGTTAGCAAAAATAGGATCAGTGGATTAGTGCTTAATTCAATAGCTGCTAATTGCTATCGGAGCACACCAGCCAGCTGCCAGTCCAGTAACGAGGTTAAGAGAGGAATAAGATAGTTAATTATGCTATTTTCACTGATCACTGTCATTTTGCGTCCTACTCTCGAAAACACAAGTAGACCAATTTATCGTTTAAATTAAATTGATGAATTTGAGATTTTGGGACGCGTGCTACACTTTCTCTGATTTCAAAACATTACCTTAGGTACTAACTATAATTATTGTATAAAATACAAACTATGATATAATAAAAAAAACTAATAACCTACACATTATAAAAATATATACATTTATATAGTATAATTTTTAAGTTGGTTTAATTTTTTGTTAAAAGTTAATTTAGTTTTTTATATTTAGTATTCAATACCTCTCAAAATTTTGCACTGACCGAGGATATGCATACCTATCATATCAATAAATTGTCGACAATATTGAATAAAATATTTCAATCGCGATATTCCTGCACTTTTCGTTGAGGAATACTGGCATACAAAGTCCATGTAGTAAAATTTATATGACCTCAGGATCTACTTTAATAGAATACGGATTACATCATCTAAATCGGTTAAGCCGCTTGCGAGAAATTGGTGAACATACATAAAAAACACAAATAAACATTCGTCGAACATAAGATCTCCTCCTTTTTTTGAAGTCGGTTAAACATAGATGACAGTAGATTTATTTTTCATGCTAATGATGTCATTATAATTAAAGTAAGGAAACCTGTTTCGAGGAACCTAGTTTTTCATATTTACGGGGATCAAGGGAAACGATTGTTCTAATCCTGCTTATTTAGGTAGTCAGTTAGTGGCCGCGTCTAATTATGACAGATAATTTAAATGGTGATCTGTTATTTAGACTAACTGCGAAATTTCATCGACGTTGTACCTAAATTTCTTTTAGTAATTATTGTGGCAGAATTTATGATAAATAAAAGTGGTTATTATAATAGTTTTCTACTTATCATCATCACCATCATATTTATCATTGTATTATCTTTAGATAGACAGCTTAGAGTGTCATGGTCCTCCATTTTTTTGAGTTCCGTAGCCAAATTGGTAAAAAGGATCCTATATAATTTAATTCTGTCCATCTGTCCGTATGTCACTGTCACTTTACTCCGAGCCTATTGACTATTATATATGAATGGTGGGTAGGTGTTTTCTATGAACCTCTGTACAATGGTGTAGTGAAATTACTGTGAGATATCATTAGATAAAATATATAAAAATTATTATTGAAAATATTATATATATTTTTGTATATGAGTAGGCCAGATATTTTTTATTATAAAGAAGCTTTTTAATCGAAATGCACAACCAATTAAAGATAAATACCAATATAGACTCCAAAAAGTGCAAGGTTCATTTTTGGGACTGTGTACACGCTTCTATAATAAGATCCCTCCTGCACTTATAAATTTGCCATTATATAAATTTAAGGAACGTGTTGAGTCTATTTTAGTACAAAAGGCATACTATAACGTTAATGAATATTTATATGACGACAATGCTTGGGTGTAGCGCTCGCTCTTGCAGGATAAATTTTATGTAATAATCTAAGTTTGTTTTGAAAAGGGTAATTGCTGAGTTTCTTGCCGGCTCTTCTCAGTAAAAGCAATCTTCCGAACCGTGCGTGAATCTGACTATTCATAAGTGCCTGTGACACAATTAATGATGAATTATTTCATTTCATTTTATACTGTTTGTGTTTATTTGAAGTAAGTATGTAATGAATGCTACAAGTATAAAAAAGATGGCAGAAATTAATATATGAAAATAAAAATGTGCAGCCATTCCGCTACATTAATATTTTTTCCTGTTATGTCAATTTTATAGATTACTAGCTGTCTCAAGCGGTTTCACCCGCGTTCCCGAGAAAAAAATTAGCCCTTCTCCATACCGTAGGCTATCTACGTTCGCTATTTCTGTTTAGCGATTGTAGAAATATTTAACTTTATTTATCACAGTGTCTTTCCGTCTGTCCGTCTGTCTGTCTAACCGTGGACCTAGCAAGTTGAAATTTATACCAGATACTGAGGTCTATCCCTATTAGGTGTATAAAAATGTCCTGTGTCAACACGATAAAAAGATATGGGCAAATTTTGATTTTCGCGAAAACTTGTACTAGTACCTACCAATTTTTACCTTAATTTTCAACTATTTTATTTTTCGGAATTTTCCCTTTACTTGTGTTGTAAGTAGCTTCCTTGCTTTTAACCAAAATTGACAATTCTAGGTCAACCGGAAGTACCCTATAGGTTTTGGGTCGAAAACCTATATGGTAGTTCTCGTTGACCTAGAATCACGAAATTTGACAAAAAGCAAAAATAAAGAAAAAATTCCAAAAAATAAAAAAAAAGTTGAAAATTAAAGGGTGTCCCCATACATACATAGTTGACGCCAATTAAGATAGTCCTCTGAGTTGTATGGGCGCTCATACAATTTAGAGGACTAGCTTAATTGTACGGAACCCTCGGTGCGCGAGTCCGACTCGCACTTGGCCAGTTTTTCTGTTCTCCAGATGAATCCCATATTTAATCCTAATTAGGTTATAAGTATTTTTTGGCGTATACATAACTAGTGGACGTGTGTGACTAAAATACTCGATATATCGACTACAAAGATATAATGACGAATGACGAGTTATTTTGGTGTAAATCATATAAAATTATATTACCTACGTAAAATAGTTATTCTGAGTACATACTTATTAATTACATTAAATAGTTCGGTAAAATGTAGCTGAAACGTATTCATGTCTGTTGATTCAGAATATATTCTGTTACAAAGTGATGTACAGTCACTTAACAAAATTAAAAAGAGATTTTCTCAGTATTGATTGATAAGTATTTTATAGCGTTACTTGTTACTTGTGTTACTTGTGTGTGTTATTTGTGTGCTATTATGAATAGGTGTTATCTCTAAGTTGCAATTATCATGAGAAAATGGTTTTAAAATTTTACTAAATGGATATACTCGTATTATTATATTTATGCTCGTGACTGTACAGTTGCATTATCTCGATTGCTGTTTATTTTTACTGAAACAGTATGAGTTATGTCGAACAAACAGAATTTTTACAAATGCAGAGAATGGGTATGTAAAAAGGCTTTATTGATTCTGCAGGTACTTTCTATTACATTACATGAAAAAAAAACCGGCCAAGTGCGAGTCGGACTTGCGCACGAAGGGTTCCGTACCATTATCTATAAAAACGGAAAAAAATCGCGTTTGTTGTATGGGAGCCCCCTTAAATGTTTATTTTATTTTGTTTTTAGTATTTGTTGTTATAGCGGCAACAGAAATATATAATTTGTGAAAATTTCTACTCTAGCTAACGCGATTCTTGAGATATAGCCTGGTGGCAAACAGACGGACGGAGAGACATCGAAATCAGTAATAGGGTCCCGTTTTTACCCTTTGGGCACGGAACCCTAAAAAGGTCTCTTTGCATTCTGTAACTCTTCCTACAACACCCACACTCCATTTTTGGTAAAACAATAATAGGTATACAGACACACTGGTTTTACAGATTTATTTGGTTATGTATTTTATACTCACAGTATGTTGAAGGAAAATCATGTATGAACTCCATTTAAATGCCCAAATAGTTCTATCTAGTTTCCCTGAATCCCACCATCAGTCTTAAGTTGGCTCATCCAACTAACCGTAGGGGTTCGCTATTTAGAAGTTTTAGAAGGCATGAATCTTCTAGGCACGCAATATATCTGCGAAGTTCCCCTTATATCCGGTGATGTCTCGTCTATCGGAAACTAGCACTCTGAGCAAGGCTCAATACTCATCTGTCTACATCCGGTTTCCCTTGTTTGAATGTCTTCTTTCTTACCTAACCCCTTATCTATAATCTTAATATGTATATTTAATGTTATTGAGAATAAATCTGGTTCAATGGTATTTATTTTATTAAACCATATTAACCATACTGATACCTTTGGTTAAACTAGCTGATTTCTTTATGGCTGCTAATATTTATAATTATAATAAATCTATACATCGTGTAATAAACCTGTTACATAATGAATACTCGAGTAGTTAATTTGATATACCCACGTTATTGTTCTTATCATCATCATCTTGTTCATTGTCGGCCAGTACTAATACACTGCTGAGAATAAGCCTGTTCCCAGTCTGTCCTGCTATCACTTCGATATCATCAATCCATCCGACCACTGGTCCGCCAACAGTGCCCTGCAAGATGCTGTTCCGTTCTCGGCCACTTTTAATGTCATCTATGGAAAATGACTCTAAAATAATCAATCTCATTATTATAGAGCCATTTGTAATCATTAAGTATCTACATAGCAACAGTCTCCATAGCCAATGATTTTTTTTTAATCAATTATTATTATTTGTATGTCGTTTTGTTTTTATTTTATACTAGCTTCCGCCCCGAGGTTTCACCCGCGTTCTCGAGGGATCTTGTGTTTTCCCGGTATAAAAATATAGCCTATACCCTTCCTCGATAAATGGGCTATCCAACACTGAAATAATTTTTCAAATCGAACCAGCAGTTCCTGAGATTAGCGCGTTCAAAGAAACAAAGAAACTCTTCAGCTTTTCTTAGTATAGGTCTTACTAGGTATCCCCCGCGGTTTCACCTACGTTCCTAAGAAAAAAGTAGCCCATGTCCTTCTCCATACTATAGGCTATCTGCGTACCAAATGGCATCGCGATCGGTTCAGCGATTTAAGCGTGAAAAGCTAACAGACAAACAAACAAACAAACTGTATTGAGCAAATATGACTTGCTTCTCGGAAATATTAATATTATTTTCACATCGGTATACACATGCGATGTAATGACTATAATTTATTTTTCTCTTTGACTGATCTTTCAGTATAAATAAACGGTAGCTGAAACAAACTACCTATACCTATGTATATAAATTAAATTTACATTACGGCTATTCTCAAAGGTAAAATACAAGTTGTTGATTTTGTTTCATTAGTGTTAGTTTTGCCCTCGTTGTTTATCCAATACATTGTTGAATTCTATATTGTAATGTAATTTGTACGAATTGATCTGAAACGGTTTTCTTTTTGGGGCATTATTTTGACAGGAGTATTCCACATGATAAAGGCGAGCCAGTATCGGTCTGCTGTGGATCCCTTTGTGTGGTTTCTTATCGCCTGATTATTTTAACCCTCGCTCTTTCATGATAACAAAAGAGACCTCAATTACTTTTATCTTTACAAACTACTACCTACGCACTTTGGTTAAGTTTCAAGATTCGGTAGGTATATAAGTAGTAAAGTTAATACAAAAGATTCAATCTAAGTTTTTCTCAAAAGTGAAGCTACTGTTATTATTAAGTATAATAAGTAATAGTCTTTTTCAAGTGATACGCACTGAAGATAAAGCATGTAGCCTTCAATTTATTAATCGCCGTAGATAAGCGTCATAGTTCCTACAGTAGTTGGTAGTCCAGGTCAGATAAAGGCAGATTGCTTGTATATCTATGTACCGTTCTAGGTATAAATAAAAATACCCTGGGATATTTCTTTCACGCGGCTATCTGATCCCAAACTAAGCAGAGCTTCTACTATGGAAATCAGATAACTGATGTACCTACTACATACACTACTTTTTCAAATAAAATCCGGCCTTATTTCGAGGACAGATTTGAACCAAAGTCAAAGAATACGAACGAAGTTATAAAATTTGCTCTTTGATCTACGTTTAGTTTGCAATTCTAGTCAGATCCCACATAGGGTAAAAATATTTTTGATTATTAATGTGAATATGGTGAGTGTGTAAAAATAAACAATACTTAGATAATTTAAAAAATAATCATTATATAGTACCTACCTATGTATTTATGATAGATAATAAACACTTAAAAATGTGTTTTAAGAACTTACCAAATTGTTCTAATTTTAATATTGTAGTGATAACATAGAATATTTTATATACAACAAAAATACAATATAATGTATTTTATATGTACAAAATTTCCTAGCTAAGGTGTCAAAAAAGCATTGATGAGTTATTGGGATCAGACATGTGTGATTTCTTAGATACCTATTATTCTCAACGAATTGTAACAGATTGAGGTTATGATTTTGTGTTAAATAAAGACGTAATAAGAGTTAGCAACTTTGCACAAAGGAAAACTTTTAATTGGGTTTTTTAACTTCTAGTTGTGTATTTTTTTAAGTTGGAAAAAGGTTTTCCTTTCCAAGTTTAATTAAGTTTACACTCTGAGTTGTAGTAAATAAGTATTTATTTGAATTTTCATGATTCTAGCGTAGCGCTTGATTGAAGTTACGTACTTTCGCTTCGTCGCTTTTTCAATAACCCTTGCCACTTAAACTACTGTACTATTGGAGAATTAAGTTTTCCTTTTCATATTGAATCGAAGCGTTGTACACCGTCTAGTATAACCTGGCAATAACTACGCTTTTGTGATTGTGTTGTGATATATCGGGTTGGCATTTTAACACGTATCAATCAATATGTAAGAGTTAAATATACGGCATTATATCTATTTATATAAATTCGATGTTTCTATGTATGTGTATTTCCTATGGACTCTAAAACGGCTGGAGCGATTTTGATGAAATTTTCAGTCAATCTTCATATTAGCCCAGCGGGTGATCCTGTAAAGATTTTTATTTTAACTATTGATAGTTCAAGTTGAAAATCTGTCGCCAAGCAACTACTGGTAAGTTACCGCAGCTGTATACTTTCTATGCTTCTATTGGGCTTCATGCTTACTCAATTCAGACATATAATTTGTTTCTATATAAGTAAATGAACCATAAACAAGAAAACAAGAGGTTTTCATAGAAAATTGTTAATAGATGGTAAAGGAAAATATTGTATAGTGTATCTACAGCTGTTTTCAACACATTTTTGTTGAAGTCTTTGCTTCGCCACGCTACATTTATTATGGAGTGGTTCCATAAAAAATGCCGGTCGTGGCATTTCGAGAGTACGTACGTGCTTTCAGCGAGCTTTTGTTTTAAATATTTCATATGTTTACCGTGGGTAACTATACTAAATTACCGTGCGTAGCGCTTCGGGTAAATATTTCTAATAGGAATTCTTAAATTTCATGCAATGCATTGCTACTTTCATTTAGACTTACTGTTTTTTTTTTGTTTTCCACGTTTTTCCCGAATTTCCCAATTTTCCAGGCAACTTTTCAAAATTTTGTACAGATATTTTAAAGGCCTGAACTGGATCTGTTAAATTACGTTAATTATTATGACTCTATCTGCGCAAAGATTGCGTCGACTAAGTTCTGGGATAGGAAAGACCGCTCACCAAAATCATAAATGTCAAAAATGCCCATGTCTTAAAAAGATTTGAAACTTACCCATGTTTACCTCCTATGGTCAGCTCAAATTTGGCTTTATATTAGCATGTTTTCTTGCCCATGAATTAATTAGCCATGTTGGAGCCAAAGTTCACTCCTACAAGAATAATTTTGGAATCATTATTCGCAACTTTAATTTCACAACCTAAACAAATTTGCGCACAATTGGAAAATTTACTTTCCAAATTGGGCGCAAATTTGTTTAGGGAGACTGGGTACAGCTGATAAGGAATATAAGTAAAAGCTATTCACACTCTCGCTTAGCCATTCACTGGTTTATTTAGTGGCTTATAGTATGCCGCAAATGGCCGAAATATTGAACTGTTTTTAGTAAGCCTTTTCAGGTCATTGTAACCGATAATAATGTTCGATATTTCCAAAAGACTGCTCCCATTCGGTACTACTGACATAGGGCAAAAATAACAGTTAGTGAATGCCTTACTCACTACTAAAATGTGCTCCGCGTGTCTTGAAAGAGTACCAATCTGTGTTTTGGTACTTTCGGTGATTATGAATCATACCTATGGAAGCTTAGCCGTGAAAATACAGGTGGACTCATTTTCGCTACCCCACTTACAAATCGCTAATAGATGCAATTACTATTGATATTTTTTTTGTATATAGATAGACGTTTTTGACCTCCTTTTTGGTTAGTGTTATTTGACTATATCATCATGTTAATTTAATTAAGCATAACAAAGACATTCTCATTTCCTTAGCGCAATGCGGCCTGCTATGAATAAATATGAAAACTCATGACTTTTTCCTGCGAGGTGAAGATAAAGGATCGTCGAAGATTGGGCACCGTCTTGAGCTTGCAGATTTACATTCAAACAGTCCCAAGTCGCGAGTGTTACGTAATATACAAACATACTTATCTCCTGTAGAGGAAAATTTTGTTCCACAAATACGAGCTTGTAACGAAAGACCTAATTTACCCAATATACGAATAATTGAGATCCAACAAAAATCCTTGTAATACACTAGACATGACTGTTGTAAAACGAAGCTAAAGCAAAACATCTACCCGCGTATCGTTTAGGTACTGGACTGGAAAAGTTCCCTTAGCGTCGAGCCGTGATATGAACATCGTATGTAATGGAGCTAGATTTGTGCTCGGGCTGGAATTCTATTTCCTTATATACATCACGAGATTCTTCGAGATAATCTGTCTGCTTTCACAGAGTATATTTGCACTGTGTTGTGCAATACTTTCCTGATTCTCGTATAAAGAATAAAAAATATTTACGATTTATTGAAACTGAGATTACCTACCTGCTGAATTTAATTGATAGTTGAGAAGAAATATGTCATTTTTGGTTCGTGTGTTGTTCGGTTACTTCCACCTCGCTACATTTATTATCCTGCTAATATTATAAACTAGCTGTTCCCCGCGGTTTCAACCGCGCTCCCGGTATAATGAAACAAGCCTAAGATACTCCTTATAACATCAGCTATCTGCTAGTGAAAATCCCATCAAAATCGGTCCAGCCATTTCGGAGAGTAGACAAAACAAACAGATAGACAAAAAATTAAAAAATATGTTTTTGTTATTAGTTCCGTATTCACATATGCATTTAGTAAAAAAACTGTTATTTTGACATTACAAACAGACACTTCAATTTTATTTATTTGTTTTTTGTTAAGTATTCGATTGCGCATTAACAGATTTCGTTGAAACTTCGAACTTAGTTATGTTAGTTATATACCTACTTAGTAGATGTTTATGCTGCAACTAGGTACGTATAGATTTTATTTTAGGGACACCTTATGGCTTTCAAATACAATAATATGAATTATGCTCTAATAGATAATAATAATAATAATAATAAAAAAACTAATGACCTACACATTATAAAAATATAAACAATTACAACTAAAAAAAAAAGACAGTCACCAAATGGGAGCGTGCCCAGAATGCTGGCTGCATTTCCACGTTGAATAGCTAAGCTTATCCATTGACCGAGATAAAAGCCAGCGTTCTGGTCACGCGTGTGTTCCTTTAACCGCTCCGTCAAGTCCTTATATATACTGTGTGCCCCTGGCCCCAACGGGCCGAGAGTTTCTACCCCAAACGTCTCATACATGTACCCTCGAGATGTGCATACTTGCACCGCTTGAGGCACTCCGCTGATGTTGCTGCGGAGCCGGCTCTCTCTGATGTGCCTTGAAGATGAGACGACGCCAAGGTATCAACGCAGGTGGCATCCCAAACCAAGGGTCGTCCCAACTTCCAGGGCATGAGAGTCATTCCGTCGGGCCTCTTACCATCGTCTCTCATGAGGCGACGGGGCTCGAGTGTGGCGACCACACTGACGCTGGTTAAAGTCCGACGGATGATATCGTTGATAGAATTATGACGAGACACACGCAAGGGCGTGGTGTCCCAAGCAGTCTGCTGTGTCACCACACTGACACCGATGTGCGACCTGACAAGGAGCCCCTAAACGAAGGGAGATGGCCACCCGAAAAGTATTGTTGTCTAAAAGTGTACCTATGTTTTTGGAGGGAGACACAGCGAGAAGACGAGCACGCTCTGACGGACTACTGGACGTTTCAAGGAGGTTATTCCGCTCCAGTAGGCAAAGCGGCTCGTCGCACCGTCTCTGAGAGGATAGAACCCTGGGCACGCTGGTATCAGAGCAGGCTAATTTCCATGTCGCTTCGCACTGGTTAAGACCTGTAATTTGGTTAAACTTTTAGATACATTTTTTTGGATCAAATCTTGCGCGCCATAAATAGATGATAAAAAAGCCGAAATTGATACACTAGTTATTTTGCGGACACCCAGACCTCCCATTCTGATAGGAAGTGAAGCCTGGCGCCAAGAGCGATCATCCAAAGGAGTATTAAAGATAGAAATGAGTGCGTCGCGCATGATATATACCAACCTGGAATATAATATAAGGATACTTTTATCCCGCGAAAAAAGATTCCTCAGGAATGCGGAAAATTGCAGGCTGAGGCTGTTTTGAAAATTCAAGACTATATCCTACCATGGCTTCAAAATAGAACTAAGAAATTTTTCCAAACTTGGTTTTTTCATATATAGATACTACTAACGGCGATGTAACTTCGGTAATTCCTAGAAGCGCCAACATTTTTTGTTTTAGTTACTGTGAGAAGTGCGGTATTGACGGCAAGAAGTTTCCACATGTCGTTGTTAGGGACTTGACCCAAATAAACATGAAGGAAAAACTCGTGTCCGTCATTGCGGGGCTTGTACTTTGGAAATTGAATTCCGTGTTCAGCCTCTGTTTATCGTCTGGAGTTGACCGCGAAAGGATGCGTGCCAAATATCTTTGCTTTTCTTATTACACAGGCGTAGGCCTATTTCGTTATCTTCAACGTACTTTATATTGGGGTTTTCTTTTTATTGTTTTCGTTAATAATGTACATAACTAAATTCATTCATTCAGTAGTGTTATTACTAGTATCCACTAAATCTATCAACGCTAAATATTCTCTTTCTTTTTTCATTCAATTGAATATGTGCAAGTCAAATAATAAATAGAATGGTTTTAATCGTGTATATTGACTGTCGGGCAATCGTTATCCACTGTGATCTATTTTCGATTCAAATTGGAACTTTATGCAAATACGATGCTTTCGCCTGAAGGGTGTTTGAGTTAAAAGACATCACAATTCCAAAGTAGGTTTATAAAAGGCCTTATACCACCTGGGTGGGAGTATTTGCACTGTCCTATGTGTACATGTTTGATCCAATTTGTCGAGATTCGATTCTTATAGTTTTTTTTCTATTGTGACCTATTTACTCAGTTCACCCGTTCTCCCAGTTGAAAAACTAAGAAGTCGTGTGCAACATACGTAATCACGAAAAGCAGCTTTGGTACATTGGTATGGCTTTAATATATACCTACCTACAATGTGGGTCGTGAAGTCACAGAGTGGAGCATCTGGTAAATGTGATCCATATCGCAGAAGGTAAGTAGTTTAGATGACTTACATACCGTTACACATACATATAATTATTGTCAACTTACATTTATTTATTCTTATCCACTTCACTGTCAAATTCTACCGTCATTTGTCAGTTACTATGAAGTTCACAAGTGGACTTAAAAGCTAAGCCGTTTGTCGATGCCTTAGTTTTTTTTCTGGCCATTTCAAAAGCCTAGTCTTGTATTGATTCAAGTGTATATCAGGGGGCACGAGAGTGCCCCCGACAAGTCGAGCATATATTACCTATTACAGATTCCATTGTGTACTATTAAAATAGTTCTTATTTTTAACCGACTTCAAAAAAAAGAGGTTCTCAATTCGATTGTATTTTTTATAATACAACAGCGATGATGCTGTAGTAATCTTTGTAAAATAATACTTAAGTCAATAGTAGCATGTTATGGTAAATGTATTTAGACGAATGAATCTATTACTTAATTAAATAGATATTTGTGGGCCGATCACTACCACTTCTAGCGGTCACGATCTCAACATCGCTTTTTCAATCCCAAAGTCATCACATGCCGAAAATCACAAATATTTTTGCAAAATAAAAAAAATCTTAAAAATTTAAAAGTTCCCTTTTATCTGTTTTGATAACAGTATCATGTAGGTAAATATATTGATGCTTGTGAATTAGTTACGCGACAAATTACGAAAGCAATTTATAGTTTTTTTTTTTTTGCTACGTGATATATAATTAAAACCTTTAGGTCCTTATAACGGCAAGGAGCTTACTGAAATACTTTGCAACACATTTTTTAATTATCCTTTGATGGCAAAAAAGGTATTTGCGAAACTTCATAAAGACATGTTTTCACTTTCTCTTATAAACGAGTAATTCAATTTCGAAATATCTTCCAAACTTTGCATGTTACTACGAAAAAAAATAAAAAGCTTGCCGCTTCTCAAATGAGGGGAGTAGACGCAGACTCAAGTGGCCTTATTTGTAATTCAGATGTGGCAGTTGAAAACGCGCCCTATCGCACGCATGCCTGTTGCCGACTTTTAGGGGAATAGTCCCATCTGCGTCTCACCGCAACATAACGCATCCAACGACCTTTTCAGTCACCTTCCAAATGAAAGAGTAACCTCAAATCGACCGGTACATCTGTTTACGTATCATGTTTGCTTCTACATGACTCTACAAATGGCTTAACCATTCGAAAGACCTTTTCTGTTATGATTCAAAGGCTTAGTTGAATCATAAAGGCTGTAACATAAAAAATGTGTGCGCATTTTTCCACTCTTTTATTTAATTTTACAGAAAGGGTTTATTTATTTCGTTTACTGAAATACGCAGCAAAATATAAGATGATTTATTTTTAAAATGTCTCAAGTTATTATATAATTTCATCAGAAAATAAACGATGGTATTTCTTCAAACGATTCTAACATGTATATTAAATGGAAACGGCGAAGTGATTACGTTACATTCACAAACATTTTCATTTCTGAAGCGATAATATGACAAATGAAACGTTTTTATATAAAAATCTATCCCATTTGAGAAGATCACAATTGGATTATTATTACCTGAGTCACGTCCATTAGGTGAATGAAAAGAGAATTGAATTGTAAAATATAACAAAACGATCATTTTATACCTAAAGATATTTAAAAAAAAAATTAACACTGAACACCGCGTGTGTCGATATTGAAAACCTAATAAAGTCACAAGACTTCTTTGGCTTCTCTTTCATTAAACAGCCCAATATTAGTTTAGTTTTACACGTGTTTAGGAAGTTTATCTATAGCACGTTTTTCTTCTCAAAAGTTATAAAATTCTTTTAGATTAGGTATTTTATAGAACTTACTAGACGTAGGTGACTTTATAGTTTTCGTATTTTTATAACGATAATTCTTGTCTATGGATTAAAATATTCTATTAATTACAATTTCTTATTTTCAAACACTATGTTATGTCGTTTATCCTATATTGCATCTCATCTTGTGTCGAAACTACGAAGACCATTTAACTTTTGCCAATCATTGCTTAATCCTACATTTAGAACAAATTGCTCTCTTCCTATTCCACTTAGAAATACTGATGTTCCTTGATTAGATCATGTAGCTAATTCCACGAATTTTGCTCAATGTTTTTGTTGTCACGTTTCTTTTTAATTAGGAAGCATTGCGAGAAATTTATGTGATAAAAGAATAATATTTTAGTAATCTTGTACCGCTCTAATTTGTATGCTAGGGATGGCTTCATCATCAGAAAATATTAAAATAAAGGCTGTTGAGTTTTAGCTCAGTAAAAGCTATTTTACATAGACAACTTTGTGCATAATATATTGTGAATTGTGATCTGATATCAGTTATGCACATAAAACATTATAATAAGCTTAGGAATATCGTAATCATATTTGGTAATAATACGCTCAGTTGCTTACATAAGACCTATGAAAGTCTTTGAGTTTACGCTCAGCGATTTTAATAAAAAGCGAGTTCATTTCTTGTTAATTTCTTCAACGAAGAAAGTTCGAAGAGAATTCCAGTTGTGAATATAGCTTATTTTATATTTTGAATCTATAAAGGGGCAACACAGATAAAAAAAAAACCTATATTGTATTTAAAAAGATTCAAGAATATACAGATGGATACTTTGGGTTGGGATATTTTTAAAACCTATTTTGGGTTTATTTTTCAAAATCTTACGGCATTCAAGATTAAATTTGGTTCGATAATGAATCGATTCGGCGTTGATTCAAGCTATCAAGATCTCTCTAAGTCAAGTGTAAATATTTAACTGTAGCTTAAATAAATATCTAATTAGATAAACTTGGCGAAATGTTTTGCCCAACTCGTAGAGAACTTGGCTCACTTAGACTGTAAGAAAATTAAAAAACAACAAAATTTCAAAAGTTATGCTTCAAGATTTCGATCAAGACGTACAAATTTGTACACTTGTAGTAAATGATTCTTCATGAAACGAGGGATGCAAAAGTAGGTGACTGTTTTGAGATCTTTGCTTGAGCGAAGCTATTATAAATGAACTCTCAACATTGCCTCTATTGTAATAATTCTGATTTCGAATAACTATTGATCATTTTATTGAGACCTAGCCTACAATAAGGCTCTGTAAGTTTGTAAGAGATTCCATTGCGTACAGGTAAAAGGGTGAGATCCATTGTGTCGGCCTTGATTGCTGGTTTCGACACGTGGCCATACCATTAATACTTCAGTAAAGCCATGACTCAGATAACTCTTGGAGGGCTCTTGGTATTTCCCTACATAAGTGTAAGCAAACGGAGATACGTACGAGTATAAAGTAAAATAATCATTATTAGCCTTTTAAAGTAAACAAATAAGTCATTATTTATTGTAAATACTAATGACATGAGGATATAATAAAATATGAGAAATAGGAAATATTGAAATAAAACAATTTATTACATTCAGATCATTCGATGACTCTTTATTTACACAGTGAGACTTGGGTGAAACGTTCAATACAATCAAAAGTAGATCACATACAAACAAAAGTAATCCACGCCTATTATTATAAATTTGACATAATCTAACATTGGTAGGTACTAAGTTATTTGCTCCTAACTCGTCAGTAAGATGCCGCATGCCGCACAAGCGGCCATGTTCACTGACGGGATCACAAAATTATCGTAATAATTTCGAGATGTAATAAAATTTAGAATGTCAACGATTAACTATAATGTATTTAAACTTGAAACAATATGTACAACGTTAGACAATTTGTGTCTCAAATAAATAATTAATTCTATGCAGTCAAATCTTTCACTAAGGCCGAATACGTAATGTGGTGGAGAGATGAAAGGGTGGTAGGTAAATAATGAACCTACAAGAATTTCACAACTATCTATATGCCTGATTTGAAATCTAACTTGTAACGATATCGATTCACAATAATAACATGTGTATTATGTACATGATACAAACATATACTTAGTAGGTAATAAGATAAAAAGCATCAAACCAATAATTTGCAATACCGACGCGTCAAGCTTTTATGTTTTTTCAGGAAGTTATTTAATAAAAGTTACGTATACGTCAGACAGCAGCTTTGATACAGGCTCTGGTATACTCTGGTTTTATTGCGGAGTAGGAAAAATATAATAACAGGACAGCTTATTAGATAACACAGCAGTATCATGAATATGATGATAAAATTAGATAAAAGTTATTCCGATGACACCTGATATCTAGAGTTCCCCTAGAACATTTTACTAAGTATGTTGTTCTTTTGTGCTTCCAATAAAGATGATAGACTACAAAAAATTAAAAAAAAATTGCTGACGAAATTGGCGTAGCTGATTGTACCAACGCCGAAAAAGCACATAAAAAGCGGTGATATTGAGCCCAATTGTATTAAATAAAAAGCCTTAAACAAAGCAATGAAATTTAGATGGATAGTGACTTTCCAAGCTAACGGAAATAAAACCAAGCTGCGATTTGAACGCAAGCCAAAAATCCATATGGAAACAGTCATTCCAACGACATGTAGGTATCTACTTCTAGCTTCTAGCAAAAAGAAAACTACGACAGTATGAAAGAAAATAAACTCGTAACCATCTTGTAACAACTGTCTATGATGTATTACTTTACTATGCTTTAACCGAGTTCGTTTACAAATGAGATCAATATGATATGCTAAAAAGCATGAAACTATTTTTTATAATAATGAACTATTCTCTCTATAATTTCTAGGACTAGTTTTGTCACTTAGGTTCAATATTATTTTCATCTACCTATAAATATTAAGTTGGCAGTGCTGTAATATGTGTATAAATCTAATTTGATTTTATATGAGTTAAGTTATGATGGATTTGAACTTAACTTATTGCATATTTTTTAAAGAAAATTATCTCCTTAAAGTTAAGACTTGTCTCGTCTTTATTATGATTTTTATATGTTGAAAATTTTTATCAATTTGTTCATGATGACAAAAAAACTGTACTTAGTTAAAAAGATTAAAGTGATATACACCAGAACCGTAACGACACATATTCTGTATGAAATAGTTAACAACTATCATTTTGGCATTATTGGATTGAGCCAAGAAGTATTAAGAGTGTTAAAATTTAACATTTTATAGATTAATTTTATCCTTTCCCCATGCCAGATTTTAACATTGATTTGTGATATGTGATTTGATAGTTCTAACTTTTTTTAATGTAGTTGATGACTGTTGTGTTAAGTATTAGTAAGTATGCAGTCTATAAATTGTAGAAGTTTAAATATATTTTAATGCAATTTCTTGTTTTCACTGAAGATCTATAATGTATAAGTAGGTAATACGAAAAATACAATTTCGGAGCTTTCATTTTGATACCATATAAATAGTGTTAACACATTATTTTCTTTGACAGTTAATAACATTAGGTAAATAATACTATGAATTAAATTTATTACACTCTTCACGATGTGCTTCAAACGTTATTTTTACATTAAACTATACTGAGCAACGATCAATTACAATCAACTATTCAACAACTTTATTGAACTCTAATAATTGTTTTTGATGTACTGAGTGCGCGCACTATGATCACCTACACTTTAACCACCCCTAAACTAAAATAAAATATTCTAATAGGAAAACCATAATGTTTTATCTATCGCACCAATTACATCATAAAAATATAAATAATTTTCACCTTTTTAATTTTCAAACAATATAATTATTAGTCATGCTTCCAGTCCACTCATCTAACCGTATAAGAACACTTTTATTTCTTAAAATAATTATAATAGAGAAAATCACTACGGCGTCATGAAAGATCTAGACAACATTATATTATAACTGGTTTAACTATTGTAGATTGCTTTGCAGGCGATCAGATGTGTTCATCCTGTACATCTGTCAAGAGAGAAAAAGAACATTTAATATATAATAAAAAAATCTTAATCATGTACCCAAAGGCCTGTCCTCAAACATTGTACCTAAACTACAGGTAAAAAAGCATCAGAAATTAAATTATAAATAAGCCCGAACAGTTAAACATCAATGCAATAGGAACTAAAAGAAAATTATCGCTATATGCAGATGTAAGCTATTATGTAAATACAAAATGTTTTTGTAGTAAATGTTCACTTGTCAATGTACCTACAGAAAATGGTTTTCTTTGGAACTATTTAATGCTTTACGCGTTGTTGTATGTAAAATAAGTATTTATTTATGTGCAGATTATGATCATTGAAGTTAAGTTTCAGAAAATATTTTTCCCTTTTCTATTAACGTTGATGATAATTAGCCAGCCTACATATATTTTTCAAAGAATAATTTTCAAATTTTCCACACTGGGTTACAGTGTTCCAGATGTCATTTGTTCAAAATCTTGTATGAGACCAATATTGAAATCTCGAAAAATAATTTTCATTTTTAATCGAGCAAGGGGAATGAAACAATTTATTTCGCGATTTCAGAATTGGACTCGTTGTAACAGCGGTGTATCTGAGAGTTAAGTAATAAAGTATTCTCAAGCGTTGACTGTAATTCCATCGCAATGCCATAACCAAATTGAGCGTAAAAGCAAACTGTACAAAATAAAACATAATCATGACAAACATTCATGCAAGGAAATCTCGTTACTCTGCATTTTGTTGGGTTTACCAACACATGAGTTCGTTAACCAAGTACGCATATTTAGTCTATTTATCTTTATAAATACATAGCAGTGAATATTTTATTGTATAATATTGTATGCAAGGGTTTTTAAATGATTAAGCATATCAATGAGACTATGCCAAAAATGATTTGACCCTTACTTGGCACACATAATGTTTATCAGGTTACCATGAACTGGAGGTGCAAAATATTAATGATAAGTTGAGAAACAGGTTCTTAATTTTTTGTATGGAGCGTGACATTCCTAGGGGAGCGCCATTTGGAAACATACAAGATTAGATACTTACTAACCATAAAACAAGTGTCAATCGACAGTCAAATTATTTGAACCAATTTCACAGGTTCCAGATAAGTTCCTGATAGCTTATATGGTAGATATCTTTACAGGCTGTCTCATTCTGTTTGGTTCGAAAGAAAGAGACTGCATTATTAGACCTCGGATAGGTAAGTTATAGGATAGATAAGCTACTCGTATATGGGTTACCTGTGAAACTGGTCCTTAGTATTCTGTGAAAATATGATCTAAGTGAAAGACTCGACTATATTTTAGAAATCTAAGAAATGATATCCATCAGTTGTTTTTTTTTATCTTTTGGCTATTCATTGGTGCTAGGGTTATTATGGCCAAGTAAACTTGAGAATTTTATTCAAGGTGGCAGACAATTAGGTTTACCAATTAGTTTACAATGCTCTTTCAAATTAGTAGGTATCGTGTACAAAATGCCTATACGCCAATATTAATACAGTAGTCTACATATGAGAATAAAGATTTGATATCTATTAATTAATAAGTGATAGAAAAAATATCACACATCCAGCTTCGATACAATTAAATAAAAACTCGATTCAATGGTTTTTTTTTCGTTTTAATTGAAGTATATTGGAAAATTTAAATACGATTTCAATTAACTGGATATTTTAAAAACCCAGTAGCAAGAGTTATATTCTTTTTGTATAAATAAAGTAGGTAAATACTTACGTAAATTCGACGATTAAAATGGAATTTCTGTGCTACTTTCTGCAAGCCATATTTTTTTACATGAAATATGCTTGAATTTGACTACTATATAATCTCACCGTGATAAGTAAAGTGCCATTATACAAGGTATAAGGGATCAGTGGCAGCACTCAAGGGGACAACAGTGCAGTGTGATTGTGTGGGTAACATGCTCTGGGGGTGAAACAATACGGGTAGCTACGGGGGAGACGGACAACATCTTCAAACTACTTACATTACATTATGTACAAACAGGAGAAGGGGTAACATCTGACTCACACATACCTATAGGTACCCATAACTGAGAATGTTTCAAATATCGAGCGTTGCACTGCTCTATTATTTTATTCTCATCGCAATGATCTTTTTCTCCCCTCGGGTATAATATGAAAAAACTTTATAGTAGATATAATTAACATTTCTTAAAAATATATTAAACAATTAGGTATAGCAAAAAAACATGGTAGGTAAGTACATAGGTACGCTGTGGTGCGTCATAACGAGATTTGACTGCATGAATTCAATTTACATAATTCTACGCATCTAAAAATAATTCAATAGAATATGAATTATTAAAAATTAAACACATGAGATACATATGCTTATTTTCTATAAAAATAACCATATTTTTATACATACAGAAAATTTCATCTGGCAACTCCAACTTGAGCCTAAATCTATCTTAATTTATTTAACTCGTGCCAATAAAATATAAACGTGTTAATTTGAAGACATTCGTGTTTTATGATTTTTATTTCAATAATTTAAATGCATAAAGATCGTTGTAGCGATACTTAACGCTATAGGTCTTGTCTTAACAAACAGGAAATAACACTAGATTTAATAGTGAATACATCTACAAGTAACCGTAGTTTACAATCAAATATGTAGAACAAATGTTATGAGTAGATTATCTCATAATACTAAGAGTACCACTAAATCAGTCTAGTAGGAGTTGTAGGTAGGTATTAGATATAAAGACACGTGCAATCATTACAATACGTGTGAGGTAGAGTCGAGACATAAGGCTACGGTCCGTATGGAAGCGGAGTAGTCCAGGCACGATCAAGAGCTATGTTAACCGATAGCATACCTATATACAAAGGTTTCTACTTAATATCCAAATAATTGACTATAAAAAATGAATATGTTAGTTCGATTGTCACCAAATTAATCGTATTAAAATCCTTATATGTATAGGCATCATAAGGTTTAAATGCATTATTCAATCCAGCTTCATCGATCGTTGATACAGTCGATCACAGCTTATCTTACCGCGTTTTAGATGCCATTAAGTCGGTGATTTATCTCGTTTCATAGGTACCTGTACTACTCTCGTAAGCGCCCATATTATCGAAGCCTTAGAGGTTATAATTACGCCCTGTGTCAAATATCTTTGCTCAAGAGAAATACAAGAACTTTTTTATTTTTTTTTATTTTTTATTTATTTATTTGGCTCTTCAACAATGAGTACACTATTACAATTATATAGATAACAATTCAGAACATATCTAAGTGCCACATTAATTAAAGAAGAGCACAGCATGCACTAGACGATGCGCTAATATAATTATAGTTTTAATTTAATAGAAAAAAAAAGTAAAGTTATGTAAAAAGGTAAAGCACTTTTGTAAACAACTTTTGTACATATACATAGGTAGTCTCTTTATTCTTCACCTTTTCTAAAATATTTGAAACTGGTACGTAAAGAATATATTAGGTTGGACTTGATGAGTTTGACTTATGACCTTTATTCCTAAATATCTACTGATAATTGCACTAGGAGGTAATAATGCTTGAGAAACCACTAAAACAGTGGAATGGGCAATGACTAGCACAAGTTTAAGTCACATTAAAATTAATGGTTGCAGGTGTTTTAACGTTTATAATATAAATTTTAAACGTTTTTTTTTGTCTTTGATTAGACAATATTGAGATAATGCTATTTATCAACATAGGTAATAATAAAATAATCCTATTTTTTTTGTGTCGGTGAATCATAGAGATTCTGTGTTCTAATAATAAATGATAACAGTAAATAAAAAAAAAAAATATTTTGGAAAACTAATATGCATATAAGTAAGTAATACGTAACTTAGCCAAGAAAATATAATAGCTGTAAAAGGGTTGGAAGAGGACATTGAGGCCTTTCACAACAATGGCAGCCCTTTTTATGCCCAATGAATGTTAATTGGACGTATAGATCAATAAGGCGAGACCCTTAGGTACGGTATTTAGAGCTGCCTGTTGGCCATGTAATAAATTACAGGCGATTTTAAGTGATTATAAGATTAGGGATGATGACATGGTAAAAAAAAGTAATTGTAATTAGTCCGTCAGTTAGATTATCAAAAAATATTAGACACGTATTTTTTCGTTTACCAAATCAATAAAAAATTATAAAGTTATGTTGCACCAAAGTTCAGGAGTGGGGGCTTGGGACGTCACTTGTATGTAAAAATTTAACGATACCGTGACGTCACGCGAAATTTCAACGCACTGTATCGTCGTCATTTTTTGTATTCGAAACTAAAGAAAACATACGTGTCCAATATTTTTTGATAAACGGACTTTATAGATTTTTTTAGTCATCATCCCTTTTATGCGATTATTAGATTGTATGCCTGCTAAAAGAATCAATGATAGCTCGAATTGATAACGGTATGTAATGCAGGGGCTTGTAGGCAAAGCCCCTGCTAACTTACTAAGATAATATCAGTTTCACAACTACCTAAATATTAATTTGAATGAAACCAAAATACTTAATAAAAATATATCTAATTTTATTTGCCAATTGATCGCCTGTAATCTGAACTTGACCTTACTTTTGGGAGTTGGATGGGTTCAGTATATGTATATCTGTAGAATTTAAAGGTAGCTTTCAGAGAAATCAAGGTCAGAGACAGAAGCTCGCGAAGAGCGCGTGTAGTTAGTGGAAGTGCCATAGTCGGAGGTGGCAGTGGCAAGGTCGGCGAGCACGCCTCCGCCCCCGCCGCCGCCCCCGCCACCACATCCTCCCGTACCTTGCGTCACACCGTCCGCTGCGGCCGCTTCTCGCTCCGCTAACTTTTGTTTTAGCACCCGGATTCGCTCCTCCTTCTGTAAATATACTTGAGTGAAGGAAATGCAGCGTTCTCATTTTTGATTGAGAAATTCAATCAATGACAAGTATCGACCACTTCTCACCAAAACATAGACATTGTATTTTTGGTTTAATCTAATTTACTTTAATAATTACCCACGACGGAACGGAGGTGTATGCGTTTAGTGAGAGGTTGTTTGTTTTACTTTCTACTTATTGATCATAATATAATGTCATTTCAAGGAAATAAAAGTATCACAAAAATAAAAGAATAATTAAATTATCTAGGCACTTTACTTACAGCCTTCATTACTTAATAGCAGTTTAAACGACAAAAACTCTTTTTGGAAGCTTTTCGTTAAAGTAAAACAACACTTTCTTCCGAGCTATTTCCGTAAATACTCGTCGTAATCACTTTGGGCTTTACTTATAAACGTTGTTTGAAGTTAAAGGAACATTTAAAATTCATGGTGTTTTTCTAACTTTTACAATTTGCAAAGTTTTCAAAAACAATGTATTATCAAGTGATTGCATTAATTGTGTTATTTCTCTCAAAGCAAAGTGGCATTCTATGAATATTAAAGGTTTTTTGGTTCAAATCTGTAAAAAAATACAATAGAAATCTAAAATTAATTCCAGAGTAACCGTTACGTACCTGTGCAATAAGTTTCTGTAGTTCCTCGTTTTCTTTGACTAGTTCTCTATAACGCTCTTCATCAGCAGGTGCGGATCCTGAGCCAGACCCTCGACCACTTTCAGCTCGCTCCGTAGGGTGACGGATCACTTCAATCACCTAACCAAATGATACGTTATTATCTGATACTAAATAGGGATTAGATAAATAATAATAATATGTTTTAATGTATTCAGTTTTATTACACCAAAATGAAGCTAAGAATCTGGATTAAGTGTCCCAATTACCATATTACGATATTTACTCTTATTTATCCACCCAATATGTATTTATATTGAAATTCAAATCAAAAGACGATTATCCGTTTAAGACTCCGAAACTTTTAATCAATTCGAAATCGTTATCGATTTTAAGCCACAAGTTTAACTAAAATTTTTGTATCATTTTTATTGTCGACAAACTAATATTACAACAATAAATAATGTCAAAACAAAATGGATTAAAAGTGTCGGAGTCTTAAACGGAGAATTGTCTTTTGGTTTGTATTTCAATAGATCTTTCCTTCGGCAAATCATACCCAATCTAAATATCATAGTGAAGTCAACATTATTCGTGTTCTATTATAAATGGCATAAGTGCTCCGTAGGTAGGTACTACAAGTGTTACTTAGTAAGTATAAGGTTTCAGAAATTTGTGTTTTTATATAAAATGTATAAGCTTTTAAGCTGCTTCTAACCCTCGACGACCTTTGCTCTTTTACAGTCAATACGTGTTTGCTTTTAGAAAATACTTTGAAACTCGATTAAAGGTAAGGACAAGTCACATTGCTAACACACAACCTTTATAATCCTAATCAAAGTCGTCTCATTAGCTTGTAAATTTAATCTTGAAACTCAACTGTATTGAATTATCTGCCTCTTTGAAACTATTCGCAAAACATTAGCAAGTAGGTATATAAAGTGTATATGATGTTAATATAAAAGCAAAACTACTTGGCAAGGCAAAGTAACTAATGTGGTTCTATTTGTAAAGGCTTATAACTAATGTAACTTCAGACAAGCTACCTAATATACTTAATAGAATACGACTATCACAAGTGTTCGACCCTTATTCAATCAAGTTGTCACCAGTCAAAGTTTTAGTCTTTCCCTATCTACATAATATACGACTTAACATAAGGAACTAAACTTCTAGTAGGTACATATTCTATATCCGTTTTTAATTATATGAACACTACTATTAAATTTTGTAAAACTGACTAAAAATAAATAGTGATGATGAGCTACTCTCAAGGTTATTTTTAACTATTTTTCGCCCCGCGGTTTCACCCGCATTCCCTGGGGATCTTATGTTTGCCCGGGATAAAAAGTATCCTATGTTCTTTTTCGTACCATAGGCTATCTGTATACCAAATTTCATTGCGATCGGTTAAGCGGTTTAAGCGTGAAAAGGTAACAAACAAACTCACTTTCGCATTTATAATATTAGTTAGGAATAGGATATGAATGTTAACTGTAATGCGCATTTTAAACAGTTCATAACTTCAAGTGAACTTACCTTGGGAATGAAAATGAGGGCCATACTAAGGAAGCAGCAGAAGACAATCGCTAGTGAGACGAAAGCGAATGCGGCGTCCTGCTGGCTCGCGATGACTAGAGTCACTGGGGCAGTGATGAGGCAGAGCACCACAACATTGTAAATGCTCATGCCGACATATCGGGAGTCATTAATCTGACGCACCTTCACTGATCGCGTCTCATATGCCAGGAATAGTCCAAATACTAACACTAGTCCTTTGTACCCGTACATTACTCCTGTAGGAATATCACATATATTAATTATACAGAAGTAATCCTTCCAAAAATATAAACAAATTAAATCTATTCGAAAATATTAGGTACGATTAAAATTCATCATAATGAATAAAAGTAATAGTATCCTATGGTTTAATCCACGTACATAAAACTAATGAACGTTATACAACTTAATGAAGAAAACAGCTGTGATTAACGACTAAAACTTGAAATTTTTATTCTCAAAGTTAATGTCGCAAGCAAATGAGTTGCAGAGCAGTTGGATAGAGATTTATAAAACGCAATTTCCTGTTAACGGCACTTTAAATCACATCGAATTAGGGCTCATCTTTCATAATTACTGTTAGTATCTCGTGCAGTACACGATGTTTTGAGTGGTTATATTTTTTAATCAACCGTCGGTTACAGTAAAGGGCCGGATGTAATGAAAACTTTTCTGGAATTGAAATAAAGCATATCGAAACTTTAATCGACATAACGTTCTACTTTCCTTGGTGTTTGCATTGAAATTTTTGGGTCATAGTATTATTTTCCTTGAGGCAATAAAAGTAAAACAGTCATATGTTACTATTATTTACTGCATATATTTGGTGAGCGTTGCGTAAGGGTTGGCTAGACATAAATATTTTTGTTGATGGAAAATATGAATATGGGCCTAAATAAACAATATTCTTCATATGGATTTGAATTCCCAAAGCTTAGACGTTTAAGAGATTTACGACCATGATATGTAAATGTATAAATAAGATTTTGTTTTCAATAACAACTTCTTATATAAAAGTGCCTATCTGGTTTAAAATAAACGCTTGTTTGTTGAAGTCAATAATGAATTCTGTTGTATCCCAAAGTACGATTTCTAGCCATTTCACACCAAATCTGCAGAGCCATTCTTTAGATGGCTCTGCAACTTTGAAGGTGTGTAGAGTCTATAAGTTGACTTACTGAACTATTACAGGGCTGTGATTTCTCTCACAGTGCTCGACCTTAGGTTGGATGTGAACGTCGTCATCATGGTGACGCGGTGCTTCCAAAACGAATATACCGCAGTCTGCAGTGAGGGTCGTAGTGGCTACGTGTATTGTACCAGCCGCATCCACAACATCAAATATCGTGTTAAACTTACCAAACCATATAGTGTTGGGCTTGCTCTCATAATGTTCGAGCTTAGGTTGGAACTGTACGTCATGGTAATGCGGTGCCTCTAGAGGGTATATCTCGACACTTTTCTGCAGCAGGTCTCGGAGCTGCCACGAGGATAGTAGATTCGCATCGACAACTAATAACAAGTTCAGTATAGTGCTATATATTACCAAGCCACACAGTGTTGTGCTTGCTCTCACAGTGCTCAAGCTCGGGTCGAATGTGTACATCGTCGTCATGGTGACGTGGCGCCTCCAGGGGGAATATCTCGACTCGCCTCTGCAGTGGGTCTCGGAGCTGCCATGCTGTCAGTAGGGCAGCATCCACTACTAATAACCCGCCGACCATAGTGTATAGTTTCCAACCGTGCATGCGTTTCTGTATGAACAAGTTTTCATAAAATGCATTTTATTTGATATCTATGGCATAAGATAAGTCCGGTGATTGTTATTTAATGACTTAGTATTTTTTGGAAATGTAATATTAAGTTTAACGTTTTCTGTAGATCTATATAAGATACATCATTTTGTTATATCTCAAAGGGTTTAGGTAGCGTTTTCGTTGAAAGCTCCCAGACGGCTTATTTTTTCCGACACCTCCAACAACTTTCATTATATTTTAGCCAATGTATACAAAAACTTGATATATTACTCTATGATTAAATAAAAACGCATTAAATCCGTTGCGTAGTTTTAAAGATCTAAGCATACATAGGGACAGACAGCGGGAAGCGACTTTGTTTTATACTATGTAGTGATAGGAAATAACAATAATGCAAAAGTGATACAATTTTGTCTGCTCACTTTTCGGGAATATTAGATTTAACGATTTATAATGTTAAAATTCAATCACAAATTTATTTTATACAAACGAAAAGATATAGTTATTATGTGCCAAATCATAACAGATATCATATTAGTTATTATAAATAAGCACTGACTTATGGATGTTACAACCATATCATTCTGGATTTGCTGCGTATACCCCATGTTATAGCCTGGTTTCCAATTTGTGCCTTTAATAAAAAAGAAAGCTCGTACCGACGGGCCATTAAACGACCGTGTCATATAAGCAACAGTGTCTAGAGAATGATTACCTACAAAATGTAATGTATTTAACATAGTGATTATCCTTAATGTTATTGCTGATGTTAATAAAATCCCTTAGGTCCCTTAGATAATAACGGTGCTACGTTATACGTTATAATAGGTAGGTACCTACCTTTATTAAGTCTTACTACTTAATTTGAGATTTTTTTTTATTTTATTAGGCCACTAAACTAGACATTACACACAAACCTTAAGAATACAAACAATAGTATATAGACATGAGTATGTGTAAGTCCTACTTAGAAGTGAACACAACATGCTTATATAGTTATTACTTACTAATAATGAATGAATTAATTATTAATTTCTAACCGAGATTCTTTAAAAATGCTAATACTATTATTTCAGAGTTAATATGGACATAGTTATATTATAAATAAATACTAAGTTGTAGACAGGCTAAGTTGGTACGATTAAAACAAAAACAAATTATTTAATTACATTCAGTGTACAATAAGTTTCAAAGAATAAATACCAGATTAGTATTTGCGTGAGCAAAATTAATTAAATATGATTAAATCAATTTACAGTTTGAAAATCCTACCTCATTACCTAAATGTACAATCACTCCATACCTATATGGAGTGTTGTGTTGTTTACGGTTGTTAAGATGTTACGATATAAACTAAACTATTTAAGAAAAATCTATAAGGGTTCCGTTTTTTGCCATTTGGCTACGGAACCCTAAAAACGGGTTTATAATTTGTTTTTATATTGATCACATCCTCGGTTTCAACGTTGCTCATTCAGAGTGAGTTTGAAGCCAAACGCAAGCTCATATTATTAAAAAAATATATATTTCGTTCAGTCCTGTGATTCTGTAAGCAAAATGATATAAGATCGACGTCGAAGCCGAGATGTCACTTTGATCTGTATTTTTCGTTTATCAATCAATCACGTGAAAAGTTCTTGGCAACGTTGCCGCGTTGCGCGAACTCGTCATCGAGTTCTGTTTAATAGAGAATAGCATATCAGGTCGCCGCCCGACCGACTAAAGCTAAGACCTAATCTCTATCCTGATGTCAAATTACTTTGTAACATAGCGTTATCCATCTTGGTAACAAAGATAAATCAATGGGTAGGATAGATGGGTTTTTTTTTTTTTTTACTTTGTAATAGGCTTGTGTTTGACCACAATCTCACTATGGTAGGTGATGATGTGGCCGAAGGTTTACCACCACACAAAAGCCTAGAAGGATCTGGCTCTCAAGTGCAGCTGCCGGAACACACCAATAGGTGTTTGGCGACAGATTTTCAACATGAGGGTGGTAGCCAGCCAGGCGGGTACTACAAAGTACCCTACCACCGTACTATGGTTTCTTCACGATGTTTTCCTTCACCGAAAGCTCAAGCTCATTGTAGGATTCGAACCCACGACCTTCGCCGCGGCGTCCGACGTCACTACCACTGAGCTATCATCGCCTAAGGTTTCGATCCTGTTGCCCTACAAAATATATTTTAAATCGTTACTCTAAAACTAATCAGCAAAACGATTACCTATAGATACATATATTATAAGCACGTGCCAAACTACTAGCCTTTCGATCGTTTACTTGCGAGTCTCGGAAATTATTCGGGCATTCAAAACTTTGGTATAGTTCAACTTCAACAGCAGACGGATAAAGGTTATTTGGTGACAATAACTGGAACAAACTTCCTAGACTGGAAATAGTTTACGTGCTTTAAAGTTGTCTAAATTAAAGTTAAAGTTAAACTAAAATAAATAATTGACACCCTGAAAACATTTCTAATAACAAATACAGCTACAACCTAAAACAAAAATGAAGTTCTATTAAAATAAAAGAAAACCAAACTACTGAGAAAACTTAAAATTGAAACTTATTCCCACTTCCAAAAATTTTATGAATTGGTAATTTCAAAGACAGTCAAATCAAAATATCGTACGTACTTTTGTTTCTGGTTTCGGCTTGGTAGTGTGCTTATGTACCCGCCACACTTTAGTGAACATGGCACCATAAGCCATGGAGAAGCCGGTGGCGAGGAGCCAAGCGCGCGCGGCGCACAGCCCCGAGAAGTGCTGCGGCTGCACCCAGCGCCCGTCCACGCCGAGCGCCACCGCCGCGCCCAGGCAGATGCAGCATCCACACAGCATCACCGTGTTACAAGCCGGGTGGGACCATTGTATCACCCTGTATGTTTAGTTCAGTTCAACCAAATGTTAAAATATTATGTTTTTTGTATCTAAATCTTTAAACTAAAACGATAGCAAAAATATATACCTATTGACTGGTATTCCTGATTGAGTCTTAAAATTACTACTTTTAAATTCATCCTTTAATATATACCTAATCCAAACAAACCTATTTGAGAAGAAACTCCGACAAAAAACCATCGACGTAAAATAGATACCATGTGTAATATTCGCAATTTATTGATAAACATTATCTTCATCGTTTAAAAATATAATCCTGTAAAAGGCAAAAACATGATCATTTCGGTTTTATAGGGCGTTTCACTCTATTTAGCATAAAAACCCCGGCCCTCTAAGTGGAATAATTGTCACGTCGAATTTATATAAAAAAAAAATGGCTCATTCTATTAAATCATTTGTTACCTTCGTCAAGTAGGTGAGTAAAATACGGTTCAATAAGGCCGTGCTCAGTCGTCCAACAGCATTACATTAACATTAATTCATATTAAGCTGACAATCACTCGCTTCGCGCTGACAAAGTTTTTTAAATTGCGTCCACGAAGGAAAATTTCTTTACAATAAAGGAATATTTGGATTAATTGTGAGTTTGGATATCAATCACAATTATTGTCAAATCACGTTTGCAGATATTGTATATATTTCAATAGCATAGCCTTCGGTTTTACAAATATATTTGTGATAAGTTTGATAATGTTCATTCTTACAAAGTGTGTTTTTACGAGATACTTAAGCCGTCAACCTAAGCATATTACAAAGTTCCTGAAATTCTGACATTTACGACTGCTACGGAGTTCTCTCACAATAAAAATGAAAATTAAATAAGTGTAAGAGAATTCAAACAAATAAAACATATCGACAGGTTTCCTTGGTATTGCCATTTATAATGCCTTTCATGGAATCTACTTTTATGTTGTTCTAATGAAAATAAGTATATAAAAATATGTTATTTAGGTACAGTACATTATTGCAGTTATATTTTGTCATATTTATATCAATAAGAAGATAGGTACAAAATATTTGAAATAATATATAGTCACAAAGTTCTCAATTGCCAACACTATCGGATATCTAATCTTGAGATCGGTTACATTCATCTCGACGCAAATTGCTCGCTTTGAATATAAAGTTGGTGACTGAGGCAAAACAACGACGCGCGACCGTCTATCATGTTCCCCAAAACTATCGATTCAAGTATTATTCGCACTCGATGGTATGATTCAATTCCAGGAAGATTTTCTTTTGAAATATTATATCTTACTAGCTGTCCCCCACGGTTTCATTCGCTTAGCTGTTTAAAAAATAGATAAGAACCTATTCTCAGACCTACCCGATATGTACACAAAATTTCATCCCAATCGGTCCACCCGTTTAGGAGGAGTTCAGTCACATACACACGCACACAAGAAATATATATATTAAGATAAGGTTTTCCGGTGAAAAGGTTTTAATAGTCTTTATATTTAAAAAATAAAGCATGTTTTAAAATATACTATAACAATTTTATCAATAACGAGAAAATAAAAATACATTACGACGTGGAAGTAAATTACCTCCACAAAAGAAAAATGCCATATCAATTCTTTCCGTAAATCAATAAACGTGATTGATTATTTTTATGAATAAAGTTTAGACAATATGATCCACACACATGGCCGTTGTTTAAAATACCTTTACCCACGAATTTTATAAATCAACCCAATTGTCTTAACAAGACCCTTGTCAATATCACGTAGCAGACCCAATCACCCTTTCTCGCCCACAGGGGACAAACTGACATTGACGTGAGCGGAATAATCGATGGTTTTTAGTTTTACCTTCTGTGCCTGTGTAAGATGTTGAATACGATAAGTGCAATGGCGGCGAGTATCCCAGCGATGCACAGCGCCGTCATGCAAGCGAAAAGTGGCAGTGACACCGTCCGTAGCTCGTTTACAACCACAGTGCGATCCGGAGGCACTTTACCACCTGCCGAAATTGAGATTCCTTGTTTCATTCCTCAGTAAAACGCGTGCGGTGATCGTAAAAACATCGTAAAACTATTATACCTCGAGCTACCCAAGTAAATACAATCACTTCGATATTTTCTTTTACAGGATTCGTTTCTTCCTTGCGTTAGAAAATATTTTTTGCTGCTTTGACTTTATTATGCAATTATTATACCTAGTTCTAAGAACATTGCAGTGAACTGGGCTAAACTACATCTTTATGAAAGAATTAGTAGCATTTCTTTTCGTTGCAAAAACGCTGAAGCTCAAATGTTTTCAAATGCACATTTTTATGTGGCTATATTTTATATTTAATTAATGTTGAGGCTTTATATGACAGAAACATACAAATGTTTTTAACATGGGCTATTCATAATACTGACACATTTGCCTAACGGAAATGGTAGGTGATAAATATATTTTATTATAACACACACACGTACATAAAAAAAAAACTAGGAACAAACTGTTGTTTTTCAGTTATTTAATATTCGTAAAGGGCAATTGCCTTTCTAAAACCGAAAGGTACCTACATTAAAAACAGTTTTTTGAAATAAACATCTTTCTTATTATTACAATTCCTTCACAATGAATATATAAATATTACTGGATTGTAATACTACAGTTATTAGATTAGTACCTTCATACTTTAACTGAATAATCATTCCTTATGACGAGTTTATGTTCAATCTAATTCGAGTGGATTTATTTTAAGTGCCAAATTTTCACGTGTACTATATGTTATTAATAAAGTAACTTCAACCAGGAAGCAATCTTATGTTTTTTTATGCTAGTCATACATAGTAACTGTCTAATATAGAGTTAGAAGGCCTGCCTTGTAGGTACATTTTATACAGAACATAAAAAAATATATAATAATTAAATTAAAATTACAGTTAATCATTTCAACTGCACAGCAAGTTTGTTGGCAGTCATATTTTTAAGGTCCTGCAATCGTATCTTCCTATGCAAATAGAGTTGAGGCGTGGAGCGCGCCGGTCTGTTATTTCTTATTATATTTTGCATTATATTTGCTACTTTATTTGAATAGGGGAAAGACTTACGTCTTACGTGGTGAGTGTCGCAACACAAAAGGTTGATAACTTCAGCATAACAGTAGTCAAGTAGCATAAAGTACCCTAAAATATATTGTCCACGCCAGCTCTATGTTCAAAATCTCGTAGAAATACTAAGTTATACGTACCCACCCACCGCTCCCGGTCCAACCACGTAAGGTTGTCAGCTTGGGTATCGTAGTACCCGAGCTTTGTGTAGTGGTTGTCAGACAGTTGTTCGATCTGCGTTAGCGCTATACGGTCGCCTTGGGACGAAAAAGCAACCAGTCCCTAAAACAAAATATAATATTACTATCAATAAATAAATTAGGTACTGAAGTTATTTATCAAACTTATCGAATTTGAAGGCCTGTCTAACATAATAATAATTTACCTCTACATTTACTTTGGAATTAATCTTTTATGATAGGTACATAGTATTACTTATGGTGCTATACACGAATGCGAGAAATGTAGGGATAACTTCAGGGATAACAATGATACGGATTAATTACACGTTCATTGCTTTATTTAATTTTTCAATTAAAGGATTTTTGTAACAGTAAAAATACCTTTATAAAAAGGTTTTGTTATTCTTCGTTTCGATACCAGTAATGTAATTCAGGATTTCACGAGACTTTATTAATTTAAATATTCTTGCACAAATATTTTGCGATATATTTTTAAATATACATTTAACTACATTTAGATTTTGATGCGATGGAAAATTGCTTATATCTAAATATTTACTTCATGATACTCACGGATACACCGAGAAATGACGTCGAATTTATAGCCTCATAGATATCATCAGCAATCTTCTTATTTGTGTAAGTGAAATTTTTCAGGCTCAATCCACTTTTTTCCAGCTTTTCCATGGTTTTATTGAATGCTATAATATTGAAAACCATAATTATTATAACACTATACAAACCTAGTCTTACATCATAAAAAAATACTTTTAACAAAAAACAGACTCTAAAATGGGTCTGCACTTAAAAGAACTGTCTATGTAATTAAGTACTATTTTAAAGTTAGAAATGGTTGGAAAAATTATGTTCCATCAAAAAATAGCATACATACTCATTCATACATATTTCTTCACAAAATCAAACAAACAACACTATTATAGCCTTTTTACAAGCTTTTTAAATGTTTAATTAAACTGAATATGTCATGGACTGCTCTTTATAATTTGTATTAATTTAATCATGTTGAGATATCCTATTATTGGCTCTGAATTCTTTATTCATATAAGTATGTAGCTGTTGGATATATAAGAAAATAAAGTAAAAAACTAATCATCAAAATCAAGCGAATTCAAAGTTGGTCCCATATTTAAAAAACATCATGACGAACCTAAAATAGGTTTAAAAAATATGCCATCTCAAAAAAATCAACCGGTTTACAGATGTAGGTATTGAAAATCTGTTCCATGTTTTTTTGTCGTTTAATAATAGATATTAGGCGGAATTAGCATTATTATCAAACAAGACACAGTACAAGTTTATATTTTTTATGTCATTTTAATAATTTATTAACGTGCTTAAACTAATAAGCAAACGAACAAAAGTGCTTCCAACACAAACAAAACTGTGCCATAATCTTTTTCAATACTGAAGCTCCACCCATATACATTTTTGCTTATACGATCGGAAATTGTAAGAAAGCTATTTCACATCTTTTGATAGTTTACATAACTTCCTTCTTTCCACTAAGTAAATCATCCATCTGAACGCGCTGTAATTTTAGCACACAAGTCGACAGTGTACATCCGCTGTGAACGAAACCTAGTAGGTATCTTTACAGTCACTGCAAACATCAGCAAAGTGGAACTGTGTTAGCTTTCCCTGTAAAGTTGTGAAGTTGTAATGTTGTTAATATAACTCCTTGATACAGTTAACGGTGTGCCGAATATGTGTATTAAATGATCAATTAAATGACATAATTTAATTTTATACCAAGATCAATTGATCTATTTCAATTCAAGCGAAAATTCTTCCTTTGTAAACTTGTTGATTTATGCAAAGTAGTATTCATGAAAAAAGGGTTTGGTATAGAGAGGGTAAGTACCTAAAGCGACCGCCCAAACAGCGTCGTAGGCTAAAGGTGCTTCTTGATATCCCTCTGGAAATCTTTCCCCGTCGATGTCGTATCCGGCTTCGCGCAGAGCCTCGTTCAGTCGTGAGCTGTTTACATAACATAATCAATGGGATTTTTCTTTCTGTGAGAATCCGTCAAATAAATTCAGACTTATTCATGTTACAGGCTTGAAAGAAACAATAAAATTAATTGTAGTGACAACAGACAATGAAGGAAATATAGATAATAAATATTCTGCGTTGCTCTTCGTTCTAGATTAATTGAGGTAGATAGTTTTCTTAGAAATAAACGTATGCTTGCTAATGGTCGGTTCAGATTTCTTAATAAATGGAATAAAACAACAATGTTGAGATTTGTACCGAGCAGCGAGCATAAATAAAATAGAAGAACCATTTCTAAAGTAAAAAGTAAGGACGCTAAGAGCAGTAAAAATTTCATCATCTAGCTATTTTTAAACGCTTGAAAATATAATAATGCGATTATTTAATGATCAAATACTAGTATTCGTATAAAATATATACATATATTGGCTAGCTAGGTGGGGTATATATGGTAAGAGTATTCCAAGAAGGATTTCGAATGGATTATTCTTATACTAGAATAGAGCTAGCTATCCTCGAGTTAAGTCACCCGCCAAATATCAACCGATAACATAGCTATTCGAGTAGCTAGATGTTCCATATAATCCAATCTATGTGCAAATTTTGTAATGAAATTTTTATAGCGCATTACATGTAGGTATGTATATGACTCGGTAATACGAGGTTATTTACAAGAAAAAATATGTATAATTTATATGAATAGTATTATATTGTAGTGCTCCAGCTGTTTAAAAAATAATACTATTAATGTTGCTGACTTAATTTACATGTGATGTGAAAACGACAAAAGTATAAATAAGTCGGATTAAATTGTCAGCGCTTGTTGATTAATTGTTTTCTAAGCGCACAAAAGATATCTAAATGCTCATGTAAAAGGACTAAGATATATAACAAGGAAATCCCGTCACGAATTGCGTTATCGCACATCACTACGCGTTTACAAAAGGAAAGTGTCGCACGTTGAAAGAATAGAATAAGTTATTATGTTACTACCGCGTGGAAATTGTAGCAAAGGGGTTTATTTGTAACATTATGTTATTAAATGCAGCATAGTATTTTTATTCACAATAAGGATGTTAAATATCGGAAAATAACAAACGTAGGATTTTTTTTCTCAATATCTTAAGACTTGATAAATAAATTAAAAATATCATACCGAAAATCCTCAGATGTCATTCCAGAAATGGTGGTCTGATTAGAATTTTGGTTCCACATGAGGGCTTCAGTGGTGAGATGCCCCTCTGCTGCTTCTCGCATTTGTTCTACAGTGCAGTCAACCCCCTCTCGATCCAAATTAGTTTCAAACCAATTGTCTTCATACCAGCCTGTGTCACAGATAGACGTGTATGAGATACACTTGCAAATCGCTCAATTGCACCTAGTGCTATAGCAGAACTGAGCAAGCCATTTGCCGCATTTGTACCTAGGTAACATGAATTGAATACAATTCGAAATGGATGCTACTGAATCCTGAATACCTACTTATGTACAATAAATCTCGTATCGTAAATTCTTTCCTATTAATAAATACTTACTACATTTTAAATAAAGTCCTCACAAAAATAAAGAGGATAAGATATCCAGCCACAATCTAAGTGACATTTCTAGTAAGTTGTATAGAATACTTACCTCGTGGCGTTTTAGAGAGATCGAAATTGTATAAAGAATACCTCTTTAGGAAAGACAAAAAGAAAATACGTATATGTACCTACTCTTACACGCTTTATCTGTTTTTGTTTATTTATTTTTAATAATCAAAATCTGTGTAAAATTGTGATGATAATTTTTGACCTGATATTAATCAGAATAAACCCTCTTAAACTCTTTAAAAGATTTTTTGCTTTGAAGTATATTACTTTCCCTTTTTAGTTGTGTAAAATTAAATTACAGATAGATGGACACAGACCATGACGAATCTATAAGGGTTCCTTGGTTGACTTCGAAGCCCTAAAAATATAGAGAAGTCGAAAGAAAATTACTGGTAACAAAACAAAAGAAGGAAATTACTTCCTTAAATTTGCTTATTATTTATTCGTGAATTCATGAAATAAACGCAAGGTTATTTAGCCGTATTTGTATCTACGTTGCGCTTCATCCTCCACCATTATTTATCTCCTTTCTCTATCCATTTCCTTTGTCCTGTTTGTTAGTAGAACCCGGGGCGAACAAATGTGTATTTGTTGTGTCGTCTCCGCTTTGCCCACGGCTAAATATTTTCATGAAAGTTGAACGATTTTTTCCACTGACAATATAACTTGCTACATTTTTGTGTTAAATTTTTTACAACAAAGTTGAATAAAAATTATTGCTGTTTAAATACTTGTCATCTTGAGGATTCAATTAGCTCCAATTATTCTTTTTAAGAAGTTTGACATTTGGACGGTTGACTTTGAGTTCTGTTTGGGTCATACAGAAAAAACAAATTTATAAACAAAATACGTAAATAGGAGTATAAGGTGAGATTATATGAAATGTTACCAAAATATGTAACAATTTGCTACAAAAGTTGAGGGAATTTGTCCACTGTACGTAGCACACGAACCCTTTGTATTTAGGTACTTCTGGCATGTTGTTTAATTTTACTCGGCCATCCTGTGAACAATACCTGAACCTATCTGAAAATTAAATTGATGTCGTTTATAAACATTTACAACATAGCTCTAATAACGGTATACAGTTGAACTACTAAATGGCAGACATTTATTTTCTTCCTGCAACACTAACGAGTACACCTATATAGTAGTTTTATGTTTTTTTATTCAGTATTATTTGCATGTCTGAACTTGTCAATGGTCACATTGAAAACAACTTATGTGTAATAAGTATCACTCTAGTTTGTCTTTATATATGGCAGACTTAAATAAGACTTGAGTCTGCTATTTACTTATTATTCAATTTTGGTAGAGTTTACATGTTGTTTTACTGCCGGGCTACGCAATTGTTGAGAGACTAAAATGTAAATGTTAAGTAATGAATCAAAGCATATTTTGAAAAGAGTAATTGCTTAGATAATTGGCGGCTCTTCTCAGCAAATACAACCTTCCGAATCTTACGTTAGAGTCAGACTATTAAGTACCTGTGAACGACTAATTAAATAAAATATTTTTGATTATTTCTTTATTTTCAATTTACAGGCGGCGGGTAATACAAATACAAATCATATCATATTCAAGTGGACGAACGTGTCGATTATTTTTATTTGAAGTGATCTCTTTAGTGGGATTTTATAGGTCGTAATAAAGTTTTATTGCGGAAGAGGAAAGATCCTCGCAGCCTATATTAAGGTCAACCAAACGTTGATAACCTGCCGAATTTGGGTTGACGTGTACCTCTGGCAGAACGCCAATAACCGCAACATATTATACAAGTGTATACACTTATCTGCCGAATGAGATCGAGGCTCGAGAGTCGTACTCGTACCTTGAACTAATTTGGAGCTCTGTATACGGGAAACACACACACGACGACTACAAATTGAATCAAATTATCATACGCAGGTAGTAAGTACCGAAGGAGTAATTATCGTAAGTTGACTTGACTTAAGCAAACCTCTTGATCTACGCTCTATTTTAGTGAGAGGCGGAGGAGGAATACAAATGTAACCAAATCCGGAACATTAATGACAATTGATTCAAAAGACAATCACCATTCGTAACAACCGTCACCATCACGACGGGCCTGTGCCCAACTCGAATTCATGAATATACAAATCGAGCTTTATTGCCTTTCTGTTTTCATTATTACGATTCTAAAGTCAATGTTAAAATAAGGTTAGAACAAAATACATTTAACAGAAGTACGCACCGTGACTTTTGCGGGTCGGAACACATAAAATAAGTTCCTACTGTCAGCCCCTGGGACGAGGGCATGTGAATAATTTAAAATAAAACACATAAATTTGACCAGAAAGTGCCTCACTTTGAACGAACTTGGGAAACTGTTGAACAAACTTTGAAAGTGAGTCGAGTAGACATGTAAGAATAGCTAGCATGAACATTTTCATTTTAAAGTCTATCCTCCGATAGAATGCACGAGATAAAAAGAAATACTTTATGAATTTCAGAAGTTCAGAAAGTTTTGGAACCTTTACAATTGTCTGATGATTGCATTGCAACGCCATTGCCACCCCATGGTCCAGTGTCAGAAAAATAGACTAAAACAGTTGCGTGTAGCAAGCCACGCGTGGAAGCTGAAGTAATCGGGCGACTATACTATTGGCCAGCATAGATGCTATAATAAAGTAGTAAGTACATTATTCATATCAACCGATTTAAAAGTCTGTGACGAAACACAAAATTCCGGAAGTATCGCGATCGGCTGACGACGGTCTTATAAGTTTCCATGCGTGCCTAGCTTATCTCTCTTTTCGCCCGTGGTCACAATTCGACCATAATTAAAAAAAAGAGTACTAATATAATATAATTAAGAATGTAAAGAAAATCACATAGCTCATATATGAACTCTTTTCTTTAAGTCTGTCATTGCCGCGTTTTCGACAAAGCACTGACAGTAGTGGTCACATGTGCATGTGTGTGTAAAACACATGGTAGTGTGTGTACTGTTTTTTTTATTAATTTAATTTATTTCTAATGAATATTATATAAAAATATTAGTTTTCAGCATTCCTTCTCCATATAAACTTTAACTGTGCCAGATTTCGTACTCCTCCGTCCGCGTAATTTTCGTAAAAAGGTATACCAAGGTTTTTACTTCACGTAATATCTCTCTTTATACTGCTACGGAGTGCTACAGCGTGCTACAGCATGCTACAGCGTGCTACAGGATGCTACGGAGTGCTACTAAATGCTACCTACGTAGGAAGTATATCATAGAAAACTTTTTGGAACGAATTTCCTTATCGCACGGTACGGACTTGGCGGATGGGGCTAGGTTAGGCGAAAAAAAGTGTAAGAGTTTTCCGTCACGATCACGACCCTTTCTTTAGTGTAGACGGTTTTTGTTTGTTTGTTTAAAGGCACTAATCTCTGGAGTCGGATTTGAGTCAGGGGGGGTGAGGTTGAGGGGGGTGAGGATGAGGGGGTGATGTTGAGGGGGTGAGGGGGTGCGGGAGAGGGGGTGAGGGTGGGAGAGGGGAGAGATGAAGGGTGAGGGGAGAGATGACGGGTGAGGGGAGAGATGACGGGTGAGGGGGAGAGAGGAGGGCATAGATAATACACTATAACTGAGATAGATAAGCCACTCTCAAAACCTTTTATATCCACTGCTAAAAGATGGCATTCGTCGTATCATGGTTCTATAATTAAGGATAAAGAGATGTCGCTTGATCAAATTGTTAAAAACTTTATGTATTTTCTTAGTGAAGTAAAAAAACCAAAAGGGAGATTTATTCATCTGTTATTAATTCAGATTGATTATGATGATAAATATATTAATTTTGCTTAACAAAATTAAAAGCTGAGACTTGAACACGGGTTCACTTCACGTCGGTGCTATAATCTATACTTTAACGAAAGTGACTAACTAGAACTAACATTTGGTGGAAGGGGAGAGAGGGGGTGAGGGAGGGTAAGGGACTTTGGAATGAAGTTCGAAAATCCCGAAGTCGACGAAGTCACGACCCTTTCTTTGGTGTAGACGGTAATCCATATCCCGTATGCTATTGGTTGTGCCCCGTCATAGGTACGCGCTTCTTCGTTCCAACCGAGTGTTCCACGACACTCACGTTTTTATTTTTATTTTGTATATTATTTGTGAAATGATCCACAAAAAACCAGAGAACCAATAAAAACTCTTCAAACATCATTCGTATGTAGTTTTTTTTTTTTTTGCTTTGTATAGGCTTGTGTTTGACCACAATCTCACTATGGTAAGTGATGATGTGGGTGAAGGTGGTAAGCACTCAAAGTCTAGAAGGAACTGGCTCTCAAGTGCAGCTGCCGGAACACACCAATAGCTGTTTGGCGACAGATTTTCAACATGAGGGTGGTAGGTTTCACTTCACCGAAAGCTCAAGCTCATTGTACGAACGACCTTCGCCGTAGCGTCCGACGTCACTACCACTGAGCTAGCATCACCTTAAAAAATACATTTTAACTATTTTTTATAATTAATTATACAAACTAGGCCGAACAATATACCCACAAAAATGTGTGTCGTAATGAACATAAATTCTGGCGTGTCGCGGTGTATGTAACGTGGGCACTACGTTTTAATCAACCAATTTTTATTTTTAACTAACATGGTCCCGCTTTACTTGGAAATCGATTAATTTCTGAAATCAAATTTAAAAGTCACCATCCAGATTTATTTCATAGAATAGATGTTTCTTTTATAAAGAAAAACCTTAGTACAAATGTAGAATACATTATTTAGATATTATGCAAAACTAAGTCTGAATGTTTCAAATCAAGTTTAAAATGTCCAATTTGGTGACGTAACCCTTGTATATTCTGTTTGCGGGTTTCGCTAAGTCCTTCGTGTCATACCATTGTCAAGCCACACGATCACAAAACACCTTTCACACCTACAATAAATAACAGCCAAGTGGTACCTAGCGAGGAAGCTAAATCACGAACAAAGGTAATTGCTCCAGAAGACAGTATGCAAATATCTATTTCGCTGTTTTATTAGACCCTTGAGTATCGTTAACGGAGCGGCACTCTGTAGTTATTCACTTTATCTAAGGACTTTTTTCCTACTTCCATTACTGTCGCGCGCTATGGTTTCTCTCCCGGGACTTTATCCGGGAAATTCATTAATAAATATCCAAGTCAGACACGAAAGAATCATTTATAAGAAAAGAAGTCCAAAGTGAGAAGTCACTTTTCGCCAACGTTAATGTTGTGAAATAGAGTGCTTAATAGTTAAGCCATTGAGTACTATAGTACCATATATACTTTATACGTGGTGACTTTAATATTGTTCGAAATCTATTCCGTCAAATAGCCTCCAACGACTATGCTCTCTAAGTGGCTGAAGTCAAGGACACTAAACATTAGACACGGTTGCGATGCTAATTGCAATAATATCGATACTTGACACATACCGATTGTGATGTAGAGCAGCATTATATATTTGACATGACCTAAAGCATTTGTATGGAGTACTAGCTGTCCCCCGCGTTTCCGAGAAAAAAGTAGCCCATGTCCTTCTCCGTACCATAGGCTAAATACGTAACAAATTTCATCGCAATCGGTGCAGCGGTTTAGGCGTGAATAAGGTAACAAACAAATAAACTCACATTCGCATTTATAATATTAAATTAGGATTAGGATTAGGATAATATAATATAATTATAATAATAAAGATAGGATAGGATGTTCATTAAAAAAACTGGTTAGTTGCGGAGTTTGATCGTCCGGTTTTACTTCTCTACGGGTATATTGTGCTCGATAAGTTAAGCTAAGCTGCTAAAATATACATATAGTAGCTTAAAAAACATTATTTGGTGTGAAAAAACTGCGCACTTTGATCTCCTGGTAAAACATCGCATTTTTTTTTATCCTTATTCATAAACAACGTCTAAATGAGTTCCATTCGTGAACGGTGTCAAGGCGCAAAGCGTCGCCGCTCTCACATACATAATCCTGTCTTTCTCAAAATTTATATAGCTCTTATATTGCTCACCGCCGTCACTCATTTTAATGACCGTTTGTTTAAAATTTTCTTCATATGTGTCGCTGTCGAGACGTAAATAAAAGTTAATAAACGAAATCATAAGTCACACATTCAATAAATGATGCCGTTTCATCTTGCTTATGCGTACAACGAGGTTGGCTTTTTGTGACGGCTTTTTTATGAAATTATAATAATGCCGCGTCTCAGGGTATAAACGTATGGTCCTCCCTTGAAAAGGGATCATCTTCTGCTAGGCGTCAGGGATTGGGGACTGAGATTGTCGGGTCTTTGGGATAATGTTATTTACTTGGCTACCTTAAAATGAATGCAATCCCCTTGAGTGGTTTTTTCACATATCTACATTACATTTTGTTTATCAACATACTCATATGTCTACTCTAATGGGACATAGTAGAAAATAAGCTTGTAATCCGACTGCGCGACAGCAAAGATAGGATTGTTTTTCACGCGTATTCTATGTATTTTTTGTATCTATGTGCACGTTTTTTGCACCCTCGAAGCATCCCGTCGACGACTGATTGGATTTCAATGCATGAGGTATCTATCACATCTTAGCCGTGCAATGGTAAAATGGTTTTCTTTTATAAATCAAAATGGTGGCCGTAGAATACGGAATGGCGGTAGGCAAAAATTTTCGCGTACCATATTTTGGTGGGTATTACAGAATTGATCTTAAAATCAACATGTTCTCTTGACCATTTTACAGTCTTAAGCTACGTTAAAATATTACACAAATTAAATCAATCGTGGACTCTGTTAAATTCATCCAATCAAATAAAATTTAGTCGAATGCATACAAATCACTGCAAGTTGAATATGAAGCTGATGCATTATTTTACGCAGTCGAGTTTTTGTTTTTTTTTTTTTCTATTTTATTTAAATATATTTTGTTCGAAACTCACCTATAAAGAACCAGACGTAGGATTTCCCATAAAGTCGATGTTTATAGACTTCGCATAGCACTCTTCTGGCCGCCACCACGTAAAAAAGGCCCACGATCACACGGGCATCCTGACGACGAAGGTTACGGACAGCATCAGCTGGATCTGACAGAAATGACTGACGTGTCACGATCTCGATGCCCGACTGCTTACAGTGTGCTTCCAGATCTTCCACAGTCTGAAATAGCAAATTGTTTAAGAACATGCCGTAATAACTGTGGTACCTCAATTAGAGACAGAATCAGTAGGTACAATCTTATCCAACGATATTGATTTTTATTTAGCAAGCGTACAATAGGGACTTAATGCCTAATTGCAACTAAGAATGGCTTAAATAAATGGAATTGATAACGAATATCCGGATAAAGGCTAAAGGCCGGATATTATTCTAACTAATATTTTAAATTCGAAAGTAAGGTTATTTGTTTGTTTATTTGTTATCTCTTGGAGCCTCAATAGCTCATCCAATCGTAATAAAATTCCCATGTATATGTAGGAAAGAGGGTAGAAGACATAATTAATCAAAATGCAGGTATAACGATAAAGATGTAATTGAATCCACAAGACAGGTCTAATTTTATCAATTAAGGTGGGTAACTCAAACTAATCCTTTTTTACAATTTAATCAGCGACAGTATTATCTAAGATAAGATAAGTCATCAACTATAAATTGCACTGAGGCTAATTTGTAATTGAGAATAATAATTAATTTGTTTGCACAAATTAATTATCCAAAGCTGGAGCGCTCGTGGCGTAGCTTGATTAGCCGTTCTTAACCGATCGGCAAAGTTCAGCAACGTCCAGTTTGGCCGGTACCTGGATGGGTGACCGCCTAGTGGTATTTCATCTTGAGCGTTTCCGTGCTTCGGAAGGCACGTTAAGCCGTTGGTCCCGGTTATCACTTAATTGTGATAGTCGTTAAGCTAGTTGGAGACCTCCTAGGTGGCTTGACAACTCCAACAGTAAGTTGACCACTAGCCTACCTCCACCAATCCGCAGTGGTTACGTGTGGTGGAGTATTTGCCCATTCCCCTTGCACCATTATTCGTGAAAGGAGGCTTGTGCTCAGCAGTGGGCAGATATAGGCTGTAATTATTATTATTATTATTATAATTATCCAAAGTGTCAAGGATAAGCCAGTAGCGGAGTACAACGAGTGCACCGTGCCACGCCAGAGCCAAGACTGCCTTATCGATGTTTTTTTTTTTTTTTTGGCAGGAACAGAAGGTGGTGGGTCCAGGGGACCTTCTTCCACCCTTATGCGGACTTTGCCTTATCGACGATCGCTCAGACCCTTTTATACAGGTAGGAAAACAAGTCTAGTAGTGGGGAGAGTGGGGAGATGGATGACGCGTTCGGTGGCGTGGTCGGTGCACGTGCTACTTGTGAAATTCTTGCTACGCTCGTACGACGACTCAGGCGCCATATATATAATTAGATAACTATTTGTTTATTTTTCTTAGTGTTTTGAGTTACGACTACAAAGATTTGAAGAGGTTGACTGAGTGTTCATTTGCCTTTGCTGCTTGATAGAAAAGTAAAACAATCTATGGATTTATAACAGTTAGTGACATTATTTTTGTTGACGAATATTTGAGCTATTGAGATCTAAAGTCTGTATATGAAATGATCCAATGAAAATTATATAAGTTTGAGATACCTGAAAAGTAGAGTTTTTATCATTTATGAAACCTAAGCCCAACTTATAATATTATAAAAAAAGGGCTCTATTGAAAAAAAAAACAAAATTCTACGGAATTTAGACGTCAGTTGTTTTAATGCCTGTAAGTCTTGCGTTTTTTTTTTCTCTGCGTATTGAAAGCAAAACGTGAGCGCGAGAACGCTTCAAACCCACTTATGCAGAAAAAACCAGGGCCGCTCTAATTACATTGAAACCAGCGTGAGAGGCTCGGTCCGCATTCATTGCGGCCATATACTCTATACACACCCCTTGTTATACCCGCGTGCAGTCTTTCTATACAACAAAAATCATTTCAATATTTCGTATGAATAAGGCACGAAATGTTTAATATTATACAATCATTTCCAGTATTGAACCTACTTCGGAGAAGGGAAAAATCTTGAAAATATTAAAGTATGATTGAAAAGATAAAACAAATATTAAAACAAGTAAATCATACATCAGTGGTTGTCCAATCTGCTGTGACTCACTCACACTAACTTGTTACTAAATTCTAAAAAAACTTTTTTTAAAGATTTTATCTTCTAAATGTAGCGTAAGTAGACAGCCAGGTAGGTATTATTAATATATGGCAAAAGTTCGGAACGAGTAAGTAAAACTGCATTTTGGGGTATTACGCAAAATAAATTGGACGTAAAATTTTTAGCTGGCAAATAAGTTCTGCTACATTTGCTGTTAGAAAAATCAGACGATTGAGGAATGTCGACCCGGACAACATAGTTTATTTTGCTTATTTCCATAGCTTTTATCTTATGTCGTGAAACTATTTTTATATTAGGTACAAAGAGCAATTTGCGCAATTTATAGTTTGAGTCCGATCGTGAATAATTAAAGGAATTATTTTAGGAAATAAACGTTATGATATACATCTTGTACACCTTCACTTTACATTTATGAAAATATTATGTTCTTAAGTAAAAATATGGAAATGTTACATCATAAACAAAGGTCCATAACATCAACGCAAGACAAATAGAGAAAATAGTTGTTCCGTATTTTAGATGAGCTGTATAAAGTTAATAAGCTATCTCTTGGAAATAGTGTACGCTTATACAATAAAATACCACTGTCGATTACCAAGATGACTGATTTGACTAAATTCAGATTTTATATAAAGAAATAGCTTATTACTAGGTAGCTCAATATATTGAAGATAAATATGTCTAAAAGTAGTTACACTCTGCACTATATATCAATTTATCAAGTGCTATCGATAATTTGTTTGTAAATGATAAAGAGGGTACCTAAGCGTACCAAAAACAAATATAGAAATATCTAACATAATAAATAAAGCAAAAGCTATATTCAAGCAAATAGGTAAATACATAATAATATATGTATATGCTCGCGTATCAGAAAAACTTTCAGTCGACTTCACATGGATTCGTTTAAGTGTCTCTTCCACACCCCTTGGATAAACAGAACGCTCTTTCGTCTGCTCACGATGATAATATGACAAGGCAATAAGTTTCCGGGAATATTTCGTGAAGTTGATGACAGGTCTATGAAATAGTACGTAGATAATAATTATCGAATAGAGTACTTACTCTATGCATGCACTTGGATGCACTTAAGAAATTCTGGAATTGAAAAAAGTTGAATTTATACCATTTATCATGCAAGAAGCCGTGTGGCTGTCCATAACCCTCATGGGAGCGATTATCTTCTCTTTATAGCCATTGTTACAATGTATGTTCCGTGAGGGTTAATGTGACTGGCATCCTAAACGACTGTTTAATTCCAAGAGTTATTGAGTCATCATTCGAAATTTATTTAGCGTGAATAACATTATTTATGACAAAAACCTTATATAATTATCATAATAAAATATTACTCTCTACAGTTACTATTTTTAAGTGGCATTATGATAACGTAAAGATTATAAATAACTACTCAACGTGCTGTAGTTTTTTAGCAGTATTTTGAGACCAGTGATAAAAAGTTGCACTGAATGGAGTTTTTAATAAGGATAAAAATATGATGTGGTTGGTCTATTAATAGGTATTTACATTTTTCTGAAAGAGTTGCGCAATAACCGCAACACTCAGTACTAGGGTGGGTAGTCATATTTCAATGTGCCTACACTCGCATTCATAATGTAGAACGCAATGACTTCTCAAGTTCTCATGCATAGAGGTTGTGGATCGTTAAACGCTCGGGCGATTCATCAGGGCAATGGTCCCTTTGCGTATAATCCTATACATTTAGGTATCCTTATGTTTCAGAATAGTCAGAGCGTTCTGACGTTTCGCTTTTTATTTTCTGACTGTATCTTTCGATTGTAAAATTGCAGACGCTTAGGTATAAGGATCCGATAACACGCTTGACTGCTTTCCAATACGCAATGAAATCGAAATAGTCGATTCGCCGAAGGCCAATCACAGAGATCGTTTGTCAATCGGCAGACAAAGCGTTTAGCGTGTCATACTCCACTTGATGTCGATACGAATGAGGACCTAACGGCCGATCGAACAGTTTTAGTCACGCGAGCGCCGGGGACAGCACAGTGCCGACACGATGTGGTACCCCAACATACTCACTTACGTCAATATCATTCCACATTATCGCGCTGTTCAATGCTCTACAGGTTGTCCTACCGAAAGCTAATGTAATGTAAAGATAACATGGTATACGCCAAGACAATGTTTATTTGTACGACCATATTGAATAACAGACGCCGAGACAAATGTGTTTTACTATGTGTGTGTAACATATCACATTTTACAATACGCGTAACACCGAAATCTATTGTGGCAGTGGAAATGGGACAGAACGACCGAATAAATTTCAGTTTGGTCATAAAATGGAAACGTTTTCTCAGGGGGGACGGGGCTGACGAGTTGCGAACTCGAGGTGGTTCGTAGCAGCCACAATTACTCTTCTATTCCTTGAGTAAACTTTGTTAAACCTCTTTACGCTCGTTAGTTAACGTTACCTAAATGACGGAATTTGCAATCAGAAAATTTAATTTTACGGATGCAAATAAAGACTGATTATTAAGAGCTAATAAAACCAAGATAAATTTGAGCTATTTATAAAAAGAAATTGTGTTTGAATATTTATTATTTGATTGCGGAGTTGGGCCTATAGTAAAAATTGTTCATAATGACGAAACTAACTTTGGTTCCGAACGATGAATATCTGGAAATATCTATATTCTTGGGCAAATTTATTACCCAATCGTTAAAATTCGAAGATATCAATAAGAGACTTCTGAATATTAACATTTTCAAGCACTGACTGTTGAATTTACTTGCCTGTGCCATAAATATTCGACATTAACGGTTATGGAAAAAAGTATTATTTATGATAGGTCAGTATATTTGTTGAAAAACATTATTTTATACCCAAAATTGATTGAGTAGCTACTTACATATAAATGGTTTCAACCATTAAAGTATATTTAGCTGAAACATTTGTTTTATCATTGTTTAGGATTATGTGTGAACGGTAAAGTTGCAGAATCATGGTACTTACCGAAATGAATACTTCTTCGGCTTGTTGTAAGATAGCGATACGAGACCAGCCAAACTTCTGCATGAGCTTGATCCGAGTCGGGTTGTGCACGGTGGCCGAGGGGTGCGTTCGGAACAGAGTTGGGAAGCGAGCGCGGTCCGATAGCGCAGGCGATGATGCGCCGTAGCATAGCTATCGAAATAACACTTTTAAGAGGTTTCGTTAAAAAAATAAATTAAGATGATGAAGAAAAGCTATCATGTACGTGACGCGTAATATGTTATTAGATACTTGATTATTATTATAATTAAGGGGTTTTAAAAAACAAGAATTGATTTTTTTTCTCATTGCTGCAAATTTGCTTTTGTTTCAACTCAATTTAAGAGTAATTTTGTTCATCACCTAACTTATTTAAGTAGTGACTTAAGCCTATGAACGCTTAACAAATGTATGTAGCTATAAAGAAGTGTGTTGGAACTCATTACCAACCTATAAAAATGCTGTTAACCCCAATATTCATAAACGACCCTTCGGATTCACTTGAACACCATTAACCAATCAAAACACGTTACATCGATGTTTCCCAAACTTGACCCTCGTTTATGAGTGAGAGGGAGGGTTAATGTACTATTTTTCTTTTATTATTGTTACCTTAGCAAGTAGTACTGTTTTTCTACATCTATAAGAAATATTATCCGCGTTATAACGCGTAAAGAGATTGACTTCTCTAATTTTTGTTATGTGTCTCGATACTATTATCTTTTTCTACAACAAAGACTTTTAATGTAGTAAAATCTCTACAACAATTTTTAATTTCAAATCAGTAAGTAGATGAACTAAGTTGTATATCCTATAAACGGTACATACGAAAGATAATATAGGGCGTCGTGCTTCAATGTGTGGATGGATAGATTGATGTACGTCTTGTGTATATAGGAAGAAATTGATTGATTATTATCTTAGATGTCATTCTTGACAGTTAGTTTGACAATCACTGCGGCTGTAATGTGCGCTAACGCCTAGCTTTATCTCTCTATTATTCTTATTGGTATTCGGTAATGAGATAGGTGTATGTGAAATATAAATTATGGTGTGTAAAATTATTGTGAATATATTAGATCCTGTACATAATATTTAATTACAGCTTGGAACAGTTGTTTAATAATCTCGATCCTGCTGTATATAACATATAACATTTCTTTGATATTTCAGTGTTGTAAGACTTCATTGTACCGTCGTGGAACCTTATTGTGAAAAATATTAGTATCAGTCTAAATATGATGTTCAGTAAATCTACTCTCAATGTTAGCTCAGATTGGCGACCTATTGTTACATGAAACAAAAACAATAAGAAACTGAAAATAGATCTCAGACCCCACTACATTTGCAGGCAAACGTTCTGGCATTGTTCCAACTGTTGTCTTCTAACAACATGAAAAAACCGTGTTGTGTCCTTTGGGACTGTTTAGTTGAGAATGTGAAAATGCTACCAACTACCTCTTTGAGATAGATATTGAGATTGATTTGTATCTTAAAAGTAGCTGTAGCTGTTAGCGTCAGGATTCATGTTTGGAATTCGGTGTGGTCACCGTTGTGTCACATAGGAAATGCAATCTGGATCTTACACGTGATTGATCTCGCGCGATTATAGAGATTGTGTAGTAGCATCTATTCGATTTTTTAAGCGTGGGGCGGCGCAAGATCTCTGCATGCCCAAAAATTGACGAGATTGCATCTTTCCTTTAGCATCACAATTTAGTCAAAATTTTCCTTTCCAAATTTATAAGAGTAAACTAGATATTAGAAGTTTTCAAAAATATTAAAAAATTTAAAATACTTTTTTATTACTGAGGATAGGTTTGTATTTAACCACAATGACAACGTAGTAAGTGATGACGTAAATATAATATAACCCTTGAACTATTTCTAATTGACGTCTTCGATTAAATGAAATAAATAAAGATTGATTTAAATACTTACAACCATGAGGTTCCACATCTTAGCAGCTTCAGCGACAGTTGTACAGACGGTGGAACATCCAGCGAGTAATAGCAACTTTTGAGGCGGGTTGTAAAGTAGGTTGTACATTACACTAGCGCCTAGGCCCGGTTCACACTGTAAATGATAATGTAGATGGCAAACAAATTAAAGATTTGTAATATAATCGAATTCCTTTTGGTAATTATATTTTATTATGCTTTTTCCGCCAACGCATAAGCTTGGCCATCCAAAAAGGGAACACTGCCAGCCTGTTGGGAACCTTGCCTATCGACAGCAGCGAGGGCTTTGAGGATGTTTTCTATACATCATAGTTTGTATTTTATACATTGATTGTAAATATTTATTGAAACTAAATTTGAATAACTTTTTGACCGCACAAGTAAACTGACTATACTATCTATAAAATTGTAAAATTCAAAGGTATTATTCCTAAAATAAAATAAAATTCTCATTACGTATCCTACCCAAAAATACAAAGTCAATATCATTAACGAATTGCGTAGGTAAGGGATCGGATATCGGTGTAATTGGATAATTGAATCCTAGGGGTTTTTTATTGGCTCCCAAATCAAGTGGACATGTAGGATCGTTCATTAATGCCAATCTCAGAATTTTTAATTAACTAACATCTGGGAAATCTTCCAAAGTAGGCACGTACATAAAGGAAAAAGGTCGGAATATTTAAACATAATTAGTGCTACCTATCTGCTCTCATTCAATTTATTGTGCAATTTATAGTCAAGAAGGCCGTATCTACATGGCTTATTTAACTAATCTACTAAGGCTATGGTTTCACGCACCCTTCGTATAAGGAGTTATTAAGCTCTGAGTAGACAGCTGCTTGAGACCTCACGTATTTCACAGGACTTCATATTTGAGTTTCATAAGAAGGTTAATTTTTCGACTCACTTATATACTAAATAGGTATATGAATATTAAAAGTGATGCATCAGTTTATTTTACGACAGCTTTGAAATAAATTATATTTTAACTGCATTTCACTGCAGTAGTTACTAATAATGCGAGGTTTATGCTCTCGGATTCAAAATTGCGAGTAATGTCCAGTTCCGAAGTAATTAGGAGAGCTCAGCCATACTGGACCTGAGCAGGACAGTCCAAAAAGCTGGGTAAGCTTAAAAGGCTCGAGTGGTAGTATGCACCATTTTACAGCTCGCAGACTATGTATATGTAGCTCATCGGCATAACCTCGAGTCGCCTCGGTCGGACACGCAACAATTCAGTCGGGCCATTATAATAGGGTGTGGATTGTGGAATGAGTCCCCATTAGGGTTTTCCCTTAGCGCTTCGGTATGGGGTTTTTTGAAAAGAGCGTAAGAAGAGCTCTTTAAAAGATCGAAAAAGTTTTATGGCGGTGATAGCTAACAATCGACGATCCAACTTAAAATTTTGATTTATATGAGTAACATAAGAATACTTTGTCGTGGAAAATTGCCGTGAAATAGATATAAAACGTCGTCATCTGCGATGGAAGGCAGTCATTAGAAACGTTATATTTTACCTTAAAGGCGGGTAGGGTCAGGTTTAATTAAATTCATGCGTAACTACCAAACAACGAAGATTACATTACCTACCCTGAAATTAAGTAAATTTTGTGGCCAGAAATGAGGGTTACAGTCTCAAAGTAACTTCTGAAATATTATTTAGAAGCTGTTTTATGAGTATTTAAGCAAGATTTTTGTGTTATATTTCATATTCTCAGACTAAATTAAAGGGTTGAGGTATTAAAGGTCTTAAGCAATAAATCTTCTGATGGTAAAATAGGGTTACATTGAGACCTGAAGATTAAATGACATAGGCTGACATTTGCGGTGCGTCTAGGAAATTAGTTCCGTAATAGAGGATCAAGAAGCAACTAAATTAACTCGCCATATCTAAGAATGGGCTACTCAGGAACTCACATGGTACTTATAACATACAGGGTGTAAGGGATAGCCTTCCGCAGACTACTTACATCATACTAAGATCACCGATACATGAAATTATTTCAGTAACGTTATGGGAATCCAATATACCTGATTATTTTGTTTTATTACCTCATACGCAATGTATCGTTACCGTGCCACGCACGTAATAAATGAAGGATAAAAAATGAAGGAGCTAAATGCACCTTGTCAGTTTGCGGAGGGCTTTCCATTACACCCTGTATAATGTATGGTATTTAATTTTTCATTCATCTTTAATTTTCAAATATTAAACGCATAATTAAATACTATGTATTGAAATAAATATAATAAAATAGCTAAATCGAATTATTTTTATCATTGCCACTGGTAATTGAAATATGAAATAAAATTGCGTATTTCAGCTACCAAAGTTATATAGACGCCTTTGAGGGGCTTAGCCGTAACAAATTCTTCCTCAATTACGTCATCAACTTCCCTTTCACGATTCTCGACAGTAATCGTCACGTTATCAATATCAAAGTGATCGGAAACGTCAATTTATCCGTGAATAGGTATAAATCTATAAAATGGGAAATTACCTTCAACCCGGGCGCGGAAATTCTATCCAATAAAATTATCTTCCATGAGCCAATCATAAATTCTCAATAATTGAATCGAACGTCAGCCTCACTCTCTCCGTTGCAATATCATAAGCCTATGATTATAGTTCATTTGGATTTATGGGTGGACTTTTGCCGGTTCGGTTTACGAGTCCTTTTGTTAATTACGGGACCGCAGTCAGCTGGGTTAGCTTTAAGTTAATGGATTAGGTAGGTACTTGTCATACAGAAGAGCGACGACATGTCATGCACATTACGTTGATTGGAATTATAATTTACTAGCGATGCACACCGGCTTCGCACGGGTAGCAGGCCATATACGCCTATTTTTTTAAATAAGCATTAAGTAGGTATATAACTTATTGGTTTATGCGACGCACGCCAGTAAAGCTCTCAGTCAGCAGGATTTTTTCCGACTTGATCAACAATCATCGTCATATTTCAGCCAATTTACACAAAACCATAATGAATTATATATCTAAACCTTCCTCATGAATCACTCCACCACTGGTGAAAACCGTATATGAGACGGAGAGACGCGGCGGCGGCGACTTCTTTTATAATAATAATATGTAGTGATTTTTACAAGTTCGTAGGACACTATATTAGGAAAGGAAATTATGTTAGGTATTCAAACACATAACGTATGTACGCGAGCAGAGAGTTATATGAGATTTGATTATTATTTGAGGGATCATGTTTATATAGGTACATAATCTGTTGTGCGACAAGAAGTATGAACGTATGAACAATCTAGACATTTTTCAAATAAATGTGGTGAATAATAAAAATAATGATATGGGGCTACCTAAAAATCATACCTTGCTATCGTTGCTGTGAAGTAATAGCTTGAAGCCGGAGAGCAAATCTGATCTCGCATTAACATCTGCCAGTGCAAGTTCAGCCGCGGGCTTACAAGCCTGCCCCCCTTGCCAGCCGCCTTCGCCCTCCATAGGGAAGATGCCACCGATGTGCAGACCATTGTCGCGTCGGCCCTCGCTGTACCGGCCGCACCCGCTCAGCCATAGCAGCAGCAGTGCCCGCGCCTGCCTGCCGCCTCTGCCCCCGCCCCGCCACCCGCAACACCATCGCGACCGAGCCACGAATACCACATACTTGGCAACAACGAATAATTGCACTATTGTTTTCACTAACAATGACTTAACATCACAATACAATGTCCTAGTTCGAAAGCTTAATACATTATTCACAGCAGCTTTTAATTTGACTAGGGGACGCTTTGAAAAATTAAAGTTCGCGCGCACCCGCGGTAAAGAGGCGTCGGCGTTTTGATATAAATGTGATATCACCCGTAGAGATTGAAGACATAGCCTAATAAGCGTGATTTTTTTAATAAAATATGGCATCGAGGGTGTGTGAAGGGCCGCGTCGCGCCGGGCGGGCCCCGCCGCCCTCGCCGCCGCGGCCGAGCGACCCTCGGCGCCGGCGTCCTGCGGGGTCATCGCTCGCGGCGGAAACATGCCGTCATTGTTCACCTCTTCTCTCATTTTCCATCCCGTCACCTAAAACAAACGATAAACAATTGAAAAACGTGGAAATAAAATTAAATCATAGAAAGCTCGCATTCATATGACGGACAGCTTGAGGTGGAGGTTAAATACCCGTCTGCCACGCCAATACATTTGAACTTAACTCGCTCTTCTAGAACGAATTCAGTATATTTATGTAGGTAGATAGGTTGTGACCTACGAGCATAGTGCCTATGTGTAAATGCTCACAAAACTCTCACCAAAGTTCCATAATGTAACGCGTCGGTAGTTCGTAAATTGTTCATGCATCTATTGTAGACGGGGAACAATTGATTCCATCCATCGATACCAATCTCTGCCAATAGTATGAATTTCAGTTTAATATTGGTGCTGAGAATAGCCATTGAAACTGCACTTACTTGGCAAATAGTTTCCACACAAAAGTTCAGCAACTTTGATTTTTTTAAATTATATTCTTCATTATTAGAGATAACATTATAGACATATGTTTGATCTTAGAATTAAGCTGACGAACACAAAAGGTCTGATAATAATCGGCTCGCCTGAAATCGCGCCGCAATGAAATGAGAAGTTAATGATTCGTAGCTTATTCCTTTGTAATACCACTGGTGGTAATCATTGAGAGGAAATGGTGATAAATTAAATCGTCGATTCGTACAAAGCGTTTGACATAATAAGGTTTTTATCAGGTAATAGGTCTACTACGCTACGCTTGAATTAATTTCTTTTGATAAAAAAATATCTCCATTTCTACACAATATCAGCCGGGTAAGTAATTTTGCTTGTGTGGTTACAATTTTTATCATTTTGGAGATATTGTAGACATTGCTTAATTATTATCTTGTCATAAACATAAAATAAGAAACCAAACTACAAATACCTACTTACCTGCCTTTTGTATTTTATTTCCCATAATTAGAATTTAAGTTGAATTGAAATTAATTAAATTACACGAAAAATTGACAATGGTTGGTTATGGAGGTAGTTCAGCAGATGTCTTCATACATAATCTTACTTAATAAATGGTAATCAATCAGAACAAAATATCGGGTGCACAAGTGCGAAATGTTGAGTTTATAATTGAGATATTAATATACTCGCTATCGCATCTCAACAGCTCCCACACCCACCACCGGCTAAATGATTTATTACTTCCTGCCCACAAAAGTTTCAGCGCTCATATCTCGGATGTATACGGAATAAAACAACACCCTATTAAGAACTTCGTCCGGCTTTACCGTGACTGCTATTGTTGACGCATTTTAGCTTCGAAATTACAGTTTATTGAGTAAATTGAAGTTTCCAAATAGCGCAGTGGGCCAGTAAATTCGATATTTTGTTGGCAAGCCAGTCTGTCCGCCTCGGCAATCATTTCTCAAATCGTATTTTAAGATTTGTTCCTTTCATTGCAATATTTCAGTTCAGGTCAAAGGTTTCAATTTTCCGTAATAAATATTTGGAATAGATCTTATTCTGCATCTTCATCGTTGTAGAAAAAAACTTTAATGAAACGCAACTCATCGAAATTTGACTTCTGCCAATGTGTGGGTGCATAAAAATTCGATGCACTGAGTTTGATGACAAGTGTTCAAAATGTGAATTAATAAAATCTAATAAAAAAGCTATTTAAATGTCACTATAGACAATCGTGATTTGAAAAAAAGTAAACTATGACACTGATTTTGTTAAAATATAATATTTTTGTGATTGAATATTTGTATTGCCAATTCCCCCGGAGTTGAATTAGCAGCCTAGCTGCAAATTCAATTATATTTAAAATTTGTAGAATGAGACTCTCGGAAAGCTATCTCATTTCACGGTATATAAATGAACATTAAGTTCAACATGAACATTTGTGGTTTTTAAATGTTAGGTATAAAAAAATAAAGATGATGAAAATAAAATAAAGTGAAATGTTCTCCGTTAGAAGCTAGTCCAAATTTAAAAGCATTTTAATTAGGTAACATAATTTAGCTTTACACGCACAAAGAAGTTTAACTTCCCTTTGAAATCTACATCATTCTTTTCCTCAAAGCCCGAAGAAAGATGACACGTAATAAACACTCACCTAGGTACCTACTATTTATACATTTCTACTTCTTCTATACAGGGTTATTTGTAATTCACCAGCAGTGCTACAATGCATTATTAAGCTTTTTATCACGGGTAGTCTCCAAATAAAATGATCATGATAGAGAGATAGACAAACAGACATGGCGAATCTATATCCTAAGAGTTCCTTGTTTGACTTCGGAAACCTAAAAAAGCCATCTCAAAATATCCACCCAGTATAAATAGGTACATTTTACTTTAAAACTACTACGACTACTACGAATAATCATTTTGAGTTTAGACCCTTTAAGTAAATTGGTAAAAGCTAAAATGCAATCACACCCAGCTATTGCGGCAATTTCCGCGGAAATCACATAAAACATCGGCTCGTCCTTTCCTCACTTTTCATAACGGTTCCGTATTTATTTTTAGTACTTTGTAGGTAGTGTTGGCAACACTGAGATAAAAACCTTTAGAACCATTCTATACAGGTAGGTATTATGGAATTCGTTTATCTGTCAATTTTCTTTGTAGAATTGCGACTCGATATTTGTAAAGGAATTATGCTGATGCGTAGACAACGCTGCAATAAAATTTGAGGAGTCGTAAAATAAAACAAAATAGTGCTGGGACCGAGCAAGACAAACATTTAGGTACTTTTATTGAGATTCACATTCGTCTTGGTTCGTTTATATTCCCCGCTTCTTAATTGATTTCATGCAGTTGCGTCATACAAACTGTTCCTACATTTTACTTTTAAACGGCTCTCAAATCTGCTACAAAAATAAAACGTTGTATACTCCACTAACTCTGTAGATTAGAGCCCATCTTCTGGAGATAATTACCACGAGGAACAAAAGATTTATTTTCTTTTAATTTGGTAGAGCCTATGGGCAATAACTTTTTCTCGTTTTTGTAAGAATTTTCGATTATTAAGAAATATTTGCTCGCTATGTTGATTTTCTGTAAAGGAAAGAGGAGTAAGATTTCAATATTAAACCACAGCACAAAAAACAGGACGATGGGGGTGGAATAAATTATTATTAACGTACAAAAAATGCAAAATAAAACACTGAAGTTCTTTGTATCAGTCTTAAATAGGCTGGAAGTTTCCCATGGAATTACGATATTAATTTTCGTTGATGGTATCTTACGTTTAATAGATTTCGAAAAGCTTCTTAAGGTGACGCCGCGTTAAGCTTAAAAATCTGTAATTCAACGTGCTGCGTCCCGCTCCCTACTATAGCGACCTCTCATAGAAAACCCGGAACGGGCGTATGCGACAAAGTGGTTTTTATTGTTTAATTTAAAAACTACAAATATATTTCATAAAACCTAAGTACAATTTATAGTATCAGTTTCAATTAATATATGTAAAAATTTTGGAACCTCAAATCGATCCTCAATGCCGGTAAAATTGGAATCTCTTATTTTAAAGAGGTCTTTTTGATTAATTATTTTGTGTTATAAAAGTTAACCAATCGTGTTATGCAACGTACAAAAGAAAGTCAAAGACATGATGAATTCTTACAATAAATTTCAGTTCGTTCGCTTCAGTCATTGTTGAGAAAAATCGGAATCCTTGCAACCAAAATCTTCAAGGCGTCGCCTTAAATGACACTGAACAAGAAAGCGGCCAGTATTTCAGTCGTTAGCGTAACCGAATTGTTTGAAGCGTAACCAAAATCCTAATACGCTATACATGTGTGGTTCTAAAAGCTGATATTAAGTTAATGTTACACTACACTAAGCTTTCCTTAAATCGTTTTAAACATTTAATGTCACTATTACTAACATTGTACTTACAACAATGCGGGTGAACGATGGCTATGCCGTAAAAATGTCCAATTTACGAGGCGATTATGTCAAACGAAGCTTCGGAACATTAACCGTTGTCGGCGTGTCGGTGCACGCTCTTTAGCCTGATGTGGTGGAGTGTATGCCTACGCCGCAACATTGTGGTTTCATGCCTGAAGGGGTGCGTCTACTCTACATGATAAGGAGCATAATTAAATTCGCCCCACTATACAGGTGCACGGCATTTCGGTTTCTTTGACGTAGGTAGTGATTTTATTTAACTACCAGTGATGCTAATCCCACAATGATAGTTTACATTTCAATTTTTCACTTTAAATTTGAGCTTTATTGTAAATAACATCATAACATTTTTTTCAAAAGTGGTTGGGATATTCATTAGTGAATAGCATGAAATTTGAGCAGTTAAAATAAAATCTTATTACTTAAGGTATAGGCACCTACCCAAAACCGTGAAGACCAAAATAATAAAAGTTAAGCGCGTCGACATTTTGGGGCTAACGAGCAAATCACAATACCTATCACGTTTTATTCTATGTCGTTCCTTCATTTCATTCTCGGCATTTATTTTGACAGTTGGCTACTAAAACATTTCGTACAGTGTTAGATAAGAACAATGCCGCCTCTCTCGTGTTTTATGGACCGTCTCTGTGTCTTGGTGGATCGTAATATTGAGCATTGTCCCCGAGTGTCTAATCCACGCGTCCCCTCAAAATAGTTCGCCTGTAAGCATAAATAACAAATGCTGTTTGAAAGAACCCATCACGCAACTTTGATTGTAGACATAAACTTTAGGGAACTAACTCTAATGTTTTATTTAAGTTGTGTCTGCAAAGTGCTACATCAAAACACAATTAAGGTTCAATTAATAATCCAGATGCTATGTTAAATATACCTTTTCTTCATGTGATTACAACTTTGATAAGTATCGTTAGATAATTGATACCTAATAGTTTATAGGTCTTTAAACGTTTGAACTTTATAAGTTGGTGCTGAAAAGTCAGCAATATTTTTTCTTCAAGTATGTTTATATTGCAGTAGACTTTCTTATAACATGTTACATGGTAAAACTTACTTTTATTATTTATCATCATACTTTGTAGCACAACACAAAAAATAATTTAGATTCTGAATAAACTCGGAGAGCCTAGCGTATACTTATCCAAAAAAGCGCATGATGTATTTCTTTTTCTAGACAAATCACATTTTGAATCTGCTTTTTCCAAAGTAGACTCAAAGGTTAATAATAAGTGTGTATGAATAAATCACAATGAGTTGATTGTAATAACAACATGGTTAACAAAGTCGATGAGGTGTCTCGAGCACAAAGAAATAAATGGCCGTTTGTTCGGGTGGCGTCGAAAGGAAAAGCAATTAGCTAGAATGCAAATAGCGAAATGTATTGTAGTGTTCAACACATTTGCATACGAAGCGACAGGCAGGCGGAATTCCGAGGGTCTGGCACACTCGCTCCTGTATAAGCTTCCGTTCAAAACTTCCATCGTAAAGCTAAAAAACCAATGCTCTGTTCACTCTAATTTTGTTCGGGGCACACGAAATGCTTCGTTCTTTTGAGTACTCGTAAATCCAAGGCAATAATTGACAGTGTTCATAAACCTACGAGTACACAACTGGTACGACCCAGCTATTTGCTTTTTTGAAAAATTAAGACTAGGCATTAATTGACAACAAAAAACAGATAAGTCTAACAAAGTGTTATATAAAATAATGACACTAACACATTTAACACCACTTCACTGTATTGCCAACTACGATTACTAAAGCTAAGCCGTTAAGAATTCATTTGTTTTCCCAAGAAGTGTTTTCTTCGAGCCATTTGCGCGAGAGGCTATTCCGATTTACGTAGTGCCATTTGGAGGAATTGTCTAATTAACCTGCCTATTGAACAATTTATTACACAACCCCAGGATATTTCGGAGTAATTTCGTTCCGACGTTATTGACTGTGGTGTTAAGAATAAATCACTAAACCTGTAATTTCGGCAGATGCAGTAAATTTCTGGAAATGATTTCTTATATTAGATATACTATTGTTGTCAATATTAATGAGGTAGAGGTTGTACCTTCTACCTCATCAATAATGTAATAATAAATCTAACATATAGCGTCAGATAAAATGTTTATAAGGCCAAAGCTACACCATACAACTTCGCATTTTGGCCAGACATACACTGACTAGAGATTAAAATAAAATTGAATTCGAAAAAATAATATTGATATTTGTTTTAAATTGCGAGGTCTGATTGAGCTTTGATATTATTTACTCGTGCAAGAAACTCAATTCACTTCAGGAAAGCCGTATATATATTATTGAGATCACTATGCAAAGTCCCCGGCCGCGCCGCGCCGCCTGCTATCTGTCTGTACGTGATTTTCTCTATAAATATGGAAAGATGTTGATCCAATTCTGACATTAAATTAGACTTATTGTTTATGGTGGATGGTGTGAAAATTACGTTATAAATAAAAACGCATTTTAACTAAATATTCGTTGAAATGCGTTTCATCTACCTAAACAAGAAAGCTTCAGATGTATAATTATGATGATTCCTAATAGCAACAACATCACGCAAAGGAAGGTCGGGATGCTAGCACATTGCTATTTTGTCTGCATATAATGTACTTACCTAAAAGTAAAAAAAAAATCATAAAATATATAGGCACATACCTACCAACTACATTTGGTTCGTGAAACGGATATTACAATCCTGAGAGCCGAAATAAAACTGTCGCGGCACATTTCAATTTATTTTGTGACACGTCTCACTCACGCCACGTGTAACTACCCGTTTACCCACTAGATGAAACAACCGCCGAAGTGCGAGTCAGTCTCGCAAACGTGGGGTTCTGTACATAAATAATAAACCATTTTTTTACTTTGTCTCTCACCATGGTTGAGTGAGTGATGATGTGGCCAAAGGTGGTAAGCTCGCAAAGGAACTGGCTCTTAAGTGCAGCTGCCGGAATATACATCGGTAGGTGTTTGACTTAATTGAGGGTGGTAGCCAGCCAGGAAGGTAATGCAATGACCCCAACCACCGTGTTATGGTTTCCTCCGATGTTTTCCTTCACCGAAAGCTCAAGCTCATTGTAGGATTCGAACCCACGACCTTCGCCGTGGCATCAGATGTCACTACCACTTACGTCACTATCATCCTGCCTATAATCCATCCTGCATATAATTTTATAGGTCTAGCCTCATTTTCCTATACCTATAAAATTATATCATTTTGTAGGTATTATTCAGGTAATAAAAATACGTATTGATTTTGATGATTGAGATTTGGAAGTACTCATCAATAAGAACGTGTGTCTTTTATTATGGGACAGATAGTGCTTTAATTGCTATAAAAGATAAATATTGAATATCCATATGGATCGTTATATGATACTCATTTTATGACTGTAAAATGGGATACCCTTCTTTATTTGTCAGAGCCCCTAAACGACCAACCTTGCATAAATCTATTAGCTAATCTAAACGTACTGAAAAGTACTAACAGGTAAGAACCTAATAAAATATTTAAACATAATTTTGAATAAAATTATCCAAACAGGTATACATATTGTCAGTTCAACTGGACAAAAGTTGAACTAATTTTGCTACGAAGTCACGTATGAATTGTCAAAACAAAATGTGTAGCTATCGGAAAACTATAAATTGCAAATAACGGTGCTAGTGGGAAACTAACGGGTCAAATGCCTTAACCCTATTTAATATTGAATTTATAGTTATTGCCATGATCGGAAAATTTACACAAGCACCTTTTTACCTTTTATGCGCATTTTTTATTATTATTCTCTAAACTTAATTGTTAAGCTTATCCATGAGGATAGAGTTCATAGGTGAAAGGTGGTATTCTATCAATTATTCAAAACCAAGCTGCAAATTCTGTGAGTTTTGGCACTTGTTACGTATTTAATAACCGGTTTTCATCCCTAAATTCAACAAAGTTGTTAATTTGTGACAAAAGATTTTTTTTTCGAAATAATATTCACTTATTTCAATAATATTGCTAAATGTTGTTAAGTATTTTTTGGGTTTCCTGATTACAATACCAATATAGAAGTGATAGATGTGAAACTATAGTTTTCTATCTGGCGTCTGGTGTTTCTATCCGTATCTCTCGCGCATGCGCCCTCATACGTATATTATAGTAGTTAGTATAGTATAGTTATCTCTTTTCTCTCTGGCCAGTACCTACGGATTCCGATTCTTAAAAAACGATGCACTTTACATTCGTCTTCTTTTCTCTCATCACCCCCAAACAATTATATAATCTATTTTTTTATATAATCAAGATTAGTTTTATAATATATATATATTTCTTAGTTATGCGTATCTAATTGTAAAGTTATATATAAGTTAAAGAAAATATTCTATCAAATAAACTATTATATACCTAGTTATTCTCTTATAAAACTTACATATTAAAAATTCTAAATAATTTTTACTTGACAGCCAAATTCGAAAAAATAGAACCTTGATGTAGCCCCCCAAGCTTGAAAACCCGCATCAAAATCAATTCAATGGTTTTGGCGATTAGTATGTTCAAATACAGACAAATAAATAATATAGTCCCTATGCATTCTGTAGTACTTCCTACCATCACTCCCAATTAGTTTTTGTAAATATATTCCATGTACAGATTGGCTCTACAGTTATTCTCGTTTATGATAAAGAATAAAAAAAATCCTGATTCCTGAAAAAGCTTAAATTCTTCTGAACAAGCATTTTTCTTTTTCATTTCTAGATATAATTACTTTGAAACATGACACGAGGCATGACCTACATAAAATAAGTACTTACGTGTAGAATGATACCACTCGACCATTCTTTTCATTCGCCCCATTTCAGCTTTAATTCCGCATGATATCATCGACGTGATATAAACTGACTGAATTTTAAAAGAACCCAAGCGGATTATAGAGCCACAGTTTTGTTCGATCGGTTATCATTTTAAGATTTACAATGGGTTGGTGTGCGAAAGTGTTTACAATCATTTGAAGCGATAAATCCAGCACGCTCTCGAAATGCTACGTTACAAGCTTGCCTCGAGGACTCTCCTGCTCGAGCTATTTGGCTAAATTTGGCTAAATGCCGGCTAATTACCATCCCGCCGCGCCCTTAATTTATTTGAAACAGGTTTGTGGTTCTTTTATTACAGAATTTAACTAAATGTGGTTCAAAGGCAAATTAGGTTTGAATTTTTTATAATATTTATAATTTCTAATTTATTCAAAAAATATAATGATTTTTTCGTATGTTATAAGCCCTTATGTCGATCAAAAACTCTGAAATATAGGTTTTTGTTGTAGTAACATAATATAGGTAAGTAGATGTTGTATCTAAAGTAGGTTGATACAGTACTCACAGCCTCGCCAATCTCCTTATCGTAGTACTGAACGATGTAGGAACTCTAATTTGACTGTGTCATCCTTATCCTTACATATTAAAAACGCGAAAGTTTTATGTATGGATGATTGTTACTCTTTTACGCCAGAAAGGCTTAACGGATCTGGATGAAATTTGGCACAAAGATAGATTATAGTCTTGAATAGCACATAGGCTACTTTTTATTCCAGGAAAACATAAGATCCCTCGGTACCGCGGGTGAAACCGCAGGGCGGAAGCTAGTTAGGTTATATTTTAAGGTCAGAGAATAAAATATGTGGTATATTTGGCGAAAGTATGCCCGAATATCAGAAATATTATGTTTATTAGTATGGTTTTAAGATCCTCCTTCTTGATTTATTTTATTGGTTAAAATAAGAATTGGTACCTATTCTATAACTTTTTTACTTTTAAAAGTGTAAAAGCGACCAAGTCAACCCTAGAATTAAGTAATTACAATGTAATACAATACAGCTGTACCTACAATACTTCTAACCTATGTAGGTACTTACCTAATGTTTTAACGGAAATAGTGATGTAGATAACTTGTTACATTTTCTCTTCAACACTTTTCACTAGCCTTTCAACATGAAGTTTCAAGATCTAGTTACGAAAAGGAACATAAAAAGAAAACCAACAACTTGTATAATCTGCAGGTCAGTAGATAGAGTAGGAATCATTATGTTAGAAGCCATGTCTATTGGCGCACATTACATATGACGTCACATTGTAGGTACTTGGACAGCCAAAGTTATGACCTGACTCTGTTACAAACGTTGAAAGCATCTTGATTTCCTATGCAGAGGTAAGTAAGTACCTACCTTAACTAATTTGGCACACATTCAAACAAACAGGCCATCTTTGCATCGAGAGTCCTTATATTATTTGGAGAGTTGGTTGCAACTTTGCTTACTCTCTGGCTCCAAGTTAATATACACAATACAAATAGATAATTATATAGCAGGGAATTCATTTACACAATACAAATTAATTGCAAAGATTTTTGTATCTGGATTTTGTATCGTGCTAATTTAAAGCTAAAGAGCAGCTTAAATAGAATAGTTATTCATACAGGTCACAATTTGATTTAGTTCGATTTAATATATTCACATTGTTTGATTAAATTAGTCAGTTTGAGTCACAATGGTTAATTATAAATTTGGTTAAATCATTGCAGTAGTGATTATGTCACACGTTGTAATAAATCAACATTCTGCTCAGCAAGGACTTCAATCGAGCCTTCTTGTAATTCTTCTAAATCTGAGGAGAAAATGTCAACTCCACTTGTTTTTCTCAAGATTCCAACAGTAGGGTATCCAAATTTAAAGTTCCGACAGCAGACTCTGTAGGTTTGTGTACAACCAGCTACTGATATATCCATTTTAAGATCAGGACAATCTCGAATGTGGACGCAAACTCCGCCGCGCGCCCAGCATGTTGCTTTCGCCGTGCCTGGGATCGTGTTATAAAACAATATGAAATAAATATTACATTACCCTTCTGTCTTATAATTTTACGAATACCTCATTAATTTATTTGACCACGGTAGATATATTAAATATATTACTATAATCAATGTTAACTTATACTTAATAGCCTCCTAAGGCTTTTACTTGTAAGGAGTAAATAAATAAGTAATTTAAGCCGTCAATAACGTGCCTATTCTTTTTTATAGTTATTCAATATGTTTTAATAGGTTGGCTCGCAAATGGGACGCGCGTCCCAAAACTACCTACAGAAAAAAATATAATTCCAGGAATCGCGAATCCGCGAATTTTTGTAAACTAAAAAATGCCTATTTCTTAGTAGTAGGAATAAGAACAAACCCAGAAGTGGTTTGTTGTGCGAGCCCGGTCGCACAACAAATACATCTTTGAATGTGTCAGGTATCCGAGGTACTGTACGTCTGAACATCACTGTCGTCCGCTGACAAACGATACTCGTAGCTAATAGAACAAGAATGCCGTTAATCAAAAGTAACATGATTCACTGCAATGCATCATGTAGGTAGGTACGCCACAACAGTTGAAAAGTTAATAAATTATCAACTACGATGGGTTTTTTAAATTGAGCATTGAAAATTTATAAGCCGTGAAGTTGGTTTCAGTTCCCCGTTTTATTACCTTAAAAACTTCAGATCGCGGCGAGAATATTGATTAAGGATTGTTTCCAATATCCAGAATACAGTTTTAATACCTATATAGCTAAATGAATGAAAAATAAACTTTTTGACTTGAACTTATTTATTTTTTTGTTTTTATAATTAGGGCTAAAGATCGTGTGCCATTGGATGCACTCATTTTCTTCTTCTTACTTTTCCTTGGCTTCTCTTCCAGTTCTGGGTCTAAAATACCTTTGCCGCCGAAGTCTTGTTTTTGGCTCCAAGGCATTGCTAATACACTAATTCCCTTATCGCGCATATCTCTCACTTTGAACCTGTTCCAGCCAAAACAGCAAACGTTCAATTTGTCCTTACAACCAGGAACTTCGGTCAGATATCGTAAACCAGTACAAAGCTTGTGGTTAATGCAAATTCCTCCCATGGCCCAACAGGGCGTTGTGAGCATCGATCCTATGGGCAAACGTTCAAGGGATCTATTAAAATTAGATCAGGAATTCTAAACTAAAACTAATAAAATTAAATTATACTCAAATATTTTTTAAGATTATCTATTTCTTAGATTGCTAATTTGAAAGTAGGTGGGTGAAATATTTTTTAACAAACAATTTTTTTTAATGTCAAAAGGCTGACAAATAGGCAGGCAGATCCATCTGATGGTATGTAGCTACCGTCTATGCACGTTCGCAATACCAGGGAGCTTGCGAGTGTGTTGCCGAACTTTTTAAAGCCCAGGAGACAACTGGCTCTTAAGTGCAACTGCCGGAACACACCAGTGGGTGTTTGGTGACAGATTTTCAACATTATGGACCGTGCAACTCGGACAATACATTAGATAGCTTAAGTCAAACTAAATCCAGATTGAAGTTATGCGCAACTCACCCCTAGAAATACAGATTGTTTATTTAAGCTTGGCTATAAACTCGTGCTAAAATAGTTTAAGAATGTGAATTGAGTTGAGAGTACCAGTACGAAAGAGATCGTAAAAATAGGATCCATAAGTCCAATTTTACCGACGAAGCCAAGCGTAGTTAGAGTAATAAAAAGAAAAATGTCATAGTTATACTGACTGCGCGAAGATTTAGAAGTGAGGGAGGCGAGAGCTGTATGATAAGCGAGCAGTTCGGCTCGCAGGTCCTCGTACTCCTCGTCGACGGACAGATCCAAGTTAGCGTCATTTCTTAGCGCGGATATGAGGTTAGCGTCAGCCTCACCATCACCGCCAACTCCAACTAATTTCACCAACAAACATGAACTTATGAAGTGCCGCAACACCACCAAGCGCGACATTTCTATTGAATTATAGAAATAATACTATTTTATCCTATATACTATTTTATGATTTGTAATATAAGAGCGTTTTTTTATTGAAGAAAAATACATAATTTTAATGATAAGGATCGATAAGCCTAGAACGGCAACGAGGTTTTGCAATTGAAACAAAGCATGATACTTATTTGTTAGAAATCACATCAGTAGCGTTCTCAAATTATAATACAGAACTATAATATAATTTAATTTAGTATTGGCACTAGGTAAGTTAAATTATATTCTAGTACTAGAAAAAGAAAACATAGGTATACATTGACATAATTTCGAAAATTCATAATGCGAGCTCTCTATATACTTACGACATTTTTTTTTTCATAACAGAGTTATTTATTGTTGGAATTCTGATAAACAAATTGGGAAAGGAAAAACCGGTGATTATGTTTATCGAACAATGGTGCCGCAATCAATACTACCGTCATTAGTTTCAATCACAACTTCTCCGAATGTCTCATGTTCCCATTTTATTAAAAAAATGAATATGAAATCGTTCATCTGTAAAAACGATATAATTATCAAATTAATCTTTTATTACAATTGATTTTATACGGATATTACCTTAATAGTAATTATTTTAAAGACTTTACTTAGATCGCTTTGAGTTGAGAAACACCTAATGAAGGTCGACGTAGCTAGGATGGCTGGAGGCATTTTTTGATCCGAACAATAATCCATAGTTGCGAGAGTAAGGCATTGAATTGAGCTAATAAATTTTAATTAATTTAATCCCATGGGAAGCTAAATAGGGCTTCTACCCAACAAAGCGACGTGTGACAAATAACTGAATATTTAAGATCACCGTTTCGCACCTGAATTGCTGTCGTGAAAGCATTTATGTTTATTATATCATAGCATACCTACTTGTTAAAAATGGGAAACGCATACGGTAGCAAAATTAGAATTGTCACATACCTAGCCGAATTAGCTATTGAATTAGTACTTAATTAGGTGCATTTACATTAGCTAAATGAGAGCACAGTTCAGTATTAATCATTCTTATCATGTGGTCCAATTTTAAAATAAAATACGATGATAATTTTTCCAATTCCGCTCGCTAGAGCATACGACACGTTCACTGTCGGTCATCCTACTGAATTATTGAACCATCCATCGAGGAATCAATCGGGTTATATGCGAACCGGACGTCACGACCCATCGAAAGTAAAAAGGCTTTTACAAACGTTTGCCTTTCAACGAGCACCAAAGATTTTACATCGAGTATCTTTTGTGGCGCACAAATGATGGACATTATAAAGACACCCCGAACGAGGCCCAAAAGTCGTGTACCCTACGTGTAACAAGATGAATTTATTCGCCCTCGAAAATGCCTTTCAGCGCCTGTAATTTGAAAATAAATCTGGAAATTTTACATATTTCGTTGGGAATATAGAAAATTTATCTCTTTAGAGGTTTCGCCTTTATTAACGGGTGATGTAATTTTAAACAATAGATACCTACAACGCTCAATCGAGCTTATACAATCTTAAAATACTTGGTATTTACTTACGAATTATGACGTAAATAAATAATATTGCTGTATTTTTTTAATGTTTAAGTATACGTGGATAATATTGTCTCTTGACCTTTTCAGTAATTGTATAGACATGATACAGCAAAGTCTTTTGTCGAGCAAGTTGCAATTTCAAGGCGCGTGGTAATGGCCGGCTCTTTGTCCTTTCCATTCTTAAACGGTCACCCTCGGAGATAGATGACGCTCCGCTCCATATGTACCTAAGTGTCCTTATAACTCGGCCAGATGAACAAATTAAATGTTTTGTCAGTAAATATCCTGAACGCTACATTACATTTTATGGCTAATGAAAACTATCAGCTATTCAAAGCAATTCCGAGTAGAATAATATTTAATTTTATTAGTTGATATCTACATCGATAAATTAAAAGTTTTTTTTTTACTAAAGATAGGCATAAGCTTCATAAATAACCACGGTAAGTAATTTTATATAGTTTATTATATTGACTAGCCTTTGTCTTCTAGAAAATGTGAAGCATCCATAAATAATGACGCTTACTTTATGTGGGACCGCTTAGTGCCGAGAGGTCAAGCTATCAAATTGAATCTATCCAATGGATCGAAATGAAACTTGGCTATATTTATAAACCTTTATTTGACTACATAATGGAAAACGATATCTATACTATAATAAAACAGTAGAGTCCGGTGTGTCTGTACATTGAAGAAAATTAATAAAAATAGAAAGGGTTACCCCCTTTCTATTTCTAAAGAAGGGTAATAGAACAAAAACAAGTGATTTTTAGAATTATTTTTTGTCTGTCTGTCTGTTTGTTCACGCACATCTCCAGAAATACTGAATAGATTAGCATGTAGTTTTTACAGGTAGACAGAGATTTATTTGGGGCAGAATATAGGCTTTGTTTCATTACAATCTGATGTTGCAAAAAAAAGTTATCGTCATTTTAAGATTTTTATAGAAAGTCAGGACGTGCTAACGACGCGATCGGTCTTTTAAAAATTATAAAAAAATATTGCGAATAACTTTACGGAATACTTACATATAATAAACTATATAACTACCTTCTATTTCGATTTTGCTTTGTGATTTGGTTTATTTGACTTAGATATATTATATTGTCATGTATTTTTGACACAAGATGGCGTTGTAATGTTTTCAACGAGTGTTCATGTAAGGATATTTTACTTGTGTTTAAATATAAATATAAAGTAATTAATACGATATACCTTCATTACGATTACGACATAATTTTGATTTTACATGCTAAGGAAAGACACAGATAATTATATTACGTACAATTTTCCATTGTGGTTTTGTTAATTTGATCTGGATTTACTTTAAAAATTGTCGCTTTGGAGGCCAATCAATAGAGCTATGTCACAAATTTTTCGAAATGGAGTTAAGTGCATTAACGTATTTAGAAAGGTCCAAAGTTTATATACTAGCTGTCCCCCGCGGTTTCACCCACGTTCCCGGTGTAATTTTTTTTTCATACAAACCTTCATACCAACTCCTGACAATAACGAACATTTTAAAAAATTGGCCAAATTGGTCCAGGCGTTGTTGAGTTATGCGCTTACCAACACATTTTGCGATTCATTTTTATATTATAGATTAGATGTCGCAGGATAATTTGGTAATTCGAATTTTCGCAAAAATCCTAGGAATATTGGGAAAACACGGATAATAAGAAAATGTTGAAAACATTTTTAAAATCTCTTCCTGTTCAGAAACGACTCGGATACTTTAGGTTAGAAGTGGTTATTTTTTTTAACTGCACGGAAACTCTTTATATTGAGGTATGTTTCACCATTGTTTTCACCATTTTCTTATTATCCGTGTTTTTGCAATATTCCTAGGATTTTTGCGAAAATTCGAATTATCAATCAGCCTACGACATAATAGAATTTCAATAAAAGCCAAAGATTCTATGCCGCTTAAATTCGACGTTTTTTGATAAAGTGAAATGTAAATATTTTGTAGTCAATTATTGTTCTAAGAGCTCATAGAACATTTTTTTTCTTGATGTTTTTATAATAAATAAATAAACTTTATATCTATCTAATAAACACTTTCATCATTTATTGGGTGATCTCTAATCTGGCTTTTATTAAATCAATTAAACAGAACATAAATCAGCGATTTTTAGAATTATTTTCTGTCTGTCTGTTGGTTCACGTACATTTCCGAAACCACTGAACGGATTTTCATGTAGATTTCACAGGTAGACAGAAATTAATTTGGGGTAGAATATAGGTAGTCTTTGTTTCAATTAAATCGGATATTGCAAAAAAAGTTATCGTTATTTTAAGATTTTTGGAATTTACTTTTATAAGTAGGTACCACTGTTCGTTTCATCGAAATTGGCTAACGGGAAAAAAGTTATAGAAATTTTATAAAGTCTGCGCGAGCGAAGCTGCGGGCAAACAGCTAGTAATAAAGAATATAACTGATTGTTTAATCAAATAAAACATTGCCAGTTTTATTTCTATCAGTTATCAATTGATCTATGACTATGACATCAATAGACACACAAAAAACAAAATTAATCCTTAATTCTGTACCAAAACATTTTTTTTTAAATTTTAGCCACCTTTACTGCTTTATTAGTACATAGATAATAAATTAAGTACCTTATTAATAAATAAGTTGAAGAATGATGTTGCTTAACCTAGGTAGGTTAAGCAACATCATTCTTTGCCATCATTCTCTAACGGACTATTTATGAGCTGTTTGCATCTTATGAAACAAAGCGCTCGTGATTAATCGTCTTTGGAATGACATTTCGCTGAGTCCACGGTGGCGGGCGTAAACAACAAAGTTTTACTTAAATCGCTTTTGCAGCCCCGCCCCTAATTGCTCCAAGTCAATTTTGACAGCTGATTGTTTCGCGAAAATAAATGGAAACTGACTGGAGCCGATAAACGACAAAAATAGAAACGACGTTTAGAATCGACTGCTAGGCTGGCTTTCCACCAAAGATGTGCGATAGCTATGCGTAGCGAAGGATATATATAAAATCTGCTTATGTTGCTTCTCATGGAAAGGGTCCATTTAAGCGTAGTTTATATTTCACTAATCGCTTAACCGAGGGATGCGAGGGAGAGATGTAAGCTATGAGAGATAAAAGCAGAGCTGGGTAAAAAATATTTTTAAATACTAGCAACATTTACCAAATATGAGCACATAAAAAAATTACATATATTAATGTATTTGTTGTTTTCATTTTTGTTTTATGTTCTATTGTTGTCTTTGGTAGTAAAAAAATATATGTTCTCTTGTACCGCTTAGCTGACTCGCACATCTCTGATAGAGAGCCACCCTTAGGTCCACTGAAAATTAAAGTACAAGTCGGAACAATACTCAATGCTTATCTAAATGTACTGAAACGTGAATTCAATTTGGCGCGGTAGATGAAAGAACTCTTTTGGGAATGACTTGAATAACACAACAATAATATGTAGGTACCTGAGTGTATAATATGTGCATGTGCTCGGCTTGGAGTGTGCTGCGAAGGTTCCCTAAGGGCTGCTCGCAGTTAGCGCAACGAAGAGAAACATACATTATGCTGTAATATGCAGACGAGAACTTGCCAAGTTCACAGATCTGGAAAACTATACATTTAACGACGTGTGAAATTCGGCCAAGAGTCATGGGACTCCTTTGCGTGACTCTGTGATTTTATGACTCGGTTTAAGAGGCAATATACAAAGGCAATGCAACATAAAACTTTATATGGCATATGCGCAGTATGGGTTCATTTGTTGTTGGTTATGACTGTATCATATCAATTCATGTGTATGAAAACGTAGCGAATAATAAACTCTTCCAGAGGTTTTAAGTTTTTTTTAGGTGTAGATAAACATACAATTACATTTTATTAGTAGGTATAATTAATAAAATAATATGGGATCAATTTCCAGAACTCTTAATTTCATATTATTTTACATAATCGTGTAAATGAAATTGAGAGAATCAATCAAATCAGATTATGTTTTTGATTTTATTAAGTGCTAGCTTCCACCCCGCGGTCTCACCCGCGTTCCCGAGGGATCTTGTGCTTTCCCGGGATAAAAAGCCTATAGCCTTCCTCGATAAATGGGGTATCCAAAACTGAAAGAATTTTTCTAATCGAACCAGTAGTTCCTGAGAATAGCGCGTTCAAACAAACAAACTCTTCAGCTTTATAATATCAGCTTTTTAATATTATAGTATAATAGATTATAGTATAGATAAGTATGGAGCGAAAAATCTGTGACGTTAGGATACATATAGCCATAATAATTTGTATGAGGTAAGGTCGACCGTTTCACCGTTATATGACGTCACGCACGATATTAATAAATAGATATTGTAAATTTTATTTGTATCATTTAATTGAGGTCACATTAAACATTAAGAATCAGTCTTCTAATTTCATAATGATGAAGGAGCTTATGCATTGCTCCCTTATCAATAAGAAGCGAGGGAATTAAGCACTTTCTGTAAAGTAGACGGTAAAAGGATCTAAATCTAATATTAATGGGATAAAATATAAGCACGCGGCCTAAGTAGATCCTAGTGTCAAAGTCCGTATCTTTACGTATTTCAATTAAATTATTTGCGAAAGCATTGTAAATATTTAATAATTATAATTACTAAGGATAGCAAACTTACTAAGAATAGATGGCTCATGTGTTAGTAAGTGGCTAAGTTCGCTCAAAGACTCACAATCTTCAAAGGGATGCCGAAGCGTTGCGGCCCTTGTAAGGTACCCACTACCCAACACATTGTCGGAAGACGAGAACAGCGATTATTTATAGCAACCTTGTTGCTCAAGTAAGTTTAAATGGCATATTTGTACAACACTTAGCAAGAGCCATCGTACTCACTGTTCCCAACTGGCAATACCAACAGTAATAAATAGCTAACGCGTTTATGATATTTTGCTCGCAAAATTTATTTCACGATTCACGACCTGCTGTTACTGATTTATTGGCGCGTCGGACTCACCAAACATGGTATTTTCATGAATTTTAATGAGTGTATACGTTTTTAAATCCAGACCCGGATACTAGTCCTCGGATATGCTGAGACAGCTCATAAAAAATGTATCCGACACCATTTACCTTGTTTTTAGGATGAGCACATACAGCAAATACGGCTGTTTACCCAACCGTGTTGCAAAAGCTGTGTTTCACCTGCTTACGTTTCAAGTTTCAACAATACGTGTGTTGTGTGTACATAATATGACGATGCTCACGATGGTCCTTACTGCTGAGTACCGATCTTCAAATTCCGGTAAGACAACGGCACGAGGATTAGGTACTTCATTCCAAATTTAGCTATTTACTGAGGAAATCATCCGAAATATGGATTCAATTAGATTTGGTTCAGTCGATCAGTCTGATTAATTTCTGCGATTAGTTCATTAATCTTTGATCGCTGAAGCCAAATTGACCTTTAAAGACATGCCTGAGCACTCCAAATTAATTAATGTGGCGGGTACGTAGGTACTATTTAAAAGTTATGGTGAAAGAAATTTCTCTTTATTCTTTTCACCATAACATTTGCTTAGAAGTGAAAAAAAAAAACCTTTTTATAAAAACTGAAAGCAGTAATGCAACCTGAGATTTTATTCCTAGCGCATGTTTGTATAAAGCCCGTTGTGTACTTTGCATTAGTGTAGGGTAACCACTCTCACCTCTGTAGGTATTACGGAGAAAACTCTTAGATGTGGAAAACATCGTGGTCCCACACCTGTACATAGTTAGTTTTAGCTACTTGCGTGCGCCCCTTTAGTATCTCTATGTGTCGACTGGGGACTGCTAACAAGCACCGCTAACTTAAAAATTTATGCTGCCACGGTTATGTAAAAGGCTGACACCAACATAAAGGAGTTTCATAATGAGACTATATCAAGTCCTCATTCGTTAGACACTCTCAATCCATCCACTTATATCCACTTATAGTCTTGAATATGCGAAGTCATTTAGCGAAACAAAGCCTATAATCTACTATATTGCTATGAGGAAATACAACCTCACAATATCTTAAGAAACAATATTTATTGTAATCAGTTTTGAAGTATCATGGAGATCGTGCCCGTTTATACTTTTAGAAAGTGGGAAAGGGGTGCTTTCCTCGCCCATTTAAGGAGTGTTCATACACGTTTCGTTGGTCGTAATTGAGGCGTGGTAAAGTAGATATTACTTGACGTAGAAACATTATGTAAATGTTAATTGATTTTCAAATCTATAGGCTGGGTTCGATTTGAGATGGCTTCTTTACGAAAACTACGTTATTAGCGATACTAAACGACTTTTACCTAATAAACCAATTTAAAAATCGTAAAATAAATTTAAAAAAAGCATACATTTTAATTGAGCTAGGTTGAGTTTAGTAATCAAGTTTTTTTTTTATGTTTATTTTATTTTATTTATTCCTTTAGTATATAAAGGTTGAATTGTTATTCAGAGTTAGTCCCATAGAAATAGTTGTTTAGCTTGACAAACCCAACATTAGTTTCAAAAAGAAGACATTTCCAAATATCCAACTCGTATATCTTACAAATGTATAATTTTCATTGCATTCCCTAACAGCAGACTATTCCCGTTTGCTCTACTTCCACTTTAAAAATATGAAGCCTCTACTGCGCAAGTGCATTGCGACCATAACACGCGCGACGCGAACGTGAAGACTACGCGACTACGCGTCTAATATACACAAGCCTTTATCTGGTAACCACCATCGACCCTCCACGCCCCACCATTTGTCTTGCCACAACACTTCGCATTGAACTGTCAAATTTGATGTTCCATTGTTAATAAGTTTAAGTTCAAATATAATTAAAACGAGGGGAGCTTCGAAGTGAGCTGACGCGTAGAGTTTCTATATCAATTAATGTGTTCTTCTCTAAATAAGTACGTGTTTTTGTACTAAGTTTAATTAATGTTAATAGTTTATGTATTGTGTGAAAAATTGCGTAGTTCTGAAGTTTTCACCCACGAAGGAATACAGTTTTGGGGGTTAGAGATTGTATTGTGTGTATGTCTGTCATCATTTTGCTCAAAAGCGACTAGTCTGATCAGGTTGTTTGCATTACATAAATATAACTAACAGAGCCAGTCTTTTGATAGTATTTATTGCCACATCTGACTTCAATATGCTAGTTGAATATCTAGAAAATACGCAATTTGTTGGGAAATACACAAATACTTAAAGTTCCTAGGTGATTGATTCGTCTTAATGAGTATTTTTTTACAAAAAAAAAAAAAAATCTACGACAAAAATCCTATATAGTTCCTAGACGAAAAAACTACGATAAAAATCTCTCTTATGTTTAGTTTGTCACTGTAAAATACACAGAGCCATGTCACACACGACAAAAAATATTAGGTATATCGAGTAAGATTCCTTCTTTTTAAAAATTTCAGGTACCTAGTGGTTTTTTTTTTTCACCAAATCATGGAAATAAAGGATGTGTGCAATAAAAAACATCGAGAATCGCTTAGAGAACGAATTATAATATTTGAAGACAGATCTCACAATACTCGATAATAATTATCCAATAAGTTTTTTAATTATGTGTAACTATGTAAAATATTTGTCATATACACACAAATACAATATTTGTGAATGAGACTAGATAAATAATTTTATGTAATAAAACTGAGTTGGTTTTGAACAGAGTAATTGCTGAGTTGTTTGCCGGCTCCTTTCAGCAAGAGCAACCTTCCGAACCGTGCGTTAGAGTCAGACTATTCATTCATAAGCAGTTGTGAAGGCATATTTGAATAAAAATATTTTCTTTTCTTTATTACGTTCATGTCCTCGTACGGTAAACTTAAAAAATTGTATTGGGCGTGATGATGAAGAATATGTGTTGTGAATGATTTGATTAGTGAAGGGATTTTACCACCGATGTGTGATTAAAAATTTCGACTGTACGAAGTTCAACAAAACCGACCACCACAATCCGTAGATCAGCTACGGAGCTACGGCAATGTTATTACTACATATGGTCAGGCCTCTACGCTACTACGGCTACGCCATAAGTACCTCTGTTCCACAGCTATAGAGTAGCACAATCTGCATGCGTAGAAATGATTATTCCTATTAAAAATATAAAAAAATACAGGTTAACGTTGCCGCGATGAATTAAAAGCTCACATTGAAAAAAAATACTGATTATATTAGGATATAGAGAAAATAATGTCTTAAACAACTGACGCCTTCAGAAAGTATTCTGAAGGCGTCAGTTGTTTGTGATGATACCAGTTGGTGATAATGTTTCGTATGAAGACATAATTATGTAAATGATACACCATTAGAACATCTAGGGACGTAACAATGCTAATAGCTCGTTTAGTAGCTGTGTAAGCCAATTTGACTAGGGTTGAAACAAAATTATTCGCCTACAATTATATCCCTTCTTAGTTTAGGAAATTATAAAGATTATTTTATGTTATATAAACATAAAATCTACATATCTATTCTTATCTATATTTAAAAAATGAAGTAACAAACCACGCTAACTTTAAATAAAAACCCACTTACGATAACCTATTTTTATTTTATTTCAAATAAAGTAAAGGACCTTATTTCTGCCCACGGCAGGCGTTCTGCACATTTATGTTTATAAACCTCCTCCTTTATGTATATTTATTTGGAGAACAGTAATTATAATTTCAACATTTGTATTTTAAAATCTTTGATGTTATTGTGAGTTCTAGGAATACATATTTTCATGCTTTCTATTTTAAATATTTACAAACGTACCTACTTCAGCTTTGTAATTTACTCAAACTCTGGGTTTAGTTCACTGGAACTGAATACCCCTGAAATCATAAAGATAACCGACCATCTAGAATCTAATATTCTACATGGTATAGTCCACAGCGAGTTTGACTCCATTGACCTAACGCGTACAATATGCTATGTAGTGCCACGAACAGTTAACAAACGTAATGTTCGCACAGGTAACCTATTTGCTATTAACACTTGCCGAACAAACTACGGATTACGTTGCCCTATTTGTCGAATGGTTGAGTCATATAATACTACTTTTATGGATATTGATATATTAGCTTGTTCTAAATGGAAATTTAAAAGAGATGCATTTAGACATTTACATAACTTGCCCAATATCACTTGAACTTAGTTTACATAATCAATTATTATTTATATATAAATCTATACTAAAGCTATAAATACAATAATCACTTTGTTACATAAAATAGTCTAAATTAAAAAAGTCGCTATCAGAAGGCAGCGTACCCAGAATGCTGGCGGCATTGCCACGTTGGATGGCAATGCTGATTCTCTGACCAAAATATAAGCCAGCATTCTGGTCACAAGTTGCTTCGACCAGGCGTTTGGATATTTCGCGATAAAGATGGTGAGCTCTCGACCCCCACGGACCCAGAGTTTCAACCCCAAACGGCTCAAATATATAGCTTGTATCTATGTTACTATATTTGCGCCGCTTGAAGCTCTCTGCTGATAACGCAGCGCCGCCAGCCTTATTTATTGTTTCTAAAAAGAAAAATATATATATATAAATTGATTATTGATTCTGTATATTTGCTTATTATATATGGTAGCCTCTAGTGGCACATTTTTTCTAATATTGTTACTTAATCTGCGGATAGTGTAGGCTGCAATATTGTTATTATTTGTGTACCTTTGTCAAACTTATGATTTTGTATTGTAGCTGTTTATTGTCCCTTATAAATAAAAATAAAATAAATAAGTACTTTGTTCTTTATTATGATATTATAAAAATTAAATACTAGTGTAACATTATTTATAAGGGATAGTGAAGATTTAACCTCCTGAGTGTAATAATGCAAAACGTAATGGACCAAAATCTTTATCTTTTTACAGAATTTAAAAATATCTAATTACTTGTCCATGAATTTCTCACACTGATTTGCGGGCTTATAGTTGGACAGAGTACATCCAATACAGCTAAGAAGATACCATTGCGATTAAATTAGCTGTCAACTAAAAAAACTTTACCATAAAACATTATTAAATAATTATTAAAACGAATTCGTTAGAATGAATAAACAACTGCTCTCACTCGCATTCGTATGCATCGATAATACCCTGGCGCTCGCACTCACAGCGAATCTTTTACCAAAGAATACTATTACTTAACCGTGTCTGGGGGATGATAGACCCTTCAGATCGGTCTGGCTGCTAATAATATATTAACTTGAGTCAAGTCATTGAAAGTTATGTATGTTGGGTATCAATTCAAATTTGTCGCGGTATATTCAAGCTTCGAATTGGACGTTTTCATTAATGAAATAGTGAAGTTAAATTGGTAGTTCACACTACACACAGCATAGACGCCCACACTGCCACTAGCAGGATCAGTATGCATGGCAGTTCAGCTGGGCTTAGACCACAGCTTAAAAAATAACAGCATAATAAAACAAACATTGTATTGCCACTTTTATTTATAAAGTTGTTCAAGTGATGTGATCGAACATTGAGATGAGATTTTGACAAGCTTTACGTTAAGTTAAGATGGATTTAGGCAGACCTTAGACACAAGTCTAGGTCTTGGGTCCACAAGGTATTGTTTAAAAATCAAGTGTGAATTTTATTTAAACAAAAGAAAATAGACAGGATTTTATTTGACATTAATTTTAGAAATTTTTCTTATTTAAATTGTATCTCTTAACTTTCTTATTTTTTTATAATTATGTTGTAGTAAGTAAAGTAGTAATATTTTAAAAATATCGAGAACATTGAAATATGAGTCTTATCACGATATTGCGTGAAAATACCAGATATTTGAGCAGAAGATCTCGTAAAATCCCTTCAGTCAAAGTAAGAATATTATCAAGTATGGTTCAAATGGTGACAAAGCTGCGCTAAGTTGTGTCCTGAATCACAGCACAGTGGACCGTGGGAGGTGTCAGAGCACGTTGATTGTGTTACCACCTGCATTAGAGTAAGCAGGGACTGCCGCCTCTACGTAATAATATTTTGGACAGTTGGGATTCTACACAGAATATACCTATAATATGTTTATGCATCATTTTTACATACATAAATAATGTAGATTACTAAAAATCTCACGTCTAGATCTATGTAAACTACTATAGTAATAAGATGATTTTTGGACATTTCACCCAAGCAATAACTGGCTTTGTCTTAGAATAAAAAACACCCTACAATAGAATCTAGCTAAATAAAAAATTAATAAAGTAGACGAAACTCCTGAGCAGAAATATTAGGTATGCCCTGGATTAATATACATTGCCACAGTGATCGAACGGTTTAAAGCTCGCCTAGCGACCGTGGGACCTGGTGGTGTTTCTATGTTTGAAAATATCCGTAGCCTTAGATTGGTGATGAGCTCATGAGATGGCGATGATGTTCACCACCTACTGTCACTTTGGAACGTAAAATATCTTCAGTGAATTGTTACCATTCAGCTCAGTAACAACTGACCGGATTTTCGGTACCTATAATGTATAGTTACCTTAGTTAAGAGAATATACATACATAGGGTAATTTATATTCCAGGAATTCAGGTAAAATTGCGGAGGACAGCTAGTTTATTTAATAATCCTACACAAAAAGATATGTGAGCTGTCAAAAATAGAATTGGTCTAAAAATTATCCATTAATGGATACATTCGGACACGAGGTCCGTTTTTTTTATATAAGAAGCTTATTTATTTACCTGAGATAAATCAGTTCAAAAGGCTTGTGACCAAAATACCCTTCAAAGACCTTTCGTAAGCCTCTTTAACATTACTGATGCAGTGTCTACCAAACTGTGTACAAAATATATCAACTTCAAAATTACTAACTGTAACTTTATAATGCTTAAATTTGTAAGCAAAATTTATATCAATTTTGTCGCGTAAGGATGTTAGATAACTTCCATTAACGAGCCCGAGCAAAGTTTGCGGTACTTAATCCATGACTTAATAGCGAACCAGCGAATCGATTAAGCACTTGCCCTTCGCTACTGCTTTAACGCTGAACTCAGCACAATGTAACCTTCATCTTGTCTTCATCGCTAGTGATACCTTATACCTTTTACCTATTTAACAAAAAATTACACTTTGTGTATTCAAAGGTACGTGTGATATTAGGTTGTTCTTATAAAAAAAATGTTAAAACTGATTTCTTATTATATCTACTGCCGGTTCCACACAGAAAAGGAAGTCCATTAAAGTACAAAGAGTATATATAGCAATATGGGGAGGAGTGACAACTGGCTCTCTGGTAAATTTAGTTAAACATTAAAAAATAAGGAACCGATCACTATCGACTTTTGCCGAAATACTAGCCCAGATAAAGTTAGCTCCCAAGTTTTATGAAAGAATCATTACTACCACGCTTATTTTATAGGTACTATTAAGTTTTTAAATAAAACACATTACGCCCGTACAAAACGCCCGTAACGCCAAAGACATTATCAAAATGCGAGGTACGACGCTTTTATTTTAATTAAATAATTAAAATTACATACATTTTGTATTGAATTATAAACCGTTTACTATAAAATTACATACAGAGATAGCTTTCACTGCCCAACTTTCAGTGTTGACAGTATTATAATATAAACAACTTTTGCTATGTGACCAACTCTGAAAACGTGAAAATACTGCTGTTATACATTTATTTGGTTGAGTAGGTATCGTACTTTTGTTTGGAACGGGTGATTAAAAATAGCTCCGTATAAATAAAGCTAACAAAAGAATTACTTAAGTATCAAATAAAATATGAGAGACGTTAATGACTTGACTTTATTTTTGTGGGTGATTGCGCAAGCTTGGCGCAAACACTCTTATGACATTATGATAGAGCGATGAGTAGTCAAGAGCCTATTCGTTTCACATCGATCACGAGAGTCTGCCTCAAGTCTCAGTCTCAGCTGAGTAAGTAGCTACAATTACGCTCAGGAACGTTGATTAATGCAATAACGTTACGTAATTGTATACTGGTACTAAAACCAAGGAGTATTATTTCAACCAACTACATTAAGAAGTCAGATTACTTAAAACTAGCTCTGCACAAAAATATTTAAGAAATAAGTTAATACAGATTAAGGAACCACACGGGTTTTTATGTCAATGGGTTCTTGGCTACTGCTATTGATTTGAGAGATAACATTTATACAATAGTGTATATACATATTTGTTATGTTTTTTATTGATATATTATTGAAAACCTACTGTATTTCTGACTTCGATTCAATTTATTTAAACTTAAACCAGTTTAACATTTCGTTGTATGGTGGTATTACCTAGTTACTTGTTCTAATTTCAAGCTGTCAATATTTAATTAAGCCAAAGCTAAATCTCATTTCTGGTCAGTTAATATTGTTGTTGGAAATATAATTATGTGGTCGTATGTGGTCGGTAAAATAGATCATTCTACTCACCAGGTAATAGGTACATACGATGTACAACTCTTTATATTATATTACTTATAACAATTTCATTTGTAAAGTGTGCAATATTTTCATGGCACTTTCATAATCATAACCGTGATCGCAATTCACTTTAAAACTGTCCACTTACGAGATATTTATTATATATCTCGGTTATCCCTGAAGAGTTCCCGTCCTCGTCCCCCAATGCTTCCTGCCATTATTGCTTCAGGCCACTCGCATTATTCTTTCAGAGATACTTCGCGTCTAATTAAGGAAATTGTATTTGAATATAAAACAAAGAACCCGGGAATCTCGTTATTCAGACTTTGGTATCTTTTGTGTTTACATAAATTATATTGGATTGGTTGGGAGGTAAAGTATATGTAATGAATTGTGAAAATTGTCATAAATTGCGCTAAATAAGACGTAAAGAAAAATAAATAAAAATGATCACAGTAACCTGCAAAAAGGTGCCTTTACATATCCAATAAAAGCTATTATATTATTAAGCTGATGGGTTTTTTTTATTTCACATTGTTAATTATTGAATAGAAAATTGCATTTGGTAGTGTTATTTTATTTCTCACCCAAAGATTTACCCCATTAGTAGGGGCGAGGGAGCAAGTCACATGTTTTGGCCAAGTATTGATAGGAGATAAGATTAACCTAACCGAACCGAATGTTTCCGTTATCTCGCCTTGTTTCCTTTTGTTTCCGAGAGACTGACCCGATTTGATTATTGTCCAAACCCTCCCTACGAAATTGGAAGACCACTTATTCATAATCTGCTATAAAAGATTTTCGAGAGTAAGTCATATCTTATTTTTTGAGAACACCAAGTGTGACCTTTCCCGACTTATCATCAGTTTGCCAACTTTTTGGATAGATGGGAATAATAGAAGGTTTCCTATTTAAATTTTGTACTTGCTTGTTTTTTCGTTCCCCGACGGTTGACACGGCACTGTGTGATACGAGTATGTACATACTATAGATTGATGAATAAAAATGCAATGGCATTCAACCGACGCGAGCGCGACGCGAGCGCGACGCGAGCGCGACACAACGCGCTACGCACTGCATAAACGTGTAAGTACCAAAAAACGTTGCATTGTAGTAACAATATATTGTTGGTTGGAAAATTTAACTGTAGTTTTTGCTTGTGTAATTAATAGACCCATGAATGTACAACTTTTTCTGTATTTACAATTTGTTATCATAAATAAATATCCGAGTTATTGTCGGGCTAATCTTAACCCAAATAATAATTATATCTAACTTCTTTTGGAATAACCCTTAATGTCTGTATCTCTGTAAACCTTAACTTGTTACTTAGTACATCCTACGCTCGGTGCGCGGTTCGACACGCATTTGGCCGGTTAATAATTATTTTTTATTAGAAATTTCGTATTCAAGAAGTTGAATTGGATTGTAATCAAAAATTGCTTTGACGGACATGAAAATATGATACGAATTGAATGGAAATAATTCAAAAATTGTTGATGGTATCACAGATATAAAATTCACGCATATAAAATGCACACTAAAGCACGTGCAATAAATTTGGCTACGACTTCGTCTTTTTGTGAGCGGATCAGTGGCAGCCCATCCCATATAAAAAAAAACATTACCATCATCCATAAAAATAGAAACTTCGTTGCTCTTCTCAATTAATCTAAATTAAATCAGATGAATGGTAACATTAAGTTCATAAGTACCATGATAAAAATTACATAATTTAAAAACATCAAGATAAATACTTTGAATCTATTCGTTGTGCGCACAAAATAAATAATCGATATAAATTCGAAACATGCTAAAATTTGTTATGATTGCATTTGGTTTAAGGATTGATTAAGGTTTAGCCGAGAACGACATCAACAATTACTACTAATTAAAAACTGTTACCAAATTAATTATCTACGAAACATAAGATTTGAGTTTGTTTTAATTAAGTAAAAGCAAAGTTAATGTAGGTTGTAACTAAAACACGGCACACAGAGAGTTTATTGTTGATACTATAATTGGGATCAGTTATACGTTTATTGCGGCTTTAGTATACATACTTACAATAGAGTTGGTTACTATTATGAAATGTAGGCTTGCTTGCGTGTAATTTCAATGTTGATTTTATTGTATTTATATATTTTTGCTGAATAGACTTTAATGAAGTTGACTATAAATAAACTTTGGAAGCTACCTACTACAAATTTCTAGTACTTATCTATTTTTTGTACCCACTATAATATATCTTCTATAATATGTAGGTATAAAAATATAGATCCTATCAAGTAAATCACAACACAAGAATGTACCTACGTAGTATATTGCTAATATCGTGTTGAAACAAACTCACAATTTACCCTCGTACGTAAACACGTAGATACCCTTATAAAAATCAATATAGACAGACCTCTACATCTTAAACATAATATCCATTCAATTTACATCGCCTATATTTATCTCGAGCATGGTTCGCCCCTCATTATTTAAAAGAAAAGATACGTGTGAAAGCTCTATCGATTATCCATTTGGCTTGCTTTGTTCCCAACACCGGGATTAAGGGAAAGATTTTCCATGGCCTTTGTAAGGAAGCGTCTAGATAATGTCCCAACGCAATCTCCTTTCGTAAACCGGAATAGTTGCGCTTTCAATTGGTTTTCTCTCAACTCTTGAGAGCTGTTTAATCCCCCCGTGTCAAATTGTACAAAGTTAACAAATATAAAACCCAAATTCAACTCTACATTGCCTTTGTTTTTAAAGAAATAATAAAGTGGCTCGCAGAAGTTAATTATAACTTCTGATATTGGATTAAAAACTACTGTTTCTAAAATAAACAAAATAGGTTTACCTTTGACACTCGTACAGTGGTAATTGAAGATATCACCGAAGGTGGCAAGCTCATAACACCCGAGAAGGAAACTAAATTTCAAGTGCAGTCTGCCAAAACATAGATACATTATAGACAACTATATTACTACACCAAATATGATTGGAGATACACAACTTACTTACAATAACAAAGTTTTACTTAGTGATAAGAGCTATCACTAAGTGATCTCTACCAGGCAATTTTTGAATGGGGAGGAGTTAAAAAAGTATTTTTTTGCGACAAAGAAACTATTTTCTCCATAAGCTGAGTTCATTCAACACAAGATTTTAACCCTTGACCCTTACGTTGTTTGCGTGAAAATCGTCTGCATAAAAACAAGATTCCAAACAACTTTACAATTAAATTATAGAAGGGTATACAAGTATTAATCACGACATCGATAATTTTTTACAGGATATCCGAAAGCCTTGACTGATTATAAAAAAAAATATCTAACTAGTACACCAACTTTATTTAGGTAGGTAATGTTTGTGTGTACCTTAATTATGCACAATGCATGATTTGTTACGCAGATTTTGTGCCTACGTGTTCTATCTGAATACACATAATGTCGCAAACACAAATAACGGAATACAATCGGTACTAATTATTATTTACGTTTCATACTATGTCTATATGAAATTACAATGTTGCCTCAATTATTTATTGGCTCCATACGCTGTTAGGGGATCAACTGAGAGCAATTTGTCAGTGTATCCTTGGTGATACACGAAGCTATTAGGCCATAACGACCTGGGAGCCAATTAGTGATGTTACCTGTTACCGGACCAGTGACACCCAGTTATTATTAAATCCAACGCCCACTGGTTTTTTTTAATCCGATGTATTGAAACTTTGATGTATTCACCACAATTCAAGTGTATATTCTCGATATTCCATAAAATTGATTTCAGTTGTTTTTGGATGCGTAAAGCTGGAAAAATAAACACAAGGTACTGAATATATTCTCTTAATTCTCACCACTTTGGTGTCTCCTCGTACTTTTAATATACGTGAACCTATAAATTGAAATTTCCAGTGAAATACTCACGCTTGACATAAAGCAAACTTTATAACTGAAGTAGTGACATTCGGTGGAAGTTATTAGGTCAAGAGCTATTGTCACGTGAAATTCGAATAGATTAATAAAGAATTTAAAAAATCAAGATTAAATATTTGAATAGGAATATTAAATTACTGAGCTAAAATAAAACATCTGCAGTTAAATTAAATATAATTTAAAAAATATGTTACTTTTTCGCAATAAAATTAATTGAAACGGTCTATGTAAATCCGAGGATTACTTTGAAATGAGAGACTTACAACAAGCCTTCGAAGTCAACTTAAGTCAAATGGAAAGGCAAAGCGTTTAATTGCGATTATAAACAGGTTGGTTTATGTCAAGATCAGGGATGGACTTTCCCAGTATTGCTACCTCACTTCGTTAGTGAAATTCGTCAAATCAAATTAAAGCAATTTCAAAGTGAAGTTCGCTTTGTAACTAAAAGTTAGGTGCCGTGCCGCTAATGCCCTTTGCAAACTTTTGGTATCGGGAAGATCTTCATTAAGCTACTGCTCAGACTTCCTTAACACACTATTAAAAGTGACAGAATAACTTTCATTTGGGCTTTACTAGTTTAACTTGTTACTTCTTTAACAGTAACATATGTTTTTACTTTAGCTTTTAATGGGGCCTTTTGCGCAAAACAGAGAGTTTTGCGCAACTAGAGTATTATTTTTGAAACAAAGATTTTTTTTTAAACATAGCTTACTCCTTTTAATAAATTGGTAATACCTATCATGCTGTTTATCTGTACTATCTATACTAATAATATAATAATAATATTATAAAGAGGAAAGATTTGATTGTTTGTTTGTTTGCATTGAATAGGCTCCGAAATTACTGAACTGATTTAAAAAAATATTTCACCGTTGGGAAGCTACACTATCCCCGGGTGACATAGGCTACATAATATTTTCATAAAGATTAGGGATCCTTACTAAAACTCAAATAATGTAACCCGAGATGTAAAAAAAATACCTAAAAAAATCCTTACATCGCGTGCGCTGCAAAACTATTGATGATAGAACAAAATAATGTAATACGACTTTGCAGAACACATCATTATCTACGAAAAATGTTGCAACAGCTTATGTCTAGCTATTATAGTTATGTCACAATCAGTGTTCTTTTATTTAAAAATTTAATTGAAATGCAGGCGCTAGAAAAGGCTCTTAATTTGTCCCTTGGTATTAATCCTTATCAAAATAAACTACTTCATATTCAAGACTGCTTTAATACCTTTATATATCTTTTAGAAGTCTGCAAGTTTAACCCAAAAATAAATAATGAATATTCTCATAATTTTCATTAAATTCAAAGAAAATATGAAATAGTTAAATTTTTAGATGCCTCTGGAAAATACTTAATTCTCTTCAATACCGAGGAGGACCCATAGCCCGGTGGTAGGGTTTGTAGTACCTACCTGCCTGGCTGGCTACCACCCTCAAGTTGAAAATCTGTCGCCAAACGTCTAATGGTGTGTTCCGGTAGCTGCACTTGAGAACCAGTTCCTTAGGCTTTGTGTGCTTACCACCTTCGGCCACATCATCACTTAACATAGTGAGATAGTGGTCAAACAAAGTAAAAAAAAAACAGATATTGAATATATTTAGTTAGAATATATTCTGAGAGATATTGCTCTGAGACGCTTTGAAGGGTAGTTTAGTTACGCATATACAAAGTAAAAGTCAAAGCCATTTATTGAGTTTAGGCCCTAGGAGGGCACTTATGAAGGTCGAATTTACTGACGTTACCACTGAAGTTACCTACTTCAGCTTTCAATGAATAAATTATGCGGAAGATCAGGCAAAGTATTTTATTGGCTAAGAAAAAAGTAAATTCTGTACGGTTTTTTTATATTATTGTTAGTAGATCATTAAAAAAAGCTATGTTAAAGTGACTGAAGGTTTTAATACTGATATTCTATCTCATTAAATCTGTTTTTCTAAGAATGTGTGAGTGCACGGGTGACATGTGCACGCGCATATTGTTTAGCCACCAGTCTCGTTAGCGTTTCGTTAGTCTCGATAGTGCATTTTGCAATGTGACTCAAAGCCCTTACAAAAATAAAGAAAAAAATACACACTTCTCTATAAAACCACAACTAAATATTGAGCTGAACATACTTCGTGAAATAGTATTGTACGGTATTTATAAAATAAAAGGGCACACAGTAAACAGTCCACGTAAATAGAATACAAGTAAATCGTTTTCAAATCTTGATAACAGTAACTGAACAAACACAATCACAATTTTAATTTACTTAATCGATCGTATTTTATACATACTGCTTCAGCCTGTTTGTTCATTCATTTCTAATCCCAAAGTCGATTAAACAGAGTCTAGGTTTAATTAATCGGATTGTACAGGGATTTCTTGCAACGAAACTAAAGTAGTGGTGCAGGCGGCCACTTCCGACAATGGTAAATTGTTAGCGGCACTTAGAGCGCATGCATTCGTTAAACGTGGTCCACTACTCTAGCTGTATTTATCTATATACTTTTAAAAACCTTTGGTTGGTCAGAAACTGGCTGATGACAAATATAATAAAAACTGTAAAAAAATATACTATCATACCAACTAATAAAATTATTTAAATACTAATACAAATGGGAAAGCGAGGTTGTTTGTTTGACCTCTAGACGCATCAACGGCACAACTGATGGTGATGGAATTTGGCATGGAGAGAAACATAGGCTTCTTTTTATCTCGTGAGCTCGGGTAGAATGGCGGGGGACAGCTCCATTGAAATAAACTGAAGATCTCTTAAAATAAACAGAACTCCCTCCAAAAAAATACTAGATTTGGAAATGTCAAGGTTGAAAAATTGTGATTAATATATCTAAAGCCGTTCTGAATTTTTTAAGACTTTCTATAGAATGCTTCTCTTGTAAATTTGACATCCAATGTAAATCCAAGAGTAGCATTGGGGAGCATTGTTTTAGAAAGACCAATTAAAAAGTTTAGTAAAAGGATAAAAATGTTAATAAGGACGAAAAGTTTTGTAAACGTGACACTCGGGTATAATATTGGGACTTAAAAACCAGTTAAGTATATGTTTATGCGTCATCTACAATATTTTTATATGATTTATGTGTATTTATGTGATCAAATAAGTAAGTTAGAACACCCATTTTTATGATACGTTCATCTGATAATTTAATGAAATTACAAAATTATTTGGTGGCAAAAGTCTGATTATTTTGCCACACATTGGAAGGTCATGAAGCATAATATGGTCGAACATAAAAAAATCATACCTAGAGTAAATAACTAAAATTTTAAATAAATATTCTTAGCCTGTGGGCTATGTTTTTTCCTGAAATAAAAAGTATTCATTTTTTTTTCAGTATATGAGCTATCTATGTGCTGAGTTTCACCTTAATCTGTTTAGCCATTACAGCGTTATTGAGTACCAAACATCTCTACAAGTGAAGGAAAGGTGCCGAGCGCCATTACCGAAATCATTTATGGGGCCAACCTTTGCGCTCTATCCAAAAAAGACGGTGGTATAAGACCCATCGCTGTGGGTAATAATATCCGTCGTATGGCCTCCAAAATTTGTTGGCGTCACATTCTCCCTCAAGTTTCGGAATTATTTCAGCCTATTCAACTTGGTTTTGGCTCAAAGGGAGGTTGTGAGGCAGCTGTTCATGCGGCTCGGACCTTTCTGTTAAATAATGGAGGTGAAGTTTTGTTTAAGGTTGACATAAAAAATGCATTTAACTCTGTCGATGGGGCCGCTCTGTTAACGCAAATTAAGGATATCTGTCCTGACTTATATCCATACCTTTGGCAATGTTATGGGCACCCTTCAAAACTGTTTCTTAAGGAACACTCACTTATTTCTGCTGTGGGTTGTTAACAGGGTGACCCTCTCGGTCCAGCCATCTTTAGTTTGGCAATTCATCCAATCATTTCCGGTTCATAGTCTAAATTTAATGTTTGGTATTTAGACGATGGCACCTTGGGAGGTGATGCTAGTTCTGTTCTCAATGATTTTAAATCACTGATCGAATTTTTTTAAATATTGGCCTTGAATTTAACTGCTCCAAATACGAGCTACTTATTTCAGATTCTGTTACTGAATCTGAAAAACTAAAAATTATTCAAAATTTTAATGATTTGGCACCTAACATTAAATTACTATCAAAGGAGTCACTTCTACTTCTTAGTGCCCCTGTCTTAGACGAATCCATTCCTGGCTTCTTTGAGCAAAGGATTCACAATTTTAACGACTCATCTAATCGGCTATTTGAAATCAATGCGCATTATGCATTTTTTATTGTAACATTATGTCTATTTGTGCCTAAGTTTACTTATTTACTCCGATGTACCCATTTTTTTAAATTTGATCAAATATTAAATACGTTAGATAACATGATTAAGATTCCTCTGGCTAAAATCCTAAATTGTTGTTTTAATTAAAACAATGTGTGGTCTCAGGCCACCCTTCCCGTGTGTTATGGTGGTCTAGGAGTGCGGAAAATTTCAGACATTTCACTGCCGGCATTTCTGTCGTCGGTATATAGTGTGGGTGACCTCGTTGGATCTGTTTTAGACCCATCTATTGGATCCGTTGAGGTTTCACCTGTCCGATGCCAGAAATGCCTGGCAAGCAGCTTGTCCGGGCACAAATATTCCGTCGCTAACGTTAAGTCACTCTCAGAGAGAGTGGGACAAGCCTCTATGCGAAAAAACTTATCAAAATCTATTTTCCAATTTTTCTTCAAATTCGGACCGCGCACGCTTGTTAGCTGTCTCTGAGAAGGAATCGGGTCACTGGTTGCAAGCCATTCCATCTACAAACATCGGTACTTTGTTAGACCGAATCACTTTAAGTTTATCCATTTGTCTCCATCTTGGTTCCAGGACCAATCATCCTCATCGCTGCCGCTGCGGAGACTTTGTCAACGCGCTCGGCCACCATGGGCTTTCGTGCTCTTTAAGCGCCGGCCGTTTTTCACGCCACGCGGCTCTTAATGATATTATCCGTAGGGCTCTTGTTGTTGCCAACGTGCCTTCTGTACTAGAACCAGTCGGAATTGCGCGTGACGATAGCAAGAGGCCGGATGGTATGATTTTGATCCCGTGGAGTGTTGGTAAGCCGCTGATGTGGGATGCCACGTGTGTTGATACACTTGCCCCTTCCCACTTACTGGCAACTTGTAAAGTCGCTGGGGCAGCCGCCCCGGCGACCGGTGCTGAAAAATCCAAATTTAAAAAATACGCTTGTCTTGGTTCTAATATTTTGTTCATGCCATTCGCAGTGGAAACCATGGGTCCGTGGGGGTTCGAAACTCGCCGATGTGCTCGGATTTTATCATCCAAGCTCATCGAGGCTTCGGAAGACCGACGGGCTGGGAGCTTTTTCCGCCAACGCATAAGCTTGGTCATCCAAAAAGGGAACCTTGCCTATCGACAGCAGCGAGGGCTTTGAGGATGTTTTCTATATTATCATAGTTTGTATTTTATACATTGATTGTAAATATTTGTTGTAAATAAACATACATAATAATATTAATATTATACGAGAGACTAATTGAAAGTCCATATAAAAGAAGTATGAAATTAGGCAAATTTTCACAATAATGTTGTTTCTTTATAATTTGATTTAGAACCTTTGTTGGACAGTTCATACGGATCACAGCTGTTTACGTGAACATTTTGTCCGCTGTATAACAAAGCCAATATCTGTAAAAGTTTTGGCGCACCACCCTATTATTTATTCAGAGGCTTCTACGTTTCTTTAACATTCGAGAGCTTAGCTGAGCGTTATTAGAATAGAGCCGCCGGTCCCGGCACGATTGGCAACAATTTTTCCCGGGCATCCACAGTTTTAGTATATATAATTAAAAAAAAACAGTTAAATAAAGAACTTTATATTTTTGAGTTATTTAGAAAAATCGAGGTCTTGTTTTAGTTCAATTATACAGGTGACTTTGTTATCCCTTATAAAATTCAAATATTATGATGTTTAGTGAAAATAAGAAATTACTTATATTTTTTTTAGTATCTCTCAGTACTAAAATATTGAGATATAGCATCACAAAGTTGTACCAAAAAAGTCCACGGTTATCGATATTGCGCGCCGTACACTACACATGTCCGCGGCCCCCCACCCACCGCTCGCCCCTGCAAATGCAGGAATGAAATCATTGATAACAATTTTAACGTTGTATTTACAATTTCACGTTTCAAGTCAAGCACCATCTTGTGTTATTTTACGCTATTGTTGAATGTATCGATTTTGTCCTTGATCGTTTTGTTCCGCTAGATGGCATTGTATTGTAAAGTAATCATTCTATGTTCAAAACTAATCTCTTTTAATTGTTTTAAATAATTGAGTTCTCAATCACTATGTAATCTATTTATGGACATTATTTAATTCTCTTATTTTACGCTATTTTTGGATGTATCGATTTATCCTTGATCGTTTTGTTCCACTAGATGGCATTGTATTGTAAAGTAATAATTCTATGTTCAAAACTAATCTCATGGTTTTAAATAATTGAAATCTCAATCACCATGTAGTCAATTTATGGACATTATTTAATTATCTTATTTTACAATACAAAGATATCTAGCGGAACAAAACGATCGAGGACAAAATCGATACCTCCAATAATTGCATAAAATGACACAAGATGGTGCTTGTAAATTGGAAATACAACGCTTCGCAATCATAAGTTTCACATACTGTTAAGTGATAAGAATGTTGCACGAACGTAATTAATCGAATACAGCTAAATAATAAACACGGTAGTTAGTTATGACGATAAGCACACACCACCGCCCTCCACCGCGGATTGTGGTGCCGTGTGCAAATCACTAGACCTTTAAAAATAAAACTAGCCATAAGTATTTTGCGTTCAGGCGTAAAAAAAATTATCAACTTACGTTCATTTTTCCATTTCTCTCTAAACAGTCTAGCTCGTTTTTGCACATTGTTTTTTAATTTTTTTAGCACAACAGACATTCTCACTTCTCACTTCCTCAAATGCACGCACACACAATTTACAGTTTTAAGTTTTCGTGACTTTAGGCCTCCTCCTCCAAATGCACTCTACGTTTTATATGAACTATTTCATATTTGCGCAGGCGGGGTACACTTTTGGCTTAGTATTCGTATAGCCTCTGGCTATACGAACTACTGTTTAGGCTTTCACCACTCAAAATGTAATAACGCACCATTTTACAGTAGGTACTTGCGGTGTGAAAACGTTGTAGTTACATTATAAACAATAGTGCGGCAAAAAGACAGGCCGCGGCGCGGGCGCGGCGCATGGGAACACGGAACTCGGCACGGGTGCTGGTCCACTGACTGGCACTGACTGACCGTGACCCACTAACCGCCGGCCGGCCGAAGCATATGGCCGCCCGCAAGGGTACCCTCCCCGCTGCTCCCGCACTTCCCCCGTTCTCTCATTCACTGAATTGCGCGGCAAGCATAGTATTCAATGTTTGGCTTAGTAACCACACTGGATGGATAATTCGTTCAGGAAAATTAATTTAATGTAAAAATTTTACCTACCTATTTTTTTTCAAAAATGTAATCTTTTAACAGTACCTAATGCCTAGAAAAAAATTTGAAGATAGTACAAAAGTCATCCTGTATACTAACAGTATGAAGTGTGGTTGGGTGCTTACACCTACGTCGTAAACTTTGTAAATATTTATTTAACTTGACAGGCCCTTTTCCACCTTTTTTCATAATTATATCAAATATTCAAATGATAATAATTATATATACATATAGTGGATGCTCATAATGTATGTTTTTTTATTTATTTTGACGGTACATATCCCTAGCATTATCTACTCATGTTAATGTGAATGTTAATTGCAGCTTACTCTTATGTGCATGTTCAATATTTAAACATAGGTAATTTTATGCTATCAAAGTAACTAAGAGTACTAAGAGAATCAAACTAGCTACATTGTAGTTTAAACTACAAAATGTTTCCCCTCATTTGATTCTTCTACAATTTAATCAAGCTAAATGAAACTATACATGTAGGTACAGTTCATAACATTCATAAAAATCGTGCATTTTATGGACGGCGACGTCAGATTTAGTTTGTAACACGCGAAGTGGCAGTCGATAGTAACATTATAGTAACTTGGAATGAGGTGACTATGGTTGACCATAGTTAGAAGTTTTGTTATTTTAAAATCGTTTGTGAGCAAAAAATATACATAGGAAATTTAATAGGTATGAGGGAAAAAATTACATTTAACAAAAAAAAAACCGACTCAAAAATGAGATTCCACTAAAAAGCATATCTATGTAGGAACTATAATCTAAATGTATAATTATGTACCATTTTGAAGTCAGCGAAACACTAGTTTCAACTTGCAAGTAAAACCTACAGTGGGTTTTACACATATAAATACGGTTAAATACTTACTCAATTATTGTGTGCTCGATTGTTGTTTAATAAGTAAACAATAAATTCAATTTATAGATCAAACAGCCATGATTTCCTCTGCGACCTAACCACTAAGTAAAAAGATTGAAAGCCATTGACCTGACCCCATATCTTATTTCCTTTGTTTCCGTAATCTGAACCGCTTACCCTGCCGAGGTTTTACATAAAAATGAAATAAGATTTGAAGAGCGTATCGTTGACAGACAAAATTGGGTCTGACTGAACCCGGACCAATTTAACCAAAACCTGTGCATATTGTGTGTAACCGTTTGATGTCGCGGCTGTTTGCTGCGTCATTAATCGTCACGTCGTTGATGGATAGCTGTTGTTGAAAGCAATTTAACGGTTATTGTATGTTTGCCTGTTCAATAATTGAAAAAGTTTTCATATCAAATAGAGGATTCAGTAGGGAAACTATGTTACGTTTACGAACTCAACCGATAACATGAGACAAATTGGTTAAAGAAAGAACGGTTAACTAAATGTGATTAAGTTTGTCACATAAAAATATCAAGCTATTAGTAGTTTTAGATATATACGTATAATCTTATTGTTAAATTCCTTTAGGAAATGGATTCTTTCTTCTATAGCCCTAATAAATGCGAAAGTGTGTTTGTTAGATTGTCATTCTTTCACGCAGCTACGGACCGACGTTTTTGCATATACTTAGGAGTATATAGTTTATGGACCAGATATAGGCTACTTTTTTCCCGTGAATGCGGGTGAAACCGTGGGGCGAGAACTAGTTGTAGGTATATATTTCGTATGACTATCAGATTTGATATCGAGAGAATTGCGTAAGTATTTTCGTTGTCAATTTTCGTATACGATAATGAAAATATGAATTATTGTAATAACAAGGAGCACAAATATACCTTTCCCATAAATATATAATAGAATTTATGAATGTGGATTAGCAATCATCCGTGTAATAATATCCTAACAGCGACAGGTTCATATTAGAGGTAGACAAATTGATTATTATACCTGTAAGCGCTTAGATTGACCTTTTATTATTAGAACTATGAGATATTGGAATACATATGCACCTATCCAAGAACCGTAAGACAAATAAAACTTTATAAATAAAACAGCAAAGAAAAGTTAAAGTAAATTCAGACTGAGTTTGAATAGCACATAAAAGAGATTTGTAAAGAGATGGCGCATTGCCGCGGTTCACATAACGCTATGCGCTTGAACTTCGCTTAGTGCATTCAAATAGGATTTTTGAACATGCACAGCGGCAAGGCATGGCGAAATCTTAGCTGGCCATTTAAGATCTGAGGAATACCTATAAAATTAAAAATAAAATAATATTATGATAATTTATGAAGATATGACCGTAAGTTTTTAATTTTACATTCATACTTTATCTCAAGCTAACAAACTGTCAAATCTCTTTTTCGTTGGCGTTATGCAAAGATGCAGAGGCTTTCATAGATTTCATGATAACCCTTTACCTTTTCACAAGCTTCGCCTCTTTTAGAAATATATATTCTATTCAGAAAAGCAAAGACCCTCCTCTACTTACTGTAAATTTAATAAGAAGGTGCAACTTAATTAAAATGCATGAAAACACTCATATTTAAACGACGTTGCCGTTAAAATTGTAATACATTTCTAACTCCAAGTTTCTAAATTCAGCTTTCACTCAGAACGGGGCTTGGAGGATTAACTATTACAGAAAATGCTTTCAACGAGAGTATTACGCCTTAAGCAATTTGTTTTCGTTACTTTAAACCATCTCATTACTTATAATGTCTAGTACGAAATGCTATTAAGTTTTAATTTGTAACCTTTAGAATCGAGAATAACTCGTAGTTGGAAAACTATCTTACCTAAAAAGGTGTAAGATTGTTTTGGGTTGAAAAAGAAACGAAAGCGTTTTATCTACATAGGTAATCCTCCAGCATATAAACGACGTCTTTATTTGCCATGTTATTGTTACAAGGCGTTTTTTTTTCTATGTTAACCTATAATAGTGGAAAGCGAGGTATAATAACGAGTCGCGGAAAGCGAAAGTCATTTTCGAGCAGGTTTGATCACGAAGGTCGCAGCGAACTTTCGTAGGCCACGGCTGACGTAGCGACCGCAACCCAAGTAAGCAGTTAATATTTTCATGATCGAATATTTCTAACGATTTCTTTATGTAATATTATGAAATTCATGGTAGGCAAACTGAACGTTATTATTCCAACGTTCATTCCTAGTAAGTAATATCGCCAGCCCCTTTATTGGTTTTCAATATCATGTAATGTTTATATTAAGATTTTCGAGTACGTTTCAATTTACCTACAGTTATATACAAGAAAATACATTGAACATCATGATTATACATTGAAACACATAACATAGTTAAATACATGTAGAATTATTACAGAGAAGACACGATTACGTAAAACTTATTCGAAAACTTCAGTTAGGTATAATTAGTAAAGAGTGGGTTCCTAATAAATTGAAATTGTTTTCTTTACAAACAACATTTTACTTTTTGATTTAAAAAATAGGTAAAGTTTAGTATCATCATCATGATGAAAGGAAATACTCAAATGAAAATGGATTGCTTTGATATTACTAAACTCTCAATTAGCTACTACCGGCCACTACAAAATAATAGTCTTCTGTAGAACTTTGCAGTAATTTTCTAACTGTGTTGGTGAATTATTAAGTGGCCACACTACCGATAAAGTCAATATTTCCCGCAAATGCGTAGAGTACGCGCCGTGAGAGGTCGACGGGAAACTTCAATGAGTGCCCCTCTATTTAATGTGGGGCACCAATATGTCACATCCCATAAACGCAGCGAACTTTAACTTTGTATGTGCTACAGCCTGTAGCCTACAGGCCACCGTGGCCTACACACGAGTATGTACAACGAAGTGTTTACAAAGCAAACACATAAACATTGATATACCGAAGATAGTTTTATAGCGAAGAGCAATGATGTCACTGCATTTAAATTATACATGCAAGAAACACAATGGAGAGCTATTTTAAGTACTCTCTAAGGTTGTTTTGTTTACAGAGACTTTTTGGAACCAATTAAAAATTCTCGTTCCAAAGTTCAGTAAGCTCGTTATTTTAAACAAAGTTAAACATGCATGAGATGTTACTGGCAAGTTACTACTAACTTATTTAAAGCACGTAAAACCAAACTTTATTATATACTTAAGTATGCATATACTACTTCTTGCGTCTTTGGGGGAAACTTTCATCATTTCCCCTTCAATATTGATACTCAGATCAAATATCGAAACTCCTCTTTAGAAAACTTGAAGACTTTGTAGTAGCTATGGGCAAATGTAAGTGGATAATTTGAAATGTAGTTGTAGGTACTTGAAAATTTGCTCCAAGTTTTGTTATTTTGGGACTACGAACAAGATGGAGGGCTTAGTAGCGGTTCGATGATTTTAATTAAAATAAATAACATAGTTTTATCTTATCTTCTAAATGATAGAGTGGTTGATTGATTGTCATCTTTTTACAAGCTTTTATTTAGTTTTTATAACTGTAACTTTTTAGAAAATGATGAAATTAAATGACATGCTGGAAATATTTGATGATTAGATTGATTCAAACACAAGCTAGGAATGTAAGTCGTAACTAGTACAAAAGGCCCATATAGCATTCAGGCTGCAAATGAATCCGTAGCATTTAGTGCTCCTCTAATCTCATCGATTTGTGTGATGGCTTTGGACATTTGCTTTTGAATGAGGATTCAATTATAATTTCATATTGAGACAAAAATCCTCATCGGCTCGTATAACTTCTGTGCGGTATCTGGATTCCCTTCAATAAAAAACTTATCTTCAAATGGACTGTATACTATATTTATTTCACTTTGTATCTTGATCACTTATTTAATAACTCGTAAACTCGTGAACACTGGCCGACTAGATACAAAATTACTACTTTTCAACGTGAATTCTACTTTACTGTATTTATCTGAATTAATGAGTAAAAAGTCCAAAAATACTTAAATATCGACGTGTTACCTTATCGAGAGCCATACATAATTTTCCGATTCTGACTTTACTATGGATTAGATTTGGACTATGAATTTACATCATTTCACATTATTTATCTATGATCTACTATCTGTACCAAAGTGATTTTATCCTTAAACATTGCCTGTAACTAGGTCTTTCCAATGAATCTACGTTGTCGATACCAGCTTAATCAGCCTTAAAGATATAAAATATTTTGTACACAAAATGGTCAAAACGACATAAAGTTTTCATCGGAAAACCCTATTTCTCCGATATCCCTATTCTATCGGGTTAGATGTATATACACATACATAATACAAACAAGTAGCTCAAATAAAAACATATTCTTACGTACTGTCCATTGTAGGAAATAACCCAAATACACAGAAAATAAACATATCATAAACCAAGTTAAAAGGAGAAAGTCGTCTTGTTTCCCTTTCACACTATCGTCTAATCTGTGATTGGTTAATGCCAAAATCGGCCATGACAGCCTCTAAGTGAGACCGATATATGATGTACTATATAAAGAATAGAACAATAGAAGGAGAAAGCGATATCATATTTCTATTTTATACATTTTGAGTTAAGTTCGACTAATTTCATCATCTATCCGCAACATTCTCCCCTCGGCGCAGATCTTCGCAGCCTTCCTTACTAATTGGGAGGATGATGAGACGCCTAACTGGCCGTCAAGAAATTTCCCCTCACTGCTTTGTACTACACCGTCATGTGTACACACGTTCTATTAGACCCCGTAGCCATACATTGCGAAGTAATAATCCATCCGCAATTACCACGATATCACCCACCTCCGCATTCCGCAAAGATCTTTGGGCGTCGCCACGTGGTGCCAATGTAGGCAGGTACTCTTTAAAGTATTCTCCAACGTTTTTTCTTCCGTTGCCCTATGGTTACCCACATCGGGCCGAAACAATCTATCCGACAGTGTGAGAATGGTCTGGTGTACGTTCGTAGACGGAGCTGTGGTAGATTGCCTTTAACAGGTATTGTTGGATTAGCTTTCCGTATCTTACACCGAGTATACTGCTGTAGAATAGCTCTTACTGCTGGACGTAATCGAAGCACCCAGTATTTCTGTCGCAGGTTGTTGACCATCTGTTTCCTACCTACGTGGTTATGATTCTTATGTTCGTGTTGAATCATCAACCGTGTTAACGAGTGTGCTTCGTCCAGTATTGGTGGATCCTTCATGCAGTCTGAAACCATAGCCACGTTGATTGGACTGCTCACTTGCTTGGCGCGTTCATCCTTTGCGTCAGGCTTTCTGTTCAAGGAGACCCTTACTGCATCAATATTGAAATTCTCCTTGACGAGTTCATTCAGTTCGTCATTTCGGTTATTCGTTACTGAGCTTTTCTCGATCTCTTGAGCTGTTTGTACTTGTAACACTGTTTCGTTTTCATTTGTTACAACGCTTCTGGGTATGGATCCGTGTATAACCCATCCCAATCGTGTGAGTGACGCAGCTGGTTGATTTGCTTTTCCAGTCAACAATTTTCGTGTCACTATGAGCTTCCAGTTATCGGCTCCAATAAGTAAATGTGGTCTGGCGTATTCATAACATACGTCCTCTGATCGGAGCTTACATAGATGTTTTTGTTCTAATATGTCTGAACTTATCACCTGACTATCAAATGGTAAATTCTTCACTGTCCGTGCTTTAATCATATGAAAGTCAGTTTGGCCTTTTCCACGTAACTCGATGTTTACAATCTGACTATCCAAAACTCTCTGACTCGATGTGACTGCGTGGATATGTAACGCTCTGGTCGGGCCTTTCGCTCCGACCATCCCGGCAATTCCTTCATCGATCAGTGTTATAGTCGATGCCTCGTCGAATAACGCGTACGTATTTAGTTCCTGGCCGTTCTGTGTCTTAATTATAATAGGACACACTTTCAATAGCACTTGGTTATCAGTGGTTACATGTGCCGAAGCCGTATTTACGAAATGCTCGTTCTGAGTCGGTTCGCTTAGTGGCTCGTTATCCCTCTGCACATGTAACAGCGCGTGATGTGTATCACGGCACTCGTCTATTCCGCATTTCTTTGCTTTACACGTGGATCTTCTGTGTTTATTATTCATACACTGGAAGCAGACGTGTGCATCCTTAGCCCATTTCCATCGTTCTGAAATGGGCATAGCCGTAAGCTTAGCGCATTTAGTTGTGTCGTGTTCGGCTCCGCAACAGTAACATTCGTTCTTTTTTGGTAATGTTTCTGTTGTAGCATATACAGGAGCTTTGCGGTTACGATCTAATGCTCGATGTCGTGGTTCCTGTTTTGGACCAGTACGTGGTTCCAACGTATCCTTGGACGCGTATGCATGTTTTATGGCGTGCTTCGCTTCCCGCATAAAGAATCGTGATAATGTAACAATTTCCGGTTCTAATTGAGATCCAGATTCCTCTGCGTAGTTGCACCAATTCGATTTGAGGTGTGGACTCAGTTTATCTACTACTTGCTGCGCAAGCATGGGATTCTGTAGATATCCTTTTTTATCTACACAGCTTATCATTGTCACAATGTTCTGCAACTTGATCGCGAACCTGTTTAGTTCTTCAGATGTTCCACCTGGTCGCGGCAACTTCTTCAGCTCTTCAAACGCATGATTGATGATCATCTCTGGGCAACCAAAACATTGTTCTAATGTTTCCATGATTATCGTTGAATCGGTCGCTGTATACATTAATGCTAACACTGCTTCACGTGCATCTCCTCGTAAACATGTTCTCAATCTAGCAAGATTTTCTGCCGGTGTGAATCCGTAGAGGCTAGCAGACTCCTTCATGGCCGCTTTAAATGGTAGCCATTCTCCCTTAGCGCCGCTAAAGATAGGCAAATCTGGCGTACGCCTGGGTATCGGTCTACTTTTGGTCATGTGTCCTAAGATATCTGCTAGTCGATCAATCGCCCTGTCTCCTGATCGCATCGGAGTTGGCGATCTAGCACGACGTGGTGTATCCATTGTGATATGATTCGATGCTTGCGGAGAAGGTGGATCTGCAGCCTTCTCTCGTAATTGTGAGTGGTACTTCGCATGGTTTTCCGTACCGATGCTCTTGAGCTCTTCGAGCTCCCCCCGTACAGCACAACGCTGAAGCCAGTCATTGACTGTACGTTCTGTATCCACTGTCTCTTCTGCGCATGCGCTTCTCGATTTCTCGTGTATCGTAGCTACGTTGACGGCAAGTCTCTTTTCAACGAGCCTTATCTGAATCTCAGCTAGTCGCTCTTCAAGTTTTGCTTGGCGTTCTTCTGCGGCTTGGCTATCCTTTTCTGTGGCTTGTCTATCCTTTGCTTGGCGTTTTGCTTGGCGTTCTTCTGCAGCTTGTCTTTCCTTGATAAGATTTGTATGAATCTCGGCTAATCTTTCTTCTGCTTCAAGTTCAGCTAGCCTAAGACGCGTTGTAGAGCTGGCGGAGGAGCGATGAGAATGTACGGGTGAAGCCCGTGACCTTTTATCGGTAGCGCGCAGCGTGGATAGTCGCGGTGGTATCGTGTCGATCACGGATGGTTCAGTCGCGGATAGTGCGATCACGCCAGACTCACTAATCGAAGCGCGCCTGTGACTAAGCTGCGGATTTACAGGTGCGTTTAACGCAGACGAAGACGCGGGAGGTTTTTCAAGTAACCGTAGCCTCTCAGCCGCCTTACGAGTGCGGACGGGGCTTCTAGATGTCGACATCTTTAGGCGCAGATGCCTATATATAGACTCTACCTAACGTGGTACACCTTCACAACACCACACTATTCTACACAATACTTAAAACCCGAGACACCGATCGTTTGGCACCGTTAGGTGACCGGCGTTCAAGGGCCGCGGATGAGCCGCGTTATCGTTTGTCGCACCGTTGGGTGATGTTGCGTCGTCCTCTTCACTCGTTCTATGATATAGCGACGAACTCGTCACTCGTTCAGGATATCGAGACGAACTCGTCACCCGTTCCGAGATGTTAAGACGAATTCGTCACACGTTTGACTATGTACCTGTAGTCAAGACGAGCTCGTCACACGCTTAACGACGTTGGTGACAAACTCGCAACACTTTGTTCCTGTCGAGACGAACTCGTCGCACCGTTGGGTGATGTTGCGTCGTCCTTTTCGCACGTTCGAAATGTTGAGACGCACTCGATGCACCGTTTGGTGTTTTTCTCACGACGAACTCTTCACTGGGCGCCTCGAGACTAATTCGTCGCACCGTTGGGTGATGTTGCGTCGTCCTTTTCTCGCGTTCGGCGATCTCGAGACGAACTTGTTGCACCGTTCGGTGTTCTTCGCTCGACGATGTGCCGACGATCTCGTCGCACCGTTCGGTGTTCTTCACTCGACGGTCTCGTCGCACCTATGCGGTGTTGGTCCTTAGATGACCTCGTCGCCCCAATTTACTGGCTCTGATCCAATGTGTCATTAGAAACTGATCCTATCGCACCAAGTCATACGTTTAGATACGTTTATTGACTTGAGGATCTGATATACCTGCAGCCCCAATTCACTGATCATACCAATATGTGTCATTAGAAACTGATCCTATCACACCAAGCCATACGTTTAGATACGTTTATTGACTTGAGGATCTGATGTACCTGCAGCCCCAATTCACTGATCATACCAATATGTGTCACTAGAAACTCATCCAATGTGTCATTAGAAACTGATCCTATCACACCAAGTCATACGTTTAGATACGTTTATTGACTTGAGGATCTGATGTACCAGCAGCCCCAATTCACAATGTGTCACAGCAGCCACAATTCACTGATCATACCAATATGTGTCACTAGAAACTCATCCAATGTGTCATTAGAAACTGATCCTATCACACCAAGTCATACGTTTAGATACGTTTATTGACTTGAGGATCTGATGTACCTGCAGCCCCAATTCACTGATCATACCAATATGTGTCACTAGAAACTCATCCAATGTGTCATTAGAAACTGATCCTATCGCACCAAGTCATACGTTTAGATACGTTTATTGACTTGAGGATCTGATGTACCAGCAGCCCCAATTCACAATGTGTCACAGCAGCCACAATTCACTGATCTTGATCCGTCCTCGAAGTACCAAACTTGTGCGGTATCTGGATTCCCTTCAATAAAAAACTTATCTTCAAATGGACTGTATACTATATTTATTTCACTTTGTATCTTGATCACTTATTTAATAACTCGTAAACTCGTGAACACTGGCCGACTAGATACAAAATTACTACTTTTCAACGTGAATTCTACTTTACTGTATTTATCTGAATTAATGAGTAAAAAGTCCAAAAATACTTAAATATCGACGTGTTACCTTATCGAGAGCCATACATAATTTTCCGATTCTGACTTTACTATGGATTAGATTTGGACTATGAATTTACATCATTTCACATTATTTATCTATGATCTACTATCTGTACCAAAGTGATTTTATCCTTAAACATTGCCTGTAACTAGGTCTTTCCAATGAATCTACGTTGTCGATACCAGCTTAATCTGCCTTAAAGATATAAAATATTTTGTACACAAAATGGTCAAAACGACATAAAGTTTTCATCGGAAAACCCTATTTCTCCGATATCCCTATTCTATCGGGTTAGATGTATATACACATACATAATACAAACAAGTAGCTCAAATAAAAACATATTCTTACGTACTGTCCATTGTAGGAAATAACCCAAATACACAGAAAATAAACATATCATAAACCAAGTTAAAAGGAGAAAGTCGTCTTGTTTCCCTTTCACACTATCGTCTAATCTGTGATTGGTTAATGCCAAAATCGGCCATGACAGCCTCTAAGTGAGACCGATATATGATGTACTATATAAAGAATAGAACAATAGAAGGAGAAAGCGATATCATATTTCTATTTTATACATTTTGAGTTAAGTTCGACTAATTTCATCATCTATCCGCAACAACTTCTATGGAGTATTTGTAGTCCAATTATCAGTACCTAATAAACGTTGTGATGCCATTTTAATGTAGAAAATTATTATGCCCCATCCATAATTCCATCAAATATACCTATTTTTGTACGTACCTACTATATAAGTAAGTCACACACCATATCGTTACTCTCTATCGCAATTCTATCCACTACTCATATTCATCCAATCTAATATCAAACTTTTCCATTACCAGCTCAGAAACAAGAACATAAAAAGGCATAACTCACAGCAACAAACCTGACTCTATAGAGAGCAAAACTTTTCTGATAATACTAAGTAGTAAGCCGCAAAGTATTCTCCAAGCAGTAATAAACTTACCATTAAATGGATAGCGAAGTGGCTGCTATTGTCTTAATTGGGTTATGTGTCAGGTTAAAGAAGTATTGTTTTGTTTATCCCCCCATGTTTGCGAGATATATACCGTGACGTCTTTGGAACAACCTCCAATACCTACAAATTATGTATTAAAATTTTAATTTGTAAGTACGTGTTGGTTGGCGGATATTGCTTCCGGAGTAGCTACTATGAAACAGTCCACAAAAACTTAAATTCACTTAAGAGTTAAATTGTTGTTGTAAGTTTTTAAATTTAAATGTAAATATAAATATAAATTATATTTATTTATTAAATTATAAGTATATTTGTAACTATTTTGTTTCATAAACTATTTTAATATTTAGAACAAAGAACCAAAATACTATATCTATAATATAAAGAAAATCCTTGAAGCTGCCGCCGCTGCCGATGGGCAAGGTTCCCAGCAGGCAGCACCAAATTTTACGATGAACCGCTTTTCCTAAACGCCTTATTTTATTGAACATAGAAATGAAATGGGGAAAATAAAAGCATTCTCTATTAATTAGCTACAATTTTGCAAATTAGATTTTGTATCTGAATGCCATGTTGATTAACAACGTTACCTACATGTAAAAATATTCCTATGCCACAACACGCAAGTTCTCGTGACTGGAAGTTTTTTAATTAGTGTTTTGTCACATTAGCGAAGCCTCCGTAATGAAGTTCTATCTTCCTGCCAAAATTTGTGACGGAAACGGGATTTCAGAAAACAGGTAATTACGACAACGATGGCAATAGATGAGGAGCCCTTTGTATTTCCTACTCTATTTACTTAGCGGATTAGATACTAACTGCCTTTCACATGGAACTACTTAAATAAAATTTTATTTTATTGCATTTTATCTAGAAAGTTGGTGTAAAAAGTTATGATATAAATATAGTATAGATAGGAAAAAAAACACCAAAATTCAACCCCTAAGGGAGAAGTTATAATATGTTTTTATGTGCGTAACAGCTAGTACATATATTATATATGTAGTACAAACAAATAACTGTGGAGCTCGTAGATATTACAGAACTTGGTTTACTTTGCCTATTTCCTAAACATAAACACATAGGTACTCAACACACACACTCTCACACACACACTCACACACTCACACACGTATATTCACACATCCCAATTTATAAATTATATTAGATACTGGCCAGGGGTGGAGGGTTGGTAACCTGAGACACAGGATCCTCCTAGTTCAGGTACCAACCCGCCATAATTCCGATTGATTACTGATTGATTCTAGTACTAATTTTAAAATTCCATACTACTGTATTTTATTCGAGATTTGTTATGTAACAAGTATGGTGAGAAATAAACATTATTATTATTATTATTATAAATAGGTGAATAAAACAGCATTCTTGGAAAAATCCATTGAACGGCTCAAATTCTATTCGAGTTCTTGAGTTATTTCCGAGTATTTCAGGTATTTACATAAATAAAACAGTTAATAATTTTACCGACAGGCGCAGGTTTCATTGTGTTGATCGGGTTTTTTTTATTTGTTTCATTATTGCCCGACTGCGAAGAAAGGAGTTTTCTTAGCTATAAATACAAATAAGAAGTACGGAAAGTGCTAAAGTAAAGTCTTTCTCAAATGATTGTTCGTAGATTTACTTACCTACTACCTCGCATTGTTTAAGCTACAACTTATTATGGATCTTTAGGTTAAAATTTAAGAGTAGATAAAGTATCATCCAGAACCCAGATGAATAGAATTTTCTCTATATTTTTATATAGATATAAATATACTTAGATAGTAGAAAAATACTAAGTAATTCATTTATATTAGCTTAGTTAGTCTTGTGTAACATGCAATAACTGGGTCGCAGACAGAGCTAACAAAAATTAATGTGTCTAGGTCTAGAATACAGACATATTTAAAAGTATTTATCACATATATTTACTCACAAGTAAAGTAAATAGTGTGAACTATAAGTCTTTTGCCCTCTATGGCATAAAGCGTGAAGATAAAATCATACTTATTTGACCTTTTCCCATAAGGATGGGTAAAAGGGTTATAAATAGGGTAAAATGGTATCGATTTGGGGACGTATACCTTTTTCACATTATCTAACTTTTGCATAACCTTTTTTAAGTTCTGGGTTTCCGTTTTGGAATCACTCGGTTTATTTATGTGTATTATCGAATATCTTAGAAATTCGGAGCTTAGCGTTACAAAAAAACTTTGACGATTCGGCTATTTCTTGAAACGAACGTGCTATACTTGGGAAGATGTTATAAATACACGTTTCTCCTTATTTCGTATATCTTACATCACCTCATTGAGACCTCAAGTGAGAAGAGAGATGGCGTTTATTAAGCACAACAGTAGACTTTGCCAATCAACATTATAATACCATCCGTCAGATGCCGCCCCAGCTTTCTTATTTTATTGATTTATTATTTTATGATATATTTAGGAACTAGTATTTGTGTTTTTTTCATGTAGCAACGACATTTATAGGACCTAGGTAGAGTAACATAGGCAACTTTTAACCCGGGAACGCGGGTGAAACTGCAGGGCGGAATTTATAATATATTAGCATTTATAATATTAATATATAATAGGGCTTGTAGGTATTCAATTGACCCACATTTTTTTGCTTGTGTTTTGACTACAATCTCACCATGATGTGGCTGAATGTTGTAAGCACACACAGCCGAACTGACTCTCAAGTGCAGCTGTTTGAACAGACCGGTAGGTGCTAGGCAGATAAGAATCATCATTTCATGCCCTCACAATTAGCCACAGCCATGTCAAGACAAGCTAATAGCGGAAAACCATAATACACCACGAATTAAACATCTATCGTAAACTTAGCAGAAAGTTACTTAAGTTTTATGACAACTATAAAAACTATAAATACAAGGCAGGTTGTAAAAGAAATCGTGTTTGAATAAGGAAACTTTAATCGAATGCTTTATGCTGCCTTGACCCCATTCTTTGGTCCAATGCTAGCAATAGCCTACTCACGTGCGGAATATTTTTCAAGGTCGATATTAATGTGGCTACTCAAAGTAAAATGGCCAAGGGTGCACGATTACTGAAAGCATACTCTAGTTATTTTTTAAAAATACTACAACTGATTACCACCCCGCGGTTTCACCTGCGTTTCTTAAGAATCTTATGTTTTCCCACGATAAAAAGTACCCTATATATTATTCCAAGGTATGACCTATTTATGTGCCAAGATTCATTCAAATCCATTGAGTCGTTTATGCACGATTGAGTCACAAACATCCATACCATACATCCAAACTGTCACATTTATAATATTAGTAGAATTATATAGAGCTAGAATTAGATAGGTACTATACATCCATCCATCGTTCGTCTATCACGGGAAATGCACAATTTTATTTATTGACTTTATTTGAGGTTGGTGCCAATTAAGCTAGACCTCTAAATTTATATGTATGGGGACATCCTTTAATTTTCAACTATTTTATTTTTTGGAATTTTTCCATTATTTGTGCTGTAAGACCTTGCTTTTTGCCAAATTTCGTGATTCTAGGTCAACGGGAACAACCACAAAACAAATAAAAGGGTAAAAAAATCGCGTTTGTTGTATGGGAGCCCCCCTTCAATATTTATTTTATTTTGTTTTTAGTATTTGTTGCTATAGCGGCAACAGAAATACATAATTTGTGAATTCAATATAATTATATAATCTTTGTAAATTATATTTTAAGGTAAGTACTTAAAAATATAAAAATAAGATAATAAAAAGAGACGATTATAAATATTTGTACCGAGTTCATTTATAAAGATGCTTTGAGTTTGAGTATGAGTTTGTGTACCTACTTGCGCCCTTATACCTACTCCAAAATATTTATATCTTTCTTATTTTTAATTACCAAAATGAAATATGTTGTATGTAGATTGTTGATCCACGGCTAATTATTAGTACTAAACTACCGACACGATATGGTGACCGTTTTGACAGCTCATATCCGTACATGTGCCAAAAAAAGACAAGTATAGCGAGACGGTAGAGATACCTACATGTCAAAGCGGCCATCAAAACGTGGCGCTAATCTATGTTTATTTTGTGGCATATGACAAATTAAGGTGGTTTTTTTTTACCGCCGGCGGCCATGATGAATTTCTTTGTACTTTGGATGTTACTTTATAAATCATATTTATCCTTTGATTCCCCATCTTTCATTCATTGTATTTTTGAAATAAATTGAGAAATTCTTAAAAATACAATCATTTTTGTACTTTTGAATTTGTAAATGTTAGCTTTCATTACGAAGGAAAACGCGCCTAAAGAAACAATCTCGGTTGAATAAATATTCAAAAATTTAAAGAAAGTCAAAACGAAACACACATTTAGGTGGTTTCATCTCTGAATCAATTCAACAGTCGATAAGGCAATAATTTCGAATGATTAGCGTTAACATATTTAAAACTAACGGTTTTCTCTTCATTGAAGTAATAAAAATATTGTAAGTAGGTACCTAGTCGCTGATGCTATTCAGATCGATCACTTGTAATTATTTAAAGAATTTAATTTATTGTATGTCTATTTAAGAATCATCAAATAAACAAGAAAATATTAAATATCAACAGCAAACACGATTACAAGTCTACATAAAGATTTATCATTCTGTAACTTCAAAGTTAGAGAGAAACTTCCTGATGCGCGCTCTAATTACGAACTTGCTGTAATTTATTTCATGTTATCTCAAATATACCTATAGTTATAAAGTGGAAATTATATACGTTACAGTGGAGGGTTGATTAAATTTACAGGTCGTTAAAAGTGTTGTCTTGGGGTATAGCGGGGACGTTGGCGCAGTGGCGCTAATCAGAGTTCACGGTTGAGCTGTTGTATTCAAATTGAAATAATTTTCTGAAAACGCTAGATTTACCGAGGTTTAACCCTATTTAACTCGTAACTACGTAAATTTACTCAACAAATGATATCAAGAGGACAGGTTGAATAAACAGGTTTTTTTAAATAAATAATTTGGCATTCGATTATCATGATTATTCTAACGTCATGATTACAAAGAATTAGTAGTAGATATCCTTAAATCATGAGAGAATGACTCTATCTATTAAAAATCTGCTAATATTATCGATTTGAATGAAGTAGTGTTTCACTAAACGTGTAAATTTGAGGTGGTTTACCACTTGTTCACAACCAATAATACAGGAGTCAAAAATCACCTGTGTAGTACCATGATTTATAAAACTTATGTATTGTCTACATTCATCTAACAAAAACCTATAACTATTTAATTAGTACTTTACAAATACTATGAAATATATTATAATAAGATATACAAGATGTTGAAATTGCTAAAGGGTTTGAATGAGAAAACTTAATCGTTAATTTTACGAGCGTTTACCTCCATTCTGTTGCTTCAACAAGATAGATATAAATAACAACGTATTCACATTACAATTCTCGTCTGAAGTGTTCACCCTCTTCTACCAACACAGGCACTGTACGTAATGTTCCATCATAATCATTTGCATTTCTACAGCGCTATTTTAAAATTCTCTTTGAAATTTGGATATACGAGTATATAAGTATCTGCACAAGTTTTACAAAACTATAACTAAATTTTCAGCATAGCTTTGCGAGTTCTAGTCGAACTTTAGTCGAATTCATTGATACTCCATCCTATTTGTAGTATTAATCATTATAAGAGCAGCTGCAGTTAAAACAGATTTCAGTGTTTCATCTATACTAATAAAGAAGCTTTATTGATATATGGTAATAAAGTTGACTACCGCTTGTCTGATGTAAATAAAAAAATAATTCAATTTTTTATTATTCGAATAAATGTTTATTTACTTTCAACTCTTAATACTTGAACTGACTTGAAGTTGATAAAATATAGTCAAAATCGACTACTTAAGCCAATGCAAATAGGTAATAGGTAGATGACCCATATGATCAGCCTGCTAGTTAACCTACTGACAAAAAAAAACTTACAAACACCGAAAAAAATATTTCGACTATTTGTTACATTTACGCACATCTTTTGTGTATACAAACCGCGTCGACTAAGGTATAAGCAGATACTTAAGGTGTCATTTTTCAGCTTTCAGGTCCGTCCCGTGGAACATAAAATACATTGTGGAAGACCGCTCACCAACAAATACCACTATAATTCACGTTGTTTCTGACTGATGTTTTACCCTCATATAAACCAAATCCCTTCAGTTTTTCCTTAACGTTACAAGGGTTGAGTTATTTTGTTGGGTTTGCGTGAATTCCTTGCCTACATGTGTAAATAATATAAGTAAAGATACCTACTTCGTTATGTGAGTGGGTGGTTATGGTTCTAGACACAATAACAAAGGTCATGTTGGCAAGAAATATTGTTGTAGCCCACATATTATAGATCTACGATACTCAACATTTCCATTTATATAACAGTTCCACTCACTCGCATAGAAGCTTGAACCAGCAAAACTCTATTTCAGCACTCCCATACTGAGTCAGTTAATAATGTTTAATATATTTATATACCATTCAATTTTATATTGCTTGAAATCAAACGCGTTTATGTCTTTGTTATACTCGTAATACTAGGATATATTTTTTAAAACATTATTCAATAATCATAAATACTCACTTATTATTTGACTTTAATTTTAAAAGAATTAATAAACAATAGAAAGATATGTAAATGAAAAAATCTATTTATTATTTTAAAAATATGTCCTAAATCACCACCTCCTGCTGCAATGGCTATTCTTTAAATAATGTATGTGCCAGCTCTTTTCACGGGAAGCATCAACGAGATGATATTATGAGACCATGTCTGGTAAATGGGATGATGCAAGGGTGTAGATGCATATAGCATCCCACACCATCAGCCCACTTATCTTCCATTTCAAAAAATATACTGGTCTCCTGCAATCGTCACCTACAAAAGTAATTGTAGTACGTAGTAATTATATAGTACGATAGGCTGGAACTGGGTTAACGTGTCTACAAAGTATATACCCGGTGTATTATGCTAGGTTCATCTTGCTGAATAACTTTCACTATGGGACCAACTTTGAAATCGCAAAAATAATTTCAAACTTTTCATACTTTCAAATTTATTTATTTGTGACAAATAAAAAAAAAATGATACAAAAATAATATAAGAACACTAGCGGGCCCGACAGACGTTGTCCTGTCCAAACTCGATTACGACGCCATCTACCGGGTCCAATTGTATTTTCAAACCATCCAGGGACCCGCTCAAATATACACACAAAATTTCATCCAAATTGGTCCAGTCGTTTAGGAGGAGTTCAGTCACATACACACGCACACAAGAAATATATATATTAAGATAAGACAAAACAAAAATTAAATAAATAAATAAAAATTTAATTAAAGACAATTGTCACAAAACGGCCCCAACTCAGCATAAAACTGGTTAGACTAAACCAGCGCAGGTCTTCCGTTAGGACCGACTTGAGAACAGAAAAAAAACAAAAAACATACGAAAGAAAAACGAACATAATATTTTATAAGGACATTTATATTAGTTAGTTATATTATTATTAGTAGTATTCCATAGCACAAGCTCAACTTAGTTTATGATCATATAGACACCATTGTGTAAAGAAATGTCCTAGCTAGGATAAGGAAAATGTGGGTATTATAAATTTGACAGGTGAGTTTAAAAGGTTTTACTGGACGTATTCATACACAACAATGGACACAAGGCGTAGGAGAGCAAAGAAATTCGTAACACAACACATCATATTTGTAGAATATTGTTGAGGTTATATATGAATAACTCAACTTAATTCACTTTAAGCATGGGTAGGTACGTATAATTTTTTTAAGATCCAGTTTTTTAGATTAGCTTAACTTTTAGTTAAATTAACTTGAATGCGTAGTAAGTAAAGTATGACGTCGATTACATTCAGTCTACTAGATGGAAGATGAAGTTAACAGAATGAAAGCTGGATGCTCCGACTTCTTCACATGATAAATCGGTAAAGGGATGGATTGCGTGACTAACTCCTAACTAGGGTAATATGTTAGCTAACTAGTGGTGGTTTTTGCCAACTGCTCATTTCATACTATTTTGACACGTAAAACAATCTTTATAACTACGGCAACTACATTCTACTTTGGAGACAAAATGTGTCTGAACTAATACATTTTGTTACTCTGTTAAATATGTATGTAGAAAATAAAAATATATGTCTGGTATGAAATGGTATGTATGGTATGGTACTTGCTTCTAACACCGGCGCATAGTTTATACCTTGTATATTTTATTTTATTTAAGCTTATAATAATAGAGATTTCTTTTTAGGGTTCCGTACCCAAAGGGTAAAAGCGGGACCTTATTACTAAGACTTCGCTGTCTGTCCGTCCTTCTGTCTGTCACCAGGCTGTAGATCAAGAACCGCGATAGCTAGACAGTTGAAATTTTCACAAATTTAATTATGTATTTCTGTTGCTGCTATAACAACAAATACTAAAAACCAAATAAAATAAATATTTAAGGGGGGCTCCCATACAACAAACGCGTTTTATTGCCGTTTTTATATACCGATGATAAAAAATAGCGGTGATTCTGATTCTTTGAGATTAACCAGATTGACAATTAAATAACTTTTCCATCAAACAAATGAAATAAATAAAATATATACTTAAGTCTACCTATTACATATACCGAAAAACTTCGCCCCTTGCAGGCACAAGAAAGTCGTAAAAAATACAAAAACTTCGAGAATAAAAACTTTTCGGCAATATTTTGGTAGGGAGATATTATAGTGTACAAAGTTGTCGCAAATGTTACCTATGTAGCTATAAAATAAATTCTTATGTTATGTCGGAAAAAAACAATACCATTAATATCCGTAAGTAGGCAGGTAAGATATTGCATATTGAATCAAAGTCAAAGTCAAAGTCAAAGTCAAAGCCATTTATTCAGTTTAGGCCCTAAGAGGGCACTTATGAATGTCGAAACTACTGAAGTTACCACCGATTCGGAAGTCGCCTTCAACTGAGAAGAACCGGCAAGAAACTCAGCAAGGTTACATTTTTTATATATTTTGTTTTTTTTTTTTTGGACAATCTGACAATGTTGGCTTTTTTTCCATTAAATTTTTAACAATTTTTAAAGAAATATAATACACATAAACACAAAAGATGAAAAAAAAAACAAGAAAAATAAATAAAAAATAATAACCTGAACAAGTTCAAATTTATAAAAAAAAAAAAAAATATAGTATCTCTAAAATACTAAGTACTGGCTTCTCTATAAGTATGAACAAGGTGCACTTGTGCAGAGTGCAGCTATTTCCAGACATCTTTATCTTCAATGTAATGAGCTACCTTGTAATAGGCTTTTTCTTTCAAGACTTTCTTAATGTGAGATTTGAATTTGAAATCAGTCATCTTGGTAACTGAGAGAGGTAATTTATTATAAAAGCGTACACTACTTCCAAGAAATGACTTTTTAACTTTGGCTAATCTAAAATACGGAACAACTAATTTATCTTTTTGTCTTGTATTGATATTATGTACCTCCATTTTTGATTTAAACAATTCTATATTTTTACGTATGAACATTATATTTTCATATATGTATAGTGAAGGTAAAGTCATAACGTTTATATCTTTAAATAATTCCCTTAACGATTCACGAGGACCCATATTATAAATGGCACGAATTGCTCTTTTTTGTAATATAAATATAGATTCTATATCTGCTGCAGCTCCCCACAGTAAAACGCCATACGATAAAAAACTATGAAAATATGCAAAATAAACTAATTTGGCCGTCTCGACATTCGTCAACTGTCTGATTTTTCTAACAGCAAATGCAGCAGAACTTAATTTACCAGTCAAAGATTCTACATGAGGACCCCATTGTAGTTTATTATCTAATGTGATGCCCAGAAATACAGTTTTATCGACTAATTCCAAACTGCTGCCATCTATTAATATCTGGCTGTCTACTTGCGCTACATTTGGAAGAGAGAATCTTAAACATTTAGTTTTCTTAGAATTTAGTAAAAGATTGTTAACAGCAAACCATTTGGAGACTAGTGACAAAGTATCATTCACTTTAATAAGTTCTTTGTCTTTACTATCTACTTTGAAAATTAATGAAGTATCGTCAGCAAACAGGACGATATCTGAGAGACCAATTACAACAGAGGGTAAATCATTAATATAAACTAGAAACAGAAAAGGCCCTAGTATCGAACCCTGGGGTACCCCCATTTTGACTAGGGAGCCCTTGGATGTCGTACCACTAATTTCTACTTTTTGTTGGCGATTACTTAAATAAGACAAAACAAGATCATGAGCAGTTCCACAAATACCATAATAGTTAAGCTTCAGGAGCAGAGTACTGTGGTCAACGCAGTCAAAGGCCTTGGATAGATCACAAAAAATACCAATGGCATCCTGCGAATTTTCCCAGGCTTCATAGATGTTTTTCAATAATTTTGCTGCCGCATCTGATGTGGATCTCCCCTTCGTGAAACCGAACTGATGACTATGTAATATCTCATGTTTATTGAAATGACCTAACATTTGATTAAGCAACAGTTTTTCAAAGATTTTGCTAAGTGCTGGGAGTACGGATACTGGTCTATAATCAGAAGGATTATCTTTACAGCCAGATTTAAAAATTGGGACTATTTTACTATACTTCATTAGATCAGGAAAAGTACCCTGATCAATGCATTCATTAAAAATATTCGACAAAATAGGTGCAATTACTGTTATTATCGATTTTAAAATCGTTACCGACAATCCCCATAAATCTTCGGTCCTTTTTAAATTGAGAGTATTAAATAACTTTATAATATCATTAGCAGTAACGTAATTAAATTTAAAACTGGGAAATGATTTACGAATATGTTGCTTAAGTAACGCTCCAGCCTCATCAGGGCACGAGTTGAGACTTTCAGTTGTTTTCCCTGGTATATTACTAAAGAAATTCTCAAAAGCGCTAGCTACTTCTAATTTATCCGATACAATTTCATCATTAATTTTTAACGTTAACTGTTCGTTTTTACATTTTATTTTTCCTGATTCCGTATTTATAACATTCCATACTGCCTTAATTTTATTAGATGCTTTTCCTATTTTGTTACTTAAGTATATAGATTTTGCATGAATACACACTAATTTAAATAATTTGGAAAAATTTCTAACATAGTTATGGAATTTCTCGTCGCAAGTGGATGATCTTAATTGGTAAAGTTCATACATTTTATCCCTACTTTTTCGGATTCCCTTAGTAGCCCAGTCACTAAATTCCAGTTTACTATTTACCTTCACTTTTTTGATAGGACAGGCTTTATTAAAGTCATCGCAAATAGTAGATAATAATTCATCATACAAGACATTGGGCTCATTACAATACATTTCCTATCCGCGCACATTCTTTTGTATTTTCTTTTACTGTTTTTCTACGATTATATTTTGTATTTTTTTTTTGAGACTGCTACCCAGAGGACGTGGGTTTGATCTCGGAAGAAATTTGAAAAAATGCAATTCCCTGAATAACAGTGGACGAACAAAACATTATCTTATTAGTTATATCGACGCTTCCCAAAAATACACAATGTAAAACATGTTTCCAATTATAAGTAACTATACTACTAAAACTATATTATAAGTAGGTAGGTACTACATAAATACAAGCAACAATCTCTACGACTTATTTTCAAAATTCAACACCTATGGTCGTAAAATAGGGGATCGCGGGTAAAATCGCGTGGCGGAATCTAGTTTTATAGTAAAAAAGGAACGCAATTACCAAATAATGACTTTTTAACTTCAGCTAGCCTAAAATATGGAACCACTTATTTCTCTTCTTGCCTTGTATATAAGTATATTACTAGCAACCCGCCCCGGCTTCGCACGATAGTTCAGCCATTTTACAAATTATCTTTACACAAATCTTCCTCGTTTATCGCATTTTCTATTTGTGAAAACCCTATCAAAATCTGTCTTGCCTAGCTATGCTTTTTTATTTACTGTCATTTGGGAATTACTCTTACCAATTACTTTAAAAAAATTGTATTTGAAGCATAGAAAGCCATCAAATATTGTTGTGGAGTAGATTGACATAAAATTACATCTTATAAATGCTAGCATAATAATTTATTTATTGGACTACTTATATGTGCGTGCCGTACAGTCTGTAGTGTCAGAGGAAAATATAGGTACTACTATAAGTATGCAAAGGTAGTCGAAATGATAAATATAATATAAGCGACCGGTAACTAACTCCTGTTAAAAAGGAAAATTTTCTCGAGGGACTCTCTCTGCTCTAGCTTCGTTGTTCGTTGTACCTAACTGAAACTCGATTTAATTAAACAACTTTTTAAAACAATTCTAGCAAATGTTCTAGAGACGGCATCAGAAAACTCTGTTTTTGCGGTTGTGGCAGTAAGTTAAAATTTATTTGTCAAACGATACAACTCTTAAAGATTTATCGTTACGATTGTACCTAACCTTTTTGTGTTGTAGCAATTTTATCATCGATTTCACCTGAAATCAATATTTTAATTTGCTTGAAGTCCTATTTACAATATACTTTCATTCATTATTCATTTATTTCATTTCATTCATCCAGAATAGTAAAAAAAAACCTAAAAAACAGTAGTCTTTAAAATATTTTCATGGATAATAAAAATGTTTCAATACAAAAAAAACAACGAAAATAAAACATAGTTTCCTGAACTATTATTACGATAACGGTTAAATAAACGACTAGAAAGAATTATATTATGAGATTTATTACCTACCTAGTGAAGGTGCTAAAGAGCAAAAGATAACTTGCAGCCACCAACCCCTGTGAGATTATTAGGGTTTTTATTACTACCCAGAGGGAGTGGCGAAAATCCATTCCATAACGTTGAATAAGGATGTATCATACCCAATTATAATGACTATGACGTTTATAATATTTTACACCAGTAAGTAGATATGTATATCAAATTATGTAACTGAGCATCATACCCAAATCGCCGATTAAATGGAGTTGCCAGAAAATGCAGTGGTTTTGTTCTGGTTTTCCACGTGAGAGATCACACCAGTAAGCATGATAATTGTAATTTAACGCAGCCCTTTACTACAGTCAGGATACAAATAGTAGCTCAACAATTCCGATTATTCGCGATCGTGAGGTAGTAGGTAGGTGTTTATTTTATTTTGTTTGTTACACTTTGTTGTGATATCCTGTTATTGGCTCTAGATATATAATTTAAAAAGACTATGTTAAACTGTAATAAAAATGCTGTTGGATGTCCTAATAAATAAATAAAAGATAAAATAAAATAATTTTAACAAGATGTTAAAATTAGTATAATAAATAGAAAGTTGTACCACGTGAATGTAAATTTTTAAACATAAAACTAATACACGTCGTACATAAAACCTCCTCCTTTTATTAAGTCAGTTGAAAAGTACTGACTCTTTCTTTTCCTCTACTTCGCTTAGCGTTATCAAAAGAAAATGATGTCTAATAAAATTTAAGGATTACTTACTGCTTGGAGTCTAGGAATTTAGGATATTGTAAATTTTGACTAGAATATGCGACAGCAATATGGTTTGTCATTTGTTTGCTGGAGTAACTTTATGCCTCCGGTCACATCATCACTTATCATGGTGAGATTGTGGTTAAGCATGTTGATTCATCATAAAATAAAAGTCCTGAAAAGTGAGACTTCTTTCATACAGGCATATGTATAGTATACCTGGATCACCCTATTGCATTAGCCCTACTAGCAACGGCACAATCATACGAGTTAAAATCAAGTTGAGTTACTACGAGAGTATAAGTACTGTACCATCGTCCTCTGACACCGTGAACTCTGCTCTCGACAACCTTCTGTTTTCACCGCACCCTGCCAACCGTGAACCAGTCAGAACGCTAACCGACCCTTTGAATTGCCCCCAAATTTTAATTAAAAGCCTTGTAAACTTGTATCAGTGCACAGAATCGTATTGTTTTAAATTTAAGCTTTACTAAAATAATTATTTATTTTTAATAAGAAACACGGCTTTTTTTGGGAAAAAATAATTAAGTTTATTTCCCTTAAAATGAAAAGCTGTGTGAGAAAAATTGATATTTCTATAAGTCTTTTGTCGCAAATACCGAGATTTTTATGAATCAACATGAAATTAACTCGGTCTGTGTGGTAAGTACGCATAGGGGATGCGATCGGCATTCGGGCGTGAAGAGTGAACCGCGTGATTATGTTGCGTTGGAGAAACCCTGTTTTGACAGCCCAGTATCTAGACTTGCATTTGTCGTAAGCATCGTCATGGGCAACCATTTCTTTTCGTTATCATTAAGCAATCGGTAGTTTGCGATGACAAGTCATGTATGTCGAGACTCAAGACTGCAGGCCCTGGGTGAGTGATTTAAAAACAGAATCTAGCAAGCCCAGCAGTTTGTGGACAGCCATAGTTTCTAGTAGATTTTTAACCGACTTTTATTGTTATGCAAACCCTTTTACATATGTACAATTGATATCCAAAACGAAGCATATACGAGTAGCTTTTTTGTATATATTAAATGCTTAAATGGGTTTACGTTTAACTATACTTACCCGCTCGCCCGTAAAGAGCAATGGCGAGGTTGAGGATGGACCACGCTTTACCAGAAGAAGCCTATTCACTCTTGCCGTTTTTTATTATTCACTCTCGCCTTGAAGGAACTTTGAACAACTCCCAACAAAAATCTCAAACCTTTAAAAACGGAGAAATAATTAAATTACTTAATTAATTAATTATTAATATAAAATAGAACGAGTGGCTGTAACTTTAAAATTCAAGATTTCATATTATTTGTTGTTGAAATTACTAAGTGAGCGACTGTCTATTATTTAGCGTATACAAAGTCCGAAAACAGTGACACTGATAAACACTAATTCATTTTATTTAGGTACCATTTATTTAAAACGAGCAGCACGATATTGTTAGAGCTACTTCATTTCTATATGCGTATCAACATTGTTTCACATTATATGTATACGTACAACATTTTTCCAGGTACCAACACTGTTTTCTGGTAGATATGTAATAAGATAATTTATGTATATAATAATAATAATAACCCTGTTATATCGGGACCCTGTTCCCGATACCGGTGGGGAACTGTTTTTTATATTTTTAAATGTATTTTTTTTATAACTTATATTTATAAATGTAGTTTAATAGGAAATATATGAATAAATTATGTAAGATAATAATATGTATTATATAAAAGGAACACGTGACTGGCTGACTGATCTATCTACGCTCAGCTCAAACCACTGGACGGATCGGGCTAAAATTTGGCATACAGATGGCTATTATGACGTAGGCATCCGCTAAGAAAGGATTTTTGAAAATTCCACCCCTAAGGAGGTAAAATAGGGGTTCGCGGGTGAAAGCGGAAAGCTAGTATAATGTAAAAGAAGAAGTCCTGTCTCACTATGATAGGTGATAATCAACGTAGAGTCTAAACCGTTGGACCTAAAGAAACATGAAATTTGAAGGATGTTTATTCTGTAACTTTGGAAGGTACTAAGAAAAGATTTCTGTAATTCAACCCCTAAAGGGTATAATCCCCTGTTTTACAGTGGGTAAAACCGCGTGGGTGAAAGCTAATTAGATAACAAAAAACCACGAAGTGTAAGGCGACCGCGGGAAGCGTAGCGAGCGATTGCCATATTTCTTGTCGCTCACACAATATCTATTACTTGTTTATTTAGTACTAGCGACCCGCCCCGACTTTGCACGGGTAGCAGAGCATATACGCCAACATTTTTTTTATAAGCATATAGGTATAACGCTCCCAGTATAATAAAAAAATATTTTTAATAAAAAGCAAAACCAACTTCAAAATTAGTACATTATGATATAAGTGCGGTAAGTTGAAAATTACAGCCGATGCGATATTGCTAGCCCAAACAAAAAAGCAGAGGCTGTAATTATCAAAGCGCACGTGTGTCATACGACGTTTTATAACATATTTGCGAGGAAATAAATAAAACTCGGACTTTCTTAAACTTTAGAACATAAAAGCTGCTATTGTAACATAACTATGGTAGTTAGATATATTCCCTCGCGGTTGTTTTTGTAGTTAATAATGAGTACTTTAATCATGTACTACATAATTGTTACGTATCATCAATAGTTTTCTCAGTACACGCCAAATAATTATTTTTATAGGCAAAATTTGACTACTTTGGGTTATTGACTACTTTGGGTTACATTATTGCAATTTTCTTAAAAATCTCTATTTTTTTAAAATTAATTTGTTGCCTATATTACTCATGAATAATGTAGCATTCTAATGGTGAAAGAATTTTTGAAATTGGTCGAGTGGATTTAGAGTTTATTCGAACAAACATACAAAAATACAAATTTTCCTCTTTAATTAGTTTAGAATTTAGATGTAGATAGTGTAGATTTAATTGCTCTCCTAAAATTTTATACGTGGTATTATGGATGTAATTGTCTCCCATTTTTAGCAGTTTGTTTTAAACTTTTTATAAATCAATATTAGCAGGCGATTCGTTTATTTTTTCGCAAATAAGGGCTGATTTTTCAATTGCTAGATAAACCTCGGATAAGTTATTCCTCTGATATGTCCATACAAAATCTGTTCTATTTTCAAATTAACAGCCAGATACCGTTTATTTGGCCATTGAAAAATCGGCCCTAAGTATAATAAAATACTGCTCAAGTCAGTAGTTATAGAATGTCGTTCAAAATCGATTATATTATTTTTATTCACTTACTTTTATTTCTCATTCAAAAAATAATAATATCATAGCGTACACCAGGAACCACCAAGATAAACACCAAACAACGTTTGTCAAATTACTTCGCAACCAACGAATCGCAAATTTTAATTTCGTAAATAGTTATTCATAAACATTATTTTTTCAAAAACATTCATTATAGCCTACTGATAAATTTAACAAATAAATCTTTACACAGTATATTGTTTATATTTTATTTCACTTCTAAATCTTTTGTTAAACTATTTATTTCACCAAAAACTACTTTCAACCCGGAAAGCTTAGCTAAGCAATTAAAAATAGCCCTGTAATCATCCATCCCCTTTCTTTAAATGATAATAAAAATGAATAGCCACAGGATGTTATTTGTGGCAAACAAACACTCTGGTCCATCGATAAGAGTGCGCCAGGGGCGTGGCAGGGCGATTAGCACCGCGTTCATATAAACGATTGTAATCGGAAATTGCTAATGGAATTTGCGCCAGGCAGGAGTGTACCAACGTACATGCATGATACATATACATACACACAATATATTAGCTTTGTTTAATTAACTTGTTTGTAAAGTCAAAAAGCAATTAACATAGCTAATAAAGGGGTAAAAGTGCATTGAAATAGTAGCTTTTTAATTTACTAATGCAAAGGGTAATAAAACTAGACAAATTCGCCAATTGCCAAGTTGGTTCCAAGTACCTGTACTTACAGACCGATTCTGTGAGACTTTACGTGACATTTCAATTAAACCGTGGATTTCGCTAATGAACTTGGCGTTTCTTTGGTGAAAGTTGGCAAAAACTCCATCGACGTCCTTTAACTTCGATTGATTGGAGTTAACGTACTTCCGTGAACTCCGATCCGGCACTAAAGAAATATTCTGAAGGAAAACTGGAAAGAATTTTATTTTAAGGTACCTTCACTTGATCTTTATAAATCTTCAAACTTGTTCCATATTTCCCCATTATGAAAGGTATGAATTATAAAAAACTAGCGTCTGCCCCGCAGTTTCACACGCATTCCCGAGGGATCTTGTGTTTTCTCGGGATAAAAAGTACGTTATTCCAGGGTATGATCTATCTATGTGTCAAGTTTCATACAATATACAAACTTTGACGTTTATAAATATTAGTAGGATATTTTGAAGAAAAACTATTATTCCAGCTACTATTTGTACATCTATTTTAGCTATTTTAATGCAATTATAGCTCAGATTCTACAATCAACTTTAAAACAGTATTCCGGTAGTCTATACACAACTATCCAACACATAAAACACAAAAAACCACTAGGAACACTAAAAAGGAAAAAATAATACACTAAATCACCACGGGCCAGTCGTTATAGAATAAACAAAGCCATTTAAGAAAATCTTCTAACTTTATTCTATAGGTGTCGTACAAAAACGTTTGTAGATAATCATTTTGTGTAAAATGCACTGGAAGTCCTTACTTTTATTATAGAAGTGCACCGCGCCGCGAGACAGTAATGGTGATAAGCTAATAACCTAGCTTACATCTTTAACTATAAGTTATCCAACATCCTTTAGGCGAGGGAGATTAACTCTGTTCTGAAGTTTTTATTAAAAATGTTCGATCATCTCTGTAATCTATTTACCTTCCAGTATCTCGTCGATATTGGATCTTTGCCGACGTCTCGCATATAAGGTATTTATTATGATTAGAAAACTTTAATCAAAAGGTGTGCGCATTCAATATGTTCAGGAAGATATATAGAAAGCTCGAGAGTTGTGAGCTTACTACAACTAATAAAAGCAAAAACAGGAATAATAATGCGTCAATCTCATTAGCTACACACATCCAGGAAATTGGTGTTGGTATATTATATATACGTTCTTGTGAGAATATTTTATATGGAATATAAAAATATATGATGCGAAAGTATTGGCTGAGTAACAATTTGTATTCTCCGTAGGCTAGCGCTCTGAAAGATTTTTTCTGGTAATATTTATTAGAGGAATTTGGACGGTTAGTTTATGGCGATTCTGCAAACCTAAAGAACTCTTAGAATAAGGCCTTAATTAAATAGATGGAGTAGCGAGGCGAAGAATAGTATGATTTTCTTTATATTAGGTATGTATACCTACTAAGGATAAGGTTGTATTTCACCACAATGATACGACAAAATTAATCAAAATTATCCAACTCAAAAACTTATCAAGATCTCTCAAAGGCTTATGAAGCTTCAACACTAACTAAACAATCAAACCCTTTACTGTTTGAATATATTTTTATTGTAATAGTAAAATCACTATCATTCATACGCTAACGCAAGTTGTCATTTTCACTTATTATTTCAATCAAATCGAAACTCTTTTTGGTTGCTTTTATTTTATTACATTTCACTAAAGCCATGTTATAACATCGATATTTGATATATCAAAAGGTAGCTTATCCGGGCTAGCGTAGCAATTTATATATACAGAAAATTATATGCGTATTTATGTCTGAGGCGACAGCGAATATTCATAAGTTGTTCTAGTTATATTGGAGGGTGTCCACATCGCAGGCAGCCGGCTCACGTAGGCACGGGTGTAATTCCACTTTATTGGGTTTATAGTGCCAACACGTGTACTCTCAGTGGGTATGAATACAGATGACAACCATAAATGCTCTTATTGAAAAAAATAAATTGACAAAAGTTGTGTTTGTGGTAAAAAGGTGTATTGAGTAAAATTGTTTATAGTAAAATTTTTAGGTGATCGAAAAAGAAACGGTATTATTTTATCTTACAATACCTATCTCGATTGATCAAAACAAAAACGTATTTTTTTGGAATTTTAAGTAGGTACTTTAACACAAAAAAATTAATAGCAAATAAGAAACATGCGATATCTATGTGATAACAATGTTATTTTTAGTATTGGTAACAATGAACCGATACTTTACACCTTAACAAGATTATAAGGTGAAAAATGCTATTTAATAAATTTTATACAAAAAGCATAATACCTACTAAGTCATGGAAATTGATTCTACTGGTACCTACTGGATAGGGTATAGGTACATTAAAGAATTTTATAGCTTAGTTGAGGTTGAATTTGCATGTACCTACAGCTACAGCTTTTTTATCTTTGTTTAACAATGGTCGGTATGATCAGTCGTTACAATACTATAATAGAGTTCGTTTCACCAAAGAAATCCCTATTCTCATTAATTCCACGGGACTTCTTTGGTAAAACGAACTTTACTCGACAATAGATATTCGTAAGCGTAAAAAGTAATCAAATTTTAGCCGACTAAAAACGATTTAAACACCAATGAAATACAGGCCTTGATGCTTTAAGTTTAGATTTGAAATACAACAACAATAATAATAGACTCATGGTATCTCGTTCATAACATTTGTGCCACCATGACGCACCCAAATAACGAATACTGGATGAAGATTTCTATAATATTTTCGCGCTTACCAAAAAAAAAAAACCACCTGTATAATATAAAAGTGCATGGTACTAAGTAATACTGCACGAGCGTATCTCGAATTATAGGACAATGTTGTACTTATCATTGAAATTTTGAATAAATAAATACATAAACCTATACAAATAAAAAAAAATGAAGTGTTTGTCTGTAATATCAAAATTACAGCTTGCATGCATTGTGAAAGTATTATAATGTCATAGTCTAAGGTCGATAAGTAGCCTGACTGGTATTTCCTAGGTTTAACAAAAGCGTTCCGGCAAACAACGAAATAGATTTCAATTTCGACCTTTGACTGATGTAGAACCTAGAACCTAGCTTTTTAGTCAAACGTCGAAAGTAAAATAATCTGTTTCGGGCTTTGTCTAGTCTATCCTAGAAGCGACTAAGGCAAATTCATCAAACGTTGCTGGCAGACAGGCCGGCAGATAGGTTAGGGATTTTTTTTTACCTGGCGGAAGATCATCACTTTTTAATGACTTTTCTAAGTCTAACATTCTTGTACCTAATTTAGGCCTGATTGGTCATTTTAATCCAAGTTGGTCTCTCGTAGGATAAAACATAAATTTGTTAGTCAAATTAAAGTCGAAACACGCTGTAGGTTTGTACTTTGACTAAGACTTCTTGTTAGTTTGACTAGCAAAACCTATATAGGAATGCCGAAGTTTCGAATTTTGACTTATAACATATATTATGGTAGGTAAAAAAAAACATTTTGTTTTTAATTTTTGTCTGTCCGTCTGTCTGAAACGGTTAGACCAATTTTGATGGGATTTTCAGTGGCAGATAGCTGATATTATAAGGAGTACCGAACTATTAGTAATTATTATAGGCTTATTTCTATACCGGGAACACGGGGAAACCGCGGGGAACGACTAATAAATAAATAATATAAATTAACAAGTCTTGGCTGACTGATGGTGGTTTGCAGAGTTTTTCAAAATTCGACCCCTAAGAGGAAAATGGCAAATGTTTTAGATTCAGTATTGATTTACCTACATTGTTACGATAAATAAAGACGTACCTATTTTGACATTTTTCAAAATTCAATCCCTAAGGGGGTGAAGCATCTTTGTATGGGAAACCATTTTTATTTTATGGAAAGAAGAATGAGGTACCTAATTACACTTTATTTGTACGCATTGGAACTTCTACTGGTACTTCAACTCCTAAGGGGTAAAATAGGGGATCTTGGGTGAAAACACAGGGCGGAATGCTAGTATTAAATACTTATTGAATAATATCTAAGTACCTACTTATACACTCCGATTTGATTCAAGTAAAATATTGAATGCATATTGGAGCTAGGTGTGATTGATAAATAGCTGGTTTCCATTCATAGAAACGACGGGTATCTATGTATTTTCGAAGCGAAAGCTCGTAATTCGGTTGCCATCCAAAAGAACGACAGATGGTTAGAGAATAATATTTTTATACTAAAATTTTATGATATAGATTTATGAACAAAAGATAACACCCTTATTATTTAATTTACTAAGGCAAGTATTTATATTTCTCTTTGTGTAAACTATTGAAAGAAAACTTTCCATCAAAAATTACAGTAACTGAACTCTCTATCTGATGTAGACAAGTCAGAATTTTATTATAACACTGAACATGAAAATCAAGCATCAAGATTTTTTTATGGGTATCAAGCTATATATTTAGTTAGAGTAAGATTAGACCTCTGTAGACTTTAGACTTATAAATTAATGAGACCCTCATTAATTTATAAAACCCCTAATACCCTAATCTCCAGAATAAATTCAAATTCACTACACTGTATCTGAATGAAAATACTTTATAATAAATATTTTTACTTTTTACATAACAGTGTAGATTGCCATGAAGCATATCGTATCGGACCATGTCAAGGCATCGGCATCGTGTCACTGCATTCCGCACTGACACGTGTCCTGACCCTAGCGACAACCTTGCTGATGTGTAAAAAATAGCTTACATTTATATTTTTTTTTAACTTTTTGCATCATTCGTTTGTATAATCCCACTATAAATTGATTGTATAAACCCACTGCTAGAATTTTACTGTTAAAAACGTAACATTGGTATATACCTACTATTATTAACTATTAAACCAATGGGGGTAATTTTGAAATGTTAGCAATTACTTCTGGATTCTGGTTATACAAAATATATAACTATTTTTACTAAACACATAAAGTAATTAGGTTCGCATATGTTGGAATAAAACATAGGATACACCTAATCATCATGATAAGTTAATATATTGTAACAAATCAATAGATTTTAATTTAATTTTTAGCTCTCCGCCATGACGCCAAAATTCATAAGTTTTAACGAGAAGATATAAGTTTACACATTACTAAGTATATGTATCTAAGTTAATTAAAATCATAAACAAACTTACTGAGTAGAAAGAGATGTAACTGTAACATAAAATGTAAGATTAATCGTGATCTCATAGATATTTATTCCTTGTACACACATAGCATATTAGAAGTCTTAAGGTTAGATTGGATACTATAAATAAAGCTAATGAAATTAGGATCTTTAAGTAAGATAAAGTTTAATTTTAACCTAAATACATTTTATTTATCCCACATTTTATCATAACGCGTTACAATAAGCGCTCCGTTATATCACCATCATTATTTTAACATAATTAATTATATTTCGTGCTTCAAGACAAGTGGTCTCCAAAATTTTATTAGACTGGAACTGAAGAGACCTCGTAAAGGCTTTCATCATCGTGATTTGATTTTGGACATTGTGGCTAGGCTTAAAAATAACATGGAGTTTTAAAATGTTACAGCTTCTGCCCCGTGGTTCTACCCGTTCCCGAGGAATCTAGACTGCGATTCTCGCGTTTTCAATATTCAAGTCGTATTCAATAGTATAGAAACACAATGCTACAAACAATCAAATATATACATAGATTTTAATAACATACGCGTCGGATATCTAATATTGAATGTTCTTCTCCAATAAACAAAATGATGATGGATAGTTAAATGTATTATAATTATTATCTATTATTATTCAAGAATACAAATCTTATAGATTTTTTTGATACCAATAAATTTAAATGAAGCATAATTTACGTTCCGCACAGCAACAGCAGTTAAAAGCAACCTAACCTGCCTTCGACAGCTACAAATTCTTATTCGAATTGGTTCGTGATCAATTTTTGCGGTACCGTTGAAAAATATTTGTAAATACGAGAGACGTGATCGATTACCGCCATCCACACGTATGTACCGAGCGTCGATAGAATAACCTTTGCCATTATTGATATATCAAGATCTGCGAGCGAGCACCGCAGGCCACCGCCCGGCCGCGCCGCAACGCCCGAGCACTCTACGTATCCACCGTATAGCGTTTTGTTATTCAGTACGCAACCAGAAACTACTACTGCTACTATCCCCAACATTTTTCAGTTCACACGTGACCAGAAAGTCGATAAATACGCGAAACACGTTCACGTCAAGCTGTGGTAAAACTAGCTTGCGTTTTATTTTGAAACGACTCTAAGGCCGTCACTCTCGCTGCATATTTATTCATAAGGAGCTGCGTAGACGATCCCCAAGAGCTCGCTAAACTCCTCGTATTACATCCCCCGCTCACCCTTTTGACGTATTTGCGTTATTGCGTATTATGTTATTCAGGATTAGGATCCCTTAAGCCTCGACGTAAATTCAAATTATGCTGCTATAATAGAGGTGATACGTAAGGTTATACCTACTTCCATAATGTACGATGGTGGCTCGAGACATCTTGGGTTACAATAATAAAATTATAATCTACCTGCTACCTGCGGTGAGGGGGTAGGTATAAGTAATTTAGATTTTCTTTTCATTAGGAAATAAAAGTAAGTGGTTGGTAATCACTACATAAATTATAAAACAAAGTCGCCGCGACTGTCTCCGAACGCGATAAACTCAAAAGCTACTGAACGGATTTACATACGGATTTCACCAATAGCCCGAGTGATTCATGAGAAAAGTTTAAATATATATTATTAGGTTTAATGTAAATTGGCTGAAATATAACGATGATTGTTGAAGATGTCGGAAAAAAACATGCCGACTGGTAGCTTTACTGGCGTGCGCCCCGTAAACCAATAGGTAGTTATATATGTATGCGTATTAAAAAAATGTAGGCTCTGCTACCTATGCCAAGCCAGGGCGAGATGCTAGTAATTCCATAAAGACAAAAATATTTAGTAGGTAACGAATACAAGAAGATTGAATAAAAATAAAAGCTGAAAAAAAAACAAATCTCGAAAAATATATTTCTGTAACCTCAATCACGCGTGCTTCGTGACCTATTGGAATAAGTCATATTATATCAATCGAAATCTATGAACAAATGTATACCTTCGTTTAATATTCATAATTGGTGCAATTAACTATAACCTAGTAGGTAGATACACCGATATATAATACGTACGTACCTATAGTAATAGCAATGGAACAAAAATAGCCTCTGTGTCCAATCGCATAGCATAACGACTCTATTGTTTCAAAAAATCTATCAAATGAGTGGCAGGTAATTTTTACTTTTTTTAGCTCATCTTGGAATTTCACACTTTAAAATACATAAATAAAATAATAATAAATATTATCTCCAGTAAGAATTTTGAAAATATGAACCCATTTATTAAAATTAATAAATTTTCTAGAATTTTTCGGATATCATAACTGGTGGATGGTGTAATAATACGGTATGTTTTTTTTTATTTCAAAATCAACGGGTTCCATACCTGGCTAGGAATATTGATTTTTCAAAAATCTAATGATGGAGGTTTAATTTTTTTTCAAAATCGGGCTTGAGACTCCTTTGAGTATTTTTCGCTATTCCTTATTGTTTAGGATTTGGCCATTTGACCCACTTGAAAAATTCAAATTACTGTCTATCTGATATAACAGGTGATGTTTGTGCTCTTTTATAAAATATATTTCTTTATTACACATACAGTAGGTACAAGGGTCTTGCTTGACGCTCGGTGAAGGTATGTAAAAAGGGTTGAGGGTTCAAGTGATTGACAGCTAGAACCAACTGCTCAGATCACGAAAATCAAGTTGTATCCCTTATAGAGAGGTAAGTATTTGACTGCGAGATTCTAAGAAAAGTAGATTTATCTGTTTATTTATAGATATTTTATAAACATATTGTTGTTACTAGTGCTGTTTTTAAAAGCTTTTATTTAACTTGCAATGTATGTATGTAAGTATGTTAGTTCGGGTGGAATCTTTGAACTCAATTTTGAAGTAGATATCTTCAATTGATTGAGCTGAAATTTTGTATACACGTTTAGTTTGGAAGACAATGCACGATATGGTGTGTGACATCATTCTAAATCCAATATGGCGGACCATCCAAGATGGCGGAATAGTTATTTTTAATGCATTTCTACAATATGGATATCAAATGAAAGGGCTTGTTGAGAGTAACTCGAAAAATAATTTGGCGTCATTCTAAATCCGATATGGCGGACCATCTAAGATGGCGGAGTAGTTATTTTTAATGCACTTCTACAATATGAGTATCAAATGAAAGGGCTCATTGAGAGTAAATTGAAAAGTGAGCTCCAAGCTGAAATAAGTTTGACTTGTGTAATTTGGCGAGATGGGCGTCATCAGCATTGGTCTGCAACCTGTCTAGGAGAAGGACAACTTCAAAATCAAACTCTGAACTGTGTTTCGTCAGGCACAAGTAAGCTCCAAGCCGAAATAAGTGGCGCATTCTCCCAAACACCCAAGTCAAGGTGAGGCCGTGCCGAGGACTGAGTGGCATCGGGGTGTAATATGATGTCGTGAACGTACCACCTCAGGGCACCTGGGCGAATCCTGTTGTATATTAGCTCTTACCCTTCTAAACGGAGCTCTGGGAGGGTCGAAGAATATTTCTTCGGTACTCGTGGGAACAAAATGGGAAAAATAGAAACATCAACTTATTTACTTAGGCTCGAAGCTCTTTGCTGCTGGTCAAGCATACGTGGCCTTAAGTAGGGTAAAAACATTTGAAGGTCTCCTTATTGAAGAGCTGGACTGTTCGAAATTAACCGGCAAACGACCTTGCAACAATGATGCGTTGAATGAGATGAACAGACTGAGAAACCTAGCCAGCGATAACTAAAAAATAAATTTAAAGCAAAAAAACTTTAAAAATAAAGCTTTTATTAAAACGCTCTAAAAAGAAGAAAATATTTTTAAACTATCAACTTATAACCTCATTTTAAACAATTTATATGATCATAAAAGCTTGTCGCGCGATTTGTAAATAAACTAGTACCAATTTAATTATGTAAATTGATCTGCTAAGTTTATTATATTTTCAATTTTAATTTAATTAAATACTGATAGGTAATAGTTTAAATTTATAAGGAAAAAAAAAATCTTCTTTTTAGAGCGTTTAAATAAAAGCTTTTTAGTTTTTTTGCTTTTAATTTATTATCATTTAGATTAGAACTTATTAGTCAAATGAAATGTAAAAAATTTAAATGTTTGTACTTTAGTGTAAAATTATCTACTCAAAAATATAGCATTACTCATGGTGTCAAACTCAGCAAAACAGTCTCTAATTTATTTTCAGATCTCAAAATTTTGTTGTGCTCCACTTGTAACTCTAGAATTGAATGTACTTGCTGGTATATTATGTAAGTAGGTATAGTACAGCGGTTTGCCAGCATGTGCTGTGGTATAGAGTAGCCCACTTGCCTACCGCGCACCCTGACAAGACTATATTAAGAGTTTCTGGCATCTAATAAAGATTTTAATATGGGTAAGTATTCAGATACTTACTACTATCAGAGTAGTGGCACTACGATCGACTATCGACACTATACTTTACTAAGCTCTTAGAAAAGTGTGTACTAGCTCATAATCTTTCAAGGAGATAAACCTACTAATAAACCTACGCAATAAAAGAGTCCTGTTAGGTATTTACTCACGGGTTGTGTGTCGGAAAAGAAATCCATTTTGTCTACTGGATCGGTCTTTGAGGGAATTTTCCCTTTGTGAAAATATACTCATATATACAACTGTGTCAAACTCCACGACTTGAATGTACAGTTAATTGCCTAGATAAACTTTCTGGGTTCAAAGTAACTCATTAATACAAATACGTTTTGGTTGAGTAGGTGTTAAACTTTCGTATGGAACAGCACATTTGTTTTTTGCGCTTTCAGAGTTAGTCACTGAGTATTTTCATTCAAGCCTGAAATTTTAGCTAAGCAATTAAAAATAACCCTGTATGCTTGGTAGTATTTATAATTATATATTTTAAATTTGTCCATGGATTGTTCCAAGTTTGATTTTCATTATTGTGTGTATTAGATAGAAAAGCTATACTTCCTCTTTTCCATTCATTGAGGTTGTGTACTTACGACCTTTTTAGATAGAGGTTGCGACCTTGTTAGATATAGAATAAAAGTAAAATATGACCCGCAATGAAAGTAAATTAAAACCAGACAAAGCAAGAATGTGACCAAATTTTAGATATGCTTGTATTATCTACTTACTCGTAGTTTCACAAAATAATAATAAGTATAGGTACCGATATTTACGTACCTATAGGTAAATTGAAACATAGAATGTGTAATTTTTCGAGGTGTGTATTTATATCGTTTCCAAATTATATGGATCAAATAGATACTCAATAAATTATAATACCATACGTGATATACACAATCGTCATCGTTTTGTTTCATATCTAAGGCTTGAAGCCGTTCACCTCGCCGCTGATTTAAATATGCAGACACTCGTATTGATTGTCTCCAAGAATAACGCCCCTTCCTACGTGGAACCCTGAAGCCGACCGCGCGCCGCCGCTCATGATGCCACCAACCATTAATACCGATCTATTTTTATGACCATCCCTAATTACCTAAATGCTGCCATTTAAAATTTAAAAACCAATAATCGACGACGATCTCCATCCATCAAAGCAGTCACGATTCTTCAAACAACACGTAAGTATTCATTTCCAACTCCCCTCTATTTTACATTAGGTACCTACTTCACTTGTACAACAATATAGTTACCTATTTATTGTTTGGAAACAATTAACGTACGAAGGAGCTTCTAAATAGCTAGCCATGAATCTCTATCATAGTGTTTTGTAAATTGAGCCTCGAAAATTAATAGGGCAGTCGAATTATCTCAGCCCATTATCTAAACCATTTATGTATTTTCAAAGAAGTTTGCTAACTTTGAAACAGGGGCGAATAATACTTAACGATCGGATATCAGAAATTTTAATTAATCAGTTTGTAAATTAATATTTATGATACAAGTTATTAATGTTAAACTTAGTTCATCAACCCTTAAGGTTGTCTGCGGTCAGTTCTGCCCTTCATGAGGTTATTCGCTCGAATTAGAATTATTGTGAATGTAAAGTGTTGCATAAATCAACTCATTGATAGTTACAAAGGTAATTATTATAAAAAAATTGCTTATCTTACAAATCTAGTAAGTATTTGTAAAAATATGGTTAGGTATATACATAAGTATTGTGATAAAACACATCCTTCAATATAAAATAAAAAAATAGTAGGTACATGTAAGTTTTAAGTATATAATGTAGTTATGACTGTTTATGTATAAATAATAAAATGAATTAATATATATAAAGGTACCTAGGTACTCAAACATATTTACAAAGAGCTTGACACAATACCCGGTTGGCGTGGTTGGTAAGATACCCTATCTATCACGCCGCAGGTCGTGGGTTCGATTCCCACTCAGGACAAACATTTGTGTGCATGAACATGTCTGTTTGTCCTGTGTCTGGGTGTAATTATCTATATATGTGTGTATTTACAAAAGAAAAGTAGTATATGTAGTATATCAGTTATCTGACTTCCATAGTACAAGCTCTGCTTAGTTTGGGGTCAGATAGCCGTGTGTGAGGATTTTTTTTTTTACCTACCTAGGTAGGTACATTTACGATATTTAAAATGGTGAACCTTATTACTATGATAACTAAGCCACGCAAACACCTTTATTTATCTGTCCGTTTGTTTGTTTGCTAGGTATGCGCTCTTTTACCATTCATCCGATTGTAATTAAATTTAAGTGAGCTGTTGTGCGCACGACCGTGATTATATGTATCTAAATGGCAAAAAAAAAAATAGAACGAGGCATTGCAACACACGCCGGGGTAAAATGTATACATGCAGTATTAGCTACAAATCATGCCATTTTTTTGTGTACGCTACATGTTGAAATACTTATCCCACCCCCCAGTGTCGCCTGCTTTACTGTGAAAAAATGATTTTCACGTATATTTGTGATGTTATTATGTAATTATTAAAGGATTTTATATTTTTTGTAAAAATTGCGATTTCAGAGATCGGCCAGAACAAACAAAGTATTATTTTTAATTTACCGGTTTAAAATACCATCTAAGATTAGGCGGACAATAATATACACATATTATTTATTATTCCAAATACTTGTGAGTGTGATAAAAGCTATATATATAATATATTAATGAGCACGATTATGCACCGCTGCAGAGCTCTATGAAACGCTACGAATAGCTAAGAAGCTCTACGAATCCACGGAGACGTCGGAGACAGATTTTTCACCGACTGTCTAAAGCTGTATGTGATATAAGGCGTTATTCTACTTACAAAATTTTGGTACTAATAGTTTTTGGTATAAATACGTATCGCCACAATATTAGTATAATTATTTACAATACCTAACATTAACTACCTACTTATATTGAGATCTTTACCTAATTAGAGTGATTATCAAAAGGGGTGGCTAATGCAACAGCACTAACATTTCATTAATTTAAGCAAAACTTGCATGCGTTTTCGTCTAAAATTAATTAAATGCGGCTTTGACTTACGAAAAAAGATGGGGACTTATTTTTATTATTATTTAATTACATTCCATAAATTTCCATAAGCATCGTAAGAATCAACTAAGCAGCACACATATATCAAGGCCTTACATAAACACAGCTGCTCTCAGCAATATTTATTTGCGGTTAAATCCGGCGAAAAGGTTGGCACCTTTACAAAGATTATATCTACGTTTTATAGGTTTAATATAAAATACGACACAGGAATAATATATCAATGCAAAAAACAAATACTTAATTCGATTACTGCTATTTTCAAACCGAAGGCGAACGGAAATTCAACCGTAGAGTGCGCGCCATTTCTACAAGTTTTTAGGGTTCCGTACCCAAAGGGTAAAAAAGGGACCCTATTACTAAGACTTCGCTGTCTGTCCGTTCGTCTGTCTGTCACCAGGCTGTATCTCAAAAACAGCGATAGCTAGACAGTTGAAATTTTCACAAATTATGTATTTCTGTTGCCGCTATAACAACAAATACTAAAAACAAAATAAAATAAATATTGAAGGGGGGTTCCCATACAACAAACGCGATTTTTTTGCCGTTTTTATAGATAATGGTGGATTCCGTTCCGTTCGTGCGCGAGTCCTACTGGCACTTGGCCGGTTTTTTTCTTTACCCGTATAATATAATCCATGCGGTAAATAATATGTGCGCACTCAAAATACATCGATGTAGCATTGGATAATGATCCAGAATGAATTGTGGCCTTAATTTCATTTTGATTTTCTTGGTTGCACTGAAGATAACAACAACCTTTTTGATTTAAAATTCCCAAATGATTATTGCAAAAGTAACAACCAACATCCAACCCAATAAATCGTAAAAACGGCAAAAACATCACTTTTGTTGTATGGGAGCTCCCTTAAATATAAATTTTATTCTGTTTTTTAGTATTTGTTATTATAGCGGCAACAGAAATAAATCATCTGTGAAAATTTCAACCGTCTAACTATAACGGTTCATGAGATACAGCCTGGTGACAGACGAACAGACGGACAGCGAAGTCTTAGTAATAGGGTCCCGTTTTACCGTTTGGGTACGGAACCCTAAAAAGAGGAAAAGAGGAAAGGAAAGTAACATTAATACTCGTACGTAAAAGTGAGTTGATAAAACCCACCCTCAGGACCTAATTAAAGATAGTAATAATCATTTTTACTTTATGATTGCGACTAATACTTTAACCAGAACTTTTTATTATAAAAGGTGAAATCAAACAGGAACATGATACGTATCTGTAATCTACCTAATGTTAGTTAAAAAAATCAGTGCCAACACTAAGTTTATTCGGTTTACGAACAGTTCGATACTTGCCACGCGGAACTGGTGTACGCCAGGCTGCAGAGCCTAATCCCTCTTGAGCCAGTGTGAGCACGGAGCCAAAATCGACTTTTGGCATTCCCGGGGATTTTTGGTCGACATTCAACACTGTACGTGATAGCTGACAAGAGGTAAAGAAAAAAATAGAACAACAGCGTACTATTCGGTTTCTTCTATGGTAGATGTTGTAGTACCTACACATGGCAATGGCAGGTACCATAATGTGTGTGTACAGTCACGAGCATATAAATATTTATACACTCGGTACAATACGTTAGCGATTTTCTCATTCATTATAGCAATTATAGCAACTTTGAGATTACACCAATTTCAATATTTCTAAAATACTACGTTGGTAAAACCATAAAAGTTTAATCAATACTAAGAGAAAAGCTATTTTAAATTTTGCTTTCGATAGGATAGATATGAAAAAATCTAGTTATGTAAAAGATACGTGTTATAAAGTAAAACAATAGTTTTATAACAAAATAATAATTCGTTGCTCTTATAAGCACTTTGTTGTCGAGAGACGACGTAGGCACAAGCAGTATGACTATGTTTGTCAGTTACAAAGACCCTATATATATATAGGTATGTATATAAATTGTTTTATGGTTGGTTACTAAGATTTAAAAATATCACGACGGAATAATATAATATTTAGGTAAGCAATCAACATCAGGCTAAACAAAACGGCTGATTGATTGATGTCTTGGAATGGTATCCACTCAACCAAACTCGCTAATTATGACTGAATACTTATTGTAATCAACATTTCGATCAATTTTGTGAATACTGGTAAATACCTACAGTATACAAAACTACTTACATAATAATATAGCTTACTTACTCTGAGTAATTTATGTACAAAATTAAGTTCATATTTTATATTTACTTGTTATTAAAACAGGCTGACTTGCTAAACTTACAATAAGTTAGAATAAGCACCTAAGTGAAACTGGGCTATGTAAAGCTAACTGTTGGTGGTAATAACAAAATGGGTTTCTACCATGTTGTTATTGTAAACCATCCTATTTTGTTTTGAAATGCTAATTTACTCGGGTAAAATAGTTGGGGCACAGCCCGAACGAATAGTTGGTAACGTTGCAGTATATTGGTATAACGTTTATAATATAGGTACCTACTAGAGAAATTATACGATACATTATATTAATTAAATGTTTCAATATTTAATCATAATAATAATTGATCTACCTAAAACTGCATTCATGTGTAGGTACTTAATTAAATTTATTACTTATATTGAAAATAAATTTTCATTTAGTAGGTACTTGGCACACTATTTCTTATAATGTGATGATCGATATAAACACGTGTCAAATTATGTTAGTATAAGAATTACAAAATATTTAAATTAAATAAATGCAATCATTATTCTTTCAAATTTGAAATCTATTCTAAGAGTAGAATTGGTGCCCAACGTGGGACCTGAATTTATGTGAAGAAGGTATGAGTTGGGAGGAGTCAGTTGATCGGAAACTATTAATAATATCACCTGTCCTACCGTTATTGAGCCTCGAACCTCATGGTTTCTGCTCTACAATGTTCCAAAAATATCGATTCACGACGAATCCAGCATGTCGGCCGCCCTCTAGGGCAGACGGCTCCTCTCGCTCTACGTACACATAGGACACAACACGTCAAGCGAGATATCAAAACGGTTTCCCGCCACTAGTATTTTAACACATTATTCTCGCATGGTGCAAAATAAAATCCATGGTATTTGAATGAATCAAGTGAAGCACTGGTTATTATTTTTCTCACAAGTATTATACTTAAAATATAGTAGGAAAACAGACTAAAAGTTTCATTCAATGAATTTTGAGGTGGAGAATGTACCGACCTCCCGCGCTTGCTCGACCCGACTGACTGAATTTCCTTCATTTTCCCGGCGCAAGCCTTCACCCTTGTAATCGAGCACGTTCACAAATATATAGGAGTAAAATCTATATGTACAGAGCTAGCTTGTTATTATTCAAATTCTTTTTGGGATTTGTTTCGCTTGAATATGAAATATGTGATTACTTAGTTATTCTACATAATTTCCTTAGCTCATACTTACAAAACAAAACAATTTTTGTCGTATATAATCCATTCTTCTAAGACGATCACATGTAAGAGGCTAACACAAACTAGGACTTGCATGCAAGCCTTATATCCATTGTAAATCGTGCTTTACTTATTTTTATTTGACGGGCGCTACGCAAAAAAAAAAAATATTCACGAAAATATCGTAAATATTAATTCTTTGCCCTCTCTTCGTCCGAGCTAAGCCAAGCTTGCCACCAGTTCCCAGTCGATTCCATAATATTTTTGAGACTGGTACTTACTCTATGTACTTGTACCATTTTATCGCATTAACCAATGCCATTTTAGTATTTAATCACCTCAATTTTATACTATTTTAGGATCTAAGGTAGATAGGTACTAAGTACCGAAAAAACATGCCAAGTACACAATGCACATATTAATAATTATATGATTTTAGTATATCAATACTAGTTTAATTATTTTATGGAGTTTATGTATGAATCCCTAGTTTCCTAGATTAGGATTATCGAAATGAGTCATTATTTTTCAGTGGGATGTGGTAATTAAGATATTGGCAACACTGGATTTTAGCCATAAAGTTAATAAACAATATTATAGGAGGAGGTAAAAATTGCGCCACCAAAGAAGTCCTGAAGGTACATCTCTATCATAGAAGAAATAATATCGTTTTTCATTAATTCCACGAGACTTCTTTGGTAGCGCGAACTCTAGCACCGTACAATCTTTACATCAAATATCGACATTATGAAAAATCGACAAAAAAAACCATGATAATTATCGAGCCTGCTTACAAAATTTCACGAGAAAGAAACAAGAAATGAGACCTGTACAGACCGTTTATCATAACTTAAAGGTTTAAAAGTTAGTAGCAACTTTTGAACGAGGGAATCTTACGGTGAACGGTCTGTAGTTATAGTAAATCCTTGAAGTAAAGGAGGACCGGACAAAATGGTCCTTGATACCCTAATACCAATAACGACGTGACAGATGTCATTAAAGAGGTATTTCAATATACTACAATTGTTACTATGAGAGCTCATTTTAAATAACTGTGATAAAAAGGTTATGGCGATATAAAATCACATATTTTCATAGACGATTTTAATGCCATGTAATTTGAGTGAATGAATGAATATCTTAGATTAGGTATCTCTTGTTGATAATTCAAAACCAAACCAAAGCAGGGACGGGTCGTTAATAATGCTATTGAATATTATAAATATGAAAGTTTGTTACTTATTAATATGTTTGGACTCAAAGAATATTTTGTAACTCAATCACGCATAAACGCTTGAATGGATTTGAATGAAACTTGGCACATAGATAGATACACATATTATAAAGTACTTCTGATACTGTAATTTGTATATAGGTTTTATGAAATATATTTGTAGTTTCTAAATTAAACAATAAAAACCATTTTGTCGCATACGCCATTTCCGTTTACGCGGGTTTCTATGAGAGGTCGCTATAGTAGGGAGCGGGACGCAGCACATTGAATTTCAGATTTTTAAGCTTAACGTGGCGTCAAGCGTCACCTTAAATATTGTTTTATTAAATCCACTTATACCCATCCCTATATAATATTCAAAATAGGTATGTTAACGATATATAATAGAATAAAGTAAGCCGAAAATACTTTAGCCACTTCTAGCGGAATTTCGATAGTAATTTATTTACAAAACTGGCAACTTTTTTCTTTGATATAGCCACAAACTAGATGGTGCTAGCTAACGGCAACAATGGTGTTGTGTGTATGTGAGTGACGTGTGTGTTTATGGATAGTTACTTACTATCACAGATTATATAGATAGTCGGTCGGAGCTTACCATAGATGAATATTATAGTATACTCTTTGGTGTAGCTGACTGACTGACTGAATGACTGCCGAGCCGACTGGTGGATAAACAAAAATAAAATTGTTAGTATTTTGCGGTGACTTATCAGTTAGTTATCAAGCGCACATAACTGAGTCAATCGTTGTTTGCGTTGATTTGAGATTTTGTACTTTTAAAAGAAAACAAAGCGATATTGTTATTTTTGGAAAACAAGTTATCATGGCGCAAGCTGAAGATACAGAACTCAGAGACCTGGTTGTAGAAGCCTTGGAAAAAAATGGATCATTAGCTAAAATTCGTGCGTTGCTAAGAGCTAATATTTTCTTAGCGTTTGAAGATGAATGTGAAAATATGAAACACAACATAAATTTAGACAATATTATGAAACTACCAGAAGGTATTCTAGCATTATCTATTGTTCATGAATTTTTGGAATTCTGTAACCTTAAAAACACATTATTTGTTTACATGTCTGAGTCCAGACAAAGCAAGGAATATAAATATGAAGGTAAGAGAAATTTGACAGAAAAACTGAATATTCATAAATTGGACTATATGAAGGAACCTGTTCTTACTACTCTCATAAAAAATGTATTAAATCCTCAAAATAAAACTCGATATAGCCACAATGATAATATTCACTTTAAAAATCATGAAAACAATGTCAATAGCTATAAGGATGAACAAAATTGTACTTATATTGTTCATGAAGACTCTCAGAGCAGTACTACCAGCAATTCAAATTCAGATAATTCATCTGATGAAAAAAACAAACTACATCTCAGATTACAACTAGATAATTCAGATACAGACACATCCAGTGATTCTGCTAGAGACAAATCTTGTTCTGAATACATTCCTAATGACCATATTGTGATAAATGATCAAAGTGAAAAAAATAACATTGAAAACATGCAGCAACATTCTGGTGATTGTGTGGATGCTAAAGTTCACAATGTGAATATTAACCAACAACAACAAAATTCTATGTCTATTTTCATGCATGAATTAAAAGCAACAACAAATAGTAGCAGTGATTCAACTTCATATGTAGATCTAAAACCATTTACATCTTCAGATGAGAAATTGATAAATACTGCTGGTGTTCCAATAAAAGAGATTGATGGGATTGAAGCAGCAAGTCCTATTGTTGTACAGCCAATAAAAACTAATGTTCAACAAAAAATTGATTCCCCAAAATCTGCAACATCTAGCAACATATCATCAATATCTCCCAAGAATGAAAATGTAAGCATAACAAACACTAAACAAAAAAAATCACCTCTGGAATCAGGAAAGTCTGAGGAATATAGTTATGATTTTACATCATCGCAAGTTTCACAAAATAAGGATGACATAGATAATAAACTAGTTCATCTGCTACTTGTACAAAACACTGAAGATAGTCCTGTCAAAAATTATTCAGTTGAAAGTCAACATCAGGTTTCCCAAAGCTCTCAAAGTTCAGTTTCAATATCTGATGTAGCTGATTTAATTAGTGAAAAAAGTTATACATTTGGGCTTCAAGCAAATAATGATAAATCAAGTGATAATAAATCCCAGTTGTCAAGCAACCAATCAAAGAAATCAAAAACTAATCATAATAAATCTTATAGCGATGACTCTGGTGATTTCACAGAATCCCCTATACCCTCACTCTCTAATCTTAGCCTTGATATTCATAGTGATTGAAAAATTAGACTATAATATTAGTGAATTTAATTTGGATGTGATTAAGATAAATGACAAATTAGACATACCATTTCTTAGACTGATTTTATTCATATAGAGTGGATTTAAAAGCAATAATGTTTCTACTAAATTAATAGTTCCTCTATGTACAATTGTACTTGTTGATAATGATTATTTAACTCTGTTAACTAAATAACAACACTGTATGTATAACCTACCAGAAAATATTTTTGGAATGTTTTGTGACTTTTCAATGTAACTTGCATGTGAAACGAAGATGATGTATCTTGTTAAAATTTTAAAAGAATTAAGTATAAGAAAAAGGCAATGAATATTATCAAAATTTTGTTGCTAACTCTGTGAATTGATTTCATATAACAAACATACTCATATTAACCTTAGAACTACAACATCTAAATGTAGTTACATGAACCACACCACAACATTGGGTATAGGTCCCTAAATGGGAATCCAAAGAAAAGGATTTTTATTGCAGTTTCTTTAGACATTATAGGCATGTTTAAGAATTCAAAAAAAGGCATACTAAGGAAAAATTGGTAGCCAATGCTGTGACAAATATGTATATACATATACTAGCATCCGCCCCATGGTTTCACAAGTGTTCCCAAAGGATCTTATGTTTTCCCGGGATAAAATGTACAGTATGTTATTCCACATCCAAACTTTCACATTTATAATAGTAGGATTATCTTTATCTAACGTGGGTTGCGGGATACTTTCCTCAAAAGCAATATATTTTAATCTGAAGGATGCCAGGTAGATGCACACCATATGTACATGTGACATACCTACATGTGAAATCTAAAATAAATTCAAATTCAAGTGTGAGGGGTCACCAATGACTGTTGTGGTTCTAGGGTTAATCTTAGGGGTTAAGGTTCTACAGTTTTTCAATGGTTGTGCCTTATTTATAATTAATGGATTCACAAAGGTTCACAATTTGTTCCTTTTATAAATCAATGATTCTAGTCCTCAATGAAAACTAGTTCCGTCCAAATTGCTCCATTGTTAGTCTTGGCATGAGGGTTCAATGAATCTATGGCTTAGCATACTTGATCAATAAAGCCTATTGCATTTATATTTGTTGTTTAATTTAAAATTAGTATTACCCTGACTGAACTAATTGTAAGTCTAGCTCATTTGGAAAGTAGTAGTGCATGCCATCGGATCACACCAAGGCAAAGGATTTCAGTTCAAATTATTATTTTTGATGATAAACAAATATTATACCACTGGTGGTAGGTAGGTATAGGTAAATTTTTGATTCTCTAAGTTCTGTAAACTAGTTATGTATCGGGTCTAATACTTATTATAACGCATCCTTTACATTAAAAGTATAAGGTACTACTAAATTAAATAGGTAGGGAAGTATTTAGTTAGACCGAATTCACTCACTAGATGTCTCGTAGCTATACCCCTATTGTTACTTAGAGAGGAGTTTGTAGGTGGTATAGGTATCTATAATATTAGGAGGAATTATAGAGGTTATTTTGGTGGCCCTGGCAAGACAGGACAACTCCCTTATCTCAAGAACTAGAGCACCTAGCGAAGATCTGTGTTTCTTATTAGAAAAAACGTATGGATATTAAAAGATATTGAGGAACCATAATGCACTTGGGTCTCAATCAGAGCCCAGACAAAATTATTCCTCTCTTTCATATATAAATCATTTTAATTGTAGAGTGGTTGTCAATGGTGTCTTACCACCTTTAACCTTACCACCTGCAGTCACATTTTTAGGGTTCCGTAGCCAAATGGCAAAAAACGGAACCCTTATGGATTCGTCATGTCTGTCTCCACTTTTGTCCAAAACTATAAGAACTATACTGTTGAAACTAGGTAAGTAGATGTATTCTGTAAACTGCATTAAGATTTTCACACAAAAAAACAAACAAATTTTTTTTTTTTTCATTAAACCCATACGTGTGGGGTATCTATGGATAGGACTTAAAATGATATTGAGGTTTCTAATATCATTTTGTTCTAAACTGAATAGTTTGCGCGAGAGACACTTCCAAAGTGGTAAAATGTGTGTCCCCCTAACCTCTAAAATAAGAGAATGATAAAACTAAAAAAAATATAATATGATGTATATTACCATGCAAACTTCCACCGAAAATTGGTTTGGACGAGATCTAGTATGTAGTTTTTTTTTGTACGGAACCCTCGGTGCGCGAGTCCAACTCGCACTTGGCCGGTTTTTTATGCTACTCCACCCCACTTACCTTCTATAACTTGAGGTTTGAATCATGGCCAATTATAATTTAGAACAAAACAAAAATTTACGGTTTTTGGAATTATTCCTTTACTTGTGCTATAAGATTGCTTCTTGCCAAATTTCATGATTCTAGGTCAACGGTAAGTACCTTATAGGTTTTGATTTCGTTGCGAGTAGTTGCAAGTCTCAAACGGCCGTATCTTTTGATTGCATTGACTTAGAAATTTGTTTTTTTCACAGCTCTAAGAGATTGCAGATCTGAGTATTAGACATTAATTTCAAATTGATATCCCCACGAGTTCCTGAGAAAAAGGTCTTGACAGACAGACAGACGGACAACGAAGTGATCCTATAAGGGTTCCTTTTCAGGTATGGAACCCTAAAAGTAAACAACTTTTATATAATCAATGTTTATTTCACAATTTTCTGTTAAGCATAGATTGTAGATATCACGTTTCATTTATGCACACAAGTCAATCCATACCAAATACTTGTAACACAGAGTTACATTTCTGTACAAAAGTAACGCTGTTTATGGCATAATAGCGGTTAGTTAAATCGCATAGAAAAAAATAATATATCAAACATATTTACACCTAAATACTTTTATTAGGTACATGAGTTTTTTTATATGAAAATGGTACAAAAATTACACTTTCATATATATTACATACATGTCATAGTAATACAAATGCGGTCCATATCCTAACTGAAAAAATATAACAATAGTAAAAGCCACAATACTTCAATAAACAGTAACAGTCCTACATCCATTGATTATTATTCATTACATCATAAAAATGGGAATTTATCGCTCTAAGCACAGTCATTAATTCTTCGCGAGTAGGTCTAGAGGATTTCTACCTCGGAAGTACCTAATAACAAATAGCAATAATTATTAAAAACTATCAAAAGGAGCATTTACTCATGCTAATTCATATTTGCTCTCATTACAAATACCGCGGAGTAACTACATTCCTTTCAGGTTGGAATATTTTAGGATTACACTTGACTATTAATAATAGTAGTCATTGGGCAATTAAATAATAAAAAAAGGTTTTAAACTAAATCAATTAAAATAAGATTTAATGTACATACATAAATAAATATAAATAATGTACATATGGCAAATATTTGGCTTTATATATCGTATAGGTCACGCGTAAGACGTGTTTTAATAAGTCATATCTGCATTTAATTTTTTGGTGGTATACATTCAAGAAATATTATTTGTTGTATTCTTATCTAAACAAAAGCAATATTTTGTAGATTTTTACCACTAAGTAAAAAGAAACAGATACATAATTAAGAGGATGTTATATCAAAATATTGCTTTTTTACAAAGTAATTTGATTTTAAAGCTCATTGCCCATAGAGCTGTCATGAGTGAGATTCGAGTCCATACTCGCGTTATCAGAGTCTTGGCTTTGGTTTCCACTGTAGTTCGCAGCTTCTTGTAGTCGCATTAGCATATTTAACTGTAAAGAATAAATATATCCAAGTAAATAAAAATACATAGCACAGCATACGTAACAATGATTTTTTTTCAATAATTACCAGTGGATCTTGGTTGTTGTTCGTATTTGCATCTTGATTAGCTTCTTCAATACCAATTTCTTCAACAGTAATAGCTCGTAGCGTCTGTAAAGAAATATGAACGTTTAATTTACTACCTACATTATGCATTGAATTATGTGGCTATTATGTGGTACCTACTTAAAAAGTGTAGGTAAATAGCACGTTGGCTGACCTAATATAGGAAATACCATAACTTCTATGGAGATGACGATCCTTTCCCACAAGTTTAGTGTTCTTGGGAACTAAGGATTCCATGGCTGGGGTGTGAGCCACCCCTAGCAACGAGGGGGCTAAGACTATAGTGTACTTGAACCTATACCCTCGTGATCATTCGCCACTGAGCCATCATGGTTAACAACAACTTATCTATACTAATATATAAAGCTGAAGAGTTTGTTTGAACGCGCTAATCTCAGGAACTACCTACTGGTTCGATTAAATAAAATCTTTCAGTGTTAGATAGCCCATTTATCGAGGAAGGCTATAGGCTACTTTTTATCCCGGGAAAACACAAGATCTCTCGGGAACGCGGGTGAAACCGCGGGGCGGAAGCTAGAAACCGAATAATCTGCAGCGGAATATATCCCTTATTGTCTTACTTTCACACCTATCGCATTGAATTCAAGAAATATCATGATCAATATGAGGTTTGACAGTGGGTTATATCTAAGAGTTTTACTCTCTTTCGGATCTGGCTGCATGATGTTTGTGACCGGTGTCAAAATAGACTAGATCTTTGGAATTTAGCATATAGTCGTCTGCTTACTCAGTGGGATCGCGATATGCATAGTCGTTGGGCAATAAGCTTACGATGTCCAAGTTAACTTACATGAGAGTGATTAGGCTCTCTCCACGGGTAGGATGATTTGACGTGTTGTAAAGGATCTACGGCGGCGTGTCGACGTCGGCCGTACAACGCGATACCTTCGCGGACCGCCTCAGATGCGTACGGAACTATGCTGTAGTTCCAGACATCCGCAAACCACGCCTATTAACAAAAGAGTATATTTAGTAAAAAAAAATAAAGATCGGTACACGTGACAGTGAAACTAATTATATCTAGGTTTTAAAACTGGCTGAGTTAGTACTTATCCAAACAAAACAATAATTACCTGACTAGCTTCCAAGTCCATAGGGCACGCGAGGAAGAGCCTCGGGCCGACGGTGACGTCACTCGACGAGTGTGCCTCCAGGAACGCGTTGAGTGTCGACCACACGCCCGGCAACCACTCCAGTACTGCCGCCAGCGCTGCCTCGCGCCGCCCCAGCCGAAGTTCTAGAGAGAATAGCTTGCGGCGAAGGTACCTGCAAGTGTAAATACGTCACATCAGGCTGCCAATTTACTTAAGTGCACCACTCCGCTCCAGTGGACAGGCAACCTTAGATAACAGATTTAAATGGCATCTGACGAATTGTTCTATCATTCATAATGAATGTTATACATTCCGATTTTCAACGATTTTTTGCTTACCATTATCATGCTGTGGATACGTATACGCTGGTATGCCTTCATGTATTTTTAATTGACAGCGAATAAGCAATTATTGGTATCTAAACTGATATATCGGGTCAATCACCAGTTTAAAATTAACATACCTAGCTAAGAATCCTTTGACGGGTTCCATATGATTGGCGGTGAGAAGCCACCTGAAGTTGTGATGTAGTTGAAGATTTGTCGTGTTGCATGTGGCTTGGGACATTGTTCCTATATAAAACACATTTATGATAATGGATAGTGGATACTGTTTGTAAAAACATAAATTGAATTTAAAGTACCTACATATAATACAAATAATAATTTAAAATGTCGTATGTCAATCTCTACATTGCTTGGCTATTTAGGTATCATATTTTCAAATACAGTCTTTTACTCTATTTGTCTAAACAAAAGTAACTTTGGCGTTTGGAAAACTCTTCTACATAAAAAATAAATAATATAACGATGTTGAAAGCTCCGGGGAAAGTTACTATTAGTCCTAAAAAGTCCTTTGTTTACTCTGAAACTGCAAAACGAAAGTATTTTTTTTTTTTAAGAAGTTTACATTTGAACACAATTTAATCTCTAGGGTAAAATAATGAGGACGAGCATAAAACTCTAATAACATGAGTTACCAATAATAACAGGCATGTTTCTATTATCAGGCGGCAGTAAGCCGGCGAAGGCGTCTCCCAGCGCGGAGGCGTGCTGCAGGTTGTCCAGCACCACGACGGAGGGCAGCGGCGCCTCCTCGCCGGCCGCCGCCGCGCCGCACTGTTCCGCTATGTTGGCTAGATAGGCGCGGAGCTCATTGCACGATTTCCGGTCCACGCTGGAAATTATGTTTTATCTTTATATGTATAGCCCTGTTTGACCACAACCTCACCACGTTAAGTTATGATATGGTCGAAGGTGGTGAGCACCTTTAACTTAGGCCGAGGTAAATAAAAATCCGTGATTTGGTTCAACAATGTTTCTGTCACATTCTTGCAACTGTCCAAAAGCTAACGCTTACGTATTTATTTCGGTCTAACCATATGAATACGGTTAAATTGAAAGTAGATCGATTATGACTATGATGACTATTTAATAGATTACCTATGATTTCAATGGTTCGTTCTACACTTGTTATTTAAGATTGACTACTCGAAGAATACTCTTTCTTTTACTAAAAAGAAGAAAGAAATTGCTTGAATAGATGTCTACTACCAAAATAGATAAATACTTATCCACAACCTATCAAACATGTCTTAGATATAGAACTCTTTATCAATATCTACATGGTTAAAAGATTTGTGTAATTAATATGATAACTTACTTGAAAGTAGCGACAGCCTCGGAAGGATTCCCTCGCCTTTGCGTCCGTTGTACATAGAACTCGGCAAGCTTGGCTGCCAAGTACGACTTGCCCGTGCCACTCGGTCCGCAGAGAATCACTCGCCGGTGTTCCGATAGTAGTGAAACATATCTATTAACAACGAATAACTTGTTATTATGACTGTATTTTCTAGCAGCAAAAAGATATTTAACCTCAGGTATGAAATTTTTCTCTTTTTTATAATCATCATAAATTCTGCTCCAAAATATTTTGTTTTGGATAAACGTATCGAACAGTTTAATAAAACAGCTTTTGTTTGGCTCTAGTAGCTACATCTAAATAAATATTAATGTTTGCGTCTGATTATAAAAATGCAAATCAAGTATTGTATATTATTATGCAACTAAACTATTTGCTTTAGTAAAAGATTGAACTTACCTATATACAATATTTTTTGGTATAAGACTATCGAAGGCCAAGCTGCCGACCCCTTGCAAGCAGATATACAGCGTGTTGACTGTGCCCACGATGTAGCCGCACGGCAACAACTCCGGGAATCCGATCTCTGGCCCTCGCGTCGCTTCACCCAAATGATACGACGTTATAGAATCCGTATTCAAACCAAGATTAGTGCCCGGATCTATCCTAGACAGGTAATCTTTAAATGTCTTTCTAACTATATAATCTAAGTTCTGCCAAGTGGTCTTGCCAGATATATAAGTGTACGCAATTGTGAATTCATTGCAATTTATTGTCGAATCACTATTGTATACGTTCTTATATGAATTACTGTGCGTAGATTTATTGCTTTTGAGACTATTCGTGTTGGATTTATTTATTTGCGGATAGTCTTGAGTTTCTGTTTCGGGACTGTGGTTCTGCGACATCCGGGGGGATTCGAAACTCGATTGTTTCTCGAAGTGGTTGTACGCGCTCGCCGATTGTTTGGCGTAGAATCTGCATTCGGACTCTGTGAGCGTGTCTTGAACCTCCTCGAAATATCTTTGGAATGTTTCTGGCTGTCCTAAATATACTGCTATGGCTATTTTCTTTCCGTCAGTTGTGTCTCCTTGACTATCCGCAACACCTAAAACAAAAATATTCCTTATACAATGACTTAATTTTTTTGGATAAAAATTTTCGTTATTATTTTTTTTGAAAATAAATATCAAATGAGACGTATAGTAATTAAACTTACCAATATCCGAATAGCTTTCCCCTATTGCTAACTCCCTGCTCTTAGGCGGCGGTAAAACAGTATTTATATCGTAATCACCGCTGAGCCTTTCAGAAGCATTCAGTCCGTTAGCAAATATATCACCGGCACCGTTCAATGCCCCTAATAGCGTCTCGCTGTTTTCATTCAACTCACAAGTCGTCTTGTTGCCGTATATAGGCTCCCCCATACTTGATTTAGGCGATCCTTTCTTGGAAAAGTCAATAGTAGGGGTGGATGATATACAGTTGAAGTCTAGGTCTAGTGGTTGCGAGTGGATGTCTAATGCAGCCTGGAAGATGAAAGATTTGGTTTTAGATATTTTTTAAGCATATTCATCAGGATAGATTCATCTATGCGAAGTTTAGGTTCTTATGCCTGTTTACAAAAAATATCAGAATAATTTGTGTTAATTGAAAATAAACTGTACGTTAAACAATTACGATTAGAATTTATTTGATTTAATCTCAACTAAAACATGGGCTTCTACAAGCTCAAATTTAACATTATAACGGTAAAAGGTAAGATATAATCAATGAGAACTAATTAAATATAATCTACATAATATTAAACAGTATCTTAATTACGATCTGCAACAATCTTGATAGCCCAGCTTTAATATTATAGTACCTGATGCATAGTAGCTTGATCCGCGAGACTAAACCTTCTGGGGTCTTCAACTGCAGAACCACCGGTGCCTAATGAACTCTGGCTGCCAGCCAGCGATCGTGACGTCACCAGCCGTTGCAGCCGCTCGTTGTTTTGTTTCAAATTCAACATTTCATTCTGAAACAAAATACATCAAATGAAATTCATTAAGTATTTATAATGATTAGTAATTTTTGGTGTCAAAATTTTGAAAATTGTTCACCGTAGGTAGGTAGGTATAATCCACAAATTAAAACATATTTACTTCATAAATATAGTAGTTAAATAACCATCAGAAGATAGTGACTAATTAAGACAATACTAATGCATATTGACTTTTGCATTATATTAATACTGTGTAAACAGTGTAGAATATTAATTTATTCTCGTGCTTTAACACGCGAGCAGATTATGTGAATTATAAATATTTATAGAATAATAAATTGATATTCTGAAGTTGCTTATTGTTAAAGGTAAAGTTTTTACACCTAGGAAAGACCCTGATGAGATTTAATACTTTCCTGCAAGAAAATATCACATACTTACCGCGAAGAAAAATTCTTGCAACCCAGAAACCTATGCCTAATATAGGTAAGGAAAAAGTGCAGTTTGTAGGTACAACTCTTGCCAGCTAAATATGATTCAAGTGGCATCCACAGTAATCAAGTGACAGTGATCAGTACTCAGTAGACTTAAGTAAGAAGTTCTTACCCTCATCTTGATGACTGTGTCCTTCAGACTTTCTAGTTGATGTGCTGAACTGAGCGCTTCTAATCTAATATCGGTTAGCACCAGATCCTTTTCCCGCAGCTGCCTTTTCAGTTCGTCAACTAAAGCTGGATCAGGTGGTTTATCTGTACAGAAAAAAAAATTATATATATATATTATATATAATTAAAATAAAATACTATTCAATATTAAGAAGCTGGCATTTTAGTAGGTATATTTGCTTTTGAACAAACTAAGTTTTTCATTCACTGGTTTGTTATGTTGCGTGTTTCCATAAATTGAAATTGAATAAGGAACATAAATATTTATATAATACAAACAAGACAGAAACGAAAGACACCATATTGTTTTACACTAAGTAAGGTACTCGTTACAAAGCTTTCACTCAACCCAATTGAGCGCAAAGTGTCCATTGTTTGCACAAGTTACGCGTCTCACCTTTGGTCTGATCCTCGGCGTTGGCCTGGAGGCACGGCTTATCCTTCGCGTCGAGTGTCTCGTGAGAATGTTCTAGACTGTTCTCGTTGCTTCCCTCGCGGATAGTGTGCGGGTCGTCGTAGTGGTGCGAGCCGGACGAGCTGTCTTGCGACGACAGTTGCCCCAGGGACGAGTGCTTCGCTGTCTTCGATATCTTCGCGTTCCGTGAGAACGCTTTCGTGAATGACGAACGCAGCTAAGAATAAAATTGAGCTATTGTTTAATTTCGTTAGCATTTTGATTTAAAGTACCAAATTTAAAACATAACTTGTAGCGTTACTTAGGTGTTATATCTATCATAAGTATTCAGAGCTAAACAGTACAAGCTATAGGTACATGTTAATTAGTTAGTTATACCAAACCCACAGCATTGGGCTGTTATAAGGACAGCAAAAAAATCCTCTGCAAAATTCTTACATCATATAACACCTAATACTGGGGCTTAGACTTGAGAATTCAGATAATTATGGAGCAAACAGGTTATGAAAAATTGAAAAAATTACCATCTAGTTTTTTTAGCTACATTCATAATGGTTTTGTAAAAAATATATTGATTTTCGTGACTTGACGGTGGGTAATGGATCATAATGATATATCACTGATAAATTAATTAACCGAATGATTAATTACGTTGCGAACATAATCAACAGGTGTAATAATGTGATACGGTATACGCCTCCGTACCTTGTTCAGTAACGAGAACAAATTACCTATTAAAAACAATGAAGTTTTTTTCATGTTGGCTGATACAATTTACATTTGCCTTAAGAAACGACATTATGTTCTGAATAGTGCCTAACTGCCTAAAGCAAGTTTTCTGTTGTAATGTAAATAGTGTATTTTGCTTTTATTTAGGTATCGAGGCCAACTTTCTTATTTGCATTTATTTGGTTGCTACGCAACAAATTGCATCTTATACTGTCTGTACCTACTAGTCTCAACTGAATGTTCCTTATTTTGTACAATTTATTACATATTTGCACCATGTTTAGTCTTTATGACGTTAAGTCACGAGAGCTTTGAGAGAAATTGTAGCTAATACTTTAAATGGATGTAGACCATCTGTTTACCAGACACTTAGTTTAAACAAATCGTTTCACATAGAGATATAGGACAGAAATGTGTGGCACGATATTTATACTTCGTCAAGTTCTGCCATTATTTCCTTGACATTTCAGGGGCTATATACTACGTATGGAAAAGGTAATGGACTTCAATGAATTTGGATTAAAATTTTTGAAATTTTATTATATTTCGGCTCTATATGAGCCCCGGGGTACTCGATGAGTCAAGCGATGGCTTGACTTTCTATAAACATATTTTCAGAAACCGAGAACATTCAATGAAATTCATAAATATTGTATTACGCGTAAGAGCCTAGTTTCAAACGTAACCTGATACACAATAAGTTGGAAACTATTTTCAGGAAAGGAACGTGATTCAGAATCAATAATAAAAGTGGACACGAAATATTTCAACCAAAGTAGATCAAGTTACGTAACAGCAACGTCCGAAGCCGTATTACATTTATGGCCTAATAGCTAATTGAATTTTCTGGATTCGAGGCCATTTTAAAATATTGTTTTTTTTTTCAGCTAATATTGAAGACGTAATTGGACTATCATGGTGCACATTGGTATGCAACACCATCCTTCATCACGAAACAATTCAAAAGGTTGTGTTAGCATCAAAATATCAATCATATAATATGATATGAATGCAATGTACAATATTAATTACTGTTTTACATTACTCGATATCAATCTCTCGCATTAAATCTTTTTCTTATCTATCTATAAAAAGATGTGATAAACTTACCCATCCTTTCTTCTTATGTTTCTTATCGTGAGGTACTGAGGATCCACTACTGAGGCTGTTGATGCTGGAGACACTGTCTGTGGAGAGATGTCTCGTGATGGCTCCGTTGCCGGTTTGTGCGTTGCGTTGCGGTGAAGATTGCTGCGTTTGCGCGTTTGGTGGTTCTTGCTGCAAAATAAACATATTTGTAAGTCAATGTGGTATTTTCTTGGTTTATTAGAAGCATGATGTCAGCCAATGATCTCAAGACCCGCATTAGAAAACAAAACGAGTCAAGTCTCAAGGACAGATTGCGTCGATTAAAAATAAGTCCTGTTGTGTTTATCAAGGGTTTAAATTCAATTGTTGCAACCTTGTTATAGACCTGTTCAGTCCGATGTTAGTTATTAAAATATATTAATATATCGATATAAAGTTGCTAATATACTTAAGACATAAATAACTAACTGTCATTAACTCGTCCAAGAGACTAGTTCATTCGTTTATCATTTTCAATTGAAAGCACACTGATAAGTATGTCGGCGATCGGATATCAGTTGAAAAACCATATGACGTGATTAAATTCAATATAATCATGTGGGTAGAGGTAAACAATGAACAACGACTGAATTTTACAAATAGGTATTTATAAGAAATGCTTTCAAAACTCATTAAATTTATAGATAGTTCAACTCTGTACATGAACTACAGTAATCAGTAATTTCATATGTACATAAATCACATACAAATATACCGTATCATTGGTAACATGTGGAGGAAGCAAGTATGTCAGTCTTGTCACTTGTCGATTCTCACTGAGTATTGAATGTGGAACGGGGACGGATCTATTGATGTTCAATTTAATGTAAATACATTTGCCATGTCCCTGCCTTATTTGATGTTGCTTATTGGACCTCAACATCCGATTCAAGGGGGTTATCTACATAATCATAATGAATATAATATTAGTAAAAACATTAATGTAGGTACTTGATCTCGTTATAATGTGCAGCCTCTAATGGTACGCATAATGATTGATGGTAGATCGCATTGACCGACATATCAGTAGGTATTTCCTCACTGGAATACATAATTAAGATATTATGTAGATGTAATCGTTGTCCATCTGAAAAGTATGTTAAATGAATTTATAATGAATTACCTTGATGTTTGTTACTGAGGACATCTAATTTTCCGGCCAATTTAAGTTACCCTACTATTAATTTATCATATAGGTTTATTTAGTTAATACGAAGGAAGTAAGTTATTAAGTAAAAAGGTTATATTCCGCATTATCATAATTATATTCCAAACAATCTCAAAGTAGAAAACATAAAGAAGAAGCTAACTAAAAACTAGATAACAAGAAAATACCCAAAGTTATCAATGTGCTTATGTAGTTCAGACGATAGAGGAGTTTTTAGGATTGACTCTTGGAGACATAATAAGTTAATGTCATAAGCAAGAAGTTTTAATAGGTGTACCTTATAGTAATAGTCTACCGCGTGTACGAATAATAGTTAGTAGTCTTTGCCCATAATTATATATTTTAAAATAATAAAATCATTTACCTGGCTATTTCTTGATTGAACAAAAACGAGGCGAATTAAGCTTAATGAATCCAAGTCGACTCATATAGACATCACCAACAAAAATTGGAATATAAACCAATAGGTATATTTAAACAGCCAAAATACCTTGGTATGACTCTTGACGCTAAGCTACGCTGGAAAGCACACGTCAAGAAAAAACCGGCCAAGTGCGAGTCGAACTCGCGCACCGAGAGTTCCGTTCAAACTTATAGGTATGTAAATAGTTCGTCCATCACGGGAATCTTTAACGATAAGATATAGATTGAGGGACAAACTTAACTTTGTTGTTGGAAAACTGTTGTCCTCATACATCGCATAGTGTAACGATCGTGTTTGTCTTTAGATACTGTAAAATGTTCTGCGCACACGAGCATAATATTGCAATAAATATTTTCTTTTATTTTCTTTCACACAATAGCACAATTTTATTTATTTACCTTATTTGAGGTTGGTGCCAATTAAGCTAGACCTCTAAATTGTAATTGGTGTCAACTAACACCCTTTAATTTTCATTTTTTTTTTTGAAATTTCCCTTTATTTGAGCTACAAGACCTTGTTTTCGCCAAATTTTGTGATTCTAGGTCAACGGGAACTACCATATAAGTTTTCGACCCAAAACCTATAGAGTACTTCCGGTTGATCTAGAATTGTAAGTTTTTGTTAAAAGCAAGGTCTTACGGCGCAAGTAAAGGGAAAATTCAGAAAAATAAAAAAAGTTGTAATTTAAGGTAAATTTTGATACTTACAAGATTTCGCGAAAATCTAAATTTGCCCATATATTTTTATCGTGTTGACTCAGGACCTTGATTTTTATACACCTAATAGGGACTTTAAACCTCAGTATCTGGTATAAATTTCAACATGCTAGGTCCACCCGTTCCTGAGAAAATCGGTGGTGATACACGGACAGACGGACAAGAAAGTGATCTTATAAGGGTTCCTTTTTTTACCTTTTGAGGTACGGAACCCTAAAAAGAGGAATTAGACATGCGTTATAAAAAAATATAATGGCTACTTGGACGTAGCTCTCCAATAGCCATACATAATAAAATACTAATTTATAAACAAGTCCTAATGCCAGTATGGACTTATGGTATCCAGCTCTGGGGCTGTACCAAACAAAGTAATGCTCAAATCATTCAACGATTTCAGAATAAAGTACTGAGGGATATTGTAAATGCCCCTTGGTACATAAGAAATAACGACCTCCACCGGGACCTAAATGTGGATTTCGTTGATAAAATAATTAAAAAATACTCCGAAGCTCATGATCATATACTTCATCATCATGTGAATGTAGAGGCAATCCAGCTCCTCGATAACACAGGCATAGCTAGAAGACTCAAAAGAACCAAACCTTTTGAGTTAGTGTAACTAACTTAATTGCTATAACAATAAATAAAAGCACAAGAACAAAGTGTGAAACAAAACTAAGCATATTCAGTGGATATATTCTTAGACAATTTATAGTTTTATATACTATAAGATTAGGATAAATAGAAATTACTCATTGGCCTAGAAAGGCTAGATCGTAATATACAGAAAGAAAGAAAAAAATACCTGGCCAGTGATGTTGACGTCCGCCCTAATGCCCATAGACTGCATGTGAGCTGTCGTCAGACCAGCCTGTATTGATTGCTTGCGAAGCAACTCGATCGTCTGTCGCAGCTCTGTTAGTTCCGAGTCCTGAATAAAGAATACATGTTTGAGATTGGAGAGTACATGCAGCCAGAAAAGTAGCCTTGAGTCGGCAATTGAGTCCTCTTTGATAAAACGATGGGAACAAAAAATAAATAAAAGAAAGTTATTTGCATCCGTTCGAACTGGTTACTGTTCCAAATATACAGTCAACGGTTTGGGATTTTAACATGTTATATTTGTAACAATATTTATAGTTACAGAATTTGTCGACAGTGCTTTTAATGCGCTATAAATTCATTTAACCTTATTTTTTGTATGAAAATAAACGCAAGTAAGTAAGTACATAAACAGATATATAAATTTAACTGAAAGGATGCCCTGGTGGTTTTACGATAGAAATCCAGTAACGTGTTTTAGTACCTTTCTCTCGGCGGTGGCAGTGAGCTGGTGGAGTCGCTGCGTCATATTCGACAGACTCTGTTCAAAGGCCGAGACCACATGTGCCTGTAACAAAAAATAATAAATGCTGTAAGTATTGCGCTTAAATTGCTGTCCAGGTTCGCTGTTCTGCACAACATCCTAACCATATACCTAGCTGGCAACTGAACAGACCGAGATTGTCTGCACGCTATTGTAGATATATTACATGAATTATAACAAGATCATAGGAGTGTAACACCGTGTTACTCAGTTAGTTATCACCTAGCTTATATATTTTTACCCTTAGCGAATATATTTACATATAATATTTTAACCGTTACACGCTTATTAAGAAATTGTAATTTTTTAAAAATAATACTTAATTGGTTCTCTCTTTAGCTAGCTAAAGTATGATTCTATCACAGGAATAAGTTTTCCGTATAGGAAATTGAACTTTTAGCGAAGCATTGCTGATAATGCAAATGCACATTACAACTTCCCTTACGACTGGTTGGCCGATATAACTGTTATCTATTCATTTTAGTAATCAGAGATGACCACAAGGCGACATAGATCTCTCACAATACTTCGGTTAGTCGCCGGGGTAAGATTATCATGTATCCAGCATGACGTGAACGTCCCTGCCTCGATAATGACTCGAATTGCTCTCGAGTTCATATGGAACGGTTAACGGCTACCTTGACGACAAAATAATTACTGAATTACGTCATATTTTCAGTAGTTAAGTTATCGTAAATGGTATTTATATACATATTTTGTAGTTTTACGAACTGTTAATATGACTCATCGGTATAAATTATTTTATAGGCCGGTAATAGTGGACGTGGGTGTAGACTGGACGCGGGACCCTTTGTTTGCTGCGTCACAGGAACGCACTCAGCAAAATTAAATTGGGGGTAACGGCCCCTAAGTTAAACATAGCTAGTATATTACACCTAGTAAATGGAATTAAAAACGTTTTCATTACTTTCCGTACGTGTTTTGAATAAAGAATTAACATTAAAATAAAACAAAACTTTTAATAGTGTAATTCACCTGCTCGCACGCATGCTGCTTAGCCAATTATGGTGTCCGAGCGTCATTGATAGATCTCCAGGCAGGACACCTTTTGCACGTGCCTAACTAAACGGTTTCAGTTAAGTATTTATGTAGGTACCTACAACTGTTTTTCAAAATTTGGGTTCCTTGTTAATTCATGATACTTATTGTTTCTTTTGTAATTTTAAATTACTATTTTTTAAACGACTCTAATATTTAAATCGGCCGATTTTATAGTCAGCACGTCATAACAACTCAAAAACTTGATTGAACTCACGGTGCTGTTTCCACCAGCTCTCGTTACAGTTATTCATACATTCCACAGTTCCTCAGTTAAATGGTTTTATTCGAATTTCCCTAAACATGGTCACTCATTGATACATTTGATTCAAAGAACAGCGTTGTGTACAAGTTGCTTTGGTCGAGAGCAAGGGTAGGTTCTACAGTACTTTTACTATAGTTGCAATTACGGAACCCCACACGTGTATTGCAAGGACAGGTGGCATATAATTATCAATCACCAGCTGCGGAAGCAGCCGCGCTTTAAGAGCTTAATGACACCATCAAATATCCCTAGTTCTTGACAAAGAAATAATTATGCCGTATGTCCATTCCTTTGTGCATACTTTTTAAGGATGAACAAATTTATTGATGGAAACGACGCTGGGATATTTGGTAGAGATCGGCATAGAGACTTTCCAGTTTTAAAATTATTTATTTATGTTTAAATATCTATTAAGAATCATGATGTATTGGATTTTATCAGGTTTACTTAGGTAATTATTATTACTAGATGGTTACTTCTTATTACTAGCTATCTTTGAAGAAACAAAGAGATATGTAACAACAAACATTATGATAAATTGTTACACACAGCAATAACCACAGTGATTATGTTAAAAGCTATCAATTATTATCTAACATCCATCAAAGTTTTGAGAACGTTGCCCCTTACATTTAAATTGGAGGATGGCCAAGTAGCCTTACTTGAAAAACTAACTGTAATATTTCGTTATCTTATGTTTGATCTGGTTTTGATTGGAATTAATAGACATTAGACTTAATAGACATTGTAATGAATACACTGCAAGTCGTACAATCAAGCTCACAATAGGATATATAACAACTATATATTATTAGAGGTGTCTCCAAAAATAATCTCAATGAAAGCATTTGCTTCAATTGGGTGCAGTTGCAGTTCCACCAACGAGATGTTTCCGTCCCTTGCATAATAATAGCAATGTACCTACTCATTTTATAACATTCGAGTATGTATGATAGTTATGATGTCAACAACAGCAATTTATCTGCTACTAACTAAATTAAAATTAGCGACTCCTTCCACAACGCAAGTAGGTACTTACCTACAGTGGAAATTGTTTTTTCATGACTGAACATACAAATTATATTTATAAAGTGATAGATTAACCAAAATCACAGTTTTTAAACAAGGATGTGTGTAAGTGGTGTCACAATGAGAGAAAAAAATCTGAAACAGCTGCAGTTCATAAATTTGGTAAAAATTTCAATAAAAACCGATAAGAAAATACAAATCGAGTAGGTGTAACATATTATATGTAACATGTAGACCTATATTGTTTATATTTGTGGGTACCACTCCCACTTGATTATTACGAGACATTGCTAAAGTATTCTAAACGAGAGAGATTATTTGTTCAAGTGCACTCTTCCTTATTTGGATGGTTCGTATCGGGGCAGCACTTCTACCATAGCTTACGCTGTCAATTTATGTATACAACACGGCTGAATAATACGCCGTACGAGATGACAAAAACATTAATACTACTTTAAGTTCTATTGAAGAAGATGTTACGATACAAATTGCGGCTTTATTATTATCAGATTACCTATTGATATATTGCAGGTAGATATTCAAGTGATCAAGGTTAGCCAAATTCACCAAGTAGATACGATTACTAATATGAATTAGCTATTAAATCAACTAAAAAGTAATAAATTCAATATAATGAACGTATTTTATACGTTTAGATAAAGTTACAGTGTGTGTTTTCTGAAAACAATACTGATATAAAACAAGTCCTGCAAGAAATGCTTAAGCGGATGCGGCTGCGTTAGGAAAGTGTGTCGTAGTGGTCTTACCACTTGGCGGACAATATCAGAGGCTGCGTCCAAGTCACTTGGGATGATAGTTATCTCACGTTCGATCCCAATATACTTATATGTAATGCTTATACACTTCACAACTGTGTTAATGAGCCGTAAGTCAGACAGAGTAGTTATACCAGTCATTAAAACTCTTTTCACGGTCTGCACTGATATATCTTGATAATTCACGCAATACTAATTAAGTACTCCCCGTATACCTGCTATCATATACATTTTTTCCAGTTAATTTGTTTTATTTAAATAAAATTTTGTGGTTGTATAGTCGTATAGAGTCATAAAGAGTCTCCTTCACCACCAAAATGAATTATTAACTGATTTTTCTCATGATAAACATGTATAATCAAAAAACTTTGGCTAATAATAATTGAAATAACAATTGTAATTGTAACGTAGAGAGATATGTATTGACGGGTCATTGTACGAAATTCCACCTGCTACATGATTGCACACATTAGTAGTAGCAGTAGTAAGCAAAAGTTTTCATTATAACTAATACACGTATATGGTAGAGAAATCATATTTGTCTTGTTTTTCAATGTTGCCAGTGATTGCTCAAGTTCAAAGGTGTGTCCTTGCGGCGCGACGCGGTTACAATAAAATGGTTTATCTCAGCAGAGCCATGCCAGTGAAGTGGAGGTCTATCTATCGCCCACGTGCGCCATGACAATATGAAATATTGTGTAGACGAAATAGGATCTACAAACAATGCTATTTTATCAGGGGATATTGCAAAACAAATCTAGTTGTACAAGATGGCCTTCTTGTGAAGGTATTCCATTTTAACTCGACTAGTGATCTGGCAAAGAAACCAGTTAAAATAGTGGTTAGTAGGTTTAGGCGCTGCGCTAACGATAGCAACTGTTTGCGCTTATGCAAACAATTTTTGTTGTAGAGACGGGACAGAGGCATCGAGCAGTGAATGTTTAATTTTCATATAATCTATATATATATAAAAAACTCTACATACTAAAAAACAAAGTCGGGTTAGTTACACCATTTATAACTCTAGAACGACTGGACCAATTTTTATGATCTTTGATTTGTTGGATTTGTCACCGCCCCCAAAAAGCAGATTATATACCTAATTATTAAAACATCGGATATTTTTTTATACCGGGAACGGGTGAAATCGCGGGGAATAGCTAGTTAATTAATATGAAAACTGCCACACACAAAAAGCAGTCGCAGACACTATGGTGTCAAGTTAGTTCTACTGGACGTGTACCGGACAAACTAAATGTTCGGTGTAAGCAACTAGAGCCTTGAGGAGCAACAGTAATTAACTTCTGTATGCTCCGCATGTGGGTCCATATTTGCTTGTGTAGTTGTGTTGTGTCACACAAATGATACCGGAGACGAGATATTATCCATCGATAAAATTATAATTATAATCACTTCATCGATATCGACTCCGACGCGGCGACGGTGACATTGGAGCATATTTTGAATTTCGAACAATAAACCCGAGTCCAGTTGCCACAACCGAACTGTGTTCGCAAGAGGGTTCGGTATCAGAAGAAAAAGTGTCTACATTAGCGCAAACAGTTGCTCACGACAGTGCAGCCCTTAACTGTGACTGTAAGAACATCTACTACCAAAATAGATAAAAGTTCTGTATTATCTCTGTATTGCGCGACCATTTTTATGCATATTAGGTACTTACTTGCTATATACAACAAAAACACAGCATATCTTTAGGTAACAAGATCGTTTCATGTTTACTATCATCGTGGGAAAGAATATTTTATAATGAGTTAAATCAGTGAATGGTATTTCTTAGGCACGATTAAGTCAACACCTGACCATTAAATCGTAAAAGGTTGCGCCTTTTTTGGTAGTCAGGTAATATTTTTTAGAAACGATAGATACAAATATAATTTATAATGAAGACTATAATAGAGATAGTGTAAAGAGTTTTATACGATTATATGCACCTGTTCTGTGAGCCGAGCATTCAAAAAGTATATATAGTACTTGTAGGATAATTGAGTTCGACTACCCACCACACCACAAAAATGACTATATATAGATGTCTTAATTCAAATGGACGAGAAATATGTTTTTTGTTTGTTCTACATATAACCAACTACTTTCAAACGTAGCCATCAAAACAAATATGTTTCTTTTTTCATATAAACAAAACATTTCCTGACAAGTAGACGTTAAGGGAATTTTTACTATACACCCCACCTATTCGGGACATCGGTGAACACGGCATGTCACTCATTAATATTCTCCCCTATAACTGGTGTACGAAATGACACGTAACTTTCATTGCAATCTATTACCGTTAATGTAAAGACAGGGGAACGAAAACCGCACCTTTAATGAAAATTAACGTGAATGCAATAGAAAGCGATTCGCGCGGCCAAGACTCCACTTGTATAGAAATGCATAAAAAGCACATACCTACATAGATATTGATTGTATTATTTCTTGTCTAACTCAGATCTATTACGCGATAATTGATCAAAGATACTAATAGTGGATAACATCTTTATTAGAAGTACTTGACTTGAGTTTCGACTTAGATAGGTTAATTTGAATGAAGCTTGCATGGTACGACATACATATGTGATTGTTTCCTGGGAAATTATTTCGTAAAACTTTTTGTAAATATTTCAAATATTTAACTTACCTCTTCTAATATTGGACAGCTTTTATAACGTGATTTCTTTATTGCTAATTCCCACCATGGAACCGGTGGTTTTGCCCGGAGAATAGTTTGACATCCAACTTTTGAGTCTTGCGATTCGTACAAAGTCCCTAGAGTCCTCGACGATGGTTGGGACGGTGATTGCTCAGCATCTTCATCTGCGGGTATTCCGGTAACGCACTCGCAACACTTATGAGGTTTTCTTGGAATTGTTTGCGGTCTAAAGTCGGCACTGAATGAATGCCTGTAGTTAAGTCGTTTCGAAAACCCATTTGTGTCGCTTATAGATCTTTTGAAGTTGTTTCTATTATTTTGCAAAGGCATTCGCGGTATTTGTTGCACTTCACTGAGAATACTAGGCGAACCATTGAAACCCGTAAGGTCACCGTCATGAGGTGTATTGGGTTCAGAATGATATCCCATTCTGTTTCTTTGTAAGCTTCCGTATAACGTATTTTCCTTAGTACTTGTTGGCTTAAGATCAATAAATTTGGGCCTTCGCAAATTTAACGTAGCATATTTTTGGGGCGATCTATGAAACTTAGATTTATTTGGTAAATCTTTTAAAACATCTTCCGTGTCCGTGGACGGTATCGTGGAATTGTCACTATAACTCGATATAGGCCTGTCGTTATCGGTGAGGTATGAGGAGGATTCCGAGCAATTATCTCGATCACTATGACTCCTTCTACAGTCGACTGACGAGCCAGTAATGTCCGTCCGTATGGAATGCTGCTCCACGCCATCCTGGTTTACTACGTTCTGTTCATACGACTGCCGGTCGCCGTTACTTAGGTTGACGATTCCAATTTTTTCGCTACACCTCATGTCCTGCTCCCCCGACAAATCCAAGCTTTTCAACCTTCTACGAGGCTTCGTGTCTATAGAATCATAATGAATTTCTTGCTTACCGTTAACATATTTCACTGGGGAACTGCTCTTCGAATGCGGTGGAGATACTTTGGCATATATAGGTTCGGTAAAGCTAAGTCTTGAAGATTTATCTACGAATGAATTATTTGATGATGCGTTAGCTACATACTGCACCCCTAAATTACTATCTAGAAAATTATTCTTGGGTGTTCTATGTAGCGTGAAATATTCTGAATGCCTCTGAGGTAGGTTAACACTTTGATTTGGTTCAACTAAGTTTCTAATCTTGATTCGACTCCGCGGTGCACGGATAGTGGCAAACCCGTCATGGATTGGCGAGCCATGATAAGTCGCCGAAGTAGTCACCGCCATGTCTATTATATTTCTCATGACACAGCCCCAAGCATTTTGAAGGTCTTTTAATGGCACTAATTAAATAGTTCTGCTGTATATCACGAAAAATTTCTAGAAATTATTCAAATAACTACACATAATAAACTAAAATAGGCACTGCACATCCTGCGCTCTATTACCTGGAAAGCGTTAAATTGTAAAATATAGCTTGAACTTCGCGTTTAGCGAGACGTGGCACTAACGTTGCTATAATGTACGAGTATGTGATACTAACGGGTAAGTAATGGGAAACATTGATACTTGAAACTTTGAACGAATTTTTAACAGATTGTTACTAAATTCTGAGACACTTGACCCTTTTAAAGATTCAAGTAGTGAGCTTTAGATTATGTTTATTTTTATCCTAGGATAAGAAACCATCGAAACTCGATTCGTGGTTCCTATCCACTTGACAACATACAGTACAGTCTAAGATTGATCTATTAAAGGTCCAAGATTATTTAAAGAACAATACGTATCTACTTGTACTTACACCACATATGACAAATATTATATTTCTTAATCAGAAATAGACAATCTCACGTGCGAACGTGTAGTCAATAAATGAATGAATACCGACACTAGTCGGTACTCGGTAATTATTTTCATCTATAGATCATATGTCGCTGTTTATGGTCGTAGCCTACCTAATAATAAGTAGTACACCAATGCATCCGGCGCGGCGTACGTTATGACGGACAATTTAAGGGTTACCACCACTTGTTAACAGACTGAATAATGGAAATAACAAGGTATGTATTATATATAACTTTCTACAGTTATAGCGTATTATTTTAGAATAATTTACGAGTATTGCGTAAAATTTGAGGACCGGAAGATGTGGCGATATTTTGAAACGGTTTGTCCAGCAATGAACGGCAGTAGTTTGATGATAAATCAGAGTGTAATTTTAAAATTTTAGATAAATTATAGACGAAGACATTACCTTTTAGTGAATATAAATATGACCACGTACGTAGTGTAGTATTTTGCACCGCTTTATTTCTCGATGACCGTTCTGCGTTTGCGCAAATGGTTGACGCTTTATTGTATGGTATGACTCATATCGTCTTACGTTACCAACTATACTTACCATTTTACGTTTATTGGCTCTAAAGTCATCAAGGTACAAGCAAGGCTTTCTGAAATTCAAGGTCTCACGTTTTGAGCTTGGACCACATAGATAAACCAACATAATTATAATCAACATTTGTTGTAATCAAAAATAGAGCTAACTGATATACAAGTAGGTAATTTTGCAAGATATTGCTACTGAGAAAGAGAGACTTTTAGCATAAGTCATTTAAACCAAATAAGTTATCACAAAACATACGGACATTACCACATAACATAATCATAAACAATGTCAATGATCTGAACTTTACTTAGTTGGATATTTGAAAAATATATGACATGTTTTGTAGGTACAATGATTTATTGGCTACAAGTTAACTCATAAAACCGGGAATTACGAGGGCTGCATTATTCATCTGTACCGTACAATACAATAGCGTACCCGTCGCGCGGTGTATACGGGTCAATGTATAAATTAGAGACGTGATCAATGACCATAGCCAGTAGTCGATCAACGGTGAAACAATCAAGATTTTAAGCATATATAAGCGATCACTGCTTTCTGAGAGGCGAGTTCATTTAAGCCAACACACCAGACGGATTAAGTACCTTTTTTTTGATTTAACAAGCACAGATATAATTTTGATTTTAGGTTAGTTCTAAATATTTTGAATTGCTATAAAATCAAAGGGAAGGCAATTGCCTTCCCAACAGAACTCTGTTTGTGCTTGTACAAGCAGTAATTCTAACAATGGTAGGTCATGTCGTTATACGGGTTAAGTCATAAATTATGTGAGGGGGGCGATCGCAGGGATCACGAGCGGTAATCGAACAGTCATACGTCTCGGAGGGGACAGGCCCTTTGGCTTTGCTTCCACTACTGTCTTTACAACATTTCTCAAACCGAATTACCGAACTGTAGAATCACGATATACACTTAGAATTTAAAAGGGGTTTTTCTTAAAGTATTCATTGAAATTGTATGGTGTACAATTTCACGAGAAAATTGCTTTTGAGTCTTCCTATTAAGTGTGTATGGTATATTTATACTCGTGACTGTATCAACACTTTTCAAAATAAACTACCCAAGATTGCTTATTTTTAAATCAGAGTTAATTAGTCTCTAGAATATTATTGTGCATTTATTTATACATTACATAGTATACGGTATATTATACTTCTACAATTTTGTTGAAACTGCAAGCGCCTGGGGCAGCTTATACCGCCCAAGCTGAGGTACTTACTACCGATTGTTACAAAAAAACTTTTGAACTCTATTTTGAGGGCCACTGACAGGTTGCAAGGGGGACCAAGATAGAACATTCTGTTTATATACTTTTCTCTCTCGCCCTAATGCAGTGTATGCGTTTTGTACGAGTATCAACGACCTGAGCGTGATGTAGCGTGGTTGTAGCCTTTACTAGCCGATGTTGTAGTAGCAGTGTGCGTATACGACACAATATTTTAATTTCACGGTCATTTCGTAACATTTCAATAAGCCTGGTGTTCAGATAGTTCAGAGGCTGACATTTGTAAATAAACTTCACACAATGTTTTTATCAAATGACAAATCTTGGGTCCTGAATTTAAAAATTATATAGATTTAAAAAATCCGTAGGAAACATTCAACAATATATATTGTTTAGTTTATTTATGGCAACGAGCTCAATGTATACGTATACGAAGAAAGTACCGACACGAAAAAAAACACGTGTTCTAAAGAGATCACGACCCTAACGGTTTTATTCGTTTCTCATAGCAAGCTCATATGAGAATCGATTGTTTAGAGAAGTAATAACTCTGCAATTATTAACAGTACTCGAACTGCATACCGATGGATGCTTCTAAAGGAAAACGATAACGTAGAAATAGTTTGACCTTAATGAGTTCACAGTTGTGTGGAAACTGGCTGTTGACTGATCTATTAGACGACTAACTGTACTAATAGTTTTCCAGAATTGCAAATACAACTAAGACACAGATGCATGGTCAATAGAGTAAATAATGGGATACATAACAACTTGTATCATGCAGCTAAGACGGCATCCGAAGTAGGATAAAGATACACTTTGCATTAATTGCATTACATGTATACCGACATTATGCGCTGAATCAAAATGAGATTGAGAATATGGCAGGAAGATGATGATTATAATGAAAACATCTCTGAACCATTGTTAAAATGCATAAAATTAATTTATTGGCAGTATTCAGATTATATCATATAACGTTATATTCAAATGATGAAGACAGAAAATACATACGTATAAACTGCATTTCCAGTCTAAATAAGTATACCTATGAACATTCTTCGCATCACGCATTTGATGCTCGTAATAATAAGCAATGCTCTCCTTCGGGGCCGGGGCACAGATTACAGTCTTACTGAGTGAGTTACTCAACTAGCGTAATTTAAGTCAATTTCACAAATTAAGTCGACATTAAAGGGCAACTAACAACCGAACAATATACCTATTGTTATTGCGTAGCTCGAGGGCTTCTGCCTAAATTACTCTACTATAGTAAAAAATCTACCTAAACTACATCATATCTTTTAGAGATTATTCCTTTGAGTACGACAATAACCTATTCCAAGATAACCTTAAGTTATCTACTAAGGAAATATTATGTGTATCAAAGTAGCGAAGTATAAAACCTCAGAGAATAACTTGATCTATGCTTACGTAGTAGAAAGTAAAATCAGTATAAGTATATTAGACAGGTTTTCGTACAAATTATAAATTTACATGTCGCTACGTTATATAACATACACGTTGATAGAAAACAGGAATATAAGAAGTAAGGTTATGGGCACCTATTAAATTAATAAAATTATGTTTATTTTTATAATATTTGCAGAATAGAAAACGAAATATTTGTTTGATTAGAATAATTTTAATGTTTGAAATAACTCTATCATAAATCATTGCGAATTATACGCAAAAACGATAACAAACAGCAGCGTATTAACAGCGATGATCTCAACGGAATGAAGATGTAATCCTAATTATTATGCCTCGCAAATAACATGTGTGACGTTGGAAAATGTGACCTTTAGATTCTTTGTATCGATAAATAACATAAATTCGATTTCACATACAGTGACATAGCTCGAATTTATAACCATCATGAAAATAAAAATAATATTAATTTCATGCTACTGATTTTAGGATTATAGACAGTTACAGAAATAGCTGTAACGGAGAACGTAATCATAATTAATTTACATTAAATATTGAGGGCAAAGTTTTATAGTAGGTCGGGCTAAGCTATACCATTGCTATACGTAAATATTCCACGTTCGAGCAACAGTTTGAAGTTAAGGCTCATGGGGAGCATCTGTTGTGCACATGGCCCAGTAGCAAGGCGATATAAAAGCACACTTGATGGGAAGACACTCGATACCTACCTATAGGCATGAGGTGTACACCGAGCACTGCGTCATCTGCATGTATTTTTTTTATATTAATCTCTGAAAATGCGGTCAAGGAACTTCATGATGGATTGTGGAACTATTTTAAACAAAATATTGCGAAAATACGCAGTTTGTAATAGTGTTAATTAGGTTGAGTTAATAAGGTAAAAATACAGGAAGTATTTTGAGATAAGCATCGTTTAGCTCCGGACGAGTACCTATTAGTTTTTGCGCAATTAAAACCATAAGTATTACGTTCATAAACGTACATATTACTTATAAAAAATATATGTTGGCAAAATATGTAGTAGGCTGAAATTAAAATAAAGTACCAATAATTCGATTCCAATATAACTAGATACTATCAAATTGAACTCAACGATACGACAAAGCCACCAATAGGAGACATGACACAAGAGCAAATTTCGCAGACGATGGCTATAAACAAGCGAATAATCGCGTGGGTTGGGCGCATTGTTTGCTTGCTCTGCCTATATGCGCACACGTCATGCTGTGTACCGTAGACCTGAATTTTGAGGACAACAAGGGTCACCCTTAGCCTCTTTCATAAGCTATTTTCATGCAAATAATAAAGACTGTCAGTCAGTGCAATTGAGTGCATTCATAATGACGAAATATTTAGTATTTAATTTAACAGAACTTTATGAGTGGACGCTACAATAATAATTGCTCGTATTGCCTACCTATAGGTATAATGCTATAAAAGAAACGTCATCGTATCATGAAGCTGATAACGAAGACCACCGTCATTAGTAGATACCTGATTATAGGTCACAATAGCTTAGTTGACTCATCATGGCCATCGGTCCATCGTTGAAAGTGTTATCTTAATTTTTTGGTGAGTCAGGAAGACCACCAGGATTTTAAAATATTGTTCTTAACTGAAAAGTGTTTACGATAAGACGGTATATATTCTAATTATCTGTAAATTGAGACTGATCCTTAGCTTATCCACGTTCAAGTAGATGTGCTTGCTACTGACGCTTCCTGGCTAGATAGAGCACGCTTCTGTCTTGTAGAGCTTCCTTCCGCGACAGCTATTGAACTCTGTACATACTATGATAACGGATTAACCACTTAGGGAAGTTACCTCCACTGAGACGTTCATCCGTTTGGACTGGATTCGGTTAAAGTACCTATATACTTACACACGTGGGCTTGATTGTAAAAAGTATCTTAACATGTGATAGTTTTTATAAGAAACAAAAAATACACGAGTGAATATCAGCTGCCCACGCTGAATAAGTCACATGAAATCTAATTATTTTAAAGACTGTGGTGGCAAAATGATTTTTGCCACATTTGTCAAGGTCAACAACAGTTGATGATGATGCAATGGTTGTTAAACGGGTTTCGTATTAACGTACGATACGTACAATATTCATTGATAAATAAGTCTTGAACTTAACTAAGGTCAAAATATCAAGGACTTCCATCTTTTTAAGTTTGTCATGTCATAGTACATATATATTATAGGTATATACGTAGATATATGAATAACTACCTAATCCCGGAGTGAGCTGCAATGCCCGTTCTTTAAAAAAAAACAGAAAGAATCGTGCATGGGCTTGCGCACAAAACTTACCAAAGTTTCATCGCAATGGGATGAATGGTTTAGGAGCGCATACGTTGCAAACAAACAAACAGACAGACAAACATTGATTTTAATAATTGGGATATAGATACCATTAAATTGATCGTTACTTCTTCATAACGGTCATCATTGTAACTCTCGTACTTAATGGACCCTTAGGTTTGCGACATTATATTGCGATTTACCAATATGTTAACTAAATCATTATTTCGATTATATACCTACTTGATCTTTTAAGATATTCAAAACAAGTTTCATTGTATCCAAACAAGCGAAAGATACTTATTGCGGAGTTAAGTTAAGTCACAAACAACTGTGACATTTAGATATTCAGTATAGAAACATTAGAAACGGTCAATAAATACACCAGTCATGACAATGCAGTAGCAATTAAGAACGAAGGGGGTACAATAGACCTTGTGAATAGTCATTTTCTGTTTGCAATAATTATCTAGAAGTGGAACATGACATAATAGTGTTAAATAGAGACCAGAAGGTGAATTTACGTAGGTGTCAAATAAGTAAACGCAATTGCTTCAATTAAATACCTCGCAGTAGCAATGAACTTGTTTTGTTAGCTCATCAAAATACACATAAGTAATTACTTCGTAGTTTACAATAAGGGAGAGATACCTACTGCGTATTGACTTTAAATTACTGCATTTGAATTTATTGTCGTGGATCATTAGTATTCCTATGAACTGCTCAGTTGTGCTAAAGCTAGACTGATTTATGGAGACAATCAAACTGATCATACACGGTTCAGTAGATATCTTGCGTGAGCAAGAATAGGTATTCGGGATGATGCATGGATACAGCATGACGAACGGACCAAATGGGAATTAAACATAGATGTATGATTGAAACGCGATTTCTTTCCTCTTTAGTTAGTTATAATAATAACATATTCAATGCCTTGAACCAACGGACTGGTTACCGACGAATTTAATTAAGGTGTTGAACAATTAAATTTCTTATTGAAGTTCTTTCCTGTTAGCGATAAATTGGAGCTGGTTATATTTCCGAAACCGATGTCGGTGGGAACGTTACAGATGATTTCACATGCAATGCAATCAAATATATGTATACAATGATTGATTTGGGTCGCACATTGGAAGCGATTGATCAACATCTAAGATTTCCTGCTATGTGTTACTATTATATAAAAATAGCCTTGGACAAAATTTTAATTAATTTCTACACAGATAACTCTGGCACCTGAACCCACAAGTAATTTAATGTCTGTTTTATGAGTTCGTTGTCTTTGTTCTATTACACTATTTTCAGTGCACCATCGCTCGTGCTGGACATGCTAAGCTTTACTATATGAAACTGTTGTAATGAAAAATTTATAACAACATTAAATTAACGAAATGTTAATACAATAATGAATATGCAATATCGAATGTTTAATTTGTAATTTTGTTGGAAAACTCTATCCGACAGCAGAAAGAGAGGTCTAGAAATATAGCTACTTTACTCTTTTTTTATTGTGAAATAGAAGACGTTACAAGCTTACAACGTTTATTTATGGATACGATGTCTATTTACTAGGCCATTTAGCTTATTGAACAAATAAATAATGCAGGGGCGCTATCTAGAGATCCCTGGCCACTCAGTCTCCATACGAATTAACCTCAATTGACAGAAGCGAGGAGGCGCTTCGCTGATTGAAGACAGTGGACTCTAACTACCAGTAAACGCAACATAAAGTGTTCTGTTATTTGAATAAATATACTTTTGCAAATAGAAATTATTCCTAACTGATGCTTTTAATTCAATAGACATGTAGATGTAAAGTACAATTTACTTTGTTTTACCTATGTAGCAATATACAAAATAAATGCGATACGGTCAGTCACTGTGCCATAGATATGCAGCAATTTTTATCAGTCAGACGCTATATTGGATAATTCGTAAGATAAGGAAACCTATTGATACGAATATCTGAAACGAAACAACAAGGTATCGTCATAAAATAGCAAATTCAAAGGTAAATATATCAATAATACAAAATAACATACGTACCTACCAGAACCATCGAAACATAACTAAATGTGAAAGAGGAATATGAAATAAAATTCAAACAGTTTACTGAGGGAGTCATAAAGGGCGTGAAACCACAAATGGGATATGATTAATGGGAAAAATGCATCATCCGGTTCAGACGTTGAGAATCTTTTGAGTTCACTTTTAAGTACATATTTAGTTCTACGAAAATGAGTTATCTTTTGATGTAAAGTGATAAATGCTAAGTAGAGCAAGAGTTGGGTGTATTCACATCTAAGAAATAGTTAATTTACATAGAGATACTGCCAGTGACACGACCGCCACAAAGTTGCGTAAATAGGACGAGCACCGCTGTTCAGTTGCGGTGACAACTGTTCGTGACGACTAGCTTCTTGATATCGACCACTGTGCTGCAAACTAGGTTCCCGTATAATACACCGTAATGATTTATGACATCCATAAACATCTCAAAGCCAAGATGAAACACCAACATAAAAGCTTCCCACAATATTGACAGAAGACCATCGATTTATATAGACTATATAAATATTGAATTTTATAGTAGCATCGATTGACATTGATTACACAAGTGAGACACTTTTTTATCTCATCGTAGTATTTCGGGTATAGTCAGGTGGGTAGTGTACCTTGAAGATAAATTAAAAAGTAAAAAGAGGTATTAACTCAGTTGCTTGTAGAATTATGAAACTGTCACAGTTTTATTTACATTATTTTATTAATATAGAAATAGGATGTGAATGGTTCGTTAGACGTAACGTAGTTAGTTTTATCACCATAAAACACATCAAACGGGATTAATATCAAACGTTTGACCCCAAATAAAACCAGATCTGCCTCTAAACACATTTTTGTAGTTTACGTTTGATGTTCACTTTTATCGTTCACATGTGGGACTTCTTTGATATGTCAATTTTCATTAGTACTTAAAATATAATTTGGTGAGATGAAACATTTACTCATGGTAAAGTTAGTAGGTACCATAATAAATCTTGCAAATAGTAAACTGGGTATTGAGAAAGCTATAGAATATAAGTAACAAGAGTTTTACCGACGATGCATAATAATATAATATTTTCGACCTATAGTTATTTAAACTTCCCTTCAACAATGAACATCAGTATAATAGCTATCCCAAGAATAGTGTCCGGGTTTGAGCAGGCTCTGCCAATAATAGGGTCTTACAAACACTCGGTAAAAAAGAGACGCGGTTACCTGCTCCTATCCAACCTCAACTCAGATGGTTAAAGTGAAATAATAGTAACTGAGTATCCAAACCTAATTTATTTCTTGAATATTTAGTGTTAACCATAAGATAAATTTAACATAATATCAATGTTTTCCATTACATATATTTCAATCGAGTCGTTGTTCGTTTTAATTTTAATTACGTATAGATAGATTTAATCCTTCAGCCAAACAAGATTAACAACACAATTACACCCGGATGTCTTGGTAACAAAACAACAAATTATAATCAAACGTGTTCCGCTCATAATATCATATCTCAAAAACGAAGAAAACACAATTTCTTCAAAACTTTAGTACCAAATCTCGCTCAGATGGTATTGAAACACTCACGCACACACATACATATTCACAATAATCACTTTTGTATTCACAAATAATAAACAGTTTGTTTATAAAGACCGTGGTAAAATCAACGTGAACAACGACCGGTAGCCTACACGCGCGCGTCCGACCCCTAACGAGGTTCAAAACACACTGGTTTTGTTGGTCTATCTAACTAACTGATGGTGTCGAGTTTGTGACTGCATTGAATAAAATTGAGTCACGGAACCCAAAGAACCCGGATCACTGATCAAACGAGTAATTCACGGTCTATTGATTGTAGACAGGATGGGGTCAAAGGGATTGTAGTTTAGGGTGTAGGGATATATCGACGAATATATTCCTTACCATTTATATTTTAAATGATAGTAACAAATCATTAGAAAAGCATATGTGAAGTTACATATACTGTTGAACAGAAATAGATTTAAAGAAAGTAATTTATATTGCGATGATGAAGATAAAATGACAAAAGAGGCGGGTCGCAGACATTATCGTACGCGACGCACTTGTTGCGCAAGTGCGGCAGGCACTTCTGAGGATTTATGGGCCACGGGCTCGTGTTACACATGATAACGTCTCTACACACACGCGGCAACCAAACAAAGATCATCAAACTAAGGCAACAAAAACAAACAAGCGACAACAACTGGAAATTATAAATACGTTACTATTATCCAATACATATTTCTTTGTTTAACACGTAAGTATTGATCGATACATGAAAAAGAATTTGTACTACATGAATCATATTAAATGATATTTCAACGGTAAGTATTATGGTTTACAATGAAGTTGAATGTTATAAGACTGTGACAAAGCTGGCGAAGTGCCAGCAACAGTATGACCATATGTAGAAAAGCATTATGAACTACTGTTAAGACTGGACGTACGTAAACAAAGAACACACACCCTGTTAATAAAACGTGTAAGTACAATAGCAATAGTAGGTACGTACTACAGATTTAGCCGAAAGTTGACCAGATAATGTTTACATGCCCAATTTCATAATAATAAATAGGTTAATAAAATTGCAACAGTATTGACATTTTACTCGTATACCTACATTTAAATATACCTGCATCTACACTGATAAGAGCCCAGCTCAAACATACACTAGGTACGGCTTTATCCAAAATAATCACATTATTTTTTGTAACTTCGTATAATATTTTTGGTGCATGATCATATGGAGTAAGTAAACATTTAACATGTCATAATTAGAATTTAGAAACCAGCACATCATAAATAACACGAGTGAGCAGAAATAAAGTAACGGTAACGGCAAATAACCATGACAAGTCAAGATGAGGCAACAACGATCGATGCATCAAAATTAAAATGCCATTGAAACCAATTGGTACCACAATCATATGTGACCACAGCATTCGTTATTTTGTAGACGCCATTGACCAACAACAGCTTTGATGGTTATGCACGGTACATGACATGCAAAAACTTGAATCAAACGCCGTACAGTCAAAAACCGTATAATTACTGCAATTAATACATACAGTTACATCTTCAATCTTCATTCAAGTAAGTGAAAGAACGAGAGAAAAATCTGATTTAATGATAAGGAATTGATGTTGTATATAAGCTGAAGCCATTACAGACTGAAATAGACGCTGATTCTAAGCCGTGAATGATGTATCGATAGCATTGAAATAAACACGCCTATGTGGTCGAGTAAAGCACAACAAACGTACCAAAACTACACAATGGCATCGCAAGAACAACGATGGACGTTTGTGCGCTCGCGTTGAATAATTTATGGCGGCAATGCTTTAGTGAGCAGTAAATTAGATGAACAAAACCCTCGACTTCACCGTCTCTCATTGAAAACTCCACTTTTTATTTGTCCAGACGTATAAAATGAACCGATGGAGACATATTATGCGACCGATAACCGTTATTTGTCCAAACTTTAACGAAGGTAAATTCATTAATCCAGTCGTTAGTTACTTTTCTTGCAATGCTTTTGTATTTTACGATTCGATCTTCATTATAATGAAACCCTTTGTTGTCAATGGGATTATACAAAGAATATTTACTTATTTCAATTTATTCCCATCTCTCCGCAGAAGTTTAATTTTGATATTGTTCAATATGGGGAGATATCGGGGCCGGTAGGCCTCAAATATGTAGATGTTATAAAAAATATTATCATTTTATACAGACACTAGCTTCCGCCCCGCGGTTTCACCCGGGTTCCCGAGGGATCTTATGTTTTCCCGGGATAAAAAGTAGCCTATACCCTTTCTCGATAAATGGGCTATCCAACACTAAAATATTTTTTCAATTCGAACCAGTAGTTCCTGAGATTAGCGCGTTCAACCATACAAACAAACTCTTTAGCTTTATAATATTAGTATAGAGTATAGATTGTATAGATAATACTGAAGAGTCATATTTTGAGGCATGAAAGTACTCATCAAAATTAACAAACTGTAACTATGGGAACATCTTTATACATTTGATCCAGAAAGATATATTGAACTTTCTGACGGAACAGCTAATCGGAGGCACGGCAGTGCCCCCGCCAAGTCGAGTGCGAAGCAAACACTGCCGTACCATCCTTTACTGGAACCATTTCGCCGCATTTTCAGCCCCTATTTGAGAACCTCTGGATAAGACCGGAACGCAGAAATTTTTGTCATCCAATAAGCTATAATCACATACTGTAAATCGAAAATGTCAAGCCTGTAGGTCATTTAGTTCCGAAGTTAAGCGAAAGCAAAGTTTCGCATTTATGACACTCATTCACTCACTCATGATCATCAGAATAGAACTAGTACTTCCCATAAACTCAGAGAGCTGAAATTTGGTACAGAGTTAGGGTTTAATGGCCACATAAAGGGAAAACTATAAAAACTAGGATAATCGAAGATCTGGAGTACCTGGTGACCCTGATTAGAAAACACAAGAGCGCAACCAAACTATTAGAGATCGACATACCGCCTTTACAAAAAATATTCAACTTGGTGGGCCGCTTCATTTGATGTCAAAAATCGAAGGTCTGAAGTATCTGATGAAGAACCCTCAGCTGGTCTCAGCTGTATTAGAGATATGGTAATGCCCCGTTCTACTATTGGTACATAAAAAAATCGACTGTCATTGCAAAAATCCAGCGTAGTGGGACACATCTTCTAATTTAATCTAGCCTATAGCGTCCCACTGCTGGGCGAATGCCTCCCCTTCTGCTTTTAATACGCATATAAATAAAATAAAGGAAAACTCTGGATAAGACTAGACTGGCTTTTATACTTATACTTACAAGTTTACAAGAAGAAATAGTCGAACGATTAACTTTATTCTACTCGAACATTACACAAATTAAATTAACAAATTACACTAAAATATTAATTAATTTCGCTCAAAATTTGGTCAAAATATAATGCATTGGACTAAAAGTGGCGGTGATACCCACACACGTCGCTAGATGGCGCTGACTGTATTTTAAAATGCGCTTACGTTCGTTTTTCCGATAACCTTATATGGCGAAGTGGCAACCGGCCGCATTACAGTCGTTTACGACATTCTTCTACTGCGCTTGAAAACGTTTACTAGGGATTAGGAGGGATTATTTGCATTTCGTTGATTTCGCTTATTATTTCGTGAGGTTTGCTAAGGTTAATTAGCAGGTTGTTATTATAACAATTTGAATAGGTTAGGAATTTTATGATTAGTGACGGATTACTGATTATTACTTAATTATTAGATTTAAAAGAAGTTTTAATGGAATACTTTATTTAATTGTTGGTTATTTAGTACTCTTAGTTTTCTAGGTTTAATTTACAGTTAGGCAGTACTTCGAATCGCGTTCATGTTTATAAGTAAGTACTTTTCTAGTATTCTAGGTTTAGTTTATTTAGTTAGATATTACTTCGTTTCGTTTAAAAATATCATTAATTTAGCTGTATTTCAGTACAAGGCAGGTAATACCTTTGGTACAAACTTCATTGATAATTTATTATATTGACACTTGTCTAATAATTAAGAGTTAACGTTTTGTTTATAGTTTGTATAGATTGAGTAGATGCCCACGTTTCTACAAAAAGAAGTGAAATCCCACCAAAAACATTCTGTAAAAAACTAGCCAAGTCTCGATGGAGCTGCTTGTTTATCTCTAAAAAGTAATGAAATCTAGACAAAGTTGTGCCAAGTCTAAGGTTCCTTACTGCGATTTCTTTATTTTAATGTTGTGTGACTTGGCCGTCGAACATTCTTTATACGTTAGTGATAAAGCTGCGTATTTTAATAATACTTATGTATAGGCGAGCCTGAAACAAACGGTATAATTTTTTTTCCAGTACAGACGGACTTCTAATCATTGATAGAAGTCCGTCTGTACGTCTATTTTATGTTATATCGGTGGTCGATTTGACGCTCCAAAAAGAAGAGAGCAGAAGTCAGCATTGTCAATGCTGAATGCATGTGTTGCACAATCAACAACAGTCTAAAATGAGACACTAGCGTCCAATTACCAATATCAGTATGGGCTATTATCTAGCTTAGCAAACATAGGTAGTTACAACAGATATAACATTACGTGTAAACAAAATTGACTTGTACCCACTAACGTATAAAGAATGTTCAACGGCCAAGTCACACAACTTTAACTATAATAATAAAGAAATCGCAGTAAGGAACCTTAGACTTGGCACGACTTTGTCTAGATTTCATTATTTTTTAGAGATAAACAAGCAGCTCCATCGAGACTTGGCTAGTTTTTTACAGAATGTTTTTGGTGGGATAATGTTTAACATTTCATACTTGGTACCAAAGTAAAATAGCATTAACATATTATAAGAAAACAGAAGGCTTACATACCTAATTCTGTCAAATCCTACAAGCGAGATAACAATGATATTATGACAGCTTGAAGATAATAGTAGATATTTAGAAGTCGGTCGAATTCTAACATAGAAATTATCGTGATATCATCGAGCTATATAATTAAGAGCTTGTGAATTGTGATAAGAATGAATAGGTAGTTAAGAAAGTTCAAAAATTTAAATGATTTCAGAAATGCGAATAATCATACATGTTCCACTGCTATTATTATAATCAACATTCAACTCACGCAGTGCCTACAAAATTGTTCAAATATATGTTATATAGAGTTATCATCAAAATTTCCATGTTATATTGTTTCAGCGAGCAAAAAAAAAAAAACAGTATTATCAGATTTATTCTTTGCTTCAATACCATACTCGCTGTCGTGTGATTGCTTGCGCATATTAAATATAGTTACCCGCATTTGCAGTCGCTTTGTCATGTCATGTCATATTTTTGTTGCATGCCAAGTTATAAAATAGGAGCGATATTACAATAGCTACATCAATGCGTCTAACATTGAAATAAAATATACTCAGCGATGAATGACACGATATTATATTATATTCATATTTCGTTTTGCTTTTCTTAGTATTATAATATCCATAGAATCTTTTAAATGCTTGTGTAAGTTACGTATTGAGGAATTTATAAATGGATATCAAGATTTTTAATGTATCTCAATCATAAGTTTTGTCATAAGTCCGTTTTGTCATTTCTTATTTTGATGAATTGTTTTTCGAAAGAAAAAATGATTTCCCGGTTTGATTTTGAGTGGAAGTTGACGAAAGTGATGAATCTTGAATATGTATTTTTTTAATTTCTCCCATAGCTCTTGTGAAATCGATTTCTCGGTGCTAAACAAACTACTCTCAGTTTTGCATCTAACCATTAACACCTTGTAAACAGTTGCTGTTATTCATTTAAGAAAACTTAGCGCACATAATCTTTCATAATGAACGTTTCATCATTGTTATCCTATATCCGCCCACTGTTGAAAATCTATTCGTTTGTTTTTAAGATCACAAGAACTTGTTCTTAAGTCAATCAAATCTCTTAAAAGATGTTTTTTTTTAATTTATAAATAACTAACCTGTCTAAATTAAACTCTACATGTTATCCAAAATAAATTACGCATAAAAAAGGGCGTTCATCAATAATTTCGCGTTCGACTTGGACATCATATTTCTGATAGCAACCGGTGGCAGTTGGCATTTGGCATACATTCCTAATGCCCGATATGGAACAAAACGGGTGACCCGGCATCTCACGGCCGTATGGACCTCTGATACTATTTACTGACCCTTTGCTTCTGACATTTCATCGCAACTTTCTCACATATTATGTCCTAGAGGTTATCATAGTTGATACAGAAATCGTGTTACTAAAACACGTGATCACAATGCAATCTATCTATCTAATACCTTTAAACGAGCAATTCTCGTATAGAACGTGTTACAAAATACACCGTAAAAAATATAATTAATTATCAAAGCCAAAAATTTTGTCAACCCTAGTAAGCTGTCATATCAGGGAACCAGATTATTTAACAGAAAAGCCTGCGTACCTATTTTACCTATTAATGGTCTACTTTAATAGTTTTTCTATTTTTCATTCATTAATGTTTGCTACCTCAATACAAGGATGTCATTATACTCAAGTACTGGCTTCAAAAAATGTCAAGTTGGAATAAAAATATATGTTGTCAATTTACGATTATTATTTTTGTCGTTCCACGAATTAGGTAGAAATGTAGGTACATTCTGCGTAGTTTACTCTTTAATTTTACTGAAATAGGGTTTGCACATCAGTGAAAATAATAATATTTTTTTGGGGTATGTTATACAGCTTTACTACGGTTCTTAAATATTGTGAATAGACTCGTTATAAGGCCCCATTTAACCTCCTTTCGGCTTTACGGGTAGTTTTGTAACACCCTGTATATATAAATATATAATCTGAATCTCGGAAACGGCTCCAACGATTTTCATGAAATTTAGTATGCAGGGGATTTCGGGGGCGATAAATCGATCTAGCTAGGTTTCATTTTTTTGAAAACGTCATTTAAAAAAAAATACCGAGCAAAGCTCTGTCATCCAGGTACTAACAAGAAATAACACATAAATTGGTCCTTCAAGCCGAATCAAACAAATTTTATGCCACTTCAATAAAAATTTCCATCACGATCAATCAACCGCATAGTAAATTTGGAAATACGGGTAACCACGAAATTGGAAAGTATAATGTTACATTGTTTCTAAACAAAAACAACGTACCTACCTATAAAGCGTCAGTGAGCATATCATCTGAGGTAGCTCGACAAGGTGACAAGCCAACAGTTATTATTTGCCTGCCACGAAAATATCGTGTTACAATATTGTGGGAGTCAGTTGCTTACGAGTCGCGATGTCTCACTTCAACGACGACAAGACAAATTGATCTCATATTCCTCTTACTAACTTCCATTGTAAAATTACAAATATTTGAAGTATTGTTTACCATACATAAACAATATTATTGATTGGTATAAAAATGTAGTTCTAGGTACTTACGTTAGTCGTGAGCTGCGTAGTTAAGGTGTGTACTTTATCTTTAGCATCAGCAAGCTCCCTTCTTAACTTCCGCACCTATACATGAAAACAAAGCAAAATTATCTACCTACCTTGCTACAAAATGTATGTACCAAGGGGATAAATCAGTGCCTTACGTCACGGGTGGTATAATGGACCCTGAGCGTAACGAGGGACTCTAGAGTTATGTAGAGTCCTGAGTGAAGCGAGGGGTTTAAACCGCCCAAGACAAAAACAGGCTTTATGCACAAGGTGAATACTGTACTTTTCATACCTACTGCGGGACAATAAAATCCCAGGGCTATACATATAAGATACCACACAAAGGGTACACCATAGGCTGCTTGGTTTTCGAGTTGATGCTAAGTGTTGGAAATAATCTCTCTGTCTGTTTCTTTTCTATACTTTATATACGAGTGCGTGGGAATTGTATAAAAGTATAAAAATATCTTAAATAAATCATTTTCCATTATATTTAAACTAGCTTCCACCCCGCGGTTTTACCCGCGTTTCTGCTACTTGCAGGATTTTTTATTTTTAAGCTTTATTTTCAGGATATGATCTATTTCTGTGCCAAGTTTCATCCAAATCCGTTTAGACGTTAAGCATGATTCAGTCACAAACATCCAAACTTTCACATTTATTATATACCTAGTAGGTTAGGATAAATGGGAATTCTACAGCTACTATTGAAGGTTCATAGTTTAAATGAACTTTACATTTATCTTTTTATTTTACCATAAGCATTTATAATAAATAAGTAAGTAAATTCACGAACCTCATGTGCTTGCCTCTCTTCAGAGCCCGCACCAGCTGCAAGCGAAGACGCGGTCGACACTAGCGATGCCGTTGAACCGTGCACTGTATGGGACAAACTCACAATTACAAACAAATTTATGTCGTTCATTCCAATATAGAGATCCAATGTTGACCACATGTCTGCGGTTGCGACAGCATCGGGACATCTGCTTCGTGTAAGTGATAAGGATACAGTTGAAGAATATTTATGGTAATGTGACGTGATTTTAGAAACCATAAAATATTTTATTAATATTATTTTCGTTAGCGACGACATCAATACTGAATACCAAGTTATTTCTAAAAATTATGGTAGTTTAAAAAAAATATACTTAGCAATATTCAGTTTAAAAAAGTTCGAATTTAATTTGTTTAATGCATTACTAGCTAATGGCCCGGCATGCGTCGCAGTGCCACTTTATCTTTTTATTATTTTTTCAGAATCCTTCTCGAAGTGCCAACTTTACGTTACTTACGATTACCTTATACAACGTTTCAACTAAATCGGACGAACGATACGCGAACATGAATAAGACAACGAACACGTTTTCTTATAATAGTTTCTCTCGTGATCTCCTATTTTACCTTAGGGGTTGAATTTTAGAAAATGTTTGTTTAGTGGAAGCCTATATACGCTGGGAAGCTTTTGAGTAGTTATGATATATCTTCTCTCTCTCGTCCTGATTTCTTTAGAGCTAACAGAGACGGTCTCTAGATCTTTATAACGCATGATCGACATTCTCACAGTTTCCTTCTGAGCTTCTTTACCGCTCTGACTTAATCACTTACCACAGTGAAATTGAGGTCAAAAGCAAACCAAATCAAATGTGTAATCTCGAACTGATATGTATGTTGACTTACCGTCATCATTCTTCTTAGGATAGTGGTGTGAATGTCTAGGTGTGTGCATCACATTTCCTGGTTGATGAGTAGGACTTAACGCAGACCTCGGAGACGGTGACGGAGGCTCAGAGACGCCATAGTTCAGACCTGGGGTACAATTTTTATTTAAGCGTTGGTTTTTGGATTGCTTAATAGTCTACCAAGATGGAATATTGATCGTAGCTTAAATACACGTTGGACAGACGAAATATATGACATATACCTTAACTTCTGATAGCTAACATGATGATAGGTGGTGATGATGCCGAATAAAAAATAAAATTTAAATAAATATAACGATCGTGTTATATAATTAGAAATGTTATTAGAAAGAAATCTGTTCTATAAATTTTATTTGAATATTATTTTTGTCATAGTGACAAAGTTGATGTCACCAAAAAGAGCTCATTTTCACGTTGTCAATTTTGCACACTCTATTCAAAACTGGTACAATGCAGTAACCGAAAAACTTTAAATAACTTAGTTTTAATTCAAAAATTACAATTTGTTATTAAATTAACTAGATTACGATACTAGTTGCATTACAATATTTTCTAAGAATTTACATTTCTTATACCAACATGTAAACATAGTTATCTCTCCATAAATGGGTCAACGTCAAATTCTTTACATTACAACACTATCCACACAAGTTATTTGAATTGAGATAAGTTGCAACACAAGTGAATCTAATAACTAATTTAATAATCGGCCAAAATTTTCAGTTGTGTAACTCGACTTTACTGTGCAATTTTGCTTGAAAGTGCAACAAAATATTAATGTTCAAGTAGGTATTGATCGTTTAGTAACTTCATACAATGATCTCAAACGGGCAACAAAACCACCTTATGTTAAAAATATTAAAATAGAAAAATAAAAAACAATTATTTCAATAATTCTTTTACGACCCTGGGTTTTGTTCGACTGGTTGATTTTTTATGATTTGCATTATATGTCTTATATGACAAATTTTAACCGTGAACCTAAATAGGACCTACCTATTATGGTAGTAGTAGTGGGTACGGAACCCTAAAAAGCAGTTACCTTGTCCTGGTGGCCCATATTGCACGGGTAAACAATAATATGGCTCATAGTCGCTCTCTGATGACCTTTGAAGCATCGATGGGTATAATTTTTCAGACTTAGTTGACCTGCAAATACATTTTGTGTTTACTCACACATTCACAAATTGTTAACTTCTTTCACACCTTTTTGATAAGCAAATATTGTGATATTGTATGCATTTGTGTGTGTGAAAGAAGCCATAATTAATAGCGCACATTACGACATGGCACAGTATACAATACAATTAGCAGTAGTACAACAAAAGCCTTTGTACTTTCATAGCTTTAACAATCGATTTAGGTATTTATTTTATTTATTTACAAGTTTATAGCATTACATAATGTTTATAAACCGCGCAAGCGAAGAATGGGATTATAAAGTGGGGTATGATCCATTTCTGTGGTGATGGCTCCATTTCCCTCTTTCTCACTCAACATAGTGTGCGGATGAAACGCAAATAGATTTGCAGCTAATATGAATTCCATTCTATGTATGTGCGTGGTACGTACGTAATATACCGTATATTATCCAATGACGCTATCCGCTCTAGCACATTTTTTCCAAATGGTAAATACGTTATTATGTAGTTAAAAAACGATGTGTAAAAATGTGTAAAATATAAAGAAAATATAATAGTGGAACTGCGTTTATAGTGGCATTTGATACGAAATGTAAAAAAAAGAGTAAGCCGTGCCATGTTCAAGTCATGCATAATGTTTATAATAATAAAATTGTTTATTCCCGATATCAGTAGAACAATTTTAGTTATGTACTAAAAATTGTTCTACTGATTTTATGCGGAATGTGTTTTTTTATTGAATAAACAATTTAATTATTATGTATATTGACAGATAAAATATGTTTTATGAAGCGTGCCACCTTGAAGCCAAGACATGAACAAATTTCCAACCGTGTAAGGTTTACCTTGGGAACGTCCTATCTCTGAGGTAGCTAAAAATTTAATAGGACTTTACATTATGTACCAAATTTTTCAATATTCCATATATATAATGTAATGACATATACACAATACACGATACTAATAAGTACACATAATGAAGGTGAATGATGGAGTATAGATTATAAGCATAATAGGTATGTAATAGATATGGAATGCTGTTTTTGTGCTTTTTGGACCCATAATTACTTACAGCAACATCTTTAATACTAAGTACTTGTATGAACAGAAACATTTCTATAATTTGCCAGTGTTGTTGTTAGTACAAGGTTGTAGTATCCACCTTTATTAGTAAAATTGGCTTTCAATTTATAATGTAACATTATCGTTGTTGCCGTGAATTTTAGAAAATGTTTTTTGTGATTACCGATGTATGTATAGCATAAAAGGGAAGTAGCTTCAGAAGTCCAGATTCTATTAATATACTTCACTCACACAACAAACGCCTTAGATTCCTTGACAATCTAGGAGAGTATAATTTGGACCCATGAAAAATTTTCTAATATTGGGAACCCACCTAATGCTGTTGCTCCTGTTAAGCCGGGAGCCCTGTGCGTCGCGGTGCAGGATGAGCTTATTGTGTGTGAGTGAGCTGCGGTGGTGTGAGTTAGGGGAGGAAGTGTGGTTGTGCGCCTGCGCCGAGTGCAGCGACGTGAGCGACTCCATCGACTCGCCCTCGGATAGACGGCCGCTCGCCGAATAAGTATTGCTGAAATGGGGGAACAGTGATGAAGGGTGTTACTGGCCAGTTGTAAGTATTAAGATTTAAAATAAATATACAACGGTTTTATATCGAGAATAAAAACTCCATTCTTCATGATAGAAAATTGTACATAAATTTGTTGTTTTGTATGTTTTATTGGTTTGTAAATTAACTAGTGTTTTGTCTATAGTTTTATTAATTTATTATTCTTATTATTCAGTTATTGTTATAACGTCCTACAACTGACCATTGGAAAATAGGACTGCAAAAGCATATGGATATTTATGATACATAGTTTTGCGTGTCACACTTTGTTATATTATAAGTATGACAAGACAAGCTTCTGAAAGAAATTGACATCACACAAAATATAGCATACATAATAATGATGATCAGGAAAAAATGGTGATGAAAATGATATGACAAACAATAATAATACTGTACAATATTTGAGCATTTAAATATTAACACTCACAACTCAATTTCATACAACACTCAATCACATACAGAAAAGCAATATAAATTACCTGTGTCTCAACCACGGTGCATATGGTATTCCATAATCTGATTTCACTTCAGAATATGTTTGAGTATCAGATAGACTGCCATCGCTAATCTTGATTCCACCTCTTGGAGTAATCCTGAAAAATGAACACTGTTAATTCATTGATTATTAAACTAAGTACCTAACACTTTTGACTACTATCCACAATAAATGCTTAAGAAATACTGAATCAAATATTCCCACGGGTTTCGTGATAAAGAAACCTTCAATGTGATAAGAAATGTTTGCTTACTTGTCAATATTCATGACTTGTTTATGTTGATTTTAGAAGTTATTGGTTAAACTGTCTAACAATATGCATATTCGATATTTAATGTTTTACATCGCTACAGACAAGCGCACACCGCAAATAAGTTCTTTAAAGTGATATTTTTATTTAAAATCCACAGAGAGGTATTGAAGAATGGTTTATATTTTAATACATATGCATTTTTTTTGTAACAATCCACAGGTTTCCTTAGATTCTTGAAGCTATTATATTAATGTTGTAATTTTATATGTGAATTATAAATGGGCATTGTTTACTTTTTTTACTCAAACAAAAATGATACATTAAATAATAACATATTATAATTATTAGGTGAAGGATCAATAACATTATGTATGAATTTATCTTGAATACAAAATAAATCAATTTTCACCTTGATTTTATTCACCAAATTTACACTACCAATTTACATTTCAATTTTATGGAATACAATAATAAAGTTGATTTGCTTTTTGTAAGTATAAATATTTCCTAGCAATTCAGACTTCACCCGCATTGCATAGTTGCAATTTTTTATGTGTCAGTGTCAATTTCTAGTAGTAATCAATTTAATGTTTATGGTAAAAATAATTATGATTACTGTCTTCAAATGTGAACTCAACCAGTTGCTAAATCTTAAGCATCTTACCAAATTACCAATGTTAAATTTAAATAATACATTTCATACTTTTAAATACATCCCTGTACACATCTGATTGGTGTATAAAAATGAGAACATATGATGTTATGTATCTCTCACTCTGACTTAAGACAGATTAACAACCATCTTGTTATTAGCTAAACTGTTTAATTGCTGATGTCAGTTGAGCAATTGCTTTGCAACCAATTGTTGATTTGTTATAATTGTATGTCAGTTGTAACTACATAGAAGTTGTATGAAATAAGGCTATAATTGCTCTATGGCATTGACATTGGGCACCACTGTGTGGTGGGTTTTTAATGATCTACTTTGATTTGATACTGGTCATTTGCCTGTGACTGCTATAAAAAGTATCAACCATAGCATGTATATATCTGTCCTTCATTAAAGTACCTAAATAATAAAAAAGAACCCGTAATAATGAATAAACCCGTTACAGAGAATATTCAGGGTATCCCCGTCTTGTTTCAAAAGTGGAATTTTAATGCTAGCAATTCTATTGTACCCAATGTTTCTATCACTGAACTAACATTGACTTTGCAGAATATTGTGAATGAAGGACAGAAGAAGAGGGATAAGGATAGCTTCTTCTGCACATTTAGTTAATACATACTTACTAATATGTTGTGTTCATTACCTGTGGTGATGGAATAAAGCAGCAAACTCGTGTGTTCCAGGTTTGGGTAATGACTGTGAGCCAAGTAGTCTTTCTCGCACTGATGCTGATAATTGAGCTGCAGCTGTACCTCCCAGTGAAAACGATTTTGGTCCAATACCATTTTCTGTAATTTAATTAGAATTAGTGATATGTAGCTATTTTTCATGGGTATAAATACTGTGGACTGTGAAAAACATGATATGGGTATCTATCTTGTTACACTATTATTGATTAGTAGAAATTGGTGACAATTAACATACTTAGTATCTTCATAATGCTCATATTTAGTTTGTCTTTTTTGGCATTCACTTTAGTATTTTACAAAACTCTTGTTTAACTTAGATAAATCATCATAACGATGGGTTACAACAAATTAATATTACAAAATATGCAGAGCTTGTAACTACTTATGGAAACCAAATAACCGGTATAAGTATAGGTACCTGCTCCCTACATACACTATTGTTTATATTATATACACAAGTTACCGACTTATATAGATACTTAACCCCCAGACTCGGCACTAACAGACATGTTCATGCATGTACACAAATGTTTGTCCTGGGTGGGCATCAAACCCACGACCTGCGGCGTAGCAGTCCGTGTAAGTATCTATAATCTACACGCCAACCGGCCCATCAAATTATTATGTAATTAATACTCACTGTGTATTTGAAGATCCTGTGTACAAGTTTGTGTCCCGCCTGATACTTTGACTTTAGTTCTCGGTACAGCAGAAACTTGGGCAGTTCTTCCACCTGAAAACAAATTGGAATCAAACTTACTAATAGGCCTTTAGAGGTCAATGATAAGCTTGAGAGGTCAATGATAAGCTTGAGAGGCTTTTTAATTTTTGTAATCACAACGTAGGTTCGTACTATTATAATATTTTATATAAATATTTCATTTTTAGGGTTCCGTAGCCAAATGGCAAAAAACGGAACCCTTATAGATTCGTCATGTCTGTCTGTCTGTCCGTCCGTATGTCACAGCCACTTTTTTCCGAAACTAGAAGAGCTATACTGTTGAAACTTGGTAAGTAGATGTATGTATACTTAGAACTGAAACTCAATTTTTTTTTTTCATCCAACCCATAAGTGTGGGGTGTCTATGGATAGATCTTTAAAAATGATATTGAGGTTTCTAACATCATTTTTTTCTAAACTGAATAGTTTGCGCGAGAGACACATCCAAAGTGGTAAAATGTGTGTCCCCCCCCCCTGTAACTTCTAAAATAAGAGAATGATAAAACCATAAAAAAATTATGATGTACATTACCATGCAAACTTTCACCGAAAATTGGTTTGAACGAGATCTAATTAGTAGTTTTTTTTTAATACGTCATAAATCGTAAACCGCAATTTACCTTTCATTCAATCAATTCAAATATTAAAAAAAAAAAGTTGGCAAAAAGCAAGGTCTTACAGCACAAATAAAGGAAAAATTCTAAAAAAAAATAAAAGTTGAAAATTAAAGGGTGTCCCCATACATACATAGTTACGCCAAGACCTCTGAGTTGTATGGGCGCTCATACAATTTAGAGGTTTAGCTTAATTGGCACCAACCTCAAATACAATAAATAAATAAAATTGTGCATTTCCCGTGATGGACGAACGATGGACGAAGTTTGTACGGAACCCTCGGTGCGCGAGTCCGATTCGCACTTGGCCGGTTTTTTGTAATAAAATTAAGATAAATGTTTTGTTTGTTTAGTACCGACCGAGCGAATGAAAAGAAAAATAATTGAATGAATTGAATGAAATTGATCTGACAATGACAGATTGGAATGAAAGGTGACATTGAGTTCTTTTTTTAAAACGTTTTTTTTTCCATTTGATTCAGAGTGCCCTAATAGGCATAAAGAAATATTCGGGATTATCTATCGGTTGCGAATCATGATTCTAACTCAGCACAAACGGCATCAGCATAAATTAAATTAAGTACCTAGGTACTTACATAATTAATTCCTATCTGTAGATCTGATTTAGAAGCAACAAACATGCTGACTACGTACGATTTAACTTAGTCGTATTGTTGAAAAATATAGCAGACTAGATTCCGCCCCGCGGTTTCACCCGCGTTCCCCAGGGATATTATGTTTTCCCAGGATAAAAAGGAGCCTATGTGCTTCTCCATACCATAGGCTATCTGCATACTAAATTTCATCGCGATCGGTTCAGCGGTTTAAGCGTGAAAAGGTAACAAACAAACAAGCTCACTTTCGCTTTTATAATATTAGTTAGGATATCATGATAAAAGAATTATGGCATCAAATAGTAGGTATTTTTTTAAATAATTTTTGGATTTCACTCATTTTCTTCTTTGCACTTCAGTCAAAATTACACCTAGGTACTTAAATAAATGATGTGAACTTTACAAGCTGATGTTACTTAGTTAAGTTGAGCAACATGAAATATTAACTTACTGTGTGGATGTTGCGGAGGACCATTGGATTGTGGTACTGCCTGCTGAACTCCATTTTGTCTTTTCACGTAACCAAAGTTTTGAGGAACTTTTGATTTACTTGATGAGCAACTACTGCCGTTACCGCCACTTGATACGCTTGACGGTCGCGATGAACCGCCGCTAGGCGATTGAAGCTGAAAATTTAATGTCTTAGTCAATGAACAAAATACAAACTACGTAATACTTGGGTATTTTTTTATAGGTAGGAACCGTGGTAGGTACCTATGGATGAATGCAGCAGCCTCTTTCAAATAAAAAGACTGAAATCAAATTTCTTTACCTCATCAAATAGCTGCCATGATAACATGCGCGCTCAACGAGTTATTTTATAAATATGCCATTGCATAAATCGAGGTTGGTTTTACAACAATCGATTCTTTAAAAAAATACCTATCGAAAGCACGATTATGCTTGAGTCAGACTTGTATTCGTCCGATTTAGTAAGTAAGAAAGGTAAGTAGGCAGGTAAGTGATAGGTGCTTAGATAATCTGGACCTCCTGTGGAAATAGTGTGCGGTCACCAATTTCTCGGTCTCACATTCGATAGGTACTCTATAATTTTATACATTTCCGCAATGTTTTTGAATTTGTTAGGAATCTAGGTATTGAAGTTTACCTGAGGTCCTCCACTCCTTGAAGAATGCTGACTAGAAGTATTGGTTGCAGTTGCAGTAGGGTACTGTAATTTAAAATTATGCAATTTTAATATCCATCGTATTTATCCTCAAATATAGATAGAGACCTATTAGACTAATCTCCGAAACCACTAAACGGATTTTCATGGAAGAACAAGAAATTAAACTTAGCTTGCGAGGAAACATATACTAATGCTATAAGTATTATTTCGAAATCGGCTGACGATTTTATACGAATATGGAAATTTTACGAAGTCTGCGCGAGCAAAAAGCTAACGGTACAATATGATAGTATTGAGCGGTGTATTACCTGTGGATGAGGTGCAATACCAAGTTGCTGCGCTGCAGAAAGTTTCTCCCGTTTGTGATGTTGCGGGGAGTGGTGACCCGTGCGCCGCTCACTCTTCCGTCCGTGAGATGGACTTGGAGGTGCCTGCGCTGGCTGGTTCTGGAAAAATATTCAGATTATTAAGTTCAGTTACTTAGTTGAAATATCTTGATGTTAAAAGTAATGAGAATAGAAGTGTAATCAAACAGTATTTAGTTCGTAAGCCAGATGTCCTATGATTGGTCGACAAGATGGTTTTATTCCAATTCTAGGATAACGTATCCCTATGTTTAGTCAGGTCGTGTTCAGATAAAAAAAAACTTTTATGTCAACCAAACCAAGCCTACTGCTACTACACCAATTGGATGATTATGTGATGGACTCCGATGGATGATGATGATCAATGTTCAAAATACACTGATTACACTACTAAAATGAAATACCAATGGCGGTGTCCCCACCCCAGGAGAGTCGGTGTATTTCTTCCACGTAGTGTCTTGCCGCGGCGCTGGCGGCTGCCGTTCGGTCTGCTGCCCACAGTCAGCCTTGCTGCGCGTGCGACCCACCACTCTATACACAACCCCACTGCCGCCCTCCATGCCTCTATTACGACTGCGTCTGTAATGGATAATTATTTATTAATCGTCAATTAAAGTTTGCTTATGATAATAATAATGTCCTAATGAGATTGTGGTAAGAAACTAATAACACTGATTACGTAAGTAGGCGGCGATACCCTCATAGGTACCCTCATATACCTTCTAGTGGGAATTGAATTTTAAACCCAGGACATTTCCTGAGTTGCACAGTTAAATCCCAACTTAATTAATTGATTCACGAAGCTTGGTGCTTGGATTAAATGCAAGGATTTGATCCATATTTCCGTGTTATTACAGTACAACATTCACTAGACTTGCCTACGGACTATGAATTAGCCCTTGGTCGATTAAGTCCAAAATAAAAGTTCGTGAAAATTCACAGGTCCTATGTTGTGTTTAAGCACCTAAAATACAGCCTTCGTTTAGAGAAACGATTATTTCAGTTTAGAAAGAAGATATAAAGTTGATAGGCAGAATTTTAAAATGTGTGAGGATAAATAGTAGATTATGCACCAAGGGGATAAAGCAGTATTACGTCACGGGCGGCATATCTTTGTTGTTAATAAGTATAACTACTTATTATGTATTAAATAATCTGAAATATGATTTTAAACTTATGGCAATCATCTGTCAGGATCGTTATATTATTTATGTTATCTAATTCTGTGAAGAAATATGAGTGAATATAGCAGGGTTACGCGAAATTTAAAATGCTTTTCGAACGCTTTAGTGCTAATTTGACATTGGCCTTTGCTCGCCTGACCTAGACTAATGTCGAGAGAGGGTGCAAATTTAACTTGGTATTCAAGGGCACTCATGTAATTCCATTTGACAGACGTTATTTACCTATGGCCATAGCAGTTGAATTAAGTAGGCATATGCATATTTATTGAAAGCATTTGAATACGTACCTAGATATACCTACACATGAGACGAGAAGGGTGTCCTGCGCGAACCCCTGTATGAGTCATATCTAAATTCCAATAAAAGCCTTAGCAATTCGGATTAGATATTCATAAAATTTATCGATTTAACTTTACATTTCATAGGGCGTTTTTGTTTTGGATTGTTATTATATTACGTTTAGAAATTACATACGGATTGTGACCTTCTTTCGCATACCATAATTGTGTAAAAAATATTTGTACTTAGGTAGGTAATGATTAATATTATTTGTATGTTTTATAATGCGTATCCTGTGAGTGTAGGTATACCTATAATGTGCTATTAATTGCGTATTCAACTACTTTCCTCATGAAATTTACATTCGAATCAAGAAAATTTACTTCATTATCGAATTAAAAGCAGTACCTACACTAATTTGAATCTCAAATTCTGCTATCAAACTTCCAACCTACCGCATATACCTAATTAACTTCGGTTAATTAACAACTCGACTAGACTACATAAGTTATTATGCACGTTAAAATTCGTAGTCTTCGAACTGTCTCTAAGTAAATTCGAGACAGTTGTGCTCTTACTAATCGTGCTATTTTTAATCAACACACTTTTATTTTTCTTTGTCGCCCCTTATTGCCAGACTAATTAGATATCGTCTACTTCATTAGTCACTTGTTTTTTACTCTTGCCTTTTATAGTATTTTCTTTAAAATAAATATTGACCCTCATACTTGGCCTTTCAACGTAATCCTGCACAAGTCCGGATTACAAGCACTTACGCGCCGTTGAGTTTACTATTACGTACTTATCTATAGGTGGGTTCAAATAAGTAATGTTCAGACAAAATCGAGAAAACTGTGATGTATATTCGTTTAATGTGCCAATAACTTGTGGTGGTTGATAACATACACCTAAACCTTTATTAAATGTGTAAGTAATAGTTCAACGAGACTTTAATTCGATATAGACACAACTCGAAATAGAAAAACATACAACAATAATAATCTTAAAGGTTCCGTCACAATGTACAATGATAAAGGGAAATAGATCGAGCAACAGAGTAATAATAATATATCACGATTTTATAACAAAGGAGCTTTTCTTTTTTATGATTATAATAAGTACGTCGTGACATGTGACTATATTTTGTTACTGAGATCAAAGTAGATAGAACACAGGGTGCTCTGAAACTGAAAGCGGCTTGGAACAAAGGCATTGTATTGATGGCAACTGATAAAGTGGGCTCTGTTCTCGACCGCGTTGAAGCGCAACATGTCGCTTCGACCTACTTTATAGTAGGAAATATGGAAACCTGATGCTCACAATGTGATGGTATCTTAAATAAGATTGGGGCAACCCTGAATTGATTGATTTTACCCTTCATAACACAATAGAAGGGAACTTTTTTTCATGACGATGAGATTTAGGTTATTAGCTAACAAATCAAATGTAAACATTTTTTTTAAATAGTTTTGGTCAAAGCTAGAAATAAGTAATAGGTAGCTATTGTACCTAGGTTTAAAAACTCCAGTGTCATAATTTTGCGAGTAATCAAGAAATTTATTTCACATTGATCTTTGAAACCGCTAGAACAGTAGATAATTTACGAAATCCCTAAGTTTAATGAAACCAATGAACAAAGCTCATTGGTCTATCTTTCTTAAGTAGGTATAATAACTTATTATACTAGTAATGGTTTTCTAATGGCTACTCCAATAATGATTAGATAATAATTTTGTGAAAAGTTATGGAGCAAGAAACTATGTAAGTAGCTAATAATCATATCAAAATACGGCAGTTATCAATGATGAATAGTGTACATACATACATACATACATACATACATAGGTACATAGTATATTTAGAATTATCATTAATCACTCCTCATTGCATTCGTTTGGAATCAATGGAGTCTTTATACTGAAAAATAGAGCTCATTTATTTTTACACATGAATCGAGGTCTCTGTGGTGCTGGTAATGATAAGAAAGGTTATTTTAATCAGAAAACTCTTGATGATATATTTTACGCAGGCAAATGGTTGATTTTAAAATAATTTACTAATTTTGGAATCACTTATCTCTACTTAAGTTATTGTGTTATAGCCAAGTTAGAGAAGGTTGTTATAATTGCGAGGTCTCGCGCGTTTGCTCGATCTAAAAATTCCCGACTTCCTCGTAATAAATGATACGATAAAGTAAGAAGCTTTTTTACATCCCCGTTTCCCCGTGTTCCACTTACAGCAATTGTACATAGGTACTACTATTGCATGGAGTGAGAAATGCAGCCCTGAAAGGAAATAAATGGGTGCTGGGAAAATTGTTCTTCTGTCTTGGAGGTAGGTTAAGTAAACTGTAACAGATTACAGTGGCAGTCAAGCCTTTGCGGTTACAAATACCGCAGTGTCCTACTTTATAGCAAACGAGTTGCAATCATATTTCTGCTATGCCTATGTATTAACCTATACTAGGTAAAAAAATAAATGATTAGGCTGCGTAACGAAACGTAATGAATGCGGACGCTACAAGCGTTCATTTAATTTTCACCTAAATATTAATTGTGTGGTGCGGATGCCGCCCGCCGGCCTTTTCCTTCCGCTGATTACGTAGATTATATTTGCAAAAAATATAATTGATATAATATGTATACTTATAAATTGATTGAATTGGAAAGAAAATTGTAGATTCTAAACTTTCTTTTCATGAATGTATTCAAAATATATATCGATTATCCTGATCTCAATTTTTAAAAGTAGGATCAATAGAACCTAAATAACATAATATAACGCGAAATAATGTGAGATATTTTGTGAAAGAATGGTAATACACTTAACATATGTATCAGTATTTGCATGATAATTGACAATAAATTAGCCTTCATTTTGAGAAATTAGGATTAATAAACTTTTGTAAGGGGAAAAATATAATACCCATACCATTTATAGCTTTTTTATGGAGAAAAACGCGAAGCATTCATCATTTGAACGAAAATAATAATGAGCAAGGAAAGAGAGAATAATGAAAGGGCTGCTCAGTTCATAGATAATGAGGAGGAGGCTGGAGCTTTCAGGAGATCCGTCATCATTAGTACGCAGCTCCGGGCGCTCAGTTTTCATTAAGACGCCAATGTTTCAAATGACAACAGTCTCGTGAAGGCGTTGGGGATGATGCTGATACCTTACGATTATTGTGCTCGGTGTACGCAACGCATTTTAATTGCAACCAGGAACAAAATGTTGCGTAGTGTTCAAGGAGATATTACTTTTTTCATTAAAGTTAAGCGTTATACTTTTCGGTCTCATTTTCACTATCTCTTTATCTTTCGCACTTGGATTTTGCAATCTGATATCAATACATTAAGTAAGTAAATACAACACAAAAGGAAATCGAGAAATTTATATAATATCTTGGCAAAAATCCATTAAGAAAAGTACAAGATGAAGGTGAAAATTTAAGCCATTTCGGCTTATTGTCAACTACAATGCTAAGCAAAGTTAAACCATAATTCATATTTTACTGAATAAGTAGACATTATATTTGTCTACTCTATATATTTTATCCGTCAGCCAATTCTGTAAAAAATAAAGCTTATAATTTCTAATAGTTGGCAAGCTAAACTTAATTTACTTGTAAAAATCCCATTCAAATACCTATGTTTGGTCACCACAATACCCACCTTTCATTCGCGTTGATCTTCTAACTGAATACAAGTATAATAGGTAAATACTAATATATTATGATGCTATGCTAATGTTAAGAGTAAAAAACAACGAAGAAGATAAGCACATAGCGCAACATATTTTTTCAATAACGTACTTTAAACGATAATGTCCATCTTGTTATAAAAAAATTAGCATAACTTTTGATCGGATTATTTGATTGCAAAAAAAACAAAAAATATACATTATACAGAGTTAGGTTCTCTTTTTAGGGTTCCATACCCAAAGGGTTAAAACGGTACCCTATTACTAAGACTTCGCTGTCTGTCCGTCTGTCCGTCCGTCCGTCTGTCTGTCTCCAGGCTGTATCTCAAGAACCGCGATAGCTAGACAGTTGAAATTTTCACAAATTATGTATTTCTGTTGCCGCTATAACAACAAATACTAAAAATAAAATAAATATTTAAGGGGGGCTCCCATACATACATAGTTACGCCAATGAATAAAGACCTCTGAGTTGTATGATATGATTATTACAGGATCTTTGTATATTATTATAAGTTCTCTCTGGTTTTGATAGTACCTACAAGTTTTGCTTAGTTTGGGATCAGATGGCTGTGTGTGAGGAATGTTCCAGGATAATTATATTTATATTTAATACGTATACCTAGATAAAAACAAGAAATATGTTAATAAAAAAGATATAGGTACTTAATAATTATTGTACCTACGTGTTTCATTGCACTTATTCATGGTCAAATGAAAAATCAATTTCAAATTATAATGGTTCAAAAAGTTAATTGCGATAATTTATTTAAATGAATAGCAACCAGCTGCTTGCATTCAGAATTATTTGAATGCAATGTTTAATTATAATATATTAAACTGAAACATTGAATGCGAACTGGGGATGTTAAATAAACAGACGTTAGTCGAAAGCTAAGAGCTACTCAGACCTGACGGTCTTCCTCTCGGTACATTCAACTTGGATTCACTTTGTTATTTATTAGTAAAGCCTATAGTTACGTAGATGCGATGATGTTATATATAATATATGCTTTGTCGATTCTTTATCAATATTGTATAGTACTACACATTAGAGTTGTTTTCATATTATATATTTTTAACGCTCTATTACATTAGCAATTGCAGTTCGAGGGATCCGGATCCCCAAAAAGACATTCAATATTCTCTATGGTCCATTAATTTTGTTCACTTGTTTACGTGAACTGAGTATCTCTGGCAACGCGCTTACCCTCGTCAAAACTAAGACGTGATCTACTTAGAGCTTCACATGGCCACGAGCACTAACTATCGAATATATATGTACCTCAGTTCATATGTGCTACTTGTCTCTAAGGATAATATAAAGGCCACAATAATATTATTTAGTAAATGGGATTAGTATTGTTTAAACTTTTCATACAATAGCTCGGGTAGCGGAAACAAACCTTTTCTCCATTCAATTAATTAAGTTTGTGTGGAGTTGAAATTAATTTATGGTTGGTACTGACATAATCCAAATGTTGAGATTGAATTTTGAATAAATAGCAAAATATTTTTAAAATATGCTTTAACTAAGTTTTCAGTAAAAAATACCACAATATTTAATGAAATTACGAGAATACTTAGAATTCTGTTAAATATTAAGTACATACTCGTATTTCACAAAACAACCACTTATATAATTTAGTGTAGCCTACTAACTGATAGATTTATTTGATTGTCGGTTGTGATTACATTCAACCTATAATTGTACGTACTATATCATCTATTGTAATTACATAACATATTTTATCGATTTTATTAGTTGCGCAGTTAGTGAAGTATGTAACAGACGGCATGTGACTTATTTCCAACGCTCGACTTTGTCTCATTAAATTTTCAACAAGCGGAACAAACAGCAGAGAGACGCGCGCTCTGCAATATCCGAACATGGAATTTAAAACTTTTCCGTTCAACTATTGTTCCTGCATACGGGTGTTTTTTCAGGGCACACTCCAAGTGTATTTTCCAACTGTAATGTGCAGACTTTTTAACGAGAAAAACTCGCATGATGAAAAATATTCTGAATAGGCAGTTTTGATTCCTGAAATTCCTTTTTACAGAGCTATGAATATTTATAACAAATAATTTGGTAATTGTAGTTGACTTTTAAACTTTTAATTAGTTAATTTGTTCAGTAATACCTATACCTATCACTGAACAAATTAATAAAGTTAAATGGTAGGCCATTTGATCGAGAAATTTTACATACCATTTCTTGATGTATACTATTCGAAGGATGACTATAAATAGATACATTAATGCAAAGCAACCTGCAATCAATGAGCATTGATTGAGAGACCATCGACCAATAAACCGGCCGCTTATACAAAAGCTAACTAAGTAAGGCACGTTCATGATTCATAATCTGTCTCCACGCTTTGCATGCTCATTGGCAGAATAATCTTTAATATAAACCCAAATATAGTAACATTCATTTTCACAACCAACCCATTTCAGGTGCCATTGTTTCTATCAGGATATTTATGTTTATAAATACACATTGAAATTCGATCGGGTCGTTTATATTTAACAAGGGGAGCAAGTTTAATGTGGTGAATATAAATTTCCGCCGATACAGACATGACGTTGGCATTACACACACAAAAAAATATATATGTGTACTTACCTAATAATAAAATGAACAAACCTAGTTAATATTATAAATCTGAATGTGAGTTTGATTGTTTTCCTTTTCACGCCTAAACCGTTGAACCGATCGTGATGAAATTTGGTACGCAGATAGCCTAGGTATGGAGAAGGATATAGGCTGCTTTTTTATTCGGAAATGCAGGTGATACCGCGGGGGACATAATAGTACAAAATTATGTTGAGAAAATGTCATAACGATTTGATTATATTCTATACACTTAAACAATAATTCACTGCATACTACACACGTACATACCTATGTATAATATTCTCACATAAGGCTCACAGTATCTGAAGTGTAGTATCCTTGAATCTTTAATAATATTGCGAATTCAATGAAATTGAGGATCAGAGTCCGGGGTGGGCTTAGGGTTTCCCGCCCCAGTCCATAACCCTACAGATGCCGAGGTAATAACCTTAGACGGATCAATCGCTCGGGGTCACTAACCGTTTACTTATTACTAATACTTATACCAAATATGATCACCTACTCATGAAATAAATAAATCTCCTAATACAAGCATTGTATCAGTTACTGGTATCAATAATATTAATTATTCTATTATATCAAAATGAATCCCTATTTCCCTTGGTCATCGCATCACGCGTGAACGGATGGAACAATTTCGCTAATTCTTTTTTTGTTGTGTTAATTATTGTCAGGAGAAGATTCATATGAAAAAAAAAATAAGAAAATTGCGCAAAAAACTAGAAAATTTGGGAAAAATTTAAAGAATGTGATTTACAATGAAATTAAGACACTGTCATTTTTGCGTTATAAAGGCAGCTTATTGAGGATCATACGACTACTTTTTATGTTGAAAACGCAGGTAAAACCGCGGGGGACATCTAGTTATAGATGAAACTACCCTATGTCCTATTACAGGGCCTAGAGATATACTAAATTTCATAAAAAAAGTTCAGCTGTTCCAGAGCTAAGTAGTAACAAACATACACACAAACATTCATGTTTATAATATTAGTAGGATTACCTATCGTATACATATGTACATATAATTTACAAAGTATACGCTACGAACTTCTTAAAGGCATGTTAACAATTGATGTTTTCATGCAGTGTTATTTCGTACCATAAAATGATAAGTAGGTATGCGATATTGTGCCAGGAATGGTGGCCACATGTCACAAAGTAGCCACGTTGACTTCGCTAACAGCCAGATGTGCACAAGGTTATTGCCTTCTGGACTATCAAATCGAATATTTTTTTAGATTTGTATGTAAAAACTTAAGTAATAAAAATAATAATCGATGTAGGTGGGTTATTGAAAATATTTATCAATTAGGTAATGTAATCAACTGAAAACCAAAAAAGTAGTTACTAATAAATTAACTGCTCACCACAATCGTAAAATCCATCTTCAATGTTTAAAACTATCTTCTAGGAGTAATATTAATATATTAAGCACCGGAAGCTTACAACGTCTAACGCGAAAAGCAAAGACACATAGCAAGGCAACACTGATCTTAACATTAAAGTTCGCAAAATTATTATCGTAGCGTATAAAAATGACAGCAAATTAACTTTTGCTCGACACGACAATCGGTATTTCCCGCTCACCCCGTTATCGAGTGACAGAAGGCACAACGCGTATGGTCCACTACAAACGTCCGTATTACACTTAATTAACACCAATTATTAAATGGAATAGTCGTAGTCCACGAAATGAGCTTCGGGGCACGATCGTGTCTTCGCAATCCTTTGTTAAAGGCGGTCCAGATCCATGGCGCCAGCTGTGATCGGCGTGCTCAGTTCGACGAGCGCGCGTCTGGCGACGGAACGATCGATGCCGGCAACAGATTTACATTTTCCGTCGTGGAAATCGGAAAAGTTTGTCACGTGCGTAAGTGAGCACGGGCGGCGAGAACGGCGCGCCCGCACACCGATAGTGCGCGCCGCCGAGTGCCGCCCGCCCTGCCTGCCGCCGCCGCGGCCGTCGCACTAGGTAGGTACCCACTCATACAATACGATACGACACAACACCCGCACCACCGACTGAGCTTACATTAGGTAATGTACATTCACAGAATAATTTCAATCTATATAGAGGTCTAATATACGATTGTAAAAACATTTCCTAGACAACTCTGCAGAGACGTGATTATTTTCAAGAAATAAGTGCTATTGAGTGTAATCGATTGAGAACACTATGGAGAAACGTGGGAAAACATGATAGCAATGGGAAAATATATCTGTGAAAATCGTAGGACATTCATGTACCGCTCCGTTGAAAGTACAATTTTATGTAGAGATCGCTAGGGTCCCGAATGGTGCGGTGCTGTTGGGGGTGGTTAGGGTCGAGTCGCTGTTAGTGGAGGTAGCGTGCGGGGCACGGGCGGCGTGAGACGTAGGAGTATCGATTTTAGCCACCCCGCCCTCCCCTAACGGTGCGAACAGTGTGAGTGCGCCATAGTAGAGCTTACTGGGAGATCGTCGGTATACGCCACGGGAAGCAGCGTCCAAATAGGTTTAACTATCGCTTTGTTCTCACCAATAACTCTCAAACGTTTACGAAATAATACAGTCAGAATCAAAACGTTTGCCTATGAATGACGAAATTAGAATGTTCAAAGTCTATGACCATGCTAAAACTATGACTACAGTAATACTGGAAAAGTTAAATTCAAAACTGGCGTGTAATAACACCTTACTTTTATGTAGAGAGTCAACTGTCTACTGTTCCCCCTTCATAGTATTCCTCTGGGGACTGGTGTTTACTTTACGTGTCCGTGTGATTGTGACTTTAATTATATTGGATTTTTCGCCCACAAACAAACAAGATTACAGTCCGGGATAAAAGCTTAAATATTGTAACATACTCTAATACAGGGAATCGTTTATTTTTAAGATACTATTCAAAATAAAGATATTATTACATTATTATGTAAGTAGTAGCTACATCTACGTTAAAATTGACTAATGTTGGAGACAGGAGACACAAGTAAGAACATCGTTACATTGTGTTGAATAGTGACGGAAGGCGGGCCGACCACTTGTGGATTGAGAGGCACGCTATTGGAAAATGGATTTTCTCACGTTTAAGCTACTTATTTTATACGTTATATTATTCAAATGCGATGTAATTTTATCATCCGTTCTGGAAAGTATGTATTGAGAAAGTAATATTAAAAACTATTGTATACCTAAAACATCCCAACCTAAAAGATCTTTCACATAATTGCGTTTACTTATGTAACTTACTTCAATCAATTTATTATAATATTATAAAATAATAATTTTATCATTATATGTTATCAGGTAGTCTTCTGAACCATTTAGTGATTTAGGGACTCCAATTTGGTCAGTAATTGCCTACGTTTTGTATCATTTAAAAGTTATGTTATTAGTCGAATCAATAAAACTTTCTATTTTGTTATGTCTATTGTCTACAAAAAAATATACAATAATTTTGTACTTATGTAGGTATTTAGAAGTAACTTGAATGCTACAATAAAAAAATATTTTAGCAAATTTATAATAAATTATTTACATAAACAACCTCACAGAGCAGCTAGATTGATTCGTTTGAAAAACTCTATTCAATGATCAGCCCTAAAAAGCGCAAACATTACTGGCACAATTCTGTTACGGCAATGAATCTCACGCCTAGAGGGAGCGTTTCAATTTGAGTTTTATTGTGGCTCAGTAAGAAATAACATTATGTTATTAAAATTCTAACAGAGCCACCTCTCTACAGATATCGATTTAGGTATAGGTAAAATCTCTTACCTTTCATCTAGTTGCTGAAGTTGAGTTGGTTGCTGATAGTTGATACGACGGCCGTAGAGTGAAGCGCCTCCTTCCGACATGTAGCCATCCATAATATCATTGTTCCTTGCACACTCCATTTCATTAAGGTTAATTCTCCTTAAGCAGTCACCGTCGGACATATACCCAGAAGCTATTTCAAGATCACAGTAATCAGGATTTGAAAAACCAGGTCCGAAGTTCATTCTTTCCCGGAAGCCTATATTTTCTCTACCAAAATTAGCTTTCACTGTATTAGCATGATGTGGATAACCAGGTACATTCTTTTGCGTCAGTCCTGATGTTCTCATAGGTAGCGTCAAATGACTATTATACCCTCTTAGGAGAGGTCTCATCGGCATTACATTCATTAATGGATTTTCATCATCGCCTAAAGAGTTATCTCTGCAATGCGAGGGGGTGCTGGATCTACTATCACTTTCAAGTCTTTTATTTAATTCAGTGAGAGTCCTGTTATGGTCAATAGCAACTTTGGTTGCTGCATTTAGTCTCCTTTGGGCAGCTTCTTTTTCCGATATCTCTGCTTCATTAATAACATCATTAATGTAAGTAGTGTTCATATCTATTCGTTTGTTTGCCGTAATGTTATTAGAAGTTTTAGACATTTCTGAGCCAGATTCACTAGATGGACGGTATATAACGCTACTATCACTCGAATTCGAATGTTGTCCCGTAGTGCTATGAGTTGAATTTGAGTGAGAACTCTCCGACATTTGACTATGCCCTGAATTCACAACAGGCATAGGAGATACAGCCAAAGTCTGCTTCTGAGAAATATCTTTACTTAAATTAGATTGTTCTCTACTAAATGGAAGTGCACTTACGTTATTAGTAGAATTTAAACTAGAATTGCTTTGTATTGGACTTAATTGACTATTTGTACTCTTATGTATAATATGCCTATCATCTTTTGATATTTTAAACGTTCCTTTCACAGCGGCAGTAGGTTTAGGAATACCAGTATGATTTTGTAACGCGAAGTTTTGCCCACTCGTAGGTGTTTGAGGTTGATTTAGTTGATTTTTTGACTGGGTTGCCACATTATCTTGGATTTTTGAGTCAGTCGTTAATTCAGACCGCTGCTCACAAAGCTTCATCTGACTCCCAGTTAATTTTATCATTTTGGTTTTAGAATGTTTTCCTTGATCATCGATTTGATTTAATTTAGTATTACTCATGGATTTTGGTGTTGTCAGTTTAGATTCCTTATCTCTTGCCGGTAGTTTTGGGCTACTTCTTGATTTTTCACTATAAGTTTTACCACTAGCTTTATTTAAATTAGTGGAAGATTCTTTAGGAGCTTTAGAATTAACTAACTTAGGTTTCACATTTTTACCAGACTTATCTTTTGATAAGGTATCGTTTTGTTGTCTTATTGTTTTAGGTCCTATTAAATTAGATGATTTGATATGTGCGTTTGTGGCATTAGAAGATTCATTGAGACTTAAACTAGAGTCAGATCTCTCACTTTTTGCCGATGAGAAACCACTGGAGGAACTGGTACGTTTTGATACTGCTGTGTTTTTGCTATTTTGCTTTTCATTGCTCACTTTGTCTTTATTAAAGAGTTTTAATTTATCGAGCATGGAATGCTTGGTTGGCGTGCCATTATGACTGTTTGGTGACTGCGAATGTTGCTGAGTTTGTGTTATTAATGTAGATGGGATCTTGCTTCCTGAAGTTAAAAGTGATGAGTTGGGACGTGACCTGCAATTAATTAAATTAAATATTATTAATTTTAGAGTCATTCTTAGTAGGTATCTACTGAAATTAATAATGAAAAATATGTTTGCTTCGCATTAAAAATATAATATCGTACCCAGATGAAGAATTTGGTGCACGAGGTATGAAACTCACAGCCCCTTGTCCCAAAGGACTCGTGGAACGACTGGAGCTCGCAGAGAGGCCACTTTTTCCACCTGCAAGGAACACAATAACATTGACAATTATTTTACTCACTTAGGTTTGAATTCACAAATTATAATGAGTAGGTAAGTACCTACATACGAATATATAATAATCTCAGTGAATGTGTTCATTTATATAATATACTTCATCGCAAGCTGAGTAAATATTATCACTATTGAGCTAACATTCACTAGATAAGATGAAAACTTTTATCGTAAAACTGCACGGGTGGCCTGTGGTGCGCGCGCGACGCGCGACACATTCGAATGGATCGGCTCGATAGACTAAGCATTGACATTATACCACACTTGTAACCAAATTATTATAGAACTCCACACCCCTTTTGATTGTTCGTTAAAAGTTCCCAAAGGGGTACTTTAATTTATTTCAAGAGGTCTTATTAGGTTGGTTCACTTTATGGATCGATGGCGTACATACAACACACAAACAAATAATAATACGTGATGTCATTGCTTTTAAAATGTATTCGTGTGCGCAAAGTAACCCTGTATAGAGTATAATAATGAGTCAATAGCGTAATAGGTTTCCTAGGTATATTTGGGAGAAAACTTCCTTTGCTTATGTTTCCTTTTTATAACCTAGACAGCAAATGTAATTTATTGGATAGCACAATAAGCAAAATTCCAGGTTATATTTTTGTTGTAGGTCGAAGGTTTTGTCGGAGTGATGCTCAAAACATTGTCAATCCACATCGGACCACATCCGTTCTTTATTCAGGCCGACGCGATCCATCACTTTAGCACAACGATCAACTACTTGCATATCACATGTACCTATGTAATTTGCATCTTGTATATGTATGTTAAGATATATAAACATACAATTGGGTCACTGCAAAGATTGCCTTGCAAATTAGGTAGAAAGTTTTCCTCACTGTTAAGTTGATGGTTAGCAGTGATAAAGGTTGGTGGCCGAATTGATGAAAGATGACCTTTATGGGGGTCTAAAATCTTCACGTTTAGTGATTCATATTTTGTTCAGATCCAATTAAATTCGAAAAAAGAACTTCTGTTAAGTGAAACGTAAGTGATAGATGGCATAATACTTTTTGTCATATCATACAGGAAATGTAAATAACTGATCGTAGCAAAATTAGAACTATTAATATTCTTCATAGGTACATAAATAGCTGAAAAGATCCAAATTTACAAGAACTATCCATTCAAAATTACATTTCAAATTAAGTACAACTATATCGTGTGACTAGAGGCTTTGAAATATGGTATAGAAGGAGAATGTAGAGAATTAGCCTGACAGAGTTCTGCTCAAACGACATCAAAAAGTCAGAGAGGGTAAAAAAATTATAGCGAAATGTAACTGTAATATTTTTATTTGTATAGAAAATAGAATGGAAAAGATGTTTGCCCAAATAATTACATCATATTATAAGAAAAGCAATGATACCTAAGTTAACAAGACCAAGGGTAAGTATAAATATGTGAAAACACTATATCGTAAACCCTAAGCAGTCCTCTAGCCAGTACTTTGTAACCCAAACTTTTAAAATAATTTGCTGACTAGCCCAGCTGCAAGAAAAGTTAAATAATCACAGAACACATACCTACAAATAAAACAAGGATTATGTAGTTGTAGTAAGCGACTATAGCTTAATCGAAAATAAATCACACTGGTAAGTATCATTCTTCATGTTATTTCAGGTCAACACTAATTTTTGAAATAGGTATTTATTTACTAATTATATATATATATATTTTACATGATATGGGCATGTTTTTGGCTACCTTACCCATAAAAGGGCAAAACTGCCCATAAAAGAGCGAAAACGAAGTCTATGATAGAGCACGCTTGCCAGAAGAAACCTATTCACTCTGGCCTTGAAAGTCCCTAGGTTGCAGGAGTCAGGAAATGCAGACGCTGGAAGCTAGCAATTTATTTAAATCAACGATGGCTATTATGATTAGTTTCAGCACATTTGAACTCCTATGTTTTAGTTTTCTGTCATTAAATTAAATATTATTTTCCATGGATATACTCACCTAAACATCAGCTATACTTTAATACTAATAGTTAAAAATTATCCAAAATAATACCTAGACAAACTAATTGAACACAAAGAAATCTCATTCAACTATACAGAAATCACAATAACAATAGAATAATTACTTTTCTTTGTTAACTTAACTGAATAGTAAAAAATAATTGCCATAAAGAGTTTATTTCAAGACAGTAACGCACTATAAATGAAATTGCTTATATTTCAAAGTGAATTTAGAGTAGAGCGCGCACTGCGAGTACTGGCCGTCAACTGAGAATGCATCTACACTTACAGCATTGACATGATGTGATCTATACGATAACACTGGAACGGAACACGTCGTAAGATAAATCAATTCCAATGTTTACATAATATGAGATAATGCTTTACGATTTCTTTGCACACATTCTTATCGCATTTAAAAACGCGCTGGGATGGTTACACATACCTACCCAATATGTTTGTAAATGTGCGAATGTTTTATAAACAGATATTTATACTTGTGCACTAAAATATGGTTTAAACTTGTTTTTTTTACTTATAAGTATGAAATGCTACCTAATCAATAAATACAACAATATTTAAAGTAAATTGAAATGATCTAAAATGAGCCATTTTATTATTATAATTGTCTTTACATGGATCAAAGTTCTAATTTTTTCCACATATAAGTTCTAATAAATACCTACCTGTCACTAACGATAATAAATTTCAAGTTACCAATTTGGTAATAACCAACATTTTTCAATTGAACTAATAGGAGCGATAAAGATAACGATTGTATGACTATTGAGTACAGATCTGAAGATAACAGAGACTTTTATCGCGTGTGAGTCGGTTCACTTCTACCCATGCCCATGTGAGCAATGAGCAAGTAATAAAAAGGATGACGTTACGACCCAGGGAAAGTGAAACAACTTTTAGTAAGTCTTTGAGTTATATTTGTTCATTATGCAAATATTGTTTACAGAGTTGGTAAATATTTGATTTTGCAATAATCACTGCATTAATTTTCATGAAGTAAAATGCCAAATATATAATAATAATTAATATTTTCTTCAACTAAGAAGAACCGGCAAGAAACTCACAAGGATACATTTATAAACATTTTAGGACTATATTCGATGAGTAAGTTCTTTAAAATGTTTAACAATTTCAAAACAATATAAGCATAAATACATAAAAAACAACAAAGAAAGTAAATAAAAAGCATAATACAAACGAGTAGACGCCTTGTTGCGAAAGCTCATAGAGGCGCTATCGCCAGCTCGTAGCTGCACGTTAACTATTCATGTAATTGGATTTAATTAATTACACTTCTCTCTTTCAAAGACAGTGCACTTAGCTAAACCTTAAGTACTACGCGCTAGAATTTTGTTAATTCGCTTGTAAAAAATTGCATACTTGTGCGGTATTTTTTCTCATAGTTTCAGATCATTCCAAGTACTAGCTATCGCCCCGCAGATTTACTTGCAAAGCCAGAGTCACCATCTTCATTCAAATTATCTGTCCGCCAATTTATCAAAATAAGTTTAGTATGTTCTTAAAGTATATTTATTCAAGTCATAATAAATTGTAATGCGTAATGCCATGTTTACCGTTGCTATTATAAAATCATTGCTTCTAACAAGATCTAGACACGCGGGAGCGTGTCAAGCCAAGTTCAAGAAACAGAACTGGCGAGCCGCACCGTGTGTAATATTACACGAATCATTTGGAGCCACTTTTGACCCCCTCATAAATCAAAAACTATTTTACATAAACGTATCAAATTTGGCTCATATATTGAGACTTGCGAGATACATATGTGTTCTAAATTTCATAAGTTTATCTCAAACGGTTATTTAGATATTAATGTCCAAAATTCCTCATTTTTATCATTGACTGACCTATAGACCAAAACTCTAACCCAGTTCCAGATGACCTAGAGAGTTAAAATTTGGTATGCAGATAGGTAATTAGATGAATACAAAGGAATAAATAAAAAACTGGCAATTTTTAAATAATTAGATTCTATTATGAACGCTTAACATAAATACCTAATATTACTTAGGGTACCTACGTTATTAACTGGGATTAATTATTATTTTTATATTTAGCGCACATCAATAGTGTAAAAACATTACCTACTCATAAATAATGATAAAATAATATTATTATATTATCCCACCAAAAACATAAATGTAAAAAAGGAAAGCCAAGTTCAATACAAAAATTATTCTCTGCTGTGGGCTTGGCAATGCAATTGTTTTATATTTATAAAGTCTACTTTTAGTTTTGAATTTGTCCTTTTAAAAGGACCCACGGCGTTACGAGGATATGTACTTACCTACAAAAAGTAATGATATCCCACCAAAAACATAAATGTAAAAAAGGAGAGCCAAGTTCAATACAAAAATTATTCTCATCTGTGGGCTTCGCCGCAAAAAGAATGGAGATCTGAGATTGAGTGCCAAGTTCTATGCAAAATCCAAATATGTAGTCTAAGGGCTGACTTGGCTGGTTTTCCTATACGAATTATATAGCCTTCGCATGTTCTAAACCTGTTACCTTTCGGTTCTTATTTTATTATTCCGAAAATTTGGCTTGCTGGTAGAAACTACCCATCGAACATAAAGCTCTTCCATGACTGTGTAAAAGTAGGTACTTAATAATAATTCGTATGGGAAAACCAGCCAAGTCAGCCCTTAGACTACATATTTGGATTTTGCATAGAACTTGGCACTCAATCTCAGATCTAAATTCTTTTTGCGGCGAAGCCCACAGATGAGAATAATTTTTGTATTGAACTTGGCTCTCCTTTTTTACATTTATGTTTTTGGTGGGATAATATTTACTCAAAGTCATAATAATAAATAATTTGTAGTAGCTGCACATGAGAGTAGTTACTACTAGGTATTAGTTGTTAGTTATTGTGTTTAATAATTACAATAATCATACATCGAAATAACGTCATTAGATGGATGTCATTGCTTGGTTATTCTCTATCTATACGATTCATAAAATGAATGATGTAACCAGAATAAATAATCATGTCAATGTAAATTCATATATACCTGAAAGCTATGTGCATTAAAAACTTTTGCAGGATTTCAAATCGAAAAGCACGGCAACTATACATGAAACCCAGCGACGTTCTAATGAAAACCTTATCTTGCTTCGCTGCATGTACCTACCATATAAATGACTTGCTATATATAATGTTCCACTCATACTTATACAAAATGTTTCGTGCGAATTTTCACTTAACATAATCTAGATTTGACTGAGGTTCTTTGTTTTTAGAACTAACTGCATTTTTGACGGTAAGAAAATGGAATATTAGAAACAAGTTCACATGTTGTGTGCTAAAAAAAATCCTTGTCAGATATAACTACTAAGTAAATATCATATTATTATGATACTTTGTGATATGGTGAAAGAAAAACTTCGTGATGAAACCATAGCACGATGGTTTCATTACGATGGTAGGCAGCATTGTTAGCTAGCTACCGCCCTCAAGTTGTCTTGTCGACATAAGCTTATCCATGGTAAAAAAATATACTACACAAATTATCGCAGAAAATAACAATCTTGCCTCCATTATTTTAAATTTAAAGCTCTAGCTTGTATGCATTTACTTGAATACTTGGCTCGCTAGATTGCTCAGAGCAACATTCAAGATCTCACAATTTATTCAGTGTAGGTACAGAGTAGTGTATAACCTGTAAATGTTTTCATGTGATATAGTGTGTAGTTGGGAAGATAAATAGCCTTTACGGACCTGTGTGCACTGGAGTGGCGGGCAGCGGGCGTTTGTCGGGCGGGGCGCGTCGCACCGCTGCTGCAGACGCCGGCAGAGGGATCGACGTTTGCAGCACCGACACTTGTCTGTTAACAATGAAAACATAATAAAAAAGATATCCAAGTAATACAGTTTCCAACATTACATGATACAAAGAAGGAATTTATTGCGAAGGCCACGTATTGTACAACGATTACACGACAGACGACAGTTAAGCCGTTTATTTTGATGCTCCACATGTTTCCCTCCCGAATATATTTTATTTTTTATATCTGAAGGCTGACAAGTAGCCGCGCAGTTCACCTTATGGTAAGTGGTTACCTACTGTCACCTATGGATATTAGCAATACCTGTAGGATCGCCAATGTTTTGCGTAGGTACCTTTATAAAGCCTAGAAGGCAAACGGTGCTCGAATGGAACTGCCGGAACACATTTTTCTAAAACCTAGCTATGTAACATTAAACATGGTTAATTCCAGGAAAATATGAATCATGATAAATACCACGGACAAAGGTTTAACGAAACAAGAAAACTTCCATATTTGCATACCTACGTTGGTAGGTTAATGAAGTCAGTTTGGAGTGGAGCAGGTAAGAAAACATGGTATGCCCATTTAGATTGTTCGTTGCCACAATCGTGGCTCACGATTTCATAGCTCTGTTAGGTAGCTCCTTCCAGTCTCTACGTGACAATCCCTAAAGCTAGGTATATTTATAATAATAATATAAAATATATACATACCATATTTAATATACTTTATATTTATAGGACGGGCATAGATTTCCATTCTATTTTGTCAAAAAATAAAACAGTTATGTAAGTTACTACCAAATCTATTTGAGTCTTAGTTTTTGTAATTAAATAATTTACTAAAGTGGTCAAAATACCAATTTACTCTTTATCCAACTATTTCTTACCAATTTCAGAAGTACTTTTAATTAAAAGAAATTTATCAGTTGTGAACATTTTTTTAAATAATTGTATAGTTCTTTTTATTGTGGCAAACAAGCATACGACCCGCCTGACGGTAAGCTGTAACCGTAGCTTATTGACGTTTGCAACATCAAGGGTATCACTCGCGCACTGTCGACTCTGCAAGTATTTTTGCTAAATGGAAAATTTAATTTGCATTCGATACTGTGACGAGTCAAGGTACTGTATGTATACTCAACTACTGTTCAAGAATCATCAACAGTTAGTTTTGCTATTAATCAGTAGATGGCGGTAAATCCCTGAAACCGCCAAAGTACCTATCGGTAAAATAAATTATGTACCTACTTAAGACAATCCACTCCACAAATCACAAAAACTAAAGGATCCACTCTCATTCAATGTTTATTTGCTCAGACCTACATACCTATAACGTAGGGCGCAGTTGTAAAGTGAAACATCTTCAAAGTCAAAGTCATAGCCATTTATTCAGTTTAGGCCCTAATGGCACTTGTGAAGGTCGAATTTACTGAAGTTACCACCGGTTCGGAAGTCAGCCTTCAACTGAGAAGAACCGGCAAGAAATTCGGTAAGGCTTAATTTTTTATACTTGTATATTTTTTATAATGTGACTATCGGCTATATTTTTTTATAAATAGCAAAATATACAATATACAATTATTTAAAAAAATATATTAATCCAATAGTCTGCGGTCTAGACGCAAGATATTCTTTCTCATTTCCTCCTACTCTTACTACATTTTATCTCGTATAATGTTATAAAGAACAATGTTTAAAATCGTCTAAACATAAGAAAAGTTAAATTTAAGAATTAACATACTCAAGTGATAAAAAACGAAGAACCCCAAGAAGTAAAATAAAACGCTGGAAGTGAAATGTTATTTCATAATGCCTTGCCTCAAGATGACGCATACAAATGCACGGCTGGAGGAGTTATCTATTATTAACATAATAAGTTCCTTTAAGTTTATTTACATAAAGTCATTCCTTATGAAAAATAAGCTAGAATTTTATTCCAACTGGATTTCTTAAAATATTTTTCATTCAAGATAATGATATGATAAGGAATGGTGTGAAACTTTTCCGAATGTTGAGTTAATTGGAGCGCTTGAACTGCCGAAATATATGTAGGCATATAACTTAATGTCATTATTGTGCCAATCGCTAACGAGCTGCTAAAGTTATTTAATTTGATAACTGACTGATTTTTAATGTAAATGATGCAAAATTATTTGTAAACACACCATAGAATAAATTTGACTGACGTGACATAAATAAAGAAATTCAATACCTACACTTCAAGCTCATCTATCCCAGAGTCACACGTAATTCGCGAGTTTCAGCAAAATTTTGGTCTGATATTGAGATGAATGAATAATGAAAACAAAATACCTCGATCAAATGAATTAAATACGCCTGCAAATGGGGACAGACATGAGGCTTATAATTATAAAAATCGTGAGAACAATTTTACTAAGAATGCAAACATAGAAGATTGTTTTCAATTTATATTGAAGTTGGCTCTTTGTCCGGGTAAAGCTGCATAACTGATAATGAGGGCGATATCTAAACAATGGACATCTGGCGAGCAACGCCTGCGTCCGCGCACGCAACATTGCACCGCTCGTTGCCCCGTGTCACTACACAGGCGCGGGGAGGCATTGCGTACATGGCCACTGGAATCGAACTAGATAACGAATATTACATTTTAGTATTAGAAAGTAATACGTAAAGTAGGTACTTGTAGTAGTAGTACTTATACGAATGTCTCCGCTAATGGATACGATATACCTACAGATAACTCTCTATTGTACGCCATAAAGAAAATCTACATTAATAAGTTACTGTACAATATCTTTATCCAAGTGTCAAACCATCATTTGAATTCTACTTTATATAAAAATAACTGCAACGTACATATTTAGTTACTATAGGTATATGGTAAGAGCCTGACTAGTCTGACTACAGATTGACAACGACGAAAGGTGTGTAGCATAGGTACGATACTGTATAAATATTGTTATGACTGTAGCAGGCGTTTTCAGATGAATGAACCACTCCAGTTTTCCATGTAGACAATATTTACACACACTATCTTCTGTGAATTGAAGTGAAGGTTACAAACAATCTCTTGAATTTTTGTTTGCCGTTTCCGGTTGGAAAAGCTTTGTTTTTTATATAATTTTATTTTATCAAGTTATTTATTTAAACCCTAACGTTGCAATACGTCAAACAGTTGTTTGTCAAAATAACAAGTATTTCTAACTACAATTTTCCTAATTGTTTATTTATTTAAATATCATTAATTTATAACATCGTATAACTATTTGTAGATATACAATTAATTCGACGCTTTTCAGTTCATTGTATCGAAATGTAGGTATCAGGCTTATTTGACAGGAGTAGCAACACAAAATGGTATCGCGAATCGCCGGCATCACGTGTTTCCGGACGCCCCCTTCGGAAATGGAAGCTGTCGTGCCTGAGACTCACAACGTGACGTCACCGAATGTCACTGCTCACAGCCTTCGCCCTCGCTATGGTATCGGCTATAGAATTCCGTGGATTCGCTACATTAACGCACACAAGTGATTTTAGTCCCAATATCAATGCAATAAAGATTGAGTTGTAATAACTATTGTCATATTTTTTACCTTTTTGTTCCAAATATCAAATTCTGCCTTATAGCTTTCAATTTACTTTTATGTTCCTTTCAATAGATCAATAACTCAGGCCATATTGCTAACTCAAACTAGTCTAAGACAAAAGTGGCGCAACTTGAAAATCGAGCGACATAATTTCAGTTACGTCCAGCTTTGTAACTGCCTCAGCCTCGTATTTATGGTTCCTACTTTCCAATAGATTGTGTCACTCGGCTGCTACTTCATTAGTACCTTAACATAGAAAAACGAAAAGAAAAACTATCGCAGGCTTGAACTATTTTTTTATTTATTTATTTTATAAGGCACAGCACATAAAATGAATACTTAAGTATTACCATTGATTTACAGATATTCGCTTGTTTAACATGGGATGTTTAGTGAGGTGGTACAAATACTTTAATTGAAAGTAAATTTTGCTCATTTAAATATAAAAGTCAATCGAATTCGAGCTCTTGCACCCGAACATTTGTGTACCTATACATGTTTTTGATTATATTATCTAAGCCCTAACAACGTAGCAGTATAGATACTAATATCTCCACGTTTAATAATCTTCGGTCTATAAAAAGGCACACGAATGACGTTTTGCAGCCCTCCCTTCATTGTATACCAACGCTCTTTCAAAGTAACAAGTTGAGAACCCAAGATCAAAGATAAATCAAGCGTTTTACTTTTACGATATTGATGAAATTTTCGACGTAAAAGATTGGGCGTGACTTAAATCATGCCCGACTGTATTTTTAGACCGACCGTTTTCTATGTGAACTGCTACTAATTTTAAGACGATGTTAAGAAGTCTGAACAAAGAGCTCTTCGTGTTACCGTGAAATTGAGTTGAGAATGTTACTCGAGAAAATGGGCTACAGCGAAAGTTTGTTGCCAATAAGTGCTTTGTTATTGAGTTAGAATACAAATGAATATGTTCAGAGGAAAATTATTGCATCTTTCATTTGAAAACTGACCGCCGATTTGTAGTTTATTCATACAAACATTCACTTTGTATTCTTTGTATATCAATAATTATTTTGTGATATCGAACTAGTTTCCCAGTTTTAATCGTTCTTTGATTGTAGAACTTATTTTTTTTATATGCTAATATTTAACCTACCTTCGGACTTCAGGTGATGTTGGCAAGCTTCTGGACTTTCTATTCTTGCTGTGCTGTCGGTGGTGACCATGTCCCGAGTTGGTGTTCCCCATATTTTTTTATTTATTCCACACTCTGTCTCAAATCAAATTGTTTATAACTGTCGTTTAAATTATTCTGCACTTTTATAATTACCCACATAATTGTTTTATAAATCTAGTTTCCCAAAGACGAAATTCTGTACTGAACTGAATCATGAAAGCGGCTTTTAATTTTAAAATCTTCTAAAAAATTACGTAAAAATATGAAAGTCTATTTCTGTCAAATGTATGTATAGTATTAAAACAGAGGACGTGACAAAACTTATTATATAAGCACCATTTTTATTTGTACAGTATAAGAATGAAGTTAAGTATTTGTCGAGGTATTGCAAGATTGAGTGTAACAATTTCCGATCGCTGTCTGTATTCAGTTACCTAGGTATAGTTAGGTAACCAAACCAAACTCCACAAATGCCAATGTTCGCCACCGCTCCGAGTATTGTTGGAATTTCAAAGGTCAGATCGGTTAAGCCGCCACGCCATAATTTACTGACCACCTCCTGGGATAATCGCAAATATTCTGTCCATTAAATGTTCTCATGCATTATTAAAAGTATTCTTAATGAGTTCCACACTTAATTCAGTACGTATGATACCTGTAAATACATTCAAAACCAATCACCAATTAAGTTAATAGTAGGATAGAATGAGGGGACTGACCGATTAGTTATTATTGTCTTTCGTTCGGAGAACTAAGGACAATGGAGAAAAAGGTCTAATTACAAGTGTTGTTCCAACCGAGTTTATGGTTCATTAACCCACGTTTGATGCCTAGGTGTGTGAAAATAAAGAATAGTTTTGACCTTCGAAGATAATATTAATTATTTGAAAAATTTTAGCATAGGTTCTACAATAGACCGACAAAAAAAATCTTTAACGTTACCGATAAACAAATGAAAGTGACGAAGTATTTTGAAATGCATGGGAATGTTTGTGTAGGGATTCCACTGCAAATTGACTATTGTGAACTATAACTGGAACTGAACGCCGAAGTATAAAAATTATCATAGCGGACGCAGCCGCGCACTGTGCAGTGGACCGCACAGCGTCGACATGATCTGTTGAATTCAGTCACTGAAGTTTAACTATTTGAATTTACATAATATGTAGGAACGTTTTTCATTGGGAATCAGAGGTAACGATATTTCAGATGACACGGTTCGTAAAATCTATGTAGATGCTATGTCAATTTGAAATGAACAACTCATAATATTATAATGAAAAACGACCAAAATATACTAGACTAACAGTAAGTAGACACCCCATTGTTTGTCACCCATCAAGTCGCTTAGTCGTGCATAAGTGTTCAGAGTTCATTCTTTGCCGTTAATGCCCTTCTGTCAAATGAGCTTTCTGACTAATTTATATAATAGTGATTGTGTTGCTCTATAATGTAGAATTTTATATTTATTACAATCGTGATACACACAATAGCCCTTCCTCTTGTTTTAAATTTGAATAAGTCATGTTTTTTATATGAAAATACTACAAATAGAGTTTCTCTTAGCTACCTTATATTAGAAAGCAGTCGCACGTGGCAATCGCATAATAAAACAATTTTGTGACAGTACACACTAGCGAGAGCGAAGCGAAACATCTCCCTGTTCAAGAATTATACTGGAATATACGAAGGTATAAAGGTGAGTAAATAATTCATGAGCACTTTACTTATGCCCGGCGCCTATAGGCATAACGCCCACTACACATAATGACAATGGACAAATCGCGCAAATGGCACGGGGACCATATCGTGAGATGTCAAACGTCGCTCGCGAGGGATACATCTAGATTCCAGTATGATACATTGCGGTTTAAGGGATTTAATTTTAAATATCTTTGAGGTTTTCGAAAAGCTCCTTCTGAGAATTTAAAACGTCATCGAATGTATGTATTTGCGGTAACAAAATATAAGCATACCTAGTTGTAAAGAACGCTCAATTGAGCAAGCAATGCTAACAACGAGCTATTCTTCATCCCCAAGCTTAATAGAGACTGCGTGAGCTGAGCTCCTTTGTCTGAGCAGTGTTGGTGCCTACAAACGGCGAATTGCTTTTCGTGGAAGCCGAGACGTCGACACGGGTCGTACGTACACAGATACACCGGGTTTATGCTAATTTATGCATGTACACTTGACGGGTGTAACTCGTAAGTTCCAGTCGGTAATAATGGAAGCACTCGAATTTCAGACTACTATAGATAAAGGTATCATGAAGAATGTGGATCATGGATATAGTAGAATATTCATCCGTAAATTTATACTTAGATTAATTTTAGAATTCCGGTTAATTCTAAGTAGGACCTACATATCGTTTTCTACTTTAGACGACTCTGTCAGTCAAGTGACAATGTAATTGAATTTTGAGTTCTATAATTCTTTTCATTCAACAGGTAGACATGTTGACAGACGCTCCACCTGATGGTAAGTGGTCACCACTGCCTATGGACACGCATTATCAGGGGGATTTTCTATATGTTGCCGACTTTGAAGAGCCTTCTTTGTGCCCTTATTGGAGAACCCCATGTCGTAGCGCTCCGGGAATACCGTAATCGGGGGCCCATTCCACATCCCACAATAGGATCTCCGATTGAAACGTTGCATACACAAACGAAGCGGCTTGAGGATATAAGGATGAGCTCCGCATTATCAGTGAGAGGTACGATGAAAGAAAGGTGAAGATAGCACCAGGTCAAAAAGTTCCTCGGAGCACTCCCCGTTATATACAGGCGGTAGAAAACACATCATCATCAGCCTTTTTCGGTCCACAGCTGAACATCCCAAAGCGCGCCACTCCTTGGTTCCACGCCACACGCATCCAATACCTTTTTGAGGTCATCAGTCCAACGGACTAGGGGGCGTCCGACATTACGCTTGCTAAAACGCGGTCTCCATTCTAGGCAGAGTAAAAGTGTTCTTTGATCCTAGGGCTCGTTTATTCCATCGACCATCCGTTCTTCGACAGAACACAGAGTGATCCTATGTCTCTCCGGAAGCTAATGCTACGGCCACAATATCGAGATTCACGATTTGCACGGAAGTTAGTGGATCGACTTAATAAGTGGGTGCGCCTGCTCAAAAGTGTAGGCAGTATATCCATATGCGAAAGTAAAATACTAAGTACGCTTTTATGTTTTTTATTAATATTGTGAAAGTAATCAATAAAATCAATATTTGCCAGAGTTCTCATAAAAATGAAATTACCAAGTAGGATTAAATTCAACCACATTCGTTTATAATAATGACCGTGATAAATTGCTTTCTAGTGTCTTGAGCCCAAGATACACGTTCAGATTCTGGCAATAAATAACCCAAGTCCAAGGTAACTGCTGTGTTCTGAAGACAGATTTACCACACATTCAACCAGTTGGGTATCATTTTGTGAAGATAATAACTTAAAAGTTGCTCGTTTCAATATGAAATGTAGATAGCCGCAACGTTCACTTTTAGATTATAAATTTAGATAACCTTTTTGTTAGTTTGGCTTCAAATGAAAAATTGCTGGATAAAATCTGAAATGTTTTCCTAGTCTACATAGATTATTTTATTTATACTGATAAAAACCATTAACAAAGGGTAGTATTAATTAACATAGGTAATTATGGAAAAACTAGTCATTATATTAGTCGCTGTCTGAAGTTAATCTGGATATTTCTATCTTAAAGTTTCAATAGCTATAACAAGCCACTGATATATCTTTGATAGACTCGTAGTTTATTGTTTATGTATTGTACCAATAACTGCAGCTATTATTCTCATAAATGTAATAAACAACTTCATAGTAATCATTTACAAAGAAACCAAACGTGGAGACCTAACTAAAGTATTAAGGCTTGCTTAAGTAATATTTTAAGTCATCGAGTATATTAAATCAAGCTAAAACAATGACAGATTGATTGGAAATCCTGATACGGCGTTAGTTACGTGTATTTATTTTTAGCACTCACAATAAATTGATGATGGAATGATTATTGCATGTAATATTGTTTTGTATAATGTTAGTTGTATATTAATATCATATACCTGTATTATAATTATATTCTTACCTATGTTATTAATAATTTAAGTGTTTTTTTTTTTACTTTGTATAGGCTTGTGTTTGACCACAATCTCACTATGGTAAGTGATGATGTGGCCGAAGGTGGTAAGCACACAAAGCCTAGAAGGAACTGGCTCTCAAGTGCAGCTGCCGGAACACACCATTAGGTGTTTGGCGACAGATTTTCAACTTGAGGGTGGTAGCCAGCCAGGCGGGTACTACAAAGTACCCTACCACCGTGCTATGGTTTCCTCACGATGTTTTCCTTCACCGAAAGCTCAACCTCATTGTAGGATTCGAACCCACGACCTTCGCCGCGGCGTCCGACGTCACTACCACTGAGCTATCATCGCCTTGAATACTGCAAATAACAGACTACCTAAGACTTGTTTTTAAAATCTGTCTTCTAAAGGTCCTAAATATTTACCACTATCATATATCGCAAATCATTGACATAGTATCATTATTTTTTCATAGCTTTATGTCCATGAAATGTTCCAAAACCATAGAATTATGCGCACATTATGCCTGCTGCACCTGCGTGTGTGCTTAGCTTAAATGTGTATTTTTATCAAATGAGAAATAAAACGACTTTGTAGTCACATTCTTACAGTAACGGTAAAATATCATCGGTTTTAATCATGAAATTCGATAAATCGATAATTCTAGTACATTAAAAATCACGTGAACATTATTTCTCTCGATAGTAATTCAACGAAAACATAAAGACTGTTCAGAATTCACATAAAAGCAAATTAATTAAGCCCCCATACAATACTCTGCTATAAACAGGGCGTCTGTTTGTGCGACGGGACGCGGGAAGCGTGGAGGGACACAGCTGAGAGAAACTTTGTTTGCAAGTCATAAGGAATAAGCGATGCGTGTAAATTAATAAGGTTTGTCGTACCTTGAACTGTGAAATTAATCAAAAGCGACAATTTATAAATGTTGTAGGCACATGTATTTTTTATGTTAGGTATTTAATAAATAAAATAGTTTATCTTATTTTCAAATCAAACTTCCAATATAATTGTTCCTACGTTAATGACCACAAAGATAACTAGGTATCCACAAAGTAATAGGACTAATATCAAAATTAACTAACTTTGAGTGAAATGTTAACTCTGTAACTTAACATGTTAAATTGAACCTTCACACTCTAACACTGGACGTGCCAACTTTGCCCAAGCATATAATCGTTCAAGCTTAAGAGTAAAATGCTTTGCTAACATTAAAGTTCATAAAGTAAACAATAAGTCGCGTGCGTTGTTGACTCGCACTGAACATTACGCAGCAAAATCCGCTTTAATATATCATCCGAGTCCCGTTAATAACATAAAGCCTTTTGTGCGAAATTCCATCGCAAAAATCTCTGTAAGTAACCAACTGAGTTAGAACAATGTTCATGTTGGAATTATAATACGTCACGCTGCGTCTGCATTGTGCTATTAGAATTTTAGTAATTATAATCATTATTATGATCAGTTAATCACTAGGTATAGAATCTTCATTGACTAAAGATGATTAAAACCATATTTTTTATCATCAACGGTAATTACTAGATAATAATCAACATCCAAAGATATTATTATTATTATATTCGATAAATTTCATTTCAAAATGTATTGTTATATTTTTAATATAGGTATAAAATATATATTATAATTATGTAGTAGGTTTTATTATTATTATTAATAACCAGAATTAAAAAAATATTTAATACCGGTAGGTGCTTAGAACAATAAACATAAAGAAAACAGTCGTATGTGATTCAAACAGTAATAGAACATTTCGTTACCAATGACTTTACAAGTGAATTTACATAATGTTCAACAGAATCCAGGAAGCGGAGTCTCGATATATTTTCATTAGCGACAGAAAACTCTGTACCTGTGGGCACGAACTGGCGGCATGACACTAAGTCAGATTTATCACGCATGCCACCACCATGCCACCCTCCATGCCCTTTTTCAGTGTCATTCAAGGCGAACGGAAAACTTTCGAGAACTTTGTCATCTACACCGACCCGCCCGAATACCACCAAAATTTATTATTGTTTTCAAAGAATTCACACTTAATTAGCATTCTCAAACTTAGTGTTAAAAAAAACTTATTAAGTAGGTACATACCTAGTATGTAAAACTGCGTACTTTATGGCCTTTTTGGGACCTAAGCTAGGCCTTAAAACGGGAGATAAGTATAAATTAATATCAGATTTAATTTAAGAATTTCGAGTTAAAATCAATTTTCAATTTTAGAGAATGTTCCTACTTTATCAGACCTCGCTTGTATATTATTGAATAGACATTATCGTTCTGCACAACTGTGCCCGTTAACTAATTAATGTTAATTGTTAACACGTCGTATTCTTGCTCGATAAGAGAATGTATATAAATCAATCGCATCTACTAGTCGCAATGTGTTTATTAAAATTAGTAATAATAGTTAAATTAATGCATAATTTAATAGTGTTTTGTTCTAAAAAAAAAACATTCGAAGCACCTAATAATTTCTATATAAAATAAATCTAGTCGGAATATTATGAAAATAAGAACCAATGAACATTGACCTCACAAGGTAAAAAAAATATCGATTGTATTAAGAGAAGAAAACTATAGCATAAAAATAAATAGTTTATGAAACAAAATGTGGTATTTAATGTGTTAAAAACAGTGCAAGCGCAGCCATTCAATAAAGGGGCCACATTAGTGGGTCGCTATGGTGCTATGGGTGTTATTGATTATTTAGTATGAACTATTGTTGTGCCCGGCAGACGGGGGCGCAGAATCTTTAGGGGAGACCGCCCCCTTTGTCCCCCCTCTGCTTGTCAAGCCGAACGAACCAAACAAACACTCCATAGTTTAACTTTCGATTAAGTTTTTGTGGAATATATTAAATGCTCATAAACTCGATAGTCGGTCGAGAGAAAAAGAACTTAAATTCATATCGTATGGAAATCGGTACGACACAGTTTGTAAAAAATGGATACTGCTTGGGTTCGTAAAATTAAATGTACTAGTTACCGTACTGAGAATGCATTGGTGGCTTTATTGTTTATCTTTCGACTTTAATGGCATATGCATAGAGAATAACACAAATAATAGTTTGGCTTGTTCAAATGTTCTATGAATTATTCTGTGGCACATTATAGACTCAATTTTCAACTCATTCGTCATGCATCCTCATCAAATGTTGAACGCATGAATTTTGTGGAGTATCGAATTAGGTAGGTAACTGGCAGGTTAGTACTATCTACCTACTTAAACATCCATAATGATGGCTATAATTGTCTAATTATTTTCAAGAATTTGTTTATTATAACTAATACAAAGCTAATATTGCTAACAACTTGTAACCAAAGCTTAAATTACGCGATAAAGATCCCAAATAGTTTCCTCGCTGCAAAGGTTTATATTGAAATTTATTCCTGTGTTGCATTGCGGAGAACTGCATCGAGTTTGCACAGTTGCACACCCACATGCATCCAGCGGAACTGGTTTAGTCTGATCAACACACACTAGCCTACCAACACTGCTTACCATACTAACAATTTCTACATAAATCTCGAATTCCAATCAAAGCTGTACTTCACATCTTCAACTTCTTATAATTACTATTAGCTATTTATACCAACGCTATTATTAATATCTGTCTGATCTGAGTGGGTTAAAATGTTGGAACATGTATGCTACAGGCATTTTTACGACCATACATACAAGGAATATTAAAATACTACATGGAAACTTACTTAAGACTGATAAATATTCAATAAGAAAGTTTTATTATAATCGGTTTGACACGTGCTTAGTCATGATCCTGTACCTCATCCTTAGTCTTTTCTTATCTTATTTAGTTTTGTACTAAGTAAAACAGCTTACGTAGAATACCATAGGTACTTCCATCGACGCTAAATTAAGTACAGGTATATGTTTCCCTTGTGTTAAGGTTACATTATCCGTCGACGGTTAACTGAAACCTTCCAACAATATGTTGTAAAGTATCTACTCTGAAAATGATTATCTTTTCTTGTTATGAAACTTGCAATATGTTTACAGTTCGAATGAATTCAAATCAGTAGGTTATATACCCTTTTTCAATAGAAATTGAAGAAAAGATTGCCTCTCAAAGAATCTTTCCCACTCTAAACTCACTTATTTACGACGTGATAAAAGCTGAAATCAAAATGGGCTCAGTCACGCTTTTCCACTTAACTATATACGACCAAAAGTAAGGCAGCATATTGTAAACGTAATGGAATACATGAAAATCACGCAATGGGAATACAAGGGAGTCTAACAAAGGAACTAAAGACAAACATCGGCTTGAGGAAACCTGATTCATTTGAATATCGTAGTTTAGCTTTTTTATTGGTACCTACATTGCATCTAGACTAGTCTAGATGTTGATACCGTGGGCGTCGTCGGCCAGGACGACTTAACCACGACTCGCCCACAAGTGTATACACTTACAGCAATAATAAGTAAATGCAAACTTCCAATCCTTGTTACAAACACTTCAATATATCGTCGAAGCATTCGAATAGATACCGCAAGGAAAATTATTGCCTTCGTAAAGACTTGTAATGAAGCCTGACAGTAAAGGCGTTTTACTCTGCAGTTCAGAATGGAATTGCTTATTAGATTCTTATTACTTCAAACCGTTTCTTCAATAACGAAACTTTTCTTATAACTTTCACTCAATTTACTAAATATGGAATTTATCAAGTGTAATTCTGAAATTCCTAAAGATGAACAAATTTTGCATACCTCGCAATGGCAGAATATGGTGAGACTTTAATATTTTGTGTAACTTGATTTAAAAGTAAAATAACAAATAAAAGAACACTAATAAGGCCAAATTCCTTCTCATTCTTCCAATAACTCATTCATTAATATTTTTAATTTATGTAGGTCTACCCAGTTTTAGGTGATCACAATAAAGTACAAAACACCAATATTCGCGTCTGTGGTCTGAAAGCCTGAAAACATTGTTGGTGTCCAATAATTAAGTTTTGCCACATCCAAGACTTGACTACCTACTTGTTGAATGTGAGATACAAGATAAATTTAAAGTACCTAAGAAAAATAAACTTTAAGCTCATGTTAAGTCAGAACTGCGCTGAAGATGTGATTCACGCAAGTAAACAAATCGACTACTCGCTCGAATTAACTCAAAATACTGTATAAAACGTAAACATGAAAACCATCTCTCATTGTGTCCACTTAAACAACTCCGATTAGAGCACAGCTTTACGTTGGCTATAAATACTTAAGGAGCAAAGCTTTGCACACCATAAACAATAATCCTTAACACGATTTGTCACAGCGCGGTAGCAGCACTCTCGCGGAGTAGGCGCGGGCGCGGGCACGTGCTTCGACGAGCGCACGAAAGCGTGCACGCGCTACCATTGCGTCCGCACGACAGACAAAACAGTCGACGAGGACGAAAGCGCAAGGGCCTTCGCCCCTTCCGAATCCGTGATCGCGCCGGGATGCAGCGAATGCTAATGCTAAAGCTCAGGGCTGTGCTGTGCTATACAAGATCTCTCTCGACAAATCGATGGACAACTCCATTTCGCTGAGCGAGACTTTACAATATAAATAAATAAATAATTTGACTTCTTGGAAATCATTTCGTTGAACACCTTGTAGGTTTACGCTCGTATCATCAAAAACACATTATATATCAGACCTTTACAAAATGGAATTATTAATTTAAGTATGATATAAAATTTTCAACAAAATTTGCGTACCAAATTTTCAAGTCTTCTAAATTTCTATTTACCTTTGTAAAGAAATAGATACAGCCCTAGCAAGAAGATGTATGAAAAAGTGACGGTACGGGTGCCATCTGCGATGGGGAGGGGCCCTTGCATTAGTGGGATGACGTTATGCACTCCCAGAAGGGTTTGCGGCTTATCTCGTTAAATCACTCGACCCTGCCACGGGCCGTGGTGAAATAATTTACACGGAGGCCCACCGTAAACAGCTTCCTCAAGATAACTACGATTACCTTTCTGCAGGTATCATTTTACAGGCTTTTAGGTTCGCTCGCTGCCAACATTTGGCGAGAAGGGTAAGAATTATTGCCCGGATTGAATATTATATCACTAGGTAAAACGTACCTACTTACTTTCAGATTTTATTTTGAAATAGAATATTGTTGACGTTAAAGATTAATACGCATGGTTCCCTCTTGCATTTCAATAACATTAATGTTTTGTTATAATAATAAGAGGGTGCGTTCGACTCCGTTGCATCACTATAAATTTATACGTATCGATAATGATATCAATATCCATAACATCAGGAATATGAACTGTTTATTGATAGAATTGGATCATTCATCAAATACTGCTGAATCAGCAATACTTCTTTTAGAACCCATAATATTTATTTAACTCCTAGTGTTATTCACTATAGCTTCTTGTCATCTGGTGCCATAATAGCTACTGAGCGTTACCACAGCGTAATTACATACAGTGGTCTATCGAGCGAGTGTATGACAGCTTGGGCTCGCTACCGCCCCTCTCTCACACCGCAAACCCCGCACGATTGCTCTGTCTAGACATGTCTGTTGGCCAACTGTAAGAAAGAGTTACATAGACTGTGGCGTTACTGTCAAAAGTTGCAAACAATTATGAAGAAGCTTGCTGTCAAACAAGCAACACTGGTGAACTGCTTCTCCATGACAACTCCCGGCCACATACTGCACATCAACAGACGTTAACAAAATTGCAAGAGTTAAAAGCGAGGACTCTTTCTCATCTTGCATGTTTAATGTTTAAAAAAATGGAATCTCAAATTATTTGCTAACATTGCAAATTTGCAATTAATTTACAACAAAAAATAAAACTGACTAGACCGAAATAGACATCTTCAAAATAATACCTAGTTTCTATAGTCAGATTACTCGTAAAGATCCTACAACATTTTACATCCTACAATTGTTTTATTAGTTTAGTGCAAACCTATTTTAGAGTCGGCTTTATTTCTTGTCAAATTATGTTAATACTATTTTTTATTTTGACTCGTATAAGTGTGTCCAATGCTTCTCAAGATTCTCACAGACCAAGTACAATATTTCAATCGGAAGGTGCTCTTACCATTGAGGAATATAGTCATATTTTATTATTTATATATTGGAAACAATATTTCCACCATCAAAATAGGTGTAGTAAAAAATATCTAATAATGATAATACCTACATTGATATTTGGTACGAGAAAAGATATTAGGAATATTTTTAGGGTTATCCCTTGTGTTTACAAACAAATTACTAAACCGAATCCGTAGAAGTCAAATATACTTACCTATATATAATATATATATAAACATTAATACTTCCTAAAGTACAAATTTATCTACTAAATTTGGGACCGCTCAAAATGTTTCTACGCTAATCCAAAAAAAATAGAGGGAGGGACACGTTTACCCGTATAACAAAAATTTGCTGCATTGCAGGCTGCGGGCAAAGCTGAACAAACTTTGGAAAGCATAGATAAATACTTACAACACAACTTGCGCTCTGTTTCTAATACATTCATATAAAAATATTTCTAGTCACCGAGATAATATTACTCGTTAGATGGATAGAAAATGACCATTCATTCCAACAATGCGGAAATGTTCCGCTTTGGTTAAGGATCAACTAATTCCCCTTTCGCTTGTTAAACCAGATTAAGCTATTCGTGGAACCGTCTAAAAGCATCCAGTGATTTATAATGGAAACGTGAGAAAATATGAATTATATTTTGGTGCCTCGTGTATTGATGAGCGTAGTGAACTGTGCTGGCGAGAGGAATGTATCAGGGCATTATACTGTCACGATAGTGCAAGTAACACATAAATCAACAAGGATGATAAATTTGGAGACATGAAATCTTGTACACCGATACGCAAATGTATGTATAAAAAAGCTATATCGTATTATCCATCGCATTAACTGCGGCGAAACAACGAGTGGATTAAACGAAGCATTGAACTCATAATACGCAATTTACGAGGACATAAAGGGTGCAGTTTAATAAGTAGAATTTTCAACAGGGGCCCGTCGAACGCCAGCTCAGACGCTCGTAAAGCGAATCGCTGCCGGACGTAAGTGTGCTGAAGACATTTTCCTATTAGAAAACTTCCAAGATATATTACTTCAATCAAAAACATGAATAGCGGAAAATGAGAATAGTCGTTTCAAAGCATGATGATTCTGAAGTTTCAGAAATATCAACGCCTGATAGCTTATTATCCATAAAATCGTTCTGAAACATATTTGAACGCCTAACAGCTACTGCTTATGTAAATGATCTAAAAGCACATAGTTGGTCCGATTAAATCAGTCACTACGCATATTTGTGTGTACCATTAAGGACCAAAGCAGTTCAAGTTTGGAGAGTGTTTGTTGACAGAATAGATAGACGATAGTGATGAGCAGAGTGAGGGAGATGTAAACAAACATCACATGACATAACGCGGCTGCTGCCCGCGATAGGGATCGAATAAACTAATTTTGACTTTTAAAGAAGCAAAACTCACAAAATTAGATAATGTTCTGCCTATTTTATTAGACTAAGAATATGAACAGGTTTAAGATTTAGTTTACCATACCATTGTTATTTAAACATGGAACAAAGTAATCGCAATTTGAACTAAACTGTAGCAATATTTACATTGGCAGCTCCGCTGAAATTTTATACTTAATTCCTATATGACTATGACACAGTTATCACCCCCTAACTTTCTAATTGGATACTTGAACCTAACTTAACACCCTTAGCAGAGAGTAACTTAACACTTATACCACTCTTAAAGGACGGGGAGCTTAAAAACCGACCATACTCACGCATAGAGGGTTCCGTACAATAATAATAAAACCATATTATTTTTGGCTCTGTAATTCTATTTTTCTATTTTTTATAATCTAATTTAATTTACTATAGGAGCCATGGGAACTACTAACACAAAGAAAACGGGAACAAACAAAGAAGAGATTAGGAGTAATGTAAACAATTTCATGGTATGTATATTAATAATTATTATCCACAATGCTATTAGTTTTAACTTTGCAGTTTATTGTAATGTTATTTCCAGCCACCCAGCCCATTAACTGACAATTGTGTTGTCATCTTTTGAAGCATTTATTGGTAATTATAATAATTGTACAGTATTTTATGTAATCATTATTAAAATAATTTATCCAGTCCGCTTCGCATAGTATTCAAGCGTCCATGTCTCCACTGTGATTCCATACAAGGAGGTTCCCTGTAAGGAAAGTGGACCCATTGTATTTAACGTGCGACGTCGGTTGTTCACCTATAAGAAAAACTGATGAGATTCTAAACGTCTGGACTGGTTTTATTTGCAAAGGAATGCTCTCACTTTTCTCAAATTTATTGGAGTCGAGTTCTTTTTAGAGCCAAAACAACCTAATGAAGGGTTTGTGATGGATGAATTAAATTAAATCTATACTAATATTATAAAGAGGAAAGATTTGTATTTTTTGATTTTTGTATGTTTGTAAAGAATAAACTCAAAAACTACTGGACGGATTTTAAAAATTCTTTCACCATTAAAATGCTACATTATCCCTGAGTAACATAGGCTATATATTTTATCCCGGGAACGCGGTTGAAACCGCGCGGAAAAGCTAGTTTGTTATAATTTTGTAATAATGATACTAACTTATGATTGTATACTAAACAATCCACAAACAATATCAAAGGAGTAGGCTATACTTTCTAATATAAAATGAATAATGAATACATACATCACTTATCATTTTAGAAATATGGTTACAGTGCAGCAATTTAAATACAATGCAATTATAGTCTCCGTAGGGATTTGCATCAACGACATGTTTCAAGAGGAGTAATAAATAGTCACATGCTATGAACTAAATAAAATAAAATAAATTAAAATGCCAATATTTACGTGTAGTGTCCGCAACATCGTCTGCATTGATTTCCATGGAACTGTGGAATTGAGGTGTACGGACGATACGATGATGTATGAATACATTACATCATTACACATTATCACAGGTTACTTCAGTATCTATACCTACTACGAGAATATATTTTTTTATGTAGTTTACTTCTTTGCCTTTCTCTGCAAGCTTGATAGTCAAAATACAGCCAGGTTTTCAGTCGCTTGAACTCTGTGATGTACCTATACTTTGTTAAAAAACTATAGGTACAATTCAGAAATCAAACAATGCCACGTTTTAAGTTAAAACGTGGCGTCGTCGCACGTGTCACACAGAGCTTATAGCGTCGAACCAACAAATGACAAACAATGGCTTGTTAGCTCTTTGTCGTGAGTCAAGTTCGGGACTCGTGACGTAACATCCTCGTATTGTCTACGTAATCAGGGAAGCATTGACCGGGTGTCAGGAGGGTCGAGTGTCTGGAACTTCCGTGTGTTGTCTGGGTTAAGGCTGTGTTTACTTATAGTTTTTTTTTTAATATGCAAAGTTTAAGGTGTGAGTGTGAAAGGGTTCTGACAAATAGTTCTTTTTCATGGCTAAATAAAATACCTACTCGTACGTATAGGTAGTTCAATTAGCTGGGCGTCACACAAAATCAACAAGAACAAGATCGTTCATTGGAGAAATCCATGAATAGTAGTAATTTTCACGAGTCCGTGCTGAAATGTTGATGATAAGATGTTAATGATTTACTGGCGTACTTAAATGAAATTGGTAGATACTTACAACGATATTGTACTTCTTTATTATAATATAATTTGATACTTTCCAAAATTTTACTAATGTTAGTTCAAAGCTGAAAAAATTATACCTAATCTTCGATTGCAAAAGTTTCAGTTTCAAAACTCCAAATGCAAGTAGTCTTTGTTTACTAACATAGAACATGAGTAAACTAACTTGTAATGACGAGCATGATCTCGGCAACTCGCCAATAGAGGGCGCTAGAGACCGAATTAGAAATGTCACCGAGCGTAGAGTTATGGCCTCCTCTGCGGTAGGCATTTCCGATCTTCCGATTTTATATTGGCCGGTTTACAATCTTGTTTTGTGTGTATTTAACTTCTATAATGATTGTTCAAAGGTTTATATTTTGAACAACGGTCATTGATATTATACAGGTAGGTACCTCCTTATTCAGTGTTTACCATAGGTATTCAAGAAATTGGTTTGCTCAGTAAGTACTTACCTATCACTAGTAGAATTTTATGGCATGTTATTTTGGGACAAAACTAAAAAAAAACAGTCAAAAAAGTTATTTTAAAACGAACTTATCTTCGTAAGTATGTACTTAGGTAAATCTTGGTCAATAAAAACAGGTTAATTTCTCCTACTAATAAAAACAAGAACGGCAAGTGAAGTCCAGTGGGAGGATACTTGGTGTACCCGTCTGGTGTCTACGGCACCCACATTTAAAATATGTTCAAAAAGTCTACGCACAAGTAAGCGCAGTGTGTGACGGATATCACGAAGTAGGTGGATTCGGAGAGTAGAGAGTGTGGTATATATTGAGGCAAGCCCATGCCTACTGGTGATGATGAAAATAGCAAAAGCTGGGCCATTAACAAATAAAGAAGTTAGTTTATCAACATTTACCATATAAGCTCGGTACCGAAATTGAATCATTAATTTGTAGTACTAGTACATGTAAGTACAAATTCAATTCATTTACCAGAAGCGTTTTATTTAGATTTAAGGTACGTTTTCCAAAGTGGAATAAACTCTGTGAGCATGCGTAACTATTTATAAACAATAACTTAGTAGGTACACGGGCTGCCACAAATTAACGTACTTTTACGTAATTATTAAAAATGAATCCGATAATATATACGGGGGTTCCACGGTTTTATATGCGATATTATTTACTGTATAAAATAAATAAATATATTATTTATTATAATACATATAGTATTTCATGATGTAATTTTTTTATCCAAATATATATCTAGGTTTAATTCCCGGCCGTGCAAATGTGTTCTTTGAGTTAAAATTATTTTTATGTCTATTTTAATAACTGCAGTGATTTCGAGGTAGGTATTTGAGTGGTATCTTTTTTTTCACGAAACCTTCGTAAAACGAAATAAGATATACCTATCACCTACTCCACATTATTAGTAGGTAATGTGAGTTTTTGTCGGCCCCATGTGGCTAATTGCACGTTAGTGACGAGTGCGTGTGGCTCCCTTCGCCTCGTTACGTCTCGTTGAGGAACCGCTGCTGCTCGCTCTCTTATTATAAATGAACTAATATTACTTATTAGAAGCGTTTAAAATTAGGCAAACGCAGTGAAGCCAATCTTGGGATTGGACAATATAAATAAGTTGAAGTTGAACTTATTTAGAATTTACCGGCTTGACGACGGTTACATGTTTAACTAAATAAATTACAAGTTTAGAATTTGCAAAGTAGGTAGCCAAAGAAATTCAAGATCTATTAGTTTAATTGATTCAAAAACAGGATCTATGTAAGTGCTAAATTTTTTATTTTGTAGAAGACATGAACGAGTCCTCTTACTCTTCTTGTAAGATACGAACCCATGACATTCGTCGCCTGAGCTATCATCATATTTTATGTAACTTAAATCAAGTTTTATAGCCCAAAAACGCATCTTTGAGAACCAGATCCTGCCAATGTCCTTTAATTTTTTGATGTAGGTTCATTTTTACGAACCAATACTTTGCTTACGGGACATGACAATTTTTTCACATCTACTTACCAAGTTTCAACAGTATAGCTCTTATAGTTTCGGAAAAAAGTGGCTATGACATACGGTCGGACAGACAGACAGACAGACATGACGAATAGGGCTATAAGGGTTCCGTTTTTTGCCATTTGGCTACGGAACCCTAATAAATGATTTCTTCCGTGGAAGATATTATAGCGACATCTATCAAAACATAAATCTTCAATATCACATCAACTGGCATCTGGCGCCAGATAGTAAAACAACTACAGTTAAAGAGTATGCTTTTTTCTGAAAGATGGCGCTGTTAAATAAATTTCTTTTAAATAAGGCTTTACTGAAAGCGATTTAAACAGTTATCAAATATTATAAATTATCAAAATATGACTTACCTGTTTGCTGTTAACGTCGTCATTTCGACGTTATTGCCGCAGGCGGTTAAAATTTCATCGCAACTGCTGCCACCTGTTATACGTTGTACTGCACTCAAAGATACATCTTCACTGGAGCTTTTTCCGACATTCAAAACATTTCCACTAGATGGCGTGGTTCTTTGTTTTGTTGCTTGCTTGTGTCGACTGAGCGCGAAAAACAGCGCCAAAACAGCTTTAAGCTTAGCGTCTCGGATATCTACAGCTGTTACTTGTTCCAATCCTTGGACTTTTTGCGCGTGAAGGAAGTCCAAGCAGCACTGGACGTTTTCCAACTGAAAAGAATAGCAAAAATATTTTTGTAAGAAAACCAGAATGTTAGAAGTGATAGGTAAGTATGGCGCCTACCAAATTTTTACTAGGGCAGATCACTACATACAGCAAACGTGATAGGGCAATCAATAGATAAGTTTTAAAATATCTATGTTTTTTCTTCGGGTAACAAGATAAAAGATATTTTGAACAACACAATTATATTATCCTGGTAAAATACCTACAAACAGCACAGTCAAAATCGGAAAGTTTTTCATAGCAAAAATGGTAGGTAGTCATGTATACAAACAGATACACAGCGATAATATTAATTATTAATAACGCAAAACGTTTACGTGGGGTGCTATTGTCATGCGCACGCGCTTCCAATCTTACCCGACTCGCTTACACAATGAGTTTATCGCTTTACGATAGGCCTTGAAATATCAAATAGGCATTTGGACATTTTGTACGTGCACTTATTTAAATTTACCTATTGGTTCAAGTACTTATGTAGATATTCTATGTTGGCTAGACTTCGTGTTACACGAATGAAGCTGGTTAGCACACAAAGCCTAGATTTGAAGAAATTAAATTGACCTCAAACGTCACCGTGTAAACGTAGTGTACACAACACGCATCGGTGTGGTTATATTACGCTTGCGACAGAACCGCGGTCGGCGCCGGCCCTTAAATGGTTTGTCTCCTGATCTCATAGGTCACTGGCTGTGCCACCGAGTCCAGAGACCACCGATGGCCTTTTGAGAACCCACCCTGCGAGTTTAATGGTAGGGCTGTCGCACTAAATAGTAGTTGCCCGCGTTCGATCGACGATCTGATAAAGAATTCAGGTCTCGTAGGATAGGAGTTATAAATGGCTTAGATTCTATGCAAGGTATGATGCTGTTCCTGTCTATATTTGAAAATAATGAATTTTAAAATTAAATGGTAATAGGAATTAGTAGGAACTTATATTTCAAATTAATTTCTAAAAAAAATGTTCGCCATAATTTTTTTTTTTAGTAGAGCCACATTTTGAGATCCCAACTCGATCTGCCACATAATGCTATTCCACTTTATATCAGCAGTTATTGGACGTAGTTATCATCAAATAGTACATGGAGGTGCTTACATACACACACAGCCCTATCTTTGATTCTCGATCACTTCTAGATCTTTTAGCTTCATACATTGTTCAGATTGTTAAACAATGTTTCCCACGCATTAATTCGTGCTTTATTTTTAACGTTCATTTTAACCATCGAGATAGCAATAATTAGCATAACGAATCTTTTTCACAAATAGGTTTTCCTTATTTGTTGTTTACAAATAAGGAAATAACAATACTACCCTATCCATAAAATTAAGACATTCTGTAATAATCTAAGCTTTTTTTTTTACTTTGTATAGGCTTGTGTTTGACCACAATCTCACTATGGTAGGTGATGATGTGGCCGAAGGTGGTAAGCACACAAAGCCTAGAAGGATCTGGCTCTCAAGTGCAGCTGCCGGAACACACCAATAGACCGTTTTTCAACTTGAGGGTGGTAGCCAGCCAGGCGGGTACTACAAAGTACCCTACCACTGTGCTATGGTTTCCTCACGATGTTTTCCTTCACCGAAAGCTCAAGCTCATTGTAGGATTCGAACCCACGACCTTCGCCGAAACTAAGTTAACTATAGGTATTTATGTCTGGTGACAGTCATGCACAATACATTAACTCAGTAAAATGCCTCTATTGTCCACCCAATAGAAGCCAACTGAAGACATTTCCTGACAAGATATTAAGACGCAACAAATTAGTAAATTGTAGGAACGAAGGATTGAAATTGGCTTAGACCAGAAATAGAATGATAAATTGACTCAATTATGTCACTGTACTATTTCAATTATCTATCTACTTAAAAATCGCTTGAATGCCTTGATTGAGTTCAGTTGTTCTCTTTATATGTAAAATTTGAGTTAAAGCTTAAGAATTAATCAATCTAACTGATTCACCTTTTGTGACATACAGCCTATTGAGATCATATTGAAAGGTATCAAAAGGAACTGTGACATTATAATCGCATTAATATTTTTTGGGAACGAGGTTATCTGGTTGACGTGAAATTATTTTGGGCTATGACCTATTGAGCAATTGTGGAAGTGTCATTGTTTTATTGTAGGGACCCATTCATTACATTCTATGAACGTATACTTTTAAACATTTTAAATGATGTGTTATATTTATTAAGTTTTACTGCCTGATATGTTTATAACACAAGAAAATAAATAGATGTAGATAGTTGGTATTTCATATTACCTACATATTTTATTTCCCACTTTCCTATATTCATTAGTCCAGTAAGATTTAGGGGGCTCGTGAAACCTTACGATTCATAATGCTTCATTTTGTTCTAAATATGAGAGGAATGCATTAAAATAATTTAAATCCACCATATCGAGATGCAGGCACGCGTAATCTTGAAGCGAATGAAGCAAGGTGAAACCAAAGCCCTTTGTAATCTTATAACATAAGGAATTGTTAAAATATCTCAGTTGTAGATTTTACGTTACGATACGATTTTATTCTACGATATTATTTCAGTAACTTATTGATATTTTATTTACTGTGTCACATTACACAATTCATAATTTTCATACAAACTGTCAAGAGAATGTCAATAGATTATTATGAAAGGGTACTAAAGTGCCAATCTACTTTTGACGCTGACTGTACCTATATAATAATATAATGCACATAATATTCAACATTATTATCTACCTCTGTATTTTTTACGGTGTTATTTGGTTTAGTTAGATGTCTGTTATTGATTCAGATAAGGCGATGATAGCTCAGTGGTAGTGACGTCCGACGCCGCGGCGAAGGTCGTGGGTTCGAATCCTACAATGAGCTTGAGCTTTCGGTGAAGGAAAACATCGTGAGGAAACCATAGCACGGTGGTAGGGTACTTTGTAGTACCCGCCTGGCTGGCTACCACCCTCAAGTTGAAAATCTGTCGCCAAACACCTATTGGTGTGTTCCGGCAGCTGCACTTGAGAGCCAGATCCTTCTAGGCTTTGTGTGCTTACCACCTTCGGCTACATCATCACCTACCATAGTGAGATTGTGGTCAGACACAAGCCTATACAAAGTAAAAAAAAAATTTACCATACAAAATAATGTATCGTTAGGGGTAATGAACGTTATTATAAGTAAAAAAGTGTAGATAGGTTATAAGCGCTCAGCAAGCGGCACGTTAAAATGTGGCTAATTAGCCAGACTTGACCTCAGTGTTGCGTTGACGGCGGCAACGGATGCACGTCTCGTACTGAATTATTTAGTTATTTATGTGTGCGTAAGTGTGCAGTTTTTGAAGATCGAATGTATGTAGGTAAGGTAACCTATCTACACCTTTTTACTTATAATACATTGATACAAATGGTCAAAAGAAATTCCATGACATTACCTAGTAGTTACAAGATAAAGGTGCGTGACGTCGAATGCCGTGGTGAAGATCATGGGTTCAAATCCTACAATGAGCTCGAACTTTTGGTGAAGGAATACATTGTAAAGGCACCATAGCACGGTGGTCGGGTAATTTGTAAAACCCGCCTGGATGGCTACTACCCTTAAGTTCAAATCTCAAATCTGCCGCCAAGCTATATCATCACTTACCTTGGTGAGATTGTGGTCAAACTCAAGCCTATCCATAGAAAAAATAACCAAGCGTACAGAGTTATGTAGTCAACATGATGTATAAAAACGATAAGCGTAACATCTTTGTTACTAGTCCGTACCGTCTTCTATCGAATTTTGTTCATAAACTAGTAAAGCCTACTTTCCTTACTACTACTATAATATGGAACATTATATGTATTACATTTGTTTGCATCATATAGATGCAACATTTCTGATATATTTTCTTTATTTTTGATATCACTGGTAGGTAGTTTTCATGGGAAATTTAGATGATAAATAGACATACAGACAGATGGACATGCCGAAACTACAAGGGTACCTTGTTTGACTTAGGAACCCTAAAAAGGGTACCTACTCACAATTACAATTTATTTTTTATGGCTCCATCGTGTATCATTCAACTTTGTAGTTTGACATAAAATATGTATCGTAATTTATACACTTCACGTGTCAATGTCAATGACGCATATTTAAAATATTAGGAACAGATTTGTAATACAAACGATCATACTTCATACTAATACTATAGGAAAGATTTGTATTTTTGTTTGTAACTCACTGGACCGATTTCAAAAATTCTTTCAACATTGGAAATGCTACATTATCCCTGAGTAACATAAGCTATATATTATTCCGGGAACGCGGGTGAAATCGCGCAGAAAAGCTAGTGTATATTATAATCAGTGCCAGCTAAGCAAGTCATTTGTTTTGACTGCCAAGATACCGGTTTGCAATTTCTATGAATACGTATAATTAAGAATCTTCCGAGTGAAATTACCATATCAAACTGTACATAATTTATTATGATTTTTCATTGCCATTTATCCACATTATTGCTCGATTTCCAAAAGTGGTCACCTACTTCTTGCCAATATTTTTTAAGTCAATAATTAACATATCCGGAATTTTGTAAGGGTAAAAGGCATACGAGTACGTGATGCCCAGAAGTGCCTGCGATCTGCGGAGCTGGGGCAGCATTTCATTTGAGTTCATATTTCAGTTTTTTTTATTCTCGAGTCACGGCATCATAGCTATCTCTTTATTAGAATCGTAATATTGTAAACGTTTTAAAACGTTATTATAAATCTAAAAGACTAATGGCATTATAAACTGAAAAATTGTGTGAGTTCACTCTTCAGTCAAAATTTAGGATGATTTTTCACACAGTTGCTTTACGTAAATTTTGTGCCCAGGAAATAAATAATCTCTCGAGCCGTCTTATATTTCTTTTCATATAGTCAGTATTATTTTTTTAAATAGTTTAAAAGCAAATAAACACTGAAAGTCAAGTGCATCCCGTTATTCGGGCTTAGGTCACGGCGCACGAGGCACATGTGTGTCGAGGTCTTGCACACGCGCATACGACAACTGGAACGCGCCTTATCTGAATATGCGCAATCGTTCGCACCTTTACAATCATGGATATCGCGAATATTTTCGCATGTTAAGTGAGATATAAAATTTACATAATATAAATATTTTGGCATTTTATTGTGAGCTTTTAAATGTCTTTACTTTCGGTAAATTTCAGTTATGTCTTTACTTTCGTGTAAATATTGGCTACTTACATCATGCGGTTCTAGGGCTACAATTCATCACTCTAAACGCAAGTCTACTAATGACTAAATGACGATTCTTTAGCTATTTGAGTTTTAATAGAACTTTGATTTACAGTAAAGCCATAAAACCATATCAAAGCACCTACTAGGTACTTACCTATTTGGCCAACAGCCGTAAGATATTACGGTGATTATTATTACCCATTTATAAAGACATATTTACAGTCCCCCATCCCAATTTAAGTTTTATTCATTGTATTGCAATATTAAAAGACAAATTTATCAAAAGCTCCGAATATATTTATCTAATGTAGCCTCTACTTTTACCTAGCCTAGGCGTTTGAGGACAAGTCAAGCATGAAGGTTTCTTGTTATTTAATGTATTTTATTAGGATGCACATTACATAACTATGTATTTAGTTACCTGGCCGAGCAATAATATTAAATTGTGTAAACTTTACGCAACAATTAACTGATTATCTTGTTAGTCCTGTGATTGGATGTGTGGAACGTCTTTGACTAGATAGAAGATAGGTCTTGTCGCTTATTATAATTATCTTGTATGTCCAAGGAAAAATATTACCTACGTTTGCTGCTAATCATATAATTTTATAAATGCCTTCAATACAATGCATACGAACAGATTGAGTGAGCCCTACATATTATTATATTTTAATCTAGCCAACGCATAAACTCGGCCATCCAAAAAGGGAACGCTGCCAGCCTGTTGGGAACCTTGCCTATCGACAGCAGCGAGGGCTTTGAGGATGTTTTCTATATATCATAGTTTGTATTTTATACATTGATTGTAAATATTTGTTGTTAATTATTAATCTAGTTATATTTTACATTATGCAGAAAAGTATTAAGAACCATTAATATATAAATTATTGGATTTTTTATAATAATCAAATATTATTGAAGGGCCGGTTGGCGTGGTTGGTAAGATACCCTATCTATCACGCCACAGGTACTGGGTTCGATTCCCACTCAAGATAGACATTTGTGTGCATGAACATGTCTGTTTGTCCTGATTCTGGGTGTAATTTATGTTTGTATTTACAAAAGAAAAGTAGTATGTAGTATATCAGTCATCTGGCTTCCATAGTACAAGCTCTGCTTACTTTGGGGTCTGATGGCCGTGTGTGAGGAATAATGTCCCAAAATATTTTTTTTTTTTTTTTTTGTGAAATAAGAAAGTGTAACTAGGATTTAAAACCACGCGCTTAAAGATTATTTGATGAAATGAAATAATTTATTCATTCAAATAGGCCTTCACAGGCACTTATGAATAGTCAGACTCTAACGCACGGTTCGGAAGGTTGCTTTTACTGAGAAGAGCCGGCAAGAAACTCAGCAATTACTCTTTTCAAAACAAACTTAAGACTATTACATAAAATTTGATTGTGTGGTTTCAAGTGGAATGTATTCCACTTCCTTTGTCATTTGCTCGATAAATCATTGTTTGTCAACCATTGCTAAACAAAATTTAATAATCTACCTTTCAGATTCATTGATAGGTAGGTACCTACTACATACATGTAGTCTACACTAACTAGGTGCTGTTTAGCGGGCATGTGGTTTATCTGTAGTGATGGCTGTTGGCTATTACTTTATCATCACTTAGGTGGGTATTTGTACAAAGGTGAGTAAAGATTGATTCGTTAGTATTTCTCTGCCTATACAACACTCTTGCAAACCCTCCTATACTAGTCCTAGACAATTAAGATAAATATCGATTTTGGGCATCACTAGGTATCTATTTTTTGTGTTACGAAATTCAGTGACACATAGCTAGAACGTTTGAGCCTTTTAAGGATAATAATAAATCATGATAAGGCCCCTCGTCCCGGGGCAAGTGAAAAGTGCCAGATAACAATTTAACTGAACAATGTTGAGTGTCACGACTTGTGGTCACGCAAGTGAACGTGTGGATATAATAGTATGTTATTGCCTCTACCATTATTTTAAGTTTGACCACAAGTAACAGTTCATTAGAAAGTGGGAGGAATGTGACAAAATGTGGTAACACTATGATTATTTGTTTTATTACGCATTTTATCGCTGTCCACATATTTTTTTTTTATAAATTCAAGAAATAAATGAAAATTTGAGTGGAATTCATACGCTAAAACATTGATAGATCATCACATATAAATATATAAAAATGAATGGCAGACCTAATTTCGTGCAATTAGTGGTCAGTGGATGAGTGGATGCGCATAACCCACTGACGCTCACCAAGCATCGTTCATTTTCGTGAGGGTCCACAAGACTTCATTAGCGTCGCCTTTACGGCTTTCCCCATCAAGTGAAGTGACCAGTACACTTTCAAAGAATAAGTATTACCTTCATGCTCATAAATCTGTCGTACATAACAAATTAGCCCACTTATATTTCGTCCGAAGTGTTGTGGATTCGAATGGCACCGGAACGAATCTCTATACGTTAACGTTGTTTTCTGTAACGAAATGTACTCTACAATGTATGTTGATTGAGTGTCGTGAGAAATGTACACACATTTTTATGTTGAGGGTCTCGTTGAGACGTAATAAGTTCCAGTTTATGGTATCCACACGTGTTTTGTACGTATTTTTCATAATGTTATAATAATAATGTACCTACTTACCTAAATTTAGGTACATGTATATAGGTAAGGCAAGATAACGCGCCATGGCATATTGCATCATGATGAATATTTGAGTGTAAGTGTTTATATAATACTAAGAAGTCGTATTTTAGTCTACTCTATTTTCAAAATTTTTAAGACTTATTTGAAAACTATTATGTGTACCTACCGTACCTATATCTACTATCGTAGTACGGTAGAATGGATATTATTGATTTCCCACTTACAATTTACATTTGAATAACAATAATATATTATTTATTCTCTCAGGATTTCTAGTGCACGCAACTATTCGCAAATTTTAAGTGGCTCATCCAGCTTAGTATGTATGCATGCACATGCACTGTCATACATAGAGAGGCTCATGTTGGTAATGAAGACGAAAGTATACCTACTGTGGAAGAGCTGAAACGGTTGGTAAATTATTGATTAGTTTTCTCCTGCCGCTTCTGAGTCAACGCCACATTATAACAATAGACTACCTACCTACTAGACTTTGTGACCTAGTAAATTAAGAAGGTAGAGCTCGATTAACTCCTTAGTTTATTCTCTACTAGCTTTCCGCTCCGCGGTTTACCTGCGTACCCCTATTTTACCCCCTTAGGGGCTGAATTTCAAAAATCCTTCCTTAGTGGATGCCTTCACTGTATAAGATATCTATGTGCAATATTTAAAATCTCTAGATGTGGCGGTTTGGGTTATGCGTTGATATATCAACAGTCAGTCAGTTTAAAATTTTATATAATATACAGATCTTTTATTTCTTTATTTTTTTCGATAATATAAGTGCCTACCTAAAAAATTCAACTGATTAACTGAATGAGCAACATTCAGTTTTCTTTATGCGATTAATTAAAGAATATTATAGCTAAGCACAGCTACTTAAACCAATTTTATAGGCACCGGAAATCCATAACAATGACATGGCTTTGGTTTAGTTTCACCGCCAAGTTGGTTTAGGACAATGATTGCAATAGGTTTGCTTTTAGTCGCAGACATTCTTAAATACCCACCAGCTACGCAATACTTACATATTAAAAAGAAACAATTGTATATGGAAGCTAGATGTTCTTTTAAAAAATATTATAAAATCACCTAACGACGATAATTTTAGCAATGAAGTAGTGAAGTTTTAAAATATCTTTGTTCTAACAATTCAGTGTTTCTGTTCCGATGCGGAAATAAAAATGGTTTTTATCAACATGCAATATCCTGTTCTTATTTATTTTGAAATTCATGCAATGGGTATTTATTTTCCCAAATATAATGAATCGGTAAGATCATGATTATGAAATTAATGCAACGGATTTTCTACATAACATAATGAATTTATATATATATGAGAGAAGTAATAATAATGAGAGCTATATGCATAGTGAAGAAGTTCCTTACCCTGGACCCTTAACCACCGGTAACCAGGACCCTGTTCCCATTGCCGGACAGCGGTAAGGATCCATTTTGTATTTTTTATGATTATGTTTAAAATTGTAATTATATGTCTATATGTATAATAATATAATAAGGAATTCTTTGGACCTGCCTATAGTCACTCTGATGGACTGATAAGTACCTACATGAAATGATACTGCACTTCCTCAAGACCTCTCGGGCTGTCTTGGTGGAGATGTGTTTGATGTTAATTTATTTAAAACTATGTATAAATGTTCTAACTTTGTTGAATTAAGATAAGGTTGTTTGTGGTAGTTATAAAAAGAAATGGTATTATGTATTATAGTATCAACTATTCCCACAACATTTTAAAGAAATTATTTAATAATTACCGAAATACATTGTATTGTAACAATGAAAATAAGATTACCAACAATGTAATTGAATACACAACAGTCAGTTACATCCGTTCAAGTCTTTCTTGTATTATAAACAAGGGAGCTGTTTAATCCAACAGCGATAAAAGAGATAATAATATGTCTACTACGTAGTTAGGTATCTATTGATTGACGTGGATCCAAATGTTCCAATGTATCAAAATGACCTTCATTTAGAAGTTCAGGGGCGATACGAGCCGACAAGTCAGACGACTTCTCATGCAAACTAATTCGCTAAAACCAAACACATGTTTAGATTTCTTTATGTGCAAACGTTTTGTTTGCTTTGACAGCTGTAGACAGGATAATGAGATGCGTGATAATTACAAATAGTTTAAAACACCTTATTTGTTTCGAGCTAATATTGAAACATTCTATTTATGTAAGTATGTCTGTTTTTCCTCAAAATTGACAACGGTATAATTTCGTTATTCAAATAACATCCTAATTATAACTTGCTCGTTGTCTTCCAAAATAGGTTCGTATAAATCTATGATTCAACTTGTTATAACTATATCGATAGTTAAAGGTAAAACCGAAGTAAATCGCATCATCAGAAGCAGGACAATTTTTGTTTCCACTAAAAGAGATGAACGTAACTGTATCTACTATCTACGATATTGTGCTTTGGCATTATATATTTGATTGGTGTGGGTGGAATAGGATTTCTTGGCGGACGTGACAATTGTGCTGGCGACGTGACTCCGCCACGCTGTGATCTCACCAGCGACGCCGACGCTGCGAGGAATTGACAACTACCTCATTTATAAATCCAGCCTTAACCCCAATATTAAGTCCATAACATTATATACGTTAATACCCCCGTTAACTATAATAACGCGAGCTACAAACTCTAATAGTCTATTATTATCCTTCGATTAATCCTCATCAAAATTAAGCTCATATTATGCTTCCGGTATACGAAAACACTTGCATGCTATAGAGGTTTATATACTAATTCTATAGACATGTAAAAGTGAGTACCTATGCTTTAATACCTATCTAATACCTTTAAATATATATAATCTGAATCTCGGAAACAGCTCCAACGATTTTCATGAAATTTAGTATGCAGAGGGTTTCGAGGGCGATAAATCGATCTAGCTAGGTATCATTTTTAAAAAACGTCGTTTAAAAAAAATACCGAGCATCCAGGTACTGTAATATAATAAGAGCTATGTTTTAATAAAAGTTATGTGAAAATTAAATTGTCACGCTTGTTTAATGTGCCAGTAATATACATTTTTTAGCTCGTAAACATTGTATCCAATGTACCTTTGTCTCCAATTAATGCATAACAGTAACAAAATCACAGCATTGGCGTTAATGAAAAGTAAAATAAATGTTTTTAATTGAATGATATTAATTTTATACAATGACTCCTATAATAATATGTTTGTATTACAAATATTAGTATTATGTGGATGGATAAAAATCTGAGCACATATTTTCGCTTCGTTCGGCATTTGCGATGATTATTATCCTTACTATAATAATATATTTTGGGAAATTAGCGTTTATTAGTAATGATATTTTTTAACGTTACATTGTACTTTTGGCGACCAATTATGATGCATCGGACTATAATAATAAGTAATCAATTATATATAAGTCATCTGCGGGTTCTATTCTAAGAACTAAGTGCTAATTCGGTTAGGTGCATTGTACCGAGATAGCTGCCTAGTAGTTGTTTGTTACCCTATATTTCTCAGAAGCGTTGCTTTGCTTGTAGACCTCTAATTGCGTTCAGCAAAAACATGTACCTACTGACAATAGGAATGTCATGACCAACAAGTTGAGTAAGATCTTTTTGGTTTCTGACTCATGATTTCAGAGGCTATGTAGGCGATTCTAGTTAAATTGTTCTAAAAACAAGGAAAATTATTATTTACGTACTTGACTAACCAATTGTACTAGTATTCTGAATTATTAATAACGCATGACCTGTAATGCATAATCGACCTTCTTCTATATTTAATTAATGAAACTCTTTGGGTATTTAGATTTTGGTTGACTGCAAATATTAATTTAGTTTATCGAAAATATTTATCTATCTATCGAAAAAAAACTACGATCTAAATTAAAGAAGTAGGTATGTTAAATAATATATAAATATTTATTATGGTATTTTAAAATAATTTCTCAAGTTATTCGTAACGTTCGTAAATATTTGATTTCTTACATTATTGATCGAAGTAATTTGGGGTAGACTGAGAGCTTTATTATAAACTGTAACTAGCTATAAATTATGAATAAGGCAAATATATAATTAAATCTTTATCCACTGTTTTTTGTCACAATGATCTTTGATGTTTATTTATCACTAAAGGTCATTGGACACTGTGAAATTACGGATAAGTTAAGCGAAATCATTCCACAGTCCACACCTATTCATATCCCAAAGCATTTTGGAGAAACAATTAAGAACATAGACAACGTTTCATAATTGTAAATTACGCGTCTAATGTAGCGGCATCATTAAAGGGTGTGATCGATGTCATCTTAAAATAATACCGAGGTACATTAATTTATTTACATAAATGACAGCCGGTTTTCGAGCGGTTGACCCGTTTACTAGTCGAGGAGACTAGCACAAAAAATATCGTAAAACGCTCGCATTAATCAGCGCGTCCCAGTTGGCGTCTGGTTTTGGCAATTATGAATAAATAATACATGTGTTAGCTATGACGAGAAGTAAAGCTCCCTGACATTAAATCTGCCACTCTTTAAACACTCGTGCGTGAGTCGTGACAGTTCAAGGCGAACGATGTGTGCGACTGGCGCCTGCGCTGCGCTGCGCCTGCACATCGACGTTAGTTGAAAGAACAACATTAAGCAATTTCATCGTATCATTTTTACAGCTGCACTTACGCCTTATGATTTATCACTGATGTGTGGCTAATTGCCGTTTATTTCTTTTACTTCATTTTAAATAAGCGTGGCAATAAATAATTGTACAGGTCACTACACTATAAAAAGTCATAGTGATGCTAGGACAGGGGATTTATAAATAAGATTCATATCTACCCACTAATACAAATTCATAAATAATAATTATTTTACGAAAACAAATAAATAAACGCATAATTAATAATTATTATAAAACATGATGACGTATTTTTCATTAATTATAAATTGTAAAATACCTATTATTTCAATTTAGTTATTAGATACTACCTTCCACTAAAAATCGACGTAGGTACCTACTAAGGTACACAAAAAAAATTAATGAAGAACATAATCCGTTAAGAACATAAAAATATCTAATTTGCATAATCAATTAAATCACCTGTTTCTAGATAACGAATTTAGATGGGTCATTAAATCAGAACCAATTTTCAATCGTAATACTGACCTGTTTATAATTGGCGATAAAACTAATTATCTCGTTTCAAATTTATACAAAAAATCACAGCACTGATATAGTCGTAAAATCGCAAATAGTTATCACTAGCACTAATCACTTAACATCGTAAAATCTTCACTGTATTAAACTAATCAATTGAAAAATACATCGATACGTCGGGGTACAACACGAGTGTACAATCGTTTCGAGTCGATCGACGCAGCCGTCACAGAGTAAAGCGTGCGCGCGAATGAATGGTAGGTAGGATTTGTAGGATGGCTGTATGTAGCCAGCCTGCTCAGCACGTATCAAGAATTGTTAAAGAAAACATTGATTGAGAAGTGAGAACGAATGTAGTCTGAGAGTACGCGGCACAGTTCGCTAATTCTTTTAATTTACATAACAATAACGTTTAACTAACAGAAACCTATTATACATCGAAAACTTTTAAACGAGGTCAATTTACATATTATTGAAATCTGTCCCATCTCATAATAACGGTCAAAATGCAGAAACAATGGGTTACTTGTGCAGCGCCTCTGCAGATCAGATGACATGATTATCTGAACAGTGTCCGGGTGGGTCACGGCTGGTAAATATTTGTGCAAATATTATGGCTTAACGTAACGTAAAGCTCTGTAAAGATCTGAGATTGTCCTATCATGCAATATGTAGGTACCTACGAATGGTTATTTTTAGAAGGAACGGAGAAAGTATATGTGTTGAGGTAAAGAGGTTGTGTGTTTGTATGATGGGCCAAAACATACAAAACTAAATGATGGGGATAATTTTAGGTCAAGTCAGACAGGCTGAACGCTCAAAAGCCGTGGATATCTACTAATATCTTTTTTTTATTATGGATTTACGTCCTTTGTTACTTTTGAAGTATTAACTATTTGATTATGGCTAAAATATTCAAGGACACTCTTTAAAAACATCAGTAAGGATATATTTTATTATAGTTACCGAAGCAAAAGTAATTCAAAAATCGATTCTACATACCCCGCTCATTTTGTGATCTGAGTTTTACTCAGTTTTTAAAAATGCTGTGTTCAAGTCAGATTCATATAATAAATTAAAAATAAGCTGTATTGGGTAGCACAGATTCATTGGTGTTAAGATCAATGGATCCATAAAACGCGGTGCGATTTTATCTTGTAAATATTATATGTCACATCTGTCCATTCAATGATTGATTTCGTAATATTCAAGTACATAAGCTTATGATCGTAACCTATAATAACCGTTAACCGACAATAAATCACATTATGTTAGACAAGCAAACAATTCGTTTGTTTGTCAGTTACCAGTCATCTCGGTTAACGATCTATCATGGTTGCTTTGCAAAAAACGCCTTTAAATATTCAAACTATTTAATTTTTTGCCCAACTCGAAGGAGGCGATGAAAGGTCGCCCTGGGAGGGCGATGCTTTTGAGACCCTAATTAACTACTTAAAAGGCTACTTTTGTGATAAGTGTTAATAACGGTGAGAATGTTTTTGTTATATAATCATTATATAAACAGTTACCACTTTTTACAAATTTAATTTAATCTACAGTAAGTAAATTAGTTAAAGAATATTCTTAATAGAGTTCTGTTGTTAGACGAAATATATGTAATATCCCAACATTAAAATATTCCCTACCAAAGAATGGTTCGTTTAGCTTTATAGCTGCTAGTTCAGGATAAGCCTGGGGTCAACAGCATATAACAATCAATAAGAAATCAACACCAGCCGCGCACGACTAGGATTACCACGAAAAACTGAAAAACAAACCCTGATCTGCAATGTATCGTGATATTTTCTATTTTTTAATTATTGCATAAACGTTTGTTAGGTACTGTAGTAAATATTTAGTATTAACTTTATGTTCAACTTAGGCTCCCTCACATCGCTATAGGTATAGGCCTTTTCTCTTTCATATTGGTCTATCTATGCGGTTTATTTCTGTACTAATTTCATACATTTGTCCGCCTTTAGTTCTCATTGATTATTATCGAACTAGCTGTTTAAAATCCTTTGCCTATCGTTGCTCACTATTTTTTTTTAATTTTAGCTAGAGCTTATAAGACTTTCAGGGATAATAAATCCTACCATATGGTCACCTCAACCGCGACCCGTCTGTGCTAGCTTTCACGTTGCCCTGTTTCCTTCAACACTTGCTCAAACAATGCTCTACTTCCGATCTAATGAACGCAAACAAGTTGTAAGGAATGTTAGGACCAAGCAATAAATTATATACTGGGATTAGAAATTTTAAACAAACTCAAACTCTCCTAGCATTTAATGAAAATATTATCACGTTTACATTATATTTTATATTATAGTTACAGTTTTCATCCAAGTTCTCGAAAACTATACGTTATATACAACTCGTAAAATATATCAGCACTTATAACAAGAATTGATGTTGTTTCATTTAGCTCATTGTAAAATTCGATACCACGACTGTGACGTCATGGCATTTGACGTCACTACCACTGAGCTATCATTGCCATAAAGTATTAACTATATCACACATGAAACCCACTTTGCATTATGAAATTATATTTAAAAACAGGTAGATATTTAGAAAAGATCTATCAATTGTTTACCTTTTTGGACATTTATAAAGAAACAGACTTTAGTAACGAATAATACTGATTTGTTGATGATAATATGAAGAGGATAATTCTTTTGTTTGTACATACCCTCCTAAGTACGTACTTATCGCCGTTCGACTCCGAATGCATTAGAAATACAAGTGGTAACTAATTGAATTACATGTAAATCACATTACCTTTGAGCAATTTAATCGTTTTGTTAGTTCATGTTTAACAACCTGTCAGCTTATCGCAGGGCAGGCTTTACGACTTATTCTTAGACCCGTGTGGTGTTGTGGCTTTGCTCCAATGAACATTTACCACGGGAATGACTTCGAAATCAACAGTTCCGTCAGTTGGTAACAAATCGGTGGATATTTTATGCAGTCATAAATCTCATACTGCAATGCTATTTGCTAAGCTTATAGCCTTAATTTCAACGCTGATCATTTGGCGTTTTCTATATACCTACAATAATTTCATGTTAAAGATGTTCCAATGACGAGTTTATCGATTAAGTTTGAAAGATAGCACTAACTGATGTGCCTATGGATCTCTAGTGTCGATCTAATTCCTCCTCCTTTATGCATTGTATGTCACATTGCTGAACCCTTCGTGATCTTTTTTACGTTTATAGTTTGTCATCTAGATATCTTCCTTCCATCTTATTAGTTATAAACAAGTATAAGTTTGTTAGGTAATAAAAAACATCATGATATATCGTATCCTGTGAAGCGGATGTGGTCATTAGTACCCCGCAATCTTATCGAATTACAGTATTGTATAAAAACGCCTATAGTAATGCAACTAATAAGTAAATAAATAGGTATTTAGATTATATTACATAAGTTATTTCCTATGCATTTTTAGGGTTCCATAGTCCCCTTATAGTTTCACCATGTCCGTCCATCCGCCCTTTCACCTCTTTCATTTAACTGTAACTACTTATAAGATCTATGTCGGTCAAATTTTATACTTCCACTAGATGAAAACCCGGCTTCACTCGGGTGAAATGTGACTCATAATACACAATCTTTTACAAAATGTAGGTAGATATTTTTGTAGTTATCGGTAGTGGTTTGTATTATAAATAGTTCGCCGTATCAGACTATCGGATCCGACTATCGGATGAAAAAAACTGACGTGTATTCCCGGCCTTAAAGGCGCCAGTTTTTGGTGCAATCAATTTCAATTTGGATAATTCATAAACTGTTTGGAATAAAAATCTAGTATTACAAATCTCGTTGTTCTCAAAAGTTACGAAAATTGCCTTAAATATAAAAATTACTTGCATTTTACGCGAGGGGGTCAAAACTTACAAAAAATGTAAGAAATGTAACCTTCTGGCAACACTGTCTGACAGCTCAATCCAATTCCAATTTATTGTTTATGGCTCCATCGTGCCAACGATGACTGCCAGTGTCAAGGTTAAAAAAACAACGGGAAACAAAAAGAATAGGCTGTCAATAAAGACTCATTTACACACTGAGAACACTGTGTCATCTCATGGTTAGGCTGTATGGGCTAGAACCCTTTGCCTTCCCGAAATAAGGGAAAACAAAAGAAAAAACTGACAAGGATGCGTTCATTGAAAATATGGCGGTACTGTGCTCGGCCAATATGGCGACTGCCATTTGCACCATTATAATTTAACAAAATACTCGACAATCCGAATTTTGCGGATATTTGTTGTCGACTCGTTTTTTTTTTTTTTTTATTCTGGTAAGGTTTCAATCGAGTCTGCCGTACCCCTTGACGGAATTATTAATATAGAATTATGAGTAAAGATATTTATTATAACCACAAGTTTTATGAACAAAAGTTAAAAAAACAAAACAAATTCCGGGTATGTAACAGTTATTTTTTTTCATTTTGCAGGCCATGAGCATGGTTTATTAGGTTCTAAAAAATATTATCAAACAAAATCATTCTTACTAAAAAAAAACGATATCTCCTACTGTTTATGAAATATAAAGAGCATTTTAACCGTTTGCATGAGTGGTGATACGTGTTTAAAACTGTAGCGCTAATTTTCTTTTAAATCTACCGCGCTAGATTAAGGACTGGAACTATTACGTCACAAGGAAAACTATTACGCCCAATGAATCGGCTAATCACGAACTTTAGTTAAATTTCAAATTAAAAGTACTACGGAATCCTCTGCATGACCCTACCTGCACTTGGCCGATATTTTCATAATACCAATATTTTTGATAAGCTAATTATATACAAAATTGTTATTGAGAATACCTATTAGTTTGATAAAAATGCAATCATCAAGATAAGCATAAAATTACATAATTTGTATAATCAACCTTGCAATTACAACAATTACAATATGTGCAACAAACGCTATACATTTTCAAATCCAGTATATGTTAGTTAGCGACGATAATAAAGCTTACTTCAAATTTAAAGCCTAGTATGGTTCATAAGATTCGCAAAGTCTCAACTAGACAAGAATTGAATGTGTTAAGCATTCGAATGAGGAACTATGAACAAGATCTGAGTAATTTTCAGTCTTAAATATATCACTGCGATCTCTAAGTTTAAGAAAGTGAGCGTATTATAGAGACAGTAATCACCCTTAAGGTTTTCAACGTGAAGAGCTAACTTTTCGGAAATTTACCCCTTGGCTCGTGAATAAGACGCGCGTTTCAAAACAAAAAAAAATCCAGGAATCGCAAATCAAGGTATTATTAAATCACTGGTCTACAATTATTACCTCAAAATTTCGACACTTTCACATAAGCCGGAAACTGAGCATTGTTTACACTGCAGGATTCAGGTTTATGTGCTACTATCATTTGGCTGCCTTGTACGGCGACGACGGTGGGTGCGGGCGCGGGCTCGACTGCTGCTACCACTCTATGTCTACCTGCCTGATGATTTGTGAGCCGATAGCTATTTCTGGTAAACCAAATATTCCTGCGCCGCTTTCATTTTTGTCCGTCAATAATAATAAACAATATGCACCGGATATATGAAAGTTTTGTTTTGACAGAGCGAAGATTGATTTTATTGGTTATTGGAAATTTTATAAGGTCATCATTATTTAATGGGTCTATAATGAAGACGTGCCAGTTTAAAGGAACTCTTTGCTTGCACTCTTTTATTGAGCTTAGTTTGTGAAACTCTATTTGTGCTCTATCGATTTCGGAGTGATTTGGAATTTCAAGTGATCTACAAAATCTTCAAGTCCCTACCTAAATATACTTAGTTGCATCTTGATTCCTATTCTCAAATGAAAATAATTTTTGCTTCGATTTTGTGATAGAGCTGACGGATTCTTTACCCTTCTTTATCGGAAAATGTATTTAGTGAACCCTTACCATTTGTTGTGGGTTGCGCGGCTTGCGATGCGCCCTTGGCACCTTGAGGCTGGTGACACCTTCGAGCACGTCAGCAAGGAGTAGCCCGTCTGCGCAGTCGCGAGCCAGCCCGCCACCCGACGTGCCCGCGCGCCTCCGCGACCGAGCTCGCTCCAGGTAGTGGTTCGCCCAGTCTGTGTAGATCTGACAACAAAAACATCTGATGTGATTCAACTCCCATATATTGGCTTTTGGGAATAAAAGATAATCATCAATGTTAATTACTGATTCATGATCATTGCAAATTCAAAAAATGCAAATTCCAATCAGCCCACTACTCGCTGTTGTATCGTTTCAACGTAGTTTTAGCAAATTCTTCTAAAATATTTTTGCTAAAGTGCTTTGGAAACTCTTCATGTAGGAATCCAAGTAAATACGAAAAGAACTTGTTCCTGTGTAAATATCACTGTGGCAATCGACTTCATATCAAAAGTCGATGACTGTGGTACGGTACATCTATACTAATATTATAAAGCTGAAGAGTTTGTTTGTTTGAACGCGCTAATCTCAGGAACTACTGGTTCGATTTGAAAAATATTTTAGTGTAGGATAGCCCATTTATTGAGGAAGGCTATAAGCTACTTTTTATCTCCGGAAAAATGACTAAAGTAGGTAGATACATATGGAATAGGTATTAACTTTTCCACCCTGCCATAAAATCTGTGAATTATCTCAGGTAAGTAAGTAGTAGTCGTTGAGTGTTGACTGACAAACAGGCATAGATAAGCTTTGATAGCCGTACGATGCGAAATTGCCACTAAAACTTTAACGACAATTCCTCGCACGGCGCTGACAAAGCCTCAAGCTCTTCTGAATCTTCGTAAGGGACGTGAGAACCATTCGCGAAGATATGCAATAATGATAATATATATACTCGAATGTTATTTTTTATTGACCGCTTTCATGGATCCCTTAATCATTGCTGAATAATGTAAGCAGATTTTTATGGCGCATTTTTGTGTGTACCGAGAAAAATCAATATTTATGGATGGTATAAAAATTTCCATTGTGTCCTGGACTGGACTGGTATGAGGTCATCTGTAAGTTAATAAGTGAGTGTCATGTTCTGCGCTGTGAATTCTTAAAAGGATTAAGTCATATTCGAGTCAATTTGCAGGAGAATGAGGGCAAGTGGTGCGGATGCGACAGTCAGTCGCCGCTCAGAAAAGGCTGGATTATAGATACCTATGTGTGGTGGTACTCCACTCCTTCATCTCAATCGTTAATGGTCCAAGATGGAGGTCAACGTTAATGACTACTAATGGATTCTCGATTACACATTCAACTAGTGATATGTAGATTTCCACACATATGTAACATGTTTAGTGATCTATGCATTCAAAAGTTAATAGAGAAAAATACTGCAGATATGCGATTTTATGGAGAAAGAGTCAAATGATATTCCAGTGTTGATATATAAGCCAGTATACGGAGAAATAAAAAAAAATGCTGAATTCTTGTTCAAAAAAGAGATAGAGAAAAGATATAGAGTTAAAAATATAATAAAATACTAATCTTTTTACGAACTTAAACTTATTCAATATAAATATAAGTGTAATATGATTCAGATTCAATTATTTACTGTAGCGACGCTTCTAGTCCACATTCTTATAACACCTACACACAATAGTAAGACATTTGTGCAACCTATAAATTTCAGAGGACACATTTATATTCCTATTTGTCCAAACGATACCACCAATAAGTCGATTATCATAAATCAATATTCTCAGATCATATCTAGTAATCGAACATTATGTTAATAATAGAATAATCATGACAAGGTGTATCGGAAGGTGGCGCACAAGAACAGATAATAGATACCGTGCCGTCTCAATTCATTTCTATATCTCGTCGTATCACACGCGTGTTTATTCAAATCGGTCCCGAATAGCTTTAGATTGTAATAAATCTAGTGGACCGGACATTTTTATCGCCGCACAGCTTGGCTTTATCGAGAATATTATGTTGTATCCGCTTCTGAGATATGAAAACATAACATCAGTAGGTAACTGTAGATCTTGCTTTGTAGTACCGACGCGCGACGTCTTCATCATTAATATTATATAGGTGCAATGTGTGAAAATTATCAATTAATTTTGATATGCATATTAATTAAGCTATTTTACAAGTATGTTTCTAGTTTTAAAGTACCTACTATTATTCTGTTCAACATAGAAAAATGAATTTTATTTTGCGTATAAATCCTTAATTTAGGTAGGATTTTTTGAAAAAATAATAATGGAAATATTTACTTTATGTGTAGATATTTATATAAGAGGTATAGCTGAATTACTGTGTAAGCTAGTGCTAACCGCTAGTCAGTTTATTGAGTGCGATAGCGTGCAGCGTGTTTGCCGGCGCCTGCCCTCATCCCGCTTTAGTTGCTCTCAAGCAGCTGTGATGCCACTCCTGCCTGCGACCATTTTATTTAATTCTTTTTCTTATACTACAATAAGAAAACTGAGCTTTACGTTTTAGTTTCATATTTCCCTCTCTAGTGTAGTTTTCTTAATGAGATTCCCATTGAGACTGGAGAACGTCATACATTTGGAAAAGGAACCTTCTAGGCTTTGAACATTTCTATATCTTTGGAAATATGATAACATTGATCCCTTGATTTTATAAATTAGGTTAGCCATAAATATCATAACTAAGTTGAAATGACTCACAGAAACAAGATTGTATCTTTATATTTAATACTTTTTAATACCATCTGCTTACCTATAGGTACAACTGCCACCCCATTTGGCTTAGCGCCCAAAACCGTTGACCAATACCGCCAGTTTCATTTCAGAAGTAAAATTTACTCACATGCAGTAAATAAGAAGCTTTAGCGTATATCTAAAATCATTTATTCCTATCGTTTACAGTTTCAGTCTTCATTATAACACGTAATATATTCCGGGCGTATATTTACGCTTGACAAACATAATTTACGCCAACAATACGTAAGTTTATTCATCCCTGCAACAGCAGCCCAACCAAAATAAATAAATCGACTTTGGTCTCGTTCTATGTAGGTAGGTACAATGTATTCCCAAGAGACTGGATATGGCTCTCCGCTCTGTTTGTTTTCGTAAAATCACGCCAAATTAATTTTTGACTCACGATTCCTTGACATAACTCAACATTATGATCAATAAAATGTGCTCATTGAACGGAGATTAACTGTTTATTTCTTGTAATTGATCAATATGACATTGATATGATTTCAAAGAACGTTTTGTTGCAAAATCAATTTATAAAATTGCCAGATGGTATCAGGGAAAATAAATACATACAATCATCCTTTAGTGATAAACATTATGTCACTCTTTTTGTCCATTATAGGTATCGGCCTATCAGCATATATAGCCAATCAAGCTGAAATTCGTTGCCAAACATCTATCGGGTGTGTTCAATGGCAGCTGGACTTGAGAGTCAGTTTTTTACAGATTTTGAACTAGATTATGATTAACATCGAAGAAAACACTGCCTTAGGTTTCACTTAAAATAACTGTACTTAATTATTTTAGTAAAATTGCTATGTATAAAAATGACGCATTGGAATTTAATATAATAAAGATAAATCGGCTGTAATTGGTCCAATATAAACTAATTGAGTCAACATGAAATGACGGCCAATGAAGTCATTTGCATATTTTTGACCCCGACTTCAGCGAGATTCATTTGTTATAGGAGTAATTTAAATAACGTTGCGTTGGTTTCGTTGTTTAACCGTTATTGTATAATTTGTTTTAAAAAGTACGTATTTAAGATATTACCTACCTACTAACACTATCAAGTTATACATTAACATCGATTTTAAATATTATCATTAATTAATAATATTGTATAAGCTAGAATGGATTTATGTATAATATAACAAATAATTATCTCCATTTTCTCCATAATTCTTCGGTGATGCAAGGTTAGCCGCCAGTTTCTAAAATAAAACTATGTCGTCTTTGTTATTTTGTATGCCACAACAAGAGATTTAGAGACAGAGAGAGAGAACATTGATCAGGCTCATAAAAACTAGGAGTAAGAGATATGACAATGAATTCTTGTTCTTCAATAATATTCCGAAAAAAGTGATTGCACATTCTCTCAACTAATGTAATTTGATATTCTAGTGAGGTAGGTACTAGCTAATACCAATGTTCTTCTATAGCTAAGGTTATCGATGCTTTTACGTCAAAGCACAGTGCCACGTTAGGTGAGAGCTTAAAAGCGTTAAGTGCGGAAGCCGAATGAGGTCGCTTAGCTTTTAATATAGTTGGGCGGGACGCGGACGGCGGGACTGCGCGGGCGGCGCACTACTTTTTAGCTAGCTTAGAGCTTTCATGTTGTAAAATTTCATATTAGTGTTTATAAAGTGAACAGGGAATACGCTGACTTTGTGGTATGTGTGTAATACGTGTTTGTATGAACTGTATCGTTGTTCTGTATTGATATGATTTAATCTATAACTCTTTACAGATAAATAAATATACCTATATTTTTTTATCTGTAAATCTTAATCTAAACATTAAAAGCAGAAAGTTGTTGTTGAATATTTAATAAACGATATTTTGTCGGTCATTCTATTTTTATTATCTTATCTGTTTCTTCACCTCAAAAAACAATGAAAAGTTGTCTGTCTAATGAAGTTTGCAAAACACTGTACCTATGTGCATACCAACCAGCTTAGAATAAAGAAACTGCTCATGATGATCAACAAGGGAGAAACGAGGTCAACGTAAAATGTTGTAGGAAATTGTAGTTTGAGATAAATTATGATTCACGTGTTAGTACTTACTAGTATCAAAAAATAATCTTTACCTGTACGATGGAGCGTGTTTGTCGAGTGACGTCATCGGTGGAGCCCTGGATGGACCGAGGGGCTCTGATGCATGTAGGTATCATTTTTTCATAGTATATATTCCCAAATCACTAACAAAGGGAGAACCCATCATTCAGGTTGATTGTCATAACTACATAACGCGACAAAAACACAATATCATATTAGTACCTAATTGGTCTGATGATGGTATCTATTTAGAAAAACACACATTTTATTTCACTGATATTGTTTACTGATTGCTCAATATTTTAAAATTTCAGGGCAACGAGAATTTTGCACGATTTTTGTTTTAAAGTTTTACAGTGTTTAACATCGTTTAAGTTTCATTGAAGCGATTTCTACGAGACCTCGTGAGAACTTCATGCATGTCTCACGCAGCCCCTATTTTTTTTCTTCAAGGATGTTTAGAATTGTACAGACACAATGATGAATATAAACCAATATATTATGACCTGTGCAGCCATACAGTATTTGGATAATTAGAAGATGTATTCTGAGATAGTGTTGCGGTTCATGAATGAGTGGATATGATTACCTACAGTACGCGATAAAATTCTGGGAATATTTACTCTACGAGTGGCGCCGCGCACCGTGTCGGTCGCCCACGCTAAGCGTCGTCACTCACCGAGCGAGCTCTGGGTCAGGACAGGCAATGAGCGAGCAAGGTGCCAGAATAAAACTCTTTACGACCAGAAATACAGAAGTGAGTAATACTACTTACCTGGAAGTAGGTATACAGTACATAAATAATAAGGGTATCGTCATCACCATTACGTTATAATTTTCCATATGATGCAGATGTGCGCAACTTTCATATAAGTATTCAGAATAATCTTTATTTTTTAATGTAGTACTTACCTACATATTGGTGAACATTGTAATAAAATAGAAAAGATAGCTAGTACAAAGTTAATGTAAATTTTCTATAATAGTAATGTACCTAAACCTAATGATTAATATTTTACCTATTCAATATTTATTTTACATGAGGAAAGTATGTACCTACTAAATTGATAAATTAATGTTCATCTACAAACGTAGATATATACATAACGTTCAAATAAACATTTGAATCGAAAAAACTGGATTTTTCAGTAGTTTCAGTAGTCTTTTCAACGGTTCGAACACTATTCGATCGAACTTTATCCATAAAGTAACTACAAAATCAAATTTAACAGAATTTTTTAAAGCCTCACCGTGTTTTATCTAGGTACTATTATAGGTCAGCGTCTATTGACATAATCTAATGACATTCTCTTTGTATGAAAACTATGAATTGCGTTATGTGACACACGGTACTACTATGACGATCTACTTTTGTCGCTGACTGTACTAAGTTTGCTTTCTCATTAAACTGATTAGTAAGTACAACAATAAATAAAATAATACATACAAATTGATAAACGTTTGTTCAACAAACGTGCTTCAACTAACATTGTACATCTACATAATAACATTGCAGTGTAGGCGCCTTCAAAACGATTATATTGAAATGTAGCACCTACTTGCTTGCAATGGCTTGAAACAATGACTTAGTACCGTTTAGTGGGAGGGCCCGTTATGATATTTATTGATATTACTTTTGTCTCTATGCAAGAGAGGACCTGAGGCGCTTGAGGTCATTATAAACATACTGTTCAAGAAAATAATGTACTTATGAAGTACTAGCTTCCGCCCCGCGGTTTCTCCCGCGTTCCCGAGGAATTTTATGTTTTCCTGGGATAAAGTAGCCTATAGCTTTCCTCGATAAATGGACTATCCAACACTAAAAGATTTTTTCAATTCGAACCAGTAGTTCCTGAGATTAGCGCGTTCAACCAAACAAACAGTATAGATAAGTATAGATTTTAAGAAGTTCTAATCGGGAGAAAAATATACTTAACTAGCTTTTCCGCGTGGTTTCACCCGCGTTCCCGAAGGATCTTGTGTTTTCCCGGGATAAAAAGTTGCCTATAGCCTTCCTCAATAAATGGGCTATTGAACACTGAAAGAATTTTTCAAATCGAACCAGTAGTTCCTGAGATTAGCGCGTTCAGACAAACAAACAAACTCTTCAGCTTTATATTAGTATAGATTATGGAAAGGTTATCTATACTTAATTATTAAATACTTAAGCTATGTAGTTAGCCTCTATTTCGTAAAGAACCTAACAAGTAGGTACCATACCAGCTTTAAAAGGTAAGTACCGACCTACTTAGATAATAAGTTATTAATTAAATTAATACAACTATCACCTGTATCCTATCTTAAGCATCTGAAGTTACGTAATATATACTCACAGTTAGATTAAAATAGGTTAATAGCCTTCGTACAGGTGTAGAAAAATATTTTAACAAAACTAACCAACGTTACAGGAAACGGATTACATAACACCATTCATCGCTGTAATAAAATTCGAGTAAATTATCATCAATTTCTTACAAATTATTATTAACATCATAGAATTGGTTATTTTGGTCACCACCCACGTGTTTATTAAATAAATTAAATGTTACATAGACTGAATTAAAGGGTACTCCTACGACGTCGTCTACCCACCTAATGATAGTCTTTGTCAGACTGCAGTTTCTGCAAGCCTTCCCAAATCTTGTGTGGGATTATATCGAATTAGTCATGATTATATAGGAATCAAAATATAACCAGCAAATTCATCATTATATTTAATATGATATATGTAAAGTTGAAGGTGTAGAACATGTTTCCTTTATTTTATTGAATACTAGCTTCCGCCCCGCGGTTTCACCCGCGATCCCGAGTCCCGAATGCTCCGATCGCCACCAAACCTTACAGGATTACCCGCGGGGCTAATATAAAGATTGTCTGAAAATTTTATTGAAATCGGTCCAGCCGTTTCGGGGTCTATAAGGTACATACATACATACATACATACCTTATCTTTTATATATAAAGATTATGCTTAAGGGTGCATTATTTAAGGATTTTGACACGATAAGAAAAGAACTTACGAAATATTGTATTTATAAAAATAATATGGTTTTGTTTTGATTTATTTACCTAGTTTAGATCTAATATATCGGGTCTATTCGCGCACATTATTTATAACCTCGACGTTCCAATCAAGGCGATATATTTATTTTGCTAATGTTAAAAAGTACTTAATTTAACTTATTTATTTAAATATTTAAAAACAAATTATTATAATAAACTGATGGTCTTACGACCTAAAAGAGGTAGCTGGATTGGGCTGGCTACGGATGCCGAGGAAACGAAAGGAGTGGCTTATTGTCCAGCAGTGGACTACGAAAGTGGACTATAAATACGACCGTTACATATTTATTCACATACCTACTAGGCTTTACGTACCTATCTAAACACATGTTAAATGTTTCCTTATATTTTTTTGTGGTTTTACTGTGTATCGGTACCTACTAATCCAAACCACTTATTTCATTGAAAAATAACTGCGTGATGTCATGTCACAATGAATTAATAAATTACTGTCTCTTGTTGACCATTTGTACAGTATTATAGTTACCGTTTCAATCCCATTACAAAGACCAACCAAGTGGATGAGACCGCTAACTGCAATATACAATTAACGCAAAACGAAAACAATATGCAAAGGAAGTAAAGGAGAACAGATAACGTTTATAACACCTCTTTGAACTTCGTTTGAAATGTCATAAACTAGTCATCGCTGCCACAAAGAAATATGTTCACACATTATATTATTATGTGAAAAAATACATTAAAATAAAAGCAGTTTCTCATATTTCTCGAGGATAAAAGATTACTTCGATTTATCAAATTTCATAGGCGACATTATAGAGCCGCTATTCTCGTTTTATGTCTATGAATTTGACGCCTATTATATCACATTCATAGTCATCGTAATTTTCATAAACACAACAAGAACAATAGAACACTTTACGTTTAAGTCAGCATCGCGATATCATGTCAAGCTGTCGAAATATAATTTAATCGGAAACGTTTCACCATTTTTTTTGTTTTAAATCGGATTAGTTTGGTCAAAAACTCGTTTCGAGAATCTTTGAATATTGATAGTCAATAATATTTTCATTTACTTTTTAAGATTCCGCACCCAAAGGGTTCTGCTAGTGTTATGGCAACTTAGTCTGTCCGTTCATTCGTTCAACTGTCACAGGCTTCTTTCTCCTAAACCGGGTAATATTCAAGATCGTTTTAAGATTTATATGTATACACACATCCTACTAATATTATAAATGTGAAAGTTTGGATGGATGGATGGATGGATGGATGTTTGTTACTCTTTCACGCAAAAACTACTGAACGGATTTGGATGAAATTTGGCAGATTTTGCAGCTACTTTTGATCCCGGGAAAACATAAGATCCCAGGGGAACGCGGGTGAACTCGCGGGGCGGAAGCTAGTCATACATATGTATTTCCTAGGCTTAAAGCCGCAAAAATATACGAAAATGTAATATAATAATAATAATAATTTCATTTATTCAGGTAATTTACTATTGGGTGCAAATTACCGTATATTATTTATACTATTACCATCAATCAAAAATATCAAAATCGAATAAAACAGTAAATAATCATCTATACTAATATTATAAAGCTGAAGAGTTTGTTTGAACGGTTCGATTTGAAAAATTCTTTCAGTGTTGGATAGCCCATTTATCGAGGAAGGCTATAGGCTACTTTTTATCCCCGGAAAACACAAGATCCCTCGGGAACGCGGGTGAAACCGCGCGGAAAAGCTAGTAAAAGATATAATGATGAGAGGGACGCGCATATACTCGTAGTGTGTGAAATTGATCGAATAACCGAGCAGATTATGATACGCCTAGCCTAGTCACATTATGAAATATAGTAATTTTATGAATTTCTTAACTAATACTTCGGTGAATAATTTTGTGGCTAATAGATAAGGAACCCAATATCACACTGACAACAGAACCGTTGGTTTGACGCTTAGATACCTATTGAATCTATAATAATTATGTCAAGTAATGCTGAAATATATAGGATTTAGACCGTTTATAGCTTACGTAAGCTCAGACGTGAAAAACCCATAAAAAGTTGGGACTACACCGAGCGAGCGCAAGCGTTGACCGGCGGGCGCGGTGCGGCGCGTCCGCATCCGATCCGCGGTGTTTATTTACACGCTTGTCAAAAGTTCGACACACGCTGCCGTATTTATAACCACACGGAAGGTGCGCCCGAGAGCAACGAACCTTTGTGACATAATCATAAAACACAATACCATTTACAGCATTACCGACAATTTGAGACAAAACGTCCTGTAAAAGAGTTGATGATCAACGTAAAAGGATTTATTGTGGCAGTTATACGCATTTTCAAGTTACATAAGGTAATTGCGTTTTAGTAGTACATTTTACATGTACATCCTGTGAAGAAAATAAGTGATATTATACTTACGCATTATCTTAGCTATAAGTAGCATAGATATAATATGGGATTTCACTAACTTTTCAATTTTCTTCGCATCTTGTAGGCTTGACACGTGTCACTTGTCAATTATCACCCTAACAATAGCTTGGATCCCCGAGGATGCCACATTTAACGTTTAAATATCGTGGATGACAAAGGAAGGAAATATGATATACAAACTTCGACCTTTATATTTTTTCCCTTGTTCTTGCAGACACCGTCAATCTATACTCACAATAGCATCATCCTAAAGGCGGTTACTTTGTTTACGCCTCCGATAGATCAAATAAGGAATCAATCGTTACCAAACTGGGTTCGTTCCGTTATTGGATCTGATAGTTGATAAAAGGATGTATCGGCCTTGGATGTATGTGGGGCGCAGATGTGCGTTCAACTCAAGCTATTGTCACGTGCGTAGGCGAGTGCACTCAGTTTGGAGCTGTGTTATCAACACGGGGGTTACTCACTCTTAACTTTCGAAAGCATTAACGTGCAATGCTTTGGATCAAACATTTTTACAGTTAAAGATGTTTGAACCAACTTAAATTAAATCACTTACTCAGCATAATTGTGACTATTGTATTTTTGACAAAGCTTTATTTTCAACAAAATGTAGCTAAAGCATTTGACATAAAATTATAAGAAATTATATTTATAATTTATATGCAACCACTATTTACGATAGAAAAGTAAACATTATATTTAGAATGCGTGAAGATGACTATAAAGTAGGCAGACAATGAGTCACAAACAAATGGTACGGTAAATATTATCATATAATTTAATTCCTTAAATAACTGAATGCTGCATTAATTTTTAGTTTTTATCGTTGATCAATTAACGCTTATATATTTTTTCATAAATTAAACTGTCATATTATTCATACAAGTACAAGTACCTAATCCAGCTACTACTAAGATGTTTTAGTAATACCTAATTGCCTCATCAAAGTTGCAAGAAATAAATCCAGTAAGTATAAGTAATGTTACAGCACGTGAATATTGTTCATTTCCTGAATGTGACTTTCGACGAATCCTGAAGAGCATTAACATAAATCACTGTAATATTAACAGCAATCCTACTCCTTTTCCATCATCATCATCTCAGCCGCAAAAATCCTCAGTCCAATGCTGGACATTCCTTTTCCAATACGCAATTATATTAATTAACTTTACAATCAATGTATAAAATACAAACTATGATATATAGAAAACATCCTCATACGCAATTAAGTAATGCAAATGTAAAGTTCAAACTAAACATTTACCAACTTAAATAGGTAAGTACATCCTTTATCATAAGATCATTTACAATCTAAAAAAATATTTGCTCGATTTTGTTAACAGCTCTAAGTATCACTTACTGGAATATAATATTTTTCATATGTATGGTCACAGCTGAATGACTTTGGCCGGCTAATGATATCGCGATTGGTATTCCGTAACGGATATAAATGAACAGTCCATTGTTGATGGCATTTGGCAAGGAGTGGCTGTCACGTGGAGAACTAGAGATCTGTCAATAGTTACAAAGCTTCAGATGTGACATTTATACTATGTAATCTTTTGAATAATTTGTCATCTCATGAACTTCTGTCATTCATTAATTGAGACGCAATAATAAATTAAATGTCCATACTGATTGATATTTATAGAAATTAATTTTGTTTTTTTTTCTCACACAAATTACATGGGTCATCTGATTCCAAATTAAGCAGAACCGTAGAAATCAGATTACAGATATTATTAATACCTAGGTACATCTTTGAAAATAAACGTTTATAAATATAGCACACGACCGGTGGTATGGAAGTCAGGGTATCTAACCCCACACCAACCGGGCCCGTCAAATAACAGCAAAGATTTGACGTCAAGGCTATCTGGTAGGTATAACAAAATGGATACATAGATATTATGATGTAGGTTACATTTTAATTATAGAGTGCGAGTAATTTTTACCGAAAAGTTCTTTTTACAGGAAAGATTTTCGCCTATCAGGGATCATTAATGATACGGAAACAGGGGTGCAGTGTCCGGTAGCCAAGCATTTTGCACACCAAGGACTTGACAAACATCTAACAATATATCTACTGAGATAAAACTTTAAACTACTTATAAACCAATGTTTTTTAACCCTCGACGCAAAAACGACGGGGTGTTATAAGTTTGACGTGTCTGTGTGTGTGTGTCTGTCTGTGGCATCGTAGCATCCGAACGGATGAACCGATTTTGATTCTGTTTTTTTGTTAAGTAATCAAATACATTGAATTATTGAATTTTCGCAACAAAGACTGACTTCATAGATTACGTATTTATACACAAAAGCAAAAAGAAATTGAAAATTCACTTGTCCTCTGAACGTAAATAGGTCTATAGGCATATTTTTCTTTTCATAAGTTCAAACACATCCATTGGAAATGCTATATTTTCATCAAGAGAAGGAATTGGTCTAAATATAGTTCTGCTTTATTACATAACATTACAAACGGACAAGCCGCTAGAAACAATGCTGGGAAACAAAACACATTTGTCTTATAACGATTCGCTTTGTAAATTGTAACTCATAATATTGCAAACAACCGATTCGAGTTGTCGAGAGAATCCATGAATGAAAATAGGTACTGTAATACCTACAGTACAGGTATATTTAGAGCTAAAACATTGGAACAGTCATATGTGGTACGATTTTAATGCGGCAAGTATTCTTGACGCTATCGAAATCCATTTGCTAAAGCATAAAGCACAGTAACACGAGCGGATAATAAATCTTTCCGAATGCACTTGCAATCTACCGTGCTCAACTTATTTTAAAAGACTATTGGGAATATCTGTTTTGAAATTTGAACTCTGCGACCTCTTGCCAATGCAATTTAAAATGGGTATCCTACAATGCAATTATAGAAATTGCTACTCGCTCGACGACCATTATTATCCAATGCATTCAGGTACAATGTTTGGTTGTACTATATTTTAATAATTGACACACTTGTGAAAACAATCTATGACAAATAGTTGCTAAACTTTACTATGCAATTTTAGCACAAATTACATGTAACGCATTATCACGAATTTGTAAACAGTAACAATTAAAATAAACTGTGTAATGTTATCACAAAAAATACGAAGCTTTCTTGTTGCCCAGAAATCGTAAACACCTCAACAAAGGTTTGAAGAAACACTTGTAACCATCGAATCGTAACAGATCGTTGGTTTGATATACGACAGAATTAGAAGCGTGCGGGAAACTGGCGCGAATACAAACACGATGACATCGCGCATACGAAATATAGGATACGCGCGTGACCGGTGCGCGTGCGCTTTACTAACTAAACTGGCCCAGCTCAGCTTAGCCGAAAGCGCTTCTATACAAAGCTCTCGACAGTTAGAGAGGGACAGCTACTGACAGGACAGGGGTGAAGCTAGCCTAAAAGTCCGCTCTGCTACGACAACATGAAAATTAGAAACAAATTTTTCCACTGAAACTTAAAATATCTCCATCTAACGACGTGTTTCGCCGGATGCAACAAAAGAAATATATATAGTTTCAGAGACAACAAATAAGTTAATGAGCTACGAAAAAGATGCAAGCAACATTCGTCTGACGATGATATTATTATAATAATTACCTATATTATCTGATATTTTTGTATTTTAAAGAATGTACAAGTACCTCCCATTTGTAAAGAGAAAATCAATATATTTATTAATTAAAAAATTATTTACATATTTACAATCAATGTATAAAATACAAACTATGATATGTAGAAAACATCCTCAAAGCCCTCGCTGCTGTCGATAGGCAAGGTTCCCAACAGGCTGGCAGCGTTTCATTTATTAATTATGTATATTAAACGAAATTATTGCGATTTCAGAGTCAATCCCACCCATGTAAATGTCGTATAGTACCTACCAATTGAAAGTTGAATCGTCCACCAAGTGTAAGTATGTTATAAAAGAAAACGCACGAAATATCGATAATTCTAGTATTTGACTCAATTTATTTTAATGCAAGGTATTTTATTTACAAAGAATATTAAAGGTGCAAAGATTTTATGAAGTCACACGTCCGTTTCTCGCCTTTATCTAATCACGTTCACAGAAGTATGAAATATTCTATCACGTAGTCACAACTTCGAATAAACTAACGGAATTTTGCATAAGAAAAATGCTCATAATGCAGAGGGAGTCGAATGGGAACTCCAGAGCCAATTGTCTACTCAACACTCGGGATGCGTGTTGTCTTGACACCACGTCGCTGCACCCTCGACCTGTCACTAAACTTATATTCAACTAAAAAATCCCGTGGTCTTTGTCATATCAGGCGGGACGCCCGCGCCGCGCCGAGGCCTCACGTCCGGGATACCGACACTTGACCTACCGACGTATTTAGATCTTTTGTTCACGGGATAAAGGGAGACGTGACTTATCGTATTCGGGTATTAAAAAAAACCCATGAATAAGACCTCTTTATTATCATAAATTATAGTATGTTGCTTGCTGCTACATTTCTATTTGTTCGTTGATCGCCAGCTCCTCGCCTTCTAATGAATTGATAAAAATAAAATGCTGGTATAAATAAAATTTATAATGTGTGTGGTCTCATTTAATTTTAAATAACGTTTAGGAAAAAAAAACAAAAGGGATTGTTTGTTAAAGTGTTGATTGAAATTTTATGGTGTTACTAATAATAGTATTTTCCAACTAATAGATGCTATTCTGATACAGGTTCTATCTCAAAGTTGCAATAATTATTTCACGACAATATCGTTTTCGTATTTTACTAAGTATAATAAAATAAAGTATAATTTATGCTCGTACATGTTTTTAACAACTCACTCAAGTTTACTCCTACAATCCAAATTTAAAAACATACATATTATTTTTATTTTTAGTGCATTCAAGTGAGTGAATTACGTGCTTAATTTATTAAAGATTCATAGATTTTAATTTTGTTTCCCCATAATTACGCCTCTTGCTGCTTCATCTGTATCTGCATTCTACTTCGTACTCTAACCACAGCCGATGGTTATATCATTACAGGTGGGTTGCGGAAATGCCAGTGCATTTGACGCTATTTCCATACGTTTTCGTTTCGCCACGAACGCCCGCCGACGCCCCACATCAATGAACGCTTCGCCCAACTACTTGTTCTCCGCCCTACGATCGTGGATTGTGACATTTTGATACTTTTGCTTCTATATTAGATATAATTTTAGAATGAATAATCATAATTATGTTCATAATAAAACCGGTTTATATTACTATTTATATCATTTAATACATATACAGTGAATATTTTAAGATGGATTTTTTCGCAATTTCAGAGTTGGTCCCAATAGTTGTTCAGCATAACAAACCTAGCAAAGGTTCTCAAAATATGCCATCTCAAAACATGCACCTACATAGTTCAAAAAAATATAATTTTGAATAATTAAAATTATACATGTTTATTAGTTTTATATAACTTATAAAAAAGTAATTAATGATTAATAATATTACTATTGATAAAACCTAAGTAATACAAAATAAAATGAATGACATTTATAATGACAGACGAAACAGACTGTAATTTAAAATTATTTATTTATCGTAAAGTATCAACTTGTTCTGGTCGATCTAGAGCCACAAATATAAATAGGTGGTCTTATTTTCTTATTTACGACTGTTTCAGTCTTAAACGTGCAACTTTTTATGATAAATTCAGCTTTTATTGCCGTTGTCGGCGGTTGCTCGCGATTGAAGCTGCAACTCGCCGCGGTTCGCTGCGTGTGCGCGTAACTGGGTTTATGAGCTGTATATCTGTACGTAATTTAATTAGTTTATATGATGTTTCTATGAAATGCGCTTGCTTTATTACGCAATATCAATGTGTAAAGGAACGTATATTACTCCTTAAGTTGGTTATATGTTGTACTAAACGATCCTCCAATTTTAAACTAGTTTTATTGTTTAAATGAGAAAAACATTTATAAAATGTCCTTCTGCTGTAATTGCTATGAAAGATATTGTACGTTCTTTATTGTTGAATGATACCATTTTTTATTTTTGAATACATAATACCTAAGTAATAAACGAGTTGATTTGCATTCGATATTATTTTTTATTTGAACGAACTTTACATAGTATTTTCTTTCAGTCTAATTCAGCAGTAGGCTAAATACATACCTACATTAGTTATCGGCCTTTGCAACATTGATAACATTTGATATCGTAAGGACATTGGTTAGTTTAATAAAAAAAACCGGCCAAGTGCGAGTCGGACTCGCGCACCGAGGGTTCCGTACAAACTTCGTCCATCGTTCGTCCATCATGGGAAATGCACAATTTTATTTATTTACTGTATTTGAGGATGGTGCGAATTAAGCTAGACCTCTAAATTGTATGAGCGCCCATACAACTCAGAGGTCTTTATTAATTGGCGTAACTATGTATGTATGGGGACACCCTTTAATTTTCAACTTTTTTTATTTTTTAGAATTTTTCCTTTATTTGTGCTTTTTGGCAATTGTTTTTATATTTGAGTTGATTGAATGAATGGTAAATTGCGGTTTACGATATATGACGTATTAAAAAAAAACTACTTACTAGATCTCGTTCAAACCAATTTTCGGTGAAAGTTTGCATGGTAATTTACATCATATATTTTTTTTAGTTTTATCATTCTCTTATTTTAGAAGTTACAGGGGGGGGACCAACATTTTACCACTTTGGAAGTGTCTCTCGCGCAAACTATTCAGTTCAGAAAAAATGATATTAGAAACCTCAATATCATTTTTGAAGACCTATCCATAGATACCCCACACTTAAGTATGACGAAAAAAAAAAATTTGTGTTTCAGTTCTAAGTATGGGGAATCCCCTAAATTTATTATTTTTTTTCTATTTTTGTGTGAAAATCTTAATGCGGTTCACAGAATACATCTACTTACCAAGTTTCAACAGTATAGCTCTTATAGATTCGGAAAAAAGTGGCTGTGACATACGGACGGACAGACAGACAGACAGACATGACGAATCTATAAGGGTTCCGTTTTTTGCCATTTGGCTACGATCAACGAAATTCGTTAAAATATTCCAACACAGCAGAGAAAGGCCAGACAGATTCACTTTTAAACAAAATGCCATAAAATTCACAGAGTGGCTTACTCACGCCGTCGTTTGGGAATCATCGCGGTATCAGATCGATTCGGCAAGTATCCAAACTAGACGCGACAGCTACAGGAACAATTCACGAACGAGTCACAGGAGAGCTGTGACTCACTACCGAGTTCTGACTCATGCCCCACCTCTCGTAGAGACTGAATTAAATACAAACAAATATAACAAGACGCGAACATCTAGTTATTATGTTACCTACATTGTGTACAAACTGCTCCAATATTGCTGATTTATGGCATAATAAACAAAATGTATAAAATCTAAATGCAGTGTAAATACAAACATGCAGTTTCAAATGATTTTATTGAAGTGCCTAAAAATGTGTATGTGGTCTTGTTTTTCAGTCAAGATTTGAAAGTTAAACGGTTTTTATTTTATAACTAAATTCCGCCCCGTGGTTTCACCCACGTTCCCCGGGGATCTTATGTTTTCCCGGGATAAAAAGTAGCCTATGTTCTTCTCCATACCATAGGCTATCTGCATACCAAATTTCATCGCGATCGGTTCAGCGGTTTAAGCGTGAAAAGGTAACAAACAAACAAACTCACTTTCGCATTTATAATATTAGTTAGGATAGTTAGGAATTGGATTAGGATAATAATAATAATAAGCCCACGGCCTTATGGCCAAGAGCCTCGATAAACACCTCAAGAGGCTCGCGCTAGGCGGCTGGATCAAGGGCCAAATTCAGAAGGCAGTGCTCCTGGAGACAGCTCGCATAGTGAGGAAGTTCCTCTCTCTGGAGCCTTGACCATCGGTAACTAGGACCCTGTTCCCGATACCGGTGGGAACTGTTTTTTTTATATTTTTAAATGTATTTTTTTATAACTTATATTTAAAAATGTAATTTATAGGAATATATTTTAATAAATGGTATAATAATAATATATTATACTAGCTGTCCCCCGCGGTTTCACTCGCGTAGTGGTTTAAAAAATAGATGTTGACCGATTTTCAGACCTACCTGATATGCACACAAAATTTCATCAAAATAAGTCGAGCCGTTTCGGAGGAGTATGGTAACTAACATTGTGACACGAGAATTTTATATATTAGACTAGCTGACCCGGCGAACTTCGTACCGCCTAACTGTCGTATCTTTATTTTTTTTTTCCAACATTATGTACAAAAAGCAGCTTGATTCAAACTTGCACCATTATTAGTTGAATGTCGCGCTCCACGGGTCTGTCTTAACCGAATTCTTTCACGTTCATTGCGATCTTCACCTTCCTGGGCAGTACGATTTGATTGATAATTAATTTGATTCGTTGCATTTCGGGTTCTTCTGCCTAAATTTGTCCGCCGCCTTATAGATGCACAGCAAAGAGACGATTACATTTTAAGTGACATTTTACCACAGACAATTTACATTTTACCATTGACAATTTAATCGTATAAATATTGTCAAATATTGATATTAATATTTATACGATACTAAAGTCACTCAATTGTTTTGCCTTCCTGGAACCTCTCCACGAACACTTAAACTTTATGGTAAGGTATTAAAGTTCAAATTGACTTTTAAGTATTATTACGAATCGATTGTATGGGAGTATAGAAAAGTGTTGTTTTTAGACCTTTTTAGGCAATTTTTTAATTTTTTCTCTCCGTAAGAATCATCCTCGTACTTCAAGGAATATTCTAAAAAAAGAATTAACAAAATCGGTCCACCCGTTCTTGAGATTTGCGCTTAGCAACACATTCAGCGATTCATTTTTAGATTATAGATAGTTAGGATAGGATTAAAACACAATTTTTCTCACCTATTGTAGAAACTAAAAAAAATAAGATATCTCGAAACACAAAATTAGGTAACGTACATAAAAATCGTATTAACATTTTTTTTATCATATATGAACTGATTTTAAACAAATATTAAATAAAAACCTTTACATAGCTACTGTTTTCCAAACAACACAAATTTAAATATTTACGTTAGTTTCTAAATAAACAAAGGATAAACGAACTAGAAACAAGCCCGTTACAATTTCGCAGTAAACTAGTCGCACCTTTGTATCAATCATTATATCTCCTATTGTAGTTGCGAGATACATAATGCATCGTATTCTTTTCTTACGCCCGCTCTCAACAACTGGACTCAATTTATATTTCATTTCATTCAATTTAGAACCCAACAAAGACCCTACATAATCGAGTTGCAGCAATCACAAAGCTATAAATCAAAATAATTTGGTGTGTTTGGAACAATTAAGGGACCTAATAGGAGAGGCGGAAAATCCGAACGTGTTTGTAGGTTCCGGAGTTTAATTTTAAGTACATACCCAAAGTGAAAAATGGGGGACATTTTTACAAGTCTCTGCTACTATTCTATGAGCGAGTTAATTGAATGCTTCATGATTTATTAGGTTCCAATGTAAAATTGTATTTATTCTATGTACCTACCATATATGAGCCAAAACATTTTTTTTTTTACTTTGTATAGGCTTGTGTTTGACCACAATCTCACTATGGTATAGGTGATGATGTGGCCGAAGGTGGTGAGCACACAAAGCCTATACGGATCTGGCTCTCAAGTGCAGCTGCCGGAACACACCAATAGACCGTTTTTCAACTTGAGGGTGGTAGCCAGCCAGGCGGGTACTACAAAGTACCCTACCACCGTGCAAAATATGAAACAAATGCATCATAATATGACTGACACAACTTTGATGGGTCGAAATTGATTAAGGTTTTGATTCAAAGCACGATACGCAACGGTAAGCCAATTAAGCCGCCGCAAATCGTAATGAACCTTTAATGACACGCGAGACGAATACTAACAAATTGTGAGGATCCGTTGCAATTTCTGTTTATTTTTCGTATTAAATTAACAAATAGGGCAAGCAATGGATTACGTTCTATATACACTAGATACTTATGTCGTAAAACAGACGATAGTGCTAGACACTATTACGTTTAAACTCAGTACCTACAAACACCACGTCTTTATTTTCATTTATAATATAATTTAAAACTTTTTTTTTGTTGTTAAATAAACGTAAACTTTTTGATTCTTTTATATATGAATAGACCCGAATCAATCTAATCAAGTGTTGGGATCTGATGAAGATTGACGCGAATTCGGAACAAAGGAGGCACATGTTCTAATCGTGATGTTTGTCGCTCACAGCTTTATTAGCCCCTGCCCAAGATTGCGGTCTCCAATTTAAAATGGTCACGTGATTTATTCGTGACGTTACACAAATTGCAATTGTACTACTTGCAATACTGCTACGCTGTGATAGCTGAACGGATTTTAGTGAAAATTGGTACATAGAGATCATCCTCGAATAAAACATAGGCTATACGGTTCATTCCAGGAAAACATGAACCCTCGGGAACGCCACTAAAACCGGGGGCAGAAACTAGCATTCATTAATATCTATACCTGTATTTGTTATGAAGAATGAAAAATAAATATGTCGGCGAAGTCATTCAAAACAATGGAAGGCTGAAATTGAAAACATGACTGTGATGTTCAAACAGTTACCAATAGAACTGTGAATTTCAAAACACATTTGGATCATTAGTTGCATTGACCGCAGCAGCTTTAGAAACACAACCAATAAATTTCCATACACATATATATTGGAATATATCCAATGGTATCAGCAGACTATACATTTTGTTTGGATATATCCCGAGGCCACGCGTCGTGTACATAAATCATCGTGCACAAACAAACAGGCTGGTTCTCGATTAACAATAATTTCGTTACCATTTGGAATAAATCTAAATTAAAGCAGCGACGGGCGACGCTTCTTAATTGACACGTCGGGTTACTGGACCGTGTTCTACTGTGTAACACGATATCCATGTGCTTACTAATTACAATGTGACAATCTGCATGTCTATTGAACGATCTGAAGTATGGCCAGCTGGCAGGCAACACGACTAGCTTCTAACTTCATTCTTATAAATAGAACCGGTTGTTTCTGAAACATTTATGACAACAAGCATTCAATAGGGTAGTTAGTTGCCTGTATTCAAAATAAATTATCAAACACTAACCGATGTATAAAACATAAAAAAGGGGAAATCACGATTATTTAATTAACTTTATCCTTTTTAAGATTTTTAATGACCAATCTAACCTTAAAAAGTAAAGCATGGTGCTATATAATTATGACGTCACAAGCATCCTATTACAAAACTCCATATAAACCTATCGTTTTGAAATTTCATACAATGTAGCTGATTTGATGGCAGTCAACATCCCAGTTACTGTGAATAGCGGTGACAAGGCCTCTGTCAGCTGTAAATAGCCTCATTTTAAGAAAATTTTAAGTAAATGCACTATAATTTTTTTCATTCCATCTTTAGTCACCGCTTCGGAAACACAACGGGGGAAACAAAAACTCATTTCCATGGGTTCGTTTTGTTTGCGTTAATGCAAGAACAACGGCAGGGGTTTTCGCTGGGTCCCCTTATAAACGATTCGGGCAGAGAGGACCGTTTCTCATATCGCTTTGGTTGCACGGAATTAAGCGGATGCTAGCCGTCCAACCGCGCGGAAAAGCCAGGGAAATCCAATTTTCACTACCCGATCCATATTTCAATTCAAATAAGCGTTATTGTTTAGCCTTTACAAATAAGCACTCAAAGTTTTGTATCAGTTGACTGCAATGGAAAATTCACTTAGGTTATCCTACTATACCTACTTAATTTAGCGATACGTTGCTTTTGTACTGTTAAGTAACTAACAGGACTTATTCAATCCTGAATTCAAGTAGTAAGTTCTAACTGTTACCTAAATAGTTAATTTGCTAGATAATTAAATCAATCTACATCGACTAGTTTTTTACCAAGAATTCCGTTATAGTACATTTGATGAATGCTCCCGAATAAGACATAGAGGTAATAAGACCAAACATGTAAAAAAAGAAAAGAATCGGATGATACAACTTTTGGCATTCTGATGTATATACAAAGCAATTTCAGAACAGCCTCGGGCATGTTGATTCCACCTGTCCACGATCCAAACATACCTGGAGTAATTTATTCGAACCTGTTCGCTGACGGCCTGTGGCGTGGATGACGTCACTACCGCAACTTTTCGCTGTTCAAACTACGCTGGACTTTTTATCAGTTGACGGCTTTTACGGGTTGGGTTATGTGATTGACATATCGAAAAGGTTTAAATTTTACAGTATTTTATTTATTTAAAATAATGACATAATATTTTTCAGTTAATACTAAAACGGTAGTTACTCATCTCAAAGATCCAAGGAGGCATTAAAATTTGATAAACATCGTGATTCACCTCGGCATCCAGGAGTAAATTATATAGAGACCAATAATTCGCACGGGTATTCAAATAACATCTTCACCCATTGATTTATTTTTCCTACTCATAAATCATTCTCATCAATGGATTTTTTATTTATATTCTGCTAAAGAAAAATTGTCACGGCAAATCAAAACAAAAGGCTATTCGCTTAAAATGCACGCACGATGTTAATCAGGAAATTCCCACTAAATAGTAGCATTGTGTTCATATTTATGACGAGCGATCCCCCACTACTTTGTTTGCGATAAAATAATGTTCGTAAACCGGATTTAGATCGATATTACAAAGACTATAGATGCAATACATTTTATTGCAGGTTTATTATATCTAGATACTTTACGTTTATTTGACGTCTCTCAAAATTATAATTTTGTTATTAAATTTTCCCAAGAAATCCTTCCGCGCAATTAATAAAGAGTATAAGTTCTCGTTTTCTTATTAATTTTAAGTAAATATAAGGAAATATCACTGAAATATATTTACTACCTAATCATACGGATATATAAAAAAATCCATGAAATTATTTCAAAAACGGATATTTTATAGAGCAAACACGGTTAATTCCGAACTATTGCCGACAAAAAAATATATAAATGCAGTTAGTTCCTGCCGCGGCCAGGACGTCTGAACGGAGAGCCCCTCCGTCTTCCGTTCCTCCCTAACTACTTCCTTTGTATAATTAGCTAGCTAATAAGTCTCTCTTTGAAATATTCAGTGAACAGGGCCCCGGCGAATGTGAATGGAGCTGTCAATAGTGATTACAGACCCTCTCGCTGCAGAGTCCATCGAGAGTGGGTGTGCTTTTCTCAAACATACTTTTAGTATTAAGTAGATATGGGAGTGGGGTAGTAGATACTTTGAATTTACATCTTTTACTTTTTTACAGATGACTATTGGAAATATCCTTTATTACATATTATTTCTTCAATTATAGTTGATGTAAGTCAGAAAATTTAACTTGGTAGTTTTTTAATTAAAATTCCTGAACTTTTAGCATTGTTTTCAAAGTTGCCTATAAAGCCTATAGTTTCGACGTTTTAAAGTAGGTAGGTACACTAAAATGATGAAAATTTAAGCATTTCTTTTTATTTAGGTTATGCGATTGCACTGTCAAAACTAGCTGTTGATCCTTCTCTCTCTTCCTCATATATATATAGCAGTAAACTAAATAACTAAACAGAGTATGTTTATCTTTTTATAACTCCTTTTTAGTACCTATTCTTATACTCGGTATTCCATCCCTAATGTAGCAATAAAATACTGTTTACATAATCGACAATAATAAATCTCAATCCGCAATCCATTTGTTTATTGCACATCCATCACTTTACCCAACACTTTATAAAGAAGAAATAGTGTATACTGAAGAGGGTGCATTACTGATGCACTCTTTGCAAACAAAAACAATACCGCAGTAGATGGGGGAGAACTGATAACTGATATAAATATTATTTCTTTTCCCACTTCCCTAGATGAATAAACATGGAACTAATGATGGAAAATAAAATATTGATATCACTATATTGATGAGATGAAGTAGGATATTAAAATCGCCATTAATATCGAAAATAACTAATACAAAATTATCAAAGTTTTCCACATTTGCCAGAATACAGTAAAGTTTATCCAAACAAAGCCAATCTACGAGTGTGTTTATTCTTACCCGATTTAATTAAGCGTCTCACTACCCTTAGCATGTTTGTTTATCAAATAATTTAGCATTCAGCCTCATTTTAACCCCATGACGCCAGTGGCTCGGGACAGGCGTCAGACGCGTGCAGGTTCGATTCCTCATACATATTCAGTTTGTGAGGACGCGTCGGGTAGCTCGCATGCGCTACTAATGAAGCGCCCTCTGTAGAGGTATCTTGTCAAATGCATTGGTTTGAACTCCTTTTGTACACATAAAATTAGGTTATTACGTGAGGCCTTTGTTGATATAATTTGAAGGGAGCAGGTTAATGTCGCGTACGTAGCATGCAATAAACACCCTTATACTCATTTAAGGTTTTCATTATTATGTGCTTCCATTTGGTGTGATTATTTATCTTCAATTTTAATGTCGTAATGATCACTTTTGTATTCCATTAGGCGTAGTTTTTACTTTCTAAATAGATATTAAGTACTAGGAGAGTTTATCAGCAAAAACACATATTATACACACTATGTAAAGTGGGTAAAGCAATAAAGCTATGTAAAAGTTACTTGGTACCTATTATTATTTGATTAAGACTTGTGGCAAATAAATAGAAAATAAGTTGTATTAAGATTCAATACATTTAGATTTCTAAACTAATTTACAAACGTCAATATAAAAATCTTCCACAAGATATCATTATGTAGTTCCGTGATAAAGACTATATGAAATGTTTTTTCATAATGTTAAAATATAAGGAAAATTAAGCGCATTACACTAACATAAAAGGCTATCGGTGTCCGCATCTTTCCCCACTTTTCCGGATCGCGGGAGAAAAGTAGGAAAATGTTGAAAACGCGAGGGTGGTGACGCGGTTAATGCTCCTGATATTATTATTGTAGCCAAAACTTCGGAACGAATCCAACAGTCGCAGCAAAAATCACTTGTGATGTTAGAATTAATATGTTGTTTTTTTTTTTCAAAATAAGGTAATTAGCTAATTAGTATTAAGCAGGTAATGCTTTGTAAATAACACGATGAGAATATGGTCACAAAGGTATCATATTTAAAGTAAGATAAGAATTAAACCTAAGTTAATTCTTAGAGTAACCTAAGTAGAGAGAAGAGTAGAGCAAGTAGTATTTTTCGTGAGCTTATACACTCGTGCGATCTCGACTAATTCAATATTATTCATTTATTGTTTAGCGGCTGCCTAATCCACAACGCCTATTTAAATTCAATTCCAGCACTTTGTTCTACAATGGTATCCCTCGCAGGGAACAATCGCCTGCGGGCGCGTTTAGATTGAAATTTTCATTTTCTTCTTAAAAATAACCGCTTTCACCCCGGGCCACCCTGTTAACCACTGTCGAACGGATTTGCATGCACAATTCTTTACTTCTCAACTTTTTTACAAGAGCTAAAGCAATATAAGTAAGCAATACTTTTTTTTCATTTAGGTACACTTCAAATAATTTATACCAAATAAAAACTTTTTAAATTTCTTGTGTGTATTGTTTTCACATATGTACATTATTAAACAGTTACGATGCGACAATAATTGTAAAATAATAATATAAAAGAAAAGTTAGGTAGGTACCTCTATAGTTGTTTTCCCAGACTCTTGCCATTTCATTAGATGTTCACCTTTCAAGGACCATCCTGGAGCGTAGCTGATGAGTCCCCCGACACCCGCGCTGGATGCTCCCCCCTTAGAGCCGGTAGCTACGTCACTTGTCCCCTCTGTTTTTGACTTTTTGGGACTCGTCTGAAGCCGGAAAAAGCTTCGTCCGTGAATCTTACAACTTTTCGAAGGGGAGAAGAAAAATGAGCTCTTCTTAGGTGATTTTTCTCGCTCGTCGCTCGATTTAGACGTCGATGCCGGTGTTTCGTCGATAGATGCATCTTGAATATCGTCATCGATCGCATTTCCACTACCACTAGGTTTGGGTCCTGAGTTCTCGTCAGCGACAAATAATAATGTTCTTTGTACGAATGGCGTAGCCTTGTTGTAGAACTCGTGAGGCTCGGGTACTTTGAAACTAGCCGGGATAGTTGTTCGATGTGATTTTGAAAAACGTCGCTCCATGTATTTTCTTGCCATGTCATGCCAAACACATCCTAAATTTTATTATTTTACTTTTTTTATATTACTGTTGACAATCATAAATTTAAAGTTAACATGTATTCATAAACATTTTCAAAAGCGATTTCTCAACCGTTTCTCTAATTGCTAAACCTTGCAACAAAAATCGACGAAAATAGTGAAATAGCGAAGAATTTACAGAGCTGAATAAATCTACACGGTCCCCTCAACATTGCTAGATAGGCGGGTGTTTCGTAAACTATACAAATACCCCACCTGGCAGCAGAGAACTGAGTCAACTCTTACTGGAAATGGTATCACTTATATGATTTATAGGCTTGTGTTTAACCGTAATCTCACTATGTTGAGTGATCATGTGCTCGAAGGTGGAATACACATATCCTATATAAAATGGATGTAATGGATCTCAATCCGCCAGAAAATACTGGTAGGTGCTTGGCGACAGATAGGTGGTAGCGAGCCAGATGGACACTACAAAGAGTATTCTACCATTGTCCTAAATTGTAGATTTTATAAATATATTACAATATTATTTATCAGTTTATTAAGACACTTCTAATTCCTCACCGTGAAAGTCAAAATTAGTTATGGCAATGTTTATAAATATTGTAGGTACTGGTCCTGAATTCAATAATTGGGAAATGGGGACTTCTAGAACTAAAGACTGACTTTTTAAATTATGTTTAGCAAAAAAAATATTTACGTAGAAATAAGCAACACTTTGTAACTTCAGTCATTTGAAACCAACTGTCAATAAAATATCCCATTGTTCATGCTGAAATATCTAATTCTTATCATTTCTTTTCCAGTATTTCTGTTACTCTAGCTTCCAGCGACGGGTTGCAAATTTCACGCGGAGGCTTTACTCGCCCTATCGATCGCTGTGCGTGGGTAAACATCGCCGCCCTAACCTTATGCGTACAAATTATACTGCACTCACATTGAACCATTCCACACTAGTAATAAGGTTCATATTGCGTAATTTTAGAGTACAATTATATTTGTTTAATTTGTCTCGGATGATATAGGCTTCAAAGTTTTCATGGAGTCTACTTTTGGAAGAATTTTTGTTGGACTGAATATTAACAGACCAAAATTTCTTATGTCATTGAGGTCCGTTTTTACAGTTGTCTGAAAAGGGTTTTGAAAAAAACTTAATTTATAAAATTTAAAGTGGTTTAATTCTGTTTTATTTTTTCAGCAGTGTATTATAATGATACAATACAATTGTCACTGACGCGTTTCCTAAGCAGTTAAGTAAGAATGATTAATTTCCTGTTACATTCACGACGGCATAATTTCCGAAACAGTAGAGACGCCGTAAAATAACAATCGTTGTGAAAGTAAACACGTAGCCCTCTATTTTGTTAACACGCACTACACTTCACGGCAATCAAAATGACAGAGCCAGACTGAAATTTAAATTATACTCCAAACTTTGGCTTTCAAAATTACTTATATGTATACCAACAAGGCAATACCAGTATTATTATTTAGTATGTTGTAGTTGTACTCCCATCTTTTTATAGTCTTTGGCGTAATTGACGAATTTACATTCTCGTGATAAAAAAAAACTTCATGAAAATATGCTTTTACATTTTCCCGATGCGCGATGGCTAGTACCTAAACAAATGTACAGTTATATATTCATTTTGACACCTTGGTACATACTAATCCGTCAATTTCTAAGTTTTTATTTTCTAAGATAATACTTGATTAGTAAAGTGTCGTCCACTTGACTACTTGATTAAAATTTTCATTAGAATTGATTGTTTACAGTAATACAATTTCTTCCTAGCTATCTTTCGACGCTTCACAATCGGTGCAATTAAAATTTGTCCAGATACTTTCATGTATTTTTTTTTATTCTAACGTAACTATTTACTTACTAAGCAATAAATTTCATAAAGGAATAATATTACAGTTAGAAAATCTAAGGTGTAAAATGTAATATAATATCTATACATAAAAGCGAAATACCACTCACTGATTAATCATGAAATAACAAAAACTACAATACCTACGAAGCTGAAATTTGGCAGATAGGTTTCTTATAGGGTAATTACCTACCTTTAATAATGAGGGTATATATAACTCACTTAAAAATAATTTTCCAAAATAAAAAAGTAAAAATAAAAATAGTGGGTCGCGGGTGAAAAACTTAGTTAACTATAATATACAGATTTGTCGTCCCTATTTTTGTTGGGAACATACAGCATTTAATCAATTTATAATACTTTATACTGTCACTTAAGTTAAATTGAAACCACTAATTTTCAACCTTATCTTACGCAATCGCGTAATTTAACATACATAAGTTATTTCTTAGACTCATATGCCCTAAGCCTAATATTCACTTATCTGTAAGCACAGCATGTAACCTCAAGTTGTACCGGAACAAGATACCTAACTGCTCTATTTTATCTCGTGCGGTTACCGTTTGACTCCGAAATCGTGACTGCGATTATCTGTATCGGTACAGGCGGTCAATCGCCTATAAGCCGGGTCCGAATGACCCCCGAGTTATTGTCGCAGTGAGCTTTGATAACTGGACGCTATGGATTGGGAATGTTTTACATTATATTTTGGTGTTTTATATACGTAAGTATGCAGGAGGTATACTTACAGGCAATGATAGCTAGTGCCGTCGAATCCTACAATGAGCTTAAGCATTTGGAAAACATGGTAAGGGGACCATAGCACGGTGGTAAGGTACTTTAAACCGTTTTACCCTACCTAATTGTGTGCTACATACCTTTGGCCACATCATTAATTACCTGAGATTGTAGTGAAACACAAGCCTATAAGGCTACCTATATATTTTAGCAAAGTAAAAAAACAGGGATGACTCACAAAAGTATTTTTTTCGAAACCTTTAATAGATTGCTAAACGCTAAACAACTTCTAATTTTAATATTAAAACATTTCATACAAAAGATTAATTTTGTGCGCAAAATGTATGAAAAGCTGCTTTTTTCGGTTACGATAGTATTTCATCTGGAACTATCCACCGAGTATAAAATTTTCTTTCAATTACTGTCTTATAACAGACATTCACTGAAATTTGAAACATGGAAGGAATCTTTATTTAATAATATGGGTGGATATTGAAAGAATTTTCAAGAATTTGACTATTATATTAGTGAAACTACGCGGATGTGTATAACATAATAAGTCGCTGTCACATGAAAACTTTTCCTGAAGTAATGAATTTTAATTAAAATATCGGGAACAAATATCTATGAGATTTTGACTTCATCACATCACGTCACGATTGAAACAAGTTACCTACTATCCAAACAAACATTCGATCCGGGATATTCCCAGTCGATTTTCTTACTTTTTCATAAGATACCGCACCCCTACACCTACATGTCCCCAGTTTCTTTGTAAATAGCTTTCCGATTCCACAGACGATGCGGGGGGAATTATTACATTTCGATGACATGACGAATTCAAGATGACACACACGAGGGGACCTCACACTTGACCTCACGATACACGAGTAATATAAATAAATATTTACGTGTAACTAACTCACGCTGGTGTGTACTATCCCTTTATATTGAGTAAGTTATTACTTTTTAGCGGTTCTCAAAGTAGGTACTTAGGTGAGATAAGTTTCCAAAGTATTTTCAATTCGTATTCAGATTTCTGCATAGTATCTATAGAGATATGCGATTATAACTATGTAATCAATTGAATTCTATGTTAAGCAGTTACAATAATATGGTGGTAAATACAATAATAGCAAAATTGGAGAGCGAGATATTTAAGAATTTCCGATCTTCCGCACGCACGGGCAGTTCAATGAACGAGCAGTACGTTTGGTAGATGTCAACAAAATAAACAGAAATAATGGTGAGCTATAGAAACTACGGCGGCATCGAATCGAAAATAGACCGACACCCCATGTGCTTCGCGCGAACTTGACAATATACCCACGTGTTTATTTTTAACACTATCTTATTGTGTTCGGAAATAGTAAGGAAATAAGAGTTGAAATAGTCGCCGATACTAGGAAACACTTTATCTTACGCTTCAAAAAAGTACCTTCTAAATGGAAATTCCGAGGAAGATTTGTGATGTCAAATATTTATTACTCAGACTCGAACTTCAAAGGTGATTTATCTTATTTGACGAATATATTGAAATTTATATCAAGAAAACAAATTGCCTGTGATAAATTACAATCGTGAATAAAATTTTCCATTATTATATTAAGCTAATTAAGTGTGAAAAAGGTTTTATTTTATTCTTAGCTGGCTATTTTGAATCGTCAACAAACTTTTAAATCCCAAATAGATTATAAAGTTAAAGTTTTTCAATCATACCTTTATTTTTTATAGCTCCAAAGCTAAGAAAATAAAGTATGAAATACAGCAGCTTATAATTACAACCCATGTGAGAAGGCCGAAAGGTTTAATTAAGACGTCGCCTCAAGTAAAACCGAATTAAGTTCCACGGAGCCCTGGGGACCTGTCGCGAGGGCGAATACGAATAACTGTCGTAAGTTAATGCGGTAGCCCGCGACAACGCCCCAATATGAGTTATTGTTGTGGCTCACTGGGTAAGTAGGATGAACATGATTTATTACCATGGAAAACTATTACAGTGAATGTAGATAAAGCACCTCACTTCCCACTTTAAATATATTGCTGTGCATGAGGTAAAAAATATATATAATTACACTAGTTCAAATTCAAATTCAAATTCAAAATCATTTATTCAGTTTAGGCCCTAATAAGGCACTTATGAACGTTACAATTGATTCTACCACCGGTTCGGAATACACTTGGACGGAGAAGACTCCGTCAAGAAATTCAGCAAGGGAGTTTCAGTATGATATTACATCTCATAATACCTTATACTAATATCATCTGATTAGGTTTTGTATAGTGTGGTGAAATTAGAAATATCGCAGATATTAACTTCTTCCAACAGTGAAAACCGTATCAAAAGCCATACATACATTTAACAGTAAGAATTTCCTATTTAATATTTTTTTACTAATCTATAGGTACGATGCAGTATAGCATCGTCAATAAGTTAAATTGATATTTTTAAAACATATAAAAGAAAATTACACTATAATGTAACGAAAGATCAAAATCATGCAAAATAATGTTAGCTACGTCTCGCTAAACACGTTTTAAATAAGTTCGTGTAGTATTCTATTTACATTAGCTTAGTAGAAAAATATTACATGAAAAAACGACATGTTCGTTTTAACAAATATTTAAACTGAAATAGAAATATTTCAGTTTCGCTGTTATTAATTTATATTACTGAAGGCACCATGAAGGTAGTCTTAAAAAACAGGCAATTCATATTTTATAATCAAAGTTTTCGTTCCATTTATATAACAAATAAAACCTGGCATGCTTTGCTTTTAAAATACTAACTATTACTAACTTCAATATTAGGTAAAAATCTTAAACCTCACTCATTATTCACGATATGGGCCCTCACATGTGTACTAAGTGTAAGTTATACGTGCACGTCGAGGCATTACTTCAAATCAACACGTGATTAGAATGCAAATGGATGACCCTTTGCCGCTGGACGTGGTAGGCACCTGCCAATTATGTGATTATTAAGCACTATGCAAAGGGACAACGTGTTACCTACATGGCTATATCCCTTCCCTTTATTATCTGTGGAAATTATAAATTTACGTAAATCATTAGCTATTGTGTGTATAAATCTGAATTTATTAAACCACTGCCAATTATTTATTGGGTAATCTGTTTTCTTCAGACTTCTTTTCTCGCTTAAATCGAATGCAGGGCCTCTCACCTCATATCGAACTATTAGCTAAGTAGCTATTGAGCCAATTTCTACGTTAACTAAATTTGTATATACTCAATAGCTTTCAATTACCTAAATTCCCACTTTTTTTAGTTCATCGCTATAAAATTAGTGGTAAGTAGGTAAAAATGTACATTTTTTAGAACTGAAATGTTTTGTAGTTCAACATAAGAACAAGATAAATCAACCTAAAACTTAACTACTTGAAATACGTTCAATTGTATTTGAAAATTGATGTTTGTAGGTACTTACTACAATATCTTTAGGATACCGTAGTACAAACCACTACGCTACCTACATGTATGGTAATATCCTTCCTAAATACTATAATCCCGCAAACACAGCACAATATTGTAACCTCGTAGCTATATGTAGATCTCTACAAAAGGTCATTGAGGCGGTATCAGTCAATTCTAAATATCTGTGGGCTTAATGAGTCGGATCCCTGTCTGTAGTCCGGAACTGTGGCGCTTCTCGCCTACGTATCCGGTCTCTATGTTTATACAAGTAGAAACGTACCGTATAGAATATTCCTAGAATTATATTTGGTTTCATATTTTTAAAATGACACGAAACTGATAGATCCATGAACAGAATAAAAAGCTTTCATGAATTTTAGAGTAGTTTTTATTAACAATATTCATAACTAAAATAAATGATACAAACGACAAAGACTTATCTAACAACCTTCAATCAATTAATTTAATTGTTTAGAGTACCTAAGAGTGGATGTAACTAATCACGCGGTTCCCTAACAGTATTAAATTAATAAATAATCTGATTGTGTGCGGGTTGCGTGTGTAAGGTCGGGATTAAGGCTAAATGCAGACGGTACGAGTCGCTGGCGTGCGGGTGGCACCGTGCGGGGCGCTAATCGCGTCTGACATGTTCCTGATGAGATCTGCCGTCCATACATATGTTTAAATTCACATTATTGTTTAGCATGTTGGATATAAATTGTTGGGTATAAGTCGTGCCTATAAAATTAAAAGCTACCTACTACATACATAGAGATTATATTAGAGAGTATTTAGATCTAAGAATGTCTAGAATATCTAGAAAAGCTTCTCTATGGGTCTAGACCTAATTTAGAGACCATAGAACTGAAAGATTTTCGACGATCAAGACTCATTTTATAAATAGGTTTTTACTAAATATAAAAAGTACCTACATAGCGTACTCTAAAACAACCGGAAATATTTATTACCGAATAAAGACACAGCTACGTCATTCCATTTCCTATTCATTACAAGCTTATATGACATAAAGTTTTTGTCATTAAGACCACCTACGCAAACCTGTGCCATTGACCTTAACCATAAGATTCCTTAACTTAAGATCAGGGGCAGTTGGTAGTCTGTGTCAGCTTTAGCTTTATATTTGAGTTTATGTATGCTAATTAATTGAAAAATATCATACACAAAATATTGTAAATAGAATATGCATGGGATCCAATCACAGAAATGATACAATTTTATGATATAACTTAACATTTATAATATTTGCCTGTATTTAGGGGAAGTAAAAATGCTCCACAACAAAATAAATTAACTGTCAAGAAATCGCAATTGAAAGTTCCACTAAGACCCTAAAAGTAATAACTTATTATTAGATGTAAGTCAGTAACATCTTGTTTTCTGCAAAACGCATAATATTTCACAGTTAAAAAAAAAACAAATTGACATGCACCCAAAATATACACTGTTTACGCCAAAAGTTCCGAAATCACTTTTGTTCTAAAACGCTTTTCGATGATACACGATGTACTACGTTACTACACTACCTTACAAGTCCAGATTTAAGCTTTTCTGAGAAATTTATTCTCAGATAATGTTCGTTGATATCGCGTTCCCGCCTAAACGTGAAGGCTTTCGCGGCGGGCGGGCGATCGTCCTTCTAGCGGGGCGCACGGTACGCGACTGGGGCGGATCGATCCCGCCCTGCCGCTGCCAATGCCGCCGGCACAACCATCCACGTCCCGCGGGGATGCAGATGCACGCACTGTATATAAAATCTCGATGGATGTGGCTTCAAGATCTTTACCATACAGTCGAGCTGAATGGTGAGATTTAGAAATTCTTAGTACAATAAGTAATCCACACAACACTCACTATACAATAATCAAAATCAAAATAGTAAGTAAAATGATATACTTACATAATAATAATTGCACATTTTATTTATAGCCTACACAGGCTAAATCAACCTACCAAATCTAAAAAAATATGTCGTAATCATTTGGAAAAAGCGAGCAATTCTTATTCTAGACTAGCATCCGTCCCCCGGTTTCACCCGTGTTCCCGAGTGTTCTTATGTTTTCCCGGGATTAAAAGTCTAGCTTATATCCGGGGTGTCAGCTACCTCCATACCAAATTTCATCAAAATTGGTCCAGCCGTTTGAGCGTGAAGAAGTAACAAACATACAAACACACAAACTTTCGCCTTTATAATATTATAAGTGTGATATTCATTCAAAACTTACTCAAACCATTTATTCCATAAAGCTTCTCGTACTACAAACGTATACAGCATACGATGCCGCTTTTAGATCTTCATGCATCGGTAAGGATACAAATTGAATAACTCTGAGAAGATCTACGAATTCGGATCTAAAGTACGATGGGCCATCTATTTGAGGTGACTGTCCCTTTGAATATCGGATTGAGTTACTCAAAGTGCGGGTTGAACGTATTGGACGGTATTGCCAATGTCTTTTTTGCGTACACTTTGGCACAACAATCCATTTTAAGTTAAGACTCCGATTTTTTCTCATTGATTTGAAAATCTCTACATTTTCTTTATAGATAGCATTATAGATATCGATTTCGCTTTTAACATTATATTTCAAAACCTATTTAAGGCTATGTTGCTCAATGGTAGAGACGTCGAATCACATGCTGAAGGTCGTTCCTACAGAGGACTTGAGCTTTCAAGTGAAGGAAAACATCTTGAACTGAAACTCAAAAACATTTTTTCATCATACCCATACGTGTGGGGTATCTATGGATAGGTCTTCAAAAATTATATTGAGGTTTCTAATATCATTTTTTTATAAACTGAATAGTTTTCGCGAGAGACACTTCCAAAGTGGTAAAATGTGTCCCCCCCCCCCCTTGTAACTTCTAAAATAAGAGAATGATAAAACTAAAAAAAACATATGATGTACCATGTACCATGCAAACTTCCACCGAAATTGGTTTGAACGACATTTAGTAAGTAGTTTTTTTTTAATACGTCATAAATCGTAAACCGCAATTTACCTTTCATTCAATCAACTCAAATATAAAAAAAAAATGGCAAAAAGCAAGGTCTTCCAGCACAAATAAAGGGAAAATTCCAAAAAAATTTAAAAGTTGAAAATTAAAGGGTGTCCCCATACATACATAGTTACACCAATTAATAAAGACCTCTGAGTTGTATGGGCGCTCATACAATTGAGAGGTCTAGCTTAATTGGCACCAACCTCAAATAAGGTAAATAAATAAAATTGTGCATTTCCCGTGATGGATGAACGATGGACGAAGTTTGTACGGAACCCTTGGTGCGCGAGTCCAACTCGCACTAGGCCGGTTTTTTTTAGTAGGTACCCGTTTGGCTGGCTACCTACTAAAATGAAAAAAAAAACTTGAAAATCTATCGCCAAACACCTATCGGTATGTTTCAACAACTGCTTTTTTCAAGGCTTTGTGTGCTTACCACCTTCGGCCATATCATCACTTACCATAGTGAGATTCTGGTCAAAACACAAAGCTAAACAAAGTTAAAAAAAACTTACAATAATGTATCCAAATATTAAAGTAATCCAAATGTTACATAGCATGAGTACGTACATTAAACATATATTTAAATACATATATGTATGCCAAAATGCTAAAGCAGAGCTCGAGAAAAAATTGTAGCGCACTTTATACATAATAACATGCAAGCACATGGATGCATTACCGTAAGCCTCACCTCTCGTAAGCCTTGAGAGGGTGCTTTGTATAGCCTCAAAGGATTGTTCCATTCAAGATGAAATTTCCACGAGATTTCACTGAGATATTGTTTTCAGGATCCACTTAATATATTCTATTTGTAGTATCAACTTTAGTGAAGATTATTATTTCGACACAAAATTGGGTTCCTCTTCAACAGTTTTTTTGCAATGATAGTTAAATATACACAGATTTAATATAAATTACAATAAGATAGACAATAGGTAATCAGAATTGACGCAAGTTGATTCCTTCTACTACCTATTTATGTTTAATCTGTTAATGGATGTCTAGTTAATGTTAATAATGAGTACAACCACCAAATACACGGAGTTCTCAGATTCCGCTCTTCATAATGGCCCACTCTTAGTTAATCACTAACTACATCCGACATGTGACTTTCCCGGCGCCGTAGAACCATCATTTGACTGATTGAGCCATTTTTAGCCGCGGCAAAGGAAGGGCAGCTTGCCTCAGAATAGCACGATCATACTAATTATCGCCCCCGTCATCTGTCACTACCGTCTACTTCAGGCATCAGAGGGGGGATCTAGATAAATTCAACTGCAATTTATATGAAATGTTACGCGCCGTGATAAAATACGATATAATATCTCCGGAATGGATGCTACAAATGATTATTTAATGTTAATTTGAATTGGGATGCTCTTCTGCTATTTTTGAGATTTTAACTTCTTAAGTATACTTAAAAATAAATCCTATCATTGAAGCAGATGGAACAGACTTGAAAATAATGAGGCTGAGATTACGACGTCAATAGCTTTCTGACTAATTAGTGAGAGCGAACGACTGTTGAAATATTTACCGTCCGACTTAATCCTCTTTCGAGTATAAAACCTACCAATTCACAAGTACTTAATCATAATAGGATATTCAATATTATAATTTTATAACCTAGTAATTTATTATTAAGTTACGATAACAGTAATAGTCAAATCCTATTACTTAGATAGATTGGATAGAGTTCATTAGACTAATTAAACTGATTCGGTAAGGATAACAGAAATAGACTATTTATATTTAAAGTAAATTTATATGTCATCCCATTAAAGGCGTAAAACAACGGACTGTCGCCGGAGCCGGCCATAACTCAAGAGGAAAGAAAATAATTTATGACTCCTAATCCCTAACAACCAGAATAAATAGCAGACCGGATACGAACATTACTGTCCTAAGATATGAGCTGTAAAGATTTTTAAAGTAAAATGATATAAGAATTACTTACCTATACGATTTTTTTATCCTTTCTCCAATTCCTATTTTTTTTGTTGTTGTTGTCGGTACTAGGAAAAACAACAACAAAGAATAGTAACATTCATTCAGTTTCGATTTTGAGTTTTTGACATGTGCAGCATGTTTTCAAAAACCCGACTGCGTAGAAAGTCACCTAATAATATGGAAACATATTATATCAGTATAATTTGCGTTCCGTTGTACGGAACATACATATTTTTTGTTTTCTTTTATGTGTGGCAAATAAATAAATATTATTAAATATTTACTGGTATATTACCTCAATATATCGATCATTGAAAAAGATTCATGTCTGAATGCGTTTTCACGAAACGGGCGTCGTAGTCAAGGGTGGTATTTAATAATGCATTTGGTTTACTTTGCGTATTTGCTGAGAGCAGAGGGTGCGCGGAATTACACCACCTCATACTTTATTAACCTCTGAAAAGTATAGTTTGCTATAGTCATTTACGAAATGGAGATAAATTAAAAAAATATACTAGATAGGTAAATATGTTTTAAACTTTCATGCTAAGAATGTTTGAATTAAGATGGCGGAAAGATGCTAAGTAGGTACTCTAGGCACAAATTTACTTAACTATTCCATCTAAACTAAAATTAACTATATACAGGTATACGGGTGTATTTATGAGTTAAAAGAAATATGAAAACGTCATAATATTTCATATAAAACAGAAATCACTCTTATATTTTTTACATCCCATTAAATAAATCAGCATTTGTTCTAAAGGACAGTTCTCATAAAATAGCTACGACATACGCAAGTTCCAGCACGATTCAAGCGTTCAAAATATTTACGGGCTCCTCGACTGATATATGAACCCGTACTTCCGGTGGATCTTACCGCCGTCTTCATGTCAATGGCAAATAGACATACATTTTTTTTTTTACTGTGTACACATCCATACATATTTCATTCTTGGTAGGTACAGCAATACATATATTTTTGACAAGCTAAATTACAAGGGAACGATTTGTGTCTGAAGTCTTAGAGATGAGAGTAGGTACAGATGCACCCTCATTCAATCGAGAAACCGGCATTATGGGGTCCAAGCTGTAACCGGAAGAAGTCGTGATAAAACCATAGATAGATTGACAATTAGTATAGTTGGAATAAAATAAATTTATGTCCATTTCATGCTTGGTAACATAATATATATTATGTATAAAAAAATGAATCCATATTTTCCTTGGTCACGTCATAACTTGAGAACGACTTTACCGCTTTCATTCATCTTTTTTTTAAGTGTATTTTCTAATACATTGTAGAAGGTGCTTATGGAAAGAAAAATTAAGAAAATTGCGCAGAAAATTGGAAAATTGTGAAACCGCGGGGCGGAAGTTAGTAACATATAAATATCTAATATAAGAAAATAATTTTGCAGGATAATTGGCATTAAAATGAGACCAAAATTAAATTTAATAAATTAAAAAAACAAATTAAAAACAACATTTTATAATTTAATTAAACTATTGTAAATAATACTTAGGTACGTTAAATATAAGGTCTATAGATCTTAGTATAATTGCTTTTATTTTACCAAATTAATGTAGTAATTCTATGCGATATAGAAAATCCTCTAACATCATGTCTAATAGAGGTGTAAGTCTGCAACTAGCTCAGTAATTAGGTTACAGTCCCTACACGGGCGTGAGCGGCGTACCAACACCGCCCGCGGGCCCACTTTGATTTCGCTCCAAAACCTACACTTTCCTTGCCAATTGCACATACCATAGTACCCCTATATATATATATATATATATATATATATATGTATATATATATATGTAGGAAAATATATATCTAGTAATAACTCACTACTATTTACGAGTGTCTTTACTCCAATTTACGTAATTTACCTACAGTTAGCGACCTAAATGAAAATAATCAACTCGAATTCGATGCCATTTTCTAATTTTGAACTAAGTTTAAGCCAGAAAGTGACAGGAATGTAACTTTCTCAAGATGCTAACTATGCACTATGCTTCGCTCGCTCTAAGAACGCAAATGACTCTGTTTTACATTATCAGTAAACTCACGTGTTGTTATAATACCTACGTCTTTCCTTGCTGAAAAGCTGAAAGTTACCCCCACCGAAATAAGTACCTTACCCCACGTCATTTCCATCGCCTAAATTAAGTGATGAAACATTTGCAGAGGCGGCGCGAGCGTAAAGCGTTTACCCGTTTACTGTGGAGAGCCCACTCAGGTAAGGACCGGGCCCTTAGCTTTTGGTGCACCTAAGTGTTTATACTCCTTACTTCACCCCCATCGTAGTCGCAATAGACGCTGGAGCTATTTTAATATTACATAACATTTTTGAAAAATAGAAGTCACTTTATGAATATATTTCTTATCAAAGTGGAGTTTGATAGAAGATATGACAGGGATCTAGAATACCTACTTAGGTGCGCATATAGTACCTACAGACAATAGACCAGCTTAAATGATTTATATCTAAGTAAAATTTGAAATAACTTTTATGATATATAATGTTACCTTCTCATTCAAAAAGCAACGACATTTTGGTAATTAGAAGCTCTGCGATCGCAATCAACTATAGTCGCATGAAATAAACTAGATGATAATGCCTCCAGAAGATTAAATTTCAATGGACTCCTAGTTCAGGGCAATGATCCAAGAACCAAGCATTATTATGAATGGAATATTCTGAAACTAAGGCATTCGCTTTAAGTATTTACGTATTTCTGTCACGTAACGTCGGTAATCAGGCAGCTGATTCTCACAGGTTGCATCGAATGCGATTTGACTAGCGATTGCACATTAATTTACAAATAAGACCACGAATGCATCGTAAGGCCCACTTATTGGACCGTTACATTTCTAAATTTTTAATATGATGTACTGTGAATATTAAATTTGCAATATAAGTGTAGGTACATACTTACAATGGTTGTTAGTGAGAATCTTAAAAGAGAAATCTCAAAGTAACATAAAATAAGAATAAAGTAACTGTCAACCGACTTTCTAGCGAAGCTACCCGAGACGCTTGATGAAAACACAAACTGCAAGATATTAGGTAGGTACTTATGTATAGACAACTGTCAATAAACCATACTTACTTATTGCCCTAAAAAGCATTTGACAAATGGTTACTAATGATAGCATCTATCGCCACACATCATCAAACACAAACAATAACGGACGGACATCGGACAATTTGTTAGCACCATCATAATTGCCCATGCACACACGAACATGCATGAATCGCCTCCATTACAAAAGTGAGCACCGTCCGAGCGCCACCGCACCGCGCCATCACTCCGTTTGTTATTTGCACTAAATGGACCCATTTGAAATTAACTGCACGACTGCTTCCGAATAATACGCCAGTGTGGAACGATATAGGGGAAGTGCTAATCAAATGGGCATATCAACAGGATAGAGGTAGTTTTTAAAGAAAATGGTTTGTGAATAGCGCAGTCTACCGGTGAATAGCTACAATACGATGTCAGTTTTTTCAAACTTACTTTTACGCGTGAACCAAGCTATTTAATAGCTTTAAATACCATAATTTTATAACGTTTTAGTTTTCATTGTTATTTTTGTAGATTAAAATGTTAAAAACATTTTTCCGTTAAATTTTATAAAAATTAAAGTTGTATCTACTTGCCGCTAGATGGCAGTATTTAAATGTTGGAATGCATTTAAAAATATATTACAGATGGCGCTACTGGTTTTCGTAAACTCTAGCATGTTAACCAACAGATTCTTACAGTTCACGTTTTTTTTAAGAAATCTCAATTAAAATGACATAAAAATAACGAATGGAAGTAAATATTACTCCGTACCGTTCCAAATGGCGCAAAATATAAAAATAATGGTGTATAAGTAGATAATATTAAAACATTTATAAGTAGCCGTAATCGAGCGACGCACTTCCAATAAGTGCATACATACAAAATACTGTTTTCTACCTCCTTTCACATTCAAGTAAAATAAATAAGGTGTTGCAAGCGTGCATAACCGCTTACCATCAGGCGGGCCGTATGCTTGTTTGCTGACAATGTACCTAGTATAAAAAAAAACTCACCTGAATTTGTTCAGCAGCCTTCTTCGCTAATCCCGGATCCAGAATAGTTATGTCCAAATCTGACGCACACTTTTTCGCTGTTTCACTAAATGCAGCTGCATTCACATAATATGCACCCCCCTTTTCACTAGATTCCACTGGAGAATTGGGCGATAGTATACCACTGTCTGTATCACTAACATTCGCAGATTTACGCACTAGCCCCGAATTTTCACCTATCGGCGATTTAAGAGGTATCCGCGATTTCTCACCACTTGGAGATTTTAAAGGTATTCGCGAAAGCCTAGTTTCGTCAGGCTTAAATCCTGTATTAGGATCGAATATAACGTAGTTGTCTTTATCACATCTCACTTTATTATTAACTGTTATTGTATATTTTTTATTAGGACTTAAATTTAAAAATGGATCTTCACTATCTACAGGGCTCTCAGGTATTATCGATTGTATTTTTGGTGTTATTTTTGGTACTGATTTGCCGTCAATCGTCCGTCTAACAACAGTATCATTACCAAACTTCAAACGAACGTACTCATTAGATATTGTTCTTCTTACTGGTGATGTCAGCAGAGGCGAAGGTTTGCTCTCTTGTAAAATCGTTTTATTATGAAAGAAATTAATCTTTGGTTTATCCATTGTCTTTGCCGGAGAAAAAGGTAATCTTAATTTTGAAGTAACTTTCTTTTTCTGATGGTGAGTGCTTAAATCTATACTCGTTCCCTGTATTGTACTTCTATAAACAGGTAACACGCTGGTTCTTTCTCCTGTTTTAATTGTTTCTTTTCTTGTACTATTTTTATCAATATCAAATGATTTATTGAGCTTTTTGATAGGTGCTGGATTTTTAAGTTTCCTATCTTTGTTTTTCTTATCATGATGTTCTTCGATAGCTGAAATAACATCACATTTTTCATGAACTGATGGTGTATCTTCTGATTTGATAAAAGTTTTGCTACGACCGTATAAAAATGTTTCATTTTGTGCTGCTCCAAACAAATCCTCGTCGAATGGATTTCCTATTAGACTATCTATAATTACTTCTACGTCACTGGACTCAGAGTTACTTTTTGATGATCTATTTTCATTGATGATGCAAGATATTCTTTGTTCTACTTCTAAAAGAGAGTCAGACTTCTCATTATCATCTATGCTCCTCGATGTTCCACTACCGGAATCTGATGGAGTTTGTGCTTCAAATATTGCTTCATGTGTCTGAACGGAGTGTTTAGTGGCATTTTCTGGACAGGACGAACGTCTTCTCTTAACTGTTCCGGTAGCAGCAGATGGAGAGTCCCAGTCTAGATTTTGGGTTAAACACTGAGCCCCACTCTTTTTGGAACGTCTTGGGCTTGTCATTATTGTAATTTTGCATTATTATATTATCAAGTTTCATTGATATTACAAAGTTTTTGAATAATCATTATAAGCTGTCAATACTGTCGATTATGTCTGCAAATGTTGAAATATCGACCGATAGTAAAATGGCAATAGGAAACACATTTTGGTGTATTAAACGAGCACATTCTGATCGTTAGTGGAATCAAACACGAACATGTAGCGATGCTCGATTGTTATCTAATTACAAACTTGACGCAAGTGCACATGGGACCGGACGCTATCTATACGTTATTTTCTCTAATGGAACCATTTGTTTTGTGTTCCTTTACACACTGAAAGGGTCGTAATTTGAAATGGATAATAGCAATAACTCACGACACTTCGCTTTCTATATGTTTACTGCACTAAATCAATACCTTTTAGCATTATTGACTTAGATAATTACATCGATATCAACATTTATAGTGATAATGCACGAAGTTTATCTCTGTCATTTACTTATAGAAGACAGATTTCAATAGATTTAAGTTTATTTCATTCACAGTTCATTTTCGTTATATTGAAAAGCTAAAATTAATAATAAAATAATTCTACCTCCGACTTATAATAGTTTTCATAACTCAGGTGGATTTATTTATCTGTAAGACATAAATAAAGGAACGTATTTCTCAGACGGTCGTGACCGGTGGCGTAGCCGGAAGGTAGTTTTTATGTTCCAGGACTCGAGTTCCGCCAAGCCAACGTCTTGAGAAAAAGTTCCACGTGCATTCCATTTGCATTATGCAGTTTGTTTTTAGAGAAAGGTACCATAGGGGTACTCGGTGGTGTTCTGTACCTAAGGATCTAAGCCGACGCCGTCCGTCCGTCTGAATCTCTAAAGAGGTGGCTTATTAAAATATTCACATAATACGTGTTACTATGGCTTCCATCATGGCAAATAATGAAAGACCGATAACTATATACTCACGGTGGTATACGAAACCTCGAACAAATAGCATATCTTCAATGTTTTGAGGCTTCCGTATATCCGATGAAAAAACTGAACTCTTTAAGGATCACTTTCGTGTCTGTCAGTCTGTCTGTCTTTCCGTCTGTCAGTTTGTCTGTCTGTCACAGCAATTTTTTCCGAATCTACTGGACGAAAATGTTGTATTTGGCATATAAGTATGAGTTAAATGACTCAATCATGAACCTATAGCTCAAATAAACATTTTTTTTGGTTCAAGGTTAATTTTTGGGGACAAATAAGAAAACAATATTCAAGTGCATAGTGTGATGTGTATCACATAAATGGGCTCCATATAACAAATGCACATATTTTTTAAAATGCATCGTTTAAAAAATATCAAAGAAAATATGCGATATCTCCGGAACTTAAGAAATATAGGGAACGGGGATAACAAAAATTGAGAAATATAGGGAACCCTAAATGGAAATCCTAAGTCCTAAAGTTCTCACGGAAAATATTCATGAAAACGTAAAAACATAAAATATTCAAGGAGTCGGATTCAAAACCTAGCCTACGATATTTTTTATTCGTTTAACTTGTTTAAGACACTTAAACCTTTATTGCTTAGGGTTTCTATTTCCAATAGTTTTATTAAAACTGTTTGTTTTCGTAATAGAATAAAATAAAATATATTATATTATATTATTCCAAAGAAGGTATGGAAACCTCGGTGCACAAGTCTGACTCACACTATACATTTACAGCTCATCATCAATTGTATTTAATTAAATTGTTCTCAGTCTATGAAAAAAGTCACAACATGGTGAAAACCCACTTGCAAAATTCACTATTAAATTCATAAGACTTCGTACAGTAATAAAGTGAAGCAGAATGAACTTGCTAAGTTAGCGAGAAGTTTTGTCAAATTATTCCCAAGCGGTAGCAGTAACCTAATTAGTGGATAACTAATAGTAATAAATATCTACGGTCGATTGAGGGTGCGACACTTTACTTATACTAGAGTGTATAATACTGCTTTAACAAGTTCGGCATAGTATCTTCTAATCTCAATAAATGGCTTTGACTTTGACATTGAATGATTTAAAGTAATAATATTAAAATAAATAAATATAATAATCGTAAGTAAAGATAACAAGTAAAACTCTCGCATTGTTAATATTAGTAGGATTTGCCTATCTGCTAAAAATGTTACAAGCTAAGTATTATGTAGCTAGGTATATCTTAAAAGTAGAACGTTGTAACTTTGATCAATGTAACAAAGTAACTTTATCGGTGTCCACTATCCAACTAGCTACTAAGTTATCCCCTACAATTTATTAGAACAACACATCCCCTTTATATCCAGCTGAAACTTTCTAATTTGTTGCGTCGTCCGTAGCGAGTGTAGTGAAACAGTATGTTCATTTACAATATCAGCAAAGCATCGGTATATACCTATACCTAATAAATGGAGTGCTCTTTAAAAACAATCTGATTATTATACGTATAAATAATTGTATTTTATAATTTGTTGAACGGTAAATTATTTTGTAATATTTTCTATCAAGGATTTTTTACACTGTATCTATTCCGACTTCACTAACGCGAGATGTGGGTATGTAGGTTTCCTATTATTGACACTCGATTAAGATGACAAAGAAAGCTGTTGTCCTACCGTCCTAAATTTTACTGTGACATCGGTAAAGCCAGTTTATTTATCAGTAGTTGGTTGTGCACGTGCCCTATGCCCTGTGCTATGTACTGAACTCTGTTACACGCTGAAGTTTACAATTGAAGTTTGTGTAATACCACGCCATGTGAACTTAGGGAATTTGTTACTTAGTCTGTTGAAGTGCAGACGTGACTCTACTGTGTAGGCAAGAGTTACAATACCATTTTGATGAAGTAAAACGTTGATAGAATTTATCTTATCTATTGTCCATAGTTTTTTTAAGCACTGCTAGTTTATCCCGTTTTGTTTTGTGTATGATAAATATGTAGCAAATAACTAATTTAATATATTTTAACAACATATCTTCATAGCATATGTATATACTTATAGAAGTATATACTATTTTATTATTTGCTTGGTATCATTATGTAATAAATATTTACTTATATTTTAATGTGTTTCTTTAATTCAAAGTTAACAAATGTTAAAGGATTGGAAATTAGGGTACAAAAAAGTAACACCTTCCATCCAATTGACACAACCCAGAATCCTCTGAACGGGGTAACCGTACCGTTTGGAGTATTTCTTATCGTCGCCATAGTCGCGCCCCGTTCCCTAGTGAGCAAAAACAGGAACTTTAACTGCCATGGACCCCGATCCCGTCCGTCTTAAGTGATTTACAGGCGTTCTGCGACCTATTCACGAATATAGCCTTGCTGGTAGTGGTATGTATACTGATGCGAAAGCTTGGCGTTTTATAGGAAACAAAAACGCGTAGATTAATTTCATGGAATACCTACGTGGAGTTCTGGCTGTAAATGGCACTTTAGTTGAACATTTCAAATAAGCTGCAAATTGCTGGATATGTCCTAATTATTTTTTTTAACTACCAATATTCAAGGCTACCTGTTAAAATTTAAATTTAATTATAGCTTACTAATCGTCATTTAATAACCCCTTTCAATAATATACCCACATTATAACCCTCTAACTGCTTTTATGATCTGAGAATGGAAAACTATACACAGTTAACGAATACATAACGTTAATATCTCATGTTTGGAAATATTTTATTGACGGTTTTCTTGCTTGATTTCTTGCGTTATTGTGTAAATACTTTTAGGGAGAACTGAAAACCTTCTTGGACGGGGTTACTAGACATAGCTATAGCCAAGGTAAATCTCATTCCATTTCTTTTTAAGTGCAAATGTAAGACGAGGATAGAAAGTAAGCAGTTTGAATTTGAAACGTGCACACACCCCTGCAATAACCTCCAAAATGGGTCAGGAAGGCGAAGTTTAAGTCGCATTTCAGCATTAGGGAAACCGAAACGCAATAAAATCCGCTATAGAAGCTGAATTAGAAAATTATACAACTCCATTAAATGTTCCGCTCGAAGTAGATAGAGTTCATGAAAATGAATATTTATTTAAATGTTTTCAGTACATTTTTATTCAACTATTCGGTTATAATAAGAATCTGTTGAAAGTTAGTATAAAATTAATTATCTCAATACTACTTTTATAACTAACTTTAAAATGTAAAACGGAGACATGACGAGAAATTGAATGCAAAAGCAATTATTTTTAAATATTTAAAACAATATACGTTTTCCTATACTACTGTTATCCTATTTACTGAGCTCAACTTGTTATTACCATATACTTAAAAACCACAATCTAACTGTAATAAATGGCTATTATAAAGCTGTGCAAAACAAACTGTCCATTACTGAGCTCAACTTGTTATTACCATATACTTAAAAACCACAATCTAACTGTAATAAATGGCTATTACAGAGAGAGGCGCAATATTAATCCCAAACAAACTAATACAAAGCTGTGCAAAACAAACTGTCCATTGCCCTTTCGCGGCCAATAAAGTGAACTAATAAAACTCAATACGCAAAGTACACAACGGGGCGGCGCTCGAACACATTTTGGCGTGGTATTAACACAGCAATATTTTGTCGGGAAGAAATATTATTTGCATTCGTAATGCAGGGGTTGCTCCCCCTGGTGTGACGCGGGAGAATGCATTCCTGCACTTCGGTGCACTTGTCTTCACTTATACACACACATAAACGCAAGTACAGACCGGAATTAATTATTATGTTATAGAGAACATTTGTGCAGTCATTTACCAGTATTTTACTACCCAATTTTAACAGTCTAGGTTTTGTTTTGCTGTTATTTTGTACATAAAACTGTAAATGATTAAATAAACGTCTACGAAAGTCTACGGACGTAGACCTGCAACACACCCCTGCAATAACCTCCAAAATGGGTCAGGAAGGCGAAGTTTAAGTCGCATTTCAGCATTAGGGAAACCGAAACGCAATAAAATCCGCTATAGAAGCTGAATTAGAAAATTATACAACTCCATTAAATGTTCCGCTCGAAGTAGATAGAGTTCATGAAAATGAATATTTATTTAAATGTTTTCAGTACATTTTTATTCAACTATTCGGTTATAATAAGAATCTGTTGAAAGTTAGTATAAAATTAATTATCTCAATACTACTTTTATAACTAACTTTAAAATGTAAAACGGAGACATGACGAGAAATTGAATGCAAAAGCAATTATTTTTAAATATTTAAAACAATATACGTTTTCCTATACTACTGTTATCCTATTTACTGAGCTCAACTTGTTATTACCATATACTTAAAAACCACAATCTAACTGTAATAAATGGCTATTACAGAGAGAGGCGCAATATTAATCCCAAACAAACTAATACAAAGCTGTGCAAAACAAACTGTCCATTGCCCTTTCGCGGCCAATAAAGTGAACTAATAAAACTCAATACGCAAAGTACACAACGGGGCGGCGCTCGAACACATTTTGGCGTGGTATTAACACAGCAATATTTTGTCGGGAAGAAATATTATTTGCATTCGTAATGCAGGGGTTGCTCCCCCTGGTGTGACGCGGGAGAATGCATTCCTGCACTTCGGTGCACTTGTCTTCACTTATACACACACATAAACGCAAGTACAGACCGGAATTAATTATTATGTTATAGAGAACATTTGTGCAGTCATTTACCAGTATTTTACTACCCAATTTTAACAGTCTAGGTTTTGTTTTGCTGTTATTTTGTACATAAAACTGTAAATGATTAAATAAACGTCTACGAAAGTCTACGGACGTAGCTCGGCGTAGCAAATGCACATCACGTCTACGAGCTCAACGTAATATTTTATGTGTCATGATTCACTTATAAATAATTTGAAAAATATATGTTATCTTTACATAAAAGTAAATTTTGGCAATCAATTTATAAATATACATAAGTTGGTAATAGAATATTTTTTTTACACAAACTGATACAGCACTCAAAAACTACTAGAAGGTAAATTCATTATATCCTACATAATATTTATATAAAGTATACGACTAAATTTCAAGCGATCATAACAAATACAATGAATTTCTATTGTAAGTTTACGAGTATTTATTGTATTATTTTGTATATTGTGCTTTGCGAATACTAAAAATATTCGTATATCTCTAACTAACAGCATGACAATTCAATGTAAGGGAATGTAACTCAGCAATAGTTTTCCACGCACACAAATGCACTCAATGCATCGCAGGGGAAATTTCGATTAAATATTTAGATTAGATTTTTCGTGATCCATTTATCATGGTTTAATTGTACAGGGGTTGAAGCCTGTTAAGCTGATGGAAGTGAACATAGTCTTCTTGGAGATTTGCTTTATAATCCTTTGATATGATAATGTAATAAGAAAACATATTTGCGTCTCTACATTTCACAAGATACGAGTCCAACCGATGCGATGAATGTTGTGTATTTATTTTATTTTGTAATTTCAACGCTGAGACTCGATTCCATAGAGACTTTTTGAATAGTGTATGAGCCAAATAGATAACGAAAAGTGGACCTTTAAAATAAAGATCAGTCTGTTTGTCTAAAGGACTATGTAGTCATTCACATTCATATGGCCGTAAGTGGTAAACACACAAAGCCTAGAAGTGATCTACCGGAACAATTCGATATGTGCTTGGCGATTTCCAATTTGAGGATGGAAGGCGATGGATAGCCAGCAAGGCGAATCAGCCTTACCACCAAGATAACAATAATAAGATAAAAAACTATGTAATATTAATAATAATTATTAACATTTATTATTACAGCACAGGGGTAGGATACTTTGTAGTACATGGCTGGTTACGAAACTCGTTGAAAATCTGTCGCCAACCACCTGCTTTTGGTTTTTTGGTTTTTAGGCTTCATAAAGGTCGGCAGCACATTGGCAATCCCACTGGTATTACATGTGGACCGCCTGCCTGTTTGTCAGCCTTTTAACATAAAAATACCACATCTACAATAAAAAACAAAACCTATTGAGACAAATCATTTCAACTTCCAGGCTTAAAAACACAGAAAAATAATTGTTCATTCTTGAACAAAGTTAAAATTCACAATAACAAGTCCGGAGTGCGGTGCGTGGTACGAGGTGGCAAAATCCGATTTGTTCTGAACCGCCCTATAATTATTTTTCCTCTGCCGCCTGCCAGCGCGCGGCGCATACGTTCCATTACAGAGGGATCACCATTGTACACGCTCACACTGCCCGTAAAAGCGTATTTTCGTTATTATGTGCGCTCCTAATATGTTCTCACTTGTTTACTGTGTATTTTCGCATCAATATTTTTTACTTATCGGGCTGTGTTTTTGCACATACTTAATGTTGTATACTCGTACGAACTTCCAATAAATTATAAAGCGTTATTTTTGGACTAATATATTTTCTTCATATAATGCACGTATATTTTACCAGAAACAGCATTGAACTAAAATAATTATAGTACCTATTTATCAGTATATTTTTTGTTTCATTAGACCACAATATCACCGTGATAAAATAATAGAGAAGGATAATGACTAAAAACATTATTTCAGAAATTTTGAACTGCAATATCGACTGAAACAAAATAATGCCTTTACGCCACAAACAATATCAAACAGTATTAACTAACTGTTCTATAAATTTTGGCCTATTTTAACAATAAAGTCAAACCACTGTGCCAAATCTCAATGCCAAATAGAGAGTTCCCCGAATCGCTTGTGCCTCCCTGATCCCTCTGAAACAAACCTCTTTTCTATTTATATGCAGATTCCATGACCGACCATAAGTTATCCGCTCACGCTACCGGATCATACCCTTAATGATACCCGGATAAATGGAGACTGTACTTCAGAAGGGTGAATTTTTACGGAATTGGAACTCTGTCATAATAATTTGAACAGGAGTTAACGGTATGGAATTAATTAATGTGGGGCGACATCTTGTTTTATATTATTGAAATATGGTTGAAGGGATTATAGTTGGATTAATATCATTAGTGCCAACGAAACGCTAGTAATTTGTGTATTTTTTAATAAAATGATAATTGCAAACCTTTATCAACCCATGTACTGTTTACCTATATAATTGCTCATGACAAGCTATAGCAAAGGTTCAAAACCCTATTTTGAGTTTGACGTAGAGAAAAACAACATGAGGAAACTACAGCAAGGTGGTAGTGTTCTTTACACAGTACCCGCCTGGCTGGCTAGCACTTTCAAGTTGAAAATCAGTCACCTGGTAGGTGCTTGCGATTCCGAAATGTCGCTATGGAAAGAGTTGACTTATGGAGTCTATAATTAATATAGACCTTATAAGTATAACTCTTTCAAAAACTAATCTTCTTCTTCTTGATGTGGCTCTCCACTACTGGAGGTTCGCCATCAGCTCAGCGAATCTAGACCTGTCTTGCGCCAAGCGGAAAAGTTGTTCAACGCTGGCAATCTTCGTCCACTCCCGGATGTTCCGCAACCAAGACTTTTTTCATCTGCCAACGCGTCGCTTTCCCATTACTTTCCCCATCATTATGAGCTGGAGTAGCTGGTATCTCTCATGTCTTAATACGTGACCGAGATACCCAACCTTTCTGCGTTTGATGGTTCGCAGCAGTTCCCGGGACTTCCCTACGCGCTGTAGAACCTTCTCATTTGAGACCTTCTGTGTCAGCTAATGCGTAGCATTCTACGGTAGCACCACATCTCAAACGCTTCGAGACGCTTCTGGGTGACAACTTTCAGGGTCCAAGCCAAAAACTAATCCTCAAACTATTATATTAAAATTATTTTTTATAAATATAATTTTTATTATGTCGCAAGAGTCCTTATTAAAAAACCCATGACGGAATATTATATCATTAATTTCAGTTCATTAATTAGTTTGTCGGCTTGAGTCGTATCAAGTACAGGTAGGTAAGTACATTGTATTCAATTACTCATAAATTGGACGTACGAGTGACGAATAGCTTTTTAATTTAATTAAACGGACGTTTATTTTCTCTTCAGGCCATTTAGAGGGTACAATTATAAATTCTTGTGTGGAAAATTGTGGTTGAAAGTAGCTTGTGGAGTAAGCAAAATTTTGATTAAATTAAACGTTATTAAGAAGGGGAGAGGCATTTGAGGGAAAATAATGAAATTATAGGCTAGGGTGATTGTGCAGCTACGATTACAAGATTAACTGAATTCTATGTCAAAAATCACGAGTAAAAATGTTTTTTTACATTCTGAAAGTAACTACCTAATCATACAAGTAACAGAACTTTTTTTTATCTATATTAGAATAGTTTATGAAAGTCCAGAAAGCTGATTTACATTATAAACCATCAATCTTCTATTAATTTTCTTATGAGAGTGAATGAATGTTGTGCACCAATCAGAAGCTTAGTTCACTCTCTGTTCTTATAAGATACAAGCTAAATTAAACCCAATTGGATAAAGAATCATGTGCAAAAACATTTCTCTGTAGACGGATAGCTACGTTTAAGCAATATGCAAATACTAGAGGCGCACCATCAATCGTAGTGACGTACCGGCCCTTGGTACCGGCCACTACACAAGATAAATAGTGTCTCTGACACATGCACATTGCAATACTGCCAACGCTACTGTTTGCAAAAGGGTTATCTTACCGCGGAGACCGTTATTTACGAGCAATTCATTGTATAGATTGTATTTTAAGAGAGTTGTAGGTAGTTTAATCAATCTAACCGATCTAACCGATTTTACGGAAACCAAAAAGATCGATTAAGGATTAAGTTTACTACATTTTATCTACACTAATATTATAAAGAGATAAAATTTGTTTGTTTGTTTGTATGCATGGGGGTACTCTCTAGAACTACTAAACCGATTCTAAAAAATATTTCACTAATAGAAAGCTATACTATCTATTTTCATACCAAGAACGCGGGTGAAACCGCAGGGGACAGCAAGTATTAATAAAATTACTATACCTAAACTACTATACTACTACATACCTACTTATTAAAATTAAAATAATAATACTTTATTTGAAATTATCAACATAAGTCATATCAAGAAAGTGTATTAAATTGTAAATGTCTACCACTAAGTTACTGACCCTACTTTAAAATTACATTCAAGTCGCGAATGATTATAATATTAAGTTACGTTAAAGGAAGGGTAAAGATCAGATAGACTATCTAACCTTTTTGATAGGTCACGGTAAGCCCTACAGTAACTCAACAGGTATTAACCTGATCCTGAATGACCGGTGTCCGGTCAGGCCAGGAATTAACATAACATTCGGCTCCGAAACGATTTATTGCTCTGTTAATGACCCAACTGGATGATAACTTTTTATTTATGGACTAATACTGGTACGCAGACGGAATATGAACCGAGTAGTTTATTTCAAAGGCTCACGTTTATGATTTTGGATCATGTATGTGTATATTTTTATGATAGACAGTTTTCTTTCATTAATGATAATCTCGGTTAGTTAATTATTAATAAATTTCAGATCCCGTGTCATTAGGGTAATTTAAAGATACCTGAAATAATGGCTAATATCATCAAAATCTAGACACAAACGAATTAATTTTTCATTCGAAGGGAAGAAAATTCCGTGCTACTTGCTAATGAACCTACGTAGTAGCTTCATAATCAACCAACAAGTACCTACATACAAAGCTTTAACACAGTCATAAAAACGTAGCTAAATAACTCAATTACAGTACTACCCTAATTAATTTGGCTACCCACTTACAGGCGATTTGGAAATTCCCAGCACTTTGCGTGTACTAGTTACAAATTCATATAACAAGGTTATATAACTCTTTCACTTACATTACAATGGAGAATATAGCTTTATGTAATATAAAATAGTTCGTGCAGTTACGTGGCGCAATATTGCTCCGACGGGACGAGAGCTATCTCTTATATCTTGTTATTTAATTTTGTTCTTATCTAGAATGCGCTTCGACTTACGTGAGCAGGTAAATTATACAAGAACTTTATACTAACACACGCTAAATAAAACATTATTTCCACTACCGCTATCATTTCAATTAATTCAAATTATCCTCATTCTACTCCTTAACTATTCAAATTAAACGCATTTAAAACAACACAAATGGCGTACGTTTCTTCGAAGAATGGAAATGCAATGAAGAGTGCACGAAAGCGAGCGTAACTGAGGGAAATGCATCAAATGAATTTCATTCACTTTCAGATGTTTTTTCCGCTTGTGAGTTTCAATTAGCCGCAAGTATATACGAAGCATGTACCGCAAGGTACCTGATTAAAATTTTGTTTGAAGAATAAAAACTGCTTCACAATTTCAAGTAGTCATTTATTTCTCCGCATTAACGTAGGTAGGTGCTCAGGTAAGTTGTTTAATTTTTCTGTGTGATTGGTCAACTTAGTGGTCAACTTATCTTAGAAAATTTATTGTTAACTGTCTGTCTGTGAAATGTCTGAGCCCCGAGAAATTATGAAATGATTATGAAGTTTAATCCAACGAAACGAAACTAAATATTTGGCTAGCAAATAACTGAAAATAGAAGATGAATGCTCTTCTATTTTATTTGTTATATTGTTATAATGACTGAACATATTTTCACGCAGTTCTGTAGATATTGGGTTGATACTTCCACAATTGTCATCTTTTCAAACCTAAGTTGGGTTCACCATGATAAACAACTTTTAAGTACGATAGTACATTTCGATTTCGTCATTATAAACGATTTGAAAAAAAAAACGATTAAAATGTTGTTCGGCATGACGAAACCAACTAAGGTTTCGAATAGATTGCATAGACAAAATAATCATCCATCCTTTATAAGCACAATTACTTTGTAATTTGGTACCATTAGACCATTAAAATCTGATTCAAAACAAAGTGACTAAGTATATCGAGAAACGAGTGTGTTGTTTTAGGAACCAATTCGAGTAGCACAAACACGATTTTCATGTTTAATTCAATTCGTGTAACGAGTTATGATCGCGTCGAAGGGGGTGCGTGCATGAGACCAATTAAAGGAGCTTGGTAATTAAAACAGGATATATTTACGATCGTTGAGACAACATGGCGCCCGCGCCGAGCGATAAATTACGTTCGTCCTTGATTTTAACCCTGTTTCGCTAACTTCTCGTAGTTTTAGGGTTTGAATGAGTTTGACCGAGTTCGTATAATTTATAGCCGCCCAAGGTGTCTAATAAAAGGACCTTTTCACATTAGCAACTACATATTTCGCCGAGTTCAGGCAGTTTAACATGTTACACGCATCATTATTATACCTACAGGGTTTCGTACTCTGTTTTATGTAAAATGTGGCTCATATTAGATGTATCATCTTACGTAAGCAGCTATTCTTCTCACAAAACATAAATTTCGAAGTACATTTCTCACAACACAATCTAAAGAACTAAGCCTACCAAAATCCTATATAGCCTTAAAATATTACTCTAACTGTTTGAAATGCTATCTGCCTGATCTTAGCGAAGTTCCCGGCCAAACATTGCGTTTCACCATTAACTTCATAGGCATCCTGCTACACATAAATCTTTTTAATATATAAAATTCTTCTGTACGTGTGTTTGTCACCTAACTCCTTCTAAACGGCTGGACCGATTTGGATGAAATTTTGTGTGTATATATGAATGGGCCCCTGGATGGTTTAAAAATACAATTGGACCCGGTAGATGGCGTCGTAATCGAGTTTGGACAGGACAACGTCTGTCGGGCCCGCTAGTATTGTACAATATGACCTATAATATTATTATGTAATATCCATTATCAATATATTTTTTAATTACGAACCAAGTATTTTCGAATAGTACATGTATCAAATAAAACCTCCGACAAACGTGTTATTCAGATAGTAAACAAGAATAGCTGTATCGATTTATCATCAGAAGTCGACACATAAATTTTTGATGACATTGTCCCAAGTCCATAATTCCCTGCGATTACATCGATACTAATGAAACATTTGTCATCAAAATTCCAGAACAACACGCTCAATAAAACTGTATGAAGTCGAACCATAACTATAGCGTTTCTATTTACGAAATATTATCGAGTCAGCGAGTCTGTATGCTCAGAATTTTTTAAGGAAAGTACATTGACGGTCACGCCGAAAATAATATCTACTAATATAGAGATGATGTTCAAGCCACTACTTTTAGACATGAATGACACGGAAGTCTGAAATATTATATTTTATTATATATGTCTAGCAGTATCTAGACATAAACTCTAATATGATATGTTCCATCCTTTTTATGATCGAAATCTTCGAACCAAATTATACATCATCTTCTGAAAGTTCTTTTTCGATATTAACAGATTCGATTAGTTCTGATTGTAAATGAATAAAAAAATCAACGCAATTATTATTCAACAGGGATAATTTCTGCGGCAACGGTTAATTTTAAGTAAGGACTTATAACAAAACGTTCTTTGCATACTAATTTGGTAATAAGTTAGAAAGATTGACGGACAGTTCCTTGTTTGTCATAATTAAGTGAAAAAATAATAATTACGGGATCAATTAAACTATTTGACTTAAAAGGAATATTGCCTCAACGATAAAGTGCCTGTTATTTTACTTCTAGATCAAATTTATTTTATAGATTTTTTTGTGAGAGTGATATAAAAAAAGACCGGTCAAGTGCGAGTCGGACTCGTGCACAAAGGGTTCCGTACCATTATCTATAAAAGCGGCAATAAAATCACGTTTGTTGTATGGGAGCCTCCTTAAATATTTATTTTATTCTGTTTTTTAGTATGTTGTTATAGCTGCAACAGAAATACATCATCTGTGAAAATTTCAACTGTCTAACTATCACGATTCATGAGATACAGCCTGGTGACAGACGAACAGACAGACAGACAGACGGATGGACAGCGGAGTCTTAGTAATAGGGTCCCGTTTTACCCTTTGGGTACGGAACCCTACACATAAAGAGCTATAGGAACGTTTGCATTGAAATCAGATTAGTATGACTGTAATGTAATATGTAGCTTACTGTGTAAAATAAAACTTCTTACTATCACTTCTTATAATCTTTTTTAGCAGCATTAACTTTAACTAACTTCCGCATACAAAATTTATTTATTTTGATTCAATATACCAATACTGCAACTTTAATCATATTCAAAACACCCATAACTTTCCAGTCACAATACAAAACCTTTTCAAACTGAGATCGCGTGTATAAGTATTGCCATAATTTTGTCACGTCCTTACGTAACGTAACTTAGGTAAAAATGGAAGCAAGTCGGGATAGCCCCGAAGCAAACCGTCTACGCTCCTCAATAAATAACACCAAAGGGTTCTACGCGTCTAATGCTGTTTGCACACGCGACGACTTGACAAAACTTTCTCCAGTGGATCATGTACACTGCCATTATCAAGGGCACCCTTGATAGCACCAAATTGTTCGAAGTACTCTTTACTTTAATGCTATGGTAATTTGATACGTCAAATATATCTATAAACTCAAGTCTTCTTGCTCAATGCACAAGTTAGTGTAAAATGTATGGCGCAGGTTTAACTAAGGCATAGTGACCTAGCCACGTGTGATCCATGTGTTTCAACTGTAGTAGGTTGCTAGTATGTTTAAACATATATATATATTTATATAGTCATATAATAGAATCATCGCTGACCTTAGGTATACTACCCTAAAAATTAAACTAAGTATATGGAATCCTTTATTCTTCCAATTTTGGGCAACTTTTCCACAAATTATTGTCAAATAATATAATACATACAATAGTATGTCATTAATCCTATCTTCAAAAAGCATATACTGTGTACGCGTACCCTAATGTCTGCATTCGCCTACCCTTGACAAAGTACCTACCTCAAATAACAATTTTATGTAGTATGTAATATTAGCTACAATGCCTTCTATTCACGACTATACTGAATGGATATTTCCAGATGACATCTCGAAGAATCTGGTCTGTATTATACATATAAAAATATCTCTAATCTATCTATTGCCTTTGACTATCATGCGAGTTGTTATGTATGTTGTTACAAAATGTTAAAGTCCTACAATACTACCTACCTACTTTAGATGGGAATCGCGACTGGCATCTGGCCAGAATGTCTCTATTGCATTGAAAAATGCTGCACTGGAAAAACATAATAACGTCCAATGAATTTCAACAAAATTTTAGCTTTTAGCTTAAACTGGCACCGATTACGTATCCTGCGCTATTTGCTAGCAAAGTGCAATAATTTCTCGCTGTGCACATAGAGGTTTTATTGTCTAACTTATAGACAAATTGTTTATCACCATTGTGTGACTTTCTAAGTCGTCTGATTTAAACCTCAGGGGTATAGGCTACACAATGATTTAAACCTGCACCACGGCTAAACAGTTAGGTACCATTTAAAAACACATTTCATAAGTGATTTTAAATCAATATTATAATATGATTGTAGGAAATTATTTTTGATAATGGTTTGCCTATTCTTTAGTATTTAGGCTACAACTACTTGATGATAACTTGCAATAAATACGTAATAAAGGAGGCAGTTTGGTAAGCTTGTCAGGTGCAATAGCAATTTTACCCGAGTGAAGGCACAGTCTACCCAAAGGTCCAGACAGACGCCCTGTTTGAGAAACGGTTAGCTGAAACCTTTACTTTTATTGCCTTACCTTTCTGTAGCGACCAATCCCTATAAGGGTAAATGCACGTTTCACATTTATTGTAGCTTTTTATTCGTGGACTAAATAATAAAGTGAAAATAAAATTAGTAAGTACCTACATTGTTAATTTAATTACAGTTTATTGCCCTCGTATATTTCATTGTGATACATACACACAAACACAAACCTACGCTAAGTTAGGAAAAAGCAAGATGATGGCGATATTATTTATGCATTAGATACGTACAGTAAGGAACATAAGTACCTACTTTACAGGCAAGACCTTAATAAATAACGTATTGAGTCTCATTACCACACAAAGAGTAAAATAAAAATAGGAATAATACTGTACAAAAGAGAACGAAAATAAAGGTCATTTTTTGAAATCGCAGCCAACTTGAAACTTTATTAGATCGATAGAGGATTTCAATACAAAAATAAAATGTTACGTAGTCGAAAGTAACGTTTCCAAAATATTTAAGTAAAATCAAGTTTTCTTAAATCATCCAAATGTCAAAAAGTTAGCCTCCTTAGTAAAATGTTACAACTCCTTTGATAAAAAGACAATTGAGGGTAAAACCATTAAATCTGGCCATTGTTTCGAAACTTGGTGCAAATATACAGGTGTTACAAAACTACCCGTAAAGTCGAAAGGAGGTTAAATGGGGCCTTATAACGAGTCCATTTACAATATTCAAGAACCGCAGTAACGCTGTATAACATACCCCAAAAAAATAAATATATATTATTAGTTTCACTGATGTGCAAACCCTAATTCAGTAAAATTAAAGAGTAAACTACGCAGAATGTACCTACATTTCTACCTAATTCGCGGAACGACAAAATTAATAATCGTAAATTGACAACATATATGACATATATTCCAATTTTTTGAAGCCAGTACTTGAGTATAATGACATCCTTGTATTGAGGTAGCAAACATTTATGAATGAAAAATAGAAAAACTATTAAAAGTAGACAATTAATAGGTAAAATAGGTACGTAGGCCTGTAATCTGGTTCCCTGACATGACAGCTTACTAGGGTTGACAAAATTTTTGGCTTTGATAATTAATTATATTCTTTACGGGGTATTTTGTAACACGTTGTATACCTATCGGGTATAGGTGTATATAACTACTATGTAGGTTTTTTAGCACTTTTTTGCTACTATTTTGACAAACTACAAAAATACGTCAGCAAAAAGTCAAAAAAAAATCAATACCTCAGAACAAATTTACACATTATTCACTAAAATAGTCTTAGTACCAACATATCTAACCTATTTTATAGTTGAACCTCCAGACGTCATATAAAATTCATGATTAGCTACACAAAAATAGCTGAAACAATATACTGGCTGAAATTAAATGTCTTGGCAAATACAAATTCTATTCCTAAGTCAATACAATAAAATACCTTGAGGAGTTTAGAGAGATAACATTTTCATAGACCTTAATATTTTGAGAAGGTATAGAAAATATTAATACCCTTTTCACTAAATGATTTTTAAAGGTAATAAATCTTCTTTTTATGCAATATGTTAAATAAAATAATTAACTAATTAATTAACTATTTTATATAATTTAACCTTTTCAACCCAGTTTACATTTCTAGACCGTGGAACTTAATTTTAAATTATATTAAAAAACAGGTATTTAAAATTTTATATTAAAGAGGTTTTTATTTATCTTTTTGGACATTAATAAAGAAACATACTCATGTAATATAGAACGAAAGTTACATCTAAGCTAAATGCAAAGCGCGCGCGAGGGACCAATAAACTGTACGGACAATTTGTTTAATCAAAAACAAATGTAGGCCCCTACAGTAGCTCCCGGCGATGGCTCTTGTAACGCGACACTCTTTTGTTTTTGTTTTGTCATTTCACCCAGTGAATGAGATTTATCCCGCTACCCTTGCGATATTAGCCGTAAAAAATCTTGATAGAAAAATGAATGGTGGCGTCTGTGACTAATGGCTTTAATGTGGACATTACTCGTGTTTGTTGTGGAACAAGGTCTTTTACGGGCAGGTTTGTTTTAACGACAAGTTTTTCTGAACATTTGATAGGCTTTTAAGGCGATGATAGACGTAAAATGCCGTGGCGATGGTCGTGTGTTTAAATTCAACTTGAGCTTGAGTTTTCAGTGAATATATCGTGAAAAAACCGTAACACGGGGATAGGTCACTCTGTACTATCTCTCTTGGTACCATCTACCATTTTGTTCCGGCAGCTGCACCGCTGGCACTTGAGACCCAGATTTTTGAATACCTAGCACGGCCACGTCATCACTTGGTGAAATTAAGATCAAACACAGACCTAACTACAGTAAAATAAATTGGAAATGACTATGTAGTAAATAACAACTTAAATTCAGTGAAAATGTTTACTAAACTTACTTGAAAATGCTTTAAAGGGGTATAATTCATTTAGAACCGTAATGTTATGTTTATTTCTTATTTACCATTTGCAATGGTAAAAAGTGTGTTGCATAAGTAAATTACCTGAGTCTGTCAACAGCACACATATCTATGCAGATTTAAGTTTGCAATCCTGTGACCCCTCACGACATGAGCAACTTTCTTACTTTAGCAAAATACAATAACATTATCATAAACATGTGTGTGTGTGTATGCTATGAACCGTCTCACAGCGCCTACAAATATTGTCGCGTCCTCTGTATTGCTATTCTTCTCACGGCGACTCGGTCACGTTTTCATCCAATAATTCTACACTGACTCATCCCGAACCCGCTACAATTTTCGCAAGAGAATATCAAACACGCCGCATGAAGATTGCACACATACAATGACATATACCATAGGTACACAGGTAGGTACATAGTACAAGAAAATAAAGAAATAAAGTACATATTTATGTACAATATCTTTATAAAGTTACGGCGCACATTTTCATAAAGACAAAGTTTAATAAGATAGCATAATCAACGAGGTCTGCTCATGAATAATACTGAAACTTTTTTCACCATGAGTCACAAACCAGAGCCAGTCATCTATCATAATGCGATTAAGGCTTTATGACTTGCCATTCGTAATTTCCCTAACAATGCAATCGAATAACTCAAAATGTGAAAGTCACTATAATACGTTTATAAGTATAACACCGTGAGTAAAATATATAATATCATAAAACACAAGCCCCCAAGAGTATCCCTTCAGCCCATTTAAGCCGTAAAAAAAAGAAAACGCGGAAAACTCCTTCAAGAAAATATGACATACATAAATTTTGCCGCCTTCGGACGATGTTCCAACGTATTACAGACAAATCTCTTAAACTTTTAATTTATTGCACTACAGTACGTGGGTACCTGTTGTTGAATCGGTAGAATAAGAAAGACACGTGTTTTCACCACAACAAAATTTTACACAAACACAATCCAGGTATAGTCTTTGTCGATTTTATCACACATGTACACTCGCGTAGATATTGTTATTGACACGCGTATATATATATATGCAAGTGAAGTTACGTGGTGCAGTCGCGAGAGGGCGTGCAGTCACGCCATCATGTCGGAGCGCGCGCGGCGCACTGCCGGCCGCCCTGTGGAAAACAACTTTCCATGCAGCCTCCGCCCGCCCCTGCTGCCGTTCGCCGTCGCGCCGTTCGCCTCGCCTCATAGCACTTGCCCGACAGATGCGCATTTGCAGTTCTTTTACCTTGTCCTTTGCGGTGAAAGCATATTTTGCTATATTAAATTTATTTACATATCCATTTGCCTTTTCAAGCAAAATAAAGTAGGCCACCATAATTATTTCCAGCTAAGATTTTATTTTTATTTGATTACGAACCATAAAAATAAAGAACTTCAAAACAAAATTGCTTACCATTCAAATTCATAAATTTAAAAAGCTATGTCAAAAAAAATGTTCCTTTCAATAGTCTAAAGAAATGTAGGTACCTAGTACTGCTTTATTTTTAAACGGGTTTTTTAGCAATTAAAATAAACCTACATCAAAATTATCGTTGTAAAAAATTAACACAGAAATATCAGCGAGAGTAGTTGCAATGCGTGATCTCAATTACTTCTTTTCTTCTCAATTATTTTTCCAATAAAAACATATTCTATCACAACAATGCAACTAAACAATACGCAATAATGTGTAAATAAACATTTATTTGGTTGGCAAATGAAAGCTGTTGTAAATGTAAATGATTTATGTGTTCGAGTAACGATGCGATAAGTGTTCGTCCCAGATTCCTAGCGCGATGCAAGGGCTGTAGTGGCTTCCTGCGGTGGCGGTGACAGGGACATAATATAGGGCTTGACTACAGCTTGAGGAGTATGTTCGTTAAAATACATACACAATATCCTAATCCTACTATCCTACTATGGTATTATAAATGCGAATGTGAGTTTGTTTGTTTATTTGTTATCTTATCACGCCTAAACCGCTGAACCGATCGCGATGAAAGGTACGCAGATAGCCTACGGTATGGAGAAGGACATGGGCTATTTTTTCTTGGGAACGCGGGTGAAACCGCGGGGGACAGTTAGTTGGAAATAAAGACCAAAAAGTCAAGAGATTGCATAATTTTTAGGATAATGAAAGTATGACATACTATTTCTAATAACATATACCCGGGACTAAAGTGGCAATAAAAACAAACTGGATCAATACGCCGGGAACAGCTAGTATTCAATACAATAGAAAGATTATTCACTGAACATAAAATACTTATATACTTATACTTAACAAGAAAATTTAAGCAATTATGCAGACAGACGAGTAATTCAGTGATCGTAGGTACGTACTTTATTTTTAATGCTCTTCCCATTGAGATAGCTTTTCATATTGATCCAGTTTGTTTTTATTGCCACTTTAGTCCCGGGTATATGTTATTAGAAATAGTATGTCATACTTTCATTATCCTAAAAATTATGCAATCTCTTGACTTTTTGGTCTTTATTTCCAACTAACTGTCCCCCGCGGTTTCACCCGCGTTCCCAAGAAAAAATAGCCCATGTCCTTCTCCATACCGTAGGCTATCTGCGTACCTTTCATCGCGATCGGTTCAGCGGTTTAGGCGTGATAAGATAACAAATAAACAAACAAACTCACTTTCGCATTAATAATATAAAGTTAGGATAGTTAGGATAATATAATCATATCTCTTGCAGTTGAGACTAAATCATGAATAAAGCATAGAATTATTACCTGAATAAAGTGATTTTAAAATTTTAAAGGAACTTCCGAAGACTCACTATTCAAACAGTGTAGTTAAGTTATTTTTTTTAAACCTCTTACAGTCTACATCAATCAAGACATCTCCAAATATATAAAAATAAATCAAAGTCTATAACAAAATTAATTCTGCAACACTTGCAACTGAAACAAATGTCAGTGAATACTACAATATAATAATATTACTTGAAAAAAAAACCTTTAAAATAATCCATTTATGAAGAAGCAAACTAGGGTCCAGTCACGTTCTCTACCATAACTCGAGCTGACATCTTTAAACGGAGGGAAATGGCTTTTTGATCTTATTCTAAAACTTCTGAAACTATAAGATATACTTAAGCTCAGCACGGACGTCGGTCTGTAGACACAGGGGATGAAGCAATAGTAGATAAAGAAAATCAATATCGACTTGAACAGAACACCGCTATGCAAAAATACGAATAGGTGTTTCAGTATGCGAAACTGGTACGTTCTTTACAATGTATTTGCTTGTGTTGTGATAGCTGATGTAGACAAAAAATATCGTTGCTTTTTTTTTAAGTACACATCAGTAGGTTTCATTAGGTTTTCGTACCAAAATGATAAAAAAAGAAGCCTTTATTTAGGTAAGTCTCCGATTCTTCAGACGGCTGTTTTTCTCCAATTTCTAATATGAACTTGAAAATTACAGATGTAAGTAAAAACTTGTTAGCTCGCATATGTAATAAAAATAAATTATGTTGATTCTTTGTAGGATTCTACGGCAAGTAGCTACGGCGCTATATAAACGGGAAATAGCTTTTGACTTATGGTCAATAAGGTACAAAAGTTTAACGTCTCCTTATCTCCAAAGTATGTGAACTGAAAAACCAGAAATAATTAAATGTGATATTTAATTATTTACCAATATGATTATGAAGCTTAAACCGATGCGATGATGTTATAAGTAGGTATCTACAATAAAGTTGACGTTAATATTCAAAAGTAACTAGAATATCGTGTAATTAATTAAGTAGATATATAGTGTTAAATTTCCGGGGCAATATAATAACTATATTTAATATTATAAAGAGGTAAAGTTTGTGAGTTTGTCAGGTTGTAGGTTGTACCTCAGGAACTACTGGTTCGTATTGAAAAAATATTTTTGTGTTGGATAGCCCATTTATCGAGGAAGGTTATACATAAGATACATAAGATCCCTCGTGAACGCGGGTGAAACCGCAGGACGGAAGCTAGTATTCAATATTACGAGTACAAAATATTTACTTTCTCGTTGCAGATTATTTGGCCTGGATCCAAAATAAATACGTTTTTAATAACAGAAGTGGTTTGTTATTCTATTTGTAGATATTTGAAATTGCTTGCAAATATATAGTTATTTTGCTAGGCATTAAATTAGGTTTAAAATGCCTCACACATAGATGCAGATACACAAATCTTATGTCTGTACTGTAGACTTTCTTCCACTAGCACTTAAATTAACCTAGCTAGTCTAAAAAAGTCTCCCTTAACTGCAGCAAAGCTCATCCATTTTACGCATCGGCGCCTGCACAAATTACAAGAAGTGCAGTGCACCAGTCGACCCCAAACAAGATGAACTTAACTACCCCAGTGACTTGCACTTTGAATGCACATTTTAATGGGTTTGTTCTCTCAAACTTTGCGGCGCTATTTTAATTGTAATGATCGTTTTTGGGGGGAGATTTACGTTCGTAATCCGTAAATATTTAAAACTAGCTGTTCCTCGCGGTTTCACCTGCGTTGCCGGTGTACATTTTCTTTTATACAAACCTTGTCTTGTCCTGACAATAACGAACACAACAAAAAAGATTTATCCAATTTGGTGCAGTCGTTCGGAAGTTATGCGCGTACATACATTTCGCCGATTCATTTTATTTATATAGAGATAGATTTATAGATTACTAGTCGTATGCTTTAGTTATAGACTCCAATAAAATTTTAAACTATGTACTTAAAACTTCATCATTGCCATAGAAATTAACATTAAGAAATTTAATTAATTTAACAATAATTTTGATTAAATTATACATACATACCTACCCATTTATAAAAATCAATGAAATCCTTATTGGGCAGAAGTTAGTTATTACACTAGCTTGCACTCTACGTTCTTACCCGCGCATTCCTAAGTGATCTCATATTTTCATATAAATCAATTGATTTGGTATAATTATACCATAATAGAGTAACAAACATATTCAAAAACTTTCGTACTTAATGTAGAATTAGTAAGTAAACAAAATGTCATGAATCAAAATAAGTAGAGCAATGCACATAAATATCGAAATCTATTATTATTTACGACTTTGTAATGGGCATAAGACATCATTAGGTACCGCTTGACATTTCAAACTTTTTTATGCTTCTTTACGTTTTATCGGTCTTTACATCTATATATTTACATAGATTTATATATAGGTACTTCACCTATCATTTAACATGGTATTTGTACACATTTTGAACAGTTTTAAGGATATAAAAGGGCAAGTGAGGAAACGTTTAAGGTATCAAAAGAGCACAGGATATCAGCGAGTCCCGCAAGTGTAAGTTCTAATGTAAGCACATTCGATAGGGGCGCACCGCCCCCTCCGACTGATACAATACTCTACACTGGGGTTATTCTCAAAACTGTAAAATATGAGGACAGTCTACTTGTCATACACACAGTATTTAATAATTATATAATGGATATTAATTTATATTAAATGGATATTATTAACTTATTTACCATGTCACTAATTTAGAAATAATTAATTTCATGTAATAAATCAGAGTTGGTTTTGAAAATAGTCATTGCTGAGTTTATTGACGGCGCTTCTCAGCAAAAGCAATCTTTTGGACCGTGCGTTAGAGTCAGACTATTCATTAGTGCTAGTGAGTGTGCTTCGTTTTCACTTCTTACCGCAAGCATGGATACCTACCTACATAGTAAGTACCTAATCAAGCCTTTAATATTTTTTCTATTCAATCGATTTCTACATAAATAAGTAGGTAATAAACGCACGCCATTTATTTACTTATCTGAAAATCGTTATAGATAAACTATTGATAGGTGTATGTATCCATGCATACATACAAGGTAAATTGTTTATTTTACTTACATATAAAAGTTATTATTAAATTTTTTTAAATAAAGTTAACTGCCTATTCTTCGAAGATTGATATCAAACCTATCCGAAATTCCAAAGATAAATAAATAAATAAAACACTTGCAGAATGTTCCACAGGCGGCCGAGTCGTCGTGTGGCGATCATAAATTGCTTGGGTTTGATTAAGGCGGCGATGCAGTGGGCCCCCATGCGAAATGCACCGGTGCATCTATACATACAGGCTGTTTGTATTAAAATAGACTGTGAAAAATAAAATAAGCCAACAGATAATCATTGAACTATATGGGCATAGCTACTCGGTGGTTAAAATTACATTCATTTTCATTCAACAATTCAAGTCATTGTTTCAAAAATAATCATCTTCATGTATCTTCTAAATTCGCCCTTCGAAAAAAATATTTTAATATACCTAAATCTATAATTTCAAACGTACCTACACCAAACATCGGACCACTCTATTACATTGGATGAAAACTATTTTGTGCTTGTTCATCAACACTCTTCTTATACACTGGGAAGAATTTGTTGTTTTTGCATATTTTGTTAGTCAGGAGATTTATTTCCAGTATGCAATTAAATATTACTTAAATATGCGTTTTAAAACAAATTAATGGCGTTGTGTTAATTTTTCTTTTAATAAAACTAAATATATAATAATACTCACAGTTAAAGTGAGTTATCTTATGCTGGTACAAAATATTTTTTGTAGCCTAAAATAGAATATAAAATAAGCACGCTGTATAACGACATCGCCACATTGCCATCTACTTTCGGGATTACTATTGTAAGAAGGGGATCATTTATTTTCTTTCTATTCAATAGGTTCTAAAACTTTGACCTCGCATTGACTTCGCTGGAAAACATTTTAAAGTTTATTATTTACTTACAATTGATGTATTATACTGTCTTAGAAACATAGAATATTTATTTGACTATTCGTACATATAGAAACCATAGTAGGTAAATACGAACCACAAATACTTAAAACAAAAAAATAGGACGTCCATAATTAACTTTTAAAACTAATACTTCTTTCTGATTTTATTGAAGAAATAAAGGGTCTAGCAGGATAAGGTAAGGTCAGCGGCTCCAGAGAGGTATTTTGAAAATGACTTGTGTGGTATCATCGGCTACATATAATATTACCATTGACAACAATTCAGCCTCTCATGTCGCTGCGTTCTGGAGATAATTGATCAAATAGACGCTAGAGCGGGTATTTTCGTAAACTATTACAACTGCACTAATGAAACAAAAACTATTCGTTAGACAAAATATTAGTCTACATTATGTAATTTTTATACAATTTTTCTATCTTATTTACTATTAAAAAAAGGAAGGTTTCTTATTCGGAAAATTATTTATTTACAATAACGTTACATTATATTACTACATTCTCATACTGTTTGGGCATCGCTGGCGTATCGTGTGAATAATCGCAATGAGCCGTGTTCGGATTTGATGAAAGAATTCGGAATCTTCTGAGGGCGGGAGATGACGATATCGATACAGACCTTCTTCAACATCAGAGTAAAGAGGATGATATTATTAATTTTTAAGATGCCGCATATGTAATTAAGAAAAAATACTCAAGTAATAAAATAATGAGTCATTAAGTATTTAGTCAGAATCATCTTTCATATTGAAAAGTCATCATATTTTATGTAGGTAAATTGTCATAGGTGGAGTAATATTAGTTTATATATTGTTAGATTAGTATTTGTACTCGCCCTTAAGACAATATCAAATTCTAGATACAACCTAAAGAATAACTGGTATATTTCTTAATGAATTCACAAGAACAACAGAAAAAAAGAACAAATAGTTGACAATTAGAAAAATAATTTTGAAAATCCGTCTAAAATCTGTTCATCATAACTAACATAAGGACTTATTTAATCGTATAGTCCTACCAAGTATCTATATTTCTTTCTACTGATAGTAATTATAGTATAGCGGTTTAATTGCTACATACTTAGTCCTCAAGGTGAAGGTTACGAGACGCTGACCTTTAAGTTGCATGAGACTAGGTTTCATGCAAACTCCACGCTGCAGTGAGGCCAGTAGTAGTCACGCGGAGCGGACGGCATCGTGCCATGGCATGCCAGTGCCAGTGATTTAGGGCGGCGCGACGCAAAGCGCGGGGCGGGCGCGCGAGATTAACCATCGTTTGTTAATTACGACAAATGGTCACCGAAGTACGAGTAATGGTTGGCAGATAGTTACAAAACTATTTTATTGGGTACCTATATAAATAAATTAATGTTTGGTATTTAGGATTATATGCGATGTTGTGTAGCGATTAGAATAGTAGGTATGGATAAATTAGCCATAATGTTTGAAAAATTAAGAAATAATTTGTAAGGTAGCAAATTCGAATTGAACTCATCAAGGAAACTTTTATTTTTATTACCTACTATGGAAAATCGATTGCTATGTTGAAATAAGTTACCTCACTCTATCTAAACGCTAAACGTAACGACCAAACTTTCATAGTATCAAATCAAAGAGAGAATGACACCAAATTTACCAGTAGGTAAGTTACTCTATATGTATCGCCCAACATTGAACGCTCTTTTTATAATTCGGATAGAAAATAACACCCCGCCATCTAGTATCGAGTGGCAACAATGTAAATTCCCATAGAACAACCCCATAACATTCGAATGTTTGCAGTTGAACTAGAGGGCGTGTACAATATTATGTTTGTGAAAGCAATTTAGGTGCCCTTTTGATTATGGCGTGGATAGCTCAATGGTATAGCGGTGGTTGACATTAGTGGCCTTGCGGCAGTCGTAGGATCAACTCCTACAATGTGCTTAAACTTACAGGTGAAGGTAACATCTTGAAATAATGTAGAGTTTGTGGAAAACATAAAGTATGTTAGGATATCTATCTACCAGGCAACCTTTAGGGTAACCTTGTAGAGATCCTGTCCCAGGATGTCCCAGGAGTTGCATTGTGCTATTTTTCTTTCTTTATTGAAAATTTGTCGTCAATAACCTACCTGTGTTCCAGCAGGTGCACTTGTGCACGTGCCAGTTACTATGTTATCATATGTTATTTCAATACATTTGACGATCTCTCTCTTTAAATTCTACAGCTACCAACAAAACCAACATCAAAATAAACTAATTTACTGTACACAGTTGAGTGCCTACCGACATCCATTCTATGTCTATAGGGCTTCAGAAGGCTCTCAGGGATCGTAAACCTCCTGTCCGCAGTTTAATCTTTCGGAAAATTTGAATCCAGATAAAGACTCGCTGTGAAGCAAAAGCCTTTTAATTAACTTTGCACATAAATTCTAACGGAAAATGATCTGGCGACTTTGTTCAATCTGTATTCTTGCTTATATTAAAAATATAAATATGTAGGTACCAGTTAGGTACCAAACTAGACTTACCTATAAAGATTATCTTACAGAATATTATAATAGAACGCTCCACAAAGATATTAGCAGTTTATGTTAGGTAGCACCTACATTAATTCCATTTCTGGTTTCCATTAAAACCAGTGCTTGAATTTTTAACCAGATTTATTATACATTTTTCCTTTACTTCATAGTTTTAACCGACTTGAAAAAGGAGGAGGTCTCAATTCGTGTGTTATTTTTTTTTTCATTACAAGAACTCTTCTTGAAACTAAAAAAAGATAGGTCAAAATGAGGGTAAAATAAATAAGAATTACGCAGTTAATCTCTAACCTTTAGATTGACCGATTTAATAAAATGTGCCCCATTGATTATTTTTCAAATATACTGCTGCGAATGAAGATCGATAACAGTGAAGTAGAAACCCCCTGAACACTCTAAATTGCCTCGAAAGTACTCCGTTTTAAAATTATGATTTATTACAAAATAATTAAACCAAAATACCTTTGAGTTTCCTAATTAATTATTTAGTTTACTTTCAATCATTTTTAAAAAACGTCTAGGTATAGTTCTAATCATGAGTTAAGTAGGTACTCTGTAGCGAAAGCCCTCGACACCCTTAAACCTGTGCCGCTTTATGTTTCGGAAAATTTGAATTCAGATTACGAGCCACCCCCATTGGAATCTATGTAAACGCGCTAATTCAACTGCCTCTTCCGAAATAGGAAGCTGTTTACAGTTCAGATATTAAAGATAAGTAGATACTCAACGCTTCCGACGAAAATGGGTTGATAGCGAAGGATAAGTAAAGTGTTTTCACAGTTGACCTAATTTAAGTTGATTTAAAATTCAGGTTTCTTTCTGATGAATTAAATTGACACGACACAAGCTCATGATTAATAATACTTTGTTCGTTCTTTAATGTTTCCTATTTCTATATAAGTAGATAATATTTTTAGCATATTTAAACTAATAAAATATAATACGGAGGGCGTACACCACTTCGCCTTGTGAGGGAATAGAATTGTGTCAAAGTTTATGTATACGACACGCTCCGAAAAACTTAACAAAGGTACAAAGGTACGCGTGTCCGGGCCATAAGAGCGGAAAATTCGATTTTCTGGTCCGCACTTCCTTAATGCGCTGTGGTCCACGCATTAGTCCAACCCTTGCCGCAACGGAAACAGTTCGTTAATCAAATTCACTAACCCAATCTCCGGCCATAGCGATAGCAAAATCACAATATATTGCCTCGGACCCTGATAAAACAATCGAATGAGGGAATTTCAGCCGGCAATATCGGTTTCTCATTCTGCGTTAGTCATTTGACCGATTCCTGAAGAAAACTATTCGATTGGATTGGTTAGATACCTACTCACAAATAGCGATACAGTGAGCATGTTTGTAGTAACCCATTTTGACACGGCTTAATACCTTTCCTGCCTTTGTTTGCTATTTCACGTTTATTATTTTTAAAGCTTATCCACTAATAAATATTCCAATTGACGATATGTATCTGTATTAGCATACAAAACAAATAAACAAAACAATTCCAGCAAAACAATATACGGAAAATATGGGAACATTAAAATCAAACTTTCTTGCAATATTATCTTGGAGTAATTGCGCCAATATAAAAGCGGAACGAAGCGAAGATTTCGCCGGCGGATGTCGTGGCAATGTGGGTCGCACCTCGCAGGCTGATAAATGTTCCCGAACCCGGGGGAATGGCTGTGAACTAAAGGTTCCACGGTACGACCGCGCCAGTCGGGAGATAAGGACACGACTTGCGAATTAAGCCCGAACACTTGAGACGTTGAACTGAACATGTTTTGTTTGTTTGTTATTGTGAATGCGCGCTTTGTGACTTTTGAATTTAATTTTGATAAATGTGCCAGCCAAAGACATTGAATTCCGTGTAAATTACGTTCGCTCATCAATTGACTTTTCTTACCTAGATCATACGCACGTGCAGACATCAGGTTATAAGGGCACTAATAGGTAGTTAAATGTTGGTAGTACGCCCATTGACCCGGACATAACACACTGGGAGCAATACAGGGCGCATATAAGCGCCGAGCCCTGTACCACATTAATAAAGGTAAGTGCGCCCGTGTCGGCTAATGTGTCGTTATGGGCCGTTCTGAAAAACTTCTTCTATACCCCAAATACGCACCACCCACAGAAGAATTCCATCGCTACGTCAACGTAAACAAGATTCAAATTTGTTATGCGTAACTCGCAAATTCACGTTTACGGTCTACCGCGAAGGCCCTGCAGTTTTAGCACTTTACTTCGCACAAATGAAACGGGCCCCTATATAATGTGCTTTTGGGTTCACATTACATCAAACAGCTAAGTTTCGATCGTGGCGAAAGTACTTCTACATTAAACCGTTAGTCTGCGCCACTGAAACTACGTGGCTCTAGTGAAAGTGCTGAAAACGCAAAATATTAACACAAAGGTGCAATGAATGTAACGTAACATGTTTGCGAAGCGCAATATAGGCGTACATTTATTAGTCCGATTAAACACTTATTTACACAATAAACTTTCAAAACTATTAACAAATAAGTATGTAGGTACCTACCGACTATTTATTCATATTTACAAAAAATTAACGTGGTCCGGTAGATGCACTTGAGAGCCATCCTTCAAGCTTCAGTTACCTTCTGCCGTATCATCACTGACCATGCTTAATTTGTAGTCAAATACACAAATACATAAATAATAACGGGTCAATTAAAAAAATGGTAATTTTCCAATAGATTCGTGAAATTATAGTATTGCTGTAACTGACTTACCTACCTACATAAAAGAAAGCACATTAAAAATCACTATAATTATATTATAATTGACGGGCCGGTTGGCGTGGTTGGAAAGATACCCTATCTATCATGCCGCAGGTCGTGGGTTCGATTCCCACTCAGGACAAATATTTATGTGCCTGAACATGTCTGTTTGTCCTGAGTCTGGGTGTTATTATCTCTATAATTATGTATGTATTTACAAAAGAAAAGTAGTGTATGTAGTATATCAGTTATCTGGCTTCCATAGTACAAGCTCTGCTTAGTTTGGGGTCAGATGGCCGTGTGTGAGGAATAATGTCCCAGAATATTTATAATAACAATAGTTTGTGTGTATGTATGTTTGTTCACAGTACTCAGTGTATCTATAGGATACAGTTTATCCTGGAAAATATAAGATCCTTCGGAAAATCGGGCAGAAGCTAAACAAACACTAAATATAATAGAACATTCACTAACTTGTATGGTTTCATCGTAGGAATAGTTGCGGCTCGCAGCCGCAGTGCTCATCTCACCGGCGGCGCGCGTACGCGAGCGGCGACATCTGCAAACAACACATTATATTTACTAAATACACACAACACCTTACTTTCAAATAAATAATACTAGCTTAACATAGAATTGCATTTCATTTTCTTTCAAAGAAGTATTACAAGTTCACGAACCCAAAAATTTAATAAAAGGCAAAAAATCTGAGATTAAACCGAACATTATATTAATGATATAATTAATATTTTCACGCTTAATTAAAATGCACAACCGCACGCGTAAAGTCTTAAAGAAGTAAGTGCAAATTATTTAATAGAAGCACGCCAGATGTTGGGCTGAAGTTGCTGAAACTTGTCCGGGTTGCGCTCATGAATAATTAAAAGCGGGAATAGGAGCTATAATTCAGCCGCCCTCTGTGCCCCGCTACTGCATGGCGATGGCGCTGGCAGTGAGCTGTCACAAAATAACGCTTCTGTGTGCTTCAGTTGAGGAAATACCGCTTTTTATGACTTAATTAGTATCATCTCAGGACGTGTGTCCCTCTCCAGATGCATAATTTGAAACTTTACTAATTACACCAACATTTATATCAAGAAGCATGTAGTAAGCGGCCTAAGTAACTCATATATCATTGTCATATCCGTCGTTATCCTTACTTTATTTAGGTATGCCTTTAAAAATAGTAAATACTGTATTTATTTTGCCGTAAATTGCAGTAGGTAAGTAGGTATACTTAACCCATCATTCTGATAAATCCTTAATATTTTATCGTCGCGACATCTATTCTTCCTATTCTATCTTTATGGACAATATGGTGACCACTTTAAAACTATCTAGAAGATATCTCATCCTAAACTGTAATATTTACAAATGACGAAGATACTCGAGTTAGTTTGGTCGCAACACTAATTATACTCGTAGGCAGTTAAAGACGAAAATAACTAAACAAGAGAAGATTGTTAAAATATTGACTTATCACAAGGCCCGACGTAAGTTAAAAGTAAATTAAAATATAGTGGTAGAAAAATTAACAATTGAGTATATGAATTTAAAAAAAAATACGAAAGAAGAACCAGTAATACAGTACAGTCAGACGAAGTAAAGTAACATCGTAAGAGGCACGATATTTAATATTGAAGAGCATAACTAATAAAAAAAAATCTCAATAGTAAGCTTTATCACTAACATCCTACTTTTAGGCCCGAATCGTAGTTTGAATAACTTGGATAAAGTACGATAGCTATTTCATATTTCATTTATTGGAATGAAACTTGGTCAGTCATAACATAAACCATAAATTGGTAATGGAGCCAAAATAATACGTGTTCTTAAACATATACGAGGGTCGTAACCATTTAGATAACTGAAATACAGCTGTAGGCAAATGCAGTTGAATGAGAGCCGCTATCTCGCCGCAGACACATTTTATATAAACTTGCGATTATCTAGAGTGTCTGAAACTTTTGCAACAACGTAGCTATGTTTGTTGGCGACTTAATTAATTATGGTTTTCAATTCAATACTCTCGCAAATAACTATTGTTACTTCTTTTCTATGATACCTACTTACATAATTTTTTTTTTCTGAATATTTTATTAATATTACATTAAAACAAATCTATAAATTCAAAACATTTTTAGGGTTCCGTAGTCAACAAGGAACCCTTATAGTTTCGCCATGTCCGTCTGTCTGTCTGTCTGTATGTCTGTCTGTCTGTATGTCTGTCTGTCTGTCCGCAGCTTAACCCAAAGATTCTCCTCTACACGTAAAGTGGGCATGATTTTTTTTTCTCGTCTACCCCATGGTGTGGGGTATCGTTGGATAGGTCTTTCAAAAATATTGTGGGTTTGCATAAACAAATTTTCGATTCAGGGATTCGTTTGTGAAATATTGAGCTTTAAAGTGAAAAATTTTGTCCCCTCCCTACCAGCTAAACGGTTGTTTTTGGATATGTGAAAAAATTCACGTTAGTAGTATATAATGAAGTTCAATGGAAAACAAGGTAGGTTTTACAAGTTTACGAGAACCGTTTTTAGATGTTATTAAAAAGTTAACAACAAAAATACAAGAATCAACAAAAAGCCCTGTTCTTAGTCCACATTATTGTGATGGGCAAATACGGTACCCTCCATTGCGCGTGGCCCGACATGCACTTGGCCGGTTTTAACTAGATAAACAGATAAGTAGATAACTTTTTGGTGTACACCTTAAAGCAGTTAACAAAAAGTATATAATGTTAATTACTACTATGGGCGAGCTTATTTTCCGATTATATTTAATATAATATAATAATTTTACTTTGATTTTAAGTTCAAGGTTTACCGATATAGGTATCTCAGGTTACATGTAAGAAAAAAAAATTTAAACATGTATAATAAGCCCCAGGGTCAGTTTCCAACGGGTGATATAAAAAATACCTTTGGACCACGGCATCGATCCGCAGAATTTGACATTCGCATCACGGACCTGCAAGCCTACTGCGCCGTCGTCGCCATGGCAACCCGCCCGCCCTGAACACAGTGCCGCCAAAATACTATAAATTAACAAACTTTTATAAGGAAAAGTACATTCTGTTTCCTTCAGCAAAAGACGATAACCAATTTTTTTTTCTACAATGAGATCGTAATTGTAAATTTCGTGACTATTTTTGACGTTCTAAGTCTTAGAAATTTGTTTTGAACTAAACGAGTCTTGTCTTGACTCAAAAAATTTAGTGTTTTATAACGACCGATGAGGTTTTTTTTGTTACATTTGCCGCAACAGTGGGCAATGGGTGTTAAATGTCTCACTTACTAGATAATTAAGTACCTCAGCCAGCCTACCACAGCCTACGAAGTACATAATTAGTGGTAGAGAATTGAACATAAATAAATAATTATAGTAAACACATAGGTAAATGAATGTATACTCATTTACGTACCTATATTTATCATAGCATTATGTTGTATATAAAACAATAATTTCAGTGCCCATACATACATTGTAATTATACAACATCTATTAAAATCAAGAAACTATACTTAAAATCCTTCTTTTAATCCTCCATTTTTGTTGCTATTGATACTTCGCTCCGAGATAAATGCCACGCAACTGGCATCATCTCTATAATAAAATATCTATTAATTTCCTCTCCATGATAGGAGCGTGCGCGCACCCTTGTTCTTCAGTATCACCATCGACGCAGTCGAAACTAGCGAACTATAAATAAACAGCAGGGACGGCATACGGCAGGATGCACCGCTCTTCCTGCTTCACCTTGGACACTTGTTTACATTATAGGTACGCGGTTTATAACAATAACACACGCTAGGCCGATAACCTCAAAGTATAGTAGATAATTATACCTACCCAGAATATACTTTGCCATATAAAATAACATTTTCATATTTCATAGGATGATGTACAGTGTTACTTGACAATATATGATATTCAAATCTGACTGCAATTCATTTAATTGTAGCTTTTATATAATTAATTATATTATGGAAAACTGGGAGCTTTAGCAAAACTGAGGAAAGTAGTTTTTTTTTTACGAATAAATAAGAATTGTAATTACTATATCTACTATTTATTAGGATGTCCCATGCAATACTTAATTGGGGCGAATTTATAGGTAAGTAATGTGTAACATTCGTTTGTATTACATCTCAGTCAGTATCATTTCTCAATTCAAAAGTATCAACATGTCATGTTAGGGATATTGATCGAATTGATCAACACCAAGAAAGTCGATGATAGATCAGTGGTAGTGACGTCGAATGTCGTGGCGAAGGTCGTGGGTTACAAAGGTGTTATGGTACATTGTAGTACCCGCCTCACTGGTTACTAGAGGTTAAAGTTGAAAATCTGTCGCCAAGCACATACCGGGGTGTATTTAGACAGCTGCACTTGAGAGCCCATTTGATTCCCATTTAGGTTTTTGTGTGCATACCTACCACTGTTGACTTACCAATGGGTCAGTGGTAGTGATGTCGGACGCCGCGGCGAAGGCCGTGGGTTTTAATCCTACAATGAGCTTGAGCTTTCGGTGACTTGAGAGTCAATTCCTTCTAGACTTTGTGTGCTTACCACCTTCGGCTACATCTTCACTTACCATAGTGAGATTGTGGTCAAATACAAGCCTATACAAAGTAAAAAAGAAAAAAAAAAAAGGTCATACACAAGTCATAAGTAGGTAGGCTACTATTGTAAAAATGTTTATGTATGCATCACACGCACTAAATCACAACTTTCCTATATCATATTATACTGTAAGAATGAATCTATTCTATCATACCCCTGCTGTCATCGCTTGAGGGAACTCCACATCTCGGAACTCACAAACACCTTGTCCAAACAAGACATGCAATGATAAATGCGTCGCCGGTGGCATAAGAGTTATTTTTCATAGGATTAAAATATAACAGCTGAGTACTTATATCATTTGTCAACAAAACGACACGCACCAACTCATAGCTTACATGAATCGTATAAGTTTCTATGTGATACCTATCATCCGATCAGAGAATCCAGTTTCAGTGTTTATATTGACATCTGTCTGGTTTTACGTAACGAACAAAACACCGCCCTACAAGCAGAGTACACCGAAAACTGAGCAGACTGGGAGGTGTTATATAGAAACCATCTATAATCCACATATATAAAATGTGTATATGTAGATACTGATATATGGATAAAACTGCCACCTAGTATTGAGTAGCTGAACTTTATAGTCACACGTATATATTTTTAATTTTACTTGTTTCATCCATGAAGTTTTTGAAGCACTGATCTCATACGCTAAATTAGTATCTCATAAAAATCAACAGATGTCAGTTAAATAGTCGAGATTTTTAACCATGGTCTATTACATACATATTATTATCCTAATAATTTACAACAAATATTTACAATCAATATATAAATACAAACTATGATCTATAGAAAACATCCTCAAAGTCCTCGCTGCTGTAAATTATTATTATAATAATTAAATTTATATTCAAAACTTGCTAATCGCCAAAACCATAGAATGAATTTTCATGGGGTTTTCGTCTACTTTTTCTACATCACCCTCAATCAGTTTTTGGTAAATAACTTCCAAAAACATTTAGTTTAAATTCAATGTACAGACACGATTGTTCAACATTTTTTCTAAGCGCAAATCGTGGACAGCGATTTGATTACCTACTATACAATTATCCGTAAAGGGCGTCACGCACAGTGTAATTACTTATACTATGAAAAGAGAAGCAACGACCTACCTTCACTTTCCTTCTCTTTTACTGGTATAGCACTGTCTCATATATCATAAGATAAAATATTATCTTATCTTCGCCGTGTGTGACGCCCCCTGTGAATTGTATGGTGGACCCGGAGGTCCATAAAGTCGCGCACCACAAAATTCTCAAGTGGCCCTCGGGGGCCACCACACCCGAGCCGTAAAATTTTACAGATTAAAAATCCGTTACTTAACCGATTTTCGAGCTCCCGGCATGTGTGGAAACGGCATTAAATTGTCTATGCCGAGGTATGCGTCAATAAAATGACAACACAGGCAGTCTGTCACAAAAAAAAAAGTTAAAGTCAGTCAAAATTTTCAGTCCGTTAGGGCGTTTGGCGTCCCCCGAATTATTTCTAAAATACATAATTGTGAGTGTTTTGAGTGTTTGTTGTTTTGTAAAGGTGTGTATTATCGAAAGAATACTTAGTAATAAACACAATACAGTTATTATTTCAGTGAAATACAAAGTATAAAAGTGTTTTTTTGTGAAATGAAAAAAAGTTGATAGGAGTTTGTGTAGTGTTTACAAAATGTTTTGATCCAGTTTTCCATCATAAAGTGATTATTGGTAAGTCAGAAGTATCTTTTTAGCTAAGAAATGTTATAATGTCGGTATTCTAATCAAAATATATGTGGGGTACAGTGCAAAATCATTTCATAATTACATAATTTGATGAGTAGGTAGTTCTTGACGGTAATGAAAAATGGCGGAAATTTCGAAATCTAGGACTAACAAAAGACCTTTTTCTTGTTGTATTTATATGAAAGATTATAACTATGGTAAGTAAATCGCATTATTGAGCATTTTTAGAAGCTATATACGTCTATACTTTTACAAAGTTGGTATTAGATTCGATGTATTGAGACCTCGAATTGAGTACCTCCTTTTCGTCGCCGAGTCGTACTATTTTGTATTTTTCTACTTGAAAAAGAAACAAACACATGTTTTTTGTGCTAAAATGAATAGAATAATGTTCAATCTATCTAATAACATAAAGGTTTTATACTAAATCTATTATTATGTCAAGAAATTATATACGACAAGATATTTTTTTTCAATTCTACAGTGAATTATATACTCTTATCTTTAGAGACACATTTCTCAGTATTTTAGTATGGAATAAAATAAAACTAAGTATACGTTTTCAATAATTATTTATTCATTTACTTGAATAATAATGCTTTTGCTCGAAATAACAACATATTTAGCAATACATATTCAAAATACATATGATGGTCACCTTTTATGCTAATGGCGTAGTTTCCAATAAGATCGTGGTCCGCTCTTATTAGTTTTTGATAAGTGATAATAAGATTCCAATTGGAAATTTATCTAAGATTCTGACGGTATTTTTATTTTTCGGAATGGATCTGTAGTTTTGGTGATAAACACGAAATCTCAAAGTAGGCACGCGTGATCTTTTGAATGGCCGCCATTCCGCGAGTAAGGAGGTATTTTGACAGCCCATGGCCGCGAGTTTACAAAGATCGTGCGGTAACGAAAGTGATTTTATTTTTGTTTTTTTTTTATAGTCTTAGGAGCATTACATTACATAGACGGTATCTGTTTCACGCTTCTCTGTCCACGGTTTCACGATAAAATCTGCCGCCTTTTTTTATCTAAGCTAGATTAAAAACAATCTGAGAAAAAACAAAACTCTTTGGTCAACCTATGCATGTAGTGACTGTCATTGTCACTTTTTGGTTGCTTCTTCAGAAAGGCAAAGGAAACAAAGTCGATCATAAACAAACAAACCATAAAATGTCATTTGTTAACAAAAATATGTAAAAGCAAAAAATATGTTTGTGGTCTGAAAAAAATATCGATTTTTATCGATGAATTTTACATCGATAAATCGATATATTGAAATATTAAATATTAATCAAAGATATCGATCCATCGAATAAATAATATCGATATATTGATGTGCCGATATTTCTTCAACAAGCCTACATAACTGTGCTGTGTCAGTGTCAACTGTCAGTCACTACTCTCACTACTTTACATCACTAGTCAGTAGTGGTGGGTCATTATAAATTTTTTTGACGACGAAACGCAACCGGTTTTTTTAGAACGAAAACTAGTTGTCGATATGGTTATCGTTGCAATTAGTTTAAAGACGGCTTCAAGGACGAAACTTATTTTGCGTTTTCGTTTCGTCGATTGAAATGGTTGCAGTTTTTTACAACTATAAACGGCTTAAAATGTATAAAATAGTTGACCGGCTCGAATCTCAGGAAAAGTACCTGATTAATTATTCATGCTGAGCGACTTTGGACTTTACGTCTATGATTATAAGCGTGCCGGAATTTAAACGTCACATCGCAAACGACAGCATCGATAGTGAATAATTTTACTGGTAATAAATTATCGACTTTATTTCGTTGACAAAAAGTTCACTTTTCATTGGATGATTAGAGAACTGCAACTGTTTAGTGAACGAACGGACGTGAAACGACTAGAAGAACGATATTCACGACTGTATTTCGAAGACTAGTTTGTGCAACGAAGACTGTTTTGACCCAGGACGTGAAACGGTTCCATCGTCATGGAAAAAGGAGGATGGTAGCTCAGTGGTAGTGACGTCGAATGCCGCGGCGAAGGTCGTGCGTTCAAATCCTACAATGAGCTTGAGCTTTCAGTGAAGGAAAACATCGTGAGGAAACCATTGCACGGTGGTAGGGTACTTTGTAGTACCCACCTGACTGGCTACCACCCACAAGTTGAAAATCTGTCACCAAAGACCTAATGGTGTGTTCCGGCAGCTGCACTTGGGAGCCAGTTCCTTCTAGGCTTTGTGTGCTTACCACCTTCGGCCACATCATCTATTACATAGTGAGATTGTGGTCAAACACATGCCTATACAAAGTATAAAAAAAAGGAACCGTTTTCAACGACCGTTTTGGTCTTTGAAAACGGTTCCTCGTCGCAACGCCCACCGCTACTAGTCAGTCAACAGCTGTCAGTCAGTCTGTTTTGTCTTTTATTCAATTGTTTAAGAAAATTATAAAATTACAAAAGTATTTAAAATCAAACGCAACCATTATATTAATAATAACAATAATAGTAACCCTATTGTTTCTGACAGTTTGTTCAAAATGGTTAAGGTTTGGAAACTAGGGGTTATGAGTTACGACACCGCTCTGAAGATCCAAATGGCTTTGGCGCGGAGACACTTGGATGCGATTAATAGGGGCCAAGAGTCTAACGAAGACACCCTCCTGCTTGTGGAACACAAACCGGTATACACTGTTGGTTAGCCTCAATACTTTTATGAAAATAATAGGATAACCTACTAAAAATACTACTTATTCCCAGAACCCACTCAAGGTATATCGTAATAAAGTCTATAATATTCAATAGTCTTTTGTTTTATAATAGATGCTTGGTTATGGATTACTTTTGATTTTGCACTTGTGCATAATAAACATTTAAATCGGGTATAATGGTTTCGGTCAGAGAGTAGCCTTAGAGGCGGTTTATTCTGAGGGATATAAATATATAAAGGTCCTGTCAAATAAAATAGCTTACAACAAGAAATGGTTGTAGGTTTGAATACTACGATGAGCTTCAGCTTTTGGTGAAGGACAACATTGTGATGAAACCATATCATGTTGTACTGTATAATAATACAGTCATCAAACTTCAAACATGACCACTATTAGACAACTTTTTGTGTGCTGTAACCAATGGCTACCTTGCTTTTTGACAATGTAAGTGGACATTGCCAATTACTTCTATGCATTGTGTGGTACCTTTGACAACATGATTACTTACCATGGTAAGCCTGTGGTCAAATATAGGCATATATACCATTAGTATAAAAAACAATACTTTCATATTGTATCAAAACTCCTATGAAGTTAATTTAAGCAACAAAAACAAATAGGATAAAATTCTGAAAAATGTTAGTAAATAGCATGTTGCAGTATAGTTGAAATTAATGTAAAAAATTAATATATAATACTGCCAAAATTATGCTTTCGAATGGTTGATTAACCAAAGCTTTGTATCTCAAAATCTGCATACATTAATACAGCAAACTATATGTTAATAATATTTGTTGTACTTATGCCTGTACATAGCCAATAAAATTACATTCAAAACTCTTCATACTTAGCTATGTCATAAAAATTCCATAAGATAGGTCAGTTTAGGTTGCAGAACTGAATCAGTCAAACCAGAATACCCTATTCTGATTATTTTTCCTCAACCTTTTGCTTTACATTAAAGGTATCAGGGATGAAACACCCAAAGAAGAAGTATTGAGACTGAGCAGTCTTGGTGCTGAATTCAGAAAAACAAATAGAGGTGGTTTGATCACATTTCATGGGCCTGGACAACTTGTTGCTTATCCTGTCATCAACTTAAAGCACTTCAAAACAAGTGTGAAATGGTATGTCAACAGCTTAGAGGAGACAGTTATCAAAATGTGTAATGACTTTGGTAAGTAAGCAATCATAATCACATAGCTATAGGTAACCTTTTCTTACCCTAGTCTTTGACATTAGGTAGGTATGTATATCCAATTTCTTTAAATTTTGTCTTAGACATTGAATTATCGCGGTTTTCAAACAATGGCTTGCTCGGAAGATAAGCCAAGAATTTGCTATGCGGGAGACACACTCGTAAACCATGTGACTTGGAACACAGATTAGGTGCTGTACATTATGTGAAATTAAATTATCTATTATTTTAAGGGAATTTAAATCTGGCCCAAGTAAACAAACTTGGTTTCTGTAGGTAATAATTCGAAGGACTTAAACTTATTTCAATGAATTCCCATAAAATAGATAATTTAATTACACATAATGTAATCTATACATATTAAAATTCTAGGCAAACAAAAATACAGACAGTGTGATTCAATAAAGATTCTGTTTTTTCACGGAATGTATGGAATCCTAATAAAATTCTTTTTTAATTAAAAAAAAACATTTGTAGTTTCTTATGAGGGTGTACTATACATACACATCTGTTTACCCCCTAAAACCGTAGAGGCGTGATGTTATGTTATAGAATGGTAAGAACAATACATATGTAGACATACGATCAAAGAGATTGCATGTCATTTGCTGTTTGTCATTGAAGAGTTCCATTGTCTATCTCCTAAGATCTTCATCAGATCCGAATATATTATATACTAAAACCTTCCCTGAAAAAATATGCATTTAAAGAACGAAACCCCATCCAAATTGGATTAGAATTAAAACGAGTAGTTGCCCTCGCTGGAGGACACACTCGACCTGACATGGAGCTCACAAAACATCTGCTTATAGTATCACTACTGATCGTAGATTAAAAGCACAAGGAAAAAAAAATAAAAAAATTGGATTAGTAGTTTTTGAGCAAATCGCAAACATACAAACATACATATAGTGGTGGTCATATACTTAAGAACGCTTATTTAAAGGGAAGATTTTTTCAAACTACCAAGTATATAACTAATTGCATGTATTTTTTTATATTTATCGTGGTATCGCAAAACTTTTCCATACTAACGGTACATTCGTTGATACACATGATTGGCCAAAAATTAAATAGATACTGAACCTAGTATTCCTACTTACTGGCTGGTCACATAATTAAGAACGCTGAATAATTTATTTTTTTAATCAAATTTAAATAGAAAACACTCTTTGGCTCTGTGGTTTTCGTATAATTTTGGCGCCATTTAGTGCTGTAAAAGTCTTAAGTGATTGCTTCATATTAAAACAATGGGAAAAAATAAAAGTTGTGATCAATCTACAAGGGAAGTAATAATAAAACATCGCGAGAAAATTGGTCGTATAAAAAGATAGCCGACAGCAGATGGTCGGGACATTTTTCCACTATACTATACAGTGGAAAAATGTTCTTTTTTCTGACGAGACAAAAATAAACAGGGTATGTTCTGATAGAAAACGATATGTACGACGCACTCCGAATAAAGCATTCGACCCTAAGTACACAAACGTGACTTTAAAGCATGGTGGGGGAAAATTGAAAATTTAGGGGTGCTTCCTGGACATGGAGTTGGACCTGTTATGTTGATAGAAGGAAACATGGATCAATTCAAATACAAAAACATACTGGAAGAAACAATGTTACCTTATGCTGAAGACGTGCTTCCGGTTATTTGAACATTCCAGCACGACAATGATCCAAAGCATACTGCACGCACCGTTAAGGAATTTCTCACATCGCAATCAGTTTCTGTCTTAGATTGGCCAGCTAACAGTCCAGATCTAAACCCAATAGAGCATCTTTGGTGCGAAGTGAAGAAAAAGGTTTCAAATCAACAGTGTGGCAATTTAAGAGAGCTTTACGTTTTCTTAGAAGAATGGTAATCTATTTCTCTTGCGAAATGTCAAAATTGATAGAGTCAATGCCTCATCGGTGCAAAGCAGTAATTAAAAACCGTAGACATGCTACCAACTATTAATTTCAGTTTAAAATGTATTAAATTGCTTTTTTTCTTCACGCACTTAACATTAATGTGATTTATTTAGTCTAAGTTTTATATAAAACAACTCTCGAGCAGTTTAATAAATCGTTCTTAATTATTTGTCCAGCTTCATCACTTCAAATCGTTCTTAATTATATGACCATCACTGTACATACGGGTCAAATAGAGAACCTTCCTTTTTTTGAAGTCAGTTAAAAATATTTACTTTACTTGTTACAGGTATCAAAGCAGACCGATCACCACATACAGGTGTATGGGTAGATGATAAAAAAATAGCTGCAATTGGTATTCACGCATCTAGGTACGTCACCACTCATGGTATCTGTCTTAACTGTGACAATGACCTAACATGGTTTAACCATATTAGCCCCTGTGGTATAGATGATAAGGGTGTCACATCACTATCTGAGGAAACCGGTGTTAATTGCTCTATTGAAAAAATTACCCCAATGTTTATACAAAGTTTTGATAAAGTTTTTGGTTGTAAAACTGAGGAACTAGATACTAAAGTACAAGAAGAGATATTAAATTCAATTTACAATAAATTGTTAGAAAACACTATAGCACAATAGTCATTTAAATTATATTGTGTTGAAATCACATTTTTTGAATCTTGTAACTTATTTTTATTGTTAATTAATGTTGTTTGGAAAAATAAAAGAAAAATCAGTTTAATTTGTACATGTTTATTTCATTTGTTAATTATTATGAAAAATAAATAGATAAATTATAATTAATCTAAATAAATAATGAAGAAATCTCAAGTTGGGTTAAGAGAAAAAATATACTTCTAAACGAATGAATCTGTGCATACTATGTACACAAAATTAGTCTTATATAGTTTCAGCAGAACCCAACTGAAAGTTCACAAGACACACTAACTGTTTGAGCGCAAAAGCGACAAGATAACAGTATATTTACAATTATTTTTGAAGCTATAGAAACTGATTAAATAAGTATACTGATTAATAAAAAAAAAAGTAATGCAAAGGTATAAATTCTAGAAATCTAGTAAGTAAGTGTTGATAGGGTAAGTATACCTATCAAATCCATCTTTATCATTTATCTCATTATGTAAGTATCTACTTACACAATCAAAGTTCTCTATAGTCTAATTACTAATCTAATAAATTTACGAATTCAGAATAATCCCCTAAAACCCATATTTGTAACATAACAATAATATCATGAGAGCAGCTAGTTTTCTAGGGATTATTCCAAATAGATTCGTTATTTCAATCTTATAAATGTGTCTGTACTAAAAATTGTACAAAAACTGGTCTTCTATCTTAATTTTAATAAATGCATTGTCTTAATAATTAAAACCTTACATAGGTAGGTATAAACTCCTAAACTGCAGATTTTCTGCAACTGTTAAACAATGACAGAATACTTATTAACTTGTAGTTCATTTACTCGTCTCTATCTACTTAAAAATAATAAATGCTACTAAATGCAATAAATTACCCCTAAAATAAATGCAAAACACACGGTGGTTACAACAATCATACCGAACATTTGACGTCACGGTCATGTCCCAAATCTTTCACCACGAATATAAATTCATCATTAATTTAGTACTAGACACGAATATAAATTCATCATTAATCTAGTACTAGTAGCGGAACTTAAAATAAATGGACGGAATCATGATCTGAGAATAACAATGTACTAATGGATTTTGTTCGTCGTCAGTCATTTGTATCACAAGTTCCTCAATACAAGAACATTTAAAGTTACCTACTGCGTAAAGAGACGGTTGGTCTCAGATGACATGAATGAGGCAACGTTATTACGACATATGCTTGGGAGGGGCGAGCCACTTGCGCATGTAGTAGCAGAAGATCGTCGCAATGTAGAGCAGCACCAGCAGAGCGCACGCAACTCCTAGTAGAAGTACTGACGCCTTACTTGGACACGGCTCCACTATTGTTACTGTTTTCTCTGAAAAAAAATAATAATAGAATTAAATTACTGTTTACATATTTGAAGTCATCATAAATTTTTTAAATCTCTCTGCAAAAAAATTCAATACTTGCTTACAACCATTATTGAAAAATAATAGAGAATATTTTAATTATTCTATGCCATTGTCATGTACAGGAAATCAAACGTCACCAATTTTAATAGCGTCTAAATGAACGTTGAAAACAAGGAATTGGATTAATTTGACTGGACTAAATATCTTAGGGACATCCTTTTCTTATTTTTAAGATATTGTATAGCTTTGAGCGCGGCGACCGAATCAAGAAATTTCGTAACGAAAAAAATCCGTAACGAAAAAACCTAACACCTCCCACACACACATACATACACGTTAAGCGTGTTTGTGAGAAAGTATATAGGTGTATAGGTATCTATTAATATCAAAGAAAAAATACTGCCTATATAAAAAATAAATAAATAATTATAATTGCATAAGTTGATAAAAAATGCTATGCAATAGCTTTACCGCAGCAGTCCCCGAGTGCTACACGTATTATTTTTTGACAGAATGAGATGCAGTGAGAATAAATTAGTTTAGTTTTTAAACTACAGAATCAGCACCATACTATAATAAACTACAAACCTCCAAAGTTAGTCTCAGAAGCGATACCACCAGGCTTATCTGAACGAAGGAAATCTGTGCTCTGTCTTTCATCACTAAAGTCCAAGACGAGAATCTCCTGTGAGATGTTCATATCTTCCTCTTGACTCTCTTCGTTACGAGGCAGCGAACGCTTCTTTCTGCCCCATGACTCCAGTGAATCCCTGCCCCATTCGCACACCGCCTGAAATTAATGGTTACGTCATTCTTTGATATAGCGTAACTAATAACCGGTAGTTAAGTACATTGCCATCTCGAATTCGCATTATATATAGAAAAAAGTTGTTAATGACAATGATGTGAACGCTTATATCAACAAAGATACAATTTTCAAATCTCACCGGTTCACAAGGCCCAAGGCAGTATTTGACGTTACATTGGAAGATGACACCATAGGACTCTGTAAATCTGAAAGCTTCATACACTGACTGGAGCGCGTTGCCGTCCGGAGTGAACGCAGGGAATATTGATGCGTCAACTGGACATCTGAAAAAACGTTATCTGCGTAAGTACAAGTTGCAATGGAATCAAAACATGAGGATACGAATATACTTGTATCATAAAAGACATACCCTTCATCGTCAATAATCTGGAAAGTGCTCTTGGAGTCCTTAGCCATAGCGACACAGCTGCGAGCAAATATGCCATACGGAGCTGAAAGAGAACACAAAAATTAAATTACACATCCAATACAAATGCAAATATCATTTTGTAACCTCGTTAAAGTGCCTTACTATCTTCGGGGATTTCGATGCGGAAAGTGAGTCGGTCTCCAATGCGAACAGTCTCGACTTCACGTTGACGGGCATCCAGGATGCGAATTCGTGGCGGAGGTGCTTCGGGAGCCGCAGTAATGGATATCATCTCCGGATCTCTACAATATTATCAAGATTTTAGTCAAGTGACGTATCATAAATAAAGAAAGAACGTATTCTATCAGGTCATGCACCTTACTAAGTCTTTTGTATTTTACCGATTACCTCGTTACAAAGCTGTAATGTAATATATTTAACATAAAAGAAACATTGTGTGTGTATCGTCGCAATCATGATGCCTTATTGACAACAACCAAGATACTTATCGTTGTTTCACTAAATTCATTAAATAACGTACAATCAACAATGTAACAGGTTAAATTGCCCAGCACGTCCATCTATCGTCCCTTGATTATGTGAATTTAAGTGAGACGTGATTTCAATGCAGCAGCGATATTGGAACGATAGAATTTTAAATGGTCTCCGCATGACATGACGGTATGTCGAAATAGGGCCATTTTCATATTAGTCTACCATATCACGTATGTTCTTGTCTTGTAACATCTGGTTTGAATAAATATGCGGTAAATACTGTAACTTTGCATTTTTGCAATGGTATTCATGCATATACTATAACCTGTAACATTAGTGTTCATGTTGCTGCTGTCCTATATTCGTGTGCTGTTAAAAATAAATATTTCTACTAACCTGATAGGCACCATTCCGAAGGTAATGTTCTTTGAGCTCATATCGTATGTACATTTAACTTTGTAAATCTTGTCGGCCTTCGTCATAACAACGCTGTGATGTTGCAAGACAACTGTATTTGAATATACTCCAGTCTGAAATGATCGTGGAATATTAACATTTTGTAGAGAAACATGCATCTGTAATGCTCTAAAGAAAATTTTATTTTGTGAATCAATTAAAAAAAAAATTTGGTGTGTACTAACGACGCTCTGGGTGTTGCAGTCTTGTCCGGCCATTGTAAGATCAAGACGGAAAAGATCACTGTTAACCACATCTATGTTGCAGGTCTCCGAACGTCCCAAAGCGTAAATACGTCCATTGAAAGGCTTATTCGTGCGAACCTGTACCGCTATCCTTGTATCTTTGCAAAGAACCGCCACTGTGGAATACAAAAACGTTAAACATTTTTCTTCAGTATCAGTTGGTAGTTTTAATGAATATACTTATACGTCTTACCATCGTAGCAGGTGCCCGTTTTGTCACAGTTTGCATCATTTCTTGTTAAGTTGCTAGATGGGTTGGTATCTTGCTGATGTTCAATCGTAACCGGCAATTCACCTGCTGGGTTCGAGTTGCTCGGCGGCTCTGAAACAAATACAATAAGACCACGTTAGATTACACGTGTGGCATTCCATGCTATTCTCGGATTCCAGTGCAACGTAAAGTATAGACTGCTCATAAAGCCGAACGAATATATGAGTTGGGAGTATTGGATTTCTATTTATAACCGATCGTTTGATTAGCTAGAAGATATGTGTGTGCGTGATCTGTAGTTGTACCTACCTACGTGTATCATCATAATCGATACAAGATTGCAGCGATGTATTGCGGCGATGCTAGCCAACCTACTGCAATTACAGAACACCGTGCAAAGCTCACCGCTTCGGGCAATTCTAGATTTTCACACGCAATTGGTAAGTGCCGAGTAGATCTGAGCTTCATCTACTAATACCTACACAGAACGCATTGTTCGGCTTAATACCAGATAAAAGGTTAATATATAAAAATAAAATAAAATTATAAGTAGTTAATTACTCAACAGTAACCTATGTATATCTAAAAATGTTAGTGACATCTCGCTGTTAGATGTCACTAACATTTTAAGCCCTAAAGGGAGGAAGGGGGTGGCAAAATTTTTATTGGCAATAATATTTTTCTGGTCAGATTTATTTGAAACATACTCGTATTTAACCTCTAAGGGGGGTGAAAAGGGGAGCAAAAGTTATCAGGAAACATATTTTTTTTAGCAAGGAACGTACCTTCCTCCTAAGGTACAATTTATTTATAGAGACGGCCGAGTTTTACATAAACATTGTTTTAGACATGAAAACATTTTATAAAAATATTTAATTCAATTCTAAAACCTATACTAATCTTAAACCTAGTCTACGTGAGTCGCAAAAGTCGTGGGCGGAATGCTACCTACCTAATTAATTAAACAATATGTAAAATCTCAAAAGTTTTAAGATTTTCTTACAATTATAGAAACAATAAGAAAATACGACCAGTGTTCCGAACGGAAATGAAATACTTAGTATACAAGTTTTATCGCATCCCGTCGCTCGGTGAACCGTTCTTAATCGATTCGTTAGCACAGTGCCGATACTGCCGAGTGCCGATGACTATGCTGGACATATTCACGACCATCACCTCACCAATATAATAAGGTGACGTAAACTGGCGATTTAGGCCGTTGACCGCCAGCAATCTGGACAAAGGAGTGTCGAATTCGCCCACGGTCTAAAGACGGTAGGTACTAAACGACTGTTGACAAACCACTTTTGTTCACCAAACTACATTGCTTTACTCTATTGAAGCCTCCACGTTGAGAACGGGAATGTTTCATATATCGTGAGACTGTAGGTGGTCCACCCAACTAATATCTCCCTAACGATAGTACACATTGTCGTTATGTGGCTTCACAAAGACGTGATGCAGCTTCTTATAATTATGATGCTTAGATAGCTACCAGCATAGAAATTGCATTTCAACCCAGCATGGGACAAAAACGTTTCAAATAAAAATCAATCTAACTAGCAATTACATATATTAAATGTATCGAATCACTTCATTGCTACGGTTTAACACAAAGTTTATATTACGGCCAATATCTCAAAGTCTCAATATCAGCTCCAGTACCTACTAAAGTACGTAAGTTATCTTATATTTTCAAGAGAAAATCCATAGATTTCAGCCGTCCATCATAATTTACTTCACAGTGCCTGTCCTTTTATTATAATGATACCCATCCAAGGATCATGAGTACCTACTTCTTGACACATTATTTATTTTAGCTGCATAAACATGATTTATTGTTCACGGTGATAGCACCAAGCAACTGAGCTTCGTCATTAAACCTTTAGTATCGCAATGCAGAGGCAGCGCGGAAAGCAAATTAGTCTTTTTACTGTGTCATAATACTTATTGTTGTGTAAATCAGCGTGAATTTTATGCCTATACTTACACGACGTCTACCTTTTACATTTGCCTTCCTGATTCTTCGGAACTTATAAATTAAGGCATCCTGCTCTTTCAAATGACTATCCTTATTTCATAGAAAAAAATGTAAGAAGAAGAAGAAAACATGTACAGCAGCTGCAGTGTCAGAGTCGATGAAACAATTACACCCATAGATTTATCGAGCAGGTATATAAATAAGTAGATTGCACAATTTGCAATCCGTATTAACAAACAGGAAACATTGAAAATATTCTCACTCGGGCAGAGTCTAGAAAATATTCCTAACTAAATCGGCTATTAACTGAACATAACTTGCACATTAATCATTTCATAATAAATTAGATATTTAAGTAAAAGTAAAGTAGATATAAAGAACATCAATCATTTTTATAAATTGCCTAGTTTTTATAACATTTTGTGCAATGAAATGAAACGAGCTAATAAATCTTTTTCTAAAAATATTTTCTATTATGAACTTCGTTTACAACTTTCCTACATTTCATAAGTAGGCTTCGCATTTTGTACAAACGTTCCATCGTTTTTACAAAAAAGATTATTTCAAGTTCAACTACTTTTTTTAAGTTTGTTCAGAGCTTGCCGACAGATTAGGTTAGAGATTGGGTTTGTCCGCATTACACTTACACTTTACACGTTTCCATTTTTTTCACAACTACTAAAATGGATCACATCGTAATCGTAATAACTGTTGTAACAGTTTTATGTAGATAACAGGAAACAGATTGATTTTATGACACAACGATCAACATTTAAGATTTTAACAGATAATTTAATACACATCTTGGACCACGGTTATTATAATAATATCCTACGGTAATCGCATATAGTTGAGAAAATATTCCTAGATGATGTATGAATGTGAACCTAGTCAAGCTATCGCGTGGTCGGAAGTGTCCGTAGAAGGATATAACGGTCCTACTGGATATCAAGGCAAGGCAGTGTTGCGTATGCAGTCTTGTTACAGAGATGCCATGCTGTGCCGTTATCTAGATGCTAGTCTGCCGACAGTAATAAACACGTTCACCTATTTACTCATTTTAGTAATGATTGAGAAGAAAACTCACTACCTATTAGTACTTAGTAGTGAGTGCCACAATAAATAGGGAAATTAACTAACATGATAGGTATTATTCTTCAGTCGTCGAGAGAGCTAAGCTGGCAAATAAAAAAATAAGCTAAATATCCTCTTTTTTTACTAGCTTCACATGGACGATTAGACATGTAAACTAATAGGTCTACTTTTTAGAAAATAAATTGTAATTCCAGATAATTAGAAAATCCTTCTTAGGAGACTGGATAAACTAACAAGGAAATTAATATGGTTATCAAATGTAATTGATATACACTGGTTTCGTATCGAGATCATATTTTGTGTACATAACGTTACATACATTCAATTAGGCAGAATACGATTAGCAATAGACGAAGGCTCGCGGTCGCTGACCCGTGCCATGGATCCGAGGCGGTGCCGGTGGGTGGAGGCAAGGCCGGCCAAGGCCGTTATATCGTGCTTGGTTTATTCTGCGGTCAAACTATTAATATCTACTTCGTTAGTTCAACGATGCTTGAATCTGCATTAACTTGCAGGGGGGCGTGAAGCAATATCATCACATATTTTGAAATAGCACACGATTAATCTTTTTCACCACTCTTGTCAGTGATCATTTACATTGTTAATTTTATCTAAATGTAGTATTAGGTAAATACGAGTTTTACGATAATTAAAGACAGTAGATAAAGTTTACCGGTATAATTTCGCTTGTGAGCAGGTCTTTATCCCACGCGTTTTATGTATCTATCGTGATTTAATTATTATCGAATAAGGCCTGGACCACGACGAAACCGACCTCACGGGCGCCGCAAAAAAAAACTATTCAATTTGTGTATGACCACCGTTATGAAAGCACGCACGAGCGGCGCCCGCCGCCATCGACGACGACGGCGACGCCGACAATGGCTCTCGCTTTGTGACTTTTTGCACCAAAATGCAGTGACTGTTATCATGACTCAGCTCATCCTATCATTGTATACATAACTAACGAAGTTATTCCAACGTATCGTCGATAACACTCTGTCTATTCAACATCAATACATCAATTACATTACTAAATAGATGGCATTGAACAAAGTTCCACTTGATCGATTTGAAAAGAAAATCACTATCGCTACACAATAAAGTATCATGAAAAGTTTAAAATTAAGCTTCAGCTCATTGGATATTCATATACTTAGGTAAATAATAAATAAGTTGTTTGGGGAAGGGGATCAAATTCCTCTGGTGACTGGATATTATCCATTATGCATAAAAGTAACATAAAATAATTACATGCAGCTTAGGAATATAATTAAGAAAATCTTTAGGTTATGTACCTACAGATTAACATTATTATTTTGATCATCTTCAGATAACCACGGATCTCGGTCGGGTAATTACGTTTACCCATTATAGGAGGAAATGCAAGGGATTGAATTTGTGCGTAACGGTAACGGTATCTAACCGGGAAAATATCTGAATAGTTCATTATAATATGTGTGCTTTGGCTGATACAATGAACAAGCCGGCAGCAGGTAGATGGCAATCTTAATGCCATAACTACAGGTTCACGTAATGGAGTAGCCGGCCGGCATCCTGCTCGTTTATTGCGGAACTGCGCTGCCATACCTTGTGCGCTTCTAACAAGGTGTTTGTGGAATCCTCTTTATACTTTATATCCTTAGAAGGCTGCTTAATTATAAAAAATATTATGCTTTTTCTTTCCTCTTCTTGAAAATATAGAATACTATCTGTTCCCCGCGGGTTCACTCGCATTCCCGCGGTTTACTATGTTTCTCTCCGTGATCTAAGCTACCCCTCTTATGAACCAAAACCACCTTTACGAAAGTCAAATTTCTCTTTATCTCTCTGACTGATTACATTCTTTTCACAAACTTGTGTTGCTGCGTCAGAGCACAGCATTATTTTCTCTCGAGTTTCGACCAGTTTCTGCTTTGGTTGCGAATCGATTGCATAGATACTATCGATCGATTGTTGCGAGCCAGCTCGTTTAAAGTACATCGAACGCTTTTGACCCTGACCTCACGCGGCTCGACGTGAGATATGGACTCGCTTGTTTACGTCTTGTTAAAGCTCTCTATCGGACATCGAGAGTTACAAGTTTCTGGATTGTTGAGTCTGCCAATATCTATTTATTTACGTTACATTCGAGTTTTGTATACAGTCACTTGAGAAAGGTTTATTTAAAAGTACCTATTATTTTTTATTTCTATGTTTCGCTATTGGCAGTTCTTTTTACGGTTATCACCAAAATATTGTCGCTCCAACAAGAGCGCTTACAATAGGTAGGTACCTACACGTGAAACATTCATAGCTTCCTTACATTTTCCGCTGCATATAACATGTTACACTCAAATTAGACCTTGAGATTTTACTTCAAGAAAGAAAAGATAAAATTATAAAGATGTTTCACTTCTAGAACATTTTTTGAGTTACAGTTCACTATCTCCAGTTTTAGGAGTGAAAAGAATATTTCCTACCGAAAGAAATTGCATGAAAATTTAAGTAAATAGAATAGCTATGCTATTATAACTGTGGCAGACATCAAATTTATTATTATGGCATTTTTAGAAGTATTATTTTAATAAATATTAATTATGTATATTATATGAGTAATTAGATGTTAGCTGTGAATTGTAACGAGTATGCGCCGGGCGGCGCGGCGCAGCGTCTGATTCACGTTCGCACACATTCTGTTAAAATGTTTAATCTGATAACGCAGTAAAAAAAAACAATCTTTATTGTTAACTTATAGGCATTTCTCACGACCGCTGTTAGGTGAGAAGTTATTCATAATCGCATCAGAGGACCGTCTAACAATTAACTTCCGTTGATTACCGTGCACTAATGGTATTATTATCAAGATTTATATCGTTTTATTGTTTTAAAATTATTGTCTACCAATGTATATTTAAAGATTTTTGTCTATAATTATTGTACATACCTACATATTTAGAATTCCCAGTCTTTCCCAGTTAAATACTCTCTCTGTAGTGCGTAATAGTTAGTGTTCTTTGATAGTACTATACCTAATATTGCTGATGATTACTATGTAGGTACATTATTTGTATTTTATTAAAATATGTTATTAAACATCACAATAAATAATGCATACCTTGGTATACCAAATAAGAAAGTCGTGGTCCTTAGCCTTGACTTTCTTATTTGGTTCCCTCCCACATTTATATTTCCATGCTTGTTTTATCTAGTAAATGAACTTTACTATTGTCCAAAAGATAAATACCCCTGAGTTTAAAGAGAAAGTCCAAAACTAATCGCTGAATACAAAGACAATACGTGACTACGCTTTTGAAGTTGTGAATCAAAGCAACTGTAAGAGATCAAAAGTTCAGTATCAAGTCATATAACCGTATCCGATTGAGATGATGACATTATGATAACAATCTGAAATGAGACATGACAACATCTTAATAAGACAGTGCAGTACACCATCACCATCAGTAACATTAACTGTTCACCTCGATTCTCTCGAATAGCGTTGTTTCAGCGTAAAAAGTTAAGTGACTTCTAGCACTCGTATTGAAATGATCTAGCACTTTTCCTCGCCAAGTGCCAACATAGAGATCCGTTACGCTCAGACCACCCGCGTGGTTGGTTGTGCAACTGAAAAGATATACCTCAAATAAGTGAGGTACCTAAGGCACTGAGTTTTTGGTGCACTTGTCTTGTTTTATTCATCGTGCAAATGATTAGTCTAAAAGTATTTAGATTTATTGAAAACTATAAAGTTAACATAAATAAAAAACCGGCTAAGTCGGACTCGCGCACCGAGGGTTCCATACAAACTTCGTCCATTGTTCGTCCATCAAGGGAAATGCACAATTTTATTTATTTACCTTATTTGAGGTAGGTTTATTAGCTAATTAAGCTAGACCTCTAAATTGTATGAGCGCCAATACAACTCAGAGGTCTTGATTTATTTGCGTAACTATGTATGTATGGGGACACCCTTTAATTTCAACTTTTTTAATTTTTTTGAAATTTTTCCTTTATTTGTGCTGTAAGACCTTGCTTTTGGCCAATTTTTTTTTTAAATATATTTGAGTTGATTGAATGAAAGGTAAATTGCGGTTTACGATTTATGACGTATTAAAAAAAACTACTTACTAAATGTCCATCATCATCATGTACATCATATATTTTTTTTAGTTTTATCATTCTCTTATTTTAGAAGTTACAGGGGGGGGGACACACATTTTACCACTTTGGATGTGTCTCTCGCGCAAACTATTCAGTTTAGAAAAAAATGATGTTAAAAACCTCAATATCATTTTTAAAGACCTATCCATAGACACCCGACACTTATGGGTTGGATGAAAAAAAAATATTTTGAGTTTCAGTTCTAAGTATGGAGAACCCCCTAAATTTATTGTTGATTTTCTATTTTTGTGTGAAAATCTTAATGCGGTTCACAGAATACATCTACTTACTAAGTTTCAACAGTATAGCTCTTATAGTTTCGGAAAAAAGTGGCTGTGACATACGGACGGACAGACAGACAGACATGACGAATCTATAAGGGTTCCGTTTTTTGCCATTTGGCTACGGAACCCTAAAAATGGTCATAGGAAACTAATTATGTTTTCCTATCTTACTCAATAATCAATAATAATATCCTGAAACAGAAAAGGAGAGGTAAAAGAAGAATACTACTATGGAAACCAGACAACTGATATCTACCTACTTAAATCATTCTCTTATATCAGTCCATCTTGTAATACATTTATTTGAAAAACTAAAATATACAATTTGACCGCGCCGCCCGCGCGCTTATGATATTGCGTTTTGTAAAAAGTAAGTAACAAAGTGATTTTTTAACATTTTCTAATCTTGTCGCTTTAGGAAATACGTAGACATTATGTATGAACGGACAAGCTTATGTAGGTATGATACGAGGCAAATATCTTCAGTTTTCTACGAAATCACGTAAGTGCGAACTGCGATGTAACTGTTCCGCGCGTTGCAGTGATTGCGTCCGTGACAAAAAATATCCGCATGCGTCGCCGAGGCAATGTTAGGTACTTATGTTCCACACCGCACTTAGGTATATTAAATAGACTGCCATTCCAGAGCCATCATATCATACCATCTCATCATGCATATTTCTGCATTTCTAGATAAACCGCATTTCAGTTGATTTAAACCAATTAGGAAGATCAGTAGCGTGATAAATTTTGATATTTAAATTTGCTATCTGTTATCAACTGTTTATGTTTAAGAGTCCAAGTGGGGTATGATTGTTTAACGTTATGAGGATCATTGTTTGTAAAAAAGGACTAGGCACATCACTGTTTTTTAATAACAACTAGCTTCCGCCCCGCGATTTCACCCGCGTTTCCGAGAGATTGTATGTTTTTCCGATACAAAGTATCCTAATCCAGAATAAATTCTATGAGTGTCAAATTTCATTCAAATCCGTTTAACCGCTATAGAGCTAAATGGTAACAAACTTACACAGGCCCTAGAGTAGGTACTATACCCTAGAGTCTAGGGTATTAATTAATATAGAAGGACAGTAAGATAATTAGAATTGAAATTCGAAGAATCTTATCTTCATACATTCTTACTAAGTTAAAGGTGTTTTTTTTTAAGATACCTATCTAACTAGATAGTTCTACCGGAATACAAAGGTATAGTACAAATTTAATGGGTATACAAATTTAATTGATATAGGCACCTCATCCATTTACTTATTACTACTTATATTCGTCTCTGGTTCACACCGCATTAAAGTAAAATACATCTTTCATATGAACTAGAGCTACATTAGCAACCATATAAAGTGACGTCTTATCCGGTACAAGTGTTCTTGGAAAAAGATCGTGATAGAGGTATAAATTGCTTTCACGTACATATACTTCTAAGGATTTGTCCTAAGTTCACGTGCAAGCAATTTTAATCGAAATCCCATTTGCAAATTTAATATTAATAGAGTTACGTCTTGTAATATTCAACGCGTTGTTTTATTCATTTCTTTACGATGATAACTTTGACAGTACAATAGGAAGTGGTTCTACGAAAGCAACTGTTATTGTGGAGAATTTAAATGAATGCAAGAGGCCTGACACAGCGGAGGAAAGGAACGTTTATTTACATTTGAGTGCGTGGTTGGTTTGGTTAGGTCGGCTGACGGAGGGTGAACGCACCAGCTAGAAGCTAACGAGTGCCAGAGACTCATACTAATTGTACTCGTGTGTTGAGAAGTGTCATTACCAAGGCCGGACTTTCATATTCCACTTTCATATCCAAGTCATAATTCAAGTTTGAATGCAAACTGACATTAATGTTTCTAGCACTTCCTCGTACTCGGTAACATAAATATTTATGTTATTTTTACATATTTTACTAAATTGCTTTTTTTAATTCCATTTTATACCTAAAATCTTGTTGCAGATTAATCTCAAAACTTTTTTGCGTTGAAATGTTTCAGTTCGTCCCATAGTATATGGTTGTTCATTTTTATGAGTAGCCGTAGTATAAGTAGTAGTGGTAGTAGTAGGATATTCCTACTTTCACCTACTCTATTATATGTACTGTCTGGATGTTAGGTCAAATATAAATATATTGGCGCATTTGAGTAAAAGTATGAGTTATATTATATAAGACAGGTAATATATTATCCTGATAATACACCGCCTGCAATTTCTCCCGCAAAGTCCTGTCCCACCAGACTAGGCAAAATTCATAATACAAGTGCGTGCATTGTAAATTGTTGGTAAATTTACAATGCACGCACCTAATATACCTGCTAGTGGTTAATAAATTCCCATTAGAGTTCATCTATATGTGATTGTACAAAGTTAGAACAAGACGAATTAATATTTGCTAGACTATTCTCGCAAATAGGTATAGTAGACAAAGTAACAACTTCATCTAACATGCACGCTGAATCCGAAGAAGCAATCAACTTTGCCAGATTAAGTCTTATTGCTCAGATCATTGAGAAATGTAAAAAATAAAAACTACAATTTCTAGCCTACGTAGAGACATTACATGTTCGAGTCTCGATCTCGTCTGTCTATATCTGGCAGTAGCTACACTTATAAACATCTTATTGTAATAACTTTGAGTTCAAGTTGATGTTGCTTATTGGCAGTAGGTATGTTTCGTATGATCTAGGGGCAAGTAAGCGCCACCACGCCACGCACTGTTCGCATAATTATTGTCGTCTACCTATAAAGTTATTACGAGATTTTTAATACAAGTCCTATATTATTCTTCCATTAACAACGAGGCGTCTTTAATATGGTGCTAAAAATAATAAAAAAAAACGTCAATGTCGGTTGTTTCTGTGTTCAACAACATTTTTATTATTATTTATCGTTGTCATTTAATATTTGTTTTTACATTCCTATTTTCTATAAAATAAAATGTTATGATGTTTTTCTTTATTATTTCGTAATAATTGAGGCTTAATTATCTTTTTATTATAAAATCAATATTTGTGATTCGTTCGTCTTTTATGTATTCGCGCGTCGTTCATCTGATAGTACATTTGTTGTTAGCAATTGCGTTAAAGTTTCTGATGCCTGGTATTCGGCAGTAGATTATAAAACATTAGGTGATGTAGTTATAATGCCGATCCAGGCTTCTGCTCATATGCTTATTTTTTAAGCCCGCTTTAATCGTACTCTCCTTTAGAACACAACCTATTAAAAATATTAAATGTATGTACTTACTCTCACAGAAATTTTCGAAGTATTTTCCGATAGGTTCGCCATCGTCAATCAAAGGTCTATCAGCGTTCAAATATGCCGATGGTCCATCAGGCAGCGTGTGATGATCCAGATGGTAAAGTCTACAGTTGTATGCAGCGGAGTGAGGTGCCCCCATGTACAAGAATGAGCGACAGAGAAACTCAGACTCGATTTCGCATGCCAAACGACAAGCAGCTTCGGATGTCACCTGTACAAATTGCATACAAAGTTATTATAAGTATCTACATGATTAATTTATCATATAAACGGATATGACGCACATATGTATGCCTAATTTTAGCGGTAGATTAGCTATTGGTGAAAGAACAATATAATTATTTCTGGCTTCAACATTGAAGATTGTTAATGATCTTGTATTTTTACAAGCTTTTTTTATTACTAAATATATCATTAAAAAGGTACACTACCGAATAGTTTTCTACAAAACCGTTTTCACTTTGAATTTTTGATAGCAATGATCATTGCATTTTTATTACATTACGTCCTGATTAAATATAACTTGCAGTATTCACACCAATTAAATAAGAACACATTTAAAATTACTAAATTAATACAACTTAATTATCATTTCTTTTGCACACACAAAATCAAATTATTTGCAACGTCGTCGTTGCACGTGATCAATTGGTTAATAAATAACAACACGATTTTCACCTTTGCCTTTCCGTTGCTAAACCGATAAGTTGAAGAGATCGAGGCCATAGCTTTCAGACCTAATAAGAGGATGGGTTGAAGCTAAATTGTCGACTCAATTTTATCAATGTACCTACTTTTGTAGCCTAAGTATAATTTTATTATCACAATCAAGTACTTAGATAACACATTTAGTATGCAAAAAACAATCAATTAATATTGTAAATACGATAAAATGCAGATTATGAGAAATAAGATAAAAGCTCGAAGCCGCAACCTTGTCGTATGATTGAAAATAAATGTGCAAGAATGCAAGAGGGTGATTTGTTGCTTGTCATTATTATGCTTCGTTGCATTTTGTACATGATAAAAATAAGTATAATTGAAATGAGGAGTAATGTAAAGGTTACCTGTAGTTCTTTGTCTGTGTAGTAGTGTAGGCCGGCGTACTGAGCCACCTTGTCCTCGGCGACGCCGACGCGCGGCGCGGTGAACACTCGCTGCCCCTTGCACGCCTGCGACGCCTTCAGGCACAGATTCTGCACGACCACACACAAATAAAATCACATACAATAACACACAACAATAGCAATAACGCTAACTCACCCTGTGTTTATTTACACGACCGTTCCAACGAACCGCAACACGATTGTGATTGCTTTCTATGAAATTTTCCGCTGCATTCAGAAGCACCGGACAAGGTTGTAATTTCAAAATGGGGCTAGCGATAAATATGGCCCGTTTCTTGTATAAACAACTGCTACTTAGAGTCATAAAACATGGCACTCAACGGGGCGGTCGATCCATAAGTTATAGAGGGACTTGAAAGCTACTTACGGTACCCATATCTATATCTAAATTACGAAGATTTGCAAGACAAAACTCCTGCTATCATTTTATAGCTCATCTATTTTCATTATCTAAAGAAGCTTGAATATCCAAAACTAATCGAAGAGATACAAACTACTTTTTCGATATTAATTAGTATATTAACAGTACTAAATGAGACGTAAATACCTCAAAATAGTCAGTTCCAGGTGTATCAACTAGCTGTACAAAGTGCTGTGCAGTGCGTCTGTCGGAGTCACTCAGCGAACACCTCATGCTGCCATATTCGTACTCCGCCGAACGACAAGGGAACCTTTTCTGTAACGACAGAAATATATGTCACCAATCTATTATTTCTACTATCCCACTTGCGGTTAGACACTTTTATATACCTAGTTCCTAGATAGAATAATTTCGCAGTTTTATAACCAGATTGAATTAATTGAATTCTATAAGTTAGCGAATAGACCCGACATATTATTATTTAAAATATTAAAACTTTAATGTTTGTACCTAACTATATGCATACCAAAGATGTACCTACATATACTACTTTGCTTGAATGTATTGTGCTATATACCTAATTATAATTTTACAAATGAAATAAGAAGATAAGTAAAAAATACGTATACGTATTTTCTTATATTTTTAGAACCTTGTTAGCTGACACTTACACCCCACTAGACTCATGAAAGCCCAGCTTGTGAAGCCGCAAGTTATTCTTAAAATATTTATAGTCTGCATAGAATCATAAACAGAAAACTTTATCTTGTACCTACTGTTTAGTAAAAAAACACATGCGATACTTTATAATTAAGTACAAAACTAGTTATAAAGATATTTTAACATTGGTTCGCACTTGGCAACGAGCCAATCTGTTCCAATATCGCGTAGACATTCTTTAAAAAAGAAACCTATGAAACTATGTACCGTCTATTATACAGTCTCACAAATGTCTTGTAACATAGTCGTCTTGGTTATTATAAATATACCCCTATCACTTTGCCTATATCTTGAATGCCACTGCAAGTGGGGCGAAACCATAAAATATAAATTGAATAGATAAACGGTAAATTGTGTAGCCGAGGCGATGTTGCCATAATGCTTATAGTTGTAGAGAAATATAAAATGCCCTTAACAACTCAACCAATTGCCGTAGGAATAACAGTTTCTGAGTCAATTGTGCTCTATTGTTACCAAGACACGCTTACATTATGTAAAATCAAACAGTTAAGAATGTTCACAGACTACATTTTGATGTTGAATTGTAGAAAGCACTTAAACTTATATGATAAAAGCAATCATATTTAACTATTCATACCTATACCTACATATAATAAACTATAAATTCACATTTTGCATCTTAGTACTTGGTAACATATTAATATAATTATTATTTTATTGGAAATATTGACTGGATATTTTGAGTGATTGTCGCTTTATGATACCCAATGCATCTGTTGAATGTAAAATATTTATTTGTCGGGACAATATAAATAAAACAGCTATATCTGTCTGTGATATAACTACCTATACCCTACTCTAACATATTCTTGTGTACCCTTATACCACATACATACCTCGTTTAGACAAGCAGCAAGACAGGCTTCTTTAGTGGACGTGTAGATGATAGTGTTGTCGAGTCCCCGCAGCGCTTTGCCCGGTACTCGCTCGAAGGCCCAGGGGCGCAGGCACACGCTCTCGGTCCTCACTTGCAGCTTCACCATGTAGTAAGTGTTTACTGAACGCTGGTAATAAGATACTTGATATTAAATAAATCTCATTTCCTACTGCAACATATTAGACTAGATAAATGTGTGTGTGAAAGAAAGATGGTCATGACTAGCTGTGCATGTATATACGAGTAGTAGTAGGCATATTAAAATTACACATGAACTTAAAGTATTTTGTGCTAACGGCATACATGGTTACGAAAGATCACAAAGTTAATACGTGTATGAATACCCACACTAGCATATTAATTTTTCCCACATCACATGGCTATTTATAACGCTTAATGGTAATGACTTCATGATGACTCACAGGTTACACCAGAAAAAGACGTTCACTGCGATAAAACTCATCAACCGGCAACAATTCTTTCATTACTATACTACTCATATTCACTTGAATGTATTTCACCTTAAATAAACAAAGATCGGTAGCGGAGTTGTACCGTATCGTTTAACATGTATATTTATTGCCAACACTGTCCATTACGCCTGAAAGTGATTAATCAGTCACATGTTTAACCTGAACAGTTACAACGTATAGTGTAACAAGATTTTCCTAGCTGCCCGATTTAATCTGAATTGTTAATCCAATCTCAGCATCGCCGGTTAATTGACAGTATCGGAGAATTCTAGCGGATGAACGGTCCGACTATATAATATATTTATTTGACTATTAAATTGTACCCGGAACAATAAATATACATAATTGCGTCCTACTTCAATATTGATCGTTTTGATTTTATCGCAATATTTAATCAATTCACGAAAACAAGAAGAAACTTGAAGATGTTCCTCTTTCAATAAATTATGTTCAATATGTTTATTGAGCCAAAGCGTCGTTTCTTGAAAAATGCTTTTTTTCTGTTACCGCTGTAAATACTAGAAGCTTAAAAGTTATTGCCATCTCATAATAATTGATTGACTATCATTATATGGAGTAGGTACCTGTGGTGTGGCCATGGGGTTGTTAGCCTGAGTATCGTTCTGCAGCAAACAGCGCGTCTCCTGCACCGGCGTCAGAGGATTTAGAACAAAGCTGCAACAAAGAAATTGAACATTAAAATGCATTATAATCTAAACAAAGGCCACTGTCAAGTAGGCTACTTCCGCACAAAGCTTCAATACTAGAAACTTGACACTAATTTCGTTTTCATTTTATTTCAGACGCTAGACAATAGAATGGAAGCGATATCCAAATTACTAGTCTTTAATGTATTAAAGTGAAAATAAACAATGTATTTCACAGCTTAGAGAACAATTAAGTAACGGTAAATTAAAGAGTTTAAAAGTAGATATCAATATCCATTTAGAAGCACACAAGTCTTATCTCGGCCACGGGTGTTTTGCAAAAAGGCAATAAAGCGTCTGATTGCAATTTATGTAGACGATTTCTTTTTGCTATACATTTCCATTGTAAACGGCTATAACAGTTGTTTTATTCGCAATGTTTGCGGTTAATCTCATCAAAACGCAACGATATGGTCGTTGTCAGATTGATTCATTTTATACTGATATTATTATTATTGTGGGATTTTATATGTCCTACCTATGTATTAGGTGCATTGGTTTCAAGAAGGATGAACTTTATTCACAATTGAACTGTATTCTCCTCAAGTTAACAACAAATCAACCATCCTCTTTCCCACCATGCCCAAATTAAAACTGTATTTTTCAAATTAGCTATTACGTCAGAATTGCAAATTTAATTAACTAATTGAAGGTAACACTGAACTTTTTGCGTAAAGTAAACGAAAAAGTGACACTGTACATCACGTAGGTACCTACTTACTTGATTATTTATTTTTTCCCGCAAGACATTCAGATCATTGCACCAGGAAGTTAGTCGATACCGGTGACTATCAGACATGCCAGAGAGCAGAAAGTACCGTCGTCAGTGAAACATTATACCTATTGGCTAGACGTTAACCTCATAATTACTTACATACGCTAAGGTAAGTATATCTATAGCGAGAAATTTAGATATACCTATAATGTAAATTAATCATTTATTGAATGATGAAGCTAAAGTTGAAAGAAGATCGTGTTCAGAGAAATATAAATGTTAATCAAAGTAGTAAGTAGTAATATAACGACTAAGTATTTAAAGCTGCGCTACAATGAAACAAAGTCATCGGAATCCTAATTGACCGTAAGTACCTACTTAAAGGATGTTCATCGACAAAAAACTATGCAGTTGTTCATACATTATCTGGCGTAATACTATAACTGGCTAGACTAGATGACGAAAGATACGACAATTTAATGACTTAAAAGGGCCCTGAGGTATGATTATACATGTTTCTTAATTGAACAGGCATCATGCTGGTAGCTAAGCCACGACTATAATTGTATGGTTCGGCAGCAGAAGCTACGCCGGCGTAGGTATATGCATTTATTAATCTATGGTATGTGTAATATCATCAGTTTTATTAGTTTTAGTGAGTTGGTAGTCGACATTCGTGGGAAATGCCATGTGGCGGGTTGCAAAAAGACATGAAAACTACGTTGAAAATCTGTTCTAATTTTCATTAGTAGTCAAACTGTCTGTCATGGCTATTTTACTCGAACTCTACCAGTGATAATTAGTTGTATAGCTATACAAACTTTTGTTATGATACAATTGTATGGTATTCAGGAATTACTTACATGCTTATAAGTCGTTTCCACATACCTATAATAAGTAAAAATACTTCATAAAGCGCTTTTATATATTCGGCCGAATTCTAAGGAATCATAAGAGATTAATGATTTTTAAGGTTCTGTATATAAAGGGTGCCGAACGGGACGAGACGCCACGTAGGCTTAGTAGCTTACCCCGTTCGTCTGTCACAGGTATTTTTTTACCGAAATAGTTAGCTAGTTAAGTTATTCACATAATATGTATAATGATGGCCTCTGTCCTCACAAATAATAAAATTATAACTACACTACAGTAGTCGAGGGATGTATACGTGCTTCAGTATTTTTGGGGTGTTAATTCGCTTAATAGTAATATAGTTTAAGTAGGTAATGTTGTTACATAACGACTCAAATTTGCCAATTACCACGCATAGTATATACTACATGGTAACTTCAGTAGCTTCGACGTTCATAACGCCCTTCTAGGGCCTAAACTGAATAAATGGCTTTGACTTTGACATGTATTGTGCAATCTCCGAAAAATACAATTAAATTGACTGTAAATGTATCAAAAATATGAAATCTAAATCCAGATGGCTCCAAACCAACTACAAACAGACAAACTACATGCTCTAACACGCGATAGGAACACACAATTATTTACTGTTCATTGACTGACAAATTGCTGACCGAGCTTTTCATTATAAATTACACTTAAGATACCTAGTCGCAAACAAGAATATATCGAAAAAAAAAATGTTATGATTAATGCTGTGCATTGGCCCTTAGACTAATGACATTGAATTCGTTTTGGTTTCACAACTAGTGTAATAAATCTCTCCAACTGTTGAGCTTGTAAAGCAATAATTAAATGGGAAATAACTTTGTAGAGTTAGAGATATGACCTCATTTGATTCATCAGTAGGTTACTGCATATAAGAATGGTCAGCGGAAACTATTCTAATAACTTGTCTGAACTTTGAAGCTGTCGAGCTTAGAGTGTACATAAAAGCTATAGAGTAACAGTATAGCTTGGGACCATTGTGGCGATCGTACGAAAAAATGTTATAGATAATAGATACTTAGCTATGGTATAGCGCTTTCATAGCGATTTTCCATACATCTGCACCCGCCGCGCGTCTCCCGCATCCCCTTTTGAGACCCTTCTGTGTTCATACTTGTGCTTTCGGTTCATACGTAGTAAGGCGCGCTCTGCTTGCTTATGTACACTCTAAGCTGTCGAGGCTGTACTATGTGAATAATAATATCAGATGGTTACCGACATTCGATATGATATGATGCTATATGGAGAGTACAAAGGTGTCAAGAATCAAGAACATAATGTTATTAAATAATATTATTATGGCACAACTAGTAGGTTGAGCCAAGCTGGTTCTAAGTATGATAACGCTAGAGGCGGTGCCGATGAGTGATAGCGTGACGTCATAACAGGTAAGCATTTATTATATTACAGCAGACATGATTATAATATACGAAGCAGTATTCAATTACCACCATAATCTTTTAAACATTAATTGAACTTACAGTGATTTATGAAAACCTAATGATGTAGGTATTTAATAACAACCTAAACTTTAATACCTACCTACTGTAAGTGGCAAGGTCGAAGAAATAAACTTAACGTAAAGCTTTATACGATACAATACGGTATCATTACCGCATCGTTAACATTGATTATCCTCGGATAATTACGATTATCGCAAAATTGGTTGAATAAAATACGCATTGGCTATCATCAGCATCGATGCTGAAGGGCGCCCGTTAGCTCTACCGGCGCTTGCGCGCACGCCTTTGCACCATGCATCAATTATGCGCCGACGGTGGAAATCGTAAAGTAGCCCAAGAGATATTGCTGTTTTTCTATCTCAATCTATAAATACTCGTAAATATTTTGATCGTTAAATTAATGATCGGCACGTTAGATAACATATACTTATGCTATTTCATGAATGAGAGAAGTGCTTATTTTGATTATAATTATGTTCATCCGGACATAAATTTGAAATAAATATCTAAATTAAAGATTTGTTTTGACTTAACGCCGATGAAGAATGTTTGTGGCCCCATTTCAGAAATGAAGCCACAAAAAATTATATAAACTCTGAGCATGCAACTATTTCAAGTACCTACCTATACCGGAGCATGTCATTCATAAAGATTTTATCCATGTCCGGACAGCATCAGATAGGAGGGGTCATGATCCTGTTGAGCATTTAAGATATTTAATCCATGATTCTGTGGCGACTTTTGCCGTACAAATGGATCTCTTTCCTCTATGCGGTCGTTTACTCCCGAATACCGTAAAATGGTTTCCGATCAAGTCAGTGGCACCACAGCGGTGAACAGTTACCGATAATTATAATCGAATCCGTCCCATTCTTTTGTAAGATCGCTATTTCTCTGGACCGATTGATTTGAGATACGTACCCGTATTAGTACAATGCTAGATTAGAAGCGCGGGAAAGTACCGTCTCGTTTAATTGAATACCGAATTGATTTTCGATCGATCCCGTTGAAATTGATTTCGAGGAATCTAACTAGCGTTCTAATACTGTTACACGCCTGCCTTCAGTCTAACACAATTATATTTTTTGCTAAAGTTGCTGCGCACGGTAACAACAACGATAATGAGAACTGAGATGACACAATGTGCAACAAGACGATTCTATTATGTATTCTTACGCTTCCCCAGGTTATTGGAAAATAACTGAACGCGGTAAATGTAATTTAAAATGACAACCTGATGAAATGCTTTCAACACTACTTTCTGAACTTTTCATGATTTAAGGTAAGGAATCGAAACATGGAAGAAAATTTCATTAAAATAAATAATTCTCTCTAAACCGCCAATAGTCATGAAAACTATTGGCGTGCTTGGAATGGGGCGCCAGTAATAATCCATTGAAAACGTATGCGATCACTTTTACTGTTATCCAATTTGGAGCGCGGCGAGGGCGGTTTCCGCTTTTACACGGTTTGTGGCCAGCGGTTCTCGAGACACATTGTTATTAACCAAGAGCGTGTCATTGGAATGCCTGAACCGCGGAGGACGTGTGGCAGACTGACATAGATTCCATGCTCGACCTTTGTCGAGCTCAGCTGCCTACCAAGTACCATCACAAGCACAGTGAAAACCCTGAACCCGAACCTAAGCTATTTATTTTCAAAATCTGGGTCTCTAAATTCAAAACTTTAATATATAGATGGAATCCATACCTACACTACTTTCAGAACAATAGAAGTAGGTAGTAGAAAGGTAATGTATTATTAGTTTTTGCCAATGAATTGTTTGTGCGTAAATATGATTGCGCTTCTGGGCTATGATGTGGGCTGTGGCTTCTGACCCCGTTCACAATACACGTCTCAATCAAATCAATGATAAGTGTTATTCATTAAATTACCATTGTTGTATGCTCTAGTCATCCTAACATTAGTCTCATATCTATTTTGTCCAGTTGCTTTAGGCACACGAATTAGTGAATCTTCACGTCAATCAGATCTCTTATCTAAGACATTCAGGTCAGGAGCATCGTGATCAAAGATATCTTGGACACGTTGGTTTTTATTTGTTTCGTGATCAGTCAGAGAATGACGAGACAGTTTGATATGATTGTTACTAGATTCGAGATTCACTTCACTAGGCCAGATCACTGGACGTATTGATTATTGACGACAGTTAAATTGATAAACTAACTAACAGTTAGTTATTAAATGCATCTCTGATGAACATGAATTAAAAATAGATTCCTTTTAATTATCTTCTTTTGTATGTGTCATTATTGCATTTATCAAAGTAAATGGAACTTGGATCATATTGTTATGCAGAAGAAGTGTATCAGAATCTTAATAAATAAAAATGAGATAGCTGCAAGCCACATTTGTAATTAAAAAAAATCCTAATTTACCTTGCAACCTTACATATTACATGTATACCTTTTTGTACTTAAATATAGTATTTTTTTCCAATCTAACGCGGAATCTGACAAAATTATAATAGATGAAACAATCAGCAAATAATAGATACTCCTCACAACAACATTATAATAATAATAATAATAATAAAAAAATACCATTATATAAGTACATTGCGAAAATCTCCAAACGTTTTATTGAAATCTTTAATATAGTCCCAAATTCAATAAAAGATGCAACCTTTTGTTGCTATTAATACGCTAAAATCATTTCTTATCAAAAAATGCTACTACAGTTCAACAGTTCCTTTACGACAAAATGCCGAAAGATGAATCGGGCGATCATAGTACCAACATAATACTAATGTTTATTATTTGTATGCTTTAAATACGTATGTAATGTATACGTATGTAATGATGCCAAAAATGCATAAAAATTTGTTGCACTTAAATTTTGTAAGCGCCCTATATATAGGTATGTCATTGTTAATATATTATTATTGAAGTTGTGTGTTCTTTTTGTTTTTATTTCCCTTTTTAATTGTAAATATTTAGTATGTACATTTTGTAAATAGTTTTGTGTATAAATAATAATTGTTTAATTAATTTATTAAATACCTATCAGTATTATTAAAAATATTGCGCACATCATGACACTTTGTAAGTTTTCATTCCCAAGTTTACGGCCAAAATTGATTAGAACAGAAAACATAAATACCTAAAAGAAGCTGCCTGGCAATCGGGTTCCTCACGACACCATCCTTGGCACTCGTACAGAGATAGATTTCGCACCGTATAGTAAGCTGTTCCCGAGAAGTCTACATCTGTAAGTTTCTCGAATGCAGTCCGACCTGAAATAAAACACATAATTATTTGATATCCCGTCTATTGATATTACCATTTATCTCATAAAATAAGTAATATAAAGCACTTTATTTCTTAACTCACACGCCATAATTATTTACCCCGATGATTATATATTTTCTTTAATTCAGCCTTTAAATATGAATAAATTAAAAGTTTAGCCTTTTTACAACGCCATACGTTGAGCGCTATAGATTTTTATAAATTTATATTTAATGCTGATTGATGATTTTAAGTAAGTTAGTACCTCTAGCTCTTGGATTATTGTAAGAGAAAATCCAAGGAAAAGCTCATGACGATGACTGTCAATTATATGATTAGTATCACTTTACTTACTCAGTACGATGGAAACTTGGAGCAGGAATAGCGCTAACCGCGCTAAGCGCAGCGTCTCGCCCCTCATGCCGAAAAGAGACACCACCTACAGAAAAAAGGTTAATTAATACTAATGAATACTAATATTTTATTTGAGAGTTGGCTATCCAGGTGTAGCCCAGGTAAATAATAAATTGTTCCTCTTAGCTAGAGGTGACACAAGCAAACAAAATGACGATACTTTAGAAATGTTTTGTGAATATGAATATGGCATTAGTTTCGTTTTGTTTAAAATAAGAATCCTTTGTTACCTAATAAATAAAAAATAGGTGGTAGCTTTGATGTTCATAAGTGCCGTCCTAGGGACTAAACGGAATAAAGTGGCCCTAAACTACGTAGCGCTGTTTGCTTAGCGCCGCGCAACCGTGCGGTTGCCATGTGCAAAGGCTCGGTGGGTTGCCTATACATTGTAGTGCAAAAGAACGATCCGCGGCGGTTCAGCGACAAACACCGAGGTGTGCCGCTTTGAGTTCTGTCCTACCGATTTGAGTAACATTTACAATCAATAAAAGCATCTCTAATGAAAAACGTAAGAAGTCCCCTAAATAAAATAAGACCATTAAAATTGTTGACAAGATGACAGCACCACTCTGCGGCGAAGATCCAATATCTTCCGTAAAAAGAATATAAAAACTTGTAGAAAGTCGTACAAAAAGCAAGTATCTACTAAGTAGCGAGACGCATCGTTCTAATTTCACATTACGTATATTGTGCCAATACCAATCTTTTGTACCATTCGAAAATCGAAAGCCAATCTTCAATGCGACTTGTAAAATTTTAACACGATGCTATAAAATTAATCCTCAGATTTATCGGTAGCCATTGAGGAAGCTAATGCAATGGCAAATAAATTATAGCTTGTTAGCCCTTAACTAGCAAATGAAATAATATAAATTAAATACATATGTTCGTAAACAATATTCTAAGACGAAAATAGCCAATTGCTTGAATACATGTCGTATTTCATCATTATAAACTCTACTATCCTCACGATTTATTCAAGATGAATATATAAAACTTAACTACGAGTATATTTGATGCATAGATTATCATGTTTGTATCGAATCAACAATCGATGGAATATAAAAGTGGAATGATCTAGTGTAAACATTTTGTGGTATCATGGAAAGCAAAACCTAAGCATTAGTGCATCAGACTAGATGAAAATTGTATAATCTGGTGCTAATGTATAAAAGAGATTTAATGCGTACGGTGGACTTAATAGTGCGTTAGGTGAAATGGGATATGCAAAAAGAATGTGTAATAGGTACATCCATGTAATCAATTACGATGTTAATTCGACTGCCACTGCACACTCGCAGTCACTATTATCCACCGAGCATTGACTCGTACTTAGAAAAAGCTCAAGATTTATTGCCGGTGATTATCTGAATGCGGGTCAAGATCAGCGCTGGATGAGCCCACGAAAGCTAATAGGAAAGTCAGTGACACGAATTTTCATTTACTTTTTTGCATTGCTATATCGCTTTCACTAGTCTTTTTATCCAACGGAATGAATGAGCGTAAACGTGAAAGTACAGCAATTGTTGTATCGTGATAGGTACCTACTAATAACAACAGCTGAAATAATTTCTTATAGATACATGTTCAATGATTCGAACCACTTTCAATCGATTCAATATATTTCTGCTTGGTTAAACATATTCAATATTATTTAAATTAAGCGTCATAAAGCTTCTACATTTTTTATTCGTGCAATTGAATCAATCAGAAACGAAAAGTTGCATCGGTCAATATAGTCGTAAAATTTCATAAAGTAAATTGCGGCTCGGAACATACCGCTACTTGAATTCAGGTTGCTTTCTCATGCTAAAATATCAGCTTGTTCGGAAAACGGACTTGATAGCTTATCTGTGTTACATCGATCACGTGTTGATTGATCATTAAGGGCAGTCATCTATTTATACAGCCGAAAGGCTCTAATGAAGATTGTTTGATGTGTTTCTGATAAACTTTATAAATAACGATTAAACATAGATAATATCATTTTTGCAAAAGAACCGACGGAAACCTCTTTTATCTTATTTTTTTTCTCACGCTTCGTATTGATAAATCGCAGGACACATCTTTAGACTTGTTGTTGTTTTAAGCTTCGTAGTGGGTAGGTATTATTAATTATTTCTTGTCTTATTTTATTTTTTATTCTCCAATTAATCGAGAGAAATTATTTTTAAGTTTAATTAATATAGTTGATCTTACTACTGACGTTATACTTTGCATATCATTCTTATTTCAATCCACGCTATGGTACCGTTGCAGTGAATGCGTTTAAGAGCACGAACTATTAAGTGTAGTGACTCTCAAAATTTACCGGAAGAGGGGACTTTGCGGTGATTTCTTGGCTTTAACAAACCAAAAACGATTCAACGGTATTTTGGTCTAATGACAATTTGAATCGTTTATTTTTTCTAAATATTTAGATTTCAAAATATTTGTTTTTTTTTTAACATTATACGTTATTTATTAGGTCCTATATACACATACCTGATATTCCTTTTCATTTATGAACAATTTACGATAAATAGCTAGCAAATTTCATTCATAATTTATTTAATTTGAAAGCCAGTTCCTTCTAGGCTTTGTGTGCTTACCACATTTGGCCACGTCATCACTTAACATAGTGAGATTGTGGCCAAATACAAGCCTATACAAATAAAAAAACAAACTGAATTTCTTTTCAAAATAATAATACGTTTATTATTTGCAAATCCAAAATTTCAGATAATTACAACAAAACACATTTGACATTTGAACGTGTCGCATGGGCAAATACGGTGAAACAACGGAAGGAGCAGGCAAAACAGTTAGTTCACCCATAACACCACCACGACACGGTCCCAGCCGAGATATTCTGCCAGCGGAACATTACTCCAATCTTGACGATTGTGCACACAATAGACAATAAAGACCTTCACCGTCGTAAAAGTGTAACAGGGAATACTGTACTTAGATGTAAAATGGTTTCATAGATTTATATTATAGGTGGACGAGAGAATGAGAATTGTGCAAACATATAACCCTCTCTAAATCTTTATCTCTTATATATAAAACATCTTATATATAAAACAAAGACGTGTTAGTTACACCATCTATAAGTCAAAAACGGCTGAGACGATTTTTATGATTTTTGATTTGTTGGATTTGTTTCTATCCTGAATAGCAGAATAACTATTAAAACAAAAGTTATACGCTAGTGAAACCGCGGGGAACAGCTAGTATAGAATACATTTAAAGGTTCATTAAAATTAAACCATAAGGGGTTTATTAGTTTGACCCCTGAGCTCGCAAACGGGACGCGTGTCCCAAAACTACATATAAAAAAATTAAACTAATAATAACTAGAAAGACATTACCTACTAAAAATTATTGTAACATGTAACATATTTTATAAGGTAACGTATATGCCGTAATGTGCAAACGGAACTATAGGTAATTACCTATGTAGTAAACACAGATGACGTGTCATGTGATCCATATGTCGCATAATGATCGTAACAGTTATATCACGATGCGCAACACCGTGTCGCAGCTGGAACTAGCGCGGGCGCAGCCACCGGCACCGTACTATGCGCTCATAAATTGCCCAATTTAACTATAAAGCTTAAATAATCATGTAGATCCTAACAATTCTATCAAATGGGTGAGCTTAATAATCACAAGAATAACAGCTATCTAGAAACGTTTAAAGTAAATGTTATAATCCTTTGTAGTTATAGTTCGCCGAATGGAGGTAACGCACTGACGGTACCTAATCTTTTCATTCACAATTAGACCGTGGAATATGTAAGATTTACAGTTCGGTATTCAAACTTATATCATTTGAACAAATTATATTCACATTACTTCTTGCTGTTATCACAGTCGAGTGTGTTATTATATACAAAAATTATGATTGAGGATTTGTTTGTACGTTTTAGGATGGCTTCAAGCGTCTTAGCAACCTCATCAATATAAGTACAACAAACTAACCGTAACCTTTCTATTAAATTTCATGACACTGATAGATATTAGACTGATAGATTAGATACCCATTTTTTCTGGTATTTTAAATTTAATACATACTTATTCAAATTATTTTGTGTGAGTATCATATACACGTGAATATTTTCAATGGAACTCCGAAAGCTATAAGTAAAAAAGGTCAAGGTCGGAAAGGAAAGTGTATTCACGAACCATTTCGAGCTATTTTCGACCCGTCCATAACTCGAAAACCTATTAAGACCTACACACGAGGTATGTTTTATATCCAGCTAAATTGTTCGTAGTCAGTATAAATAAAATAGAACAAACAGCAAAGATAAACTTTAAGCTTTTATTAAATATCATTACGCTAAACGTTTGTTTTGACTATTAAAACTTGCCGTAACAAATCTTCTTTAAAATAATTTTAAGAATGTAGTCAAAGTCAAAGCCATTTATTCAGTTTAGGCCCTAAGAGGGCACTTATGAACGTCGAAACTACTGAAGTTACCACCGATTCGGAAGTCGCCTTCAACTGAGAAGAACCGGCAAGAAACTCCTATGTCGATATACCGAACTTGGCACCTATATTTGACATTTATTTATGTTTTGTGGGATATTTTTATAGCAAACCAACATTACTTGCATTATTCAAGTGCTTTCTCCGGAAAAGTAGGTAACAAAAAAACGATTGTACCTAATTAAAGTTATATCTGTGGTTATATGTTACTCAAGGACAGTAACCTAGTAGTTATCAAGCAATCAAGCGTGATGCGCCTGCGCATTGAGGGATTTCTCATTAAGCAGACAATAGTTCTATATTCCCATGACACTTATTTGGCCAGGAACTCTGCCTGCGGGCGGCGATCTAAGCGCAGTTAATTACCATTGATTGCTTATTATATATTTTATTAAATAATATTTAATGTAGCTTAGTTTTAAATACTTTAAGTTATATATCTATATTCATTATCTTATTTTTAACCGACTGCTAAAAAAAAGAAGTTTTTATATATTTATTTATTATAGATACTATGTATATATTATACGCTCATTGCTATTTAAACAGTAGCTTTGTCTAAAAGGTTATGATAATTATGAAAGATTACAAGATACTCACACAAACGATTAAAATCTCGAGATCTTACATCGTAATTTTATTTATAACTAGCTTCCGCCCCGCTTCGTTCCCGAGGGATCTTGTGTTTTCCCGGGATAAAATGTAGCCTATAGCCTTTTTCAATAAATGGCTATCTAACACTGAAAGAATTTTTCAAATCGAACCAGTAGTTCCTGAGATTAGCGCGTTCAAACAAACAAACAAACTCTTCAGCTTTATAATATTGATAAAGTATAGATTAGTAATTAGTTAAGATAATTTTAAAGTACGATTTAACATGAATTAACCTCAATTGACATTAATTCTCTATTTTTCTGGTGAAGTATAAAATCATCTTAAGAGAACCGAAGATTAAAGAAGCATTCAATTTACCTTATATTTTTTGTAATAAAATAGAAAGCCAAGCTCACATTTGTCAAATCATGCTCCTATTAAACAAGCGTGATCAACACAAACGTGTTAAAAAGCCACAGAGCTACAGGTATACATACATACATAGGTTTGTGTATTAACGAACCACTTCAAAAAGAGAATCAGAAAGTTAAAAGTTTAATTAACTGCACGACTCATTTATGTAAAAAATGTAGACTCAACTGAGACGGTTACTTTAGCAGTCAACAATTTCACGTAGACTTTCGTGATTCACTATGACCTCAGGTAAAAACTCGCAGAAATTGTCTAGCTTTTTTTTGAGTCACGTCACATGAGGGCATTTTATGCAGGTCATTTTATTATCTTTGTCGGACACGAACAAAGATTATAGTACCGCACAAGTGGAAGTTATGGTACAACATTAAGATCTTTTGATGTTCCGCGGGGTCACAAGCGCACGTGCCTATCCGCCTTCTTTCAGCATCAGATAGACCACGTAAATAATAAGTAGGTACCTATCTGGTAAGAATCTCCTCGTATAGTAAAATTTATTTGCCTGCTGACCCAATCGTTGATCTCAAAGAGTAGATCGCTAGGTAGTAGAATAGCTTAGTTACATAAATTCAAAAACCAATATAGCGGAGTTTAATTAGATTTGACATCATTGGCCAGATTTATTTAACATAATCTTATGTTGTAGTTTATTTAAACAAGTCTTTTTCTGAAATAAATTAAAATGCTTACTGCTAAACGCTTAGAATTTAATAATAATAGAATTCCATAAAAGATTCCACTTTGCTTTTATGGCAAAATGATACTGTTGATGCTTTATACAGGAGTAGATTTTATTGCTTTTATTATTTATATTATTATATTATCATTACATGAAGTATGTCTAGCGTCCATATATGTAGGAGGCAGTTCATAAGAATCCGTTAGTCACAACATTCAATAATAAGATAGTAGACATTGCTAACATTATTATTCTTTACTCACATTTTTTGTTTTATGATGACTTACTTAATCTAAATGTATGATTTATTGATTTCGTTCGTTGTGGAAATCAATGGGGGAGGCCATGTTCAGCAATGGATATCCTCGGGCAAAATATAATGAAACCTAATTTAATCCTAATGATATTTTTTTTTTATTATATCCATTTATTTACAATAATAAAATTGTATAAAATACAAAATATAATATTTAGAAAATATCCTCAAAGCTAATATTGTAAATGCGAATGTGAGTTTATTTGTTTGTTTATTCGTTTGTTATCTTTTCACGCCTAAACCACTGAACTGATAGCGACGAAATGGTATGAAGAAGGACATGGGCTACATTTATTTCTCGGGAACGCCGGTGAAACCGCGGGGGACATCTAGTAATATTATAAATGTGATTGGATTATTTTTCTAACTAGGCTTTTTGTGCCTACCAACTTCGACCGATGTGGTTGCACTTACCATGATGAGATAGTTCATCAGGATCCAAACATTAGCCTGTTTCCGATATAGAAATGGTATGGTTATTTTTTACCCCATCTCTGAAACATGACCTAAGTCCTGAAGCGAAAACTCAAATATTGCAAGAACGGTCTTGTGTTAAAAAACATACCTTATCGTGCTGTCACTGGAGGGTCTAGCGTGACCACTTTTTCTAGTAACTGGTAAAGCGAATGTTGTTATATAAGGCTTTAGTGCACTTCCGTCAAAACTAGGAATTATTTACATTATCATCATTAATTTGTATCATTAAAAACTATAATTAGAGCCGAATTGTATGATGTTAATGAAATTCGTATGTCACACACAAGTAGCAGTCACGTCACAATGGGCCGAACTTGACCGACCGCTAACGGTACCGTACTAGTAGGTACGCCGTGGCGGACAGCGCGGGCGCACTGAGACGCGAGACAATGCGTGTGAGCACCGACAGGTTGCTCGCCTGACCCAATTATCTGCCGCAACTGGGCCATCTGTTTTCGAATGCGTGTGAATTTTTTAAATTCTACTTTCACGCATTATTGTTACTTGGTAATTTTGCAATATTTGAATTGTGGTTGTATTGCTATTTAAGGTATTACTTACAGTAACAGTAATATACTCGAGAATTTGTCACAGCAAAGTATTTTCATAATCATAATTTTGTAAACAAAGCCATTCTAACAGTGTTATGGAATCCAAACTGGGCAGCGGTGTGTGATGGACAAGTGGACCACAGTTAAACGCCACGTAACATGTTTAGTATTAAAACTTTAACTCCCGATGTGTCCGATATTTTTAACTAAATCATTTTTGAACTAAAAATCTATAGGTCAGATTTATTTCCTAAAATGACTAAAAACAATTATATTTACAATTTACAAACAACTATGATTATTTAGTTAATTAATTGTACTTAATTACCAAGAAAGCAATTATACTTAGTAGGTACCAAGTCCTTCTTCATTCACGATGGATTATATTAAATAATTATTTAAAGGGCTTTTACCCTTTAAATTAAGACGCTCAGCTGTCATACATAACAGATTTCGTTTGCGTTAAATAAATTCACATCATAAAGCAAAGACCAGTTTAAAAATAAAACGCACCGTCCAGCGTACGTACTTTGTTTCTATATTTAGCGTCTTTACATCGCACCCCATAATTTCGAAATTCTACTTATTGGATTAACAAAGCGGCTCGAATAGAGCTTGCGTGTTTATCTTAGAGGGCCTGGTATGCAGAGGCTGGCCTGGCCCTTGTCGCTGTCTCTTGCTAGGACCAAAACATGCTCCACGGCCGTACGATACAAGTCATAAGCATTAGCAGCATTCTTTGTTTTATATTCAACGATGGAATTAGTACTAATGGCATAAAATTCACATGACTTAGATGAATTTAGAAATGTTATCATAAGAGTTTTAATAGGTACCTTACTGTACATGTTAGTATTACGCATAATTATGCAAACTTGATGTCAGGAAATGTACTCAAGCTGTGAAGAAACGTCTTCATATAAACTACTCAGTATTACGAAGTTTTGACCGGATATGCGTTTACGGTTGTGTTGAAGGCATGTGGATTTTATTATCTTTATTTGAAGTTCAATCAAAGTCAAAATAAATATTTACTGCTGCTTAAACGAATTTGTGAGGTTTATTTATTTATTTATTTGCAATACTAACATTGCATTTATTGATTAGAAAATGTTATTGGTTTTTTTATTTTACTTGTAAACATAACAATTAAAAGTATCGACATCATTCTTAGATATACTTACCTACTATTTAAATTTAACATTAATCAATAAAGAATATAAAAATAAAAATTCAAATCTCTAACCAAAATATAAATACTATCAAATAATGAGTTAAAAGAAAGAAAACAAATAAAGAAAATAAAATCAGTTATTGGGTACTACATATTCTTTATGATCATTACAAGATGGAGTCAGCATTTTATTTTTATAAATAGTAATTGAGTCGCAAAAAATATTAAGGTCTGGACATTTAGCACTGAGTTCATTATATTTATTGCAGATCCTTACTAAAGGAGATTGGAGACCTATATTTGTATGACAGTATGCAGTTTTGAGGCGATGATAGCTCAGTGGTAGTGACGTCGGACGCCGCGGCGAAGGTCGTGGGTTCGAATCCTACAATGAGCTTGAGCTTTCGGTGAAGGAAAAACATCGTGAGGAAACCATAGCACGGTGGTAGGGTACTTTGTAGTACCCGCCTGGCTGGCTACCACCCTCAAGTTGAAAATCTGTCGCCAAACAACACCTATTGGTGTGTTCCGGCAGCTGCACTTGAGAGCCAGATCCTTCTAGGCTTTGTGTGCTTACCACCTTCGGCCACATCATCACCTACCATAGTGATATTGTGGTCAAACACAAGCCTATACAAAGTAAAAAAAAAAAATGCAGTATTAAATAGCTTTGTTATTTTGTTTCGAGGATAGGTATAAGGTACAGATAGACCAATTTGCTGTAATATGTTACTGCAATCATATTTACTGTTCACTACACAATATAAAAAGATCTGGTCAAGGTTTACACGTCGTTTCTGAAGCGATTCAATCTTAAATCGTAACCTAATACTTATATCTGCGATGATTTGTCAGTTCCGTGTTTTCACAAATTTATGGTCACGGGCAAATTCACAGTAATTGGCAATTCTCTCAAGGTTTGCGCCATACAGTAATGAATGCACGATGTCGTTAACAGGCGCCGAGGACCGGCCGACAGGTCGTGAAACTATAAACATGCCGATACAATACAACCCGAAAAGTCAGAGGCAACGCGAGGAAAGATTGCCACCGACTTTATAACCGAAGATTGACACTCAAATCTCCTAATAAGATACATGATGAAGAATAGTCGATAGTTCATTTGCATTTCTATCATCAGTACCTACCCAATTTAAAGGAAACATAAACTTAATTTAGTCGTACATAAATGGAACCGTGAACCATCTTTTAGACGTTAATTTAATTGCCCTTGAACATTATTGCGAAAAAATCCTCTGATAATATCAAATACAGTGACAAAATAGTATAATATAATATAGTTTGTATTTTATACAATGATTGTAAATACTTGTTGTAAATAAAATCAATACAGTGAAAAATTTACATATGAGACAAACAATGAAAGTTGCGTAACTTAACAACGCTTATTATAGTTTAGGAATGTTTAAATCGAAACGCGGGTGTAACATTTGTATTTTTTTATCATTTTCGAACTTTTAGAAGAAAATATTTTAAAATGTATCATTTTACATGAACTGCGGACAGGAAGTTACTTGCCCAATTTCAGATTTATTTTCTCAAAGAAAATCTAAAAGCAAACTGTTAGAACATAATTTAATAATTTTTCCAACATCTTTTATTTACCAAACATGTTCATCAACAAGATCATTGCACTGACAATACACGCCCATAACTAAATGTAAATTTATGTTTCTACAGAAGTTACTTGCAAGCAAAGCACTAACTTTCCATAACATGAAAGACACTAACAGGGAAGCGTGGAATAATGACCGGAATCCATGCAAACCCACCTGGAGACCAGTCACGCGTCCCTAAGGTTTAACTATTTGATCAAGTCTTAGGAGGTATAATTATCGCTCCTCCTTAATTATACTCCACGTACCGACAACGATAAGACTCCTTGTTAGGAAACAGCGGTTCTGTTTTCACATACAAATAGACGATTGCATGGGAAAATTATATTCTGTCTACATTGAATGTGACACCGACACTCCGACTTTGAAGCAAATAAGCAGTAATTTAAACTCAAAGGGTGACTACGCCTCCAGTAACTGTACTCGAACGGTTTATACTCCCCACATTATCACAAATGCGGCGTATTTACAGACATTGTGTCCGTGTCAATTATGAAATTGGCCATTATGTTGTATTACCAGGCCTTTTCTCTGGAAACACTTCATTTGAATCGACTGTTGTGTGTAAGAATTTTCTCAACCTCGGGCAAACGGGACGGGCGGCGTGAAGCACAGATACGTCTGTCACTCATGCTTACAGAAGTTAGCATGCTACATCTCATTTGCCACTTATTTACCTAGAGAAGTCTATTAGCTGCAATATTGAACTGTTATACCGAGTTAATGTAACATTTTATCAGCGTAGGACTACCTAGAAATCGTATAGATTAGAAATTGTTACTTGCTGACAGTGGAAGGTCAAAAAAATTACCACAGTTTGTACATCAAATTGCTAGAATATAGACTAACGAGAGTGGTAAAGTTAGGTACAAGAAACTATAAATAAAATACCATATGAATATTTAAAGAAACTACTAGAGAAAGAAAAAGTGTGCCTGTGTGTGCAACAACAATAGCCTACGAAATTTGATTACAGTCCTCTTTCTTGAAATTATTTTATCGATACGAGACAGCTTCCAATTGCAACTCTATTATTTATTTGTATCGTAACTTTCACTTTGAATTTCAAATGAGTTATTTTTAAGGCGTTTTCTTTTCGATCAATCATAACAAAAGAATCACCTGTGCGAATTCAATATCGATAAATCATACGATCAATGGAAGCCTTGTTTTGCCGCCCACGCTGCTGGCCTTAAATGTCCATTCATATAAAGACTGCGATAAATCATTCAGTTTCCCTTATTTCCGCGGAAGGATTTGTAGAGGGGGAGGTAATGTAGGTCTTATTAAACTGGTCTGTATGTAGGTACTATACATGGAATTGTGCCTTTCCCCATCACAAGTCGAACGCTAGTCAGTGCAAAAAGCGCAATCGGGCAGAGTTCACCGACGTCTCACGGACCAGTATTGTTGCTACCATTTACAACCATGTCAACTACTCTCTTATAATAACTACTTCTATGTCTGTCACGTCTGTATCTATTAATTAAATACATTATTGAATCTTTATTTGCAAATTATTTCTGTACGTGCAGACAGTACCTACGCGGCTATTAATATCCAGAAGTTTTTATTTCATGTCAATATAGCAAGTTCATAAGCGCACAACGTTGATTTCAGTGGTAACCTTAGTTGACCCTTGGAGGCCCCTGCGACAATACTATGTGTAGTCTGTTATCAATAATTGTCTCAAATATTTAACAGCTACCATAAAGGTTATAATATAAATCTTACCTGTTGAAGCTTTTAACGATCAGTTTCCTTTGACTCAGGACCCAAATCCTGTAACAAATAAGAATTACATTAATTTGCGCAAATGATATCAAGTAAATAAAAACGTGATAAATTCAACATGTAATACGTAAATGTGTAAAGAAAGTGTAAAGCTATACCTTGGCAAATTTAAACAGCGTGTACCGTTAACATGAGCAATATTTGCCTTATGAAGCTTCGAAGTAATTGGTTCAAAAGCAAACAAGAGACTACTTTCTTCGTTCCAAATCGATTATGAATCAACTGCGAATGGGGATCTCGATAAACATTTAAAGTTTTTAGCATCAATATTAATGCTGCATCAGAAACACAGAGGCAAAGTGATAGTGAGACTGGCGCCAAGTCACTCGTGTAAGTAATGAGTAGACATCCGTTTGGTGGTTGACCCACCAGACCCACCACGACAATTAACGTGGTACGCGGAATTCAACACTCCATTAATTACGAGTAAGGGAAATCGTAACATTTTACCGGCTTCTTTAAAGCTTTATAAATTATCATGGAATGCGTTTCGAATAAAATTATATGTATGCGTAGTGCATAGTCGAATGTTTTGATCCGTATCTTAGTTATTTATTTAATTCTGATGAAATATTACTCATCTCTAATATGTCAATGAATATGATTCAATACGTCTTTATATCGAAAAGTGGCCCAAAAATATCAACATTATAGAGTTGTTCAACTTATCTTATTAACGGAATACGAATATTATATCTCTAAAATTGAATTTTTATAAAAATGGAAATGTTTGCAAATCGCGCATAAACTGCTAATTTACGACAACAGGACGGTAAAATGTGGTTTGGTTGTGTTGACCACACTATTAACTATGGCTTTATTTCGTCTTTTATGAAAACTATAACGGTCAAGTGTGAAAGCTTACATATTATTGATTTTTTATAGGAAGCATTAAGATTTATTTAAATATTCATCAGCTTGACGATAAACGTAGACGAAAAATAATACCCATTCCAGTTACATTTTCAAGCTATTAAGCAGAATATTAGTGTTGCAAATATATAAATAAATAAATAATAAAAGCGAGTCAATTTATTTAAAAACAAATAACCCTTTGTGAGCGGAACCTGTCAATCTTCCACTACTACTTAAAAGTCTCTAGTAACAATTTCCAGGCAGTCCTAGGAGCATAGATATTGGTCGGGATAAATTTTAGCAAGAGTAAGTATCGTAAATAAACCACGACACGGCACGAATAGCCTTTTTCTTTGTAGGACCTTAGAAAATGGCGTTAGAGCGGAGGAACAATACCGCCGGGGGCGTTCGTGCTCTACGAATGGACGGGCAAAATAGAAAAATAAAAGGTAAATTCGCATTGAAATGGTTCCTATCGCCTTTAGGTCCGGTCGGTTCCCCTTTATCCGCAGCTGATCGCACTAGACAATGTGGTGGTGGGTGCGGAAGACGGTGGGGGGCGCCGCGGCGGGGCCAGGGGCGCAAGCGCATGACCGCGCAGGGCGCAATGACCTTGCGCGCGCATTCCACCCGCTCTTTCTAAGGCTCTCGAGCTTCTCCAGGCTCCTTCGGCTCAATTCTAGTCTCTATTAATCCACTGATGGATTGAACAAAATATCGCTTGCATTGTAATCTCTGATACAATTAATAGAGCTATATTTGTTGTGTTGTTGTGTTTCCTTCCAGAAAGTAATAAATTAATTAATGAAAGTAGTTTTTCTCGACAGTGTCTAAAAGTTTTAATAACTTAAAATAGAGTAATGTTTTAAAGTAACTTATCTCGTTTCCCATTATGCAAGAACCGGTAGAAATGGCACCTTATTTTGAATGGGATCTCAAACACTATTCAAATGAGTGCTATAGTAAACCATTGGTATAGTAAACCGACGAAACTATGTCAATAACCTTTGAGAAAACAAATAAAGCGAGTATTAGATCTAACAAGCTGAGTAAACATGAAAAAATATGCTGTTCAATACTGTATCGACATGGCATACTTAGAGCTAGTTCTTGTACAAATGAAAGTAAATTTCGTTCTAACTTTTTGTAAAATTCAGGTAATAACAATAATAATTCTTAAATGTAGATAGATTTACTATATTTACTACAAAAGTATAATAAAATATTATGTGGGATTACTTACGTCGACTTTAAATCGTCAAGTTAAATCGATAGTTGGGCAAACAATTATTTGTAGCTATTATAATAACATTTAAGTAATCCTACTAGCTTCTGCCTCATGATTTTACCTGCGTTTTCGAGGGATCTGATGTTTTCCCGTGACAAAAGGTATCCCTTATTTTATTCCAGTGATATGATGCCATATTTCATCCAAATCTGTTGAGTTGTTACGGCATAATTGAATAGCAAACATCCACATTCATATTATTTATAATTTTAGCAGGAGGATTTTGATTCTTTGTACACAAAAGTTTTTTTTTTCCTGTGACATTTTTTCATACAGTGTACAGCAGAGTTTGTACTATAATTACTATATAGGTAACTGATTTACTAAATATATTACTTTTAAATATTAATATGTACCTACGTAAAAGAGTACCTATATCAATAGTCTGAGCATATAACCTCTACACAAACCGGCCCATCAAATTAAGTTTATCAATCATTTATTTGTATAAACATTCACAAGATACTGTAGTTTCTAGAGGTAATGTTCTACGTCAAGCAACGATAAAACAGCACCTAGTTGGAAAATAACGGACTTCGGACCAAATTATCGGAAAACCGCGAAAGTCGTCACAGAAACCGTTCTAAATGAGTTCGAATTGCCATTAAACCCACGCCCACGGTCAAAATGTCCACAGAGCGTAACAAAACATACTTAACATGTTAGTTCCTTTTGTATTTACTTGAAACTCCTCCTACGCAACCACTTAAATTCTTATTAAATTCATTCAATACTAGAAATTATGTTTATTGAAATTTTCTTTCTTCAAAATCTGATAATATTAAAAATTGCAATAAAAACACCAGTTTTATAAAAAGTTAAATCTTGATTTCCACTCAGAGGCTGATTAAAGCAACAAAATCTCAGTGCAAGTAGTTTTCAAGTTACTGGTTTCGAAATTTAATAAAATAAGCGAGAATTGAAAAAAAAACTTCTCCTTACGTCTCACGCAAGCTGATGAGACAGCTATCAATCTCTATAACAAAGCACACACAACTTCACATAAGCTACCTATTCAACCTCTTGAAAGTTTACTTTCAGAATATGGCACATATTTTTACCAGTGAAATCTTTACAATTCAATTATTAGTGACATTGAACTCAGTCTATTTATCAAGTGAGCTAAAATAACCGGTATGCATTACGTCAATTACGCATCATGTATAATTGCTAGACGAGTACTCCAAGTCAACATGTTGTGCCTTATAGAGTGTGTGGTATGGAGAGTTGCATACGTTATATACTTATATGACGCCATTTTGTGTCAGTGTTTTTGTATTTTTTTTAAATTCAAATATTAGATGATTGTTTAAAAAGCTTTCTGATAAAAATAACAATATGAGTTCAACTTAATGTTTTTTCTTCTACATAACTAATATAATATAGGGTGTTTTTTCTGTTTATGACATCACCAGTGACAAAGTACGTGTTAAGTTTGATCATACTTGTATAAATCCGAATTTCCCGTGAGCAAAGCTGCGGACAATACTAAAGTGTTAGACTATAGATATATAGATAGAATATAGATACTAGAGAGAGACGCTAATCTTAAAATATCCCATTCAAAGAGAAGAAAACGAAATCTATTGAAAAAAACATATTTACATGAGACGAATAAGTAATACATTTATTCCTATTAGAAATATCCATTGTTCTTGAAATATTACAAAAGCAACTGTATAAATTTCCATGATATACAAAACAGCAATATCTGGTATTGTTTTATAAACAAAAGCGCCTTACATTGTTTGGTCTATTAATTCGCTCCTAGTTTTTAACAATACGATAGTGAAATCGTAAGTGTTGCTAAATTAATACTGACTGACCTAATCTTATGGGAACTGTGCGACAATATTTTCAGGGAATATCCATTCATATACATATGGACAGATTTATTTTTATCCTATAATATTTAAGGTAGACAGTTCACCAGGGTATTATAAATATTTGAAAAATGTTTGTCAATCTTTTAATATATACTTTTTACCAAAAAACATTTCACACAAAAAGCGAAGTAAACGTAACAATGTAATAAAAATCCACAAAATAAAAAATCCACCGTTGTTTGGTAAACATAAGATGATTTCCTCTGCCTATAGGTAATTAAAACAGCAGTAGGTAGTGATTGTTACCGTTAAATGGATCGCGTTGTTCCCGCGCTTGTAAAACTGTGTGCGCCGGCGCATTCGTTTAATGCTAATCCCTGGGAAATTCACCGGTATAACTAAACGAACGCCACATAAACAAACTAATGAGTCCATTACCGTGCAATTACGATTAATTTGAAATGAAAAAAATAAATATTGGGTTGCTTGTTACTGACAATATTGTAATTTGCGTAATAAGTAACTTTTCTGCTATTAGCGGGCCATGAAATGCCAGTTTATGCTTATTTTTCTAGTATTCAGCCACATATTGTAATTTTAAAGTTCTGTAAGCATTCACTTATTAATAACCGGAGATAATTATGATTTATCTATAATGTATGTGAATTATGTTCCATACTCATACTACTACCACCTTTTTAAATGTAACGTTTCATAATCATCATCATCTCAGCCGCAAAACGTCCACTGCTGTACATAGGCCTCCCCTAAGGATCTCCAATAGGGCCGGTCTTGGGCGTAATGTAACGTTTAGTTAAAACAAAAACAAATTAAGCATAGTAAACCGATATGAAAGGCATCATTTCCCACGATTCAAATTAAAACGGATATAATAAATACTAACGAAAATTATCAACGCCATAGAATAAATAGATAACATAAACGTAACGGTATACGCATATTTTCGATAAAATCTGTATATAAACCGTATATTTTATTAAAACAGTTACAATGCTGTATAAAAGGTAATGTCAACGCTTTATATTCGATTTTTAACAGTCTAGCTAGACTCATACCTATAAGTACTATAATCTACACTAATACAAAAGAGGTAAAGCTTGCAAGTACATATGTTTGGGTGTAGGAGGTAATCTCTGGAAATACTTATCCGATTTCAATCATTATTTCACCAATATTTAATATGGACATTCAGGGTGGACATAGGCTACTTTTTATCCCGGGAACGCGGGGAAAATCACGGGGAAAAAGCTAATGACTTAATACTTTTGGAACGGCGTATTCAGAAGTTTTTTTACTAAGCGCATTTCAAACTCAAATTCGTTTATTCAGTTTAGGCCCTACTAAGGCACTTATGAACGTTACAATTGATTTTACCATCGGTTCGGAATAGGTACCTACACTTGAATTGAGAAGACTCCGGCAGTAAACTCAGCAAGGCATATTTTATAGATCTTGTTTTTAAATTCAATTTATGTAACTATTTAATTACAGATAACAAAGTTTATAAAATTATGATAAAATAGTTTGTATAGCGAACATTTCATTCAAATGCATTCTTCATTCAATAATAAGGTTTCTTAGCCTCGTATATATAAACTTCAAAGGTTCTCTACAATAAATGTATTGTTATTGTTTTTAGTTATAAGAATATTGTAATTAATAAATTAACTAACACAATACCACATCTAAATCTATTCGAATCAGATATGTATTTATAGTCTTCGTGCCTGCAAAAAAACTGTGACAACACTAGAACGTGGTTCTAAAATAAGTGTAGGACCATCTCCTAAGCTTTCCTTTTATATTTAAATGATATTTCATTTCACCAGAGACTCATTGCGAATGGAGTTGCGACAAAGCAGGAGGATGTAGATCGTGATAGATGAGAAGATTGTTAAAGTTTAAATAATATTATCATAAAATTGGAATTCATTATATGAGCAAGTTGTACTCTAAATCCTTTTTGTTTACTAGGTAAGTGACGATTTTTTCGATAAGCACACAAAGCCTAGAAGGAACTGACTTTCAAGTGCAGCACACATCGGTAGGTGTTGGGCGATAGATTTTCAACTTGAGAATGGTAGCCAGCCAGGCAACTACTACAAAGTACTCTACCCCGTGCAAAGATTTCCTCACGATGTTTTCCTTCACCGAACTAAACTGATATATTTCTTTACATCCTGACTGTATATTTAATCATAAGTTAATTTAATGTTGTAAGTAGTATGGTTTGTTTAATTACCTTCTTTTTACACACCTTCTATTTAAAAACGTATAAGTTTCTGCCACAAAAGCCACATATTTCTCAATTAACATTCCTACAGCTCAGCTTTCAAATTTTTCAAATGCTCAAGCGCATACTTTGTTGTCATTTAATTGCACTTGTTATTTATATCAACTAGCTTTGAATCCTCGACGAGTAACATGGGCTTTGCCACGTCTTTTTACCTCAGTATTATTTTAATCTAAAGATTTTTTCCACTGCCAAATTTCCTTGCGCCGTACTGAATGAGATATGTTTTTTTCTTCTTTTCAATATGTGTTGTATATTTGATATATTTATTAATGTCAAAGTAGTTTTGTAATTGATAACATGATGAGCAAACGCCTAAAAACTGCACATAAAATTATATGTTTTTAATCAATTCTAGAAAATGATATATATAAACTCTGTTTTCGTGATAAGAGAAGTAACGGGATAAATACTTCCTGACCGTAGCCATGACAGACTTTTAATTTCGCTCGCAGTGAAGTAAAAATTCATCGTCGATCGGCCGAACTTTGTTCGCTATCTACAATCAAAGTTGAGTCTGGGATTTAACTCTCAAATAAACTACGAACAACATGGAAATGGGCCCGTTATAGCATTCTTTTCGCAAACAACTGACGACCGACACGGTTCGATACGCTATTATACCAAATTTTACGCCTATAATTACGAATTAGAGGCCACCAGGTACCGGTATAACAATGCTGTTCTGTGGCGAGTTAGCACAAATACTTTACGTTTTTTTATCATTGATAATGTTTTTTGATTAATGCTGGCATGGGGCCTTTTCTAGCGAAAGTGAACCATGGCAATGTCTAGTAAGATATTACAGCTATGAATATTAATTTTATGTGAAAATACGTGGCTGAAAGAAATGTTAGTAAAAAATGGAAATATCCCTCCTCTCTAAGGTGATGGAGCATGTCAATTTTAACACATCCCTTCAGGTGCCTAAAGAAGCACCAACTAATTGGTGACGATAATCGTTGGGTAACCAATGGGCTGAAACCATAATTAGTGGTATGTCCAGTTAAATTATTACAACCTATAGTATCAATTTACGTAATAAAATGATATTTTCAGAAAATAACCATTTTTGATTCCCGAGAGTTTTTCTGAAAATATTTGAATATAATTTTTCTTATCTTTAAAACGACTTCATGGTTCCTCAGAACAATTTTTATATTTATTATAGTTTCAGGCTTACCGATTTTGATCAATTAATACAGGTAGTATATAAAACTAACATTATATAAAATAATAATATAATATAAATATTTGCGTCTAATTTAAAAATTATAACAATAGCAATCTAAATTAAACTGAACGTAGAAGTATCAAATAGCACGAAAACATTACGTAAAAGTTCGTAGAGGGGCGCTCGTTGATGTCTAATACAAAGACCGTAGCAATACAGTGCAATTTCGTAGCACATTTTATGGATTATTGCGTTCCTTAGGACATCGCGTTACAAGAATATTATTCCAGTATTATTTTAGTTACGAAAATAATTATTTTATTGCAAATTTAATTTCATTTTTTGAAACGAACTTTATTTTATTTTATTGCCACGATTGTAAAACCATACAACTAGTTACATAAATTTGTTTACAGTTTTCTAGCCCATTAATAACCACATTTAAATAAAATACGTTCATACCTTAGTATGTATCTTAAAGTTTAATTTCTGAAAGTTGTTTAAAGATTTAATTGAAAATGATATCTATGTTTAATTAATCGAGATCTTCAATGATATAAACTACCATAGAAAACTAATAAAATAAATTAATAAAGATTAAGCACTCAACCCAGAACGTCCATTATCATAATGAGAAATAATGACACTTTGTGTCGATTTCTTCAATTTACCAACGTGTATGATTGCCATTTAATAACAGTATAGAAAGTGCCATGGTTTGTGAGCTTTCGTGTCTAAAGAGGGTAATGTCCGTTTTCAAAACTTGTCAAACAATCGATCGGAGACGTGACTTATTTCGACGGTAACAGCGATCGTTGACAGCGTGAATAATGTTATCTCAGTGTTTTCTCATCAGATCAGATGCGCGGGAGTGACGAGTGATCCCGATCAGGGCACGGCAGGGGAGGGGGGGGGGACGGTCAGCGACCGCCGACCACGACGACGTCCTCACAATTATTATGTAATAAAAAATAAAAAATGTGGCTTCGAATCCAACCACATGCTCGCCCGAGATTGCTAACACAACTATGCGCCGGGTACATGCGCTACTTCTACTCTGTCTGGATATGGTATATAAATGATTTATCTATTTATCTATATGATTTAATGAAATACAGTTGTATATAAAGTGTATACTAAACTGGATTGTATATCGACAATGACAAAAAAATATTGTTACATGCGATGAAACTTTTGTGAGTGTGAGACAAAAAAAAATAGACATTGTTCGCACGCCGGAGATTAGCCAGAATTCCATAAAAAATACAAATACATAAATACAAGGAAACAATATCTTCAAACGCGAGTATCGTTTAGCTATTTCCAAAGAGACCACTGCCATAACAATCGATATCAAATAAAAGATCTCCGATATTGATATAAGCTTATCATGTTTATAATCGATTCCATGTCTCGGTCGGTGAGCCTAGCCGTCACAAAACAAAAGCGCCCATAACGGGGGCGAGCGTCGCCGACCGTTCCACTTCATTTGCATTTACAACAGATAAACACGGTTATGATTTGTTATATCACCGACCGCGCGACAGGCGATCTGATTACAATGTAATAATCATCATTATCACAATAATTATAATGTAATAGCAACATATTAAAATATATATATATATTACAATTTGTTTCTTGCATGTTCTGTGTCATAACTTCGGAAATACTTCACAGAAATCTATAATAGTATCCAAAAATGAATGAACGTTTTTAATTTATCTAATCTTCAAACATATTGTTCAATCGTAGAAATAGAGGTTTTACTTTTCACATTTCATATTCCTACAATTTTAGACTCTGAAGCATTTGTGTCCATTAAATGGTTGAACAGTATGGTAATGATTGTATTAAGTAGATATCAGTAACTCACCCGATCAACTTATAGATAAGCGGGTACATGCATTAGGAGCTCGAATTATTGGTTTTTATAACAGCTATCATTAATATAAGTAGCAAAGTCTATCGGTCAGTCACTCGTGTCACGGTCGAGTGCAGCAAAGCGCAGTGTCGTGGGCGCAGCACCCGCGCAGTAACGATTCAGGTCGCGTTCGTACGACGATAGGGCGGCACTCGGCATGGTTCTCAGCCACGCGCCACTGAATGCCGCTGCCACTCATGTGAACACATTTCTCCACTTCGAGGTGAATCGACAAATTAGGTGATACCGGTCTGATCAATAAAAAAAATCAACATGAGATTTTTTTATGGGTTCACAAAAAAATATTAATATTTTATTTCGGTTCGATTCCAGTAACTCAATAACGTATTGTTGGTAAAAAAAAAACTATCAGGATTTGACGTATAAATAAAATTGTAAAATGTTGCATTCATGGTGTGGAATTGATAGGCTCGCCAATTTTCATTTGTCTTCTGGCATCTGAGCACACATAGCCATAGCGTGTGCACTTTCTCGTATATTCATCGCGTTAGTGGGTCGTGGCGATGCGACGACGTGCGGCTGCTGCGCACGCGCACCACACAGGCCGCGGGACACTGTGGCAAATTCATTATACCTCACAATACACCACTAATGTTTCTTCCACCGGCTACGTGATCCAAACTGTCAGTGAAAGTTATATTCGTGTCGTTTTTGTCAAATGAAACAACCGTTATGAGCCTACTAGAAATTTGTTGGCAGACAACGCTTGATTATGTTTGTCAATAATTACACCATGAGACCAACCTAACATTTCTTGGAGTTTTATATGCGCTTTGTTACAAGCATTCAATTGGACACATTCTTAAAAGTAGGCTCCAATTAGAACGTCATGTACGTATACAAAACCTAAAGAAGCATTTGCATATAAATCAAGTCACTGCATTCATCAATGTTGTCCACGACATTTTGCATTCAATCGACTCTATCCTATATATAAACAACAACTATTTCGTTAAAAACAGTGGAAGACTGTGAAATGAAGAAATAATTGATCTTTAGAGGCATTCATATTTGGAAAAATTACACAAAATACACCTAGTACATCGAGGACACGCCCACACTTGAGTTAAGTGCGTCAGTTTAACGCATATTATGGAATGTTAAAAATGTCGTGTAACTGTTCATAGTCGCTGCTTTGAAATGAGATGCATACGATAACGTCGCAGTCTTTGCGTCGCACTGTTGCGATGATATCTTAGTCACAGGAATAAACACAGTCGTACCTTTTACATAAAACTTATCGCTCATACTGGATTAGTCTTGATAGTCTAATCCTGTATTACACGTTTCTAATCAAGTTCTGATACTCTCATTTACACGTAGTACTTTAACAACCACGACATGATTAAGTTTAAAATTAAATTATGACCATTTCACACGCACATTTAATTAATAATAAATAAATAATTGCGTAAATAAATTTTCCAATATTGTCCGATTTTTATGAAATTTTGTGTACATATCGGGTAGGTCTGAGAATAGGTTTTTATCTATTTTTTAAACTGCTACGCGAGTGAAACCACGGGGGACAGCTTGTTAATTATATATTTTTTTCTTAACGCCTGCTAATCTTGATTGATTGCTGTTCCACCGCAAAAGAAATCATTTCCTTTTCTTTGTGCTAGACTAGAAATTGAATTACGTGAGCTTAGAGCATATTCGGAGATGCGCAAACGCACGTGAGACGTCGGCATCATTCGACTTGCTCATGCAAGACGATCACGTAAAAATTGATCAGCTACAATGTTGCAAGTTATTTTTTTATATCAGAGGGCTGACTAGCAAGCAGGCGGTCCACTTTATGGTAGTTTTGTAATTCTAGTAAGATTGCTAATTTGTTGGAAAGCAAATGAAGTGGTCATTTATTATCTATAAATTAACAACAGGAAAATATAATTATAATGATCATGACTTAGCGTAGGTATTCGAATTTTCAGGTTGTGAATAATTAATTAGCTACCTTTTTAAAATCCCTATCTCTATTGTTCAATTTCACCAAAATTGCAGGATGTACCATGGTCATTGTCAGTATTTTGGGTCAAATCTTTCAATTTCAAATACATACGTATACGTTTTTATTAGTACAGTTTAAGTTATTTTTAAAATATTCTTATTCCAAATATTTTTTTGGATATAACTACTAGGTCACCAATGTTTTATAAAAGAAACGTAAAAGTTTAAGTGGTTCATATTAAAGTCATATCTTAAATCTCATTCAGCAGTCGTAGCTAGGTCGCAAAAATGTCCACAAAACCGTTTTTATTCGCCATAATCCGTTATCAAACCACGAATTCGTGACAAAAGCCACCGCATAAACGCTACTTACGATCAATTACGACGCGATATGTCAGAGTGGACAATCTTTGAATGGAGATGTGTTATTAGATATAGCTGTAAAAATACGTGTAATGAGCCGGCAAATCTCGAATAAAATGTAAGACATTACAGAATTGTATTATTGTGGGTCGGCTGAGTCGGCGCAGGCGCAGAGAGGGCACTGGGTCGGGGGAAAGTAGTGGGGCCATATGTACGCGTGCACGGTGCATACCACAATTACATTGCCGGAATATGCAGTCACATTATATCGCTCGTCGCTACCCGATTTGTTCACGACAAATTTACCCAAGAAGAGATAAACACGCCGAGCGTCAAATGACCCAAAATTGTGGGTCTTATCGTACTCTCACTTCGTGTAATTTGTATAAAAATACAATCTATCCATCATGCCACTTTCACATCTCCGTGAGTTATCTGTGATATAAATATTTTTGTTGCAGTTATGTTTAAATTATTAATCATTAGAAAATATGGTGATGGAAGTTTAGTCTGGTTTTTAATAACTGCATAGTTGTGGAGTGTGGACACTTTATTTTAACTAGAGTAAACCCGGCCTCACTTCACTGTGGTTTTTCCAATGTTTTTCTATTGATAACAAAAAGCATGTCAATTGCAACAAAACAAAAAATTAGTAAAAATATCGATTAATAAACAGAAGCGAAAATGGTATGAAACTTGAGCTTTCGGTGAAGGAACACAACATCAACGACACGGTGGTAAGGTACCTGCCTGGCTGGCTACCATCCTTAAGTTGAAAATCTTACGCCAAGCTGGCAAGCCTGCTCTGTTTTCATCGAATCAGTGACCGAACGCAAACCCACGAAGTATAAATAATTCTTAAATTATTTATTAAGTACTTATTCAACAGGCATTTTACCACAATAGTTATAGTTTTATTGCATTTCCGGTCACTAGCTGCTGTATTTATAGCCTGTTCTATAATATTATTATGTTTAATGACTTTATACCTGTTGTATAAACCTGTTGCCCATTAGGGAAGGGAAGGTATGTACAAATTACATATTTTCTTGTCATGGCCACTTCCAACTCTGATTAATCGTTGAGAGAATATGTACCTACACTATATAGTTAGGCAAGTAGACTTAGCATAGAAATTGCATGTAAATCAACAACTTTCATGTTCAGAGACGTTAGAAGCAATTAGCAAAAGTAAATGGTTTAGTTTACCATGAAAGTAAAGCTAGAAAGTTCAAGTAGCAAAATATAGTCATTCATGAAACAGTTGATGATAAAACGTGTACCCATCAATCGGAATTAATATGGAAACAGGAATGACAATCATAATAGTAAGGCAATTGTTTTTCTGAGTTCCATATTTAAGCATAATAAATAATATCTGAAAAGTAATCCATCTTTTAAGATATGACAACACTTTATATTATACCATGGAACAAAATATATCTATACAGATACATAATATGTTATTGCGAAAATGAGTTTTGCTTTGTATTAGTCAATATACTGTTAGATGAGGAACTATCAAGAAATCATGATTGGTGGTAAATAACCATGCGTGTTCAGTTTAATAGAAGAAAGTATTACAACTACTATTAAACCTAATAGTTAATTGTTCTGCCTCGCCTTTCTCTGCAAAAAGGAATTCCGCAGTGGACATTCGCATTTGACATCGATTTAAGTATTATAAATGACACTCGTCATTTTAAACTCGGCATGGCTGTTAATAAAGTATATAGCTGCATCAATATATGAGCCAATGACCTCAGCAAACGATACAAATGCTAGGTAGTCTTCACAAGTAAGGATAACTAAATTCAACTTTTTTTATGTCGGAAGGCTGACAAGCAGGCAGGCGGTATACCTGATAGTGAGTGGCCACCGTCGCCTATGGACAATAGCAACTCCAGAGGAATTGCCAATGTATTGCCGACCTTTATAAAGCTTAGAAGGCATTTTCAAATAGTATGTATATCTCAAAAGAAAAATATCACGAATAAAATAATAATTGTAACAAAAGACTACCTAGAAATAAGTGCCTACCTACCTACATACCGTACAAACATGGCGGTAAGTTACATACATGACACTGACAAGCTAGAAAAAATTGATCACATTTGTAAATTATTCTCAATATAACATCAATCGATTAATCAAAGCAATTACATATAATTGCAAAACGACAAAGCTATTAATCTTAGTAAGTAGACACGCTTAAGAAACAAACAGGAGAAACAATCCACACCGAACGTAGACCTTGTTGGTTACACCTTACTTGCATGCATACCTACTTTATTTCTAAAGAAATTGAATTATGTAAATTAAATCAAACAAGGACACAAAATACACAGATACTTCGAATATATGGATATTTAAAATAATCATCAGGTACTTTTCTTTCCTAAGCTAGCAAAATATTTTAAGTTAGGTACTGGAAAATGAAGAAAACAAAAGAGACCGGATTTATTTAAAAAAAACCTACTCATTAATATTTTGAAAACGTATGAAAACGATACTTGGGCTAGACTCATAGGTTACCACCGTTACGTATAGTCCGGTAGGTAGCTTATCTGAGAAATATCTGTTAATGCTGTTTCATTCTTTCGAAATTAGCAGAATGAGACGACCTGTTAAGATGTCTACCAGATAAGCTATCAGGAAATTATCTGCAACCTATTTTTCTGGCCCTAAGTGTATACGTTTTCAGTTTCACATTAAAAGTAAGTAATATGTGAGCATAAGTGTGCCGATCAGCGGTTTCGGCACCGGAGCGCACCCGGTCAAGGCCGCTTGCACTTGTTCGCAAAAAACCTACCAACTGGTTATGCGCCCACGCATGCGTTTATCATAGTCGCTTTTTTTGCGGTAATACCTTTCAACACACAGAACGTCACTCGGGCCATTGATCGCACATTTTTTTATACCATCATTATTTATGAACATGTTATAATGTTCATTATATTAATCAATGCTCATATTTGTCACCTCCTAAGATACAATATAAGTTGTCAACAACGTCTTGGTAACCAAAATATGTTATAAGTAGGTATACAATTTATATTTTTTAACGCGCCTTATACTTTAGTAAAGCTCGATTTAATAGCTGACGAAAGTTAATATTGAATATATGAAAAAGTTCATTTTAAATTAACTTTTATAAACAAATTAAAAAGCTGTATATTGATGGTGTTTCTGTGAGTTATCAGAAAAAAGCATAAATAAAGGTATTATATTCCAAATAGAGAGAGAAATCTTCAATAATCCGTATGACCGAAGGCCAGTAATCCCGTCTTTACCTACTTACAGACTAACTTATGACTTTATGACGCAGGTCACCAAGAAAACTAAAGAGAAATTAAAAATGATTGATCATACATCTGCCATAGAATTATTCTTAAAGTTATATTCCTCATAATTTGCATACTATTTAAGTCGATAGATACTATTATTATTAGTAAGGAAATTTTATAACGAGCATCCTCTAAGATGGGCCACATCCGTACAAGTAACTAATTATGAACAAGTCTTAGTCACTACTCAAACTTTTGTGCTGATATGTGCCATGAAAATGTTGCCATTTATTTTTTATGAGCTTTCGCATTATAATGCATTTAATATATTATTTGGTCAATTCTATTCTAATATTATAATCAGTCAATCATGTATTCAATAAGTCTAAGGAATTACAAATGAGATTAGAAAATACTTATTAGTTCCTTATTACTGACATATAAATATTTATAATGTCAAAAATATAATTTATGTTACCACAAAGACTCTATATTTTTTTACCATAGTATAGCTCTATATTGCCTATATGCCATCTACTGTTACGTGAGACGAAACAAAAAACGCAACAGCTTCTGCATTCAATCCTTCACTATCAAAGCGAATAATATAAAGCCAATTTTCTAGAAATAAAAAAACTTATACAAAAGCGAAGCGAAGTCTGTATCTCACGTGAGTGCATATAATGGTCTTGAAGACCGACGAGAGACGTCTCCTTCGTGTAATTCACCAGTAATGACGGTAATCATTTTATCATCTTCGTACCAATAACTTGCGTTTACCTAGTGCAATGGGGTTAGGTTGGCAGGACCGTGCGAATAAAAGATCGACGTCAACCAATGTATAATTTAGTTATTACGTGTCCCTGGTATTACCTCATATCCAAGATGGAACTCCATATTATTCAATATATTCGTATCAAAGTATTACTAATACGTGTAAGCAAGTAATTCGTATATAAAAGTTGAAACTGACTGGTTCGCATATCAACATACAGCTAAAACCGCAGGATCGAGAAACATTAATTTTTACACACAGGTACCTTATAAGGTAACATAGGCAACCAATTAGGAAGGGTTCTCCAAAATTCAAACCCTAAAGGAGTAAAATAGAGGATCACGGATGAAACCGTGGGGCGGAAAGTTAGGCTTCCATAAGATAGTGACCATAAGCTAATTAATTTTAGTCTAATAAACCTTTAGCAGGAGTCCGTAATTTACATTTTATTTTAACACAGTATGCGTATGTATCAGGAGTAATGTTTTTGTATTTAATAAAATGCCCTATGGACCTCTAGGATCATGTACCTACACTCCAAATATTATATTTATTTTACCTCGAGCACAACATACAAGTTGAGTAATGAGCGAACATGCGCGAGCGAGGAAGTCGTCATTATTTTGGTATATTTTCATAATATCTCGATGTTGTTAGTTCATTTCTATTTTACAATAACTTTATCAATTGTTATTTGTTATCCCCAAAGTTGACTCTATTAATTATGTTTGCTCTGTAATATTTTGTTGGTGATAGGTCTATTCAATAATAATAATGTATGTATTAGGTAGGTATACATATATAAAACCGGTTGAGGATGATTTGTTTGCGTAGTAGGTACAATACTGTAAATACTCTTCGCTCTCATTGGGTTGAAAGTGATTTTGGATATGTTGAAAATTTCGATTCTACATACTTCTTATCTGATTATAACGATATAGTGATCATAAATCCATTCCAAAAAAAAATTAAGTATTTGAAATCGATCAAAAAGCTGCAACGTAAAATACGATGTGTTTGGTATACAATTATGAAAGTTACATCGCAAAAGAGTTAAATATCAGTCGACTGAGTAAAAATCACAACAAATACTTTATATTTTTTAACATACTTATAGATACAGTATTTTAAAATTGGCAATATTTTTCTCAATATATTGCCTAGACCGTATTGAATTTTATTAAAAGTACTCGGGTATAACGACCAAAGTATCGTAATCATAACTCGTAAGCTTTATACAGCTACTAATAAGATAGCGCCACAAATAATAAAGTAGCATGCACTTTGCTTTCTTGCTTGAATTTATATTATTACATTATATACCCACCGTGTTCACAGTACATAAATTCTCAACTAATTTGACTTTGATGGATTGGCTTATGAAGTTCATTAAGTCGACGCTCAGAAATAATTATATGAAGATACAATTGTACTATTAACGATTACTCTACATATATACTCACTCGTATATAGTGTCATGAATATAAGGTGTTATTTGATTACACTTTTTAGGGTTCCGTAGTAAAAAGTAACGCTTACACTTTACAAAATATGTGAATTTGGTACCAGCTTAACTATAACTTTTAAAAACTGTTATTTTTCACAGTATGTATTTATTACCATAATTATATGTTGAATTTAAGAGAGACTATCAACGCAACTACAAGAAGACTTTACTAGCTTACGTACAAGTAGACTTTACTGGCTTACGAGCAATGCACAAAAATTACAGAAATAATTACGATTATATGTAATTGTATCTTAAATCGCGAGAAACATAAATAAAGTACATAAAGCTGTGTAAAAAATATATTGTTTGTATGTATTTTGCAAATCCGTATTTGGCTCAATTTATTGTTAATTTAAACCAAGTTACCTAATTACGTAGCCATTATCAAATTAGGAAAGAAACTTAATATTCGTGTAGGTTCATGACATTCGGGATTCTAAACCAAAAAAAAACGCGTCGTATATAGAACCACCTCCGTTTTTATTAAATCACTTAAAAAATCGACGCAAGCAAGAAGATTTATGTTTGCACTTAGAAATAAAGTACATTAGGTACCTACATAGTGTTTTTTTGTAATTACTATTACTCTCGTCTCTCCATAATAAGTTAACACGTTTCACGTAATTAATTTACATACTGATCAAGTATAAAATACTGAACCAAACAATCTGTAGGAGTGCGATCTAAAATAAATTAATTTACTAGAAAAACCCACTGAAACACCGCTTACGGCCAATCAGATACAAAATTGTCTAGAAATCGCATCTTGTAGATCTTTAAAATGGCTCTTGGGTAATTATTTCTGATCTACATATATTATTATAATCATATACATCGGTGTTTGTAAATCTCTAGTCAGCTTATTTATAGGACGTCAAGATGAAACAATTTTTCTCCATTCTTGCAGTATTTGTTATGGTTTTTCGATATCTAAGTTCTTGCTTACCCTCATACCAAACATGTTACATGGGAAGTACGTATCTAGTCAATTCAAACAACTTCTGCGTCCTTTTCTTAATTTTCGTCTAAGTTTTTTACCATCAGCATCCAATTTCCAGCTTTCAGTTGACCTATATCCTTAACTACTTAACTATATTCACAAGCAAAAATCATGAGTAGTTTATGATAGAAACCACGTTTTTTTTTTAATTCCAAGTGATAGGTACACATAGCTACTGTAACGACGATCGAGACCGAGCACCTAGCTAGATCAACGGCCCGGGAAACGGTCACGGCATCATCGTTAGGGCGATGAAATAGTGAGTTCATACCCATAAATTGTCGCACTGACTGATATCAAATAAATTGATATTAAGTATAACCGTTGAAGTAACATATCTAGTAAACAGGTTTAAAATCCTAGGTAGAGCTTTAGATGAAGTTTGTTTAACGAACTTTTCAGGATATTCTTTATTCTTATACCTAATTGTTCCTTCCTATAATATTTTTTAACCACATCATCATATAAGAAATACTTATTGTAAATAATGATAACTTGCAATATACCTGAGTTGTGCAGCCGCTTCACTATCTTCGATTACTGTTTCACGAGAAATGTTCTAGTGTTCACAAGTAACTGAACTATGTCCCGGGAACTTAGCGAGCACTGGACCCTGGATGAACGACTAATGAATACAAAGAACGAGAGAAGCTCGTGATCACCGGCGCGAATGTTCGGATCCGGTCTCCGGGCGCGTGGACACAGGGGCACGCTGCCAGCCAAGCGTCTCAAACGGAATGAAATGGTGAAGAAGACGCCGCGGTCTTATATAGACGTGGTCGTAACCTGACGCCGGATAACGGACTCCCGCCCGCGAGCTAACCACTCGACTGTCTATCGTATTGCGCGCACGCAAGGTATACAATCACGTTCCAATGAGGGCCATTCTCAGTGTAACAGATAGATTGAATTTTCAATAAAGCGCCCCGAGCTGAACACTGCAATTTGCCAACACTAACGCTTGCAAACCTTAGGTACTCCCGAACAAGGCGACAGGACAACGGCACTCGAAATGGCATCGGGGTGCGGCATCGATATCGACCTATAGAACCAACATTCCAACGAGAAAACGGCGGCGCCCGCACCCGTGCGGCAGCAGCGTACTGAAAAATCACGGCGATGTAAAAGCATATGCAAAGACAGAGCTTTTGGATACTTTTGTTTAGTGGATAACAACTATTTTGCAATGAAGTCTCACTAAATAAGATGTTGATACAATTCAGATAAACTTCATTCGGGTTGAGATAATTTATAAATGAATATTCCGTGATTGACAATCAATGGACAAATCGTAAGACCTAGAAACTAGAAAAATAGGTTTTACATTAATTAATAAGATGACAAAAATAAATATGCTGCAAAATTCTACTTTTGCGCATGTGAAACCGGAGGCAGCAGTTAATCAATATTTAGCAAATAGCGAAACAGTTTACATCAAGAAAGTTTTATCACAAGTCCTAAATGGAGACATTTTTAATCGAAATAGGTGGTAATTGTCTACACAATTGGTAATAAAATTAAATTAAAACGGGTTTCTTATACTACTGAGTATACAATGTGCAAGTTTCTTGAAACAGGGAAAACTACTTAGGCCAACAACACAATACAGCAATGTTACCGTTTCGTGATAAAAAGAGGTAATTAAAAACATGAATTAGCTCATCGCACCCGAGATGAATGAAGACTTTACGCATGTGTGATGTAAAAATATAATATGAAGCAAAGCCCCTGTTGAAACACTTCGCGCCGGCTCTTCTCTCACGCACACTATTAGATTGCACATGCATGGTACACGTACAGGTATTTGCCGATAGCATGTGAATGTGAACGAGTCAAAGGAATGACAAGGCACAAAGAAATCATTTTATGTGGGAAACCCTTTTCTTATAGGAATGCTAACTTTGACACTTCGTAGCATTTATAACTTTTTTATCTTGAGGTATGAATGATCTATAAAGTTTTTTTACTACATACAGTTAAAATCAAGTATCAATTAAACTAAAGCATTTTAAAATTATTTATATATTTTTTTTTAATTTACACGTTGTCTCAGTGCAATGTGACGATTAATTTATTGTAAGAAAAAAAATATCCTGCCAATGAGTCAATTTGTACAAAATACCATAGGTAAATTAAATAAAATGTAATTGTAGCTCTAAAAAAAGAGTAAATGGAGGTATTTACTCTTTATTTACTAAAGATTTACATATCACCTTTGGTGTAGGCTTTTCCCATACCGGCTCTGTTAAATATGCAGTTTGTTTTGGCTACTCGTTAGATTCGATCGATTCTCAAGCTCTTAATTGAAATGCTACTTTAGGAAGTAGATAAATATTACTGTTTGGTTTTTTGCTTTTCATCTCCGGAAATCAATAACAAACTGTATATCTTAGGTAGGTACCTACTTTGACGAATGAATTCGCACGCAGTATAAAACCCGATAAACACGAACCTACAGGTTGTATGTATAGTATAGCAGTAGCTTAGCTTCTTCATGCTCAATTATTGCTTAATGAGTAGCAATATTAAAAACAAACGCCTTAAGAAGACGCCGCTTTAATCTCACTTCCTGCGGTTTCCCAAAGGAGGCTTTAAGGCCAACACGGAGACGTTGATACAACAGTGAAAGTTAATGTTGATTCGCATTGGCTCACTCATTATCTACGCGATGAAAATCTTAAATTACACTGCACACGGCATGTCTCGAACTATTTTTATCTGTGTAAGATTCAATTACTCGGTACCTAATGATGTACATCGCCGAAGGCTTCGTCTAAGAAAATAACAAGTTGTCTTAGCTGCCGTGTAATGAGCGTTCGCACTCCGGCGCAAAAGAAAACAATTACCCAGACGTGCGACCACGCACCGAGCACCGGTATGAACCAATGTCGAAAGCCATCTACATACCGATATCCAATGTATAAGGGTTGATAAAATGTTATGGGCTATTGTGTGTGATATGATAGATACCTACACAACCCATTCCTTTAAATAACATTAGACCTACGTTAGGAATAAAAGGCAAAGAAAGTACCTAAATACATGTCTTCTTAACTCCGTTAATAATAAGTAACAGGTCACTATGCTTATCAAATTATATTAATCAAAGTTCTGAAGGTTGATTACCTAGGTACATTATATATGTATGTTGTATCAATTTTGAAATCACTCGAAGAAAGTACTTTTCCAAAAGATTTTAATGCACATGATGTGGGTTATTGTGTTAATGTTGCGAGCACTTAATCCATTACGACATGATGAGGCATTACGGCGAATGTCAGGAAAATGCTCGGGTTATATGGTATCGCCGAGCATCTGGGTAGACCTAACTAGCTATAAACTATTCCCAATAACAAGTCAAATTCGAAAGAAATTTTAGCATAAATCTGAATTTATAGTTGTTTTAGTAGACCCAACAGTCTTTCTTTATTAAGTTTACCGTTTCTGCTTATTTCGTTATTAAAATAGCATAATAATATTTATCGACGTTAGTTTATTATCAATAATAAAATCTTATCTTTTTTTTGCATTTCATTAAATTACTTGCATTCCCGAGGAATCTAACTAGCTTTTAAAAACCTACAAAAATATGTCAAACTTTATTTCTAACAGATTATCAATTTTGTCGATTAATCTTCAAAAAATACGGAATACCTACTATACAGCCTTTCAAAGTTTTCCAAAAACCCAGAAACAGTAATTCTTAATATCAAAACAATTTACATAAATGCATCTTCAAAAGTAATTGATTTTCATACGACATTCTCTTTTTTACCCCCTTAGGGGAGGAATTAGTCTATATACTTTCACAGTGAACTCCGCAACAGAAGTAATATATCCTCTAAAATTTAATTATGGTTCTATGGCCAGTAGTTAAAGCTCTCGATGAATCAATCAGTTAGTCATGAGTGTACGATACAGACTGATACATATATAGATCATGTGGTATGGACTGATATCAGTATCTATTTATTTCACTTCGTTTTGGACTGAAGTTTTTGCTAGAGATCAGCTCTTCAATAGATCTGGGTCGCTCGCTCAAACTTTTATGAGGCATAGCACTTTTACTTCGTGAAGTGATCGATAACTAATAACTTTTAGTAAGCATCTTGAATATAATAAATATTACTTATTATTATTTTTGCTATACTTAAAAGAGCTTGTGAATTTAAACAACAATAAAATTATCGTAAATTTTAATGACCAATTTCATACCTATAAATTCATACAAAAATAATATAATAATAATAAAATATATAGATAGCTCAGTGATAATGAAACCTATTAGGAATTAATTATGAATACAAATTCTCAGCGAATAATACTTACACCATTCCATATCCAATATTATATGTATATCGTATTCCAATCCACAAAGAAGTTCCATATACACTGTATTTCCCTTTTATCCTGAGGCGAAAATTCTTTCTTAGTATAGGATACATACTTACACCCTACCCTACCCTACCCTATAAGGAACCTACCAGACATCTTTCAGATTTGTGGCCTTTATAATTCCTGTGATTTCGTGATGAGTAAGTGTAGGTAATATTTCGCTTTTTGTATCGAATATAGGTACTTTAGTTAGATAACAACATACAGGAGTGAGAATATTAATTACGTACCTAAGAGCAAATAAGACACAATATAATACAGTAATAACCTCTTTCTAACACAATTTTGTTTTATTAAGATAATTAATCAACACCACTGCAGTCAAAAACAAAGAAATTCCGAGATCTTAAGTGTGTGGGTCTTAAGCCACTCGCAACAGATCGAATCAGTAAACATGTACCTATCACTTAGTACTGAACGATCCTATAAAATCTTTCACGAAACACGGGAATAAAACTATCTTAGCTGTCCATTCATTATTGGATTGGACCGTCTTGATTACAGCAGACGATCTCAAACTCATTAGTAGCGAAGAACTTATAGCGTGACAATAAATTTCCTGCAATTTTTAACTCCTCGATCTACTTACAAAATTGACTCATTAGTCATCAATTAGTTTGTTTTAAGCTATATAATATTTTTTTTGTAAAAATGAGGCATTTCGTGCTAAGTGCATTTGTCATTGCAGTTACGAAGAGTGTGCGCGACGCGACGCGTGCGCAGCCTAATCGTCGCGTAACGGTGGCGAACTGTAAAGCCCGCCACGGACCGCGGGCCGCGTGCTAAATTTGCCGAAACACCGCGATCACTAGCGGGAAAATCTTAAATCACTCTAATTCGTGTCGATGCCCGCCTATAACTGAAAAAAGACAATTATGAACCTTATCACACCAAGCACAAATGATGTTTCTCTTGTTGAGTTATTAGACTATTTTATATTCTAGATATGGGGCTACATCATGCAAAGGCTGAGAGTTTATAGTCGATGCAAGCAAGTCCGGCTTGAATTGGGGCCGTTCGGCATCCGCCCACTGAACTTGGACGAACAATAATGTATTCCATATAAGGTTTAAAACCTTGGAAATCTGCATCATGACATACAAATTATAAAATTTTTATGAAAAGCAAAATGAAATTTTATAACCTAATGACATAGGTATCTTTCTCAATAGAATTTTGATAACCATGATTTATGGTCCTTCAAATCTTGTCATTATGTAGTAGATTATCATTTTATTGAGATTGAAACAGAATTATGCTAAATATATTATTCAATAAATGGGTAATAGTAGTTCCGAAGTGGCATCCAATCTAATTTTAATTAGTTACACAAGTTCGCGTGTCAGATAACGTCCGACTCCGACGCAATACCTTGTACCGCAACAATAAGAACATGTAGACTTCGATTCAATCATGTCACGCCATGAAACCTATGAGATTTATCCCATTACGGTACCTGTTGATAGATTCTATTCACTCACATGTTTTGTTATTATTATAAATTCACATAATCAAATTGATCTGAGAATTATTTTGTATAGTGAAGCTTAGAAATTTGTACTTTCTTCAGCTATAGGATTCATCAAAGATGGAAACATTTTCAACTATATTTATAGATAAAAGATTTATTCTATTCAAGAAATTTGTAGTAATGGTGTCTGTCACACATAGTCTGATAATTATTAGTGCCTGTGAATTTGTATTTGAATAAATATTTCATTTCATTTCAAACTCATACCTAAAGGTCCCCACCGAGAGCATTCGCTAATGAGCATTCGATGTCGAATATATACTAAAGCTCACGGTGAGGACGCTCCCTAATTCGATTATTTTAAATGTCCATAAAATTATATGATAGTACGAGTAGAATTAATAATGTACTTGTACCTAGCACTTACTGCCTCATTCATAAATAAACTCAACTTTCCTTGGAACCTATCAACGCCGTCTGTTTTATATCAAACTTTAAAACTTCTCCAGTAGACGCCCACCAGTTAACACTTTAAAATTAATCAAATATTTAACTGATACAATTCTACCTGTGAGACCTATCTAATACCGAACCATTTGTGATTCTTGAGTGAAAGCAAAGGTGTAAAGATGTCAGACTCGACTATCCAAGAAGCGAAACGTGAAATAGATAAATCTCTAATTCTCAGCACATTTTGCATGAGTCGCATTGGTCTCTCTTTTGAGGATCCCGTGAACGCATCCTCCTATGTCCTTCAAAAACTTATGTTCATAGTATCCGTCTGTAGTATTTGTTACCACGTTTTTAGTGAGATCGTCTACATAGGACTTACTTTGTCGAATTCCCCACGAGTCGAAGACGTTGTCCCACTTTTTCATACTTTCGGGTACGGTGCCTTGAGTAAGTAAATCATTTATTCCTTTAATATTGATAGTATGTAGGACCTTAGTAAGTTAGTATTATTTACTTCATTAAGTACCAAAATTATTATCGATCGTAGAATGCACATCAAGGTATTATGTGAGTATGTATCAATTACCGAAAACGGTATGAACCTACAAAAACATAAATCATACTGTCGCCCGTGGTGATTTTTCCTTAATTAAATGTATTAATTTCAGGTATTGCAAAAGTATTTGTGTTGTGGTACAAAAAAGATGTGTTTCGTCAACTTCTAAACGAACTGGCAGGTATCTGGCCAATGCCTCCACTCGATGAAGAAGCTCAAGGCATTAAAGACAAGAGCATTGCTGCCTTACGGATCGCACATCAATGTAATAATCAAATTAGTACCACTTGATCAAGTGCATAACCGTATATATTTTTGACTGGGAAGGAAATTAAACAATAATTACCATTATATCAATTTACACAACGAACAATAACGATGATTGATCTTGCCATTGATTTTGCATGCTATTGAAGTTACTCCTAACCAAGATTATTTCAATAATTCATAACAACTTGTTTGCAGGGTATTTTGCAGTGAATATATTAGGAGTATGGTTCTACAATTTAACTCCAATAGCCATTTACGTCTATCACACGTGGCAGCGACAGGATGTTCAAATCGGTTATGTTTGGGTCTCTTGGTATCCGTTCGATAAGCAAAAACCTATTGCTCACGTTGCTGTGTATCTGTTTGAAATATTTGCAGGTAGATTTTTTAAAATAAAACTCTAAATTGAATAAGTCAGTAGGTTAAGAGGAGATACTCATAGTATGCTCGATATCATCACTATTTTAACTCAAACATTAAATGTTAGACTTTCATAAAATATTTTGATTTAAGTGTTCTTAGGTATTAGGTAAAATGGGTACAAAGTAATAAACACAACTATTTCCGTGAACTAAATTTTCCTTTTATTGACATAGAGAGAGCGAAAGTTTTGATGATATAGCATCAACTTGGACGACTATTATCACGTTGAGAATAACACTATACTTTGGACGTAGTGAGTAGCAATTAATCCAGTTTAAATATTTGATTGTACGGTACTGATTTGAGGTATTTTTTTGGGACCTTATGAACAGTCCAAAAAAATAAAGCACTGATACAATAATTACGATTGCATGATGAACTCAAAACAAATATAATGTCAGTGGTGCCACTTTCGGTGGCAAGTTTCTATTCTTTTTTACTAGGCAAACTTTTTCGTACGTTTTAATCGAGCAAAGTTTGTTTTTTTTAGCGATATCTAGTTCCCATGGTAAAAGTTATTTTTATTGATGAGTACCTACTTTCACCCCGTGAATTACAAATAACCCTCTAGGTATACTACGTTATTCCTACTATACCAAAGAACCGAATTACCCCAACATAATTTTAAATTGATAATAATGTTTAAGAATAGTAGGACTAATGCACTTTATGTTGTTTCGGATTGATTTGTGCACAAAATAAAATAGTAGGTATACAACCACGGGGATTGATAGTGATTCAGAGGAAACTAATTTTAGATATTATGTATATGGTATACAATGAATAACCCCTTATAAAGATGGATATACCTAGAATAATAAAAAAAATATATATATCACACTAACCTAAGCCCGCGGCTCCACCTCCGTGGATATATTTTGTATGTTACACGCTAAAACAGTCACTGCGCAGCTCGCTTTAGTAACAGTGCAATGATATATACAACCCAATAACCTTCCTCAAGGAACCAGATAACTGTGAAAACCGCATCTAAATCCCTGCAGTTGTTTTCAAGTTTTAAACACACTAACGGACAGACAGATGTTGCGTTTTATATTATATAATAAGAATTAGAATAAGGATTTCATTGGTAGTGTTTTTATTATGGTTACTAAAGTAAAAACATAATATTAGATTTTTATAATGGGCTTACGTTTGGCCACTGACCTGCTTATAAAGGACGAAGACGAAGCATAAGTTGGAGCACGCTTTCTTAGAAGAAATTTTATTTTTTACTTTTATCTTCACAGGGCAAACCTGCGTATGGATAATGGTGTGTACAGACTTGCTATTCTCAGGCATGGCCAGCCACATTGGGCTGTTGCTGAGACTCCTCCAGCGAAGGTTGCAATCAGTCGCTACTACTAAACAGACTGACGACGAATACTACCAAGAGATATTAGCCAATATTAAGTTGCACCAACGACTTATTATGTAAATATATTTTATTTAAAATATCCGTTCTAGCTTTGGGTCAAAACTGAATAGAAATTCTTTGGGGGAATATAATAATCATTATTATATTGCTCGTAACTATACATATATTTTTAAAGTTTTTAATGAGTTTACACAGATTTATTTGATAATATCCACGGATGAATAAATAATATTTCTGTATCTCTAATCATGATATTCCCTCATTGCGTCATCGCATGTCGTTGCTAAAACAAATTCGCTTTTAAAGTAACAATTCCATTGGATTCCGTATCTTTGGCCACAAAAACTTCAGATGTTCCACTTAGGCCATATACGTAGGCACGAGAAGCTTTACGAGGCCGGAACATATCTTCTCCTAGTGACGTGTTTAAATATATGCCTCTTTTGATTTCAAAAAGAAAAAAAAATGTTACCTAAGATATTAAAAAAAATATTGTTGTTACAGTTACTGCAATGACTTAGGGGATGCATTTTCACTTTCGAACCTAGTGAACATTGTGATGAGCTCTATAAACATTTGCTGTGTCGTATTCGTTATTGTGGTACGTATTGTTTTATATACCGCAGTACTTATCTTCTATTGTATGCAAAAATATAACTTCTCTTTTTTTCAGCTATTGGAACCTTTTATGGCAATTAGTAACAAACTATTTTTAGGTTCAGCCTTGATTCAAATTGGAATGTTATGTTGGTATGCGGATGATATTTTTCATGCGGTATGTCCATTTATTGTTTTGTTTTTATTTATTAGATGAATATATTGAAATATGGCTAAGTGTGTTTACACACACTGCAGTTATAATAATACTACTTATACTTACAATAATTACATATTTATAAACAAAAAACCGCACAAAAATAATAAAACCATCTTCATTTTATGGCACTGTAACTTAGCATTAGGTACTGTGGAATTGCCATGGCATTGGTAGTAGGTACAACAAACAAAATATTAATTTTGTTACAGTTAAGTATTTTGTTGATATGAATAATATTATACTCTTTATTGTAGCTAATGGCGTTTTGAAATAGAGACATAACAAAATGCTATTGCTCTATCTACTAATGACTTGATGAATCCGTAATCGTACATTTTATAAGAAAAAAATCTGTGACTTAGGTGTGTAACATAATTTACGAAACTCCAAAAAAATGTAGTCGCTACCAAAGAGGTGGTTTAGTTGTTTTGATATCCTAACAGTCATGCTACAGGTAGTTACACCTTTGGAGTACGAAATCCTAAAAAGCTAACTACATATATTACCATATTTTCAGAATGCAGATGTTGCAGAAGCGGCGTACAACAGTGGATGGTATAACACTAATCCTCGAAGTCGACGTGCCTTACTTTTCCTTATTAAAAGGTAAAAGATATATTGTACCATCCATCCAGTTTTATCTGCATTCCCGAGGAATCTAATATTTTCCGGGGGGTAAAACAAGTTTGATCTATACTGGGTGGATACTTTGCGAGGACATCTTTTCGAAAGTATCTACAGTACCTACCTACCTAACTATATACTAGATTTCATTCAAATACCTTCAGCCAATTTAATATAATATTAGTATGAAGTAGGATGGTAGGAAACCTATATTAGTAGGTATAATACGTAGTTATATAAGCTTATCCAATCTACACAGGATGAACACAATTAATTACCTAATGTTGATTTTTTTCAGAGCTCAGAAGCCCATCGCATTTACCGCAATGAATTTTACAAATATATCTCTTGTTACATATTCTGCGGTAAGTCTTGTATAATAATTAATATATGTATTGAGTTAATATTATTATTTGTAGGATAAATTGACTTCATCGTTTACATATAATCCGTTTCAGCACTTTTACACAAAGTAATTTTTATTTCAGATCCTGACGAGGTCTTATTCATATTTTGCTCTACTATACACGATGTATAGTGAAAATTGAAACTACAAGCAAAAATTGCTACGAGCAAAAGTTTTTTTGGATGAATAGAATAATATAGAAAAGCTAGACATTTTGTCCCATGCCCTGTATATTTTTTTATTGTTCAAAACTCTCACGAAATAAAATGGTTACATTATGCATACCACATAAACCGCCGTGGGTTTAACCGTGCCATATATTTAAACAGTTTTGTTTAGATAGTGTTCTATATGTTCTTTATTATAGGTTTTAAAAATTGCAAATGTGAATTAAGCTTTATATCACTTTTATGTTACGTAGGTACCTACCTACCTTAAAAACATGGAAACATAAGTCACATAAAAGTCTAACATACTCAATTGTAAGGAATTACGATTTAAATACAAGCGCAGTAACGTAGCGTAGCGAAATGTAGGTAGGTACGTAAACGTAAAATTGTCCTTAAAATTCGGACAACAACTCGGCACCTCACCAAAAAAATGACGCACAATAATGGCTGATAGGTGATAGACTCGGAAAAATTGCTCTGTCATTGTTCCGAGGTGATAGATGTAGCATAGATACAATAGACAATAGTACTGCCAAGGTATAAAAACTGATTCACCTGCCGGTAAGATCTTATGAACTACTCGTATGAGTACCATGTCGAAAGTTGTGGCAGCAAGACCTACCGCAGATAATTCCTGGTGCTTTGTACCTACTGGGCGCTAGGAATAGTGTGCTTCGCTGTATAACCTAACGGTTAGGTAATTGGGGCCACTAAAATAAATCTCTATAGGGAAAAGAGAGAAAGTGTTTGTTCTTATAATGCAAGGGTAATAAAATATTTTAGAAAATCATCAGTGTGTTTGAATCTTATTACATAATATCATACCTTTTTACTAACTTATAAACATGACATATAAAAATTGACAATCTATACGAAGTAAAGAAGTCATCAAAATAAATACATATCATTTTTTTAGCTTTAAAACACTATAAGCTTAAAAACTGTAAAAGCGTTAAAATTATCTAACTAAAGAAAGGCAGAAATTGATATTGTTTATTGATTTTCACCAAAGAGCCATTTCCATAACCTACTGGAGCTTAAGACAGTTAAGCTTTCAAACCCAGACCAAGAAAGTAGTTAGGTAATTTGGATTTTCTATCGGATCACTGGTTTAGTTGACTCATCCGTGGGCAGGTAAACAAATACGTCTGACCTTATTTACAAATGTTTCGTCGAGATAAAATGACGTCATCCATATCAACGATAACAGATTCAATTGAATATCAAACTTTACCAAGTATCAAAGAACAAGGTAATGAATTTTTAACGATGAATGAAATACAAAGTCAGCCGCCTGAAAATAAAACTAAACCAACTTTAAAACTTGACACAACTAAACAAAAACCAAGTATTACCGTTCTGAAAGCAGCTACCAAAACTTTAATAGATGATCAGTCTGAGATGATTGTATCTTCCAATATATTATTACTAGCTAAATCAAAACAAATGCACCAGCATCGTGATATATTTTACGAAACTAGTAATACAACATCCAGAGTTGCATGCTCATCTTTTAAGACAAAACCAAATCAGATTAAGGATAATGGAAAGTTTAATCGTGACTCTATAAACTATGACAGGCTGGAGTCGGTAAAAATTTAAATCAATATTATTTGATATTTTATTTATTTACTCCAAATGATTTTAACAGGCGTTGTTTTGTTTAAAGTCTGAAGAGGAAATAAGCAATTACAAATATGAAGATAAACAAATCATTTATTTGCCAAAGTTGCAAACAATTGAGAAACAATTTTTGGAATTGGTTGCAGATAACAATTTTGATTCAGTCACAAAATATTTGGAGGAACATCCGAACTTAAATATAAATTGCACGAACTTTCAGGTCAAAAATGTGTTAATTATATTAAAATAAATAAAATGTAGCGTAAGTATCAATAACCCGCAAGATTTTTCGCACTATGTAGGGCGTATCGGCACTCCACATTGCCGTACGTAACAGATCCGAAGCAATGGTGGAATTTCTCTTGAGGCATCCGAATATAGACATTGGTGACACAGTATTGCATGCCGTGCGAGATAACAGTATTAAAATTTTGGGTAAAAAGTTTGTTTCTTGGTTCTACTTTTGTGCCATTTACATTCAAATAAAGTTATGAATTTATAGAGGTATATTTTTTCAGTGATGTTATTGGAAGCTCGAAAAAAAATGTCTCCTGGGTTAGAATTTGCTGGAGCGGCTCAATCGGTTGATTTCCCGACGTTTGTAACACCATTGATACTAGCAGCTCAGTCGGGTCACTACGAAGTCGTGACGTTGCTCGTCGCCCGCGGTCATACTATCACTCGACCTCACTTACCTGACTGTCCTTGCGTTACTTGCAAGTTAGTAATTTTATTTATATAGATAAGTATATTCTCTTACAATTTAGAATAAATATGTATATTCGTCAGACAGAAGACTGTTTATTCGATGCGGTGTTATTTAACTCCCTATTGTAGGTAAAGATAATGTCATAACATGCGTGGATTTGAACTGGGAAGCTACTAACATCATTATGTGATCAAAATTTACATTTAAATGTATATTTGCTAGTCTAATAAATTTAATAAAATTTGAAAATATTTTATCACATCAGTCAGCATTCTACACAGCTGCGTGCATGAAATGCCTCTGATCCATCTACCTATACCTACGTAATCTGATTATTACTTTTATTGCTGTTACGAATGTTAAAATGCATTCTTTTCTAAGAAAAAGTCTGGTGAGTGAGGATCCCCTACACGCGAGCAATGCCAGACTCGCTGTGTATCGAGCGATCTCATCGCCTGCTTACATAGTCCACGTATCCTCGGATCCGATCCTGTGCGCGTTTCGATTGGCTGATGAGTTGGCTGCTAATGCTGCAGCCTATAGGCAACTGTCTGCGGAGTACATACAACTTAAAGATAATGTTAGCGCATTTGCTGTGGATCTCATTGGTAAAGAAATAGATTCAAATCATTAAAATTAACTTGCAAAGCTCCAGAGCCATAATAAAACCATATAGCCATCTAACTATATCTTCGTCTTCCTTGCATAAATGGCCTAAACTTAGAGATTTTTATTAGGTTATTGTCGAACTTCAGAAGAAGTAGAGTTGATACTGAAACAAACTACAGGATGTCGCGGGCGACGACACTTCGTATTACCTCGCCTACTAATGGCTGTAGACTACCGACAAAAGGAATTTGTTGCACATCCTAATACTCAACAGGTATAAAGTAGTATAAACGAATAAACTCTTTCTGAATAATTTTTTTTAATTTATATTTTTTGCAACACACGTGGCCCATCCATGTCGTTAAAACATACATCATATTAAGCGAGATTGAGCCTGAGATTTAAAAATAACAATATTCATAAAATATTTTAGACAGATCTTTCGCTACTGATTTACTTTCGAAGAGCCAAGCCCAATATTATAAAAGTCACTGAGCTCCATAATACATTCAACATCATCGATTAAGCGGTCGTTAACTATTTAGAATAGTAATGTCATGGAAATTAAATAACTGTCATTTTATTTTTGGACATGATCAAAATGAGGCGTCATATTGCATTTATAGGTGCTAGAATCTTATTGGATAGGCGAATGGTACGAATGGAGAAGAAAACCTTCAAGCACAAAGGCTTTGATTATTTTTACCAGAGTGTTCACCATGCCTTTTATACTTTTAATGTGCATGGTAAGTATTTACAAAAAGTCCCTACTTAATAATTGTCACAGGATGTTAATAATACTGAAAATAGGTTCAGAATTCAACATGACTAATTTATAGTGTACTTAATAAAAAAATACTATTTCACTATGCCACTTTCCTGCAATCATTCCCATGAGGCCGTGAATATGGATCCGTAGCTTCAGTGCTGTAATAAAGATGAGTCGAAAAGCCGCGAGTAGTAAGAGTAAGCTATTGCTTTCTTGAATGTATGTATGTGGACTTATCTCAAATTGAGTTTAGTATAGGTAGGTAGGTATCTAATTAGAGCGTTTGCAGATAGCGCCGCGGCACTGGCTCGTTAGACACTGGCAGATACCGTTGAACAAACTGATTACTCATGCTGCTGCGTACTTCGTATTCCTTACCCTGGTCTTCTACATCTCCAATCAAGATAAAACCGGACAGAAACGCGGACCGCCAAACACAGGTTCGCGCTTTATTCGCTCTCGGATAACAGTGATGAGATGCATTTGTCGAGATTATCACAATTATTAATTGTGCACAACACTCTGAACATTATGGTTATCTATAATGTGGGATATTATTCGAGCTATAGCATTCGATGATTCGTTGACTTTCATAAATTCAATTAAAAATATATACCTAACTACTCCCTACCTATTGCCATGCATTACTTCGTATGTGGGTAGGTAATGTAAGAATTTAATAGAAATATTTTAACGGCGAGTGCATTGGGGAGTTAACATTTAACTAATAATAGTAGATGTTGTTTCGTTTTTAATTACCTATCTTACTTCTCAACCACGGAATATTTTTTATTATCAGGAGCAGAAGCTCTGCTAGTTCTCTATGTATGCGGCTACAGTTGGTCTGCAGTGCGCATGTGCGTGATGCAAGGTCCTCGAAGATATTTCACGGTTATGTGGAACTGGGCCGAGATTATTATGCTAGCACTCTTCGCATTAACTTTTGTATTCTGGATCGCCGCTGCTATAGATGTCGCTACTAATGATAAAGAAGATTTGGGCAAGTGATTATTATCTTTCATGTTTAGATGATTACTCATTAGTAAGCACTTGCACTTAAATATTTAAGTAAAAGTAAATATGTTCGATTTAGATAACACTAAATTTATCTTAATGAACGATACAATAATTCGATGTTATTTTATTGATAATTTGGTTGGTAAGTAAGATGTGCCAAATTTTATGTCTATGGGTAAGATACGGACCGATACTCTCAAAAAGTATGTTCACAACATTATTTTTTGATTTAATATTTCATAGAGCGTAAATATTGGAACCAATATGACCCGACGTTGCTAGCTGAGGGCACGTTCTGCTTGGCAACGATATTTGCTTACTTCCGCCTGATGTTCCTGTGCCAGCTCAACTACCATCTAGGCCCATTGCAGGTAGGGAAATTAACTATCTAATACTAATACCGTATTACTATCACGTAAGATTGTCCTCGTTAGAAAACATCGTAAGTAAGAAATCTAGACAGTATCTAAATAAGAACTTTTGATTTACATCAAAATATAATCTTACGACCGATATCTGACCGTGAATTGTAAAGCTTTTTGGAGAATTATACAAAAGATAAAGTTTACTAATTAATTCCGTTGGATTAATTATGGATTCCAGCGGAATTAGTTACCTACTAAATATTTGTCTTTTGTATAATTCTCCAAAAAGCTTTATAATTCACGGTCAGATATCATGTAATGGATTTCCCCAAAGTCACGCCTGAGTCAATTAGTTAGCTTTTTTGGAGATTATAATGGACCCCCTGAACATTTCAAATTACCTAAATAGAAAAGATCATTTAGGGACTTATAAAATACTGGCTGTTCCCCGTGGTTTCACCCGCGTTCCCGAGAAAAAAAGTAGCCTATGTCCTTCTCCACACCATAGGCTATCTGCGTACCAAATTTCATCGCGATCGGTCAAGCAGTTTAGGCGTGAAAAGGTAACAAACAAACAAATAAACTCACATTCGCATTTATAATATTAGTTAGGATTCTATGATAAATTGTGATTATAAATCAATGCAATGCGCCAATTCTAGCCCACATCCATCCACTCATGCTCCTATTTGTTATTCATACATTGTCTCCTCTTGTACAGGTCTCTTTAGGGAAGATGACTATAGATATTTATAAGTACATAATTGTGTTCGCTATTATAATTTGCGCTTTCGCTGCTGGGTTGGCACGTCTCTATCAATATTATAACGGAATGGTGTACGAAGATGTATTTGGAATGAAGACAGTTCAGGTAAAACTCTATATAAATCAGTAAAATAGGAACACAGTAATAGTAATATAATGCAGTAGTAGTATCTAAGTACTTTTACGGAAAATAAACGTTCCTTTTTCGTTTATATTTTAGCTTCAGTTAACACAATTAATAATATTCATTTTGGAATTAATATCTAACAATTTACAGAAGATAGGTGAGTACCTACTACATCGTTTTCCGGAATAAAAATGTATACAAAGCCCCTTTTGAAAGTATTAACTTAAAAAGAGAACCTTTAAGGTGACGCCGCGTTAAGGCGACGCCTTGAAGATTTTGGTTGCAAGGATTCCGATTTTTCTCAACAATGACTGAAGCGAACGAACTGAAATTTATTGTAAGAATTCATCATGTCTTTGACTTTATTTTGTACGTTGCATAACACGATTAGTTAACTTTTATAACACAAAATAATTAATCAAAAAGATCCCTTTAAAATAAGAGATTCCAATTTTACCGGCATTTTTTAAGATTTTTAAGCTTAACGCGGCGTCACCTTAAGCTTAAAAATCTGAAATTCAACGTGCTGCGTCCCGCTCCCTACTATAGCGACCTCTCATAGAAAACCCGCGTAAACGGAACGGACGCATGCGACAATTGTTTAATTTAAAAACTACAAATATATTTCATAAAACCTAAGTACAATTTATAGTATCAGTTTCAAGTAATATAATGTAGAAATTTTGGAACCTCAAATCGATCCTCAACGCCGGTAAAATTGGAATCTCTTATTTTAAAGAGGTCTTTTTGATTAATTATTTTGTGTTATAAAAGTTAACCAATCGTGTTATGCAACGTACAAAATAAAGTCAAAGACATGATGAATTCTTATAATAAATTTCAGTTCGTTCGCTTCAGTCATTATTGAGAAAAATCGGAATCCTTGCAACCAAAATCTTCAAGGCGTCGCCTTAAGACCTTTTAAGAGAGGTAGAGCATAGCGATATGTCGCTCAAAGAGCAGCTCGACTGGGGAAATACCTCCACCCTACAGAATACCGCAGCCAAATAACTTATAGTTGTGTTCCTGCGCGTGAGTAAGGTCGCCAGAGCTCATCGGGGAGAAGGGAAGGGTCGGCAACGCGTGAGTGATACCCCAGGTGTTGCAAGCGTTCATAGGCTACGGTAACCGCTTACCATCAGGCGGGCCGTATTCTTGTTGGCCGACAATGTTGTATAAAAAAAAACCGGGTGTGCGTCGTCGTGCCTATATTGTGAATAATAAATTATCGCACAAATTTATTATTAATACAAACTTTTTAATAATACAAAATTTTCTACAATAATAATAAGTTTAGATTACGTAGGTAGGTACATAAATAGTTTGAAAAAAATAAAATCGTACAATTTGAATAGCTAAAAGTACCTATTCTAAAGCAGGGAGTGCAATGGCCCGGGATAAAACTTCCATGTTATTTTGTCCAGTTTGACCACCACATTCGACTAAGGCTTACAGATAAACCCACGCATAAGAAATATTTTTATTTTTGTTGTTCTAAATTGCATATAGGAATGATGACCCTAAGTTGAACTGGTTGAAAAGGTACCACAATAAAATTGTTTTATAGTGGAACATATGGCCTTTTTATGGCCTAGTAGGCGTTAGTAGTGTAATTCAAAAGCAGTTGTAGGCACCCGCATTTATTATATGGACAGGTCAAGTTCAAGCAAGACAGAGAAGTTTGTTGCAATATTAATCTATAATAACCTAAATTTAAGTAGGTAACTTAACATGGATAGGTACCTAATTATATCCATTAGCTAGTGTAGGTATTTTATGTCCTAATTCATTTAAATGAAATATTTTTGTATTTACGAAAGCAATTAATTGTAGTGTAGGTACCTAATCACCACACAATGTTAATATTTTGGTTTAGTTATTTACAATAGGTAATCAGTTAACATTGTCTGCAATTCATTTCACGGATCACTGGAAGCTATAATGAAAGAATGTACTGTTACAGAAAGAAACAGAACCAGGCCTCAAAAAAATTACAAAGTATCTAGTTTAGGTATAGGTATAACACTTACCTATATCAATTCAAATCTATGTTTAATTGTATGAACATCTGAGCATTTCCTCGCTATATCTTTGTCACCGATTATATTCCTTCTAGGCGTTATATGCTTACTTACCACCTTCGGCCACATAATAACTTACCATGGTGAGATTGTGGTCAAACACAGGCTTCCATACATAGTAAAAAAAACGCAAGCTCCTACTACAGCAACTTTTCGCTTTGTAAGAAGACAAACTCTCGTGCTATTACGAGAGTTTGTCTATGTATGTGGCAATTGTAAAGTAACACTTATGTTATACGTCACCTATATCGTCCAGAATATAAGTAGTTTTAGTTGTTATCGTGTTACCTCAGTGCTACTTATGGGAAATGAAATAATGCCCTAATACCAAACTACTTATTAGCCTACTATTTATATGAATGTATTTTTTAATCAATACCTTTACAAAAACAAGTTATTGCTAGTAGGTACCTACCTAAGACCAATAAGAATAATTTGTTATTTTCTCAAGGTATCATCATTCACGAGTCTAAGCGATACACTGAACACCTTGTTCTGGGCATTATTTTGTATGGCACCACTGGAAAGCGCCGACGTTGTACTGGAGAATACAAGAGACCCGAAGAACTCCAATAGAAGTCTAGAAAATCGGCATGGTTACACGGAGCGAGTCGGATACTTTTGCTTCGGGTGTAAGTTCATGTATAGAATTATAGATATAGATATAAATAAAAATAAGTTACGTTAGTTATTAACTACCATTAGTGTTGATTTGCATTATCGAAGCGCTCTCGTTGCGCTACACTCATTTACTTTTACTTAAGGCAAGTATATAAAGCCTGGCAAGCCTTCATGGGAACTGGCTCCAAAGTGCAGCTGCTAAAATATAGATATAATGCGTAGGTGTACGAGAACCTACGCAATTAGTGATATATTTTCATGTAGCAGCAATAGGTAGGTACCTACAATATCACCTGGTCACATGTTTTCCTTTTCTCTGGTCTACACGCTTAATTACTATACTACAAGGTGGGCCAAAAGAAATCACCCTATTGCGAGTTGCTCTTATTTTTGCAAATGGCGGCCAATGTCAAATCTGTTTTGACATTTGTGAACTAGACAGATGTAGAATACAAGTGAACAAGCCATGGAGCGATACACTCCCCAAGAACGCGGAATAATCGAACCGATATTCTGAAGGCGGCGTTTCCGGGTCGCCTCATCTCTCGTTTTGGCGATTTGCACTAGCCCGCAAGATCTCCCGATTTAACCGTTCCAGACTTTTTTTGTGGGGTTTTTTGAAGTCCCGTGTTTACGTGAACAAGCCCGAGAGTCTGGAAGCCCTCAAGGACAACATTCGACACGAGTGCGAGAATCTGTCGCCCGAAGTTCTCGCCGAAATGATGAAAAATGCCATAAAACGAGCCCGTAGCAATCAATTGTAGCGGCGCCCATTTGGCCGATATCATCTTCTCGACTTGACCAATAAAATTCTAAAGGTTCAAATAAACATAATCAAAAAACAGAATCGATGTTTTTCATTTAGAAAAAAAATGAGAGCCAAACAACATCGGATGACTTCTTTTGGCCCACCTTGTACTAACTAACTAACTAGGTCAAAAATAATTGAAACCGATATAATAGTGTTAGTGCGTACTAAATATATTTTTACTGACGCATTGAACTAGGTACTCTAGTTTTTCCGTCCTGTCGTGTAACTTTTGAACCAGGGTCCGACAAAATCTACTACCTACTTTGGGGACAAAATTTTTAACAAATGAGTGAAAAACTCGGAACTCAATCCGTGATGGTGGTCCTGCCAGAACGGATCACACGTTACGTTAAGACGCCAGATAGTGTGAACTTACTCATAGTTATCTAGTTGTTTTTTTACAGGTTTCGAAGTTATATCCGTGATTGTGGTGCTGAATATGCTCATAGCTACAATGTCGAACACCTTTCAGAGAGTGACTGACAATGTCGCAATTGAGTGGACTTTTGGAAGGACTGAAGTTTGTTAATTTCATTATTACTAGTGCTTACTAGCTTACTTACTTTTATTAAGACTACGTATCTACTTACCTACTAACAATTTCTAAATTAATTATTGATATCAGAACCCTGAGGCCTATCACCTAATGAGCTGGCTCATATTCTATCACCACGTTTAGTTAGGATACGAATAGCATAAATAAAAGAATTCCAATCTTGTGGGGAAAATTATGGTAGACGCTCGTTATGAGTAAAAATAAAATATTTTTAACTAGCTTTTCGCCCACGGCTTCGGTCACGCAGTCTTTATAAAATATCTTATATCTTTTCTTCCTTTCACCCGATTTCGGTGAAATAAAGCCTATACCAAGCGCCAAGCCAAGCCGCATTAACCTGTGGAAACTCTATGAAAATGGAGACAGACAAGTAAAAATAAAAAAAATCTCTTTGCATTCTGTTACTCTTAAATAACCCACACTCCATTTTTGGCAAAAAAATAAACAATGTAAATATATAACACCGACGTGTTCTACAGATTTATTATATTATGTACCTATAGATAGATAATTTTAAAATGCATACTTTAAAAGATTTTAAGAAAATATACGAAAATGGTGAGCATTCCCCCCCTTATCTTCAAAACTTCAGAGTTAAAAATTTCCTTAGTTTGTTGGATAGATTTAGGTACCTATTTTGAGGACGCCTGCTACAGTCATTTTGAGTCAAAAACGCCTAAGTATGTAGGCAGTAGTGTTCAAATGCAAGCCTTTGTGTATTTCGCAGGTATACATAGACTACATATCGCAAACCACTGTTCCGTCACCGTTCAACATGATCCCCACGGCTTCGGGCATGAGCAGTGTGGTTGATTGGGTTCGAATCAAGATAAGCAAGCCTGCGGAAACATACGCGCGATGGTCGCCCTCCTTCTGTTGTTATGTGGTAATTAACCATACAATAAAGCGCTCCTTTATTTAGTAAACAGTGCTTCACAGAAACAGCGACTTCCTGAAAACCATCAATCTAGGGTACTTTCAATCGAGTTAGAGCTATGAAATTTATAATGACGAGGAATCAGAGGATATCCTAATCATAATCAGACACTCGAAGTTTCTACTTCATATAGACGGCGAAACAGAGATAGATGGTGCAGGTCATCATAATATCTTTACCCTCGAGTAAAGAACTTGGCCAGTTTTTACATTTATTATTTTGATTGCTAAAATTCACTTCTATTTCATAGGAGCACGATGTAGAGGCTACCGTAAAACGAGACTTTCCAGCATTGATGTCGGTGATCGTCCAGCGATACTTTAGAAATAAAAATACTATCTGTAGTAGTTCACAACATCACTATTGCTGGGAAACTTGTGCTTCAGTACCATCCAAACAACATTCTAAATAGTAACACAATAAATTAATTTACAATAATATCTTTACTTTTTTATTTATAAAGAATATTTACAAAAAAGAATATTATAATTAAATTCATCCTTATTATTACATACATAGTTCACGGAGTCAATTCTTTTTTGACAAGCATTGTTTACACTTTATGAACAAAGTTGGTTGATATCAACAACCTCTCTTTAGCAATATAATCTTATTATAAATACCATTTAATTTCTATTTCCAAGTTATACTTTTGTAAACAATAATATTACTTAGATAGTACAATACAGATCTAAACACTTTACAAAACAACGCGAAATATATTTGCTTACATACATTGTTTTTGTAAATCGGCGTCGTTACTCACACGTAGTAACAACATAACATTAATATCTTCCCCATTATAAAGCAGATTAAATAAAGCTCTTTGGGGATAATGGGGATAATATCTACACAGAAGTCACAATACTGAGACCTAGTGGCGGTACCTCCGTGCAGGCACTGAAGCCAGGGTTACCCAAATATAAAATTCTATGCCGATAAACCTGCGCCTCCCCTTTCTACCTTGAGCTTCCACTTGAAGTAACTAAAAAGTCTTTGAATAAATTCAATATACATTTTCGTTTTTTTTTAATACCTACTTACATAGATAACTACACCCAGACTCAGGACAAACAGACATGTTCATGCACACAAAAGTCTGCCCTGGGTGGGAATTGAACCCACTACCTATAACATGATAGGTACCACGCCAACGGGCCCAGTTATTAAATAAAGCTCATTACGAGGAAGACAGAGATATATGATTGTAGTATATTCTCTCCTTCTGGCTATGTAATGTATATGTAATTACATAAATTCAAAAGAAAGAACCACAAATATTATGCCTTGCTGAGTTTCTTGTTTTTGCCGTAGACTGTGTATTCCGAACCGGTGGTGGTACGGTCAATTATAACGATCATAAATGTCCTATCAGGGTCTAAACTAAACTGAATAAATGAGTTGAGTTCTACCATAAAATTATGTTTTGCGCAAGAACATAGACGCGTAACATGTAACGTAGGATGACCACAAAAAGTATATTTTAATATTTAACATTCTCCCATTCTGTAATTCCTGGCAACCGTGTATAAGCCCAGGCTCCTTCGTCAACCTCCAATCACATCCTCACGTGGAACTTGCCAGCTTTAGTGACGTATTTGACACCTTTGAATGGTTTGTACTTAGCTCCGTACATGTCGAGCCGACTGACGCGCAGCCCGCTCACCGCTAGCTGAGGTATCGTAAAGTGCACGTTGATGCTCGGGTTTGCACCCGACGTGTCCGCTCCGGATGATACTGATATCTGAAACAATACTTGAGTCAAACACGCTTTTTCCTTCATTAAAGTAGGCACAAGATTCACCTATAAGTACAACACATACCTAATAGATAGACAGATAACACTTTATTGTAAGCAAACTATACTATTTTATAGGAAATTTATTTTGTTACAAATTTTAACTCACAGTTCCTTTAATATTTGGTAGTTTTGGTAGCTCAATACGTCCTATATCCCATAGGAGCACCTTACTGACTGGATCATAGGAATACTTCCCTTGGTTAGCTACTAGAGAGCAATTCAGAACACATTTTGGCATACAAATCTCTAAAGCTACATCTGAAAAAGAAAACAATATCCTATATAATTATTATATATATTACTTTATAACATTCTAAAGTAAATTGTCAAAGAAATCACAAGTAATAAAGGAATGGTTTGTATAATGAATTAAATTCACGCAAATACTCATAACAAAACAAAAGGTAATGTCGATCTCGACCTCATTAGAATGCATCTAAAATCTTACATTTAATAAATGGATGCAATAAATTATTGGGTATTTACATGCATACAATAATATGTACTACGATAAACATGTCAAGTGATTAGAATTGCCCATAAAATGTTTGAAAAACCTATTAACCTATAGTTTTTTATCGTTGTCATATTATTATCGTAACATACTAAGAAATTATCGAGATAGAATAATATTTAACTGATTTCCCATTCCCTTTTTATTACATTACATTCCCTTTATGATATTTAGGGATTTGTCCCACCACCGACGAGTAAGCGAGTCGAGATCGACTATTTAATTGTTCAGCAAACGTAGATACAACTCCCGTTTTTTTGTCTACCGAGACGTTCCATTGCGAATTACCTAGATTGTTTACAATAGTACGCTTACTTTCTAATGTCCTTCCCATAGTTTGTTTGGGTCCCACAGTCAGGTCCAGCCGTCCCTGGTCACCGTTAGATCTCAGTGTAAGGGTGTGCCGCACATACATAGGTATAGCAACTACGCTCTGCGACCCAATGTGGTACGACATCAAACGGAAGTTACCGTCTGGCGGAATGAACGATAGTATTCTTTCAGACTGAAAATATACAAAAAAAAACAGTCACACAAAACTTTAAATAAGTGTAAAAATACGTTTATTATGGAAAAAAGTAGATATTCGGGATCCTATATTATCAGACCGTTATCCAGCTCTCACAGACAGAGATCAGTAATTTTTAACCGACTTCATTATATCATTATTTCATCAGAAGCTAAAGTTTAGATACAACATACATTGTATGTATGACAACATATCGTGAGGAAACCATAGCATTTTTATTACTAGCTACCACCCTTGAGTTGAAAATTTGTCGCCAAGCACCTACCAGCGTTTCGTCAGCACATGGTGAAATTATGGTAAAATACGAGTGGGATTGTGTGTTGCCGACCTTTATAAAGCCTAGAAGGTAACTGGGTCTCAAGTGCAACAGCCAGAACACCAGTAGGTGCTTGGCAACAGATTTTCCACTTGAGAGTGGTAGCCAGGCAGGCGGATAAATAAAATTAAATTAAATTTAGTATTTTATTCATTCAAATAGGCCTCTCCAGACACTTATGAATTGTCAGACTCTAAAACACGGTTCGGAAGGTACATACTACACGCTACCACCCTGCGGTGGTTTCCTTACGATGTTTTTCTTCACTGCTCAAGCTCATTTTAAGATTCGATGAATTTTGCCGCGGCATATGACATGACAACCACTGATCTATCATCGTCATAAATATGTTAAAGATAGATTCATTAATAGTTTCTATGTTCATGTAGGTAGACTTTTATAACAATCTTACCTCCCAACGCTTAAATCTAACACATGGGTGGAATGATACGTCGTCAAATAGTCGTGGATTTACGAAGGTAAGAGTTAAATCCGGCATACCACTCAATTTAATGCAACAGTCAATCTGAAACAAAATTCATAAGCAAATGAGTTTTAAAAAATTATTAAGTTCTACATTATGTAAACAGGTTGATTTTTTTATCACTGGATATACTTGCAGGGGTGGAAGTACTCATCAATGTGAACAACTTTTATTATGGGGCTAACTCTGATATCGCGTAAAATAAAACGGTTGCTTGATACATTTTGGTCGAGTAGGTATTGAACTTTTGTAAGGAACAGCTGATATTTTTTTCATGATTTCACAGTTAGTCCCATAATAAAACTTGTTCATTTTTATAAGTACTTCCACCCCTGCCAGATCAAAAAATTCATTCAGCGCTAAAACGACACAAAAAGCGCTAGATTTCGCGCTAAATTAACTAAATTTTTCTTGAATAAAATTGCTGCACTGCTACATTAGGGCCAGCTTCATCAACGTTTATTTTCTCACTATATTTTTGGGGTGTCCTTCGCAGGACATCGGCTGGAAGCTCATAATTATAACAAGTTATGAACAGCAGTTAGTCCTGTACAAATCATTAAAATGACATTAATTGTTTTTAAGTGCGACGCGGACACACGTTCGATGTTTGAATGCGGTAACACTGAAAACCATGAACGAAAATTAAAATACAGGGGATTCCCTCGTCTATATACTATCGGTAATATAGACTAACAGTGTTGCCATGACATACAATAAAAAGTGGAGATTACAGGACAATTCCTCACCCATAAACTATCATATAGGAAAAAGCGCTAGATTATCCACCAAGCGCTAAAAAATTAAATAACTAAAATGGCAGCACTGCCTGCAAGTATATCCAGTAACAAAAAACACCCAGTATGTATAGCACTCCCAATCGACATTATGGGAACATAGACAAATACTGTCAGCAACATAAGCATCCAAACAGATCCAAGTAAAACAAACTATTCACAATTAGTAGAAATATACTATACTATAGTATGTAATATAGGTTTTTGTAGACACACATTTACAAAACAACACTTATTTTATCTTTCCATATAATGGATAGTTATATTGTGTATTTGGATCTGTTGAGCTACCAAAACAAATAAAAGAATATATTACATACATAACCCTGTATTTCAGCTGACACGGTGGCTCCACTTTTATCAATGATCGCGTCAACCTCCTCAACTACATCGAAGTATGCCTCGTTGTTTGCATACTTTACTCCGGAGCGTCGCCAAGGCACGTTCGACAACTGTCCAGATGGTAAAATTGATGATACACTGAAACCAAACACTAACCAAATGAACAAAAAAAAAACCAAAAACAATGTTTCTGACAAACAATAATTATTATAATAATTTAAAAAACAAAATACGAAACGATTCTTTAACTCGTTTTCGAGAATATCGGTCGTTCCGTCCCACCCAGTATATTCCCCCATTAAAAATGCAAATATTATACATACTTTGATTTCCCGGTAACAGTATTAGCTATAGTTCTCAAAATATTTGGTGGCTTAATCAATTCCTTCAAAATATTACTCTCTGTGGCCAGAGGGAAACCATTGTCAAGCATCTCATCCAATAACTAGAACAATATATTGAAATAAAGAAGTAATCATATTATTTCACATTAAAATTGGACACTAAAATTGTGAAAAGAAAACTATAGAGTCGCTTTTTTTGGAACATATTATCTAGAAACATGTAACATGATTTTTGTTTTAACTTTGGTACATATTGATTCTTAACGAATTATTCCTTCTAGGCTAGCAACACATTGGCTATCTTTCTGTCATGGCTAATGTCCATAGATGCCAGTGGCCTGACCATCAGGTGAACCTTCTGCCTCCTCATCAGCCTTAACCAATAATAAAATATTTGAATCATTCCTAATTTTCATTGAACAAAATTGGTAGTCATAGGCCTAAACTTCCAATTTTATTGTCCTTTATTTAGCACAAGCAGCCAAACCATAAATGTGGTTAGTGTTCAATTCATCAATTTTGGCAATGATAATGTATGTATGACAATCTTTTAGTAAATCGATGTTTTTCAGTTAAATAATAACAACAGTTTGATTCTCTTACCTCATACACAACAACATAATTTTCTTTTATTATAGTCTCAGTGCAATCTGAAAAGTAATCCTGAAAAAACAATATTTTTAATATTTATTTTATTATTATACACTTCTCATCAGAAAAATCGAAAGGGTATTGCAACAACACTCTGAATTTTGGTTTTAAATGAATTTTATGTTTTATTTATACATTAAACAAAAAAAAGTAATAATGCCAGATTAATGCGGATAAATAAATAAATAAATTATAAGGTATCGTTTAACGAATATTAATGTTTAAAATTAAATTTGTTTGAATATCGTGTTTTTTTCAATAGGTATTTTTTCTCCCTTAAGGCTCCAGTCTCCCTAAAATCAGTGTTCTTGCGGAATTTATCAGAAAAGAAATATTGTTTTTTAGTCATCAGAAAAGCAATAAATGAAATATATTTTACGTTATTTTAAAGTGTATGATTTGAAATTTCCAATACATATTTTTTAATTTGACGCCATTTTTATTAGCTTTGTGAGGCTTTAAACATACCTCTATTTACGTTCCACGCGTAGAGGGTCTCATTCATGCACACGCTACGAAAAAAATATAACAAAAACAAGAAATGTATTCAGATTACATTTGTCGGCAAATCCTCTACAATAATTTTATCTAGTAACTTTTTTTCCAAATTGTCTCAATTTCTTATTTAAATTGCTTTAAAAAGTTATAAATTTCTGAATTTGACCCTTGCAACATATATTTTTTTCTATTACAAAGTAATGGTTTAGAGAAATCACACTTTAACCACTTCAAAAACAACTACTTATCTGTCGAATAAAAAATATATGCATTCAAAAAATCATTTGAAATAAATTTACAGAGACTGAAATTTACAACGAACGCTGTCAATTCCCAGCTAAATTGAATGGAATTTTGATGCATTTTATGTTTTATTTGTTTAGTTTCGGTAAATTTAGTTCAAATGATTTTTTGAATGCATATATTTTTTATTCGACAGATAAGTAGTTGCTTTCGGAGTGGTTAAAGTGTGATTTCTCTAAACCATTACTTTGTAATAGAAAAAAATATATGTTGCAAGGGTCAAATTCAGAAATTTATAACTTTTTAAAGCAATAATTTGGAAAAAAAGTAACTAGATAAGATTATTGTAGAGGATTTACCGACAAATGTAATCTGAATACATTTCTTGTTTTTGTTATATTTTTTTCGTAGCGTGTGCATGAATGAGACCCTCTACGCGTGAAACGTAAATAGAGGTATGTTTAAAGCCTCACAAAGCTAATAAAAGTGGCGTCAAATTAAAAAATAAAATATGTATTGGAAACTTCAAATCTCACACTTTAAAATAACGTAAAATATATTTCATTTATTGCTTTTCTGATGACTAAAAAACAATATTTCTTTTCTGATAAATTCCGCAAGAACACTGATTTTAGGGAGACTGGAGCCTTAAAGAAGAATTTGTACAATTTTAAACGCATGGAAGCATACATTAGAGCCTGGGGAGGAAATACGAGATACTGGATACACTTTTTAGGGTTTCCCCCCCCTGTAACTTCTAAAATAAGAGAATGATAAAACTAAAAAAAAAATATGATGTACATTACCATGCAAACTTCCACCGAAAATTGGTTTGAACGAGATTTAGTAAGTAGTTTTTTTTTAATACGTCATAAATCGTAAACCGCAATTTACCTTTCATTCAATCAACTCAAATACAAAAAAAAAAAATTGGGAAAAAGCAAGGTCTTACAGCATAAATAAAGGAAAAATTCTAAAAAATTAAAAAAGTTGAAAATTAAAGGGTGTCCCCATACATACATAGTAACGCCAATTAATAAAGACCTCTGAGTTGTATCGGCGCTCATACAATTTAGAGGTCTAGCTTAATTGGCACCAACCTTAAATAAGGTAAATAAATAAAATTGTGCATTTCCCTTGATGGACGAACAATGGACGAAGTTTGTACGGAACCCTCGGTGCGCGAGTCCGACTCGCACTTGGCCGGTTTTTTTATAAACATTTTGTTGTTTTACGTATTCTTTTCAAAAAGATTACAAAAAAAATTGGAAAAAAACATAACTACTAGCTGTACACTATAGTTAAAGGATTTGATTTTAATTTGAAACATTAATATTTGTTAAACAAAACCTTATAATATCCGCAATTATCTGGCACTATTACTTTTTTGTTTCATGTAAAAAAAACATAAAACTCATGCAAAACCAAACTTCACAAGGTGTTTCGATTTTTTTGATGAGAAGTGTATATTATATTTATTATTATTGAAGATGGCTAATTTATTAAGGGCTTATTTATTTGGATCACAATATTTAAGAGATAAGATTGTAGTAAGTTTTTATTTTAAATAGATGGTTCGCGTTTGGCTTCTGACCCGTCCAAGGATGAAGACAAAGCCTAAATTAAGCGAAGCCTATATTAGAATTTGAATAGGTTTTAATATGAATAACATCAAACATGCTGTCTTAAAGTTTTAAAGCTTGACCAGCATCTTTATTTTCATTATTATTTATTTAAAAGCCTTATTTTTACGTAGGTACCTGGAATGTATCAACAACCCTGTGCAAAAACTCAATAACAAACAGAGGAGTGACCTCCTGCTTGCAAACAGCCACAAGAGCTACCCCTCCTCTCTGTATAGATATCAAGTAGTGATGTGGTGCTGCCAAAATAGGTGGGACATCCTGAAAATAATAACAAAATGGATCATGTTGAATAGAGTTGTTCAACTATCTAGCGGACAACCCACTCATTACAATGTACATTGAAAGGTGACTCAAATTAAATTTACTTAAGTTTCAACCTCACTTTTAGATAAGATATCTATACTAATATTATAAAGAGGTAAAGTTTGTGAGTTTGTGAGGTTGTAGGAGGTAATCTCAGGAACTATGTAGGTACTGGTTTGAGTTGAAAAAATCGTTTAGTGTTTGATAGCCCATTTATTGAGGAAGGCTATAGGCTACTTTTTATCCCGGGAAAATATAAGATCCCTCGGGAACGCGAGTGATACAGCGGGGCGGAAGCTAGTATGTATATATAAATTACTAGGGTAGTACTTACATTGGGTGATGCCCGTTGCGCCTCCAAATAGTAATCACATACTGATCGTGGTATAACACTCCGCCAATGTTTTTCAAGGAACACATCACTGAAATAAATAAACCAGTAATTTAAATTAAAGTTCTTACTTTGTAAACTAAAGACACGACGACATCCAAATTTGAGTAATTTACATAGCACTATCATGAATAAAGTTCATGAAACCTTACGTACCCTGACGGGTTTATAATAAATAAACTATGTATCATCTTGTTATCAGGAGGAACTTTTTAATTAATGATACTTGATACCACTTTCACAATTTATGTAGGTAAGTAAATGAAGTCTGTTCAATTAGTTCAAATGGGTAAACAACTTATATTTAAGTATATAACTAAACTATGTACTACATAATCACAATTCACGACTAATCAATCTAATCCACTAATTTTTAAACTCAAAATAATATTTTTATTTGTTTCTAGGTTAGGATAGAAATCTTTTTGACTAATTTTGACAGCTCAAAGTAGGGATGGGGTAGTGTATAATCGATAATGAATGTATTCGATTAACATTCTCATTCTGTTCTCCATATATAAATCGAGGGTTACCGTGTTGCAAGGGTAAATATGATGTTTCTAGACAAAATTATGGTGAATCTGCTAAAAGTGCTAAAATTACCGTGTAATTTTTCAAAGGAAAAATCAACATTATGAACCAAATCAAATTCGAGTCCGGATTGTTGGAAGTAGGTATACTCTTTGGTTTGTATTTATGTACCTTGTTAGTAGTACTGGCACAAAACAGATAAGTAATAAAATATGATTTGATTTTATAACTGTCACTGAGAAAATTGAGATTGTCAATTTTACATGGTTTATAACACCTGAATGAGAAAGTAATATAATTATCATTATTATTACTGTGAGTTGTGTTTCTGTCAATTGGAGCTTAAAGAGTCTAAGCTCACTCAGGTTATGGGCCACCTATTTTACTTGTAAGTGATTTTTATAAGTTATGGACGGAGACAACTCAAGAGAAAGTCGGGCAATGAGTGCTTTACCAACTTTTAATAGACTGGAAGGGTCTATAAATTTTTCAACATGGAAATTTCAAATGGAACTATACCTGACACATGAAGATTTGTGGAAATATGTTACAACAACACCAGAGATCACAGATGTACTAGGTGTCAGACATGATCAAAAAGCCAGAGCTAAGGTTTGTCTAACGATAAATGCAGATTTACTTGTGCATGTGAGACAATGCAAGACTACCAAAGATACATGGGAAGTATTAGTTAAAACATTTGAAGACAATGGTGTCAACAACAGGTGTAGATTACTTGGACGACTCGTAAGCCTGAAATTACAACAATTTAGTAATATTAGGGACTATGTAACCCAAATAAGGAAAGTAGCTCAACAGTTAAGAGACATTGGCAAAGAAGTTGACGATGAGATGTTAGCAGCTTTGATGCTTCAAGGCCTTACTGAAGATTACACACCTTTAAGAATGACCATAGAGAACTCGAATATTGAGTTGACATCAGATTACGTCAAGACGAAATTGTTACAAATAGAGAACTCTTGTGAGCAACCATCAACGTCGAATACTGCTTTAATTTCTAGAGAACGGAAATCTACAAATCAGAAATATATGAGAAACAAGGACAAACTAAAGAAGCAGAAAGAGTTAAAATGCTTTATATGTGGAGGGCCACATAAAGCTATGATATGTCCTAATAATCCGAAGAATAAGACAAACAAGAAAGAAACATTACTCACCGCGTTTACTACAAATACAGAAGGAGAAAGTGAATGGGTTGTCGACTCAGGTGCTTCATCACACATGACCAAACGACAGGATTGGCTTTCGAACTATAAAGACTTTAATAATTTTAAGGAAGTTAATGTAGCAAATGGTCAAAAGCTATATGGTCGAGGTTACGGTGATATTATAAATTATTGTAAAATACCTTTTGGTATAAGAGAGGTGATGTATGTTCCAGGTTTGTCAGCTAACTTATTAAGTGTGAATACTTTGGTAGATAGAAACTTTGTAGTCATATTTTCAGAGAATGGATGTGATATTTATGATAGGAGTGAATGCCATGTAAAAGGAAACGTGAGTTACAACTGTAAATGTGAGAATGGGATTTATAGATTTAAATCTTTTGTTACAGTAAATAATTCAGCTCTTGTAGTTTCCAAAGAAAATGATTTGAAACTATGGCATAGGCGAATGGGACACCTTGGATTGCGGAACCTTACATTACTCAAAGACAAAATGGCATCTGGGGTAAGTTTTCTCAACACAACTCTGAAGCTAGAGTGTGAAGCTTGTTTGATGGGGAAACAGACAAGGAAGCCATTCAAGAGATCTGGTGCTAGCAACAGCAGCAGCAGCAGAGCAACAGAAATCTTGGAGCTAGTGCACACTGACGTATGTGGACCTATGAGTGTGAAGTCATACGGAGGGTTGCGATATTTTCTCACATTTATTCATGATCTCACTAGAAAAACTTTTGTATATTTTTTAAAAACAAAAAGAGAAGTTTTTGAGAAGTTTTCAGAGTTTGTCGAACTGGTGGAGCGTCAAAAAGGTAAAAAGTTAAAAATTATCAGATCTGATAATGGCAAAGAGTTTGTCAATAAGAGGATGAATGAATTTTGTAAAGGGAGAGGTATTTGTCATCAACTGACTTGTGAATATACTCCTCAGAATAATGGTGTCGCTGAGAGAGCCAACAGAACCATAATGGAAAAAGCAAGAAGTATGCTAGAAGAAGCTGGTCTCGACAGGAAATTTTGGGCAGAAGCAGTTCAAACTGCTGTTCATCTGAAGAATAGATCCCCGACAAAAGCTGTCAAGGAAATGACGCCTGAAGAAGCGTGGTCTGGGAGAAAACCCGATCTAAGTGAATTAAAAGTTTTTGGATGTAAAGTTTTCATGCATATTAACAAAGAGAAACGCACTAAGTTGGATGCAAAAAGCAAGGAGTTAACCTTTGTAGGATATTCAACTAAATCAAAAGCGTATAGGTTAGTAGACTTTAAAGATGGAAAACTCTACAAATCACGAGATGTAACGTTTTTCGAAGATCAATTTTTAAATAAAAATATGTTAAATCTCTCTACAGAGAAGAGTAAACAAGAAATAAAAGAATGGATTTCACTGACAGATCGATTTGAGGTGAATCTACCGCCAGCCGAGCAACCAGATATATACTTAGAGTGTCGAAATATAGAGAATCAATTAGAGATGAACGATTCTTTAGAAATAGTTAATCAAGAAGAAGACGGAGGTTCTTCATCTGAACAAAATACAGTCGAAGTGGAAGCTACAACTAATCAGGAAGAGCTACCTGAACAAGTTGATGATGAAATTGAAGATAGGAGATACCCTCTTCGAGAGAGAAAGAAAAAATCCTTCTCAGATTTCATTCTATATCATGCTATGGAAGAACAATCCGATGATCCGCTTACTGTAGAAGAAGCACTACTTAGACATGATAGAGATAAATGGCAACAGGCTATTGATGCTGAGCTGAATGCATTAAAGAAAAATGATACTTGGACTCTAGCAAAAGTCAACCCTCATGTTAATGTTGTCAATTCTAAATGGATCTTCAAAATTAAAAAGGAACCAGGGGGAAAAGAGAGATATAAACCAAGAAACTTTCTCACCTGTTATTAGATATAGCACCTTGAGACTGTTGCTAGCAATTGCAGTTGAAAATGATCTATCTGTTGACCAAATGGATGTAGTAACAGCTTTCTTGAATGGAAATTTATCAGAGACTGTTTATATGAAACAACCTAGATCTTTTGAAGAAAAAGGAAAAGAAGATCATGTATGTCTTCTTAAAAAGGCTTTGTATGGATTGAAACAATCTCCAAGAGCATGGAATGAGAAACTCCATGAAGTTTTAATCAATATGTCATTTAAGAGATCTGAAAATGAACCCTGTGTTTATATTAGAAAACAAAAGAAGAACATTGTAATCATTGCCGTTTATGTAGATGATTTATTGATATTTTATAATAATTTACATGAGAGAGACAAAGTCAAAAAGGAACTTAAAACGAAGTTTGAAATGAAAGATTTTGGAAAAGTAGATATGTTTTTAGGTATGAAAATTAATCAACGAGAAAAAACCATAAAGGTGGATCAAAGAGATTATATTGAGAAACTTCTCGAAGAATTTGGAATGAGTGACTGTAAACCAGTCAAGACGCCGCTAGAGATGGGACATAAGTTGATTAAGCCAACCGATGAGAACTTTGTACCGTCTAAAGAATATAAATATCAAAAACTGATTGGTTCAGTTATGTTTCTTGCAGTATGCTCAAGACCTGATATAAGTCATGCTGTATCATACTTAAGTCAGTTTAACAACTGTTACACAAGTGAACATTGGACAGCTGCCAAGAGAATTTTAAGATATTTAAAGGGAACTGCAGACTATAAGCTAATTTTTACAAAGAAAGGAGAACACATTTCGGGATATGTTGACGCTGATCATGCAGGAGACATATGCGACAGAAAGTCTTACTCAGGATATGTATTTTTTCTAGGAGGAGCACCTATTTCTTGGGAGAGCAAGAAACAAAAGACAGTTGCTTTATCAAGTGCCGAAGCAGAGTACGTAGCGCTTTCAGAAGCTTGCAAAGAGATTATATTCCTTAAGAGACTATATGCCGAGATTATTGGAGTAGATGAAACAATAATTCTGCATTGTGATAGTCAATCAGCAATGCAGATTGCCAAAAATCCAGTTCATCATCAAAGAACTAAACACATTGATGTGAGACTTCATTTCATACGAGAAGCACTAAAAGACAAAGTAGTAGTACTAAAATATCTTCAGACAGAGAAAATGACTGCAGATATCTTTACAAAGGTATTACCAAAATGCAAATATGAGTTCTGTGTGAGAGAAATGAACTTGAGTGAGTGATGGTGAATGAAGGATATGAATCTTAGAGTGAGTGACGACTGTTTTAAGATGTTGTTTTGTACTGAAGTATTTAGGTACTGTATTGATACATAACCTAAGATTAAGGAGGAGTGTTGGAAGTAGGTATACTCTTTGGTTTGTATTTATGTACCTTGTTAGTAGTACTGGCACAAAACAGATAAGTAATAAAATATGATTTGATTTTATAACTGTCACTGAGAAAATTGAGATTGTCAATTTTACATGGTTTATAACACCTGAATGAGAAAGTAATATAATTATCATTATTATTACTGTGAGTTGTGTTTCTGTCAATTGGAGCTTAAAGAGTCTAAGCTCCCTCACGGATACATTATATTTGTTTTTTAAGCTAAGCTAGCTTTTTAATGCATCACACTTAGAATTTTAATAATAACATTGCACTCCTTCCTATATGTTTAAATAAGGACGAGAATAGATTGCCAAGGCTTGATATATTTTACTTTGTTACTTTGACTTAGATTCGTTTTACGCAGTAGGATATGATTAAATATTTACAACGTAATTTATAATACGGTGACATATGACACAGTAATACCTTATTACCTTGACGGTAGATGAAGACCAGATTACGGTGCATCTACGATAATTACCGTGTACATGGAGACACTGTTCTCAATGAACTTGGAAACAATAGATGTATGGATTATAATACAAAACAAATATGTATTTTTTATTGAATAATAATTTATTAATATGACAATAAAAGCCTTCCCATAATGTCGACTTTAGCTCATGTATATATTGAAGTCGTTTAATTTTGTGTGTAGAAAATACAGGTCTTCACTTTGAATTTAAATTATGAAATAAATTAAATCCTATAACTTCCAATATCTCAATAAGATTTATTGAGATATTCATTCAAATAAAACCCAATAGGGTATTTTATTCTATATGAGAAATTTTAACATAGCTTAGGCAATAAGCTGCTGGAAAATGTTAGTTTTAGTTCATAAAATAACAATTTTTTTTTTTTAATCATTTCAGTTTTCAGATTTTGATCTGTTTTTAAACAAGCGAAACAGGCGGCTACGCCATGATATGTAAACAAAATAGTGTCAAGCTGATCAACAATATCAGCGTATGGCACTTACCTTAGGATTGAATTAAGATACTTTTCAAAAATGGGTGTAATACCCTATTGATCATACCTTATTATCTTAATTTCCTATCGTATTTTTTTATATCGTTAGAGCGTAGCGTTAGTCTGACTATTCACAAGTGCCTGTGAAGGCCTATTTGAATGAATAAATTATTTCATTTCATTAATCATACATCGAAAATATCAATGTTTTTCTTCCAAGAATTATAAAACATGCAACGTTTCGATGCATCAAATCAAATCAATGTATTTTTGGCATGAACATAACTTCGTTGATTTGAATTTTTTAGCATCAAGACTGTCAGTCTACTAGTGTTTGTCAGAGTCTGTCAAACAGTTTGAATAGTAGCGATGGGCGATTGTTGCAAAAAAAAACATTCAAATTAATTTATTAATCGACAATTTATAATTTACGCAAATTCGATTGTCGATTCATTCGTCGTCACGAAAAAAAGTTAAGTTGATAATTCTTTAAATATTATAGGCTCGTAGGTATAGACCGCTACTTATGGTCTTTGAGTTATTCAGGTGAGCTGATGATGGAAGGTACAACTTGTTTGTTAGGAGTTAGGTAATGGAACGCTAGTTTTTATTCATTCAAATTATTTCGGTGATTGCGTCGGGAGTCTTAATTTTATGCTACTGAACACTAAAAATTTATAAATAAAAAATTATTCAATATTGTCGACATTTTTATATCCTCGATCAGTGACAAATCTTGATAGGTAGGTATTCAATACTTACCCAAGAAACAAAATGGAACTTTTAACAAAAAGCAAAACCGACTTCAGTGGGTTTGCACTAAAAAGTACCTAAGACCTAAGTATACTTAAAATAACGATAAGATGTCAAACTCAGAATTCGAATTCAAAACGAGTAATTTTAGCAAATCTGACCGTTCCCTAAATAATGAAACTGTTGCTAAGTCCTCCCCTATACTATTCCCTTGGCAACACCCTGAGCCGAAGTCCATGCCCCGCCCGCAGCAAAGAGAATATAACCACTTGCCCCGCGGGGTGCGCTCTCAGGCGTTAGTTGCACGAATTAGTATTCATAGTTTTAAGCCCGGTTGAGAGCCCTCAGCCCTTGCCGTTTAGTCCGTGTTAGGGTTGAGCGGTCGAGAACATGTCGTATTCAGGCCTGATCACCATATATCTATAGTCTATTCATTGAAACCATTCCAATGAGCCCAAACACGATACCTCTGCTGTAAATTGTTGAGAAGTTGGCTATCCTGCAATTCTAGGTGATGCTGCAGCAGGTCAAGATTAGGTACCATATTCTTTCAATATCATTGAAGTAATAGGATACCAAATTTCGAATCAATCAGACCTGTGGAAGTTGCTCACATCCCTTCATCAAATGATGAGCTGATGATCTTCAAGCGGCAGAACAATTTTTCTTGAATCATTATAATAAAAATTAAATCTAAGAACACTTGATCAAGTCATCATCATCATCTCAGCCGCAAGACGTCCACGATCAAGTCACCTTACAAAAAAAAAACTAAATCCTAATTGGTTCATCCATTTAGGAGCTACGAAGACAGAGATACCTACACACGAACAGCATTAAACTTATAACATTTAAACTTTAATATATTATGTACCCTATAATATTTATTATAAATGAGGGAAATTAAACTATAACTTTCGAAAGGTACTGTACCATAGATGTGCAAAAAAATATTGATCTCATTTGAACCACATCTGATACTAGCTAGGTATATAATATCCTAAATTAATATTATAAATGCGAATGTGAGTTTGTTTGTTACCTTTTCACGCCTAAACTGCTGAACCTTTCGCGATGAAAGGTATGCAGATAGCCTATGGTATGAAGAGAGACATAGGCTGTGGGTAAGCTTATAAATTTCAATGATGAAAAAGGATGGTGGCTTTCTTTTACCAGTTGCAAACACTTGTCGGCGAGTGCGTGTTCTCTCACGCTACTGAAAAGATGATGATGGTGAGAAGGGCTCCGGTCCTCACCGTCGTCACAGGAACTGCCTTAACAGCCTAAGCATGATGTGGATGAATGCGAATGTGTTCATATGAACCAGTAACAAGCAACGAGAGGAACACCTTGGGGTTTTATCAATAGTTGTGCAAAATTACCTTTCTGTTACCTTCACAAAGGAAAAATATCCATGACTTCCCATGAAAAAAAAAAAAACTGGCTATACCTGTCAGTATTCTAACAGCTCCACTTGAGAGTCAGATCCTTCAAGTTTTGTGAGCTTACCATCAGCTAAATCCTCAACATGTTGAGATTGAGGTCAAACACAAGCCAATAAAAAGTAAACATCAGACGATTGTGAGGCGCATCAAGTTAATATTAGATACCTGCCTATCAAATATGGTTATTAAATATTTCCCTCCTTGTTTAAGATTGGGGAAGTCAATATTTAGTTGCTCTATCAAGTTCATTCTCAGATATGAAAAGCCTAAGAAGCTTGAGCATACATGTTTTTTATATTAATAATATAAATCTTCCCAGGATATATCCTAAGGCAAAGCTATAAATTAAAACGATTTTCTTTCCGTTTTTTTTTTATTATAAAATAAAAGGTATTAACGGTTGGATTTAGCAACACGCTCCAACTCATCCTTCTTCTTGATGGCATAAGAGTTTGATGAACCCTTAGCAGCATTGATAAGTTCATCAGCTACACATTCAGCAATTGTTTTTATGTTCCTGAAAGCAGCTTCACGGGCTCCTGTGCATAGTAACCAAATAGCCTGGTTTACACGTCTCAAAGGAGAAACATCCACAGCCTGACGGCGGACAGTACCAGCACGACCAATTCTGGTGGAGTCTTCACGTGGGCCAGAGTTGATTATAGCTGTCACTAGAACCTGAAGAGGGTTCTCTCCAGTTAACAAGTGAATAATTTCGAATGCGTGCTTAACGATACGCACAGCCATCAGCTTCTTGCCATTGTTGCGACCGTGCATCATCAAGGAGTTGGTCAAACGCTCGACGATAGGGCATTGAGCTTTGCGGAACCGTTTGTGTGCATACCTTCCAGCGGAGTGTGGTAGATACTTAGCGTATTTTTCCTTGACTGAGATGTAATCCTGAAGAGACATGTCCGAAACCTGAACATCATAACAACTCCATCTCCCGAACAGCTTGATTTCGGGAATGTCCGCCGCTTGTGGCAGAGACATGCTTTCGACAGCCATGCTGCCCGCTTCGGCGCCTTCATCATTCCAGTTCTCCTCAGTCATGGTTACGCCTACAAATAAACAATATTTAAATAAAACACCCACTTATCACTATTCTTAATCAAATATATAACATAAATGACAATAAACGTACTTTTCTATCGTGAAATAGAAATTATAACCTCGTGTTGTCAAAAGTACACGAGAAAAAGGAAGTTGGTGTTAATTGGAATGTTGGCATTATAGCTTCGGTATTTCCATAACAGAAAAAATAATTAAATAATTTGCGAATTTGAAAATAAAAAAATGAAGTTAATCAAAAGGTAACAAAATATAGAGACGTAATTTAACTTTTTTTTATTGACTTTTCTCATGCAATAGAAGAACCAAGAAACTTGCAAAACGATGATTGAATAAATAATTATTTTACATTAAAATGATTTTTATTTTATGGCAATAATCTTTTAGTTTCTATTATGTTGGCTTCATTATTTTTTTTTTGCCAATGAGTCCGATTCTCAATCTTTTTAACAAAACGTGTCCGACCAGAAAAATAAAATACGGAAATTGCGGAATTTCACGGAACTCTAATAAGTGTACCGATTTTAAGTATTATTATATATTTTTGTGTTTTCAAGTGGCGCCCTCACGCAGGTTTTTATTTTTCTGGTCAGGCTTTATTTCTAGTGTATGCATAATATAATAAAACACATTACACACGGTCACAGACTTAGTAGAGATGCTACGCACACGGTAGAGTTACAATCTAAAGTGGTAGAGTAGTCGAATCAAAACGGCCAACTGCGACAAAACAAAATAGGTACCTACAATGGCCTAGTTGAGGTCTTGACCTCGAAATTATATTCATAATCATTGACTATTATGAATGATGATTGATGATTATGAATCATTAATAAATTGTTCGCGCATTTCCAGAGTAGGGTAAATATTTTAATATTTAATGTTTAATATTTTATCAAATTCTTCATTTAATTGTTTTGCTATGGGAAATTGACTATAAATAAGTCGTACGTATTGATAGAATGACATAATGCGGAGTTAATAAAAAAAAAACTATGTGTTACAGACTTCCGGCCTTGCATACACTAGCTCGACTTCATAATAAAACTACAGAATTAATATTAATCACATTTGTAATTTGATTAAGGTGATAGATTTTAATCATCTTTGAATTGATTCTATTTGAAAACTTGTATTAATTGAATATGTTGCTTTCCGCTTGTCAGTTTCCGGCGCAGGAAGTACTAATTAAAAATAGTATTTAAGAAAGATCTTTGTTCATTAGAATTACTGATAATTTCCATCGATTAATTTTCAGTATAAATAGTAATAATTAATATTGAATATTAAATAGTTTGTTGCATGATTAGGTTATCTTTTAGTCTATAAAAGCCGGTGTGTCACACTGTTTGACAATCGTAGCGGTTGAGAGCCCTCAGCGCTCGCCGCAAAGTCCGCGTAAGGGTGGAAGAAGGTCCCCTGGATCCACCAACTTCTGTTCCTGCCAAAAAAAAAAAAAAAACTGTTTGACAATCGTTTTGTAACCGTCACCAAGTACAGTTGTAAGGGGAAACTCTGTCCGATTGTATAGAAATTATTATACTTGATAAAGTGTTATCGTGGTCCTTATTGTGACTATCCTGATTACCTGCCGTTGTACATATGACAAAGGCTTCTACTGCATTTACCGGTTATTTTTTTTCCGGACGGTAAAAAAAGTCATCGGTATATACGATACATCGGTCGGTAGTCATTACATTCTCTCTGGCTATAACACTGCTACTTACTTGGGTTGTTGAGCAGTTATGACCGTTATGACCCCACAACAAAAATAGGGTATTTGACTGACATTCATATCAGCAACTTTTTATGAAATGTCAAAACGATAGGTTTATATGGAGCTTTGTATGAAATACAAGCATGTGACGTCATAATTGTATAGCATACTCTTTATGTTTAGATTGGTCATTAAAAATCATAAGAAGGATAAATTTAATAAAATAATCGTAGTTTCCCCTTTTTTTTAGATGTTTTATACATTGGTTAGTGTTGGATAATTTATTTTGAATATAGGCAAATACCCTATTCAACCGTCGTGCGTCGATTGGTGTTAAAGCCGGGAATATACGTCAGATTTTTCATCCGATAGTCTGATCCGACTAACGGAACTGGAAGGCGTTGGAGCCATTACCACAGATTAATAAATAGTTAATACATAACAGATATTTCGCTCTCTTACAAATGTTGGTACTTGCATTTTATAATAGCTGTAATGGTTTTAGGTTAAATAATATTCTGTAGTTACTCATTAATTGTATTTATTACAATATCTTTAGTTATAATGCTAACCTTTAAACCACATTGATCACGTTGCTACTTCAACCCGTGAGCTAGTGTTGCCACTACTCACCAACCATAAAGCTCACATCTCACATCCCTTTTCTTTACATATTAATCATCTGAATAATCTTTTAAATAATTAGGTTTCCTTACACTTCTACCACTTCTAGTTTTCTTACTTTCAACATCAATGTTATCCAAGTTAAATGTTACTCTCTTTTTAGTTTTACATTTTATAGCGTCATTACTAGCTTCAACATTCATACAATCATTTTCTACAGTATCAGAACAATCTTCAAAGTAATCAGTTACATCACAATTTACATATTCGAAATTTAAGTTTTCATTCGTATTAATGTTTGCATTCTCATTACTATAGTTATTATAGTCTATATTCTCAATACAATTTTCATTATTTATATTATCATAACTTATTTCCTTTGATTTCAAGTTATTCTTTTCTATTATATATTCCAAATCCTCATCATCATAATCATAAGTATTTTTTACATTAAATTTCCTATATTTTGAACCTTTGAATATGTTATATCTATTTCTAACTACTTTCTGTCCATTTTCTAATAACACTTGATAGGATCTATCTTTATCCCCTTCTCTTACTATTTTCCCAGGAATCAATTTATTCTTATTTCTATCCCTAATAAACACATTTTGCTCATTATACAACTTTATTCCTTTACCTTTATACTTTCTATCATGATACATTTTATAACTTTCATTTTTCTTTTGTACATATCTTTTTATTTTCTTATATTTTGAATCATCATAACCATTTCTGTTTACAGGTAAGAATGAAACTACTTGTCTACCAATCATCATCTCATTTGGCGACTTTAACTCATTATTAATAGACATGTTCCTGTATTCTAACATAGCTAAATATATATCCTTGTTTTCTAATAAACATTTTTTTAACATCTTTTTAACCGTTTGTATGTGACGTTCAACCATCCCATTTGACCTAGCATAATAAGGTGTTGAACTTTTATGTATAAAACCATATTGTTGACAAAAGTCTATAAATACAGAACTTCTATACTGAGCTCCATCATCTGTATACAATACTTCCGGTATTCCCCATCTAGCGAAAGTTAATTTTAAGGCTCTTATATGCTCCTCAGCTGATTGATTCTTTAATTCGCATAGTTCTATATATTTAGTAAGGTAATCTACTATTAATATAAAGATTTTATTGTTGAAGAAAAACATATCAGCTCCTACAGTACTCCATGGTTTATCAGGAACCTCTCTCAACTTTAGTGGTTCATAACTATGACTTTTTTGATGCTGTAAACAAATGTCACAATTTTTAATCATATCTTCAATTTCTTTATACATATGTGGCCAATATAACAATCCTTTAATCCTGTTTTTACACTTTTCATAACCCATGTGGTTATAATGTATTTGATTTAGCATATCAGAACGTAACACCTTAGGTACTAATACAGCTGAATCTTTAAATATTAATCCATCAGCTACATATAAGCTTTCTTTAATAGAATGATAGAATTTTAATTGGAATGGAATTTCAGAATATTTAGGCCACTCATTTTGAATATAATTACTTAACAATACTAAATTCTGATCATTTGCAGTTTCATCCTGAAATATTTTTAATTTTTGTTTGCTAATATTCAAATTTTCTATTATCATGCACACATGCATTTCTACTCTTTCATCAATATCCTGATTGCATATGTTATCTTGTACATAGGATCTAGATAATGCATCAGCTACTAATAATTCTTTACCTGGTCTATATTTAATGTTTAAATCATAGCCTTGTATACGCATTCTTAATTTTTGCAATCTTAAAGGAGTTTCATTCATCGATTTTTTAAATATTTGCTCTAGAGGTTTATGATCTGTTTCTACTGTAATTTGTTTACCATATATGAACTGATGAAACTTTTCGCAAGCATAGACAATTGCTAATAATTCTTTCTCAATTTGTGCCCATGTTTTCTGCGACTCAGTTAGTGCCTTAGAAGCATAAGCTACTGGTGCCTCATTTTGCAGTAAAACTGCTCCTAAACCTGTACTACTACTATCAACTGACAAAGTTATAGGACTATTAATTTCAAAGAATTTTAAAACTGGTTCTGTAGTTAATATTTCTTTTAATTTATTGAAATCTACCTTTTGTCTTTCACCCCAGACAAAAACAGAATCTTTTTTTACTAATTCTCTCAATGAATTTGTAATATCTGATAAGATAGGTATAAATTTGGATACATAAGTTATAATTCCTAAAAATGATTGCAACTCTTTTTTACTTGTGGGCTCTTTCATATTAACAATAGCTCTAATTTTCTCTGTATCAGGTCTAATACCTGTGCTACTTAATATATGTCCTACATATTTGACCTCAGTTACTCCAAATTGACACTTTTCTTTATTAAATCTTACTCCTGCTTGTTTAGCTCTGTTCAAAACTTGTCTTAATCTCTTATCATGGTGCTCTCTAGATTCTCCCCAAACTAATAATTCGTCAACATACTGTTCTACCCCTTCAATGTCACAAAATATGTCATGGAAGCATTTACTAAAAACTTCAGGTGCAGAGTTTAAACCAAAAGGTAATCTTTTATAACAATATCTACCAAATTCACCAGCATTGAATGTTGTATATAATTGACTCTTCTCTGATAATTTTATCATGTAAAAACCTTTAGATGCATCTAGTACTGAAAAATATTTGGCATTAGGCATTTGAGCAACTAATTCCTCAAAAGTACTCATTTTAAATCTTTCTCTAATTATACATTTATTCAAGTTCTGTGGATCTAAGCAAAGTCTAATAGAACCATCACTCTTTCTGGCTACAACCATAGAATTAACCCATTCTGTAGGCTCATTCACTTTTCTAATGACACCTAACCTCTCCAATTTGTCTAATTCAATTCTAATCTTATCCTGTAATTTAAATGGAATTTTTCTAGGTCTTTCCACAATAGGTACACAATTTTCTTTCAATTTAATGTCATATTCATGTTTTAACTCACCTAATCCAACAAATAATTCACTATATTCTGACAAAATGTCATTTTTGTTCACCATACTTACATTATTTATAATACCAAGCTTTACCGCTGTTGAGTAACTTAAAATACTGGGTGTGTCAAAACCCACCACAAAGAATTTACATAAACAATAGGTACCTCTATATTTTAAATCTGCATCACAAGCTCCAAGTATTTTGATGTCAGATCCATCAAAATTTGTTAATCTTATATTCCTACACCTGTATAATTTCATTTTTAGTTGTTTCATTGTACTTTCATTTATTATATCAACATGAGAACCTGTATCTATTTTAAATTTTATATATTTATCATTTACTTGAATATTTAAACACCACTCTTTTTTCATTGAGTTTACTGTACAAACTGTGTTTATTCTAAGCTGTTCCATTTGTAAACTGTTTACTACTGAACATTTATACATACAACATGAAGCAAAATGATTGAATTTATTACACTTTACACATTTTTTGCCATATGCTGGACATTGAGCATAGCCATGAAATTTATTGCATTTTCTGCATGCTTTTGATGTATTAGTATCTCTTTTGAAGCGCTCACCTGACCTATCTCTTACCATCCTATGCTTATCTTGACTGTATGCTTGTCTTCCACTGCTAGGTTGTCTATTTGCACCGGAGAAACTTGTTCTGCCTGGAGTTCTACTGCGACTCCTAGATGTCTGCTCTCGGCTACCTGATGATGGATAACCAAAGGCTCCTACGTTCCTGTTTACTGCACCCACTTCTTTCGTATTGTTGGTTAGAGTTTTAAGCTGACTCTGTGCGACCTGTGCTGCTTTACAAATAGTCATACACTTATCAAGGTTTAAATCAGGAATTCTTAGAAGTTTTTCTCTAATGTTATCATCTCTCATGCCTAGGATTATTTGATCTTTTATGAGAGAGTCTTTTAGGTTTCCAAAATTGCAGTCTAAACTTAGGTGTTTTAAAGCTGTAAGATACTCTTCATACTGTTCATCGGATTTTTGTTTCCTTAAAAAAAATAGGTACCTGTTATAGGTTTCATTTGTAGGTGGACTGCAATGCGTTTCTAGCCGTGTAAGTACCTCTTCATACCCGATATTTGACTTGTCCTCAAAACTGTTGAAAATTTGCAGCCCCTCTTCCCCTATGCAATGTAGTAACAGTGCTTTTTTCTGTTCATCGTTTAGTCGAGCGTCTGCCCCACTTGCTAGGAAGTATAAGTCGAATCTTTGTTTCCAATTATCATAGCTTCTTTTTTTGGACTCTGACCCCACGAACGTTAATGGCGGCGGAGGTAGTAATTGTTCCATAATATTTTCTTCTTATATTTTTGTTTAGCAAGGTTTCTTCATAAAAATATGTCCCAGCGCCATGTAATGGTTTTAGGTTAAATAATATTCTGTAGTTACTCATTAATTGTATTTATTACAATATCTTTAGTTATAATGCTAACCTTTAAACCACATTGATCACGTTGCTACTTCAACCCGTGAGCTAGTGTTGCCACTACTCACCAACCATAAAGCTCACATCTCACAATAGCCTACTCTTCACGGCTGCGCGCGAAAATGTACCTTATAATTCGGGCGGAAAATTGATATCAGTTCACAGCTCCGCGCGGTCGCATGGCCTTGAAGCAAAAACAATAACGCTCTGCCACTTTCGATAAAAAACATATTTTACAATTTTGGTAAAATAAGAAACTGTTATACTTTTTATATTTATTGTCTCATGTGTAATACAAATACAATATTTAATAGTTGCCTATAAATGTGCAATTTTAATGTACTTAACGTAAAGACCAATATTTTTTTTGCCCTGTCTAAATTTCCTATTATTAAACCATTTGTAAGGACACCTACTAAATAAATATTTTATATCTGTTATTACATTATCTTTCTCAATCCTTATAAAACGTTTATTCAACTAAAACAATGATGTATGTAACCTTTCTTCGTCAGCAGGTAAACAAAAAAAATAAAATCCTTATTTCTCCTCTTGCTAGATCTACATCCAGGTACCGCACACAAATTTCCACCAGCCATTTCAATTTTAAAGTTTATATTAACTCGAGAAATAATTTCGAGCGAGAAAAAAAATGATGAACATATACTCTAGAACGACTCTATTATAGAGTATATTTGAATGAATGATTGAATAGTTAGTCTTTGACTGACTATTTGTTTGTATTATCTATGCTGATGCTCAAAGAGTAAAGACTGACAGCAGACAGATGCGTAGCATCTCTCCATAGTCTGCATAGATTACTATTATCTCTCCTCAGTCTACGTATATACTAGAGAATAGTCTGTGGCAGACAGTCTTTGAGTGAGTGTGTTATCCGTGTTATCTTTATATTTGAAATAAATGAATTCTAAATAAGTTCTTTTTATTGTGTGTGATATTTTATCTCAGATTTTTATATTATACTTGGCTGGAGTTGGCCGTCACAAAGAGTTTATTATAATCCCTGGCCGGGAGAGGAAGTCTTCAAGTAGGAGAACTGGTTGGTTTTATACTCTTCGCATTTAGATAAAACGAAAGTGTAATAGGCCAAAGTTCGCTATGGCAGCTATGAAGATAACCAATAACTTCAAGATATTTACAGTGGTGACGTCTAAATACTGTCCCCAAGTTAACGCTAAAAGAAACCTCAATCTCCAGGAATATCACAGCAAAGATTTGTTACGGAAGTATCAAGTTTCAATTCAAGATTTCCGGATTATTGATTCTAATTTAGATTCAAAGCCTCTTTCTGGATTCAAGGCTAAAGAGTACGTGATAAAAGCGCAGATTTTAGCCGGCGGTAGGGGTAAAGGTCACTTCGATAATGGCTTCAAAGGTGGGGTGCACTTGACGAAAAATCCTGATGAAATTCTAAGTTTAGCAAAGAACATGATTGGCAATAAATTAATAACGAAACAAACGCCAGCAGAAGGTATACTTGTTGATAAGGTGATGGTGGCTGAAAGTGTCAATATTAAGAGAGAGACCTATCTGAGTATTGTTATGGAGAGGAGTTACAATGGTGCCGCTATAGTGGCTTCCCCAGCTGGTGGCATGGATATAGAAGCTGTGGCAGAAAAGACACCCCATCTTTTGAAAACAATACCAATTGATATATATGAGGGTGTTACAGATAGAATTGCAAATGAGATTGCTGAGTTTTTGGAATTCAATGGAGCTTTGAAAAAAAAATGTGCTCTTGAGTTAAAAAACTTATGGCAATTATTCTTGAAGGTAACTTAAATATTAATTTGGGTCATGAAGTAGTTTTAGTACTATTGTATGGAGAAGGCAATGAATTCTTTTTTTTCTTGGAAATACAAGTGACGGCTAGTTTTTATATATAAAGATTGTTCAAAATGATGCCCAATTTTGCATCACAAGATTATTGATTCTGATAAGAATATTTTCCAATGATTGTTTGATTAATTTGTAAGTGACACTACCTTCAGATTACCATTTAACATTACTTCCCAGAATTTGATTCTAATAAAAACACCACTAGGATGGCGCAATAATCTCATCAATTCTCAGCTAGGAAAATATTTTCTAAAATATCGAAGTAGGTTATATAATTTATATCACAATCAGTCCTGAGACTCCTTTGAGAATATTTCGCTATTCCCTATACTTTTGGATTGTGCCATCCATGTCCAGTTCAAAATTCACCCTGTATGCTTCTAATATTATTATATACTTTTACATATATTTATGCCCAGACTCGGAACAGACATGTGCACAATTGTTTGTTGGCTGCAAATCACACCCACAACCTGCAGCTTGACAGTCAGGGATCTAACTTTGCCTCCATGCCAACTATAATATATTAATAATAATAAATGTTTTATTGCCAGAACAGATTTACAATTTATAATAAATAACAAGTTGGTATACATAAGTGAGGTAGCTTATTTGTCAATAGTTGCTTACAAGGCCCAATCTTGGGACTCGGAGTGAGATAATTTACAGCTTCTGTTCATTGTAATTTAAATTTTCGTCTATTACTAATCCCAAATACTTGATAGAATTGGTGCGGTCTATGTGATCGCACCCACAACTTGAGTGGTAAGTGATATCGCAACATTTGTGATGAATTTTTAATACTTGGTCAGAAATGGACTGTTAACAGTGGTTTTGGAGAAGGCTATGTATTTCGTTTTTTTTACATTTAAAGTGAGAAGGTTCTTGTCAAGTTCTTCTTGAACTAGGGATAATCCGACTTAGGCAAATTGATAGGTTTGTTCCTATGTTTTCCCATGAAACACTAGTGCCGTATCATCTGCGTATGCTATTATTTCTGCATTTTTTAGGGGTAGGTTCAAAATGTCATTGATGTATAGAAGAAAGAGTGAGGGACCTAGGTTACTGCCTTGTGGAACACCGAAGTCTATGGTTGTGTGATTACTAAATTGGCTTTGAATTTTAACACATTGCTTGCGATTACCTCGAAAACTTTAGCTAGATTGATGAAAACAACAATGCAACAGTCCCCATCGTTAATGTGAGATGATACTGAATTTGAAAGGAGAGTTGCAGCATCTTCTGTTGAAAAACCCTTCCTAAAACCGAATTGACGATTAGATAAAAGAGAGTTCTTCTGTAAGAAAGGAACTAACCTGTTACTGACAATCATCTCAAGGGCTTTTTGAGATTATGCTTAGCAAAGCAATAGGTCTGTAGTTGTCCGGTAGGTGTTTAGGTCTGCTTTTATGTATAAGAGATACTGCGGCAATCTTCCAGCGTTCTGGGAATATACATGACTCTAGGCTTAAGTTAAAAATATGTGTCAGTGGAGCTGCCAACGTGTGAATAGATTTTTTAATTAGAGATACTGTTATGTTATCCAAGCCAGGTGCACTATCATTTAGAATCTAATATAGAGTGACGAGATTTGTAACCTTCGATCAAAGATGCTTCACTTTCTTTGATTTTAGCACTTATTTTATTTGCCAAGTTCTCTCCAACCGAGGCAAAATGTTTGTTACAGCAGTCTAGAAAGACCTCGATTTTACCACAATATTTCAACAACTCAGCAGAATCGTTTGTGTTTTTGGGAGTCTGACATATAAATTTAACGGTTTTCCAAAGTGATTTGGGGTCACCTTTGGTCTGAAACTGACCAAAACTACTGTGATATGAGTGTGCCATATGTTCCAGGTGGATGCAACTCAGTTAGAAATTAATCCTCTAGTGGAAACCGATGATGGCAGGGTGGTAGCTGTGGATGCCAAAATCAACTTTGATGACCATGCTAAGTTCAGGCAGCCAGAGATATTTGCTCTTGATGACACATCTGAAACGGACCCTAGAGAAGTATGTAATACTTTCCAGCTAATTTGAACAGTCATACTTCATAAATTTCAAATTATGATTTGAGCTTTGAACTTGTGTCACTATTTATTGCTCTGTATTACTGATAGACATTTTCTAAATAGGGCTTCAGACTATTATGTGTATGTACCTACTATTTACATGAACCATATTTCAAGGTACATGTTACCTAATGAGTATAGGTTTTCATTGTATTATTTATCAGTACTGCAATCTGTACTATACATTATATGGTAAAGTCCATTTATTATTGTAATGAGTTTAATGGCAGATTTATATAACTATCAATAAAGTGGTATTTCATTTTAATAATGATGAATAATTACAAAATAAGAAAACATAATTTATTAAATTCATTATTATAAAATATTACAATTGACCAACAAAGACAATTTACAGAAAAAAAAAATATTTTTACTTGCTTATCTCGTAACAACCTGGGTAACCATTATCTCTGTTATCACTCCAACTACATTATCATAAATAAATCCTGTGGTGTATATGTAATTATTTATTCAATACGATACCTATTGCTATACTAGATTTCAAATTACAGTTACTGTATGCTAACTAATTTCACATTTTCTTTGTGAAACATGCTTTGTTGTAAATAATAATGGGGCTTCGCAGCATAGCAATAGATGCAAATGGCTTAAACACTGACAACAATATTTACCTCCGGGGTACGCAATTGTTATCAGTGAAACTGCAGAAGAAGACAGAAGTTAGTAATAAATTAATCAATGCATCAGTGGATAAAATAAATTATTATCCCAAATACAATTTGTCGTTTATGGCTCCATCATGCCAACAATGACTCTGGCAATGTCATAGTTAGGAAATCAATGAATAATAAAAATAATAGTATGAGGAAAGCAGCATTTAAGATGAGAAAAAAAATTTATTTTGCACTTCATTCACTTCAAAGTAAGAATGATACTAAGTACAATAAAATCAAAAATATTTTTCAGAGAGAAGCAGCATCTCTGAATCTAGTGTACATAGAAATGGATGGAAGTATCGGTTGTATGGTAAATGGTGCCGGGCTCGCCATGGCAACCATGGACATCATCAATCTGAATGGTGGTAGACCAGCAAATTTCTTAGATCTCGGTGGCGGCGTTGGCGAGTCACAAGTCTCTGCGGCATTGAGAATTCTGGAGTCAGACCCCAAAGTCAAGACAATTTTTGTTAATGTTTTTGCCGGTATGGATGTTTCTATTATATCAAAATTAAAATGCGAAAGTTTTTGGATGTTTATTACTGGCTGAATGGACATGGATGAAATTTGGTACAAAGCTAAAGCATAACCGAGCATAAAGAATAAAATTCAAGAATAGTTTTTATCGTGAGAAAATAGGAGATCCTCGGGAACGCGGGTGAAACCACAGGGCAGAAGCAAATACCAAATATATCTATCTAGCATTTAAATTTTTGTACATTCCTACTCTATAAAAAGCTATCCTCTAAATTTCATGATTCTAAGATAAGGAGTTTTGGCTCTGCATTGATCTCTTATTATTTATCAATCAGTCAGGCCCGCCGCAGATGTCGTGCCCCCCGCGCCGTTTTTACTATAAAATATTTTCACATCTAAAATGATGTTCATACAGAAATAAATTTATCCCAATCCATACAAACAACGCGGCGAAAGCTCAAGCTCATTCTAGGATTCGAATCACGACCTTCGCCGCGGCGTCCGACGTGACTTTCACTGAGCTATCATCGCCTTAAAATCATCGCCTCTTCGGAAATTCCCTTTTTAAATAATGCCTACAAACTCCTATCCATGGCAATTTAGAGACTGGTCGATGCAGAGTCAGTGAATGAATCACTCTGTGCTTTGCCCGTTTATTAGCTTTTGTCCCGCAGATTCATCCGTGTTTCAAGGATGAAAGGTCACTACTATAAATACCAAATACTTAGTTCTACAGTTGACCTTTGTCCTGTTATTCATATTCAGCTGTAATGTTTATAAAGGCTATTCAAAAAGAAATTAAGTATTTGTTATTGTCACTCTCATGTCAACGAAAAGAGACGGTACCAGATTGATTGAAGGTTTTAGCTATTGTAAGTTTATTAGCCAGTTATGAATAACAGAGTTAGAGTATACTTTGTCAAAATTTATAAGCTTAGAGAATTATTAATACTCTAAGTTTATAAGTACTTATAATAATATACAGACTTACATCAATGTTCTGTTAGTCGCATTTTTATCAGTTGTTTTCCTGTGATAGTTATTGACCTAAATATAAATATAATTATAACATTATTTTATTGAGATAGTGAATGAAATATTGTGTTATTTGTCAGGTATTGTCAACTGCGCTACGATAGCGAACGGCATTGTAGCAGCGTGTAAGAAAAGCCCACCGAAGCATCCGATGGTCATAAGATTGGAAGGTACAAATTCTGGCGAAGCGAAAAAAATATTAGAGAATTCAGGATTGCCCGTTACTATGATTAATGACGCTGATGAAGCGGCAAAAACGGCTGTCAGATTAGCTAAACAGTAGATAAAATGGGTGCATTAAGTTATTAGTTTGTTAATAGTTTAAAGTTGACAACAAATACCATGGACAAATAGGTACTCAGCTATTGAAGTAAGCATAATGCTATTTTCATTTTCCTTAATATCTATAATTCATGATAAGTATAATGTGTTTTTATTTTATCTTTTCTCCTCATTGTTGCCTACATGGAAAATAAAATAATTTAAAAGTCTTAGATCAAACAGGCATATTTATGTGAAGCGATATAAGGGAATCTAATCTAACCCCTTCAACAGCGGATCCTATGTACATGTTATGTTAATTTTATTTACTTAAGCAGCGAATTGCTGTATTTGTTATTTAAATTGACATTTTCTTTGGAGAATTAGTGAGTAAGGGTTCCTGGCCACCATCACAAATTTAAATAATTTTAGTGGACAAAAAAATGACGCTTGATTTGTTGCCAAATATCAGAATTTGGCCTAGCTGGCTACCACCCCTCAAGGCGAAAATGTCTCCAAGCACATACCGGTGTGTTCAGAGAGTTACACTTGAGATCCAGTTTATTCTAGGCTTTGTGCTTACCACCTTCGGCCACATCAAACATGGTGAGATTGTGGTCAAATACAGACGACATAGCAAAATTTGCCAGTCCTTGGTTCAAAGTTATAATGCATACGATATTATTCTGATATGGCGACTTATTCAACGAATACTGGGAGAAAACAGATCTTTGCTAGGTGGTGTAGTTGAGATAGAGAGGTAGAAAGGCTTGTGAACTGGTTTCTGTCCAGAAACCAGCAAATTTTGATATTTGGCGACAAATTAGTGTATTTTTTTGTATCCTATCAAAATTGAAATATATGGTGGAGGCCTTGCTAAGGTCATACGAAGTTTTTTTTTTCTATTGATCAAAAAACGAATTTATTTTTGTTTCCAACTACTTACTACCCATAGTGCTAGTTTAATAATGTTTAAACTAATCAATTAACCCCAACTCTGCTAAGACTGAATATTTGTTGTTACTAAATTCTTGTTAATATTGATTTTGTTTGAAAAAATAATCAAATTTTTGTATTGTTATCTGTAAATGAAATTCTTCTTATCATTACTAGATAGTTAGTGTTTTGTACATAAAGTTTAAATATATCTGTAAAAAAAAAATATATCTCGTTTTATTTCACCTCGTAGAAAGCTTCAATTACATGTAAAAACACCATGAAAATCTATTCAGTAGTTTCGGAGGTTAGCGTGTTCAAAAAACAGGCAGATAGAAAAAAAATGGTCTGAATCCTACAGTACCCCCAATATTAGGTAAATATTTTATTTAATTTAATGTAAGTCTAATACACCCGCTGATTCTACAGTTTTAATAAAGTAAATGATAGATCCTATTTGCTTGTTGGGCAGGATCTGGCATCGCGGAGTGCTCCCAATATGCTACGGTGACTAAATAATAATATATTCGCGATTGACCTAACCTAATAGATAAATGGGTAGGTAATGTAAATACAAAACCTAAAATAAATAAAAAATACCTTTTAATTTTTAACAAATAAATGTATCACTACAGTGGCACATAGAATAGTACCGATTAATTTACGCGCGGAATAGATTGAGTCTTCGTCCTTGAGGTGAGGCCTCGGTCCTGGTAAGTGACATATTGGCTTGGATCTCTTCGAAGGTGGGTAGGTGCGCTAGTTTACCGCGAGCCGCCACTGACGGTCGTCCACCCAACATACGTCGCGCTACTCGAACTATGTCGTCAGCTGTGATTTTCTCTAAAAATAAACATTACAAACTGTTATTGAAAACCAAAAAATACATACATATATAAAGAATATATAGGTTTCACCCGCATACCCGGGATAAAGTGTTTCAAGTTTCTCTTCGTGATCCAAGCGTTATACGATTTTAAGCTAATAATTAGGGGGTGGAAATACCCCTTAAAGCATTGCCGGTTAGTTATAAATATCCTTGTATAATAGCGTTTACATAAAGTTTTGAGCCTTATAATAACAAGTTAAAGGTTCAAAACTGTTTACCTTCCATGCTTGTTGTACTTACCTATCCACGGCCACGTCATTACTTGGTACAGTGAGATATAAAACATGTTTGATATAAACTTACCGATTTCATTGATGAAAAAGGATGGTGGCTTTCTTTTGCCAGTTGCGAGCACTTGTCGGCCAACGTCCTCAAAAACAACCGGCCTTGCTTCGAGATTCATCAGCAACATCGACTGTAGTTGAGTCTTGGCTCTCTGTACAAAATAAAAACGTGAATTCTACTCATATAATGGTCACGGATGCTCCAAAAGCATAATGTAATAAACTACAAGACTATAAAACCTATGGTTGGTTTGTTGGGCAGTTAAGTAACAAATTCAGATTTTGTATGCTCCAGCCAGTGGTTGAGATAGAAGCCATCATAGCTCTCATGCAGATAGACAAATCTTCTGTATATATAAAAGGAGAAGGTGACTGACTGACTGATCTATCAACGCACAGCTCAAACCACTGGACGGATCGGGCTAAAATATGGCATACAGATAGCTATTATGAAGTAGGCATCCGCTAAGAAAGGATTTTTGAAAATACCCTAAGGGGATAAAATAGGGGTTCGCGGGTGAAACCGCAGGGAGGTAAGCTAGTACTCCATAAACCTTTTTATGGCAATAAACTTACGTATGTCTCATCTTTGTTTTGAATGAATCGAGTACAATTTTACTTATTCTTAGGTCAAAGTATTAATTTTCATTTTAAATTAGAAATAACTATATGTATACTGGTTCGTTGATTATAAATTTCCGTTGTTAAGGAACGAATTCAGAGAACTGTTATCAATAGATAATAAACACATACATTATTAGAGTTCAATTACATCAAATATGCCTTACCATAGAATTACAAAACTAGTAGGATAGGTGCTCAAAACTTGCGTCATGCGTGTAATTAATAAAAATCTATAAAAATATCACCAGTAGGTACATACTTTTAATTCGATCTCTCCCACTTTCCCCGCCATATTAGCTAACTCTCGTGCGATCACTAAAGTAGTGTCATAAATGCGGTTTGGCGGTGACGCGGAATGTACGCAAAAAAGGCCCGTGTCGCCGTATGCGTGGTTATATGCTGTAGCGTTGAACATCCAATGATATCTGAAATAGAGGATAGTAATGACAATAATTAACAAACAAAAATAAAAATAATGATTCTTCTTTTCGCATTTGTATCCAAATTAAGACTTAAAAAATATTCGAATAAATATTATTATTTTGTAAACATAATATTTCGTAGGGTGAATTTTACCTGTTGAGAACATTAGTGTAAAGGCGCGTGTACATGCCCTTACCGGGACCTCCGGCGGAGAAGGATCCACCGCCGCCCATCATCATGTTCAACACACAAGTCGCCACGAAGTCAGGGTCACCGTGTGAACAACCTATTATTAAACAAAATGTTATAGCACGTGTCATCATTACATTTGTGTAGAAAAAACCCAAATAGGCCTATAGATACCGACATTATTTCTATTTCCGCCCTTATAAATCGAATGCTTTTTTTTAAACACTTTCGGAAATATACCATTGGTGAAGCAACAGTTACAGATATTTATGATAATAGAGGGTATGAGAGCATCATGAACCGACTTAATGACTGAAACGGATATATTGACCCAGCCAACAGCTCCCACTGAGAAGTTCGTTAGAGGAAGTATGAGCAGATGATTGACCATGTTGCTTTTAGATTGTTTTTGGCCATTTGATGCTTTTTTTTTCAAAAGCATATTAGTTTTTTATAGCAAATATCTTAAGTACCATATTGTCAGATTCCGCTTTAGATTTTCCTATTTATCGCGATTACGGATACTCTCCAAAAGTCCAAGTTCAATCCACGGAATATTGATTAATGATATCGCATTGGATGTCCATTCGTTGTAATAATAAACATACTTTATCGAAATAAGTTTCTAGTTCGGGACGTTAACGATTTTTTTAACTTTCAATTTCGAAATCCTATTTAAACAGCACGTCTGCTCATAATCAGACAGGTTCTACAAAGTATTTCACCATCGTGCTACGGTTTCCTCATGATGATTCCCGTCACCGAAAACTCAAATTCATTGTAGGATTCGAACCCACGACTATCGTCACGGCATTCGGCGTAAGCTATCATACCTTCCACTTACTTGCTTATTAACTTACTTTCTAATCCAATAACTACATGCGACAACTCTGGTAGATCAGAACCGGGATATAACGGGATTTCACATTCTTCCTGAAAATGAAAACTAACATTATATTTATTTAGGCTCGATTACATCAGACTTTAAATAAGGGAAAAATATTCAAATTAATGAATCAGCTATTACCTGTTCCAATCCACCTGTGTATTGTGCGATTGAATTGTCGACTTTTGGGACAAAGGTGTCACTATCCTCCGTATGCCATGTTGGTTTGCTATCGACAAAATATTTTTGGACGTACTCTACGAATGGCTTATGATCAACCTGTAACCAAATTAGTTTCGTGAAATATTTTGTAACTTTAGTTTTTATTTTATTACGCCTGCTTTTAGACGGGGGTGCATGGGTTTTACGTATTGTTTTTCCATATTTTAACAATAAAATTGCTATATTATCTACTCTGTTTACTTTTCACAGAAAATTCTGTGAATATCTCTGGTGATGGTAGCCACATAAATGGACTGTATTAATTAGAATTAACGTTTTGATACAAGGTATGATGTAAATGGTTTGGAGGTAAGATGGTACCTTCAAATATCGACGTAGTAGATATAAATATAGCTATTTACGTGTTGTGTATATCTTATACAAACTTAAACTTTTGTAAGAGTGGAACTAAAGATCTTCACTTGGACGTCAGACGTTACTACCTAAGTTATTTAACTTACTTCTCTAGTCTACATCATCACTTATCAAAGAGATAGCCAATGGAGCCAATGGAAAAGAAACCATTAAATAGGTAACAAGGTAGGGAAAACTGCAATAATTCTTACCCCAACGGCTGCAACGACCATTCTACTGGGCGTATAATGATTCTTTAAGTAGTTCAATATTATATTACGGTCTATTTTGTTGACATGTTCTTGTGGACAAATTTTTGGTAGGCCAAGTGTGTTTCCTTTATATGCAGCCTGTAAAAATAAATATTAATAGTGTATAATAGTACATAATTGTATTTTTTTGTTGTGAAACTTGTGTGCTAACAAAATTAAAGGAACAAACCGCATGAATCATGTCCATTAAAATAGTTTCTTGTTCCGGTCTCATAGATAGTGTTTCCAGTTCAAATGCAACAGCTTGCCTGGCCGCTTCAATTTCTTCGTCAGATAATTGCGGTCGCAGTGTGACTTCCGCTAAAACCTATGAATGATATTTTGATTATTTTAAATTAGTAGATTAAGGGCCAGTCTTACAAGTAGCTGATAAGCTCCTGATAGCTTATCTGGTAGATATCTTTACCATGCCATATCTTTGCCATCTCATTCTGTTCATAACAAAAAAATACAACCAAATTAAGAAAGAAGATCATTATCAAATATCTGTTAGGCAATTTGTGACACTTTTATTATAACTATTGGTTATAACTTATAATGGTTTAAGTAAATCGCCTCAAATCTGAAAGTAACAGCAATTATGCTTTATAATGTGTACCTGGGTCACAGCTTCAAGGCCCCTGGAGTCAGCACTGGTAGCGTATACAGTGGTGTCGCGCGAGCCTTGGCAGTCACATATACCTCCATGTCTTTCAAGTTCCCGGAGCATCACATCACGTGTGGCAAATTTATGGGTGGCCTGTAATATTAAGCATAAATAGTCCCAATAAAATATCTATATATACATATAAAACATAGTCAGGTTAGTTACATCATTAATAACTCAAGAACGGCTGGACCGTTTTTTATGATCTTTGATTTGTTGGATTTGTCTCCGCCCCAAATAGCAGAATAACTATTAAAACTTCGGTAAATTCACGAAAAAAAATAAGCTATGCGAGTTAAAATATAAAAATTTTACTACAAGTGAGGCACACCGACGACATCAACCATATATAAACTACCTAACAACTAGAATTGTTTTCTAACGAAATAAAACATAAAGGTCTTTTTTATAGATACCTTCTCTTTGTTCTTACAAACAGCTCCTGAGTTTATGAAGATCAAAAGCCTCAGAAAAAGCACTTTCCACACCTAATTACTAAATACATATTATACTAAACCAGATGTACTTAACACTTGGAATGATCATAACTTACAACTTTAGCAAGCATAATAAGATACTTTTAAGCATGTTAAATTAAGGGACAACCATGAGATAGTCAAAAGAGAGCCAGTGCCTTATCCCAACCATCTTTTAACATATTTTTGTGGTGTATTAGGTACTATGGATTATTGCAAACTAACAGCATTATTGGGAGATATCTACACAGCCAATAAAACTTAATATCAAACTACAAATAATGTGTACTTATTTTAAGTGATCATGCAACAAAACCTTAATTAAATAATGTTACATGAAGAGATGGTGTACTATTATATATATTTTAAACTGAGTACACCATTTAATTTTTTATTTAATTGATACTTGCTACTTACACCAAAACTTAGTTTTTCAAGAAAATGGCAAATACCATTTGGGTATGCAACTTCATATCTCGGACCAGAGTCAATTACCACTGAAATTAAATGTTTAAGATTAATAAAGGTACCAATAATTAATATGTTTGAAAGGTAGGGCCATGGACTTTACATTTTTCTTGACACTGAGCAAGATAAATATTTGGCTTGGGAATCAAGGAAGCCTAAATTATTTTATGGGTAAAAACTCCCAATTCAATGACCCAAAAATTTTGTGACTTTAAAAAACTTGGAACTATAATCAAAAACTGAATTGTTTATGAGGATTCCTTTACACTAGAAATTCTAATGGTAGTAGATTACAAGGTATCATATTTCACCCAAGCTTATTAATATGAAAAATTCACAATTTAGGCAATGTTTTTAAATCATTGTTTCTCAACCTTTTTAGTGTAGCAACACAATAAAAAGCAAAAAATTTAATTTAAAAAAAACTGGCCAAGTGCGAGTCGGACTCGCGCACCGAGGGTTCCGTACAAACTTATAGGTATGTAAATAGTTCGTCCATCACGGGAATCTTAACGATAAGATATGGATTGAGGGACAAACTTAACTTTGTCGTTGGAAAACTGTTGTCCTCATACATCGCATCTGTAACTATCTTTACTGTAAAATGTTCTGCGCACACGAGCATAATATTGCAATAAATATTTTCTTTTTTTTCGCACAATAGCACAATTTTATTTATTTACCTTATTTGAGGTTGGTGCCAATTAATCTAGACCTCTAAATTGTATGAGCACCCATACAACTCAGAGGGCTATCTTAATTGGCGTAAACTATGTATGTATGGGGACACCTTTAATTTTCAACTTTTTTATTTTTTGGAATTTTACCTTTATTTGTGCTGTAAGACGTTACTTTTTGGCAAATTTCGTGATTCTAGGTCAATGGCAACTACCACAAAAGTTTTCGACCAAAAACCTATAGGGTACTTCCGGTTGACCTAGAATTGTCAATTTTGGTTAAAAGTAAGGGCTTACAGCACAAGTAATGGGAAAATTCCGAAAAATAAAAAAAAGTTGAAAATAAAGGTAAATTTTGGTACTTACTACTAGTTTTCGCGAAAATCTAAATTTGCCCATATCTTTTTATCGTGTTGACTCAGGACCTTGATTTTTATACACGTAATATGGACTATCGACTTCAGTATCTCATATACTAATAATAATTTCAACTTGCTAAGCCACCCGTTCCTGAGAAAATCGGTGATGACACACGGACAGACGGACAAGATAGTGTTCTTATAAGGGTTCCTTTTTTTACCTTATGAGGTATGGAACCCTAAAAAGAACATAGTGACCCCCTCACTATAATATATTATTTTCTTAGATATTAAATCCTCTATTATCATCGCCATTATTTAAAATAAATACTTCATTAATAACAACTCTAGTTGTATATTTTGGACACATTGGCAACCCCCCCTAGGGGTCGCAACCCTCAGTTTGAGAAATGATGGTTTAGATTAATTAATGACCATGGACCTAGAAAAAAGGCGGACAGATGGCTGCTAAGAAACTATTGAAGCACCAAAATGGTGGCGGCGTAACTGTGTGTGTGGTTCGGAGCGTAATGACAGGCAGGCGGCTTAGTGTGGTGTGTCACACGTGACGACTGGCTCAATGACAAGATCACGTGGTTGGAAGGTAGCCTCAAGTGGTATACCGACGGGTCCAAATCAGGATCTGACGTAGGCTGTGGAGTTTATGGTGAGCGTCCAGAAATAGGCAAACAGCTAAATATGGGAAAATACGCCTCCATCTTCCAAGCAGAAGTTTACGCCATCTTAGAATGTGCTGATATTAATCTGCAGAAAAACTACGTCAACCATACAATCTACATTCACTCGGACAGTCAGGCAGCTCTTATGGCGCTGGCCTCCGATTCAATTAACTCTAAGCTAGTTAAAAATTGCATGGACTTACTCAACCACCTGGGTGAAAAGAACAGGGTCGTGTTGCGGTGGGTTCCTGGACATACAGGAATCGTTGGCAATGAAAAAGCTGACGAACTAGCCAAAGCCGGAGCTAAGGGGATCCCTTATGGCCCAGAGCCAATCTGTGGTGTACCTAAAAGCCTGGCAAAACTAACTATGAGGAACTTATATGTAAACTCATCTATCGATTCCTGGAATAAGGCTCCAGGAATGAACCACTCAAAGGCACTTGTAAATGCCTTTAACAAGAAGTCTACCCGGGAGATACTATCTCTAAGTAGAAACGGCATACGCATATTAGTAAGGGCCCTAACGGGACACTGTTTATTGAACAAGCACTTGTTCACTATCAGCGTTCAGAACACAAAGGCGTGCAGATTCTGCTCTGAGGCAGATGAAACACCAATACACCTCTTGTGTGAGTGCTATCCACTTATGCCTAAACGTAATACTCATCTGGGGAAACACCAATTACACCCAGATGAAGTAAAATCACTTCCTGTCAAGTATATAGTACAGTTTATTATAGCTGCAGGTCTTGGCAGTGAAATTTAATCTGTGTGGCGATCACAATAGATCTAATCTGGTCGCAGTGATACAAGCTCTGAAAAGACTTGAAATAGCCACCTAATCGAAATAATAATAATAATAGTGTGGTGTGAATGTGTGCGTGCTGGACGTGTATGCATTTAAGCAAGCTTGCTTACTGTGGGTGCTTCAGTAATTGTTTTATGAGGTGGCGTCTGCCTTTTTTTCTAGGTCCATGTTAATGACCTCAAAAAACTATCATTCTGTAAAAATTAAATAAATATAAATTATGAAATTAAATTACAAAGGTAATGATGTTTTTTTTCTTGTATAAACATTTATGGGTTTTTCACCAAAACATAAATGGATTTCTAACTATATCTTTTATCACTAGTACTTATATTCAGACAATATTTTTAATGAGGGAATATTAGTTGATATATTGTGTATTACTGCACATAATATGAAAACATATTGTGTAATTGGGATCCCTAATTTGTAATTAGTGTGTATACCTACTACTCTACCACTAGGAACAGCCAACATAGAGGTTCTGGCATCTTAGTTACAATCAAAACTAGCTACCTTAACTATGGTCCTTATCCTTATCCTCTATTAATATTTGAGTAAAAGTAATTAGGTAATATTAAATAAATAAAATAAAACATTGTTATTTTACCTCCAGCTGTACAAAACTGTCCAAATTTCTTTTCTGATGCAACTTTAAGACCATTGCTCAGTACTGTAACTTCTGTGAGGCTATCTTCAGATTGAGCAGAGGAGTACAACACAGGAGGCAAATTCGGCATAGCTTCAGACAATGGAGGTAGAGGAGTTATACTACCTTTAGATAATGGTTGTACTGTTTTGTCAATATCTTGACTAAATTTTCTTAACCCCCATTTAGGAGAAATAAATCTGCAAATATACCTAAGCATTATTCATTGTGTTTGATATTCTTCTCAATTATGAGTTATGAAGTTTCACTGAAATGATGAAACTATGGTGAAATATTAAAGAAATAAATAAATATTTGGGACATTATTCCTCACACACGGCCATCTGACCCCAAAATAAGCAGAGCTTGTACTATGGAAGCCAGATAACTGATATAATACATATACTACTTTTCTTTTGTAAATACATACATATATAGATAATTACACACAGACACAGGACAAACAGACAAGTTCATGCACACAAATGTTTGTCCTGGGTGGGAATCGAACCCACGACTTGCGGCGTGATAGATAAGGTATCTTACCAACCACGCCAACAAATTCAAAACAAGTTAGATGCCAACTCATACTACAAAACTGATGAATACGGAATTGTTTGTTTACTACGTTTCTCTGCCCCTGACTACTCTCTGACCAAACTTTCAACAGCATCCTCTGCATAAGTATAAAAAACATAGTTTATTCTGTCTCCTCCCCGCTCGCGATGGCCGAATAAACTTAATAATACTATGCAGGGTTGTACTGATGATTATTTAATAACATGTCTTTTTGTTTACAAGTAAATTATAATACTTACCCATTCTTCATAGAAAATAACCTAGTAAAAAGATATTTCACATCTGTAACGTGTGACATTCTTTCGTTACTGAAAACCAGTCTCAAAAACAATATTAAAATTTTAAGTATGGACTCAAAATAATTTCCTTTTGATTTTCTAAATAAAATCCAATAATTTCATACATACATTGATTGAACAAAATTTTATAACCATAAACAAACCAAACTACTGAAACCACCCACAGACTGGTACAGACACGACAGGCCCGACGACAGGGCCGCAATTATTTCCACGATTGTCTTATAAAACCATTATTAGTACTGGCAGCACCGAACACGTCATGATGGTCACTCACTGACCTCCATTATACAAGTACGCTGGACAGTATATTTCTTTTGAAATTACAGATGTTTTTTGTGCCAAATAAAGATGTGTAGGTCCAGATTACGTTTTAGCGTGTTGCATATCCAACTTCAGGTCGGACACGTATCCCCGGACCTGCGTAATGTTGTAAATTCGCGCTACTTCGGCACACCTCGGCGCGCGCTCGGTTTTGTAACAAATGATCTATGTTGTTCCGCTTGTTGCCGAACGATAGAGTGGGATGGCTGTATGGCCGGCCGGACTCTTGCTTGCAGTCTTGCGGTGTCGCGACGTATCGCGAATGTCATTTTTTAAATATTTGTATATAGAAACACCGAGAGTCTACCCGCCGTTGCCCGCTCAAACATCTTGTCAAGTTGTCTATGGTAAGTGAACCATAACCTTACTTTGAAAGTTACTGTGAGAAAAGACGCGTGCGAGAAATACACTGGACGATAGCTAAGTATTTTCGTATCTTGTTGATCCTAAGTATACTCTAAGTATTTGTTGTGCTAAGTATCTGTGTGTCTGAATAACTACCCATTGAAGTATTGTATATATATATTATACTGTATGTAACCTTTATATTCCCTAAGCAGTCCCATGTATCTGAAAGGTGGCCGACGCCCTTTGAGCACATGCTATGCATGTTTGAGATCATAGGGCTCGTATCTATACAGTAAACCAGGTCTGAAAGATGGCCCTCCGGAACTCATATCTATACTATCAGTCTGATCCGCGACGTAAGGCGTAGGCTTGGTCGCGACGTAAGGCGTATGCCTCCATGCGCCCAGGTATGTGGGTTTAAGAGCCATTGGGCTAGAGTACAGATACGTTACTATCCTCCCTCCGGAACTCATATCTATACTGTCAATCAGATCCGCGACGTAAGGCGTAGGCCTTGTCGCGACGTAAGGCGTATGCCTCCATGCGCCCAGGTATGTGGGTTTAAGAGCCATTGGGCTACAGTATAGATACGTTACTATCCAAGTCTTAAGCAATGTGGCACCTATAAATCAATCTGAACCTGAAACCCCTTAACTTTATTTATATATTATACATAATCTAATTCATGATGTTCTGGTTCTAGCAATCAAAGAGGTGACATAGTCACAGGGTGGGTCATGCTTTAGGCATGACCTATCCTTGCCCTAGGCACCGAGGCAGTCGGTGTCATTGGGCATTATAATCTACAGATGGTGCATTCAAACCGTGGAACCCACACATATAGCGAAGCAGATAATCTAGAGATATTGGAAGGAAGGTTGGAGGCAAGGAAGGCTTGAGGAAGGCAATAAGAGAATAACAGGTATGAAGTCTTGTTGATTTTTATTTTTATCACAATCGCTGCGCCTGCCATATATGGAATGAGCCAACAAGTAATGCTATCAACAAGCCGTATACTATGATATATCTACTGTATATAGTATATGGCCAGGTCGCCGCGACATGCGGGTTTAGCGCGCTTTTCGACATTATGTCATTTCATTGAATTTGGTTAGGATTGTTAAAGTTTTAATAGCTTACAAATGTCAATTTAACTTTTATGTTAAACAAATTTTATAAATCGCGATCGCAAACATGAATTCGTCAGTATGGTAGTTCCTTCCTTATAGCAGCGGAGCTGTCTAGTGTTCAATAGGGCCGATGGATATGCAGTTTCGGCAAGACCCATACAGGTCCGACGGACATGCAACCTGGATCCGTTTCCGCAGAGCCGGATTTGGATCAGGATCCGACTCCGCAAAAACCGCGGATCTACCCATCTTTAGTGCCAAATCAAAGCGCCCCTCTCGAGCGTCTCAGGTATTATTGTTGACATTTGTTGCAAATGTCAATAATAATCCGTCGTGTTGTTTTTGTGCGACTCTAAGGATTTACGCAAAAATCACGGATAAAACTACTTTGTGCACGTTTTAGTTATTTCGTGTTGTCTACGTGATATTTAAATCGTTTTGAGTATGATAGTTTGCGTATTTTTTAAAACTTGCTATCAAAAATGCAGCGGGATAACCTTTCACAAGTAAGTGAATTTCATGGCTATAAATTTGTTTAATTGCTTGTCTAAAGCTGCTATTACTATTTTGTTTTGTATAGTAAATATTTTTATTCATATTTAGGTAAAATAGGAGCTCCATTTTCAATAAATATGTAATGTAAACAAATAAATAGGGCTGTAATGTTTCATATCGATAGTGGGTCGATACATCCGATTTTGAATGTGTTTTACAATTAGTGTTTTCAACTATAAGACTTGATAATCTAAAAAAATGTTGTCGGATAAAAGATTCGATGAGCGATTTATTGCGCCCCGTATATTTTGTTGGGTTACGTTTTGTTCACTGATACTTTTATCCAAAATTATATGTAAAACAAACCTATAAACAATAACCGTTGAACTTAGCGACTTCGATTTTATTGTCATGGCATGCAATTATATATATTATTTCTTTATCAGGTTTCCGATTAACCCAGTAGAGCAGTTGTGGCTTTAAAATATGAAAATTAATAATTGGTCTCCTAGACCCAATGATCATATTTGTAGTAAACACTTTACCGAAGACTGTTTTGTGAAACATGCTTCACGTACTACTTTAAAAATGGCAGTGTACCTACATTTTTTTCTGGTGGGTATTGAAATATGGTCGATTTAAAATAAATTATTATAAGTATATCTTTGTGTTTTTTTTAGTATATACGTTTCCAAGTGATCTCATAAAATGTGAATGAATATTTTGCAGTTACAATAATATTACACCTTTACTCCTTTTTTTGAAGTAGATTACAAATAAATTATTGTAAGTAAATCTTTTTGTTTTTTTTTCAGTTTCAATAATATCGTACATGTCGAATTGATAATCTCTTTTTTGAAGTTGATTAAATATAAATTATTAAAAGTATTTTTTTGTGTTTCTTTTTCCAAGTAATCTACAGGAACATTTAACGAATGAGGGTTTAATCCATACCTAAGCCGGTGCCTAATTCATGATTTCATTGTCATGCCATTATATGCTATTTATACTATTATACCATCCATAGTTGCATACTATATATACTTTTTTACCATTGCCACTCGAAAAAGGTCATTTTATTCACCGATAACAGTGAATAAAACTCTTTTAGTCACTGAGTGAATAAAAACATTTTGAATTTGGAACAAGCACGAATATACGAATTATGTACAAATAAAACGTGCAGAAAGTATGTACTGGCTGGCTATATGGAGCTATAAAATTATTTAAAAATATTCTTTTATTACCGATATTAATTGTTTTTGTGTGTTTCATTACGCCAAATGACAAAGGATAATTAAAAATGTATCGTGCATAGCGAGACAGTAGTTCTAATACGTCACATGTCACCCCCTCCCGCACCACTCCACTACCACAGGACCTACTCAGTTATGTGCTATGCTTGTAATATTATTAATACGAAAGCAAGGATTATTTATTTGTTAGTGGATTACAATATTTAAAGATTTTGCGGACGAAATCGCAGGTACAAGTTATGTCGATAAATAAAAAAGAAAAACGTTTTTTTATCGATATAGACACTAAAATGTCCCGACTCTATTATTAGTTCCGTGAACGCTCACGATTGCTATCAGCGTCAAAATGGCGAAAATCAAATGGCTTCAAAAAAAGGTCGATGATATACTGTCCAGCGTACTTGTATAATGGAGGTCAGTGTGGTCACTATACCTCCGTTATTATAGGAAGAGCTATGACAGTTACGAAACATTCCATTCCAAGCAAATATTTTTTTGAAGTGAAACTTCTTTATCGACGCATGGGAGAAATTTTTGTAGCAAATCGTCACGTTTTTCGGTTACGCGCCATGTTGCTTTTATTATGTTTTCCCGTATTTTAGAAGACAAAGGGTTCTTGCTCATACAGCCTAGCCATTTATCTTATTTATCTTCTTAGTTTTGAATTAATGTCTGACATCTTAAAATATAAAGGTATGAAGTTAGCTAGTGAAAAACATTGGTTGCCATTTTATCGACGTATGGGAGAAATTTTGTAGCAAATCGTCACATACAGCCTAGCCATTTATCTTATTTATCTTCTTAGTTTTGAATTAATGTCTGACATCTTAAAATATAAAGGTATGAAGTTAGCTAGCGAAAAACATTGGTTGCCATCGTCACGTTTTTCGGTTACGCGCCATGTTGCTTTTATTATGTTTTCCCGTATTTTGGAAGGCAAAGGGTTCTAGCTCATACAGCCTAGCCATTTATCTTCTTAGTTTTGAATTATTTTAGCCACAATTTTTGCAACTTTTATATTATTATATTAGACAAGGTAAAGTAAAATTAAAGCAAAATAATAATATGTTATATTTCTATTTCATATCACTTGGTTTTACTCATCTACATAGTACTTATTTGTGTACGAACATTGCCTATGGAATCTTGTGGGGAGCACCTGCACGCACAATACACTTTTACAAATGGAATACCTCTCTATAGTGTACAATTTTGGGTTCAAGTTAAAAATTATAAAAATGCAATCGGTGAATCAGTATTTCATGATTTGGGTGATTTGGTTTTGATGGCTTTATCTCTACCTAACTCAAATACTGAGGTGGAATGGAAAGATTATTTAGCACTAGCTTCCGCCCGCGTTCCCGAGAGATTTTATGTTTTGATAAAAAGTAGCCTGTGTTAATCCAGGACGTCAGCTACTTCCATACCAAATGTCATCAAAATTGGTCGTGTCGTTTGAGCATGAAGAAGTACTGTAGCATCGATGTAGTATCCCAAATAACGGGGCTTTCCCGTATCAGTTGTATGAAATACAATGAATTTTTTTCATCCCACTCCATTAAAATGATAAACCACAACAACAATACACACACTATCAAAAATATCCGACGAGATATGTCTCTGCGAGCACTAATATGAAATGAATTACATTGTCCCTGTTGTGAATGTTATCCACTTCATTCGGCAAACACAAACAGCGAACAAAACAGTTAGGCCGCGCCCTAAATAACGTGACCTTCGTTATGCAAACACGTTTGTGTTAGCAAAATACGATAAACATGGCATAGCGGACCCGCCTTTTACTCTTTACGTGTTAGAAAACATGTGTTATGTGTTAGCAAACATGGCGCAGTGGATCCAGCTTTATGGCGAATTTGACAAAGAGTCAGTGGCAACACACACTATTTTGTAAGAAACTATTCATCCGACTCCTACTCTATTCCTTCCTATTACAAGTTTGTTATTTTATTTTTTTTAAATTTTATTCTAACCAAAGAGTATAATAATATATTGGGAATCCAACCTATTTTTAAAGTTTTGCGAGTTATGTTTATCTTGTTTTGTTGCAATCGAAAGTATCGAAACAGTTATGTATTAGCATAATGGTACCAGGAATAATGAAATAAATGTAAGTTGACATGTTTTATACATGAATATATATATATATTATATTTTTATCACGACTGAAGTCGGTTTTAATAAATACCTCGTCCCGTGACCCACAGGAAAAAAGGTATTTATGTCCCCTTTTTATATTCATTATATTATACATATTATATATATATATATATATATATTATGTTTATTTATTTTTTATTATTATATAATATAATATTATATTATTATAAAGTACCAACTATATAAGTAAACCGCCACTAAAACTCTTTGTTTGACCATTCACGAATGCCTTCATTTCCCATGAGTAGCATTATTCAAATTCCGCATAAAATTGCTTTGCTTAGCATAATTTTAAATTCGACTATCAAGCTCTTACCGAGTTGATGTAAAATCTTATTCAGTTTTGTTTCAGGTTTATTTTGTTTTTCAATTGTACTTAAAGATGACTTTTAAGTTAGCCAAAATAGTATCAAAGAAATTAGCCACGTCGGCCTATATAAGAGTTCCTCAAGTGTGCATTGTGGGAGCTGGACCGGCAGGATTTTATGCAGCAATGCATTTGATTAAAAACCTTCCAAGCCTAAATATTGACATCATTGAAAAACTTCCAGTACCTTTTGGTCTGATAAGGTATTTTATTTTCATCAAATATCTAATTGCTTAGTTAATACTAGACCTCGGACTAGTAGCAAATTTTTTTTCATTCTTCCCACCTCAGATTACCTCTAAAACCACTTTGTTATTGATCTGTTAGGTTGTCTATTATTTATAGATACAATGTGTATTTGTCTTTATATTAGGTATGGAGTGGCTCCAGATCATCCAGAAGTCAAAAATGTTATCAACCAGTTCACTAAGGTTGCACAACAACCCAATGTAAATTTTTATGGTAATATTACTTTGGGCAAAGATATTCATGTGCGCCAGTTGCGACAACATTATGATGCTGTTCTATTGGTATGTAATTGTTTTTTTTACTAAGCTTTAAAACATTTATTAAAAGTGCTACCCTGGCAACAATAGTTGTTTGGAATTTTGTTAACCCATATACTAAAACTTATCTATTTCTTGTTTAAACAAGAAATTGCATACACGGGACCAATTGATTGCAAACTCACAGCAGTACAATATTTTAACTAAGTGTCCGATTATTAAATTATAATGTTTTGTTGAAGAGGAAAGAACCTTTTGGGACATTATTCCTCACACACGGCCATCTGACCCCAAACTAAGCAGAGCTTGTACTATGGAAGCCAGATAACTGATATACTACTACTGATGTCTGTTTGACATTAACATGACATGACACAATGAATTCTATGTTTGTTCATTTTAATGAAAGTTTCCTATAATATTTTAATCCAGAGTTTATTCTATCTGTGTACCAAATTTAATCCAAATCCATTCTGTAGCTTTTGTGTGAAAGAGTAACAAACATCCTGACCTTTATCTACCCATCCTCTCAATCTTTCACATCTACACTAATAGTTTTTTGGTTTGGTTAAAGGCGCTAATCTCTGGAACGACCTACCAGCCTACCAGTCGGATTTGTAAAAATCTTTTTTGCATTTGATAGCCCAATTCTTGAAGAAGTTATAGGCTACTTTTTATGCAAGGAATGTACAGCTAGTTTATTATAAAAAATAATAGTAATAAAAAAAGGAATATCAATAAAAATGTAAATGGCACTAGAACAAACACCTAAGAACAGAGATTCCACAATTTTGTTCTATTTTCCATATCAATACCTACTTCTGTTTTATCTAAAAATATTTAAATATTTCGCTCGAAATTTTCGTACTACATAACATTTTCTGCTTAGTTTGGGGTCGTTGGCCGCATGTGAGGAATAATGTCCCAGAATATTTATTTATTTTCTACTGAGGTATATAAACTTATGAAATCCCCTGAACATAATGTCCTGGTGCGGACCCTTAACTATTGTTCCTACTATTTGTTACATTCTTTAACCAAATTGTATTTATTTATTTACAGACATATGGAGCTGAAGAGGATAAGATACTAGGCGTTGAAAATGAAAATACAAGTAATGTTATTGCTGCTCGAAGTTTTGTTGGGTGGTATAATGGCCTACCCAGTGAAAAGGAATTAAAAGTATGTCCAAATTCTTCTTCTTATCATGGGTAAGGCTACCCATAACCCATGTTTGATCACAATCCCACAATGGTGATGACGTGGCCAAAATTGGCAAGCACATAAAGCCTAGAAGTTCTAAAAATGGATTAGTCAGTCAATATTGTGTGATTATAAAAAATTGCTACAAGTACCTATGTATGTACATTCATTATAATTAATTATTACAGATAGATTTATCTAGTCGTACTGCCGCCATTCTCGGGCAAGGTAATGTCGCCTTGGATATCGCAAGAATACTTACTGCACCCATTGATGAACTAAGAAAAACGGATATCACTGAGCATGCTCTAAGCGCCTTAGCTGAATCTAATGTGAGAGAGTTGTATTTGGTTGGCAGAAGAGGTCCATTACAAGTTGCTTTTACTATAAAAGAACTTAGAGAACAACTCAAATTGAAAACTTGCAAGACAATATGGAGAAAAGAAGATTTTCTTAATGTTGACAAAGTTGTTTCTGATTTGGCTCGTCCTAGAAAGAGGTTGACTGAACTCATGTTAAAATCGGTAAATGAACCCCTAGAATACAATAATGATAATTCGGATATAAAATATTTAAAACCTATATTTTTTACGAGTCCAAATAAATTTCTAGTTAATAGTGAAAAACAGTTAACAGGGATTGAACTAGTTCATAACAAATTGGAAGATGATAAGTGTATTCCTACTGATGAAAGGGAGACTTTAAATTGTAATTTAGCTTTTAGAAGTATAGGATATAAAAGTATCAATGTAGATAAAGATCTTGTGTTTAGTAATGGATTAATTGCAAATAACCAAGGCATTGTAGAGGATAATAACAAAGAGTTAGGAAAGTTGTATGTGGCTGGGTGGTTGGGCACGGGACCAGTCGGTGTTATATTACATACAATGGGCAATGCATTTCATGTTGCTAAATTGATGTGTGATGATTTGAGAAGTTTGAACGGAAAAACCAGAGCTGGTTTTGAAGAAGTCAATAAGATAATTTTAAGGAGTAACAATACAGTAGTAGATTGGGCAGGCTGGGAAAAAATTGACAAATATGAAACTGAACAAGGTAAAATAAAAGGAAAGCCTCGTGAAAAAATATGTTCTGTTGATAAAATGTTAGAAATTGCTGCTATATAGAGCACCTACTTAGGTAAGTAAATAATATTACAATCATATCATTTGGTAGAAATGCCTAACGGTAATCGTATCGCCGAAAATAGTTATGTTAATTAGATTTAATCTAGGTAGGTAAGTACTAAGTTAAATTTATAATTTTTTAAGAACTGAATCGTTACAGTAAATTGATGACAGAAAAAATAACGTTTGTATGTTACGGTGGACGGGGACTGTGGCCAACATAATTCAACAAACAACAAATAATTTTTCGTCCAAGCCAAATACACATACTTAAAACGAATCGAATTACTCGTCCGTCCGTTCTGTAGACCTACTATCAACTTTTACTAAACGATTCATTTCCGACGCAAATCAATCTAGGTTCCTAAACAGAACCGCTAAAATTCGTACCATGAAACGTCTTCAAAAAAATCGCATATGGTTCGCATACTGAGGAATGAATGAACGACATTGTCTCTGATCCGCGTTTTGCTAGAAAGTGATGACGCTACACAGACATCACATAAGTCCGTCTCTTTTACTCGAACCGTATGCGATACGTTTTGAAACCTAATTATGAGTTTGCGGTAAGTTACGGTTTTTTTTTATGACATTTTTACCATAAAACAAGTGATTTAATTACGTCTCACACTTTTAAATTATACTTTATTTTATTAACTTAGCCATCGATGATCAAGAGGACTCAATATTATTGATTTTAAAACAAATAAGAATGTTGACTTGTCGTAAAAAATAAAAAAATCTAACACGAGCTAAGAACGTAACCCTTGTCCAAATATACGATCGGATACATGCACAAGTGTACATACTTATGTTTTGTGATATTTTTTTAAAAGTGGTAATGTTGAATGATTATAATATAAAGGTTAATATTCTAAACGTATTTTTTATAGTTATTCTTATTAAACTTGGAATAACATTAAATAAATATTTCAAAATTTACTGTTTAGATTTCTATATCGATAAAACTGCAGCAAAGTATCCGAATATACGCGGTAATGTTTGGAATATCAGCGAGTGAGTTTAATTAATTTAGTATGAATTCAAAAAATATGAATTTGTCTCATCTAAAAGAAAAACTATAAATCATATTCATTTATTTTTTTAAACATTATTTAATAATACGAAATACCTTCAATTTCGTAATTTATCACTTTTTTGCAACTTATCTAGAAAACAATTCAGTTTAGGCAAGATATTTGTAACTTTATTTGGTCTGCTTACTTTGACAGTTTAGCGGTCCAGATTAGGTTGATATTTGCCGTCATGGTACGAAAAATGAATGAACGAAATCACTAATCGAACCAATTGCGAACCATTGACGAAAATGATGTCAGTTGGATCGCTATAACGATGTCATGGTACGAAATAGCGATACAACTCAGTTTAGGTCGTCATTTGAATTGCAATAAGAGTTGATTGTCAGCCCCTTGGTTGACAGTTCGCCAAATGTACTCTGCAAAGAGAATATAACCACTACGTGGTACTCTGTACAGTTCGCGCGCTTGTGTTTAGACGACCAGATGGTGTGGCTAGTATATTTGCGTGTTTGCTTATTTGTATTCTTTGATGCGCCTTGAAAAACTGACAGACTTGAGGTAAGGCGTGTTGTTATTTTCTATATTTGCCAAATAGGCAAATAAAGGTGGACGCGCACCTAGACGCACCGCCAAGTGACTATATAATATTAACACCTATAAAAAAACTGTACTGAAATAACGCATGATTTCCGTTATATATTTTTTTATACATTCCAGTTAGGGTTGTCACTTCTCTTTCAGTAGTATTCAGTAAATACTAAATACCAGATTTTTATATCATATAAATAGTATATTCACTGCGCAGCGTAGATATAACTATTTTAACTGATTCTTCAAGGAACATTAACACTGCAGCAGAACGGTTATGTCAGCATTATTTTGTTGTATTAAGCCAATACCTTAAAGTATAAATATAATAGAGTGCGTGTATCGCTCAGTTCACCCAGTACTATCGTAGGCAGGATGAGCTATAGATACTTACTTATATTGATAAACATGTGACGGATAGGGAAGGACTTATCGATAACCGCTATATAATAATATGTTGCGCCTACCTATTAAGTTCTGGGAAACATACCAATCGCATGTAATTATGAAATAAAATTATGCAAAAACAAAAATACACATTTTTAAACATTTTGAGGTTACTTAGTGCCTGTTTGATATAGCGGTTTTTATGGTTTTCTTCAGGTTAGTTCAATAATATGTCGAATTGACAACCTTTTTTTGAAGTTGGTTAAAAATACTCTCGTCGGTTCTCACTTGGTAACGTGCGTTCTACCTATATTATATTTCTATGGCCAATAACCATCTATGATGTCTATAGAAGAAGATCCATGGCGCTGCTTTGCTTTAGCAGGAGCTGACCCGTTCTGCTGGGGATATCCTGCCGGGCTTCGACCTGGGGGCTTAATGCAAGAAGTGCATGAGGGCGCCAACCTTCATGTTTGTCGGCGAGTGGCAAATGCCGGATTCTGTTTGCTTTCCGCAACTATGTTCATTAGAAAAACTCTCTCAACTTGAAATTGGATGGGGTGCGCAGCCGGAACTACGGGTCCGGCTGTTAGGCCTAGGGTACCACGGGCGCCGGGGATGCCCTCTGCCTAAAGGAAACTTTTGGTGGACCCCGGCTTGGAGTCGGATTCGTGGTGGCTAGTGGTGAGTTGCAGAGGAGGGGCATGTTCGTCTGCTCGGTACCTGTGACCGTGCGTCCCTCTTCGCGCGCAACGAGTATCTGTATTCACTGGTCTAAGGCGTAGGGCCGCTTAGTGTTCAGATGCGGGGTCGGTGAGTGTGGAGTAATCCGCATTCGAAAGTTCCTGAAACCATATGAAAGTTTTAATAGTAGAATAGGATATTACTATTTTTATTTTAAGTTTTTACTAAGTTGACACACGCAAAACCCCGCACTACGCACTACTACGGCGCGAAGTGAACTTTCTACTGGTCATAGTTTTTAAAATTTCTACTAAGACTGAATGAGTATTGTCCACAAATCGGAAGGTTACTTCACTCTCAATCCATTCAAATAAGATTCAAGCTAAATAAAACCATATCTTGATGGAAATAAAATAAAAACACGCTTGACGTCTTGCACAATACGGGTGGCACCAATAGGTGCCACCGGTATACGGCGGGTACAGACTTGCCGGCAGCAATTGGTGCCACCGGTAAACGGGAGGAATGTTTTAGGGAATTTTATCCCTAAAATTCCCTAAAACATTCTCAAAATTCCTTGGTTTTTTTAAATGTGTTTAGTAGAATTTAGCCATACTTGTCCGTTGTTTAATCCCAGGGGGGCTAATCAGATCCTAATGTCAAACCCGAAACATACGTTGCCAGCAATTTTTTGATAGGGATTTATCTGTCCTTTTTTGTACTGTTTTTTACGGTTTATCGTTTTTTAATTGTAAATAATTTCGTTGTGTAAGTAAATATAATACGTTTTTATATTTTAATAAATATTTATAATTTTACATTAATAAAATTATATGATATAATGTAAAGTGGTTCTAGAACATTATATTAATTTTTCATGCACTGCCTTTATAATTGCCAAACTCAAAAAAATATTTTAAGCTATTTTCTTTTACATTTGTACCTTTGTAATCCGATGTATTCTATTTATAATAGTTATAGTTGAATTTATCAAGTTAATTATTTGCTGAAAATGTTGTTGAGTTTTTATATTGTTATGTTTTATTTAGTTGTGTTCATTTGTTAACGTTATTATTTACGTTTTGCATATGTCAAATTGCTTTCAAGGAATAAATTACATTATTTAAAAACTATGCCTACAAATATTTTTTGATTCGTATCGGTTGCGATATAACACTATTTAAGAAATAATTAAAACTAAAACGTGCGTGCGTAGTGATTATTAGAATTTATTTATTTCTATATTGTTTTTGGCTTCCGTCTTTGTATGGTTCACATTTTTTTCTTCTCATTAACAAACTTCGCGGTAGTGATTATTATATATGTACTGTTTGGTTGGAAAAAACATGCAACACTCGAAATGTCAAACTACTAACTATCTGCTCCAGTGTTGTCAGAAGGTTACATTTTTTACATTTTTCGTAACTTTTGACCCCTCGCGTAACATGTAAGTATTTTTTATTTTTAAGGCAATTTTCGTAACTTTGGAGAACGAGATTTGTAATACTAGATTTTTATTGCAAACAGGTAACGAACGCATCCAAATTGAACGCACCTTAAACTGGCTCGTCTAAAAGGTATTTCACTCCATATCACACTCAAAGACCGTTTTGAATGGATCGCGCCATGACAAAATGAAACGTATCCTTGGTACGTAACGGATGGATTAAAACGATTTGGGACAATCTCTTTTCAAAGACCACCAGTAATCTGCCATCATGTGACAATCCCATCGAAATACGAGCACATTGAGAACTTTCATGAATATATTCGTAATCTGGTCACTTGAAAACGTAAAAAATTACGATGATATCCAGGGCAACAAAAATATATTTTTTTTGTAGATCTGTGTAATGATACGATAATATGAGCGAGCAATACTTTTAGGTGTTTAAATATTTTTTGACTCTTTGACCGAAATTAATCAAAGTTCCGTAAAAGATTTAGAACCGTCAAGGCTCGACAAGCCCTATTATGCTATGTACTACCCATTTGTCCACCAAGTACCTTTTTCAGAAACCTCGGGCCTTCCTGACATCAATTTGCCTCCGACCTCCGAACTCTTCTTCTTCTTCTTCTTCTTGATAGAATGGCGACTGAAGCCAATAGCACAATTCCGCCAATGTCACGTTAGTTACCTCCGAACTCAAAAACATGTAAATTAAAAGAAATACAATAATGTAACTTTGCAGTAAAAATGTTACATTTCAGGAATCGAAACGTAACTAACGACTCAAGGGTCCTCGCAACACTGATCTGCCCTGGGATTCATTCTGGGAAAACTGACTTTAAAATAAAAAAGTAATTGTTTGTTTCGGGAAGACTCTTATTTTACTAAAATGAGTTGTAGTAGTGTAATTAGAATTGGCGATTATATTATCATTCAAAGACATAACTACAGGAAACTACATAAATATAATAAGTCAAATTCGTGCATCAGTTTGGGACGGGATACAATTAACCTAAATGGTATAGAAGGCTGTCGATATTTTTCAGTATTCAAAACATTACCTAGAAATAAAAAGACTAGAGATTATCATGTTGAGCTAACTAATGAAGCAGAATATCTCAAGGATCAAATAGATGTTAAAACATCTGGAAATGATAACAGGAATATATTTGATGATGGACATTCTCAGAAGTTAACAGCGGCTGAAATTGAAACACTGAAGTCAAATGGTAATAAAGCATCGGATATTGTTGAAACTTTGATAACCAATTCAAATACATTTCACAATAAAACTGAATACTCACAAGAGAAATATCTTAAGAAGAAAGAAAAAAAATACTTTGAGTACATTCAAATTCTTAAACCTAACCTAAGAATTATAGCAGAGATAATGTACAAACTTGATCCCAGTAAAATTCAACATTTGCGCATTGATACATTGTCTCAAATAATTTCATTAGCAAATATGCATTCAGAAGGAAATCACTTGTTGTATGATTCTGGTTCAAATGGTCTGGTTGCTGCAGCTTTGTTGAGTGTGATCGGACACCAGAGTAATGGAAAGTTGATACATATGCACCCTGGAAATATGTCTCAAAAACAAGCACTATTAGCTATGAACTTTAATGAAGAGCAAATTAACAGGTGTATCTCTGTGAATGTATACTCTGCATTGAGACAGTATTATCAGGGTTGTGATATCAATTGCATTGAAAATGTTGTAGGCGAAAACATTACTGTACATAACCCTCTTAAAAGGAAAATGGATGAATATCATGGACATGAAAGCAAAATATCTAAATGTGTTAATTCGCAAGAAAATGTTGTAAGCCAATTTGGTGATGATTTTGATACTGATAAAAGAACACAGCTCAAAAAGCCTAAATGGCACTTTGATAATATAGCTGCTTCAGAGCTTTTCAGTAGCAAACTAGATTCATTAGTTATAACTTGTAAGGAAGACCCTGAAAATATATTCAAAGAATTGATGGTATTTGTCAAACCCGGCAGGCCATTTGTTATATATCACAGTGGTGTTGAGCCACTTCAGCATTTGTATATGGTTCTGAAATCAGAGAGTAATGTAGCTGCTCTTAGATTGTCATGCAATTGGATGCGGAATTATCAGGTATGTGTGAATGTTCAATTATTTTATATCTTTATCATGATAATAATTCTCTTCTATACTACAATAAAATAATCACAATGATTTCAAAGGTTCAGCATAATAATACTATTTATTGTTGAAGATTAGTCATAAAATCCATTCTGTTTTGGTTAGGTAACTTTTTACAAAACTTGAAAACTACTTCTTAATATCTTCAAATCCATATAGATGGCTATAATTAATTGTATTATCTCCAAATGGTGCTTATGTAATCTTGATTGATTAAGAACTTGACACTCCAGTTAACTAAAACTCATCAAGATAATATATCCTACCATGTAGAATTGTAGAGCAATATTTTTTATTTTATTAGGTAGCTATTTAATACAAAATTAAGAATGAAATACTTTAGATATACCTACTACAAAAACAGTTTGAAATATATTTATTTGCAAAACTTACATGCTAAAGTTATTACATATAAGTTTGTTTTTTATGTTACTGGGGAACCCTTAAAAATATTTTATAGTCGGCTATAAATAAACCATTGCAAGTACAGCTTCCATCTAATCTACACAAAACAAACCATCCTGGTCCTACACCATGTCATTTTGGGAGTCATTATTCTCAATTTAAGTCTTCTAAATTTACTTTTTTAGAAAATGGAGTACCTGATACAAATCCTTTTCAGCTTTCGAATTAGTTGGGACAGAGAGAAGTTTGAGAAAATTGCTGGACATACATAAAAAAAAACATTTGTGTCACATAACATAAGCCTGTGTATGGCCACCCTAAGTCCACTTTTTATTAGAATAGTATGGTGCCCCCACAGTAGGACCATACCATACTTACATCATGGTACAACAATATACTGGTACGCGCGCCTGGTATGGCATTCCGAGATACGGTGGGCATGTAGGTGACACTAGACTACGTCATCTCCGCTATCAACGATTCTCAAACTATTGTTTAGGGAGATGTTATGGGAAAAAAATGAAAAAAGATTAACTTACATTTTATAATTTTATTGATTTCCAGTTCAATACGAAATGTTTGACACTTTATATAATTTTCTTTTACACTTTTTTTGCTGTAGATTATATGCAGTATTTCTATTTAACTCTTTTAATCTTATATAGGTCCCTGTTCTTACCAAGCAAAGTATAACCGATTAATCTATTTGATGATATCGATCTTTAACTTTATTGACTGGAGATAAAAAAATTGTCCAGATTTTTTTTTAAATTCTTGAAATTCATTGACTGTCCTTTTTAATTGCATCCACCATCTTTTACACTTCTACTCTTACAGTTCCGAATGGAACAACCAACCATTTTAATGAGTAGTCGTTGCTATAATAATAATAGGGCAGCTTGTGGCGAGCTGTTGGTGAGTAGCGACACCACGGACCCGAGACCTCCCGGGGGCGGCACCTATGCCCCCACCTACGGCTTGCCTTCACTGACCGGCTGTAGTGGAGCGCGAGAGCTATATGCTCGAAAGGGTGGAAGTGCTCAATCTGCGTAATAACGGGAAAACCCGCTGACGAGCCTTCTCGCGATGGTGAAACCGGTGCACACCTTTCTACACCCTTAGCTGCTGACACCAATGTTGCTCCCTCTGTCACCTTGGTTTTGGTGACTTTTTTTGGGGGCCCATTCAGTTGGTGGCGAGTCACCGTCTGCCAGAATTATCAAATATATATGTATAACGAACATCATCAAAGATTGAGACATTTGATTTGGCAGGCGTTCCGTTGTCTCAGTCAATAGGCCAACAACCAGTCCAGCAAGTTCCCCCCCATAGACCCAGTATAGTTCCCTGTTTTCTGTAATAGTCCTTGCACTTAGCGGGTGCTGTCTTTACCTGTATCTCTTCAATAGTGCAGACAGAGATAGTATCGCTAGGTGTACACATCCCAACACATTAACATATCTTAAAGGGGCCTCTATGTGTTGGATCTGTATCCCCACGCACGCCTTTAAAAAAGACCGGTCCTCGCGCCGTGATGTCAGAAAGATACATTATAATAATAATACTTTATTTCAGATTATAGAACCCATTTTGTTAGTAACAATATTCTTATAGACTAGTGTTAGTAATACTTAAAAACTACCACAACAAAACATATAAAAAGAAAGTAAACTCAACAATCAATCACTACTGCACCATTCCATGACTATTGGCGCAGCAATGACTGATGTAACTACAGTCCAGCCGACTAGCGATCATGCTAAGGATTCTGTTGGCGCTGCCACGTACCCTACGCACCAGGGATGTGCTTCTTTTACGCATCGTAGCGTAAAAGCAGTCTACGCGAAGTTCAGCAAACATCCCTGATGCACTACAGAATCGCCGCAGCCCCATCAGCACCCTGCACGCATTATAATATTGGACTCAGAGGGCACCGTAAGACTTTTGAGTATAGTCGGCCCACAGGCTGCACGTGTAGAATGATGTACAGTATGACCTAAATAGTGTAATTTTGACTTCCGTCGAACAACGTGCAAACCTGCGACCTATCATGTTCGCCTGCACTGCCAGCGCCCTCCGTTCCCTCTCGATGTCATCATTGTCCTTGAGGTCAGAGGTCAGTATATGTCCTAAGTACATAAATTTAGACACCCCACGCAAAGCTGTACCATTAAGCGTTATGTTGGGAAACACGTTACCTGTACCGTTTCCACTGGCCTCAAAGACCATGACTTCACTTTTGAGTGGATTATATTCATAAAAGTTTGGGAATCACTGTGTACACTGGAACTGAGCAAGAGCGAAATATGCAATGTAAATACGTTCGACAAAGACGAAACTATACACGACACGACATAATGGCGGAATCAATGACAGCAGCCCGTTGAAGCTTCCCGTTTCTGTGTAGCCAGTAGTTTAAAATCATAACTCCAACTTCCAGTCTGACCTGTGCAAATCCTATTAGTCCATGAGACTTTTTCATCAAAATTACGTTAATTCATGACTTGTTTCGTTTTTATGACAAACAAAATAACAGAAAAAATGTATTATATTTTTTTAACAGAATGACGAAAAAAAAATATTTCCTCGATTACTTTTTTGTTGTAATAAAATGGCAACTGGATAGTGACGTAGGCAAGTGTCACTCCCGGAATGCGACTGCGAGACCTTGTTTTCTTGGATCATGAAAAACATACAATAAATATAAGTAGGTCCTATATAGGTAGGTTTAAACATCAATAATCTGATCATCATCTTAACTCACGTCGAAGAAAATCATTGTGTGATTTAGAGCGGCTAGTTGGCACCCGCGCTTCGTTTAAGACGGACATGCGGAGGAGTGAGCTTTAAATTTACCAAATCAGCAGCGTGTGAGCAATGCCCGCTGAAAAGTTCTGTTGCAATTAACAAGACATGTACCGGTAAATACCCTATTTGTATAATAAAGCCGACCAAAATTATTATAATAAGACTTCGAATGATGAGGGCATAGAATTATTACCTATAGAAACCGAGCACGTCTGTCCGATTTAGAATTCAATGTGTAGCGCTTTAAAATCCGGCCAACCGGCGACGTGTCGTAACAAGCCCAGTATAGGGTTCCGTTGTTAGTATGATGTGGTACAATCTTAAGCCTAAAACTATACTTGTTTGCCTTGTTAGACCATAATCTCACTATGGTAAATGATGATGTGGCCGAAGGTGGTAAGCCAACAAAGCCTGGAAGGAACTGGCTTTCAAGTGCAACTCGGAACACACCGGTAGGTGTTTGGCGACAGATGGTTAGTAGCCAGATGGCCAGCCGGTCGGGTACTATAATGTACTCTACCACATCCATTCCTCACGATGTTTCCCTTCACCGAAACCACTAGCACATTGTAGGACTCACGACCTTCGCAGCGGCATCCGACGTCACTACAAATGTAATCTGAATAAATTTCTTGTTTTTGTTATATTTTTTTCGTGGCGTGTGCATGAATAAAACCCTCTACGCGTGGAACGTTAATAGAGGTAAGTTTAAAGCCTCACAAAGCTAATAAAAGTGGTGTCAAATTAAAAAATAAAATATGTATTGGAAATTTCAAATCTCACACTTTAAAATAACGTAAAATATATTTCATTTATTGCTTTTCTGATGACTAAAAAAAAATATTTCTTTTCTGATAAATTCTGCAAGAACACTGATTTTAGGGAGACTGGAGCCTTAATAAGTAGTAAGTATAATATGTTTTAAAATAATACAAATATTATTTTCAGGTCTTACCAGAAAGAACACATCCTGAAGTTATGATGAATGGATCAAGTGGATTTTTATTAACTGGTTATATATTAAAATAGAATTAAGACTGTATATTTACTTTATAAATAAATAGGTTTTCTGTAACAATTTATACAGGTGTCCCATTCTGTTTGCTGCTTTAAAATAATGTGCTAGCTAATGGTTGGGCAATAGAATTTACTCCATATTATTTAAGTTAACTGAGCGCATGGCGTGGGCCAGTGACCTGTTTCTTCTGGAAAGATAAAATTATAGAAAAAATCCATTAAATATATAAGCCTAATTTCTCAGCGGCAAACTTAGAATGGGCATATTGTACATAGTTTTATTCATTGATAGATATAGTTCGCTCGGATGAGTCACAAATACACCTGCTTTTCCGTACAAATGAGGTTTCGTGTGACCCTTTTCAATGGACCGCATTTACGCGCAAGTTATGCAGTCTACTACTAATATAATATTATGTACTATGCGCTCGGACAACGAAAAAAAACGAAGTAATTTTTTGATTAGGATAAAATAGATTCTATCCGAAGTATTTTTGTCTTCTATATTGGTCAACACCTTGTACTTTTACTCCTTACCAGCCTCGAAACCGAAATCTGAGCTTGAGAAGACATCACCTGGCGGCGCATTACTTGTAGATGATTAAGTACAAACAAAAAATAATTACGTGCGGCACGCTCGACGAGTACGGTGGCATCGGCATCTCAAAATTCTTAGACAATTAAAAAATAAGACTCAAACAGCGTATTGGTCACTTTTTACTTTCTGTTACTGGAATAATGATGACAAAAATAAAATCAAGTTAAGAAGCAATGGTAATAAATGGCCTTATCCCTATTAGCAATTTATATTACAGTACAAAAACTATGATTAAGCTTGCTTCCTACACTTGTAAAAATTATACAGACGATTTTTTTCAGGCTGGTATGGGTAAATCCTAAACTGTAGGACAAAGAGAATAATGCTGAAAGGAGCCTTTGGCTCAATGAAAATAAATAAAACATTTCACTAAGTTGATATAAGGATACTTAAAAAATATGTATTATTTATTTGTTTGTTTGGATTCCAACACATTTCAAACTAAATCGTTTATTCAATAGTTGGGTGATGAAAAAATGATTTTTCGAAACCTAAACCTTGAGAAAACCTCATATGAACCTTGTTCCACAACCCCAAGAATTTTTGTTATTGATTCACACTAGTTTTGTTTTATTTTGTTGATAGCCAAAAATTCACGATTTACACGATGGCGGATGAGGTATGATAATTACGCAACATGCTCTTTGAAAGTGAAGTCATTTTAACATTTTGAATGCCTTGAATTTTTTTTTTCCAAAATTAGCCTCTTAGTTCCTTCATTTTCTCTATTTCTTATAGTTTATATTTCTCCATACTGGCTAAAAAAACATAACCTGTATATTCATTGAAATATTAAATAAGATATATTACTCATATATTACAGAATATTATCGTAAAATAAAAACATTTCTTTATAAATATTATAATAAAACACCTTTAAACCTAAATATTTAATCTAAAACTGATAGGCTATGAGAAAAAAATACCTTAGAGATCTTTGATAAATTGTCCAAGAATTTAGTATCTATGAGAAACATAACATACAATACAACTTAAACCCGGGGAAATCGAGAATCAGTAGAAAAATAGTAAAGCAGCGATCTGTCTGTTGGAATATATGTAGATTTATGCGTGTGGCTGCAGTTAAAGTGGCAACAACTTCAAGCTCGATGTCAACTTAGTACCATTAATTTAATTATTATAACGAGTCAAGCCGAAAGTCTACGGTATACGTCATCAAAAGTTGCATTGAAAATCATAATTTTCATAGTCCAACAACTCACTTTATAAATATCTATTCCGAATCACCGTTCTTCCGACGATTATATCGATCGGTTTAATTAATCCGGCGAAACCTGAGTCACATCGAACGCGAATACAGACGAGTTGCGTAGTAGGTATATTTTATAAAATAACTTTGGTATGTTAACATATAGTGCGGCGTATATCTGTGCGGGAAGCAACACTGTACTGTGACCACTGGGCGCTGGGGCCGGCCACGGCGAAGCCTGGCGGGGCGAAGCCTGGCGGGGCGGGGCCTGGAGGGGCGAAGCCTGGCGGGGCGGGGCCTGGCCGGGCGGGGCCGGCCGCGGCCGAGACGGGCCGCTAGGACGAGTCCTCGTCATACCACGTGCGGAAGTCGCAGCTCTCGTCGTAATCATCCTGTCATATACGCATCACATTACAACAGAATCTCGATTCGCTCTCGCCGTATTAATTAAATCTATATTAATAAAAATGGATCGCCGAAATTTTTGTACGCGCATAACTTCCGAACGACCACCAAATTGGATAATTCTTTTTTTTTGTATTCGTTACTGTCAGGACAAAAAAAAATTACACCGGGAACGTGGGTGTAACCGCGGGGAACAGCTAGTTATAAATAATAATACGAGATCAATCTTACATTTAGTCTATAATTGTGTCAAAAAAGTTAATATGGTATTTGCAACTGGCCAAGGTAATAATAAGCTACCCACCAGCAGATGTCGCTAGTAGTTAGGATGGAGTCAATTGAGGTCACATATTTCAAGGAACGGGAAAGTTGGGTGCTTTTTTGTTTCTGGCAATACTTGCAGGGGTGGAAGTACTCATGAATATGAACAAATTTTACTATGGGACCAACTGTGAAATCACGAAAAAAATACCTGCTATTCCATACAAAAGTTAATACCTACTCGACCAAAATGTATGAAGCAACTGTTTTATTTTACACGATATCTGAGTTGGTCCGATAGTGAAAGTAGTTCATATTGAAGAGTACTTCAAAAATCACTAAGTATTGAAAACTTTTCGTTTAAACCACACAACATAACTTATTCACCACCTCCAAAATATTATTAATCCTTCACCGGAAGTCAAGTTATGATAATTTTATACCAAAAATGTATTTTGTAGATTAAAGAGTAAACGAACGATAAGTTTCCGTCCTGGGGAATACCTACCTCCTAGCCACATTCGACCATATAGCATACAATTTTGAGATAGTAGTAAAAAGAAAGGTATGTACAAACCGCCATCCAAGCGTGGTCGAGGACGTCCTCGGCGGCGAAGCGCAGGTCGGGCTGCGGGCGCAGCATGTTAGCGACGAGGTCGATGACCGCGGCCGAGACGCGCTCCCAGTGCGGCGCGGGGAACTCGAGCCGCGCCGACAGGATCGCATCGAACAGCTTCTCCTGGTCCCCGTCCGCCGATGAGAACGGCGGGAACCCGCACAGCAGGATGTACAGGATCACGCCCGCCGCCCACACGTCGATCTGACACATAACGACACGGTACCAATGCAACAACACATCGAAAAGAATATTGTCATTTCAACTTTCATACAATTTTCAGCCAATTATATTTCAACTGGCCAACATTTTTCTTTAAATGTAAATATTTTGTAACAAGCAACCTTCAAGTAACCCTACGTATTTTTGTAGTTTCTTCAATTCTACACTATCTCAGACTGTTCCCTACACCACCGTAGTTCCTTAGCTTATCCCGTTTGCTTTTTATCAAAGTGAACTTGGGTATGGTTTATTGGATTACCGCATGAAAGTAGCACAAGTACGAAAGTAACAGGACATACAGTAGTGAGACCTGTTACGCGCATTTGGTTTAAAAAACCGGCCAAGTGCGAGTCGGACTCGCACGCGAAGGGTTCCGTTCCATTATCTATAATAATGGTTCACGGTTTATGCATAAGGTTTATGTTTATGAAATTAAATGGTTTTTTTTTTATATTTGAGTTGATTGAATGAAAGGTAAATTGCGGTTTACGATTTATGACGTATTAAAAAAAACTACTTACTAGATCTCCTTCAAACCAATTTTCGGTGGAAGTTTGCATGGTAATGTACATCATATATTTTTTTTAGTTTTATCATTCTCTTATTTTGGGGGGGTGACACACAATTTACGACTTTGGAAGTGTCTCTCGCGCAAACTATTCAGTTTAGAAAAAAATTATATTAGAAACCTCAATATCATTTTTGAAGGCTTATCCATAGATACCCCACACGTATGGGTTTGATGAAAAAAAAAATTGAGTTTCAGTTTTAAGTATGGGAAACTCCCAAAATTTATTGTTCTTTTCTATTTTTGTATGAAAATATTAATGCGGTTCACAGAATACATCTACTTACCAAGTTTCAACAGTATAGTTCTTATAGTTTCGGAAATAAGTGGCTGTGACATACGGACGGACGGACAGACAGATATACAGATATGACGAATCCATCAGGGTTCCGTTTTTGTCCATTTGGCTACGGAACCCTAAAAATGCACAGCAAATCAAAAAACAGCCGGTTTCATCAATCTCCATAACATATAGGATACTTTTTATATCGCAGGTGAAACCTACTTAAAAAAATTACTTGAGAAAGTTTTTTTTTTTGAAGCAAGAGCGTAGACGGTCCTTTGTGTGGCACCGCCCGCTGCCGCCTTGTATGAGAGAGGCTGAACCCTGCGCTTAAGGACGCGTTCGCAAAATTGATAGGTAGAGAATCGAACTACTACATTGACACGGGTCACACACACAAGTGTACGCACGAGTCGCACGACTAACTGCGAGAATTGTAGTCAAGTGAACTCATTTTGATACTTTGAAGGATTCATTTTTTTTACGTATTTCTTTGTAATAAAATTATGGTACCTACAAAAAATATTTATTATTGCTGTTTATATTTTTTCGAATTACCTCCGAACTTGATGGACTCACCTGAAGGTGTACTTCGGTGACTGCTACTGGAACTCCTCGACGAGTTGTACTAGGTGAGCCGAGTTTGAGCTTGTTTTGTTAGTCATGATGAGACCTTACCTCCGGACTTGATGGAGCGACCTCAAGCGGCTCACCTAGTACTACTCGTTGAGGAGTTCCAGTAGCAGTCACCAAAGTACACCTTCAGGTCACTCCATCAAGTCCGGAGGTAAGGTCTCATCATGACTAACAAAACGAGCCCAAACTCGGCTCGCCTAGTACTACTCGTCGAGGAGTTCCAGTAGCAGTCACCGAAGTACACCTTCAGGTCGCTCCATCAAGTCCGGAGGTAAGGTCTCATCATGACTAACAAAACGAGCCCAAACTCGGCTCACTTAGTACAACTCGTTGAGGAGTTCCAGTAGCAGTCACCGAAGTACACCTTCAGGTCACTCCATCAAGTCCGGAGGTAAGGTCTCATCATGACTAACAAAACGAGCCCAAACTCGGCTCACCTATTACTACTCGTCGAGGAGTTCCAGTAGCAGTCACCGAAGTACACCTTCAGGTCGCTCCATCAAGTCCAGAGGTAAGGTCTCATCATGACTAACAAAACGAGCCCAAACTCGGCTCACCTAGTACTACTTGTCGAGGAGTTGCAGTAGCAGTCACCGAAGTACACCTTCAGGTCAGTCCATCAAGTCCGGAGGTAAGGTCTCATCATGACTAACAAAACGAGCCCAAACTCGTCTCACCTAGTACTACTCGTCGAGGAGTTCCAGTAGCAGTCACCGAAGTACACCTTCAGGTCACTCCATCAAGTCCGGAGGTAAGGTCTCATCATGACTAACAAAACGAGCCCAAACTCGGCTCACCTAGTACAACTCGTTGAAGAGTTCCAGTAGCAGTCACCGAAGTACACCTTCAGGTCACTCCATCAAGTCCGGAGGTAAGGTCTCATCATGACTAACAAAACGAGCCCAAACTCGGCTCACCTAGTACTACTCGTCGAGGAGTTCCAGTAGCAGTCACCGAAGTACACCTTCAGGTCGCTCCATCAAGTCCGGAGGTAAGGTCTCATCATGACTAACAAAACGAGCCCAAGCTCGGCTCACCTAGTACAACTCGTCGAGGACAGGTTGCTGCATCTTTTTTATAGCGAAATAAAATAGAATGAAAATCTTACCTCGTCAAGTATAAAATTTGGTTTATCGAATATTTTGTGTTTGTACAGCGATCTTTTTCAACTCGAGCTGCTCTAAACAGGCGATACAGGTCCACTCTCGACGGCGGCCGCGGGCCGACTAAAGTTTCATTCAAAATGCTTGCAATACATCAAGACAAGTTTTATAACTAAAATAACCCTTAATGCAACCGATTAAGATTCAACCAGAATAGAAAAAAATGTGAAAAAATAAGTTTCGCTTTTAATTTTTTCTGTGACTATGTATAGCATTTAGATAAAAAATAACTCCTATCGTTAAGAATTGAATATGTTTGCCTACATCTAGTATTTTTAGAAATAGTGAAATATGTTAATAATAGCACAAAAATGTACCTAAACTCAACCCGGTATCGATAATTTTGTGGAAAATGGCAACGACAGATCGATTTTACATTATGAGAAACTAAAATTTTCAATAATAATGTAACTATTATTTGAAGATGAAGAACCAATCTATACGAGGTAGTTATTAGTTATATTAGATTTTGTTTGATTATGCCATAAAATGTACCGAAAAACAGCTTAATTTTGCCTGATATGCGAACGCGCCCTTAAGTAATTGAAGAACGCTTATAATTCCACACTAGTTCGCTCGTGCTTTTCATCAATTATATAGTTTTATTTATACCTTTAGGCCGTAACCGGTTTCTAAGAGAATTTCTGGAGCTACATAAGTAGGGGTGCCGCATACAGCGTGAAGCGGCCGCCACACTTCTACGGCTAAGCCAAAGTCGGCCAGCTTCAAGCCACGAATACTGCCATCCGGACCTATCTCCACCTGTAAAAGCAAATTATAATCGTGGTTACTAAATGTAATACTACCGAATTAACACTATTAACTACAAATAAACAATTAAGAACCCTCCTACAGATACTGGTCGTCATCAGATCTTTGAGTTCAAGGGTTGAGTATTGTCCATCAATCAATACTACATATGAGCGCAAACCAGCAGATCGATTGTATAGTGTTTTCAGAATCAAAATTGATTTTTTATATACAACAATGCAATGGTTTGATGATTTCTTTCTATTTTCCAAACGCGCACACGGAAAGAGATAGCAGGCGATATATACAATAGTGGCGCCTCGTCGTAATATCGGCTTCAACGTCGATGTCAAGAGCATTCACAATCGCCCTGCCAAAATGACTATAATTAATAGCGATAATTAGCAGGTTTCATTCGAATTGTGTTCGTAGCTGAGAACAATGTTCTAATAGACGAGAGAATACTGGAAACTGCTTAATTATTAATGCCTAATTTCAATCAAACACGGATCAATTTCAAAACTAGCTTGGAATAGAAAAAAATACTTTCAAATCGGTTCATCAGTTATGAAACTGATAGACAGACTAAAGATTTTAAGTTGAGAGGAGACAACAATATAAAACTTACCGTTTCTATGTATAATTTTAATAGTTGGCCTTAGGAGACGAAACACTTTCACTTAGAAAATAATGAGTAAATATGGCCATTAAAAAAAACACTACACACATAACATGACAGTAAGTTGACAGTGCTCGAGGTGAAACATTAAAAGGCTATGAAAAAAACAAATTAAATTATAAAATAAGGAAAGTATGCGTTCGTGTAGAAACGATAATTTCGTTTGTCACTTTTCAACTTTTATAGTATAATATTACAGTATTACATATTAAATAATAAATATATTTCGTGGTATACCATATATTGTCGTATTAGGTATATATCAGTTGTGCACTTACCTATAAGAACTATCGAACTAATTGAGCGAACTGTATTATCCCACAGATAAACCAGAAGTACTGGTTATATGAGATTTAATATGTTGTCATGTTTAGTAATAAATAAATAAAATAGGTATCATTAATATGAGAGATTGAAATAATTGCGATGATAGAATTCAGAATGTAATTAGGATTTGTTAATCATTGGCTTACCAATAAATTTTCAGGTTTGATGTCACGATGCACTATAGAAAGCGAGTGTAGATATGCGATAGCTGATGTTAGGTGGCCGATAAGCAAACGCGCTTGTGGCTCTGAAAATTTTGAAGCGGCCGCAATACTATCAAATAAGTCTCCACCTAAAAATACAAATGTACATGAATTGTTGGCCGTGAAATAAAGCAATTAATGTTTTAATTAACGAATTTAGTAGTTTATTAATGAATCTGATTAAAAGAAAAGTGAATTTACACTTACCACTCACTAGCTCCATGATAAGGAAAAGCCATTCCGGACTATCCTGTTCCTCAAATAGGGATACGATTCGTGGATGGCAGAGCTTTCTCATTACGCGTACCTGTTGATAAAAAGCTAGTAGGTACACTAATATAACACTAGTAAATAATACAACTACTAGGAAATACAAATTGGTGTAATGCCGTGGTTGATGTGTTACGGCCTGTTTGAAGTACCTCAGCTATAGCGCAGCGGGATACCGTAATACGGAGTTAATTCAACATCCTATTGCGCTGGTTCATCCACGTAACGATTCAGTCGGACGATAATGGTCGCCGACGACCGGTACAAATAAAGAATGGTGACGATGGCACCAGTTCAAAAAGTTCCTCGAAGCACTCCGCATTATACAGACAGTAGAATACACTGAATGAGGCTATATCTCTCCGAAGGCTAAGAGATTCGAAACCACTAGTAAATTCAGTATCCTAAGTACCAATATTTATTCAAGCGGAAGTATAATACTTTACAATTCGATTGTAAGCTTACCTCTGCTTCCACATAATGCTCTTTGCCCTTACACTTTGCTTTGTCTATTATTTTGAGGGCATATTCCTTGCCTGACGTCTTGTCTTTACATATCCGTACCACAGCAAAGTTGCCATCACCTGGGAAACATGATTTTTTTGTCACTGGCCATACTTACAGGAGTGGAAGTACTCATCAATATGAACAACTTTTATCATGGGACTAACTCTCGAGATCACAAAAAATTATCAGCTCCAGTCCATACAAAAGTTCAATACCTACTCGACCAAAATGTGTGAAGGAATCATTTTATATTTTGCGATATCAGAGTTGGTCCCATAATAAAAGTTGTTCATATTGACGAGTACTTCAACCCCTGCAAGTATGGCCAGCGACTAAAAAATAACCCTGTATATTAAAAAGAAAAACATATCTTGCGAAACATGGGTAGTTGCTTTCGGTCTTATTTTTCTCTATATTGTTCAAGACTTTGTGTGCTTACGATCTTCAATCTAACCATCATTTTACACGCAAATACAAGTCTATCCATTGAAGAAGTAAAACTGGCCAAGTGTGAGTCGGGCTCTTGCACCGACAGTATCAGTTGGTTATAATCTAGTCCTCGGTGAAATTCACAATAATTATACGCATTTTCTCTTCAATAATATTTATACCTAACTTAAGTAATTTAAATAAAATATATTTTTTTATTTTTCATAACGAGCACCTACATTTGAAAACGCCTCACGATGCAATTGAAAAATGATTTCTTTTTATTTGCTAAACTTGTCCCCCAAATTCGGAATTCTTTTATTTGGTTTATTCGTCCGTAATTGGGTCATTTAGTTTCATGCTGAATTTTTGTTGGTTTTGGAGTTGGAGAAGTCATATCGGAAATAAAACATGTAACCTCTTTGATCTTTTACATCAGTCTAGATAACAAATGCAAAAGTGTTATACTGTGTGGCGACGATCTAATCACAATAACTCACACAGTAGCATCCTCTAGTTGCTGTAGTGGTATTGAAATAAGAATAAAGTAATTCCAATAAAAAAAAAAAAACATTTTTCGAACAAAATAAATAGCGTAAAAAATTATCGGCTGCGAGGGGCTGGGCGCTTGGGCGGCGGGGCGCCGCGCGCCGCCCGACTAAGGTCATTAACCGTTTAGTACTTCTCAGCTGATGTCTTTACGCAGATACAGGTTGATTGCAAAGTAAGAATCCTAAAAAGCTGTCTGCAGTCTAAAATATTGGTCTTTTGATTGTTTTTTTTTTTGCATGTTTTTAGAATAGGGTGTAGAATACACAGAATAATTTATTGTGATTAGGTCGTCGCCAAACTGTATACTAAACCTGCTCAAAAAACACCTGCGAACTTTTTTCATATCGAGGAATGTCACACAATAAGCGGGCGTAAAAATTGTATGAAAATCCGTTGTCGGAACATGACTAAATGTACAATAATAGGTACCGATGATCCTGCCGACGTTGTACTTGAGGCGCAGCGGGTGCGGCAGGAGGCCAGCGGCGGCCGCGTCCCCGGCCGCGTCCCCCGCCGCGCCCGCGCCCGCCGCGCCGCCCCCGCGCGCCGCCGCCGCCCCGCCCGCCTTCACCGGCATGCGGGGCTTCGGGCCCGTCCTGTTACGACATTATTACGAGCTTTTTATTATTAACTACCTTATGCTCGGTGTGTGTTGCGATGCAAGCCATCTTTATGTCAGAAACTTTTTGACCACAATAACACCTTGGCTAGTGATGATGTGGCCGAAAGTGGTACCCGAGCACAAAAAACCTGGAAGTGGACTGGCCCTCGAGTGTAGCCGGTTAGGCGTGTCCTTTACAAATGACCCCATCCCTGACTTATGGTTTCCTCACTGTTTTTCTTTCCCGATAGCTCAAGCTCACTGTAGGATTCGAACCCACGACTTTTGCAACGGCTTTGAGCTAACATCATGGAGTAAAATGTATTGAATTCTATAAACACTTAATTATGATACCATCGTTTTTTTCTCACTTTGGTTGAGTAGTTTCAAGTTTTCACAACACGCAGTACGGCATTATCTACGCGTGTCCTTATGACAGGCGACCAAACGAGACTGGCGAGCGATTGATTTTATCTTTTGGTTCGGACGCTTTTGAGCGCGGACCCGTTGTCCAATTGGTTTTATGTCAGTGCATATAATAGACAATAAAATATCATATAGATATTGTGTAGTATTTAGATGTAATAATACAACAAAAAGCACTCTACAAAATTACTTTTTTTATGTCCTACCTAATGACCAAAACATAAACAAAACAAAGTGTAGCGATTTAATGACAAGGAAATAGGCACTTTCTGTTAAAACTAGTCGAAATGTAATATGAGATGTAAGTTTGTCTAAAAATCTGTAATTTTCTTGAATATGGTAAACATTGAATACCCATTGTATGTATAGTATTAAATTCTTATGGTTACTGTCTAACTAAAACTTACCTTGAATTTCTTGTAATCGGAGTCTTTCTACATTGTAATACTGCTTTACTTTCTTCGAATTCCAGTTCAAAGTCTTCTTGGTTGATCCTGATTAACGAAATAAAATCACATTAAGAAAGTACTTATGTATTTTGTTTCCTGCTTACATTATTACATATCATAATTAACGGTACCTTTCATTTCCGTAAGCAAAGAATACGTCTTCGTCATCGAAGAATTGGTGCAGAGCGATGACAGCATTACCGGTCTGCGTGAACACTTTGCGCACGCAACCAGTGTCTAGTTTGATGCATTCCGTGATCGCTGCCAACGCGTGCTCTAATGTCGGGCTATTGCGCTTATTTAATAGTAGTCTGGACACCTGATAAATTCAAAGGCCTATATGATCATAAAATAAATGATGCCCGTGATCTACGAAGACGTAGGAAGAGGTCTCTGTCTTTCATTACCTACAAACAGTTGAGAGACTAGCAAGTGATATACAGCCCGATTCAAACTTTATGGCGGTTCGGGACATGAGGCGAGTCGCTTCGCAGTAACGAATTCATGTGTCAGCGGCGAGGGGTGGGGTACTTCAGAGCCGTCATAAACTTTGACCCGTACCATAGCTCGTTCATAAAGAAACGTTTTCTTAAGTAAGTTGCGATCACACATGTACAGTCGACAAAGTTCAATGACCACCATAAGGCTACATTTTGTGTGCAGCGACCAGCGACTACCTGGTTATCGACGAATGAACGACCGTGACAATGCGCTTATCATAAAACTAGTCAAAAGAAATGAAATTACACAATACGGGTTTTTATCTTGACAATGGGCAGGGCGAACTATGATGACAGCTTGCAAGCGAAAAGTAAAAAAAAATATCATGCTTGAAGTTTGTCGACTGTACATGCCCACTACAAATAAATAATCCCTGCTGCGGTCGCAACTCGGCCACAACTCCCTCTCAAATTACATATTGCAGCTATGAGTAGGTAATAGCAAAAAATGCTAGTAACGAACTAATAGGTCAATTTACTACAACCATTAATCATTGTGTCAGTTCTAGCTATGTTAATTTTCGCGCTAATTTAGGTACATGTAAATTATTTTGATGTCGAAAAAAAATATTTTACTAGGATTCACTTATTTCGATCACTGGTCTATTGTGTGTTTATCGATTTAAGTTAAAATTAATAATAACTATTGCAATATTTCAGTTGTCTGGTTTCCATAATAACTCAACTTTGTTTGGGAACCAAGTTAGTAAAGGGATGATTCATCAGAATATCATAGATTTAAATAGGGTATTACACCCATTTTTAAAAAGTGTCTCAATTCGTTCGTAAGGTGCTAATAAGCCACCAAAAAAAACAAGAATTTTATTCAATCGATAAGTGCCATAAAAATGCATTTAAATTGTACATTTTCAAATGTACAATTTAAACGGGAGTAGTTTGATGAAAATGCTGGACGTCATGTAACTCTACGGTCATGACGTTATTTGGTCTCTTGTAAGTAAATAAATGCGTTGATATTGGTCTCAATTGGACTTAAAAAAAATTATAAATTAAAAATCAGCTATTATCCTTTTTATTAGTGTACTGTTCCTGAATACATGAATACTAGTGTAAAAATAATAATAATAATACTTCAGTTGACACTTTTTAGTTTACATACACCACCGTATGACGTCATTATAATGGCGGCTACTGTTTCGCTTGTTTAGAGACAGATTAAAAAAACTGAAAACTTTGGAATGAATTTTAAAATTAATTAAGTTATTATATGAACTAAAACTAACATAACATTTTCCCACTGCTTATTGTCTAAGCTATCTAAATTGTACATTTTTAGATTTTTTCTCATATGGAGTAAAATACCCTATTATTGAGTAGGTTTGACCACCGATTCCCGGTCCTGTGAGTGACGTGTAAAAGGCAAAAAAGGATAGGCTTATGTTTTACCACAGACTCACTGGTGATGTGACCGAAGCTCGAAACATACACAACCTAGAAGAGAATCGTCTCTCAAGTGCAACTGGCAGAACACATCGGTAGGTGCATGGCGACAGAATCTGATCTTGAGGGTGATAGCAACGTTCTCTACTATGCTATAGTTTCCTGTAAGCTTAAGCTCATTATCATTCGAACCCATGACCTTCATCACAACATTCTACATCACTATCACTGGGCTATAGTGCCCGAGAACGCGGGTGAAACTGCGGGAAACAGTACTGCTGTTATAGTTAAGAATAGACCATGTATTAGTGCCATGACATTAGCCTTAAAAATTATATGATTTATTTTCTCTGCAAATGTACATACATTGAGATTGACTTACCTTACGAGGTTTTACTCCATTTCTAATTATAGTAACTATACGTGGTCGGACCACATTGTCTCCAGCGGGGCTCACTCGTGCTGTCCCGTTGCCGGTAGCACTACTACCATTAGCCTGGAGATCAATTATTTCAGTCATTATTATTTCATCATCATTTAAAAATCTACATTTAACAGCCAAAAAGCATCGAGAAATATTCTTCAAAATCGATTCCGAAAAATCCCCTACATTATGGGATCTGAGTGGCCAAGTCAAAGACACACTAGACTATTAGACACGACGATAATTATATCGATATCGATACCAATTGCACACTGATTGTGATGTAGTGCTGCATTATCACCATCAAAGCTGACATGCACTAAAACATTAATATGAAGTACCAGTGCAAATAAATTGATTAGTTGTGGAGTTGGATCATCTGGTATTATATCCGGAATAATGTTTTTCTTTTTTAACTACATCACATCACCAGCAGTTTAAGATATGTACCTGCAAATACCGGGACAGTCTGTTCTGTGCTCGCGCTGGGGACGGACTTGCACTGTCGCTCAGAGACTCTGGGCCGCTCAGCCTGAATGACTGAGGCGTCACAGCGCTTGCTTCATAGTCCAGCCGTTTAAACGGCTCACCGAATCCACTGCACACATAGGATTGACCATCTTCTAAGTCATCCAATTTTCCTATCTGTATAAAGGTAAATAGGTAATATTTTAAAATGTATATATATTTTAATTATAACCAAAGACGATCAAAATAAAATAGACCGACAATCACCTGCAAAAATTCGTCTGCCGGAAAAAAGCTCAAAAATCTGTATATCTGTAGATGGCGTTACTGGCGTGCGGGCAAAATAGCCCGCCATATTTTGTATGTGCCGCTTAAACGATAAACTTGTGCCATTTCCTAACCAATCGAGCTTAAAAATTTTGTATTATTTTTTAAAAATGTATTTCGTTCCCAAAACATGGTTTTAAATATTTTTGATTTTCGTGAACATTTATCCCGTTTTATGAACTTTCAAACAGATGACGTTGCGATCGATTGAACCAAATTGAACCTAGTCATAGCAACCTGTACTTCACTAGATGTCGCTTAAATAAAATGCGGCCAGCATAGAGGAAAGAATATAATAATTTCTCTGGCGGCCAGCTGTTATTACAAGCTTTAATACTTTGATCGTAGATTTACTTTCACCTGTCCCGGTGTCGGTAGTGAAATCTTACAAGTAAAATTTGACCCACTTCCCGGTTTCCGATTGAGCTGAAATTTTGCATGCATAATGTATATTGCGTGAAAATGCAATATTATGATGATATGGATCTGATCTGATGCTGGAGCTGGAAAGTGGCCATAGAAACTCCGCAATAAAACGACACAACCCCATCGAGTTTAGGCTCGTTTGGTTCGTATTGACGAGTACTTTGATCTTATATGGTAACCGGGTAAAGGGTCTGATGCTGGAGCTAGAAGGGCTCCATGTTATCATAATATGGAATTGTCACGCGTTATATATAATATGCATGCAAAATTTCAGCTCAATCGGAAACCGGGAAGTGGGTCAAATTTTACTTGCAAGATTCCACCCGGACAAACATACATACATTACAAGTTAAATAACAGCTTATAATAACAAAGACGATTGTAATAATAATAAAAAGTGAACTTCATCAGAAGAAGACGAATTTTTAGGCATTGAAAAGTAGAATGGCCCAAGAAATCATTTTTTTTAATTATTATTATTTTGAATACATAATTTATTTAATTCTTTACTAAAATATATTATAGATTTTAATGAGTATGGTACATTTTCAAAGACAGTGTATCTTAATTAGATTTGTGAAAACGCCATCTAGGGATTTCGTTCGTACTTCTACGACAGAGTTATGAGTGGTTTCGAACAGAAGTAATAATCAAAACCGATAAACAATAATTTGACACACGAATCCGTAGTTCGATACACTTAGCGACATCTTATGAGCTAGAAGGTAATTATATTCCGGCGGACGAATTTTTGCAGGAGATTGTCGGTCTATTGTAATTGATCGTCTTTGTTATAACTAAGAAAACAGCCTTGTGCCAGTAGTGCACTTACTATGTTTTGTACAATATGAAGGGTCAATTTTGTTGGTTGCATCAATATTTGATCAACTTTAGCCCATTCACTAAAAATCTGATGGCCATGATAGTTTTTTGAATGCCCAGACTGTGATAAGTTATTTCTGCTGTTGCTAAACTCAAAATAGTTTGTAACCGAAAATATCCCTTATTTCAAAAACTAAGTTGTCCATATGATATAATTTTATTTATTTATTTATTTATAAACTCCTTAAACTATCATTACAGGTGGGTACCTAATGCGATAGAAGGGCCTTATAGTTATCTTATGATCATAATTTTAATAAACCAGTAACAATAACAAAAACAGAAACTGCGTAACCTACATACATCTCACAAAATATACCATACATAACATAACCTATGACAAATGACTATTTTGGCCTTTCCTGCTGTGAAAAAAAACTGAGGTTGATGCTTCAAAATTGTTGTAGTCACGGAATAGGTAAATAAGGTTGGAAAGGCCTTTGAGGAACTTTTGTACTAGAACCGCTGTCGCCGGTTGCACACACTTACACAACATGTCATATTTGCAATACATACATAATTTAACAGTCATTGGTCATGTTTGTCATTACATGACATGGTTAAAAGCAAGTCTTGTAAAACACAAGTTTTAAATAGTCCCATCTCTTTTATGTTACATGTTGTTAGAAGGTGATGGGTAGATAAGACCTGGGTTCTACTAGACTTGTTTTAAACCATCTCACGTAAAAAGGGGGTTCATGTATTTACAAATAGCAAGTACCAAAATTACACTTTATTTTAATATATAAATTAAAACTTACTTTTCTACCTTCAAGAGAATATATGGTCCTCACCCCACTTGGTAGAGTGACATTGTCAACAAGCACCCTTGTCAAATCAGCTGTTAGGCTATCAAATGACCTGTAAATAACATGTATTCTCTATATTTATTTATATAATTATTTTATGGTTACCATTAATCAGAAATAAATTTGCTCAGTATCACCAATAAATATTTATAGAAACCAAGTATGTGCGTGTCATATACGCTGTTTGCTTGCAATTACTGCATTATTATTATATAAATACTAGCTGTTCCCTGCAGTTTCATTCCCCGCATTCCGGGTATAAAAAGTAGCTTATAACTTTCCTTGCAATTGGGCTATCAAATGCAAAAAGATTTTTTCAAATCCGACTGGTAGTTCAAACAAACAACAAAAATAAAAATCTTCTCCTTTATTATCTTATATATGAAATATATATCTTCCTGGCTGGAGTCCCCCAACTGCAGATAATTTTTTTTTGTTATCAACATGTGAAGTGTATGTATTAAACTGACAGGTGTGGGTCAGTGATTTGCACCTGGACCCACACTGATCATAAGGAGTGCAAACAAAACATTAAGGTGACCATATACGCAAATAACCTTGTCCCGCACTAAACTAACTGGTGAAAGAGAGAAGGAACAAAGGCTATTTTTGCTTGGCTTTATTGCTATCATATTTTTTGGTCAGAGAGTAATTCTATTTTCCTGGTCAGTGCATTATGGAACGGTAACAAATGATTTTCTATGATAAATGAGAATAATACATATATGTTCAAAATAATCTCCTCAAAACATGATTGTGTAGTGAATTTTCAACATTATATTTATACCTATACTGTAGGTACCAATTAAGATTTGAAGTAGACTTCATAGAAAGTGAAAGTGTACAATGTTGGGTGAATACCAACAACTAATTTGATAAATTACAAAATATAACACACCTGTATCGTTCTGGCAAGACTGGAATTATAACTCCTGAATAAAATTTGTCACCATTTCGAAAAAATCTAACTCGTTTCGCTTTCCGCGCTGGTTGCGCCCGTAGTAACACGTTACGTCGGTTCGTCCTAGTTTTCATAATTTCAATATCGCTAAAGTCTTTTTCTAGCTCACAAACTGAGCTCGATCGGCTGCCACTCCGGCTTAGACTATTCTCCATCTGGAAAATTTAGAAAGTAAAACAAAGTTGGGGTGTCGTACGGATTATTTATTTTATTCTACGAATTATAACTCTATCTTACCTTCTTTTCTTTTGCCTAGCTACGGTTCAATGAATTAGATGAATTTATTGATACATGGACTGAGACTCATCACTTTTAATCGTGCCTCATTTTTCCACTTTCAAATGTGAAAACTGTAAAATGAATGAATTGAAATTAGTAGGTACAGTACAACAAAATTCATGAATCAGTAAGACATCATCAGCCAGCGCAATGCAAGCTAGAGTTGTGTCGCTCGCGAGCTAATGATATAAAAGATATATATCTATACCGAAGAAATAATCTCTCTTTAGCTCATATGATTTGATATTATTATTATATCTTTAAAGATTTATGGTTTCAATTGGAGTTGAATTAAATGTGATTGATATAAAGTTGACGGGTGACGTATATCACTAGTAGGAATCCGTAAAAAGTATCGATACTTGCGTTGCGATACCTAGTATTTTGGTACTCGATACTTTTGTTCCGATACTTTACTATTGTAGAACCGAAATGAAAACACTTATAATACCCTACAGGCACACTATTTATTTATTATAGTTACACTATCCACAATCGGTTTTTATCTCCTGTGGTTTTCACAAGACTAACTCAATCATTCAATTTGGTTAAAAAGCAAAACTCGGTATGGCGGCAAAGTAAGATAACGTCACAGTACGGCGCGCCGTCTAGAGGCGGCCGATTACCAACATATTAACATTTCCGGTATTAATTTTCATATTCAAATAAATTGAATTTACGAATGCAAATTAGCTACATAATTAATAATAATAAATCCACACAACTACATTAATATTTACATTTATATCAAAATAATTATTATTAACATTTAATTATCATGAGTTTATTAATAAAGCTAACACTAGGTATCGATACTTTCTGATATACTCGATACTTTTTACTCTTCACTATTATTGGTCCAGATTCTATACTAGGGAAAGCCGAGAATCCCCGTAAGAAACCCCTAGTCGCCAGTTATGTGTGACCAGTTGAGTATTTTAATTGGATCTTGGTATTTTGAAATGGGATGATTTGATGAATGATATCTTATTAATTGTTTAAGAAAAAGTTGCATATTATTTACTATTTGAACGTTCCTAATATTATATAACCCGGAACATCAGTGCCGGCTGAAAAACTTTTTCAAAGGCTGACGCCTTGATAACGTCTGCAAGAAACCGTCTCACCGGTTCACGCGTCAATAAATTATTATTTATGTCTGATTGTAACGAAAAAGACTAGAAGACTAAGAAAATAGAATGACAGTTAAATTAGTATTCAGTATTTAGTTATATTCAGTATTATGTTAGTATTATTAGTACAAAATGTAGTTTTTTCTACTTTTGAATAAAGATTTTAAGTAAGAATGTACAATTTTTTTGAGATTTTTAACACGTTTCCTGAAGCAATGAAACAGTACTCGATACTGAGTAGTATCGATACTTTTGATACGATACTTGGTATCGATACTTTTGGAAATTTGCGGAACCCTAATCACTAGCCTTGCGAGCTAGCCTAAGAGACTAGCGATACGAAACACTGAGCATGAGCGCTGGTCAGCCGTCCGTGATTGGGTAATAATAATAATAGATCATCGACCTTTACGGCAAATGAATAGAATACATATTTTGAGATAGTTTTTGTAAACATTCTAGCATTGTAAAAACACATCGCTAGTTCAATCAGTCATCAAACATCTTTATTCACTAGTAAGCTACTGAAACTACTGATATACAAGAGTGATACATTTTGCGCATCTCTAATGCAATCCACAGATCACTTTAGCGATTACCAGTGTTGCCAACTATAATTTTTACATTCCACTTAAAGTAGAAATTCGGTCAAAAATTTCCTGTTTGAACCATGACTTTTTTCTGGCAACGCTGAATGGCCGGCGACGCTACGGTAGTTAAGTGAGTAACGTAGAAAAAAAATGGATGCTTTTATATAGAAGGATTCTTTAGGAAACCGACATTAATACTACTGATATAATTATGTAGAGTAATAATCAAGAATATTATTAAGCATTGAAAATAATATTTTGATACCACCATTTATTAATTATATTATTTTTTAACCGCTGGTAACCCACGGCTCGATATCACGCCGGAAGGTTTAAAGATCTTTAGAAGAATATGATCTGACTGAAGTGAGCTGGTATTACTATGTGATGCTTGACAACTCTTGACAACTTCAATCAGAGCGAATGCTAGCTAAATCAACAGGAAACGTCAATCTGAAAATAATTCGCCTGCGCCACTATTTTATTTTAACTTTTTTACGCTGTACGTCTGTCTCTGTCTATTACTGTGTATTTCACATGAGAACGAGAAAGGATGTAGTATTTTCAACGAGTTTTCTAACGTTATTAAAATAATAAGTTATTATTTGCTTACCTAATTATTCCACTACATCGTTATTTCATAATTTTTAATGCAAACCCACTTTGAAGTCTTAACTTTTGAAGTTATTTTTTTTGTTAAAATTTATTTTTATAACGGACTGCAAACTAACGTAACGTAGGTCTGTACCCAAAGAAAAAGAAACTTTCCGGTTTTCAGCACGATTTAGAATATTCTGACGGTGCAGTGCAGAGCAAAAACTCATTGAATATATATTTTACTATCTGGTAACACGATCTGAAAACAGGTGACGCATTTATCAATTTCGTTTTATGTCAAAGTAAGTGCAGACAAAGAGCTTAAATTTATTTTGTATTTTTCCACGTTTGTATAAATTTTTGTGCAAAATGTCGTCAAGGAAAAAGGCTCTCCTGAAGGTAATCATCCTCGGTGACAGCGGAGTTGGGAAAACATCGCTTATGAATCAGTTTGTAAACAAGAAATTTTCCAACCAGTACAAAGCAACAATAGGCGCAGATTTTCTCATGAAAGAAGTAATCGTGGACGACAGAATCGTTACGATACAGATTTGGGATACTGCAGGTCAGGAACGTTTTCAATCACTGGGAGTGGCATTCTATCGCGGGGCGGATTGTTGCGTCTTAGTGTTTGACGTAACTGCCCCCAACACGTTCAAGTCCTTGGAGAGTTGGAGAGACGAATTCTTGATACAGGCTTCGCCTAGAGATCCCGACAACTTCCCTTTCGTCATACTAGGTAATAAGGTTGACTTGGATAACCGTGCCGTCTCTGCCAAGCGAGCTCAACAGTGGTGCCAGAGCAAAAATGACATCCCATATTTCGAAACGAGTGCCAAAGAAGCTGTGAATGTAGAACTAGCTTTTCAGACAATAGCTCGCAATGCCCTGGCTCAGGAGACGGAAGCAGAACTTTACAATGAGTTTCCTGACCAGATCAAGCTCAATGCCAATGACAATGGCCGTAATAGGGATGGTGACAATTGTGCTTGCTAGGCTACGAGATAATATGCTTCATTACTGGCAGATAAATAATTACTCATTTTTTACATAGAGTAATAAAAAGAAGATTTTAACATCATTCTAAGTAATATTTTCTTTTTTACATTTTAATGTAAAAATGTATAAAAAATTTGATGCCACACAATTTTTGAGTGAAATGTTTGTTATTATGCATGCACCTCATAATTGAGAAAATGATAGCTGATAGCAATATATTATACTTACTAAAAGTAGTCAAAAATATTTTATGAAGTACAATGTATTTTGTTTGATTTTAAGCACAGGTTAAATCTAAATTGAGTTTGTCTTTAATGTTACTCTACAATTGATTAAATATTTTAAATTTATTAGTAGTAAGTTAAGATTTGGTTTTTTATGTTATTCAAATGTGTGATATATACCTAATTCTTCAACAAAATGATTCAGTCAATCAACCTACAATACTACTGTTGGTCCATCATATAAATTCATTGATTAAGTTTGATGGGTAGGACACAATATGACTAATGTAGTGTTTATTCACATGGCTATAGGCTATGGATTTATTAACATAACTGATTAAAAAACCACCTTTTGTCACACAATTTATTTTTTAAATGCTCTAAAATATAATTGTGATATAAATAAATATTGAAAGTAAACAAATATGTATTATGTTCAAACTTATTGATATTGTTATCATTGTATTTTGTTCAATTTATTAAATTATATCTTTTAAAACATGCAGTAACCGATTGATAAATAAATGTTGATCCTTACCATGTTACTCTCTGTTCTCTTTATTTTTATTAAACTGGCTGAGAACAGATTATTTATATATTCATATGGAGTTTATACATTAATAAATATTTCTGTATATATTTGGATTTTAAAATATTAGTTATAAGTAGTTAATGGTAACAATAACATAGCGTTTCCATAACATTAGTGTCATGAGAACAAAGATGCATCAATATATGTAATGGGATATATCTACCAACCAAATATAATGTTATGATTCATTTATGTGAGGTCACAACATGACTTAAAAAAACTAAGCAATATTTATTGTGTGTGTGATGCAAGTTGCTTGAGATATTGCAGATAAACAGCTTTCGTGACTATTTAAAATAATTTATAATTGCATTTGTATAAATTTTGATTCCACATACAATAACTTGGTAATATTTTACTACTCATTGGTTTTAGTCTATCAATTCAGCATTATCCAAGCTTCTTTAAGCTCTTTAATTTCAGTTCAGTTTTTGACTTATTTTATTTCCATTTTGGTTTTGTTTTATGTTCAAAGCACATTACCTTACTATTTAGATTAATTCTAAAATCGTGATTTATTTGAATTCTCACTGTTTTACACATAAAAACCTATTTGTTAAAAAGGGTTATAGTTTGCCTACAACAAAGCGTTAATTAAGATCTAGTTATAAAAAGTAACAAAATATGATCTATGCTGTAATAATGGTTGCTTTTAATTTTATATCAATAAAAAATCATCGTATAGTATTGGTTTGATTTATTAATTAAATTAAGGTTTGATTTCTACAAGTAAGTAACTGAACCTAAAACATTCTGATTGCAATTTGTCCTGTATTCTTTTTATTATTAGGTCTTGTAGGTACCCACTTAACGTAAAATGAAGTTGTTATTTCGGTATTTCACTAATCATTCATGAGCCCTGACGACGTGACAGTGTTCAATTCAGTAGAATTAATAAATGTACACGACGGCTGTACTTCTACCAGCCAGAGAGCCAAAGAGCATGCGCATGCGGGGAAGAGGCGGGGCAAAGGCTGAGGTGTGGGGAGTGGTGTTCACCGTTTCAGCCGGCTCGGTGTTGAACGTTCGTTATTCAGTCAGTCTCGCTTGTGACATGAAAGGGCGCGATCCTTCACACGCATCACGGTGCTTCGAGCAATGCATCAACATGAACAGCCGCCAGGGAATGCATGTAACGGTGAGTACCCACTACCTACCAATCTAACTCAAAAGCGTAGATTTAGTGTTAATAACATGATGCAATAATTTTTATTCCTTTTATGATTGAAGTTGGCATCGTATTTCATCAGTCGTGTTTTTCATCGATGTGTTTTCATTATGCACAATTGCAATGATGTATCAATGTACAATATTACAGTGTACATTTCGAAATTAAGTCAATATATTTTCATTACGAATCAAATTAAATTGCTTTCCCATAATAACCATAATAAAAATGTATGTAATTCCAAATTAAAATATATAAATTCTTAGGTGTAGGCTTAACGCCCAATTATATTATAATTGTTTATGATTGATAAAACAATCATAATTGTTTAGATATAAGGGGGAAGACACTGTAGCCTGTAACACAGTTATTGTATAACTAGCACAGGAAACAGGGCTTCATGATTATTTTCAATTGTTTTATTTTGTAAACAATAAATTTATTATTATTATTATTAATTTTATATTTCACAGAATGGTAGATACCTACCTAGGTATCTACCATTCTTAAAGTGTTAGGTTCCACTTTTATTTATAAATACTGTTATACCTACTAGGTATAGATCTGGCACATTTATTAAATATGATCTCTGGACATTATGAACCTAAACGTATTGTTTTATGTTGATGCCGGTTGGCGTAGAGGCTATATACCCTGACTGCCACGCACAGGTCGTAGGTTCGGTCCCCACCCGGAATGTGCATGAACATGCCTGGGTGTAATAAATATAATTGGGATGTAGACTGACATATCAAATCAGCTACTTTTTATGAAATGTCAAAACGATAGGTATATAGGTACTGGGTGATTTTGTTATCACTGGCAATACTTGCAAGGGTGGAAGTACTCATCAAAATGAACAACTTTTATTATGGGACTAACTGTGAAATCATGAAAAAATTATCAGCTGTTCCATACAAAAGTTCAATACCTACTCGACCAAAATGTATGAAGCAACCATATTATTTAACGCGATATCAGAGTTAGCCCTATAATAAAAGTTGTTCACATTGATGAGTACTTCCACCCCTACAAGTATTGCCGGTGATAACAAAATCACCCTGTATAGAGTTTTGTATATACAGTAAACTTATGACGTCATAATTATATAGCATCTAAAGCTTTACTTTTTATGGTTAGATTTAGAGTTAGGTTAGAAGGTCATTAAAAATCATAAAAAGTATAAATTAAATAAAATAATCGTGATTTCCCCCTTTTTTTTAGATGTTTTATACATGGGTTAGTGTTTGATAATTTATCTTGAATACAGGCAACTATCCTTACTAAAGTGCGAAAGGGTGAAACGCCGCACAAATTAGGAGCGATACTCAACATCCACTAGTAGAATAAATTTTCATAGTGATGTTATCAAATCATAAAATGTATGATCACTTTATGATAATTAGAAACACCAACTATATACTTAATTGAATAATAAATAAATCAATAATATTATTACATAAATAAATAATAATCTTCCGTTCCTTGTACATAGACCGCACGTAGCTAGGTATAATCTGGTGGTCAGGCAGGTGCACTTGAGTAGGTAGAACAGGTGCAATAGTAGTCTTTACGTAGGTACCTACACTGGTAGGGTAGGTACAACTACCAATGGAACAATAGATCTATTCATACAACAATTTTCATGTATAGACTTGGTTGGCAAAATAATCTCACCATGGTAAGTAATGATGTGGTCGAAGGTGGTAAGCACACAAAGCCTAGACAACTGACTCTCAAGTGCAGCTACTGGAACACTACAGTGGGTGCTTGGTGACCGGTTTTCAAATTGAGGCTGGGGCATACTACAAAGTGATACTTGCTATAGTTTCCTCTCAGGAAGCCATATCACCAGGAAATTCCTAACGATGATTTCCTACACGTAAAGCTCAAGCGCATTGTAGGATTCAAACCCACGACCTTCACCACGGCATTCAACGTCACTGTCGCTGTGCTTTCATCGTCTTATACGCAAAGAATTATAAATACTTATAAGAAACTTCTTTGCTTATTATATAGAAGGAGTCTCGAAGTCGATGATTATTAAAAATATAAGAAACACTATGAGATGGTGCAATAATACAGGTTGATATTTTTTCAAAATCAACTGGATGGATGTCCAGCTAGGAAAATAGATTGTTTCTAAATAATCTAAGTATACCTACAGTTACAGTTTTTGCCAAAATCGGCACCGAGGGTCCTTTAACTATATTTTTATAAAACTCTATTCTTTCTAATACAATATATTTATAATTTACTTTATATTTATATTGTGAAGAATATTTAATAATCAACTGTATCAATAGAATTATTAATTAGTAATAGTAAATTAATGTTTCTGCGATTGTGTTAGGTCGGTACAATAAGTATCCTCTGTCTGGTGGATGTCTATATTTCTTTTTAAACATGACTAATAACAAAGCGCTGAGCTCTTTCAACCTTTTGCATTATGGTTTCACCCGCTCCTCTCGGAACAGAAATACAATAGGTACTTATTGTGATTACATTCTCTATGTCAGCAACGATTGACACACGGCCGTTTTCAGGAGGACTATGCTGAATTTCGAATTTGCTGCTTCATAATATCATTAACCTTTCTTACTCATCTAGAAAGTGCGTGAATATGCTCTTTAAACGACAGATGTTGGTCTAACACTACGCCCAAGACCTAGAGATCACAAAAATATGAATCTGTAACAGTCGCCGTCATTTTGATTTTTACTTACTGATCCCATCGCTATCAAAGATATTTCGTCCCTAAGATATTTAAAATAAGGTTTTGTACTTAAAGACAACACTTTTTATTTCATAATTAATTTGCAGTCACTAACATAAAATGATTTTCCATTTTGAGATCAATATTTTTTTTGTATCAAAAATCTATACTAATAAAGAATTTTAATACAGTTACTATTTCTAGTAATCCCACGCTACCAATCCTATAGATAGAGAAATATCGTAAACGCAAATCTTTACACTCAGTGTACGGAAGTTACCCTACCTATCATTTAATTTGGAAAGATGTGTATTATTTGAATTACTTGATAAAATAATTTAATCGAAATGTTAATGTATCGTGCAAAAAAAAGACAAAAAAAATGCAAATAAAGTATTTTCTCGAATCTATAGCACTGAGTAACGTTGTAGGTATATTTAAATAGACAGGTATATTTAAATAGACATCCTATATCATACGATACTAATCATCGCGGTAGATTTTAACAAAGATAATGCAGAAAGGCCATTGTTGATACAGATAGTTACCTATCTATAAATATGTAGGTAGATAGGTACATATTTTATCTGTCTTATCCAGAAATATTAGAGATACTTATCGTAAAATGACTCCGGATTCCGTTAAAGTATTTTTTTAAATTTCAAATCAGTTATTCATTAAAATTTCATCCAAATTTTATTTGAATGAGTTGAGATTTAAAATAAGATAAACTAGAACTTTTTCAGACAACTTCCATTTGAGATTATATAAATATATACTTATATCAAATAATGTATAAATTGCGATACAACTTTGTTTTCATTTGTATTTTCAGGCTTTTTTAAAATTTTAGCGACAAAACGTAAATAAGTTTAGATATGTACTTATGTAATTTACGATTTACGAGAGAGAAAGTTAAGTATTATTATATTTTGTTTTTTTTTTTACATAATTATTATACCTACAGTACCTACATATGTACAAAGGACACGAGCCTTTCCTAACGATATTGTAAATGAGCCCGGGCTCAATTCGGATTGGCGGATAACGCGGATTTCAAATGTCTGTGAATTTGATCTGGCTTCGGTCACTCATGTCGATTTCCTCTAGTAATTTCTAATTCCCAAAAATCTAGTGTTGAACCCGCACGTAACATAAACTGGAATCAAGTGAAAAAGGAAATTAAGTGATCATTCGAACACCTTCATGATCGTAGTAGATCGTAGTTATCGGTTTAAACGAAAATATGTTTATTTATAGAATTAAGATTAATTTATGTGATCAATGCCTCTATCTATCTATCTATACTAATAATAAAGTTGAAGAGTTTGTTTGTTTGTTTGAACGCGGTAATCTCCGGAGTTGCTGGTCCGATTTAAAAAGTTCTTTCACTAATAGGAAGCTACATTATTCCCGAAGGTTATAGGCTTCTTTTAATCCCGGGAACGCGAGTGAAGTTAAGAATAAAGTTAAAAATTGACGAAGATTAGGAAAGGTTTAAATTCGATTTTAGTCTTCATAGCAGATTGAAATTATTTTATAGATTGGTAGGTGGTAGTAAGTAGGTAGGCTAAGCTTATGTCTATCTTATCAAGTTATGAAATCAGCTCAGTCATAACTTTTTATTGTGTCTTGTTTGTAATTTATCTTTTGACGCTTGTAATCCATATCGGCTACAGAAGACGAGTTAGCCAATTGTCCTTGTATGAAGGGCATATCAATTATTGGGCTAGGGCTGGAACGGAGCAGAACATCTTTAGAACTCAAGTGGGCAACCTTGAGAGGGGAGGTCTATATAGATAATAATATTTTTACGTTTGGTGACATCGTAGAATGAAAGAAGTATTAGAATACATACTGTAATAACAAGTAACACGTCAACCACCCACGCTCTTGAGTTTGCGAAGACATTTGAACACATTGTGACGCATGCGTGAAATTATTGATTAGTTCCACGTTGATTTCTCTCTCATAAAAATGATGCTCTGTAAGAAGTTTAAAGCTCCGATTGACATTTCGAGATTTGTATCAGATACATGTTGTACATAGTACAGACGGCCTTGATTAGTCATCTCTTGAACTCGAAGAGGTCAATGGTAGGTATAGTTGAGTGAATTTGTTGGCGCGCATGGCATCTCAACGTTAATTATAAATGCTTCACAAGCAACGGCCCCTTGTTAGAGCTGAGCGGAAAACTTCCTATTGCTCAATTGGAAAATACTTACCTAATGTGTAAAAAATCGTTACTATTTTATATTGAACGGGGCGAGACCAGCCTCTGTTGTAAGCTAGGTCACATGACATCGTTCGCAATCTCAGAATAACTGACGGTCGGGGCTAATTATAATACAGATCTCCGGTGTTCTTTTATATCCAAACCAAATAAGAACGTTTTGAGACAAATCGAAATATTATGAATTGGTATTGGCAGTACTCCGATAACTATGTTGAAGACGTAGTATGCGTACCTACCTAATTATTTAATAATCAATCAATCGTAAATTGTTTCATAAGTAGGTATATATAATGTGGCTTCAGTCTCTTTCGTGATTATTATTGATTGTTTCGACAACGACCAAATTATTTGTAGTACCCAACTAGTTTGCCAACCAACATACGATTAGATATTTCAATCTCCAGAACTACTAAAATAGGTATTTTCTTCTTTATTCATTAAATAATGGATTACTTACCTCGTAATGCTTTTATGAAAAATACTTTATTCGCTTAGATATGCCTTATGGGGATTTATCAACATTGGATGAGCATAACTGCTGATCGGTCGCCAATCGCCATTGGCTAGATCAGTTGAGTGATTTGACAAAATTTATGTCTTGCCATGGACTACCAACTGTTTGGAGTTAAGTATAAAGTAAATGTAAATGAATAAAGGGTTGTTCTATCTAGAAGTAAAACACGCTAAATTCTTCATAGCCAACAGTAAGTGTTTTATTTTTTTTACGTTATTTTTGCGGACCACCGCGGCACCCTTAAGAACCACTGGGCTGGTTATCGCCAGTGGTGATAAAAAAGATTTAAAAAAATCACCTGCAGTTGCACTTTTGCATGTTGGCACTTTTCAATGACTTCCATTCCATAATCCCCAACTTCATTCAATTTTAATTCGCACCCCTCAAGGAATTTCACACCACACTCTTTCAGGATATGACAAGGTATTTTGGTTGAGATCATAATTTATTTGATCAATATAATCGGAAATAATTAATGTCATGATAATTTCAAACCCTAATTTCTAACAAAAACACACCAGTGACCTGGTTTATAGAAAAAAATGCTGAGAATGAAAAGAGTAATTAAATTAATTATACTTACTTACTACATAAACAAAAAATCTAACCTAGTTATATAGCAGTAGTATACCCGTGTATATCCATGTAGTATCAAGAGTCGATGACCTTCATTACGTTATGTAGATGTAAAACTAAATCAGCTGTAACGGTCTACCTAACGAGGAGAATGGAAAGGTTGTTTGAAGGGCGCAAGGGACTCCTTCAGGCGACGCAATGTCTGTAAAAGCTAGTGGAGTTGTTCATTTTACCTTTAACATGAACATTTCCTTTCCTACATTTTATATCTTGTTCATATTATTGATACACGGCCATAATTATATCATTCGATTTTTTTAAGAAGTGTAAAAAGGCAACACTAAATTCACATGATTTTAAATTTAGTGACGGATCTTTTTTTTTTTTTACTTTATATAGGCTTGTGTTTGACCACAATCTCACCATGGTAAGTGATGATGTGGCCGACGATGGTAAGCACACAAAGCCTAGAAGGAACTGGCTCTCAAGTGCAGCTGCCGGAACACACCAATAGGTGTTTGGCGACAGATTTTCAACTTGAGGGTGGTAGCCAGCCAGGCGGGTACTACAAAGTACCCTACCACCGTGCTATGGTTTCCTCACGATGTTTTCCTTCACCGAAAGCTCAAGCTCATTGTAGGATTCGAACCAACGACCTTCGCCGCGGCATCCGACGTCACTACCACTGAGCTATCATCGCCTTAAAATATTATAACAATATTATATCATCACGTCCTGAAAACTGGGTAAACTGTGTAAAAATTGTTTAGGAAAGGAATATCCTGAAAAACTTGAATCGTAAAGTAGTACAATTAGATATTCTGCCCTTTCCCCCCAATATAGAATTTAATATTCATGCAGATATTAAGTATATTATTTCATTGAGCATTTATCACGTTGTGTAAAAATTTTCTTTTTCAAATTGATTTTAATGTATACATATGCAGCCTTAGAATAATAACGCTTATGCAGCCAACATGAATTGTGTTACATGACACACGCTATACTAGGTATGTTTACAATTTTTAGCGCCTGCTGAGATACAGTTATACGCGTTTTATTTAGGTCCCCTGGTAACAAGACTATGTACCGAATACTGATTGTAAAGTATAAAAATCTTGCTTACCTACTCGTTATGATAAACAAATAAATAGATTTAGCACTCATTATAACGTTTTATGCTGATTTTCCAATCAGACTGCGGTCAAAAGTTTGCATACGGACGCGGACATAATAGGATATAATATCTCAAGTGTCAAACTAAGATTAAAAAACATCTCAAAAAATGAAATCCACTCGAAATTGGGTTTGCGCTAAAACTCTTAAAACAATAGTGTACTCAGTACAAAACAAATGAAAAAAAGTAATGTACGGTCGACGGACCCCCGCCAGTAACGAAGTTCAACAAAAACAAAATCACTATACATATAATACTAGCTTCCGCCCCGCGGTTTCACCCGCATTCCCGAGGGATCTTGTGTTTTTCCGGTATAAAAAGTAGCCTATAGCCTTCCTCGATAAATAGGCTATCCAACACTGAAATATTTTTTCAAATTGAACCAGCAGTTCCTGAGATTAGCGCGTTCAAACAAACAAATTCTTCAGCTTTATAAAATTAGTATAGAAGAGACGGACAGAGAGAGATCATTTCCAACGCTCTCACATTATCTATTCGAAAACCAAGCAGCTTGTGTGTGGTATCTTATGTAGGTAAGTAGTCCTGGTTTTTTTTTGTCTCGCAGTAGGTTTGCAAATGTGAGTATTTACCTCGACGATAAAGCTCGTTGTTCGAGTTTTCGTCTTGGGCGGCTTGAACTTGAAGGCCGCTTGTACACGCTAAGAAATTTCACCGTGTCTGCTGACACGACAAGAATTCTGTCGGATCTAGGCACGAAAACTTCTCGTGTCTACTGCAGACAAGACGAATAGGAACGAATTTTCGAATTCTGAATTAATTTTCGTGCGCGTCGTCGTGTCTAGCGCAGGCAAGATTTTTTCTTGATCAGCGCCGAAGTAGTGTACACAGTTCGTGTGTAGAAACGACACGAATAATTGGATAGGCCCGGCGACTTTTCTTAGCGTGTACAAGCGGCCGAACCCCTCGCCCCGCTTCACTCAGGACTACATAACGTTAAGTCCCTCGCTACACTCGGGAGTTAACTTGTTACGCTCAGGATCCAATATGCCACCCGTGACGTAAGACAATGCTTTATCCCTTGGTGCATACTTAATCTACTATTGTAATAGTCCTTTGGCTAGATGTAGTTTTATTGTCTCATGCGCTGTGGACTGGGAACCGTTCCGTATCATCCCCTATTTTATAGCCTGTTGAGAACCTTGCCCATCGGCAGATCGGCTGCGGCGGTACCTTCGAGGAAACTTTCTATACATCAATGTTTGTATTTTGAATTATTGTTGTCTTCATTGTGTATATTTACACACTAGCTTTTCGCCCGCGGCTTCGCTCGCGCAGACTTTATAAAATTACTGTAACTTTTTCCCATATTTATTAGAAGCGCCAAGTTAAGCCTAATTAAACTGTGAAAAACCCACGAAAATCCGTTCGATGATTTCGGAGATTAGCGTGTTTAAACAGATAGACAGACAGACAAAAAATCAAAAATGGTTTCTTTGCAATTTGACTCTTCCTACATCAAACACACTCCATTTCAACTAAAAATAATAATGTAGATACACTACGCGGGTTCTAGATAACTTTCGAACAGTAGGTATAAAAGTAAATTCCAAAAATCATTGAATGACGATTACTTTTTTGCAACATCCGATTTTATTCAAATAAAGCCTATATTCTGCTCCTTTATTAATTAATCTCAGTCTACCTGTGAAATCTACATGAAAATCCGTTCAGTAGTTCCGGAGATGTGCGTTAACAAATAATCAGACAGACAGAAAATAATTCTAAAAACCTGCTGGTTTACGTTCTATTAAGTACTGTACTTTAGTTACCTCCTTCCTATTTTTATCACTTTTCTTGAATATACAAACACACCGGATTCTACTGTTTTATTATATGTAATAGATAGCTTTCCGCCCCGCAGTTTCACCCGCGATCCCTACAAAAAACCCATTCTTAGTAGGTACCTTCACCTACTAAGAATTTAAGAAGCTCCATAGATACCATGAAATATATTTTCCCATCCACACTTTTGCACCCTTTTTCGAGTGAAAAAAGAAAGAGGATAATAATATTAACCCTAATAATCTGGTCTGAGCATTATTTACGCAAGATTCGTATTCCAACTACTTTCCACAATATAAAGATACTTACAAAATATATTTCCCCCGATTAATTCTACAAAACATTTTCCTTAGTTCTAGCCAGGAGCCCAAATATATTTTTTTGTGGAAACAACTTATTTTCATACAAACTTACATCCCCTATTTAATCGTAATCGCGAATTCAGACGAATAAGTAAAGATGTTGCTAGAGTTTTTGACCACAGCTACATGAATTAATAATAAACCGACGAAAATATCTCAATCAAACAAAACATCCACGAGTCAGCAAGGTTTCCAAACTTTGCGTAATCAATTGCAAGAGTGCCAAAGACGAAAAGGGGACATCTCGATTACCTATGTTATAAAAAATAATAATTTAATATTAATATTACATTACGTAGCTAAAAAGTTTACTCGTTGGTATGCACATTGTATGCTACGAGATGCTACGAGCCTTAAGCGAACTTTTTAGTTGTAGATACTAATCATTCTATGCTGTCAGCATAAACATATCTATCAGTAAAAGTATTACATTACAAATACAAATCGGTAGGTACGGATGTTAAGACAAATCACAAACAAAATTCATTCAAATGTACCAATCATGTACGTTATGTAGGTTACTTTCTTCAATGTACAGACACACCGGATTCTACTGTTTCTTTATAGGTATGTATATAGATTATATAGATTTTACATTTTAAATAAACTGTATTAATGATAAAAAAAACATATACAATGTTTTTAATCAATCAATATTACATTATTATTATTCTTATATAAATGATGAAACGAAAATACACCATAATGATTATTCATTTCTTTCATTCATACATTAAACTATACCTACGTAAATTTTGCTAATGAAACCAGAGTTAATGCAATGTATGAAGATATCGCACACAATAACGTTACGATTATCAATGTAAACAAAATCGATAAACACTTTCTGACAAATCATTCATAAAATTTTACCCTGAACGAGCTGTAAACATTGATTGAATAACAATATCTTCTGAAATGGCAAGAGTTGGAATAATGTAGTCTGCTTGCTTAGTTGTTACAATTTTTCATTGTTTATTTGATATTATTCATATATGAATAAAATTGTAAGAATAATTGTGATATGCCATTGTATTGAGGTATCAGATCTCGTGTCCATTGATCGGTGGGCGGGCGGCGGCGGCATGGCAGGGCGGGCGGAGTGCCCACGTGCTTGCTCAGGCCCGGAATAGACAGTCCGCTCCGCGCAACCGATATTCGCTCACATCTTTCGCGCGTTTCAAACTTTTTTATACTTTTTATGGAAAATTCAGCAACAGAGTAAATGCCAAACTTAGTTTTTTAAGATGAAACTTAAAATAATATTTTGAAGTGTTTATAAAATTGCATCTTTTAAAATAAATACGTATTTTAAGTTTAGACTTCCGCGTGCTCAAGATTTAAAGTTCATGTTGTTATGGTAACGTACTAAGTTACTAAGCAATATCTTAACAGTGTTCAGTAAATCCTTACATAGATAGGTAGATATTCATAGTGTCTATATTCATTTATTTGCATATAATTGCAAATTCTATGCTACAAGTGTCGATTTGACATTGGTGTTGTAAGGATTATACGTGGGTGTTAAATAACGAGTTACGTACGTTACGTCGCGTTATTTTGAATCTGTTGGTTTGGCTCGGTTCGGTGGTGTGCGGAGGTGCGTTAGCGCTTCTTGTGGTGAATAGGAGAGCGACGACACGCGAACGTCGTCGGCGCCCAGCGGTGGCGCCGAGCGTCGGAGTATCAGTCAAGGTGCGCTAGGCGCATGTGCGATGCGATGCGTGAGAAACTTGCTACGTTCCTGCGTAACTCTATGCATGCGCCCGCGCACCCGCACTCGCACAACACGGACAAGTTGCAGAATGGCGGCATTGTTGCACCCGTACTCGTGTTTACTGACGAAGGTTTTTAATTATTTAATTATAATTTCCCTCAAGTGTGCTCATTTACTATATGTACTATGTATAGATGGTATTATTCAGTGGGATAGGTTTAAGACGACATTTGAAATCATAAAAAATCATCGCGCGAAAATGTTCCCGACGCAGATCTATTTTTCAATGAGACACGATAGTTCAAATTAGCTCGTAAAAAAAGTGGAGGGAAGTTTTGTAATTGGAATGTTTGTATTTTTACTTATAAATAATCGTGTTTTCTAAATAAATTATAACTGGCCAGTGTCATATACATAAAAACTTTTTTTCTCAAAACTTTCTGAGTGACCTGGTAGGTACGGCCGGTATAGTAGACTTTATGATTTTAAGGTAAAAATCGTTGATCCTGAAGATCCTCGTCAGGGTAATGGGACAACTTTATCAAATTATTATATTGTCATCGCTCCTTCATAAGTGTGAAAAGTTTCAGTTCAATCTGAAGGTCTAAAGTGGGTGAAAATCACGTTCAAAAATGCCGTTAATAACAAACATACATACAGGTGGAACTTATAAAAAATCTCTCTTATGCTCTGCTCTCTCCGGCAATTTTTCTTACGTACTAACGCTTTTTCATTTAAAGCTCTGTGAAGGATAGCACAGAGAAACCTTCTTTACCAGGTAGTAAAATTGGAGGGGTCGCGGGGGGACTAATGTTAGGGGAAGGTAATATAAAGCACGGAGTCAGCCCGGGTCCTATTTGGTGGAAGCGAGGAGACGAGTGCGCTCAGCAGCATTATTAGGAGATTCCATACAAGAGTATCTCATGTATTAGATGTTGAGAATGCTTAAATGTAGGTATATAGGTACATTCGCTAGATTCTAAACTACTTTTAACGATCCAAGTATTTAAAATTCCCTGACCTTGTATTGTACATACACAATTCACTGGTTTGTGGTCAGCAATCTCTACAACAATATCATAGCACTAAATAGATAATAATCAAGGTTTCAGAGGGCCACATAGCACTGGGTATCTACATACCTATTCAATACCGAATTACAATTATTAAGCAAACTTGCTTAGGTGCTCTACTAAATTTTAATTGTAAACTATACTACGTAGCAAAGGTCATGATTTTCACAACATATCATTTTTAAGAACAAATACATCTCTATGAGTTTGAATTTAATTAGGTGCTACGTTCGTATTACCAAATGGGTAATACAAGAAAATTGGGAGGTACAGCGGTTGGTTTAAACAACCGTAGCCCTAATTTTCCTCGAGTTTTTGCTGCTGCCCAATATATTATAGTCTCTAACATTATACTCTAGGCATGCCTTTTAGGTTTTATTCTTTTTGATTAAAGCTTTTACCAACCGCTGAAAAACCTTCGGTATTTTATCAGTCTTAAAACAGTACCCTGAGTGTAAAGAATTTACGTAAATAAACGCTTACTATCATGTTTGCGTTTACTAAAAATTTGTGTGGAAGAAAATAGTTCCATGAGTATTCCGCGAGAGGCGCTGTGCCGACTCCTATAGAAAAATGTCGTAAACGCTAACGTGATAGTAAGCGTTTTCTAACGTCAATTCTTTACACTCGGGGTACAGAGCACTCAAGGATAACACAAACCAGTTAAAACTACTAACGAAAAAGAGAACGTATTTATGAAAATATATTAACAAAATTGGACAACATACCTACTGGTATACTCACATACACATACTCAACATTATTTAATTAATGAATATATTTATTTACAACAAGTATTTACTATCAATGTATAAAATACAAACTATGATATATAGAAATTTATACATTATTTTATATATAACACAAGTTAGTTCTTACTTTGGAGATAAAAGTGTTTATTGAAACCTCTGGTAGGTACCAGAGGTTTCAATAAACACTTTTATCTTGTTTTAAACTGATAAGTTCCTTCCAGCTTTGTCCTGAATGACTTAGGATCAACGCACAGCCTAAACCGCTGATCGTTGAGACCTGAAACTTGGAGGGTGTGTTCTTTGTATGACGTAGGCATCCGATAAGAAGGGATTTTCCCAAATTCTACCCCTAAGGGGGTGAAAAACGGGGCAAAGTTTGTATGGGACAACGTGATTCCTTGGTCCAATCTACTTCAAATTTTGCATAAACATTCTTTAACAGAATTAATTGAAGATACGTTTCATATTTTATTGAAAGTCATCGCCTAACGGGGTTAAAAAGGGGTAGAAAGTTATTTTGGGGGTGATTTGCATCGAAGTTGATATCAATACTCATTCGTGCTTTTCATTTAAATTACATTTTATTTTGACACATGTTTGAAAACTCAATCCGTCAATCAATATTTTTCCGGTTAGATTTATTTGAATTTTTCCTACTTTTTAAATACTAATAAGTTAAGATTTTAGTCACCTTATATATATATATATATAATAATTCAGCTTTAATTCCTCCTCCTATCAAAACTAACAAAATTTTCTTGTAAAAGAATCCCCTTCGTTTATCTTTAACTAACGTGACATTGGCGGAATTGTGCTATTGGCTTCAGTCGCCATTCTATCAAGAAGAAGAAGAAGAAACTTGATATTAATATTAATTTGTCAACACAATGAAACACGTAATGTCGGTGTTTTTCGAAATTCTTACCCTAATGCAAAAGATTTATGGCGACAATTTTTAGAATGGAGTAAGGAGGTACAGTTTGTCGGGATATTTGGGCTCCTGGCTAGAACTAAGGAAAATGTTTTGTAGAATTAATCGGTGGAAATATATTTTGTAAGTGTCTTTATTGTGGAAAGTAGTTGGAATACGAATGTTGCATAAATATTGCTCAGAGCAGATTATTAGGGTTATTATTATTATCATCTCTCTCTTTTCACCCGAAAAGGTGTGTAAAAGTGTGTATGGGAAAACATATTTTTTTCAGGGTAGGTATGTATGTGAAAAAATTATGTTTGGAGGTACACTTTGTGTATGTATACGGATTGGGGCTTCTTATAACGTAGGGGTGTACTAAGAATGTTTTGTAGGGGATCGCAGGTGAAAAAAACGCGGGCCGGAAAGCTATCTATACATATAGGTAATAAAACAATAGAATCCGGTGTTTCTGTACATTGAAGAAAAGTAATCATATCTGTCTGTCTGATTATTTGTTAACGCACATTTCCGGAACTACTGAACGGATTTTCATGTAGATTTCACAGGTAGACTGAGATTAATTAATAAAGGAGCAGAATATAGGCTTCATTTAAATAAAATCGGATGTTGCAAAGAAGTTATCGTCATTCAATGATTTTTGGAATTTACTTTTATATCCAACTGTTCGAAAGTTATCTGGCACCCGCGTGTATCTACATTATTTTTTAATTGAAACGGAGTGTGTTTGATGTAGGAAGAGTCAAATTGCAAAGAAACCATTTTAGATTTTTTGTCTGTCTGTCTATCTGTTTGACCACGCTAATCTCCGAAACCATTGAACGGATTTTGTGGGTTTTTCACAGTTTAATTAGGCTTAACTTGGCGCTTTGAATAAATAGGCTTTGTTTCGGCTAATGGGGAAAAGTTATAGACATTTTATAAAGTCTGCGCGAGCGAAGCCGCGGGCGAAGCCGCGGGCGAAAAGCTAGAATAGTATAAACTTGTGGTTTTGTTCCTTTTTTGTGAAATAAAATATTTATTTATTTATTTTAGTTGATTGCACTTGGACTCAAGCCTCCTTTTCTAACCCATTCGTTTTGGTGATCTAGGGATCAGCAAAATTTCAAGTGTTCCTTTACCGTGCTTTCTGTCCTCAGCTCACAGCACACATGACCTCATTGGTAAAACTCTCAGTCCATCGCTCATGGACTTTGAGGTCTCGTTGCTGTCTGAGGTCAGAAACGTTTGGTTACACCCATTTTCACAGAGCGCTTGGGATTGGCAGCGGGCGTTGGGACGAGCCGCTCAGTAGGTTCCCCTTGGCTCGGGAATGGGACGCGCATCCCAAAACAAAACTACATAATATGAAGAAAATAGAATTCCAGAGATCGTGAATAATCGCGATACTATACTACACGTAACTTTTTAACCGGCTTAAGTAGATATTAGGTATTTCTTCTCGTTTCAAAGTCACTTACATAACGAAATAAGCCGGTCTTGTGCGTCATACATTCAGAATACTGCAATAAACTTTACTTTGGTTGACTTTACGAGTTTGTTATTTATTATGCACTTACCTAGGTATAACTTTAGGAAATTTATATCCAGGGATTTTTTTATTTTGACCAAAATTACTTTTTATAAAACGAGGTTTAGTATCTTCAACGTCATGTTCGTCCCTCCCCCTCTCTGCAGTGGCAACATAGTCCATCAATGGATCCCAGTGCGGATTAGTGGACTTTTCATGATTTTTGGATTTCACCACTCTGGCATACAGGTTTCCTCACTTTCGCGAGTGATTTGAATCTGCACTTTCGATCGTAGGTCGGCGCGTTCACCACTGGGCCACCTCGGCTATTTAGGATCAGGTTTAGTAGGTATGTATCGGCGATATCGGTTACGTATTTTGATCTTCGTGAGTGTCGAAAGGGCCTTTCTAGGGCCTAAACTGAATAAATGGCTTTGATTTTGACTTTGATTAAAGGAACGAACGACACGGTACCTAATTCTTACTAATCCTAACTTTTATACGTCCTGTTATCCTACTATATTCCTTTATTTAATTGTATTGCAATACTAAAATCGAAAGTTTGTGTCGATGTTTGATAATCAATCATCGCTTTTGTTGTTGCGTAGGTTTAACTTAAAACATTATGTACCTAGTCGTATACGAGTACCTAGGTACATACTCGTAAGATTTTTCCCTCCCTTTTCCACAACTAGTTAAAAATATCGGTAACTTTCGAATTTATTAGAAAAATTGGTAAGTACTTAGGTCTCTTAAAACTCTACCAAATATCTAAATTTTAATATCCCAGTCCCAGTATAGTGTCCCTGTCTACTAGGCTGTGATTGTTAGTATCCTCAATCGAACAAAATTTCTTACATATTCACATAGCGTAATGTCTATTAATAAATTGACACCTATAATTGAACATTATTCAAAGAAAGAACATATTCAATAAAATGTTAAGGAAAACACCTTTGTGTGTAGGCACTTGGAGGCACTGCATACGTGATGTTAAGCACAGTGCATGTTTTGATTACACTGCGTCCGGTGCGTCATGTGACACTTGTTAACGTCATCAACTTGGGAATAGTTGGGTGGGAACATGATCTCGAAACAGCAAGGGAGGGAGCTATTCAAGATGTTTTTTACAAATCTTCTTTTGGCCTTACTTACAAAGCGCTATTTATCAAATATGCCGTTTAAATGGTCACGTTTATGTGACGTAACGTCATTTTGTTTGCAATGATAAGTACCTAAGGTGAAACAAGGTATTTTAACGTTTATCAAAATTCAACATCTAATTGGGTGTAAATTGTACCCAGCAAAAGTTTGTATAGGAAAACATGATAAATATCCTGGGACATTGTTCACACATTATGGCCGTCTGATCCCAAACTAAGCAGAACTTGTATTATGGAGACCAGATAGCTGATATACCTACCTACTACATAATACTACTTGTATATTTATATACTAATATCCTATGTAGGTATATGTTTGGGAATTAAACTGTGGCGTGGCAGTCAGGGTATCTAACTCCACGGTCCACCCCAACAGGCCCGTCATTATTAATATTTACATATTTTTCATGGTAATGAGTATGGAGGTGCACTTTCTTTTTTAGGAATTAGGCTTCTTCTTCTTACTTACCTAACAATGGAATTTCCGAATGGATGAAACTGCAGAGGGGAAAGTTAGTATAATTTTGAAACCATATGAAATACATAGTACCTAACCTATAAGTCGCAAAGTCACATTCAAACCTGGCGATCGATGTATGTACAAGGTATATTAATCATAATTTTAATATACAGTGTTATTTGTTACTCGCCGGCAATGCTTTAGGGGGTGGAAGTACTCATTAAAATAAACAACTTTTACTATGGGACCAACCCTGAAATCGTGAAAAAAAAATCAAACTTTTCATACACTTTGATTGAGCAAGGTTGACCTTTTGTATGAAAAGATGTTTTTTTTTCGAGATTTCATAGTTGGTCCCATAGTAAAAGTTGTTCACATTGAGGAGTACTTCCACCCCCTAAAGCATTGCCGGCGAATAACAAATAACCCTGTATATTATACCCATAATACACGTGTACCTACTTACCTATTATTGCTATTGCAAACATAGACGTATAGTAATGAAAACTCCCATCAAAGAGAAATGTTATCATCTACTTGACGTAAAGTTCTTAGTTAGATAGATAGGTAATTAGGTACTTAATAAGGATAAGTAAGTAGGAATAATAAGAACTCGATTATTCTTACTACACGATAATATACTTATGTGAGATAAACCAATGGAGCGATGCGATTGGTTTCAAGAAATCGTCGAATTGTGGTCATAATGACTGATGAATCATTTGGTAGGTAGGTACTGTGTGTGTATTTTGATATAGTTAGTAAAGCTGAACATTGCTAATAATGCCTATCAAGTTGATATACAGTGAGCCCAATGAAATGAATACGTAGGTATGTCGTCTTCGACTATCAAGTTCTCGATTAATTATTGGCACAATTCGCGATAGCGGTACTTGGCTAAGTTTGTCTTGCCAAGTACCCTGCTAAGGAACATTGTTTTTGTTTTGTCTTCGGAGTGCAATATTATAAGGCAATAGACATTCAAACTGGTTGTTTGCATAAGTATAGGAGAAAATAATATAATAGCCAGTAATCATTCTAGTAAGTAGGTTTTTGTGTTTGTGTAAATGCTTCGTGTAAAAAGTAAATCAAGTTGTGTAATAGTTGCTGTCTGTGCATAAAAAAATGCTATGACTGACACCTAACTGTTACTAACCTACATCGTATTCTTTAGATAATGTTCTGCGAAATCAATCGGCAAATTGAAAGGTAAACAGGCCATATCATATTTAAACATTCCTTTAATACAAGATTATAAATATATATACTTAGGGGCGGCAGGTTACTGTAAGGATTTATGTAGGTACATTTTATACATATAGGTACGTAGTGTGCCTAAGATTTTTTTTTCCTGCTTTTTGTCGTTCGTCATCCATAGCTTGGTTATAGACACACGCCGCATCGATTTTTCAGCAACTTATTTCACAACTAGATAAATAGAGCAACGTAGCATTTGTATTATTTTTCAAAATCATACTTATCTACTTGTTTGTTGGCTTACGATATTTACTAAGGATAATGAATATGGAAACAGAATTTACGATTATACGGTTGTGCTCGTATGAGATTTGAATTAGTATTGTATCTGTCTGTATACACTAATCCAATAGATATGTAAAATAAACACTGTTGTGAAAATTGCTATTTTATACTCCGTAACCAATGATTTGAAGTGGCAATTAAATGGTTCTACCGACGTAACAAAATCACATTATCGCAAATAAATCCTACGCGTACTTTGGCAAGAATTCCTATGAAACAGTTCGGCTAGAGCATTAGCGTGAAATTTATATCATTTGTAATTGTGACGCAATTTAATGTTATCAGCGACTATTTTAAGTTTCAGCACTGGATATTTAATTAGGTGTTTGAAAGTCTTTCACGTGTTATTTTAAAGAGCTGAATAATAAAAATAACATAAATAATATATAAACGGTAGGTGGGACAGTGACAGCATGACGTGTAAGCGGGTGTGGCGACTCTGTTTTCAAAAGATTATTCTATTTATTTATTTAATTCTTCCTCTCAAAACATTCTCTTGTGTGTCATGACTTAAAAGGTTAAAGCATTATGGTGGCTCATTCGGTTAGGTGCAGTTGTATCTTTAACAGTTTTTTTTTATTAAAAAAAACAATTATTCCTTTCTTCTTTCTCTTAGAAGATAGGAACTTGATAGTAGGTACCAAGAGTTTTCAACTCCAGACATTTTACATGGACGAAATTACAAAAAGTAATGTAATGGTGCCTAAATACTTTTCACTGGTTATTACCTACTATTGAAAACAAATAAAATTATTAGTATTATTCAAATATGAGTTTATTCCTATAACTGGGGGAAAACCATGTCATAACGTTAACACTTCATGCAAATTAATGTAATATACTTGCCTTACTGATTCATCAAAATAAATCTACTTATTTGTTTATTTTTTCCTGTATAACTGAAATAAGTAAGTATTTACTTGTTGTTTTGGTTCAGGGAGCGCACGCGAAGGCGGATTGGTATGGCGCGGGTGTTCCGCCGGCTGCGACACCGAAGACGGCGCGGCGGGAACACTCACCGACGGAAACGCCAACCCAGGAGACAAGGTCAGTCAGCACTATATATCCATACAATCATGGCTTCTGTGATAATTTTCGCTCAATCAGGTATAGGTACATCATCGGTGGCAGTACAACGACGGAGGTGTAATTATCTCATCTCGTTTGCCTGCTGGCAGTTGGCACCCCAATCTCATAGACTTCCATTCATATACCAAGTTGGTGCTAGCTAGCTAAAACACGACATTGAGCTATTTGTGTTATTCCAAAAAGGAAACTTCCTGGATTTCGAAGGGCTATACTTAGCATAGATTAGTTAGGTACATTATAGTTCTACCATGGTGCTGAAATCATGGTTATGAATTCGTACCTGCCTTTCTGTCTCTTAGTCACAAAACATCAATATTTTAGCATAGATCTACGTTCGTTAAGTCTGATTCGCCGTCTCTATACATTATAGCAGGGGTCACCAAATGACCTATATGTATAGTGCGGACCAAACTTTGACAAACAAAAATGCACACATGGTTATTTTATCTAATCCGCGCACATCCAAAGAAAGGGTCTAAGCTTGGTCGCCAGTCATCTTTAATATTTTTAAACGGACCTCTAGATAATAATCCTAATTGGTGACCCCTGCATTATAGTGTCAGTAGTATTAGTTTAGTAGGTAGGTACCTATATTAAATTTCATGCCATTTCGAAGTATCTAAGCATGAACAGGAAAACTGACATTACGAGTCGTCTTCATAAATACTAAAAATAACGCGTTTTACATTATTCTGATACCCATGCGTTATACAACGTCTTCTTTTTGATATCCCATAACTCTAGGGTATTAATAAGACCATGTAAAAGAATCGACTGGCATATTTTTTTTATTGTTTTCATTTTTCATACAAAATAATTCCACAAAGTCTTAGTTTACGTGAAATATGGCAACGTCGCATTTTCTTAGCTTTAAATATGAATGATTTTTGAATGAAAACGATGTACCTACCTACTCGTACTTATAAATGAAGCTTAAATACACCCACATAAGAGTCTATGTTTTGTTGTAAGTTTTGTAGCAACGTAAAATAAGGATTCGTCATACAGGTGACAATTTTATTATTAATTTATATATGATTGATGATATCTTCGAAACTATGTATTTTGGAACACTTGTTCTTGGACTATTTGTATCATTTTATCTTATAGAATATAACCTTAGAGTTATGGGATATCAAAAGGAACATGTTGTATAAGTATTGCATGATGCGAAATAAAAGTCAGTATTAGTTTTTTTTTTTATTTTTTGTAAAATATTTTAGTTAAGTACCTATAAGGAAAATATCTACAATGTTATGTTAGGTACATACACTGTCAATGTAATTAATTTTAGGGTTGGTCCTATAGTAAAAGTTGTTCATATTGACGACTACTTAACTTAAATCACTGCACTTGAATTTAGAAACCATTTCCTATAGATAATACTAAAGTATTTGAATACGTAGTTATCACAAAAAATTTAAGATAAATTAATTTGAGCTACTAACAAACATGTTAAGAGTAGTACTTATCTACGAGAGAACTTAGGTTGGACGGAACTAATAGAAAATCTTTTTTATTTTCTACGGGGACGTAATTCGCGATGAGAGCACTAGGGCATTCGCATTTCGCACGATACCCACGCAACTCAACTACGTCGTCGTCGGGTACTCGTGAATTGAATCAAGTTTACAAGTAATGTCTTATTCGCAAACAAGTTGTAAACGTTTCTCCACAAGACTGAGCGTTGCCTACTTGCCTAGGAGGGAGAATACTTATAGAATAAAATAATTATGTAAATAGGAAACTGATTTGACTGAATCTGTATAAAATACGATGGGTACATAAATATCAACACTTTAATAGTAGATACCTTTAGGTGAAGTGGTCCTTAAAATAAAATTAAAAACTTGCGAGTCGGACTCGCGCACGAAGGGTTCCGTACCACTATTTATAAAAACAGCAAAACAGACACGTTTGTTGTATGGGAGCCCCCTTAAATATTTATTTTATTCTGTTTTTTAGTAGTTCTTGTTATAGCGGCAACAGAAATACATAATTTGTGAAAATTTCAACTGTCTAGCTATCGCGGTTCTTGAGATACAGCCTGGTGACAGAGACACGGACGGACAGACAGCGAAGTCTTAGTAATAGGGTCCCGTTTTAACCCTTTGGGTACGGAACCCTAAAAACTAGATAACAGTAATTGATACGAGGATGGAATGGAGAATTTGCAAGCCTTTCTTAGATATACAATATTACGAAGTCCTTAATCGATTACCTGTAATTTTAATTATTCAATCACATATCTAGGATTATCCAAAGGCGCAGACGATATTGTTCCACGATGGTCGTTCAAGTTCAAACACAAAATACCTTCTAGCCATCAAGCCAGATGCCCTATCCTTATCCCAAAATATCAAAGATCTAGGAAATAGGAATATGATGAAGATGATTTAATTTAATTATTACAGTTGGAGGGGTCGGGCGCAGCTCCGGACGACCCTGTTCACCTCAAGAGACGGGTGGGACTCTTCAGTGGGGTGGCTCTAATCGTCGGTACCATGATCGGTAAGCATATTACATTTCGAACATCAATCGACAATACAGTAATCAACGTTGGTACACAAAACCATGTAGCGACGCGTATGTGATATTAAAATTTTATCATGTCTGCTAAATGAGAATAAACGTTAATAGTAATAAAATAAAAACCTCTACCAATATATATCGCTAAAATTATAAATCCTCTAAAAAAATATCCCATCCCACTCATTTACCCCATAAAGGGGAGAAAACCCCTAAGTTGAGAACCCTACACGAATGAACCGCGTGGCCTTGAGCCGGTGTACAGCGGCGCTGCATGGTGTGCATGCCACGTCCAGCAACGCGTCCTTGAGCCGCTGGACAGCGGCGCTGGACTGGATGGTGAATAAGGCGCTTTAGACAGAGAAATGGAGGCAACGCGAGGATCATTGGTTTGCTCGGGTCATTGTCGGACCTACTTTAGCCTAGTGAATTTGTTAGGCATCTACATGATGAGAAAATTAATTACTCTGGCTTAATCACTATTAACTACTCAATGGATTTTAATGTTTTTTTGTATACAGTTTAAAAACAACGTGATAAAGCTCTGGTTTCATATAATGATCGACCGTTTACTTCATCTTGAATACCTATTTACAACATTAACAAAAACAACAACTTTAACATAACTAACTAAACTAACAACAAACTAAATATTATTAAAGAAAAATAAAAGGAAAGTTATGTTATTTTGTTGAATTAAATCACATATCATAATCTTACTTTACATAATAAACATAAACGACGTGTTTTTATTTGCTTTGTAGGTATATTTACTAACGCATATTATTATTAAACTGTATGTTAAATATAGGTACTACCTACCGACCTAACTTATTGATGTTGAAATTTGTCTAAATGTAAGATGTAGGTATTTCTATAAATTCGTAATAGGCAAACGAAATAAATTAGTTTTCTTTAGACCGAAGATTTATTTCCATCACATGATTGTTTAAAATATGATCTCGTTTACGTCATTCGCTGCGTTTTCTATCTTTAAGTCCGCGTCACTGTTTAAACTGGTTCACACAAAAAAGTAGGTAGGTACCTAAGTATATTCGTCTGCATCTGGCTCTTGATAAATATTTGTGAACCTGAAGTGTAGGCAAAAACGATTGTACTTTGATCGTTAATGGTGTAGGTAATGAGCGTAATGCCACAGCGTAATTGTAATGCTGTGCCGGCCCTGAGGTAGAGAGAGAGGAGCGAGCGGTCGCTCTAGGCGCCATGTGGCAAGCAAGGGGTGCCAAAATGACAATTGCGAAAAACCTTAGAATAATAACGCTCGAAAAACAATTTCGAGCTAATAATGAAATTGTACTCTATAACTTGATTTTAAGAAATAATAGCTAGCTTATAGAAGTCAAATGTTAACTTGAGCAATCTTGCCTTGTAAGCCGTTGCCTGGGCGCCCTGTCAAGCCAGGTCTTTGTAATAGTTAAATAAACCAATATCATCTATCGTTACAGGATCAGGAATATTCGTCTCGCCCTCTGGGCTTCTTGACCGCACGGGCTCGGTGGGCATAAGCTTCATCATATGGATGGCATGTGGCCTGCTCTCGCTGCTCGGTAAGTTCTCACTTAATCACTAAAACAGTTGTAGAAACGGGGATGAGGCCCGTCCCTATACGCAACTTTCCGACATTCCGATAATCAGAAACTTCTTAAGAACCTATTTAAGTTCCTCAAATCAATTTGAAGAGTTGCAGAGACTCAAGAAAAATTCAGATACAAAATCGTAAATTTCGATATCGCCTAAAATTACTCGCATGTCACTCGAAATTGTGATAGGGTGAGTCAATTTGCACGGCGTGTTAACCTTCCGGTTGACACAGATCCTCTCGGGACACGGTTGTTTCGGGAGGTATCTGTAGCATATAGCCGGGAGGGAACCGACCGCCGAGTGCCACCACTGTGACGGATGCCTCGAGGAAGAGGCCCAGCACACGCTGGAGATGTGCCCGGCCTGGGCAAGTGAGCGCAGCGAGCTCTGCGCCGAAGTGGGGAATGACGTCTCGCTGCCGAGCGTGATAAGCGCTGTCAGCAGTGAGAGGTCGTGGGGCGCACTCCACTCCTTTTGCGAGCGCGTTATGCTCGCAAAGGAGGCGGCGGAACGCATCAGGGAGGAAACTACCCCCCTGGCAATCCGCCGCAGGAGAACGGGGCGCCGAAGGGCGGCGGCGGCGGCTCGCCACCTTCTCCCACCCCACTTGAGCCCTGGGGCGGTGGACTCGGGGAGTCTGCCGCCCATCACAATCGGGCTCGGATAGATGCGCGTGTGTTCCCGCACGCTACCCAAGGCGAGACGGTGGAGACAAGAGCTCCGGTCCCCACCGTCAACAACGACGACGTCGGCGATGACGTTGTTGAAGAAGAGGAGGCCTCCCACCAGGCCGTCACTGCTGGGTACGCGGACGAATGCTTCGGCGCCCCCGTATACCCAGCCGGCAGCGACATGTAGGAACACCCCAGGTTTTTAGTCAGTAGGAGTCTGACATAACCCCGCCGCTTTCCCCCGGAACCGAGGGGTATCCATGAGGATTTTCCTGGGTTAAAAAAAAAAAAAAGGTGAGTCAATTTAGGTTGACATGCGAATCATTTTCATGCGAGTAGGTACAGCTCAAACTTATGTATAATATACCAGATAATCACAAAGAGAGCGATGACGCCCCCTTGTCGACAATGTCACACATGCTACTGGTGCTAAGTTTTTTATTTTTTTATACCACATTGTCGGCAAACAATCATACGGCCCGCCTGATGGTAAGCGGCTACCATAGCCTATGAACGCTTGCAACACCAGGTGTATCACTCGCGCGTTGCCCACCCTTCCCCCCCTCCCCGATGAGCTCTGGCGACCTTAATCACGTGCAGGAACAGTACTATAAGTTATTTGGCTGCGGTATTCTGTAAGGTAGAGGTACTTCCCCAGTCGAGCTGCTCTTTGAGCGACATTATCGCTATGCTCTAGACTTTTTTTAAAGTGAAATAAGTTTGAAAACCTATGATCTCTAAACTGTTTAATAAATCAATAGCGATAGTGTCGGATTATATTTCTATGGATGCGTATGATTGTATCTAAGTAACATCTTTCACGACTCTGTGAGTGTGACGCAAGTACGATGTCGTATAGGCAGCACTCCAATTGGCCGCCCCGCCCCGCTTAGGTAGGTACCTACCACGGAATAGGTAAATAAGGTTGGAAAGGCCTTTGAGGAACTTTTGTACTAGAACCGCTGTCGCCGGTTGCACACACTTACACGACATGTCATACTTGCAATACATACATAACTTAACAGTCATTGGTCATGTTTATGATTGCACAACACGGCATTATAAAGCAGAGCTCTGTTCTCCGAAGTAGTACGAAGCGCACTAAACGCGGTGAATGAATGAATCGGTCAGTCAAGTTATGATTTTCGAATCATATGACCATCGTCGAAAAATCGCTTGCCTATCGGTTTTCTATAGTATATATTTTGGAGAGTGTGCGCAGGAATTATTCAACCTAATTCCACCATCCCCATTCCTACATCGAACCACTAGACTTTATGCCATCAGATAATATCCATTGGTACTGAATTTACACGTTCGAGCAGTTTGTCACATTCCTAGTACAAGTCCAGTCCAGTCCAACACGTCCTTGATCATAGTTAGGTACCTCCTGGTAATGGAATTGTCATAAACCTAACTATACCTCAATCCTTATCATATAATAATTTATTTGACTACACAATTCCTATCTGGTATATCTTCGGAGTCCACTGTCCAATACCAATGAAATTTTACGCTATACTAAATCCAATGCAAAATAATTTCGGTTCATAAACAAAGAAGTTATCCCCAGAAATAGGTAGGATTATTGGGTAGTTCCGGTGGTCGTCTATGGTCTTCTTCATCAGTTGTACATCACCAAATGATACTTTCTGAATGCAAATGCTTGATTTGCTACCGAAAATACCAAAATCACTATGTATATGCCTATAATATTTGAGGAGTTCCCTCAATTCCTCACGATTCTATCGTCAGAACTGAATTTTGATAAAAATGGGACCAATCTGGAGGTATACCCTTTCAAATGAAAAAATAATTTTTCAAATCGGTTCATAAATGACGGAGTAATGAGTGTACATCAATTAAAAATTACAACCGAATTGAGAACCTCCTCCTTTTTTTTAAAGTCGGTTAAAAATGTTATAGTATTCAGGGTACCTAGTAGCTTATAATATGATTAATTTAAGGCAATAGCTCAGTCGTAGTGAGGTAGAATGCCGTGTTGAAGGTTGTGGGTACGAATCCTACATTGAGCTTGAGCTTTCGGTGAAGGAACACATCGTGAGGAAACCATATCACGGTGTTAGAGTTCTTTTAGTACCTACCCGCCTGACTAGCTACCACCTTCAAGTTAAAAATCTGTCGCCAAGTATCTACCGATGTGTTCCGGCAGCTACATGAGAGCCAGTTCTTTCCAGAATTTGTGTACCTACCACCTTCGGCCACATCATCACTCACTATGGTAAGATTGTGATCAAACACAGGCGTTAGATTAGGTCTTAGACTGTACCTGTACCAGTTCATATGGACTTTTGTCAACGGAACTCTATATTGCGCGTGTTCCAACTTGGCCGATATTTTTAAAGTAAATTTTGCCTAATTATAATAAAAAATTATTTGTGCATGTAACACCACCTGGCCGCCTTGATAAAATGGCGCCAGTAGATATATTTCGACATAGGTACCAAACCTAGTATTCGATTTAGTTTTTTTTTAAACAGGAGCGCTAGCTTACGCGGAATTGGGAACTATGAACACGTCGTCAGGCGCTGAGTACGCCTACTTTATGGACGCGTTCGGTGGACCACCCGCATTTTTGTTCTCATGGGTAATTTTTACAATTTTTCTAAAATACACGCTGTTTGAAATCATGTAGCGATTTAACCATCCATTCCGATATTCCAGGTATCGACATTGGTACTGAAACCGTCTCAAATGGCTATAATTTGTCTGAGCTTTGCACAGTACGCGGTGGAGCCGTTCGTGTCGGAATGTGAACCGCCGGACGCTCTCGTCAAACTTGTAGCGGTCATTGCTATTGGTAAGTCAAACAATAACACTCACACTAGCACTAACCAATTTATATGTAGAACCAACTATTTCCATGTTTAATAACTAATTATGGCCGATGCACGGTACGCCCGCTCAATTGATGCTAAGTACTTACTACTTTTCAAAGTCAACTCGGGTCAATGAAATGTCGTATTATGGGATGAGGTGACCTAGTTTGAAAAGTATAAAATACAAAATGGAATAAAAATTTAAAAAAACCCCAATTACAGAAATTTCGATAAAGGTTTATTATTTATATCTCAGCAGCGGTCCTTTGCGTGCATCTGGGTCTTTAGTCTTTTCAGTGCCGAAACTACCATTGCATCTTACTAATAGGTAGGTATTATAAATCCGAAGTTTGTGCGTGTTTGTTTTTTTAGCTTAAATAAGACAAGGTAAAGGCTAAGTGACGGCTACGGGACGAGGGATGTTTGCACGGCTTGTATAATGAGTGTCCCCAGTAAGATAGGATAGTGATATGCGGACGATGTATGCCGTCAATAGACAGCATATCATTGATATACAGCAAGAACAGTGTTGGGGACAGAACAGAGCCTTGTGGGACACCGGCATTTATGTCCATGTTATCGGAGTAACTACCCTCAACGACGGCTCTTATGCATCATCATGCCCATATGCTGCTAACTTCGATAAAAGACCCGATCGAACGCCTGCCAGATTTATCATCTATCTAACTATATGTAAACGCGAAATACACCTCACTGATTAATCATGATATCTCAGGAACTATAAAACCCACAGGCTTGAAATTTGACAGGCAGATTCCTTATAGGATGTAGGCATCCGCTAAGAAAGGGTTTTCCGAAATTCAACCTCTAGGGGGGTAAAAAGGGGAAATACAGTTTGTATGGTAACTTCAGTAGCTTCAACGTTCATAAGTGTCCTTCTAGGGCCTAAACTGAATAAATGCTTTGACTTTGACCTATGTAATTTTTTCGTGAAAAGTAATTTGTAATACAAAACTAGATTTTGCTCGAATTTCTTCCATTCCAGAAATGGAAAAAATATTGTACGGCCGATTGTCTCGATATTTGGTGTTATACATTATAGGTAGGTATACCTATAGTTGACTACTAAGAATGGATTTTCCAAAATTCAAACCCTAAGGTTATGTGTTCATAGTCCAACCCATTTTGATTTCAAGATTTTTCTGCAAGTCAGAGGGGTTAGTTTGGATCAGGGAGAAAAACAGAACACCTATCCCAGGAACGCGGGAACCGCGGGGAACAGCTAATGTGTATTAAATTATTTGATCGTTTTTAAAGGTTCGAGTTTTTGTTTTGAAGATATTTAAGTAAACATTGAAATTCTAAAGCCTCTCGTTTTTTTCTTTTCCAGTAATGATATTAGCAGTCAACTGCTATAGCGTAAACTTGGCTACAAATGTGCAGAATATCTTCACAGCGGCCAAACTGGGAGCTATCGCCATCATTGTCTGTGGAGGGGCTTACAAACTAATATTAGGTAATCAGCTGCACAGCGCAGCGACTCCGAACAATTTCATCATTTATTTTAAACATGTTATTCAATTATCATACGTATCGCTACGAATAAAAATCCCACATTTGTAACCTTCAATATCATGAATACCTCTTATTCATAATATTTTTGTACTATATCATCCCTGATTATAATGGGATGTAAATATTTCGGATATCACTGACTGGTGGTTGTGTCCGTATGGTGCAGGTAATACGCGACATTTACAGGAGCCCAACTTCGCCAGTAATAAGGCGACTTTGGGCAACATTGCCACCGCATTCTACACCGGCCTGTGGGCCTACGACGGTTGGAATAATCTCAACTATGTGACTGAGGAAATTAAGAATCCATCCAGGTTAGTAACGCCAGTTTCAGATAAAACGTAAACAAAAAATTATAGAATGACCGATAACATTTAGTAAAATTTTGTGCCACCAGCAAATATGTATAACGACTTGAAGTAAATTTCCTGTGATTATGATATGATGAACTAGGTACATGATTACACAATTAGACTTCTGTGTATGTCTTATACATATACCTAACCTCCATTATAAAGGAGTAATAGCAATAGTACTTACCTAACTTTCATGTAACATGTAAGCAATTTGAAATGGACCTGCAAATAATCCTTTGAAATTGTAGGAACCTTCCACTGAGTATAGTAATCGGCATACCTCTGGTGACGCTATGTTACGCTCTGGTGAACGTGTCATATTTGGCGGTGATGTCGGTGAGCGAGATGGCGGATAGTGAGGCCGTGGCAGTCACCTTCGGGAACCGGCTGCTTGGCCCCGTGGCGTGGCTAATGCCGCTGGCGGTCACTATCTCCACTTTTGGCTCCGCTAATGGGACGCTGTTCGTCGCGGGAAGGTGAACTTTAATCAATCATAAATCAATTATTTTACGCCCTTATGGCTTCTTCTTGCACATTCACTCTGCAAATCCAGAATTCCAGATGGATTAGTTAAATGAAGACAAATACATATCTCTTACTTAAGTATGTAATCGAACTTACAAACATGCCTGAAAATGATGACGTGTTTGAATGAATTGAGTTAAACTTCACTTATCACAAATTTAAATACGGTTACATAAACATTCTGCCACTGCGCTAACAACCGTAAAAAAAATATTGTAAATATTCGGATATATTTTATGTGTACTAAATTGTACAGAAATTTGTACAAAGACTGCTTTTTACAGGTTGTGTTTTGCAGCATCGCGGGAAGGTCACTTACTCGATATCTTATCATATGTTCATGTGCGTCGATTCACTCCAGCGCCTGGCCTCATATTCCATGTAAATTCTTCTTATTCAAACATTATTATTTTGAAAACCATAATAACCTTTGTTTTTTTTTTTAATAATATCAATGCTTTCTTGTTCCAGTCTTTGATAGCAGTAGCGATGGTCTTGTACGGAACAATAAACTCATTGATCGACTTCTTCTCTTTTACCGCTTGGATCTTCTACGGAGGCGCCATGCTGGCGCTGATTGTCATGAGACGCACTAAACCCAATGCACCGAGACCTTACAAGGTAGGTACCTACCTGATTATCTATCACTCTACGTACGAAACAGTACCAAAATCTACGAGAACTTATTTATATCAATTCCAATTGACAATCGGTTTTGGAAATGAATAAGTCTTGACATTGAGTCAATGAATACTTACATATTTATATTCACATCATTATCTTCAATCAACAGGTGCCGATAATAATTCCATACCTCGTGCTGCTGGTGTCAACATATTTGGTCGTCGCCCCAATAGTAGACAATCCTAAATGGGAGTATTTGTACGCCACTGGCTTCATATTTGCTGGATTACTAGTGTACGTGCCCTTCGTCAAATGGGGTTATTCGTTGCCGTTCATGGGTATGATTTTTTATAACTTATTTACCTACTTTTTGAACTAAATAAAATGGGTAATCAAGCTATTTATTCAGTTTAGGTCCTTGAAGGGCACTTATGAACGTCGAAGCTACTAATTAAGTTACCACCGATTCGGAAGTTGCTTTCAACCACAGAATAAAGATGTAACCTTTATACTGTGCTTCAACTGAAAAGAACCGGCAAGAAACTCAGCAAGGTTACATATTTTAAATGTTTTTCTGGAGTCTGACAATGTTGGCTTTTTTTCCATTAAATGTTTAACAATTTCTAAAGCAACCAATACAATGCTATATTATCATTGAGTAACATAGGCTATATTTTTTATAAGGCTATTTTAGGGATCCCTACGAAAACTCTAATAATGTAACCCAACGTGAAAAGAAATTTTACGTATAAAATTCTTTACATATTTTATAAAGCCTGCGCAAGCGTAGCCGCAAGCGAAAAGCTAGTGCTCAATACTTTAATGTACCTAAATAATTGACGTTAGTAAACGAGAAATTGGCATAGCACCTCTCGCGGAATAGGTACTCTTTGAACTAATTTCTACCATTAACATTAATTTGTTGTTATTTATAGATAAAATGACTGTTTTTCTGCAAATGGTGCTGGAGGTGGTGCCAACATCAACAACTTTTGAATATTAAGAATGCAGAGTTAGTCCTATGCTGGACTTTAAAATAGCATTTGTGACGAAACCAGACATCGTTTTTTATATACCATATCTGAGTATTATTTGAGATTGTTAATTATGTTTAGTATGTTTAGATTCTAGTTCACTGGTTTATACACCAAGCCTTCAATATATTGGAATTGGAGCAAATGACAAAAAAAATGTGCAAGCGATTAAATAATTTTAGTTAAATTTTTGACTGAAAAGTGTAATTCTCCTCATCCAAAGTTGTTACCCATGATTTCATGTAAATACAATCATTTTCAAACCAATAATATCGTAAAATAATTGAAATTTTATATGAATATATTTTATACATCCATGATAATACCAATAATTAAATTGTTGTTTTATATATATTATAAATTGAAATACCTTTTACGGTTTTTAAATGGCGAGACGAAATATGTTGTAATGTTAAGCTGAAACTCAACTTATACTTATCACTTGTGAAATAATAGTTAGTCAAATCATGTTACATTTCATTAGTTTGCACGAATCATTCCTATGGGGTCATATAGAACTAGGTATTTCAGCTTTGCCGTGTGCTACGAGCTATTATAGTTTATTGTGTTGTTGACCGTAATAGCAATGCATTTGAAGTGGTTAGTGAGGTGAGAGCTGCGAGTAACGTTCATATATTATATTATACGGTTAACGCTACCCACGTGCTCTCTTTATTTTTATCACGATTACCTACCTGTAATTATCTCACAATATTTCACTTAATTATAGTTTGCAACATGGTCAACTTATCTACAAACTGTGTACTAGGAACCGTTTAAATATGCTATCATGGTTAAAGCTTACGTTGATTATAAAGACTTGAAACCCTATTCTCGTCACTATGAGTGATTGTGCTTAACTCATAGTTTAAGCTCATCGTCATTAATAGGCAACAGTAGATATATTATCATGTGGTCTTATTTTAAAGGAATTAAATTGTTTGAATTAGGAATTATATTTATATACAAGGGATGTCGGAATCTGAAATTCTTTAAAATAATCCATTGTTAACTAGGCTGCGGGTTTATCTTTAAAACTAGATAAAAATTGTGTAACTTCAGTATGTAATACTCTTTTTTTATAAACTAACAAAGCGAGTGAGTTAAAATTTTAGAATACTTACCTGATATGGTAATGTTACTGAAAAAAGCGTGAATGCATTATGAATTAAGTCTTAAAAAACTGGGAGACTAAATTAAACCTTTATGAAGACTAAGTGTGTTTTTAACTAAAATAAAAATAGCATCGACGCGGTTGAAATTTGCGATCGGTAAAATTTGGTCCTATCATTCCTTACCGGGGCAAAACGACGCCGTCAACGTTGCGATTTTATTGAAGATACTTATTTTTATTATAAATATAATTGATAGTATTTTTAAATTTGTTCAAAAATGTTTTATTATTCTATTTATTTATAATGGATAGTAAGCAAATATAAAATATGTTTCGAAATAGTTATTTGCCATAGTATTTTCAGTAGAACGTGTCGTGTAGCTATTTGGATTTATAATACTAACGTATCTACATTTTTATGGTACCTACAAAGTAAATCGGGCCCACAGAAAGTACACACCTGGCGATGTGATATTGTTATGGGTAAACTAATGGTTTTATTTTGTGTACAAATTAATATCATATTATAATACATACTTATTATACTACTTACATAAATATAACCTGCATTATGTACTTATCTCTTTAAGAGAACAGAATATTTATTGTTATACACTACCATTGAAATGAAATTTTAAATAAAGACGAATAAAGTCAAGAACTCCTTTGTACGTTATTTTACTGCGAAACATCCTATTTCGTCCAAAAAAAAATTGTGGTATATTTTCAATCAAAGTCAAAAGCCATTTATTCAGTTTAGGCCCTAGGAGGGCACTTATGAAAGTTGAATTTACTGAAGTTACCACCGGTTCGGAAATCAGCCTTCAACTGAGAAGAACCGGCAAGAAACTCAGAAAGGTTATTTTTTTTAGGTTTTTTTTTATATCAATAAACTAGAAGACCCCACCAGAAGGTGTGGCACTTCCTGGCAGGGCCGCCTAAGAAGCCTGATAACTTTTGAACCAGAGACCGACTAAATATGATATTTTGCGACAAATTCTGAATTTTTGAACCAGGGACGGAAAAAATCAGATATTCACCTACACGACTAACTAGTGACCTCGACAGATCAACTAATTAAAACAACCAAATATGTTCAACAATTTATTGTTGTTAATAAACAAAGATCACAGATCTTTGGACATTTCGATACCATTTAAAATATTTTGGCCAATATTAGGTATACCATTTAATAAGAACCTGAACAATATGCAGTCATGCGTAAAAGTTATATCATACAGGCCTACTGACTTGTCAGTCCGTGCCGTAGCCGCGCGGTGCGGGAGCAGGTGGTGTGGTGACGTCGTGACATCGCATCAGTCGCACTGCGCAGCTACTTCAAGAACACGGACTGAATTAAACTGTAAGCCTGCACAGACATTGGTATGCAATTAAATTATCAGTCAAATGGTCAGTGTGACCATTTGTGGCAGATTTCTGCCATTTTGGCCGATTTCACTCCTAAATTTTGTTTGTGGCAGATCATGCTGACGATTTACAAAAGTGGCAGATTTTGGCAGAAATAAAAGATTCCAAGAAAATCACATTACCTAATTTGAATTTTCAATGATGTCATCTTTTTAAACGTAATTACATTAGGTATAATATATAGATTACTGATTTTATCGAACTGGCAACTTCTGTTTCATGGCCAAATTTTACGGGGATATTCTGTTTTTAAACAAGTACGTCATATGATTATGAACTGTATTAAACTGGAATGCACCTTAAAACGACAATATTAAAATAAAATTACCTTACATACCAACTGCAAGCACCTGCCTCAACGATTTAAGATATAGAAGGTACGCGGTTACACACAGTATATTTTATTAATCTAGGATAGTATAGGACAAACCTAAATTAAAAGAGATAGTTATAGGAAAGATTTGTCTTTATCATACCTTTTTTTGTGACTTTTTACCTCAGGTAGGTCTTTTCTCCTTTGGTTCAAGTTTTCCCCATATTATCCCAGTTAATAGTACGTACAAGTAAAATAATATTAAAACAATTACATATACGTTCCAACAATAATTCATAATTATATTAGATTTGTAACAGATCATCATTCAAGGCCAAAAACTTTTAAATCGTATGAAGTGACTTAGATTCGCTTTCGCTTTTGAAGGCATTTTGATATTCACTCAATTCAATTCAGTACAATATACTATAGGATAAAAATTTATATAACTACAACAGACTTAGAACCTAAGATGTGGCTTATTCTTCATCATATGCCTGGAACAAGGAATTATAATAAATAAATAAGTATATGTATATAAAAAGTACCATATTACACTGTCTTTTAGAATTTACCTTCTTTAACTATGGACAAACAAGGAACTTTAATAATTTCGTTATGTCGGTATGTCGTCATGGTTATTTACTCAAAGACTACCAATGTGATATCGAACTTAAATTTGGCATAGTTATACCTACATGCTATGACGCAAACAAATCCAATAAAATCTTAGATTTTTTTATGGTACCTCTCCTAAAAGTGGGGCTGATTTTTGTCTGCATACAACATTATGTGGGGTAGTAGGGGATCCTTAAAAATGTATTTTATTTAAAAGCTAGCTTCGGTTTCACCCGTGTTCCCGAGGGATCTTATGTTTTCCCGGAATAAAAAGTAGCCTATAGCCTTCCTCGATAAATGGGCTATCCAATAAAATATTTTTTCAATTCGAACCAGTAGTTCCTGAGATTAGCGCGTTCAAACAAACAAACTCTTCAGCTTTATAATATTAGTATAGATGGTAGTTTTGCGCGTAGAAGACTACTCCCCAAACTTTTAATTCTGAGAATCGAAAAATATTCACAGTAGGAGCATATATGGCGAATTAAAGTGGAAAAGTATCACTGGTATGCAGGCTTAGCTAGTTTAGGAGGAATAATCGATGGAACACTTCAGTACCAATATAATATGCAATGACAATAGATATTGCACTTATCGCAATGGTTTAATTTTCCTTTAATTTATATACTATCTATACTAATATTATAAAAAGGAAAGATTTGTATTTTTTTATGTAACGAATAAACTCAAAAACTACTGGACCGATTTCAAACATTCTTTCACCATTAGAAAGCTGCATTATCACTGAAATCTTTTGAAGCAGATTTGGATAGTTCACGAGGTATTTTGTTGATTGATTTAGAATTCTCTACAATAATAAAAGCTGTTGCCCCAATATATCAATGATGATAAAATATACAATAATACATACTTGTCAAGTGTCTCCCAGAAACCGAGTAGTACTGCGCGGTCGAGATGCCGCTTGGTACGACTAATGTTGAGCAACGTGACCGCCCAGCGCGCTACATTTGCGTCTAACTTCATCTCATCGTACTTTAGGTGAAACGCACAAACTAAAAAAGGAACAATAAATTAAAGCCAAATTTAAACAAAGAAATAATAAACTAATGAACAATACCAACAACAATAACATTATCTCCGAAGAGGCAAGTTCAAGTCTGACTGAGTACTGAAAACAGTACATTTCAGTTTGACTCAAATTATATTTAAAATACACTGCTGGGCATTGTCTGTCGACTCTTAAGAAAAATACTTACTATTGGCGAAAATTTGAACAGGGTTGCCATCCCAAGGCCAACCTTTAAACTGCCAGGCGGGACCTTGTACGAAAACGGCTACTACACGGTCCCACTCTGCCGCAGATAATCTACTTGGATTGTCCACTACGCGATATGGCACCTGAAATATAAGTATTTAGTTAAGCAATCTAAAGCTTACAGCTATAGGTTACAGTTTTACTGAGATGGTATAATCATCCCTCAGGGTGCGTAATTGGTCCAGCGTTCCCCTCCGGAGGGGTCCGTCCACTACGGTTAGTGGACGGACAGTTTGCCATTTAATTTCAAATTCTCAAATCAGCAGCATTTCACTAACTAACAAAGTACATCATATTCAAGGGGACATATAACGTCAAATTAACTGCCTGCAATACCGGTATTATTATTTTATTTATTTACTTATTTCTGAATAAAAATACAAATATTTAAATATTATGAACATGTTAAAAACTGCCCATCTTTAGTCTAATTAATTAATTCACTGGAGTAAATAGACGTTTACTATTTTACAAGTTTCTGATGAATAATAAATAATGTTGTGACAAAATGATTCACATAAATCACTCACTCATTACGTCGTGAATCAAAACACATTTTTTTATTTACTAAGATGATTTCCCAATAGGGTATTTGACTGACATTCAAATCAGCAACTTTTTATGAAATGTCAAAACGATAGGTTTATATGTAGTTTTGTATGAAATACAAGCATGTGACGTCATAATTATATAGCATACTCTTTATGGTTTGATTGGTCATTAAAAATCATAATATGGATAAAATTAATAAAATAATCGTGGTTTCCCATTTTTTTTAGATGTATCATACATTGGTTAGTGTTGGATAATTTATTTTGAATGCAGGCAAATACCCTATTATGTTAATAAATCATTAGTTATTTTTATACCTAGTCGTCAGATTGCTGTCAGTAACACTTATTATAGAATAGTCTTCTTCAGCGATATAATTACTATTATTAATAATAGTTCACAGTAGCTTTGTGCGAGTGAGCTGAATAGGGTATTACACCCATTTTCACCCCGCTGATATTGGTCTCAATTGGACTTATACAATTTTATAAATTAAAAATGAACTATTATCCTTGTTAGTAGTGTGCTGTTCCTGAATGATGAATACTAGTATAAAAATAATAATAATAGTAAAATACAATACTATAAAACATTAAAAGTGTCAACCCTATTGCTTCAATGGAGTGTAGGTAATTATTTTATCAACTAGGCTTAGTTTCCATACTGGTTACATCTTTATACTGTGGCTTAGCGATAAGCAGTCGGAAAATGTTAGTTTTAGTTCATAAAATAACTTAATTAATTTTAAAATTCATTTCATAGTTTTCCGTTTTTTTTATCTGTTTCTAAACAAGCGGAACAGTAACCGACGTTATAATGACGTCATACGGTACTGTATATACTAAAAAGTGTCAACTGAAGTACTATTATTATTATTTTTATTCATGCATTCAGGAACAGTACACTAATAAAAAGGATAATAGCTCATTTTTAATTTATAACATTTTATAAGTCCAACGCATTTATTTACTTACAAGAGACCAAATAACGTCATGACCGTAGAGTTACATAACGTCCAACGTTTTCATCAAACTACTCCCGACATGTAAAATTGAAATGCATTTTTATGGCACTTATCGATTGAATAAATTTTTTGTGTTTTTTTTGGTGGCTTATTAGCACCTTAGGAACGAATTGAGACATTTTTCAAAAATTGGTGTAATACATTATGGCAGGACTTATACTTTAACTCTCTAAAGAACAAATTTTAGGGTGTCGTGCCTAAAACCGAACCTTTTGGGAAAGACACTCTAAAATTGTTACCTGTTATTTATTTAACCTGTACCATCCGTTTATTTATCGGTATGTCTGACACAGAAATGTATAATTTTAACAGTAATAGATACGTTAGTTCAACAGATGGGATAGAGATACTTCATAGCGTGTTCATGATTTTTTAAAAGATTGTTAGAAAAAATAAACAAATCATAGGAAACCCCTTGGGATATTTTTGTATGTTTGTGTGGATGTAGTATGTAAGTATATACTTATATACTAATATACCTACTTACCGTGATTGTAGCTGCATTATTGGGTAAATGATCTGTCGCAGAGCCTTTTCTTCTCTGCAGCAGTATTTCATTCTCACGCACTGCACCTTCAGACTTCTTTTGCTCAACAGGGACAAATCTACGACAAAATAATTTTGTATTGGTTAATTTAAATTTTTCTAGTAATCATACTATCCCACAAATATTATAAATGTAAAAGTTTGGATGGATGGATGTTTGTTACTCAATCTCGCCAGAACGGATCTAGATGATTTTAGCACAGAGATAGATTATAATCTCGAATAGAACATAGGCTATTTTTTATCTCGTGAAAACATAAGGCACTTATGATCGTTTCAATTGATTTTTAACCGACTTCATGTACATGTATGGTAACATAAGTAAACTGCAAAATCCTTCGGGAACGCGGGTGAAACCGCGGGGCGGAAGGTAGTAAGTAGATAGAAATGCTACTTATGTATTTTACTATTATTCATATCATATTATGCCTAGGACTGTGTTAGATCACAATCTTACCATCGCATGTGATGGTGTGGTGTGGGCAAAGGTAGGAAGCACATGTAGCAGATAGAAGTTGAGAATCTTTGGGTTCGGAACTCGAATCCCCAATGGAACCTTATTATTAAGCCTACACACAGTCTGTCCGCCACAAGGCTGTATCTTTGTAAACTTTTTAATAGTCAACGATAGAAATAAAATCCAAAATGCAAAAAACTTTTTTGTTCAGGTTCTATTTTCGAAAACCTACATTACGTAAGAAGCTGTAATTTGGACCAAATATTATTCATCCTGCACTTAAACATAAATAGAAGAAGAAAAAGAAGGTGGTTAGTTTTTAGATTTTATAATTAACTTTTTTTGCATTTGTCATCGGTTAATTTTATCTAGGTAGGGTGAGGTAGGTACGTACGAAGGTTTGAAAAGCAGTCATTATTATTTAAAAAAAATATATTATTGGTACATATCGATCCAATATCAGGTTGCATCCCTCATCCCAATCAAGATTTACGACTTCGCATAACTTTGAGTTAAGGTAAGTGAATAATTGGTATTATTGGTTATCAGGTCGATGCTGAAACCAAATACCCATAAGGATGGATAGGCTAGGATTTTATGCGAGCGAGTCAGATAGTAGTATTCGTCGTCAGATACACCTATGGTTGACATTCGTAGTAGGTGTTATAGGTATAGAATAGATAGTCCATTCGATCAATAGAATTATTTAAAATTCTTACATACCTAAATTAATTTATTAAATTTGGTATGGCAAAAATAAATTTTGAGTTTAAATGTAATATTTTTTACAGGTGATTCTCTACTATTAAATATAAATATTGTTTCATCTAGCCGACACGTCGTATAACAAATATTTGTTCGTACCAATGTTATAGCAAAATTGCACAGTCGGATTACAGAGTCCAGAGAAACTATCGGGCAAACGATTCTTACTTGAAATCCTGCAGCATATCTTTGACGTTGAACATAGATATGAGTGAGGTTGCGGCCGCGGGTATGATGATGATGGGCGTGCGCGAGGGCCGCTTGCCGCCGCCGCCGCCGCCGCCGCCGGCCGGGGGCCGCGCCGCCGACGCCGGGAGCAGCTCGCGCCGCCCCGGGGTGCCTGCCACCCCACCCGCTGGACTATTCTCTATACATTTACCATTTTATTATGTCATGAAGAATATTAATGAGGACGAAAAATCGTTTGAAGCTTTGTCACGATAGCGCACATACCATAAATTTAACACCCGTACTTGTTGAATAGATCACGATTACTTTTTGAATTTACAACTCTCGCGCATGTCGTGCGGTTCTTGCGACGCACGCCTTACTATTAATCTTATAAGCGATCGGAATATTAGATGCATCGAGAAAATATTAATACAGTTTTTGTTTATAAATTTTCGGGAGTTCGTCCTTTAGCCGGTCTGTCCAGCATGTTGGTGATCGGCTCCGGGTTATTATTTCCTTTCATCTTTTCTTTAGCCGAAGTAGAACGAAATTCGTTTAGTGGCATATCGTCAACATTTCCTCAATACCCAGGTCTGTGATTTTGTTCGTTTCGCTATGCATGGTAGTTTGGGTGTCCAAAGCCACATCTCAAATATGTGTCAATTCTTTACATTGCTCTTGATTTGTAGGTCGAGCAGGGAGATGGCAGGTAAGGCAATCCATATTGAAGCAGATTTTTTTAATAAAATGACCACGCCAAGACTTTCTCCTCGCCAAGGCTTCACCTTTGTATCCGACAGAGTTATACAAAGGTGTAGCATAGCCCCTCTAGTATGCAGTCGATAGACATATATAATTCTAGAAGTATTTCAAGACACGCATGTCTACAAACAAGGTAAGGTAAGGTTAGGGCGATGATAGCTCAGTGGTAGTGACGTCGGACGCCGCGGCGAAGGTCGTGGGTTCGAATCCTACAATGAGCTGGAGCTTTCGGTGAAGGAAAACATCGTGAGGAAACCATAGCACGGTGGTAGGGTACTTTGTAGTAACCGCCTGGCTGGCTACCACCCTCAAGTTGAAAATCTGTCGCCAAACACCTATTGGTGTGTTCCGGCAGCTGCACTTGAGAGCCAGATCCTTCTAGGCTTTGTGTGCTTACCACCTTCGGCCACATCATCACCTACTATAGTGAGATTGTGGTCAAACACAAGCCTATACAAAAGTAAAAAAAAAAAAAGTTAGGTTTTATTTTTCGATTTTCCTCTGTTTCTGACAAGACTAGTCATTGTATCCTTATGGCCCGGCTACACGCTCCCGTCTTGCCTGCGCAGTCCCAAAACTGTAGGCATGAAAAGACGGAAAAACGGTGTGCAAAAAGACGGAACACCGTATAGTGGCCACGTGCAGTTAAGCTTGTGCCAACTGGACTTTGCAAACCTCATAGTGGAATCCTATCGGAATATTCGTTGCTCTTAATTTTCCACAATACCACCTAGCTAGATTAATACAGAGAAACCGGGGAATAACATTATTTCCCTCTGGAATGAAGAAGAAACAGCAGCAGGATAAAAGCTAGTAATAATACTTAATAATATTATAATTCAACTTACGTGGCATCTGCCGTGGGTGTGTAGGTGTGCGAGCCGCGACGGGTACGCTCGGCCCTTCTGTCACTGACTTTAAGGTCATACCGTGGTATGTACCCATTGTGTCAATTTTGAAACCTTCCGTTTCTATAACAAAAGTATTCTCAGTGTTAAATACTTACTAATGATGTTGATTCATTTGTGCACTAGACTTGACCAATTTGACATGATTTATAATTTTCACTTCAGTAGCTGAAACATGTAGGTTTTGCTGCCTGAAATCAGTGAGCAAAATCGCATTTTGCTCACTGAGTAAGACAAAGTAACTTTTAATATTTTTTTTTCAGACAGCTGCGAATATCTTATTTAACCTTGGGTTAATCATACAATTCGAAACATTCACACTCTATCTCTTTCCCGCCATTAGAAAGAGAGAGAGACAAAGACCAGCCCTTTCGAAGTTCCAATTTTGAATTCGACCTCAAAGACAAACACGTTCGGAATTTCGTACTAAAGAAATTTTGCAAAAAGATAATTATTAATTATTAATTATGTCTTTTAATGTAATTTATTGAATTTTTAATTTATTTATTTTTATTTATTTATTTATTATTGTTGTATTTAAACGAAAATAAGTATTTACTGCAAATAAAACTGATATTTAACTTGTAAATATTTATTATCTCCTAAAGTGTTCTCGCTGCGGAAGTGAAAAGTTATGTGTGTTACACGAGAGTAAAGTTTTTTGCATCTCGCACCTTTGAATCCCTCGCCACACTCAGAATTCAAAATCAGCACTCGCAGCAAAAAACGACTTTGCTCTCTTGTTGCACAAATAACTATTGTCTGTCCCATTCTTACTATATATGATAGAGATAACACCATTTTTAGTCCAGTAAAATTATGTTTAGTTTAGATCTGTTCACAACCGAAACAACACCAATATGTACTAATTTCAAATCAATAAAAAAAAACTATGTAATGATGTCTCACATTCCTATACAATATAAGTTATATAGAATGCAACTTTAGTAAAAAGTATGCATATTTTTCACTAAAAGTGAACATTAAAAATAAATAAGTAATTACTTTGATCTAAAAGAACTAGCTTACACACGTCAGGTGATAGATCAGGATCCGAATTTTCAAGTATGAAATGACATTCACGCAATCATAGTATGGATTAGTAAAATTTCAAAACAGTTAATTTTTTAATCCAGCTGCAATTATCGGTTTCGATAAGGTTGTAAATCCCTCTCATAGATTGAAAATATTTTTTTCACTTCAGTAGCTCAAACATGTAGGTTTTGCTGTTTGAAATCAGTGAGACAAAGTAACTTTATATTATTTTTTTCAGAAAGCCGCGCATATCTTATTCAGCCTTGGGTTAATCATACTTTTTTTTTTTTATTTTGAGCAGGAACAGAAAGGTGGTGGGTCCAGGGGACCTTCTTCCACCGTTACGCGGACTTTTGCGGTGAGCGCTGAGGGCTCTCAAACGCTACTTAAAACTAAATAAATTTAGGGCAACGGTAGCCTGAGGGTGCCCCCTGTGGGGCTCGACCTCGGCTCAGGACGTTGCCTGGGGAATGAGGGAGGACTTAGCATGAAAATATATTATTTGGGGATCGGTCGGATTGCTAATATGCAGCTCGGGCCGCTTAATCGGGACGAGACTGGGAAGGACGTCGCGACGGTCCTCGCCGGCGAGGACGAAATCTAGGTTGACGATTTCGCATCTGTATTTGTTTGCGGGCTTCTTCGGCCTCGATCTGCGCTAGGGTAATGGCATCGTCTGGTTCGCTGAGGGCGAACCTAGGCCTACGGATGCGGGAAATAAGGGACGGGGTGTATGTGATAGGTTAATCATACAATTCGAAACATTCACACTATCTCTTTCCCGCCATTAGAAAGAGAGAGAGACAAAGACCAGCCCTTTCGAAGTTCCGATTTTGAATTCGACCTCAAAGACAGTGGCGGTACCTTCATACAAGCCCAAAAGCCCGGCTTGCCTAACTTATACCCACACGTAACAAACATCGAATAATTTGAATTTCGCGCTAAAAAATTCGCGCGGTCACACGATGTAGGTAAACTACCCCGAACACAGCGGCCGGCGGCCGGCTGGCTACGCTCACTCCTACACGCGCGCCGCTTCATGCGTACAGCACACACGTTCACAATATTCCACATCTTCCATCCCGCTCGTACGCACGTCCGCAAAGCTAACGCAAGCCCAAAAACGGCAGCTTGCACATCTCTCTTTCTAACCTATGAAAACTACGCATAGTGAAAATAGCGCTACTTTGTTACGAAACTGCACATTAGTATGGACGGGCGAAGCATTGATTTACCATGAAGTTGTCTGCGGATTTTTGGCGCGAGTATTGCGCATGCTCGTGTACATCGTAAAATAGCTTCGTTTCGCTGCAACTTCAGTGGATAGACATTGTTTGTTTTGGAACTTTTGGATTGTTTGAGTTGAAAGAAAAGTTTTGTTTGTTGTCGATTCATTGCAATACTTACTAGATAGTAGATTTGTGTTTAAAAATGGAAGAAATAGTGCGTTGTGAGGATATGAGGTGTATTAAAGCGTTACTCGACCAGGGCAAGGTAAAATCTTTGACTTTTTCTCAAAAAAAAGTTTTGATAACTTCACCAAAACCAACGCCTGACCTGTGTATTTCTCAGAGCAAGGGACACAAACGTAAATTCAGTAGATCTATTTATAAAACAAATTGGATTGCGGGATTCTCATTTGAACAAGTTGTTTTGCTGGAGCTGTTTGTTTTTCTCGAACGATACAAATGTTTGGAATACGTCCGGTTATGACGATTTAAATAATCTATCTAGAAGTAGTATGCCTTCAGTGTGCTTTGGTTAACTCGCCTCAAGGACCCTCAAGGAGCAAGTGATAGTTGAAGACTAAGATTACTGATTGAAGAAATAACAAGATGGATTTTACGTCAAACGGTTAGAACCCCCAAAAATATAGGTTGGGCTTGCCCTAATCTAAAGCCCTAGGCACGCCACTGCTCAAAGACAATGTAATTTATTGAATTTTTAACTTATTGTTGTATTTAAACGAAAATAAGTAAGTATTTACTGCAAATAAAACTGATATTTAACTTGTAAATATTTATTATCTCCTAGAGTGTTCTCGCTGCTGAAGTGAAAAGTTTTGTGTGTTACACAAGAGAAAAGTTTTTTGCATCTCGTGCCTTTGAATCCCTCGCCACACTCAGGATTCAAAATCAGCACTCGCAGCATAAAACGACTTTGCTCTCTTGTTGCACAAATAACTATTGTGTTCCTATATACCTATCAGTTGAAATCCAACCATATTAAGACTTGAAATTTAAAGTTCTTTCGCAAAAGGGTTAGTTATTGTTACAGATACAGAATTGATACAGTACCTTCCTTTTGCCTAATAAACCTTTCCTGATCGTATCTGTTATACTGTGTTTGCTGCGCAGGCAGCGCTGTGGGCGGAGGCATAACTACGGGCTGGGGCCGCGGTGCGCCCGGCCTTCCTTCCTCTCGCGCTCTGATACTGCCTAGTAGAGCTAAAATGCTCTTAGCAAACATCTGCAATGCATGTATTCTGATAAATTGTAATTTCTATTTTTATTATAGAATATATAGAATTATAATTTCTACAATGAAAAAAGCATTGTAAAGCTGTCACAAAATTTATAAAAAATCTCCAGGTATTACAGGACAACTACTAATACTAGGAATGGATGCATATGGTGAACTAAAATGTTTATTTCCCTGTAGCTGCTTATGCTCTAATATTAGTGACATTATGGAGTATTGATAAATGAATAGAACATTAACACAATTTTGGTATGTATTTACTTACTTTTCCATTACTCTGTAATACTGTAGTCCTAGTTCTCCATTGTCTCTCCCGACTGATAATATCCTTAGTTAAATCGACATCATAGTCAAGAATTGCTCTTAAATCTGATCCAACAACACCCAATGTGTCTGAATAGTCATTGCTTTTAATTGTTGTCCTCTTTTTGGCCAAACGTTTAGCTTTGATAGCGGCAATCTTCTCTACTGACATAGCTTCTGATAGGGACCTTAAACAAACATATTTCGAGTCAGTTTAAGTTTAATTCGCCTCTAGACTCAGTTTGCCTAGCAAGACAATCTTTAAACGTGTTTAGACTGCTAAACGCGGTTTACTGTTAATTCATTTATTATTAATTAGCTGTTCCCCGCGGTTTCACCCGTATTCCCGGGATGAAAGTAGCCTATTAGCCTTCCCCAAGAATTGGGACTATTAAATGCAAAAATAATTTTTCAAATCCGACTAGTAGTATCAGAGATTAGCGCCTTTAAACAAACAAAAAACTCTTCTCTTTTATTATATTAGTATAGATAACAAGAAAAAACAGGTCTCTTTGCATGCTGTTACTCTTCCTATATCAACCTCATTCCATTTTTTGGAAAAAAAAAAGCCAAATCTCATTTGTTTGAATAATCATTTCATTGACTGAATGATTCAAAGGTTTGACGACCTTCACGGCACACAATGTAGAAGATACTCTCGGGCATGCGTGTAAAGCACGTTTTGGCGCGCCCGAATGTAATCTCATTGAACAAACCATTTGTTTTATCTGGATTGTGGAGAATAGCTCTGCAAAGGCTTAATAATGTAGTATACATTAGACCTTACTTGATATTATCAACAGTGACGGATGCCTCTTTGGGTGCATCCAGGCGAGCGGCGAGTTGTTCCCGCACTTTCTGTACATGTGTCTCTTCAATTCGTGGCTTCTTAGCTGCAGATTCCCCTCCATCATTGTCATGTGTACGTTTTACCTGATTTTTTTAATGTCATATACAAATAAGAGTCAAGACTTTGCAGTCTAGAGCCATGAGATGAAGTTTGTGGTTTCAAATCCTACTGTCTATATCATCCTTTACAACTTCTACCACCTTCAGCCACACAATCACTTACCATGGTGAGATTGTTATTTTTTATAGTGTATGGGTAAGTGATGTGGTACTGAAGTGCAGCTACAGGATTGTATCATTTATAGTATAAAGAACCCTACCAAATTGCCATGGGTTCCTCACATGTTTTTGCTTCACCCAAAGGTAAAGCGCCTTGTATGATTTGTATCTCACTATGTTCACAATGGCACTAAAAATCACTACCACTGAAATATATTTGCCTTAAAACTATAAATACTTTTTGCCATTGTTTTATTAATTTGTGTCCCGATGCCTTGGCTGTGGCTTCTGCCACTTTTGTCATTTTTACGAAAATTATGCAGACAGAGGAGTATGAAAATTGGCACAGTTAAAGTTTATATGGAGAAAGAGTTCAGAAAGCTAATATTTTTATATAATTTGCATTAGAAATAAATAAATAAAATAAACATTACACACACTACCATATCTTTTACATACAGGCTGTAGCTTTGCTTTCCCACCTTTGGTAACAATTATGTATAATATGTAGGGGTTTTTTTGTACCAATAAAATAAAATATATTTTATCACATGATTTACATTATTTTAGAAAACATTTTTCTGCATTAACATGGAATTTTTGATTTATTAAACCATTATGCATCAAAATAAATACCTGAGTTGGTATCTCCAAAGGTGCACTTTTATCAATGGAAGCACAAGTGGCCGTTTCACCATTCAAATATGCCAATAGCTCTTTACGATCTGGACGACGAACAGCAGGAATATTAGCAGCCTAAATTAAAACACCAGCAGTCATAATAAATTCAAGTTAACAGTGGAAGCAGCCAACGATTTCAGATTTTACTTACAGCAGCCTGCCTGACATACACTGGATGTGTTAGTTGTATGTTCTTGAGAATAAAAAGAAGACATTCAAGAGTATAATATTCTTTGAGGCTGCCTTCTTTACCTGATCTGCAATTAAAATGAGAGTACTTAGTGTTTACACTGAAATCAATGACACTATGCATATACTCTGCTATATACACTGCTATTCTACTTACCCCCACATAAGATAATTAGTTTTGACATTTTTAGGCCAAGAAAATTCACCAAATATAATTTGACTGTCACGTTCAATGATTTCCTTTTTATTTACGTTGTACTGGCGAAGTAAACTTAGCGGGTCCGCCATGATTACGTCGATCCACCAACGTTCTCACTTTCTTTGCAGGACTATTCGTTTATTCAGACTCAGATGTAGTTGTGATTATTTTGCAAATGGCGAAAGAGGCATCAATAAAATTATGGAAACACGTAGCGAATTTAACCCGCCTGCATTATTTAGTCTTTGCAGAAAAAAACAAGTGGATGAATTTCAAACACCGTGTCACACTTTTTCTAAATTATATATCCACTATAATCCACAGATTCTCAAAATAATTAAAGAGCCACAGATGAATTAGGTATGTGCTAGCAGCCCACTTCATAGTATGTTAAATTATGTATGAAATGATGAACGTACTTAGTACCAACCAGCCCATCGTCACTTCATAGTACTTTGTACCAACATTGGAAATAGAAGTAATCTTATAGAATTAAAATGACTGCTGATGCATTTTGTTAACAACAACCAACCTGGCTTTCAAACATAGACGTATTATACTTAGGTTGGTAATGTTGGTATGATTCATTAAATGTCATTACGTCATTCATATTATTTCTCGTGAATGCGGTGTGCCTCGTTTGTTTACTGTGTTTTAGATTAAATATTTTTAGCTTTTATTAAATGGGGGGCAAATCTTTGAGAAAATGTGAAGTTTGTGGTGTCAGGCGTGTGAGAAGATCAACTTCTGACGTATTTTTGGCCAGATTTCCACTTGAACCGGACAGGTCGGTAAACTGATGTTTTAATGTGATATTTACAATGGTTCTTGACTTTGAGTCTTTAACAGTTATTAATTTAATTAGTTCGAAGTAGTTAATCATGTCTTGTGCAAATATTTTGTGAATAAAGTTCTTCTTGTCAAAAAAAAACAGTTAACCTAAAATACCAATAATGTGCGAATAACTTATCGATAATCCTCTTATTTCAGATGTCGATTATGGGTAAATGTAACAGGAAATGAAGATTTGACGTATTTACCTATAAACAAGTTAAATGAAAACAAGTTCATTTGTGGAAAACATTTTCCACCCAGTGCTTTCAATCAAAAAGGAAACAGATCAAGAAGCCAACTAACTCTAAATCTCAATGCGCCACTCTCAGATGAAATTCTTTCATAATTTCCTATTGTTCCAATGTTTGAAAAGTCAGAAAAAGGTATTTTGATTTATAGGTATTTATAATTTTGCTACCAATATTTTTTTTTATTTAAATTCAGGCATGTACTAATGAGAATGTTTGATTATGTTACTGTGGTTTCTGCTGGAGAAGTTTGGAGTACTGTTGAGGAAGCAAAAGACTATTTTGAAAAGCATACTCAATTTACTTTATTATTATTATTATAGTATACATTTTAATAAGAATACAGTGCCAAATATTATATTCAGATATTATTTAAACAGAAGAAACTTCTGCGAACGCTTCCAAGGTAGCTCAACTGAGAAGTGTCGCAAAGTAATGTATGTGTTTGTACAATATCTTTACTTTGTAAAAAGTTTCATTCCTTAGACATTTTTGATGTTGACGTTAATGTTAATGTGTTAAAAAAAATGATCAAAAAAATCGTTTAACTTTTATTATATGAATACTCGTAATACTCAAAAATAAATATACTAGTAAGTAGTACTGGAAGTGTCAAGCCCAAGCGTTCCTTTTCATTATGCTGGTTGGGTTGGTAGTATTGATTGATTGGCATGTATTATTGGTGTATTGGCACAAAGTACGTTCATAATTCGGTTCATGGGATTCTTTGAGAGTGCCGACTCTTAAAACGTAGTGATTTAATCCTCTTTGTGTGCTAGTGTACAGACCTAAAAAAAAGACAGACAGATGTCTTTATCCAGTTCCTACATAAAGCGGTTATTACACTATTCAATTTGTATAAACTCAAATAAGGAAATCGGAAGATGTAATCGAAGTTAAGCGGTTATCACACTGTTCAATTGTAGAAACTCTAATCAGGAAATTGGAAGATGTAATCGAAGTTAAGTGGTTATTATACTATTCAATTTGTGGAAACTAATGAGGATCACTCTAATTAGGAGGTTGGAAGCTAGTGATCACACTAGACTCATGCAGTTATTATACTACTCTATTTAGAGAAACTCTAAATAGGAAGTCGTGCAGTTGGCACCATCCAATCGCACTAGATCGGAATCTAACTACGATTACACCTTCCGATTTCCTAATTAGAGTTTTTCTAAATGGGGTAGTGTAACAACCGCTTAAATTGAATTCTAGGGCTGGGAACATGCGTCAGATTTTTTCATCCGATAGTCGGATAGAAGTTTATTGAATGTTCGCCGGTTCATACTATCGGATGAAAAAATCTGACGTGTATTCCCAGCCTAAATCGGACAGAAGACTCGTAGTGCCGTTGACCACATATAAAATTTGGCGGGGGGAGGGGAATATTATTTTCTTTTGCCATGTTAATAGTTCTTAATTGTTCCATCAAAAAAATATGTATTTTTTTTTATATCATAATCCTAACTATCCTAACTAGTCCTCATCCCATCTAATATTATTATAAATGCGAAAGTGAGTTTGTTTGATTGTTATTTTCACGCCTAAACCGCTGAACCGATCGCGATGGGTACGCAGATAGCCTATGGCATGGAGAAGGACATGGGTTACTTTTTTCTCGAGAAACGCAGGTGAAACCACGGGGGAAAGATGGCTAGTGTTTTATATTTTTGGCTTAATCAATCTTAAATGTTTCCAGATATAGCCAACAAATGGCTAACTTGGCAGCTCTGCTGACTGTCAACTGTCAAGGAAAACTAGTGACATGACGTATTCGGTGTTGCCAGTACTAATAATGGTTTTAGAAAGCCTATCGGGTTTGGGTCTCGCTCGATATTGAAATGAGCGCACATGTATTCACTTGTGTTTTATTTAAGTATATTGTATATATTGTATACATAGGTACTCTGGTCTTGATGTAATTATTACATAAGAAAGAATTAAGCTAGAAACAAATCATCGGACGCGGCTGACGGACGCGGCTGACAGCCGTGACTGATAAGTATGCACAGTCGTTTGAGACGTGGCTTCGGCTGACAAAAACATCCAGCGCGCCAGATTTCTGTCGGACGTCCGAACACTCAAGGTCAGCCCAAGGTTACGTCCACGACTTACCTCCGATAGTTTGCACAGCTCAGTGTGTATTTATTATATAGATACCTATAGGGACAGTGCTGCCAACTGTCGATGTGATTTTACACCATAGACCTTTTTTTTTTCTTTTCCATCGTGAAAATCAAAATTGCGGGCCCAAGCGAGCCGCCATTTTGTTTCATTGATTTTTTTTCTTTCTTTACTGAGACACGTTTGAAAGCGGGTATGCAGGCAGGTGTTTAGCTAATTTACTTTGCTTTGATACCTGAATTCATGATATAAAATTGCGTTGACTGTTGCGATTCGTATTTCATTGTTATAAAAAAAATTGCGCAAATAGAAGATACTGGATAGCATAAGATTGTACAACATGGATGGGCCACCAAATCGCGGATTTCGTGGTGGCGGACGAGGTGGCCCACCAGGCCTCAGAGGAAGGGGTGGTTATGATATGCGTGGCCGGTAAGTTTTTATCAATGTTTGAAATTCACTGATAGAATTGTGTTATTTCGGTAACATAAATATAAAATGGTGCTCGGACGGGTTCAAATAAAATTGAGGTTATGTGTGACGCATCTTAACAATTACAACAAATTGTAAAAGCTTCTTTTACTCTCATTTAACACGAAAAAGTCAGAAAAGGAAGATTTCTTTAAATGGTGTTTATTGTGATTTGAAAATTATATTGACTCAAAAAGTATAACCTACTAAAACCTCATTGCTTATTCTAATCAATCATAATCATACCATTATTTTTAGCGGCGGGCCTGGAATGAGAGGTCGTGGAGGTCCAATGCGGGGTGGGCCCCCAATGCGTGGGGGTCCACGTGGTTTCCGAGGGGGACTCATGCGTGGTGGTGGCGAGAGAGGTGGTCGTTTTCCGCCCGGCCCACAAGGACCCGGACCGCATCCTGTTCCTACTATTGAATCCAGAGGTGCACCTCCGCCTAGTATGTACTTGTTCATATTATTTGCTGGTTGAGTGTCTTAGGGGCTGTTTTATCTCATGCATGTGTGTTAAGGGTGCCAATCATCTGTAACCTCCCCCTGTCATGCCAAACATCAGAAATCCTTCACAAACAAACTTAGTTATGTGGTATGGGTCTTTTTATTATTACCACACACAGCTATGGCCATTTTATTTGTTGGAGGAAAGTTGGTGTGTGAGATCTAAGATAGAAATAGTACTTCACGTGAAGGAAGCATATCCGCCCGGGCCTCGACTCCACGTCTTGACCGCGCCTTGACGCCGCCTCGACTTACTAGTGGGCGATGTGCCTTAGACAAACAAAAACTCTTCTGCTTCATTATATTAGTATAGATTATTATTTTTATATTCTAGAAATTTGTATTTCAGCATTACTGAGTATGTGGGTAGCAATTTTTTTAAAGCTGTTCCCTGCGGTTTCACCAGCATTCCCGTGTTAAAAAATAGCCTATAACCTTCCTCAAGAATTGGACTATCAAATGCTAGAAGAATATTTCAAATCTGACTGGTAGTTCCAGAGAAAAATCTAAAATTCACTAAAAGATTTCTAATTGGTCAATATTTCTTTCTATATAACTAGTATTTATTTATTTTTATGCCTGATTATGTCTGAAATTATTTTAATGCATGTCTTAAATTATTGGAATCATTGAATTATTATTTTAAAAAGTTCATTAATTAAATATTATAATTTTACTATACCTGAAAAAGGTCACTAAGTCCTGTGTAGTAAAAAATAAGACTTTTGTGTAACACTTAGTTGCAAAATAAATGAATATGAATATGAGCGCCTTTAAACAAACAAACAACTCTTTTGCTTTATTATATTAGTATAGATAATTTGTTTCCTTTGACCTCGATACAATTTGATAATGGTTGGCTACATGGGCAATTTACTGTCATACTTGGAAACAATTAAGTCTGAAAACATTGTACTCTTCTGTTTAGTTATTTAAAACTTAATATAACATGTCTTAGGAGGTGGATTTAACAATAGAGGAGGTCCTGGTGGAATGAGGGGGCGTGGAGGCAGAGGTCGGGGAGATTTTGGACAACGTGGTGACAGAGGTGGTGGTCGTGGAGGGATGCCAATGAGAGGTTTGTAACTTTTATGTGATGTTTGTAATTAAATGCTCACACAAAGGGTCCAGATTACAACAGTACATCTTTACTTATAAAGAATAATTCAATTGTAATAGTTTTATTCCCATTATTAAGCTATTATTTGACTGTTAGTTTTGTAAATGGTCTCAATAGGTTATTTTTTTTTTATATTGGTTTATTTATTGCTTCTCCTGTCATGATTTTATTATTTTTATGAACAAAAACGCACACCAAAAATGTCGCAGTTGGTTTGCTTAATTAGCTGTTTTACATAACCGCTAGATGTTTTACTAAACGGGCAGGGCACCATTATGTAAAACAATTGAACGACGTTTAGCGTTTTTCTATTTCATTTCATTTCAATTTATTCATTCAAATAGGCCTTCACAGGCACTTAAGAATAGTCAGACTCTAACGCACGGTTCGGAAGGTTGCTTTTACTGAGAAGAGCCGGCAAGAAACTCAGCAATTACTCTTTTCAAAACAAACTTAAGACTATTACATAAAATTTATCCTGCAAGAGCGAGCGCTACACCCAAGCATTGTCGTCATTTAAATATTCATTAACGTTATAGTATGCCTTTTGTACTAAAATAGACTTAACACGTTCCTTAAATTTATGTAATGGCAAATTTAAAAGTGCAGGAGGGATCTTATTATAGAAGCGTGTACACAGTCCCAAAAATGAACCTTGCACTTTTTGGAGTCTATAAGCAGAGGTTACAAGTTTATGCTTATTTCTAGTATTAATAGTGTGCATGTCACTTGTTTTTACAAAAAGACATATTTTGTTGTACTTTCTATAGTTACTGAACTTTAATATGCAGAATTGCATAAACGTTTTGCATTTATCAATGCAGTGGGGTCACAATTAGACATTATGTAAAACAGCAGGTCGCGATTAGACGTTTTGTAAAACAGCGTGTAATTAAATGCCTGTTTAGAAACGACACGGATACTTTAGGTCAGCGATTGCTCGCTGCGCTTCGCGTTTGCCATACATTTCGTGGTTATTATTTATATTTGTTTGTAACAGTAATAATTAACCTACTCATTATTACATATTTCATCATGGTTTCCCTACACCAAAACCAAGAGTAAGTATCAATAATAGGTCTCTGAGATCAAAACGCTCTTTGTGACTAATGATAAGCCATTCTGCATTACGTCTTAACATGGGTAGCAGTTTTGTAAAATTTAACACAATGACAATCCAGCTGAACGTCCATTCAGTTTGTTTTGTAAAACAGCGGATTCGACAATCCATCTGCGACATATATACTAGGTACTGTTAATATTGCACAGTTTCTGAACAATGACCTACATGATTCATTCTACTTTAATCCAAAGATCGACCAAATGCAGCGTTTTTGCATTATAAATACTCTGTCTGATGCCGATTCAGAATGTCCCCAAATAATGATTCTATACCGTAGTACTAGTAGGTAATAATTCGATGATCTGGGGCTTTAATTATTATGAAATAGAACAATTATTAAATATGTACTATATATAAGTTAAATTGCAAGTATTTCGCACCCGCATGCACCGAAAACGGGCGCGCTCGCACCCTCATTGTATTTTTTGTATGAAAAAATAAAAATAATGTGACATTCATTTTGACAGTACAGTTCTGCGGTTATGTTTTCATAAGTTTCGCTAGTTATAATATATTATTTTTTATAGGTCGTGGTGGCCGTGGTGGTCATGGTGGTCCCCCCAGTTGCCCTCAAGTGGGTCCCCCTACACCACATGCTGGACCAGGAATATCAGCGGGTGGCTCCGTAAATGCTTTACCACGGCCGTCGCTACCACCACACCAGACCCTTGGTGGTCCCCAGGGACAGTCACAAGGTCCTCCATTCAAGAGGGGTGGTGGACCACCACATGGAGGACCAGGAGGTCCACCAAAGCGCGGGAGGTGTGTATTGTATTATTTTAAGCAGAATTATTATCTAACAATGATTTAGAATAGTATACTATCAAAAGGCAGACTGAACTCATAATCATATTTTGGGTTAAAGAAGTGATCAATGAAGAAAATTAAGGTTTTATTTTCTCGCTAATTGGGCTGATTATAGACCGCAATGTCCACAATCTACTAAATTGTATACATAATCTTAATAAATTATTGTTTAAATTACAAAACACAAGTGATATTTAGTTGGTAGTATAAGTGTCCCTTTGGTTATTTACTAATAATAGGTACGAGGGGCCACGTGGAGGAGGACGTCCACCACAGTCGGGTGGTTTCCAGCAAGCACCTTCCCATGTTGCCCAACAACAAGCCAATGGATATGGACCATCGTGAGTTATTTGAACAAGATATAGTTGAAATTTATATAAGAATAAACGAATTTCATTGATTCTGTTAATTTTACAAGATAATTATTCCTAGTTAATGGTTAGTTTTTACTACTGTTAATTCTCTTTAGTACTCAATTATATGATGATCCTGAATCACGATAGGAATGTGCCGTCTGATACATGTATGACGATACTGTTTTTCTGAATTTATATATTTTGTTGTATGTCTGTTTTATGTTTTGCCACAATTCTGATCATTCTTTTATATTTTCCAGGCATACTGGATATCAGCCATATGAAGCACCTTCTTCAGAACCTTATTTACAACAATCTTACAACACAACCAGGTAATTATCAGACTAAATGAAATTACTTTATATTAATATATAAATTTTATTAATATTTCAATGATGATTAAAATCTATAAGATAGGAATTGCCGTCTGACACACAAATGCAGACAATATAGATTCTGATATTGGCTTGATTTAAAATAAAAATAAAATAAAAGGAATGTCTGCTATATAGTTACGGTAATTTTTAGTGCATATCAAAGCAACAGCTACTCAACACCAGCACCGGCTCAACCCAACACTGGATACAATTCAAGTGGTTATGGATCAGGGTATGGATATTCAACAAGTGGCCAGGCCAACTATGAAAATGATGGCTACAGGTGAGTGTACATGAAATGTACAAATCCTCTCCATTCTCTTTTTTTCCATGGGAATGCCATCTAAATACCTTACCATATCAAGTATAATAATTATAATATTAATATGTGAAGCAAAAGCTTTGGTACACCATTTTACGAAAATTACGCGGATGGAGGAGTATGAAATTTGGCACAGTTAAAGTTTATATGGAGAAGGAGTGCAGAAAGCTAATACTTTTATATAATATTTACTAGAAATAAATTAAATTAATAAAAAAAAATATTACACATGTGGTTAATTAACCCACGCACATGTCATCACTGTCAGTGCTTTGTCGATAACGCAGCAATGACAGAAAGAAAAGAGTTTGTATATGAGTGAAGTGATTTTCTTTACATTCTTAATATATTATATACTCTTTTGGTTAGTTATGCTTGAATTTTGACCACCTTTTAATAGAGGGTATTTGATGAGTTGAAGGTTATTCTGAATAAAAAGTGATCAAGTGAGTGTCGGGATTTCGTAGACGGTTCATAATGTTTTTGACACGTTGTTTTTTCTAAAAATGATGATATTGTTTCTCAAATTAATGTCATTGCTGAAATAAAGTAACATTTTTAATACTCATTTTCTCCACGTATATTTTCCATTATGTTATTTCATGATTGATAATGATAGTTCACAAAAGTGTACATTTGCTCAAAGAGAACCAACAACATACCAGTTGATGCGAAAAGAAAAATAGTATAGTATGGATAAATGTTTCAGTGGTGCAGCAAGCGCAGGCGACACGAGCTACGGTGCCGCCGAGCCTACGTACGGCGGCCAAGCACCCTCCTATGACTCATATTCACAACCATCTTACAACTCATATCAGCAACCACAACCACAGTACAACAATAATAGCTATGGTAAGTACGACGAATATTAATTATTGTTCATATCTAATGTCTAGTCAGTCACTGTTTTGAACTCGCTGATAGGTAGATCAAGGATAAGGATGCAAGGTAACTGTAAATGTTAACATATACATAAGATTTGTTATAAAATAGGAATTTAAATATGGCCGGCACCCTAAACATTCCCTCTATATTTAGGCTATTCATTGTGTACTTGTAAATATGCCATGACATGATAAATAAAATTGAATTTATTGTGGGTTAATACTGAAAGTTTAATATTATACAGTATTCATAGTCGTGAATTATTTGTAGTTAAAATCTTACATTAAATAGTACACTACTAACATTTATAATTGATAGGTAATGAGAAATATTAGGTTAATTAAGACCTCTAGAGAGAAATATATTATTATATTATGATGGATGATTAACATACCCTAAATATGGGGAAATGTAAGACCATATAGGGGGAATATAAATTTATCTTAATTAGTTGATCCAAATAACGAAATACTATAATATTACAATAACTGAAATGGGTATAATAGTAGGTAATGGTAGGTAAAAGTCACACTATGTACATAATGGTATATTAAGTAATTAAATGTTATAAGCAAATTGAATTAAACTACCATTTATTCTGTCAACTAAGTTTACAAAAATAAAGAAAAATATGAAAAAGTACAATGCACACATTTAAAAATAATATGATCACTCATCACTTAAGCTATATTAGTCACTGGATTAGTGCTTCTAGATATTTTGTGCAAGTAAGCTTAATTTCGATATTTATTGTATTACAGGCAGTTGGTGATCTGTTTGACTAACAGAGAATAACATTTACGTCTTTTTGCCACACACAATTAAAAGTAGCCGGATCAGATTATTGAAGCTTATGGGAAATAATACTAATATAGTAATTCATTTTACATTGTAACTGATATTAGAGATGGCAGAATATATTTTAGACACTAGGTGTCTATGTGAAGTACTAACTAATGAAGTACTTTTGATTTAATATTTTATTTATATAAGTGACTGAAATGTTATTTGAGGAGTGACAATAATGATGCAAGATATTGACAAAGACATTCATATATTCACTATTAACTGTTTCAAGATGGACTTATTTATTTTCAAATTCTTATCATTGTCAACTTCTTTTCATCATAGGTACACAATGATCTGAAATCATTTACGCAGATACGCAAAGAATTAATATATAATTTAAATGTTAGTATTTGCAGTATTTGGCCCATTGTAAAAATGGTATAGGTAGGTACCATAATGTTTTAGATACTAAGAACTCATTTCAGAATAAAATTATGAAATATAATGTGTACACTTATTATTGAGTTACTAAATCGGCCTAATGAATATTGTCACACAAGTAAATACATTTATGAAGAGTTAGGCAGTTGAGTGAAGATTTAACTTAACAGAATATCAGGTTCATCTGTCTGTATTAGGTTTAACTGGCCAGTTATACAATATAAATCTCGACAAGTGAAATGAAAACATTTTTATTCAAATAGGCCTCCACAAGCACTTATGAATAGTCTTTGGAGAGAAATGCCAAGAATAAACTGCTATTACTCTTTCAAAACCAACTCGGATATATTACATAAAATTATTTATGTAGTCTCACTGACAATAATTTGCTTGTTATGGCAGAAAAAAATATAAAATGATGAGTGACTTAGTAAATAAATAAATAGCAAAACTCAAGCAGACCGGCCGCCACAAACAGCACTTATTCACCAGTGTATAATGATTGTGGCAGCCATCCCCCCCTCGCACATATTGTAAGCGACCCGCCGCACAACGCTGCCAGTGTTTGAAACATACATCTATTCTGTATGTTGAAGGATATAAAAAATAAATATTCAGACTGGTATTTACGGTATAGATGAGAGCTGTGCGTGTTTTCTCCAATATGATATTAAAAGACATAAATATGTTAACAATGAAAATAAATACGCATGTGTTAGTAATTATATTTCGAATGATGTCTTGTGTTCTATGGCTAAGTGACAAAAATGAAATCCGTTATAACGTACGTATTATGTCACAGCCATTTTTCACACAAACTGTTTGTCTATGTGGTTATTTGGTCCGGTTATAGTATGTGATTGATTATGCATTAGAGAGGCATCATAGAATTATGCTATATTTTGTGCACACGACTTCTAAAACGTATTTAGGGTTCCGTACCCAGTGTGCCAAACGGGACACCATTGCTAAGCTTACGCGTACAGTCCGTTCGTCTGTCTTCAGAGGGCTGTATCCTTTTAACCTTATTAGGTAGTTAAGAGCGTGTCTAGCATGGCAAATATGAACTTGTCAAACAAAACCTTGCTATGAGCGAGTGATATGCACGGTTTACTGACCAAAAACATAAACTACAAATTAAAAAAGACTGGATATATTACAAAAGTAGCACTAATGTTTTATTTAAATCAGTGATTCTGAAGCGTATTTTTATTGCTTGACAACAGCAGTGAGGTAATCATTTTTGATACTAGCTAGGTTTGAACATCCAATTCTAAAAAGTCGATAGAAGAGAATGACGATAACTGCTGCAGTCCGTCGATTAAATGTGTTTGTTTTATGAGTTTTTTTTTTGTAATATTACATTATAAAGAATTATGTAAATTTAACTAACAAAATTTTATTGAAGATATTTCCAAGCCTGCAGAGGAAACGGTACATCAACGGTGAATGAACACGTCCGTCGGTCAGCTGTGTAATATTTACACACGTAGGTAAACACATTTATTCGACAGACAAACAGGTCTAAGGAAATATGACATGAAATTGGAAGGAATAAGATGCTAATATTTAAAGCCTATGATTACGAATTCGACAGTGTAATTAAGTTAGATGTTGAAAATTGTAAAACAGGCATTTCAATTGATTTTGATATCGTTATGGTGTAAATAAATTGCTGAACGATTTTTCGGTTGTAAGTTGTTCCTTTTTTTACATTACATATTTCTCTGAACAAAAATATAGACAAGCTATACTGTTGGTGTAAAATCAAGGGTTTCTTTAATTAAGACAAACATGGGCGTTGGAAGTATATTGCAGACTGCTTTACAATAAATCTTGATTGATTGATGTAATGGTGGAGTAATAATTAATGTATAAAACCGAAATTAAAGTGGTCTATGTATAAGGTAAATCTTCATGAGCAGTTCCAGGGCAATTAGTCTGACGATTTGGTAAATGTGCCTCAGCTAATTTGACTACACACGGAGATATAATTAGAGTAAGAAATGCCAAAATCCAGGTAACAAGAATTTATATATTTCTTAGAATTTATAAGCGTTTTGATTTAGATCATGAAGGTGTAATATTTGTATAGAGATGTAATAGATGAAAATCGGTACTGAATGCTGGCAGTAATTTTAATGGTTTTAGAAATGAAGGGCATTGACTCTATATCTTCAAAAATGTATACAATGAACGATAACAAAAATCGTCAGATTGAAAACATAATTATGCAACTTACAACATTGTTGGCAACAATCTTACATAGTAAGCATTACATTGTATATTGTATGTCTATTCAAAATGAAACTAATGGATTAGTAAAATGTACTTTATATTAGATTATTCAGAATAGTACATACTTAGCTACCTAATTTAAAAAATGTGCTTCTAAGATCCAATTTACTGACTGTCAAGACATCGTTAGCTTTAAGAAATAAATTGAAATGGCAGTTGAAATATATGATGACGTCACAATAGCACTAAGTGTTATTCATAGATCATGTAAGCTTTAATTATATGGTGCGCAGGCATAATATTCGTCTAATCATATGCAAAATTGATTGACTCGATTATATTATCTGATGGGCTATCACATAAATATCTGATGCGATATTAAAGGCTGACTATGCTGTAGGAGAGTCGAGGCCCATTTATTTATTTATTATTTTTTTATATTTTGGTCGAATTAAAAAAAAAAGGTTAAAAGTTCTAGAATTAAATTTAGTTGACAATACTGTGGTTCTGCCTGCTTAATAAACAGCATTAATTAAACAATTTGTCTATTTTCAGGATTTGGTTGAAGTTACTAACCAGATATATAGTTGTATTTCAAATGACTTGAGTTTTGAAACAGCTTTGCAAACTAGTGGTGATGAAGACGGGATGGTTTTGAGGTATGTTTGAAACTATTTTAGCATCTTCTACGAATTATTACATACTAGCTGTCCCCCAAAATGTCAAATGGTATGTGGGTGGGCTACGCGGGAATAATTTATTTAGAATGATGTTGTGAATATTTTGCAATACCTACCTGAGATTAATTATGGCTTATGGCAAATAGAGTTACTAGTCAATGAATGTCAGTGCTTTGAGGCAGTTTTATCTTTTGGAAACTTATGTCCTCCATTTTTCCCGAACAAAGGGACTTCGCAAAACTGTGGCATTCAATATGATTTAAAGCCTTCATAGGAGTTCTATATTATACTAATTTTTACGTCATAAAATTATAAAATAGTACTATACAATACATTATGGATAGATGATTCTCTTTTTATTTTATCTTTGTTTTGCACACAGGCTCCTATAACGTAGGCATCCAGGAAGGGATTTTTAAAATTCTGTCCCTATGGGTGTGAAATAGGGGATCGCGGGTGAAACTGGGGTGTTAAGCTATTATTATAAATAAATGAGAAAATGGGAAATTAACGGATCGACTAGATTTTTAGCGCGTTGGTAGGTAGTAGGGAAAGATAATTGTCGAGAATGCGGTCGAAATATGGCGCCTAAAAGAAAATGCTATTTTTAAAAGCATTTTTTTTGTTCTAATCAGAATCAAATCCCGCCATGGTGACCCTACTAGAAAGTCTTCGACACAAGATCCAGTGCTGCCAGGAAAGAAAAGGACCGGCTCATGCTGTAAGGTTCTGTTATTTGTGTATACTAGCTGTCCCCCGCGGTTTCACACGCATTCTATACCTTCCTTATAAACGGGCTATCTAATGTCGTCATAATTTTTCAAATCTGACAGGTAGTTCCCGAGATTGGCACGTTCAAATATCAAACTCTGCAGGAGCTCGCTCTGGCCACCTTCACTTATGAACACTTCCCCGAGGTGATGTCCATGCTGTGGCGACGGATGCTGCATGATAACAGATCTCATTGGAGAAGGACTTACAAGGTAAGCCTTACAAACTCTTAACAGGCAGATAGGTTCATTTTTTTATTATCTATTTAGTTTACGCCTATATTGTTATTGTCAAAACTTATGTAGTCGGCCTTGAAATCTGATTAGATTTTAAGCTATTTCACACACATTTAAACCACAATGTCACCATGGTAAGTAAAGATGTGGCCGGCCATGGTAAGCACACAAAGCATCTTATAACCGTGCTATGGTTTCCTCACGACATTTGACATCACTACGACAGCTACCATCATTATGAATTCATAATCTAATCTGAATATTTCCGGATGTATGCAGTCAGCCTTACAATCAATAAATTCGCAAAAAATATAATCTTTGTTCGGTGCAGCGGGCCCGCCCGAATGTAACCACAAACTTCTACTACGTTTGTGATCTCACCGAACCGATACCGATCCTGATCACACCAAAACTTAATTTAATACTTATCTTAATTTTTTTTGTTACAGGAAAATAATTCCAGTCGGCTTTTTAGTTCAGAAACTAAAAATTTGTTACCTATTTGTAAAATTTATTAAAATGAGTTGTTTACATTGATTTGTTTTATTTATTGAGGCCGATTCTCGAGCAGTAGAGATAAATATCATGTTCGATATTTATCATAAAACATGGCGGATATATAAATATAAATAGTTTTTTGGTATTCTCGGGATATCACACTAGATATGTATCTATCGTTAGCGTGCGATATGCAACGAGCGAGTGTTCTCTAGCAGTCGATACGTAAATACAGTGCCGGCTTTAGGGTGGGGTGACCAGCTATGTTATTCTGTACCAAAATCGACGGTGAATTCACGCAGCGACTATTCTGTCTTACTACTCGTGAAACTGTAATCAGGAGTTAGTGTGTTTAAACATTTTATCAGATATAAAGTAGGCAATATCACTGGCAGAAGCTAGTTACATAAATATCGGATAATTTTATTATTTTATCGGCAGAAAAATATCGATTTTTTTTAATCATAACAAATATTGTGCAACTCCCTAAAACGGAAACAGATGATGACAGACCACAGACTAAAAACTATATTTTAATTTGTCACTTCTTTATACTAACAAATGGTATCATATGATTTAGACTATATTTCAGTTTTTGCTTAATAACAAAAAATACTGGGCTATAAATTTTGAAAAAAAAAATGAGCTAAGGGCTGCGTTCAGTAACTACGCCGTCTGATCGCTGACGATTATCCAACTAAATTAAAGAGTATAATAATCGCTACGTTTTAGTAGTAACACTTTGCTGAACGCTATGTAACACTTTGCTGAACGCTATGATAATCCTCGGGCGATCACACGGTGTAGATACTGAACGCAGTTTAGGACACTGAAACCTCGAAATGGTTTCTAATTTTAGTGTTTTATAAAAATTAAATGTTGTCCATTCAAGAGAGCTGCTCTAGTGTTGCTCACAACTGCGTCGCAAAACAATCAAAGCACTCCACACAAGGTTAATATATCTCATCCTACTAATAATATTATAAACTAGATGAAAACCCGGCTTCACTCGGGTGAAATGTGACTCATAATACACAATCTTTTACAAAATGTAGGTAGATATTTTTGTAGTTATCGGTAGTGGTTAATTCGCCGTATCAGACTATCGGATCCGACTATCAGATGAAAAAAACTGACGGGGGCCAGTTTTAGGTGCGTTCAATTTGGATACGTTCATAAACTGTTTGGAATAAAAATCTAGTATTACTAATCTCGTTGTTCAAAGTTATGAAAATTGCCTTAAATATAAAAATTACTTACATGTTACGCGAGGGGGTCAAAAGTTACGAAAAATGTAAGAAATGTAACCTTCTGGCAACACTGTCTGACAGCTCAATCCAATTCCAATTTATATAAAAAACAACAGGAAACAAAAATAATAGGCTGTCAATAAAGGCTCATTTACACACAGAGAACACTGTCATCTCATGATTAGGCTGTACAGGCTAGAAACCGTTGCCTTCCCGAAATAAGAGAAAACAAAAGAAAAAACTGACACTGACTGACAGGAATGCGTTCATTGAAAATATGGCGGTACTGTGCTCGGCCAATATGGCGACTGCCATTTGCACCATTAGAATTTAACAAATTACTCGACAATCCGAATTTTGCGGATATATGTTGTCGACTCGAAATTTTTTATTTATGTTTTATTATTCAGGTAAGGTTTCAATCGAGTCTACCGTAACCCTTGACGGAATTATTAATGTAGATGTGAAAGTTTGGATGGATGGATGGATGGATGTTTGTTACTCTTTCACGCAAAAACTACTGAACGGATCTGGATGAAATTTGGCACAGAGATAGATTTGGGATCTCGTGTTTCCCCGGGATAATTAGTAGCCTATATTCTTCTTCATACCATAGGCTACCTGCGTACCAAATTTCATCGCAATCGGTTCAGCGTGAAAAACCAACTCACTTTCGCATTTATAATATTAATAAGTTAAGATTAGGATGATATTATGTCATACGGTCATGAGTGTCAACTGATCAACAAATCAGCGCCTTTGTTTACTTAGGCCGGGTATATACGTCAGATTTTTTCATCAAATAGTCGGTTACAATAATAGTCTGATCCTGACTATCGGAAGGCGTTGGAGCCATTACTTTGTTTGTTTTGAATGTTAGTCGCCCGCCGGATCAGACTATCGGATGAAAAAATCTGACGTAAATTTCCGGCCTTAACCAACTGACGTCATGACAACAGTAACATGGCGTCCAGCGATTTCGTCAAATTACGCGCGAAAATTGAAAATGTTAAATTTAAATGCTTTTTTATGACATTTATCCTTTCATTTATCGATTGAATAAAAAGTTTACGTTTTTCTAGGGTGGTTTATTAGCATCTTAAGATTGAATTGAGATACTTTTCAAAAATGAGTAAGACACAAGCGCGTGTGCGTGTGATTGGACAACATTTCATAATTCAAATATGCTTATTTTAATTTATATAATGAATCTAGATGAAAAATTAAGAGACACGTCATATTTTTATTTTTAAACTTACTTTTAGGCATTAAATCACTGTTTGAAACTTAGCACATTCTAAAAGAGCGTAAGTACAAAGTCAGGAACATAAATTTGTTGAACCTTTGCCATCTAACATTAAAAAAAATAAAAATGACGAGTCTGTGGCAATATGACGTCAATGATCGTCATAATATCCATAGTGATGTTGTTGTGTGATTTTTTAGATAACATCGATAATTGAAATCTTATTTTTATATACAAAGAAAACTAACTATTGCCCACAATTTCTTTTGCGTAGACACAAGACAACTGTTTTGCTTTAAATATTTCAATTACATTCTTTCAATACGTCAAAGTGCGAGTTGGGCTTCACTTTATCTATTAGGTGATTGAACATTTTTTGCGTCTGTTTCACGGCTAAAACACGCGGGGGTCCCCGGCCGTTTTGAATTTTAACCCCCCACGTGTTTTATATAACATTTTAGTCTATCTCTGTAGAATAAAGGCCGTTATGGTCACGCCAACCAAATAATTGAGTGCATTAATTTCTTTCGCACACTAATAGTAAACTATTAGATTATATAAACATTTTATCAGATATAAAGTAGGCAATGTCACTGGCAGAAGCTAGTTACATAAATATCGGATAAGATTAATATTTTATCGGCAGAGGAGAAATCTCGATATTTTTTAATCATAACAAATAGTGTGCAACTCCCTAAAACGGAAACAGATGATGACAGATCACAGACTAAAAACTATATTTTAATTTGACACTTTTTTAATATACATATTAGACTAAGGAATGGTATCATAATGCCTGACATTGTCGATTTGGACTATATTTCAGTTTTTGTTTATAAACTCAAAAAAAACTAATCTAAAAATTTTGAAAAAAAAAATGAGCTGAGAAATCTCGAAATGATTTTCTAATTTTAGTGTTTTATAAAAATGAAATGTTGTCCATTGTAATTCACACACACATTTATACTATAATATTATAAAGCTGAAGAGTTTGTTTGTTTGTTTGATTGAACGCGCTAATCTTAGAAACTACTAGTTTGATTTGAAAAATTCTTTCAGTGTTGGATAGACCATTTATCGAGGAAAACATAAGATCCCTCAGGAACGCGGGTGAAACTGCGGGGAGGAAGCTAGTGTATATATATAACGTTTTGTTTTTTTTTAGGTAGGGAAATCGTTATGGATACCAGGGGCAAGCGCCCGAGTTATGTCAGACTCGTACTGGCTAAAACCCCACCGTATTCCTTCGCTGCCGTATGGCGAGGCTGCGGGATCAAGCTGGTTATCAACCGCCTGCCCTGTCAACGGCACGCTCCCGGGAGGGAGCCCTCCTCTTTGGGGTGGAGCTAGCCACGTGAGATAGCCACCCCCGCCTCACCTCCTCTGAGGCGCCCAGGAATACTAGGGTACCTCCAGCACGGGACCCTTTACGTCGGCGGCAGATCCCCCGTTCTACCACCCACAGTCAACTCTCATGAAGCGTGAGAGGTGCCGGGAGCAGAACCGCAGGCTGATTACCTATCTTGCAAAAGCCAAGCGATAGCAAAAATTGCGCAATATTTGCTGTTGTATTGCAAATTCGTATTATGTATCGGCGATAATAAAGCCATAGCAAACTAACGATAGTGCTGCCTCGATGGGTCAATCGGTAAATTAAAATGTGCATTCTTTTGTATAGGCTTACGAGGTTTTGGTATTACGAATCGTGTTTTACAGCAACGCGATAGCAAACAGCAAGCATTTAAAACTGTCAAATTGCGACAACCTATTCTCATATTCAACATATTCTCATTTTGGACGCACATTACATCAACCAATACAGGCAATGTCTCTGTCAGCACGCGAGATGACTGAGCCATTATAATAGCAGCCTCGGCTAGCTTTTGGCCCTTTTAGACTCCAAATGGATCACCCATCCAGGTTCGATTCGGGGTCTCTAGGCACCTGAAAGAAAAAATATTTAGTTGATAACAAATTTTTGCATCTATTACAGTAGTTTTGTTAAAGTCTCTAAATTAATGTTTACTTACTAGTCTGAGGCGAGGTCTATTGAGAGCTGGTAGACTCACAGCACTACTAACATCTGTTAAAATATACTTTAGTTAAAAACATGCATCTTAAGAGGTTTTCATAAAAAAAACAGCAGTTTAATAATTATTTTCACAATATTAAACTAGAAATTTACTTACAGTGAAGTGTAAGAGCAACCTTTACAATATTCAATAATAAATAACTTATTTGATTAATAAATAACTTACAAATACAGAAACTCTGTGCTGGACATCTCTAAATACAGCTTATTCCCCGAAGATAGCCAAGACTTTCTTGTCAATCTCTGAAATATCATCTTGACTGCTTGGACCACCACCAGTACCCGAAACATCCTGCCTCCGCTTAGCTAGCCTTGCCTTTGTTTTATGTTTCAGGTCAGCCAATACTATAACAATAAAAGTATACCTATTTTAATTGATTGAATAAGTACATAATAATCAAAATTATTGAATTAAAAAAAAAATCTTCATCACTAATCAACTTTACAATAAAACAAAAGGTACATATGGATACGGAAAGAAGCTCACTCTTTTCCATCTATCGCCAGATTTTGTTGACCCTGATCCATAAGAGTTTAGCATGGCAGCAAGATCATTCCACTGTCTGCCAACAGTTTTTTTTTTTATCTTGAGTTACCTTTGGCTAACGCGGGGTGCTCGGCGAGGAAATCTAACAACTCTTCTCATTAGATAATCTGTTTACCATTTTTTCTATAGTAAACTTTATTAGTTAACCTCTTAGGTACTTACGTCTGTAGTGACATCCAAAATCCATGATCCTTCGACCTAAACTACTTAAAGATATTGGAAGGAACGCCACGCTATTTTTTGAGGAATTTGAATCACATTTAAAAGTATTTTAACATTTAAAGTAAAAAGTTTGTTTACACAACACACATCTGTTTGACATAAGACATCATAACTATTTCCAGTTATTGCTACTAAAACGCTATTGGCGCTAGTGTCGTCGCGATAAGTGCATTCCAACGATCAGCAATCGATTAGCAATCGATCTCATACATAATTGGAATATTATTGACGTATAGCAATCAATCGCGCGATATTTGCTTATTGCTAAGCTTAACGTAATCAGCCTGCCGTTCTTTAGGGATGGGAGGTGGAACGAGGGAAAGGAAAATAACCCCAAACCTGCCCGGTATGTATGGCCCTGGCGGTATAGCCTTGGGGATCATTGGGACACGCAAGCCCCCCCCCCCCCACTACGACAAGGTGGCAACACGTCGTTTGAGGGTGCCAGAAGCTACGTAAAGGAACTTGTTCCAAAAACTCAAGCAGAGCTCTCTTATTTTTTATGGCAGAATTATTATTTATTCGTAGATGGCAGCCAGCACATATCGGAGTCTACTTTATGAGCTCTGCAAACGGTCGAAACATATATAAGATTATTTTTCAATATTGTCGATTTAACCGTGTAATGACCCCTATAAATTTAGAGTTATGACAGCTTGAACCATAAGCAAACTTAATGCGAACCCGGCTTTAGTAATTATTTGTTTTTTGGTAATTGTCTATGATAATAATAACTAGCGCCATCTTCCTTTCATAACAACCAACCACTAGAGAACTAGGAAGGAAGATATCTATACGTAGTGATTATATACTCTTTGACATCTATCATACAGATGGCGCTACCTACATACAATTTCTGAAATTGAAAATTGTTTTCTAAACATGGCTGCCGGTCGGGATTGATATTTTTGTGATTTTTGTTATATTATTTCGCACATCAGAACTTCGTTGTTTGTGATAATATGCCATAGTGGGTTTAGTTTTGTTAAAATGACATCCACTCCAAAGTCTGAAAAATGCGGACAAGGTAAACTATGATAATTATTATGTCTAACATTACGCTTTCCTTTTTGTAAAATTTTTCATTATTTTGGTCTTGTTCCGCTCGGTAGGTACTGTTTGTGAAGTACCTTTTTATTTTGACATTAATAATGTACCTCTTGAGATCTGGTCAGAGAGTAGCCCTCGGAACTTTCATTGAAACAGCTATTATCTGTATGCATTCAACTATCAAGTCACCACATTCGTCACAACACAACAAACCACTTGCGTCTGAAAAATATGTTATGTTTTCAGTATAATTATATTATATCATAAAGGTTATTGTCTACAATCATTAGTCATAATTTTTTGTCATTATAAAATAGAGGTTCCCAAACCAGCTCCTAAAGCTATGTTTACCTACTTTATATTATTTGAACATGGTACAATCTGTGTAAGGTGCTGTATAGCTTTGGACCATCGTTTTGGTAATATTCTACAATGGAATCCACTTGTGAATTCCTAATTTCATCTCGTGCATTTTTTTTGCTGTAATGTCAGTAGAATGGAGTGAGTTTGAGAGATGGGTCAGTAAGCTACATTAGCTCTTGGAAGTACAGTAAAAGATCTCAGGAAATCCATCCTTATTTTGAGGCTTATCATTAAATGATTATAAGATACAAAGACTCAATGAGAGGATTTAACGCTAATCAATTCTAAGATTATAAACACTGTGAACAAAATTCAATGGAACGAATGAGGTTTGATCATATTTTTGATGCTAATAAATCCTATGATTATAAGCACCACAATCAAATGACTGAATGGGACAACTGAGGTTTGAGTACTTGAAATTACAGAAATCACAAAAAGGTATCATTTAGGTACCTATACATTTTGTAGGAAAGTTAAATTAATGTGTGGACAACTAGTTAACATATATGCATATGCTTGCTCAGTAACAAATGTAGAGAGGTATGGGACACACAAGATAATCCTAATTAATATTATAAATACAAAATTTGTATTTATAACATTTAATGTAAGTTTGTCTGTCTGTGTCTTTAACCTTTTCACTCCTTAACCGCTGAAACAGTTGCAATTAAATAAAAAAAAACAATTGGTATGCAGATAGCAAATGGTATAGAGAGTGACATAGCCAATTTTTTCTCGAGAAAGCGGGTGAAACTGGACAGCTAGTAGGTATCATTACAATAATACCAGTTTTTTTTTGGTAATGTTACTTTTATTGTTAACTAGCTTTCGCCCCGCGGTTTCATCCGCATTTCCGAGGGATCTTATGTTTTCCCAGGACAAAAAGTAGCCTATGTGTTAATCCAGGGTGTCAGCTACCTCCATACCAAATTTTATCAAAATTGGTCCAGCCGTTTGAGCGTGAAGAAGTAACAAACATACAAACACACACCCTCACAAGCAATATTAGTGTGATTAGCGTTACCTTTAATGGTAATTTGTAGAGATGTGCCGATTATGACTTTGGCCGACTAGCCGATTAGTCGGTTGTAAAGAGGGCGACTAGTCGATCGACTAGTCGTCCAAGCCGATCACGGTTTCGGGGATTTCCGTGACGCTTCGTTTACATACAGCTAATTCGCGTGCGTGTATGACATGTTTATGCAAAAAAAATAATTCTATTCTAATTCGCAACCGCCGCCTGCGAGCGTGTCGGAACCGGTTTTGTTTACATCGCATTTTGATTTTTGCTTTTGTACGGGTAAGAGCGGTGTTTTTGTGTAAAAAAATATTTTTGTGTAAAGATAATACTGTTACTATTCATTAAAGTGAAAGAGCACAATTAAAATTAAATCATGTCAAAAAGAATGGATTTTTTTTAACAATTGGGCAATGATTCCCGTAATGTCAAGTGTAACCAATGCCAAATGATAATTTCTCGTGGTGGGCAGGGAAAAACAGCAAATACTACAAGTATGAACAACCATATTAGATATCGACATCCAACCCTGATAATTAAGTTATACCTATATACATTTTATTGAGAAACAAGTATTTACATACAAAGTAAGAAGCTGGATAGTCAGTGCTATTTGCCGTATAGTCGCCGAATACGATAGTGGCCGGATAGTCGGCTTTACCGACTAGCCGCCGAGTAGTCGGAACATCTCTGGTAATTTGTGATAACGTCATACTGGTATCTAAATGAAAGTAGCGGTAATTACCGGTACTTTTAGTGGGATTTAGTAACGTTAACAAGCCCTGGAGGAAACCAAAGCTAAGTGTACACTCCGTGCCGGATTAGCCATATAGCCGGAGTAGTAAATGCTACGGGCCCCGCGACTATGGGGGCCCCGCGTCCGCGCTTATTAAATAATGACAAATCACTCAGGAATGGGATTTATTACACTGAAATCGCGGTAAATTTTGGTGCGCGGCCAAAATAATGCACTGGAATTATGTAGGCGTTGAAAAAGCTTAAAAAGCATGACAAGTTTTTGGTGGTGAAATGAATTTTAAATGATTGAGAAGAAAAGTTGATTGAAATACTAAAATTAAGACAAATCACGGTACAATCATAATAAATGTCTTTCATACCTTTCAAAAGACTAAAATTTCGTGAAAATATGTCTGCGCGACCAATATTTATATTTATTTTATTTCTGCACCTGAACTATAAGCCTGAACTAAGAGCCTTTGATTATATTTGCTACAGGCTCCGCGCTGTCTTAATCCGGCACTGTGTACACTACTAAGTACTACTAACTATAAAGCCCTACGTACTTTGTTTGTAGTACCCGCCTGGCTGGCTACCACCCTCAAGTTGAAAACACCTAATAGTGTGTTCCGGCAGCTGCACTTGAGAGCCAGTTCCTTCTGGGCTTTGTGTGCTTACCACCTTCGGCCACATCATTACTTAACATTGTGAGATTGTGGTCAAACACAAGCCTACTTATACATAGTAAAAAAAAAGCCGTGCCTGCGAACCAAGAGCCGTCTCGATATGGCGGGCGCTGCACGCTGGTGGAGCGCAGTTTCTATTTCTTTAATTATTATATTTTGCAATACATTTTTATGCCGATGAATTGTAGTTGAATCACGACTTTTGCAAATCCATTAGTCATGTTGATACGCTACGCTAGTTGAAAGATATCAATAAATTTTGGAGCGCATTATTAATTTGAAGTGACGGATATTATTGCCGGTGATTTCTTCACATGTTTTCGCAGACATCTCTGAACCTGGGGATGATAAACTTTGCTGGACGTTGAAACTATTCTACGTAATAAGTCTTCACAATTTATTAACTTCAGCTAAGAATGCCGAATATGCGTAAAAAGAGCTCTTCAAGGTCGGCAACACATCGGCAATACCCCGTATTGCAAATGTTCATAGGTGGCGGTGACCACTTACCATCAACCTACTGACATCAAAAAAAAATATGTATATATGCCAAAAAAATACGAAAAAATGTGGTATTTTTTGTGCAGAAATTGTTCTTAACGTACTACTCTATCATTTTATAGTGTCACCATATTGTGTCCTAGCTTTATGCCCGCGGCTTCGCTCACGAAGTCTTTATTTAGGTTTGTTAGGTTGTGTAATGACCTTTATGGATCAGTTAAATATGATATTTTTTGCGTCATGTTTCATCATTTTTGAAGGCACTTTTTACACACTTTTTACACTCGATCATTTTCATACAAACATTCATTCAAGGTAATGGTAGTTCTTGATTACCCTTTGTTTATTTGTTTTTGGTTGGTTAAGTCTAATATAATTTGTCAATCTCCAATTTTTATTGTTTCCCAGTTCGTAAATTTGATTTAATTTAATTTGAATTATGTTAAACCTGAATTAATTTTGTAAGTTACGATTTTATTTTCATTTTGTTCGCTTATATAACTTTTGATTTATTTTCTATATATAATTTCGACAATGTTCATAATTATTATTCGTGTATGTTGTGGTTACCTGTAATTGGATGAGCACCAATCATTTTTTATGTAAGGTTAATAATATGAATATTTGTGTATCATCTGTTGATAATCCTTAAAATTAAAATGAAATATAGCCTTTTCGAAGCGCCAAGCCAAGCCGCCTGGGCCTGTGCAAGCTCCATGAAAATCCGTGGCCGTCAAATAATTGATTAGCTTAACTAATCTAAGATAATAATATTTAATATTTTTTATACTATTCACCCACAATTACTGTAAATTTTAAAAAAACTTTCAGGGTGTGCATTTAATTATGTTACCTTCCAAAAAAATGTGATATTATTTTCGTGACCATTTAAAAACTATTTTAGTTAAATTGTGTTCAAATAAGGCCATGCATCAGTAATCCGCCTCGTTTCGGAAGTTCTCTAGGTTTTGCTATCGGCTACCAGTGTGGCCGTCCCTGATATGAACATGGGTAAAGTTCTACTTTTTTAGAAGTGCGAGTCGGACTCGCGCACCTAGGGTTCCGTACAAATTCGTCCATCACGGGAAATGCAAAATTTTTTTTATTTACCTTATTTGAGTTTGGTGCCAATTAAGCTATACCTCTAAATTGTATGAGCGCCCATGCAATATGCATGCAGCATGTATGTATGTATGGGGACACTTTTAATTTTCAACTTTTTTATTTTTTTGAATTTTCCCTTTATTTGTGCTGTAAGACCTTGCTTTTTGCCAAATTTCGTGATTCTAGGTCAACGAGAACTACCATATAGGTTGCACCTAAATAAAAGTGCAAATAATCGCGTTTGTTGTATGAGAGCCCTTAAATATTTATTTGTTGTTATAGCGGCATCAGAAAAACATAATTTGTGAAAATTTCAATGTCTAGCTATTGCGGTTTTTGAGATACAGCCTGGTGACAGACAGACGGACGCCAGACGGACGGATGGACAGACAGCGAAGTCTTAGTAATAAGGTCCCGTATTTACCCTTTGGGTGCGGAACCCTAAAAAAAGAAATTTATATGTAATTACGTTGGGAATGAGTTAGTTCTTTTGTTTTTTTTTTCATTATCAATTCTTTTACTTCGTTGTTAGTAGGTAGTCTTATTATTAAAATCATTTTGAAATATTGATATTTTGGGATAAGTGTAAAATGTAAGAAATATAATAGACATCCCAAGGATAATTAGGATATAAACAATCTTTAACAAACATAAAATCGATGTATTGAATAAATTTTCATAACATTGAAAATGAGATAAATTAGAACAGATTTTGACTTTGGCAGTCAAAGACAATGATCAAGATAACATTCCGTTTCACTTTACCGTTACCAATACCCCGGTTTTTTACTTAGGTTCACCCTACATATGGTCAATAATATAATCTGCAGTTATCCCAGCTATTTCATAATGCTATTCATAGTATAGAGACCCGTTATGTGGAACCCATTTGCACTTGCTACATGTTGCCTCGATTACAAAGCTGTTCACATAATGTCTCCGATGCAAATGTTTGTTTGAGTGCGTCAATTTAATTCTCTTCAGTGGATGTTGATTGATGCTGATGGCAGGTTGCAGAACCGGGTGGCAGATTGCCTTGAGTATCCAGTAGCGCCTCTGCCTATATTATATTACCTGTTTATCCGTATTATCGCGCTGACGAAAGTGAAAGGAACACATAACCAATCTTAAGATGCATGTTCTAAATAACTTACGATTGGTTATGCATGCCCAATACAGTACGCCATTATTTACCAGCATTTTGCTAACGTGACTGTGCAAGTAGAAGGTCGAAGTTTCAAAATATGTTTAAGTGTGACGATGACCAATTACCCGAACGCAATTGTAGCTGGGCATCTTGTGGCTAACTGCCTTTGAGTCTGTTGTGTTGGTGGGAAGCAACAGATACCGCGGACTCAATGATCGGTTTATGAGCTCTCGGGCTTGCTTTCTGAGACCTGTGTACTGTTACATCTTGATCAGTATGGTGATCATAGGCATAAAGAAGTGCTATGTTAGCACTTGATAGCTGCGAGAATAAGGAATCTTCCATACGATATTGACAATAATCATTCTCATATTTAAATATTATTTGTTTTGCAGTCTGGATTAAATCTCGTGGCGGACACACCGGTCCATTCATTTGAGACACTGTAATGAATTCAATAATTTATTTTTACTGTTAATTAATTCATAAAAGCGCTCGTGCTCGTAGCTTGATTAGCCGTTCGTAACCGATCGGCAAAGTTAAGGAACGTGTGGTATTTCATCTTGAGCGTTTCCATGCTTCGGAAGGCAAGTAAAGCCGTTGATCCCGGTTATCACTTAATTGTGATGGTCGTTAAGCTTGTTGGAGACCTCTTAGGTGGCTTGACAACTCCAACAATAGGTTGACCACTAGCCAACCTCCACCAATCCGCAATGGGCATGCGTGGTGGAGTATTTGCCCATTCCAATTTGCCCAAGGGTGAAAGCCCTTATTCGTGTAAGGAGGCCTGTGCTCAGCAGTGGGCAGATATAGGCTGTAATGATTATATTTTTTTATACCTATAATAAATCTGTAGAACTTGCTTATCTGTACATTTTCTTTTGCCAAATATGGAATGTGGATGATATAGTACGGAGTAATAGAAGAGTTTTATTTTCTTGTCTGTCTGTTTAAATATTCAAAACCACTGAATGGATTTTAACCGAGTTACCACAGGTTAATGCGGCTTGGCTTGGCATCGAAATCGGGTGAAAGGGAGAGAACTATATTTCTCTCCCTTTATATTTTATAAAGTATGCGTGAGCGAAGCCGCGGTCGAAAAGCTAGTATTGAATATAGGATTTACCAAAAACTGATTGGGGAAGATGTAGGAAAGGTAACAGAGTGTAAAGAGACCATTTTTATTTTTGTTAGCTGTCTCTCCGTCTGTTTGAACACGCTAATCTCCGAAACCATTGAACGGACTTTCATGTGGTTTCCACAGTTTAATTTTGGCATTTCGAATAGTCTTTGTTTAATTGATGTCGACTGGCGACGTGGTAATATTATGAGACTATGCGAGCATAGCTGCGGGAAAAAAGCTAGATATCATAGAATAGATTTAAAATCTGTATATTTAAAAGGAAAAGCTGACTGACTGATATATGAACGTATCGCTCAAACAGCAGATTCTATGAATTTGGAATTTTGCAGACATGTTCCTTATTTAACGTAACTATGAAAAGGCTTTATAAAATTCAACCCCTAAAGTTAAAAGTAGGGGATCGCGGGTGAAACCGCGCGTCGGAAAGCTAGTTTTGAAGTTAGATATAAATGATCGAAAATAGAATAGGTACCTACTAAGGGGCTGATACTCGTTATTTCATAATCTCGCAGTGTCGGGCAGAATACCTGCGTGTGAATGACTATACGCCGATTATGGTTAATTATTCGATAGATATATGTTATTGAGAAGTTTTGACCTTCAACGAATGCTAGGTGTATTTTATGTCTAACTAGCTTTTGACTCCGCGGTTTTACCCGTGATTCCCTAGGTCCTGGGGATGAAGCTGTGCGCAGTCTATCAGTCAGTCAGTGCTAGAGTTTTATTCGAGTGAGGCTTCTATACATATAACCTACACGTGTTCGGCCTTCCTGTTATTCATATGACAATTGTTACAGATAGGGCCAACAATTTTTTTTAGATCGGTACATTTAAAATTTGATCTTTTGTTGGAAAGTTTTATCTTTTAAGTTCTCACGGAATGCGGAAAATATTCATGAAGAGTGTTTGTTGTTAAATTTCAACAAAGACTAATAAGTTCAATGGGTCTAGTGTCAAATAATGATTATTTTTTTATTTTTTTTTATTTTACCACCTCGGGAAAAAGAATCAATCAATTGGTTCTTATTTGCCGGAGTTAGCCTGAACATCCATAAAAATGTACACAGACGAATTGACGAACGTGCTCAATAATGGATACCTACTTTTATCCATTGTGTAGCGAAACATCCAATATTTTAGATAGGCGATGCGATACTTACTAACATGACTTTGGGTGTAATGATCGGACGTTCCACCTAGAAGTATACGATCCCGTTAGTTTAGGTATCACGATTGCGACTAGTTTATTGGAAAGTGAGTTGCATGGACCGTGTCCGGCTGGCGCGCGGGCGGTTGATTGCGCGTGCGTTTGTGTTGGCTTCTGAAGTCGGAAGAAAATCCAAATCAGATAAAACGCCGATCAAAGTAACCGATAAGTTAACAATTCTGGAATTGGTTAGATTTTTGTTATGAATGCTATATTATACCACAATTTAGAACGTAATATTTTTGTTGGAATAACCGCAAAATTATGAATAATACTTTTCACCTCTGTGGGAAAATATCATTAAACTTCCTTCAGAACAAATTATAACCATTTTTCTTTTCTTCATATAGTTCTATATCTACTATCTAAGTATCTAACAAAAAATATAACAAAAACAAGAAATGTATTCAGATTACATTTGTCGGCAAATCCTCTACAATAATCTTATCTAGTTACTTTTTTTCCAAATTGTCTCAATTTCTTATTTAAATTGCTTTAAAAAGTTATAAATTTCTGAATTAGACCCTTGCAACATATATTTTTTTCTATTACAAAGTAATGGTTTAGAGAAATCACACTTTAACCACTCCGAAAACAACTACTTATCTGTCGAATAAAAAATAAATGCATTCAAAAAATCATTTGAAATAAATTTACCGAGACTAAAGATATAACACAACGAACGCTGTCAATTCCCAGCGAAATTGAATGGAATTTTGATGCATTTTATGTTTTATTTGTTTGTAACTTTTTAAAGCAATTTAAATAAGAAATTGAGACAATTTGGAAAAAAAGTAACTAGATAAGATTATTGTAGAGGATTTGCCGACAAATGTAATCTGAATACATTTCTTGTTTTTGTTATATTTTTTTCGTAGCGTGTGCATGAATGAGACCCTCTACGCGTGGAACGTAAATAGAGGTATGTTTAAAGCCTCACAAAGCTAATAAAAGTGGCGTCAAATTAAAAAATAAAATATGTATTGGAAACTTCAAATCTCACACTTTAAAATAACGTAAAATATATTTCATTTATTGCTTTTCTGATTACTAAAAAACAATATTTCTTTTCTGATAAATTCCGCAAGAACACTGATTTTAGGGAGACTGGAGCCTTAACTAAACATGTCCATTCGATTTAGGCATTTCAACATTGACTCTACAACCCAAACAATGTGCAATAAATAGATAGCTTATCATTTCTTTACTCCAACACAGGTGACTGGGCGGTGCAACATTTATTCAGTAATAATAATAAAATCATTGCATAATTATTGTCGTCGGCGTAGTTAGATTTGCTCCATGGTTTGTGCTTCGATTTCAATGCTCCTGCTAATAAAATAGACCTGTTGTAGGTTGCTTCGGTCAAGTGACACAGATCTTTAGCACACTTGTGCTGTTCTGTTACTTACTTATTATAACATACTTCCGTGTATAAATGCACCTGTCAATGCAAACAGACTGCTTACAAGTCAAGGTAGCTTCGATAGATTGGTATGCGATGAATGACAAACTATCCTTTGAGTGAATGTCCCGTATTTACCAGCCAGGTTTCCGTTCTATCATGGTATTTTGCAGTTGGTTATATGTATAGGTAGGTACTATGGCTTGCAATCCGGATATCCATTTACTGTGTACCTACCCCTTCGTAGTTTTTGCTTCACGTATTAATATTATTATGATACAAATATGGGTAGATTTGGTCCGCTATCATCGTTAATAGTTCGCATTTTTTTATATATTTTATAGGTATCCGTAATTATTTACAACTTGTCACCCAACTGCCATGTTAGATAGATCAAAAAGTTCTGTTGATTTATTATGTTTCTTGTGAAGCAAATTATTATCTTTGGTTGACTCAAGTGTAGGGAATTTTGAGATATAGGTATAGATAAATATTATAACAGATGCACATTTGCGTGGAGTCAGACAGGTGAGCGTGGCGCGGGCGCAGAACACGGGCCAAGATGCTGTGGAGCCAGCACTTTCACTCTCGGGGCCGGGCGGTGACAGCAGTAGGTAGTCGCGGCACCGGCATCGGCAATCGGCCGCAGTAGTGGTGCCGCGCCGTCGTCGCACGCCGCTGCCGGCTGCACCGCTGGACGCTCGTATAAAAAATCACCGCGACCGATCGACACCCCGTACCCGTGTCAATATAATATGGTCCGCTGCGTATGAGCTCATTTATTCGTTGCTCTGCTGAATATTCATATCGTGTTGTGAAAAAAGCGCTCATCTATCTATTTTTAGATGTTAGTCCAAATCTGTGTTGTTTATGAAACTAGGATCTCGTAAAGTCAATGTTACTTGTGGCTATTTCGTCCAATACGTTACGATAGTACTTAAACTATAAAAATGGATATGAGTTCTCAACGTGCGGAAGACACTGCGACAATGCACTTGTTGTGTAAGTAAGTGAAAATCGAATCGGAGGCCAAAATCAGCGACTGGGTCATACATACCTATACTATACTGACATAGAGAAAGTTATAAAATTCCGATGTCCATGTTTCAGCTTAGTGTAAATGTTTATCAAGTCTGTTTGATTTCGTAACTAGTGGATCCGTGGTTCGTGACTTAAACTTGTTTAATTACGTGAACACTGATTCTGCATGTCGCAATGTTGTGCTGCTGCTGTTGCTGCTAAGTCTTATAAGGGAGTTTTTGTTTTGATACTTATATCACTTGAATTATTAGTTTATGACCACCTAAGTATACCATCTGTTATTTATTAATGAAAGTGTAAATTTGGACTGAGTAGCTTTACTACACTCGAATCTGTAGTGTCAAGGTTGCCAGAGCAGAGCAAGCTGGACATCAGTCGATGTAGAGCAGACGCGCGTGAAACTCACATGACGCGACGGGCGACGCTTAAATAAATAATGATCTAATTGTATCGTATCGTATCAGCTATTTTTGTGTCGGATTGGCTCAGTATGGCACAAGGTTGTTTTTATCAAGATTCTCTAAAAAGTATTTACTTACCATTAATTAAATATACCTATTAATCTTTAAATAGACAAAGTGAGTGAAACTTAAAGCAGCTGTAGCGCCTACTTTCGAAGATTTCTAGAGGGCCCTCCTTTCCTCTAGAACTAGCATCCGCATAGTAGCATTCTCCGGTTGCTATGGAAATGTCCGTGCCGCGTGACCCCACTTGTTAGACATATGAACCTATAGATATCTATGAATCGACCGGTTAAAAGAGATCGGCAAATAAGAAACTGTATTATAAAAATAATAAGATGCCGCATTATGACGAAAGCTTCATTCATGCCGATAATCTTAACCAAAGAAGAAACAAACGAAGCTATCGAATTTATAAAAATGGATTGAACCCGCTAAGGTTGTTAGAAAACAATGAAGTTTTACATGCCTTTGAAGAAAGAGGAACGTCTGTGATCAAACGTAACATAAGAAATATTAAGCATCGCGGCAGCCGATATAAACCGGATTCACAATCTGCTTTACAATCACAGAATCCTGGCGATCACTATCCTCGAATCAGTGTTTTTGATCCCAGCAGATATTACGACATACGAAACAATAATATTGTGTCAATGACTCCATGCAAGAGTTTTGATAATTTAACTTTAAAAAAAAAAGGGATCAAAAATGACTTACTCAAAGACAAAATAAGGAATGGTACCAGTCTTCAAAATTTAGTAGACGAAGAAAAATTAAAGCACTTCGTTTCTCCGTTGGAAGACCGTCTAAGAGTAACGCGGAGAGATGACGCTAGAAATTCATATTCAGTAGTAGATGGCCGATGTAGGCCGACACAGCGACGCATTTCAAAAAGTACACCAGCTCCAGGTGTCGGAACCTACCGGCAAATAAGCAACGATGTAATTACTGGAAAAGTCGTACGTGGTATGATTATTTATCTTATTATGTAACAAATAGATTTTTTGCGACCCTCTTTCCACTACTGTCCACATTTTAATAGTGATAGGTACCTACTACTAAATTAGTCTGAGCGTACTATGCTGACAGGCTGACGTCGCAGTTCAGTCTCACGTTACTATTAATACTAGAATCTTTGAGTTCAATTTTTAACACGGTTGATGAGTAGTTCCCAGACTTACGTTCTCGCTGGTCATCAGGACAATAGTGGAATAGCCGTCATTATTAATACTAGAATCGTATAGTTTGCGCTCAAATGATAAAGGTAGTATTATGATATATTCTTTATATTGTAGCTGTTTTGTCCCTTAATAAATAAATAGATATCTATGTTAATATTTTTTTTTCTATTGGTACAAAATATACTATTCTGAAATATTTTGTTTCCAGTTATTGACGAGTGATATACATAATGTGCGCATCATCGCGTCATCCAAATTTAGTTTTCAAGAAATCCCTCTTTGACGGACGGACGGACACGGGCGGGAGTGATCTTATATGGGCTCCAATTTTTCCTTTTATAGTACGGTACCCTTAAACTTAGCTAGTTTTAGTTGATAGTCTTATAAAGATTTGAAACCTAAAACATAGCCAAGTTCACATTTTATACGGACAGCTGAACTTTGGATTCAACTTGAGAGGCGTTAGGTTTTTATACTGAAACATTTCTAATATTTATGGTTTTAGCGGTTTATTATAGATGCTTCTGATGATTGCGTCATGCGAGAAACATATTTGTACTCAGCATCTATACTGCTAAACAGCTATGGTAAACAGATACATCTCGGACTCGCGCCAAATTCTTGTAATTAATGTCAGAACGATTCATTGTCGTATTACAAAATTGAAAGTACGGACGTAACGTGAACCTGATACATACCTCTCGCCTGTGTTCCATTTCTACAACGTACGAAAACGTAAGAGACACTGCATGGAGAGATTTCGATTTATCTTCCTTGTCCGTGTCATTGCGCTTTGTGCTATTATGTATTCTGTAGCTTTGTTAAGAATTGCATTTAATATTGTATAACAAGATATAAGAGACGCGGGAACTCCGCACCATTGTGCCCATTGTCAACGTAATGTTAAGGCCGACGACAAAAAAGTTGTTGTCTAATGTGACTTCACAATTATAATTATCCGTTATTCGCATCGTGTCGTATATTGTATATCTACATGATCTCTTATCTTATAATAGGTAACAAGTACAAAAATATTTTTGAACCAGCTGTTCCCCGCGGTTTCACCCGCCAGCCGAACAAAGTATCCTAGTCGTGTTTGGATTAGATAATGGACTATCGGTGGATTTTCATAATATTGATATTGTTTCGATATTCAAAAATACCGGTTTTCCGGACTTTCGTACTTATTTTGAGGAGTTACACAATATGTAAGCATTGTCATAGCAGCTCGTGGTTAAGGACTATGATGTTTGTGAAGCACAGCAAGTGTAGGTAATTCGTTAGTTAACTGATAAAATAGTTATTGTAATGCACTGTCACTTATTTACTAAGCACACACCTACAAATGCTAGTAAAGTAGAAGAATTTATATGTCAGCCTCGAAGAAGAAAGTGTTTGTATGGAAAACTGTAATTTTTGTTGATAGATCTATGAAAATTTGTATTTAGCTATTTGGTTGAAAATTAGGAGTGTCGTACACGTGTTTCAGACTTTTTGGAAAATAACATTTACCCTTAGTAAAGGGGTGGCAAAGTTTGTATGGGAAATAATATTATTGTGGTCTTTACTTGAAACTTGGCAACTGGACTCAATTAATGAACGAATGTCAGCGTTCTTTTTAAATTCAACCCCTAAAGGAAGAAAGGAGGTGCACAATTTTGTATTCGAGAACATAATTATTCATGGTAGATTGGAGCTAAAAATAGATTTTACAAATTTAAGGGGTAAAATATAAAATCGCGCGTAGGGCGGTAAGCTGTTACATGGCATGTTATATTGGCATTTTCGTTTATCTATAATAGGTATAAAAGAAGAAGTCCTGACTGACTGACTGACAGACGATAATCAATGCGGCATTAAAACGCTGATCCTATAAACAGGATATATGGAGCATGTAATTTTCAAAGGAAAAATATATGGAAAATCCTTTCTTACGCTGCGTAGGTTTTTCCGAAATGTAACCCCTAAGGGGGGTAAAATAGAGAATCGCGGGTGAAACCGCGTGGCAGAAAACTAGTGTAAAAATGAAGCAAGCGATAGTTAATAATTTATAGCAACAACAAACATTTAAGTTCACCATCATGAAATAATATTTAACTTTCGTTTTCGAACGATGTTAGTAGGTATGCAGGTTTAGATGACACCTACTTTGGATCTCTCCTAACTTATTAGCATTTTGATTAGATAAACTTTCGTTTTCTGTACTGTATTTCTATAAGATTGACCACTGATTCTGAAGATGTTATCTCTATTTCAACGCTGTTGCTGATGCGCTCTGATTAGCACAACACTACAAATGATGTAAACACTGGGCCACCATGACGTTCATGAATATTATGTCAATCATTCTCCACAATGTATTTTTGTTTTTAATGTCATCAATAATAATCTAGTTTATATGAATAAACGTTTATCGGATTTCGTTCAAACACGTTCAAATAATGGACGATTGACTGCTACAGGCAAGACAGGCGCAACACAGGAGTAGCATGCCAAGTAGGATTTAATATCGACGTGTGTTTACGATGTCATATGTATGTATGACGCACTCGATAGCTTGCTTGGGAAGCGGTATGACCCGTGATTGTGTGCGGGCGTCCGACTGTCGCGGTGCGGCTCTGTGCAGGTTCAGTTCACTGGTTCAGTCGTCGCCAGTCGTCATCGCGGCTTTGGGCGCGTCCTCTTGTCGCCTTCGCGTGTATTTATAAACTCGCGCGTCATGTCATCAGTATTGCATTGATAAAAGCGTTAACCAACTTTACTACTGTTGCCCTCGTACCTATTTCTCTCACGTAGAGGATTCCACACGCGTGTAAGCGGTAAAGTTTAGTATATATTATTAATGTGCTTTGCAATGTTGCAATTTGTATGATTCCAAAGTAGGTCAGGCTATGAGAAGGCGTTATGGAATTTTCGTCACTCTTTTTTTTGTTTGTTTTTAGTATTTGTTATTATAGCAGCAACATAAATACATAATTTGTGAAAATTTCAATTGTCTTGCTATCGCGGTTCTTGAGATACAGCCTGGAGACAGACAGACGGACGGACGGACAGACGGACGGACAGACAGCGAAGTCTTAGTAATAGGGTCCCGTTTTTTGGGTTCCGTAGCCAAATGGCAAAAAACGGAACCCTTATAGATTCGTCACGTCTGTCTGTCTGTCTGTCCGTCCGTACCTCACAGCCACTTTTTTCCGAAACTATAAGAGCTATACTGTTGAAACTTGGTAAGTAGATGTATTCTGTGAACCGCGTCAAGATTTTCACACAAAAATAGAAAAAAAACAAAAAATTTAGGGGGTTCCCCATACTTCGAACTGAAACTCAAAAAATTTTTTTTCGTCAAACCCATAAGTGTGGGGTATCTATGAATAGGTCTTCCAAAATGATATTGAGGTTTCTTATATCATTTTTTTCTAAACTGAATAGTTTGCGCGAGAGACACTTCCAAAGTGGTAAAATGTTGGTCCCCCCCCCCTGTAACTTCTAAAATAAGAGAATGATAAAACTATAAAAAATATATGATGTACATTACCACGCAAACTTCCACCGAAAATTGGTTTGAACGAGATCTAGTAAGTAGTTTTTTTTAATACGTCATAAATCGTAAACCGCAATTTACCTTTCATTCAATCAACTCAAATATAAAAAAAATGGCAAAAAGCAAGGTCTTACAGCACAAATAAAGGAAAAATAAAAAAAGTTGAAAATTAAAGGGTGTCCCCATACATACATAGTTACGCCAATTAATAAAGACCTCTGAGTTGTATGGGCGCTCATACAATTTAGAGGTCTAGCTTAATTGGCACTTACCTCAAATACAGTAAATAAATACAATTTTGCATTTCCCGTGATGGACGAACGATGGCCGAAGTTTGTACGGAACCCTCGGTGCGCGAGTCCGACTCACACTTGGCCGGTTTTTACCCTTTGGGTACGGAACCCTGACATTAGACATGTAAAAATAAGTAAAGTTCATTTATTTTATGTGGAGCTTTAAAGCGTTTGACAAAAGTTTTGGTCCATGGAAAGTGTCTGACACTTGTGATACTATTTTAGAATAACATTCTACAAAACATATATAAAAATCAGCCATGTGAATTTAAGTTAAGTAGCTCTCATTTTTAGTTACCTTTCATAAGTAAAGTTCATTTATTTTTTATGGAGCTTTAAAGCGTCTGACAAAAGTTTTGGTCCATGGAAAGTATCTGACACTTGTGATACTATGTTAGAATAACATTCTACAAAACATATAAAAATCAGCCATGTAAATTTAAGTTAAGTAGCTCTTATTTTTAGTTACCTTTCATACCTTGTACCTGGCCAGGTGTCAGAAGGCGAGCTCCACAAGCACGCAGGTATTCAAAGAACATGAGACGCTACTGAGAAGCTAAGGTTTCATCTATGTGAAAATAAGTTATGTCAGATCGCTCTGGGATCTTGGTTTATACTACCTACTTAATATAACAAATAATAATAATAATAATAAATATCGTGGGATATTCCTCATACACGGCCATCGGATCTCAAACTAAGAAGAGTTTGTCTTATGGAAATCTTTAAGTAAACGTTTTTTTTGATTGCATACTTCTTGTTTGTTTAAATTTAATACAAGTTGATACACTTGTTCATTCAGAGACATTTGATGTAAATGTTTTCCTCATTTGTACCGTTAGTTATACAGTTAAATCTGCATAACTCTCAATAGTGGTTGTCACACTAGGTACACTGTCTGTATAAACAAACGTTTGATCATTTAGTGCAAAATTATATTGTTTTAGTCCCGTGATTTATTTTACATCAGTAAAGTTATAGATGTGTTTTCTGAAGATTTTGGGGCCGTTTCAGATATATGTACCAACTCAAGTAGTTAGTATTCATAAAAAAACAACCGAATTATTGTAATGTTTGTTTAAAAATCTCGGGAGTCCATGACGTTCACGGCAGTTTTGTTTGCTCTGTCCTTGCTTATTCATAACAGTGGGTAGGATAGGTCCTACCTACTTTCTGTTAAACCGTACACAATAGCCGTGTTACTATTGATGGCCTTAGCTGCTAGATACGTGCTCTAGTTTGGAGCTTAAAGTATTCCAATTAAATCATACATACATATTGCCGAACCCTCCTTCCTTCCTTATATCTCATACATTATAATGTATTTTAGTCGCCGTATCGTAGTATTACTTTGGTGACATGAACAAAGTTGTTAAATACTGACTGATATTTTTCGACCTTGTATTGCTGTGGATCACGTTCACACTGCCTTAATGATAGATGTACGCATGTGTGTGTGACGTTATCTTCGAAGACATATTAGACATCTAACTTTGATCAGTTTTGGAGTAAATACTTGCACTTTTATTTTTTCTGTAGTGAGCACGGGTAGTGAGCACTAAGTGACGAGGTTATATAATTTTGTCTTTATGTGAAATGTTCAAAAACCATCAGCTTTGCTGTAGTGAATATTATGGCGGTGGTGTGTTAGTGATCAGTTGCCATTGTAACCAGAAAGGACGAAATCATTTCCAAAAACAAAAAAAAGGTACCTTCCTGGCAAGAATTAAAACTTGTGAACGTTTCCTCTCATACTAATGTAGGTATTTGTTGTCGTAAAATAAGTGCTCAATTATGGAATGTGTTGCAGAAAGCGAAGCGTGCGGGGAACCAGGCTCAGGGCACCGCGGATCGTTGCGTGGTGCCAACAAGCTGGCGAGGCGTGCACGATCCTTCAAGGACGACCTACTCGAACGCATATCAAATATGCGATCTCCGGCGCAGCAGCACCACCCGCCGCACCTCTCATCCGCTATCAGGTCAAAAATAAATCTTCATCATTCACTATCATTCTATGTTGTTATAAGCTTTTATTTATTTTAACAAAGGTATTATCTAGGTTATTCAAATTAAATCAAATCATTTATTTGCTTAAATGTGGGTAGGTACATGCTTTTGTTATTTTTATAATATAATATGGTTCCTGCACATTACCGTTGTCGTCATGCAAAATTGAAGGTATATGCATAGTTTTATTACAATTATTGCTAATTAAAGATATATCTATACTAATATTATAAAGCTGAAGAGTTTGTTTGTTTGAACGCGCTAATCTCAGGAACTACTGGTTCGAGTTGAAAAAAATCGAATTTCAGTTTTGGATAGCCCATTTATCGAGGAAGGTTATAGGCTATACTTTTTATCCCGGGAAAACACAAGATCCCTCGGGAACACGGGTGAAACCGCGGGGCGGAAGCTAGTTTAATAATATTTATATATCGATCGAATGTCAGAATTTTGGGATTAAGTCAGAATTATATTATTAAAATACTAGAGTGCTTATTAACTACCTACACATCAAATTTTAAACTTATCATCTAAATATTCCTGTAAAGAATAGAAACACTTCTCAATTTAGCCATTGTTTTGAGAGATCTTAAACTTGTTACCCGGTAAAGAACTTATTTCATCCGGTTAATGATTGTAAATTTTCACTGACATGCAGTAACTGTTTCTGCAATACAATTCATTTCTTGATTTTGGTAATACAAGTCTGTTTGGATATCTTATACTAAAATCAAAATAATCCTTCTTGCGTACAAACAGTTTTGGATTTGTTAACAAAATTACAGATTTCAATTATATATGTCACCGGAGAATAGCAAAAACCGCAAATTTATACATTTTCTAGGAAATTTATAAACCTTCGTAGGATTGTAAACGAGAGATTAATTGTATTATTTTACGCCCACATTTTCGCAAATTTATCGATTTGCGACGTGTCGTGGTAAATTTATAAACTAACGGATAAAGGTTAGGTTAGGTAAGTTTATAAATTTCCTAGAAAATTCATCAACTCGCGGAGGAACACGTGACTTATTCAACCAATCAGGGCGCACATGGCGTTTGGTTATTGCTTACTTCTTATTTTACGCGTGAGTTCGGTAAGTTTATCAATTTGCAAAAATGTTGGCGTAAAATAGTACAATTTATCTCTCGTTTACAATCCTACGAAGGTTTATAAATTTCCTAGAAAAATTATAAATTTGCGGTTCTTGTTATTTTCCGGTAACATATATACATAGAGAGATGGAACCGTAAGTAATTTAGTTCTATGAATAGAGGTTTGCAGGTCGTCCAAGAGCTAACATTGCATATTGCTCGCTCTTACGCATTGTTATTGTGCTATGAAAACTCATTATCTTTACCGAATTCTAGGCGAAAACTAGGCCTCGGTTTAACCAAAATCTTGTCGTGAAAAGTCATGATTTGGACAATGGCGGTAAATTAACGAAGCCATATAGTGTTATATTCTTCGCGGAAATATTTAGTTCATTATAGTATTCGACCTGCGTCGCGGCATCCAACGAGCCAAACCAATGAGCTATCATTTGTTTTAATACGGACTGCGCAGCGCAGCACAGTCTGTGATTTAAGGAAAACAATTCACAGGAAAAATATAACCCTATTCCAAAGTCCTTTCGTATGCTATAGAATATTATTGGGTAAACGTCCATTAAATTCACGTCAATTACCCACCTAAATACTCTGGGGAAATAACAACATGGTGAAAATTATCATGCAATCTCGAGGTTCTCCTTAGTCTCATTATTTCTTTTAATGTTTTCGTAATAATATATTGTGTAGTGTACAAATCAACACTTTGCTATGCAAATGTATATTCTGGAGACATGGATACGTAAAAGTTTACACGTTCAAGTTCTATTCATTCTTGACTTCTCCATTCATTCAATAGTTCTGCAGTGTTAATTTAATAATGGATGGATGGCTATCGTCATTAAATTAGCTTGCACGTACACTAATAAATACCAATACATATATTTAAGATTCATTGTTTAGGTAGCTCTGGGAGGTTCTCATGACTCATTAGTGATTAAGTTAAACAATGTTATAAAATTGTATTACGTACGTCCGTACAGGGGCTTCCAATGTCATATCAATGAGCTCATTATTTCTTCTTATTTTTACAATTCTATTTGAAAAAATTACAATTAACAATTAACACTGGCAAGCGTGTGTCCGGAAGTTCGGAAAAGAAAGCGGACGCACCAAATTTGCGAGCCTTTTATGGTCCCCTCAATAACTTAAAATCCCAAAGTCCAAAGGTAAAAATCAAACAAACTCACTTTCGGATTTATAATATTCGTATAGATAGTATGATTATTGCAGACAGAGTTATTGGTGCAGTTTCTTTTTTTTTATACCACATTGTACGTACAAACAAGCATACATTCTTAAAATTTAGTACGAAAACTACGTGTATGTGTAACTTTGTATGTACATAAAAGCTTATTAAAATACAACTTCATAAAAATCAATGACATCCCACCAAAAACATAAATGTGATAGGTAGAGATGATGCAAGATACCTTGCCATGTTTCAGATCAGTAGCAAGGTAAACAAACTTTCTTATAAACGTGAAGAACGTTGTACATTCTTGTAGCTATAATAAAATTTAAGGAAAAATGACCGCCAACCATCCACGTACGTTTGGTATTTATATTATTGTTGCTATCTCGATCGGTCGTTTTAAATACATACATCAAAACTGATGAAATTAAAGAAAAATGTTTTTTTTTTTTTTACTTTGTATAGGCTTGTGTTTGACCACGATCTCACTATGGTAGGTGATGATGTGGCCGAAGGTGGTAAGCACACAAAGCCTAGAAGGATCTGGCTCTCAAGTGCAGCTGCCGGAACACACCAATAGGAGTTTGGCGACAGATTTTCAACTTGAGGGTGGTAGCCAGCCAGGCGGGTACTACAAAGTACCCTACCACCGTGCTATGGTTTCCTCACGATGTTTTCCTTCACCGAAAGCTCAAGCTCATTGTAGGATTCGAACCCACGATCTTCGCCGCGGCGTCGGACGTCACTACCACTGAGCTATCATCGCCTTAAAATTTATATTTAGATTTATTAAATAAAATGTTTTCGTATGTGTGTCGTATGACGAAGTACTCTCTGCTTGCTTATGCTGGATTTTTCACCTTAGTTAATCCTGACATTACACTGTGATAAAAAGATAAAAACAAAAGTTTTTATAGGTTTTTATCGGGTAAAATAAACAATTAGTATTCTGTATTTCCGGCGGTAATGCGTAGAACACAATTTCAGCAATTCAGCATACTCAATATGAGTTCATCCAAATCACGTTGCCGTCTAATCCGTAACAGCTGAAAAAGATTTTCTGGTGTGTGTACTGCATCCATATTTGGCAGAGCTCTTCTTTGAAGCATATCCCATGTGTGCTCAATGTGATTCAAGTCTGGCGATTTAGCAGGCCATGGTATGACATTGATATTAGCTGCGGAATGTGTGTTTGCAACGACTCGGACAGTGTGTGGACGTGCATTATAATGAACTAGCTTTTCCGCGCGGTTTCACCCTCGTTCCCGGGATAAAATATAGCCCATGTTACTCAGGGATAATGTAGGTTTCTAATGGTGAAAGAATTTTTGAAATCGGTCCAGTAGTTTTTGAGTTTATTCGTTACACACAAAAATACAAATCTTTCCTCTTTATAATACACCCGAGAGCAATGAATTAGGATCACATAAAGATATCTGAAAATCTTGGAAACTAAGGATGCTAGCTTAGTGAAATAAATTGTGTTTAATAGGCAACTAAATGCTCTTTAAATGAAAGTAATAAAATTTCTTAGTTACTGAAAAGTTATGATATAAAATATGAGAAAATGAAAAAATGGGACTTTTGTAAATGTAACTACGAATTTTCTGTATCTGTTTTTGGTTTTGTTTCTATTCTGTTAAATAAAAAGGTATGTAAACAGCGTTTCTGATGTTCCATATATATTATTGTAGTTGTTATAATGTCGCTTACACCTGAAGAATGCGTGATACAGCAAGGACAGTTGGTGTGTCACTGTCAACTATACAACGATTTCTCCATTGTACGAGGAAACTGGCTCTAACCTACGCAGACCAGGAACAGGCTGGGCCAGGTGTACCACAGCACGAGAAGATCGACTCTTGGTCAACACAATGCTTCAAAACCGCTTTCTCACAGGAACTGCACTTAACATATCAGTTCTGACGCCTCGGAGGAAGTAACCCAAGTGCATGGACTGTAAAACGACGACTGCTGAAGCAAATTTAAAACCATTAGGACCTGCAAACGGATTAACATATGCCCGAAACTACTTAAATTAAAGTATTGAAGATTAGGCAAGAGTTATGTTCTCAGATGAATCAAGATTTATTCTCTATAAGCACGACGGAAGAACAAGAGTGTATAGAAGACCAAGCGAGCGATTCAAGCAAGCATGCATCGAAAAGAAAGTGGCCTATGGCGGTGGAACCGTACTTATATGGGCCGGAATTTCTGCAGAGAGTCGCACAGAGCTGGTGGTTATAGAAAACGGCACTATAACTAGCGAAAGTTACGTGGAAGAAATCCCAAACGAATACGTTGGTCTAATTATGGTCAATTTGGGAGAGGATGGTATCATTATGCATAACTATGCCCGGCCTCATACTGGTGAAATTACGAATGACTACCTTCAAGAGGTGAACAATAACGGTATTATATGGATTGGCCAACATGCAGCCCGAACCTCAACCTAATCGAGCATCATCTCCGACGATGTGTTAGACTCCGAAACCCTTCCCCAATCGTGCTTCAAGAGCTCAAAGTTGCGCTCGTAGAGGAATGAGAGAATATACCCCAGCATCTTATAAGAAACTTGGTGTACAGCATGCCAAACCGCTTAACCCCAGTGATGACAGCACGTGGAGGTAATACAAAGTACTAAAACTCAAGAAAATTTTAAAGTGGGAGAAAAAAAAAACTTATATTTTTGCTATAAGATGACATTGGCTATTTTTTGTTTATGTAAATTTTTATAAAGTGACACATACATATTATTAATTTCATTTAAGGAACATTTGATTGTCTATTAAACACAATTTATTTCATTAAGCTAGCATTCTTAGTTTCCAAGATTTTCAGGTATCTTTATGTGACGAATTCTTTGCTCTCGAGTGTATTAGTATAGATAAGCAGAAATGAATCACCAAATTGGGTCCACAAAGGAATGAAATTATCTGATACAATTGTGTCAGCGTAAATCTGTCCATTGAGATTGCCTCTGATCCAAATCAGTTCGGTTCTTCCGCCGATCCAAATACCTACCCGCCCATATCGTGATTGTTCCACCACTGTATGCATGGACATCCTGGCATGTTTTTAAACGGTCTTGGCGTCCAGGGGTCCTCCAATACCGTGTACGTCTAGTATCTCGCCTCATACCAAAGCGAGATTCGTCAGAAAAACACACAAAACAGCACTCGTCTTCTGCCGAATTTCTGTGATCACGAGCCCATTGTAAACAGGCTCTGCGATTGCGGGGCTCAATAGGTGGTACACGTAGCGGTCTTTGGAAACGGGATTGACTTCATGCAAGCGATTTCTTATGGTTTAATCGCTTATTAACATCCCTGAAGAGCTATGAAGCCTCGTAACCAAGATCATCGCGGTCGTATGTCGCTTTGCCACGCTGCCAGTGTTGCGGTAACGTGTCCAAAGTCGACTTATAACACTCTGCTTATTGCCCAGAGCGATTGCCACAGCACGTTATCGAGAACCAGCTTTCAACATACCCACAGCTCTGATCATTTCTTCTCGGCTCAAATGACGTCTTTTCTCCATAATTTTGTTTTAATTCCACTTAGAATTATGACAGAAATTTTACTGATTTCGCCTCAAACCCATTGCAGGATTATATAGGAATACGACTTGACAGAAGATTTCATCTTATGACCGAAATTTAAGAACTATTCCCTTTTTCATAGCTTCATACCTAGGCACTTTTGATGTGTGTAGCTTATCGGGAATCTGACTTTCCATTTTTTGATATCCAAAATAGGAATCGTTTTGTAAGAAGTTGGCTCTCGGTAATTCCTTCTCATTGAATTTTCACCCATTTAGATCTCAATTATTTTATCGACGAAGCTGACAGTCTTGCATTTCTCTTGTACCAAACTTGGCCTATTTTACATCTTTGTTTTGGTGGAATCACTGTTATTGCATAATATTTAGAAAGTTATTTTCAATTAATTGAAAATCACCTATTTTTTGTATCAGAAAAGCTGTTTTCGTTGCGAAGTAATCTTTAAACTGTGTATTGTTTCTTATCTTTATTGATAATTTACATACATAACTGTGTTATCTAAACTGACGGAGACAAGAAAGTAGTCCCTCATTTTAACAGTTTTATCTCGACCGTCAGTGAAAGAACAATATAACAGTGTTGTTACTCATTCGATTTAATATCTTAATAATCAATCACGTAGTTTATGTATCTTTAATCAGGACGATGCAACCTTTGAACACAATTTGTTTGTCAAAAAGTGCGTAGCCGTTAGTGATGTTATTGATGTAGACATTGCACTAAATGTGTATGATTATGAGTCACGAGCTCGACCTGCGACTGTCGCGCTCATTAGTACTTTGTCCGCTGAAATCTCATTAGTTTGGTGCGTGCAATGTTAAGTGATTACATTTTAATGTCCGAGCGCGGGCTGTCAGCGTGACTGAATCGTTTTTTATTTATTGTGCGGCTGGTGGACACTATTTTTTATTATGGCCCAGTGAGTTGTTCGAAAGTAGTTCTCACTATGTAAAGCGCTCTTAGTTTGATAGAGTGTTCTTTACGGTCCAGGCGTGGTGGCTCAAGAGTGTCGTATTACTAAATGTCGAACACGGTGCGATCGCCCGTTGGTGATTGGTTTAACAAACGGACAAATAAACTTCACCGGAGATTTGCCAACAATGGAAAACGGTATGAGTCTGTAAATGTATCTACTGAATGTATTGTGTACAACGACGTGTAAACAATACATTCCGGATGTTAAGTTCTCCCGCTTGTTTTTTTTAATTTAAAGTTTAGATAAAAAAAATAGCTTCAAATTAACAGTGGACGATACGATGCGATGATTTGAAATTTCTTTTATTGTGCTGCGTGTCAAATAGAAATCGTAGGTAATATGTTCTTAAAATTTTAGGTTTAGTCTGCTAAACAGGTTTCATCATAAGTAAGCGATAATTTAATGAAAACACTGCTCGCTTTGAGACGCCTTGATATTTATAGCGTTTCACCTTAATGACCGTGCTTTAATATTGTGTCATAGACAATGAGTATCGGACAGGTCGATGAGTTAATTATTTTATCTTTTATTTTTGTTTTGGGGATGAATGGCGTATGGTGAACAGGGACACCCTACTTGAATAACAAATAGTAGTTTTACCACTACCGTAGTTTTGTGTGGCCGGGTGTTGACTTGCATGCAAAGCAGCTTCTTTGGCAAAGCATTAGATGAAGTTACATTTTTAAGTAGGTACTTTATAAGTATGAATCTAATTCATTATATTATTCATTAGCGAAATTTGATTTATGATTTAGTTAGCGTCGGCTTATATTGTAGGAACTGAATATATTTAGGGGATTACTTTCATAAATTTTTCGGAGATATCTATGATTATTATCAAAAATATCAAGAGATCCCGATGAGTACGAGCGAGTAATCCTAATGGAAACCAAAATCTATGTTACTAACCAATGTAGAAATTCTGATTTGTTGTTACCGCCGCGGGCCACGTTAATGATCAACTTGTTACAACACAAACTACGCAATGTTTACTTTCTACAATAGGTTATAGTGTTTATTATCATTAATTACAGATCAAATTCGCCTCTTAGCCCGAAAATTCGGAACATGGGCACGAAAACCACCACCGAGGAGGGGGAAGTTACGCCAGCCAAAGAACTGGAACGACTAGTCAAAGAGGTCAGTGCAATGTCCAAGATTTCTTTTTGTAATTTGACACGGTGTGCACTCGACCGATTAATAAGTTCTTGTCACTGATACATTTTATACGTTATTTGCAGGTTACTTTCGGTTTAAAACATTTCTCTGATGTTATTACGAAGCGAAAATTGGAAATGCTTCCAGACAATGGCACTATCGTTTTCGAATCAATAGCAAATATACACAAAGGTAAATTATGAAATTGTTTTCTTGTTTTACTGTTTAGGTTTCAGTATGGTTTCTTCTAACTATGATAAATAATTTGTTTAGCTTTTTTTGACTTAATCTACACTATTTACACTAATATTATAATCTACACTAATAAATCTATACTTACTAATAATATTATAAAGCTGAAGAGTTTGTTTGTTTGAACGCGCTAATCTCAGGAAATACTGGTTCGATTTGAAAAAAATCTTTCAGTGTTGGATAGCCCATTTATCGAGGAAGGCTATAGGCTACTTTTTATCCCAGGAAAACACAAGATCCCTCGGTAACGCGGATGAAACCGCGGAGCGGAAGATAGTAATATTATAAAGAGGAATTTTTTGTATGTTTGTAACGAATAAACTCAAAAACTACTGCACCGATTTCAAAAATACTTTTACCATTAGAAAGCTACATTATCCCAGAGTAACATGGGCTATTATAACTTATTTTCAAAAAATTAGAGATCCTTAAGAAAAATGCAATAATGTAACCCAAAGTAGCCAATTTTTGCCTATAAAATTATAAAATATATATATATTCGGAAGCTAGTATAAATTAATTTATACTATTTGTTGCGTAACTTATACAATGTAATCTCAATGTGGTAAGTGGTGTTGTGGCAACTCGGAGGTAGTAAGCACACAATACCCTAGAAGGAGCTGGCTCTCAAGAGTAGTTGCCGGTACACACCGTCAACAATTTGAGGGTGGTAGCCAGCCAGGCGGGTACTACAAAGTACCCAACCACCGTGCTATGGTTTCCTCACGATGTTTGCCTTCATCGTAAGCTCAAGCTCATTGTAGGATTCGAACACACGGCATTTGACGTCACTACTATTACCATTTATTTATGAATAGTAATTAATTTATAATGTGGAATATTGTTTATATCACTTTCCAATGGACCATGATTAAATTGCGTCTAGTTGATAGTCTATCCTTCAGAAAGGATTGTAATAATACTTTTTGTATTGTTTTATATTTCTCATATTGTAAACGCTTGTTACCTAACTAACTAACCTAATGCTTATAAAATGTGTTTGTTTTTGCCTTTGTTGTGAATCTTGTAAAATAAATAGGTATGTGAAACATGCATAAATAAATATAAGTCGAGAGTTCTAAATTGAATTACCTTTTCATTTCAGCAATAAAACCCTACTGTAGTCGGTCGACGCAGCTCATGAGTGCTGTGAAAAATTTGTGTACAGCATTGGCAATGTTGATTCGGTTATGTGATGAGATAACGGCGGTGAGTTTACGTGCGGACGCGGGGAATGAGGAGCTGGATACGTCAGCGGCGGCTCTGTCCCCGGAGCACGTGAGCTCGGTGGTGAAGGGTGTGACGTCAGCGGTGGAGGAGGTGGCGGCGCTCGCGCAGCAGCACATGACGCGGCCGGCGCTCTCGCCGCGCCCGGCCCTTGTGTCGCCAAGGGCTTCCACACAGAGAAACTCGTTACCAGGTTCGATATTTGTTACTGACTAGACTATTGACTTACCTTCAGCTTCACCCACCCTACAGAGAGAAAATTTAAATTGTATAGTTTAAAAAGTACGATGTCCTTTCTCATCATCCATATCATACACAGTGAACCAAAAGTTTTTGCACTTTTTAAACATGAAGAAAACCACAAATGTTATTTTGCTGGTTAATTATTATTGTAGTTCTCGTCGGAATTATCTGTTTACTTGAAGGCAATATTGTCACTTTACAGTCTCACTGGGGCAGAGTGAGCGCGCCATAATGGTGCAATGTAATAAAACAAATGTATCTGATAAATATATATTTCAGATATTCCCCTGACGCCAAAAGAACGTTCGCTCCTAACGGGCGAGGCGGGCGGCGCGGGCGTCGAGGCCGGCGTGCGCGCCTCGCACTCCTCCGAGTCGGTGCTCGACGCGCCCGACGCGCCCCACGCGCCCCACGCGCCCCACGCGCCCCACGCGCCCCACGCGCCCGACTCGCCGCCGCCCAAGCCTGCCCGCCCCAACCGGTCAGTTCACCTTTATTTTCCCTAAATCGAGACTCGGCAAGATGTAACCTTGCTGAGTTTCTTGCCGGTTCTTCCAAGTGCCCTCCTAGGGCCTAAACTGAATAAATGGCTTTGACTTTGACGATAAACCGTTGTTTATATTCAGTAGGGGATCCAGGGGTGAGGGCTTTTTTTTGGTCAAGCCCACCCCCCCAAGCATTTGGGTCCACCCCTGATAAATCTCAAATAATGCTTGATATTATCCTACTACCCAACCCTCATTCGGGTCAAGCCCCTCCTGAACCGAAATCCTGGATCCGCCACTGTTTATATTCATGGTAATAGTGGCTTATCATCTGACCCATCGATAAATATGCTTGATATCGCAAAACCGTATGTCGTTTAGCAACCAAATTGAATGAAAAGAGAAAATGTTTAAGATTTCTTAAATGGCTGGTTGCCATCATGAAATAAACCATATTTGTGAACTTAATTAGTATGTAATAGCTTTAAATGGGCTTGTGTTTTTCTATGATTATATCAATTAATTACAAACTTTCTACTTACTCTAAGGCCTCGCCCCCAAGCGCGTTAAACTGTGTAAACGAATGTTGATTCACATGGACTGTGGATATATTGCCTTTTTAAAAGCCCATTGGACTATTCGAAACGCCCTTGGTATGAGGCTCTAAAGCGCTTGCGTATTTATAAACAACGAGTGAGAGTAAAACTTGATTTACAGGAAAATCGAGTTGGCTCCACCATTGCCGCCTAAACGGAAATCAGCTAACGACAGTTTCCTGGCTCTATCCATAGACAGGTAGTTTATTGACTTTCTATGAAATTGATTACCTTTCATGGACCGGAGCCTTCCTGCCCCGCTGAATTGGTTGTTGCTCGAAACGAATCACATTTCAATATTTAATTAATTAACACAGGGTATGAGTCGTTTTGCCTTACTCAATCCAATAGGGTATTTTACTCTATATGAGAAAAAATCTAAAATGTAAACCCATTTTTGAACAGTGTCTCAATTCGTTCCTAAGGTGCTAATTAGCCACCAAAAAAAACACAAAAATTTTATTAAATCGATGTGCCATAAAAATGCATTTAAATTTTACATTTTCAAATTCTGCGAGTAGTTTGATGAAAACGCTGGACGTCATGTAACTCTACGGTCATGACGTTATTTGGTCTCTTGTAAGTAAATAAATACACTGATATTGGTCTCAATTGTACTTATAAAATTTTATAAATTAAAAATGAACTATTATCCTTTTTATTAGTGTGCTGTTCCTGAATGCATGAATACTAGTGTAAAAATAATAATAAATAGTACTTCAGTTGACTTGTAAATTTTTAGATTTTTTCTCATATAGAGTAAAATACCCTATTTAGATAGCTTAGGCAATAAGCAGTCGGAAAATGTTAGTTTTAGTTCATAAAATAACTTAATTAATTTTAAAATTAATTTCAAAGCTTTCAGTTTTTTTTATCTGTTTCTAAACAAGCGAAACAATAGCTGCCATTATAATGACGTTATATGGTGCTATATGTAAACTTAAAAGTGTCAACTGAAGTATTATTATTATTATTTTTACACTATTATTCATGCATTCAGGAACAGCACACTAATAAAAAGGATAATAGCTCATTTACAACGCGCAAAAATTGAAAATGTAAAATTTAAATGCATTTTTATGGCACTTATCGATTGAATAAAATTTTTGTGTTTTTTTTGGTGGCTTATTAGCAACTTAGGAACGAATTGAGACACTTTTCAAAAATGGGTGTAATACCCTATTATAGACCTAGGGTATACAATTTAATTTTAGTATGATGAGAATAACACCAGCGCAATATGTTTTCGTATATCCTATTGTTATAGTACCTTAGGAAAATATTTTAACTAACTTGTATAAAATAATTTTCCTTTTTTGGTACCATGTCAGCGTAACCATGTCGAAGCTCTAGCTACAGATCAATGTAGAAGTATTGATTATATGAATAGTCGGACTATTTAAATATCGATTCTTATTACATAAAACTTATGTTATTTTATTTTCAGGCTGTCCTTACAGTCGCACAGCAGCGGCTCCCTGGACTCAATGCTGAACGTGTCCAACGACGAGGAGCGGAGCTCACGTGACACTAATAACCACGATAGTGCGTTCGCCTCGCAGCCCAGCTCAGATTTAGTCGGTGAGTTCATTGCTTTAGTTAGATAGTCATCGTCTCTTCAATGTGGTTTTATGCAATATCAAAACGACTTTAAATTCTTGCGGTTGTGTAGTTCTTATAAACTCTTCATGTAATGCGTTCGATGCATTAGCATGCATTAGCATGGCCATTGCCATGCTTTATTGAAGTATATTTACACAATCAACAGAGAGACTAAGGTAGTAAATTTATTACATGCGATATACTTCGGAAGCTTGAATTTTTTTGTCAACAAATTCTGTAAAACATTAGTAAGCATATTTTGCATCATATAAAATTAACTGTTTGTTGATGATATCCGTGTGACGCATACGTCATTATACTAAAATGAATGTTATTCCCGTTGAGTTTTGAGTCACAACTAGATTTTCCCCTTTCATGTTTTCATAGCTTAGGTACTTTTAAGACCAGTATTTATTTCATTATTACTTAAACTAATATCTATATATATTACAAAAATCAACAACATCCTACTGCACTTAATTGACTAATTCTTTTATTGTAAGACTAGTTATTTATTAATAAAAAAAACAAAAACAATAGCAAATATCAATATTTAGTAACTTTGTAGTCTTAGTACGTAGTTTTCTACGTACTTAAAAAAAACGTGCATGTGGTTTCCTCACGATGACATTTACCGATTGCTCGAGCTGGTAAGCACATTCAGCTTAGAAGGTAACTGGCTATCCAATGCGGTAGTATATATGTGTATTATGTGGTAGTGGTGGTGTGCGACGCAGCGGCCGGAGCGGGCGTGTGCAGCTGCGGGGGCGGGGGAGGCGACGGGGGCGGCGGGGGCGGCGCGGGCGGCGAGGGCGGCGCGGGGCCCGGCGACGCGCGCTCCTCGCTGGACGCGCACGAGTCGCACCTGACGGCCCACTCGCACGCACACGCACACTCGCACTCCAACCACAATCGGTACGTAACTGTGTACATGTCCGCGACAAACTTAAATGCGCAACTGACGTCCCACTGCCTTTAGGGTTCCGTACACAAACACGTCTGTCCGTCTGTCTTGATAGAAAGACTACTAGTAAAACTGAAATTATGCTCCGCGCGGTTTCACCCGCGTTCCCGGGATAAAATATAGCCCATGTTACTCAGGGATAATGTAGCTTTCTAATGGTGAAAGAATTTTTGAAATCGGTTCAGTAGTTTTTGAGTTTATTCATTACATACAAAATACAAATCTTTCCTCTTTATAATATTAGTATATATAGATTATACTTTTGATTCACCATGATCTTGAATCAATTCAAATGGTCTCTACATATCAATCGCATTACATTGAATCGATCTTCATTGAAATAAAAAAGTCGTAATGTGCACCATGTATTTGTTATTGTTTATTTAGGTTGCCAAAAGCCAGGTAAAGTTTCAGAGCCATGCATCCTTTATGACATCATAGATGACTCTAATAAACTAGTTAAAACCAGACTATCTATACATTCTTACCATAATATTACCCTAACCAAGAAGGAGTCTCTACGCACCAAGAGGCAAACTTCTACAATATGTTTTTCCATGCTCCAACGACACGCGGGGGACAGGTAGTAATAAATAGGCTATCTGCGTACCAAATTTCGTCGCGATCGGTTCAGCTGTTTAGGCGTGAAAAGGTAACAAAGAAACTCAAATTCGCATTTATAATAGTTATAGGATATAGCATAGGATAGGAAGTTAGAATAGGATAGGAAGGATAGGAGGATAATAGTTAAGATAAGTTAGGATTAGTCGGATATCTTTATAGGAAATCAATGATCTTACGTTTAATATATACCTAAATTGTATCTGCCGAAGACCGAAAAACCTTTATTTTATTGATGTTTCCTTGTAAGATATTTCACTATTATATATATTTTTTTGTTAAGTTTCTCCAACGAGTCTGGGTTTGTGTCTGTGGGTCATGCTGAGATGTCACAGGAACACAGTTTCACGTCGTCGTTTTCGTCTCATCTCTACTCAAGTCATTCAGATAGGTACCTGGTTTCTTTTTTTATCTGTGTTACTATTTATTGGATCCTAATTTTTTCTAATCCACTAATTTTGCACATCATTTTTGAAAAATTGGCTAATAAGGAAACAATGTTATTTATTGTAGAATATGAAACTTATTTTATTAACAAAAAGAAACAAAATTCAAATTTTAACAAGGTGATCCTTATTTGTTAGTTCCATAATATTCTATATTTGATATACCTATTCGCTGTTTGATCTTCATCCATTTTGTATTGTTCATTATATTAGAGCAAAGATATTCAGTATTTTATGAATAGACAATAGAACCTAAAACAGGATAATTTTCAAAAATTTTCATTTGTCATTGAATATCTTTGCTTCAAGCTTCCTGTTATTGTTTTTGCAGTATTTTTGACAGTACAGACTCTGTGAGAGAAATGAAGTGCACCCTTCAGAGTTTTGAGAGCCGCATGAATGTTATCAATATGAACAGTATAACTTCGCACCATTCTTCAAAGTGAGTGTCCTGTCCGTCCCATCACGCTTTTAACTCAATCATAGGAATTCGGCTTATTCTATTCTATTTTGAGTCACAATTTAAGCTGCAATACACTGATAGCAGAAATTTTAATTAATAAGCCAATCCTAGCTCATATTTTCATAGTTATTGTTTTGCACATTAAGTCTTACACAATTTAAAATTAAATGTTTTGCACAATTGCCTGATATCTCTTACTCAATGTGGATTGCTTTTGTATTTCACTTGTAGCTAAGCAACTAAATTATTTGCTAACAATTCGTCTCGTGCAATATTGTGAACAAGCATTAGGGTTGTTGTGTAATGTGGTTTGTTACAACAGATTGGCAAGTATAACGTCAGACGAGACCGAGACGCCGCCCGAGCTGCCCGCCAAGACGCGACGGAACATTCGCGCCGACGTACAACAATTCTTTCCTAACGTCGAAATCAGGTGATTGCTTAATTATATTGTAGAGACTACTTTTGATTGACGTAACATATGCTTGGCGTTCCGGTCTGTATGACATGTAATGGTCGTTGTTGAGAACTTGCAGGTACTAGCGTGCTTGTGATATACATATTGACACATATTAATACCTTTAAATCGACTAAACTACTAACAAGAAAATTTTGTGTGGCAATTTGTAAGTAATTTAAAAATAGTAGAAGCCGGTATTGTAAGCTGTGACATAATTTTAATGCTACAAACTCACAGTAGAGCGTACACAGATCTAGTTCCTACAATATAAAATATTTATTTATTGTACTGGTATATTGTAATATTAAAAGAGTTAGTATATGAGTGAAGTGATTTTCTTTACATAATGTATATACTCTTATAGTCGAATTTAGAGCACGGGCGAACTCTATGCTCTAGTATGCTCTAGTATAATGGTGGTGTGATTTGTTAACAGAGGCGGCGGCGTGTGCTCGGTGCACGGGCTGGGCGGGGCGGGCGAGGCGCGGCCGCACACCATGGCCGACCACCACCCGCCGCGCCCGCCGCCGCTGCCTCTCAAGAAGAAACACAGTCAGTACCTTATTGTTGCTCTTTATTGGATGACTTGATGATCTTTACAAATGTAACCTATTACAATAACACTTCTTAAAATATGGGTCCTTAGCATATGAAGCGAAGCAATCCATCCAGTAGTTACTTTATGGGCTCAAGTGAATCTTGTTATATTCCCTTTCTTTATTATAGGCAGCTTTCAGATTTTGATTTAAAAGTTTTTTTAATATTCCAAAACTCAAATTATTTGATGTAGAGTTTGTATTGCAAATATTATACGAATACCACGTATGTAATGTAATGTATACCGGCAAATGTATGCGCTGTATTCGTTCGTTGTGACTTCCGATGGACGCCCTGCTCACATCACTGCCAATACTCATGTCATAAACTACTATCCTGTTATGTTACCCTAAGAATGATGTTCATTGAATGCATCCAATGCTTCCCAATGTAATGTTATGTACCTACTTTTTCCTGAGATATCATCACTTTCTCTTCCTGGGTGCCTTGGTATATGAATGAATTGTGAATATTATTATGTGGGGCTATAATAGCATGTTTATCTGTTGTGCCGGTGCGGCGCGGCAGTGTTCCAAAGCGTCGCATACAGCGGTGAGTGGATCTATGCATGACAAGCGCTATTTAGCTGCGAGGCAGTCGAGAGACAGACGACTGTGTTTTGTCATTATTGTAATGCAATATTTTCAATAATTGAGACATCACCGTCCACTCCAAGAACAGACACATTGGAGATTAATTTTTGAAGCTTTTAGCGGTCAACAGCTTATGTCACTGATGTACATATACTTTTGCGGCAAATTTACGATCTGTGTTCATAACGTACCTATATCATGATATGCAAACTCATTTCATTGTCATTTCCGATTCAATCTTACTGACAGTATATCGGCAGTTAATGGAACATTTTGTTGATTTCTGTAGGAAATCAGTTCGCTTTGCTTGTAAGTAACTATGTATAATCTTTTTTTTTTTATGTACAACCACCTAAAAATATGACATTTGCCTATCATGATATACACCTAGCTTGTCTATTTGCAAAAAAAAGCGAGCATTCATTATGTTTGTAAATTGGCTTACGGCGCTTAGACATGCGTCGTCGGTTAATAATATCGGAACTCGATTCGCGTTGTAGTTAATTATCACCTCAGATGATGAATGTACTTAGCGCTTCATTACAATCATGTTTCCTTGCTCAGTTTCATATTAATTCGGCGGCCTAAGCACATGTTTCACCTTTGCTCTTAGTGTACCATCTTGTTGACTAACATACAAGGTGTATTGAAATTAAAGGTATTATTTTAATCGTAAATTTTATCATTACTTACTTTTACCTGGGTTTTACAATTAGAATACCTAAAATATTATTATTATGCCTGATTGTTTGTTGCCATAAAAGCGGTTTCTGGGTGTTTTAATTTAAAATAATAAAAATCAGTTTTGTATAGATTTCATAGTAATTTGAGGTTTATTCAGCGATTGAAAATCCGACCCTAAATGAAATAATACCTATTTACAAATTTCTGTGCACCTTTATTTTATGATAATGCATTGTGATAATCGACGTATATTTTTGTTTAGTAATGGCGTACATGGAGATGTTTGGCAACTGCAGCCACCCGCCGAACAGCGCGGCCGTAGCACCGCCAGACATGTTCCGACACTCTATACACACTTACAACTTAGCCAGGTAACTGAAGTTTAATAATAATAATAATATGCAGGGACATTACTCATACAAGGCCATCTGATCCAAAACTAAACAGAGCTTGTACTATGGAAAAACAAAGTGAATGATATACTTCATACAAGTTGACGAAACAACTTTGAAGTGTCATCTTTTCAAAACCTAGTAAAAGAAACCTTTGCTGGGTTCGTCATACTGAAAAACTTTTATAATGGGAGCCAATTCAGGATTCGAAGAGATGACATATGAAAATATCCAATCAGTATTATTACGACCTATGGCGTGAAAGTCTGGCTGGGTATCTGGGGTCAGATCCGTCCAGGGTATCTGAATGGAGTCGTATTTTAAAGCCTTAATAAAAAAAAACTAAAATTCTAAGAGAAACTGCAAGATTAAAAAAAAAACTATTTCAAATATTTAAAGCTACAAACCTCAACTAGTCTAATTTATTGGTAAAATTGGGTACATTAGCCCTTTTGACTTCTCAAATGACTACTAGTATAGTTTAGTTAAGTAACTTTGTTATTAATTACAAAGTGTAACAATGAATATTTATTTCTCAGTGCGCAACACACTAACGCCGGAGCAATAAGCGTACAGAGACATCAACAAGTGCAACGATCGATCGCTCAATCATACACGGTGCAGCACTTTGGGAACCCACCGCTAAGGTAAACTATCTAAATACCCTTTCAATTATATTATAATGTTTAGTAATAATTTAAGTAAAATAATTGCTGTTTTGCAGTGGGTCGGAAGATAGCGTGAATATAACATCGAGCACAAGTCCGATACCACCCGAGCCGCCCGCACTGCCGCCGAAAATGAGCAAGAAACAGGTATATATATCAATATATACCTGTAATAATATTTACTGATAACATCAGGGTCAAATATAAATAGAGCATTTTGTTTACTTAGACGGTAGTGTACATATCTTACTGTACCCCCAAAAACAAATTTAGTTCACAAACCAATGACTGTTTTTAAATTTTGGTAAATTAAAATTTCAGGTCCAAATATACTCGAGCAACGAACTACTACCTCCGTCGTCCCCGCGGCCTTCATCACACAATAGCTCCTGCGACGAAGCTATATTCAATAATGTGTGTATTAAAAATATCAAATGTAGTCTCATTTTAAATCACAATGTTTAACATTACTACTAAAATAGTTTTTATATTTTTTTTAGAACTCCGAAGATACTTACGTAAGTACATCAACAGTTGTGCCTGGGAAATTCCCACTTGAAGATGAGTTAGAAATGCTTGTGCAACAGCCTACGCCTTCTCCGGTACCATCACAGGTAACTCTCCAAAACTTATATATTCGTAACAGTAGGCGAAATGGATACGATAATATTTGTCGGATAGATGCGACAGGGGTAGTCAAAAGTTTAATAAATCATCAATAATATTAACAGAGAAGTGAAAGTAGCGCTGAGCCAGTCCCTTCGACGACGGAACCTCCCGCTTCGCCCGCGCCTCCCGACTCTGATGACATCATACTTCAAACAGATATCAGCTCTTGGCTGGTCCTCAAGGTCCCGAGTAAGGACGGACCTGAAGTACGAGGAGGAAATCCCGACGCCCTCATTGTACTTGCTACTAAAGCTACCAAAGGTGAGTCATGTTATAAATTTAAAATATATGGTTGAGGGAAATATATTTTATAACAATTCATAAGTGTGTTTAAATGAAATTCATAAGTTATCGTTCAGATAACTACATAAGATATTGATATTGTTACACAATTAATTGAATTGAAAGTGATTTGAGCATGATTGCATTTGGGATCTGTTCGGTTATATACATTGTACAGTTGTTGGTATGGATTTTGAGCGCTGATTTACACCTGCGCGCAGAAGAGAGAGGCCTCTACAACAAATTCACTTTCGTGCAATTTAATAATTATCATTCAATTTTGAATTTCTTTTTCATCAATTTAAATCTTGATTAGGGCTCCAGTCTCCCTAAAATCTGTGCTTGCAGAATTTATCAAAATATAAATACTTTCATTTACATACGCCACTTTTATTAGCTTTGTGAGGCTTTGTGGCGTCAAATTAAAAAATAAAATATGTATTGGAAACTTCAAATCTCACACTTTAAAATAACGTAAAATATATTTCATTTATTGCTTTTCTGATGACTAAAAAAATATATTTCTTTTCTGATAAATTCCGCAAAAACACTGATTTTAGGGAGACTAATATAAACAAAATAAATTTTACGTTTCAATTTTATATTTAAGAAATTATGAAACAGATTTTTTTTAAATGTAGGACGAACGATCAAGAAGTAAATAGTTCCTACATAGAAAAAAATATGAGTTGGTGATCTAAAAAATATAAGCCCTAAGTGTACGATGCACAAACTGATCCCCACCGTCGCTAAGCACTCAAGATCCATGCCGACATCTTTGCACCACTCTTCGTTGCGTTGAGCCAAATAATTTATTTCACACCTTACATTATTTTTTAGTACACATTAAAAAAAAAAATATCTCGTCAACAAAAACTTCTTAATTCTTTATCAACTATAATGCTTTGGCTGAACGTACGAACGAGAGGGCACAAGTCATACCTATATTGTATAAATTAAATATAATATTATGTTCATCGAAAACTCTTTCCATTGCTTCTAACCTCTGAACTGTCATGCTTTCACTTTACAGAGACGGACGAGTGTAAGTGGTTGAAACATTCTGTAATTTGGGGCTGAAAAAACACGCTGGTTTTATTTTAATAATGTTTTTGAAGCTTTGGCAAAGCTTGCTTTTAACGAAGCACATGAAAACAATATAAAGCAATGTAGACCTTTCTTAGGCTTTTATAAATTAAGCGAAATATATTATTTTGTATATAATATACATTATATAGCTTAAGCACGAATTTACTAAGCAAAAGAATGAGAATGCATGCAATAGAACAAAAAAATATAATATGAAGGTTTCAGTAGACACTGCATTGGTCTTAGCATTAGCTTTGCAAAATTTGTGACATACTTTTTGAAGAGACGATTATTTGGAAATAAAAAAAAAACATTTTTTTTCAAATATTTTGCTTAACCTTCAAAAATATGTTATCCGCTTAATAAAATTTATCAGTTTTAACAGGTAAACTATTTTGTTTTGAACACTACTGAAACTGAACGATGCGATGATATTAATATCCTATGAATATCATGCACACATCTTAATTCAATCTTCCTAAATAGTTGTTTATTAATCTAATCTTGAATCTAAACAGTGTCACTTCTTCATTTACATTTGAGCCATACTCATAAACAATAATTAATAAAGCTATAGTAGGTTTTTTATAAGGGAAGAATAAATTACACCCAAGATATTCTGGCGCACGAGCGAGCAAAGCGAGCGGTGGTGCTTACCATTCAAGGATGTAATTGATCACTTAAACCCGAGTTGAATACACTTTTCATCACTAATGCAAGGAAATACAAAAACTTACACTCATTTGTAAAATACCAAAACTAAAACTAAGCATATTCAGTGGATATATTCTTAGACAATTTATAGTTTTACGTATAAGATTAGGATAAATAGAAATTACTCATTAGTCTAGAAAGGCTTGATCGTAATATAAAGAAAGAAAAAACAAAGTAAAATATAAGTTTTCAACTAGAATATCTAAGTTTACGCGCATATCATGCCGGGCCGCAGCGCAACGGCGGTCCATACGAAAGAGAGGGATAGTACTACTTCCAGCCTTCAACCTATAGCCGTTGCGATGCGGCCCGCTCCGGCCCATCATAATATGTGCGTACCTTTATACGACATATTTTTTTGTGCGAGAGTACTTGCCAGAACGACCCTGGCTGCGATTATTTTATAATGAAGCCAATTTATTGTGTCTTTTTCAAGTCATATTTTTCCATATTCTAAAAATAATATACAGATTATAAAAACAAAAAGATATTAGGCAGAACAGATATTTCCAATTGCCATTCTTAGCTAAATAAGTAACTGTCTTATCGATCAGTGAATTAAGTGTAAAGGTCTCGCTCGATTTTCAAATTTACTTACCTCCCTAGACTGTAAATCGATTTTACAACCCGCACTTCGAGTTAAATTCGACTTACTCTCAGAGTATTGAAAAATAGGTTTCTAAGATTCTTAATCAATCGACAATTTATTTTGCCACCTATATCTAGTTCAAAAGACTTCAGTGTTCAAAACAATCCAGTTTACCTACTGCCAACACGTTTAGTAAGTGAATATCGGTATGTGTACAGACTTCGCGTACCAAGAAGCGTTCCTGGCGACGTACCGCACGTGGGTGTCTCCCAGCGGGCTCATCGCTCGGCTCGTGCGGCGCGCGCATCACTTCCGGTCGAGGACGCACGAGCTGAGGTCCACCCTCAGTCTACTCACGAGGGTCGTTGCTGATTTAACGTACGTATATTTATTAATTTATAGTAAACTAGCTGTCCCCCGCGGTTTCACCCGCGTTACCGAGAAAAAAAGTAGCACACGTCCTTCTCCATAGGCTATATATAAACCATAGGCATCCATAGGCATACCATAGGCTATCTGCGTACCAAATTTCATCGCGATCGGTTCAGTGTTATAGGCGTGAAAAGGTAACAAACAAACTCACGTTCACATTTATAATATTAGTTAGGATTAGGAAGTTAGGATAAATAAACCTGCACCTGTGTGCACAGGAACAACCTCGTTGTAACTTATGAAAGTGGTAGTACTGTACCTCTTCGGATTCTCCATTCTTCTCGGTGATGGAAAACAGCATGAAGAAACCTGCATGCCAGAGTCAAATAAAATTCAAAGGTATTTGAAGTACCGTGTGGTGGATTATATGGCATATATAAGAGTATAGATCTCTCGTAACTCATGTACTTTGTGCGCCGTGTCGCCGCTAAAATAAATACCTACTCGCTGCTTGCTTACGTTGGCTGCGTTCGCCCGCAGTGGCAATCGGGGTTGTCAATGTTGCCATAAATACAATGATTGTACTATAGTTCATAAAATATACTTGATACCTATGATAGTAGGCAGTGTGAAATGAAATTTGTATGAATTTCTAAATTATTGTATTTCTTGCTAGGATGTCGGATCTGGATTATTCACTGATGCAGGAAATAATGGAATTCATTTACTGGCTCGTGGACGCCGAAGAGCTGGCAATAGCCAAGGCGTTGCGGCAAATAATAGTTGATAAACAAAAACAGCTACATTTCCAACAAGTAAGTATTTAGTTTCTAAAAGTGAGCTTTAAGGTTTAATCATAAAAGCACTTAGTCATTGCTTAAAAATATTATTTTTTTCGTTCCCCACAACCACGGTCACCAATAGAAAATAATGTATGTGTATATTTCACCTATCATGCTTTTCATTACTAGCTAACATGGACGTACGCACTGTGGGGCAGAGTGGTCCCACTCTGGTGGTTTCAACTTGTTTAGTTTTTTAAGAATTAAAAATACTTGTTACCACCTCGATTTAATTTTTTAGCCCCATCCTTTTTTTTTTTTTTTACTTTGTATAGGCTTGTGTTTGACCACAATCTCACTATGGTAAGTGATGATGTGGCCGAAGGTGGTAAGCACACAAAGCCTAGAAGGAACTGGCTCTCAAGTGCAGCTGCCGGAACACACCATTAGGTGTTTGGCGACAGATTTTCAACTTGAGGGTGGTAGCCAGCCAGGCGGGTACTACAAAGTACCCTACCACCGTGCTATGGTTTCCTCACGATGTTTTCCTTCACCGAAAGCTCAAGCTCATTGTAGGATTCGAACCCACGACCTTCGCCGCGGCGTCCGACGTCACTACCACTGAGCTATCATCGCCTTATCCTAAATCCAAACCTGGCAACGCCCATGCTAGCTAACACAATAATGTTTTTTTTTGTGGCTGTTTGAATGGTTCGGAATTCTTTGTGTGAAACTTCATACTGCAATGCTCACTAATCAGCACCGTAATATTATGGCCTCGCCTTGAGACGAGCTAGTGGTCGACATGCGGTTCGTAGTCAACTCGCCGTCACAGTCGCCGCAGGAATGTCACTGGTCTCTGCGCGTATATCGCGGCCTCGTCGCTAAATGTGCTCGTTGGACGTTGACGTCAAGTCATCGAGTTACGACAAAATTAAAGTTTTAAATATTACATAAGTTCGTCATTATAAGTAGGTTTCCTACGTTTTATGTTTCCAATACAACATACTATATTCATCTCTGAAAAAAATTGACGAGTACCAAATACTGTAACAAGTAACATTCCTTCACCAGACCAACAGCAGATACGAGTACGCCCCAAGTGTTTCGATCCGTCGCGACACCCTCCTTGACTTCAAGGCCAACGAGCTGGCGGAACAGATGACACTCCTAGATGCGGAGCTATTTGTGTCGCTCACCACTGCGGAGGTACTGTCTTGGCCACGCGACCAATCAGAGGAAAGCTCCCCGAATCTCACCAGGTTTACTGAGCACTTCAATAAGATGAGCTATTGGGCACGTTCTAGGATACTTGAACAGGTGACTTTGATTTTTATTTTTACAAAATGATTTACAATTCCGTCTCTTAAGGCGTTTTGTATAAATAGGATAAAACAAAGTCGCTATCTGCCTCTGTTTGTTTCTTCGTTTACTTCTTCTAAACCACGCAACGGACTTTGAAACGGTTTTAATGAATAGAAAGAGCGATAAACGAGGAAGGTTTGTGCATAATTTTTAAATATTTTGTACAAAATGGCTGGACTATCGTACGAAGCCATAATACAATATTATAAATTGCAAATAGATTTTGTGAGAGGAATAATGTTGTCGACGTATTTTCCGGGTGAATCATCTAAACCACAGAAATTTTATACACAATGTTCTTCCTGTCATTGTATACAAATTCCAGCTCGTACTAATTTCAGTAGGTATCAAAATAAGATTTTCACATAATCAGTAGGTACCCATCTTACCAAATTCCGTACATATATCCATTGTTATTAATACAGGTTTTGCTAATTTACAGGAGGAAGTCCGTGAGCGCGAGAAATACGCGAGCAAGTTCCTCAAAGTGATGAAGGCGTTACGCAAGATGAACAACTTCAACTCTTACCTGGCGCTCGTGTCCGCCCTGGACTCGCCCCCGGTGCGGCGGCTCGGCTGGCCGCGCTCCATCGTGGATACGCTGCACGACTACTGCACCATCATAGACTCCTCCTCGTCCTTCCGCACCTACAGGCAGGCGCTGGCCGAGACGCAACCACCCTGTATACCTTACATGTGTGTATTCATTACTTGACTGCCTTCTGTTCCACGATATTCATATCTATGTGCCAAGTTTCATCCGAATCCGATAAGACATTCATAATACTTTGTATTCGACTAATACTTATGTTTATTGGTCCATGATTATATACATATTATAATGAGTTGCTACTTGGCACATACTGTCACTCGACTTGGATCATGCTGATTTATTTAGATTACTGAAATTCATTGTTTATTTTTTCAGTGGTCTAGTCCTTCAAGATCTGACGTTCGTACACATTGGTAATCCTGATCTGCTTCCGGACGGGAGCATCAACTTCACCAAGAGATGGCAACAGTATCATATCATGGAGAATATGAAGAAGTTCCATAAAGAGTGAGCATTTACTCAATATCATGTTATACTATGTCTGTTTATTTAAAAAAATATAGATATGGAGCGTTAGTTTGTATTATTATAATAAGTCATTGAAGGGGTTTGCTCTGTACTTTTCCAAATAGGAAGTCGACAATTGAGAAATAGGAGCCATTCGATTTGCAAAATTCCATATCACTACCATTTAGGGTGTCGTGTAAAGAACCGCTTACAAAATACTTAGCTTAATTATATATTTTGTCACAGAAGACAGTACAAGTTTAAGAAGAACGAGCGCATTCAAGCGATGTTCAACGAGTTCGACGACGTGTTGAGCGAGGAAGCGATGTGGCAAATCTCGGAGAGCATCAAGCCGCGGGGCGGCCGCTTGCGGGCCACACCCGCCCCCGCCCCGGCCCCTGTCTCGGCCCCTGCCCCTGTCTCGGCCTCTGCCCCAGTCTCCGCCCCTGCCCCGGCGCCCCCTCCAGCTCAAGCGCAGACCGCCGCATAACCTACAGCGCTTCTTAGCGCTATCAAAAGTACGTATTGGGTAGTATGCCCTAGAATATTGCTGTCACATAAATTTCCACAATAACTGTCTTGGCCTGCTTGGTTCCCAGTTATTTTGAACATATTCAGTTTACCTATATTAAATATATCTATCATTAACTAGCTTACCGGTCCGCGGTTTCACCCGCGAAACCCTACTTTACCCTTAGCGGATGCCTACATCATAATAGCTAGCATATGCCAAATTTTAGCCCGATCCGTCCATTGGTTTGAGCTGTGCGTTGATAGATCAGTCAGTCAGTCACCTTTTCCTTTTATATATACAGAAGAAGAAGATAATAATATAAAACGTACATTAGTAGTAGTATAACGTGCCATGCATGCATGCCGTAGATTGGTAGACCCAAAGATTGAATGCACTAATGATGTTGATTCTATTATAAAACTAAGTGTATATGTCACCGTAAAATTGTAAATACCGTTAGATTATAATCTATCTCGCGATATCGTAAACTGTCGAAATATTGTGAACCGTAAGATACTGCTTACAATTTAACGCATTATTTTTTGGTAGATTATAATCTATCGAAGTCAAACTGTTAAATCACAATCTGTTGCGCGATAAATTGTCAACTATCCGAAGGCTGTCCCTGATTGGTTGGTCCACAGATTACCCCCAATAGATGCCGCATACAAGGCAACCGACGCGCGCCACTCATCTATGTTTTTGCATTGCATGCGGTATCTATTGGGGGTATCTGTGGGTCGGTCTTACAGTAGGTCGTTCTGATAGGTTATAGGATAGGACATATACAAAGACTTGATTTTTGTTTTTTTTATAGGTAAAATTTTAAACCCAAAGAATAGAAGAAAATAAACTAACAGATTCGTCGGGAACGTAGAGGAATTGTAAGTTAAATAAATTGTGATTATCTGTCCTAAAAAGGCCTAATTAATATTAGTGTATTTATTCGTATTGTGCGATGTATCGAGTGTGTTATATCGGAGCGTGAGGCGTGGGCGCGTGGGGCGGTCGGGCGACGAGTGATATGTTACTCGCTTACGACGAGCGCTTTTCATGTAAAACAATATTATTTAACAAAACGCAAAAGCCAAATATTCTCTATCAGTATTTGAATCGAGTTACTGTGTCGTCTTTTACATATCAGCATGTGACTTGCATAGTGTACTAAAGAAACGAGCGACGCCTTGGGTGTTTAGGATAATGTCCTTGATTCTTCTCGTTGTTGTATTTGCCATTGTGTCACTATCTATATACATTATTATTAGTCGGCTTCGAAAGTTAACTTTTCAAATAATACATCGAATTAGGAGAACTTTTTGAAGTTGTTAGAAGTGGTAGTCACTACTGTTTGAAATTAGTAACTTAGTCCATAGTTAAGCATTTCGAGTGTACTTATTAATTATTATAATAATCGGTTACACAACATTACGTGTGATTGATTACATACAGAAATGGGATTATTTCTCATTGATATTCTAATTAAAATATACGTGCACGACTGTACTGTTACTACGCCTCAGATTGAAATCTAATAATAGAATGGGGCTTCCATAGTTATTATAATAAACAACTTAAATCTCCTAAAATGTGTTTTACTGAGAAAATAAAATCATATTTTTGTACAGTATTTTTTTGCAACAGGATAAACGCAACAATGGATACATATCATAAACAAGTGAGTGCCAAACGATAAAGCATGTAGAAATATCTCATTTCTGTATAAATTAGTCAGGCTACTAATGTTTGATAGTACTTTTTGCAATGTAGTACAAGTCATTATGCTAATAACGGGGCATCTCGCGATTATTGTGGTTTTGCCCATGGTACAAAGTTGCAGCAAAGTGATATTTTGCATTTATGCTGGCTCTATCATTAACTGAACGTTGTGTTACATTATTCAATCAGAAAATATTACCTCTACTTATAATGAGGAAGGTATCATTGCCAATTCTCTGTGGCAGATATTCTTGTACCGTTCCTTCCATTATAGGGAAACTAAGGAGCGTGCGTTTTGGTGCGGTGAGGATTAAGCTTTAGTATCTTTGATACAACAATTTTGTTTAATAGTGAAGTGCCAGCAGACGACGACGCCACTTAAATCATGCGTCAGTGCCACTTTGCATTGAAGTATTTAATACAGTTAAAGCGATATTTTTGTGCATGATCTAAAAATTCAATGCATAATAATTTTATTTTTGATATTCAAAATCTATATTCTCCTATAGGTTGCTACCTGGAAGGAAGCAAACGATTTATGAATAACGTACTTTTGAGATCTATACTTGTTTATATTTATTCTTCACTATTTGTGTCGTTTTACTCTTTAATAAAAGTAATTTAGCTTTTGATTCAGTACTATAGCTCCAAAACGGTAGCGATTTATTGTAATGAAACTTTGATATACATTTAAAGTTCATTCGATTTTATAATCTCAGATTAATGTAAACGGTAATCACATAAAATAAAATTATTAGTAGGACAAATTAAATACATAGTGAAATCAGCGTTTGATTTGCCTTAAGACAATTGAGTCTTCAGTAAAATAGCAATAAATTTTAATTGTTGGTAGAATCGCTGCACAATTTGTGATACTACTTATGTAGCGTGCCGCTTACTACTCAGTCTATTGACGTCCCATATGCGTGTAGGCAATTATATTAGACGAATGTTAGCAGTAAGCGTAACTAAACCCCAATATATCGCTAAGGCCGGTATTATCACAGACCTATAATAGGTCTGTGGGTATTATACATAGCTCATGCATGGATTCTCGCTGCAATCTTGTCTTGCATATACATAGGTACGTATTGCGTGAATAATACAAAGGTATATTAGGCACATTGTCTGATATACATACATATTAGTGAGACTTGCCTATAACCAATAAATCTCATTGATCATGGTAAACAAGCAATACAGAGTGTAATGTAGTTGCAGGCATATTATTGTAACTTAATGCATTCATCGATCTGGTAGACTTGTATAGTTCGAAATGGAACAATTTCGTTCCACGCAATAAATAACTAGACCAATATTTAGAATCTTTTACAGTGCTTTACTGAAAATTTTAATTATGTGCTGATATTGTATTTTGTACGTAAAAATAATAATTATGATTGGTAGTTAAGTTGGTATAGTATATGTTACCATTTTGTTGTCTGGTATTATTATTTATTTAGTATATTATGAAATTGTGTAACGGTTTGATATATGATTATTAAATAAAATATATTATAAAGACTGCCTAAATTAATTATTCAGTATAATTGACGTGTAATTTAGTGAACTATTGCTTATGTCCCACTATGTAATAGAATAAAATCTACAGTCAAGTGTTAAAATATTTCTACAACATTATGACATTGACGTAAGCTAAAATGACTTTTATGTTTGACTGTACCTACATTGTGAAAAATGACTTTGCCGAGCTATCTAGCAGTTATTTATTATACACAAGTTTATTCGTCACAATGTCGATACTTATTGCATATTACATCATTATTATGTCAGGTATTATGAAGATCACATCTAGTGAACAGCGTACATATTTTTGTTGTATTAGCAAGTTCAGTATTATGTTATAGAAATGCCATAATGTATGAAATGGATAACAATATTATTTTTATCGCTTTTACGGAATGCGACCTATTTTTTAAGTTTTCTATTGTAATGTTAAATCTTACTTTAAGTAAAGTTTTTTTTTATATTATATCTATATACTTTTATTGTACATTATTATGTCGAGTTATACATAAATTTCACATTATAATCTGAATAGCATGCATGTACAGTATTTTTTTTTGTGTGTCAAGTTTTTATTTGTAATTATTTTGTAAATTAAATATAGCACGTTATTTACAACAAACAAGTTGCTTTTATTTGTCTTATAATCTTAGGCATCCAAAAAAACTATAACTTTCCTTCATTTTAATCTTATTATAACTAAACTGATTATACACAGGTATCCATCCATACAATAAGATTGCAGGCATTAGTTTGCTCAGTATGACCTGTAGAATCGATCTCCGTTGATTTTATTATATCTTAAACTTATTTTCTGTAACCAATAAAGTAGCCTGTTACTCCTTAAATAACATCAGCTATCTGCCAGAGAAAGTCCCGTTAAAATCGGTCCAGCCGTTTCGGACATTATCCGGAAAAAACAGACGGACAATTTAAAAAAAAAAAGTTCTTTTCTTGTAAGTACCTTAGGATATACTTTCATATGCACATTACATGCACATTTTATAGATATGCTATAGAATATATCTTATATCTAAAATTCTCGTGTCATAATGTTAGTTACCATACTTCTCCGAAACGGCTCGACCGATTTTTATGAAATTTTGTGTACATATCGGGTAGGTCTGAGAATAGGTTCTTATCTATTTTTTTAACCGCTACGCGAGTGAAACCGCGCGGGACAGAGTTTACAGAACCATAAAATATTTAAGTCAAGGCAATCAGTAACTTTGCATTTGAGATAATACAAGTACTTAGATGCCATTGACATCCTATCTTGTAACGAAAAGAGATAATTACACCTGTATAAATGTGTCCCGATGAGAGCTCAGCGGGGCCCTTCAGAGATAACTCAAGTGGCGAAATAGAGACCATTTAATTTCGTAACTAGTATTAATAGATTACCTACCTGCCTATCTAATTAGGTGATCGATTGTCATACATCGTATCCCGTTGTTAAAATAAAGTCATCGAAATGTTCATGTTTAAAAAGCAGTGCGTGAGTGATGCGCCATTCAGTATCGATTCAGCTTACAAGTTACAAGCGTAGTTCGTCGAAAGCTTCATACGTCGCTTATACACAAAAAAATGATACGATCCTTATTTTTTGGATCAGTTTTACTTATATTCACAAACGCAGCTCCTATTATAAAGAGCGAAAATCCTGAAGATGTTGGTAAGTCACTTTTAAATTTTAGTGGTTTATTAAAACGTTACCTAAGTATAAGTTACGTAGGTACTTTAATAAACTCGCTTCCATGAGTTTACTACGGTAACGTAATCGATACTCGCTAACGAATGCGATGAAACAAATTTGTATGAAAAAATGTGATTTCAAATCTATCCATAGGAGGCGCTGCTCGGATGTTCATACATATTGTTTACCGTATTCGCTAGCGAGTATCGACAACGTTACCGTAGCAAACTCATGGTAGGGGTACAGCTACAGCCCATATATTTTTATATGCTCACAACGCTGCAAAACGGTACAATTGGATTGCTTCCTAGAATTTTGATGAGGACGTATCATTTGTTGGGTACCTTTAAAATCAACGTCATTTCCTAACATGTTTATTATCGTAGGTGAAAATGGAAAGTATTTCGAGGGAGACATGCTATTGTCCCTCGCGCAGGTGCGCGCTGTTTCCGAAGCCGCTGATACCAGAAATGGTTTGCGAGGCACCACCAAAAGATGGCCAAAACGCACCGTGATATATCACATTGAAGAGAAGGACTTCGGTATGCTAAAGGTTTTGTAGTTAATGTCATATGCGAGTATGACCACTGCTGTCATCCGTCCGGGTTTCCTCTGCTTTGTCCTAGTTTTGAGGTGTTTCAAATAAAAGCTTTTTGAACATAAAAATGTTACTATCTCCTGCGTTAAAATAGTGCTAGAAAGTACCTGCTGTTTCATAATGAAACTAAAAATGATGTTATGATCGTGTAAATTTCGTCGTGTAGGAATAAATAATGGCATTTAACCATACCGAATCATATATATCGTTTGTGAAAACCTCAATTGAAAAACTGTCTAGGGCACTTCAAAAATTAATGACCGGGATTCAAACTCAATAATCCATGGTTATACTTATATCCTCTTTTTTGAGGCCGAAGATGCACGAAGCCTAGAAGGAGCTAGCTCTCAAGTGCAGCCAGAACACACCGGTAGATACTTGGCTTGACCACTTGTCTTAGGTTAATGATTAGTCATTAAATTAAACCGTAATTAACAGATGAAATACAAATAAAGATGATTGAGGAGGGAATGGCGGACATAGCGAACAAGTCATGTGTTAAATTCCAACCGAGAAAGGACGAAAACGAACAGGCCGTAATCATACAGGTGAGTAGGTATCCTTTAATGTTTTTTCAATTGGTCACTGGTGAAACCACCTTGTTGCCTTTATGGCCTCGCATTTAAAGTGTAATGTTACAAGTTACCTACTGCCTACATACATTTTCCGTGATCAATTTCCGATGTAGTCTTGCTGTTTCAACGTCACAACGTGACTCGAATGTATGATAAACATGTGGATTACCTAAGCCTTTTTTCCTGGAGCTAACGTACTTACCAACACGGCTACGGATGCACACGTGGCAATAGGTTGTCAGATGTCAGAGACGTTCGTTAATCAAGAAAGACCTAGAAGTTATAATTTAAATATACCTACCGACTTCAAACACTTGCCTAATAAGTAAAAAAACCGGCCAAGTGCGAGTCGGACTCGTGCACCGAGGGTTCCGTACAAACTTCGTCCATTGTTCGTCCATCAAGGGAAATGCACAATTTTATTTATTTACCTTATTTGAGGTTGTGCCAATTAAGCTAGACCTCTAAATTGTATGAGCGCCGATACAGCGCAGAGGTCTTTATTAATTGGCGTAACTATGTATGTATGGGGACACCCTTTCAACTTTTTTAATTTTTTTGAATTTTTCCTTTATTTGTGCTGAAAGACCTTGCTTTTTGCCAATATTTTTTTTTATATTAGAGTTGGTTGAATGAAAAGTAAATTGCGGTTTACGATTTATGACGTATTAAAAAAAAACTACTAATTAGATCTCATTCAAACCAATTTTCGGTGGAAGTTTGCATAGTTTAATGTACATCATATATTTTTTTAGTTTTATCATTCTCTTATTTTAGAAGTTACAGGGGGGGGGGGGGGGGACACATTTTACCACTTTGGATGTGTCTCTCGCGCAAACTATTCAGTTTAGAAAAAAATTATGCTCGAAACCTCCATGTCATTTTTAAAGACCTATCCATAGACACCCCACACTTATGGGTTGGATGAAAAAAAAAATTTGAGTTTCAGTTCTAAGAAATGAAATGATTTCTATTTTTGTGTAAAAATCTTAATGCGGTTCACAGAATACATCTACTTACCAAGTTTCAACAGTATAGCTCTTATAGTTTCGGAAAAAAGTGGCTGTGACCGGACAGACAGACAGACAGACATGACGAATCTATAAGGGTTTCGTTTTTTGCCATTTGGCTACGGAACCCTAAAAATACTATCTAATAGATAGATATTTCATGCAACAAAATAAACATCAAAATAAACAAGATTTCGTTACTCAGGGTTCCGCGAACGGTTGCTTCTCAAACGTTGGGTTTAGTACTCCAGATGACGATGACGACGACGAAGAGGTTACTCAGGTACTAAATCTATCTAAGGGGTGCTTCAAACATGGCACAGTTGTTCACGAGATGTTGCATACTCTCGGCTTTTATCACATGCAGAGTACATACGATAGAGATGAATATGTGCAAATCAACTGGGAGAATATTAGAGCCGGTAAGATTTCTTGTCAAATTTTAATATATTTTTTATAAATGAGTGCTCACAAACGGGGTGTGGATGGAATGGTTGAAAGCAGAAAGGTTGACTTCAGAACTTTATTTGGGCTAGTTAGGAGACAAACATAGTAAAGTAAAATATGAATGGATTAAAGTTGTCATAATGTAGTAAAACAAAATTTCCTATGACGCATCCTTTTTGAGATGTAAACAAAAAACTGGACCTTTGGGCCCCCTCCCCTAGGGCTCACCTCCGAGGGGTGGGGACTTTTAGTATGTTTGTCTCCTAACTAGTCCAAACAAAGTTTCGAAGTCAAACATTCTGCTTTCAACCATTCCATCCACAATCCTTCATTGCCCTGACTATATGTATTTACTTATAGGTTTTCGAAAGCTTATTAACTTGGACCACATTTTTTGTCAAGATGATTAACTAATATCTAATTAAATAATACCTACCTTATTAAATCTGACCTATAAAAGCATAATAATATGTTACTTTTATAGGCACTGAGCACAACTTTGCGAAATACAACAATGACACAGTTACGGATTTCGGAGTACCTTATGATTATGGTAGCGTAATGCACTATACTGAAACTGCATTCTCAAAGAACGGAAATAAAACTATAGTTCCGTTGCAGGTAAATTTTCCTTATTATATATTTATTACTATCTTTTCTTTTGAAGAGAACTGATTTCTATCTTAGTGCAGCTGCCGCACAAAAGACACCGATGAGTCCTGATTTTCGACTTGAGGATGCATGATAGCCAAGCGTATGCCTCAAAAAGTTTTTCTTCGTCGATCGAACACTCAGGCGTAAAGTTAAATTCAAACCTGCGATCTTCGCATCCACAACTTCAGTATCTACCGCTGAGCTATCTCATACATATTGTGAGGTGTGGTACGAAATGTTAATACATCTTTTAATTTTCTATTTAACAGGAGCATGCGGTGATTGGACAAAGGAATGGAATGTCAGAAAGTGATATAATAAAACTTAATAAAATGTACTGTGAAGAAACTAACGAAATGGAGGCAACGCCTCGCAGTTGAAGACTTACGCGAGAATATGAATGAAAGTTATAAGTTTATTAAAAGAGTAGGTACCTATACGTACTTATGTAGAGGTAAAACTAGCTTTTCGCCCTGTTATTTCACTTGCATTCCCCTATTTTACCACCACAGTGGTTGAATTTCGGAAAATCCTTTCTTAGTATACCTACGCTACTTAGGTACGTTAGAAGCCCCAATCTGTAGTTTTTCCATACAAAATTTTGCACCCTTTTTCATTCTTATTGAGCTTGTTTTTGAAAAAAATCACAATGTGTATTTCTTTCATTGTATCAATGAGCATTAATATCAAGACATTTATTATTATTTAGAACATTTATTTAGAAGTTGAATTTTGAATAAACGCCAAAATAAGTGTTTCGTTTATTGTGTCAAAAAGCACTAAGTTTCAATTATATTTGACCAGAATAATATTTTAAATTTTATTAATACCCTCTAAATACGTGAATGGGTACATATTACTTATAACTCGAATCATTTTTGGTACCTACCGACTGCATTGACATAGTAAAACGTACCTACGTATCGTAGAAACTAGTAAGTTATCTGTGGTAATACTTTATCGAGTAGAGTTCTCGCCACCAAAGAAGTCCCGAAGGTTCACCTCCAGCAGAAAAAATAAGATCGACTTTCATTCATTCCACGGGACTTACTTACCTATATATTTTTGGTGTTCCAATGTCAAACAAGGAACTCTAGTTTTGTCATGTCCGTCTATCTGACATGGTCATATTACTCGAACACTACAAGTGATATCAAGCTGATTTTTTGCAAAGTAAAATATATCCTACTAATATATAAATAAAATAAAAGTTTTTTGTTTGAAAAGTTGCATGTTTGTATAATTGTTACAACTGCGTAGCGGCTGAACGAATTTGGATGAAATTTGGCACAGATAGAATATATTCTATACTTTTTATCCCGGGAAAACATAAGATTGCTCGAGAATGCCGGTGTAACCGTGTGGCGGAAGCTAATACTTAATAAAAAAAAGTCGTCAAAACGATACTCCAGAGACGAACAGGATTTTAGTTAATGAATATAATTTAATTGCGAGAGATTTACATTCGCTGTGGGAAATCTAGATAGTTATGGATATTTATGAAAAAAAAATGAAAGTGAACTTTCGACATCGATTTACGATCATCATTAAGTCCCAGTTTAGAAAGTACCTAGAGTAGGGAGAGGTACATTATCTACGATATTTTGTTGATTAGATAAATTACTATTATATTATTTAACTCGAGTTCCAATTAGAGTAAACGCGAACAACAGTCAAAGGTGCCAAGTACTCGATGAGACTTTAATTAATTAATTTGCTGTATTTGGTATTCTAGCTAGACCATAAAAGAAAATATTGACAATCACCTAGGACTTTAGTAGGTACAGTTACGAACATAAATAATATAATAGGTACACTTAGCATCCTAATCCTAACTAATATTATAAATGCGTGAGTTTGTTTGTTTGTTACCTTTTCACGCTTAAGCCGCTGAACCGATCGCGATGAAATTTGGTATGCAGATAGCCTATGGTATGGAAAAGAACATCGGCTACTTTTTATCCCGGGAAAACATAAGGTCCCTGGGGAACGCGGGTGAAACCGCGGGGCGGAAGCTAGTAATGCATAATTCAAAAGGGATTTTCTCTCAAAATAAGTCTTGTGCCTATTTATTAATTTGTCGCCAACACCTAGTAGTGTTCTGGCAGCTTCACTTGAGAGCCAGTTCATTCTGGGCTTTGTGTGCTTAATACCTTCGGTCACATCATCACTTACCGGGGTGAGGTCAAACACAAGCCTATATCTATTACAAAGTAATAAAAACTAGTTTTCTGTGATTTAGTGGTGTTACGAACATAGTTTTTTCGAACCAGTACTTATTGGTCATGATATAGATAGATTATCTCAAAGTTGCAATCCTTAATTCACGAGAAAATTGCTTTCGAATTTTACGTAAATACCTTGCAACCATCACTGTCTTGTCTACAGCTTGTAGAGAATGAATGAATCAATTATATTTACGTGTTAAGAATATTTATAATAATTCAATAAACTCTTCATAAAAAGAAAACACAATAGTAAATTAAATTATATAAATTTAGTAATGGTAGGTACCTACCTACTTACCATTACTAAATTGTCATCGATACAAAATTTACCGTAACAAAAATCGGCCGTGACGGCCGATTTTTCTGACGACATACTCATAGTTTCAGTCAAGGACGGTGGAATAACGAGCTCTTTTAAGTTTTTTGCTGCCTAGAATTGATACAGATTTGCGGCATTTGATAATGGCATTGAATGGTTGCGGAACAGTTACAAGCACCGAACTCAAATAAATCTTAGGTACCTATTGTATAATCGTAGTCAGCTAAATTATACAAAATTTGATACACCGATTTGTCTCGTACCTGTTTAAATGTTTTTGTAGGTAAGTTAGAATTGGTAAAGAAAAAATCTTTCATGTTTATATTATTTTGTATAGGGAAATGTTTTATTTAGACGTATTTTTTATTTTAGTAAGTAACTTTTAATTTGCAAACATTCTCTCATCGGCACGTCCCATTAAAAGAAGAAAGAGTTAAAAATCAAAGGTTTTCCAATTACTTACTGCACTTATTTTCCTGGTTTATAAGTATTGTTTAGAAGTAGGTAAGGAGCAAGGTAGGTTCCCATGACAAAATACTCATTATGATGGGTGCCCTTTGCTCATATTATGAAATCATCTAAAGTTGCAACCTATTCCAGTTTTTAACCGACTTTGTTTTTTCTATTATTCTGTGCAGATATTAAGTATAGTTGTGGCAATGCGTACCACCTACCTAGTATGATTTCACAGTTACTTGGTTTCCTTGACTGTTTCACTGATTCAATTACAAAAATTATAAATTGGAGTTATTGTTGAACTGAGATGTTAAAATAATTCGCGCGATAAATTAAGCAATGTGGTCTTGCACGAGTAATATTAAGGTGGAGGTGCGGTGTCTTGCTGTCACCAAACTGTCTGTCGCAAGCAGCTCCGGCGCAGTTGCGGCCCAACACCTTGTGAAATGGTCGTATCAGAAGCTATATTATACCTCGCCCCACCCTGGCGGGATTTGTCCTATACAAAAAACCATACCGTACTAAAGTCAAAAACGCAATCGATTTAATTAGCATTAATGAATATGGCAAAATATCCATAATATTTAGATACCGTTAAATATGACACACTTTATTCGAAAACGTGCGAGTTGATACAAACGAGGAGAATTATACCACATTATATTTAAGTAGATAAGTTAAATTTACAAGTTAACATGGAGTGGTTAAAGTTATCTGTGATTTTATTAATCGTAAGTGTGATTCAGTGCTGGGGCATGTCAAACGACGAACTGGAAGACTTTATGAATTTTTTAAAAAAGACGTCACAGTTGGATCAAACTATAAGAAGTAAGTTCAGACTTCTTTTAAATATTTAGCTATATATCACGAACAGCTCTTTAGCGTTGATGCCATAGCCACTTTAAGTAGTGACCGCAGACAGCTCTTTCTTATACGGTGGATGTTGCTACCAATGTTCTGGTGAATCCTATAAACCCAGTAATATTTTACAACACGCACCCAAGCAATACCAGATGGCCCAAAGTGGCCCGTAAAGATTGTGGAGATTCCATTCGTGACGAATGTCGATAGATAGTTACTAAAAGAGTTAGGTACCTACGTACCATTTTTGAGGATTCCTTCAGATTTACAATACAAAGAATCTACTACAACCCATTACCCTGTCCCTCACACAAAAATATAGGTAGATTCTCGTAAGTAGATACTAGTTATTGAGGAATGTTAAATAATATCATGTATGTACCTACGTATTGTGGAAAGGAAATGGCAAGAATAAATAATGTTTGTAAACCTGTACTTATAGATTTAAACCCCTGTATAGATGAATTCTCCTTTTTTCACAATTTATTCAAAGTCAAAGTCAAAGCCATTTATTCAGTTAGGCCCAAGAAGGGCACATATGAACGATTATTTATATATGAACGACTTATTAACGTTGATATGATGCCTATAATGCCTATTAGGAAGATATGTGAATTTAGTTTTGTGAAAATGAATATAGGCTTTGCTTAATCTCCTATTGATGTAACATGTTGCATCTATTACAAAATGCCAATTTGCCATGCTGTGATGCTGTGATGTTGTGATGTAGCCCACAGAAGCCGATTTGCGGAACTAGGTTTCAATAACAGGCATGAATATTAATTAATCTAATGGGCTTCTTTAGTGCAGTTTTGAGTAAGCATCTCATCTACTTCATCCTTCCTGATATCTGTGCTGATATCCTCTTGAGTTTATTATTCATAAACCGCGGCCCAACATTCCAATGCCGTTATGTTTGCCGGATTCAAAAACATTTAAAAAAAAAACCGACCAAGTGCGAGTCGGACTCGCGCACCGAGGGTTCCGTACAAACTTCGTCCATCGTTCGTCCATCACGGGAAATGCATAATTTTATTTATTTACTGTATTTGAGGTTGAGGCCGACAACTCAGAGGTCTTTATTAATTGGCGTAACTATGTATGTATGGGGACACCCTTTAATTTTCATTTTTTTTATTTTTTAGAATTTTTCCTTTATTTGTGTTGTAAGACCTTGCTTTTTGCAATTTTTTTTACATTTGAGTTGATTGAATGAAAGGTAAATTGCGGTTTACGATTTATGACGTATTAAAAAAAAACTACTAACTAGATCTCGATCAAACCAATTTTCGGTGGAAGTTTGCATGGTAATGTACATCATATATTTTTTTTAGTTTTATCATTCTCTTATTTTAGATGTTACAGGGAGGGGGGGGGGGGGACCAACATTTTACCACTTTGGAAGTGTCTCTCGCGCAAACTATTCAGTTTAGAAAAAAATGATTTTATAAACCTCAATATCATTTTTGAAGACCTAGATACCCCAAACTTATGGGTTAGACGAAAAAAAAATTTTTGAGTTTCAGTTCTAAGTATGGGGAACCCCTAAATTTATTGTTTTTTTCTATTTTTGTGTAAAAATCTTAATGCGGTTCACAGAATACATCTACTTACCAAGTTTCAACAGTATAGCTCTTATAGTTTCGGAAAAAAATGGCTGTGACATACGGACGGACAGACAGACAGACAGACAGACATGACGAATCTATAAGGGTTCCGTTTTTTGCCATTTGGCTACGGAACCCTAAAAATGAAGACAAAACAACGAAATGCCAAAAGTACAGAAGTCCATGGTTAATGAAAATAATTTAAATGAGTTGATGAAGTAGGTAGGCATCATTTCACTTTCTTTTACAAAGAATGTTAAACATTTACATCAACAATAGACAGAATACAGTTAGATAGTATCTGACATGTAAATAATTTAGCATAGCAATAATATGGATATGTAAAAAGGTACATGTAAGTATGTAACTCTGTTTACTCGATATTCATTGAAAATCGGTGATTGAAATCTATCTAGACTATAATGTCCACTTCTCAAATCATCCACATCCCAAAATTACTTCTCCCAGTCCACTTTCCAAGAATACTAAACATGTTTATTGTTATAGAAGGTGTAGACCCTGATGACGATTTTGATGAAGATGAGCAAGTGTCAGATCATGCATGGGAAGAAAGCGGTAAGTTTGAAGGAGACCTAATACTCAACGATCGACAGAGGCGACTGATCGTGCAAGACGTCGCAGAAGGCCTGTCAAGAAACGGTCTCAAGGACAGCACCAAGAGATGGCCAAATAATGAAGTAATTTACTATATTCAGAAAGAACACTTTTGTAAGTAGACTTTCAAAAGGTTCCGGTGCTAAATAATTGGAAATCTTTTTTATTCATAATACTTTTTACATTTCAGCTAGTGACCAAGTACAAGCTATACAAAGCGGCATAGACGATCTTGCGCAGGCATCTTGCATCAGGTTTCGGCCGTATAAGAAAGGAGATCGTGACGCTGTTGTTATACAGGTACGTAATTTGGTATTAGCACTCTTTTGTTTTTCTTCAAATCTTTGTCTACAAAATAATGCTCTTTACTCTAATTTCAGGGTAGCAGAAGAGGCTGTTTCTCTCAGGTGGGATATCAGAGCGGATATCAAGTGCTGAATCTATCAGGACGTCACCCAGTAGGTCGTGGGTGCTTCCGTCACGGCACGGTGGTGCATGAACTATTGCACACCCTTGGGTTCTATCACATGCAAAGTAGTCCCGATCGAGATGATTATATTGATGTGGTTTGGGAAAATATAATAAAACGTAAGTTTTGGAAGTTCTTTTTAGATTTGAAACAAGGTACTCTAGCTAGGTATAGTTTCCTCATGTCCAACCATCTGAAGGTCTGTATATCATAGAAGCAAATTTTTCAAAAATACGATTAAATAAAATATAACAACGCTAAATAAAAGGTTGCAGTCACAAAGAAAACTAACTTAACAAACGAGTGACATCTGAAACTGACTTCTGATGAAATTGGGTCGATATTAAGCTTCGGAACCCAACACATGATGTATAGTCCTTCAAGCATTTGGCTGGTTTTCTGTTTTTTTTTTAGTAGTTCAAGCAAAGACAACCTTTTTTTCATAATGTGAGTTTGCTTTTGGCTCTCTGATTCACTGAGATGAGCGAAGTCAAAACAGAGGATGTCTGTCACATGCCTAGCCTTGATTTATCCTACTATCCTATACTAATATTATATCCTACTATCCTATTAAAAACCGCTGAAGCGATCGCGAGATAGCCTATGCTATGAAGAAGGACATGGGCTACTTTTTTTCTCGGGAATGCAGGTGAAACCGCGGGGGACAGCTAGTATTATATCCTATCCTAATCCTAACTAATATTATAAATGCGAAAGTGACTTTGTTTGTTTGTTTGTTAGTTACCTTTTCACGCTTAAACCGCTGAACTGATCGCGATGAAATTTGGTATGTAGATAGCCTATGGTATGTAAAAGAACATAGGATACTTTGTATCCCGGGAAAACACAAGATCCCTGGGGAACGCGGGTGAAACCGCGGGGCGAAAGCTAGTAATATTATAAATGTGTAAATTTGGATGGATTGGTGTTTGTTACTCGATCACGCATAAACGGGTGAATGGATTTGGATGAAACTTGGCACATAGATAGATCATACATTGGAATAGCATATAGGGTACTTTTTATCCCGGAAAAACGTAAGATCCCCCCGGGAACGCGGGTGAAACCTCGGGGCAGAAGCTAGTATTAGCATATTCTTTACTAGTTTTCGCCCCGCGGTTTCACCCGCGTTCCCTAGGGATTTCGTATTTTCCCGGGATAAAAAGTACCCTATGTTCTTCTCTATACCATAGGCTACCTGCGTACCAAATTTCATCGCAATCGGTTCGGCGGTTAAGGCGTGAAAAGGTAACAAACAAACAAACCAACAAACAAACTCACTTTCGCATTTATAATATTATTATAAGTTAGGATTAGGATTTAGAAGTAGCGCAGAAACTATTAAATTATAAATACTTATCTATATTATGTCTATAAGCAAAATTTGAGAATCTGCCCTCGCTCGCTACACACACGTATGAACACGATACAATTCGAATACAAATTAACGCCAATTAATTGTCAGTAATATGACCCCATGTAACTAACTAGGTACCTACTCTACTGTTACTGTGAAAAATAAATTATAAAAGTTGTAGAAATAGTTACTATTATTATGTATTTTGTTTATTTATAAATTAATAATTATTGACAATTTGATACTAATCTTAGTGCACTTTCTTGTGACTTAACTAATATTGACATTTTAACAACTTTGACTTTGTGTGTGTGAAATTGTTAAATAAATTAATATATCTGATTACTTATGTACCTACTTCATGTTAATTTTGCGTACCACTTGCTGGTGAAGAGTGAGCATCATTATTAATTTATATTTAAGACCTTTTACGTACCACATTTCGAGCGAAACAAATCAATCATTCATTCATAATAATAATCATGATAATTTCTATAGAAATATAGGTAAGTACATAAAATAATTATACAAGTTTTGATTATATCTTGATTTTGTTGTTTATTTCCAGCGGCAAGGCATAACTTTCGCAAATACAACTCGTTCGCCGTGTCAGACTTTGGAGTCGGTTATGACTACGATAGTGTCCTGCATTACAGTCGACGAGCTTTCTCCTCCAACGGTCAGGACACTCTCGTTCCAAAGAAGGTGATATCAAGTTTTGTTGTGACAAAAATAGGCCATTCAATATGATTGTGTATTAAAAACTGCGTTATTATATGATATACTTATTGTTTTTATTTTTGATCCAGGGTGGAGCTGACATCGGACAAAGAATAGGACTGTCAGACAAAGATACTCAAAAACTGAACAAAATGTACTGCGACGCAGATTCTAATGACAACCAAGCAGATGATGATTCCTCTTCGAAACCTATGGATAAAAAGAAGAAGCCCAAGAACAAACCTTTTGATGGTCACGGGATAGGATATCATCAAGGTAAAACTGTGGTTATAAAACTGTTACCTGCACCTGAAACATATAAGTTACCGGATGTGCCGACATTTCATGTATTTGATTATTTTAGTAAAGCGCCGCAAGCCCTGTCGACGTCGGAAAGTGAAGGATATCGATTTGGAAAAGAAATGATATATCCACAACTTCAACCTGCTTTAATTAAAACAACTGAAACGACTAATATAAACACTAAAGACAAACCCTACGATGTATTATCTTACGATGATAAAATAGGAGTAACAAACTTAGAAGTCAATGACACACCTAAACATATCAAGAAGTTCACGGTCGAAAATGAAAAACCAAGTATCTCATCAGAAGAACAAGATGTCGATTTAACTAATGCCTTTGATAGCTTGGCCAAAATAATTAAATCTCATGTATATCCCTCTCATATGCCAGATTTGCGAATTTATAAATTAAAGAATAATTATGATAAACTTTACGACACCCAAAAATATTCAGAAAATAAAGACACATTGGCACCAAATGAAACTGATGATGATATCTCAGAATCTTCAGTCGAGCCCATAGGAAACCAATATGATTTAGCTGCAGTTAGAGCTACTCAAGAAAAAGAATTTAATCGAGGACATAAGATAACAGAAAAATATGACCAGGAACAAAAACATAACGTTAATACAGAACGACATGGTGAAACAGAGCTGACGTCGCCGGGTCAAAGAAAACACAATTATTTTGAATTAGGTTCATCATACGGGACTTCATCGTTTCCCAAGGCTCACCAATATAGAGACCATTCAGATTCTGTGAGCCGATCATATATTGTACCTAACATTCAACATAAAAATGATTACAGCAGTCTTCATCACCCAAAAGTAGAAGATCACTCCAAGACAATAAGTTATCATTTATTTGGCGATGAAGTGCCACTGAATGAGGATTGGAATGAAAAAGATATCCACAAACACAACCCAGCTGTATACGACACCGACTCATACACTGATTCTTTGACTAATGTGAAAAGTAAATCATATGTGCGAGATAAGTTACCAACAAGAAACCCTTATCATTCTAACAATAGAGGTGAAGTTTTTAACACCATGCCACCGCAAACTAATCAAAAATATTCCTTATTTGGTTTCGAGGTCCCATTGAATAAAGAGTGGTATAAAATAGACTACACTAAAGAAAACTATGATAGTACAAAAAAAGAAACTGCATCAAATGAAGATAATAGGTAGACATAGTAGGTAACCTTAAATAGTTAAAATATTTCTAAGTTTGCAATTATTTTATAGATGGACTATAAATAATTCATGGGCACTGCCCAAGCTAGTTCGAAAATATATTAGGTAATAATTATATTATTAACCCATTTTACGGCAAGTATTTGGTACGTATTTGTCCAATGTATAAATGTGTAGCATAATACCAATAACACCTTCCTTCTACTACTGAGATTACACATTTACCCAACATAAGGTTGTACCATGCAGCATAGAATACTAGGAATTGACGAAAATGAATCCTGGGCACATAAAATCGGTTTGGCGCTTGGCCAGCGGCTTGGCTCATACATCTCTAGAAATAGCGATTTCGAAGCTAAGGCATATCCAAATGCCTGCCAGCCAGAGCAGAGAGACAGTAAAGAGACAGTGTTAGAAAATACAGACTGTCCAGAAGAAAATTCCACTTTGCTGTTCATATTATGAAGCTATCCCCCGGAGAAAAACAAAGTGTCATGTCCCTTTGCATACCATAGGCTACCTGCGTACCAAATTACATCGCGATAAGTTCAGCGGTTTACGCGTGAAAAGGTAACAGACGGTTACTTTCGCATTTATAATATTAGTATGGAAGTATGGATTAGTTAGTATGGATGGAAGTAAAGTGTTGTGCGCGTTTCAATCTTCAACGTACGCACCGTGGTACGCACGTATATACACCATTATACACTTACCAGATACCTCCTTCAATAAATGATTTGTATTTATTTTATAGTTACTTTTTATTAGACAGATTTATGTTTTATTTTATTATAATGTAATTTATTTACCTACAAGTAGGTTATTATTAGTAATTGCTACACCTCCTGCCACTATATTGCGATATTTCCTAACCATAAGTTGTCTGGAAGAGATCGCTAATAAATGGGATAATCTTATATATAAAATTCTTGTTTCACAATGTTAATTACCATACTCCTCCAAAACAGCTAGACCGATTTTTATGAAATTTTGTGTACATATCGGGTAGGTCTGAGAATAGGTTCTTATCTATTTTTAAACCGCTACGCGAGTGAAACCGCGGGGGACAGCTAGTCTATATATTATGAACATTTCTCCTGTAAGTATATACACATAATACAATGTGTACAATAATAGTAGATTATGCACCCTGCCCGGAACGAAGATCAAGGAAAACAAAATCAATTGATATATTTTTTTTTTTCCGGAGTTTATTTAAGGATTATAATAATCTAGCTACTACCGGAAAAATCAAAATATAAATAAATCGAAAAAGGCCACGATTTTAATCAATGGAGATCAACAAATGGAGTCAGGCTGTGTCCGAATTCGTCCTTTTAGTTTATTTTCAGCACTATTAGCATCAACTCAAAAGCCAAGCATTCACTCGGGACTTTACATAACTCCCTCGCTTCACTCGCGTCTCCCTCGCTACTCGCGGGAGTTACCTCTAGAGTAGGGTTGTCAACCGTCCTGTTTTCCCAGAACATATCCTGCTATTTGAGGTGTCCTGTGGCGTCCTGGATAGTTTTAAGAATCGTCCTGAGTTTTAAATATGCCCTGATAAATGGGTGAATTTCCCGGGACCAAGAATTGCGTGGCATCGATGAAATCGGTACTGAAAATCATAGTTATAATGCTCTAACATTTTTTTTCTGGTTAGGTGAAATAGTAATCTATGTGTAGCACTAAATATTTTATTAAAAATATTAAACCTCGAAATCTTTCAATGCAGTGTTTGTCCACACGTCATCTATTGTGTCGTGATACCTCATTGATAAAAATCTATTGGTTATATTTATTAAAACCTAGTTTTATTTGATACGTGAATAGTTAAAGTATTGTTACGAAATACATTTATTCAAATATTTAAACAATACAATGAATGGTTAATAAAAATTCATTTGTCCCAGAATTACCTTTCATTGCCGGGTCCTAAACATGTTTAAGAATATTGTTTTATCTAACGACTTGCGTCCTCCCTCCTATGCGCTAAACGTTGCATATTAGTGCCGCCTAAGTGACGTGGAAGGATGTACACACGTGCCTGTTTGCGCCGTTTTGGCTCCATAAATTTAAGTATTCCATTTTTATGTTAATGGACATTTTTTCTTTCATCGCCGTGGATAGCTATAATTTTCTATTTTAATAAGTTTGTCCTCTTGATTAAACATTTGATAGATAACTAGTTTTTTTGATATTTAATATTTTTGCCTTGATTTTCATCGCCGTGCTTTCATTACCATGATTCCGTGGCCAAAATTTGCTATGGCAATGAAAAAAAAGACACAACAATGAAAAAAATGTAATTGCCATGCCATATAAAACAATTTAGTTTCATTGCCGTGGCCATGTGTTTCATTTCCGTGACTTGTTTTCATCGCCATGGTATGATTAGGCAAAGAATTTCATTCCCTTGGCACAGTTTTTTCATTGCCGTGGACGCTTGTATCATTGCCGTGGACGCATGTTTAATCGCCGTGACACGTAATTTTTAATCTTGTATATCTCGTTAGTTTTTTTAGTTATCTGTTAGATATTGAACAAGAATTCATACATTATCAAAAACTTTAATAAACGCGAATTGTTTTTTTAATAAAACTTAAGATAAAAAAAATCCACGGAAATTAAGATTTTAATGGACCTGTTGAAATTCACCCAAATAAGGTTAAGTATTTTAAAATTCGCGCGCCACTTTTGCAATCCTTATTACGTCACGGGCAAAGTCTATATCCATGGTTACGGGTCACACAGTTCGCGAGACCAATTTTATAATTATTTGTTAAATCAACCACAGATACTGAAAGGGGTTGAAACAATGTATTATAAGTAAAAAGGTGTAGATAGGTTACCTACATACATTAAATCTTCAAAAACGGCACACTTAAGCACACATAAATAACTAATTAATTAGGTACGAGATGTGCATCCGTTGACGCCGGCAACGTGACTGAGGTCAAGTCTGGCTAATTAGCTTCATTTTAACGTGCCGCATGCTGAGCGCTTACAACTTATACCTTTTTACTTATAATATCATTGGGTTGAAAAGTATAAAAAAATAAGATTATAATATTAGATAGAGAATTGATTAGATGCTAAAGAATTTATGACAAACTAAAGTATTTGTTTTATATTTTACAACTCGTTTTCAACAATTTTTTTAATTTTTTAATGAATGATTGATCAAACTATGATTATTATTACTACCTACTTGAATTTTAATTCACCTATTTTTTATACGTATATTAATTGAAATATTGCTTCTTTGTTAGTGCTGTTTTTAAAACGAATTGTCCTGGTTTTTCCAACATCAAATCCTAGTTTTTGATATTGTGGTTGGCAACCCTACTCTAGAGTCCCTCGTTACGCTCAGGGTCCAATATGCCCTTGATGTAAAAAACTGCTTTATCCTCTTGGTTCATAATCTACTATTATATTCTATATTCTGTATAATTATGTATTCCTTGTTGTACATTCTAAATCTAACGAACTTTTGGTTTATTTGAGGTTGAGGTATTTCTCGTTAATTCACTAAAATGAGTCGTCTCATAGTTAAAGACATGGCACCTCTAGGTACTCTACTTCATTTGAAAATTAAAGATTTATTCCTGAAATGTAAAAATTGCATTTTATTTTAACTTAATTTTATAGGGAACTTTATGTGGCTGCCTAGGCTAGGGTAGTTTTATAATATTTGGACTCCTCACGGGGAACCGGACGAGTCTATATATGGCTTAATTTACTCGTTTGATATTAGCGTATCCAATAAATATAACAGAAAAAAATGCTGTCAAATTGAATGAAGTTACCTTTTCCTTACACGGTAACTCCACCGGACTGCAACTTAGGTAGGTACCTACTGTTGCATGGTGCTATAGCAATACTTAGTCACGGATGTAAAAATATTTTTTACATCCGTGTACTTAGTAGCATGACTGCATCATGCCTGTGGGGCTACCACGTAAGGAAATGGTAATAAATTTCATTGAATTTGGCTCCTATTATCTGGAATTCTATAATATTTAGACTCACGTGGGATACCAGACGAGTCAATGGGGATGATTTAATTGACATTGATATTTGCATGTACCATAAATCTTATATAAGAGACTTCTACAAAAGAAAATCTAACGAAAATAAAATGCGAATTAAAAGGCCCTCAATCCGAAAAAATGTGGCAATATTTCAAAATCTACAAGGGGTAACTAGGTACTTATCACCTTAAGTCTATGGTTTACACTGTGCAGCATTTGCAGGTGCTTATTGCACCACGCGCGTTGCACATCTTCTCCGATAAAAAAACTGATCATCATTCATTCTCTTTCATACATTTCGTAGATAGTATTTACCGACCTACCTAACAATTTGTCAGTGAAAGAAAATAAACAAATGAAGCAATAAACTTCCCTCCCTCCCCGATGAGCACTGGCGATCTTACTCACGCGCAGGAACACAACTATAAGTTATTTGGCTGCGATATTCTGTAAGGTAGAGGTACTTCCCCAGTCGAGCTGCTCTTTGAGCGACATAGTCGCTATTTATTTATTTATTTAGTTAGTGCATGGTTTATTTATGCTCCATCTATCTCAGTTGAGTTTAGTTTAGTCACACACAGTCTACATTCATTCTTTTTATTATCCTGTGGCTTACTTTTGAGTACATACAACCAACAACTATAATTACCCAAATAGAAAAATCCAGATAGCTATCTGAATTTTCTTTATTCTGTATTTATCAAGTTATTATTGTATTATTTCATATTTAGGATCATGGTTGAATAACATTATGAATTTACTGGTAGCCCTGCCTGTTTCCGTCAGTGTCAAAACTGTCAAACTAGACAGAACAGACAAGAGTAGAGTGATTTGTTGTTATTGTCATTGTGTAGTACAGGTATAATATAATTGAGCAATTTGTCGTAATTCGTTTATGCATTATATTAGTGTTAATATTTTACACTGTAAGTAGCAGAAAGCACAATAGTTGTCATGCTTCCTCAGCGTCGGTGACAACGAACAATAACAACAAAGGGTAGGTATAACACCGCTACTCTAATTAATGGGTTGTGCAGTGTCGTGCGTCAACCGGACGACAATGTCGTTGTTTGGTAGATATAATACCAGTGACGGTGAGACACGAGCTAAGCTGGAAAGGAAATTATATATTGCAAAGGAATCCCCAGAACCAGAATTCGATCTATCAGAGTGCCAGCTGAGGCACGTACCGTCCGGTACATTTTCCATATGCAAAGTTTATAGAAAAGAGTATTTATATCTGCATTCTAACAGTTTACAATCATTGGAAGAAGGTGGACATCTGTCTGACCTTTATCTCATCAAAGTCCTCAATTTGAGTTGTAATAAATTTTCCCAATTGCCTAATGATATAAGGTTTTGGGTGAATTTGACAGAGTTATATTTACAAGACAATCATATTAAAGTTATTCCTGAAAACATTCAATTCCTGCAATGCTTACAAATTTTGGATATGTCCAAGAACAGGCTTAGAAGTCTTACACCCCTACTGGGTAAGTTAAAGAGTCTGAGAAAATTTAACATAACTGATAATGGAGATTTGAATGAATTATGCCCTGAATTGTGTTTTGCTACAAATATTATAGAGATAAAATTAGATAGCGAACAGTTTATATTCCCTCCATCTGATGTTGCAGCCAGAGGTACAACAGATATTATGAAATTCTTATGCAATACTATGAACATGGAATATATTTCTCCACTACCAATAGATGCTGATGCATTATCTGCACAAAGTCCAAGTTCTGTTCAAGATCCATTTGCTAAGTACAACACTATGACATGGGAGGAGCAAGAAGCTACTGTCATTGAACAAGAAAATAAGATGCACAAAGCAGCCAAAGAACAAAGAGAAAGATTTTTGAGCAAAGTGTTGCAAGAGCAGATGGAATTAGATTCTGAAATAGCTAAAGTGCAGGAAGCTAGAGAATTAGAACGGCAGAGGCTAATGATTGCAATACAGGAAGATGAAAAGGAAATAGAATGTCTAGTGAAAAACTTTATTGAATTTGATTATCTCAAACCTGAAGTTGTACAGCAACAACTTGCTTACGAACAGGCAGAACATGACCGACTGCTTGAAATCACAAGACAAAATTATGATAATGTCAAAAAGTCTGATGTTTTAAAAGCTATGGAAATGCTCATTGAAGAAGATAGTACAATCAAACATTCCAAGAAGCATTATGAGGACTCTTTAAATAACATGAAGCAGAGTGTTCTTATGCAAGATCTGGAGGGGTCTGAAAAGCTTTCAGATTTATTAAAAGCCAAAGACCAATCTCACACAGTACTAGTGGAACAGCTACTGGAAGATCAGGATATTCAAAAAGCCATTGTTGCTTCATTAATTGAGCGAGTTGATGCAAGAAGTTGGAGCTTGAATCAGGAAATATCACTAATTTCCTCACATTTGGCTAAGCTTAGTGTCATTGAACAAGAGAAGAAAAGGTTTAATATTGCTTATAACTATAATGAATTATTACATCAAAGAGTTCATCTTGTGCATTTACTAGATGATCTCTTTTTTCAACAAAATATAAGAAGAAAGCAATTGGTGGAAACTTTAAGAGAAATGGAATGTGATGAAAATAAAACTACAGATTTTTGGTTGAAAAATTATCAGAAGTTAGTAGATTCTGCACCCAGAACTTTATTGAATGTGGGAAAAAGTTTGGATCCAATGTTGGCAAATTATCTTTTGCAAGAAGGGGTTATACACTGCTTGCCCTTTTTGGTAAAATTTTTGTTTTCTGATGAATCAATTATGAAGCTATCAAGAGAGAAGTTAAAACAGAATGGTGTTTCATTGACATCAGACAGAGAAGGTATATTAAGAGCTATTGATTATTATGTAGCTGCCAAAAGTCAGAATCATAATTATGAAGCATCCACATCAGTAGAACCAAGTGCACCTGCAGAACCAAATTGTACAGGAGTTGTGAATGCAAATAATGTAGATGACTCTGCATTAGATTCAGAATGTGTTATTTGTATGGATGCAAGATGTGAGGTAGTGTTTGTACCTTGTGGGCACATGTGTTGCTGTCAGTCGTGTGCTGCTCAAGAAATGGAATGTTGTCCAATGTGTAGGAGTAGCATAGAAAGAAAAATGAAGGTCATGATGGCTTGATCAGCATAGAAACCACAGGTATGCTTTGATTGAAAATGTTTATATATCCATATTAATAGTATAAATGCAAAAGTAATTCTGTTACCTTTTCACATCTTAACTGCTTTGGTATGGACAGGTACATAGGCTACTTTTTTTTTTAATCAGGAATGGGAATGAAACCGTGGGGCCTACTACATAATACCTACTATTATCCTACAACTTGCTTACATTGTGTGTGTGTATGTTTCTTGCCATTTAGCTCCTTAACAACTGAATGGATTTGGCTGAAATTTGGCACATAGATAGATCATATAGGACTTTTTATCTCAGAACAACAGAAGATCCTTTGGTAAGGCGGGCAAAAGCTAGCTAGGCTAGTAATATATACTTAATTTTGATAATTATTTAATGAAGTTGTAAATGGTCTTTGAAAAAAAATGATTATATTTAACATTAATGTATTTTTTCTATATGTTCCAGGGACTCAAGATACTGCAGTCTTTTGGTAGCAGAACAAATCAGGTTATACCTTAGAATAACTAACTACACATAGGTACATACCTAGTTTAAACTCAAAATTACAAATTAAGAATGCTTACATTTTTTATACCTTTGACTGGTGTAAAATACAATAAGCATAACATAAAGCTATTATATTTATGGCTTTTTATATTTTAAAGCAATATAATATTTGATATTGTGATCCAATATTAAAAGCTTTAATTGATACCTAATAATATACGTTAAAAACATTTAAACACACAAGTAAATTAAAACATAAAAATAATTGGAACCATTTTAAAATGGGTGTTGAAATTATTCTGATTATTCAATAAAACTGAATTTTTTTAAATATATTTGTAAATCATTAAATATTCATTATTTTACTTCTATCTTGCTTAATTGTTATTGTAAATTTCACCTAAAGATGTCAACAAATGTTTATTGCATATGAGATATCTTAGGATATTATTATGATTTCTTGAATATTAGAAACATGCACCCCTTTTATGATAGGTACATACGATAATTTCAGATGAAATAATGTTGATTAAATAGTTTTATCAGAAGACTGGATCAGTAGAATACCATAATAGAGGTATGAGAGTAGGTATACATATATAAGTATTGATAAAATTTTATGTGTAATTTAAGATATTGAGATTTTACCTAAGTCATTTAGTTAATAATGTAAAATATCGTGTATGTGTTTGTTGGTATAACCATTGTATAATTCAGTTTTCTTATTAGATAAATAAGTTCATAGGTATGTAAAAAAGCGCCTTTTTGGATCTTTGAAGTCCATATGTTAGTTTAACATAATTATGTATGTATATAAACTTAAGTAAAGAAATTGTCAATCCAAAAGATTGTGCCTTCTAGGTATTTGTTGTTTGTATTCCCTCTTTAAATCGTAGTGTTTTAAGAACTTTTTCGTGTCGGTTTGTGATATAATCGTAAATTCAATTGATTGTTTTTAATTAATTCTAAATGGCACGAAACTCTTGACATACCTACTGTTATTTTGTGAAAACATTTTAATGTCTTGTATGCCATACTTTTAAATAACTCTGGAATTTCTGCTGCGCCACTGCGGAATCAAAGAAAGATCGTGAGTAATTGAGAGATAACTGAGACGAATTGTTTAAAATTAAAAGATTCATGTTTATGGAAAGTTAACGCTTAACGTGTATAAAAATGTATAAAAGATCCCCAAACAAAGATTTCCTGTATCTTTTTAGATTAAAGTTTTTCCTATACTGCCCTGGTTAAATAAAACTCACTAACTGCTATGTGGGAGAAACTTATCATTCGGTATTTTTTGTTTTACAATGGATGCCTTGTTTGACCATAATCTCACAGTGGAATGTATAGTGGCTGAAAGTGGAAACAAAGCATACATCAAGTGAACTGGCTCTCAAGTGCAGGGTTAACTTTTAACTTGGGAGTGGTAGGGTACACGGTACGACCGTGCTATGGTTTCCTCTTGGTCATTGCCTTAAGTTTATATAATCCTTCAAAAGCATATGTTCATTATTGTAAGTAGAGTGTAGGTACGTACTTTACTTTGAGCCAAGTACACTCTTTCGATTTACATAACGGAATAAATAAACTGCTATGAGAAATATTTTATCGCTATCAATTAGGCTGCGTTTCCACCAGACATGCGTAGCGAGGGATGTGTTTTTATCCGCCAATAAGATCGCTCTATTTTCACTCGCTACGCATCGTATATAGCATAGACGTCTTTGTAATTACATTTAATTTAATAGTTCATTTACTATGCTAGTACGTTGGCACATACATTTCAATGGTAGCTCTCACACAACGCAAACTATCAACAACGAGTAAACGACGTTAGTCGTCCGCGCGTTGTCAACGCAACTCTTTTTATAGAGCTTTTTTTTTTCTTGTGTCGTGCTATGTCAGAACATTGGTTGCCTACTTGCGTAGCAGTTATCAAGTTAAGGTTTGAAAAAAGGTACTTGTGGTTTAAGGTGAACGCGCTCATGTCCACGCCGAAAGCAGGGTATTCACTTAGAGGTGTAGTATGTAATGTATCTGATACTGTATCAAGTGAGTACGTAGGCGGGAGCTTTCCGCGAGCCGCTCGTTCGCGGAGCGCAGCGTGCTCGCCGCGACCCACCGAGTGGCGGTTATACTACGAACACAAAGGCGCTCGCAGTGTGCTCGTAGACGGCTCGTAGCTCGATACGCGGTGACCATGGACGAGTCGTACCCACTTGTTGGTTCATACAGTATCAGATACACTACATGCTACACCTCTATACTCTGTCCATCCGTTTATTTTCTTTTTGACTTTTAATAATATCAAAGAATTCTTGACCTTATCACTTTAAAATAAGGTCCATCTATGTAGTTATACAATTAACCATAGAATCAATAGATAAACCTTATTACAGAAAATAATAAGATTCATATTTCTTTGATATTTTAAACGTCAAAAAGAAAATAAACGGATGGTCAGAGTATAAGTGAGTACCCTGCTGAAGGAGTCGAAATTTCTTATGGCTTCGCGACAAGTGCTCGTTTACCTTTATTGCGGCTGCGTTAACGTAGTCCCATGTTAGACGTAGCTTACTGCCATACTCAGATACTTCAAAAAAAAAAAAAAAAATGGCGTCTCTGAGTGCGGTCGTTAGTATTTCTTTACCCTCTACGCTAATTTCACCTTGACAATAAATTATAGATAGATACTATTTGTCTGCTATGATTCGGCCTGTCTTTTTAGGCCATGATTGAAAGTACACACGTTATGGATTTCACTTTTTTTTTTAAATTAGATGTACTTAGGTACTAATTTTTGCATTACATATAGGAGCTTTAACTTTTACAATGAAATGTTAAATTTATCGACCGAATTTCAACAACCATGCGTAATTTATTGCAAAGTATAGTAGTTATACTTACAATACAAACGGGTATGGTTTGTCTGCATTCAAATAAATATTGGTAATAAAATATATAAGTTTTAAATAAATGGTAAATAGAAAACATTGCAAATTATTTACCTACACACCAATGTAAAAATATTATAAACAGGTATAATTTATTGAATTAAAAAAATTGTTTTACTTAGGTACTTTGAGTAAATGAAAAGCATATCATTATTATTGCAGTGTGTAAATTAATCGTTTAGTCAAAATAGCATTTATCATACAATTTATAATAATACCACATATACTGTATAATTCGATATGTTTGTATATATCTATAAATTAATTAAATAGTCATGTTATCATCTTGCCCTAAAGAAATATTTCTTAAATTAAAAAAGTTGATATTATTTTATAAGTTTTCTACTGCCTTAGAACATGTATAATTAAAAGTAGGGAAGCGAACACGTGATCCAAAAGATGATCAGGCAAGTCAGATCAAGTATCGATCCTTTTCACTCTGTGTCTTTGCATAATCTGTGGAATAAATATATTCGAGATGGACACGAGCTTTGGCATTGAGGAGTAAGAAGGAAGATAATCTGTAGTAATATGTAGAAAGTCATGTCGGACGGTCATGTTGAATGTGGTCTTCTGACCAATGTTTTGCATCGACAAATGGTAATTTAAAGTTTTTTGAATTATAAAACTACTAAACGTATTTTAAGTAACCTTATTATTATTAACTAATATTATATGTATCTACACTAATAATTAAAATAGGTATTTTTTATGTATGTATCTCTGGAAGTACTGAACCGAATAATAAAATCTGTCACTAATAAAAAGCAACATCCTGAGTAGTATACTTACCTACGCTATTTTTATCCCGGGAATGCGAGAAAAATACCGCGGGAGAGAGCTGGTGACACATAAAGATATTATTTTATGACGTTATTTTACACTCCAACGTGATTTTAAGTTGAAAATAATAGATATAATTACAATGATATGGTAGTTTTAAACAAAAAAACATGGAATAAAACTGACGCGGTCTCATTATGTGGTAAATCCCGGCTTTTAATTCCGTGTATTTTTTTTATATCTGACGTTAGATAGTGATGCATTTATTTAAAACCTCGGTTTTACTAGAATTGCATCTCACATTTTTTTTAATAAAAGGAATAGCGATCGATTCCACTAGTGAAATTTCAGAAATATTGTATAATAGTAGATTATTAACCAAGGGAAAGCAGTGTCTTCTGTCGCGGGTGACGATTTAAATCGCGAGCGTAACGAAGGACTCGAGGTTTACTCCCGAGCGTAGCGAGGGTGTTAAAAACTTAAATCACGAGCGAAGCGAGGGATTTAAGACGAGTCCTGAGTGTAGCGAGGGATTTAAGTTCACCCAAGACTAAGACAGCTTTATCACCTAGGAAAATACTCTACTTTTCGTACCATTTGCGAAAAAATTAACACAATAATAATATGAGATAAGCATTTATTAAAAATAATGACAATTAAAAGTAAAAGTTAACATTCGAAACATTGGTCCTCATACGGCCTCGTCGGTTTTCGTAATTTTATTTAATAATCATAACTACATAATAAATAAAATAAATGCGTATTCCTTTTTCAAAAAGATGTGTAATGCTTTATATACAAACTCAATGGTGTAAACACCATTCTACTACATCTGTAGTTCAGTATAAATTTTGGTAAGTATTCCAAATTTAAATCACATTCTCCCCCTAGAGGATGAATGAAATTCAGTACAATTATCTTTCCCTGTTTTTAACAGATTAAAAATGACTATTGTTATGTTCGCTTTTTGTGGCATAGAATGTCACTTTTTTGAGCAAGTGGTACGAAAAATATATTACGTCTTCGTGGTTATTTTTTTTAACTGCACGGAAACTCAACATATTGAGAAATATTTCACCATTGTCTAAATTATCCGTGTTTCTGCCACCGCCCGCACCTACATAGGTGTAGCCGGCTAGAACTAGGTGTACCCGTACTTCGGCTTTTAGCCGTAACATAGTAACATATTATTATACCTACATACATTGAATATTCCTGTATATTTTAAACACACCTTTGATTGTTGTAATACACCTGTTTTATTAAAAAAATCTTTAATAATTAATTTACATTCTCTCGTGCTGTTAACAAAGCTTTCTGCCAAGTACCAACTAGAAAATATTAGTATCTCTATCCTTTAAAAGTTGGTAAGTTAATTGAATTTCGAAATTATTTTTGGGTAAATTTTCTTTGTTTTAATTAAAAACGTAATTAACGTAATTAAGTAACTGATGTATATTAAACATCTATGCGAAGCTTAACAAACTTACAAAATGTCATGAAAGCAATACGAGTTTATACCTATTATCTATTTTATAATAATGACTCCTTGAAAATACTTGCTTCAATGATTTATGTGATATTGATGTTTAACGTTGTACGTGTGAGCTGCAAAATATTTTAGATTGTTAATATTTATTAAAAAAAATACACAATTATAGCACATTTGATAGTTTCATTATGTAAATCCATACTTGTAATGAAATGAAGCCCTGAAAGTAGTTTAATAATCGGCTACTAAGTCGATTTCAGACACTAAAAAATTACTTTTATGTACATAAATATTGTTTAGTTAGGAAATTAGTTATGCTAATTTTGGGCGAATAGTAAATAATCTAATAAACTTTGTATTTCCTGGAATAAGTTCATTTTCGAAGGGGTGTCTGTAATTTACATCGTTTTAATTTAGGTATATTAGAATAAAAAAAATACCCATATTAAAACTTAAATCGACTCGGTAACCAATTCTTAACAAACTATATTCAGTGTGTGCATTTAATAATGTTACTGTTGTAGTTATAATCGTAAAAGATTATCAAGGGTTTTAAATAGGTACTCTGCTATCTATGGCATCAAAGATTATATCTAGATAGAGGGTATATGTCTGTTGGAATTATACATAGAGTTTATTATCAGTAAGTAGGTGGGTATCCTAAGGTACTTAGGTGTCACTATTCGATTTATCAGTGAACGCGGAATGCTAGCCATTTGTTACACGTGATGCGAGCTATGATAATGGAGTTTACACGCAAACAGCAATTACGAGAAAGCCTTTCATGTCAACCCTCATTCCGTTTAGAAACATGAAGGCAATTTTCTAATAAAGGTAAAGGGCTGTTTCTAAATATTTGGTGAGAAATGTTAACCACCTTTACTTCCACGCCATTGAATTGTGAAAAGAATTTCGCAGAATAAGATCCTGTAATTTATTTGAGTGTAGGTACCTATCTACACGTGGGTGTACCTACCCATGGTACATTTAGCGTGTTGGGAATTTTATAATATGGGAAAGTAGGGAAAACCTACCATTTTTATGTTTAAGTTTATTACGGCTCCTGGTTAATTATTATGTAGCTATATTGTGTGTGATGGATGTTTCTATTGCCTAAAAATGTAATCATCAGTAGGTTAAGTTCGATTAGGACCTAACTAAATGAAATCTAATTGCAGTTCGGAAATAGCGTACATGTAGCAAGGTTTCTCGTTTGCTAATCAAATTTGTATGTTGTAGGTGTTGTTTCTGAACCTAACGTTTATTACTAGATAATTAATGTGTGTTTCAATAAGGTTAGGTACTTGGTTGGTACCATGTTACCTTCTACCATATCACCTACTATATAGATTGTGGAACCACAAATTCTACTTTAAAATATTCAAGCGTTTCCGAACGTCGCCGAAAAACCTTTTGCTTACGTCAATATTTTCTATTTGCTGGGAATTTTTCTCACGGAAAGGTCTGAATGCGGCTCTCTTAGTGTAACTGCCGAGTCAACAGAGGTAAAATAAATAATGGCAACATTTTTATTCAGATCGTGTTCTGCTGAGGGCGACAACAACGCACGTCGGTTAAGAGCACTCAGGTGAGTTTATCTACCTACTTCGATATTTCAAATAACTATGCTTTTTAGGATTCCATACCTATATGATAAAAGGAAACTCGTATGGTATAACTTTGGTATCTATCCCATTGTGTAAATATAAATTTCTATGACCTTTGTGACTTTCTTATTGGGTAGGTACAATGAGTGTTTCGTGTAGGGTTTTTCAAAGTTGAAGGCTTAAATGGCTCTAGCTAGAGAATTATCTGCAATTGCTTAATTATTTAATTCCCAAATTTTCTGTCGGGATGATTGTGTGTTGTTTTTAGCAAAATATTACGATTTAATTTGTTTAATTTTTTTTAGAAAGGAATATACAAAATGCCTACAATGCCTACACGTAGTGTCTATACACTATTGACTTTTAATTACTTACTAGCGTTTTTTGTTTATTTCTTGTGTTAATTTTATAGATAAGTAGGTACTTAGGTAATAGATAATAATAATTCTTGTAAGGGTCTACTGTTCCACATAATAATATAGTATCTAATAAATGAAAAGTTAAGATGTAAACAGTGTACAAGCACTTCTCCTACGTCGTAGTTTTGTCTTCCTGTTTAAAATAAAAAGATTTGAAAACATCTAAATCGTTTATCGTATCAAATAGCTGCCAGTGATAACATACACCCCGACGAGCAATTCGATCGTAAAGTCTATGTAACTGTGTAGACTATCTACTAGTAGAAGTTAACCTATCTCCGCAGTATGTACCATTAACCTTAAATTTCACCTTTTTTAATTTTTCGGAATTTTCCCTTTACTTGTGCTGTAAGACCTAAAAATAGAAAGGAGGTAACTGTCTTCAGTTACCTCCTTTCTATCAGTTTTAGTTACTCTTGTAATAAAAAAGAAACCAGCAATTTTTTGAATTATTTTCTGACTGTCTGTCTGCTTGTTCACGCACATCTCCGGAACTACTGAACGGATTTTCATGTAGTTGTCACAGGTAGACAGAGCAGAATATAGGCTTTGTTTGTTGCAAAAAAAAGTTATCGTCATTTAAAGATTTCTCTACTTGGTAAGTAACGGGAAAAATGTTATAGTTTTATAAATTCTGCGCGAACGAAGCCGCGGGCGAATAGATAGTAGAAAATATGATGATGAGATTATTAAGGTACAATCTCGCTACAATGCTTTTACAAAACATATCTCAGATGTGCCAGTTATATAAATGTCAATCACTCCGTCGGATATGTAAACAACCGAGTACCCACCGAGGAAATTGAATCGAAGGAGCTTACGTATCAATATCAGTAATGAAACTGGAACCGGAAGCGCCGTTGTTCCGCCCGGCGCACCACGAGATGTTTATGCTTCTTGTGATATTTTGTGGATGTAAACCTTATTTAAAGGCGCCATGCTTGTATATTTTTTATTAAGTTAACATAGAAAATAGGACCTTACCTATTAGTGTTTTAGTCTCCGCGGTAACAATGCATCATAGTTTTATATTGAACATTTCAGTCCTCTGATAAGCAAACTTCAGCCTCATGAATATGAAAGAGCTCGGTCTTTAATCCCATGCCCTTCGCGTGGTATTTTGATAAAGTCAACAGCACCTATATCTAAGACTTTCGGACACGATATATTGCGCCCAACTAAGCCGGGACTCGTCTCGGACCTACGAGTACCTATATAGTCTGTAGCCTGGGCGTTGAGAATTATTACTTTGGGTTCAAACTAATATATACTTTAACCCGTTGAGTTAAGTTCGACGAGTGTTATCTGTGTAACTTGTGTTCCAACTTTCGAGGTTAATGGATAGAAATATAATATTTACCTATATAATAATGTACCTACACTTGGTATTTCATTTTTAGCTTGGAAATATTTTTATCACACTTTACGACGACAATAAGAAAAGTAAGTTGGTAGGTATGTTGAATTGCAGTTTACTTTATCGCCTCTTTGAAGATTTTCCTCCTCGTACCTACATACAAAGAACAAACTCAAGTTTCAGATAAATTGTAAAGTTTAATATACGACTTAAAAGTAATTAGCTAAAGAGAAGTAAACAATTATACGAATAACATTGAGCTTTTAATTGTTCCGAACTTTGAACGGAATTTATTGGGTAACTTGGAAAATGTATCTAATTTTTTATATTATTATATAGGATTAGTTTGTGTTTCATCACGATCGCACTTTCGTAAGTGATGATGTGGCCTAAGGTGGTAAGGACACAAAGCCTAGGAGGGTTGACGGAGAAGTTAACTCTCGAGTGCAGCTACCGGAAGATATCGGTAGGTGTTTGGCGATAGAATATCAATTTGATTGTGGTATCCAGCCAGGCGGGGCATACAATGTTTTTTTTTTTACAAAATTGCTGGTTTCCTATTCATGAGTGAGATCTAATTAGACCGTAACTGTAGGTACCAAGATAGTCCACTTTCAAATATATTTAAATCATCAATATCCATGCTAACATTGTGGTGCAAGTCATGAACAGGTCGTGCTAGGGTCTACTATAAATAAAACTCGCATCAACGTAACGGTCAATTTGCATACCATCCTTATTCAGTAATTGCCGGGCAGATGAATCAAATAGCAATCGTATTTGAATATATTTGGGCTTAGCCGACTGAAGATTACCTCTCGGTTCCTATATATAGTCGATTTGCATGCAAATGAGGCTTGTTAATTCCGCAACAGAGTCTAATAGAGAATATGCTCTCTCTCTGTTTTATTCAAAATGGGTCAACCTAACTGGAATGTTGGTACCTTCATTTTAGTGTAGTTTTGTATCGGTTGACAATTTCAACTGATACCTACCATTTTAAAATTAAATAATGTTGTCCAGTGCTGCAATTTGAAAATATCATCGTTACGAGTAACTACTGTGAGATGTATCATTCTTTCACAAGCTATTTTAAATGGAGTCACGATCCAGGCGCAATAGGACGATCAGGAACGAAACGATTTAAGTCCCTTAAACGAATGCGGATTGTTCATAAAGTTGAGTTATTTATAGAAAAGTAATTTCTTGAGGAAATTGAAAAAAACAAAATCCCCTCCATGGAGTCGAAAGTCACGTACAAATTATAATACCGTATTTTTCCTGCGAAAATTAATTTTGAACAATACCTTTTTTTAAATATCAATTTAAAATAAGTTACGGAAAATTCCTGATTGGTTTTAATATGCCATGAAGTAATGTGATGTGCATCTAAAAATACTATACGAATACAGGAGTACTTAAGTACTTTCTTATTATATTTTTTTTAGAAAAGAGCTAAAAGCTTTGGTCGTTATTCTGCGTACCTACTTTAATTTCTCATAAGGAGTGGTAAATATAAAATATTACTCGCATTTCTTGGCACTTATTTAGTGTTGAAATGAGATGAGACTTTTGCATTTTTGGCACACTTGTACTTTTTAACATTATGCAGACATCACAGTGTTGATATCTATCTACTGTACCACAGTATTTTTATCTGAAACAAGTCTTTTTTATTTATATATATGGTAAAATTATAATAATGTTGCTATACTTAGCAGTGTAATGTATTTTATACGATGTATATGGGTCACGTGAGTAAGTCACTTCGGGAACATGTTTTAGTTGTCAACCACCTTACAACCCTACGTAACAGCTTCGAACTTTCATAGGATTAGTTCCGTGGGTTATTACCAAGTTTATTTAACATTAATAGCCTAGGACAGAGGGTCGCAGTTGCTAAACTGCGTATTCGATTTAGCCTAATTAATTGTTTTTTATCTGGTTTCCATATACAGTAGTAAAGTAGTGAAGCTTTGCTTAGTTTGGGATCAGATGGCCGTAATAAGAATATTATTTTATTCCATAGACAGGAGCTCACATTGTGCTTTACATTTAGTGCTATTATCATCTTGGTTGTTTGTCAACTTTAGGTAATCTAAACACTTCTATACCTAACTATGTATATCGCTAGAAAAAAAAATTACTTTCCCTTTGCAATAATAAAACGAGTTGTTAACGTAGTTAAATCTGGTTAATCTATCCAATCACAGAGCTGCCCGACGTTCGTTAGTATTATTAGAAGTCTGGCAACATTCTAAAGGTTTTACCGACTATAGTCAGTCATTAGAGCCTCGTTAGTTAATTAGTAGAGTTTCAGGTGCAGGTGTTGTTAGCATTTGAGACTATAAAGCTTTGGTCGCACAATTAATTATGTCGGTAATACGAACGGTGTACGCATTTATCAAATGGGTGAATTATTTTCACCGAGTTAAAGAACTCTGTTACTCTATGGTTGGATGCTTGGGATGCGCAATAATTTATTGAACCGACATAAAATAATATGCATACCTATATCTAAGTACTTATTGATGGAAATCCAATGGGGTGGATTATGTATCTCTAGTTACTCTCTATCTGAATAGTATGAAACAAAGTCGCTATCTGCATATGTCTGTTTGTTTGTCCGCTTAGAGCTCTTCTAAACTATTCATTGGATTTTGATGCGGTTTTCATTATAAATTTAGAAAATTTATTTTCATTCTTCGGATGATTTATACATTATTATCATATTTAATAATAGTGAAAATACACTTACTAGTGTCTACTTGTGATTTTTACAAGATTTTATATCTTGCTTCGTTAATCGATACACATAAAACAAATCATAAATTCGAATGCAGAACAGAACGACCAACAGTCGGGACCCATTCAAATTTTACCAATCAAATTTTTCCAGGGGTTCCGACTGTGATCATTATGTGTGTATCGATTATAAAACTATTTCAATGGTGCAGTTATTCAGTATTACTTACAGAATTCTGAACTACTGGGTTTGTTTCTTTCTTTTTAGTTTTTAAGCAGTCGGGTTTTCTATTTTTTTTTTTCACTTTTTCGTTATATAATAATCAATTTATATTATTAATATTTTACATTAATGCCCGCGTAATAAGGGCACAATAACGAAATACTAAAGTATATTGTATAAATTAGGGTACCTGTTATAAGTAGGAAAATTTGTGATAATGGAAGCTTTAAATTGTTATATACCCTAAACTGTTATATAAAATGAAACATGATGCCTTTCATAATTTTTCCTAACCTAAATATGTTTTTAAATACCTATTCAACGATACCCCACTTGCAATAGTTCGTTTTGACAATATGGCGTCTGGTTGTCGCTGTGGTGAATTTTGATTACTGTGTCTTTAGTGACACTCGCAAGGTAAAGAACAAAAACAAAATTGATTGACGTAAGAATCATCAAAATCGGCCTACGCGTTTGGTCTTTAGAACGCTACATAGGAACAAACATAACATAGACTGATAGACACATAACACGCCTGTGCATGTACAAACAAAATAGACGAATAAAGTGACCAAGGATGGGATACTTACTTCTGTAGCTTTGTTATGTATAAATGAAATATTATTTTTAACTTCTTATTTTTACTGTTTATAAAAAATTAAATCTTCCTTTGTAACGATTTTATACAATAAAAACTAAGTGATCGAAAAATTTTAGAAAGGACGTGTGCGAAACCGGGGCGTGTTGCTGGTAAGGTAATGTAATGTAACTTCTATCTGGTATCTAAGTATTGGAATGTGTAAATATTTTGTGTATGAATGTTGTTAGTTTTTTATTGCAGCTATGTCCAAAGCAATCGGGATATTGCTTCTCTTTGATGTTGCCTCCAATTACTAACGGTTGGATATGAAACAGATTTTTTCATTTCAAATTCAGAGTGCACTTCGATGCAAGTCCTAATGCTCTACCTACCTGGGGTAAAATATCCTACGTTTGTTTATTACAATTTCTACTTCTTGATATGAATAAGTATATGATATTAGAATTCATAAGCTAGCTATGCCTGTGACCGAATTACCTATAGAGCGTATTCAACTACACCTTAAACGTGAGTCAAAAAAAAACATAATACTACGCAGCGCGCCGTCGGTCTGACTATTTTTTCAACTGTAATAGTTATATATGTATATATATATATATATATAGCCAGATTTTAACAGAATATACATGTTATTTTGGGCTTTATCATGACAAATGAGATGAATAGGGCAAATAGACGATTCATTTATTGCTTCAATTTGATTGTATGCAATAGGCAAGAAACTTGCACCGTGTAAATGGGCCTTCATAATAACTACTTAATGGAAGTTCAGATATTCGGTAGCTAACTGTATTAGTATTATACTTAGGTAGTTGATATCACACTATCTTACTTCTTACTTAATTATTTAATATTAATAATATTATATTATATATTATACATATTATATAATATATATTATATCCTTACTAATATTGTAAACGCCAAAGTTTGTATGTATGGATGTTTGTTACTGTTTCACGCCAGAACGGCTGAACGGATCTGGATGAAATTTGGCACAGAGATAGATTTTAGTCTGGAATAGCACATAGGTTACTTTTTATCCCGGGAAAACAGAAGAACCCTCAGGACCGCCGGTGAAACCGCGGGGCGGAAGCTAGTAATGAAATAAATAAAAACGTTAGGTTTCAGTTTATAAAACACGTTGATGTGGAATGTATTGTGAAAATTTAACTCATTTTCATATTAAAATGTAAGAAATAGATTTTTTTATTTTACTTACATCCTACTATCTTATCCATCTCATCCTATCCTATTCTATGAAACTAATGATATTATAAAATATAATGTTTGTTCTGTATATTATTGCAAATGTTTGTTACTCTTTTGTCCATTATGCTATTGCTATTGTGTAATATTGTTTGTACATAATTAGTATAAATACAAACTATTACCTACAAAAGGGTAATACAAAATATCAATATTAATCGGGTACTACGCTAAAAAGGTTACTTTACCAATGTTATCCCTTACAAGCAGTATCATCAACTTAATTTTAATTGAAATTTCCTTCAAGTAAAATGATCCTCCGTTTCAAATCTTCTAAACCAAATTAAATGGGTAGGAAATTAAGGGTTTAAATGTGAGGAATTAATAATTTTCTTAGCAAATTGATTATAATTTGTTACCTACGCTTTTCAGTCGGTATATACTTAGCAATAAGGTAAGTATATGTATACGATTATTACTCAAGCAAATGTCATGTGATATTTATTGGTGCTTTGCTAAAGGTTTTACTTGAAATAATGACACATGTACCACCCTGAATAATGAATATAAAATTTTATTATTTTATAAATTCAGGGGTAGGTATGAGTTACAAAATGTACGGTTCAAGCCGCGGGTCATTTGTTTCCAGATAAATTACGAGTCAAGTTTATTTATAGGTTAGTTAGCGACCACTTTACTGGGTCAGTTACGCGCTACAACTTTTGGGTCATGCATGTTTTTGAAAACTCTAACTCTGGATCACGAAATGTTACATTTAAACTTGTATTATTTTACCTTACGTTTTGAGATAATTAATTTGTACTTTAGTAAGTTTTATTAGTATTTAGGTGACAAGTAAACATATAACAGTTAGGTGAATCTTTTGGTTATCACATAATAGCTTTTGTTGTGTCTGATGCGGTCCCGCGTTCCAGCGAGATCTAAAGGAGGTACCTAACTTTTAGATCTAGAGTTAATCGTAGTAAGTATAATTTAAAATTTGTATCATCGACAGTAGAATAAATCTTTTGGAATGTCTACATTGTACTATAATAGGCACCTACATTTTTTTTTATACAAACATTGTCGGCAAACAAGCATACGGCCCGCCTGATGGTAAGTGGTTACCGTAGCCTAAGAACGCTTGCCACACCATGGGTATCACTCACGCGTTGCCGACTCTTCCCTCTCCCCAATGAGCTCTGGAAACCTTACTCAAGCGTAGGAACACAACTATAAGCTATTTGGCTGCAGTATTCTGTAAGGTGGAGAAACTTCCCCAGTCGAGCTGCTCTTTGAGCGACATATCGCTATGCTCTACCTCTCTGCAATCCAGACACCACACAATAAATCTATACAAATAATATATAGGACACGTGTATGAATGACCTAAATAATAAACTATTATTTAGGTAGGTAGCACGTTTATGTTTCCCATCACGACACCAAATAACGTTGATTCACCAAGCAAGAACATAGAGTCTCATAAGCAGTAAACATTCTTGAAGGATATATATATACAATATATCGATTTATTCTGAGGTGATATAATATTTTTCTAGTCAATTGCGTCGGAATACCGTGGAGCCTTTGAGGTTAAGTTACTTTGATCGTGTTCTCGTCCGTCGTTACATTTTATGAAGGCACCTAACCGATAATAAAGTATTTGACGTTCCAATGTCCATTTCTATATTGTACCTATTCGTTGACTTTTCACCCGGCATTTGCCGCGGTATTTTGAGTGAGTGATAAATGCTTTTTACCGAGCTCCATTTTCTAAAAATAGAAAGAATAAAAGAAATAATATTTATATCGACAGATGAAAATATAGATATATAGAGATATATACATCATTAAAGTAGCTGATCGATCAACGCTAGGAAAACCATGAAAGGATTTAGTTCACGATGAACTCTGAAACTACTTATCCGATCTTAAGGTATATTTTTTTTCAAAATGTGTGATTTGCTCCAACTTAAAAGATAAAATAGTTTTTATCCCGATTTTTTTTTTTTTTTATATCGGGAACGCGGTTGAAACTACGGAGAACAGCTAGTTTAATATAAAATAGTGATCGAACGAAAAACGTTTCCTATTAATTTAATTACTCAAATAATGTAATGCTAGTTTTTTTTTTCAACAACGTAAGACATATCCAACAATAAATAATAAATCTCACAGCTTTATAGAACTCTAGGGACAAACAGGGCTTTGAACGAGAGATGCCCAAATTTATGTGGACGCATGGCTGTCCTAATTTAGGGACATCCAATATATTGGTGAGTTAGGTCATTCCCACGTGACTTAACAGTTATTGTTTATTATTTATAGATTGTAGGTTTGTTTAAGACTGTTTAATAAAGGGTTAGTTCAAATTGCTTAGCTAGGGTTGAAATTACTCATTAACACAAACATCTTTCATTATGGGATCAGCTTCACAACCGCAAAGGCAAGTTGAAATTAGGTTCTCGTCAATACAAACAATTCACTATGGGACCAACTCTGAAAGTGCAAAAAAAAAACAGATTTTCATACTTTTTGGTTGAGCAAAACTCTAAGCTTGCTTTCAGAGTTATTTGAGCTAAACAATTTGCAATCACTTCGACTACTACACTATTGACACATGCAAGGCTATTATGAACTTAGCTAAACATTTAAACTTGAAAGTATTCATTAATATAAACAACTTTCACCGGCTGTAAAAATAACCCTTTGTAGGGAACTACTAACAAACGGAATAAAGTACCTGTACCTAACTATAACAGTTTCCTTTAGTTAGACTATTACAAACGTGACGTGCATAATGCTATCTCGTTTCCCGTCTAATATATTTCTAATAACATGATAAATATTCCATTTGCAAATCGGAAAAGCTAAAGTTTTTGTTCAGCACAAAGGAACATAAATTTCTTTATGTTATTGACAAATAAAGATCGATATGTAATTGGGGTCTTATAGTGATTTACCCTCTAGTATTTTCATTATTTATTTGGAGTGTTTCAAATTTTAAAGAAAAACTTAAAATATCGTTGTAGGTACATAATGTAACACATTAGGCACATCTTCTTATTGAATATTAATGTTGTGATTTATTATAAAATACTATTACAAACACATACATCCCTAATTTCAGTAGGTTATTAAGTAGCTTACGATTAATTTGGGAATCTAAGCATATAATTATTGCTTTAATCTCCAAATAAGATAGATCAACGTTTAGACGCCAACAATTCACCGGCAGTATGGAAGTAATCCATTTAATTAGTTGGGGATTAGTCGATGGACGGATTACACGAGTTAGTGCAGATAGTTTCAGGTTTACTGAGAAACAACAACTTTACTCCGCAGTCTGCTATTATTATTTTATTCAGTCAATAGCGAAATTTCGATAAGAATTTGAAATCCACTTTATCCGCAGACTGTTATATTTAGTTATATATTAGGAAAGTTTATTAAACATATTCAAAGAATGGACATGAATTGCAAGACTCAAATTATGATAATAATAATGTTTATTAGCTTATACCTATTAATGTTAATTTATACCTATAAATTATATCGTATGTTGAACGTAATATACTCTATCTATAGGTACCTCATCTTATATTGATACTCATGTCAAGCAGGCGTAAATGTTTTATGAAAGTAAATTGCAAAGGCTGTTGGACATCAAATGATTTTCTCTTACATTAAATTACACATCAATTGAAAGGGCTCGCTCGAGTTGCTTGATAAGATTTCTTGTTTGCCTCGACCGAGACATGAGGTAAAAATATTGTTATTGACTTTATAAGCTTAGATGTTATTTCGCTTATAATGTTCAGTTTTTGAGGGATTGTTTATTTTATTTAGTTCCATCACTCTGTGTTAATGTTTGTGTGGATGATTGAACTAGCATTGGACACAGATGTATATGATTAAACATACACACATTATACATAGGTACACATACACACATTATACATAGGTACACATAACAAACATTATACATAGGTACACATAACAAACACAAAAAATATGATTACTTTAGGTAAAATTTACTATTTTAATAGTATGAAATAGTTAAAATATGCAGATAAAATAAATCATAATCATGTATGGGCACAACTCTTGTACTAGTTACGAAGCTACGGGTTTTACGTAGCCGCCGTAGCCGCAAATTCGATGGCTGACCAATCTCAACTTCTATATGTTTTACAATTTGTTTGAAAATGTTATGTCATTGATTGTTCTGCATTTGTTTTCTGAGTGCGATTCGGTGTAAGATGATACATCGGCGAAGTGACTTGATACCACCATGATTATGTACATCAATGTTTTTTTGTTTTTACTAGCATCCACCCCGCGATCCTCAAATATTAAGTTTTCTGAAATTTCCCAATTTTCTGTGCAATTGTTTTTAATTTTTCATTTCGTAAGAACCTTAAAAAAAAAGATGAATGAAATAGAAGTGTAAACTTCTTTTAGCGCGGTACGCATATTTTTAGATGAGGTAAAACCTCTGGACTCGCGACTCCGCTATGAGACGCGACACCGTTTTGATGAGACGCAGTTTGACGTTTAGTTTCTTTTTAGATGAGGTAAAATCTCTGCGACACCGTTACGAGCGAGACGCAGTTTGACGTTTAGTTTCTTTATTATTATTACTTTTTTCTCCCATTAAAATAATTGCAGCCAGTAATGTCTCTAGTCGCTGGCAGTAGTTTTGGCGCCATAACAAAACAAACTCACTCAGAAAAAAAAAATTATAGATTGTAATAATATTAATGATAATGATGATGATACAAGAGCTCAATCTCAATCTCTCAAAAAAAAAAAGTTTTGACTTTTGTCGGCACTCCCGGAGTGCATTTTTTTTTTATATATCTACTAGCTGTTCCCCGCGGTTTCACCCACGTTCCCGGTGTAATTTTTTTTCATACAAACCTTCTCCTTACAATAACAAACACATAAAAGAAAGATTTATCCAATTTGGTGCAGTCGTTCGGAAGTTATGCGCGTACAAACATTTCGGCGATCCATTTTAATTTATATGGATTTTATATATGTAGATATAATAGATAATAGATTAATCTGAGGTTTGTCTGGTTATGTAACATTGGACGTAGGAAAGCCGTAAGATGTTAATGGTACCAAGTTAGAGGTTGAAACATTTACTATAAGGAAGTTCGACTGCCGTCTTGTAAAGTTCCTTCAATGCGTACGTATGTTGTTTCATATTAAAATCAATATAATCGATTTATTATCTTTTTTTATCTATTCCCTATTGGTACATAAAACGAATCATTTAGCTATTATTTGTTACAATTAATATTCATTATTACGCATCTTTAGATAAAGAGGATAAGTAATTTAACTTTCATAAAACGAAGCGCGAGCGAAGAGCACAAACGTTTCGAGATCTTAGATGGTTTCAAAGAGATTTTGAGAGATGTCGGGTAATTGATATCAATTAGGGTTGCGCTGGTGGCGGGCTGCCGCAGGCTCGATCACAATAGACTAGCTTGGCCAAGAAATACCCCCCGGGAACTCATCTCTACCACTCGTCGAGATCGTCCTTCTGATAAATTGTTTTTGGCGAACTTCGTTAATTCTACACCCGGCTGTTATCATTCTGCGTAAATACAAGATCTGTAAAATATTTTCATTCTTAATTTTTCTATTAATAGCAAATTTATTTATAACGAGACTTATGGTTTTCGTTATTGTTATTTAAAATTAGCCAATCCCGGGATTGATTTATAAAAAAAACACTATTATTGCATCATCTCATAGTGCTTATAAGGACCAAATTCTGCAAATTTTGCAATAATCCCGTATTAATTGATCATCGTAGAGTTTAATCATCATTATCGATGCTCTGCGAGGAATAGTTTTTTTTATCTAAGTAGGTATACTTTTTAGTTTTTATCAAAATCGGCCCCGAGACTATGGAGCATTTTTCCTTATTCCCTATTCTTTTGGATTTGGCTATTCATGCCCACTTGAAACCATCAACTCTATATATATATATCTTGATTAAAGTGTGCCTTATATACAATACATAAGGCGTGGTAAATTCCTGGATCAGTTAGAATAATAGACTAGGAGCGATAGTACCTAAAGTATCTGTATATATTATATAAAATGGTAAACTGACTGACTGTTGATATATTAACGCACAGCCCAAACCACTGGTCCTAGAGGCTTGAATTTTAGCACATAGATACCTTATATAGTGTAGGCATTCACCTAGGAAGGATTTTTGGAAATTCAACCTTTAAGGGGGTAAAATAGTGGTACGCGCGTGAAACCGCGAGGCATAAGGCCTCGCGGTTCAACCGAGTTTATTAATAAAATATGCATTGCCAACTTTTATTTAGATATATAAATAGCTATATATAAATAACTAGCTTAACCCGCAGCTCGTCAATAGTGACTAAACAAACAAAACTATTCACAAACAGAAGAGAAAATGGTACCAAACTACTTTGTCTTTGCCTATTTATATAATATAGATAATATCTCCATAACTTTTAAGGAAAAGTAATTTGCACCATAATCATAATTTTTGTAAAAAGCACGTTTAGAGAGATCATGTTTCGTCGAAGGGAACTTAAAGTATGGAAGGGCCGGCAGCTCTCGTGAATATGGAGTGGTAGTTACGGAGTTTTAACGACTGAGGACTTAACGGCTCCAGAGAGTACTGCCTCATGTAATCTGGGGGAAAGTTTGTAAATGTTCCTTTAACATTTTACTGCACTTCTAACGTAAGAGTTGCAGCACGCTCGTTATTGGCAAGGTTAGTTTTTTAAGAACTCTTCATTTCCGAGATGTTTTTTAATTCAAGTAAGTGCAAATACCTACAAAGCCGTCAGCCCTAAAGTAGACGATCACTTTACTATCGTGTCACAGTTTAAACAAAAAGTGTATAGATAATGTCCATAGATTATTATGACAGGTAATCCTTATAATTTCGTCCACTCCGTCTGTCCGTATATCCGTATGTAACAGTAATTTTACTTGGATACTATCGGGCCATATGAAATTTGTAAAGTAAATACTTTATAAACCGCTATACAATAATGAATTGATGTGGCACTCCATACATTTAGGATATCTTCATAGATATAGGTAGAGGTTCAGAAATATTTTATTTTATTTCAATAATCAATAGTTTTTTTGATTCCGGTAACTAGTACCTAATATTTTAGCCAAAAACACTATGCTAGGCATTATTCGTATTGGTATACAGGGTGTAAGGGACAGCCCTCCGCAGACTAATGGGGTGAATTCAGTATATCATACTAAGATGCCCAGTACATGAAATTATTTCTGGAATGTTATGCGAATCCAATAAACCTGATTTGTTTGATTACCTCATACGCAACGCAATGTATCGCTACCATGGCAATACGCACGTAGCGAACGGCAGCGCAGCGAGCCGTCGCGGCCGCCCTCCACGTGTCGTTCGTTAGAGTATTACAACATCCATTGCATATTTTTTGATTTTAGCTATTTTATTTACATAAATGGAGTGTTGTGTACAAAGAATTTCATATTACCTTGAAATAAAGGAATAGTAACTGAAAAAACGCGAAAGTTTGTATGTGTGGATGTATGTTACTCTTTCACGCAAAAACTACTGAACGGATTTGATGAAATTTAGTATGGAGGTAGCTGACACCCTAGATTAACACATATATTACTTTTTATCCCGGGAAAACATAAGATCCCTCGAGAACGCGGGTGAAACCGCGGGGCGGAAACTAGTTCAAAATAAGGAGCTGAATGCACCCTGTCAGTTTGCGGAGGACCGTCCCTTACACCCTGTATACATACATTGTTTATTACATTGACGACATCATTATTTTATCAATGAATGTGCCTGTGGTTCCTCCTCCTCACCTCCAATTTCTAGTTCGTTGGATTAGACAAGAATTAAAAAGCACCTACCACGTCACGTAATTAAAAATCGCATCTCTTTGTAAATTTTACAGTTACAGTTATATATATAAAAAAATAAAATGCAAATTCCCTATAATTATATAAGCCGGTACAAAGGCAAAAAAAGTAGTATAAATAGAAAAATCTAAGACTTGACTCTCTTTATTATCTCCCCAAGTCAAATACCCAAAGCATTATAGTGAGAGGACCATAAAGTGTTTTCTTTCTCTTTTCTAATTATCTGCCTTTTAACTAACATGGCTCTTGTTTTAATTGAAGTTAAGTAAAGTTACGAAGTATCGAAAAGCTTTCTGCTCTTTAGCTAGGGGAGTGGATACTTGTAGCTAATTGTTTCTCATTAGCTAACAAGTTGGAGTTGCGAAGGACTGCCTGGACAATTCATTGTCGCTGAACAATTAATGTATATGTTACATACGATGGTGGCATAAAAAGGCTATTTATTAGACGCGTTAGAATGATCTATTTCCACTGCATTGGAAAATAACTTTGATATTTTTCAACTATATTAGTATTACTATAATATTTTATTCTGATTATGTGGTGCTTATTTGCTCTAAATATCATGTTATTCTTCTGAGATAATTCTTGTCTTATGAATAATCAATATAATAGTATATTATGATACAAGTGAGCGAAGTTGCTCATTACGCACGAGGCCGTGAGTTGCAGCCCGAGCCGTAGGCGAGGGCATAAATCAGCCGAGTGTGTAATGAGCAGAGCTCACGAGTTTCATACGACGTTTTTCAATACATTTTCGAGGAAAAAACAAACACAATTATTACCACACATCGACAAATACGATAAAAACAAAATATCGAAATTATGGGAAATGGCAAGTATTTTTTCAAGCGCCAAATGGATGGTCAATGAACATACAGCCTACTTCAAAATTATAATTTTAAGTGATAAAATGCAAATATTTTAATATTTTATAACAAATTATTGTAAATTATGAATAATTTGATTAAATAAATAAATGTTTGTAATTAAAGATGTACACATTTATTTATTCCAAAAATGTATATGGATTTTCAGCGGCATAAAATCTCTTTGTTGTTACTAAAAAAAACCTGTAAGTATTACCCGGTTCAATTGAAAATACTCGCATATAGTGCACATAACTTGTAGTAAGGTACTAATTTTACTTTGTAGTGATAATAATATTACCGCACTAGTGCGGTAATATTATTATGCACGCGTGTGTTATAGTTCGGTTTACGGCCCTAAAAGCGATTTAATAAGGGTCACTTTACGAGCAAGTGTATTAAAAATATAATAATATGCCTTATTGCTTATTTATAAGGAAGTCAGGAGTCAAAAGAATACCACCTGATTACATGAGTTTCGTAGCAAAATTGTGGAAGAAATATGAAAAAAAAATCATGTTCAAGAGAACTAAAGTTTTGTTTTACTGTTAAAACAGACGTGAAAAAGCTCAGGAATGATGACGTGTTGACAAAGTAATAACGTATATATTATAAAAGTACGCGTTGAGTTGAACACATGCGAACCAAAATGGCCAAAGTGTTTACGGCGGTAGACTTTATGAAATTTTGTAGAAACTTTATGCGAAGGCCTCGTCGGTAACTTTCTTTTGACAAGTTTTGCCGATATTTGCCCAGAGCGCTGGGTTCAATCGAAAGTTCCCGTCTTTGCGACGCGCCGGAATATTCGTGCTTAAGTATATAGGTACGCAATAATTTTAATGTCGAGATTTTGTTGCTTTATTTTTCAGACATAAACCAACGACGGCGTCTGACACTTGTTTACTGGCTAAAATTACTATGAATAATTATGAAAAAATAAAATATGAAATAATTTTTAGCTTGAATTGCCAGTGTACAGTATAATGATATTATAAGTAAAAAGGTGTAGATAGGTTATTAGCGCTCAGCAAGCGACACGTTAAAATGTGGCTAATTAGCCAGACTTGACCTCGGTGTCGCGTTGCCGGCGTCAACGGATACACTTCTCATACCGAATTATTTAGTTATTGATGTGTGCGCTAGTGTGCTGTTTTTGAAAACGAAATCGAATGTATGTAGGTAACCTATCTACCACCTTTTTACTTATAATATAATTGCCAGTGTATGATAGAAAATTTGTGTTTGAGACGCGGACGTTCTAGAATTATATGTCATTGTATTCACGATACACCTAATATTTACAAGTTCATAGAATGTAAGATAGAAGTCTGGAGTAGGTAGTACAGGTATATAAGTTTACCAAGTGTTTGTTATAAGGGTGGTGACTGCTCAAAAACCTAAGTAGTAGGTACCTACAGGGTGCGAATTAGTAAACAAAAAATAGCAAACTGTTGAATTAGTTTTTTGATGTTGATGGCATAGTAATTTTGTTATAATTTTTTTTATGTCAATTGATAGGAACAAGGTGTTAGGTGAGTGTTCATCTAAAGTAAAATTAATAGCTCGGCCAGCGTGAAAGCTCTCCAGTTCACGTTCGCCCGACTCTGCCACTGACGAAATTGAGTATTGGAAATAGGATTAGATTAAAGGCTTTTATATTTAGCTCCAACTGTGACCCTAGCTGGTTCAATCTAGCCGGTTGGTATTCTTATACGACTTCATTTATTTTATCGGATAAAAGTGAATGGTGCTCGCTTCTCCACTTGTTATTGTACGGAATTTAATATTCTTTTTCTATTTTTGCTTTTCAATGCAATTTATTGTTCCATAGAAAAGAAAGTCGAATGTTTTTTAAGCAAGTGGACATAGAATAGTCGTGTGACAAATCACTAATGATAAATTTAATAAATTAATTTATAATAAATTTTATTCTCTCGTAACTACTAGCCTTTTGGCTTACTAATACTTTATTTAATTTATGACCTTAATGACTTAGTAATTTGCACCTAAATCAATTAAAATTGAAGAAAAGGGCCGCTCTTAAATAAAAGGTAGTTTGGCTCCCTCCAATTTATTAAATTTTACGGTACCTATTCTATATTTGAATTTCCCGTGCATAAATAGAAGAAAACGTATTATTATTACGGATAATTGAGCTCAGTTGCATTATAATGACAATGTCAATTTATGAGGTTTGACGACCATTGAATCTGGGGGCACGGCAGTGCCCCCGCCAGGTCGAGCAAAAAAGCGGCACGGCTGTACCATCCTTTTCTCGAAGAAGTCAATAAATTTTATAGCAAACGCTTTAAGAACTTGCTGCACTTTAAGACTCTGCTGTCACTGTACATTGAAATAACTAGGTACTTTTTTTTTTTGACAGTACGGTTTTGAAAATGTCGCAAGTCACAAAATGCAATAGAAAGGAGACGTAAGATATTTACACGGAGTAAACATTGTTCTAAATTAAATGTGTCTCAGATTGTACGAGTAGATAGTGTTCGCGTTGTTGTGGCCAGACAGTCACGCTCGTAACATTAATAATGTGGTGTCCGAAACAACATGCCTCCAGAATATTAAAGTATGGACCGGCAATAAAGGAAAATAATAAACTTAGACGATTTACTTATAACAACAATATGAAGATATTGCCTCAATTCTATTTCCTTTTCAATAGAATACTATTAATATTTTGTTACAAATCAAAAATCATTTATGCAATAATTGTTAAACAATGATGAGTTTTCATAATTATTTCACCTCTAACAATTTTCTAAATCGGTTTGGCAGTTTAATCGTGAAATCGTAACGAATAGACAGACTCACATTCTTTGTTTTATTATAGTATTTATATGGCGACTTCATTATAAAATATTTATATATAATAAAACGATTAGTAAATTATTACCTAGTCAATTAGCAATTAAAATATTTGCTAAGAATAAGTCGGTCTTTATTCTACTTTCTACAACCGTTGATGATTTTCTATAAAAATTCAAGTGTCAGTTCTGAAATCATAGCTAATTATGTGCCAGTCAATTGCTTACTTACCTACTCCAAATAGCTGTAAAATTATAAGTAGGTATATAATAAGAACCTGCTGCAAAATACAGTCTGCAAATGGCCGAGTGTTGATAAGTCTCTCAAAGTAAAATTGCCTGTATTTGTCTTTTGTAACTTTAAAAGTCGGGACGCTGCGAGTACAAAGAGAGGCTGCAAATAACGACATTGAAAGGGCACCTCCAAGTTTTTTTAATATTGAAGTTTTTACTGAAACTCTGTTCAAAGGTAAATCTCAAAAATAAATGTGACAACCCTAAATTAGGGGTCACAAAATTTGATTGACGCTCAAAATTTAGAGGTAGGATTATAAAAAATACTTTAACTACTATTCACGGTCAATTTAGTGCAGTCATTTAAGAAAACTTATTTGATGAGAAAAAAAGCAGTCAAAAAACTTTACTTAAAATGTTTGATTAATGAAACGGTGTGAAATAAATAGTGTATATTAATGTGTTAGAAATTGCGCTCTCGTCATTTTGTTAACACAATTAGAGACTAGAGCTAAATTTCAGCAGTAGTAGAATTACTAGGAAAAGCATATTACAACAAAAAGCGTGTTAAACTATACCTCACTTTATACGGACATTGAAAATTAAGGATAGAGTCTGCACTTAGATGTCATAAAATCGTTTTGAAAAACCGAACATGCATCGTCAGCAAAGGGAGTAAATCGGCAATCTGTGTCGGACACCTATTCCAGCTGGCTGTTACAGCTGTAATTTGCTTGAGTGGAACTGGGACGTGTGGGTCATTCGATTAGTTTCGTGTGCCCGCCGCGAATCTAGACCAAGAGTGGTTCGAGTATACTTGCGACGAAAATGTTCAATAACTGAAGGGGAATGTCAGGTACCTACGACTAATCATTTTCTTGATTGCTACGTAATTATCTGAAGTGTTTTAATGTATTTTATTGTAAGAGTATTATGGTGCCTCGGGTTTGTCGTCACAGAGAAGTACTTGCAATGCAGTTTCAGACTTCTTCGAACTTCAACGTAAATAGATTTAATTTTTGTACCAATTTAGGGATGTTATACCTAGTCATAAAGAAATAATATATAAGTACAAATTAGATAAAAAGACATGAAGATCTGAAACTTCTATAATCTTGTGCTAGATAAGTCTATGGACAAGATTTATCGATTTGCAATTGGTTACGAATTGAAAATGTCTTGTGGTTAGATTAATAGGGCGTCACATGGACCCTTTCGCTATGGACCGACGCTAATTAAGAAGTTTCCCCTTCGATCGGCATAAATTGTATTACGCCAGGGTTGTCGCGAAAAGTTCCTGCCTGAGAAATTAAATTAGTTCAAACGATGAATCGGATTTCTAATTTTAAGGTTAAGACGATAACGAGCTTGAGAAACTCTGTAATAAGCTCAGTACCTTGTAATTAAAATTCGGCGTTACAAGTAATTAGAACATTTCTTGTTTGTTCCATGTTGTTATGGAACGTGCATTAAGTAAGTTTAATAAATGTTTGATAGATAAGATTGAAATGAAAACCTACGATTTAGGTAGACCAAATCTCGTGTTTATACTGAAATATGATTTATTCCAAAGAATGGTATATTCTTTGGAATTAACTCATGTAGACAGAATGGATGAAAGAAGATTAATCAAATAAATATGTAATGAAAATTGGAAAGGAAGAGTATTTATTTATTTAGTATGTTAATATATGTTAGGAACTATTTATTATTAGATTATACCAGAAGGTTGCCGTTATAGGTATCTACCGACGAGTAGAATTATCCCTTAAATATTAAATAAGTATAACATAATATAATCATTTTTTTTGTGAATCATTCGTCTTTGAACCAACAAGCAATCTAGTTCATAATAAGCGAATTATGTAAATGGTATCACTCTCGCAATTTACTGAAAAGGAGAACCCAAAATGTTTGTTAAATCAACATACAAAACGATTTTCTCTAATTTTATATTGTAGGTAAATCTTTGCTATTCTCTTGAAGCTACCTGTTAAAAGCTTAGCGTACAATTTAGGTTGATTGATAGAGTGGTTCATTCATCAACGTCATTTGCCGAATCGACAATATAATGCCGTTGGGAGTGGCCGGTTCGCTCTCGTTGTTTTATGAGCCCGAGGGGCTCTAGGTTTATGGACAATTTAAATAAATTATGACGCGTATTGTGTCTTGATGCCTTAGGAATTATATATATGTACGTAGGTAGGTAGTTAAGTAGGTAGGTGCGTATAGTGTTATTGGTCCAGCCGCTCTAGGTAGGTCTTCAAGAATATTTAAAAAAAATATTTTTAAGGGAATGCATTTTAAGGTAAAATAAGATATTACTATCTCTTTTCTCATATAAATTTCAAGAATGCTATTCGGGGCTGAGACAAATCTAACAAATCAAAGCACAGCATCACACAGCCATCAGATTACTTCACTCCTCCTAAACGTACTAGTAATATCCGCAGTCACAACACTATACACATGTAAATTTAAAAATGCTTCGTAAGTCTTGGCCTGAATCCATTATAAAGGAAATACTCGACCGTGGTCGCTACAATTTTTTATCAATTACCATTTTCAATGTAAGCAGCCTAATGTCGTATTAATGTTATTTACGGGACGCTTATTCAGCATTTCTTAGCAGCAGCTAAAGTTGCTAAAATGTTTTATTCTGCCTACTTACCTAATAACGTAGTAGATTTTGTAAAGCCTCTAATTTCATGTTCACAAAACAAATGTAAATTGTAAATAATATTTTAAAATAAAAATATTATGTGGGTGTAGGTATAGGTGCTATTGAAACAAGTAAGACTCACGTTGTTTCGTGAATGTGATGTCATTTCAAGAATAAACTTGTTACTTATGTGTTAATTTCAATAGAGCCTGTCCTTCGAAAATAGTGAAAGTTAATAGTAAATTGGTATTTAGTGACTGGGCTACTAAAGGAATTCGAAAGAGCCGAGATAAATTGTATGAACTTTACCATTTAAAATCTTTAACTAGAAACGAAGATTTTCATAAATATGTTAGGAACTTTTCAAAATTATTTAAAGTAGTATGTAATCTAGCCAAATCCTCCTACATAAGTAACAAAATTGGTAAAGCCACTAACAAAATAAAGACAGTCTGGAATGTTATTAATACGGAAACTGGTAAAATTAAAGATAAGAGTGAACAGCTAACGCTTAAAATTAATGATAGATTGTTGTCAGATAAATTGGAAGTAGCCACTGCTTTTGAGCACTTTTTCTCTAGTATACCGGGGGAGACTACTCAATGTCTTAAATCTTGTCCTAAAGTAGCGGAATCATTACTAAAGCTTCATATCAATAAATCATATCCTAGTTTTAAATTTAGTTATATTAATGCTAACGATGTTTTAAAAACTTTTAATTCCCTTAATATGAAAAGTACTGAAGATTTATGGGGTTTATCGGTTACGGTTTTAAAATCAATAATTGCAGTAATAGCACCTATTTTGTCCGATATTTTCAATGAATGCATTCATCAGGGCTCTTTTCCCGATTTAATGAAGTTTAGTAAAATAGTACCTATTTTTAAATCCGGTTGTAAGTATAATCCATCCGATTATAGACCAGTGTCCGTTCTTCCAGCACTTAGTAAAATATTTGAAAAACTGTTACTCAATCAAATGTTAAAACACTTTAATGAACATGAGATACTGCATGGTCATCAGTTTGGTTTCACGAAGGGAAAATCTACTTCCGATGCAGCTGCAAAATTATTGAAATCCATTTATGAGGCTTGGGAGGGTTCACAGGATGCAATTGGTATATTCTGTGATCTATCCAAGGCCTTCGACTGTGTCGACCACCGTACACTGCTACTAAAGCTAGACTATTACGGAATTCGTGGAACTGCTTATGATCTTGTTCTATCTTATTTATCTAATCGTCAACAAAAGGTAGGGATTAGTAGTACAACATCTGAGGGCTCTTTAATCGAAATGGGGGTACCCCAGGGCTCAATACTAGGACCATTTTTGTTTTTAGTTTATTTAAATGATTTACCATATATTGTAAATGGCCTCTCAGATATAGTCTTGTTTGCTGACGATACTTCGTTGATTTTTAAAGTTGATAGAAAAGACAAAGATCTTATAAGAGTAAATGATACCTTGTCAATAGTCTCCAAATGGTTTACTGCAAACAATTTGTTACTCAACTCTAAGAAGACTAAATGTTTAAGATTCTCTCTACCCAATGTAGCACAAGTAGATAGTCAAATAATAATAGATAGCAGTAATTTGGACATGGTTAATAAAACTGTATTCTTAGGTTTAACATTAGATAATAAATTACAATGGGGTCCTCATATAGATTCTTTGGCAGGTAAATTAAGTTCTGCTGCATTTGCTGTAAGAAAAATTAAACAATTGACGAATGTCGAGACGGCTAAACTAGTATATTTTGCTTACTTTCACAGTCTGTTATCATACGGTATTTTATTATGGGGAGCAGCAGCCGATATTGAAACTATTTTTATACTACAAAAAAGGGCAATTCGTGCAATTTATAGTATGGGTCCTCGGGACTCATTAAAGCATTTATTTAAAGAAATAAATATAATGACTTTGCCTTCACTCTACATTTATGAAAATATAATGTTCATACGTAGAAATATAGGAATGTTTAAAACAAAAGTAGATGTCCATAATATAAATACAAGGCAAAGAGAGAAATTAGTTGTTCCATATTTTAGGTTAGCCAAAGTTAGCAAGTCATTCCTTGGTAATTGCGTTCGTTTTTATAATAAAATACCTAACTCGGTAACCAAGATGACCGATTTTAAATTCAAATTTTACGTGAAGAAAGTTTTGAAGGAAAAGGCTTATTACAAGGTAGCTCAATATATTGAAGATAGGGATGTTTGGAAATAGTTTCACTCTGCACAGGTGCACTTCGCATATTGTTTTTTTTATTTTATTTTTTTAGTTTTAGCCATTATGTAGCGTATTTGCTATTATTTAATAAGAACTTGTTTGCGTTACATTTTATTATTTACTTGGTATTGGTATTTTTCTTTTTGATTTAATTGTATATTGTATTGTACATTTTGCTGTTATTGAAAAAATATAGCCAATAGTCAGATTATAAAAAAAAAGAAAAATATATATAAAAAATGTAACCTTGCTGAGTTTCTTGCCGGTTCTTCTCAGTTGAAGGCTGATTTCCGAATCGGTGGTAGCTTCAGTAAATTCGACCTTCATAAGTGCCCTCCTAGGGCCTAAACTGAATAAATGGCTTTGACTTTGACTTTGACTTGACTTGTTATCGTGTCTCCTACTATATTCGTATTCTTGTAAAAACGTTCCTTATTTTTTACATGAAGTTAAAGTTTTTTGATCTGTTGATATTTAAGAAGTTATGGTAGTTGAATATGCATTTGAAATGTCTCAATGAGTGAGTGAATGAGGGGGTTGAGTGAGTGTAAGTTGAAAGCTCTTGACTCTATGCTGTTGACGGCGCGGCGCAGCGGCGGGCGGCTGCGTGCTCGGCTGTACGTAGCATTATCATTAAGGGAGGTTCTTTAAAGTTCCGAGTATATACATATATGGCTGTTACATTCGACTTACATTACAAATATCTAGTTTTGATAAATTACAACAATAATTAATTATTGATACTTAGTGTGAGTTGTATGCTCTCCCACAAAATTTTGCAGCCATTCTTACATACAGCCTGTATTAGCATTATAATTACAATATAATATATAATTAATTATAGAATAGTTATCGTAAGCGTCACTAATTAACTTAATTATATAAATTATGTTATTCCGTACCAAAATTATGAAAAGGAACACTGTTGTAAATAGTACCTAGTTGTTGTTCAAAATAGAGAAAATAAAAATAAAACAGGGTACCTACTTACTAAAAAGTGATTGATATAGATCAGTTATATCAAAATAATCGCAAAACTTATAAATTGCAATGACAATGACAGGAAGATGTTCGGTAAATATGTGATAACTTATACAGTGTTTTAGTTGGATAGCGTTTTATAAGTAAAGGTGTTAAAAGTGTATGTTGCCTGTACTAGACAACCGTGTGTATTATTAAGCGTAGTGCAGATAAGTCGACATCCAGCTAAGGACTTTCGTGCCGAGGAACGTTGGTTGAGTTGTTCAACTCGGAGTCCGTCTCGAAACTGGAATAGTTCTCGACGGTTTTGAGTCGTTTTCAAGATCTCAAGCCCTTCAGACGCAGAGACAGTCACTTCTTTTGTTTGCCTACAGCTCCGAATGCACATAAGTTTACTGTTTGGAAATAAAGCTTGAACAGTGAGCAATATGATTAAATGCATCTAAATGCCGAAACTAATGACTTATATTTGTATATTTTAGCTGTCTCTGATTGCAATTTCAACTTATTTGGATACAATGCGTTTTTTATAGTCGGTCTTATTTATATTTACAACTAAAATACTAAATAAATAATAGTATTATCATTAAATACTTAAAAATAAAATCTATATTATGTATATAGAGAATTCCCATGACGCTGCTACCGCGCCACTGCCGATAGTCAAGGTTATTTATAGGAATATGTACTTAAGAATATTTTTTTTATTTTGTTGTGAATTCGTGCATTATTTTTTTTTAGTTTAGGTATGCTATGGATAGTTATGTCCAAGTAAAATACGAAATGGAAACGTCGGTTTGTTCGAAATGCGCTGTCACGTTTTAGTGAACGACCGGACTTAGTTAAAACTTTAGATAGGGGTGCATTAGGACCTGGAATTGGACACACGATAAAAGTTTTCCTGTAATTTAGTTCCGTTGTGAAAATACGGGTTTATGCTGGTTGGGTTCAAAGGTACAAAGATAGACTTAGCTTTACGAAATAACACTATTTGAAATACTGGGTGCCTATCTTACGAGTCTATAAAATTTCATACAAGCAATTTTATAGACTCCTATTATGAATAAAAAATATAACGTCTCCCGAAATCGGACAATACATTTAGGAAATTGGACAGTTGCCATTTTTAAAATACAATGTCAACTAGGAAGACGAGACCGATTCGTCCAATGATATTAAATTTTACCTGAGACTTGATTTATGAAAGTCGAGGGAGTGGTAATTTCCTCTACGGAAGCGTTGCCATGCCAACATGGTTACTCCGCTGCGAGCGTGGAATCTTGAAAATATGTGATGACCTACTCATATTATTATTACAGTATTTTTACACGCATGTGCTGTTTGAAGGTTATCTGCATATTTATATCGTTCAGGCGTTAGTAGTTCTTATTAATCTGTGGTTCAGGTAAATAAACAAAATTATGCTTATGAAAGAAATAAAAGATTGGTTAGGTAGGTACTCTCCTAGATGATAAATGATGTGTGAAATGAAACTGCTACTTGTAATATATTATATACAACATATAAGTTATATATATGTTCTATTCAGTTGTCGACAATATTTTAGAACGCTTTCTTTAATGTTACACACTTTACATTATATAACAATAAAATCTCAATGATAATCACATCACGCATCTTGAATAGTGATGAGGTCGGTCAAATGACAAGAAAACTAACATATTAAATGATATTGTTCGCATAAATATCTAATGTAATATGTTGTTTGATATCATCTTTTAGTCATTACGAGCACAAAAAGGAGCCGATATGAGCTCTTGACACACAATTAATATAGCGAAGTAATAATAAAGCATGACTTTTACTTGGCCGTGTCGTGAGAGGGCGGGCGTACGCCTTAGTTCGGTGTTGGGGGGGCTATGTGGGCTACATGTGTAATTATTGATATAGAGTTTCCTTTTTGTGCCCACTTAAGAGCACTGGGGTGTGTGGGTTATTATATCTTTGCTTTTATTCGGGTATCAAATAGGAATAAGATTATGACTGTATTTTATTAGCTTTTTACGTGTGCGTCTTTCGTTTGTTTTGGTCGTTCTTGGATATACGTATTCTTTAAAAAAATAAATTCATTTTTGGTATTTCTCGTATAGCTCGCATAATAAAAAAATGTTCTTACTTTTTAACAACTTTTTATATAGAGTCTCACCGAATTTTTTTTTTAAACAGGCAACATTCGGAAAATGATATAGGTTTGTACGGTTTTGCAACGTAACAAATGTGGTTATAACTTTGCAGACGCACCTAGAAAACGATTTCATTTCCTTTTATACATTTACCATCAAATAGTGTTTTCGATTTGAACATGTAGGTATTTTCACGTTCAAAGGAGTTGAGATCAAATTCCATCAGCTGCACGTCGCGCGTCGCGTTGGCGCTAGTGTCAACTCAATGTTCAGGAATTCTTTCCTATTGTAGCTTTAAATTTGAAAGCACAAAGCTCAACGTTTAAGCTGCGATTTCTTCGAAATCCTTGTACTTAATATGTAATTTATGAATATTTACTTTATACCTTTTCGAATAGCATGTTTTTGTAATCAAATCTGATATATTAATGTAATCATGATATGTGATGTAATCATGGTGAGTGATAATGATAAGTGGAATTGTACCTACCTGCTTGGTAATGAATACATTTTGTATTAGCAAAATGTCCTCTAATATTACAATATAATATACCTAAGTGCAGGGATCAAAGTGCAATGTCACATGGTTGTCGTATAGGTCCAAGAGCCCGTCAAACGGCCGGGTTTGAGTTGACAAGATCACCGTGTTTCAATTTCCACATTGCATTTTCACCAATAGCCACCAAAGAATACCTTTGTTTAGCTTCATATGTATAGTATAGCATATAGTAAATATTTAATAATATCATGTTTTTCTGACAAAACATGTTAGCCGTTTTTTAATAATAAAGTTAATTTATTTGGGGAAAATCAGCTTTAGTAAATATAACCAATATTAAACAGATATAATTGAGTATCTATCCTCTATCCTCTCGTGAGACTCTTCATTCAGAGTCACTGGATTTATTTACATTTTATTATTGTAAAAAAACGTAAGATTGCAAGACAAGACAACTGTAATTTAATAATAACTTCAAAACATTACAATGTATGCATTCCGATACTATAATATTTCGTTACAGAATTCAATTTCAAATTATGGTTCTGTAAATTATTTTTTCTTTTGTTTCAAACTTCAATCAATTATATAAATTTCTATAGTTATTACTCCTCTCTCTCTACCTTACCCTTGCTTCGGTAGATACCGATTTAAGTCAACTCACTCGCATAATGTCTCTATTATTTTCAACATAGAATAAATAAATAAAATAAATATTCTGGGACATTCTGGGACATTATTCCTCACACACGGCCATCTGACCCCAAACTAAGCAGAGCTTGTACTATGGAAGCCAGATAACTGATATACTACATATACTACTTTTCTTTTGTAAATACATACATATATAGATAATTACAACCAGACACAGCACAAACAGACATGTTCATGCACACAAATGTTTGTCCTGAGTGGGAATCGAACCCACGACCTGCGGCGTGATAGATAGGGTATATTACCAACCACGCCAACCGGCCCGAAATAATAATAATAATAGGTAGATTATAATAAAATTAGACCATTAATATAATCTAAACTTCGCTCCTACTTATGCCGTATTTCACCTCAAATATGTACATCAAAGACTTGGCAGTATAACGTATATTGTAGCAATCGAATACGGTATTCATTCATAGGTGGTACATATCGCTACAATTTGCATGGAATGAATTACTTAGCGGTGTTTCAAAGGATTCGCGGCGGTCGATCCGTTGATTGAAATGCTGTGTTGTTCAACAGCATTCGATATATATTAGCTAGTTATACAATATGTGGAACAGTAATATATGAGAATTTTACATCGACGATATCTCTCCGCTTCACACTCGTTCGTAGGTTTGTATTTATTTAGGTTTGTTTGATAAAGAACCCATGAAATACTCCTTTATGTAGGTAAAATCATTATTTAATTCAGTAAGGGTTGTTCCCAGCCAATTATAATTTACTTGTTGGTATATAGGTAAAGGTTAAATGGTAACTTAATTCAGAAACATCAGTTAATTTCCTTTCATGATATCTATATCTATATTTACTCATGTAATTATCTGTTTGGAATTGACACTCGGAATTCAAGCCGTCGCATAAACAACATCAACAAGTCATCAAGTAGATGAGTAAATTTTAAATTAAACTCAAATATTAATTATACTTTCGCAATATAAGCTTTTATGTTGTCAAAGTCGGTGATTGACAAACAATTTCCACGTATACCTACTACATACAAATAATGAGTAAGAGTTCCTAAGGCACTTGGGTGGGTATTATCAGAACCACACATGATTCAGTTATAATAATAACGATTTTTCACGAAGTATGTTATAAATTTACCTACCTAAGTACAACAATATAGACTGTGGCTAATTTACTAAAAAATAAAAACCTTCGTGCTAAATATATATGGTAGCGAGTACCTACTTAGGTGTATTTAGTTGCCGTGCCAGTTGCGTCTGCTCAATCACTATTGGTTTTTAGGGTTCCGAAGTCAAACAGGGAACCCTCATAGTTTCATCATGTCCATCTGTCCGTCTGTCTGTCATGGTCATTTTACTGGGACACTAAAACTAGAATAAAAGCGAAGGTCGTGGGTTCGCACCCTACAATGAGTTGAGCTTTCGGTGAAGGAATACCTATGTGTTAAGGTAATTTGTAGCAGTACCTGTCTGGTTTCTCAAGAATTGGGCTATCAAATGCAAAAAGATTTTTTCTAATCCAACTGGTAGTTCCGTTCAAACAAACAAATAACTCTTCAGTTATATTGTTTTTTTTAAGCTATTGTATAGCTTTTGTCGCGGGCTTTGAGCGCGGCGACCGAATCAAGAAATTCCGTAACGAAAATAAAACCTAAGACGAGCTGCTCCGAAATCGGACGAATACGTAAGCAGCTGTTTGTGAGAAAGTATATAGGTGTATAGGTATCTGTTAATATCAAAGAAAAAAACATGAATTAATATAAATAAAAATAAAAAAAAATACTGCTTAATTAAACAATAAATAAATAATTATAATTGCATAAGTTGATAAAAAATGCTATGCAATAGCTTTACCGCGGCAGTCCCCGAGTGCCACACGTGATTTTTTTTTTTTTAAATCTTGAACCTGCTAGGAATTCGCAAGGCATAACTGGTATCATATATGCATAAAAGACATTAAGACAGGCGCACACACAGACACGTATAACGCTTTTTCGTTATGTGCCCTTTTCTACCAGTCAACTACCGCAAGCTGCGTAAAGGAACTTCGTTCAAAAAGTGCGCGTGCTATTCAGTACACGTGACAGAAGTGATAGATACTATAGCGTTCCTAGGTTGTATTTCAGTTACATATAATATGTAATACTCAGATTCGACCTTAAGATTTTACTCCCATAAGTAGAGCCCAAAGAAATTTCGCTACATTATTGTATTTTTTTTAAAGACAAACAACAATAGTAAACCAATAACTACAAGTCACGTACGATATGTAAATTTAATAAGCAATTAGGTGTAACAAGTTAATGCTTCACGTTCCAAGGAACGTACAAGTTTCTCAAATAACGAAGCCTTCAGGGTATTTGTAATAACAAGAGAGAACCCCAATAACTTGCGTAAGGTTTGAGCCAGAGATCATTATAAAGGTTTTATTAAAAGCGTTGTAAGCCACAAAAATTCGTCTGAAATGTTTTTAATTAAGCCACTGAAGCATTTGCCGAAATTAAACGGCTGTAGAGAGTAATAAAGGCGCTCCTTTATTATAATGATTTTATATTTTTTATTACAATTTTATCAGCCATTAGCTATTTTTATTTTATTTAATAAACAATTTTACGTAATTGAAACCCTTTTGTTTCCATTTTTAAACAATAATTATGTGTATTCAAGAACCTTCTTTATTAATGAAAGTCTAATATTTGCTGCCATGAACTTTGAAGGTAAATGGGTACCTACCTAATAGGGTTATCTATTTTGTTGAACATTAGAAATGTCTGTCATTCGCGTAATTTCAAAATAACTTTTTCATTACTCACATATTTTTTCTTGGTAATTAATATTTTTTCCTTATTATACCTACTATACCTAATCATATATTTTTTTATTTGATCTATATTCTTAAATGTGTTAAAGTATTTTTAAAACGAGTGTTTAGTGGATAGTAGGTATCTGCTGTAGTTCCAATAGAAACAAAATGAATGACGCTCAGTGGCATGTTTCGCAACGCCAAAAAAGCTTGAAAATTGTTTAGAGCAATGGGAATTTGCTGAGAACACTAGCGCACTAGCGCAGGAACCTGTTTCATTCTCTTTTTTACGTCAACTTAGTTCCTGAGACGTGCTCGTTGTGTTCACAGCAAAACAACAATTGTTCTGTTCACACTAAAATATGAGACTAAAGATAAAGTTGAAATTGTTTTTGTTTTATCCATTTATCATACATCGGATGAATAGTTGCGATTGGATGGGCTCGTTCGATAAAGTAATCTTGAAGGGATTATTTCTGTAGAATACATAAATATAAGATTATAAAAATACATATGATAATAATTTTATATTCTAAATTATGTTATTAATGTTTTTATTGCATTGTAATGCATGTATGGTTTACTCTATTAGTTACCTATACAATTTTATACAATTATAATTTGCATTGGTGCAGGTGGAAGGGTACATCGTAGTACCTACTTACCTGGCTACATCCGTTGAATCGCCTGCCTGCTTGTCTGCGTGCTGAAATAAAAAAAATACAATATAACTACATTTTTTTTATATTTACTTTGAGTAGTAGGCTGTCGAAGCGCTCGTGGCGTAGCTGAAGCACTCATGGCGTAGTTTGATTAGCCGTTCTTAACCGATCGGCAAAGCTAAGCAACGTCCGGTCAGGTCGGTACCTGGATGGGTGACCACCTAGTGGTATTTCATCTTGAGCGTTTCCGTGCTTCGGAAGGCACGTTAAGCCGTTGGTCCCGGTTATCACTTAATTGTGATAATCGTTAAGCTAGTTGGAGGCTCGAAAACTTCAACAGTAGGTTGACCATTAGCCTACCTCCACCAATCCGCAGTAGGCATGTGTGGTGGAGTATTTGCCCATTCTTTTTCACCCTCATTCGTGAAGGGAGGCCTGTTCTCAGTAGTGGGACATAAAAAAGCTGGAAAGCCAAAGAAAGCAAAGTTAGTTAACTGACAAAGACATACTTAGCGGACTCTAAGAAATCGTAGTTAGGTTTGGATTGAAATAAAAATGCATGTAATTAACCTATAAGAGGTAGGTACTGTCCCTTTTATAATAGATACACATATATATTTTTTCATCATCGAGGAAAGGTCGCGCGGGAAATACCTATTCAATTAATGGTTTTAAACGTCAAGCTATAATCTTTTTTATTTTTTATGTTTCGTTCTAAGAAATTTATTAGAAGACAATAAATTATATTATCAGTCATGTCTTTGGTATCCAGCCATCCAAAATAGACTCAATTAGATATTTCTTTTAAGCGAAACTTGCTTATAAATGGTGAAAAGTCTTCCAAGAGAATAGCAAGTGATAAATTATACAAGAAACTAATTGGTACCAACTCGGGTCGAACTTAGTCCTTCTGTTTGCGAATCGAAGTTTTTCAGTCAAATAAATTATAAGGAGGTACGGTTGGCAATAAAATATACCAAATAAAACTGAACTTTTTTAAATATATTTCTTTCCTTTTTATTAATCTGAAGTTTGGTAAGGTGTAATATTTCAAGGTATAATAATATTGGATGAAAAGCCTCTTTAAGCATCATGCAAAAACGCAGCGAATGTACCTATTTATAATTCTACGATATCTCATACTTTGATTTTACATTGCGGGTGCTGACCGTACACCTTCGACGCATGAACTGTTAGGTACTTACTTTCACGTCAATAATAGATTGCATAAATAATGAGCACCCACCCACTCAATAATAGTACCGCGAACAATACAATAGTGTGACGAGTATCCAAAATTATTATTTTGTTTTGTGTATAAATATGTAGATAAGCAAAGTTCTAGATTTATTTTTATTTCTTTATAATCACACTAGCTGAGCCCCGCGGTTTCCCGAGAAAAAAAGCAGCCTATGTCCCTCTCCATACCATAGGCTATCTACGTACAAAATTTCATGGCGATCGGTGCAGTGGTTTAAGCGTGAAAAGGTAACAAACAAACAAACTCACTTTCGCATTTATAATAAGTTAGAAAGGATTAAGATGAAATGAATAGATAATATAATATAATCTACATTAAAGAAGTACCTTTCTAACTTTTAATTACTTATTTCTGATGTGCAGCTTTTTTCCTTTTTTCTATTTACTTTATACCATTAAATTGTATTTTTATACGTTTAAATTTATTCAAACATGGTGAAATCGGAATGCCTGATTTTCGGGCGAGAGTAGGTATTGTAGTCAGTCATTATCGTTTGATTTTTTCGAAATAAATATGTTTTTCGGTAATGAATATCAGTTATCGTTTGGTGATCTAGCAGGAACTAGGGGGCCCCATCGATCGCGGGGCCCTGGGCACTTACCCAGAGTTCCCAGTGGGAAAGAGGGGCTTGACAATAGGGTATCTTCTATTGTACGTTAGTTGTAAATAAAAAAATATATCGAAAAAGATAACCTCTCCGGCGGGGAATCGAACCCCGGTCTCCCGCGTGACAGGCGGGGATACTTACCACTATACTACCGAAGACTTGTAGCTCTTTGTTGAATTTATTGTTGAGTTTAACAACGCAAGAGTATGGTGTGACACCTACGTAATATAAATAGCAATGCATACCATCGACCGTTTAGTTGGTATTCTTAAAATTGTTGATGCGTAAAACAACAATACTGTCATGGTCGTGTAAGAAAAGGTGTAATTTATACCGTATGATTGTTTGCCGACTATGTTGTATAAAAAAAAATTGTTATTTTACGGACTACGGAATATGTTTATGGCTCAAGTATCGCAATAGCTATCATATAAGCCTCAGGAACTGTACATTTAATGGGCTGTAAAAGAAAAACGACGCAATTTTTGTGACGTGGTGGCCGGTAAGGGCATCGCTCAGTTTTCCTCGGGGGGCTCAATGGTCATTACTGCTCTTTTATGATCCATTTGTATAGATTCAACGACTATGTGACTCAATTTAATAATAATTGAAAAGATTGGTAGGTACCTACGTAATGTTTAATCTTCTCAAATAAAATTATAGCGAGGTTTAATAGTAAGTAGAGCTCTATGAATAACTAAATTCTGTTAGTACCTAATTATAAAACACATCGATGGACATTGTTTAAAGTAGAGAGTTACTGTAATACTGTGCCTAAATAAGAATAAAACGAGTTACTTAGATACGTTACCTACCCTACCTATTCTGTAGGTACCTACACAGAACATGTTTTTATATGTCTATGGGTACCTACGTATCCCTACAGATTCTTTGAATCGGAATGAATAGTACAATTTATTGTCCGAAAAGACAAAGTGGCAGGGGTCAATAGATTACCTATACGCTCGTTGTGACAAATAGTACCATTTGCCATTACTAGATGGAAACGGGTGCCTTTTATTTTCGAAGCACAATTTCATATTTCGCAATGATGAAAGGGATTTTCTCCGTCCTGCTATATATACTATTATAGCAAAATGGAATCACGATTTCTCAAAGAAGGCATCTAAAGGTAGGTACTCTTAAGTGCTCGAATACAAGCAAAATGTGAAAGTAAATGTTTTTATTACCTAAGTACGCATTGATTGTAGAATAAGGCCTGAGTAATTATAAATTATACCTAAGTAACATTATAAATACCTAATTTACATTTTTATTATTAAAAAAAGTACTTGTCAATCTAGTCATAGGCACCAATAGGCAATATTATTTATGTTTATGTAATAATAATTACTATCCCTATTTAGGTACTATTATAAATTCGAAAGTGTATATTGGTTTGTTCTTTTTTCACGCAGCAACGGATCAAGGTGATTTTTGCACTGAGATGACTTTATCGGCTTATAACCTAGTAGTAACGTATTTCATATCTACTTATTATAAAATATTTTTTATCTATTACTAGCTTCCGCCTGAGGACCGCGGTTTCACCCGCGTTCCTCAGGGATCTTATGTTTTCCTGGGATAAAAAGTACCTACCTTCAGTGTCCTTCTCCATACCATAGGCTATCTGCGTACAAAATTTTATCGCGATCGGTTCAGCGGTTTACGCGTGAAAAGGTAACAAACAAGCAAACAAACAAACTCACTTTCGCATTTATAATATTAAATATATATAAAGTTAGGATTAGGATAAAATAAAAAATAATATACATATATATATTAGGATAGTTATAGTTAGGAGTTAGGAAGTTAGGATTAGAATTTTGTCACATAACCAACTTAAAATAAAAAAAAACGTAAAATTATTGTATTAATTTAAGATCGTTGAAAGATTTTGTGCTTACATAAATTGTAAGGAATGTTTAATAACAGATAAGTACTAGGCAGGTAATTATGAACATGAAATAGGTCGTTTCCAGTAAAGCGTAGGATTTACAGCTCAACCATAATTAAAATACTTAGTCTGTATTCTTACCTACCCTTATAAATTATAAGTGGGTCAATCTATTTATTACTTATGTATAATTATGTATTTTTTTATAAAGATTTACCTAAATGTATGAAGAGCGATAAATAAGTGATTTTTTTACTGTTTTATTGCGTTTTTTTACACAATTTAAACCATTCATTGTGATTTAAATTTAGAACGACTACTACTCTACGATACGTCTTATTTTAATAGATTATATTTAGATTTACCTATTTAATAATTTCGTATTATTAAATAAATAAGAATTTATATAATTATTCAGGGTCTGATATGTAAGTAATAGATGTGCCCGAATATCTATAGGTTACTAAATAAATAAATATATATTATAATAAATACCTATAGGTATAAGTTAGTTACAGAGTTTGTTTAGCTTTGCGTTCAGAACAAAGAAATCGAAATAATACCTAGATTAAAAACTTTGTAGCTGAAACTACTATATTTTTACTAAGAAACGCGTAGGCAGATCTTAAGCTTATACCTACTGACTACGGAACCCTATACTGCACGTTTTTCAATACGCACTTGGCCGGTTTGTGCAGTGTGACTACCAATGTGTGTGACCATAGAGTATACATAGTGTGACTAAAATAATAATAATATGAAAGGCATTTCTATATAAACACACATACATTAGTTACGACATACTTAAATTCATTAGAGTTAGCGGTTAACAGAGCCAACGGCAAGCAATTGTTAAAAAGGGAAAAAGGACTAAAAGACGGGTCTCAACCATTTCCTCCTCCCGCCCGTCAGGCGGCGAGTTCACTTTGCTTTATTTGGCGAATGCCTTTGAAAATATTTTCTTTTTTCACAGACATGTTGGTTATGGAAAACTTTATAATTATGAAAAGCTGAAGCCGGAAGGCATGGACAAGGATTTTGCCACAGTGGGGTAGTTAACCGTGGGCAATCTCCACAATTATACGCTTAATTAGTATTTCGAAACATTCTTATTGGTAGATATTAAGTAGGTACATGTGCACCTACGAAATAATAGGAAGTCTATGTTTTTTAAGTTTAGACGCTAGAGCTATCCCGCAATGATTAGATTAATCTAACGTGATTAAATCCTTCATATTTGTGAGTAACTATAGTTTCCGCACCGCCGTTTCACCCGCGTTCCTGGGATAAAAATTATCACATGCATTCATCCAGAACATATTCCACCTGTGTGCCAAATTTTACCCAAATCCGTTCAGCCGTTACGGTGTCCAGTGGTAACAAACATACATGGCACACAAACACAAAAATTCACATTTATAAAATTAAAACTCAAGGGTACCGACCTTTCTACCGTCGACTGTTGATCAAATGAAACATCTATTATTTATTTATGATTAATTACTTAAGTTGGATAACGGTGCGTTGAGAAGGGAGCTTCATTGCAGGGTCTTAATTGAATACTAAAATGGGCAAAAGGTTATATCATCATTAATTAAATATGAGATGAAAATAAATTTTAAGCTTAATATCCTATTGTTTATCTATCGCTATTTAATTTATTAATCTAAGGTTCTAATATTAATGTGATTTTATAAAAAATATTTATCTGTTTCGATATACGTTTAAATTCCTTTAAATGAGAAAAAGTGTTTTTTTTTTATATATTGGGCTATACCCCCATTTGGAATCTTCCTTGTGCCGGTCCTGTTTGTTGTATTAAATAATTAATGCGTTGAAAAGTATGTGCCCCATTTTGAACTCGTCTTTTAACTTTATATTGTAGCTCGAAAATATTTTAGCACCTACTTGCAAAGTTACAGTACCTGCAAGTGGAAAAATTATAACTCAATAGTAATTTTAAGTAAGTTATGTTTTTCATCGTATATTTATAAATAGATCATGACATAATATTATTAAATTTGTTATAATTTATTACAATATTTGAAGACAACCAACCCGAAATATTGTTGTCTTGAATATTGTACAAACAAGGGACAATAACAAAAACACTACCCATGGGAATAACAAACTTTTTGCACTGACCGAGTAAAACATGTATGTATCAAGCCATGTAGTTCGTAGAGAGTACATACAAGGGCTAAACTTATAGAACATTCAGACGCCTCGAGCACATCGTGTACTCCCGCGTGACTCCCGCCCACGTGCCGGCAAGCGTATTATAAAGGGCAAGAAAGAACATGCCCCAGGCCGTCCCTGGGTAAAACCCGAAGTCCTCTAATGAACACAAGTTCAAGACCCCGATAAATTCTAACAAAATAATACGTTTTTTTTTACAATATTTACAGCGTTTGATTAGCAATAAGTTAAGTTTAACTGTACTATTTTTTATTGCTGTGTACATTGTGCAATATAAATAAATAAGAAAATTAAAACAAGGTTTTTTATGTAAGCTTATGAACTGTATTCTAGACAGTATATCTTCATGAACGGCTCACGAAGGCATCGCGCGTCGCTTCAAACGGCCTCAAGGCTATCAATATGGGAAATTGGATTAATTTATTCAATCGTATATAGACAGAATGTACTTTAGCTGAACAGGCATTATTATAACTTTTTACTTACAAAGTCTCTTCAGCGCGTGGTGATAATACTTACGTAAAGCTATTACAATATCTTTGCTCTCTACTCTAACTGATTTAGTTTAGCCACAAAATAATAGACAGTACTGATGTACCACAGCCACCAACTGAGAAGTACCTACTGGCTTAAAACTCAGCTATGAGATCGTCAACATTGTTTTATCATTGATGACTATCGTTGCCCAACTGGAAAAAGCTGTATCACAAACAATAAAAAATAACCATAGTTTTTATGTATGAAATGCGCCAACACGGCCAAATATTTCATCAAGTCAGTTGTAGTATACAACCTGAAAAAGCAACTAAAAAGCTTTATGAAAAATATTTTGCAACATAAATTTGTATTTGTTTGTAAAAGTTGTATTTAAACATCATAATAATAAAATTAATCAACTACATACATGCATGAAAGAGAAATATTATGACGTCTTTACACGCAAATAATTTTATCAACCCTTGTTAGAAACGTCGGCATCCCCTTGTTATTAAAGAGTAGATACATACACGGAAGTATTATAACATAACAATTTCGGAGTATTCCGTTAATTCCACAGACATAAGGAGATTTATGGGAATTAATGTTGCACACAGTAATTAGCTGGAAGAGCTTAATAAATGATCTTGGCGGAAGTTTCAGCAGTGTGTTAGCTCTAAAAGACAGGGTGTATGAAAAAAAATACCGTCAAATAGCTCAATTTATAGACTTTGTATGCTTACTACCGTCATCTACATCATCACTTGCCATCATGAGATTAGATAGATAGATAACTCTTTATTGGTACACCACAAGAAAAAAAAAACTCAAAAACAGTAACAACATTGACAGTGTCATAATGGGCGGCCTTATCACTAAACGCTATCTCTACCAGGTAACCTTCGGATGGAGAGGATGTGTACAAAACGGTAAAAGACGGGGATGCAAGCTGTATACAAATTTCTATTCGACAGTAAAAAAGACTATTACACAGAGTCCATGGCGATCATGTATTACGAATCGATATTTTAAAAACTACACCTATGCTATTTTTATAATTACCTAAAGAAGAGCGGCAAATATCAGTTTGAAAAAACTGCTTATTTATAATTTTGCAATGAATGTCTAAAAATTTTAGTTTTGTAAATATTTAGTTAAAACGTAAAGTAGTTTTTAAACGTGAGGAAAAACAAGGGATCTTTCCACAGTTAGTATTTATCATAATTAAATATGTAAGTATCATTCGTATCTAACATATAAACATGAGCATAGGGGTATTTATGTGAATTATAAAAAAAATGTGAATCTTCCTACGCAATGAATACCTACCCTGAAAAAGTATAGATTAATTTCCGTTATATTTACGCTATGAATAAAATGAATCACGTATCAACTGGGGCCCACTGAGGTAAGGTGAATACCTAATTCGTTAGCATTCAGTAGGCCGGCATCGTTGACCCATTTGTACGAGCCTCAATCACGGGTCAGATTCAATTTCGCCCTCTTTTATTCGGTACGATAATCTCATGAGATATAAACGGAAATATGAGGGGCCCTATTATCCTTTCTTTTATTTGAGTTATTATTTTGTTTATTCATGCAAAAACTTGAACATGGACAGTTATGAGAAATAAACGGTGTGGTGCGCAATTTATGTAGGCCTTAATATTCACGCCGTAAATTGCCTCCAGTCGCTCGTTTGTTGTTCGCTGGTCTAAAGATAAATTGTTGTAAATTCTATTACTAGTAATATATGTGGCGGTGTGACTGTGGAGTGTCCGTGTGTCCTGTGCGTCCTGCGTGAGTTAACTGGCAGTTTGCGCTGGGCCGCAGACACCGCAATAAAATAAACGCAGCCCGGCCTAATGTGAGAACGTAAACTGAATGAAAGTTGAATTGCTATAAAGTATACGGAGATATAGTTGGGTCTCCTAAATGGGCTATTCATAGTTAGGTCAGTTCTACTTCTAACACACCTTGTAGGTTAACGCTTAACCCATACCATGCCATATTATGTTGGTACATACGAGTACGTAGGTGCTTTTGAACAGTAATATAGTATTTATATGCGGGTATAAGTATATAAGTAAGTAGGTACGTCTGAGTAACTTGATCTGAATACTCAGTACTTAACCTACCTAACCTAACTACTATTGAATTTACTCTTCTTATATAAATATATTTTTTTAAATTTTATATTGTTTAATTAAAGTTACTGTCAAGATATTCAATTAGATTAAATGGTTGAAGGTATGTACAGAACAAATTTCTAAATGCAAATAATATGTACTTAGTTGGCAATGATCCCAAGAGACTCGGCGTCTGGAATTAATTTAATAAACGGTTCATTCGTTTATTTAAAAGGCAATTGACAATAATTAGCACTCAGAGAGGTCGCCTTCGCACTTCAGTATTTTCTCAATGAGACCAATTAATGTGTATTGATCCAAATCCTCGAAGCAGAATTCGATAAAGAATTGAAATAGAAATATAATATGCTGGATTTTTTTTTTCATCTAGAAATTCTATTTAGGGTAGATTACCTATTCAATAGGCAACACGCATTATCTATAGAATTAGAATCAGCTATTTCAAAAACGACATAGTCCCATTTTTTCAAACGTAATCACGACAAGCCGGAGGATGTGGAGGTTAGATACTTGCTATGACTCCACGCCATGTGTCGTGGGTTCAGTTCTCACACGGGACAAATATAGTGTAATAAACATGTGCGTTTATCCTGGGTCTGTTGGTAAACATCTATATAATAATATTCTGGGACATTATTCCTCACACACGGCCATCTGACCCCAAACTAAGCAGAGCTTGTACTATGGAAGCCAGATAACTGATATACTACATATAGTACTTTTCTTTTGTAAATACATACATATATAGATAATTACAACCAGACACAGGACAAACAGACATGTTCATGCACACAAATGTTTGTCCTGAGTGGGAATCGAACCCACGACCTGTAGCGTGATAGATAGGGTATCTTATTTTACCAACCACGCTAACCGGCAATATAAGTTAATATTATAGTTCTTTACAATAAAAATACAATCTGTCTAGGTATATCGAAAATTTCCTCGAGGCTACCAACCACCGCTGTCGATCGGCAAGCTTCCCAGCTTAGGATTGCGTTGGCGTAAAGAGCTCCCCGCGTCCGCCGCTCGCCGCCGCCGCGCCGGTCTCCTGAAACTTCGATTCCTGCAAACATAAATAAATACTTGTATTTAATTATGTTTGCAGTTTTTAAACCAAACCGATGAGTGTGTCAGTCAAGATATGCGAGGATTCCTGTATATTTATTTATATCTGGCATATTATTATCTGACTATAAACCCGCAAGTCAGTTATACTCCAGTAGAGTTGTTGGTATGTGAGTTTAATTAATTCATTTAGTAAACTTGACATTGAGGCAACTTATTAAACGTTTCCTATTTATCTACATTATGAGTATTATAATAATCTAAAAGTTGCTATATACATATGTAAAGTGATGATAGCGAAGATCGTAGGTTCGAATCCTATAATATGCTCAATCTCTTTCGGTGAAGAAAGAGACCGAGCAAATTGTGAAAAAACCATAGCACGGTGGTAGAGTACCTACTTTGTAGTACCCGCTTGGTGTTGAAAATTTTCTCCTAAGCACCTACCGCTGTGTATTGAACAAGCATTTGAACTTGAGAGCCAATTGCCTTCTAGGCTTTATAAGGGTTAGCAATATATTGGCAAATCCCCAGGCACCTATTGCTATTGTCTATCCAGTTACCATCAGGTAATGCTTGATTGTCAGCTTTCAGAAAAAAAATAAGAAAACAGTTAGGTAAACCTAAGTAATTGTTAAATTGGTGTCCATAAAATTGATCTATTAAAGTCTCGTAGGTCATCTGAGTAGTTTGTAGGCGCGGGTGGGTTAATTTTTTTTTCTTAAGTAATCGATTTCTAATAGCGAAAATATGTTGAAATTAGGTATCGTTATAAACCCTTTAAAATATTATTGAATTATTTTAAGTGGAACAGCCCGCGAAACGCCATTGATGTTTTGAAAAAAAAAATCCAAGTACCCACTGTTACACGTTTGACGTTGGGTATAGTTTAATGTTTTAATTAGTATCCATTGTAATACACGTTACTTTGGTTATATAAACTGTGTTGTTTATTAAAAGAAGATTTTTAGAGGTAAGTACATTCAGAGAATTCATGTATCAATGTGGCTAGTTTCTTGTGGGATTGTAAATTATGTAATTTTTGTTTTAGAACATGGAAGTACAAAAATTCTATCATGTCAAATAATAGACAGTCATACAAGTGCCCTATATTTGGAACTATAGAAGATATAAAAGAAAACGTGTTACCAACATACCAGGATGTCATGAATTTTTACGAGTGGAATAGACTACAGGTGAAAATTACAAATAGCAGTAACATAGATCCCGCGTTTTCCGAAATTGCAGAAATTGTAACCCAGAAAGTTGAAAGAGTATGGCAAAAGGCATCAATCCCTGTAGTCTCGCATACAAGAGTCATTCAGCTCCTGAAAGCTTATCATTCCAAATGTAAAAATATTATCAAATCATTGAAAAGGTTGTCAACTGAAATTGATTGAAAGTTCGCGATTTTTATCAAGTGCATTAAAAACAGTCATAGATCCTGTTATTCAACGCATCGCATATTTTGCTCACCCTGCAAAATTTACTATGGGCGATGTTAACAGATGGAGAAAAGCATATAAGAGAACTTGCAGCTAGAAGAATTCTAAAAGCGCGTAGTTCAACTACCACGCACTTTTGTAGTGCCTAAACTTAATTTTGATACTAAATATTACATTGATCTAATAAACTGGCAAGAAACCAACTTTGATCCACCTATTCTAAGAAATCAAACGAATGACGACTTATTCAGAATATAGAGAAAAAAGGTGACGAAAGGATGTTGCTTGCTACGCTGCCTTGCCATACACAAGCAGTTGAACGAAGTGTAAAGATAGTGACAGAAGCTGCAGTGTCGGCATGTGATAAAAAAAACAAGGGACGGCATGATTCATGCAAAACTTGCTTCAAGGAAAGTTATGCCGAAATTCGATAGTATGCGAGATTTTTTGTATAAAAACAAATTTTTTTTTGATAACCCTTTATGTGTATTTGTTTAAGTTTTTGTTTTAAACGTTAATATATGTCTTTCACTAAATATTTGTTATGTTTCAATAGTATTTTAAGTAATTTCTAATAAAGAACTATGCCATTTAGTAATACGTGTTTTTTTTTTCAAAAACGTATAATGTTGAAGCGCATGCGCGGGCTGAAGATGCATGTTTAATTATCCGTTTTTTAGCTAAAACTACTTTTTATAGTACACTACAACATAATATTACTATTAGAAATTGATTCATCAACTTTTTTTTTGCCATACTAGAGTGACCCACCTAGCGCACGTCAGGGATAATGGCATTTCAGATTACCTTCACTAAGGATGCTTGGCTTACGTATGGTTCCGCTTCGTAAGTGTTTGTGTCATAAAAATACTTAATATTATTATCTTGGAGAATTTCGGTGTATATAAGAATCGGTTGCAGTGACTGCTACCGAATTTCATTTTACTTTGCCATAGGTATATTTTGGTTTTACTATTTTAGACATATTTTTCAGAAGTATAATCTAATGCTCTTGAGGTTGCGATGGTAAACGTTTACCGACATTTTTTTTAACTCAGAGTTAAGTACTTTAAGAAAGTTTCCTCATTTATTCCTTTTGCCGAAAGTTTTTTGTCCAAATTAAAATTGAACACTAAAAAGCTTAACTGTCGTGAAATTTAATGGTACGCTTGAGACATTCTTAAAAGTTTCAGGCACAAATCGAAGTTAATTAAAAAGTTAAGCTCAAATGCCATTTCAACCATAAAAGGAGCTAAAGAATAGGTAATGAGGCAGCTTGACAATAAACAAATTTAAACGGTTCACCGTCGGTATCTGTTCATAGTGTGCATATAAGCGAGTAAGCGAGAGCTCGCTATCGGGATATTCTTTGTATTTATACGGTATATTAGCTTTTATTATTTTCTTCTCGTCTTCCGCTATTTTGTACTCCAATGTAGTTTCAAAAATAACAAATAAAAAAAATACAGAACAATGCTTCCGAAATGGCAATTAATTCAGCTTATATAAAGTGACCCATATGTTTAGAAGGCATCTTAATTACAGTAGGCAACACGTGGCGTGTAACTGACGAACAACAATATTGGAGATTAACTCAAACAGAGGGTGGGAGTCCAGAGTAGGTAATCACATCTGTGGCGGCCAATGTAAGCGGACAACAAGAGCCCGGTTAAATTGAATCCCAAAATAATTAAATTATCGGCCGACGATGGCGAAACAATTTTCGGGCAATATTGACTTACCCGATCAACGTTTCTGGCAAAATCCAATTCTTACCCCTAATAGAATCATTAAAGCCGAAGACAGCTACAACGAATCGTTTCTGCTTATATTTTAACCCTATCTAAGAAAAGATTAAGTTTATTTTACAATTGCCCGAAGTTTATTCGAAACGTACCAACAGGTATGTATGTAACATATATGAGATAAAACTCAATTACTTTGGACTTTGGTTGCATCTTGGTGTGTTTATATTTATTTTATTCTGCACTTATATAAGTAGAACCAGTGACCTGCCGTTTAGCTTGTCCCTTCGACATGATGTTTCTCAAGTGGAATAAGATTTTTTTGTATAGTTATCTAGCTGGATAAAATGTAAAACACGAATAATGTAAATAGTGGTAAATGGATTTGTGTTTATCGTACAAAACACACGATTACAGAAAGCGGAACGCTGAATGGATATTACTCGTAACTCGGTGCAAGATTTTTCTGTGTTTATAAAACGGACAGAGTTTTATACTTTCCATTGGAATGTGGTCTGCTTATACTGTGGCTTACTTCTCTCCCACTGTTTTACGATTTTAGCTTTCAACAAATACTTAAAAAATAACAAAAAAAATTACATCATTCAAGATTATAGTTCAATTGACTACCCTATATTAGCAGACTGGTTGAAAATGAAAATGAAATTATTTTTTATTCAAATAGGCCTTTACCAGCACTTATGAATAGTCTGACTCTAACGCTCGGTTCGGAAGGTTGCTTTTACTGAGAAGAGCCGGCAAGAAACTCAGCAATTACTATTTTCAAAACCAACTCAGATTTATTACATAAAATTATTTATGTAGTCTCACTGACAATACTTGTGAGTATTTATATGACAAATAGGAAAAAATATCAAAATTATGAATAACTTAGTAAATAAATAGATTGCAAACTTAAGTAGACCAGCCCCCACAAGCAGCACCTGTTCACAAGTATGACGTATGTGGCAGCCATCGCCCTACTCGCATATATTATAGGGAAGTGAGTGACCCGTCACACGACGCCGCCGCAAGCAAAGACTCCAAAATGAGCATTAAACTTATCTCTAAGGGAAGGGTTGATAAGATTGTTTCCATTTGTAGGTTGTGCCCTGCAATGTAAATGATGTAATTTTTTGAATAATTCTGTTTGTCCTGAATCTGAGTCTAAATATTTATACCTAGCCTCTGCTTAGTTTGGGTTCAGATCTTGATCAGATAAATGTGTATGAAGAATCTGTCAAGATGTTTATTTATTATCTTCATGTACTTTCTTTCTCACATACCAAGTTTCGAAATATTGACGAGGGTAGTTGCCTGTATTCAAAATAAATTATCAAACACTAACCAATGTATAAAACATTAAAAAAAAATGGGAAATCGAGATTATTTTATTAAATTTATCCTTTTTATGATTTTTAATGTCCAATCTAACCTTAAAAAGTAAAGCTTTTGATGCTATATAATTATGACGTCACAAGCATGTATTTAATATAAAACTCATATGAAAATGATCACAAGCACTTATGAATAGTCTGACTCTAACGCACGGTTCGGAAGGTTGCTTTTACTGAGAAGAGCCGGCAAGAAACTCAGCAATTACTCTTTTCAAAACCAACTCAGATTCATTACATCAAATTATTTATCTAGTCTCACTGACAATATGTGTGTGTTATATGACAGTAAGGAAAAAAATATATCAAAATTATGAGTAACTTAGTAAACAAATGGATTGCAAACTTAAGCAGACCAGCCCCCACAAGCAGCACCTGTGTTGTTGACTAAGCAACAAGTAAGATTGTAATTAGGTCTAATGTGTTCTTTACAACCAGTTTACTACATATTGTTTCTCTCCTACTCGTTGATCAACCAACAGTTGACATACCTCATCAATATATTTACCGTATTGCATATATACTTGGTACGGTACCTACTGCAAATGTTCATAGGCGGCAGTGACCACTTACTATCAGGTGGACAGTCTGTTCTGTCTGTTTGTCAACCTATTGAAATAATGAAAAATAATATTGTACATAGCCGTGTTTATATCAAGTATTCACAGCAATGTTCTTGAAAAAGCGGCACGTTTTTTATTGCCTATACATTTCATATTTCACGCCAGTTGGCCGACTACTGCTCTTTGTCATTATCGAACGCACCCCACCCGACGTAATGGTACTCCTACACACGTCATACGCAGCCGCACTCGCAAGTGCAATAAACAGCCGAGCACTAGAACATAACGTATATTCTTTAGAAAATCTTATTCTACCAAAAACATGAATATGGAATAGAACAAATAAGTAGAATCAATTGTAACGTTCATAAGTGCCTTATTAGGGCCTAAACTGAATAAATTATTTTGAGTTTTGAGTTTATAACAGAACTTTCTATATCATCTTGAACTGTACATATTTGACACTTAAAAATAAATAAGTATTAAAAGTTCTCTCCCCTTTATCTCCGAAACAACGGAGCCTAAAATTGTGAGAAAAATAAGAAATAGGGCCTTAATCATAGTGTACAGGGAAACTTAAACAAAAACATAAGTCTTAAACTTCTCACGGAAAACGGAAAAAAATCATGGAGAGAAAATGTGTATCAAATGTTTTGCTTAGTTTCCTAGTGGTTACTATAAGCAATTTATACGAAGAAGTCCGGTTCACTTCTACCCCTAAGGTAATATTTCTATTTTCTGTAAACTTATTTATACACTTAAACCATTTGGTATCTTACTAATATTATAAATGTGAATGTTTGTATGTTTCGATGTTTGAATATTTGGATGTTTCTTATCACTCAACTCCGTAACGGCTGAATGGATTTGGATGAAATTTGGCACACATTATTCTGAATAAACATTTCTATATATGTATTCTGAATTAACATTTCTATACCTAAGATCCCTCGGAAACACGGGTGTGTAATATGTCATATATATGTCCAAGGAAGGCACAGAACCCTCAGTGCGCAAGTCCAAAACGCACTTGGCCGGTTCTTTTTCGAACTTGGCATCTGTCGCGCGCTGATTCCGCAATACGAGAAAAGGGAACCTTATTTTATAGCTTCAACATTGTGCGGAAACTTGACAGCTGTCCCTATATGTCACCTGTCCCAAACATTAGGGCCATTGTTTGTTACAAATGATAACAAATGAACTGAGATCGTTTATATGATAGGACCCCGAGATAAAAGAAAATAGCTACCTAAATCAAGTGTGCTGACAAAAGTTATCGCTCCGCTATGTTACGTTTTCCTAAATTATACATTGTATAATAACGTTATCCAGTCCAATGTTGGGCACATAAATATGACATGTTCAGTAGGTAAATAGTACCTAAATAATTCATAAACTATATGTAACATAATTATGTTTAAATTACTTGGAGATCTCTTTTGTTGATTATTAAAATGAAGGTACCAGTAATTAGTTAGATTTATTTGTGTTATTTATGTAAAAGCAGTTATTGACTGGATGGTATTATAATGCTGTAGACACGATTATATATTTTATTATATTATAATAGTATAGGTACCTTGGATTTGGCGGTTCCAAAAGTTGTGAGGTAAGTAGTATTTGATCGTCTTTTTTCCCCCCTCGATTAAGCCCATAGTGCTTTATTTACCGCACTTGTTTATCAAGCAATAAACCCGTGAAATCAAGAGCACCTGGAACATATTTCATAAACTATCAAAGTTCAATCTCAGAAGGTATCCAATTGTTATTCAACTAAAACAACAACACGTGAAAGCTTACACGTGCCTTATGTATTCATTATTGGAAGTATGTTCCTAAGCCTTTGTGCCAAATCTTGCTATAGGTTCGTTGAACTATGTATTATTTAAAATGTTCTCTAACTAAAGGTTTAAATGCCTATTAGTGTTTGTATTCATCATACATATTTTACAGGTTTAAATACGGCGTTATATGCTCACATTCCAGCTATGAAATATGCAAAACGAATATTGATGCTGTTCTCCAATAGCATAAAGCCTTATGTCAGGGAAATTCAGTTCTAGTGTTGGACATTGGTATCTTGTGACGATAAAACACGTTAAAATGGAAAAGTTATTGACTATTCGGACATGAAGTGCTCTTCAGAAGAATGCATACGTTTTTAACGAGGAAATGGAAGAGGAAATTGGGTCCACCAAAAAATATTATTCACAGCGTGTTGCTTGACATGTATTTTTTTATCTTAATAAATGTGAACTGTTTTTATTGTTTAATCAGAAATAATCACCGTTCATGTAGTTGTCTTATTGATTTACACTTTGATTAATTCAAAATAACTATTCTATAGTTTCTTACTACTTCTTACTGTAGTCAAGCTGATATACCTACCTACTAGATTTTTTCTCATGAAAATGAAATATCGCTCATTAGTTCGATTGTAATGTGAAACCATCATGTAAGACAAGTCTAGCAAGCATAATAATATAAAATCTATTGAAATTGGAAAATGTCTGTAGACCATTTGGATCACTCCGTCGATATCTAGTCAATTAGTTTTGCCATTCAATGGCAAACGGGGATGCTACAAATTGGATATCTATTATACGATTACAGACGTCGGCACAAACTAATCAGGTCTTACCATTGTATGGGCGGGGTGGTCTTTGTTCCCTTTTGTGTACCCAGTTAAACAAATCTCCAGCTAGTTTCGGTCGTTCCGCCCAATTGTTGACTTTTACCCATACGATTGTTAATTTGCCTAATGAAAGTCAAATTACCTTAAATTGTTAACAATTTCATTTGTTAACCTTGTTCTATTCTACAATAGAGAAAATATATGTAATGTTATAAAAGATATAAATAATATTTCAAAGTCAGTTAACTAAACATGGAAATGCACGCAATTTTAGCTTATATCGTTAGTAAAACTTAATGTTATTGGATTCAGTAACATTGAGTTCTTCTTCTTTTGTATCTTCTTCTAAATTATACTCAGGAATTACAATTAGGTACTAAGAAGGAAAAACCTGTAAGGCATATTATAAATGTAGCATGGTAATTTATTTTTAACAGTTTATAGTTCTTACATTACTAAGAACTTACATAGCTCATAAAAATGGAGCACAAATTTCCATGGTAGTAGGTTTCTTTGTAGTACCCTCCTGGCTGGCTACCATCCTCAAGTTGAAAATCTGCCGCCAAACACCTACCGCGGCGGTTTTCCGGCAGCTGCACTTGATAGCCAGTTCCTTCTAGGCTTTGTGTGCTTACCACCTTCCACCACATCGAAACTGAAACGCAGTAGGTAGATACTGACAATTTAAAGTTAAAAATAGATTGTATTGTAAACAATATAAATTGTAATTTGATTGCATCAACATATACATCAAAGTTGTACCATTGTAATTTTGTTTTATTGTTGGGAAATAATGAATAATATTTTATCTAATTTTAACTTTTCATTGTCAGTATCTACCTACCTACTGCGTTTCAGTGTCATAGGACCCTATAACAAAGGACACTGATGCAGCAGTGCTATATTATTATATCGATAATAATTATTATGATTATAATGATTTCACTATTTAACTACAAATATAACATAAAAAATAATGTTAAACTCGCTGCTTTGAAATAAGACCAATTCATTTTTCTTGAAAGTGTTCAAACTAGAACTAGTTTACAGCATGTAAATAACAGGCGCAGCGGTGGCCAAGGCGGTTGGAGCACTTTCCTATATTATAAGATTTTACGAGTTGTGTTCACTTCATCTGTGAGTTGTGTTAACATTATGCATAACAGAGGAATAATGTGATCCTGGGAACATGCTAATGAAAAATGTCCTTCAATTTGTTAATGAAAATTTAATGAATGCTATATCTTTACGTTACGACATAAAGACACGACACTTTGAGTTTGAGGTTAACTACGGTCTGTTAAAGTCTTAATTATTTGAAAAAAGAAAGGATAACGCGAGCACGAGACTAATGAGGGTTTTGTGTTTGAGGTCTTTGGAGGACTGAATTCATAATTTAGCGAATCTGAAAGGTATTTGACTATTTACTGACAATATTACTATCAAATATCAAAAAGTAAATATTAGAAAGAAAAGAAAGAAAAACATTTATTTACACACAGAAACAATTTTTATAGGTATTATCAAACAAACAAATATAGGTCCCATAATGCCCAGGCTAGTTTATAACTAACCTTAACTGTACAATGTAAATCTGAGCCAATAATAATGACACTTATATTCTTCTTTATAACACTATTTACATCCGTAATAGAGAAACGAGCATCAATTTCCAACCGCGATGTTCCTTTATTATATAAAAGTTTTATGTTATAATAATCATTCCCCTTTCTCACAAGCCGAGATCAAGTCTAAATTAGTGAAATTTCCTCAGTTGTTTGTTTATGGTCTCTGCAAATGACGAAAGATGATTTCATTTCAGTATTAGCATATGTCGCGAAATGAGAAGACCGACATACAAGCCTCCGCATTATGCAAATAATGTAGATAAAGACGGCAATTCAATTAGAGGAGACTTCACGCATGGTTGCCATTCACACACGCCCGAATCCCCAAGATTTTCATTAATTAACTCAATTTTGTTCCCCGCATATCAAATTTATACTAACTCTGTAAGACAAAATAATATTCGTACAAAAGGACTGAAATATTCAATTAGAATTGGATTCTGTTAGCTGCCTACATAAATGGCATACCGAAAGGCTGATACAAAAAGGTATATTGGGTTATTATTCATTAAGCTTTGTTTGTACGAAAGGCCTTTATTTACTGTATATAATTAAACATACACGTCGGCTTTTTTGTCGATAATATAATAGATGACTGGACAAGAATTTCTATTTTCAGTGTTCGAATGAGCAATATAATTTCTGGGGCGGAAATCTCAAAGGGCTTTTCAGTGACATTTCACAGCTATATCTATGATTACTGACCTTTTTATGTCCTTTTAAAGGTACACATACAGTAGACTAAGCTATATTTAATTATTTGAGTTTATTTAATCTGAATAGATGAAAGGGACCTAATTTAGGTACATTTATAGAGGCAGTAGGCTACTAAGCTGCGGTGTCGTAAAATCGTGTAGATCTACATTATTCTTTGTACTTTACCCAAAGAACCGATACACCCCAACAAGAGTCAGTGTGTGTGTATTATATTGATGAAATAAGCATTAGTAGATTACACTGACAGACTAACAGATGTAGCCAACATACAAACGTTAATACGAAAATACTCGAATCTGATCGCTCAATTACTTGCTGCACAAAATCATAAATCAATTACAAGCCGTGTTCTGTGCGCCATTGATTGATTTCCCTCGTTATACTGCAGCCCGGTTTATTAACCACACCCCGAGGATTGCATCAAAGTAAATAACGATAATTACTGTGTCAATTATTTACCTTATTATATACAGGATAATAAGGTAAATAATCGCGCAGACTTTATAAAATGTCTATAACTTTTTCCCCGTTAGCCAATTTCTACGAAACAAAGCGCCAAGTTAACCCTAATTCAATTGTGAAAAACCCACGAAAATCCGTTCGATGGTTTCGGAGATTAGCGTGTTCAAACAGATAGACATACAGACAAAAAATCAAACATGGTTTCTTTGCAATTTGTCTCTTCCTACATAAATCAAACACACTCCATTTCAACTAAAATAAAATAATGTAGATACACGCGGGTTCTAGATAACTTTCGAACAGTAGGTATAAAAGTAAATTCCAAAAATCATTGAATGACGATTACTTTTTTGCAACATCCAATTTTATTTAAATGAAGCCTATATTCTTCTTCTTTATTAATTAATCTCAATCTATATACCTGTGAAATCTACATGAAAATCCGTTCAGTAGTTCCGGATATTATTATTACTTTTCTTAAATGTACAGAAACACCGGATTCTACCATTTTATTACCTATATGTATAGATAGCTTTCCGCCCCGCGGTTTCACCCGCGATCCCCTACAAAATATTCTTGATACACCCCTACGTTATAAGAAGCCCCAATCCGTATACCTACACAAAGTGTACCTCCAAACATAATATTATCACATAAATACCCTGAAAAAAAATGTTTTCCCATACACACTTTTGCACCCCTTTTCGGGTGAAAAGAGAGAGAGAGATGATAATAACAATAACCCTAATAATCTGCTCTATGCAATATTTACGCAAGATTCGTATTCCAACTACTTTCCACAATAAAGACACTTACAAAATATATTTCCCCCGATTAATTCTACAAAACATTTTCCTTAGTTCTAGCCAGGAGCCCAAATATCCCGACAAACTGTACCTCCTTACTTCATTCCAAAAATTGTCGTTCCATAAAACTTTTGCACCCCATTAGGGTAAGAATTTCGAAAAACACCGACATTGTGTTGACAAATTAATATTAATATCATGTTTCAAATAAATCTGACCGGAAAAATATTTATAGATGGATTGAGTTTTCAAACATGTGTCAAAATAAAATGTAATTTAAATCAAAAGCACTAAGGAGTCTTGCTATCAACTTCGATGCAAATCTCCCCCAAAATAACTTTCTACCCCTTTTTAACCCTGTTAGGCGATGAGTTTAAATAAAATACGAAACGTATCTTCAATTAATTCTGTTAAAGAATGTTTATGCAAAATTTGAAGTAGATTGGATCAAGGAATCACGTTGTCCCATACAAACTTTGCCCCCGTTTTTCAACCCCTTAGGGGTAGAATTTCGGAAAATCCCTTCTTATCAATTACCTACGTCATACAAAGAACACACCCTCCAAGTTTCAGGTCTCTACGATCAGCGGTTTAGGCTGTGCGTTGATCCTAAGTCATTCAGGACAAAGCATTTTATATATATACATAACTGTGTATGTATACGATAATATTTATTAAAAAATAAGTTATTATTTACATTCCCTATTTGTACAAATTTTTAGTTTGAGGCAGGCGGTGCATAGAAGTACCTACCTTGTATAGGCATATTGGCACGTTTTTTGTTTTTTTTATTACATTGATATTCTTTGCTTGGATAGAGGAATTCAATTTAATATATTTCAATATTAGGAGTTCCCCTCGGTTTCATCCGCATTTCCGGGATAAAAAGTAGCCAAGTATAACATTCCTCAAGAATTGGGCTACCAAATGCAAAAAGATTTTTTGAAATTCGACTGGTAGTTCCACAAACAAACAAAACAATTATTATATTAGTATAGATATAATGGCACACACGTTTGTGCCCCGATGGTGTAATTCAATCCCAGGTGATAGGTAAAAGTTTGTAACGTGACAGATATTTGAAATTTATAAATTTACGAATTTCATAGAAAACAACAGAATTTCGTTTGTATGAAAAAGTATTCCAATGCATTCTCGCGAGTAGGACTCTCGCACTCTGAAATATGGATTGTAATCTAGGGTAGTATTTCTTCGGCTCAAATAAACGATATATTCTGGGAAAGAGTTAGTGATATAGTATAGAGGTTATCTACCCGAGCAATATCAAACTCACGTCTTGCAGCATATAATGTGTTCTTTTGTGCAGTTACAGGTTTTGTTGCAAAAGTTTTATATGGAAGTAGTTATAGGTCACTAGCTTCTGCCATGCGGTTTCACCCGCGTTCCCGAGAAAAAATGTAGTCTATGTCCCTCTCCATACCATAGGCTATCTGGGTACCAAATTTCATCGCTATCGGGTCAGCGGCTTAGTAACGCATAAAATAAGAACAAACAAAGATTGATTTTTATATATTTAGAGAAGATGTTTAAATGTCAATAAAAATGTTTAAAGAAGTTTTATACTTTTCAAAAGCAAAGCTGGCTTCTAGGCTTCATAAAGATCGGTAAAATATTGGCAAAACTTGGTATTGGCAATATACATAGGCGACGCGGTGGAAGCCACTTATCATCAGGTGGTACTTGTCGGCCTTCTGACGTAAAAAGAAAAAGTAAAAAAGACGAATGTATTGGCAGAATGTTAAACTATACATAATTATGCATGATGGATGTCTGCAAGCAAAGCCTAGTGCGTCTAAAGAGTTAAAGTAACGCGATGCTCGCACAAAGAGCTTTGTAACTAAAGGCGCTATAAGCAAGAAATAAAAGCAAGTCGATCACATCACATATAAACTAAGCTTTATATACATGATTAAAATGGATTTATGCAGTCGTTAGCCATCAAGGTTCTTTTATTTAGTTTTAAAAGATATATTTTTGATATTTGATCATTAGGTCAAGTCATTATAATAGGACTGTTCTCGAAGTTTATTCTCTAAATTGTTATTAGATTTTAAGTTTCCTTGAGCCTCACTTCACATCAAAGATGATGTAAGTGCCTATACTCTAAAATAAAGTACATAGTAAAACAAGCATTGATTATTTCATAAGTTTCATGTTTTACAATATTAATTCAAATATGTATTTCTTTGCCTTCAACCTGTCGTCTCAAGTGGTCTTTGATAAATTATTCTGTTTAACAGTAAGCGCATAAAAGACGAAGAGGGTCTTGCAATATTTTATTTTTCTATTTTATATCTACTGAAACGCCTCCCATTGACCCCTTTTATTAGATTTGACTTTGACACAAACCATGACTTGGACCTACCTTCATCACAAAAAGAAATTCACCCTGAGCCACGGCTATATTTTTCATTCATCAGAATTCTGTTTATTCTACTCTGAATACCTATCATATTATATAGGTAACAAAAGATAAATTTGTATTATGTATTGCACAGGTACCTATCTCGAGTCAGTATCAAAAAGCTCCTTTGTAAATACGTTAACTCAAATATTTACCCTTTTTTATCAAATACAATAAAGGCCTTTGGGAGAATCCGGAAGCAATCGCGTGGAAGACCTCGGGATTACAATATCGGCAGGTGAGATGAATACCCCGGGAAGCTATAAGGAACTTTCTCGGTATCCCGGTCCCGGCGCCTGAAAATCCCGTAGTGTAAACTTACAACTTGATTGTACCTTTGGGATCGGGTAGACCACAAAGCTGTATTGTTTCAAACAAATTGTTATTGGTTACATAGAGTGTTGTAATTTATGGACTTAGAGCAATGCCACTCGATGTCGTGAGAGCGTGTCGACATTGATGCCATTTTTTCTGACACCACGAGTGATATTACGATTGAATTTGTAAAGAAATCTACTGTGTTATAAATAAGGTAGAGGTATTTTATTAAAAGGACCTTTGTTTTTGCTATAAATGTCAGTGAAACTGAAAAATGAATGTAAGCTGTATTTTGCGTTTGAGGATTAATGGGCGTGAAGATATATCTGCCTTTTGTAAATGTACCAATTTTATTTCAATGATAAAGATCTTTACCACAAAAACTTGTAATCTTATCTAGCTGTTACACAAAGGAATTATTGTATCGACTCGCTTTCAGAAAGTTATTTTTGTAGAAAAATAGGCGGTGTTTGAGATAGTCACAGAAACTGTAGGTGCTTTAGTATTTGTGAGGGTTGGGGCATAAGTACACTTTTTGCTACAGAAAATTGAGCTGTTTTGAAGCACATTGAAGTAGGTACATGAATTCTCATAGCATTAGCCAGCTAGAACTAACATGAGACCTTACGCGCAATCAATAACCTTTTAGCACGTTCCAACACCACTAATTGCTAGAGATAGACAGATATTGGCGCACAATTATGTTCTGAATTTCACGACAATGCCATGCACGATGGGGCTTAGTCGTCCATAATTCAGAGGTACGTTCGATGCAACTGCAGGCAGACTAATGGACGGCTGCCACACTTCGTTATTCAATTCGTATACCTATATCCCAAGGGCAACTAAACAAATGCGTGTTGTTTGAGCCGACAAACGGGCCAGCGATATTGTGAAGCTCCGTGCAACAAAACAAAAACATGGAAATACAAGCACCAACAAAAAGCAATTTTGAGTGACCTATCCAATGTTGTCATCCAACAATTTATATGGAAACGATTGGCTCGTATATAAGAGCCTAATAAAATGCTCAGAATATTAATTTAAGCTCGTAATGCGGTCACGCAATGACGCCAGGCAATCGGGTATCTTAAACGACCACACTGAGAAATCAAGTTTTGTGGAAGTCGTTGCTAATTCTAAAAAGGTCACAAAAAGCTATTTCGTAGAATGTTTGTATGATTCTAATATATATACATAGCATTATTTAAAAGAGTGGCATTTGTAACTAGCCTTACCTTTTACCGTTTTGTACAAGTACCCTTCCATCCAAAGATCGCTATCATTATGAAACTGTATGTTTAATGTTCTGTTTTCTTTTTCTGATGCGGTGTACCTACCAATAAAGAGTTATCTATCTATATGTATAATCTTAAGATTCTTCGATACATAATAGTATCACATTTATAGCACAGCAGCTTGTGTCAATGAGATCTCGGACCAATAACTTGCGGTCTCGAGTCTGACGTGATACAAGCTGCTATTGGCAAGGGCAAGTGAACACGTAACTATGACTATTCGGACAATGTCGTGTCATAACATATATTATAATACTACAAGAACAGTCAGCAACATATGTAAGTAGCTAAACAGATACAAATTAATAAAACACTAGCCTTCCGCCCCGCGGTGTCACCCGCGTACCCCTATTTTTGAATTTCCAAAAACCCTCCCTTAGTGGATGCCTATACTGTATAAGGTATCATTTCAAGGCAAAATTTCAAGTCTCTAGGTCTAGCTGTTTGGGCTGTGCGTTGATATATCACACAGTCAGTCAGTTTACCATTTTATATAAGTATACAGGTATGTACACTAAAACTATCCATGTCATATTTATCTATCAATATTATGGATAGTTATAGTAAACAGATGTTTTGCATATTTGGATCTGATCAGCTACTTACAATGCATTGTTGCTGAGCATACATAGTGTACAAGTAGGTATGTACTAATTAGTCCTATATAGTAGGTGTTAATATATTTTAATATAATTTACATATATTATTGGTGATGTGATTTGCTCTTTGAATAGGAAATAATATTTTGTATGAAACAAGTTAGTGTTGGTACTGTGGCCTACTCAATTCATACTCCACGGTCGCGTGGTCTATGGCTTGCTTAAAAATAACCTGCCGTCAGTGAGAGGAAAAAAATATGCTTTGTCAATCTAAAATAATTATTGTTCCGTCATTAAAATAAAATATAAAAAATTATATTCTTCTTTTCTTAAGACATCTCCAAGGTTTGGCCGGACCAAGTGTCCCTGATGACTTTATTCGGACAATATGAACTAATCACTGGAGATTTGGAGCTGATGCCAAGCAGTGCATCGAACCTTGCGATTTAAAAAAAACGGAAAACTTCCAGGACAGTCGTTAATGGCGACTGACGACTGCCCCACCACGCAGGCCCTGCAGTCTCGACATACATGACATGTCATCACAAAATATCGATCGCTAAATAATAACGAAAAACATCGGTTGCCATGACGATGCTTACGACAAATGCAAGCCTATAGATAGGCTGTCAAAAATGGTCGAAGTTTTCGCAAATATTAACGAGAAATCGTTAAGTTTGCATGAAAAATACCGATAAAATTGACAGTAGGCACTACCGTTTTATTCTGATCGTTAGGACTTAACGACAGATTTCTATGTCGAGACTGCAGGCTCTGGTCACCTCTTCGATACCGACCGCTCGACAAAAAATCGCTTTCTAGTCGATACCGGCAGCGACCTTTGCGTGTTTCCGTGGACAGCACTTCACGAGCGTTGAGCTAAGTCAAATTATCAATTGTCAGCTGCAAATGGTAGTTTAATAGATACCTATGGATACATCCAATTTAATTTAGATCTTGGCTTACGCCGTTCTTTTCCTTGGCGTTTTATAGTCGCGGATGTAACCAAAGCTATCATAGGTGTAGATTTTTTAAGTTTTTACAATTTAATTGTTGACATTAGAAATAGGAAAATAGTAGACAACCTCACTTCACTGTCAACTGTAGCTTCTATTGTGTGTTGTAACGAATCTACTTTTTCTGTTAAGGTTTTGACTGGCGGCAGTAAATACCACGCGATTCTCGACCAATATCCCGAGATCATGCGACCTGCTGGCACACCACGCATCATTACTCACAACACACTACACCACATACGCACTACACCTGGTCCTCCAATCGCATGCTCTCCTCGGAGGTTAGCTCCTGACAAACTCAAGATTGCTAAACAGGAGTTTGACATGATGATCAGCAATGGAACAGCTCGTCCTTCAGAGAGCCCTTGGTCGTCACCTCTCCATTTAGCACCCAAAAAGGACAACACTTGGCGTCCTTGTGGTGACTATAGGTTCTTGAACGACCGTACTATCCCCGACAGGTATCCAATACGCCACATTCATGACTTCGCCCACAGCATAGCTGGTTGCAAAGTTTTCTTCACTATCAACCTGGTAAAGGCTAAAGGTAAAGGTAATCAGATCCCTGTTAGTAAAGAGGATATTCCAAAGACAGCGATAACTACGCCGTTTGGCCTGTATGAGTTTCCTTACATGACCTTTGGTCTTAGAAACGCCGGTCAAACGTTTCAAAGGTTCGTTGACGAAGTAACTCGAGGTCTTGACTTCTTCTATACTTATCTGGATGACTTTCTCGTATTTTCCAGAAGCCATGTCGAACATGAGGACCACCTCCATCAGCTTTTCATCAGAATGAAAAAGTATGGTATCTTGGTGAACACTTCCAAATGTGTTTTTGCTGTATCCGAGGTAACGTTCTTAGGATACACAATTTCGGAAGAAGGCACCAAACCACTTGATGTGAAAGTTGAAGTTATCAAAGACTTCCCCGCTCCTCAGACCGTCAAACAATTGAGACGTTTTCTTGGTATGCTGAACTTTTATCGGCGATTTGTTCCACAAGCTGCACAAGTTCAAGCTCCTCTCAACGCTCTTCTGACCGGTTCTGTGAAAGGTTCATGGCCGGTTAACCTGACCGGTGAGGCAATTTCAGCTTTTGAAAATTGTAAGGTAAGCCTTGCCAATGCCGCGTTACTTGCCCACCCTGATCACCAGGCCAAGCTGGCATTAGTCTCTGATGCATCTGACCTGGCAATGGGTGCAGTCCTTCAACAACTCAACGATGGAGTCTGGCAACCACTGGCATTTTTCTCGCGTAAGCTTAGCCCAACCCAACAGAAGCACTCACCCTACGATCGTGAGCTTCTTGCAATCTACGAAGGGATTAAATACTTTCGCCTCATGCTTGAAGCCAGACACTTCACCATCTATACAGACCATAAACCATTAGTTTACGGTTTTCATGAAAGGAAAGTTAACTGCTCGCCCAGACAGTTTCGACATTTGGACTAGATAGCTCAGTTCACGACCGACATAAGGCATATCTCCGGCAAAGATAATGTAGTGGCCGACACCTTATCTCGCGTCAAAAAGGTAGATAGTCCAATATGTTTTACTGACCTTGCTAATGCTCAAGATAGTGATTCTGAACTGGCATACTACTTAACATATGGATCATCACTCCGTCTTGCAAAAATAGAATACCCTGAAAGTCGTACTTCTTTGTACTATGATATAAGTACAGCGACTCCCAGACCATTTGTCACAAAAAGCTTCCGCAAACAAGTGTTCCAAAGCCTTCACTCCTTAAGTTATCCCGGTGCTGCCGTGTCTCCCAAATTGGTAGCTGAAAGATTTGTTTGGCCCGGGTCAGGAAGGATTGCTGAGACTGGGCTCGTACGTGTTTATCCTGTCAGCGCGTAAAGGTAAGTCGCCACGTGTCGACACCATTAGGCACTTTTGATCTGCCCCGTGCCCGCTTCAAACACGTTCATATTGACCTAATAGGCCCCTTCCCTGTTTCTCATGGATATAGGTACTGCCTGACGGCTATCGACCGATTTACCCGGTGGCCAGAGGTCATACCAATTCCAGATATTACCGCTGAAACTGTAGCCAAAGCGCTCATTTTCGGCTGGATATCCAGATTTGGTTGCCCACTAGATATTGTCACAGATCGCGGCCGACAATTTGAGTCCGCGCTGTTTCAATACCTAACTAAAACCACTGGATTCCAGCACAAGCGCACAACAGCTTACCATCCTGCATGTAATGGTCTCATAGACCGTTTTCACCGTCAACTCAAAGCGTCCATTACATGCCATAATGACCAAAATTGGTCAGAAGTTTTGCCTTTCGTATTACTAGGAATTCGTAGCGCTTTCAAAGAGGACTTGCAAACCTCCTCCGCAGAGTTGGTGTATGGCGAACCGTTGAGACTTCCCGGCGAATTTTTTGATCCAAGCACAACCTGTACGTCTGATTTATCAGATTTCACAGCGCGTTTACGCTCTTTTGCCGAGAAATTAAAACCAGTACCCGCATCTCGCCATAGCAAACACAAGGTTTTCCTTCGGGATGATGCTTCGCGCCCACCCCTTCAACAAGCTTACACAGGACCTCACAAAGTTATCGAAAGAGGTGTCAAATATTTCAAGCTCCTTGTTAAAGGGAATACAGTCACGGTCACTATAAATCGACTTAAACCAGCATATATCCTAACCGACGAGGAGGACTTGCTAGGTCATACACAGCATACACTTTCACCTAGTTCACCTTCTGGCAGTTCATCTATTATCCCATCGACAAAGTAGTCAAAGCTACACGCTCCGGTCGACGTGTCCGGTTCCCGGATTATTATCGCCCCTAACCTGGTCTCTTGGGGGGAGTGATGTGGCCTACTCAATTCATACTCCACGGTCGCGTGGTCTATGGCTTGCTTAAAAATAATTATAGTTCCGTCATTAAAATAAATGATTTTTTGCAACTGCGTTATATTTTGTAATAGCAACCTGATTAGCAAAAATGGTGGTAAAGTATGAAGGTCAATAATTATAATGAAGATGATGTTTTTTACAGTCTTAAAATAACGTATCTAATGAAAAAATTGTAATCCTTAATATCATTCATATTTTAATGAAACTTCAAACATTGTGAGCCCTGGCTCAGAACTCGGCGAGTAGGAATTATAATTTTGTCAAAGTTTATCTCGCAATTAGAGTTATTCGAATACTTTTCGCAAAAAAACAGAGTATTCAACGGCCCCAGAACTGAGGGATTTCAGAAGCTTTTATACAATATTGTTTATCTTTTGTCTTTTTTTCGACGACAAGAGTAACATTAATTCACAAATCGCATAAACTTTGGCAAAGTTGTGCTTGATTGATAGCGACTCTATGTTTGTGATTTGAGTTTCAGGAAGAAAATAGAGGCAATTATGATCGACATCCAAAAATGTATGGTAGATAATAAGCAAATATAAAGTAATAAAATTGAATGTCATTCAAACGTTTCTTTATTTTCAATCTCTTTGATTGTTTAGATAAATCCGTAATAAAGAAACGTATATTTTGTAATATTATTTAATACCATCATAATCTATTATTAATAAAAGTTGAATATTATAATAATAGGTTTGTTGACTGGAAAAACCACATAGTGTACAGGCTTATTGTAAACTAGGATATACTGGAAACTTTTCTAAAATTCAGTCACGTTTCATGTAGGTATACATACAGTACGCTGAAACGCGTGACTGCACAGGCTTAGCCGCGTTTAAAGTTGGCTGAATAAGTGAATGCATTTCAGTATACCTAATTCCACTTTATTTATCCCAGATAAGAAAATTCAAACTTAATCAATCAAATATTTCTAAAACAAGATATGAATTAAAACATATAAAGCCTGCAGTAAAAAATAAATGAATAAATTCGTGTGTATAATAAATAAGTAAGTAAATATTTAGAATACATGTTGAAAATAAAATTTATGTAGCCTTGTCGAGCGGCTAATGAATGTATTGTAACCCGAGAGAGTTTTTCCGTTTTACAAATTATTTTTGGTTTTTATTTCCAGGAATGTGTCAAACTCTATTATATTATGTTACATGTTCGTACATGTATAATTATATTTTAATCTATGCCTTTAGCTATTATTTTCTTTTCAAATAAGCCATGCTAAAAAATATAACGTAAATAACAAGTCAAATCCTACCTAACCTAACTGTAAGCGATAAGTGGAGGAATAAATCTTTCAAGCATTTGTGATGTAGAATAGTGTCAAAGAAAAAGCATCAGTAAATGAGACGTCTAAAGTTAAGCGTTCCAGAGACACGATGTCATTCTATGAAAGCCAATTGGTACTTTGAAGTCTGCATTGCAGAAGTGGAATTGAGCTAGTCACGTCTGTCGTATGTCAACCGGAAGGTGGGCTAGAGACATGGAATAATGGGTGTCGCTAAACGCACGTGCCCAACGGAATAAAATAGCAAGAATAAAATAGGAAAGGTAGTGAATCAGCACTCAGATCGTATTCCGGAAGATAAGGGAAAGGGTAGGGAATTTGAAGGTAGCATTTTTAGGAATAAATAAAAATGCGCCTGATTACATAAAAGGCATTTCAATTGTTGCTCTATATGTATAACTTTCGTGGGTATTTCTTATCGATTCATTCGTTTTGTTCAAAATGTAGGTTACGTACATACGTTCTAGGTACTCTCAAGTGACTGAAAATGCCTGAAAACTTCTCAGGCACTATTGTGACTATGTGTATACTACCTATACGAGTATATGCTTATATATATATACCTATATATGCTTACTTTTAGTAGTAGATTAGTACTTGCGAAGGTTACATTGTGTTCAAACGCAATCCTCTATCTAATATTTATAAAATCTATATTACTTGGTTCAGGAGTTAGAATCCTCTGATAGTCACAACACGGTTTCGTTCGGACTTTCGTACGAAGCTCTAATAAAGACAGTGTTTTGCGATCAAACTTCTATAAAATAATATAACCATCGCAGTAGATCTATTCCGATTTCGAACAATTTTAACGAACACAGTAGTTCGTGCGCTTTGGCAGTGGTAACTTATACTTACCTTACGTATACTAACTATAATATTATAAATGCGAATGTGATTTTGTTTGTTTGTTACCTTTTCATGCCTAAATCGCTGAACTGATCGAGATGAAATTTAGTACGCAGATAGCCTATGATATGGAGAGGGACATAGATTGCTTTTATTCTCGGGAACACGGGTGACCCCGCGGGGGACATCTAGTATTATAATATATCTATTGAAGGTACAAAAGGGAGAACCTTTGCAGCGGGATCCCGAGCATTAATATTCCCGAAGGGTTTTTAATACATGAATGACTGCGAAAATCTTACTGACTATTATATTATTAATAGCTACGGTTGAATGTAGTACAGTGAAATTTAGTGAGCCTTAATTTGAATACGTTAGAGGCCACAATACGATTTGTAGGTTAGTTCAAACGAATTAAATTATCTGTGTAACGTTGCGTGAATTTTCCACTTGTTACACGAGACCACTGTTCACAGTGAATCGAAACGTAAGCATAAAATTATTGAATTCATTTCATACATTGAATGTGCTTTAATCACTCGCAACTTGAGTAGACCCTAAGTAAAAAGGAAAAATAAGATTTACACAATCAACTTGCAGAGCATTCGCAATTTGATTGTGTAAATCTTATTTTTATCTATCTATCTTTTTCTTATTTTTGAATTTAATTTGACGAGATTAATGATTTTTATTTTATCGCTTTTTTAAGGTATTATTTTGGAAAATCCTGCTGTAAAACCTGTTACTTTAGCGTTTATAGAAGAATCAAAATTCTTATTTCAAAATATCTAGTACATTTTTTGATTTTCGTAAAAGTAGCGATAAAATTTGTTAGCATTAGCATTTTAATATCGAAATTGATCGTAGATAGAGCACGTAGCGTCCACAACTATCAAATTCTAAACGCTTTATAGTATTCGGTATTACGCTCTCGATCACTATAAACATGTTGATTGGAAACCGAATTGTTGGGGTGCCGTGGACCGGAAACAATAAAAACTTTACGGTCAGCACTACGGAGACTCTACCCTCTAGGTGGCGCTTCGGACGCTTCTGTTGTCCTTTTTACGACCAGATTACGTGAAGATTAAATAAAATAAAAAAAACCGCACAAAATCCTCAGTCACAGTTAAAGATTTTGTGTTTAAACTCTAAATAGTCGTAAATTTATGTTCGTTTTCCACTTATTTACTTGTTTGCATAAACTTTTCTTTTAACAGTTTTCTTTGTTTTTTCTATCCAATATTTTATAACCACATGTGAATCTTACTCGAACAAAATATTTTTCAGTTGGAGCTGGATATGGACTCCAAGGTTCATGTAAATATAAAAGATTTATCGATCTGTCGGCAGTGATACATCGCTATGGCGCGGAATATGATCTACGCCGCGGTTTGCAGATTGGCTTATGCGTATTTCACTCGCCTCTTTGATATTGTATCGTGATATATGTTTGTGTTGTTTTAGCTGTATATAAAATAATATTGACAAATTATACCTAGTAATGGTATACATAAGTAGTATTTAAATTTGGAACTATACAACAACAAAAAAAACTCGTAATCTAATTATCAATCAAAACTAATCTTGAATAGCCTTGAATATGATCACAATTTCATTTCGGTTTATTAAGTGATTGAAGATTGGAAGCACACATAGCCATATTAAAAGGTTGTTCGCAAGTGCAGCTCTTAAGACGTACATACATATATAAAATAAAAAATAAATTTGATATCAATACAAATCCTTGTACAACACATACCTACATAATAATAAAATCACTTATGTCTCATACTTCTTCAATATTAGACTTACTATAGAGCAGTGCATTATTAGATCATCGCAAAAAAGCCTGAGACCTTGGCGTACGTAGCCTCGATTTACTTTCGCTCGGGCCGCGCGGCCGCACTAACCCGTACCGCATACCACACCACCTGCGCCTATTGAATGAATTAAATTACTTGATCGAATTAGCAATAACAACTGAAAATTTATAGCTAGATAACCTTCTGCTAAAAGAATTAGTTTAGGTTTCCCGCTCAAATAAACACGATGAAAAACGACCTGACTTTTTAAATTTACTTTGGCGTTTAACTTGATTGGAGAATAGAGATGACTGTGAGATCTTAACTGTAATCAATGTCGTGACAAAATTATATATACAAATAAATTAAATTGAATTTACTAAATGCACATGAAAGAAGTATACGGTAGATACTTATTACAAAAAAAAAACTTTTTTTTTTTGTATATCTGTTTGTTTGTTCCGGTTAATCTCCGAAACGGCTGGACCGATTGTGACGGGACTTTCACTGGCGCATAGCTGATTTCATATATCGGGAACGCGGGGAATAGTTAGCACCTACTAAATAAAACCTAAAGAGCTATAACTCTTTCAAATTCAACTTCAGTATCTATGTTCTTTCTTACGTTTTTAATATAAAGTGTCTTAATAGTTTGTAACTCTTGTTTAGATCAAACTACTATCTCTAACATTTTTATTGTATTTATTATCTTTTTGGTCATCACAGTAGTAATTTTCTACGTCTAATATTATTTCACTTTCCTTTCTATTGGTTAGAATTTTGCAAACCAGAAACATGTTTTCGTGATCCTTTGTACACATTACCATTATTTTTGCCAATTAAAAAATCTGCTGAATTACTTTTTGTATTTCCATATAGCAAAAATATACGTCCATACACACAGTTGTTAGCTGAGCAACGAATCTGTAAGTGCATAGTCCATCAAGTCATAGCTTTTTTTAACACAAATTGCAGACGTTACGAACGTGCAATTTTTTGTTTTTTAATACTTTTGACCGTTTAACATTCCTCAAATGTTAATAAGTCTAACGATAAATTACGTAAAGTGCATGTGTATATTTAAAGATGGAACAATTCCAAAATATATAAACAATAGAGTATATTATATATAGAGTATATATATTGTGTATATTTAAAGATGGAACAATTCCAAAATATATAAACAATAGAGTAATTTTCCATAAATATGATAGCTGCCACACGAGGTCACCTCAAACGCTTGTCTTGTAGATCGCTAGTTCCGGTTTTTTGGTTCGACATTGCGCAAGTACGTGGCCTTTTGTAACCGGACATTTTTATTAACAAGCAATAACTTGGTTGCATTGAACATAATATCCTATTTTCATATAATAATAGTTTATAGTTAACACTAAACTTGTTATTAATTTCCTTATTTTGTAATAAATTCTGAGGTTCACTTAAAAATTAAATACTTACAGAGTATTATCGAATCTGCATGAGTTAAAATTTTAGAATTTAATTTTACTAGTTGCATAGAGATCGATTTGATTTTTTGATTTTGATTTTGATTGGATTTTCAATTGAAATCATCCTTGATGGAAAACCGAGCCGAGGTAGGGTAGAAAGGTAAATATCGCCACGTATTGTCTGCCTTCTGAAACGAAACTATAACTTTTGATCAAAACGCGGCGCACAGGCCAATCAATTGTGATAGTAATCCAAAGCTGTTTTCAAATTCTACATAGCCTTTGTATGATTTTGGCAGCGAGATGAAATTCCAGACACAAAAGGCAACGTGGAAACATCACAGAGTACAGGGAATGACGAAGCGAATGAAAAGGAAATAGATTTCATTTGATATGCATGAGGATGTATCCCACCCAGAACAAACGATGTGAAACTTTAAAACAATGGACAACGCTAGAATAACAAAACCGAATTATTTGGTGGAATGCACAAGAAAACAACATTTTAATAACTCTATACGAATATCACATCAGGAATGCTTAGAACTACCTTTCACCCCGCAGAAGCCTATTATATGTCATTCTCCGGTCCATAAACTGTCTCTTTGCAAAAAATCACGTGGATCTGTTGCTGCGCGAAATAAGGATAAACCAATAAACACACCAACAATCATTTTCAATAATAGGGTTTACGTGAAACTCCTAACCTTATTTGTGTTATTTTAGAAAAATCTTGAGTAACTAGGTAAATACCTGCAAACATTTTTTCAAAGTTAAAGGCTTTCAAGGTTAAAAGTAGAAAAATGTTGGCAACATTTCATTATTAATAAAAAAATATTAGCGAACATAATTAAAAAATAAACACAAAAATCTAGGAGGCCAAAATATCCAGTCACTTTTATTGCAAAAAAGTCACGTAAAAAAAATATTTTGTATAAAAGGGATTAGGTACGCTTTAAATATTTTTGTGAGCAACATCATTAAAACTTTATACAAAGACACAGACGAGTTTAGACAAGAATGAAGTTAGAAAACTGGGAGGATATCACGGCTTAATACGGACCAGTAATTAACGTGGCCTAGGCAGGCTCGTTACTGACTTATTTATAATTATGTATCGTAACAGCGGTGGTGTAATCTAGGTAAACCAACCGTGAGTCGCTACCGTTGATTTAACAATGTGGGAAGAATTCCTCGCCACTCAACAAAATAATTGGTTATTTGTAAACGAGTATAAGTCACAATAAGGGTAGCCCAATTTGTTATGCACACTTTGCTCTAAGGTTACATTTCTCACTACCTCAGCCTCAGCCTCAGCAAAGAAATTGGTCTTACAGTAAAAGCTTGTCGAACCCAATATAGGTTTCAAAAAGTAGAGATCTCTAAATATCCGGTATACGTCACCACAAGCATTAACTTGATGTTTTTTTTATATATAATTGCATTTTGTGACTTAATTGAATTTTGTGAGCGTTATGTAAGTCACTCTTATAATTACCATTTAACAATTACTTGGTAGTTGCTAAACTCACTAATTAAATGGTTAACAATTTTATTGCGTCTATGAATGCCATTGTAGTTATTGCAATGAACACGTTTTTGATTGCAAAATCTACAATTAAAATATATTGTTATTTTTCACTGAATACCTACCTTACGAGAAAAGTTTGACAGCACATAGTTACAGGGAAGGGGTTAGAAAATCGTATAATCCTATGCGTATCCGAAATATCAAATTAGGATTTTGAATCGGCTATTCATTTTACCCTTAAAGTTAACAAACCCCTATTTAATTAAAGTTTAATTAGAGTATAAAGTTTATATAACCTTTGCTTCAGTTAATATTATTAGCTAATAATAATTAGGTTTGTAGTTTCTATCTGCTATACAAAAAGCTACTGATGTACGTGTGTATAACTTTACTATCATATAACTCTACTTGGTGTCCACTAAACTGACTCCAAAGTGTAAAGCGTTCGATATTTCTGTAATTTATTAACATCTTCATAATTCCTAGTACGAAGCTTCTATTGCCAGATAAAAAGCATAAATATTTACAGACATTGTCAACCAATCAAGAAATCGAAAACAATGATAATTGGTATCGTCGTGAGAATTAAAAGATAAGGAAAAAAGCATAGAGTGAAACTATGCTCTTGTCATGTGCGTTGTTGATACTTTGCCTTGCACAAGGCGCGGTTCACCTATTCATACGACAATTAGACTGTTTTTGTAATTTCCGCTTACACATAACAAATGCTTGTGCAATGAGATATACCTTTCAAATAATTCACAAAGGCAAAGCACGGTCTTAAGTTAGAACTATCAAGTAAGACTCGAGTTCGGGTTTTCCTGCGAGGCTGTGTCGATTCTATCTCTTTTCCTCTGAGTATTCATCCGGAGCTTTAGGTATTCCGTTTCCCTCTAACTTGAGAAGGCTTGCGCGGAAAGAGAATGTGGGTAACGAACGACCTTTTGCCGTTACGGGCAAGCAGTGCGGCCCGTGCGTTCACCGGGAGCGGTCTATTCGATTGTAGGCATACAATACGCGACGACCGTCTGACAGGCTGAAAAAAAATTACGTAAATATTACAACACTCACGCATCGATTATGAAATATCTGTAACGGTTACAGTATTGTGCCTGATGTACTAAAGTCCTGGACGACTTCACGTGGCTCGGTGAGCGTGGTGTGCGTTCGCGTTTTGTTTGAATTGTGCGATCCTGTTTGACCCTAGTGATTTTATTTTACTATATTGTTTGAAACCCTCTCCCGTGGTGTTCACTCTACTTTTCATTTTTGTGTTTCTGTTGTGATTTATTTCTATCTGATTGGATTGTCACTTAAGTTGTTGGTGAGTACAATTTCATACTTTTTTCACTTATTTATTTCAATATGTAACATTCAATTTGAAATTCTTAATTCCGATATATTTTATAATGATATATGCACCTTTTTTAATGTGTAAACGTAATTATTATTACATACCTACCTATATATTCGTGGATGATTAATTCTTAGTTCATATAAGTGTTATACCCAGCACACGCCTACTTATGTGGGCATTATCCGCAACACGATAAATAAGAGCAAGCTTTATTTATATTTTGACCTATAAAATACTGACACATTTAGCAAACATTGTTTTGTTCAGTTTTATGTTCTTATAAGTCCATTTTAACTGTCGTGCTGACGATGTTTACCCAATAATGCTTTTTTATTTCGAAAATGTGAATGACTGTTTCCCGCTCCACCACCCTCCTGTGTGTGTTTGTAACATGATTTATAGGTATTGGCAAACATCGCATGCCATAATTCAGGATTTGTTTTATGTATGAATGTATGCACATGCACACTATTGATGCGGAAAAAATACCGATTTATTGTTACTTCGTTCACAATATATCAGCCACAATGGAAGAGAGGTGATTCTAAAGGTGGGTCAGGAATGAAACTTTTACTCTGTTGACAGGACCACGTATTTGACTGAAATATAAAATCACATACCTGAAACATGCAACTATTTTGGTTTTAATAGCAAATTTCTATATAGAAAACATTTGATTTATCTATCAATAGGCTATCAATAGGACCCACGCTGACCGGTCATGTTTAACCTCGCTTTATACCCAGGCATTACATCTTTAAATTCTAAATTAAACATACGGTAGCTAAATGACGCAACCCTTGAAGACGATGCGGATAACTATTCTTCAAGATTTGGAGAAATGATTCTATCGAAAAGTCCAAAATTTGACTAAGTATGAACTATTTGTAACAGATATTGTTCCATCAACAAATATAATAGTTTGGTGCTAAATTTGAAAATACTGAAGAAACAGTTGCTTCGCTTCTCCAGGGCTTTCATTTGCGCGGCTTTTATTGACAAACAACGTACCAACTTCTTCTGACCGTTACAAAAAAATCCTTTCATGTAGCATTTCATATTATTTGGTTTTACCTTTTTGAGTTTATTTACATATTTACAATCAATGTATAAAATACAAACTATGATATATAGAAAACATCCTCAAAGCCCTCGCTGCTGTCGATAGGCAAGGTTCCCAACATGCTGGCAGCGTTCCCTTTTTGGATGGCCAAGCTTAAGCGTTGGCGGAAAAAGCTCCCAGCCCGTCGGTCTCCCGAAGCCTCGATGAGCTTGGATGATAAAATCCAAGCAAATCGGCGAGCCTCGAACCTCCATGGACCCATGGTTTCAACTGCGAATGGCATGAACGAAAAATTAGAACCAAGACAAGCGTATTTTTTAGATTTGGATTTTTCAGCACCGGTCGCAGCCGCCCCAGCGCGCGAGCGGGAAGGCGCAAGTGTATCTACACATCCCACACCAGTGGCTTGCCAACACTCCACGGGATCAAAGTCATACCATCCGGCCTCTAGCCATCTTCACGCGCAATTCCGACTGGTTCTAGTACAGAAGGCACGTTGGCAACAACAAGAGCCCTACGGATAATATCATTAAGAGCCGCGTGGCGTGAAAAACGGCCGGCGCTTAAAGAGCACGAAAGCCCATGGTGGCCGAGCTCGTTGACAAAGTCTCCGCAGCGGCAGCGATGAAGATGATTGGTCATGGAACCAAGACGGAGACAAATGCATAAACTTAAAGTGATTCGGTCTAACAAAGTACCGATGTTTGTAGATGGAATGGCTTGCAACCAGTGACCCGATTCCTTCTCAGAGACAGCTAACAAGCGTGAGTCAAGGATTGGTGACACGGTTTTATATTAAAAATAATTTATTTAATAAAAGCCTAAATTACAATGTTACTTAAGCGAAGTCTGAGAACAGAATGACTCAATTTTAATTAACTTATTAAAAATGTTAGTTTAACAAAAATGTCATACAGGTTGTTGCACAAGAGGTAGGTTAGTACATCAGCATAATTTGTTCCAGAAAGTTCTACACGTGTAAAGTAAATGCTGATTCGTATCCTTTTAACTTGTTGCTATGCTCTATTTTGGCTGACAAAGCATATATCTACAGGGTGAGCACCCTTAACTCCTCCCCCCCTAAGAGAGAAATCAGCTGGAGGCAAATCTTTTGGTTCCAGATGATTTCGTCGTAACACAAGGATTTTCTTAAACACTTTAAATTTAACAACTATAAATGCTGAGGTAAATACAAACATTATTATTATAATACTTATTGTCCATACACTTATGTCCTGGGTTACTAGGATTTCACTTTTATCGACACTTTCACTGTTGTATTTTGCACTGTTTAAAATGTCTTTAATATCGTTGAGGTCCACACCACGAAGGTCTACTTGGCTATCTTCTATTTTGATTTCTTGTTGTAGTTCAGGCATAATTACAGGTCTCAAAAGCAAGCTCGAATCGGGTATCCTTGTTTCAGCTGCCTTACTGATGATTTTGTCTCCAATTTGTGTCTCGCAGTTTCGATTGGGGGTTACCAGAAATGTTCCTTTTATGTTATACTTCATCACTACGTCATTGCAGTTCTCGGTAAGTACTAAGTTTTTCTTCGTGAAAACTAGCCATATTCCATCGGCTACGATGTGACTTCTTACATCTTCTATTTGAATAAAGTTCTTGTGGCATGCAGAATAGTTTTTAAGCATCATTATTTGTTCTATACACGTCGTGTCGGCGTATTGCACGATGTTATATTCCTTACAGAGGACTCGATCATCTTCAATCTGCTCGCATGGGGTGGATACGGGTCTATATTTCAATCCATTCACTATAAGGTGGGGATACTTAGGGATGATGATAAAGGTTTTTAAGGAATTAGGGTTGTATATAGGTATAGGAATAATCTTGTAGTAATTATATGTGACCGTGTCTAATAAGGGAACTTCTAACACAAAAACTAACTTATCATTATCAGAATAAGATCTAAGAACTATAGTACTTTCTAATTTCGTAAGGTTGTCCTTACCTACCGTATAAACTAATCTATGATGTTTTTCTATTTCTAATAAAATGTTAAAAAGTTCTGTGGAATTAATTATAGATTGATGGAGTATATGTATTCTACTGAAAGCTATCGCCGTTTCTATCTCTTGAATTACATTATAAATAGTACGAAAGTTATTTAAGATTTGATATAGAGTATTCATTTGACTTACTATATTATGTATTTTGGACTGATTAAACTGCAGTGTTTGTAGTTGCAAAGTTTTAGTATTCAATTGCATTAAGTTATAGTTTAAGTCATCTGAAATATTGACTAATTTGTCAAAAGCTTTTTGCATAAGTGTCAATTTTCTTTCTACTGAATGTTCCTTATTTCTAAGATGATTAATCTCCGAATTATATCTCATGGCGTCATCATTATCTAAGTTGCCTGAGATTAATTTAATAATAGAACCTAACGGGTTTATTAAGCCCCTTCTTACCCTTTTACTAGGCAATATTTGTTTCAATCTATCCTTTGTAAGTTCCATAAAAGATTCTATTTGCATAAGTAATCCCACTAATTCTCTACGCGACTCACTTTGCGTATAAATCATATCTTTTAATCTAAAATATTGGTCAATATTATTATCTAAATACCTGGCTACAGTTTCTAAATCTAACGTCTTAAAAATAGTCCAGTGACTATTCTGAATCACTGCTGAACTTATCCGTATCGGCACTATTCCAGGGTTCTGATTCATCTCCTGGAGGTTTACGCTGCTTACTGATTCCGCTAGGACCAGGAGCGTCAAGACCGTCTGCCACCACCTGTGGAGGGCGTTTTACATTTTTTATTGCTACTTTCGTGTTTCTTTTTCTCAACTTTACCGGTACAATATTCTTATCTACTTTTCCTATTGCTTTCGCTTTTTCGTATCGTGGTACATCCTTAGCTTTTCGAGTTCTAGTAGTTTTCATGAAAACTACATCACCTTCATTTATCTCTGGTGGCTTTTCGCCACCTTTCTTCTCTACGACTTTACTTTTATTTTCCTTAATCTTATCACTAACGTATTCGTACAAAACTTTGAGTCTTTTTCTATGATCCTGAACTAATTTCTGTAAGAGATTTTTATCTCTATCTATATCGAATGCATTTCCTGATTCTGTATGCCCGAATACCATTTCAAAAGGAGTGAAATTTGTTGCACTATGTATGGTGTTATTATATGCCATAATGGCGTAGGTCATCACAGATGCTGCATCTTGATCACTTTTTTCATATTTTGCTAACCTATAAATTTCGATTATCGTAGAATGGAAGCGTTCAACTATACCCATTGAATTAGGGTTGTTTGGTGTCCCTACATGTATTTCAATTTTGTATAGACTCAATAGTTCTTTAACAAGGTTATTATTAAATTCGGTCCCTGGGTCACTGTTTATCTTTCTAGGTATCCCGTAGATACTGAAATACTTAATTAGTGCCTTAACTATTTCCGGTGTACTTCTATTGGGTACTCTAAAAGCTTGCGCTAACTTGCTAAACGCATCTACTATAGTTAGGTAATAGTTATTTTCTATGTACAAAAGGTCCATGAAAACTTCTTCAAATGGCATACTCTGTGTTTGAGTAAGTTGTATTGGAGGTTTTATTGGCTTCCTATCGTATTTCATTTTTCTACACTGTTCGCATGCATTAATAATGGCGGAAATTGTGTCTTTCATATTAGGCCACCAATAATGTCTTTTAAGCTTTGTGAGTGTTTCCCGAATACCTCGGTGAACAGTTTTTCCTATATGGTACTTTATAACAATTTCCCTTTGCTCTTCTTCGTTTGTTACATTGACTACTCTTTCTGTACATTCTATTAAATTTTGCGAGCCTTTTTTATATAACGCTGTTACTACATTGCTAAATACTTTCCTAAATACTTCCGATTCGAAATAAATGAAATATTTCTGCTTAAAGTCTGTATACTCTTTTAAAAATTGCTTAACTAAATTTTCATTTTTATCTACTGGCATATGTACTTCGATTATTTTTTGACTATCATTAGAGATATCTTTTACAAGAATATCATTTTTATACCAGATGTAGACAAGTATTTGTCGAGGTTTGGTATCGACTGCTTCATTTAAAATTGGTATACCTTCATGTTCCCTATTTGATATTGAGTGAGCAGTTACTCCGTCGTCTGATTCGGATATATCTAGGATAGGAGCCTCTTTTCTTCCTATGCTTAGTGTATCAGAATCAGAGTCTGATATGCAAATTATTTCTTTGACTCCTTTATTCACTTCTAAATTTCTAACTGTTTCCTCATTATCTACGTTTACTTGCATGGACTCATTATCGTTATCTAACGAATTGACCTTTATTTCCCTAACTTTAATGCCATTAAAACTAACTACGATATTATTACTGTCTGTGCTTAAATTATTTATTTTTACTCGCGACAATGCGTCCGCATTTGAATTCTGTGACCCTTTCTTATAATTGATTTCGAAATCGTATTCCTCAAGTCTAAGGCGCCATCTAGTAAGCTTGCTATTTGGTTCGTTAAGCGAATAGAGCCAAGCCAAAGGTCTATGGTCTGTATAGATGTAAAACTTTTTACCCCATAAATACGGCCTAAAATGTTTTACCGCCCAAATGACTGCTAAAAGCTCCTTTTCTATCGTGCTGTATCTTGACTCGGTATCACTTAAGGTTCTACTAGCATAGGCCACTGGTTTGTCTGAACCTATAACGCCCTGTGAGAGAACTGCCCCGATTGCAAAGTTTGATGCATCCGTGGTTAAAATAAATGGTTTCTTAAAATCCGGGAACTGTAATAATGGAGCATTTGTAAGAAGTTTTTTACATGTTTCAAAACTTTCTATATATTCGTCATTTAAGTCTATAATTTTACCCTTTTTCAAACAAACTGTAAGTGGTCTAGTTATTTTTGCAAAATCCTTAATAAATTTCCTGTAGTACCCTATAAGACCTAGGAAACTTTTAATTTCTGTTGCGGTTTTAGGTATGGGGTACTTTAAAACTGCTTCTATCTTATCATTATTAGGTTTTAAACCTTCACTGGTTATAGTGTGTCCTAAATAAAGTACTTCCTTTCGTAGGAAATGGGATTTATCTAACTGTACCTTTAAGTTAGTTTCACGAAATCTCTCAAACACTGCCCTGAGCTTCTCATTATGTTCCTGAATACTTTTTGCAAATATTATGACGTCATCAAGGTATACCAGGCAATGGATGCCTTGTAAGCCTCTCAAAACGTTATCCATTGCACGCTGGAATGTAGCCGGCGCCGTTTTTAGGCCGAACGGCATCCTATTGAATTCATAGTGCCCAAAAGGTGTGCTAAAGCCTGTTTTTGCTCTGTCCTCTCTCTCTACCTCAATTTGATGATACCCACTTGCTAAATCTAAAGTAGTAAAGTACATACTCTTGCCTAACATATCAAAAAGGTCATTGATATTAGGTAGAGGGTATTTATCGTCAATAGTGATATCATTTAGGCGTCTATAATCTACTACCATCCTCCATTTTTTTTTACCAGAATTATCTACCTTTTTGGGTACCAGGTGAACTGGTGCACTCCAAGGTGAAAATGATTTTTGGATGACATCATCTTTAAGCATTTTCTCTACCTGATTTCTAATTTCTGCCGTTTGTGTGGGCGGTAATCTATGAGCTTTAATATGTATTGGGTCTTCGTTTTTGGTTCTAATTCTGTGCTTTACCTCATTTGTAAATGAGAGAGGTATGTCCTCGCAATAAAAGATGTCTTTATATTCATTACAAATGTGAATTACAGATTGTTTCTCCTCCTCGTTCATATGATCGACTTGTAACTTAAAAAGATTATCCGTTAATAGTTGATCTATCTTATGACTATCCCTATCAGTAAAATTCAAGTTAACTCTATCATGTACTAAAGTAGTGTCTAAGTATGGTTCGACTTTGAACGGACTTGTTATCGTTAATTCCATTTGTTCGGATCTAGAATTTTGTATGACTGTTGTCGCATAACCATGTGTGCAGTTTACTAAAGCCATCGGCATTCTAACACCATCAGTAAATTCTGTAAAGTTTATTATGGCATCACCGTGTAACAAACTAACTGGAATTTTAACCCTTAATTCGCTACGCGGGGGTAACACATAAAATTCACGTATTGGTGGACTATAAATAATTGGTATGCAAGTATCCTTAGTAAATAACTTTTTATTTTTCATATCAATATTTGCATGAAGTTGCGTCAATAGATCACTGCCAATTAAACCATCATATCTATCGTCCACACAATAAATATAAAATTTGTGCCACTCACAACTTCTAAATGTTCTAGGTAGAGGTATGTATACTACCTCATTATGCTTACTACTAGCGTGTGTACTAACTACTTCAAAGTTTTCACTTCGCTTAAAGTCGCAAAAATATTGATTCGCTAACTTCGGGCTTAAGAATGAACGTTGGCTTCCGGTATCAACCATAAAAATTGCATTAAGTTCTGGTACACATATATGCGGGAGATTTAATATATTACAATTTAATTTAATTCGCTCTGGTGTGTAGAGGCCCTTATGCAAAAATTTCCTATCTGTTCGTTCTCAGTAGAGGTACTTGGTAATACATTATTTCCATTATCATTATAGTCGGTGTAATTAATACGTCTTGAACTGGCCGTTCTCATTGTTACGTCGGTATCGCAACCTGATCCCGGCGTTTGCGTCGGCTGCGCTTGTTGCGAGCTGCGCTGTACGTTGTCAGCAAATTGTCTACCTGGGAACTGCGGTCTCGCTTGTTCCGATGCGTTATAATTATTATAGAACGGATTGCTTTGATAGAAAGGATTATTCTGATTCCTATTATTATTCCTAGCTGAAAATGAACTGTTTGAAAAATTGTTATTGCGACCGTTATTTCTATTTTGCATCTGAGCTACGTTATGTGGAAAATTACGATTAGGAGTAAAATTATTGTTTGACTGTTGCATATTTGGTGCACTAGTACTTGCACTCGGCGATGCTTGTGAATTAAAATTATTGTAAGAACTGTTTCGTCCCTGGAAGTTTTGATTAAATTTAGGGTTCCGTGATTGTTTCTGATCATAAACTTCTTGAAAATATTGTTCCTCTAAGACAGCTTTTAATGCATCTTCCAGTGTCGAAACATTCTTTAACCGCACCAGCCTAACTAAGTATTTCGGTAAATTAAACAGGAAAACATTCATAGAAAGGTTTGTATAAATATGTTGCTTAGATAACCTTGTAGCTTCATTTTCAACTGACTCATTAATTTTTGCGATTAAAATGCTTCTTAATTGTTGTATTCGGTGACAAAAATCTAAATAACTTTCGCCTCTATTTATTTTTAAGCTCTCTAACTCAAGGACTAGACAATCTTCTGTCCTTGGATCCCCAAAATGATCTTGTAAAACCTGTTTTAATTCTGCCCAAGAATGTATCGAATCTCGTTCCCCAATTAAATTTGCAGCCTCCCCACTTAATCTACTTGTTATAGCATTAAAAAGATATTCGTTTTGAATTTCATTTCCCCGATATAAATTAATAATATATTCCGTTTTTCGGATAAATAATGACAAGAGCCTTGTCTCTCCACTGAATACGGGGATTATTTTGAGAACACCCGGGGGTACCACTACGATTCCTTCCATCTCTATCTATTTATAAAAACACAAACTAAATATATAGGCTACTAAGCTAACGTGAGATTTTATCACTTTATGTACTATAATAATGTGCTACGTACCAGTTGGCCTTTTCTAATCCTAATGGTTACACGAGACACATAAAGATCACCAGGAAAATTCAAAGGAAAGTTGACAGGATAGTGAAAAGATCTACTCACATGACCCGTTGTTTTTCCGCTCTCCTTCTGTGATCGGTGAATCTGCTCAGCTTGCTCTGCACCGTGGCTTCTCTTGACGAATTTATTTGGTTCGCTGACCCGTTGAATCGTTGAAACGAACGTTCAGAGTCTCGGTGCCCGAAAATTTGATTCGTGATGGCACAAGGGACCCAAACGACAAGGTCACTTACCGGCTGCGCCAGTCAAGGATTGGTGACACGGTTTTATATTAAAAATAATTTATTTAATAAAAGCCTAAATTACAATGTTACTTAAGCGAAGTCTGAGAACAGAATGACTCAATTTTAATTAACTTATTAAAAATGTTAGTTTAACAAAAATGTCATACAGGTTGTTGCACAAGAGGTAGGTTAGTACATCAGCATAATTTGTTCCAGAAAGTTCTACACGTGTAAAGTAAATGCTGATTCGTATCCTTTTAACTTGTTGCTATGCTCTATTTTGGCTGACAAAGCATATATCTACAGGGTGAGCACCCTTAACTCGTGCGCGGTCCGAATTTGAAGAAAAATTGGAAAATAGATTTTGCCAATTTTTTTCGCATAGAGGCTTGTCCCACTCTCTCTGAGAGTGACTTAAGGTTAGTGACGGAATATTTGTGCACAAGCTGTCTGCCAGGCATTTCTGGCATCGGACAGGTGAGAAACCTCAATGGATCCAATAGATGGGTCCAAAACAGATCCAACGAGGTCGCCCACACTATATACCGACCACAGAAATGCCGGCAGTGAAATGTCTGAAATTTTCCGCACTCCTAGACCACCATAACACACGGGAAGGGTGGCCTGAGACCACACTTTGTTTTCATTAAAACAACAATTTAGGATTTTAGCCAAAGAAATCTTAATCATGTTATCTAACGTATTTAATAATTGATCAAATTTAAACAAATGGGTACATCGGAGTAAATAAGTAAACTTAGCCACAAATAGACATAATCTTACAATAAAAAATGCATAATGCGCATTGATTTCAAATTTTTGAGTTATAATTTTGCTATCAAGTTTCCATGAAATTGAATAAAGAATTACCTACCCCAATTCTACAATGTTTTCTTTTGGTTCAAATTTGTTATCAGGCCTACTGTCAAGTGTAGAAGCTTCCTGGCCCTATCGCATTTCTTTATCTGTTCATAGTACCCCTGGTCTTTACTACAAGATAATTAACAATAATTCGGTGACATTTCAGCTATTTATATAGCAGAGGCCAGAAACGTATGGAATTTATTCTGTCCAAATAAGAGTTTCCCACAAAGCCTCCGATTACAGAGGCGATAGTCCCTGCAAAACTATTCGAAATTTCAGTGTGGCGATGTAGAGATCTGGCTTGTCTCCTTGTCACTAGCGAACGCGAGCCGGGCTACTGGCTACAGACAACACTCGATCAATATAGGTACGTTGCTAGATAGTACCAGCTTTTCCATCGTAGTCGGTTTATATCTGGGCGTCTCCATAGTTGAACCCCACCTGACAGTGCAGAGGTGAGGTAAATCGGCTAGGTCACAACGGTCTATCCTGTGATCACAGAGCAATCGACTTTTTTTTTAAGTATTACCGCAATGTGAATATTCCTAACACCTTATTTATTATAATAATGCGACGTATACCTACTCAATTTCTGAGGCTGAGGTACGTATCAATAAACGCACATTAGGAAAACATTGTAACAAAATGAATCAATATTTTCAGCTCTCGTACCGTACATTACTGTTTTCCCAAACTTCTAAATAAACATCATTAAATTCTTGTTTGGTCTTCTACTTACAATATTTGGTTTTTATATTAATGTTATATTTATTTATCTAATTTGGTTTTCATTCGGTATGTACCTACACACGTATCTTACTTTGCATACGACTTTGTCAGCGATCAAATTATAAGGTGTACGTTACGTTAGGTATTCCACTAGATAAATAAATAATTATTGATTAAAAAAAATCTTTTGCAGACTGTTAATTTTTAATCACCGAGATTATCGAGATATATCGGCAGACTAGTTCCTACCTAATGCGACTGAATCGCGCATTAAATAGAAATGCATATGTTTTCGCTGGTTCAAAATTTTAATTAAAGCTATATTATAAACAAAAAACAAGATGGCAAGAGGCCGGATGGTATGACTTTGATCCCGTGGCAAGCCTGGCAAGCCGCTGGTGTGGGATGCCACGTGTGTTGATACACTTGCACCTTCCCACATACACAAGTCACCAGTCGCTTTTCTTGGTCCTATTTTTTTGTTCATGCCATTCGCAGTGGATACCATGGGTCCGCGGGGGTTCGAGCCTCACCGATTTGCTCGGATTTTATCATCCAAGCTCATCGAGGGTTCGGGAGACCGACGGGCTGGGAGATTTTTCCGCCAACGCATAAGCTTGGCCATCCAAAAAGGGAACGCTGCCAGCCTGTTGGGAACATTGCCTATCAACAGCAGCGAGGGCTTGGGCGAGGATGTTTTCTATGTATCATAGTTTGTATTTTATACATTGATTGTAAATACTTGTTTTAATAGATAAATATATATGTATATAAACAAGTATGTTTATAATGCTATTTAAGGCATTATTTATTGTAGGCTATACATATGTATAATAAATATGGATATAATATATCTTGCATCTTGACTGAGCACAAAACTTTGTTTTTAACAGCCATTTTGGGCAACAAAATTAATTAGAATTTGTTCAAGAAGTGCTTCAACCTTAAAATCAAGTTTTAAAGCATTGGCTTTCAAACAAAAACTGTGAGAAAAAATATTAAGTACATCCATATATTTTACCAATATACTTTGGAAATAAAGCATCAGTGCCGTCGATAATAAACAGTTTATTACATAACTTTAATCCAAGCTATACGCATTGCTTAAACCGGCGCTTACACTTTTTTCTTGTCCATCTTCTTTTTTTGTATAAACAATCGTTATAGCAACATTAAAGTTTCGTAACGATCCGACAGCACGAAACTGACGCATTGTAGGTATGGATTCGATTCAGTTCGTAAGATTTTATTACTCTATCGTATCTTTTTCTGTTATCATATGCGATGCACAGGTAGTATAAACTAGTTGGAATGGCGCTGGTTGTTTAGATCCGGCTTCGTCGCAACTCATTTATTTGCGATTGTCACTGTAGAGTTTTTATTGAGACGATAATTTTTTTATGCATGACTTTTAATTTGATATTCTGAATATTAAGTGAGAAACTTTATTAATTTTCTATGAATCTTGAGCCTGCAAATCTATTTATAATTACTAATGTACATAGCCACGTTAGCCACTTACCATCAGGTGGACCGCCTGTCTGCTTGTCAGTCCTCAGACAGACATAGAAAAATAAGCATTTATAATACAATAATGTTTTTATATCAAAATAAATACTTGTATATCATCCTTTGTTTTCACTATTCACCATTCCTCCAAACCACAGAAAGAGTAATGAAGTTCCAGAAAGCTTTGAAGTTAAATCTTTTAAGTAGAAGGCACTATCACAGAGGAAAAATAATGACTTCTGTGTAGACAAACCTCGAAATTTAATATTTCTCTTGGGAGGCTTTTAAAGCTCAAATCTTTAGCATGAACGACTAATGGTAATTATAAAATATATTCCCGTTATAATAACAGAATCATTCGTTAAAGGATATATAATGATTTGTATGACATTGAAGTCGTCATAGTCAATAGGAATGTGGGTAGACATTTGTTAGGAGAACACTCTTATGCGGATGAGTCATGATTGGAAACTGATCCGAGGTCGTCCGACGGTATCCGCCTTCGTTTAATGCACAAAGATGTCTACTCGGGTTTTGGCGATGACGTAACGAAGGTCCGACTTTGTTGTCGCACTAATCACGTAAAAATATCACGCACAAAAAGTTCTTACGGCCTCTGGGAAAGAGTAACGTACAAGATAAATGCGGTGACTACATACACGTGCGAGGATTTACAAATTACCTACGCATTTTTTGTCATTCAGGGACGTTTGTTGGAGTTGATAAAAATATATTTTCAGTCGAAAACTGAATTATCGATACATAATTTGAACGGTTAAAGTTCTTATGTCTAGTTGAAAAGATATTTAGGAGCCTAAGACTGGCCAGATCATTTACGAATTACTGATGAACAAAATCCAACTCTTGAAAAATTCACACAAGAAGCAACAAAGTTCATTTAAAATATAAATTATGGAAACCAATGTCAAGATAATAAGAAAAAAAGAAAAGAAATATGAAATTCAAGTAAAAAACTAAATTAATAAATATGCTGATTAATATACTTACTTACCTATTTATTTAGGACAAGTAATTTCACAGTACAGATGAATAATGAGATTCAAAGAAGGATAAGAAATGCTTGAAAAAATACTAGAGTTTGACGGAAATAATAATTGTTATTTTATAATATAATTTGTGTCTTGAGTATTACCGATCATGAAATACGAATACCAGAACTGAGTGTTAACTAAACTCTACTCACAATGGGTCCTTTTTAGGATTTCTCACCATTTTACATAAGTAGATAAGTAACTAATACAAAAAGAGAAAAAATATGTATTTGAGTAAATATTACTTTATAATACTATTTTAATACTTAGTTTCTGTGATAAACACTATTACCAGTCTAGAAAAATACCCTCTTGAAACCGGATAATTGAGGAGAAAGTGCTTTGCACTTAATCACTGTTTTGCTTGACACTGTAATTACCGTCATGCGACACTGGATGGAAGTTATTTGATTTAATGGTCAACTTGGCGAACTATTACTACTTAAAATAGTAGAAACAACCAAATAACTAAATTATTTGGTTGTAAAACTATGTCCAGCAGTGGACGTCTTGCGGCTGAGATGATGATGATGATGATGATGAAAACTAAGGTTCAATAAATAAACCTTAATCGTGGCTCTCAGAAATTTTAACAATGTTTCATCTTACATATTTATGGAGGAGTAAGGTGGTTGACTCTACCATTGAAAAGGGAAGATCTTCCGCCAAGATAGGTCATTGTGCCTGAGGATTTTCAATTACTCATCGGGTCATCAATACGAAGGAATATGGTGATAGACCCATTTAAAAAGGAAGATATTCTTCTAGGGTAGGTCATCGTGACCGCGGTTCAACTGTAGATGTTGGAAAGTCGTATAATATAATGCCTATTGCTCAGGAAATTTCGATAGTGCGTTGTAAAATATTGTAGCGTCATCTATCCTCGGGAAGTGGATGTTTGTCGTGTAGTCGGTAGATGTCGCTATATATTTAAATTGATATAATTACTAATGGATTTTTAAATTGTAAAAAGTAAAGCATTTTATGCTGAAACTGTATTATAAAAGCTTTAAAAGGCGCATTGGTCTGCCTGGAAGGCTTAATCGATCCCAAAGATAGGGCCTGACAAATAAAACTAGGACAATTCAAGTGACGAATGCATCCAATGCGCAGACTGAATATAAACAAACATTTTACGATCTCCTAGCCAATTTTACGATCAGGGCAGTGACGAACAATAATACGGACGTGGAAAAAAAAGCTATTACTTGATGACAAACAGCTAGACTTCATTCGTTCATGGGCTATTATTGTTTAAATCATCACCATTGATTTAGAAGCTAATGATAGTCCTTTCCTATAATACTACCTCGTATTAATTACGAGGGTTGACCTAACCACATCTCTAATATGCGGAGTAGGTACTATTCGGTCAATTCACACACAATAAAATTAAACATAATGTATAGATTTATTTGTATTGCTATCCCTGATATTTTTTATTTAAAAAATACACAAGAAAGATTAATGTTATGAATTGAGGCGAACGTACTCAAAATGTACAATCACCTAATTGATAGATAAGTACATCGTCTAACGATAACTGTTCCGGCACAGGCAGACCTTTTAATTGAACTTTGAACCTATTTGTTTAGTCAGCACATAAGCTACACCGAAAGGCAAATGTAGCTAATCTTAATTCGAAACGAGCACCGCTACTTCCAATAGCAGGTGTTCCACTTAATTGCAAATTAGTTCTGAAACTTACATCAATCCTCTTCTATTTAGTCTTGCTAAAGCGAATTTCACAAGCTTGCTTGCTTGTTCACCAAATCGACATAGTTTTCTTAATTGGGAAGTTGCGGTTTTGATATAATATCATTTAATTCAAAGTATGATGAGATAGTTCTGTTTGAATCAACGGGTTCCGTAAATGATTCATTCTTGATTTTGAAGTGAAGATAGGTGCTCTATCCTAAAATCTTCCTGCTAACATTATAAATGCGGAATTTGTGTGTAAGTTTATTTTTAATAATTTGTTTGACCACAATCTTACCATGGCAAGTGATGATGAGGCCGAAGGTGGTAAGCACAGAAAGACTAGTTTATATGTTGCTACTCAATCACGCTGAATGGATTGAGATAAAATATGACAAATAGATTGATATACATACCCTGTAATAAAATAGAGGCCAGGGCGCATACTAGTAAGTTTATAAATCATCTTGTCAGTTTTGTTATGGCCCTTTGTGACTTGTCGGTACGTCTTATAGTCGTACAGCATCGGTAAGATCGGTAGGTATACTGAGTATTAAATATTTACTGGCACCTACAGTTGTATGAGCGTTTCCTGATTAGCGCTTCCTAGGTCAGCGGAGCGGGATCATTTCAGTATGTTACGACGTATGCATTTCCAATGACTGCTCAGGAATTTCGTATGCTAAGCAAATCATTGCAAGAAAATGGCAGGCAAAGATATTCTTGTTATATTAGTTTTTGCCTTAAAGTATACAACCAAGGTGACGGCGGCGACGTGGTATTGTTTCGGTATCGAGCGAACCAATGTCTCACCGATGTTCTTCATATTTGTAAGAAAAAGGCCGTCATAATATTGAACTAAACTGGAAATTAAGTTCGGTGACAGCAAAACTTCAATTCAATTGTTACTAAGCGAATAACAGCGCTGGCTAGTATCAAGTCGGTTTGAGCGCGGTAGTAACGTTGCATACAATGTTACATACAGCCCATTCCGTTTTACTGTCTCGGATTTCAACGCATTACACATTTTCCAAATGAGACATTTCCATGCGAATGTTGAATAAATTTTATGGTGTGACATAACATTAGTGGCAGTTAATGTTAATAACTTTGTTCCCCAGTGGATACGTAGGTACGTTAATCTGAAGTATTCAATGTGGCAGTAGAGAGATGGCTTTGGGGCGTTAACCGAGCGGATCTGCGATTTCACCAGCGCGACACGCGACGAAAGTCACGAATAACTCTGGATCCATCGGAACCAATTAGTCGGTAAATAGGTCTACCATAATAGAATAATACGAGGCGTCTAATACTTCATATTTCTTGTCACGTATTAGGTTACCGTTCCTTTGTTACGTGAGCCACTTTCTGTGAGTGAATAGAACCGAAGGACCGGTATGTGAGTAGAATATGATTAATTATTCTTACGCATTAATAATAACTGTGACCCGAACGATTAGATTGCACTTCTATTAAAGAAACCTATTTCTCAATGTATATTAATAGGGCCACTCTATGTCCCTACATAATCATATGTAAAATCTATTAACATGCCTTCTGTGCATGCATATTATAGGTGGTCGAGCGACCAGTTGCCTCATAAAATACGATTAGGTACCTATTTCTAGAAATAAAATTATAATTTCAGGTGAATACTTTTAGATGTCATTTTCGAAATCTATGTTAGGTTCGTTATGCTGAATAACTTTTACTCCTTAGAAAACAACTCAGTATTCGCGAAAAAAAAACTTTATTTGTGCTTGATTAAAATTTATTGAAATATATTTTTATTCGCATAGCAATAATTATTTAGCATAAAAAACTTATCTTATATTCCAAAAAGATGCCACCTCGAAGTATCCACTCAGTATATTATGCAGGTTGTTTATAAATGCGTCACGAGATTATTTTAATATTGTTACTTATTTCCTCAAATATTTGATATTCCATTCGTATATTATGCGCTTACCACCTTTGGCCACATCATCACTTACCGCGGTGCGATCGCATGCAAGCCTATTTATTCAACGAAAAATTTAAATTAATAAAATTGCACAATCAATTCCTATCGTTAAAACAGGTTAAGCAGGTTAATTTAAAAGAAATTGCCCAAATATTTACTAGAGTGCGTAATTCGTGTATATCATAAAAACATGGTAACGACGCTAACACCAAATTACAAAGTAGTATCGCAATAATATCATTAATTGCTATAATCATAATGTACCGGTCTCCAATTGTGTAAGTTGCCTATTAACATACTTAAATTTCCAACGTATTAATTACTACATTAAGTATATTGCGCTCATATTAGGGCTTGATATATTTTGAAACAAAATTCCTCTATATATTTCAAATTCTTCATTCAATTCTTCTCTCAATTTCTTCTTAACCGACATCATGAAGCCGGGTATCCATTTACGGATTCCATTCACGGATTTGCAAGTCTAGGCAATGTTACACCCAGACTTTTGATTTAAATTCTAAGGAATAAATAAATACATTTTATGATTTATTAAGTTAATAAATAGGCATTAAAAAACTCGTGATTTGTGGATATGGTAAAAATTAGTCTTTGATATTACCTATAATATTAAAAAACATATGTGTACCATTTAAGACGTGATTAGCCTAACCAAACAATAATCTTCTTATAGTAAATTTTGCGTTTTAGCCTTTTACGAGGCCTCAGGCCCACGCAATGACATTGGCTTCATTCCAACTTGTCTTGCCAAGGTTCAAAGACATAGTACAAGTTTTTTGTCCGGGGCATAATGCTATCATTCTCCTTGAGATAAGGCAATAAACGCCACTTGAAAGCAAAGCTCATTTATTTGCTGAAAACACTGCAGTGGACTTCTTTTTTAATTTCGCCGACGCGGATTTTCCTGTACTCAGTTATCTTAAAGCATTTAAATTTAAGATAATAGAAAAGCTTCTGATGCTCCAAGGAAGTTAATCCTGCAAATATTTTGTTTCATTTGTGAAATTACTTTTCTTTTGAGTAGGAATTGTGAATTGCAAATTAATTCAATTACCTACTGCATTCACAATAGCAATATAGGTATGTATCTTTTACTGTGTAAAATTCTCACTTTAATTATTTAACAGTCGCTTACCATATTTAATACTGCATTTAAATATGTATAGAGAAACTCACGCGATACATTTTACACAACTTTGTGAATGAACATGAAACGACTTTGAAAAACTTGGGCTATTATATTTTTGTTACTTGTAACTTGTTTGAGAAAAAGTAAAGAAATTAGAAATATTTTTCAGCGATACAATTACAAACAACTCTAACGAAGGACAAATTTAAACCATCGTTTATAAGCCACAAAGCTGCGAAACAAATGGCGTCGGTAAAAATTCAAAGACAGTCGGTGCCCAAGGACACTTCCTGTTCTCTTTGCAAAGTCACTTGAATCTTTTTGTTTTGTTTGTGACACCGTCAAGATCCTGGGGGACATCAATCCGTCGTGTGCGGGATAAACTTGGCTCTGTATTAAAGTTAACTAAATTTGTATTCTTAAGTAAAAATATCCATCGGTATGTCTAAAAAGTTTAAATTGGAAACTTCAAAGTGTGATGTAGGAAAGTTTTGAAAACAATATTTTATGTTTGGGTACCAAGTACCTAACTAAATATTATAATTTTACAAGGTGATTATTTAAAACAAAAAGTTAAGTATTTATTTCAAACTAGCTTCTGCGCGCGTCTCCGAGTGATCTTATGTTTTCCTGAGATAAAAGTACCCATATTATTTTAGGGTATGATTTATCTATGTGACAAATTTCATCCAAATCCATTCGGCCATTTATGCGTGAGTCACAAACATCCAACTTTCACATTTATAATATTATAGTAGAAGAATATAATTGTAGAACCCTTTCTCTGAATTACCTTAAATATCTAACTATAGATTTGAGGTAGTTTACTAACGTTACTTATTAATTGTTTAGGTCCTACACCTCGCATGTAACTCTAACTACCGATAAGAGAGAAAAATACTTGCCAAGTGATGCGGCGATTCTCTGTGTGAGAAAGTATCACTTATGTTTCACAGATTTCTAATGCAAATATCAATAGATGGCGTACAAATACTTTCTAACCTGTTTGATCACTTTCATATTTTAATTATTGAAGACCGTGTCCCTAAAATTATGTAAATTATTTGCAACTGTCATGAATTAATCGATTTACATAATGCGTAACCCGTGAACAATAACACAGTTTCATACTAATATACTTACGTAAGTCATGCTCATGTAGCAAGCATACAAATAAAACATCGCAACAATTAAAAAATCTTTACCATGTTGCAAAACATATAAAAACAATCTTTAAAAGTGTTTGCGGTATTGTTTTGCTCAGCTTTTAACACAGCAATTTGAAAAAGCATTATAAAATATTATAATAACGATTATGCAAATGATAAAATAAAGTAATTATACGGGTAGTGTGATGTTTTTAACAAAATGGCGGTCTCGGGTCGGATGGTAACGTTCAGTCGGGGCGCGCGGAATGTGACCGCGCTGGAATGTCACGCATGTCGCAGTGTACTTATAAACAGTAAGCAAGACCTAACAAAGCTTGGAATGGATGCATATCACACGCGGTAACATTCATCATGATGATGAATGATGTACGAGCAACACGTAGCATTTGTAGAAATGGATTCTGAAGTCTAACGAATAGAAAATTCTTCAGTTTCATATTGTAGTTGTTCGGACTATATGTACTATTGCTATGTGCTCACTAACAATTTTGGATGCGGCTTATGAGACTATCATTTAGGAGGTTAGGTTAGGTATAGTAGCTACTGATTGTTGATGTACACTATTCCTAAGAAGAAACTCAGCGTGAAGGCGAGGCGGCAAGATGGCGGGGTCGCGAATACCGCTACCCACGCAAACGCAGGGTTGCTGATTTACTGCACAATGCACAAACACACACCATGAACATGAATCATTCACACATGCTTCTTTAGATAAAACATTTTTTATTACATTAAAATCGATAAGTATAAATACATTACCTATCTTATTTATCTTAAACATTTATAGTATTCAGTAAGTATTTATATCTCGTCGTCTCTATGTGTTTATGTAAGGTCACTTTGCCGATTAAAAACGTGAATGCTGCTAGAATATTGCAACATTCGATTTCTAGATGTTTCGACATCGAAGTTTATGAAATTGTGCGCGATACATACCTATTTAATATTTTGTACATAATATCTATTGCAATAAGATTGCAATTTAGGTACTTTCAATAAATATGATTTTTTCTGATGCCTATGTATAGGTGAGTGGGTGTCAATTGGTCAAGTTTACGATTTAAGCGATACTAGAGATATAAATCTAATTAATTCCATCAATGTTTACAAGTATTTTCTTTGCTCTATAAAATTGTGGCCTAAGGGTGACAAACCGCTCGCATTATTCAATTTGCACCGTCTCTTGTAATTTTAAAACTGTAAGATCTCGAGTAGGATTACATTCAAAGTGAAACTGATTCGTTCTCTTCTCTCTATTTTAAAACTAAGCACTTAATACTGTAGCCGCTTACAAAGACAGCTCCGCTTGAATCTTCAATATGATATGAAATATCTTATTTGTACTTTTTCCTGTCAATCTAGACAAGGAGACGTCGGACCCGGGACTATATTGAAATTCCTTCCCTTATATGTTATCGATAAGACAAGTGTTGGTGCTAGTTTAAATCTAAACTATGCATAGGTACCCGTCAGTTTATTAGTGTTTTTGTGCATCTTTGTGTACTTTTTATATTCGAGTTGGTGTATTATACTTAACTTGATTTGTTATAATTAACATCATTTAGTGTTTTAACTGACACTCATTTATTTTGTATTTTTTTAACCTACACAACCGTATGAATGATAAAACGTAAGAAACATCTTCATGTAATTTCAAATGTGAAATCAAGAATAGCGATTCGAAATTAAGTGGTCAATGATGACAATGTTGTTTAAATTGAAGATCAATTAGGTTGCAAATCAAGTACAACTGTCAAATACCACTTTCTAATTGTAATAGGTATTCATTACGCATGACTTGTTTCGTTTGTTTGGTTAATAGGTGCGATTTGTATATTTAATTGATGTTTTTGTACAAACTGAGTTTACTATTGACATGACCAGACTCAATCAATTATAAGGTTTTGCCTAAATATGATACATTAGATCATTTGTATCCTTAGTTTATTATTTTAAGAAGAAGAATCAATATTTCTTAAATTATTATTATTTTTAAATTAACTAATTTATTTTTCAGGATAAATAAACAAGCAGCATAAGCGTTTCTGTGTATATGATAGTTTCTAATATTTCTTATATAGCACTAAAGTAGGTGTATATAAGAAATATTAAGTAACTATTTTAGGTGGTATAATATTACTGACGAAGGAATGTTTCACAACTAAAATGTCGAGTCGAGGCTGTGAGTTCGATCTTTGCAATATCTTCGTACCTTTGTGGCACTCTCACAAAAGCCCACTATTTGCCCTGTAGAAAGGAACTGACAGGCAGTTCGGGGAACAAGGAATCTCATTACATCTAGGGTTCGTACATCTTAACAACAAAGCTATCGTGTTACAAGACATGTAAAGAATACATTGATGTGGGTTGATATGAGGTGTCTTTCTTAACATAATGTTATTCAGTTGTACCTACAGGATTAATGTATTGCAAAGTTCAATACAACATCTAAAGATTATTCCTATGATCTTATAAACTTACTATGGCCCATAAGGGTACCTACAAAGCACATTGAAAGCAATCAGACACAGACACACATATATATGTCACTTAACAATCTATGCAAGGGCGTGAGAGAATTGTCATTGTCAGTAATTTGCTAATAATCAAGCTATTGCAAATCATAGTTTTCTGAAGGACTTACCTATCCAGTGAAATTTCGGGCCTTATCACGATAGTTCATTATTCCAGTATTGGCTTTGTATACAAGTGAAGCAATTTTCACAAACGCTTGACAAAATTGTCGTTGCTTACGGTGCGCGTACACTGAAACCGAATCATCGGCTGATTTCAGGACAGAACTATTCGGACGACTGTCTTGTCTCTGACGTTCATATGCATACACTGCTGCCGTTTTCAGACGAGTCCAACTGTGACGTGATTTTAAAATGAATTATCTCGAAGACCTATCTGGTTATGGAGGTTGTCATGATAATATTCGTATTAGCCCCTGATAGGTAGCATCAAGATCGCCATACAAAGTTGACAGTGCCTGATTTATCTATACTATTACTAATATATAATATAATATATAATATAATATATATACTAATATTATAAAGCGGAAGAGTTTGTTTGTTTAATTGTTTAAACGCGCTAATCTCAGGAACTACTGGTTCAATTTGAAAAATTATTTCAGTGTTAAATAGCCCATTTATCGAGGAAGACTATAAGCTACTTTTTATCCCGGGAAAACACTATTAATCCCTCGGGAACGCGGGTGAAACCGCGGGGCGGAAGCTAGTACAGCTATAAAACTGGAAATGTAAAAAAAATATACTCGTCAGATCGGTAATCGGTATTGATCGATATCGGTTGTAGTAGTGTAAGTAGTTTTTATTTAACAAACTTTTGGTTCAATCGGTTTAGAGTCGATTCAGACATACTGGAAAATAGTTTGAACATGCGAGTTTTCTACTTCGACCCATAAAATATCTGTTGTCAAAATAAAATTTATTTAGATCTTAATGGAAACACACTTCAGCTTTTATACCAGGTAATCCCATTTGAAAGTCAATTAAAGTTGGTAACAAGTATTTGTCTTATTAAGATTGATCTTAGCTTTGCCTTTGAGTGCCTATACTTACATAAAATAAATACAACTTTATAATTAATTAAGTTTTCGAATAAGATATCTAATATTGGATCGTATACTAAATAAACTGAAAGTCGAAACAAGAGTTGTTTGATTTAACATAAAGAGGAGTAATATATTTATAATGTAGGAATAATGAAGGTACCTAACATGGAAGGCAACCGATGAAGAAATATCTTGATTTTAAGTTGTCATTTGATTTATATCTATATACAACACGTAACAGAAAGATGAAATAATAATGAAGGTAGAAAGTATGCGTGAGTGGAGCTGTCAATTGAGTTGCGTATTTTTCGTAACTTTTTTTGAAAGAATTATTATTACACTCTGGGATATTATAAATGTTAATGTGTGTTTGTTTGTTTCTGTTACCATTTCACGCTTAAACCGCTCAAACGATCGCGATAATTTTTTGTACGCATATAACCTATGATATGGAGAGGGACATAAGGTACTTTTTTTCTCGGGTACGCGGGTGGAACCGCGTGGGACAGCTAGTCTATAATATATAGACAATTTCCTCGAGGCTGCAGCCGCTGCCAACGGGCAAGGTTCCTAGCAAGCTGGCAACGTTTTCTCTTTGGAATAATTTATGTTTGAATTTTAGACAACCCTACTGTGAGACTAATCACAAAGAATGAGACTGACTAGACTATTGATATTAGTCACAAGTGTTTTTCTTCGAAACTAGTGGGATCTCAGTTCGGCGTACCTATGTACTATTATCTATTCTGTGGTACGTAATCCTTGACTATAAAATAATATATATATACTTACCCTATATGCTCTGAAATTATTATTTCACCTTTTAGCTGTAGAGTGAAATAATTTGCCTATACTTTGTAGAAAAGCAAAAAACATGAAACAAAAATAAACGTGCACAGTAACAAAAACATCTTGAAACTTTTATGGTCGGTCATCTCTCAAAAATTCATGAATTGTCAGTCATTGTACGGTGATAAGTAGAAATAATTGGGTAGTAGTTGATGCACACCGGAATTTCCTTGTTCATTGTCAAGCGTCCCCATGACGAAACGAGAAATTCACAAAGAGTCACCCCGTGGGCCGCCTGTCGTCCGCCTCACCAGCGACCTCTTCAACACTGTTAATGACATTGGAAACAGACGGAGTGACTACACCGTTTTTCGCAATCAAACGACCGCTTTGATTTGCTGGAACGAGCGAATCATTTCCTCGGAAAAATAATTAGCTGACTACAAAAAGAGATGTATTGATTTTTACTCTTGAAATGAAACGTGAAAAAGGTTATACAACATAGACGGAATTTGTGGAAGCAACATAGTAAGTGGATAGTGAGATAACGCTGTGAACGACCTTTCCCATGTCTATTTGTGGGATGTGTTTTCCTGAGAAATGCTACACACTTTGTTTTTCTTTTCAGTTTACGATAGGTCCTTGAGTAAATGTCGGTAAACACGGAATCTACCCACCCTCTTAGTATAAAGTGGATCATTGACGTCTTATTCTATTTGGAATTAATGTTGTCTTTTCACATTGATATTCTTAAGACTTTTAAGTTGGGATTGTGCATAAACATTTAAACCTGAATATTTAGTTTGTAGTTAATGTTCTCAAATTAACGTTAAATCCATAATTATTATTGTTAATGATTAATATGATCGTAATCCTTATAGGTAGCTCCTAACTCGCAAGTAACTTGAAACATTGTACAAATAGTTGTTGCCGTTGTTGGTAAACAAGTTTAGCTCACAACCGAGTAAGGTATGTGAGCGGTGGTGGCGGCAGCGGCGCAAGCGTCGACTGCAAGGCGTGGTGGTGCCGAGGTCACCTGGTGCTGCGAAATCGAAAGTATACCTAGTCCACCGAGTGGCCAGGCCGCTGGGCGAGTACCGAGAGGTAAACTAACCGACGCACGTGTCACGTGTCCGCAATGTGTTCCAATTACAGACTTTACCAGTTTCGTGAGATACTCGTACCTACCGGTATGTGAGAGTAGAAAAATAACCTCTTTTCTTTATATTTTATCTGAAGAGCATTAATCTTCTCCATGTAGAAGTCCTTAGCAACAATCTGCTTATTTCATAAAATGTTACAAGCCAGTGTATTTTGTTAGCGGACGGGACTAGTAAGTAACCTATATTCTGTAAATAACCCATATGTATCCTAGGTACACCTAACGTTCGTAGAGTTTAAACATTGACCACCCGCGTACGTAGTAGGTAAATTATGCGGTACTAAAATAAGTAAAGAGAGATATCCAGTAACTACCTACTTAACATTTCCCTGACACGAGGTGAACTTGTCACCTCGTGTCAGAGAAATGGTGCAATAAAACTTCAGTTTAGGTACATCTATAGAAATCTAAACGAATATATGTAGAAGTGGCATAAATTCTTGCATATTTCTTGTAATCGCCGCAACATTCACGCGCAGCCCAAAGTTATGTTGTATATATAATAATTGTTATATATACATAATAATATGAATTCGTATATAATACCAGGTAAAAAACATCACAATAACAACATATTCAATTCTGTGATAATAATAAATAATGTAAGAAGGCAGTTCGGAATAATTACTTCAATTTCTATACACGTGACTTTGTAAGCTCTTTGTTTCTTTAGAAGAAATTCTTGCATAATGAACTACTACGAGACAAGGACACGTTGAGGTGTCGTGTCGACTTGAAATGTTGATGTGACCTTACTGGATGTATGTTTTGTTCTAGCTTATCTGTAATGAGTTTTATAGATATTCTTATTTAGAAGACAAAGGATTCGTTATAGAGCGGTGAAAAATAGCATTTTAATAGGTATTTTATTTATGTATCTCTAAAAATTATAAATATTAATATTATTGATCTACAAATCGCAGACTGTAGGCCGCTCTTACCATCCTTTTTAAGTGGTATTTTTTTACTCACGCTAATGAGCTTTGTTTTATGCCTAAATATAATATATTTTTATACCTACTTACTTTAATATGATTTTAGCGACATTATTATTATTATTTAGTATATTCATCGTAAACACCTATCCTATTTACTATTGCATCAAATTAATAACGAGTCCAACAGAATTAAATTTGGTTGTTTGAGAACCACCCGCAACCTATTTAATATCAAAGTTAACAAGTTAAACGGTCTTTGCGCGAGCAACTTGAGCAAGTTGGCCAGAAATATTTTCGACGTTGTTAGAGAAATGGTAAAAGATTTATAACGATTTTCGTCGTCGACAGCAACTTACCGAGGCGGATATAAAAGTTTCTTATGCGGTGCTATAACTCTAAAAGTTAGCTAATATTCAAGTTATAATAAATTGCCGAGATAACGTTTCTTCACAGATTTAATTTCAGAAATCACAAGGCTTTACAATTAAGAGAGAAATCTGGAAAGAAATGATTTTTCGGATTTTCTAAACTTTTATTATCACTGACCACAAGTAACTGAGTCGCGCCTATAAGCAATTATCTAATTATGTATCTCATATTCTCATTTAATTAAAATTCTTAAAAAGTAATATTTAAATATAATTTCCTTCACTATAACATGTTTAGCCTAATACATTCGTTCGACACCTAAAACCAAATTTTTTGGTGTCGAAATAAACGAATCTATAATGTGAAAAGTAGCTAAGTATGAATATTGTATAAGGTACAAATAAATAAGAAAGGAAGTCTATTAAATTGTGGTCGGGATCAAAAGCTTGAGAGATAAAGCGAGGTGTGAATGGGCCCTAGATTTCATGAGAGCGTAAATCCAATGAATGAAATTCCAGTACAGCGAGGTTATTCCACTAATTGGAGCAGGTTGGGAAACGTTAATTTGATAACTCCCCCGAGCGTTAGAATGACATAATTTGCGGTAACACTAATAGCGACGCGTTGATGTGGTTGTTGGTCGCTAGGTATGACCGACCATACTATTGCAAATTGCCTATTTTTTTTTTTTTGTATGTACTATTAAGTGTTAGCCTCTGATGGCTTTTACATTCTTATGCGGACATAACAAAAGACCAGACTTTGCATTTTGAAAGGTGATAATAGATATACATACTTTTATTTTATTATTTTTTATAAAATTCGCACCAATTTGTAAATTTAAAATAGATATTTCCTTTTCGTCATGCACATACAATTTGCAAGTTGTTCTATTTCGTTATTTCCACTTTAATATAATGAAATGGAATAGAACGTATTGAATATACAGTTTTGAAATATTTTTTTTATTGGGATAGGTATGTACCTATACTCGTATCGTTGAGTTCTATTTATGTTTGCTAGTTTGAATGAATTAACACTCAGCGTGGATGCATTCAATAAATAAAGTAAACACCGCAAATTCGTAGTGTAGTCCATAATTTTAGGTCGAAATCATGTAAGATAATTTATTTCCATTTGCTTGACTGGCTGTTCGTCCATTAAAATTGGGTTTCTAAAGTATGATTTGAAATAAATCTCCAAAATTCAATTTTACAGTCCTATTAAAATCTTACAATTTATCTTTTTTTATGTCAGAATTCTGACCAGCAGGCAGTTGGTCCATCTGATGGTAAGCTAGCAGTTGTAGCTAATATCACACTAGCTACAACTGTGGGATTTCCAATGTGTTGCCGGACTTTATAAAACTTAGAAGGCAATTAAAGAGGAAAAATAATATCGCTTTTTGTAACATGTACCTAAGCTACATAGCTTACATATCTTCCCGAAAAATATTAATTTCTAATTGTATGCATGACTAGCTTTCCGCCCCGCGGAACTTGGAAGTGAGTGATTTCCTGAATATTAGTTATATTTCTTACGAAAGAAGAATTGATACGTTGTAATCTATTTTTAATTAAATCTTGTATGTAATACCTAAACTAAAATAATATGACGAGGCATGACATGTTGCACTTTACTTGAGTAGGTACCTATGTATTTTTGGTGTAAGTGTTTTCAACTATGATAATAAATAATATTCTATTCTATTCTATAGCTCTGGTATTTGAAACGAGTCACTACCGAGCAATTATCTACTGCAAAATATATTGGGTTCTAAAAGTTATGACGCGACTCTATACTATGACATTTTATAATAAACTTCCTTTCGTCAAATGCTGTACGATCACTATTAGTTTCTTAGCTATTATTGATATTAGGTATCTACTTGTTATAAGTAGGTTAAGAGCTTCATTCACCTTCTAACAAGGGGATTCAGTTTTATGTTCACCACGCAACTAGGCTCATGTAGTTGGCATACTCCATGGGCTGGTTGGCGTAGAGGTTAGATACCCTTATAGCTCTGGTATTTGAAACGAGTCACTACCGAGCAATTATCTACTGCAAAATATATTGGGTTCTAAAAGTTATGACGCGACTCTATACTATGACATTTTATAATAAACTTCCTTTCGTCAAATGCTGTACGATCACTATTAGTTTCTTAGCTATTATTGATATTAGGTATCTACTTGTTATAAGTAGGTTAAGAGCTTCATTCACCTTCTAACAAGGGGATTCAGTTTTATGTTCACCACGCAACTAGGCTCATGTAGTTGGCATACTCCATGGGCTGGTTGGCGTAGAGGTTAGATACCCTAACTGCCACGCCGCAGGTGGGTTCGATTCCCATGCAGGAAAAACATTTGTGCAATCAATCTCAAAATACCTGATAGCGTGAAAATAAAAAATAAAAAACTGCTTATTTTGGGATAAGATGGCCTGGTGTGAAGAACGTATTATTACCTATTGTTTACATATCTTTGTATATTTTTCAAACTTATTATTTACCCATATTTATAGAAGATGACAGACAGAGCACCAGGATATGTACTTGTCAGCTTTAGAAGGTTATCAAGTGACATTTAAAATAAATTCTTCCGCAGATTATTTTTTCGTACACACATTTGCATAAACCGGTCTCTCCGGCCATGTTGGATTTTAGCCGTCCATCCCATAGGTCAAACTCCTCGTGCATTGGTTATGAAATATACTTACATGCTCTTATATGTTATAAAATTTTGTATAAAAAGAAATTTAAAAAATCATAAAATAAATAACGGTAAGTATTTTGAAAACATTTAATTTGTTATACAAGTTTATTATCAAAGTACATGCGAGTGACTGTGTGAACATACTTACGGTTCGGTTCGTTTTTTAAGTTTTTGCCATTATCCTATTCATTACAAGATGTCCTTTATTACGTTTAAGAATATCATAGCCTAGTTACATGAATTTTACAAATGACGACACACACAGCTTCCCTCAAAATACTCACAGGCGTATATAATAATAATGTATTATCTACTTTAACTTACGTGACTTCTCAGCTACTTATTCCTGTCTATTTGGTAACATTTCATCCGAATAATGTTAGCTACAGTGCCTATAATGTTTCATATAGGTACGTCGTTTTGGAAATGTATGTGTCTACTGTTCAATGTTATAACGCGGCAAATTGGCGGGCCGTATGCTTGTTTGCCGGCAATGTTGTATAAAAAAATAAACAAAATGGAAAAGTTCAGAAAGTACTACTTTGATATTTTATAGAATTTCTCTTTTTAAGATTCTTATAATATTACTTACTAGCCTTCGCCCGCAGTTTCACCCGCGTAGCAGTATAAAATATAGTTTACGACCGATTCTCAGACCTACCAAATATACACAAAAATTTTCATAAGAATTGGTCAAGACTTTTCAGAGGAGTTTGCAGACAAACACTGTGACACGAGAATAGATTATTATTTTTCTTTTATAATATTGAGAAAAGTACAAAATACAATGTTTAATATTGATGATTATAATATATAGATAACAAAATGTATTGTAAAAAATTCATTCAAAAGACATCAACGTGTTCATACGAACTTTGATTATACCTTCTACAAAATATGAATATGCTCGTAAATAAGTAAAATATTTTATCTCTCAGAATAAGTATTATTTACTTATTGTTATTGATTACGAAGCGGTTAATTAATGAGATTTGGGTTAAGTTGTATGAGGCTATGAGTAAAACAATGAAAGTTAAGTTTAATAATCTTAATGCTTGGGTTGAGTGTCATATTATTGATAAATCAATTTATTGGTCTGCATATTGAGTTTATATGTAAATTTTACATATTCCATACAAACTACGACAAATTAAGTAGGTACCTAAGTATCTTCTCAAAATATAATTTTATAAAATCTCACGACCATATTAAATCAGTGATTTTATTAAACTCAGGGCTAAATTACGTTTTAGTTTATTTGTACTAGCCACAAATCGAGTACGAATTTCGTGTAATAACTCGTTGTAAAAAAATATTTAATGTGTATCATAAGATATACCGATGAGGGCCGAATATAACCGAGGAAGGCCGAAGTATGAGTCGAAGGCAGTGAAAGTGAATCGAGGGCGGTGGGAGGAGGGGGGGGGGGGGGGGGCAAGGTTGCGAACCGGCTGCACCAGCTACAGACGCTAAACATCGTGTTGAGCTAAGGTGTTGAGTAATAACTAATAAGTGTTGCGTTAGTTTGGCTGTGATGTATGCTATTGTGATGTCGGCATAGGAAATATAAAATAACGTTATAACTGTCTGATTTGAAATAACCAAATGGAATTATTCAAAAATAATCATAATTTCGATGCACCATAAGCATAGTAGTAGATATCAAGGTAGTGCTCCTATGAAGTGCCATCCAAGATAGGTAACACTTTTATTATTTAAAAAGCGATTTAATAAATTATTACTATTTACATGTAATCAGGTAGCATAGTAGGCAGACTTTGTTATTTTTTAGTACAGCAATATTTCACCCAAATAGTTTTTAATATAACCAAGTTGGCAGATGTTTGACCACTCGAAACTTGGCTAGTGCTCATGCAGATACTCGAATTCGAAAGCTCGCGCTTGCCAAATGAACTGTCCAATTCACATAACCGCTCCGCATCCGATATTAAACCTAAAACGAGTAAAACTAAAGTACAAAATGGTTATGGCTATAGTTGCGGTTAAAGTGGTGCCATTCAATCAGTATAATCATACAAAATAATCTCATTGAGTAACAAACAGATTATCAGGTGCTCGGCCGGTTGAGTTCGCCTGTGAAATAATATGATTGGCATTACTTCAAACGACCGGTGAATTTATTACGCTCCATTTATGTGTACCCGTGTGCACTGAAACGTTGAAATATTTCATTTTTTGCTGAAGTTACGAAATAAATATTGAGTCTCGTTCGTATCTTGTGTAAATATTGCAATGAAATCCATAAAACAAAAGCTAGGATACCATTAGACCAGATAGAGAAAGAGTGTTATCTGTTGGCTGTGACTGGAAACTCCTAGAAAGCGGGTCGTAAGGCAACGAACTTTGGCACAATATGTGATCCACAGTTATTTAAATTACATTTTCATTCTTATGTCAGTCATAACATAGAACAGAACAAAATTTTAAAATGAAAATGAACGGCACAAACAGTACTTGCTCGTACTTCACTGCGTATCCTTTATAATCATAAATCAATAAAATGTAAAAACACATAGACATATTCTTATTGTGTGCATTAATTTGTGATTAGCTGATGTAATAATTATCTGTTATTCAGCTATATGGAAAAAATCTGGCTAAAATAATGCATTCGTGTGGTCATTTAAAAAATATGTAAGTTAATTGAATTACCATTAGTGAAATTAGATCACCTCGAATTGCAACATAAAGCTAATGTCTATTGTTAACGTCTTCCCGCTACATTTGCATTTAAGTATTAACTATTTTTATGAAACGAAAAAAAGTAATTCAGTTGTTCTCGTTTTGATTTTATTATCATCTAGCTAAGTATTGTTCGCTATTTGGAGGTTTTTGTGGTATGCGGTCGCTGAGCTATTTTACAAAAACGCCATATTTGTTTATATAAAACTAAGAGTTTAAAATCGTGAATGAAGATGAAATAAAGCTATTTCTACACCACACAACTATCGTTTATGTAATACATTTAATTTAAAGCCCAAGGTTAGTCGGCGGATTACAGGTTGACAAAAAAAGCTTTAGTACCAATTCAATATTTAAATTACTGTAAAATCCTCAAGATATCATGGACTTAATTTTTGTCGAAAAAAGCACAGTCAATAACATAATTAATCACATAAAAGTAAATATTAAAAAGTAACAAATTCGTTATCTACTCAACTACAACGTTTTGCCTACGCAAAACATTATTCTAAGTGTAATTTAATTTAGGTACTTCTTGACTTCTAAACAAAATACAAGTGAAATGTTTTTTATAAAAATATTTCGCAATTTTGTTGCTTACATTGAAAATCACTTTGAAGGAATCCGTAATGCCGTCAATTGTAGGGATACAATTTTTGTGTTAGATAATCTTATTTCGTGTACAAAACAAAGAAGACCAAAAAGTCTGTGGGAGGATTGAACTTTGGCATTAGGAAATTACTTTCGTTGATTGATTTTCTTATACCTAACTTATCTAGTGGTATTTTTTCCTAAGGATTGGATGAATAAATTATTTCATACCCACTTTTTAGAGTTCCGTATATGAAAAATGCTAACATGACCCTTTTCTAGCCCCAGGGAGTCCGTACGTGTTTTTAATCATAATAGATAGACAGATGATATGTTTTCGGTGTTTTAAAAAGTAATAATATAGTTAATATATTCGTAGATTATGAAAAAAAAGTTATTATATTTTAAAATAATGACAGATAAACATCCAAAATTATCTCCTTCAGTACGTTATATAAAATACTCGAGGCGTAATGTTATACATATTTCTAAGCTCTAAATCTTTTGTAATTACCTACCATGCAGATGAACCGTCTGCCTGTTTGTCAACTACTCATGTAAAAAAAAAATATATAATACAATTTACATGGATCGTGTATTCGGCTTTTTCGGGAGTAATTGGCACCACTGAATGAAATACGAATCTTTCAATAAAAAAACAGGAATAATTTAATATTTTACATCGATTTTAAATAAATATATTCCATTATGTGCACTTTTTATTTTACTCTGGTTCCTTTTAAAAACGAATAATTATATTTGTGAAAATATATCATTGTCGTAATGCGAACGAACGAAAAGAGATTTTAGAGTCAACGAACCTCAAACTACAATAAAAAAATCGAGCACTACAAATGTATTACACTTTAATCTGCATCGACTTGTAGATAAGTTTAGTTTGCTTCAAGTCACACTTCAATTAATTAAATTACTATTTGTAATTAAAAATAACCTATAAATGTATCGATGCTATGTCAACGAAGGTCATAAGCTTTTATTGACCTAAAACGCGAGACGCAGAGGTCGAATCGGTTAGCGTTAAATATTTATTGGGCTCTGTTTAGAAATAATTCAAGAATCGTGATTTATTTACGACTTTGATCGCTTATAGTGTCAAATAAACCTTCGTAGAGATGTAAACACGACAGTGACGCCTTGAGATCATTGATAGTTCAAATAATGTTTAATTTGTGACCTCATGTTATAATTTGCGACTTAAGTTGTATTTGTGAAAAAAATCACAATGTTGAAAAAATTATTACTTACTTTTTCCATTACGCACTCCATTTCTAGAAAAACAATCATAGTTACCGTATTCCTGTTCACCGACATTCCATAACATGTATTAATTTATTTCAGTTTGAAAGATTAGATCGCTTTGCATGCACATGACTCAAGTCCTAACGACCTTGACTCAGATATATTATGTACAAGCATTATGGAATAATATGGGGATAATAGTTTACAATACTTATATAACATCACGTATAGAAGTTTTGCATATAAGGAACTATCAAAAATATTTTGAGTGATTGCTAATATTGCTATGATGCAAAGCATAATCAATGTCCAAATTGCGCTGTCAATTTATGAAGTAATATGCAATTAACATTTAAACGCAAGATAATTGAATTTTTTTGACTACACAATACAAGAAATGCATTAACATACATAGACCAATTATTATCATACTGCCATGTACATTAATATATTTTTAATGTAAAGTTGTTAGCAAAATTAAGTTTTTAATTGAAAAAATCTTATTTATTAACGGTTATGACCCGAATATGGGGCTCGAGGCTCGACACATACTCACGTCCGACAATACGTCGGCCGTGAGAGTGTGTCGTAATTTAACGTCGCGTCGTCGTACAATAGACTCAATTTAAATCTGCCTAGACACGCTTGGTCTTACGCTACCTATTTGCATGCAAGAGACAGCTTTTGTTGTATAATATCCATTACAAACCAATTAACTTTGAAGTACCTGTAAATGTATAAGTACTCGTACGTATCAGCTTCACTCGACCCATTTCTAAGGACACAAGTCTGCCATTATAATGAGGGTAAGAGCCCTAAAAGATCATCGTGCGGGATCTAACCCTTAAACCAATCCGAATAGTATTCAATTTATGAATTTCCACAAAGCATTAAAGTACAAGATACCTATTCGTTGGACTGCTTTATTTATTATTATTTTTATAATTCGTTAACTTATTTCTCGTCTTTATTTAAAATAATAGGTATAGGTTGCAATCAAGTTGCAATACATATTAGTGAGTGACATTTAAAGCCGGATAAAAACATGCAAATATTAAAACTAAGGTCAATGATTAATATTAATTAAAAATCGTTAAAGAACGACTTTAATTTTAATTTGCGTTTAGCCAATCTTTCAATGAACCGTAACCTTGATTTTATAATTACTGCATAAAATTCTTTGTTCGACGTGACTTAATCAATATTATTATTGATATTAGACTATTTTTATTTATTTTCTGAACGTTATAGTTAACTATATTACTATCTAATGTTTTTTCCGGAATAAAAACGATGTTAGTAGGTACATCTAATAATATAAGTACTACCATATGATCATTCCCCTTTTTTGACTATCAATTTTAGTAGTAACGAAGTAATTATAAAACCATCAGAAATGTAGAGTTTTCGATGAAACTATGAAAATCAAATGACCTTCGTGATAATCATCTTTCTGATTTAATTATAGACTTAACTATGCTTGTAAATTTCTGTGGCCGTCTAATTTTCAAGCAACCAGGAATTAATTTAAAGCTGCCCAGTCTATTATTAACTATTCCTTGTACTCGACGTAGTCTCTTTGTAATATTATAAACTCATAATTACAGTAGGATGGCGCAAGTATCTAGCGATTTAGTGTTGAGTTTATTTAACTCTTAAGCCATGTTTTTTTTTATACTTCGGATAGGTATATGTTTGACCTTTGCATTTTAAGAAAAAAATGAAAAAGTAAAGCCAGCGTATAACTTTGTCATGCACCTACACTTGTTTATAAAGCTAGCTACGATGTAGGTGTCTCAGAAATACTGAATGATTTATTTTCTTTTGCGAGGTTGTTTATGAAGTAAAGCTAAGTATGTGTTTTCTGTATTTAAGCTAACAACTCGTCCCGGGTTCTTACGGGTGCTTTTTTATTGTGTGGTGTTATGTATAAATAATAATTTCTTATAAACAAAATAAAACACTAAGATCGTACGACCGCTGTACCAACTTAATTATTTTGTTTAGGGTAAAAATGTATCCTTCATCAGCTCACATATTTTATTGAATGAGCATTAATATGGTAATTTCAGTCAAAATGGTTTTGCAAGTGAACCATTATATTCGATAATTACTGTGGGTTATCCATAAACGATAAACCTAAGTATGCTATTGCAAAGTTTTTAGAAAATTTTAACAAAATGATTGATGTGGTTTTCAACATTAAACATTTGTTTAAAAGTAGGTAAATAAAATATAAATATATTCTGGGACATTCTTCACACACGGCCATCTGACCCCAAACTAAGGAGAACTATGGAAGCCAGATAACTGATACACTACATATACTACTTTTCTTTTGTAAATATACATAAGTATATTATATAGTTTTTTTTCTATTTGTATAGGCTTGTGTTTGACCACAATCTCACTATGGTAAGTGATGATGTGGCCGAAGGTGGTAAGCACACAAAGCCTAGAAGGAACTGGCTCCCAGGTGCAACTGCCGGAACACACCAATAGGTGTTTGGCGACAGATTTTCAACTTGAGGGTGGTAGTCAGCCAGACGGGTACTAAGTACCCTACCACCGTGCAAAAGATTATAGATAATTACACCCAGACTTAGGATACATTAACAGACATGTCCATGCACACAAATGTCTGTCCTGAGTGGAAATCGAACCCTCAACCTGTGGCGTGATATATAGGGTATCTTACCAACCACGCCAACCGGCCCGTCAAAGATAGGCAGACGTGAATGTGACTATGTTTTCGACTTAGATAGTCTAAAATCTAGACTATCTAAATTTTCACTTTTTCTGCAATGTGCTGTATATCAAAGATTTAATTACTACAATTTTTCAATAATTTTAACAAAAATGTTTGCCAAGGACCATGTTGTCATTGAAACTCATGATGCTTTAACACCTGTTTACACATAACGTTTGTATTGTGGCTCGAATATAAACAAAAGTGACAATCTTACGAATACACTGACTAAAAATACCAACTAATGAATAAATTTAAGTAGGTAGGTATGTCATTATATGCACAATAGTCACCTTAGCGATGTATTTGTGAGAAACTGTTCGGCGAGCCGGAACGCACCGCTTTCACGACTCGGCCGCCCGTCGGCATCTATACGTGACGCGTTGTGACGTCACGATACGTTTCACTACCTCCGATGTATGCTGCATGAATGTTGAAGAAATAGAGGTGGTACAATCTAGAAGACGAGCAAAATTTGCTGTTTCCTCACATTTGCTTCGCTTATGAGCTGACCTTATCGGATAGCGTAACCGAACCGATCGATAGTGAAAGATGTCACAGTAGTTCTGGTCATTATTGGATGTTAACTGTATCCAATTCATTTGACGGACTTTCTTCCCACGTTTAATTTAAAGTATTGGTTATCACGGGTCTAATAGCTGTCGGATGGTAAATGACAGCGTTACCTACTGTACTTACTTTACTTGCTCCGTGAAAACAGTAAAGAATCAGCAACTGTCGATCAATGTAGCCCGGTTTCTCGGGCCTAGCACAGGCACCTATCGGACTGACAGTAGAGTGAACAGGCCTTAGCAGTAGTACAGGTGATAGCTAACAATAATTACCTACACTGTTTGACAATATAATTTATTTCAGTGCGAATTGCATATTTTATATACTTACATATTTATTAAAGAATCTTGATTAGATGAACTCATTACAAGTCTATGTCTACGTATCTCTATAGAATTAATGCAACATTAAATCATTATTGTGATCTATATCTAATCGTTCACATCCTGTGTGCTGCTTTCCATCATCTGTGCAATTCAATTACCGATGCACGTCCATATCGACATCGATATCTACACGAGTGACAGCCGATATCAGCAGTTTCTATGACCACGATGGATGTTCAAGTTTGTGTAGCCTACCACATAAACTTTATATTGAGCGTGTCAGAACTTAGCCGAGGACATTGTTCTAATAATCTTTAGCAGTATTGCTTCGCTCAATAGCCTTCACTCAACCAAACTAATCTGGAAAGTTTTACCGCTACCTGACACCTCGTCCCGGGTTTCGTCGTTGATTGGGCACACTCAATTTTGGCTTTATTGATTACGTTTCAAAGCGTAGTGGTTAGAAACGTTAACTTGGTGCCAGTAAGGTATTTAATTGGAGAAGTGCTTGAAAAGTGCTTATTTGAATCAAATAAGTATATAGATTTTGGTCTATGATTTTTTATCGTACTCGATAAAAAATATTTTACATAAAATCCATAGTTCCCTTGCTCATTTGAGATACAAAAACACTAGTATTGACTAGACTTGAAGGCTTTCAGACATGATGCCGTGATGGTATGCTTATCTGCTAAAGATTATCTGTTAGTAAAATACGAGTAAAATCTATTAGGCAATATGCTGTGACAAAGCCTCCGCGAGAATGCCAATTCTGTTTGTGTGTATTTAATTGATTTTCACTCTGCTGAATGCAATGACATTTTTAAACTCCCATCATAAAATGAGAAGTGTTATTATAAGTAATAAAGCTTTAACTGTCTGCGTGGCTTCGATACCACAGACACACTGTAGTATCGAAGCTGCTAAACGGATGGATCGATTTCAATCCAGTTTTTTTTATAATTTCAATTGATGATGGTTTTTAATTTGAATTTATGAACATCAGCCTTTAAGAACAGCCGTATACGGATCTCACCTACTAATACAGCTATAGGCTTCGAGTTTTAACCCAATGTTCGTAAGGCCAAGGGGATGCAGGGAGTGAGAAGTGTCCCCCTTAGTTTCCTCCCAATTCTATATAATTAGACAAGCTTCTTTATTAGTATAGATTAGACTAGTAGTGAGGAAGAGGAGGTTTATTCTGGAAAAGTGCAGAATAAACAACCTCTTTAGTTTAATCTGTAAAAAATATAAAAAGTGCAAAATTATAATTTAATTTCGCTTTATGAACCCAAATTTGCGATATATTTTTTATGAAAGTACTCAGATAATTTAATTTAATCAATAGATATATAATATTTATAAATATTTTAATTTATTATTATTTTTTGTTTCAGATGTGACACTGACAACATGGCATAGACATATCCAATGACTGCCAATTCACTGCCAAATATGTCTCGAAAACCTCGAGAGACTTTCGTTGAACTTTTTTAAGTTTCACATTTTTATGACGTAGAGCAATGGTGTCAACTATACGGTAAAATTAATCATAGGCATATAAAATGGGACGGCGACGTTGGCGGTTCGTGACGATCGCAGCGTTCCTGCTATTTATAATAAAAGACACGCAGTGTCAAGGTAAGCATTTAAACAATATTTTGGACATTAAATTAGAACTAAGTATATTTTTTACACGTCATCACGATAAACACCAAATATGAAACGCACACTTCACAGCAACAAATCTCACGAGCGTATATGGTATAGTGAGTTGCCTAAACAAACAAAAGTCATATCAACTTCACCAATATAAGTCGTTGAGGTGAAGAAATCAATCTTTTCCTTGATGTAACTACGCACCAAAACTATACGTACCAGAAGTACCCAGACGACCCTTGAAATGTCCTTGAGGTTCTCGGTCTTGTTTCCCCTACTTGGGCCCCTTACGTATTCGCTCACCCAGTGACCCTCTAAAGGTCGTCTGGATTAACTTATGTAGAAATAGGAATATCTAGAATACTAGAATGAATCTAGTCAGTTCAAAAAAGGTATGTTTCTTTTTGTATTGATGATGAGTGTAGTTATAAATGTTTTCTAGCTTTGTTTATTTATGAACCTCCATAATTATTTTAAAAGATACCTAATTCGTGTTCTGTTCTGCGTGGGCAAAAAAATAAGTCAAAAACAATGCTTATGTTATTTTTGTTATTATTTGTGAACTTAACAAATGAAAACTATAATAGTATCTTATTTTTTTACCTTGCTACATAGATTTTTCTTTTAAAGAAATACTAATGTAGTACATTAAGTTGAGGACCGCGTATTGAAATTAAATAGATATTGGATTTAAAGAGCCCTTAATTTACGCACAAATTTCACACGTCATAGCCTTCGTAGCAAGGAATATTCAACAAAATATATTTAAAACTTGATACATAAACATTAACCTTGGTATATAACCAACTATGATGTTATCATAACACTCTTTTATTTTTAATTATTTTGCAGTTAGAAATATCCATGCATAATGCCAAATTAGTAGAGCAAGAATAAAAATAAGATTGGTTATTTTGATAATCACACCTAGAATTAATTAAATGTTTGCAAGAGGTTTTTTCGTTAGATTATACATAAGCCTTGTGTTTGATCACATTCTCACCATGATAAGTGATGGTATCGTCTATCTTTATAAAATAGTTAACGATGTAAAAAACCATTTTTCTTCTAAATTGTACAAATAAGGTTTCATTTTTTTTCGAAATTAAATACATATTACAAGTACAGGCTCGTTATGATATCAATTAGGTAGGATATTTGGTTTCTAATAACGCGAAATGTCTATTTAACAAAAAAAATCCCAGAGGAAGCTGTTTCTTTAGCCGTAAAGTATACATAAAATATTTTTCTATCCATTACACAATTTCGAATGTCAGCTTACATTATCGTTTAATGTTATATTTACTTGGGTCACATTATGTTAACTTATTCATATAGCAATATTTTACGCTCTACTGATTCAAAGACTACCTACGGAAATCATTGAAAATGGGATGTTATATTTGTTTTATGAAACAAATACAATGTTTTATTTTTTCATGTTCAAAAAGCAATGCAAAATGGAATATCTACTAAATAGCGAAACTACAAAGTCTGACTCTCAATAAAACGGCCAGAAGTACGTAAACTAGACCTTAAAATGAATCTGATCTTTTTTATAACACTAAAAAAACCGGCCAAGTGCGAGTCGGACTCGCGCACCGAGGGTTCCGTACAAACTTCGTCCATTGTTCGTCCATCAAGGGAAATGCACAATTTTATTCATTTACCTTATTTGAGGTTGGTGCCAATTAAGCTAGACCTCTAAATTGTATGAGCGCCGATACCACTCAGAGGTCTTTATTAATTGGCGTTACTATGTATGTATGGGGACAACCTTTAATTTTCAACTTTTTCAATTCTTTAGAATTTTTCCTTTATTTGTGCTGATTGAAGACCTTGCTTTTTGCCATTTTTTTTTATATTAGAGTTGATTGAATGAAAGGTAAATTGCGGTTTACGATTTATGACGTATTAAAAAAAACTACTTACTAGATCTCGTACAAACCAATTTTCGGTGGAAGTTTGCATGGTAATGTACATCATATATTTTTTTTAGTTTTATCATTCTCTTATTTTAGAAGTTACAGGGGGGGGACCAACATTTTACCACTTTGGAAGTGTCTCTCGCGCAAACTTTTCAGTTTAGAAAAAAATGATACTAGAAACCTAAATATCATTTTTGAACACCTATCCATAGATACCCCACTTATGGGTTTATGAAAAATATGTTTGAGTTTCAGTTCTAAGTATGGGGAACCCCCAAAATATATTGTTTTTTTTTTTTCTATTTTTGTGTGAAAATCTTAATGCGGTTCACAGAATACATCTACTTACCAAGTTTCAACAGTATAGCTCTTATAGTTTCGGAAAAAAGTGGCTGTGACATACGGACGGACAGACAGACAGACAGACAGACATGACGAATCTATAAGGGTTCCGTTTTTTGCCATTTGGCTACGGAACCCTAAAAACGACTCAAAGCTCCAAGGTTAGTATCTGATCCTGAACAAAGTAACAATAAAGTCAAAACCAGAGTATAAATGAAATAAAAAGGCCATATTAGCCGAGAGCAGTGTGGGTGGACAATGTTACACTCGCCCACGCTATGTGTACCGACTAACTGGCGCTCTATTTATTATTCAACAGTTGAGTCGCGAATAGCAACCGCCCGTGATCACTTTTAACTTGTACATTTCCGCACATATAAATGTAGGTACCTAAAGAATAAATGTCAAGTCAAGGAATACTGGTGTGAGAATATTTACACATATTGCTAAAGAAAGGGTCAGGCAAGAGAAGAGAAACAGTGTCTTCATCTATCTGTATACAAGGTAGATATTTATAGATAAAAGAGAAGATAATAAATTAAAAGATAATAATCATTACGTGAACCATCTCTGAAATTGTAGTAGAAAAAAGGTTGATCTTCTTGGAATTAACTTTTTACGATATCAAAGATGGTCCCATTGGGAAAATTTTCAGCATGACAAACTCAACATAGGTGTCATAAAAATAAAAAAGATTCATTGATGAACGTACTTACTGAAAATCTTAAGTTTTATGTTTAAGTAGGTGTACGTACGTATGCAACGAATCAATCTACTACTGGCTTTTCGGGAAGGTTAAAAAAAACCGCCAATCTACTCTGTGTCCACGTGGTGATCTACGGATTTGTGTCCCCTCATTGTAAGGAAAAGTCATAACTTGGTACTTAACACTGACTATACGCACAAAATAACAATGTTAGTCCTTCTATATGTCACATAATGTAGTGTATGTGCTTAGCAAACATTAATTAAATTAATATGTGTCATTGTGTCAAAATTATGTAGACCTTAGAGAAATAGTGATTTAAGTGACGTTAGCTAAAGCAGTGTATGGTTATCTTGTGACGCTAATTTGATAGAGTGGGTGCCATTATTACATTCTAGCGTAACTTGATTAAAGTCAGAATAATAATAAAATCAAATTGTAATTACTCCAAAACTAATTGTATCTATAAATTATTCCATTATGAATATATTTCGATATATGTAATTTGTTTTTGAAATTATTATATTTACAACAAAAATACAAACTATAATATATAGGAATTCCATTGCCGATGGACAAGGTTCCCAGCAGGCTGGCAATTTTATAATATAAATTATAAACATCTTAACGATGGGAGGGTATTTTATAATACTCGCCTGGTTGGCAACCTGTACGGTGCAACTATATATTCTTTTAAGTCAGCATTTTTACGCGACACACAGCTCATGTTCGGTTCACTAGCACGCCACATTTGCTCACTACCAAACAAGCGGTAGTTTTCCATCTTCACATAAAATACACGTTTAGTAGTCAAGTACGACGCGTGTATTCGTTACGTATCAATCGGTATGAAAAATCATTCATCACATTAAGCTCATTTAAAGCCTGACCAGAAAAATAAAAATCCTGCGAGAGGGCGCCACTTGAAAATATTTTGACAACTCATAGTAATTAGTTAAATTCCGCAATATGGCAAGGTGTTTTACTTTTTTGGTCGGGTTTTACATTAGATACCTTTTCGAACAATATTTTATCTAATTACTTAAAATACCTTATTTAATTTTATCCTACAAATTATACTAAAATTGTGTTCCATCTAACGAAAGACCGTTCAACCCTCAAGTTGAAAATCTGTCAAGCACCTTCCGGTGTGTTCCGGCAGTTGCATTTGAGAGCCAGTTGCCTTCTTCAGTTGGCGGCAACACATTCGCAATCCCTTTGATATTACTAATATCTATAGGTGATGGTAGCCACTTACCATCAGGTGGATTGCCTGCCTGCTTGTCACCCAGAAAAACGATGATTTGACAAATAGAAAAATATAGTATAGAGAAATGGTATAAAAATAGGTACCCATGAAGATATTAACGTCTATTAGAGTACTAGTAGAATATATTTAGTTTAATAACTTGATTCGTGATACCTGGTGTGGTGTTTGCGTGGGTATGGCGGAGCGTCGGTGCGAGCTCACTTATCGCTGAGTCGTTGAGGCGTGCAGACGTGCCGGGGTGCAGACGTAGAACCACAGCTTTCAATATAAAACATGTTGTTTTACTTATCACTTAGTAGTGGACATCACATTGGCGACGAGGATGAAATCAAGGTCAGAGAGTCAGTGCAATTTATTTGAAAAAAATGAGCGTATAAAATATACGATCGAGGACATTTTAGTAGAATAATATTAACAGCAGATACTTAACAAGAAAAAGGCAAATGACCGGGGTTATGGAATGTAGAAGGGATGTGGAAATAAATATATTGTTCAGTAAAATAAGAAATACTTATTTTAAGTGTGAGCAGGTGTCAATAAAATTGATATCTTCGGTCAAATAGCCGTTAAGTGCCTGCTAATACTTACCAATAAAATGTTGTTGTGTAGCTGGTGTGCACATTCCATTATAACTATAAATCCACATTGTATAAATACCGCAGAACTATCACTACCAAAAACAAAGTGAGGTATTCTCTGTGTCATTCTCGACTTACCCACATTACATTTAATTATAACTATTTACATTCTGAATAATACCGCACGACTTAAGTACTTATCTAAACAGAATTATTTCTAAATCTATTTTTATTCGTATGCAAGTAATAGGTAATAAATTAATATAGTTAAGGAAGAAGAAAAATATGATTAGTGCACGGATTACTTTAAAACAATCTATTGCGATTAGACTTGAAATTTCAATAATCTACCGACTACACAGCAACAACCAATCGTGCCTGTAAGTATTAGCCAAGCCAAGTAGAAAGAGAATGGCAAAATACATACTGTACACTATTCCAATGGGTAAATACCCATCAAGTTCCACATATACTGGTGTAAAACTGTGTGCACTAGTATATATATGCAATTCCACAAAATTATATTTATTCCAATGGGTAAATACCCATCAAGTTCCACATATACTGGTATAAAACAGTGGGTATACTAGTATATGCAATTCCACAATAGGAAACGATTCATGTTCCAGTCCAAACGTTCAGTCTTGAATTATAAAAACTCAATGCTATTACTATTACTATTGGGAATTTGAGTAGATACCTACCTACTTCATACCGATGTCATTGTGTGATCTCTAACTTCTGGCGAATGGTGTGAATCGGTTTTTGAATATGGCCGAGCACTGGTAAACAGTTATTTTAAATGAAATAGTGAGATTTCAAACGATACCTTGCTCAGTCAAGTCTGCTGACTGCAGGGCAAATATATATAATAGCTTGGGCGAGTCAAAGTCAAAGTCAAAGCCATTTATTCAGTTTAGGCCCTAGGAGGGCACTTATGAAGGTCGAATTTACAGAAGCTACCGCCGAGGTTAGAGATATACATAATGATGATTGGTTTGAGACGATATTAGCCATATTTAGTGTATGGTTTCCCTATCCGTGTCCGTTAAAGAGTGTAGGTGCACATATTTAACCTACCCACATTTATTCTTTTACATTCCAAAGTAGGTATTAATGCTTTAAATCGAGAGCTAAAAATTATTATAATCTATCTATATTGGGTCCAGCATGCAAAGTTTACACAATAGTTTTGAGGCCATGTAATGGGTCTTTAATATCGATAGATGTTTATAAAACATCGAAGTACCTACAATTGACTATAGAAAACATTTTAATGTTTCTATACTTAAACAAGAACAGACATACGCGGGTGGGAATAGAATTCCAGGAAAGTCAAGTTATTAAACGACGGACTCAGTCAAACAAATAATATTCCATAGACCAAAGTGCGTTCAGAAATGAACGTCTACCTATTTTCCTATTGAACTAGATACCTAACAATGGTCGAAATTATAATTTATTTAATGATTGACTTTTCGATGGTCATAAATATTACCTACACTCATAAAACGTGATAAATTATTAACTACATTGTATAATTGTCATACGTGTGGTAGGTGCATATAACTGTTCTATGGCCATTCTGCCACAGAGACAGGACTTCAAATTATGATCGTTGGAGGATCGCTCCTGTAAAACAACGCTCACGGTGCAGTGAAAGTGCGCGTGTACATACAATACACACATAATATGCATAGATATGCATAATATTATGTATAATACACAATTATATAGATATAGATATCAAGGGTTGGAGATTGCCCTGCCGCGTTTCTGGGTTTTGTGCAAGACATGTGCCTATTAGGTACATAATAAACAAATAAATACTTATGCAATACAACAAAATAAAATATTTTGGGTGACACAAAAATACCAAGCATTCAATTTGGTTTTTGTCTATGACCACATAAAATCTTGAAAATAATGTTTGATCACTTTGGGTAGCAAAAAATGTGGCCGTGACAAATCGACAATATAAGATCATTGAAGTGATTTTTGATCACTTGAAGGACATAAAAACAAAAATAGTGTCGGGTTGTGACACTTGTTACCACGAGTCATTAAAATGATGTTTGATCTCTGGCAGAGTTGTCGGTGGCACGATGGAGTCATAAACAATAAATTGGAATTGAATGTTTGATCTAATATGAAAAATAAAACACTAGAAATCATTATTTTCCCATTGGTTTGAAATAATTCGAAACCAATAAATAAAAATCTGAAATAAATCAGTTATAACTGTGATATTTCTGATTAAGTAATTCTGAAAACCAGTAATTCGTCAGTAACTTTTACCTTAATTTTATAGATGCTACGAGACTTAACGATTCTGTCATTGCTGTGTGGAATTGACAATGATAAACAACCTATATAATTAGATAATGGTTTATAAATCTTTATTACTCAAAAGGAAACTTAACAATATTACTTAAACTAAGTGAAATGAAATGAGCATACTCAGCAATACAAGAAAATAACTTACTTATAGAATAGAGCAAGAGTATTAAAATATCGAACATATTGTGGGTAGTATTTTGATGCACATCTAATACCTTTAAACGAGCAATTTCTGAATCTCGGAAACAACTCCAACGATTTTCATGAAATTTTGTATGCAGAGGGTTTTGGGGGCGATAAATCGATCTAGCTAGGTTTCATTTTTAGAAAGCGTCGTTAAAGAAAAATAAAAAATACCGATTCATCCAGGTAACAAGAAAAGGACAAAAATATATATATCATAAAATGGTAAATTTCCATTTGGAAAAACTATTTAAATTATAACTTTATATCGTAGAGTAGACAATAGCATTCAAACTTGAGTCTAAGAACATTGATAAGGCATTTCAACAAGGCTCAGTAAGTATTGTCACAATATCAAGTTACATTAGACTAAACCGATGTCACTAATTATTGCCCACACAACAAAAAATTATTGTGGTACACTTACGAATACAGTAGAATATGTTCCTATGTTTTAGTAAAGCTAAACATTTTACGAACAACCTATCATTGGGTAGTGTTTCAAAGGACGACCTGCTCTCACATAATACTTATACAAATAATATACTAAATGAAATTAAAAACAATCAAATAATATAACTTAATAACTTTGAGTATACTTATCTAATTATTTAAGCACCTGATTATTAATCTGTGTATAATATCAATCTATATATGTATAATAAAATATGCCTAAATATATATTTGTTTGGCTATGAAGTCCCGTTAGCCATTAAACATTTATAAACTAATTGTTTAATGTAATTTTAAAATCAAAATGTAAAATTAGCGTTTCGAAATCGAACACTTCACACATTGGTACGTACTTATACAATTTTGCGATAATTAAGATATTATCGACAATTAAAAAATTATTGTGCAAAAATATAAATTTTTAAAGATTATTGAAATGCAGATTCTGTAGTGGGGCAGATGTAACACCAATACACATGTGTGACCATATAATATACTGTATTGAACTATAAATAAAAACATTTACTTATATAGATGCCACGTAAAATATCAAATGCAACGAAAGGTGTCTGAATCTTATTGGAAAAATAAAAGTACCCGACATCGAAACAAAAGTATCCGTGGCAGCTATGTATCGATTCTGTTATCGTGTCCCTATATAATTAAATTTTCTATTATCATGAAATTTCCGGAATATAAATCTAATGGTTATTTGAGACACAGAGCTCTAAAACAAAACAACGCACTTACTTATTGACGCATAAACGAGCTAAAGCGATTTTTCTGGAAACACACACTAATGTTCATGCTTAGTTTCAGCTTTTCAAACAGGTTCATATTTACATCGCAATCTATGAATGGATTTAAATGTAATTGCCACTCAAAGCACAACAAACGTTATTTAAATAAAATAGAAACAAAAATGAGGAAAGAAGAGATGAAGGAAAGATAAGTGACTAGATAATGGAATACAACTGGGTATTGTATGAAGTGTTGGAATACTAACAAGTACTATAACTATAGGTACTAAATAACATCAAATGAGAATTAGCAGATAAATTGTATGTATAGATTTATTAGTTAGTCAAATTTATCAATTTAAACAGTTGTGTGTGGAGTTACCTAACGTCAATTTATTTATTTTATATAAAATGTTGTAAGTTGTATCTTGCTATCATATTTACAGTCAACAGTAGCTTATGTTTTATAAGACAAACATTGTATACTAAATAATATGTTTAAGATTGTTTCAAACGAGTAATTGTTGAGTTTCTTGCCGGTTCTTCTCAGCAAAAGCAACTTTCCGAATCGGTGCTAGATTCAAACTGTATGTGGCGCCTGCAAAGGCCTATTGAAATATAATTCCGTATGTGGAAGTACAATTAAAATAAAATTATTAATAAAGGAGGGATGTGGTGTTTGCGTGGGTATGGCGGAGCGTCGGTGCGAGCTCACTTATCGCTGAGTCGTTGAGGCGTGCAGACGTGCCGGGGTGCAGACGTAGAACCACAGCTTTCAATATAAAACATGTTGTTTTACTTATCACTTAGTAGTGGACATCACACCTGGAATTCATTTTTTTTATATGTAGTTTTAGGACGCGCGTCCCAAAGGGAGCGATCTAAGCGGTTAAAAATAGCCAGAGTTCTATTCTAATAATAAACACATAAAGTCCGTAAATTTCTTTATCTAACCGTTATACCTACCTTTTCGATTATGGAACGAAGTAAAGCGAAATATTATTTTGATGGGCCATTCGGGTCATGATTAAGTCTATAACGCTATGATCGCGTGGCCCGAGAGCATCTCTATTCAAACGTTTGCTGAGGTGCGTACGTGAGGGACCACTCTAATTAGGGATGAGGACGCTCTAGCTAACATACCTTCAATATTCCTTTGGCCGTATATGAAGTTACATTTTTCAGTTGTCTGTTTTAATAATTATGTATTATTATGCATTATTATGTATCATTTAAATTATTTTGTTGATATAAAATATTATTGCAAAATCAATAGCCTACGAAATTGCGCACGCGCCTATAAACGACTTCAACGCGTTACCAAGACACAAGTCAGAGTCAAATGGCTGACATACTAATCAAACTGAATCTCATAAAATGGCTATCCAGGAATATACAAAGGGTCAACATTGATTGATCCCCCATATTGCCAACAATGTGCGTATAATTTCATCTGATTTCATCTTATTTGATTTACGTTGTTCAGAATCCCTATTCGTATATACTTTGAATGAAAATGGTGAATTTGATTTGGTGCTTTTTATTATCCTTTATTAGGAGCTTGGGTATAACGCAGATCTTAACATCGAATATTATAACAATATATATTCAGGTGTCTTTAACATATATAGTACCACAGTGCTGTGCATGTGTGCCGTACTTTAGGTAGCTGGGCGAGCAGCGGGAAGAGCACCCCGCTCCGCTCTTTTTCTCCTCCCACACGCACCATGCCTGACGCACCCGCACCATACCTGACGCACCCGCATGGCCCTCCTTGCATCACGCTTGTCGCACCTAAGTCGCGATAAGCACTTGCGGTCAACTAAACAACTATATACTTATATATAAACATGATACAAATAACATAATATGTAAATTCTTATACAGTAAAAAAAAAGTCAAGTAGATATCTACTTATTTAATTTAATATATCGTTAATTAATATACTTCCAAACTGTAGGTACCATCGAGAGTTTGCTAATGGTTGTTACTTTCTCTTTTTTAGTAACATTTCGCAGAATAATGGTTTGCCTTATTAAACCCTTCTCCCAGATGTACTTTTCGAATATTTTCCTTCATTAACCTTCAAGAGAAAGAAAGGATACTCAAGGGTTTTATAACAAAGGGTTGGATTAATAAGGCGTTCCGAATTTAACCCTTTATCAAATTAAGCTATCCGTATCAGGCAACATAATTTGAAAAATATTACTCTGTGTGTATATAAATTCAGAATTTACCTAAATATAGGATATATGTATTTGACTTAAGATATACGTTCCTAATAGGGTTCTAACAATTAACTTCCCTATATCGTAAATCGTTCTCTTAACTTATACACATCAATAAATAAACAAACTTTTATAGAATCTATTTTGCCGATATCCAATACCGTACATTGGGCAGAGGCAAGATAAATGCCATATAGAACGTGATCCCTTTCCAAATTTATATGGGTAGCGTTTATTAGGAGTTGGTGTTAGCCTACTTTCGCACTGGAATCCGCTCTGTGGTTAGCCCATGCGTCAGCTTAAAAAACTGTTGGAAATGGGATTATTTACGATAATGCTTTTATTTCTGATTGTTCGAAAAATTACTACTTGCCTTCTTGTTTCTATACAATAATTTAGTAATTCATTTTGGTTGTTCGAAATATTTTACCAGGAAAAACACTCAAAAGATTTATTTGGTTATATATATAAAATACTCTTAGTAATGAACTAGAGTATTTTTTTTATTAAACCCGTAAGTTGGTTTACGCTGGCATTAGGTTTAATTGCCGTGATCGATACATTAGTAAGCAATTTGTTTCTGTAAATATGGACTGTAAGCACCAGCTGCATTTTATTATTCGGTTGACTTAACTTAAAACGTAGTTACTGGCTGGATAGCAATGAGTCGTAAATAATCTGGTTTTTGTTAGTTCTTACTGGTTATCAAGGTTTCTGGTAAAATCAATAACATAGTAATTAGCAATAACGACTTTGTATTTTCAAACATCCTATCAAATACGATACATCCTAAATTGGTTTATTGCAGTAAAAAATGCGACCTCCACGTATCATTCCTCGATCAGGCTCCATCTGAATACATAATGAACTGAACGGTTACTATATAATACTATACATGTTCAATTGCAAAGAGGCCATACTTTATTCTGGTGGGAAACACATCGATTAAACGCATCATTATATGAGTTTATGAATATCCACTGTAAAACAAAAACTTCTCCTAGATTTCTACTACGGACTGCCCCAACTCGCCAGCCAGTGGCTCCCAGAGACTAGCCAGCCCCCTTATTGTCTAATTCAAATACCTATTGAAATTACTTTAGTGGAACGGAGAACGTGGATTATTATGCCATATGTCAACGATCTAAAGTCCGTTGTGGATTTGTTAACAATGTGATCACATGGCATCACACATAACATACAGCGTGAGAGGAAATAGAGTTTAAGGTTCCTTGGCATATAATCCTGGATTGCGATATGTGAGCTAGATAAACAAGCCCCAAGGTTGACGTTACATCTGGTGGAAGAACGACTCTCTTGCCACTTTTTGGTCGACTTTAGCTTACGTATTTCCAAACTTTGTATTTATATTGTGTTCTTCTAAAAACGTCTTCATTACGAATCCTTTAAAAAAATGCATGTAAATATAGAGTCATATTGATTCTGTTTTATACATCTCGTGTAAAAAAATACCGACATGTAAGTGGGTATGTACACTAGGGATACCAGTTTGTCAGTGAGCGAGTACCTTTCTAGACCCTGTGGATACCCTTATAATAATAATAAATGAAGAAACTAATCCTGTGTTTTGATCTCTACTGTATTGTATTGATTTAATGAATACTTAGTAATGATTTATTGAAATTAATTATAAATAAATAAATATTCTGGGACATTATTCCTCACACATAATTTTTTTGTGCTCACTGCTCAGCTATTTAGAAAAAATATAGATAGGTAATAAGTTTAACAAAATTAAATGTTTTAATGTGAAAGTAGATAGCTAAATATGTATTTACGTTTTAATTTAAAGTATTAAAATGTTACTAAATCTTTTTTACATTAAGGTCATTTGCGTAAAGTATTTTTGTTATGGAATTAAGGACCGTCATTAATCAGTGTACATCTTATGTTACTAAATTCACAAATATTTTAAGGCGACGATAGCTTAGTGGTAGTAAATTAAATGCCCAGGCGAAAGTTGTGGGCTAAATTTTATCAAAATCATCGTGATGAAACGTGATGTTGATTGTATTTATAATAAATAAGTAAATAATAATTTTGTAAGTAAGTTCGGTACGTGTAGACAGCGGATTGCTCCTCAATAGTAATCTTTGTACTCAAACCCAAGTAATAAAATTTTACCTAAAGAACTTACGTACCTTTTTATTTTGACAGTAAAAATTCGTGCAAACATTTTACGGGCTAAAATAAAAAAAGTGAAATGTTTATCGCTAAGCGAGGTTCTAAAGTACCCCTGTACATTACAAAGAGCTTTTAAGCCCTTTTCACACACATCACGTGCAGACCCTGTAACGTAACGCGTGTGCCTGCCTAATTACCTGCGATTTACGGCATGTGCTCCACCCCTAATATTAATTACAACTTATTGTTCTAATTAATACTGTTTTTTCAGTCTCCGCGACCGTTTTAATTAAAGTTTATTGTTTACATAAAATATAGGTCCGGTCTAATTTCTGTTGTGATTTTATGGAAAGAAAGTTTTCACATAATAATAATAACGTACTTAGTGATTTTAAAATTAATGCTTGTTTTAGTTGTCACTATATCTGGGTCATAGCAGTAACCTGTAAGCTTCTACCTACTGTGTTGTGATGCATAGAGGCCTATTTAAATTTAATTAATTACCCAAGGTATTACCGCGTTTAGTAAATAAAAAAAAATAATGGTTAACATCATGGAATTTGGCTCTCAATTTCTGTAATTCTATCATATTTGTTTATTGAGAACTAATATGACTATCAAAAGCAAAGTTATAACTTGACTATAGCTTCCAATTTAGTTAATGTTTTAACATAACCTGATCCTAAACAAACGTAGATTTTGAACTGAGGGATAAGTGCGATTAGTGGGATCTTAAGATAACATCTCTGAGCGCCTACTGTTAACGTTATCGTTTATATACTACCAAGTTTTGTATATTTTTCTAGCCCCAATTTGTTATAATAAAGTGATTACTTACACCACATTATATATTTACAGTGACGTATATATGTGGGGGTTTATGGGATCCCCCTAATCTTAGGGCATACGTTTGTGGGTAGATATCCATAAACGGAAATATTATCCAAAATTCCACCTTCCCATAAAATGTTATTTGTTTCTTTAATTTCTAATTTTTGATTTTATTGGAATTTAGAGCTCTGTCTTTTTGTGGCTCAAAAACCAGTTTACTTTAGTGCTTTGTTGTAACCCCCATGTGAAGCTATATCTACGTTTGAGTATCATACATAATTTTGAAGTTATTTCATTAAATATTTTGGTTATTTTTACATATTTAAGTAATTGTTAAGTTAATCATTTTAACTCATTAATTTTTCCTATCATAACAAACAAAAAATATCGCGTCAAATTCGGTCAATTGAAGCATGGAATGTATAAAATACTGTCATACGTTTACTTCTCGCTCCCGCAGACATTAATTATTTTTAGAAGCGGTTGTTCGTAGTATTTTATTCATTCAGGGCATGTCGGCACAGAGCGGGTTTACAGTAAGCCATTTGCTGCGTACATTATGAGAGACCCGAATCGATATCTGTCACAATACGCTCAAACACTATAGAAGGGAAGGGGACTAACCACACTCTGGTACTACTATGAATAGTCTGGAGCCAGAATCAACAGCGGAGCACAAACATTGACACCGAACGATAAAGCGACGAAACTCAGCCGCCCTCTGGGGAAATTTCAGTTTCTTACCGCATCCCACCGACTTAATCAGAAAAAATATTTGAAAGCGTAAGAAACGGTGAGCCATGAGTGCTAATCAATTCTGTAACTTTATTAGTTAGTTATAGTTACTGGGAATAATAAAATAATGCTCGGTGAATTATCGCTCCGTAGTAGCCTTAGGAGCCTTGAACATGCGCTCAAGTCCCATGTCATTTATTTTGTGTTATGAGCGTGACATAATAAGCTCGTGATACCACGTAGACTATATTGATTAAATAAATAGAATCCTACTTTTAATATTATAAATGCGAAAGTTTGGATGGATGTTTGTTACTCTTTCACGCAAAAACTACTGAACGGATTTACATGAAATTTGGCACAGATATAGATTATAGTCTGAAATAGCACATAGGGATAGGGATCCCACGGGAACACGGGTGAAACAGTGGGGTGGAAGCTAGTATAATATAAGACAATAACTTTATCTTGCATCGATGTAGTGTATCTATCTATAGTAGAAAGAACAACCGTAAAAAATACCGTATTTTTATTGATTTACTAGTTTCGGCCCCGCGATTTCACGCATCTTGGGATAAAAAGTATCCTATGTATGTATATGCCAAAGTTCACCACGATTGATTGTGTCGTGGAGAGGTCACAAACAAATGAACAAACTCATTTTCGTATTTATATATAATAGTAGCTAATACTATGTGTTAATTCAGAACATTTCCAATTTAGCCAAAAGTTAATATCCTATAAAAAAAAACAAATAAGTAAAAATATTGTGACAGATTCGATTTAATAACTATCCTATCCTTCCCAAATTATAGATGCGGAAGTTTGTGAGTGCGTTTGTGTTTGTTTATTACAGTTTACCTCCGAAACGGCTGAGCGGACGACCCAATAAGGTACATTTTATCCCGAGAATGCGTATGAAACGGGTGACAGCTAGTAATAATATAAAAGTAGAAAGCTACCTTTTTTTTTAAATTGTACATTAAAATTTTGACTAGATTATTTTCAATAAAATGGACATCAACAAAAGTCCACATAATAAGGCGTGTTTTACACAACATCTGTTTATTATGCATTCTTAATTAGGGTTAGGAAACTTGCGATGAGCCGTGACATAGTCGTGAATTGACCCTTGCGCAATGTTTTTATAACGTGTTGAATATTTACGACTGTTTACCTCGAAGCCATTGACCACTCTCAAAACATAATTAAATTGTTAGCCTGCACGAGAGGCATAAGAGGCAGAATTAAATATACGATGTTTCATTGAAGATAGATAGGTATTTGTATTATTAGGAAATCTGTTAAACTAATGGTATAATATGTTATGTCTTAATAATCTTATTTTATTTTACTAATTTTATAAATGAAAAAGTTTGTAGGTATGTGAGTATGTTTGTTACCAAACAGCTCCGTAACGGCTCAACGTATTTTGATGAAACTTGGCACACATATAAAATATGTCCCAGAAAAGAAAACCCTTGAGACTGCGGGTGATCCCACGGGGTAGAAGTTACAGAAAGACCCTGGTTAATTTTCCTACTAGAACACTCTCATAGTTTATGAACGATCCAATTTATCGATTTCATAGTACGGTAAACGACGCTAACACCCGAGCTGTGATGAGAACCGCCATTCTTAATTAGGGATATGATCCGCAAGAAAGTAATTTCACCAAGATTATCTTTCCGAACGATATGGAGGCCAAAACCGAGAGCATAATAATAAACTAGAAGAGCCATTAAAGCTTATTACGCTCTGCCATGTCTTTGCGTTTAGGGGAATATATTTTCGACGCGTATGCGACGTGGAATTTAATACTTATAATTTTCGATTGGCTAACGAAGAAACATCTTAATAATTATTTATAACTAAAAGATAATGTAATGGGTTTGATTCTGAAGGTCATTTATACTTTGCCTTGTCAACGTACATCATTAACGAATAAAAAAAAACAATAATAACCAAATACGGAAATCTTTAAATTACATAAATCACAATTAACGTAATAAAGCGTGAAATATTTTGCTATTCATTGTACAGTACAATTACTGAACGCACTATTATATTATGGCACTAATTGACTACATATTTTATACAATAAGTAATTTTGGCTGGCATGCAGAAAAGAATTTATTTTCTATCAGAAAATTATGGCTAAATAGGTAAATTCGGTTTATGCGAATAGTTGTTAAACTACCATCACTGATTTTTTTATATATTTAATTGTACTTAAATAATATTTGATGTCAAAAGTTTATGTGGTAATATGTTTGATTTGCATTATCTTAGCGCCCTTCACCGCATTTACTTTCAAGTGATATCCAAAGCATTCTTCACATTGCTTTACGATTACATCGAACATAAAAGAATTTCACATTTTATTGCGTATTAGCCACAATGATATATAACGCAAAAAGGACCTTGGCAATACGTCAACATGCTTAATTTCATAATAGAGGCGTGGGAAAAGCACACCTACAAATCTACACTTAGGATTTTGTTAAGAACACTACACATCTATATTTTAAAAACTGACGTGACGAATGATATTTAATCTGAGCGTTTAAAACTACAAAGTAATTTTCTTTTTCAGATGAAAACGACTTTTACTATACACCGGTGGAAAGAAGTTTTGCTCAAGTTCAACCGCCTTTATTTCCAAACAGTCGGCCATCGTCATTCTTTGAACATGGGGACAGTTACAGAGTTGCGCAAGCTGCTCAACAACCTCAATACAACGAGGGTCACACGAGGTTCCCAAGCCCTAACTACAATCAAAACCCGTCACCATTCCAATTGCCTACGGGTAGAAGTCAATCCGACGCACAGTATTACGTAAACCAACCCGAATTTACATCACAAAGACAAAGGTTTAGGTCTTCTCTACCATATAATTACCAAATTCATCATCCGGCCTCGACGAATAGGCCTGACGCTTCACAAATACATTCAGTAGCGTATCAAAATGATCCATCAAAGCCAGAAACATTCCTAGGTCAAATTACATTGAACAACCCTGACATCGATTACCTTCAAAACAGCAGATTTAAAAATACACCATTCGTTGGCAACAGCCTTAAAAGCAATGGACAGACTGGTCATATCACACATAACGAAGATATTGATAACGATAATCAAGATCTATTTGATCACCATAGGGTGACCACATACAATCCAAATAATTTTGCAAATAATCCAAGACTGAGTAATAAGCCCAATGTACGATTTTCTCACTTTGACTCGTCATTGTCAAATTCCAGAAATACTCCGAGTAATTTATCTTCTGGAAATAACAAACCAAAAATAAATGCGAATTCATATCATAGCTCTTCCACCGAATATAAGGCATTACTAGATTTAGAACCATTACTTGAAGATGATATTAGTGATATTACCTCATTTAGAGAGCTAATGAAAAACAAAGAAGCCTCTTATGATGTGCAAGTTATTAAGTCTAATTATTCTGATGACTCTGAATCGGACAATGACAATAAACCAGATGCAAGTTCTATGAATGCTGATAATATACATAAAAGTAAATTTATAGAGTCATCTAGTAGAGCATCTGTCACCTCTACAACCACCACAACAACAAGTACAACTACTGAAAGATCTTCTGGAAGTCAAAATTCACATGATGATATTGAAAGTAATGAAGAAGAAGATGATGGAGAGTATGTTGAATATTATGATGAACCTGATAATACAGAAATAAAGCATACCACTACACAACGGCCACGCGATGCCTCAACGGAATATGTTACAGATATTTATGATGATTACGATACGACTGAGGAGTCTGAAAAATCACATGAAGAAATAAAATCCAATGTTACAGAATCTTTTGATGTGTTAGTTATGAAACCAGTTAACACAATGGTCAAAGATGATGCTTTTAAACATTTTGTTGATACAACCGTAATTGATCAAACGGATCAGGAAAATAACAAAGACCAACCTGTTTCTGATACACCCGTCTTATCTATTGAAGATTTTTCTGCTGTGGAAGCACCCTCGATTCTAGGAAAAGAAGTCGTTTCTGTAGTTACCACCAAGAGTGTTGTCAATGGAACAATATCAATTCCTGATGTTACATTTGCACCAAGTACCGCAAAAATAAACAATGCAGCTGAAAATACATCTTCAGCAAACTACCTAATTAATGACACATCTATCCCTGTAACGACCGAGAATTGGATTGTGCTTGCATCTGTTCAAACTAGTAGAAGTGTCTCGGGAGCTAGATTTTTACCTTTCCCGACTGTGGAACAAGAAGAAAAAAAACAGGTTTTAACCGATGAAACTGATGATGAAGATGAAGAAACAGTAACGCAAGATCCACGAGAAAAAACAAGTGATCTCATTGTCAGTTCAAGTTCAAGCACAGAAAATATTAATGACAAATTAGACAGTATCCAATCTGAGCTATCAAGTGCTGTACTTTCTGGATCTCTTAATAATGAGAATAAAAATATTGAACTAATAACTGAATCTACTACAGAGCGAACTACAACCACTTCTACAACAACAACAACAACCACCACGACTATGGCTCCAACTACTGTAAATGTTTTCACATTAAAGAGTACTCAGATTCCGTCTGCAACAGAGAGGTCTTCCCCGGATCCATTGCCAGTAATGATAAAGAAGTTTGCTCCTCGCATAACTACGTCTACCACCCCAAAACCAAGGAAGAAACCATCTTTAGTTACTGTCATGGATGACTTGACGGGATTATTACCACCAGGCTACAAACCTAGATTATCTTTTAAAGATAAACGCACAAGTACTACTACAACACCTACCACAACGCCTATCATGACAACCACAACAAGCGCACCAATAACGACAAGAATAATTCCAATAATTAATGAAACACAAGGACGCTCATCTGGAATAAGTTCTAAGAACAAAGTGATAGTCCTTGACGATAAATCTTTACTTCCTAAAGAGTATAGACCTAAAGAACATAAAATGCAAGAAGATATCCTCAAAAAAACTCAAAAAGATGATCTAAGTAAACTTCTTCCTGCTGGTTATAAGCCACCAGTTTCAGAAGCACCTGAAACAGAAGATACTACAAAAATAGACATATTCGATAAAGTTCAAAAATTTGATATCTCATCATATTTACCCAAAGGTTTTAATAGAAATAATTCAACAACAGAAAAACCTAAAGCTAACTCTAAGTTACCAACTGGTGCAATACCTTTAGACATAACTGCACTCCTTCCACCCGGCTTCAAACTAAATGCCACTGAAGCCGATAATAGTGAGAGCCCTCTTGAAAAAAATAATCTTAGTGATCTGGCAAGTCTGTTGCCTCCTGGATTCAAACTAAATGAAACTGAAGAAACCAATCCTCCTAGTCCAACGACTAAAGCTCCAGGTGGTATAAAACTAGTATTCCCATCGAGGCCAGGTGGAAAACTTAACAGAAAATCGACACCGAAACCAATTGGAGAATCAGGACCAAGCCCTGTCACGCCTAAAATTAAATCTGGCTGGCCCGTAAGGTAGTATAATTATATCCAATAACATAATTTTAGTTAATAATACAATATCTTTTGGTACTACGAAACTGGGAGATATTTATCATAATTCTTTTATTTTTCAGGGCTTCAACTGAATTCACAGGTTGGCCATCGCCGTCTACGACACCGTTCTCGATTGAAAAACTTTTGGAAGCTCAAAGAAACGCCACCGCTACAAGCCCAATGCCTGAACTAAACACTGAAGCTACGACCCGACGCACAACGACCACGACTACTACGACGCAAGAGCCACCACCGTCGACCACTCCCGGAGTTTGTCGAAGAGAGTGTGATATTGCTGCCACTATCAAAATTGTTGCAGGTACGCTCCAAAAAATATTCCTAAAATCTTGTTGTTATTTGGATTCCGTAGTCAAACAAAAAACCCTTTTAGACTATCAGTAGGTACACCAGTCTGTCACAGCCATTTACTCTGAGACTATTAATTAACTGAAATACCTTTCATATTTATAAATATTTATGTTACCTAAAAAGTTATTAATCAAATCATAGAAAAATATTTTTAAGAACAGGTTCCACTACTACATATTATTATGTATAGTGGGTGAAATTATATTGTTTGCGTCTCTAAACATTTTAAGGTTTATAAACATATTGAGGGTTGTATTTTACATTATTAGCTTTTTATTGGATCAGTAGTTGCGGATATAAAACGGTGAAATGCTGCAATTTTCATATATTTTCTTTAATATCTTTTAAACTGTGCACTTTAAAATTATAAAGTAAAATATTTGTTTTTGTCATAACAAGCCCATAACAACATAACGCAGGACTCTACCATAGGGCAAACGTAGAGGGCACTTACTTAAGCGCAAGTTACAGGGTCCTCATTAAAGTACCTTAACTCCTACAACCCCATATGGGCAGACAGACAGAAATACAGACACGAAAGTGCTTCCACAAGGGTTCCATTTTTCATCAACGAGTGGACGGAACCCTAAAAATCAAAAAATATTGACAGTAGCATATACTTGTATGTACAGTCATGAGCAAAAATATTATAATAATATACACTTAGTATTTTAAACCGCTTTTCACCTGAGATAATAATTGCAACTTTACGATAACACCTACATCTTAATAGTATTGGTTCAAAAATAGATACTGTTTGTACACCATATTTTAATTAATACTTTAAGACAAAATCACTATTGAATTTTGCTAAATGTTTATATATTTATGCTTGTGCCTGTTATTTCAAAAAGAATACTTGACAGTTTTCCTTTACTACAAAATTACTACTGATTCTTAACGGTGATCCATTAAGTAGGTTTTACTAGTTTACAAGCAAAAGCTATGTTTGTGATCGTGCCATATCGTTCTGACTACACAGCGTGTGTTCAAATATTTATTTCCTTACCAGCTTTATTTAATAAATAACATGAATGATTCCGAAAGAGATTACTATTTTCTATTATTTTTAGGAGTGAAATGGATACCTGAATTGTTAGACCGTAATACTGAAGAATGGCAACGGCTAGCTGATGATGTCAAAGATGAGGTAAGATTTATAAGATGATGGTAGGATCCATAAAAATAAATTAGTATTCAAAATATTATTTATAAGTTTTATAATATTTTGCAGCTTAACTCTGTATATGGTAAATCAGACTATCTCAGTAAATGGTACAAGGGCATCCGAATAGATGGATTTGCCGAGGGTTCTGTACTCGTTGATTACTTCATCGAGCTAAATGAAGTAGAAGAGAGAGTGGACACACAAGATTTGAAGAAAATGTTCCACAAATCTCTTCATGAAGCTAAGCCTGGTACTGTCATTGAAACAATTACGGAAAACCCAAAGGAAGAAGAATTTGATTCTGATGTCATGCTAGGAGACCAGCCTGATGAAGATAAAATGAAGAAAAGTAACGAAAAAATGACAAAAACGATCGATAAATCTGCGGGGAAATTAGAAATCGGCAAATTCGTGATGGATCCTGCGTACACGGAATTTATTGGTACTTATTTGGGGTATATATTTATTTGTAAGTACTAGCATGCTTGGATTTACTTAAATTAGCAATTATATATTTACAGTTCTGCATAAGCGCAAAGAACCGACAACTGTGGAGCCTGATGAAGAATCATTACTGCCACAATGGGGTATTGCTGTGATTGTCATAGCATTAGCTTCACTTCTGTTTGTCGTCATTTTTGGAGTCACCGTGGTATGTTCTCTTACACAATTGAACAACTCTATTTCTTACTAGATCCCACACTGTGGTTTACCTACGTTTCCGAGGAATGTTATGCTTTCCAGGGATAAAAGTATCCTATAATTTATAAATCCAGGAAATATTCTACCTGTGTGCCAAGTAACCCAAAGCTTTCAGCTGTTACGGAGCTGAGTGGTAACAAACATACACTCAAACTTACATACAAACATAAACATTTAGTAAGAAGTGAGATTATTTATTTAAAGACAAATGTTTTCGTTTCTTAGTTGGTGAACCGGCAAAAGAGTGCCAAAGCTAAGCAGCCGATACCGCTCAGTGAGGACATGCTTCGAGAACTAGATAAAAGCCACATGGGAGGCTACGATGATATGCATCAATTGAAAGAGCGAGACCTACCTTATCTCCCATCGGGAAAGGTATAATATGAAGCATAATTCCATAAATTTAGTTGCCTTAAAAAAAATTATGGAATTATGATTCAAGGATTCAAGATTAATCCTTACTAGACTTGTATTTTGATAGGAAAGTACTACTCTGTTGTAATATAAATAATTTGGTGTATATTCTTTTTTACAGCGTATGTCGACTGCCTTCATCGAGCAGCTGGCATATCCAAATCCAGGTGACTCTTGGCGATCAGAGTGGACGCCGCAGCTTCAGAAGTATATGCAGCACTACACTCCTGACTCAGGGCGTGGCTCGCAAATATATGGACCAGTTGGCAACGCCTATGGGTATGTTTAATTCATGTCCTCCATTGATTTGTTTTATTTTCGTATAGTATTTTATTGCATTTGCGTACTGCACTAAAAAGTAATTTATGAGAGTGATTAATGAAGATAAACTATAACATTCCGCACTATATTAAAATAGTTGGGAAGTTTCCAAATTAAAAGTAATCTATTTTTATGCTGTACCGAAAAGCTTACCTACATGGTTGGTTGTTAGTAACACATAAATGTTAATGGGTCAGTGATACTTGTTCGCAGATACGGCGGCGGCGGCGGTGGCGGGTCACAGCTGTACGGGCAGACGGGAGGCGGGTCTCAAGTGTACGGCTACACGGGCGAGTACCCGCGCTCACACTTCTCGCGACGCCGCTCCGACTACGACAGCAACTTCTAGACCCTTCTAGAACATTCACTAACTGAGACTTGACTCACTCTTGACAATATCCCTTTTTGACTTCGATACTTTAATACTCTGATAGATCGTTTCATTCATGTTTCATTAACTATGAAGGATTTCAGGCATCGACTTCCGAGCATCAGTAACAGGTTGTGAAATAAGTTTATCATCGTACAATGATTAGAATCGTATTTCAGAAATTATTCAATACGACTTTAAATTTATTGCATGATATTTTTAGCAGCTTTTAGTCCGGCCTATTAAGGACTTGTATCAGTGCCAACCAGAAAGGTTCTTTTGCGTTTGATATTATTATTATATTGTGAGACATTTCTGTAATTTATATAGTTTTAAAAGAAATTGTCTGCCAAAATAACTATTTACGACTGATTGTGAGATGTAAATAAATAGAATAAGTACTCACCAATATTGTAAGTCAGGATGATTAGTTGAGGTTACGAAGTATTGATGTAGGAGTATCTCTCTGCATACCTATATTTGCTCAGAACCTGTAGTGGAGCGTCAGTGGCCGCGAGTTAGCGTGAAACGTCTCTTTGTGCCAAATGTTTGTGCGTCTATGTGTGTGTAAATATAAACATTATACTTCTTTTCGTAAACATTAATATTATTTAAAACGGGTGCCAATATGGCGCCACCTCATTGCATAGAGACCCCCGCGTGGGGCGTGGGGCGTGGACCGAGCGAGGCTCGCTCGCCACCCGGCTAGCGGCCCGGCGCCGGAGCTCGGGGGTGCCTGGGCAAACATTTACGTGGGCTGTCGCTATAGTGAGCTCCACTTCACAGGATTAAGTCTTTATGCGATTATTGTTTATACCACAATATGTAAAAGGACATAATAATATTAGCTTCATGATTTTTACGGAATGACTTCTTAATGTTAAGAATGTATGTAATTGATGATCGTCAATTTGAATTATTGTGTAAACCGTCAAACAAGTTCTCAGAGACATTAAAATCTATTTTTAACTAGCTATTTAATAATAACAACGTTGATAATGTTAAAGTTTTAAAAACTAAAATGTTTTCTTGAATATCTCGATTGATCCATTTCGTCATATATATGTTGATTGTTATTGTGAATTCCCGGAGTATTGAACATTGCGATTATGTGTACCTACCAATTAGTGTAAGAATAGTAATTGCATGAAAATTCGTGTATATAAAATCAATTTTTGTACATGTAGATTTTAATTTAATTATTAAACGATAGTTAGTGACAAATTAAACCACTAAGATTATGAATATAGATATACATATAATACAAAGGTTGTTATTTATTTCAAATTCCTATTCTCGTGCTCGTCCTGTCACAGCCCGTAAGCTAACTTTTAACCCTCTCCACAAGTTATTTTCCAAGTTCATTGCAACTTTACTCGCGAATGTCAACTATAACATATAACGATACGACCAAAGCGTGTTGATTTCATATTCACCGATCCCGTGAGAATTTTAAAAATGTTCTGAGTTACATGTTACGGTTTCTTTTCTCTGCAGATAAGCAAGTTCGTGATTAGATTTAGGTAGAGAAATCGTCTCCGTAACAAACAATATTTTCCTTCTTTTTCACTTCTTACTTAGAGAGTCCGAACGGAATGTTTTTTACTTATTTACGCATCTATCCATACATTGCGCCGTAGTCAGGGGGAATCACTAGCGCTCAATTTTCCCCCATAATATTTTCGAAGGTGCATATACAGTGTGACTATACTCCTAACTTACTGTCAGAAAACTATTGAAAACTGGCAAACGCGATAAAAAGAAAAACCATTTATTAATGATTTTATCATCAAAACTCATAGAGGTTTCGAAAGTCCAGCAGGCTGGGAGGTTTTCGCACCAACGCATTAGCTTGACCATCCAAAAAGGAAACGCTGCTAGCCTGCTGGGAATTTTCGTTGTTTGTCATTAGTTATTTTCCAGTTGGTTTAAAATTATTTTATTTTATAAACCTATACTGACTCGCCATGGATAGAATCTAAACGCGTGTGACGATGAAATTTTAAAAATAAAAGCGAGATACCTATCTAAAATTGAATTGACTTTTTTTGATTTCTTATTATTCTTTAAATAGCCCGAAAAAAAAACAATTGTGGTTTTATTTTAGAATCTTTACGAATCTCATTTTTTTCTCGCTAATGGATTTTTTATTTAACAACACTTTTAAAATAAAAATTGCATTCAAGTAAAAAAATAGATCTAACTTGCTGAATGGTAACGAATAATAAATAACCTTCCTTTCCACGGTTTCTTTAACTACAATGCTAACTTACCAATAAAATATTCTTATAGACTTCACGGAAGCCCTGAAGACATTAAGGGATGGAAAAAACATTACAACAAGCATATAAACAAATGTATTTCGATGTCTTAGTTTCTTCATATGTGCGAGGAGGGCGATGGCTGCCACATGCGTCATACTTGTGAACAGGTGCTGCTTGTGGGGGCTGGTCTGCTTAAATTTGCTATCTATTTATTAACTAAGTCACTCATCATTTTGTTTCTTCTTTTTTTTTTTTGTTATAACACACATATATTGTCAGTGAGACTAGATAAATAATTTAATGTAATAAATCTGAGTTTGTTTTGAAAAGAGTAATTGCTGAGTTTCTTGCCGGCTCTTCTCAGTAAAAGCAACCTTCCGAACCGAGCGTTAGAGTCAGACAATTCATAAGTACTTGTGAAGGCCTATTTGAATAAAAAGTATTTTCATTTTCATAATAATAGAAACATTAAATGCATTAAATGTAAATTAATAAATTAACTTTCTGCATTTTTAGGGTTCAGTACCCAAAGGTTTTTTTTGAAGTTGGTTAAAAAGTCATAATATACCTACAGGGTCATTTTTTTGTCACTGGCAAAATTGCGAAAAATAAAACGGTTGCTTCATACATTTTGGTCGAGTAGGTATTGAACTTTTGTATAGACCAACTGATATTTTTTTCGTGATTTCAGTTAGTATTATAATAAAAATTGTTCATATTGAGAGTACTTCCACCCCAGCAAGTATTGCCAGTGACTAAAAAGTCACCAGTAAAGTATCGTTGGAACCCTTACATAGCAAACATTTTTAATATATTTTGTTAACAAATGGCATCCTACTCTTATCAGGAATAACTTCACCTTAAGGAACAAAGAAACAGCCTTCGAAAGAGCCTCGATTTTCTCAAATAAATAATGAAACAGTGTACGAGCACTTTCAACGTAACACGGAAGTCTCAAGTTAACATAATCTTTGCAAGCTTGGGTTTCTGTAAGGCCACATAATAACATTATAGAGTATAAATAAAGAAAAAGGCAGAGTTGCCGTACCATATCTATTTAATTCTATAGGTTAGTTGACCTTTGAAAAACTGCTAATTTCATTTTATTTCCTAATGCAAATTGTAGTCTAGTTTGTGATGGTGGTCAAATATACCACATATTCATGCGAAAAAATAGTGAGCATACAGATGGATCTGGTTTCTATTGTAACTTGATTTATATTGACGCCAGATCGCCAATGCACAATGGTAAGTGCTTAGCACTAATAAAGCTATATGAAGATTTATTAAATTACGAACCATCCACCATGCATGCCATATGGCTTCCTCACAATCTTTTCTTGACTGAAAGCTTTAACTACTTATCTATAAAATTTGACCCATCCATGAGCCATTTGTTTTCAAAAGGATCCATTTTCCATTGACAAATTGTGTGATTTTAAAGGACATTTTGATATTTGCTATGTAAATGCTTGTTGACGTAATTTGCGATGGCAAAATCTATATATCAGAAATCGCTCATTATAATAAACCAAAGGTCAATCAAAAGTTGATGATAAGAACGCATTAGCATTGCAAATGTCTACTTATCCCCAAGAAACTTCCTATTAATAAGTCGTGAATGAGAACCGATCAAATTATGCAAGAATCCTCTTCGTGACAAACTGTAGCCAACAATCATGGCGTAATGGCCTATTCCGGACGAGTAATACCGAGCCAATGTCATCCCATTGCTAAGACCATAGCCATCCAAGACTGTTTTTACAGAGTAACTAAAACTTCATGAAATTCCATTATTACTTGTGAAAGTGCAGTAAAAGTAAGTTATGTACTCATTAGTCATGGCAATAGAGATCCACTGATCCGGCCGTTGAATCTTCAAATATGTAAAAGCTTTTTGAATTCTAAGAAAAACGTAATTTTATTTTACGTACCTTTGTAGCTGAAGAATAACCTAAGAAACATAATGATGATTTTATAAAAAGAAAAGCTAGTCTATAATTGCGTGGCTTAGACCAGTCGATGCCGCGAGGATAAAATTAAAACCCACATATATAGATACTCGTAAAACATTGCCCTGTCTTTACTATCGCGCTGTGCGGTAAAAACTTAACCTAAATTTTTATAACTCCATATGTCTTCGTTATTTAATAACGAAGACAATAATTATAAATAAATTGTGATAGCTAAATAATAGTTCATCGCATATCCATTAAGTTTTATTCCCAATATCTGTTTAAACCTACACATACATAAACCTTACCTTACACACCTGAATGTTACTGAAGGCAAATAAGTATACGAGTAGAATAACAGAATGGAAAAATAAGAGGTGAGGATAATAAAAGCCGACGCCATGACAGTTTCCATTAGGGTAGGTACATTAATAATGGGTTTCAAGAAGCCTGAAACAATCTGGAAGCCACAGCCTTCTACGCTGATAAAGGGTGGTTCGGTTAAGGATTAAAATAACGTGCGAGTTTGCCAAATATACCAAAATATGCACAAGTAGCTAATAAACAGTTAACTTTGCTGCAACGCTTCAAGAGATTTTAATTAAGGTCTTGTTTTTCTTAGTAGTGAAAGTTACCTTTTCCAGTAGGTCACATTTAAGACATATTTTTTTTATACGATATGCTGCTCTTTTTTGGCATATTTCCAAAAACAATATAATAGACTATTTTAGGCATCAACATGTTTTTTATACTGAAAAAAAAACATTAGTCAAATTACAAAAACGCGTGGACCTGGAATCTTATGACGCTGTCCATGGGCAATTTATTGTAGACTAGCTTCCGCCCCGCGATTTCACCCGCATTCACAAGGGATCTTATGTTTTCCTGGGATAAAAAGTAGCCTACAAGCCTTTCTCGGTAAATGAGCTATCCAACACTAAAATATTTTTTTAATTTGAACCAGTAGTTCCTGAGATTAGCGCGTTCAAACAAACAAACAAACAAATAAACTCTTCAGCTTTATAATATTAGTATAGATTTGTTAGATAGGATTTAATAAAAATTATCATATATCATGGCCTTCATGGTAGCGTTCAAAACACTTTTGGAGTTTGGTGCGATATTGTAGTTGTGGTTTTAATTTAAATAGTTCAATCAGTGTCCAGTAACACATGTCCACCAGTCACATGTACAGGGTTATCGCCAAAGGTAGCGCGATGACATTGTCGACGCTTACGGCATACACAAGTCTAATAATATACGAAATAAAAATAAAACAAACTCAATTTACGGTATAAAAAGAACTATGTTTGTTGCGTATTAAAAAACAGCCGCGCGCAATTTCATATTTAGTACCTGTTTTTTACATCACATTTTTTTTGTGTGCGTTCTTAAAATCAATTGCTCGCTACTGGCAGCAAGCTAATTGGAAATTAGGTAAGTGAGTTTAGAGCAACAGTACTAAAAGCTCAAAAAGGTGTATAAACGTGATCTGCTTTTTAAATTAATCGGACATGGAAACGGCCCACTGGGAAATTGTTCATTGGTTCGTTTGGGATACAATCTAAACAACCCTAAATCATTTTGATTAACACCCTTCACATTGCTTTGAATGTCTGATCAATTGTTCGATGGTTACATGAGCATTTTTAGATCTCGACATTGCGTAGGCGTAATATAATTTTGCACTCCTCTTATTTTTATGGAAACATTATTTAATATTTACTACCATTTTACTACTTGCGACAGTTTCTGGTGATAGTGTGATACTTTTTAAATAAATGAATTGAATAACATTAATTTGCCGCAAACATTTGCGAAGAGCAAATTAGACTCTCTGGGAGTCACTGGCAGACAATTGCCAGGAATGGAGGAACTCACCTACAACAAATTGTTTATGATTTTCAAGAGACACGATATAACGCGAGGTGCGGTCTTGATAATAAAAGTTACGAGGTCCAGTGCAAATTGGAGGGCTTTTCTGCTCGTGAAAACAAATTTTCTCATGACGCTTTTCTTTGCTAAAAAGACAGTAGGCGAGGAACACAGTATCAACAAATTGTTTATAATTTGATATGACACGAATTTGACAAAAATTACCCCAACTTATAAATAGATGGTCTTACTATTATAGATATTATAGATACGATAAAACTACCATAGCGCAGTGCGGAAAATTTAGTCTATAGAATTGCTCATCAATTGATAGCAGTCGCCGTAGTCGATAGATCGCTATAGTAATTATAATAATAAGTTTGAGGTATATAGGCTTTAATTAGAGGTGTTATACTAGCTGTGATCAAATTTAATGTGAAAACAATCAATATCAATACAATATGATTTTTCTCCATCGTTAAAATTCAAATCGAAACAAGTACAGTGATTAGTAGGAAAACTAGGTTTTTCAAGATACTCTTTGTAATATGAATCCGAACGCCAGACAGTTGTTGACAGCAAAAACTAAAATGAACTCGACACAGGCGTTTTCCACTGCAAACAAATAACGAATCAAGAAAAAAGTCGCGATGTCTGTTATTGAGGCTCCGATCACAACATCCCAGTCTAGAACTGCTCCATTGAGATGGGGATCTATTTTTATCAACTCTGCACTTTTGTAAATGACTTTCGTTGTTACTTTGTAGGCGTCTGCCTTTCTCTATTGCACTGTGTTTAAAAACTAAAAATTATAAGTGGGAAACTCTTGGATATTTTATTATATTCATACTGGATAGAATTCAGATAACAATTGTAAGAACATAGAAAACTGTATATTCTGTAGAAATGTATGGTTAAGTGAAAAGGATACCTTCTCATTCCAAGATAAGAACATTATTAATATGGCAATGAAACCGCATTATTAAAAAACAAATAGTCAAGTGTGAGTCAAACCCGCGCACCGAGGATTCCATGCCTTTATAGGACGTATAATAACCTAGGTACCTATATAAAGTTAAGGACACTAAAAAGTTTTACAAAAAAATATAACTTAGGCTTCTAGCATTCACATCAGTTGGATATCATAGTAACTACAAGACCAATTGAACTTATTAAGCCTCGGTGAAATTCAACAACAAGCTTTATACGCATTTCCTCTCATGAAAATATACCGTTATCCGTGAGAGCTTGAAAATTTATATTTTTGTTTAGATTTTTCTGTAAACCATTAGTTTATATTTACATTGCGAAGCTCTATATTCTCTATTTTATTTTATAAATTTTAGGCTCAATAGTTTTGGGGATAACACGGGGGAACGCTTGATATTCTTTGCACTTTAAAAAAAAACTCACTCCATTTGATACCTCATACGATAAACTTGTTTTTTTTTAATGTTGTAATTTGCCCTACATTTTTAATTCGTTTATTTACGCTATACGATTGGGCATCAAATTTTATTTATGTGCTAAATTTCAACTTCTCATGCACTATATTCGGCTAATATGCTTTGATAAGGGTTCCGTTTTTTTATAGGAAGTACGGTACCCTAAAAATGTCTTCATTATACTCACACGAATAAAATATGAGAGGAAAAATCCAAAACGATCCGATAGAACTGAAATATATGCGGAGGGAGAAGCATCATTTAATCCTTCCTCGTTCATTTCAAAATAACGATGGGTGACGTCATTCCCTGGGGATTATTGAATACGGTATCATAAATTTTATTTATGTAGAGGGATGAAGGAAAATTCCTGTGAATTTATGAATAAGGCGAATCAGCGAAACTGGCAAGTGAAGTGATTTATCGTAATTACCGAAGCACCATTGACCTATTTACAGTTAGACCTAAAAGATGTTGTGCTTGAACAAGTATACAATGTAAGAGTAAAAACTTGGACATACATTTCACAGAAATATATGACTTTTGCTTGGTAGTTGGACGAACTGACAACTATTCCTGCTCAAATGAAAATATCGTTTGTCCAGAAGTAACTTAGTTTTGGAAGCAATCGTCACACAAAGCATAATTAACGTATCCCCGTACCAACAAACAGTAAACATGAGGAATTCCCAACGAGCACGTGCGTTGCGGTAATTACCGCTAAGCTATCCACGCCATTGCGAGGATCCTATAATGGAATGATAATACTCGTTCCCGGTCGTGATCTGGATTCTAATTCCAATGGTATCTACCTATCCTCCAGCCTTAGTTTGTTCACCTAATTTCAACGTATACGATTTAATTTCGAGTTTTGCGAGCAACCAAATAGTCCCGCATGGGTGAATAAAACCAGCCAGCGTAATTGAAAATTATTGTCTCTTGTGCGCCTATTTGTATGAGTGAATTCGCTGTGACAACATATTAGGCGTGTTACTAATGCCAGATAAGACTTTTTGGCGGGAACTTGCAAAATTACGTTGTGTTTTGCATTTTATTTTCATGAAGTGAGTGATTGAGTTTTATTGAATAATATCGGTGGTTTCATCCAATGAAAAGCAATTCAAGTGCACTAGTGAAGTGCTATGAAATGAATACATGTATCTCAAAAAGTCCGTGACAAGCTTTAGTAGAACGGCCATAGTTTTACTAAAACCTGACTGACTTGTATGGACTTGACCTAACTCAACAAACGAGGGGGGCGTCATCATCAAAAAATATTGCCTACATTTGACGTTTTAAGACTAACATTTTAAGTGTAATTAGTTCAAATTTTTCCGCCTGAAATTATAAGTTGGTGGCAGTGTAAAAGTGTTTTGATTTAATGTGACTTACTGGCAGAGTCATCGCTGGCACGATAGAGAAATAACAAAAAAATGGAATTGGAATTAATTTTCTAAATATATAGTAGTACATATTATTGCCAATAGCGAAATATACCATCCACGTACAAACCGTGTGATGCTGTTAAAAAGCCAGATAAAAAGAACAAAGCTACATGGACACAAATGCAATGATATAATGTAAGAATAAAATTTAAATAGCAAATGATAAGTCAAAAAAATTCAGTTTTAAATCATCCGTCTCAGAATTTAAAAATAAATAAGTAAATATATAATATATGAATTATTATTGAATTTTCATAGCCTCGCAGTGAATCAACTTTAATTTAAATAAGCAGTGTAACGTACGGTTCGCTTGCATGAATGAATAATCCAACGTGTATTTATTTATTACACTGCAGTATTCATATCTTGTTTCAAACAACATGCAACATTTTTATAAAATGCGCTTATTTCAAATGTTAGTTTTTAATATTGAACCGCACCTTACTTAAAACAATGACTCATTTAGCGGCGGATGGCCATGTTCGAGGATGATTTTTTTCCTTTTGCTAAAAAAATACGTGTGGCACTCGGGGACTGCCGCGGTAAAGCTATTGCATAGCATTTTTTTTATAAACTTATGCAATTATAATTATTTTTTTATTGATTCTTTATATATGTTTATTTACGACAAATATTTACAATCAATGTATAAAATACAAACTATGATGTATAGAAAACATCCTCAAAGCCCTCGCTGCTGCAATGTCGATAGGCATTAATTATTTATTTATTTTTTATTTAGGCAGTTCATTTTTTTTTTTCTTTGATATTAATAGATACCTATACACCTTCTCACAAACAGCATACATGGGAGGTGTTAGGCTTTTTCGTTACGGTTTTTTTTTATCAAAATTTCTTGAATCGGTCGCCGCGCTCAAACCCCGAAGCCCGCGATAAAAGCTATACAATAGCTTAAAAAGCCAGTAGGTACCTACGTGTTATATCTGTTTTCAGTTTATTTTAGTACCTATTAAGTATTGTTGTAGGTTTTCTATTTGGTCGGCATTATTTTTCGTTAGCGTGAGGTCATGAATTATTCAGCGGTGGGAGATTTAGGTGAAATTAATTGTACAGTAACGGGCGTCCAGCCGCAACATACAATTTCCATCAAAGGGATTTGTCCCAGGAATGCGGCCCTGCGGACCCACTGGAAATGAACAATTGAACACGCCCCTAAACTCTTTATGTACATGGTAATTGTTTCACTTTTGAATACAAAATACGGACATATGTATGCTCTTTTGTGACCGATGGTGTAGACGGAATTAGGTACGGGTTTCTAGTTACAAATCACATAATTAAATAAATCTCATTGATTTTAGAAAAGCAAGCTTACATTACATGTTATGTATAAATATTTACATAAATTTAATATAGCTTTAATACATATTTAATACCTATTAATTCACACAGTGTGTGTGTGTGCCACACTCAATATTACTAATGTGCGTACTAGAATAAAATCGCATCATTTATGCCATAAAATGAATATAGTACCTACTTACTACGTTAACGTTAAACGCAATGTGATTGTACGTAATTATAACAAACAAAATGTCCAATTGTACAAGCAAACATGACTGTAGTAAAACTGTTATTATTCATAAAGCTTCGCAATAACAAAGAGAACAAAAAGCCTGCTTCAGCACAAAACAATAAGTACAGCCGCGTGCGCGCGACAGCCGAGCGGAAAATTGTTCAGGAAAGCGATTAAATCGTGGAAATTGTTTCACAACAATGGAAGTCGGTCTACGACACATTCGCTAAGAACACCATAAAACCTTTTATCTTATCTAATAACGCTAACTGGTCCTGCGGTGGCGACAAACGAAACTTAATGCTCGCATTGAAGCACAGAATGCACCTCGTTTTACTTTATCAACAGCTTGCTACACAATGAACTTACATTATTGAAAAGAAAACCGTATATTTGAAACCGCGGAGCAGAAGCTAGTTATTCAATAAAACTCAAAATACACCGATTGAAAATAAAACAAAAACGCAACGTCACTGCCCAATTTCCTGCGAAAAAGTCCTTTCTTAATTTAAAGTTTCATACATTGTTTGACACATTTGTTAAAGTGAGATTTATCATATACATATTAGGTTTGTTAAATATTTATATTACGATATAAAATGGCAACCTTAAATAGTATTTTAGGAAAATATTTGCGGAATAGATTATTGAGATCCAAATCTCACCGTCTGGCAATACTCAATATTAAAAAATAATAAAAATCTACCACCTTAACAATTTAAATTATAAATAAATATCCTGGGACATTCTTCACACATGGCCGTCTTATAATCAATGAGATGCTATTCGATTTATTACTTGTATTTACAATCAATGTATAGAATACAAACTTTGATATATAGAAAACATCCTCAAAGCCCTCGCTGCTGTCGATAGGCAAGGTATTATGTAATAATATAGTCTTAACTAGTTCACAGAACACGTCGTGGTATTGATGTGAAATTGTGAACTCTGGCAAGAATTCACGTCTACCTACGGTGAGTACGTTACAGGTTTGTAATATTGTCATCGTCATACATTATGCATGCATATTTCGTGCGTAATCTACTTACCTATACTTTATACGGGTTTTCTTTAAGTACTTTGCTACCTAAAAGGAAATAAAATTTACATTTTTGGGATGTATGAAGGGGATAAACTTTAATTCCGGAAAAGAAAATTTCACATTTTCTTTTACGCTGACAAACACTTCCGAGTACGTTGGTAGTTAAGTACTTTGATGCACGTAATTTATCAGTACGATAGAAAATATTACTTACATGAATAGGTTCTGTAGCTTAATAATTATTTGAAAAGAATTAATTAATTAAATAATTGCAAACATTAACCAAGAATAAGTTCTACATTTTACACTGCAATATGTTTCAAGTAGTGATTTAAAGAATCAAATCATATCGCACTACCTATCGTGTCACAATGACCGTTGCATCGTCAGCGCAGACGCAGAAAGTTACATCGTCAGCTCTGTGTCGAGCTATTCGTTGTCTATCTGTCTGTTTGAACACGCTTATCTCCAACACTACTGAATGTATTTTTATGCAGTTTATGTCATAGGTTAATGAAGCTTAGATTGACGATTCAAATAGTCTAAAGCTATTTTCTTCTTTTCACTCGATTTTGACGAAACAAAGTCTATTTGAAGCGCCAAGCCAAGCATTAACCTGTGGAACTCCTTGAAAATCTGTTATTATTTGCTATGTAACTTTCTAACAATTGAATAAGTAAATTCCAAAATATTTGAATAACGATAACTTTTTTGCAACAGCAGATTTCAATTAAACAAAGCTTATATTCTGCTCCAATTAATCTCTGTTTACCTGTGAAAATAACATAAAACCTATTCAGTAGTTCCGGAGATGTGCGTGAATAAACAAACGGAGACACAGACAGAAGGAAAATAATTCTAAAAATCGTTGGTTTATGTTCTATTACTCTTCTTTAGTTACCCCTTTCTGTTTTTATTTATTTTCCTCAATGTACAGACACATCGGATTCTACTGTTTTATTATATGTATGTATGATATGTGTATATAAATGCAAAGTTCTGATTGACTGATTAATTCACTGACTCATCATCACCCAGCCCAAACCGTTTTAAAGTTTTATTTGAGAGCGCGATGATTTTATATAATAGGCATTGACTAAGACAGAGTTTCTCGAAATTCAAACACTAAGTGGGGTAGAAAAGGAGCGAAACTTTGTATAGAAAAACATATTTTTATAATAGAAAAGGAGTAGGAGGTTTCTACGGATTCGAAATATTCATATCTATTTATTTAAAAAAAAATCATATAAAAATGCCGGTTCATGGGGTTAGTATTAGTATTAGTTAGTATCTTAGCATGACGCTTCGAATAAGATTTGTATACCTAATCGAAAGTCGGGCTGAAAAGCTGTATGTAGGTAGTATATAAAAATATATAATTAACATAAAAAAAAACTGAAACACTCGCAAAAATACTTGAAATGCCATAAAAGAAAAAAGATGCTCGTAATTTGTTTTTATTTTCACATAATGGAAATTTATTTGGAATTTTGGAAAGGAAAATGGCCAATATTTTCAATTAAATTGTAATTACAGTTGGCCCTACCTAAATCCCAAAGAAAAAGTATCATAAAAACGCGTGTGACGCCATTTGAGGGATTAAAGTGGGATCAGTCATTAATCACGAGCTTGGAAAGGATTTCGGGCCCAAAATGTGCCATCTTCATGCAATGCGCGAGTTGCTATAGCTACAATGTGCGAAGGAATCACAAATTATGTAATTCAAAACTAATTCCTTTTTTTAATCAGCCTTAGTAGAATACAATTTTTTTTTTTGAATTGATGAGTTTTCGGATTATGTCTTAGTTAGAGCATAAAGCCAACAATGCTCTAAGGATTATGTTATTAATAAAGAAACCTACAATACAGTTTATTAGTCCTATATCTACCTTTTTAAGGAGCAAACTAAACTAACAACAATAAGAACTATAAGTGCAAAACATTTCAAAATTAGAACCCGCACCGCGGCAATACGGTTTGTAAAGAAAAAACATTTTCGCGTTTCTTTTTAATGTTGGAAGCCAAATAGGGGGAAGAAGCTCCAAACGGCCATTAATCAGATGTCAACACACATGTACCGCGTATTGAATGAGGCGTTTTCTGAACTTACGTAAACCGCCTCAAAAGATAGTCCGCAAAGAGAAATGTGTCACTTTGACCTGATAGGGAATCTTTCAATTGTAGACGCCCATTATGTTCGTGAAATGTTTTTGCTATACAAAGTAAAATGTATTTGTAAACGAAATACCTATATATTTTTCTATTTTATTTTATTTCAGCAGTCCCTTTGTGCGTCGGAACAAACGGATATATGTTACTTACGAGATTAAAAAAGAGAAAATAGGTATTTCCATTTGTCATAATTCACGCAATCTATGAAATTTGTTATAAATGAAATATGGGTTTTAGATACAAGATAAAACTTAAAATAATATTAATATAAAATTTTATTTACATATTTACAATCAATGTATAAAATACAAACTATGATATATAGAAAACATCCTCAAAGCCCTCGCTGCTGTCGATAGGCAAGGTTCCCAACAGGCTGGCAGCGTTCCCTTTTTGGATGGCCAAGCTTATGCGTTGGGGGAAAAAGCATAAAAAAATAATATTATAAATAAATATTAAGTAAAAATTAGGTAAAAGCCTAAGCTGTGAGGATATAAAAGAGTACGCGTGCGAGTAACGAATTTTTATGAATATAATACGAAGTGACACCATTTTATTACTTTCATTTAAGGAACATTTAGTTGTCTATTAACACAATTTATTTAATTAAGTTAGCATTCTTAGTTTCCAAAATTTTCAGGTATCTTTATGTGATCCTAATTCATTGCTCTCGAGTGTATTAGATAGATATACAAGTGTTCCTTTTGATATTTTATATTCTATTATTAAATATTAAATTATATTATTTATTTTTTATTAATATTATAATTTGTATAAATTACAGTCTTACTGATATGAGCCCCCATTTTACTACTCGTCTATAGAATACAATACAAAATATAACTTTTGCTTAATGCTAAAACCATAATAAAAAAAATACAAACAGCTACATGGAATTATGATCAAAAAGAATCCAGTTATTCATAGCTTACAAGGTTTTCATGTCAACCGACACTACTCTGATCAATTCAACCTACATCAAAGAGAGCAGTGATACCTATCCGAAATAACTTTTTCCGTGGAATGACAGGGTATCATTGAACAATTGACAAATATCCAAGACGGCTTTGTTTCTTTCTAAAAGACGCACGATACAAATAACCTTATTTCAAACAGCTATTGGATTCGATGAAAGGTATAAATGTAATATTCAGCCATACAACGTGAAATATTCCGGCCGTTACGTTTTAGACTTTGTTATATCGAACTTTTAGATCAGAAATGTTCAGCTATGCTATTCTATATTTTGGAGCTGAATTCACGAGGCGACTATTCTCTGTCTCACTTGTGAAATCTGTAATTAGTTAAGAGATCCGCTGTCCGCGTGTTCGCCTGAGAGATCACTCGGGCGAGTTTTGTTTTGTGAATAGCATAGCAGGCGACAGTTTCAATAGTACACGACCTTTTTTTTTTACATTTCGTTCAACAGATAAGAATTTGACAAAACCTAAATGATTGCACGACTGGTGTGTTTGAAACTTATTTATTTAATTCATAATGACTTCGAAAGAAAAAATATCGCTAACTAATTTATGAGTGTTTAAAATCCACAGTAGTTTTCAAGTTGAGCTCTCATCCATGTATGCAGTGGGGAAATCTTTCCGGGCGTCGAAAAAAATACGAATTCTATTCGAGGAAAAGCATTTCCTTGGAGAGCACTCGACTGTATTACTTACTGCGGTCATGGCTTAGTCGTTCTATTCGAGCCATGAGTCAATCCCTTCAGAATATGTACACGCAAGCATCCATGCGAGATGTTTTTTTTTGTGGTAATAGTGATTATTTTTATTATAAAAGTTAATTTTCGAATGAATTGTTTGAAAAAAGATTTGTGAGTTAGTATAAGAAATAACACGTACCTATGACGTAAAGTAACAAAACTCCTAGAAAATCTATAAGTAACGTGGCAATCCAATAAACATCGTCAAGTCCCGAACACTAAACTTAATTACGTTGTTTTCGGTCAAAGTTGGTTAATCTCAATAGGCCAGTTTGAGTGGCCGTGTTGGGCGTCAATGAGGCCGGTGTTTTTGTTCTTAATGAAGAGGGAAGCTGGAAGATTATTGAGAAACTTTTTCATTATCTTTAAAGGTGAACTTCAGTCTGTACTTCAACTATATTAATCATGTCGGTTATCTAATAAATTGTGATCTTTCATTTTATAGCAATTCCATACAGACGAAAAGTGATATTATTTTATGATTTTTAACCATAATTTATACGTAAGTACGTAATATGATTGCTTGATTTTCCAAATACCCAACTTCTCTGTAGAAGACTTAACATTTCATGATTAAATTCTATTTAAAAGATTGGCATAATGAAATATATATTTGTAGCCAATTTTATTTCATACGATATATAAAAGAGATTTTATTTAATATCCGCCGAGATATTGCTTTTGATCGTTCATGTAATCAATTTTATTTTACAAATAAAATGGAAAATGTTTTTTCATCGTTTGATGTTAAATATTTGCCTTCATTAAACTAGGTATTTATTTATTTTTTGTCGAATTTCCAATTAAATATGTTTGTAAGCAAAATTTGTTCCATTTTTAAACCCCTTAAATTGGGTGGAAACATTGAGTTGCCATCGAAGTTGCATACGAAACCTATATGTTGGCTATGTATTTCCTGAACCACTTTTACTATAGGAACAGCTCTGAAATCGCAAAAATAATTTCAAAATTTTCATACTAAAGTTCATTCTTGCTTGGCCAAGTTTGCTATTTTCTAGTTGGTCCCATAGTAAAAGTTATTCAACTCAGAAAGATAAATCCAACATTCCAACGTATGTTTCGATATGATGCCATCTCAAATAATCCACCAATATTTTTTGTTCACTTGTAATTTAATACTAACTGTGATTTTTTTAATAAGTTTCACGAGTGTTTTAAACTAGAAAAACTTCAAAGGAATGTTAAAGGTAAACACAAAGATTTAAAAAACGAGCATTTAATGTTTATTTGCTCATGCAGAATTTGCAACTTAAGTTCTTTAGTATGTAAAGAGATGTAAGCTGATATTAGAGGTTTGCGTGCCACATCATCAGCCGAGACAAGTGATGCTAACGAGCCTTTAAATACGGTTCGTTAGACAAGGTTGAGAGGGTACCTACCTACTGCGCACTGTGAGAGACTAACTTTGCGTTTAGGGCTGCCAACGGACCGTACTTAATAATCATTCAAATTACAGCATTGACCAGTCAGACTTAAAAAGATGAAAAATTAAGGGATCAGTGAGAGCCATAGTTAAAAAAAGATATAGTGTTTTAATCAGTTAAGTTAATCAAACATTAATAATATAGTCCTTTGCAGTAGGTAAATAATTTCATTATCGTTATATTAATTATAGTAGTAATTTTAAATATAGACGTAGGTATAAATAAGGCTTAAACTTGCCAGCCCTGTGTCTGGTGCTAGTTTGCCATGTAAGGTTGGGATGATAAATGCACAGGATAAATTACTCTATGTTTGTTTTGTACGTAAGAGTAATGCGGTTACCTAAATTTTCAGCAATAATCTGCCAAATAAGAATTATAAAAATATATAGGTATACGTATGTTCCGATTACTCTACCAATTGTCATCAAATTAAGATTGGTAGTTCATTTGTGAAAATGTAACAACCAAACAGACAGACAATAGACTCACTTTAATTTTATATGAAAAGATAACTATTCATTATCTTTTGAATGTCATTGGGCCTCAATAAATAGGTGTGTGAAATAGGAACAACATAAAATTAAATTTACCCCATCATTTACTTACTATCTGGTATGCTGCGGTATAATTGCGGTAGCTTATTTAATTAAAAACAGGTTTTGAGTAATTCTATTGGAATTAATTCGATATTTTCGTATTAAAAATTTAGTATTCAACTTAGGGTTATTAGCAAATAACATCGAACAATACTGAATAAAGATAAAACCTATAAGTTTGAGAAAGCATTATATTTCGTCTTTACATTTGTAGCCACACGTGTAAGCTGCGCACCCGCTGTTTTAATAAACGTGAGCTGATGTAAAGACAGTCGTCAACAGACGTCTCGCTTTGTCTAATAAAACAAAAGAGATGGAAAGATTGTCTTAAGTTAAGTATTCTCTTGAAATGAAATTTTAGGGTAATTCAACATGCCAAGTTTATTTAGGTTTCATCGTAATCCCTCTCGCAAAGCGAACAGAATACTTCAGTCTACAACGAAATATACACAAACTACTTAAATGGTGGTAGCATTGCAAAACATTACTTGATTTTCATCATCAAAGAGCTGTTCAAATTATTTTTGTGGTTTTAACAATACGTTTAGAGCGTATTTTTGGCACAGTCCATCTCACCATTCCACTTCTGTTTCCTGTATTACCCCGCAATAAAAGTAACCCGGTTGAGAACTATTTCTATTATTATGTGTTTTAATTTTTTATTGGTTCTTTGAAACCTAGAAAATACTCTTCATTCACTTCCCTTACACTACTCCACTCAATGTTCTGCAAAATGTCGAGCATTGGTGATCATTTATGTTCATATAAAAGGAAAATGACTCTCAAATGCAACTGCAAGATCAATGGACCCACCCATAGTACCTACTGGGATGTCCCCATACAAATCAATTTAATTCTTATGTAATTTTGAATGGATGATTTTTTTATTTGTTTCAAAATAAAGCAATCAATAACGCCATATGATTCTACGTGTATAATAGATGTAGAGTTAATTTCCTTTGTTCCTAAAACAGCGATGATGTCAGTGGTAATAACCTACTGTTGCAGACTCTTTGATTGAAGTTTAATTTCTTTTTATAATTTCGTTCTGTTTTTTATACATAATATTTTGAATGATTGTCACGTTTTTATCGATTGCTTTGTGTGGTGTGTTTGCCTTGGTTTGAGTTGTCAAAGTTCTACAAAATTATATTTCATTTAACATTAATCAGGTTTATTTTACTTTTATAATACAGTCCACAGTTCACCGCAACACCTACCTAGTTCCCTTCTATACGTTGTATGCGGTGTGTGGTGATTGTTATGACCATTAGTCCCAAACGGTGCGATTGTGGTCAAACACAAGCCTATGCCAATAAAAAATAAGCTTTTAAGTAACTATAAAATCATAAAAATAATAAAGTAGTAATATTTTGCTCAAAAATGACGAATGTTTGTGCAAATATAATAAAATAAAGCAAATGTAAATAACATTCAGAGTTCTCACGTCCACGGCACGTAATTCATACAAACAAAATAAGACGAGACGCAACGTACTGAATATTATTTAAATTGGTCCAATTTTTGCGCCTACCGCTGAATGGAAACGTGACTCGTTTGAGAAACAATTTGTAAACAGCATAGCCTTCGCATAATTTGATGACGTATTTCTCGACTTTAAGAGAGAGAGAATGCTCGAATGATAGAAAGCATACAAAATTAGGTATATTTCAAAAGTAATATTTCTTTTAAAAAAATCCTTGTCCCGTCACTCACTCTTCTTTTATTATTTTTGTCTAATTTAACGTTTCTCTGAGCGAGCACGAGTCGGTACAAAATTATTTTAACATTACTGCGGGCTCGTATGTTACTGAAAATTACCGTCGACCGATGCTTTTATATTATTATCTAAGCTCAGGACTATCCGTAGCAAATTATTTCTCCTCTACAAAGGCTTTATTCCTGTCTCGCATTCCCGTTTCGTTTTATTTATTTCCGGCACACTTCTATAGAATGAATCGTGGAGAGAAAAACAGTTCTCAGAGCTTAGGCTAATCCTATTCGTATAGCGCAACATGAGCTCACTTACTGAGAGATTTGCGGATATTGCCGGCCCGTGAATATAATATTGTTCCACTGGCTGATACGGTGCCTCGTTCTCGGAACTTTTACTTTAATCTCCATTAAGTCAAAATATTTCATTAGAAATTAAAGTCTTCAAAGGCTTTGAAAGTAAGAAAGAAACCTACTCATTCTCACTCATTGCCTTACTTCATCGGTCATAATTTCATTTAGTTTATATACCAAAGTAAATAAATATGACTAAGCAGAAGAGCAGGGTGAAGAAAAAAGTACAAATCTCCGGTCTGACCGAGTTCCTCGCGATCCTCGATACAAGTTTCGCCGCGGCAACTATGTTATACGCAACTAAAACCTAATTAAGCTGTATGAACACTACTTACTAAGGCTAACTTAAATAGCAAGAAATTTTTGCGATTAAATACCTTATTTTCAGTGAGTTATGTTAAATAAATAACAATTATTACACCAAAATATTGATAAACAGGCAGGCAGGCTCTGCTCCTAATGGGAAGTGCATCGTCGCCGCCGCCTATGGACATAGGTAATTCTGCCAAGCATGCCTAGTCCCTACATAACTTGCAAAAACTCGATGCCCAATATAAAGACAAACTCATAACGATGTACCTAGAGATAATATATATAATAATAATAATAGCCGAAGACGACTAAACCGTGACTGTACGACCTACCTACATGGAAACAATATTTCTGTTTGTCCACTCAATACAGACAATATATTACGTCGGTGGTAGCACTAGGAGAGAACTGAGGACAAACAAAAACACACCGGACGAGCACTCCGCACTCCGGGCGCCCGGGACCGGCTGATTGATGACTACTCGCAGTTTTTTCCGATGAAATTATCTATATAAAATAAGTTATACTAGTGCGAATATATTTTATTCCGTTCAATTCAGTTAACGTTGAATAATATAGATAGGAGTAATTTCTTAATTTATAAATTATACAAGATTATTTACTATTTCATAGACTAAATTTATTACTTTTAAATTCATTTGAAAGTTTTAGAATAGAAATGAGGGTGGATTTCTACTTTGAGAGTTGTAAAAGGTGTGCATCCGTCGTCTATTTACATAACCTTCAGTCCCAAAATCGTGGCGGCAAAAGCCCAGCTACCATTAGGCGGGAGTAACGACGGATTTTACGATCGGGCAAAAGCCACATCCCTTTGTGCGATTCCGCGGAGGAAGGCAGATCCTGCGCCTTTATAAAAGCTTTCGACAAACATCCACGTAGCTATCGAATTCCCCGACTTTTGTCAATCACGCCTTTCGACTAAGATAAGATTTTTAAATCGTCTTTGAGCACCGCTTGGCGGAGCTTTGTTCCTTCCCTGTTCTTCATTTTTATTTATGAGGCGGAGGCCACCTCGGTAAACAGACGCTCTATAGCCAGCCACTTTAGATTTATTTTGCTGAGGTAAAAATATGTTTTTCAAAATAATTGCTTCAAACTAATACTGTTAGAAAAAAACAAATATAAAAAAATGCAAGGTGCTAATATGTTTGTCTTATAAAACAAACCATGCAAACCAGCAAATATAAAACCATTTTTACTTAATTTTCCAGAATAAATGTCTTTTTCTGATACAAACTAATATAGTGAAATATTTTTCAATCAAATATTGAATTCCAATGTGAATGAATACGCGGTTAGTCGAGATGGTATCCGTTGGTCGTGACACATCGGTAGGAGAGGTCACAAACGACGGCGACACTGACAAATCGTTGCCGGCCTGTTGCCGACGATAAACGTTCGTGTCGCCATGCGCCACCGTGTCGCGCCCGACATTAGCCGGCGCAACCGCAAGACACCTGTCACATCATCAGCAATGAAAACTTACTCTAAGAGCGAGTAAGTTTTTGCAGTAATTTTATGAAGTGCTTAATTTGAGCATTTGAGCTCTAAAATAAAATTTTAGAGGTTCGTTATCACGGTTTGTGATTTTACAGGCGGTCAAATCACAGAATCGGCAATCTACCGCCCGCGCCAGTCTGTAAGACACGCGCCTCGACCCAGTCCACGCCCGCGCCGGGCACACGCTCCACACGCGGCCACGGTGAGATGGTGCGAGCCAGCACGCCATAGCGTGATGATTGTATTTCTTTATCGGTGTGGCCTGTTGCGGCCCGTGAAATCCTGTCGAGAGCCGTGGGAATGCACCTACTACTATTACGCATTAAGATAAAATAACATAACTACTTACCAGCTTTCGTCCCGCGGTTTCATCCGCGTTCGCAGGATAAAAGGTAGCCTAAGTCATCCTCGAGTCCATTAACTATCTCTATGAACAAAATCACCGTTGTTCCGTTGCTGCGTGAAAGAAAGACAAACCGAGACACACACTTTCGCATTTCTAATTGTAAATAAATAAATAAAGGGATAATAATAAGGGATTATTATTTCCAACGTACACAAAAAATACTACTAGTTAATACTTAATTTGTATACTGCATAACAGAGATTGTTAAAACTTTTCCATCGCCAGGCTGGCGGAAAGTTATGTAGGCAACTAGGCAAACATATAATTGGTAAGCGAAAATTCATACTATGGAACTCGGATTATCTCACACTGCATAACAACTGCTGGGAAGGTAATTAAATGTGATCTTCATTTTGAAACGTGGTTATTTTTAGAGTTTCCTAGTATGTACTTATCATCTAAGTTTCACTATGACGACTGAAAATGAATGGCGAGTAAAAGGGAAATTTTCATTTCACAAATACATTAATATGAACTAGGGTAATGGAGATACATAAAGTTTTGATTAAAATTGTAAAGTGAGATGAAAGAATGTTTTAAACTGACTTTCATCAGTATTTTAATCCTAACTTAATATTATAAATGCGAAAGTGCGTTTGTTTTTTTGTTTGTTACCTTTTCACGCTTAAACTTGGTATGCAGATAGCCTAGGGTACGGAGAAAAACATAGGCTACTTTTTATCCCGGGAAAACATAAGATCCCTGGGGAACGCGGGTGAAACCGCGGGGCGGAATCTAGTATTATATAACTTTGTCGTTTTGAATACTTGCTTATTTTTTTCTATATAATTACATAAATTACCAGGGTATTCTAAGTAGGTACCTTATATTATTTTTTTACTACATCTGATTAAAAATTATGTAGTAACCAACTGAAAAATGAAAAAAAAATGTAATTTATGTAATATCTATTTAAATTTTAATGATAGCCGCAGTAAATTAACTGGGGAAGTGGATTGGTGAAAGGCCCCTTTTGCATGTGACATCCCCTCGCTTGGGGCTTCAGCTCATTTTAACCGCCCGCCCGTAGCATAATGTAATGTTCAACAAATTAAACGGCTAAGTAAACGTTAATTGTTCTTTAATAATTTTAAACTGAAAGTAACGCGATGATAGCTCAATGGTTGTGACATCGAATACCGTGACGAAGGTTGTGAGGTCGAATCCTACAATTAGCTTGAGCTTGGTGAAGGAATAAATCATGAGGAAACCATAGCACGATAATAGGGTAGGTACTCGTCTGGCTGGATACCACACTCATGTTGAAAATCTGTCGCCAAATACATAACGGTATGTTACGGCAGCTGCACTTTACTGCCGGTTCCTTCTAGGTTTTGTATACTTACTTATAATATGTAAGAATGCGCCTTCCCACTTACTGGCGACTTGTAAAGTAGCTGGGGCGGCTGCGACCGGTGCTGAAAAATCCAAATTTAAAAAATACGCTTGTCTTGGTTCTAATTTTTCGTTCATGCCATTCGCAGTTGAAACCATGGGTCCATGGGGGTTCGAGGCTTGCCGATTTGCTCGGATTTTATCATCCAAGCTCATCGAGGCTTCGGGAGACCGACGGGCTGGGAGCTTTTTCCGCCAACGCATAAGCTTGGCCATCCAAAAAGGGAACGCTTCCAGCCTGTTGGGAACCTTGCCTATCGACAGCAGCGAGGGCTTTGAGGATGTTTTCTATATATCCTAGTTTGTATTTTTTACTTTAATTGTAAATATGTAAATGAATTTTATGTTTTGAGATTATAACAAAATAGTGTTTTATATATAAGAAAAGTTAATATTTACATATTAAATGTACCTATATTGGTAGGTACAAAAATGACTTCTCAATACACTTGGTCGTAAAGTGACCCTTATTAAGTACATCGCTTTTAGGGCCATAAACCGAGCTAGGGAGATAACACACGCGTGCATGATAATATTACCGCACACGTGCGTAATAGAATTATCCCTACAAAGTTAAATAAGTATCTACCTTACTACAAGTTATGTGCACTATATGCGAGTATTTTCAATTTAACCGGGTTGTTCGCTACCGAATTTTGTGTTGGCAACATTGTTGTTTGTCAGTTTGTCAGAAACTTTTGCTTTGACGCTACTCTTTGATTGCTTTTTGACGGAACCAGCCGGCACCGGAATCGTCTTCCCCGGCTTTTTGTGTGGTTTCCTTTTTTGTATTACTTTGAATCTAAAAATATTTGGGATTATCCGAATTAATCCATTGTCTTAATTGTCCGGATTTGCAAGTGGCTTGACGACAAGCACTCCCGCGATTATATTTTGGTGAAACCTTCCACGAATTGACTTGACTTGACTTTGACTTTGACCCTTGACGTTGATCCTGGAAGAGGATTCGTGGCAGATGGAGTCGCGCCAGCTATCAACGAGTCACACCGTTGGAAGTACCAGTGAGTACCTAGATTATAGGTTATAAGTAATTCCCCTATTAGTATTTGTAGCCCCCGCCGTGTTATCGCGGGACCGTGGCGGATTACCAACCTGATACAAGGCTGACGAGGTTGCTATGGGCCCCATCTGAATGGCCTTGTAATTGTTGCCAGATTGGTAGTCTACACGGGTAATACAGTTTTTTTTTTAGTAACAACAAAGAGATTTTATTCCGCTGAAAATCCATATACATTTTCGGAATAAATAAATGTGTACGTCTTAATTAAGTCAAACAAACATGTTGAATGTAATTTAGAATTTCACGCCTTTCAACACTAGATCAACTTGACTGTTGTTTTATATAATCTATGGTGTTACCTCTCTCTCTACTCTGTGACATTATAGCGAGTGATTGTGTCTGTATTTCTTTACGTTGAATAAAATAAATACAATATACTTTCAGTTGATATTCATTTAATCTAACAGGTTATGGGCCCAGAAAAGCCCAGAAATAATAACAGTGCAAAATCTCTCAGTAAAAACAGTGATCAATAGACATTGATGTGAACATAACCTCAAAAAAAAAAAAAAAAACGTGGTTCTTGTGTTGGACTTTTGCAAAATAAATCTCAGTAAATTAATTGAAAATGGCAGTAAATAACCAATTAGCATTTATTGAAAAGCTAACCGGCCGTGATAATTACGCGACTTGGCAGTTTGCAATTAAAACCTATCTACAACATGAAGAGCTGTGGGACTGCGTAAAACCCAGCTCAGAACAAATAGTAGATGAAAAACGAGATATTAAAGCAAGAACAAAGATAATTCTCTCAGTCGATCCAACAAATTATGTGCATATTCAAGAGGCTTGCACTGCTAAAGAAGTATGGGAGAAATTGTCGTCAGCATTTGATGACTCCGGGCTGACACGCCGAGTTGGTCTGCTGCGTGATCTCTGTAATACCTCGCTAAATGGATGTCAAAACGTAGAAGAGTATGTAAGCAAAATAATGAATACGGCTCATAAGCTCAGAAACATTGGCTTTAAAGTGGACGATGAGTGGCTTGGTACGCTGCTGCTTTCAGGTCTGCCTGAATCATATCAACCAATGATAATTGCTATAGAAAGCTCCGTCATGAAGATTACTTCAGATTCTATAAAGGCAAAATTATTGCAAGATGTCAGAAAAAATGATAATGACTCCAGTGCATTTGCAGTCAACAAGAAATTTAAGAAGCATTCTAAAGGACCGCGGTGTTATTCTTGTAATAAGTATGGTCATAAAAGTCCAGAATGCACATCAAAGGCTAAAAACACAATTCAAAAACCAAGTAGTTCATCATATGCTGCTGTATTTGTAGCAACATCTACACAAGATGATGCCTGGTATGTGGACTCTGGTGCATCGTCACACATGACCAAACACAATAGTTTGCTTCAGAATAAGACTACTCCATCCATAAAGAATATAAGAGTAGCAGACAATAAAGTATTATCTGTGCAATGCTCAGGGCAAGTGAGCTTAGATGTTTATGACAATGAAGGTCAAGAAAATAAGGTGTTGTTTACAAATGTTTTATGTGTTCCTGAACTTGCAACTAATCTACTTTCCGTGAGTCAGATTATTAAAAGTGGTGGCCAAGTAAGCTTTGACAAAACTGGCTGTGTTATTATGAACAATAAAGAACAGATAGTAGCAACGGCCAGCATTATCAACAACATGTACCGGCTGAATATGCCTGGAGGAGGCTTTGCATGCATGTCTGATGTTGAAGAACAAGATGTCTTTCTGTGGCACCAGAGAATGGGACACTTAAATTTTAACAGTTTAAAGAAAATGACTGAAAACACTGACCATGTAATTTTCTCTGCTAAATCAGAAAATCTGACATGTATCACCTGTAAGGAAGGGAAGCAGACAAAACTACCTTTTAAAAGTCAAGGCAACAAAGCAAAGTTTCCCCTTCAATTGGTTCACTCAGATATATGTGGGCCTATGGAAACACAAACTCTAGGAGGTGCCAAGTACTTTCTAACATTTCTAGATGACTATTCAAAGAAAATTTATGTGTATTTTCTGCATAAAAAATCAGATACACTAGAGAAATTTAAAGAATTTAAACATGAGGTAGAAAATCAACTTGATGCTCACATAAAAATTCTCCGAACAGATAATGGTTTAGAATATGTTAACAAAAATTTCTCTGATTACTTGAAAGGTGCAGGTATCATACACCAAACTACTACGCCATATACACCCGAACAAAATGGGACTGCAGAACGCATGAACAGGAGTCTTATTGAAAGAGCAAAATGCATGCTTCACAATGCTAATTTACCGAAACAATTTTGGGCTGATGCAGTTCATACTGCTGCCTATGTAATAAATCGTTCTCCTACGAAGTCCCTATCATTCAAAACACCTGAAGAAATGTGGTCCGGTCAAAAACCAAATGTAAAACACATGCGTGTATTTGGTTGTGAAGCTATGGTACACTTACCACAAGAGAAACGCAAGAAGTGGGACCCAAAGGCACAGAAGATGATCTTTATTGGTTATTGTGATCACACTAAGGGTTATAGATTCATAATACCAAACTCCAGAAAAATTATTAAAAGCAGAGACGCTACATTTCTTGAATCTACCATTAAAAGAGACTTTGTTCCTGTCAACCTGTCAGAGAGGAGTCCTGAAAGTAATAATAATGCTAGTGAAGAAAATGATACCACAAAAACAGATGACTCAACTTCATCAAGTTCATATGATACCGTATGTGACAACAAATCTTCTTCAGACAGTGAATACATACCTGACATCAGTTTCGAAAGTCCTCCAAACAGAAACATAACATTAAGACCTAGAAAGAAAAGGATTGAAGATGTAAAATTAGATGATTCAGAAGGAAATATTTACCTGTTAAGACATGAAGACATCTTGACAGATGTTCCAGTAGCATATAAAGAAGCTGTAAACTCAATCAATAAAGAGAAATGGATAAAATCTATTGATGAAGAATTAGATGCTCACCAGAAAAATAATACCTGGACGCTAGTTAAAAAACCCCTAAATGCCAAAGTGATAGAATGTAAATGGGTATTCCGAATTAAAAATGAATCAACTGGCCCAAGGTATAAATCACGACTGTGTGCGAAAGGATATGCACAAACTCAAGGCATTGACTACCATGAAACCTTTGCACCAACGGTAAGGTATGACTCAATACGCTTGTTACTCTCTGTTGCAGTACAAAATAATCTCAAAATCATTCAACTGGATGTCAAAACCGCATTCCTGTATGGAGAACTTGAAGAAACCATATTTATGAAACCACCAGAGGGCCTGCTCCATGAAGAAAATATGGTATGTAAACTTAATAAATCTCTGTATGGATTGAAACAGGCTCCACGGTGTTGGAATAGCAAATTCGACTCCGTGCTTAAGAAGTTTGGCTTTGTCAACAGCAAAGCTGACCAATGTGTGTATGTTGGTCTAGTTAATAATAAGAAATGCTATCTTTGCTTATATGTGGATGATGGATTGTTATTTTCAACTGACGAATCAGCACTAAAAGAAGTAACTAATGACTTAAAAACCATCTTTGAAATTAAAATATTAACCTGGAAACTTTGTGGGAATGCAAATTGAACAATTTAATAAATGCATATTCATACATCAAACTAAATATACAGAACAAATGCTAATTAAATTCAATATGTATAATGCTATCTCAAACAGTGTTCCAGTCGATCCTCACATGAAGTTGCATAAAGGAGATGGAGAAGGTGATAAGGAAATACCATACAGAGAAGCAGTTGGCTCTCTTATGCATCTGGCTATTGTGAGTCGACCCGATATAATGTTTGCAGTCAGTCTGGTGAGTCGATTTCTCAATTGTTACAACCAAACCCATTGGAATGCAGTTAAAAGGATCTTCAAATACTTGAAAGATACAAAAGAATATGGGTTGTGCTACTTTCAAACTCCACAACCCTCAGAAGTCACTTGTTATAGTGATGCAGACTTTGCAAATGATCCAGATACGCGTCGCTCAGTCACTGGTTATGTGTTTGTTAAGAATGGTGCAGCTGTGACTTGGTCTAGCCAAAGACAACAAACAGTAGCTTTATCTACAACAGAGGCTGAGTTCATGGCAGCTTGTGCCGCTACTAAAGAGACAATGTGGATCAAACAATTTTTAAGTGACATTGGTGAATACAATCAAAACTCAATGTGTCTTCATTTGGACAATCAAAGTGCTATTAGTGTCATCAAAAATGTAAACTTTCACAAAAGATGTAAACATATTGAAATTAAATATCATTTTATCAGAGAAAAGTATTATCAAAAGATTATTGTATTAAAGTTTGTTAGAAGTGATTGTCAATATGCAGATATACTTACAAAAGCATTGTCAAAAGAAAAATTTAAATTTTTGAGAGCTAAACTTGGAATGTGTTCATATAATCTTTCTACCTTGATGATTCACGAATAACCATTGTATTAGCATGCTAAGTTTTTTTTTTTGTGTTAATTTGTAAAAGTTACTAATTAGTTTAGCAAGTTTTATCACTCATTTTAATAAGGCTTAAATTCAGGAAGAGTGTTGAATGTAATTTAGAATTTCACGCCTTTCAACACTAGATCAACTTGACTGTTGTTTTATATAATCTATGGTGTTACCTCTCTCTCTACTCTGTGACATTATAGCGAGTGATTGTGTCTGTATTTCTTTACGTTGAATAAAATAAATACAATATACTTTCAGTTGATATTCATTTAATCTAACAAAACATTTATTTAATCAAATTATTCATAATTTACAATAATTTCTTATAAAATATTTGCATTTTGTCACTTAAAATTATAATTTTGAAGTAGGCTGTATATGTTCATTGACCATCCATTTTGTGCATTGAAAAAATCTTGCGCGCCATTTCCCATAATTGTGATATTTGACAATAATAAATTTATTTACAACAAATATTTACAATCAATGTATAAAATACAAACTATGATGAATAGAAAACATCCTCAAAGCCCTCGCTGCTGTCGATAGGCAAGGTTCCCAACAGGCTGGCGTTCCCTTTTTGGATAGCCAAGCTTATGCGTTGGCGGAAAAAGCTCCCAGCCCGTCGGTCTCCCGAAGCCTCGATGAGCTTGGATGATAAAATCGGCGAGCCTCGAACCCCCCGGACCCATGGTTTCCACCGCGAATGGCATAAACAAAAAATTTGAACCAAGACAAGCGTATTATTTAAATTTAAATTTTTCAGCACCGGTTCAGCCGCCCCGGCGACTTTACAAGTCGCCAGTAAGTGGGAAGGCGCAAGTGTATCAACACACGTGGCATCCCACACCAGCGGCTTGCCAACACTCCACGGGATCAAAGTTATACCATCCGGCCTCTTGCCATCGTCACGCGCAATTCCGACTGGTTCTAGTACAGAAGGCACGTTGGCAACAACAAGAGCCCTACGGATAATATCATTAAGAGCCGCGTGGCGTGAAAAATGGCCGGCGCTTAAAGAGCACGAAAGCCCATGGTGGCCGAGCTCGTTGACAAAGACTCCGCCGCGGCAGCGATGAGGATGATTGGTGCTGGAACCAAGACGGAGACAAATGGATAAACTTAAAGTGATTCGGTCTAACAAAGTACCGATGTTTGTAGATGGAATGGCTTGCAACCAGTGACCCGATTCCTTCTCAGAGACAACTAACAAGCGTGCGCGGTCTGAATTTGAAGAAAAATTAGAAAATAGATTTTGCCAAGTTTTTTCGCATAGAGGCTTGTCCCACTCTCTCTGAGAGTGACTTAGGGTTAGCGACGGAATATTTGTGCCTGGACAAGCTGCCTGCCAGGCATTTCTGGCATCGGACAGGTGAGAAACCTCAACGGATCCAATAGATGGGTCTAAAACAGATCCAACGAGGTCACCCACACTATATACTGACGACAGAAATGCCGGCAGTGAAATGTCTGAAATTTTCCGCACTCCTAGACCACCATAACACACGGGAAGGGTGGCCTGAGACCACACTTTGTTTTCATTAAAACAACAATTTAGGATTTTAGCCAATTTGATATTTTGTTTTTATCGTATTTGTCGCTGTGTGGTAAAAATATGTTTGTTTTTTTCTCGCAAATGTATTGAAAAACGTCGTATGAAACTCGTGAGCTCTGCTCATTACACACTCAGCTGAATTACACCTACGGCTCGGGCTGCACCTCATAGCCTCGTGCGTAATGAGCAACATAGATCACTTGTATCATAATATACTGTTATATGTCAATGTTATACGTGATTAAATTCCATTCAGTCTTCTTGCAGAAGTAATGGGCACACTATCGAACTCGAAGTTGATAACACTTATACACGCTGAAATGTTTTATTACGAATCGTTTTATTCTAATCAAAATCATATTCAAAAGCATCGTTAATATTTTGTATCTTAATAAATTTCCATTTTCAATAAATTACACTAAAAACCAATATTTTATCATTCATTAAAAAAAATCCGTGGAATTTCATACCATTTATTTTCTTGATTTGTCTTTTGTATAAAAAATTAATTGCGTCGATTTTCTTTGAATAAATTAATGTTTGTCGCTCGAAAAGGGTTTAGAGATTATTTCATAATCACAGCCAACCGGGCTAGCTGATAGCCTCCATTATATAAACGGCCAATCTAGTGGTTTAATTAAATTGTAAATACTTTAGAATACTTATTAATGATAACTTTTCCAAGTGGCTACAACGCGTTAAGTAATGGTTTTTTAAAACTCAATTTGAAGTTTAAAAGAAATATAAACCTATGCATGATAAACCTATGCTCTTCCAAGGTTTCGTATACTATGCTTTCGTGTACCTAATAACAAACTTTATGTTTACCCACGACGGAACGGAGACGGTATATGCGATTGGGGTGAGTGGATGTATGTTTGTTTGTTTGTGCAAATCCATGATGCCATTTTTCTCCAAAACTGCTAGTCAGATTTTGATGCAGTTTTCAGCTATGGGTTGGGGTTTGATTGGTGAATATTCTTAGATAGGTGTTACAGCGACAACTCACCAGGGGCGCTGCAGCAAACATTGTTTGTGCAAATCCATGTTGCCATTTTTCTCCAAAACTACTGGTCCGATTTTGATGCAGTTTTCAGTTATGAGTTTGAGTTGGATTAGTGCATGTTCTTAGATAGGTGTTACGGTAACAACTCACCAGGGGGCGCTGCAGCAAACATTGTTTGTACAAATCCATGTTACCATTTTTTCTCCAAAACTACTAGTCCGATTTTGATGCAATTTTCAGTTATGGGTTTGGGTTTGATTGGTGCATGTTTTTAGTTATGTTTGATGAATATCGATCCAAGATGGCCGCCGCCACAAAATGGCGAATTTCATATTTTTTCACAACTCCCTCAATATGGGTATCAAATGAGAGGACTTGACTAGTAAAATACTATACACTATGACAAATTTCAAATCCAAGATGGCCGCCACCACAGAATGGCGGATTATATATTTTTTCACAACTCCCTCAATATGGGTATCAAATGAAAGGGCTTGACTAGTAGAATACTATACACTATGATAAATTTTAAATCCAAAATTACATTACATATTTATTTTCACAACTCCCTCAGAAATGAGATAAAAAAATTAAGTAGTCCGTACAAAAAGCATGAAATAATAATTCTCTAAAAAGATTTAAATAAAAACAACAATTAGTCACAAACTCATAAAATAGTAAAAATTTAGTTCATTTTGGGGCAGGGAATGGCAGCCCCCCGGCGGATTTTCTTGGATTTGTCATTATGTTAATTTGTGGGTGAATATGTGTAGTACCTACATACTTATTGATAATTGCTGTCGGAGATTTTCCGAAAATTTCATTTAATCCTTTTTCGATTACAAATTTTACAGCCTTTTTTTTATCATACTTTTTTATTAATGGACAAAATGTCAAATATGTATGAATAATAAATATTTACACAAATGTAAGTGAAAAATTCCTCATTCCGTGAAATATTTCAGGAGGAGGACCTTTTGGGTAACCTTTGCGACACTCGGAATACCTAACGTGCCTACGTTTCATGAAAGGGTACCGTCCAGTCAGTGGCTTTTAAACTTACAGGTCCCGGAAGCTCTCATGAACAGAATCGAACGTCGAAAGGTGGCAACCCAAGCCAACCCTTATCAAATGCCCTCAATCTATCACCAAATACTTTATGGTGGCTTATGCATTATCATAATGTAAACATGCATGGTTTATTTTTGTGAATGTAAGTTATTTATATATAACGTAACAACTAAAATCGTGTCTTCACATGATTTATTTGTACGACTAACGTAGTGGAGAAAGTTTACAGAATGAGAATAAGTAGGTACATCAGTGTGCAAAAATTACTAATTCAATCGAATTTTGTGATAAATAACATTGCTTTAACTTCAGTCTTTCATTTTATTTATTTATAAAATGTTCTTTTTCCACAGATGTCTGTATTTAGTCCCCATGAAGGGTTAGCTAGAAAATCGATAATTTAGTGGTAGAACAATAATTTTCCGACCGCCATTAATCGGAGTGGACTTCGGCTCTCGCTCGCGTGAGTCGTAAACAGACGCAATAAAGGCTAATGTATCCGCTGAACGTTTTTAATATCGGCAATAACGCGTTATGTTCGTAGGCGTACTTACTTCTCTCGCTCCACGGTTAATTTTCAACGTATAATTTGATAGCTTAAGTAAAATAAGCTTATATTTGCTAGTTGAGACATAAACCTCAATCCCTGAGTTCATTGAGTCATTAAGACTTGGTTCAAGTGTTATTCATAAACCGTCAGCAACTTACCTACCTAGGCGGGCGCACCACCCGCCTTACGACTAGTTCCGAACCACTATTAACTACATACATATATATTATATCAACATCCCAAGTAGTAGGTAAGGTAATTATAAACACATTCAAATATACAAATATACATAAATCATTTTCCACAAAATTTGCCATATTGTCAACCGTTATCATGTTAACGTCTAATAATCATGCTTCAGTTTCTATACTTACTGAAACTAAGTGCACCTAACCTTGACGAAACAGAATGTTAATTATTTGTAGAACATGTCTTTTAGAAAGGTAAGGTAAAACAAGGCATAATGACTCCCTTAAAAGTACAAGTGAAACGAGCAACAAATCTCAAATATAACTCAGGTTAATATATCTTTGTTTATATTCGCAAACAACAGCCGTTCTGTTTTTGTTTGAGAGAAATAATTTAATTTGAGCACCGACACCTGGCTGCGATCTCACGCGCGCACGCTCTAACATGCTATATTAATTTGAGTGCCTTGTCATATCGAGTCACAAATATAATGGGAAAAAAATGAAAAAAAATGTAAATCATAAAGTTAATTGGAGCCAAATCAAGACGAGTACTAGGCTTATAATATTGAGACATGCGTTTCTTCTTTAGCAAGATCTTAATTCAATAAACCAGCAGAAGGCAATTTTTCAATCGGCACGTTTGCATAAAAGTGTACCTTTTCTTTAGTGTTCAGTATAAGCGATATAACGTGGGCAAATTTCACTGAAACGGGAAACAAATTTTCATATCAAACGTGTATGAAAGGCTACTCTAAGGTCAGTGATTGATTCATTGAATTGTGAAGCCCTTTTAGGGATTTTATTCCGACATTATCAAAAACTCCGCCTTTGTTCCAATATTGTACGTAAACATCCAATATGAGTGGAGACAAAAAACAAAACATAATTTTGATTTTTTTATTTCAGTACCCGATACTGATTAAAAGTAAACATATTTTCAATCTCTTTCGGCCTTTTTAAAATGCACTGGGGAGGTGATTACGCTTGATAAATATCCAATAAATACCACAAAATCAACGATGAATCCGCGGTATCATCTACTGTCCTCGGCATCGTTGCATTTTATTTTTTAAATCCAGAGGCTGATTAGGATTCGCTGATTGTGGACTGGTAAAAAAAATTATTACCAAAGGTATTTGGTTAATCAAAATTGAGAAGAAGATAAAATCTAATATGCCTTCTGATAGTGACTTTTTTAATTTAGACTATTTTATATAAACTTCTTACTTTTAAGTTTTCTTTTTGTCAAGTGCATTTAAGTAAATATTTATATGAATATATTTGCCCAGCGAAATTTCTTTTTATATGTACTAGAAATAGAGTAAGATCCCAGAAACCTCAGATTTACGTCATAGTATCAAGCAATAGTGTGAGAGCAGTGGATTAGTGTATTAGTCACTCCAGAAAGGAATACTGGTTAATTGTAATGAATTTGTTTTCAAAACCATTTCATGGTCCATAACGTCTGTGGTTGAAATTTGACGTATTTTTTTTAGCACATCAATGGCACCGAACATTTCGAATGATATAAGTTTAATTTCCTTCCTTTTATAAGAAATACTAAAAAAACGTATACCGAGTGCACCCAGTATAGATAATTCAAATTAAAATATATTTAAACATACTCACCTGCTAATGTGAATAAAAATATAAATCAAAAGTAAGCTTTATGACTCATGTGAAAGTAAGTAGGTATTAATGGTATAAAAAAATACCTACTAACATATGAAATGAAAACATAAACAAACAAATTACGTATCTATCAACAAACCTTTTTCCTATTTTAGCTGAAAGAATCTCAAGCATCAATAAATTATATGAAAACCTTTCTGTTACCTCCTACCTCGTAACCTCATTTTGCTCTGACTTAGATAATGGCCTGACGATACCACCTACTTATTTTAAAACTTTTTTATTACATTCTGTGACTTGAATATTTATTACCTCCCTGTTTTACGTGAAATGTAAACAAGAGAATAAAACAGGTCCAGGGTTGTAACATCTTTTATTTATTCACACTTACTGTCGTAAAAGAAAGATTTAGTGGCAGTCACTGAATGTGCGAGATATGATAAAGTCACCAAGTGGAGACTGTTAGCAATATAACCTATAAAATACCAGTTCTATTTAACACTATTTACAACACGTAGGCCTCGTGCTCTCTTTCCTTCGGTATTGCCAACGATGACCAGATTTTCAAGCTTGTTATCTCCTTCGCATTATGTGGCCGAAATACTTAGATCAAAATACGCTGTAGGCAGACCTGTAAATTATTAGCACTCCGTAAAATTTAATTTTATAGAAAATACTAATGCGTAGCTAATAGTTACTCGTTTTTGGTGTTTATTAATTACTGATTATACTGATTGATTCAATGTTTGATTTTTTTATGAAAAGCAAAATTCGTAATATCAACATAAGTCAGAGCGAGTGCAAACTCCATAATGTTTATTTAAGTGTTTTTCTTTTATAAGACGTTTTCAAAAATCAAAGCACTTTTTTCTTTTGATATATACTTAGTTTCTTTGACTAATATCATTCGTACCGCTTACATTAGTTTAAGTAAACATCTGCCAGCTTTCTTATAACATTATGGTTGCAATATTCGTAAATTGCACGTCAGCGTCGAAAATACAGCAGACGCAGTGCGCTAACATTTGCATTCTCATTACAATATTTGTCTGTTAATTCACAGACAAATTTCGAATTCCCCGACAAAACAGGCAATTCACCGTCGAATTTGTAATTAACTTGATCAAAACACATTCATGAAAATTGCCATAATCTAAATTCCTTTCAGTGTCGCGCGAAACATTTCAAATGGGAATGATTTTCCAATTAATATGAACAATAAATTAACTTGTAGACATGGTGTTATTTTAGTTTTTATTTTACATATTAAACTTACAGTAAACAAACACGTCCTTTACAAGCTTTCAAAAACTACCAATATAAGCAACTAGATGAATTTAGATCATTGTGCTAAATTAAAAATATATAGTAGGTAATAGGTATATAATAGAACACTAAAAATATATAATAGAACAATCAGTCATGTTCATGCACGCAAATATTTGTCCTGAGTGGGAATCGAACCCACGCCATGTAACATGGTGGTCAGGATATCTAACTACCATGCCAACCGGCCCTTCAATTGAAATACAATTCCCAAAAAATCCGACAAAAACATCTTATGTATTTTTTCGGTAAGGCCCTAAGACCCTGTACAATAGAAGCGCATAAACTTTTCGTTTTTTTTTATGAATTTGTCGCAGTAATCCAACTTTCCGGACTCGAAGCAAACTACCTAACAGGAAAAAGTTTTTAGCGAAAAAAAATGTAGTACAAATTGCCACGTTCAACAGTAGTTATTACCCCATTAGAGTGAGCGACTGTGCTGCTTCGGCTAAAGTAGCGGAGATTGAAGGAATAAATCTCACAAACTATGTTATACTGTGCATTGCGACTCGGACACCGCACTGCGTTAGGTACGTTCATACTCACTGAAATATTACGTAATATTACGTTTACCATACCATGGCGAGTCTACCCATATTCAAATTAGCTTTGCAAACACATTACGACCACACTTGACCATACGCTTTCGAAAAAGACGCTCTGTCTGAGATGTCGGCAGACAAATATTGAGACGTGATTGAATTTTCCCACTGTTGAAAACATAAACGGTCTCATTACGTGAACTGATTTAAAGCAAGATTTGTAAAACTTTGGTTTTATGATAGCCTCTTTTTGTTATATGACGCTAGAAAGAGACGAATATATCCGTAAAACCTACATTTTACTAGACTTGCTTTAAATCATCTTACGTAATAATAGGATACAAGGAGGTTTCCCTAACCAAAACAACAATAAGCTAATCAAAATTAGGTTCTCTGAGAACTTTTCGCAAATCTAAAAATGTGGCAGTGTTTTGGTTACACAAAAATATTGAAATCAGAGCGAGTTCATGTAATCAAAATAAACTCTCGTTTTATAATTATTTTCAAGGCCCTCTCCAAGATAATATTTATTTTATTATCAATTTAGGAATTGTAAAAAAACGAAATAACAAAGTACCTATCCTGTCCAACAGACTCCTCCCAAGGTATGCATACAATTTTATTAATAATCTCTAGCCATGTCCCTTTACAAATATATAGCTAATTCAATAAACAGAGGAAATACTTTTTCTTAGCGTCTTTATGTGAGTAAAATCATTGAGTTTGCACTTTTGTGAATTTAATTAAAACAATTTAAGGTGATAGCTAATAGCTCAGTGGTAGTGACAGTGAAGTATTTTTGTAAGGGTGTAGGGGCCACGGGCCCTGGATGACAGGGTCCAATGGGGCGCGCGGGTTGTCGGGCCGCTTTCGGCGAAATCGTATAAATACAGAATCTGCAAGAATCGACAAAGACGCTGATAAAAATTTAAGTAAAATAAATATTTTGGGCCATGAGTTTAAATCCTACAATTACAGGTTGCGAGGAAACCATGACAATTCATTATAATTATTATAGAAATTGTCTTATATTGATACAGCCACTATGAATGTTGATAGGTAATTGATTAGATAACTATTTATAACAAAATTGTTGAATAGGTGCTTCCATAGACACTAACTAAATTGACTTGGTTTTACATGAGATCTAACAACTTTTTTTAGCGGGTAAACTGCGTTGCGAGACTTGTAATTTTTTTACATTTACCTTAGATTTTTGATGATCGGTGAGTGTGGCAGTGACAAAATTAAAAAGCTTTGGCTAGCGATAATTCTTAAACTACAAGGTATAATTATTAAGGTATACTGGCAATATAGCCGATTATATAAGTCCTCTTGATCACTAAAAATTCAAACTCCTTGCTTTTTTTTATACAACATGGTCAGCAAACAAGCATACGGCCCGCCTGACGGTAAGCGGTTACCGTAGCCTATGAACGCTTGCAACACCAGGGGTATCACTCGCGCGTTGCCGACCCTTCCCCCCTCCCCGATGAGCTCTGGCGACCTTACTCACGTGCAGGAACACAACTATAAGCTATTTGGCTGCGGTATTCTGTAAGGTGGAGGTACTTCCCCAGTCGAGCTGCTCTTTGAGCGACATATCGCTATGCTCTACCTGTCTTAAATCTTTTGCTTTATCCACAACGAAGTTACAAGGGGATGAAAAGTGCCATGAGTTGCTTCGAGAAAAGGATGGTACTGCTGTGCTACTCGACTTAGCGAGGGGACTCCCGTGTCCCCTGATTTTAGTTAATACTAGCTTCTGTCCCGCGGTTTAACCCGTGTTCTAGAGATATCTCATGTTTTCCCGGGATAAAAAGTATACTTTATGATATAAAATAAAAATAAATATTCTGGGACACACACGGCCATCGACCCCAAACTAAGCAGAGCTTGTGCTATGGAAGCCAGATAACTGATATTACTAAATATACTACTTGTCTTTCGTTAATACATACTTATATAGATAATAACACCCAGACTCAAGACAAACAGACATGTTCATGCAGACAAATGTTTGTCCTGAGTGGGAATCGAACCCACGACCTGCGGCGTGATAGATAGGGTAGCTTACCAACCACGCCAACCGGCCCGTCAGAGTATTCCTGAGTATTATCTATTTATATACCAAGTTTCATACAAATCGGTTTAGCCGTTGCGGAGGTGAGTGGCAACAAATATACCCCCACACACATTGCACATGCAAAATTCGCATTTAAAATATTAGTTAAATAGTAGAATTAATTACATCAGCAGTTGTTATAAATAGAGCTATTATAGTAAATATCTAAACTTGGATACTCACTTATTGTCTGTTATTTCTGGCAATGTTCCAAAATCTATTCCTGCTATTCAGTTAAATATAATAATAGCTTATTCAGATAAATATAATGTTTTTGTCGCCATTTATATTTATTTTACATTGGATAGATGTTTCATCACATACATACCTACTTACTTATTTCTAACAACAAAATATACCAACAAAAATTCATACTGCACATCTCATACGCGTTTCAAAAAAATATGTTTATGCTTAACATGTTAATTACTTATTAGTTTGGTACATTGAAGTCGCAATTTTGTTAAAAACGAGGACCTATTTTATAGGAGTCATATTTTTTCAAAATAATTATAGTAGTTTAATACAAAAAATATCAGACAAAAGAAACCCTTGTTCTTTTTTCGAATGATTATTAAGATTTCTAGTGTAGGTATTAATTAATTAAGTTAAATAGATATTTGAATTATTCACATAATTCACGAGCGTTCATTTAATTTCATTTTTCATTTCTTTATGACGCACTGAAGACCAATGCCTCTTGCCGCTGTCGTATAGCTGAGAGTAAATTGAGCTGATACTATTCTGAGCTGCTAGTCGATCCTATTCCTCTCGTTTGTATTGTATGTTCTTTTCTTTATTTATGTTACACAATGAGTACTCAACATTTTAAAACCACGTAACGTAAACCTCAAGGGGTTTAACGTAGTTATAACTATCAACCTGATATAGGTATATATACCTATAAAGTATACCTTATTACCTCAATATTAACTATCAAGTTCATAAACTTGACTGTTAAAATTGGTGTTTCAAATAATGCACATAATTATGTACATCTGAGGAACTTTAGCATGATCTACTATACCTATACTTAACGCACCAGAGCGCACACCACGTACCTACATACATCTTACCATAGAACACTATGGCTTCCGCAGTCAATATCTCAATATACCTATAATGTTTCAAATAATGCACATAATTATGTACATCTGAGGAACTTTAGCATGATCTACTATACCTATACTTAACGCACCAGAGCGCACACCACGTACCTACATACATCTTACCATAGAACACTATGGCTTCCGCAGTCAATATCTCAATATACCTATAATGCTGCAAATTCTAATTAATAATATATATATAATTCAAATATTCATTATTATTAACTTAAGTTAACGTCGTTATAATATTTTCCTTATCGCCGAATAAATGAAGATATTAGAAGGCCAAACAATAATTTATCATTTACCTATAAATACTTGAAACTGAAGGATAGTCCCCATAGTTCAGTAGATAATTTGCAGTTCAGTGATTCATGAAGACAAACTTGGCCCGCGGGACCTCTAAATTTGAAACATTCGAAACCTGTCCGCAGTAGTCTATATTTTGTCAAGGATATGATCATTATTTTAATTAGCCACTTGAGAACTCACCACAGGGTTTGGTCACTCAAATTCACAATACGTTTTGACGCGTTTTTACAGAAATGTTCTAGAGGATCATTCTTATTCACCCAAAAAGATATTTCAGATAGTATATACCAATCCAACCGTAGCGTTTTTCCTACAGCAATTCACATTCCGTAATCTAACGTCAAACGGATAAAAGTTACCGTGTACAAAAAGTAACGCGGTCATTACATCAAGTAACAAACTGTTTGTCCGACAGCTGTAATGGATTAGTCATGGCCTACATAAATCCGTGCCTTCCAAAGAGATATGATATGACCGTTGCTCTCCCGCTCTGTATCCATAAATCGTCTCATGGAAATCCGTCTCCAATTCATCATCGCGCATACATCATCCATCACATCAGTTTTTAATCTTACTTTTTAAAGAATAAAGGTAAATAAAAAGAATAAAAGTTTAATATAATAAATAAAATTATATTAATGATACATTTTATACAGTTTATTAAAATCAAATTATAGATTACACTTTTTACGAAAATTACGCGGACGGAAGAGTATGAAATTTCGTACAGTTAAAGTTGATATGGAGAAGGGCACTCCTTCTAAATTAATAATCTAAGAAAGCTAATATTTTTAAATAATATGCATTAAAAATATGTAAATTAAATGAATAAAGATAACATTCCACACACTACCATGCATTTGACACACACACATGTCACCACTGTCAGTACTTTGTCGATAATGCGGCAATGACAGACTTAAAGAAAAGAGTTCGTATATGAGTGAAGTGACTTTCTTTACTTAATATATAAACTATTTTGTTTAATTATGGTCGAATTTTGACCACGGGTGACCTTTAGTATCATTAATTAGCTGTTCCCCGCGTTACCGCCCGCATTCCCGATATAAAAAGTGCCCTGTGTTTCTGTCCCTCTGCCTTTTTTCCCTCCGTGTCCCATAGCCGTGGGACGTATCTATACATAATATAATAAATCTGTGGAACTGACGTGTCTGTACTTTTTTTTTTTACTAAAAATGGAGTGTGGGTGTTGTATGAAGAGTAACAGTTTTTTTTATTATTTTCTTGTCTGTCTTTTTGAACACGCTAATCTTCGAAACACTGAAAGGATTTTAATAGAGTTTCACAGTTTAATACGGCTTGGCTTGGTGCTTCGAATAGGCTTCATTTCATCGAAATCTGGTGAATATCAGAAAAGATATAAATATTCTATAAAGTCTGCGCGAGCGAAGCCGCGGGCGAAAAGCTAGTAGATAATAAGATTGCATTTGATTTCACCTAGTAACACTTTGATCTATATAGATTTTAAATAAAAAAGTAATCCAAGGCAAATAATAAAAGAGTGTACGAACGAAAGCAGCAAGGCCTGTACAAGAGAGTGTTGTCTTGTCTAAAGTTGCGTGTACACCACCCACACCGTACCAGGTAAGTGCTTCTAAAAATACATATGTTCAGTACCTGATAGCAAAGATTACTACTTAACTATTAATATGTAAAGAAGCGATACTCACACTAGCGTAGCAGTTCGCCTAGTAGTATTATCACTGCATGTGAATCTGATTCAACACGTGTGCGGACAAACTGGTCCTTAGTTAGACTACTACTGGACTAATATAATTAAGTATCTAATAAGATAATTATATTAGTTCACTTGTATAAAGTGTCTGACGCCTGGTAGTAGCATCTATGAGTTTAAAACGAAAGGTAGGTATCACCAATAAGTAGCCTTTACTAGTTTACAAGTAATGTCCTTTATATCCAAGAAAGTACCTGGATAAACGACGTTTTCTAAAAATTAAACCTAGCTAGATCGATTTATCGCCCCCAAAACCCCCTGCATACTAAATTTCATGAAAATCGTTGGAGCCGTTTCCGTGATTCAGATTATATATATATGCAGGGTGACTTTGTTATCCCTTACTAAATTCAAATATTATGATATTTAGTGAAAATAAGAAATTACCTATATTTTCTTTTAGTATCTCTCAGTACTAAAATATTGAGATATAGCATCACTAAGTTGTACCAAAAAAGTCCACGCTTATGGATATTGTGCGCCGTACACTACGCATGTCCGCGCCCCGCGGCACACACAATTTACAATTTTAAGTTTTCGTGACTTTGGGCCTCCTCTAAATGCACTCTACGTTTTATATCAACTAATTCATATTTGCGCAGGCGGGGTACACTTTTGGCTTAATATTCGTACAGCCTCTGGGTACTGTTTAGGCTTTCACCACTCAAAATTTAATAACGCACCATTTTACAGTAGGTACTTGCGGTGTGAAAACGTTGTAGGTACATTATAAACAATAGCGCGGCAAAAAGACAGGCCGCGGCGCGGGTGCGGCGCACGGGAACACGGAACTTGATAGTAAGCGCGCACTTCGCGTAGCGGGCGCTGGTCCACTGACTACTAACTGACTGACCGTGACCCACTAACCGCCGGCCGGCCGATGCACATGGCCGCCCAAAAGGGTACCCTCCCCGCTACACCCGCGCTTCCCCCGTTCTCTCATTCACTGAATTGCGCGGCAAGCATAGTATTCAATGTTTGGCTTAGTAACCACACTGGATGGATAATTTGTTCAGGAAAATTAATTTAATGTGAAAATTTTACCTACCAATTTTTTTCAAAAAAGTAATCTTTTAACAGTACCTAATGCCTAGAATAAATTTAGAAGATGTTACAAAAGTCACCCATAGGTCCCAGAATATTTTTTATTTATATATATACAAGAATGGCTCGTTTAAAGGTATTAGATAGATTCATAGATTCATTTCCATTAATTATGTTCGTTCCTAGGTATTAATTAGACTGTACCACTTCATAATGACTACGGAATCCTAAATGCGTGTGTTCTGACATGCACTTGACTGGTTTTATCCTTATATTAAATTGGCATAATTTTGGATTTATGTTTCTGTAAAGAAACATATAAATATAATATTGTAAAATCCCATTTTTTTCGCAGAAGTAGTAATTTTTTTTAGAAATTATCTTCCACGTCCATCCAATTTGAGAGTGTCACTCGTTGTGTCGTCTCGTAATTTTTATTATTTGACACATGACACCTCCCTGTGCCAACCACCAATCTCCACGTAATTGTTTCCGACTGAACTGTTACCTACTGATAAACAACCTGCCTCGCCATTTTCACACCGACATGTGTTTACGAAGTAGGTAGGTACCTAAATGACAGTCGTATTTTTCCGACGGAGAATGTAGCTAATATTTGAGTTATTTTTGCCTCATTGTTTTCCTTCCCCCAATATTGTATTAATTTCTCAAACTCTTATCGGTACGGCTGCTTATAATTTTAAACATAAAAGTTAAAGGGAGAGCTTTAAGCTGTTTATTTTGTTCTTGACTGATAGCACAAACAAACTCGAGAAACCTTTGTCTGCCCTTAGATATAATCAATTTATCCCGCGTTCATCTCACTTGTCCCAATAATTACTAAGTCAAAACCAATCTAGACATCACTCAAGCCTCTCAAATGCGCCCTTGAATGTAATATTAATAATATAATATTAATTTTAAAATGTGTAGATTCTTCACTATTATCAAGATTATAGAGATTCTGAAAGTAAATAGTGTTATCGCTGTTTATTTTCGATTTTTTTCCATAATAATTTTACGAATATAAACGCAAAGAACTGCAAAAAAAATGAAATAATAAATACATAAGTATATTAATATACTATCAATAGGCTTACGCAAAATACAGTACGTGTAACAAAAAAAAATGTATATTTATATTAGCGGCGAATTTCCATTGAACGTTTCCAACGTTATCCCAAGGATTCCTATCGCGAGTCGTCTCCCAATTCATCGAAGCATTAACTGGAAACGGGCATTATTGTTCGCTCCACCAACCCTCTTGGAAGGCATCACGGAGGGCTTGATATGATCGTCAAATATTGAATAAAGACATGTGCCCAAAAACGTCCAACTTAAGTCTCGAAGCTCGGAGGTGCTACAAATATTTGAACAGAACAATCCTGAACCCGGATTCAATTTTCAAAGCAGAATATCAACATAGACAGCGTTTGTTAAATTTCACAATTAAATACAAAGGCTCCAATTTAATATTTTGATAACTTTGGAATTGTTCACAATATTAATTAATTTTAACATTGTTATAGGTAGAGCTTTAACAAACTAACGCGAAGTGGTCGGATATAATGAGTCGATCAATCAATATACCTCTAATTAACCTAATTGAGGGTTTGCGGTGTAGGTACACACACACCAACAACAGTGTTGATTAGGCACCTCAAGTGAGTAACTAATCATTATATTCTCATTATTAAACCCTTAGTAGTTAAACCCTTAAATAGTTTTTTTTTATACTATCTACTATAAATTTGTAATAAAAGGGAGCAGATGCATAGAAAACTAAATATTATCATTTTGCTTGTTTTCAAAAAATATTTAGTATCTTGTAATACTTACAAAAAGTTCTGAACAATAAACGGCTGCTGAATCTCAATTCCTAAACGTTTTTACATAAATTTACATAACTGTTCTTTAAAATTCCCTCCTGGGTAAATATTATTCCAATAAATCTATTGGGAGAATAAAATAAAATAACTGAAATGAAAGAAAAACTTTAACAATCGTCAAATTCTAATCGGAAGCAAAAAGAAGAAGAAAGAAAAACATTCAACACTCCAAGTTCTTCTACACCTGTGAAGGCTGAAACCACTAAGTGTATCTCGAAATATTTAATAGCTTTTTCTGTGCTATCTTACTCTATTATATGAACTTGAAATATATTCCGTTCTCTATCGGAATAAGTACGGGTGGGATCGTAAGTCAGCGATGTGCGCTCGTGCCCGAATCTAATTCTGAACGATTGATGCGGAGCCGATGGCGGCGCGGCGCGCGGCGGCCGCCCGGGGCCGCAATTACTCTACCCCACTTAATTGTGCTAATATTTCTTCAGCAACAACTAATTAACAAACTAAATAAACAATACGTTTCTTATATTTGTGATTGATTGACGTATCAGAAAATATAGGTAAGTAAGTTATTTTAGAAACTTACTCCGTAATTAATTGCTGTGTTAAAACAATTTTCTAAATGCTTTTTTAATATTTCTTACTAGCTTCCGCTCCGAGTTTTTACCTGCGTTCCTTAGGGATCTGAAAATTTCTCGGAATAAAATCTTTGTTATTCTTTGTCAAGTTTCATCTAAATCCGTTCTTCAGAGTTTAAGGCGTGGTTGAATAATACTGTGTATGCTACACACAAACTTTTACATTTATAAGAGATACAATAAAAACCATTATTTGATTCGTCAAAGTATTCACAACTATAAAACAATAGATTGAAATAGATATTTTAACATCTGTCAAAGAATAACAGCATCGAAACTAAAAAGACAGCACACGCATTCAAAAGCGAAGTGTTCAAGCGTGGCTAGAGATTGCAATGGACGCTTTTCACTGTACCCAACGGAGCGTGAAAACGCCACCGATAGCGGAACGCGCACGTAAACGATACAACCGACCCCTCTGACATACACCTATACTAAATATAACAAAGTAGCTCTACGTACTATGACGTTCTCTTTGTTTTATATTTGCATGTAGGTACCTCGCGTCGCGATCGTAAATTTCATTGGGAATAACATATTCGCACAGTAACGTATTGAAAACGTAAGAAGTCAATACCCGTGTGATTTTTTTTTTTTATTACCTATGCGTATTATGAAGCATCTTTTACGACTGCGACGTTTTGAGCCTGTCTGTCGCAGTAAAGTTCCGAACATATTGGGTGCCTTTGTCCACTGAATACGTAATTGTCGTATTATGCCAAGTGCACTTAGTAGGTAATTGGATACCGTCATTAGGCAAATATGGCTGGAGTCCATTTCAAGTGTTTACGTGATGCCAAATTCCGTCAGTATAGAAATATTCTGTTAATTATTTTCCATTTTAAGGGTTCCGTACCCAAAGGGTAAAAACGGGACCCTATTACTAAGACTTCGCTGTCTGTGCGTCCGTCCGTCCGTCCGTCTGTCTGTCTGTCTCCAGGCTGTATCTCAAGAACCGCTATAGCTAGAGAGTTGAAATTTTCACAAATTATGTATTTCTGTTGCCGCTATAACAACAAATACTAAAAATAAAATAATTATTTAAGGGGGCTCCCATACAAGAAACGTGATTTTTTTATTTGTTTTGTGGTAGTTCCCGTTGACCTAGAATCACGAAATTTGGCAAAAAGCAAGGTCTTACAGCACAAATAAAGGGAAAATTCCTAAAAATAAAAATAGTTGAAAATTAAAGGGTGTCCCCACATACATAGTTACGCCAATTAATAAAGACCTCTGAGTTGTATGGGCGCTGATAAAATTTAGAGGTCTAGCTTAATTGGCACCAACCTCAAATAAGGTAAATAAATAAAATTGTGCATTTCCCGTGATGGACAAACAATGGACTAAGTTTGTACGGAACCCTCGGTGCGCGAGTCCGACTCGCACTTGGCCGGTTTTTATGTAAGTTTATTTCGATGCTTATAAATTTACATTGTTTAAAGATTGTGATAATGTTGAAAGTAAAATTGGTAGAAGTATTTTAAAAATATAAAACTCAGAAACAGTTTCAACGATTTTATCGTGGTATATCTCGTAGGTATAATACTTACATTTCATACCAACATAGTCCACATTCAGCTGAACTAATGTTTTATTCTAAAATATTATTGGTTAGTCTCTACTATTACTACTACTTGTACTATTATTACTTGTATTACTACTATTGATTTAGCGGGGCCATGTGCAGCAGAATCCCACCCTTTGTTTGGTTAATATAAACCGTAACTATAAAAGCTTTTACATGGGACATACACAGATGTAAAAAAAACCGGCCAAGTGCGAGTGGGACTCGCGCACCTAGGGTTCCGTACAAACTTCGTCCATCGTTCGTCCATCACGGGAAATGCACAATTTTATTTATTTACTGTATTTGAGGTTTGTGCCAATTAAGCTAGACCTCTAAATTGTATGAGCGCCCATACAACTCAGAGGTCTTTATTAATTGGCGTATCTATGTATGTATGGGGACATCCTTTAATTTTCAACTTTTTTTATTTTTTAGAATTTTTCCTTTATTTGTGCTGTAAAACTTTGTTTTTGCCATTTTTTTTTATATTTGAGTTGATTGAATGAAAGGTAAATTGCGGTTTACGATTTATGACGTATTCAAAAAAAAACACTTACTAGATATCGTTCAAACCAATTTTCGGTGGAAGATTGCATGGTAATGTACATTATATATTTTTTTTTAGTTTTATCATTCTCTTATTTTAGAAGTTACAGGCCCCCCCCAACATTTTACCACTTTGGAAGTGTCTCTCGCGCAAACTATTCAGCTTAGAAAAAAATGATATTAGTAACCTCAATATCATTTTTGAAGACCTATCCATAGATACCCTACACTTATGGGTTTGACGAAAAAAAAATTTTTGAGTAGGAAATATGGGGAACCCCCAAAATTTATTGTTTTTTTTTCTATTTTTGTGTAAAAATCTTGATGCGGCTCACAGAATTCATCTACATACCAAGTTTCGACAGTATAGCTCTTATAGTTCCGGAAAAAAGTGACTGTGACATACGGACGGACAGACAGATAGACAGACAGACAGACATGACGAATCTATAAGGGTTTTTGCCATTTGGCTACGGAACCCTAAAAAGATGGATAGAACCACGTCTCATTGCGCTTGAAGCATAGAAATGGCCGCCGTCTATTGATGTGTGCGTGCCATAGGTGTTGCCAGATGAATATCACTTTGTCCACTTTTTCAGATCAATGAGAATAAATCATGTTATCAAAACATAAGTTGAAACTTACCTATCTAGTGACGGTTTCACTTTTATCATACTAGTGGGTGAATTAAGGCTTTTATTAAGGAGGTGACACGGTTTCTGGGGCGTATTATTATTATCATTCAGACATCACGGCCGAGGACCGGTCCTTTTTGAAGGCGTGCGTGGGGATACAGATCCAACACGTAGAGGCCCCTTTAAGATACATTAATGTGTTGTGGACATCTAGCGAATACTATCTCTGTCTGCACTATTGAAGAGATGCAGGTAAAGACAGCACCCGTTAAGCGCAAGGACTATTGCAGAAAACTGCTGGTCTATTGATTGAGTTATTATTATCATTATTATTAAATATGAGCTTAATATTAATTATTAATATTTTGTTGGTATTTTCTAATCTCAAAAAGATAAATTATTTAAAATTCATTGAAGTTACTTATTATTATTCCTTTCTACGACAAAATAATTGAAATGAAAACACACAAGTACACTGCCAAAATAATGTATTATTTACATTACATGAATGACATTACATCCACATTATTTGCATTACGTTTATATTATTTACACGAAGTAAATTATTGACATTACATTTATATTAAGTTTTCATTATTTACAATATACGTACACTGCCAAAATAATTTATTATTTACATTAAATGAATCACATTACATCCAGATTAAGTATTTACATTACGTTACATTATTTACATGACCTGAAAATTATATACACTTAATTATTTACGTAAAATTTACATTACATCCGTGGGGACATACCATTATGATCAGGCTCATTATAAGCTATTAGCTTCCACCCCGCGGTTTCACCCGCGTTCCCGAGGGATCTTATGTTTTCCCGGGATAAAAAGTAGCCTATGTGCTATTCAAAGTCAAAGTCAAAAGTCAAAGCCATTTATTCAGTTTAGGCCCTAAGAGGGCACTTATGAACGTCGAAACTACTGAAGTTACCACCGATTCGGAAGTCGCCTTCAACTGAGAAGAACCGGCAAGAAACTCAGCAAGGTTATTCCAGACTATAATCTATCTCTGTGCCAAATTTTATCCAAATTCGTTCACCCGTTCTGGCGTGAAAGAGTAACAAACATCCATCCATCCATCCATCCACACTTTCGCATTTATAATATTAGTAGGATGTAGTTAGCTTGTCATTAATTTTAACGTAAAAGCCTTCAGTAGCAACGTTATTCCGTGAATACTTACATAACTTGTATATTACGCTGAGATTATATTCCATGTACTACGCTTTCAGACTACAAGGAACTTTAATGCAGTTCAATAAGGTGCGAATTAATTTGCAGAGGAAAAGTGTTTAATTTAGAAATTGAATAGTCTAGTGTATAATTGACAAACTTTCTAGTCGATCATGGTGCTCACTAATTTCACACTTTTATGACTAAGCTAGGTTGGTTTTATTTCCTATCATTTAAATCTACTAGTCACAATAAACGGTTTATAGCTTGAAACTTTAATAATTTCACCTACTTACTTCAAGTTGAAGTGTATTTAATTAGAAACGATTGAGGCGGTTCAAATAATTTCCACGTAATAATTTATGCGTGGAAATGGTAACCACGATCGTTCTCAATATAGAGTAATGACGACGCAAATTAAACGCGCTTAGCAACCTACGCCTCTATTATGAACGTTAAATCTTTACCCTCAACCTAGACTCATCCAATGGAATCATTTACTTTACGTGATTAATTTTTTTTTCTTTTGCCAGAAATCTGACAAGAAGGCAGGTGGTCTGATGGTAAGTGGCCACCGTGCGATGCCTATAGACGTTTTCACAGCTTAGGAAGTAACTCTGGCTCTCAAGTGCTCGCAAAAATAACACTTTTGAAGAGTCTAAATTAAATACCGAGTGACCTCTTTTCATTTCTGAAAAACAGCATGTAGATGTCTTAATTCTGAAATCATGTAAAAACATACATTTTGAGCGAGTAAGTTTGTACCTACTATTTTAAGGAACTTCTGAATAAATCTCAAAGCTGCAGATGGTTATTCTTTTACGTCAATCCTGGTTATAGGATACAATAAACGATATTCCACCGTTATATTTCACTATTATTTCCATTTATGGTCACATACACTTAGGAGCAGTAGGTACGAGTACGTAACCCGTTGGTTTAGTTAGATTGTTGGCAGTGTTTAATACATAATATCAAAACAGGATCGCTACCGCTGATTATAATCGAGTGACTGTCAATTCAGTTGCGATTTCATGACGAGGATTTATGGTCCGGGTGCTCCGTATCAGCAGTAAATAATTTACCGTCCATCGATTTGCCCAAACCTAGTGATTAATGCTCTCGATTGATGTTAAAACGCCTACAATGATACCGACGCATCCGACAACACGAGATTAAACATTAGATATTCGCATTTTTATTACATCTCATTATTTTACAACGTTTAATCGAATCGTAGATTAGCGTGAAAACATCAAACCCAGTTTATGCTGAAGCCACGTACGCAACATAATCGTAAATGATTAAAACACAATTGCCTACGTAGTTAGTACCCGAAACCAGCCAACGATCTAAATATTGTATCTAGGTATGTGTTAAACGTCCATCACACAAGTAAATATTCTATTGGTAAAGTAAATAACCTATAGTTTCAATGGAATTTACAATGATTGCTAAAATTGGTGCATTACCTGGAAGCACACCGCATTTAAATAAATTTATACTATAAATGCTCCCCTAGAGCATTTATTCTATTAATCTATCGTAATTTTCAGACTGAAATTTAAGTTTTATTGGAAACTAGCTTCCGCTCCGCGGTTTCACCCACGTTCCCGAGGGATCTTATGTTTTCCCGGGATAAAAAGCCTATGTGTTAATCCAGGGTGTCAGCTACCTCTATGCCAAATTTCATCAAATTGGTCCAGCCGTTTGAGCGTGAAGAAGTAACAAACATACAAACACACACACTCACAAACTTTCGCATTTATAATATTATTGTGATATTCGTGTAAATTAGAGCAGCCTCTGTGTACCTAAGCTTATAATGGACCACTTTAAGCTAACTACTGAATATGGTCGTGGAGCTATTATCGAAGCGGAAGTTGCAGCCAGAGTGACAGTCTGTGGCGAGCCGCGACACGCCTCACCCGGGGGACATTTTAATTAGCCTCTCCAATTTGCCAGGAAATCGCCAACTATAGCAACACTCACTGCAGTATGTATCTACTTCGTTATTTGTTCCAAAATGATTTCACACTGATTCCTCTAATATTCTCATTAATCCTTTATTTTTAACAAAACCTTTTTTTTATTCCCTTCTACTAATTGATGCTTCAAATGCTTATAATTTAATTGCGAGTTATTGTTCTTATACTATCACTTATATACCTCACACTGTTTAACTTCACTTTGTTAAGATGAGCAAATAGTGATCTATTGGTGGAGATTTTTCAATAGCTTATGAATATTTATCTGTTAACTTATAACTACTAGTTAGCTGTAAATCTTCCTAAAAGAAAATAAATAAAAATAAATAAAGAGCATAGGTACTTATGAAAACATATCAGGTGAATACAATCCATTCTCACGGTAGAGCGAGCCAAAATCCAATGAGATACTCAAAACAGATAACTTGATGAACCGTTCTCCAACTACGAAAGTTCTTTTTCAATTTCGAAAGTTAAAAATTGAACTTTGCAAAACCAATTCTGAAAAATCTGAAGCTTCGCTGTGCGCCAACAACGGAGTTTCGTCACAGATTAAAAAAGTTTAAAAGTGTTTCTGACTATTTTCTCCTTCTGAGACCCTGTCGCGGACACCGACGATGGACGTTCATAAAAAGAATATACAGAACTGTGTAGCATTGCTGCCGCTGTCCAACAAAAACCTATGATTTTTTTGTGTGATGTCAGAATTATTTATAGTAAAAACATCCAGCATATCAAAGTACAAACAAAAACCTGCCGATCTACGGACTTTTAACCTACAAAATAGATATTCAAAATATTTCTTTTTTCTTTCTATTTTTCTTCTTTGTCACGTATTCAATATATGAGTGGTGTAGTAATAATTTAAAAAATAAGGCAGTTTAAATGCATGCAGAGTAATGTATAACGTCATATCTTGCGGGGCTTGCTCCGCCCGACTGCACACTAACTGCCCGTTAAAATGTAAATTTATATCATGAGCAATGTTGGAGAACTTCTGACGCGTCCTTCATTTAACATAATTAGTATGGGATATGGGCTAGTCTGGAAACGTGATTTTCAATAGTGATTTACTGAAATAATGTTGGTCTGAGTTATGACAGACAGTGTTAGTTTTATGTTGCCAAAGTCATACCATGCAAAAGTAATATATTCTATCTTATCAGAATAGGTAAATTCTCATTATTAAACCAATACAAAATACCTGCAATCCCAAAAAAATATTCGCTATTGTGTGTGTAAGATGAAAAACTGGTTAAATATATGAACAGTGAGGCGATGGACATAGATTTTATACGTTATATAGTAGGCACTTTATGCTTCATACTACTTATACGTGAGTTTACTTCAGGAATTGCTGGAGCACTAATCCCGGTTACTAAGCACATGCTCGTTAATTTCGGCGAAGTGGATCCATTGAAATCACCAAAGTAGACTTCAAACTTTGTTTTGGAATCGTGCCTTTACTTTAGTTCATTGCTCAAGTCTTGATACGATGCACTTAAATAGTTATTTACTCTTTATAAAATTGTGAAAAATATATATTTTATTTTCACAATTTATATTTTTTTTTAATAAAGAAAGCAAAATCATATAATTCTTTAATCAATCAAACCTGTAATCTTCAAACATTTTGGAAATTGAGCGCAAATTTTATGTTTAAACGTAGGTATATAAAAATAAATTTATAGCAATAAAAATGACATATTTTTGTCAGCAAAAACAACCATAGCCTTTTTGGTTGTGTAAACAAAAGCATTGGTTACTAATAAAGGAAACAAATAGAAGAAGGAAAGAACAATAGCCACATACGGTCCTTCCGTGGCAAGCAATGCCGCAACCCAAGCATTGTGTTTACACAACAGTAGCAATGTTTTAGTTATAAAGCCCAACAAACTCATCGTCCGATGGGGAGCCACGGGGCCACCTCCCCAGATGCAAACTGTAACGATGTCAGAGAATATTAACAATATTGCAAATGGGGCTGAACGTAGCCGGCAGCCGGCAGGTGAGCGCACTCAACTATGTATATTATTACCCAGCCCTTTGAAACTAAAACTAGCTATGAACACTAAAGCTGAAGTTGTTTTAGTGAATAAACTCTTGAACAAGACAATTATTAAGTACTAGCGGTTCCCCGCGGTTTCACCCGCATTACCGGATAAAAAATAGCCTATAACCTTCCTCAAAAATTGGAATATCAAATACAAAAATAATATTTCAAATCCGACTGGTAGTTCCAGAGATTAGCGCCTTTAAATAAACAAACAAACAAAAAACTCTTCTCCTTTATTATATTAGTATAGATATATCAATTAATAATTAACAAACCTACAAACCTCTTTCGCGAATAAGGTTTATAGGCATATGTTTGGTCACGTCACAATTATGACAAGCTTGAAGTGAGAGTATTGTATTCATTATCTAATGTCAAAATGATAAATTTGTTCGAAGAACAGTAATTTCGATATGACATCACATTAGGAGAACCATAAATAATAGACGTCGAATAATCGATAAGTGAAAACGGGCATGATTGCATAAGCCAGGTTCCTCCCTAAATAATGTATTTGCTTTCCTTCTATTTGACTTTAAGGTTCTAAAAAAATATATTGACCTTTTGCATGCTAAAGTTTTATTAAAATATCTTTACAAATAATACAGTGGAAGTTTTAACGACGTTCGTTAAACCTGGAAACTACAAGGAACATTATTAAATAAGATAAGAAGCCAGACTACACTACACTTTGCAACGTTCTTTTTGATATTGTATTGCTAATTTTATTAAAATCTCTTGCAGCAGAAACTAACCTAAAACTGAATACAGATTCTTGTAAGGAGTTATATTTCTTGCCTTTACTAAGCGCATTTCATATTAGGTAATATAGAATGTTTGAGCGTGTGTGATCGTAGCCAGGTGGCTGGATCGAATTAGATTTATCACATACAAAGGGAAGGAAAGTAGGTTATCGTTTTAGGTGTGGTTTTATTACAATATTACTTTCTGAATTTTCTAACACTTAAATTCTTTAAAGGCATTTCTTTAACTAACCCGATCGAAATATTTTCCTATCAATAAAAAAATGTTTAAAATTTTGAAATGGAGATCATTCTTATGAACCTGGGTAGTATTTAACTTTATTTACTATCTTTTCTCTATAGGTATTAGTTACTCTACCATTACATGTCAGATTGCCCATGTTTGAGAGTTCGCCTTTTTTACATTCACAAGTAGCAAAGATGCTCTAGGATCGGTCGCAAGTTAGATAACGTATCATAGATACATCAGATCATCAGATTGATGTCTGAGTCACTTGTTCTTATAATCGGATATATAACTAAACAGGAGCACTGTGATATAATTTTTAATAATATTGAAATGAAATGAAAGTATTTTTATTCAAATAGGCACAAGCTCTTGTAATCGTTTGACTAGAGTCAAACGAGTCTAACGCACGGTTCGGAAAGTTGCTTTTGCTGAGAAGAACCGGCAATAAACTCAGCAATCACTCTTTTCAAAACCAACTCAGATTTATTACATACAATTATTTATCTAGTCACAATATTTGTGTGTTAGGTGTAAGGAAAAAAATAACAAAATTATTTGTAACTTAGTAATTAAGTAAATAAATGGCCAGCAAACTCAAGCAGACCAGCCCCCACAAGCAGCACCTTTTCACAAGTATGACGCATGTGGCAGCCATCGCTCTCCTTTTTGTAGGGTAGTGAGCAACCCGCCACACGACGCCGCCCGCAAATCTGTCGCCAAGCACCTACAGTGTGCTTTGGCAGCTGCACTTTTTTCTGTTTTGGTAGGCTTCCACCTCATATCATCTCATGTTGCCTTCAGTTTTCCACTTTTGAAATGATATTTACATTGTATAATAAATTAATAGATAAATATCAAACTAAAAGAATAAACTTTATGCCTAAACACACACTGCGTGTACATAAATAAAACTACTTTACCTGCCCTCTATTTTTCACATGAAACAAGTCAGGAACATAGTTTTGGGATGTGTTGGATGACTTTAGGAATAGTTTTTGGTAGAAGTTTTACCTTTTATGCTCGTTCGTACGCGCTACTCCCTAATGCGGGTGTCTCGCCTAAACTAGAAACCGCCCGCATACTTGGGTTCATTCCACAGTGAGAGAAACTTTTCCAGGAGAATAGTAGCGGCCCTTCGCAGATACTTACGTAGGTACTTATTTTTTAATTCCTTCGAAACTTTCATCTATTATCATGAATGAGGTCTTGTGTGCTCTGATAATGATGATAAGAAAATAAGAAATGAGAAAACAGTATATGTAAGTGGTATTATTTGAATCAAGAGTTTAGGTATAAAGAAGTGAAACTAAATTAAAATACCTACCTATATCCCACGGCAAAGTGTGATATCTATGTCACTATGAAAATTTAGAAGTTATGTATATTACGTGCAAGTTCAAATTGGTAATAACTTGCACGTAAAATACGGGCTACATGTTGAAAGCATTGTTCTCATATGTGGCAAGTTTAAAAGCCTCAATCCGATCCACAATCCTGCATCACGTGACCGTATATTTATAGATGTACCTAAATTGGAATTTATGATATTCCATTGCAACTCCAATATGAATAAAGTTGTGCGGAAAATTTCAAAATAAAATCTGTAAAATCTCGTCAAAGTTCAAAAGATTCAGCTCTATATAGACGGAATATTTTAAAACTTTATTAAATAATTATTTCAAAGGGGAGAGGCGTAAAGGCGCCTCATTTCATGTTGGGTAATGTACAGCATCTCATCTTATAATTTTTTCAATGAACAAAGCAGCGTTACTTGTGCTGTTCATTTTTAGGATTCCATACCCAGAGGGTCCCAAAGGTACCCTATTGTTGTAGAGTCTGTCGCACCATTCGCCCGTCCGTCATTTTGTCCGACAGGTTTAGGCTTATAATTTCTTAGTCATAAGTAGGTTTTTACAATCCCTTAATGTGGCAAACAAATAAACTGCCCGCCTGATGATAAGCCGAAGCCTATTGACGCTTGCAGCACCAGGGTTTTTACCCGAGCGTTATGACCCTGCAAATATCTCGTATTCTTTGAAGGAAACTTTTTATAAGGAGAATACAAAAATGTTTGTATAAAAAATCGTCTAATATTATCTATTCGGAGTGGAGCCCCCCTCCAATATCAAAGTCACTGTTTTAGACCTTATGAAAAATATAAAAATGTTAAATAGAAGTAACTATGTAATTAAATTAGGTTTGTTGCTTCTACTACCAATTCAATAGTAATTGTACAGTAAAGCTGACAAAGAGAGACACAACATAATGTTAGTTTTATTATCATTGTACGGAACTCTACGTGAACGAGTCCAATTTGCACTTTTGCGAACATTTATACTAAAAATCGGAATTAGCCGTTTATTAGTAGTTTAGGGCTGGCATCTATTGGTTTGACTTTGGTCAAATTATAAACGTATCATGCCTATTTGGTAACAAATAATTTGCTATCTACTGCTTAGTATGGCTAGTTTTCAGAATATTGAAAATTTTATATTTATTTAGATCGCTAATTTATTATGAAGCAATATTATTCCAATTCAAATAATTACTCTAGGAAATCAATGTCGAAGAAAACTGCACTCTCTGATATCTATCAAATCGATTATGCAAATATTTCCTTCTTCCCAGATTTATCCATGTCCCACCATTTCATTCAACAAATTCACGAATATAAAATAATTTTAAAAATGCATAAACCCTGCCTCTACTTTATTCAAATCGTTATTACAATGCAGTGGTACCTATTACGTTTTGTTACACAACTCACTGAATGGGCTAGGTGAGCTTTAGCTTTCACAAATTTACTAGTTACCTTTTGAAAATTTATGAGCTCACGAGGGCTAATTCGGCCCTGAAAACCGCGGGCTGTAAATCGGAACGGACGGGAGCATTAATCACATGGGTAGATTTGAGCTCGCTTGGCGATTTAACGCCGGTCATTCCGAATATCAATGCCCAAACTAATTAAAAAGCAATCGCATGACTTTACATAGGTACCTACATTTTTAACATTTCACTAATTTATTTGAAATGGGGCTGTTGGTGTAAGGGTAGATTCCGGCTGTCACCGCCGTGAAAAAATATAATTTTGTTCTTTGTGGTCAATGTCTGCATATAACATACTAACTGTCCCACGCGGTTTCACCCGCGTCCCCAAGGTAAAAATGGCCTATGTCCCTCTCCAAATCATTAGCTATCTGCCTCCTGTGCCCAATTTCATCGTGATCAGTTCAGCAGTTTAGACGTGAAAGTCGGAGAAGGACAGACCTTTAATATCAATTAATAACATAATATGGGTAGATTAATGAGATATATTGATATGTAATAGAAAGTATGCAATTAATCAGATGTCTGATTTCAGTGGTAAGAACAAACAACAGTAATATGAAGAAAAGTCTCAGGTTGTCTGTGTTTGGTGCATTGGATTTATAAAATAAAGAGCCTTCTTTCACTCTTGTCTTATGATACTGCACAAGTCGCAGATTTCAAATAAAGAAAAACTAGTGTAAAAGTGCTTAAAGTGGGTTATTTAGACTAAACCCTCACACTACATGTAAGTAATCCTGAACATCAACGAACGTGACTTGTCTGTCCGTCGCTACCACCCGTTGTAGAAAACTAAAGCCCCGGGCGAGGTCACGACTATGTTTATTGAAATGTTATGATCGCATTAGGCAATGGCTTTTAACCCTTTTATTATTTATGCCCCTAACCTAAATGGGATAAAATCCTTTTCTATTCGCCATTATACCTGAAAAATATGTCTTCAGAACGGAAACTAACTATAGATTCATCACGGATTCAACTTTTCAACTCGTGAGATACTTCTACCACTTAAGATTATGATTTAGTGAACGGAACTTACACTTAAGTAACCTAAGGTACCTTCTTTTCTTGTTGTTTGCGTTCCCGAGAAATGTTTTCCCTAATAAAATTATTGTATATATATTGCCAGTTGCCAGGATATGTAGCCAAGTTTCATCCAAATCCGTTTACCCGATTATGTGTGATTGAGTCACAATTATCGAACATCCAAACACGAACTTCCACCTAACCATATCCATATATATGCAACAAAAATATATAGTAAATTTCCTATAAGTAGGAAAGTAATTTATATAAATGAGATCCATGCCGTAATAGTGATAAAATTTTCTTCCAGTTTATCGAATGAATCACCTATTAGAGGAACACAAGTTTTGTCCGGGTAAGAGTGTAAAAGAAACTTGAAATAAATCTTTTCACAAAAACAAGTAGGTAATCTAAAATGGTACAAAATTATATCTAGACTAAATTAAATATGAAACGATTATTTTGGGACTAATTAAGTTAATAAAGATTTTTGAATTTAATATGTGTGGTATGTAGGTTACATTTATTGTAATTTTTATCGAGTCTCAATTTTATAGTTTATAAAAGGTGACTTAAACGTTAAACTATTTAAAAATGCTATTTTTAATTGATTAGAATAAGATAAATGTTTTTTCATATACAAAGTACCTACTAATTTATCATTGCAATTTACATATTATTCTGTTCGATGATACTACTGATAATATTCTTCAGTCCTTCTAATAAATCGATATTTGATCTTCTTGAATCAGTGATTGCAGATGGGAACTTAGTATAAGTGTGCTTTACCGGTGCATCATCGAGAAGTTTTAAAGATTTCATTGCAGCTATTTGTGACATAAAAAGCAGCCCTGATGGATTCTTGTAACATTTGCCTAGGGGTTGAATTGTCACATCTGAAAATATTTTTAGATTTTTTATTAATATAAGATCGTTCGGGAACGCAATTCCCAAACGATCTTATATTTTCCCAAGATAAAAAGTACCCTATATAATATTCCAGGGTATGATCTATCTATGTCCTAGTTTCATCCAAATCTATTAAGCCGTTTAGGCGTGATTGAGTCACAAACATCCAAACAGTAATGGAATGTCCGATTTCAGTAATTCAAAAAGTAATCTACAGGTACTGAAATAGTCTTGAATACGAAGTGATCTATTTATTTGGATAAGGATTAATACCAAGGTACGAATAATGTGGTCTAATTTCTACCGGCGTAATATTAACTTTCTAAACTAAAATAAATAGTAATAGTTACATAACTACATTAATTAGACCATATTATTATGGTATTGCAATTTCTTTTTAGGTTATTGATGTATTTACAAGTTTTTTTTTCCACCTTGGGTTACATTATTAGAGATTACAATTGATAAGTCTAGTAGTTTATGGTTTATTAATTACAAACAAATATTACAAATATCTTCTATAATATTAGTGTAGATGTCTGAATACCTTTATCTATATATATCTACGTATCAGTTTTTCATTCATCAGTCTTATTTGCTGTCCATACCAATTGGAGCTTGAATTTAACATTCTCAGTAAATTATATCTTATTCATAGTCATTTCCATACACAACATTAAAATATAATTAGAAAATTATTAAAAATATATGTACACAATACTTACTAACACCAACAGCACAAGAAAATAAGTCAATATGACAATGATTGATCATAGGCCTGTAATCGTATGACTGCATGTTCCGTTTCCATATCTGCGCGCACGCAGGATTGTATGTGTCCGTGCAGAAAGTGGGGCAAGTGTGGTTACACGCCTGATGAGCACCCACTATGCTGAAGTCGTTCACTCTTCGGCCATTTTCATTATATACGTGTGTTTTTATATTACACAGTTTGTGCGGGACTTGATGGATATCTTAAAGAAGACTTATGTATGTAAATTAGCTTAAAAAATATAAATTAACAGCAATAATAATATGTCTGTTTGTCCTGTGTCTGGGTGTAATTATCTATATATGTATGTATTTACAAAAGAAAAGTAGTATATGTAGTATATCAGTTATCTGGCTTCCATAGTACAAGCTCTGCTTAGTTTGGGGTCAGATGGCCGTGTGTGATGAATAATTTCCCAGAATATTTATTTATTTTATTTAATAACCCAAATTAGTAAGTTATCCTTACTCCCTCATTAAAATATCAGAATAAATCTCTCCTTTAACGTTATTAATCCTGGCGACGCCCTTTTTTGGAAGACTTCAAGGCGTGTTACGTAGGTGCTTGATTTTGCATAAACATGTATAATTATGCCTCTACTCAAGCCAAATAATACCTACCCTTATTTAATCAAGATTTACAATTATATTTGTATTGTGGTTAACAATAAAAGCTAAGGTAAGCAAAGCACTATAACTAATACGTATTTACGCACCCGCAATATGGTTCAATTGGCATTTTATCTTCTTGAAATAGCATATATTTTGAAACTTTATCAAGATTCGAATTCCGTTTGATGACTCCGCCACGCCGCACACATAATCAAACACATGCGAACATAATATATCTTTGCAATTGTCTCCTATAACGGAAGCTATAAAGAGCACTAAAAATAAGAAATATTATATGCGTAATATACATGATTATTTTCTTTTTCTCTTGTAGGTAAGTTTATCATGCAGAATTATTATATTTATTTTATCGGATTTAAGGGTCTCTCATCAAAGATAGATAAATCAAAGAAAATTCTGAAAAACATCTTCATAATACGAACGAATGTGGTCAAACACAAGTTTATTCATAGCAAAGCAAACATAAACATAGGTAATTATAGTTGTGCCTAGTTATATATGGTACCTATGTCTGTATCATATTCTGGTTTTTGTTTTTTTTTCACACAAGTAAAACTTGGAACACCACAAAACAAATACAAGAGCACAAAGGAACGCATTTGTTGCGCATCCCCACATAAATGTATTTGTTACTTTTATAGTCTCATTATATGTGAACTATATACCTATTGTTCTTATAAGAATAAATGTCTTTAAACTTAAAGTTACAATATACCTTACACTTTACTTTGGAAATAAAACGCTCCCTCAAAGAATCAACACTGTCGATCAGTAGGAAAACAGCACTTTAAAAAAAGCCGTTGCGCAATTCTTAGTACGCAACTTACTCATATCAATTTACTATAGACCTTATTGTTGTCCTCTTATCCTCTTTTTCTATAATTTATTTATTTGAATCTTAGCTTCAGACACTGTGACTGGCTGGCTTTACAAAAGAAAAGTAGTATATGTAGTATATCAGTTATCTGGCTTCCATAGTACAAGCTCTGCTTAGTTTGGGGTCAGATGGCTGTGTGTGAGGAATTATGTCCCAGAATATATTTGAAGAACCTCATATCGTAGCGCGGAGGGAAACTCGTAATTAATTGTACAGAAATAAATAACTAACAATCTCTTATAAATGCCAGATTATTCCCATACATTGGCATCTATAATGAAGAGCGATTTGAGTCGGATATTGTTTTAATAAACTTTAGGTAATCTTCTGACTTACAGTTTTATTAAAAATTACTTATTGGCTATAAATCAACTTACATTGCAACATAAAAATTAAATTCGCTCTCACAATGGACGCATTTGTTCCCGATATCGAACGAAATCTGCACGTGGCCATATTTTTATGAACATAACTTCCCCGGTTAACAGCGCAGTTGAAATTATTTTTTAATGGTTGCTGCAAGAGATTTACGTTTGAAAATTTAATTAAATCCACCATTCGTCTTCGTGATAACAACATTTTATCGAATGAATCGCTGGAATTCCGGAATATGAATTCAGCATCGTTAGTGTGATTGTATTTATTCTGTGGAAGTAGGAAATTATTCTGTCATATGGGTTGGATCGCAGTGGGCAAGGACACGTCTGATTTATGAGTGGACGTTAACTTCGAAGGCCGGCACATTAGCGGCGGCTGATTGCTGCGTTGTCGACGTTGCGCGCCGCCCGCTCCCGCGCCCGCCGCCGCTCCCGACACGCGCCCTACCGACCGACCATCTCGCTTAACGAACCATATTTGAATAGGTAACAACACTAGAGCGTTGTAATAAATATGTAAAGTCTAGTCTAGGTTTAGTTTAGTATATTTAACGTATCATAGTCATACCCAGGGCTAAATAGACTGCATACTTTGGAGTATAAAATGAAACGCTTAATATTTTACTGCATATTTACTTTATTTATTATTTTTGTCGGCTCTTTTATGAGTCCCCATTACAGTGAAATGAAGCAGTCCATAATTTATGATCTTCAAAATGAAAACATCCAGGGATCGCTAACTTTCTGGCTTCCATAGTACAAGCTCTGCTTAGTTTGGTGTCAGATGGCCGTGTGTGAGGAATAATGTCCCAAATATTTATTTATTTATTTCCTCATATCAAAGATATAAAGGTGGTATTATTTTTGGGAAATTCATATAACGTGATCATTTAATTTTATATACTTTCATTATGACAAACATAATTTGAAAAAATTTTGAAGTTTAATACTGTCAAAAGGTTTTTATTAGTAGATATATTTATTATTATTATTTAATGGCTGGCTAGTCTCGACGATATGAAGTATACAGCAGAGTAAAATATGAGTATGCAGTCGTTAATATCTGAAACAATAGTATATACTACAGTTTCATATACTTTTATTTTATGTAAAATAGGTAAATCGTTCGTTTTATTATGGCCCCTTTACTTCGTTACATAAAGTAAATACCCATTTCAATACCTAGGATGACATTATTTTTTATAATTGAACCTAGTAATTTTATTGTATTATCATCTCATATATTTTAAATTGCAAGTTCAATTGAATGGAATTCAATCTTATGTAACAAAATATAAAATTATATTTTCGAATATAACAGAATCATACCGAACTGTACGTCGTCATTGTGATTGGACGAAATTTCAGAGCAGTGAAATATAAAGGCTTTTGCGACCTGCGAATATTTCAATCTGTGGATTATACAAATATATTGCATCGAAAAATACACAAAATATATTATATGCTATATTTATTTTACAAGGGAATAACTGTTTCAAAGTAATTGCTACGTACTAACTTCCACAACGCGATTTCGCCCGCATTGACCTTCCACTCAAATTAACTTTTTATACTTATATAGTTTGAATTGTGAAAATAATCCAATTTTAATTTGAAATGAAGTTATAATGTATTGTGTGGAACCTTTGTAGCACGACGAGCAGAGCCCGCCGGCACTGAGCATTGCATCTATACCATCCACTTTCATAAACCGCATCCGCTACACCAATGCTCTGAAAAAAATACCGAAGCTTGTAAAACATTTAATTGCATTATGTTAAAATATGAATATAATGATTTCGGCGGGCCAGTTGGCGTGGTTGGTAATATACCCTATCTATCACGCCGCAGGTTGTGGGTTCGATTCCCACTCAGGACAAACATTTGTGTGCATGAACATGTCTGTTTGTGCTGTGTCTGGTTGTAATTATCTATATATGTATGTATTTACAAAAGAAAAGTAGTATATGTAGTATATCAGTTATCTGGCTTCCATAGTACAAGCTCTGCTTAGTTTGGGGTCAGATGGCCGTGTGTGAGGAATAATGTCCCAGAATATTTATTTATTTTTATTCAGCTCGTAAAAGGCATCTAAACAGTTCTTTGGTGATAAAAATATATAAATCTAAAAGTACCTACAATTTGTAATAATTACTTACCGCTCTACATATATCGTCAGCATACCAACAGACGATTCCCATTTGAGTGAGTGCTGCTCCAAGGAAAAACTTGTCGCTCATTTCCATCCATGGTTCAAGAAACTGGAAAAAAATATATTTATTAAAATATAATAAGTACTTCGTCATTAACTACTAAGGTCATTTGCCCATAAGTTATTTGGCGTGGGTAACATATTACTTATAGGATTTTTAAGTGATATGTATATTATTATCTTATACACTAACACCGGTTCTTTTACCTAGAAATGCATGTAAAATATTTCCGAGGAACGAACGTATCTAACATTTTCCAACGCATTGCCCAAACGCTTTATGTAGACAGCTATTTAGGGTTCTCCTTATCGGAAAATAGACAGATACGAGTGACTGCAGCATAATATTTTCTTAATAAAAAAGCAAAATATTTTATATTACGTTTATTAAAAATATTTTTCATTAACTCTTTTTGAAATTTAGATTAACTGTTTCCAAGAAATTCTGGTAAAAGTTTTGAAGTTTTTCGCGTTTAAACCAAATCTTCGTTAGACCAAGGAGATACAGGAAGAGGGGGAGTGAGGAGTGTCATCTCCTTACCTCCCCCAATTTATAGTTTATTAGATTAGATCAAAAGTGAGGATGGTGGAATTGTTCTGTGTTTCCCCCGTGTGTAGATACCTATATATGCATGCTTTTTCAGAAAGCGTTTACCGACCGTGTAGTTACTGAAAAAATCATTTTTCTTTTTTATCTTTAGCGTATCGGGTGAATTGTAAAATATACTTACGTTTATTTTATTAATTCTAGAGTGCTTTTGGTGGTCGTGTTATGGATTAAAATTATTTGAAATCATGCCAAACATAACACACTCTAATTTGGCAAACATTCAATTGATCGTTACTAACGTCTTCATTAGGTCATTACTATAATGACAAAAAGAACCATGCCTATCGACAGCAGCGAGGGCTTTGAGGATGTTTTCTATATATCATAGTTTGTATTTTATACATTGATTGTAAATATTTGATGACAAAAAGTCATTTAAAAAATTAAAATAATCTACTAATCTAATCTTTATATTGTAATTAAAATAAGTATTTAAATACTTACAACAATAGTAAATACAACGCAGCAGATGTTGACTGAACTCAGTAATACATTAATGAGGTTCACCACTGAAAATGCATCCTCTAAATCGTTGATGTAACTGAAATAATTGAACAATTAACTAAATTCGAATTATTATATTGTTCAATAAATATTCAATTAAACGCTTAAATAACACTACTAATATATATATGATGTAGGTATTTGAATTCGTAATGACATCCTACTACCGTAATAATCCAACTTATCTTATAAATGAGAATTTTTCTGTGGATGCTTGCTTCTCTCAGTCATGTCGTAGTTGACATATACGAGTACATATCAGAAATTAACGAATTTAAAAGAATCTTGACACATACATATTATGCTTTAGATTAAAACATAAGATACCTTTTATCCCGGGAAGTCATAAGATCCCTCTTGAGTGCGGAAGGAATGTTGTTATTGAAATTATAGTAGGTACATCATAATCAGCTTGGATAGTATATCCCTACTGCAGAGGCCCAAGCTTCCTCACTTGGGCCTCTGTAGTCATCTGATAGCAGGAGATATTGTCCACATGTAAGGCCACTCAATGCGGATTGGCAGACTTTACATGTCATTGATTGTTATTTCTCGGGCGTTTGATTTCCTCACAATTTTCAATATTATTTATTTTCTTACTTGATTAATCTTTGGTGTATTTGAACAAGAGATACGATCTCTTTGTAACAGTCATAAGACTGAGCTTCACTTGATTCAGCAACTGTGTTTGAAACGGCTAAGTGACGAATCTTCTCTTGTAAGAGACGTAACAGCATACTAATGTGACTTGCCATTGTCATGAATAGTAAATCTGAACCGAGCATACAGCACACTGATATTATTCCTGGAACATCGTTAAGTATTATTTACCTATATATAAATAGGCAAAGACAAAATGGTTTGGTACCATTTTCTATTCTGTTTGTGAATCGTTTTTTTTTGTTTAGTAGTTATTGATGACATTCAGTATTATCAAAAATTGAGAGGTGTCTTATGGACACCCGACCGGAACGGAGTATTTATTTATATTAATAAAAAAGGGTATTTAAACGTTAAAATTATAAAATATTTTTTCATATCCTCAAAATTGACGGCAAGCTGAATCGATTGAAAAAGTTTTAGTTTCCTAGGTGATCGGGAAGTGCCTCAAAAATCACTGCAAAACTATGTCGGTTTTTGGTGTCGTTTTTCGTTGTTACACATTTTTCAGTCTAGCCCCTCACCCCGCAAACAAATCAAAACGTGCAATAAGGAACTCCGTTCTAATAAAAAAAAAATGGAAAAGCCACAGCGAGGCGTGGCCGGGTTTACTCTAGTAATTATCAAGATTTGCAGCGTGCACGTATAAAATGTATTGGAGTATTTGGCATACATTATCCCTCAAGGGGTAGCCTAAGTACACTTCAGTAAAGCCACTTCTCACCGCAGATATTTGAGATCCGACATGAGATAAGTAAGCGCTATCACATAACACGTATTTCGATAAATGTACATCTTTAAGTGAGCAGTAGCTAAGCGACATAAGTCAGGAATGCGATAAGAAACATTATCTTTCTTATTTGCTCAAGTCATTTTAATTTTTGAGCTATTGGACCTATACCTATTATAAATATACTATTAAATTTTTTCTTCACCTGAACATGTTTCAAAAATGTAAACAATTTCGTGATTAACCGGTTTAGTTTTATCAAAAGGGTAGGACATCTGCCACACGTAACCCAAGCTTGACGGAACACCTCGAGCTTTTCTGTATAAAAGAACTGCTATTGGTGTCAAATTATACAACCAAACTCCAAGAACATTCCAAAATGCGTACACTGAAACAAAAACGAGTGACATAAATTTTGAAGTAGGTATTATATTATAACTACGTTATTATTATTAATTATACTTATGGTGTTACTAACAAAATTGTCTATGCTTCAGTGCTGATAAGCTGTTTTGTTTAATATCAACTCCGTCCTTATTCTTGATCGTCACTGGCCATAGGTCCGCCAATTCGTTCACAAGCTGCCTGAACGTATGCCGCTTATGCCATATTGTTATTAGTTTGCCGAAACCTAAGGAAGGGAAAACATATTATTATTCTTACTAATGAAATTAGGTATTTTATAGATCGAATATCGAGCGTTGTTTACATATTAATTATTATTTTATATTTGTTAATTATTTTGTACGTACTCATAGTGTCGTACCCCGCAATATGTAAATATCCACCGATGAATTCTTCTAAGGATGCAGAATTAATCATCTTTACAGCAATATGTGCTATCTCCCCAGCTAACATTAATACTAAAAGAGTTGATGACACCAAAAATGACAAATAAACCTTAAGTTTTTCTAAGAAATATGACGGTGCTTCATCAATAAAGGAGAGTCCTATTCTACGAATACAAAAATTGCATAATTTTAATGTGTCATGAATTTCTTTTCGAGCAATCAATTTCTTGTCGTTCATATTTTTTTGGACAACGACTCCGCATTGAATTACTTACAACGGATCGTTTATATCCTACAAATATTACTTACTCAAATCCTTTTATACGAAATAGTTTCAAAGTAAAAAGATTCGTACAAGAAAATTATAAGTTACATGATAAATTATATACTCGATACCAATTTATTATAATGATTTGTAAGAACTTTTTTTTTGTAACTATCACCAAACTTTAGGTTTCCTACTCATTCTAATCGTATACATAATTAAAAAACAATCTTTTAAATCTAATTATCTACCTACTTATTGTCCCAACTTTATTCTAGCTATAATCAAACTTGAGTAAACATATTTCTCCAAACTACCTATATTTGAAATTTAAATATTCATACACCTTTAACCACATAGGTACGGCTACCTACCTACCTACATCTTTATTAATATTAGGTATATTAGTCAATTGAATGTGGTAATATTTAATAATGGAGGTAAAAGATTAGATAGTTAATACAGGGTGATTTTTTAGTCACGGGCCATACTTGCAGGGGTTGAAGTACTCGTCAATATGAACAACTTTTATTATGAGATCAACTTTGTATGGACAGCTGATATTTTTTGTGATCTCAGAGTTAGTCCCATGATAAAAGTTGTTCATACTGTACATCCACTCCTGCAAGTATGGCCAGTGACTAAAAAATCACCCAATAGAGGTAGGTGTAAGTTTTAGAAAATGTACTTGAGAACCAGTTCCCTTCTAGGCTTACTGCATGCTTACCAACTTCTTAATGGTATTTAAGGCATTGCCACTTTATTTTTACTTTCGACTGCTAACATTCACGTTCAAGTACATAAATATATCAACAAATATTTGATACTAAATGTAGGTATTCAATAAAAATATAACATTGAAGAGAACAACTATAATTCGTTTATTTGAAATCAGTTAGTATGTTCTAATATACAATCATTCATACAATAATTTTATTCCTGTCGATACGATGAATAAATTAGAGTGAAGTAAGAATATGAAGTCGTCAGGATCTGAAAAAAAAAAAAAAAATTTCATTTAAAATAAAATTCAAATCCAGTTTAAGCCGTCGGATTTATGAAAGTTGAAGCCACTGAAGTTACAAGAATTCAGTAGTCAGGCCATAAAACCATACATATACCTAATAATGGTTGAATGCCTCATATAGAGCGATTAAATGTCTCGGCTTCGGACATTGGTGGTCATCGGTTCGATACCTAGATCAGGTAAAATTATTATCAGTAGTTCGGGATTTTGTTTATATTTCGGTTTGTTTTTTATTATCATGGATAGGCTTGTATATATCTCGATTGCACTATGGTAAGTGAAGATGTGCAATATGCGATAATGCTCACTATGTGTGTATACGGCACTCAGCACTGATACCTTCTGCCTACCTAGTCTGGGTATATATTCTTATTGTTCTAAGGTACTATTGAACCACTACAGTTTTACTTTTATTTTTGATGTGCCTAACTCACCGAGCTATACGTAGTCATTGTTATCGGGCGAAATTTCAGCGCAGTGAAATACAAAGGTCTTTGCGATCTGGAAATAAAAGTTTTAACTAAACGAGTAATCACTTAGTTGAAATGTGAAATTCATTTGTGTTTTATTTATGAATGTTTATATATTATTTATCTTATTTCATTTAATATTTTACACAAATTTAAGCAAAATCCAATTTATCTTAATCTAAATGAGCATATATATCCCATAGTAAAAATGTTACTTAAATATAGTACAGCTATGAACTATAACGATTTGTTTATTTTATATTTGTGTAAAATATAAGCCTAATGGCATCAAAGGTACGTGAATGCTCGTATACACAAATTAAGGAATGAAGTACCTTTGAAGCACAACGAGCAGGGCCCGCCGGCACTCAGTGTTACTTTTAAACCATCCGCTTTCATACACGGCGTCCGCTACACCGATGCTCTACGAAAAAAACAAATTATAACCTTGTAAAAATAACGTGGAATTCACCTTAATACTGGAAGTATGAAACATATACAGCCAGTATGATATATATAGCCAGTTCCAAAATACAAGAGGTACAAAACATTTTTATTTTGATGCGAATTATAGCCTAGACTTTATAATAAGGACTGACCGCTTGATAAATATCATCAGCATACCAGCAGACTATGCCCATTTGAGTGAGAGCTGCTCCAAGGAAAAACTTGTTGCTCATTTCCATCCATGGTTCAAGAAACTACAAAAAATCGAATAAATAAATATAATCTGAGTGTGTATTATATAATCAAGGTCAATAAAGTAAGAAAAATGTTTAAATTAAATTATCATTGTTGTACTAAAACGTCTTAAAAAATGTAGTATGGGTGTATTTTAAAGGATAGGTTAGGACTTTAACCCCATAAACCCATAAAACCTTTTAAGCCCATAAACGCTGCTCTCAAGTAGGTCCATAGCTGGCTCTAGCCCTTGATCAGGGTAGAGCATAAGATTGTTTATTGCGCTCTTTGTTGATCCTTTCACATCACATAATTTGTAATTCAGTTTAATATAAACAAATAATTATTAATTTCCATTTTTTTTTTAATCAAATTTTCAATCAATTATCGATAAAATGTTGATGCTGGCAACGTTTTATTTTTCGTATTTGGCATTTTGGCGCCCCTTGCTAACTGGTGCCTCAAGTCGAGCGACCGCTCCTCCTGCTCTAACCCAGGTCCGGAACTGAGTAGCAAGTACTTAGTTATGTTAGCGACAGATTGACAAAATAGCCTATGGAGTGACTCAAACAACCCACTTATTTGACTGGAGGGAAAGAAGGACCATTAATATTGAAGATGGAAATATAAAAAATATTATTTATAAAAAATACTTATACTGCCTAAGTAGTTTTCTTGAAAGTCTCGTATTTAACCTAGAAATCTGAGCTAACAGAAATCCATTTCATTACTAACAGCATACTTAGCTCAGATATTTTTGTTTTTTGTATGAACTATATCTGAATTCAGTATATTACGTTAGATACTTGCATATTGCAGAAAACTACTTACTACAATAGTGAATACAACAAAGCAGATGTTGACTGAACTCAGCAGAACATTGATGAGATTCACCACCGAAAATGCATCCTCCAAATCGTTGATGTAACTGAAACATACGTATTTGATATATTTCTTGTAACCAGTGAATATAAAATAAACAAAAGAATATGTCTTACTTGATTGATCTCTGATGTATTTTAACAACAGAGATAATTTCCTGATAACAATCATAAGACTGAGTCTCCAAAGATTTAGCATCTGCGACTGAAATGGCCAAGTGACGTATTTTTTCTTGTAAGAGACGCAACAGCATGCTAATGTGACTTGCCATTGTCATGAATAGTAAATCTGAGCCGAGCATACAGTATACTGATATTATCCCTAAAACAAGAACAACTGTATATTAACTGCTGTTTACTAGCACGATATAAATAGTACAGAATTTTGTTAAGTACGTATTTTTTTATTGAAATATTTCTAAAATTAAAGGAAAAAAAGCCGGTCAAGCGCGAGTCGAACTCGCGCACCGAGTGTTCCGTACAACCTTGTAGGTATGTAAATAGTTCGTTCATCACGGGAATCATAACAAAACGATAAACTAGATTGAGAGACAAACTATTGTCCCCATACATTTAAAAAATTAAGAATAAATTTTGTGTTTTCGGATGTATTCCTTTACTTGTGCTCTAAGACAATGCTTCTTGCCAAGTTTCATGAGTCTAGGTCAACGAGAAGTACCCTATAGGTTTTGATTCCCTTGCGAGTAGTTGAGTCTCAAAATATGCGGCATAAACAGCCGTATCTTTTGATTGCGTTGACTTAGAAATTCGATTTTTTCACATCTCCAAGAAATTGCAGATCTGAGTATTTTATATTAATTTCAACATGATACCTCCACGCGTTTCTGAGAAAAAGGTCTTGACAGACAGACAGACGGACAACGAAGTGATTCTATAAGGGCTCCTTTTTTCCTTTTGAGGTACGGAACCCTAAAAAATACAAAATTCACCTGCGTAAGTTTCAAAAACATAAGCAATCTCATGATAAATTGGCTGGGTTTTATCGAAAGGGTAAGACATCTGCCAAACATATCCTAAACTTGACTGTAAACCTCGAGATCTCCTGTACAGTAGTATTACAATTGGTGTCAAATTGTACAACCATACTCCAAGCACATTCAAAAAGGTGTATACTGCAAAAGAAATATTGATTTAAAGTGATTTTTAATTAATTACGTAATCGGAATCAAAGAATGCCAAAGCTAAGGATATAAATACACATCTGTCTGCGCTTTAAAGCTGACAGGCTGTTGCGCTTAATAACATCTTCCTCTTTGTTTATGTTTGAAAGAGGCCAAATGTCCGCTAACTCTTTCACAAGCTGCCTGAATATATGTCGCTTATAACGAATTGTCACGAGTTTACCCAAACCTGAAATGGAGGTAAATAAATAAATAAAGAAGGATATAGGTATAATAAGTTATTCTTGATACAACAAAATAAATTGATATTCTAACTTATTTGACCCAGAATGTGTCAATTATCATAAAATAATAATTTATGATTGTTGTGGCATTATTATTTTATAATCAAATCACATCACAATAAGACTGTTCTAAAATACTTGAATACTTACTCATGATTCCATATCCTGTAACATGTAAGTTGCAACCAATAAACTCTTCTATGGATGCAGAACTGATCATCTTCACAATATGTGCTATTTCTCCACATAACATTAACACTAAAAGTATAGACGACACGAGGAACGATAAATATATCTTTAGTTTATCGAAAATATTTCTCGGTTCTTCATCAAGGAATGAGAGGCCTATTCTACGAATGCAGAAATTGCACAATTTTAACGTTTCGTGAATTTCTTTTTGAGCAATCGTTAAATCGTCTTCAATCATCATGTAATTTTGTATCAGATATATGTATTAACCACTGTAGATGGTCAATAGGGAAAGGGTTGGTATTTTATATTTTTATCAATACAAATAAAGTTTTACTTCTTACTCACAATTCACGAAATTATACGACGAAGTTTCCAAGTAAAAAGATATGTTGGAGTAAATAATAGGTTAAGAATTTGAATTACTTCCACTATAATATACTTACCGTAATTGGTGGAAACTACTTGTATTTCTTATTTTGGACTAATAAGAAGGAATAGTTATAACGCTTTTATAAGTATGATTCACTTATTTATTAATTTCTATTAAGGACCTTTATTACCCTTGGTATTTTATTAAATTCCTACTAGCTAATACCTTTTTTGTCAGGTAATAAACTTTCAGTTAAGTTACCATCTCCTATACATTGAAATACAGTGAACACTACGCTTCTATGTTTATTATCTATATAAAACAATAATGTTTGTTTGTGTGTTTGATTGTTTGTTTGCGCTCTTTAACGAGCTTTTCCTTTCTATACAAGTCATCCGATTGCGATGAAACTGGTGAGTTTTTGTGCAAACGCCCGCGATGCTATCTGCCAAAAAAAAAAGAAAAAAGAGACCACAAGCAACACACCCTGGGGATTAACTAGCCTAAATGCGTTTTTTTTTTGTGTGTGTGTGTCTGTGACTGAACAGATTTGACACACAGATATAATATGTTCTGGATAAACACATAGAATACTTTTTATTCCGGAAAATTATAAGATCCCTCGGGAACGTGGGTAAAACCGCGAGGCGGGAGCTAGTTTTATATAATATACCTAGTCAGACATTCATTAAACCAATTACCATTTCCAGTGTTACAGTCTGTTTGATTTCAGACTTAATTATTCCAATTTCACCACAAACGATGTCAACTGCAATCATTGAATCCATCACGTGAGATTCCACGACCAGGCTTGATTGAGCTACGCAGTTCATATAGCTGCGGTACAACTATATGCGATGATAAAGATCATAGTGGAATGGTGCGATGATAGGACGTAATTTCAACGTGGTTCTTGAACAATGCAATTAGTGTGAATCGTGATGTTTTTGATGAAAGTAATTCTGTCGATAAATATTTTTTTAGAAATTGTTTACTTCAAGCATATTTTAGCAATCCGAATTTATATTTTTAAGGGACCTATAACAAAAAGTCTTAAAGTTAAATCACAACTTCAACACAAATTATAAAATACTTAGACAAGAAGCTATCTTATTGATCAAAATGTCAATATAATCATGTTAGAGTCTTCAAACTTAACTTAACATAACATAATATAATATAACATAAGGAGTTTTTTAAGAGTTAGAGCAATAGTGGGACCGTAGGCAAGTAGTGGTAATGAAAGCCAGAACTTGTAAACTGCATTTGAAGTCCAACATACATTATTAGCAGCAACTTGCAACACCTGCCCGGTGGGGGAACTTTGCGCTGAAATTGCATTTCCTATTACTCTCTGCATATAACTTTGGAATATATTTGGTTGTGTTTAGTTGTGTGGTTATCTGCGGTACGTAAATTTGGTACGTGCTTCATTAGTTACACATGTTCACTTAGTCTAAACATAGGATAAGGTAGGTACAAAATGAAACAACATAATTATACGTACTTAACTATGTGATTTGAAAAAAAAACTATAAATAATTTAGTAGCATAGCGTTTACGTACGTAGTTACAAAATGAGTAGCAATTATCATGAAAGGTACTGAACTATACCTTATTCGTATAAAAACGAACACTCATTGCTATACAATGTCAACAAACTATCGTCTCAAATCCTCCTGAAGTTGGGGCACGGCCGGCCTCACCTGTCCCAAGGATTATTCTGGTGTCGCATTTAGCCGGCTTTGCGGGATTAGGGCCCGGTGCAGGGTCTCGCGAAAGTAAGCAACCGGCAGCCCGTTCATCCACTGACAGATCTTAACTTTGTTTTACTTTTCAAGTCATGCGTCGAATTTGGTAACCGTTAGCCTGTTAAACTTTATAGACTTAAAGAATGGAGAAGCATTTTTTTGTATCAAATGTAAGGTTATTGCGAATTAACATTTTAAAATCCAACAATTTAGATATAAAGTATATTTTTAAATGATCTAAAATAAATCTTGTTTTTATTTTTTTTTGGTTTAAAGAATAATTTTTATTTACAATTAAAGTAAAAAATACAAACTATGATATATAGAAAACATCCTCAAAGCCCTAAAGTATGATGTTGTATGTATGATCTTAAGTAAGATTTTAAGTTTTTTAAGTTAAGATTTATTATCTTAAGTAAGTTTATGCATTCAATTATTTACGGCGCTTCCGGAAAAAAAAATGTTATTAAATGTTAACTCCTAAAATTAAAACAAAACTTTTCTTGAGTTCATTTTTATTATGTAGTTCTAGTAAAGCTTGCAGAAAAGTAGGAAAAATGTAAGGGGCTCCCTGCGGATTATCTCTTTGCGCAGCAACGTGGAGTGAAGGAAACCCTTCGAACACCTCGGAAGCAGGTACCTAAGTAATACTTTTTTAGGAGAAAAATATTTTTATTTTTATATGATGCTATGATGCATTATAGTTCCTAAAACTTAGTTTTTCTTTGAAACGACAAAATTATTGTACTTATCAAAGACTTATTTTGTACTAGTTACCAGAACGTAACGCATAAACTGAGTTATTCCACGATATTTTAAATTGAATGCAAACAACAACAAGAATTTCAAACAACATCAATTTATTGAAAATGAAAATGAAAATGAAAATGAAAATGAAAATGAAAATTAATTTATTTGTGACAATTATGCGTCATATATGGTAGTAAAAATATTATAACAGAGTATCAGCATAAATATACCGCTAAGAACGGTGTACAAATATTTAAAGATTACATTAAAAATATATTAAAATTTACTATTATGTCAAACATGATAAATTAGAGATAAAAACAATAACAAATAATTTTAGAAATAATTACATTTTTTGAATGCTAAATGTCGCGTAAAAAATCATTCATAGAATAAAACAAATTGTTCAACAGCCATTTGTCAATAACATGTTTAAATTTATTGATGGGGAGATCCTTAAAACCATTTGGAACTTTATTATATATTGTTATTGCCATACAATAGGCATTATTTTTATAAAGTTGTAATCTACAATTTGGAATTCTTAATTTGAATTTATGTCGTGATTCTGAAGATTTTGCATATTTTTCAAATAGATTTGGATACATTTTTATAAAAAGACATATTTCCTTAATATATAAACAAGGGAGTGGCAGTATTTTCAGTCTCTTAAACAATGGCTTACATGAATCTCTGTATTTAACATCACATAATGTCCTAATGCATGTTTTTTGGGCTCTGAAAGCCTTATTGAAATCAACAGAGTTACCCCATAGCAGTAAGCCATATCGCAGGGCCGACCCAACGTATCCGTGGTAGGCAGCGACGGACGCATCAAGCGATACGGTCTGTCTTATGTGTCTTAATGCATATACGAATTTATAGATTCTTTCACAAACACTTTCCACGTGTAGTTTCCAATTACAGTATTTGTCCAAAGTGAACCCTAAAAATTTAGTTTCATCAACTTCTTCTACTTTAGTATTTTTATAAATAACATTTAGTTTTAAGGGTTTTGATTTATAAGTATTAAATTGCATTAAATTTGTTTTTGTAAGATTTGGTTTTAAATTATTCGATTGTAACCAGTTAATTAAATTTTCTAACGTATTATTGATGTCATTTTCAATCAGATTTGGAGACTTGTTTTGTATAACTACAGTTGTATCGTCTGCAAACAAAATGCAGCGGTGATTAGTGATTTGCGTGAGATCATTTATATACATTAGAAATAAAAACGGTCCTAGAATGGTTCCTTGGGGAACTCCTGTACCGTTTACTCTATATTTTGATCGGGAAATCGTTTTCAATTTTGTTTTTTCGTGAATGTTAATAACCTCTGTACATTGTTGTCTATTTTCTAAATACGATTTAAGCCATTTTAACGCATTACCACGTATGCCATACTGTTCCAATTTTTTCAGCAATATTTTATGTGAAACAAAATCGAAAGCCTTGCTCATGTCCATAAAGAGAACAGCAGTAGGGATTTTATCATTAATATTTTCAATTATCTGTTTGGTGAGAGAAAAACATGCAAGGGTGGTGGAACTATTTTTCCTAAATCCGAATTGTTCCGGTTTGATTATGTTAAATTTATCAACGAACTTATTTAGTCTCAGAGACATTACTTTTTCAAAAATTTTGGATAAAATAGGAATAAGTGTTATTGGTCTATAATTGTTACTGTCTGTTTTATCTCCTTTTTTAAATAAAGGTTTTACTACAGATAACTTTAATCGATCTGGATACTTTCCTTGTTCAAATGATAAATTGATAATAAATTTTATGGGACTTGCTATATACGGAATACACATTTTTAACAGTCTCGTAGAAATATTATCATAACCAACCGAGTTGGTATTATTCAGGGACAATATTATTTTGGATACTTCGCTTTCGTCTGTTGGCAATAGAAAAATTGTATTATTATTGGTTTTGATATTTTTATTACAATAATCCCTTTGTGTAGGGATTGAGTTAGCTATGCCAATGAAGTAGTTATTAAAATATTCACAAATGTCTTGGGGTTCAGTTAATGATTTATTATCAATATTACTTTTAATTAATTCAATATAATTACTTTTTAAAAAATTATTATTAACACTTTGTTTTATTATATTCCAAACAGTTTTGCATTTATTATTAGATTTTTTATTTTTTTATTATTATAAATTTTATGTGAACTGTGTACACATTTCTTAAGGATTCTTGAATAATTTCGATATTTATGTAACAATTGTATTTTTTGATTATTTTTGTTATTATGTATTCTTTTATATTCAAAGTATAGTGATCTTTTAATTTTGCTACATTTTTTAATTCCATTACTTAACCATTTAGAACCTGATTTACCGTTTTTTATCCTCACTCTGACGGCGGGAAAACATAGTTTGTGAAAAAGACATAATAAGTCATGGAAGCAGTTGAATGCTTCATTACAATCACTTCTTTCATAAACTTCGGAAAATGACAATGCTGCAATACATTCCAAGTATTTGGTTATATTTTCTTTGTGATAATCATTATGTACCTCAAACCAGAATGGAATAGATTTATGTTTAATTTTTATAGGGAATGTTAAAACTTGCGCAGTTTCATGATCAGATAAACCAAGAGGATATGTTTGCCCATGAGCTTCGTTTATATTGGATGCAATTTGATCAATGCATGAATTTTGTCTTGTAGGGACGTTAATGTGCATTTTGAATCTATAAGAATTTAGTAAATCCTGAAGCTCCTGTGAATAATTATTATCTTTTAAGGTATTTATATTCCAGTCTCCACATAAAACCACCTTTTTATTGCCTTTTATTTTAGTTATGTGACGCAATAGTAAATTGAGGCTATCAAAAAATATCTGGATATTGGATGTTGGTGTTCGATATATACATATTATTATAAGATTTAGGTCAGTTAATCGAGTCCCACAACATTCAAAATCATGCATTTTAGATATTTCGCTACAAAAAGGAACATCCTGATATTTCGTATCAGATTCAAGCAGTATACATGTGCCCCCTCTTTTTTTACCCCTTCTAGAATACGATGAAACCAGTTTGTAATTTTCCATTTTAAGATTAGATTCGAAACCTTTTGGAATGAAAGTCTCGCATAAACATATAGCATTCATTTTGTTATTGTTTTCTTTGAAGTTATCAAGTACTATTTCTAAATTATAACTCTTATTTATTACTCCACAAATATTTTGATGCATAATATTGAAATAATTAGTTTTGGGCACGAAAAAGTTTTTCTGAATTTGTTGTAATATTCTTAGCTGTCGTAAAATAATAAGGTATAGTTCCTTTTTTTATAGTATTTGTAGATGTGAGTTTATCATTTGTTATTATTTGATTTTGTTTTAATTTTTGAGATTGTTTTTCAAAAAAGTAGGGAATAGTTCCTCTTTTAAGATTTGGCTTTTTGTTAGGGTTAGAAGAATTACCATGTAATTTATGAATCTTTTTAAAATCCAAAAACTCTCGTTTATAGTCTAAGCTATCTATTGCAATGTTAATTTTATTGGATAACCACGATTGATCACTTGTTTTAGTTTTAATGTTAAATCTATCAACTGGTATGAATGTGCAATTATCAAAGTTTTTAATTAAAAGTTTGACATTCGTATTTAAGATTTTTAGATTAAGGTATGGGTTCTGGGTTACTTCTAGGACAAACACAGGGCAACCCCTTAACATTGCAAGTGCTATACTTAGTTCTGACAATATTTTAAAGGGATTTGGATCGTTAGCACCTACCGCTATGACAACTCTGTCGTTTCCGGAAATTATATTTTTTAGTGTATGACAATAATTTAGAGTATTGCAGCTATATGCACCGGGATAATTAAAAGATGATACTTTGTATTGGTCATTCCATTTGTTTTGGCGTGTTTCCCATAATATCAAGGATAATCCTGTTATTTGTTGGTCTCCTAGAACATGTATAGTCCAATTTTTTGGTTTATTCAATGCATAAATCATCAATGCAATATGTGGCTGTGATATAAAATAAACGTAATAATTAATGCATTATGCGTTCTTTTCTTGCAGAGAAAAATGAACAAAAAAAGAAACAAATGCAAAATGCAGCATGCAAAACATTATGATATTAGGTACTACAATTGGTGTATCTTACAAATGAATAAACAATTTATATTCGAATGAATTTAATGTAGGATCTGCAAAAAATTCAACATAGATTTGTGTGTTCGTCGCCACTTGTTTAGGCTTAAATTCGAACTGGGTAGTTTATTAAAACCAAAATAATTTATTGAAATTTTGCGGACAATCGTCCCCTGCTCGACCCATTCGCGAGCCAAGGTGTAACAAAATAGAAATATACATTTTAATCTATTCTACTGATTTTTTTAACATAAAATACGGTCCCTGCATGCGGAAAACAATAGCTTTGGCTTCGGTAGACATATGAGAATGGACAAAAATATGTACACGAAATGGGACCGTTGAAATTCAAAAGCAATCCATTACGTGGGGCAAAAGCAAATCCAACCAAACGACGTGCAATAAATCCAACAATGATGACAGATCTCGCGGGCCAACACTCCTGCTCTCTGCCTTTTAACACTTTATACATATGAAATTGCAATATTCAACGTGATTTACAACAAGGCTATAAGTTAAGCTTTAACTTATGTATATTATATGCTCTGCTCTGACGACAGCTTTGCGCAACATGCATGCTCTCTACGGACATGATAATATTAGCCATTTCGTTTTGACTTATTTCCAAAAGCACGTGATCGTTTGTGCATATTTTCAAGTAAAAATATTTTTATTTCGAATAATTCTAATACACATCCGCTCAGTTTTTATTAAAATTAAACATTTATAAAAGCGTTTAACTACTTACACACAATAACATAAAAAGTCCCGCCGAAAGTCCCCTAAAGTCGTAGTGGCAGCTGTAACCAGACACTAATGGCGAGCGCACTACTATACCCCTTATACATGTACATGTATATCTCACTTAATTAAGGCACTTTCAAAGGGCAGTGGCACACGTACGTGACGTCAAGTATCCGACATACTGTGAACCCAATACGCTTGAGTGCACTAACAAAGCAGGCACATTGACCTATCTAACCTCGATATGACTTACCACGGATTTTTTTTTTAGACAGTTGCGTTCTGAAAAGACCTTATTTATTACGTAGGATTGCTACACATTCATTGAGATTAGACTACGCTAGGGCTTTCACTGACCGTTTCAGGCGCCACCGGTTCACGAAATATCTAAAAAGAGCTCTAGAATTTTAAAGTTTTTTCTACGAGTACAAAAATATCTAGTAGTCTGGTATTTAACCTTTTATCTAGTGAAAACATAAATTTAATGAAAAATCAAAGATACCACATTTTTTAATGGTTTTCTTATTATAGACGTATTTCTCACATGCTTAAATTTTTGGAACATTTAGTAAATTACTACTTATTATTTATTAATTGAACTAGTGAATTCATCAACAATATAGGTCTTGTACTTGTAAACGTGTACTTGTAAACGTAAAATAGTTGGTATTTTTATACCAATTATTATACATAAAATGCGGTATTAGAACGTGCGCTCGCCTTTTTCAGTAGGGTTTGAGTCCAGTCTTTGTCGACTGTGGTTGCAGTTTGTATAATGTTGTATTTGTACAGTTGATGACGAAGCACTGTGTGAGACCTTTTATTACGTTTGTCAGAATTCAATTGGTGTGTATAATTAATTAATTCAAACAACATGTAATCGCTTACAGGTACTCAAGTTACATTAATTATTTAATATATGTACGTCGTTAATGATCACGTATTAATAAATTAGTACGTAATATCATTAAATTTATTATTGCAACATATTTTAACAGACTGTGAATCAAATTCAGTTCAGAAATTAATTAACATAGGGATCATTTTTCGTTATGGCTATGACAATATCTTAATAATGCTAACAACGTTGTAATTTAACCTTCAAAGAAAAATATACCAAAAAGAAAATAAACGTCGCCTCATATTTCTCAATTTTTATCATCATCAATTTTACCTTAAATTGGGAACCCTGGTTACAGCTACGGCGTAGCTCATTCGTAGCCCCTGGCGGCGTTTCCCGTAGGTACTTGAGCATCCTAATAAAGCCTACGTAAAACCCTCCAGTCGAGGAGTTAATTTACTCCAGTGATAATATTTACCTTTCACAACCAGATGCGTTTTTCGTGTTTAATTATTATGTTAGAGTGTTTGCTACGGGGTCTACGAATCGCTACGTCGTAGCTGGTTGTTGATTCCGGTTTATTAAACTTCGTACCAGGGATACAGTTGTGTTTCAATTAAGTATATTTTAAACTACTGTTTCTTCTTTTTATATATCTACTTCCACCCCATGGTTCCACCCGTAATTCCTAAAATTTTGAAAAACTCTTCCTTATTGGATAACTACTACGTGAACCTGTGTGTTTCTAGGCTCTGCAGTTTGAGTTATGCGTTGGTATGTCAGTCAATCAGCCGGTCAGTCTTCAATTATATAACAGACAAGCTTCCTTCAACCAAACAAACAAACTCTTCAGCTTTATAACATTAGTAGGTAGGTCTAGAAAATCACATTCAAAATAATTTGTTAAAACCAAATATCAAAAACAGTAATTTCTACAACTCTGCTAATTATTATTATATTAAAATTACTATATTTTTAAACTGATAAGAATGTTTCTTTACAAAACAATATTCATGCAGCTGGGTATAAAATGCTTCAGTTTTGCTTTGATTTCATAATTAATTAATTATTTTTTGTGCGTTAATTTTTATTTTTCCCTTTATTACTTACAGAGTCAGAAAGCCTTTGATGCGGTAATATTGAGCTGACAAAGGCAATATTACTTTAGGCTAAACACATAATATACTATACAAGGTGGGCCCCGTCCGATGTGTCACGTTAAGTAAACACGTGTTGGCGGCTGAGCACGTGTCACGTGTGAACCTTGAAGCTAACACGGTAAATAAACCAGACTTGTAAATATTCATAAAGGTTCTTTTCAAGGCCGTAGTATGATATTTTCCATCATGTATATATTAAAATATTAGTTTTCAGCCCACAGGTTTACCCGCGTTTGCAGGGTAAAAAGTACCTAAGTCTTTCTGCGTCTTGTCAGCTATCTCCGTGCAAAAAAATAAACTCACTGTCGCATTTATAATATTAAGGATTAAGGAAGTAAAAATGGGATAGGATAAAATAGGAAGTAAGATAGGATGGTCCTATAAAGATAACTTAACATTTAAAATATTTGTTTACGCCCCGGGATTCACTCCCATTTCACGTATTTCGGGATAAAAGTGTCCTAAGTTTTATTCCTATGTCCACAATCTATTTGTGTAGAAAATTTCTAAAGTTCTTAACTGGATTTCAATTTTTTTTGATAATATGATGATATTCTGGGACATTATTTCCTTACACACGGCCATCTGACCCCAAACTAAATAGAGCATGTGCTATGGAAGCCAGATAACTTATAAGTGAACTACATATTTTACTTCAATTATGCTACTTTTATTTTGTAAATATATACTTATATAGATAATTATGCCCAGACTCAGGACAAACAGACATGTACATGCACACAAATGTTTTTTGTCCTGTGTGGGAATCGAACCCACGACTTCAGCCAAATCAAACAATAAAAAAGCACAATTCAATGATGAGCCTAACTATGCTCGAAGTCCTACAATCATGCTGAAGAACGAATATACATATGTAAGTAATATAAGGTACAACAGAAATAGTGTCTTCATATATAAATCAATGAGTAATTATCTTCTATATAAGTATATATTCTGGGTAGACATTTCGAGATGGCATACGGACATCGTCTTACCGTTATCCACCCGTTGTAGAAAAAGAAGTAGTATACATATCAGTTATATGGTTTCCAAACTACAAGCTCTGCTTAGTTTGAGATCAGATGGTCGGTCGTCGTGAGTATAAAATGGCCCAGAGTATTTATTTAGTTAGTACCATACTAAATAAATACTCTGGGGCTAACCATTGTACCATAATTGTAAATTATAATAATCAAAACAATGTTGCTATATTTTGATCAGATTGATAGGTACATTTTCATCGAAAAAAAAACCTTACACAAATAACTAAAGATACTCCTTGACATCAAAATTCTCCTTGACAATGCATATTTTCTTGTAGAATTACATTTATCGTACACAATCATTACACGTACCCTTCACGTACCTTTTATTCAATGCTGCGTTTTGTTTTGTATTTGCAGCATTGAAATAAGTATAAGTATAAATATATTTTCAAAACAAATTATGTTAGTAATAAAGTATTTTGATTTGAGTAAGTCCTTGTAAATAATTTTAATAATCATGAAATAAATAACAAATATCTTTAAAATCAAAATATAATCTAAATTCCTTGCGGAATAGTTTCGGGCTTAACAATGGAAGGGAAGAGCTCTTCTACCACATCACAATGTGGCCCAAATCACACACGTGCCATATCTAAGGAAAAACAGGCACTCGATTGTTCTCCCTTGGGCCGCCCGCAAGATTTTCACAGCTTTATATGGATACAGCCCTCCCCGAGACGCAGCTTTCATTTGAATGGGTCGCCAGATTATAATAACTTGTGCGGGTGCGGACAGGAGACTGTGACGTCATTGAGCCAGGGAAATAACTTTCACTCGTAACCTATATAAAAGTGGTTGGCCTCTTTCTATTTTCAATTACACTACAAATGTGTATGTAACTTCCATCTTTAAATTTTTCATTGAATAAAAGGTACGTGAAGGGTACGTGTAATTATTGTGTAAGATAAATGTAACTCTACGAGAAAATATGTATTGTCAAGGAGAACGGGCTTTATTGATACCTTACGTTTGTAAAATTAGTTATTTCTCAAAGATTTTTTTTTTGATAAAAATGTATCAATCATGATCCAAATAAAGCACCTTCAGGCAATTTAACTGAGCAAACGGGTCCCTGCGGTGCTGAGGTGTCTTGTTTTGATTATTATAATTTACAATGATCTATTGCAATGGTACAAAATTTTGTCATATCGTAAGTTTCATCTTCGCCATAAACAAAACCTCATAACGCTACCATAGTAGACTAATAAAAAAGCTTGTAAAAAGGTAAGCACAAACATTATAATAATTATTATTGTTCCTACCTTACTAAACAAATACTCTGGGCCATTTTACACTCACGACGACCGACCATCTGATCTCAAACTAAGCAGAGCTTGTAGTTTGGAAACCATATAACTGACATGTATACTACTTCTTTTTACACAAACTCTAGAAAGAGCTGGCCTCAAATTTAGCTGGAACACAACGGTAGATGCTGGGTGACAAATTTTCAATGTGATGGGTGGTAACCAGCCCAGAGTGCTGCCACCGTGCTACATCATGATTTTTTTCACCGAAGGCTCAAGCTCATTGTAAACTGCACACTAAGCTATCTTCGCCTTATGCTTCGTTAAATTGTAATGGGTTTAAAATTTGTAAAACTTTGGCTACATCAATTATATTTAATATAACTTCCAGTCCGCTGGAGATATGTCAACATTTGAATTAACTTGGCTGAAAAAACCTCGAAATCAAGGAGAATCGACGTCTAAGGCGACGCCTTGAAGATTTTGGTTGCAAGGATTCCGATTTTTCTCAACAATGACTGAAGCGAACGAACTGAAATTTATTGTAAGAATTCATCATATCTTTGACTTTATTTTGTACGTTGCATAACACGATTGGTTAACTTTTATAACACAACATAATTCATCAAAAAGACCTCTTTAAAATAAGAGATTCCAATTTTACCGGCATTGAGGATCGATTTGAGGTTCCAAAATTTCTACATATATTAATTGAAACTGATACTATAAATTGTACTTAGGTTTTATGAAATATCTTTGTAGTTTTAAAATTAAACAATAAAAACCATTTTGTCGCATACGCCGGTTCCGTTTACGCGGGTTTTCTATGAGAGGTCGCTATAGTAGGGAGCGGGACGCAGCACGTTAAATTTCAATTTTTTAAGCTTAACGCGGCCTCACCTTAACTGAAACCCCTAAAAGAAGAGTTTATTCCAGACGGAAAATAGCTGATGAAAATGCAAATCAAGCAAGTGTGATTTGATCCACGACACGGCAATTTATTGAGATATTTCTAGAAGGTTCCGCGTTGATAGGTAATTTATCAAATATTCTCGGGGAATGGAATGCAAAATAATTCTGGTTTGATCGCCAGCCGTCATAATGATTATACAAGCATTGATGATTATTTTATGTGATGTTCGTTATACTTAAAAGCTACAGCGAGAAAAAAATTAACAGGCCCCCCCTGTTAATTTTTCTACATGACAAAAAGTTTGGGATCATCTGGTATTCTTAACAAGTGCCTTTATATATTTTTTTGTAAAGGACGAACCCAGGAGTGGAGTAATCTGCCATTTTTCTACATGGTTCCGAGTAAATATAAAATTAAGAATGAATTTGACCGTTTTGGGAACTACGCATACACCTCGCGTCTACTTATTAAATGACCAAATATTATCACATTACATTATAATCCTTTCGAACCTATTATTTAAAAATAAAATAAAATTCCCGCCATCACTATGACGTAATAACAAAAAAAGGCGTGACAGCAAATAGCTCAGGTACAAATTGTATCTTGACTTCGATAAGATTAGGATTAAAAATATTCCAAAGCCATAAGCCTTTTATAGTGGACGAAAACCGATTCAATCGAATAAAAAATATGGTACATGACTCGCCACTACACCATACAAATAGCCATTTTTTTTTCTTTAGGGATGTCTTTGTTTACCATTCCATTTTCCGCAGTTCTTCTCACTCCATGATTACATGTCGTTACGGACTCACTCACTCACACTTTTTCTAGGTTTTCCCCATGTGTATAAGTACATCGTACCTATTTGGAATTGTGCTTATACAAAAAACATACAACAAAAACAAATGCGACCACAACCTTTATGAAACCATGTAAATACACGACTGTGGAAACCCCTAATAAAACATAATGTAAATAGAGAATGGTAGGGGTCAGGAATAGGGTCATAAAATACAGTAAGTATTATTTAATCTTATTTCAGTTAATTATATCAGCTTAGTATTTTTATGATTGCTAGGTTAAGATGACTCCACTTGAGGTTAAATTAAATCCCTCGTTAAGTTTTCTCGAGTGAACAGATTACCTAACAACATGATGCAAAGAAGTCTTAATACATAAAATTACGGTTTCAGACGGTTTCAAAAAGACCAATCTAAAAAGTTCAAACGCGGTAATTCTACTGATCCACCATCAGATCCTGGTTATCATGTCATGTCATTCCACGTATCGCCAGTCCATACCAGGTTGATAAATTCACCTTCTATAGGTACCTCTACGCCTACCATAGGGGCAGTGAAGATCCTTTTTTGTATGGGTAGGGTAGGTATTTTAATCACCACAGAGACTCTTAGGTATATTTAGCTCGAGGTGCATTCATTAATGTTCTATAATGATATTGAAACTGTAGTCATTTTCCGCTTCCATTATTTTCTACGTATAATATGTAGTACCTGGATGACCGGTAGCTTTGCTCGGTATTTTTTTAAATGACGTTTTCTGAAAATGAAACCAAGCTAGATCGATTTATCGCCCCCGTGACCCCCTGCATACTAAATTTCATGAAAATTGTTGGAGCCGTTTCCGAGATTCAGATTATGTATTTATATATATACAAGAATTGCTCGTTTAAAGGTATTAGATTAGATATAGGACAAATCAATTTAGAATGGTCTGGGGGCTTACTATCAACTCTTATTGCAATTCAAATGACGACCTAAACTGAGTTGTATCGCTATTTCGTACCATGACATTGTTATAGCGATCCAACTGTCATCATTTTCGTCAATGGTTCGCATTTGGTTCGTTTAGTGATTTCGTTCATTCATTTTTCGTACCATGATGGCAAATATCAACCTAATCTGGACCGCTAAACTGTCAAAGTAAGCAGACCAAATAAAGTTACTAATATCTTGCCTAAACTGAATTGTTTTCTAGATAAGTTGCAAAAAAGTAATAAATTACGAAATTGAAGGTATTTCGTATTATTAAATAATGTTTAAAAAATTAAATGAATATGATTTATAGTTTATCTTTTAGATGAGACAAATTCATATTTTTTGAATTCATACTAAATTAATTAAACTCACTCGCTGATATTCCAAACATTACCGCGTTTACATATTCGGATACTTTGCTGCAATTTTATCGATATAGAAATCTAAACAGTAAATTTTGAAATATTTATTTAATGTTATTCCAAGTTTAATAAGAATAACTATAAAAAATACGTTTAGAATATTAACCTTTATATTATAATCATTCAACATTACCACTTTTAAAAAAAATATCACAAAGCATAAGTATGTACACTTGTGCATGTATCCGAACGTATATTTGGACAAGGGTTACGTTCTTAGCTCGTGTTAGATTTTTTTATTTTTTACGACAAGTCAACATTCTTATTTGTTTTAAAATCAATAATATTGAGTCCTCTTGATCATCGATGGCTAAGTTAATAAAATAAAGTATAATTTAAAAGTGTGAGACGTAATTAAATCACTTGTTTTTTGGTAAAAATGTCATAAAAAAAACCGTAGCTTACCGCAAAATCTCATAATTAGGTTTCAAAACGTATCGCATACGGTTCGAGTAAAAGAGACGGACTTATGTGATGTCTGTGTAGCGTCATCACTTTCTAGCAAAACGCGGATCAGAGACAATGTCGTTCATTCATTCCTCCGTATGCGAACCATATGCGATTTTTTTGAAGACGTTTCATGGTACGAATTTTAGCGGTTCTGTTTAGGAACCTAGATTGATTTGCGTCGGAAATGAATCGTTTAGTAAAAGTTGATAGTAGGTCTACTGGTATTTATGCGTAACTTAGTTTACAAAAAATTTAAATTTATATTTTCGTCCTCTTGTAAAATCCAATAAGAGCGAGATATGAATTCCAATGTAACATTAACAAAATTTACTCGTTGAGTAAAGCAGCATAATGGGCTAAAGTAACTAGATCTAATTAGTAAAGAATTTCCTTCATTGCCTCTAGGGCGCCCGCAAAGTGTTTGCTTAATTCAAGGGGTCACTTTGAATGCCTACTTAAAAAAATCTTCAAGATATTAAAAGGAAACAGAGTAGGCTCTTTCACAGTAGAGTGCCTGAGCACGTAATTATAAAGAACTTACTTTGCGAAGCTATTTTTATATTTCCATATTTACTTTGGGCCACCACTACCAAACTTAAGTCATTCAATTTCGAACGAAAGAAATTAGGTTCTTTTTAGCACCATTTTTTTTGTGTGCCTCATGACATCAAAGCCTGTAGGACATTTCTTTCCTGTAGAGCGCTCATTACCACTGGAATTTCCAATTGATTGAAGACAAGCCAAAGGGAAAAATGCAATTTCAAAGAAAACGTCTCAAGGTTTGCGCAGATATTTGATTTTATTTTGTTCTGTCTTGGTAAAAAGGTCAACCGAACTCAATAAAATTTGTGGAATTGCTACTGCTTGGTGGTAGCAACGTACCTTTGTTTTAATTTAGTTGGTACTATGGGTTTTCAAAACGACTTAAAAACAAGGTAGTTGTTCGACTGTATGTTATATATTTTCTTCAATCCGACTATGTCACATACCTATTAAGTATTAAAATCTCATTGGGAAATAATATGCCATAAGTACATAAATGTACCAATGCACCAATAACATAAATGTAAAAACTGGCCAAGTTCTTTGCCTTTAAAGTTGATAGTCGTAGGTGATTGGTGTCAGATCAAAGCCCGTAGACAGCCAGGCGGATAGGTACTACAAAGTACCTACATCATTCATCGTCTTAAACACATTACCAAAACATACCCGTTGGTCCTGGCTCGCTATGTTAATAATTAATAGCATGGTTATCCAAGCTTTAGTTTAATGTGAAAAAAATCTAGCCTATACCTACTTGAAAACAAAAAAAAATACTTTGACATCCTCTTAATATTGAGAATACCCTGGGTATAAAAATAACGTATGTAAATAAACGATTGCATTCGAACTATCATGTTTTCGTTTTTTTTTAATATAGCTATTAGGTAATCATAAGTGATAAAGCCTGTTTAAGAGTCCATATCAATGTGTTATTTTCATCTGGACTGACAAGAAAAAGTGCTTGAAATTACCTACTGCATAATTTCTTTTAATTTAAATATATCGATATTTTTTCATACATAGGTACCTAATGAATATAAGATAACAACTCGTCACTCGTGACCGCTTTTAGATTAGGTTTGATAAAAAATACCTACTACTCAGTTTTGACCTTAATTTTCATAGGTATTTGAAGTGCACTGTAAGATGCTCTTGAATAAAGATCGTCTAGATATAGCACACCGAGTCGCAGGTTTTCGCCCTCTCTGCTGACTAGAATCTTTGAAACACAAGTGTACTTCACTGTGATTCACTTACCCGGCGTTTCGTGCCCAAAATTGAAATTCTACCGATTCCTCTTTATGTGTAATAAATCCTTTGTAAATCATTCATTACGTTAAATTGAACGCATCAGAATTAAAAAATGACATGTTATCTTCTATAATCTTTCAATTCATGTCAAAAAGTATAAACTGATTTATTTTGAGGAGATGTCTAATTTTCTTATCCTGTTCAAAATACACACCATCAGATGTCCCTTTTGTTAGTTTGCTATGGTTTCTATATGGCAACCTATTACAAAGATTATTTTATTTATAATTTCCATAGGATTAATAGAGACTCAAAACGAGGGTTTAGAACAGCCCAACGATTGGAGAAGCATAGAGAGACTTGCAGAAAAATATTCATATGTCGTAGCCCTGCTGAACGGTACCAAAGACTACACATGCACGGGTACCATTATTAGCAAAAAAACCGTATTAACTTCAGGAACTTGCGTAAAGCTTCAACCCATGTATATTGTAGTTGCAATAGCTGTAATAGGTAATAAAATAAACAACAACAATATAATCAAAGTGAACCATACAGAACTTCACGGAGATTACATTTTCGAATTTAAAAACAACGATCCTAATGTTACTAAAATGCATAGCAACATAGGGCTCGTATTTAGCGCACAACCGGTTTTAGAATTGTATATAATACCTGCTGAAATTGGTAACTATTATGCTGCAGAGTTAAAGGAAAAAACACTGACAGCCCTTGGCTTCGGGCATGTATGTGAATCGGCTATGGTAGCATTGCAAAAACAGGCCTACCATCAGATGCCGTGCACTAACCCTAAGTGGTATTATTGTGTTTGTGGAATCGAAAACCCTGCGCTCGCCCGCACTTATATACATGAATTTGGTCAAGGAGGTCCAGTTTTATTAGGAGACGAAGTTGTAGGCATAACGGTATCTCCCTGCGGTGTACTATCAATCAAGAATTCAGGTATAAATTACAATATTTTCACTATTATCGGACCCTATTTGCATTGGATACAGAAAACCGGTATGAAACCTACGATACATTTTCGCTCTAATAGTGATGATAAAAATGAAAAAAATATATTCATCATTTGTATTTTGTTATTTATTAGTAAAGTGATTAATTAACATTTTCTATTTTCATTTTAAGTCCTGTGCAGTGACACGTTTATATAATTAGGTAAAACTGTATACTTCCTGAAAGAATGACATGCTAATATTCCGTCGGAAATTAGCATATATTACGGTGCCATCACATTAGGTACTGCTAAATGGTATAAAATCATATTACGGAATGAAAAACAAGAACCGCAAGAAAGAAATATCTAATAGTCAAACAGTGAACGTATAACTGAATCAACGTTCTACCGTTACCATCTATTACTTTGTTTTTAAACTTGTAAAACACCAGTCTGAGATCATCGCACTTGAAAATATTTGCACTAAGTTGTTCAAGTCTCGCTGAGTGCAAACTGAAGTTGCACATAAAGTACCTACGGTAATAAATTGGTAAGCTCATTCCAATTAAAAATAAAATAAGTATTGTTTACAACACGTGTGTAAACGCTATTCTAAATAAATTCTAAGAAGATATACATAGTCGAACATAGGTATATCTATTCGTTTTTAGAATTTACTCAGAACTAACAATTTTAATTATGAATTACCAAATTATGAATTACCTAATAGTCTGATGCTTAGAATACAATGAACAAGGTTTTGTGGATATTTAAAATAAGAGATCGTGGGCGTTGGTAGGCTCTTACCACACCAATAACATTGTAGCTTGGCCGGTTCAAATAGTCTGCGCTCTGGCAGCTCTACCTACTCATCACATTTATCGCTCCAGCACGTTTGAGTATAATTATGCATATCTTAATATTTACATAGGTACCCATGCCATATGAGCGCTTTACTCAACTTAAGTAATTTCAAATTACTTTTTAGCATCTGGTAACTTTTAGAATATTAATGACATTGTAAACGAAAACGATGCTGTTTAAAATCTATCACACTATGACCTTTAACCTCATATCGGGATAGATAACGTACTTCATTTGTTATCTCGTAGCATGGACGGGAATCGTTCGCATCTATTATGTTGTATTTATGGGTTCAAAAATTAGAAAATGAATTTTGTTAAAGTGTTCGTGAGAAGCATGAGTGAGGTGAGGAAGTTGGAGCCGCTGCATAAAGTAGGAATCATTGGAGTTCCGTTCGAAAAGGGACAGAAGAAATATGGTGTCAGCGTTGCACCGGCGGCTATGAGAGCCGCCGGTTTGATCGAACATCTTCGAGAAATCGGTAAATAAAGTATTACCTACTCATGAAATATCCTACCATAACGCAAAGAAAAGCCTCAATTTGATCTTGGTCTACATTCCTAGTACCTACATGAGTTATATAATAGATTTATCCACCTTTATTTAGCGAAGCCTAAATAGTAAATTCAAATTCAAAAGTTACTTTATTAAATGAACTCAATACAAGAATTTCTAACAAAGAAAATAATAATCAATTTTATTTCCAAACTAGCTTTTCCGCGCGGTTTCTCTCGCGTCTCTGGGATAAAATATAGCCTATGTTACTCGGTGAAGATGTAGCTTTCGAAAGGTGAAAGAATTTTAAAATCGGTTGATTAGTTTTTGAGTTAAATCGTAACAAACAAACAAATCTTTTATATTATTATTATTAAGTTTAGATTAGATGGGCTGATAGGTACAATGTTAATAAGGTAAAATGTGTTTGATTCAAGCTCTCGCAATTAGGTAAGTAATATTTATGATCCTTGAAAATACCAATACTCATTTTGATATGGCGCAAGTAGCGATGTTATAGACTACTTGATAATAGATATTGTCATCTAAAATTGTTATATTAGTTGCCAGTTAGGTAATATTGCTATGAAATCTAAAAGCTCTTAAATTCTGATTCAGATGGTCTCGACGTGAAAGACTATGGCGACATCGAAACACCGTCATGCCATGAACCAGTGAATGTGTCCAACATGGCACATCTGCCGCTGGTGTCGGCCTGCAACAAAAGCCTATCGGAGCGCGTGTCCCAGGTGCTAAGAGATGGAAGAGTGGCCGTCACGATCGGCGGTGATCATTCAATTGGTGTGGGTGAGTCTCTTAAATTTCAATAAAAAAAATATACCCGGCTGCGGCTTCTTTAAAAACTGCAAATAAAAATATGTAAAAGTAGGCAATTTTGAAATAGGTACCTAATGATCCCACGGCTTTTTCCTCGTTTGTCCTAGTTTGGAGGACATGCGGGCGGGTTTTCAAAAGTTGTTCCGAATTATTGGAACGTCAATGTTGTCTACTTAATTAGATCAAAAAGCTTGGAAAACGAGAACTTATTGATTTGCTGGAATTATATAGTTAGGTAGTTAGGTTAGTTTGTTTACCTACTAAGTACCTACCTATATCTATGTATATGGGCTTATCATACTTATAAAGAAACTAGCCTTCCGCCCCGAACCCCTATTTCATCCCTTTAGAAGTGGAATTTCCAAAAATTCATCCTTAGTGGATGTCTTCACATTATAAGGTATCTAATGTGCAAAATTTCAAGTCTCTAGACCCAACGGTTTGAGCTGTGCGTTGATATAATATCACCCAGTCAGTCTGTTTACCATTTTATATATTTTTTTTGTTTAGATACAGATTATAAGTAATTTCTCAAGCCCAACATACAGCAGGGAGGAACATTCTTAAAAACTATACCTACTTCAGTCAGCTCAATACACTATCCTAACCACTGATTCGGGAACAAACAACGTTCGTCAAAAAGTCGTCAATGCTAATGCTAGGTACCTACTAAGCATTAGCATTACCTATTTACCTACTAACTTCTCCGCGGCGCGTCTCGCGACGCCCCATCACTCAATTTGGTGGTGATGTGGGCTACCATCGCCTGAAATGTGTGTATCAACTAAAAAACATTTATCTAAGTATCTTATATCTAGATACCTAAGTATATAGTGATCTACTTAATAAAACTCTTAACACTGACTGTTAGGCAAAGCACAGCGCCTCTAGCTAGAAGCATAAAATTTTGCAAAATCCATAGGTTTCTTCAAAAATCCTTTCTTAGTGCTCATCTACGTAAAGGAACCATAGGACCACGGGTTGAACCGCGGGGCGGAATGCTAGTAATCCAATAAAATTAAAATATAATAAACTGTTTAATCCTTTATCAAGGTACTGTGGATGGTCACTACAGCGTGAACGACGACATGATCCTAATCTGGGTAGACGCCCACGCGGATATCAACACCAACAAGACATCAGAATCTGGCTCTGTGCATGGTATGCCGGTCGCACTCCTAGTTAAGGAGCTTTCGGACTACTGGCCTTATTTACCTACCATGGACTGGCAGGTACCAAAGTACGCATATTTTTTTGTAGTAGTTGCTTAGTAGTTTGTAGCGCCTCGGGGTGTCTTACGGATACAGATTATTTCATATTAGATTCAATCAATTATTTCTCGTTATTTTTAGGTTTTCAATAAAAAGTCTAGGATACGTCGGCCTACGATCTGTTGATCATTACGAACGGTTAGCTATACAGAAGTACGACGTCCCCACATTTGCGATGGATGATGTAGAAGAGTAAGTACCTATTTAATTTACATTCAAATATTTGCACTTCTTGCACCTATATTAAATTATCCATTTTTCGTTCCTTTTTCAGACACGGCATTCAAAATTCTATTAGGCACATATTAAAAACCTTGGATCCCGACAACAAGAAACCAATTCATGTTAGTTTCGATATCGATGCTCTAGATGCACTTGAAGCTCCCAGTACTGGCACCCCAGGTTTGCTACCGTAGTTTGTTGTACAATGATGTAAGATCACTTACATAATATATTATTATGTATTTAAAAACTAGATAGCCCTTCCACGGCGTCAAAGCCACCCGGCTGCTAATTTTTATCAGAGATACTCGATTATTTGTAAGTACGTATATACCTAATTTAAAATCGGGGATAACCTATTGAATAGGTCCTATTCAATACGACCAATCCTACTACCTTATAGAGTAGGTACACTGTTAGTAAACTACATAACTTCTTACAGTACGAGGCGGTTTAACACTACGCGAAGCCATTAAATTGATGGAGATAGTCCACTCAACTGGCCGCCTCCGTGCCGTCGATCTGGTAGAGATCAACCCAGCGCTCGGCAATGACTCCGACAGAAAGAGGACCATCGAAGCTGGTCTCGGTGTGTTACGAGCGGCGTTAGGGTTCTCTCGACGAGGCACAGCACCTCTTGATGCAAAAGACTTACCAGTGCAGACAATCAAGAAGTAGATAATGTATTATAATGTAACTAACTATATATTTTAAGGACCTAACAGACCATAGATGGAACGTTCGTTATTAGAAACTCCTACGAACGACATTCCCTTATAATTTAGTAACCATAACATTATACAGACTAGTGAAAAAAATCTGTTGCTTCTTAAATTTTAGCCAATTAGGTATTCAATTTTTGTTCAGAGCAGCAGATTTTTTCGATTTCAAGATAGTCCCCCGATTGACCCCGTGCAGTTTGCTGAACAACTTTTACTATGGGTATTCTGAGTACTTCTGCGTAGCCATGCCATTTATTCCTAAAAGAAAACCAACTTATGTATATTACCTAAATAAATTAAAGATTTTAATAGAAGATTTATATAAGTAATTCGTCTTTAACTGAATCTGCTGGTATTACTTTAAGGGTTAAAATTAAAGCTTATTACAGAAAAAGTAATTTATTACCACCATACAATACAATCCCAATCCAATTTCCTTCGTCAAACACATTATACTCATTTCTATTGAAAGTTTTAATCAGCGTAACGTACCTACATAAAACCTATTTAATTCAGAAATCCATTCGCGTAGTTTTCAATTATGTTACCTAAACACTCGAGTTGGTTGACTTTACAATGTGTCCTCAACATAATTTTGATGTTGGTAAGCAAGTATTTTATAAGTATTTTCTTTTTGGCAAATAATTTAAAAATATATAATTAATTAATTAAATAGCAATTTACTATTTACACTTTGTTATACCAAAAACTACGTATGAAGGTATAATAACAAATTAATTATTACAGATATTAACTATGACCGTCATAGTAAATACTTTAGAGACGCAGAAAAATGATGATATCGAAATTAATAATATACTCGGCAAATACATCAACAAAATACCAGACATCAAATCAGAGTATGTAATCAACGAGGGATTATCCAAATTCATTTCGAACTATTATAAAGGAAAAATTAAAACTCTACCCTTATTCAAGGTCAGTTTGAAAATTGATAGGAATCCTGTAAAAATACCTTGGGTTTTAGGTGAACCTAATCAGAATGCGAGTATTAAAACTATGCAATATACGTACATCAAACCAAATTCGGAAATAATAAAATCCATTTAAAAATCATGTCTATTTTTTATTATTCCTTTTAAAATGATTTGTATTTTAAAAAGTCTATCAAAGCTTGTCAAGTTTTTATTTGGGTCACATTCGGCGCCGGCAACGATTCACTAAAACCCTTACGCTATGCCGGCCGAAATTACCGTAGTCACGGATAAGTGTCACTGGCATAGGAGTAGGTACGAATTCCGTTGACACACATGGTGTTAACTGGCATAGGAGTAAGAAGATCACACACGTTGTGTTACTGGCACCGAACGTGTTAAAACAATTGAATTTCTTTTACATTATAGTGGATTTTTAATTATACAATCTATTCTTAAGACGAGACTTGAGTTTTGATTTTCGTTGTAGGTATACCTAGTACTTTTGGTCGTTATACAATAGGGTATTTGCCTGTATTCAAAATAAATTATCCAACACTAACCAATGTAAAAATAAATTTATCCTTATTATGATTTTAATGACCAATCTAATCATAAAGAGTATGCTATATAATTATGACGTCACATGCTTGTATTTCATACAAAACTCCATATAAACCAATCGTTTTGACATTTCATAAGAATGTCAGTCAAATACCCTATTTTGACCCTTAGGAACAGATACAGAATGTTATTGGTGTGCTCTTTTACGACAAATTTTTAATTAATATAAATCTTCTAACTTCCTTTTTATATTTTTGAAATCCCCGTGGACTACTGTTTGCTGAAAATACCTCACTGATTTTTTGTGTTGATAGACTGAAATCCAATTATGACGATGAACATTGCATTAGCAGAGGTATCTTTACTAATATTATAAAGCTGAAGATTTTGTTTTTTTGTTTATTTGAACGCGCTAATCTCAGGAACTACTGGTTCGATTTGAAAAATTATTTCAGTGTTGGGTAGCCCATTTATTGAGGAAGGCTATAAGCTACGATCCCGGGGAACGCGGGTCAAACCGCGGGGCGGAAGCTAGTTGGGTAAGCTCAGCTGTTCGGCTCATACACAGTTACACAAATTAGACAACTTACAAATATTACAAAAAAAAAGTCGTTTTTTTAATAGATTCGTGTTCCATTCAATGTAGGTATAACTTACCAGCAATTTCACTTTCAACTTAACACTTTCAAAGCAACTTCTTGTTTATCTCTACAAGATGAATTCAATCAAAAGAAATATTGAATTAAAATATCGTTTCAACCACTCATTACAATTGTATGACGAAAACATCGTGATATCAGTTCTAAGACAACTGAAACAACAAATGTTATCATTTAACCCAGCGCAATTAAACTACTATTGAAAAATACCATTTGCTCCATTCTAAATCGTTTTTTTTCTCATAAATACAAATTAAATGTTGAACCGTTTGATTTATAATTAAAAAACTTAACAAAGCAATATACATGTTAAATTTATATAAAGTTTACTAAAACACTCTAGAAATTAACTTGTTGTCGGAAGTGTGGCTGGAATTTGTTACATTTGAGTGACATCTTCATTTGCCACTTTGCTTGGACGCGCTTCATGAAGTGTATGTCCCGGGCTTTTCTGTAATAAGAATGGTTAATTTGAGTTGTCATTTGATAATCAAAGCAGTCAAATTATAAAATTCAACAAATACGCTTGCATTGGATCAAACTATATGTTTATGCATTTTGCGGTGGAAACCATGGGTCCGAAACTCGCCGATCCGCTTGGAATTTATCATCAAATTTCAACAAGGCTTTGCGAGACCGACGAGCGGGATGCTTTTTCCGCCAACGCATTAGTTTACAAAGAGGTAACGCTGTCAGCCTGCTGAGAACTTTGCTCATCGGCAGCGGCAGTAGCTTCGAGGAAATTTTCTTTATATTTATAGTTTATATTTTTGTTGTAAATATTATAATGATGTCATATAAAGTTACTTATATTACTGGGATATTTGGTATCAATGCTCATATATTATGGTAATTTTCGAGTGGGCTGCGTCAATAGTTAACGATAGGCGAAAATAATGTATGACAATAGTGTTGCCCAATGTAGTTCAATAGTCCTACAAAATAATCTACGAAGGCATGTCCGCCTACAAAAGCTTTTAAAAATGGTTTTGAAATATTTAACTAGATATAAATTTTCTTTCACCATCTACACAAGTAAACAGTTGATTATGATAATAGTAGATACTTACTTTGCTGCAGCTGCTTGCTCCTTCGGTGCCCATCCGAGAGCTCGGTACGCTCCAAGCAGCTTGTGCAGTTTGCGATCAGATTTTTTCACCAGAACTTGACTGCTTTGAGTCAAGTTCTGTTTGTAATACCTGAAATATAGATTTATTGTTTAGAACACAAATATTTTACGTTCCTTGCTTCTTCTAAATTGAATTGATTCTCAAAACGAAACCTGTATTCACAACCATTTATTTTGATGTTCATAAGTGATCATGTTCATTGATTTTAAAGATAACATAAAACAAAAATACTTATTTACATTCCAATTCCTTTAACTGATAACATACTGTAATGCATGATATAAGTATAGAATTTGTTATATGACAATATCTTACAAAACTAGTCATATAATTGCTGTGTGGTTACTGTAATCTTAATACTGTTTATCTTCGGTTTCATTTGCTGAGAAGAATATAAAAGAACAATAACCTGAACATACTGTTGCTCTATCTTTGTTACAATAACATACTTTATATATTGAATAATAAATAAACAGGATACAAAAATGTAATTACCGCATCAGAGAACGATGACCAACAACAATACCAGAGGGTAGCACCAGTTGAAAGTCATCTCCATCTAATTTTGCAGGTCCTTCTACTTCTTCATTCACATCAACATCCATATTGTCATCATTTTCGTTGTGGTCAGGATATGAAGCGCTTAAAAACAAAATTCAATAAAATTTTATTTACATTTTTGTAACTGTAACTTTAGCCCTGATGAAAAGAAAGGAGTTAAAAATGAAACTCAAGGAAGAAATTAATAATGGAAAAATAGCCTATATACGTTATGATAAACTAATAATTAAGGACAAAGTGGAGAACAAAGAAAAAAGGAAGAGATTAACTTCTACCTCCCCTAGTTCTTGTGCTACCACATCCAGACTTGATGAAGCTCCAAACAAATTAAACAAGATAAACGCATTCTCTTACATGAGAGCTAGATCGTTTTCGAGCAGTGAATCAGGAAATAAGTAACAATTAACAGACATTGGCAACCGGAACAAACATAACCGAATTACTACACCAACGCATCAAGCAAACAACACGACATGTCCCAACCCGTCTGGTCCCCGTGGGACATTAGACTACTACCCTCGAGACAAATTAGATTGTGAACAGACACAACAAAAACATAAAGAAATTATACCAACTCAACCAAACTTACAACAACAATACAAAAGAGATGTGAATAACAAACAGGGAAAATTCTATATATCAACATTAAATACAAGAACACTGAGAACCGCAGATAGATTAGTAGAACTTGAAAAATGACTTGAAACCGTAAACTGGGATAAAATTGGACTCGGCGAAGTCAGGCGTATGGGAGAAGATATTAGAGAGTACCAAGAATACATTTTCTACTACAACGGAGAGAAACAAGTAATGTATGGGGTAAGATTCTTGGTCAAAAAACATCACAAAAAACACATTGAAAAATTCTCAAGCATATCTGACAGAATTGCAATATTAGACTTCAAACTACCTGACCACAAAGACCCTACATGTATAATCCAAATATACGCACCTACGGAACAAGCTACGGAAGAAGATAAAGATCAATTCTATAAATCACTGCATACAGCACTAGAGGAAAGTCATAAACAAAAAAATATAGTAGGAGACTTGAATAGTCAACTAGGCTCAACACAGAAGGGAGAAGAAAATATATTAGGGAAATTTATTAGTGGTAAAAGAAACGAAAACGGACAGAGATTAGTAAATTTTGCACTGGAACAAAATCTAAAAATAATGAACAGTTTTTATAAGAAGAAAATGAATAGAAGATGGACTTGGATCTCACCTGACGGTAGATATAAGAACGAAATAGATTTTATTATAACGAATATCTCTTACCACTTCGAAAATGTAGAGGTCGTCAACAAATTAAACTTCAGTACAAATCACAGAATGGTGAGAGCAACTATCAAGATTGGTAGTAAAAAAAGACTACGGAAAAACTTTAAATCACTCACGCCTCAAGTAATATCAAATATACCAGAAACGACTCAGCTATAATTGGCGAAGAAGCTCCCAGATCTAAGTCAAGAAAAATCGATTCAACAAAAATACAATGACCTGGAAAAATACCTACGTAATATAGTTAAAGAAATAAAGACAATCAATACAAAGCGGGATAAAATAGGCGAAGAAGCTAGAAAACTCATGGATAAAAGGAAAATTCTCATACAAGATAGGAAAAACAACATCAAAGAAATTGAATTAATCAGCAAAAAAATATCAGAAAGTATACGAAATCATAGGAAAACAACTAGATTAATAAATACCATCAGGAATGAAATTACTAGAACAGGTGGAGTTAAAAAAGCCCTGAAGCAACTCAAAGAACATAATACGTGGTTGCCAAATATTAAAAGTAAAGACATGCTAGGAAAAAACAAAATTCTAACTAAAAGGTAGCAAATTAGAATAACCGCAACCGAATTCTACCGAGAGTTGTATTCCGGTACTACGAAGGAAAGCGAAAAGATAACAATACCCCAAGATGAGACGATCCCGAGAGTACTTACAAGTGAAGTAAGAAAGGCCATACTGTCACAAAAAAGTAATAAATCGCCAGGGGACGACAAAATTACAAACGAGTTACTGAAAGAAACAATTAATATTATAGAAAAACCCTTAACAGAACTTGTCAACGAAATAATATCTAAGGAGCAAATACCAACACAATGGACAAGCTCAACAATAGTTCTCATACACAAGAAAGGAGACAAAAACAAAATAGATAATTACAGACCTATCAGTCTAATGTCCAACTTATACAAAGTTTTCTCAAAAATAATTCTAGGGAGAATAAGTAAACATCAAGACGAACAGCAGCCGAGAGAGCAAGCCGGATTCCGCAGTGACTTCTCCACGAACGATCATATGCATGTTATAAAACAGCTGATAGAGAAATATAACGAATACGGCAAACCTTACTACATCTCATTCATCGACTACAACAAGGCTTTTGACTCATTAGAACATAGCTTTATCTACAAAGCACTATATAAACAAGGAGTTACCGGAAAATATATACGCATTATTCAACAGATATATAAAAACAGCACATCAAAAGTCCGATTAGAAAAAGAAGGCGATGAATTTGAAATACAAAGAGGGGTGAGACAAGGAGACCCATTGTCCCCTAAGCTCTTTACAGCGGTACTAAAGGAAATCTTTAGAAGTCTAGAATGGGAACAGTATGGACTAAACATCAATGGCAAAAAACTAAATCACCTGAGGTTCGCAGATGACCTTGTAATATTCTTCGAAGACTCTACAAATTATGCTACAACAACTAACAGCAGAAAGCAAAAAAGCAGGGCTAACTATGAATGTTACGAAAACTAAAGCAATGACCAACAGCTACAAAGTCGAAATATTAGTTGATAGTCAAGAAATACAATATGTAGTTGATTATATATACTTAGGCCAAATAATATCACCCAAACAACAAATAACTAAAGAGATACAAAGAAGAGTAAACAATAGCTGGTCGAGATTCTGGTCACTTCAGGAGATTATGAAGAACGAATTAATAACCATCTCAGATAAAGCAAAGGTATTTAACACTTGTATCCTTCCAGTACCCACATATGGATGCCAGACCTGGTCATTTACCAACCAGACCACACAAAAGTTGAAAGTATGCCAACAAGGTTTGGAGAGGAGCATGTTGGGCATTAGACTTAAAGATAAATGTAGGCTTGCCGACATTCGACGAAAAACTAAAGTGAAAGACGTAACCTACAAAGTGAGATCACTTAAATGGCGATGGGCAGGTAACATGATGAGATCTGAGCGGGATAAATGGACCAGAGAGATCACAGAGTGGTACCCGCGCGATAGAAAGAGACGAAAGGGAAGACCAGTCAGACGTTGGGAAGACGACCTTCCTAAAGGCGAAGAGAATGATGAGATGGAGAAGGACGTCCAAAGACCGGATAAATGGAGTTGTCTCGAGGAGGCCTATGTCAAAGGACAACCTAACCAAATAAAACCGATGCCGATGTCGGCGTAATAACATCAATTAATTTAAACTGTAAATTACATTATGTCAGTGAATAAAGGCTATTTTGATTTGATTTTGAACTGTTTAGCCGCCCCAAGATTAATCAGTCAAATATTATTGTGTCCATTTCGCCCACTTCGAATTTATCCAACAGACATCGATAATATTAGGTGTTAATAATCTTGATTTACCAACTCCATCACAATACAAAATTAAAAACGTTTTGAGAACATTTCTTGATTCGTATTGTTAATCTTCTGTTTTTATTTATGTCTGTGTATTATTATTATTAGTGAATGGTGAAATATTGCATATTATCAATAAAATACTCAGTCGGTATTCAAGTTAGGGTTGCATGTTGGAACTAAAGGTCACTATTAGGGCGTCACACACGGCGAAGATAAGATAATATTTTATCTTAAGATATATGAGACAGTGCTATACCAGTGAAAGAGAAGGAAAGTAAAGGCAAACGGTGCTGTAAGTAAACTAAAAAGTGTCAACTGAATTATTATTATTATTTTTACACCAGTATTCATGCATTCAGGAACAGCACACCAATGAAAAGATAAATTTAGCTCAAATGATTTTTTGAATGCATATATTTTTTATTCGACAGATAAGTAGTTGTTTTTGAAGTGGTTAAAGTGTGATTTCTCTAAACCATTACTTTGTAATAGAAAAAAATATATGTTGCAAGGGTCAAATTCAGAAATTTATAACTTTTTAAAGCAATTTAAATAAGAAATTGAGACAATTTGGAAAAAAGTAACTAGATAAGATTATTGTAGAGGATTTGCCGACAAATGTAATCTGAATACATTTCTTGTTTTTGTTATATTTTTTTCGTAGCGTGTGCATGAATGAGACCCTCTACGCTTGGAACGTAAATAGAGGTATGTTTAAAGCCTCACAAAGCTAATAAAAGTGGCGTCAAATTAAAAAATAAAATATGTATTGGAAACTTCAAATCTCACACTTTAAAATAACGTAAAATATATTTCATTTATTGCTTTTCTGATGACTAAAAAACAATATTTCTTTTCTGATAAATTCCGCAAGAACACTGATTTTAGGGAGACTGGAGCCTTAAGATAAAATATTATAGTATCATCTGCACCAACTTTTACATTTATAATATTAGGAAGTAGTATGTAGGTATAGTATGTATAACTAATCTCAAAATGTTCAGCTTTTAGATGCTGGATTGTATGTTTTAATAATATCATCTACCTGTAGTCATAATAATCAGCATACTCTGCTAAAGCAAGACCTTCATGTAACATCTTGCAATGCCCCTTGTCAATCATATGGCCACGAGCTGCTTCCATAGAGTAAAATGTCCGGCCAGTCTCATTACACCATAGGCACATGTATCCTTGTGATATCTAAACAGAAAAACTTATAATTATATCACAATTATCCTAACCATCATAACAAATAAGAAGTATAAATTATTGAAATAATATATGATGTACTGGAAAATGTACCCAACTCACCTTTTCTCCTAAATACAAAAGTAATCCCTCAAGATTTACACAGAACTCAATATCTGGGATGAAGAAGGAGTGCACCACTGACATATGCTTGACATTCTTCACCATAGTCTTGCTGTGGTGGCTGCAGAACAAACAGTCCCGTGGCTTAATAAGTGAGTCACTGCCATTGATACGGCACTCATCCCATTCATCAGAATCAAGCTAGTTAAGAAATATTCAGGTATAAATTTATGAAGTTAGGTTAAAATCAAAAAATATAATTGTAAAAATAAGTAAAAGAGAAATGGCAAGTAGGTTATTTTTACCCGACTGCCATGGAAGGGTTATATTTTTTTAAGTCAGTTAATCTCTCGGCTATCTTTATGACAGGTGGTCCACCTGATGGGTACTATCACCTATGGACATTAGCAATACCAAGTATTGTCAAAGTGTAGCCAGCATTTAAAAAGGCAACTTGCTCAAAGTGCCAGAAACATGTAGGTGCTTGGTCTCATATTTTAAATTAAGGGTGGTAGCCAGGGAGGTGGGCACTACGAAATACTTTACATCCATGCTATGATTTCCTCACAATGTTTTCCTTCACTGAAAGCTCAAGCTCATTGTAAGATTTGACTTTTTGGACAACCTTCGCTGCGGAATCAGATATCACTATCTTAGGGCATAAAAAGATATAGAAACCCTAGTCCATTTGTAAAATTACACTTGTGATGTCACATGCATTCAAACACACATTGCTGTATGCGATCAGGTAAAATGATACTAATTTTATTGTGCTCTTGTAGTGCATCAACTCCCATTTGTTGGTTAATTATTAATTAATTATTTGTATGATTATATACATTCAGGACTGGAATATTGCACAAGAGTTAAAATAATTGCACTGAATCTGTTAGTACAATATGTAGCTAACTCAATATAATTTAAAAAATATATATATTATACCTCTTCAATTTCTGAATCAGTCTCTACATCTTCATCATTTGATTCATTTGCGTTAACAACCACAAATTTACCAGGTTGTTGAGGTATACTACCCGTAGTAGCTGTTGGTTCAACCTTTACAAAACTATCATTGTCAGAATTCCCACTCTGTTCATCTTTCTCCTCATAGTTTTCCTCTGCAAGTTTATGCTTCTTACTGTTCAAATGATTAGTGAAAGCGTTCTTAGTGTTGAACAGTTTCGAGCAAAATTTGCAATACTGGGATTCATCCTTATTCTGGTTCAGAGTTGACTCTCTGTGTTCCTTAGCGCGAAGCTCGAACTCCTCGAGTGTCACTGGCGGGATATCAGCGACTTTCCGCTTCAAATTATATCTGTGCCAATCCATTTTGTAATGCTCACGCTGTAATTCAGCCGTTTTGAACATCACCTGGCATGTTATACACGTGAACGAGTCTGGCATTGTTTGTTACTAATAAGTTCACTTCCAATAATTAATATCACAGCTGCATGGACACTGAAATTATGTTATGTAGGTATCAATGTTTAATTATAATATTGAATTGTGCGTGAGTGTTTTTTTTTTAAATATGCGTTTTGAAGACAAACTTCGGCCAGGCAGGCCAAAGAGAAAAGAAAAGATAGCAAGCAATATTAGCAATTAGCAGTGAGTGCTGCCAGCAGACAAATCAAAAACCCAAAAGCTATGCCAATATTCATAGCAGAGCTGCTAGGGAAAAAAGGATAGAAGAGATCCCCTTATTCAGACCCATTCGGTTGCCATTCCGATCGGAAAGAATGATTTTATTTCGTTAAATTGAGGCTGATGCTGTGTTAGTCGCAGAGTTAATTTGCTGCGATCGTGTACCGATCGACCGCCTCATCATAAATGTATGTTTGAAATGAGAAAATAGGAGCTATTCTATTCAGTAGATTACTCAATCGGTTTGTCTACCCTATCGGGACGACAACCAAGCAAGTCTGAATAAGGTATCTTGGGTTGCGGTCCTGATTCCGATTGAACCGAACCGATCGTATAGTGTCGAATCGAAACTCATTTAAATTATCAGAAATTCAGGCTTCCATTTGGAATGAGTTACATGTTTATGAAGACTGCAACTAACATCCACACCCGCATCAAATTTAATCTACTTATATGAATTTTTATCATCCACCATCTTCTTTGCCGATTTTTCCGTTTACTTATATTTTTCCTATTTTCATTTTGCTTCTTTATAAGTTGACTCGCGATTCCTGGAATTATATTTTTTTTAGGTAGTTTTGGGACGTGCGTCCCATCCGCGAGCCAACCGATTATAATAAAAATAGGTTAAGCCAAACGTTATAGCCGACAAAAGCTCGACGTCCGTCATGCTTGCTTCTTCCAAACACACTAGCACGCACACTCGCAAGCGTGTGGATCACCTAATTTATCCAAGCGTTTGTATTATTTGTAGTTTGTGGCAAGTGGCAAACGTGTAGATCCATAACAAATCTTAAGGAAAAATGTTGGGTTGGCAGCACTGCTGACTCTGGGTGTCAGTCACAGTGTTGCCAGAAGGTTAAATTTCTTACATTTTTCGTAACTTTTGACCCCCTCACGTAATATGTAAGTAATTTTTATATTTGAGAACAACGAGATTTGTTGATCAACCAAATTGTACCCACCTAAAACTGGTGCGTCCAAAAAGTATTTCACTCTACATCACACTCAGAGATGGCTCTGAATGGAACGCGCCATGACAAAATGAAACGTATCCTGGATCGATTAAAATTTGATTTTGCTTGAGCGTGTGCACGCACGTTTCTTACTTTGCGAGTTCTCGGTTTCGTAGCTACTTAGCTAGAAAAAGAAAATAAACTATTGTGATTTGTTTTGTTTCGTTGTGTTATTAGTTGTTGTCGTATAACTGTCAGAAAAGTGCGTGAGTGATGTTCCGATGTTAACATTTATTTATTGTTTGGTAAGTAAGTTTAGCGTTAAAGTTTTTCAAATTATCGTGATACGAGTGCCTATCTTAAATGTATTAATAATAACCAGTTGATAATGATACGATAATATGTGCGAGCATCTTTTAGGTGTTTAAATAAAGTGGTTACTACACTATCCAATTTAGGAACTTCCTAAATCGGAAATCGGGAGGTGTAATCGTAGTTAGAGCAGTTGGTTCCGATTTAGATTTAGGGTAGTGTAATCGTATCGGTGGTACGAGTTGTCTGTCCGATTTAGGATTCAATTTAGTGTAAGTGTGATCACTAGCTTCCAACCTGATTTTGGGCCATCCTAAATCATAGTCTTAAATCGGATAAGTGTAATAACCACTTAACATCTCTTTGTCCATTCCGAAATCAATCAAAATTAGGTTATTATTGTCAAGGCTCGAAGAGCCGTACTATGCTATGTACCATCGACAAACTTCAAGCATGATCAATTTTTTAACCTTTTCGCTTGCAAGCAGTCATCATAGCTCGCCCCGCCCATTGTCAAGACAAAAGCCGCTATTGTGTAATTTCATTTGTTTTGACTAGTTTTATGATAAGCGCATTGTCCACTTGTATTGTCGACAACCAGGTAGTCGCTGGTTGCTGCACACAAAAAGTAGCCTTATGGTGGTCATGCTTGAACTTTGTCGATTGTACTACCAATTTGTCAACCAAGTAACTTTTTCAGAAATCTCCTGAAAAAAATCCGAAAATTTGCAAAAGAAAAAGTGCCCTGTTGCTGATATCAATTTGTCTCAGACATCCGACCCCAAAAACACGTGAATTAAAAAATAAATAATGTGTAACTTTTGCAGCAAATATGTAACATTTCAGGAAACGAAAAGTAACGTACGACTCAAGGGTACTGGCAACACTGGTCAGTCAGTCTAGTCAACATGCGTACGTTGCATCTCTACTAAGTCTGTGTAGTCAACTGTCTGCTGAGTGCTGCTGTCAAGCAACTCATTTTTTTATGCAAAAAAGTATGTAGGTATGTACGTATTTATTTGCTATAAAAAAAAAATATTAGGTACCCTGCCCTAGGTATTTGCTTGCAGTAATTGTTATAGAAAATAAATAATTTATCAACAATGTTAGAAGCTGAAGAAGTCGATGACGATTATTTTACTCCAGTATCAAGGTAAATACAACTTCCAGTAACCTGTCTTGGGTGGAATGCCAAATGAATCGATAAACAAGTAAATAAAGAGACAAACATTTTATTATTTATTATAGTTCAAGAGATCTTACCAAAATAATAAAACCACTTGTAATAATTGCAGCACCTCATTGGCAAATATTTTTGAAAACCCTCAAACATTAGGAGCTCAAAATGAGTCTTTAAAATACTCACCACCAAAGCCACAGGATATTGCACCAAGACCTGAAGAATCAAAGGCCACTCAATGCCTATTTGCAAGTGCCCTTATTGCATATGAATGGTGAGTTAGTGGACATTGAAACATATAAAATATACTTGAATAATTTATTACAATAGAGTTGTGTAGCTCGCGAGTTAGAGATATAAAATATATATATCTTTACCGAAGATATAATCTCTCTTTATATCTTTTGATTTCGAATTATATCTGTAAAGATATGGTGTCAATTTGAGTGACTGAACTAAAGGTGATTGGCACATAGTTGACGGGTAAAGTATCTCTCACTCTACTAGCTCAGATAGAGATAGATATATCACACTATGTAAAAAAGAATGAGACTAGCGCCTATTGAATTTTTTACTTGTAAATTGACTATAGTGTACAATATTAATCATCGTAAATAGCTGCTGATTTTTAAATATGCCAACCTACAATAAATTAGACTTTTTGAAAATATTACTCAAGGTTTCTAGGTTGACAGTCCTAAGCCTGTTAAGGATGAAGGAAAATCAAATGCTACATACACACTGTAAATATCAATAATTTGTAATGTATTAATATGTCTTGGTCGCTGTGGTGTGTGGAAATTGACATACGACGAGGTCTGTGTGGTAGCGTTGTAAAAACATATCGCTAGTTTTTGCTCACTCGTCAAACAAACCTTTATATCACTAGTGATATACAGATATTAAAGAGTGATATATATCTTTGGGCTGGAAAGATATATATAAGTATCTTTTCAATTCAGTGATACATTTTGCGCATCTCTATATTACAAGTATTTACAACAATTATATAAAAAACAAACTATAATAGGTATATAGAAAATATATCATACTATATTCTTGAATTGTATTACTACTGAGCCAGTATTTTTTGTACTTGCTAGTAGTTACTAAGAGTTAAGTTTAATTATTTATTTTTAGGTACAACAATACTTACACAGCAAGAGGTAAATTAGGCTTTGCTATAATAAAAATCCTGAAAACTGGTTCATATAACGTTGTACTATATGATTCAAATAAAACAACATTATCATGTGCCATAATTTCACCAAAGTTTGAGATCACTGTAAATGGGACTTCATTTATTTCATATTATGACAGCTCCCAGAAATATTGGAGTATCTATGCTATAGAAGAAGAAATAAAGAAAATTAATGAGCTACTAGAAACATTGTGTGCCAATGTAAAGTACTCTTCACACCAAGATAAAGGTCCTCCAGAGCCAAATGCACAAGGAGACATTATAAGCCCTACTATGGAACACGATGATAAAGCAAATAAAGAAAGTGATACAGATTCATCTATGAATAGGAGAACAAAAATCTCAATTGTAAACAGAATGGCAAACATGGGCCATTCTGTTTTGCCAACTCATACAAAATTGGCTGATAAAACAAGTGATTCATCAGACACTAATGATTCTAATCACCATATAAAAACAGTAAGGCATAAAATAGCTAAAAGTATTGTGAAAAGAGATAGAAATACTCTTGACAAAGATGTTACTGAAATCCATTCTGTAGTTGATCATCAGACTGCTGTTGTACTTAAAAGAGAACAACCTACCGAAAATTCTCCTCTTTATACTTATGTTAATGGACAGTTGGTACCTGTTACACAAACTAACTTAATAACAAATTCAAACATTAATAATAGTAGTGACATGAATATATTTTTGACTGAACAAAGAATTAATAACAGTGAGTTGAGAATCAACATGAATAGAATGACTGATAAAGTAGATATGGTGTTGAATAAAATTCATGATTTAGAAACAAAAGATAAAAGTGGTACTGCTCCAGACTTTCAAATTCAAATATTACAAAAATTATTAGGAGAATATGAAAATAAACTCAAAGTGTATGAAGATTTGTTGATATCAAATGGTATTACAGACATTAAATTCACTTCAAATCCATCATCGTCAAAAGTGAATCAGACTGAAATTGAGTGTTTACATAATAAAGTTACAGAACTTGAACAAATCAATAAAGATAAATGTAATGAGATATTAAAACTTCAAAATGAAATAATTGAAGTGAATAAATTGACAAACAAGATTGCTGTACTTGAAGATAATTTGAATAAAAAAGATGAAGAGCTAGTAAATATTACAAAGGAATTGGAAAGAATGGATAGTAACATTGAAAACAAAGTAAAGGATATTATGAATGACACATTCCGAGCTATATCCACAAATTTTGAAAATAGTGTAGAATATGCAGGTGATACTATAAAAACTGTTATAGCAGCTGTTATTAAGAAAGTCACAATTGACTCACTGAGTGGATAGAATCATTTTTATAACCTGATGTCTGTCTATCAATCACTAAAGCATTCCTAATTTCCAATTGTAGTGGGTTTATTTTATTTTATACTAGATATTCCCCGCAGTTTCACCCGCGTTCCCGGTATGATAAACATCCGATGTTTTAATAGTTCTGCTATTTGGAGCGGAGACAAATTCAACAAATCAATGATCATAAAAATCGATCCAGCCGTCCCTTAGTTGGTATAAATGGTGTATGTAACCTGACTTCTTTTATACGTAGATTACTTATAATCAATCAAAATTAAATATAATAGGTTTACAATTTTTTTTTTACATATTTACAATTAAAGTAAAAAATACAAACTATGATATATAGAAAACATCCTCAAAGCCCTCGCTGCTGTCGATAGGCAAGGTTCCCAACAGGCTGGCAGCGTTCCCTTTTTAAATTAAATTGAATCGGAAATGAGATTCGTGGACGAACTATAGTCTTATCATCATAGCTTATCATAGGTATTCTCAAAGAGGATATAATCACTACGGTATTCTATTCAGTGGAGTGGGTGGGGGTAAATTGACATTTGCTATGTTACCAGCAGGGATGTGAAAAAATAATCGGTTATATAATTCACATTTTTTTTATCGATTTTGTAAACGGCGCCATCTGTGCAACGAATGAAAAAATACAAAGTAAGTTAACTAAAATAAACAAGTTGATCAAAAGATGGCGCCATTTGTGCTGTGTATGTATGTGAAATAGTTTCGCATCAATTTAAGGGTTTTCTTCTCGCGATATTTTACACTGAATCAAGTGACAAGATGATTTTTGAGGTGGCAACCCTACACAGATGTGACATTGAGTGAAAATATTGAATATATTTTTCTTCTAAAATCTATTTCTCACAAATCGATTTTTATTGAACAGAAAAATCGATTTTTTTCGCTCAATATCACATCCCTAGTTACCAGTTTCTGATGAAAAAAAAGTGTGGCGACACACTTCACAACAATCACGTATTCACATCAATCTCTTGCTCGTTATGTCGTGCGTGAATCAAGATACTATAATATATAAAATATTATAAGATCATGAGACAACATTATACTATGAAAAGAGAAGCGACGACCTACCTCTCGTTCTACACAATGCAGCAATGACGGACGAGTGCCTATACAAGCGGCAATTCGCGTGACTTCAAACGCGATAGACCACTATGTTTTTAACCCTGTGATATTATACAGAACGCGAGTATCGCTTGCCCAGTACAAGCTTTAGGCTGGAAATACACGTCAGATTTTTCGTCCGATAGTCTGATCAGACCATCGGAAGGCGTTAGAGCCATTACTTTGTTTGAACATACAATACACGTCCGATTCAATAGTCGGATGGAATTGTATTGAATGAATGTTCGCCGGCATGAAAAAATCTGACGTGTATTCCCAGCCTTAAGCGTAGGCGGAGAGCTATAATAGATACTTATATTGATAATTTTGATAAACATGTGACAGTTAGGGATGTAACTGCCGCTGTGCACTGAATTATCGATAACCACGCATAGTTCATTGTAGTATGTATAGCTATGTATGTTGCGCCTACCTATTTAGTAAGTTCTGGGAAATATGCCAACCGCATGTAATCATAAAATAATATAACAGATATATTTATAATGTCAGTTATGTTTTGAGAAATTAGGATACATCGAAATAAATAAAGAGGAAAATGTCAAAAATAGAATATTTTATATTTCCATAAAACGCCATTTATGAGCTTTTCTTTTATAAATTTTCAGGGGACAATCTCTTTTCAAAGACCAGCAGTAAATTGTTCAAAATATAAGATATGCAAAAATCATGAAAATATACGAGCACATTGAGAACTTTTATTAATATATTCGTAATCTGGGCACTTGAAAACGTAAAAATTTGCGATGATATTTTTGTAGAGCTGTATAATGAGATTCTTTTTGATATACAACTTATGATATTTTTATTACATTAAAGACTACTGTCGAGATCAAATAAATGTATCGTGCTCTATACATATTAATTTGGCACAAGCATTGCAGGAATTTTTGGTTTTCTTTCTCCCTCTACTTCAATCTTCGCCCTCTTCTTCTGTGTCATAATAATTCACTTCGAGCTCACTACAGTGATCGATTTCATCTTCTGAACTGGATTCATCAGAATAATCCTCTAACATGTCATTAATTTACTCTTCTTGTCCATCAATATCCTCTCTACTCAATTAAAGGAACGAAAAACAGCCGTTATAGTAAATCATAAAAAAGAACAATGGATAGTATTTCTTTTATGAAATAGTTAAAATCCATCATTGGAAAAATTACATAAAATAAATACGTCAAAAATGAGGCAGGGTATAACATACCCGAAATAGGTTTACACGCGAATATCCCAACCAGTGTCCTGCGCCAGGAGTAATAGTGTTCTGTGCCCGCGCCACACAACAATCACGCCACTATCTGTCCCGTACGCCCCTACCTCCAGCTACTGAGCGAGCTAGTGCTGTCAGACGAAGATTTAAAAAAATACACAACTTTTAAATTTCATCAGGGTGTGAGATATGCTCGCTGGGTTAAATCGTGTAAGTAAATATTGTAAATAAATCAACCTTTCTTTTCACAGAGAGAGAAACGCAATTAAGTCTTTGTTTTATAAAGAATATAACATTATTATAAATATAATTGGGAAAATTCTAAGTAAATAAAAAAAAATGTGTTTTGATTCACGACATAATGAGTGAGTGATTGATATGAATCATTTTGTCCAACACTATTTATTTTTCAGCAGTGAGCAGACAGAAACTTGTAACACTGTAAGTAAACGTCATGTACAATACTTACTAGTGAAACTCAGTGAATTTTATATTATTATTAAATATTGTTAGGTATAATAAAGAGAGAGAGATATATTATTTACTTAGCCTTGATTTAGCCCGACATTTGTTTTTTAAAATAAATACCTAATTACAATCTATATTGCATCAATTATTTACGATGGACGATTTCAATACATCTTTGAAACAATATAATAATCAGGTATGTACAAAACAAAATTTATTTATTTTGTGACTATTCTTCTATGGCTATCCTACTAGTCCTACTATCCTAATATTATAAATGCGAAAGTTTAGATGGATGAATGGATGGATGTTTGTTACTCAATCATGCCAGAACGGCTGAACGGATCTGGATGAAATTTGGCACAGAGATAGATTAGACTCTGGAATAGCACTAGGCACATCTTTATGCCGGCAAAATATAAGTTCTTTCGGGAACGTGGGTGAAACCGCGGGGCGGAAGCTAATAGTAGGTATGTTGTTTTAGTTAAAGCTTTTTTTTTTCTTCATTCATATGTTTTTATATATTAAATTAGAACTACAGCACAAGTATTATTTCATATTTGCTACAGCTCTTAATGGTCCGTGAAGCACTTGATTCAACTACTGATGATAAGGAACGCAAGCCTCTACTAGAGCTGCAATCAGAATTACAACAATTAATTCAGCTAACTCAAGAAAGCTTGGATACTGTGTCCGTGTCGTCTAATGTTCCTGAATTTGGAAATAGTAAGCCTCAAGAACCTAAAGATGAAAAGAATGATTTGGATGATGAGTATGCCCTTTTTATGGTGAGACTTAGTTTTTTCTCTTCTTTTAACTTTTTTCAATAAAAAAAATACCTACATAGTAAACTTAGGCCTAAAAAAATTGTTGCAAAGACGGGTCCCCAACTACTAGACTGGAGTTCCATGAACTTGTATAATTTTTTTACAATGCATTAAACTCTTAGCTCTCTATCAGAATGGTGCTTTAAGGACTATGGAGCAAGGACTTATCTGGTTTTACAACACAATTTGACATGTTTTGTGAACTGAATTATGTGACGAAAACATTGGAAGCAGAGTAGCATTGAGCCTCTATCAAAGATTTTAATGATATTAAAAAAAAATACTTGCATTACAGCAAGAAATGGCCAAAACTGGAGCTTATGAAAATAATGGAGATAGACCAGAATCATCAAAAGAAAATAGTCAAAATGAAGGGGATGATAGTGACATAGAGGTAAAAATCAATTCACTTGATAAAATAAAAATTTACAGATATCTTAATTTCAGACTTTAATAGAATAAAAAAGCCAAAACAACCAAAGGGAATATAAAAATATTTATTTCTTGTAGTGCATTGAATTTGTGCTGTCAAAGCCTATGCCGCGATAGTAAATTTGTATGGTGGAATCATTTGTTTTTGTTTCATTAATTCGAGTTTCAGTTATGTGTTGAGCTTGACCTCTTCCCTGGCATGCATTGCAATGCCTTATTTTTTTTTTCTTTGTTAGAAGTTTAGAACCCAACTCAACATTTCATCACATTCAGATTAATGGAGATATAGAAGTGCATATGTTACAAACTGACAAACATTGATTTTATACATGCAGGTGAACTTTTCAACTGGGAATGAAATGACATACTCTGAAAGTTTAGGGAATAGTGAGAAATTTCCTAGCTAGCTAAAAATGCAGCAGAACTGACAAGTAGTGAATTACGAGCTAAGGTCTCATTTACTTATCTTCAATACAATGTAACTATCATATATACAATGAAAATGATCTTTATAAGCGACACTGGGATGGCGCAATAATACAGAATATTTTTTTAATCAATATGTTCGATTCTCAGCTAGGAACCACGGATGAGAACCCTTAGCGCTCACCATATTTGCCCGAGTAAAGGTGTCGAGGCTACCTTCCAGTCGAGTCCAAAAAAAACAGTTCTTTTTTATCATCAGCACTGAGACTTCTTTGACCATTTTTCGCTATTCCATTGAGTTGTAAAATTTACCTTAAATATAAATTATAGCTACTTTGCTAATACATCTAGTCGATTAAACTAAATGGTAATTGTAGTTTGATTCTTTCTAAATCTGTATTTATTTTCTTACAAAAAATTATGCTAGACAATTATTCGCCATTATAAAAAAAATTACAATGTAATTACTATTCGAGGAAATGTGGAAAATGGCAATAATGTCGAATATTGAATAATGGCGACTAGCCGCAGGATCTGATCTGCTCCCCACACTTTCAATCCCTAGTCTGACTTACTCTGGAACAAAGTAGATCTGGAACTTACTTATGGATTAGAGTATATTTCTCATGAACTACATCTTGTGTCTTGGCTTCTAAAAATAATAAAAATATTAGTATTAACTTTTATGAGTCTTAATAATTTGTGTTTTTATTTTAGGATGAACTGGCCTCTCTCTTGGGTATGAAGTGTGCTGTATATCACATGCATAAATGGGGCGGCCAACCATCTTTACATAATGCTATGGTCAGTGCTATTGTGCCTCGACTGGATGAAGATCAGTTCAAAGATCTCCAGGTCTGTTAGATTTATTGTTCTATTTACATTGCCACTTCTTTCTCCTTTGCTTCATGAAAGAGAGTGAACTAACAGATGGGTTAGTGTCTTAGATGAAGAAAGCATAGGAAAATGATAAATTATTTAAATCAGAGGTAAATTCTCGGATTCTATTTCTAGGTTTGATGTGCTTAAAATTTATAATGTAACTAGCATGAAGCCCACTACAGCAGATGTTTGTCTGTATAAGATGTTTTATTTTAAAAATATTATTTGCAGGTAAGAGTATTATTTACACATCCAACACATGCAGAAATGTTGCCCTGTCCATTTTTCCTTGATGGTGAATGCAAATTTAGTGATGAACAATGTAGGTGAGTTTTGTATAACTGTATTATCATTTTAAAATCTAAATTTTTCAAGTTATTTTTGGATTCCTATAGTGTTTCACTTTTTACAGATACTCACATGGAACAATAGTACCATTGTCAAATTTGAAAGAAGCAATTGAACCAACATTTAGCTCAATAAAGGTTGGAAGTAGAATATTATTGAAACTGAAACCACCCGATGATGAGGTCAAGATTTCACCTATTTTCTAAATTACTTATTTCTAGGATAGATATTTTATTTGAGATAATTTACAGGATATAAGTTTTACAAAGAAATCAACTGAAAAATATCACTTATGGCACAGAGCTGTCATAAAGAGTCTAGATTTGGCGGAAAAAAAATGTGTAGCTAAATTAGAACATTGCATCAGAACTGGCGAGAAAAGGAAAGCAGACTCTGATGAATTCCAAGTTCGTATCGAGGACATATTTCCACTTAATAGTAAGTATTCATTGTTGACCATATTGAAATAATGAAAAAAAAATTATAAACTGTTATTTTTGCAGCGGAAAATGGGGATGATTCTGAATCAGATGACGATAGCCTTAGCGACACCGATTATCCAGAGAATAAATCATTACGTACAGATGTAAATGATAGTGGTCGTGCACTACTCATAGAAACGAGTCTGCAAAACAACGTCCCCGCTATGGGAGAATGGGAGCGACATACTAGAGTGAGTATGTATTGAATCTTTAACATATTTGTATTTTACTTTACAACTTAACCTTAGAAAAGCCTTAAAAATAACATTATTGATGTGAAGCTATGCTTGTCTTAAGACTCGGAGCCTGATATAAATCTAAAGACTGATAATGCCAATATGACGCTACTCTTTCGTGAACTGAGGACTGCATAATTTAATGATGGTAATTAAAGTATGTGTTGTTGAACAGGGTATTGGATCTAAGTTGATGCTTGCGATGGGCTACGTGCCGGGCACGGGGCTGGGCGCGGCGGGCGCGGGCCGCGTGCAGCCGGTGGAGGCGCGCCTGCTGCCCACGGGAAAGAGTCTCGACCATTGTATGGCCATCTCCGAAAAGAATGCTGCCCAGGATCCTTTAAAGGTATATAATAGGATAATAGTTCAATACAAAAACATTTTAAACCTTGTGAAATAGGCACAACACTTGAACTTCGATTTCTAATTATTATTTATCTATTAGGTGGAACAAAAGCTGAAGAGACTGCAGAAGAAAGAGGAAGATAGAAATAAGAGAGCTTATGAAAGGGAAAAAGAGAGAGAAAGAAGGAATGTTTTCAATTTCCTCAACAGAACATTGGGAGATAGAGGAGATCAAGAGACAAATGCAATAGGTCCCTCGGTGAATGTGAAGCAATCGACAAATAAGGATCTGAATATTGAACAATTTAAAATTACAGAAGATTCTAAAAGGTTAGAACGTGAAATTATTAAATTAAATAGTTCTTTGGGTAAATATCCTTCAGGAACGAATGGCTATAGAAGTATTAATATGCAAATTGTAGAAAAGAATCAAGAGCTCACTATGCTTAAGCACAGAGAGCAACAAATTGCAAGAGAGCAAAAACAGCGAAAAGAAAAGCAAAAAATGACAGTTTTTTAACTTGTTCGTAGTTTATGTGGTAATTAAAATATATTTATATTATAACATGTAATTATATTGAATAAAACGATAATTTATTAAAATATTTATTTTGTATAATTCCTTACAATATTTCGCACGCTCTAAAAAAACTGACCGGTTTAGGTCCGAAACAAAGAGATTAGTTTTAAATCCATCTATCTTTCTATTCTATCTTGGTTATTTTTCGATATCTCTTTTCTAGACCGACTTACAACTGAATGTGTCTTCCATTCTACAAACTAAATAATAAATCTGAAGAGTTTGTTTGAACGCGCTAATCTCTGGAACTACCTACCTAGTCGGATTTGAAAAGATATTTTTGCATTTGATAGCTCAATTCTCCAGGGAGGTTATTGGCCTTTTTTTATCCCGGTAACGCGGGTGAAGCTGCAGGGAATAGATATTTGTACATTATGACATGCTTACAATTGCGAATAAGACCTTTTCACGCCTAAACCGCTGAACCGACCGCAATGAAATTTAGTTCGTGATAGTTAGGATCAGGATCTGACTGGTAGTTCCAGGGATTAGCGCCTTACAAACAAACTCTTTTGCTTTATTATATTAGTACTAGATATCCCCCGCGGTTTCAACCGCGGTCCCGAGAAAAAAATGTAACCCATGTCCTTCTCCATAGCATAGGCTAACTGTGTACCAAATTTCATCGCGATCGGTTCGGCGATTTAGGCGTGAAAAGTTAACAAACAAACTGATTTTCGCATTTATAATATTAGGATTGAATTTCTTTCCTGGCTGGGGTCGTCCGACCGCACATTACTCTTTTTACCGGAAACTCAAAACATGTAAGAAATCAGTCTTCTTCTCTTCTTTCTCCTGCGGCTATTGTCCCGACTTGGGGTCAGCCCTCCTAATATTCTTGCGCCACATCGTTCGATTGTGGGTTCTAAGAGAAGTAAGAAATCATTCGCTGCAATAAATTAAATTCAATAATCGACCGTAAGAGGTCCACGAACAGTTTCTATACTGTCTCGCTTTTCACAAGTAATGGTAATGATTAAGTAAAGCTCGGCATTCTTTTAGTAAAATATCGTTTTTTTTTTCAGGATATAGATAAACTTAAAAAGCAAAACTTTATTTAAACAGAAAATTTGATCCAAATCGTCTCCGAGACACGCAAAATAAAATTATATTTGTTTAACAATGTATATACAATAAATTGATAGGTGGGGTTCTTCATTTGGCTATGATAATAATAAAACACATTGTTAATTACAAATTTCTGTATTTACATGTGTGATGTTTTAGTTTAAAATAAGCGTACATGGCATAAAATTACAATTAATATATGAAATATTTTTCTATAAATTAGATATTTGTACTATCAATCAATATTACAAAGTACTTAAACATGTTAATGGGAGTGTGACTAGCAAATAACATTTGCTGAATTAAATAATAAAATGTATATAATTTAAGTGACAGTGGGTCAAATGTTTAATTTACCTACTATTCAAATTACCCTTATATTATCAATATTATACCTAGTTTAGGTAAGGAATCGAGGCTTTCGAAGCCACGTTCTATGATCAGTTTCCAAGCGTTAAACCATATATTTGGTTATTAGCCAAAAATGTTTTTGAAACATATAATTTCATTACATCTATGATAAAAATGAGTATAAGATGTTAATTTTATTATAACGATTAAATGTTTTCTTAACTATATTTTCCACTTTTAACAAAATGTATCTTATGAGCAAAACATTTGTACTTATTTCCAAACTGATTCACTATAGTGATGTAACTCGTATAATATAATAAAAACACTATGCCCATACAAATTAGATCTAATTTGAGAAGATTGTCTAAAAGACCCACTGTGCGTACGTCCCAAAGATACTTTACAAATATACCAATATCGTCGTCAGTGTATCGTGACCTGTATGTTTAGCTTTATGTACCAACACGTGCATTTGTCATGTTAAGTTTCAGTTAAACACGCTAGCATGTGATTACTGTCTGCTACTTGGACCTGCCTGCGTAACAATACTTATATGTAGATATTATTATAGTCTATTAACTAAGTTTATGCATTGAAAATTCACAAAATTTCCTAGACAAATTCATCACAGAGATTTGTTATAATCATCACCGAGACAAGCTCACCACCATCACCATCCATTCTCGCTCACACTTTCCTACTTGAATCGTATTAAAATTTAGTGCCTACACATTAGATATAATACAATAGAGAGTGATGAAATAAAAGAGAGACATTCTTTGTACTAATCTAAACGTCTTGAAATTAATAAGTACACGCATATGAGACTCCTTGCCACGCGAATTAAATATACTATGTCGTTTCATGAAGGAAAACGTTTGTGATGTCTTTAATACGTAGTTTGTGATCGAAGCCGCTTCGCTAACAACGCGCGTGTGGAATTACGTATAATAAACTTCGGCTCACGGTCGACATTCGTAACACACAATCAAAATATAACAAATGAGATTCGCATTGAACTTTCACACAGATAGGAAACTCCGATACATATCAAACACCTGACACTCGTTATTACTAAAAGCGAAGCGGCCCGTTTACTGTATTCTGTCTTAGAAGCGGCATATTCACTAGATGATACCTGTTTTTCATGTGGATAGCTATAGAGTGGCCCGCAGCCGGCTGATGACGCACGCCATTGTAGAGTCCACATTATCAAAAACTGGGACGCCCGAGCGCTTCGCCAGGTCCGCGAGGTAGTGGCGCCCTCGGTTGTAGTCCCTCACCGCCGCTTCAGAGTACTGTCCAACAATGTTGCTATTATTTATATTGGAAAATAGGTTTCTTATGGGAGAATTTTATATAATACTAGCTGTCCCCCGCGGTTTCAAAAATACTTTACGACCTATTCTCAGACCTACTAAATATGCACAAAAAAATTCATAAGAATCGGTCAAGCCGTTTCGGTGGAGTTTGCAGACAAACACTGTGACACGAGAATTTTATATATTAGATTTGCCGTAAATTATAGTGTTATGAAAGAAGTATTTTTTGCGTATAATGATAACGCTTTCATCTAAATAAAAAGAGCATAATATCGGATCAATTGAATTGGAAGTCACATTTAGAATTTTTTAGAATGTAATCGCTTACACTAGGTTTAGAATACGATATTTTTGAACGGGTCATTGCCTATACACGAGTACCGCGCATGACACTTGCTGCAACTGGCAGCTGGAAATCGTCACCTATTTAAAATTCAAAGCCACTCACTCAGGAATTACATTATGGTCGTATTTTAGAAAGGCATAAAATTTTGGCTATTTTGAGTCTTATAAAAGTCTAGCTGTCTCCCGCAGCTTTACCCGCGTTTCCGGGATGAAAAATATATGTTTCTGTCCATCCTATAGAATCTTTGAGTGCTTCTTTGTATCCTACTTAATATTATACCTAAGTAATCATATCCTGAAATAAAAAATAAAATATATTTTGTCCCAAAAAAATATAAGATCCCACGGCTAGTTTACAATAATAGATTAAATGACGCAAGCTTATCAAACTTAAAAAGAAGGTAAGATACTATAATATATGTTGTGTAGATACTGACATTGGTAGTGGTGTGGTTGTCCATGGGCTGCACGAGCAGCACGGTGGCGGCGGGCCGCAGCCCCATGTAGTGCGCGGCCAGCACCATCGCCGCGAAGCTCGGGGCCTCCGCGCTCATCGAGAACACCAGCACGCGGGACCCCAGCAGCAGGTCCTCGTCGTACGTGCCTGGAGTCAACGGTTATACTTAGTCTTATAATGGGCATCATTCTGAACCATTGACGAAGGGTCTAGGATTTTTCGTTGTTATAAGTTGCAATGGAGCAGTGGATATTATCGATAGAGCGGGTGCCCATTCCATGGGCCTTTTTTAGGGTTCCGTAGCCAAATGGCAAAAAACGGAACCCTTATAGATTCGTCATGTCTGTCTGTCTGTCTGTCCGTCTGTATGTCACAGCCACTTTTTTCCGAAACTATAAGAGCTATACTGTTGAAACTTGGTAAGTAGATGTATTCTGTGAACCGCATTAAGATTTTCACACAAAAATAGAAAAAAAAAACAATAAATTTAGGGGGTTCCCCATACTTAGAACTGAAACTCAAAAATTTTTTTTCGTCAAGCCCATAAATGTGGGATATCTATGGAAAATGATATTGAGGTTTCTAATATCATTTTTTTCTAACCTGAATAGTTTGCGAGAGAGACACTTCGAAAGTGGTAAAATGTTGGTCCCCCCCTGTAACTTCTAAAATAAGAGAATGATAAAATTGAAAAAAATATATGATGTACATTACCATGCAAACTTTCACCGAAAATTGGTTTGAACGAGATCTAGTTAGTAGTTTTTTTTTAATACGTCATAAATCGTAAACAGCAATTTACCTTTCATTCAACCAACTCAAATATAAAAAAAAGGCAAAAAGCAAGGTCTTACAGCAAAAATAAAGGAAAAATTTTAAAAAATAAAAAAAAGTTGAAAATTAAAGGGTGTCCCCATACATACATAGTTACGCCAATTAATAAAGACCTCTGAGTTGTATGGGCGCTCATACAATTTAGAAGTCTAGCTTAATTGGCACCAACCTCAAATACAGTAAATAAATAAAATTATGCATTTCCCGTGATGGACGAACGATAGACGAAGTTTGTACGGAACCCTCGGTGCGCGAGTCCGACTCGCACTTGGTCGGTTTTTTCATAAATCTGAATGATCATAGAAGCGATACGCATATTTGACGCTGGCATCTTTAAGATCAACTACGGCATAGATATATATAATATGGGAGTTCAAAATAACAACAACAACAACTAATCGTAAAGTACCTTTGAACGGCTGCGGCGTAACATCCTCAGTGACGGTATAGAAGTCCGAGGCGCTGAGGCGGTCGGTTCTATCGACGGGGGTGGCGTTCCTGAGCTGGACGTCGGCAGGCGAGTGCGGGGTCGGGGTCGAGTGCGGGGGCGAGGGGCGCGGCTTCTTGTCGCGGCGCGGGGACTCGGGGTGCGCGGGCGCCGCGCGCCGCCCCGCCGACGAGAACATGCGCGTGTAATCGTTGGCGCGAGGCATCACGCACGTGAACCCCTCCGCGCGGACCGCATCTTCGGGTCGTGTGCCTGACTGTACCGACGATCAAAAAATCCTTTGGTAAAGCTCTTTAAGTGGAAAGTGATGACTGTAGTGTAATAAATGTTACTAGTCCGTGCTTTAGCTACGTATGTAAATTTTATTTTCTATGAAAAACTGTCAATTGAGATGGATCCAGCTAATAAATAAAGGCTTGTGCATTGACATAACACCCTAGCGTGGGATCAACCTAGCATGGTGATTTTGACGTTTAAGAATGTCATAGATAAATTAATGGTTAATTTTATTGTGAGGTGATATGAAGTATGAACCTTTTCGAGAAGCAATAAAGTATTTTTTTTATGACCTACTGAATCGTAAAAGTCAGTCATCATGCTAGGTTGGTCTGATATAATAGGCGTCTAACTCCACATAAAATAAAGAACCCCTCCTTCAATCATTCATCAGCAATAAGGGTACGGATGACGGAGAACGATAATTGCTTGGCCGATGAATATAAGCATAGCTTTTTAATGGACTCGGATGACTTTGAACACTTACACAGACAAGTATAGCATCCACCCTAAGCAATGGATATATAATTATATGCAATTTTGCAATAATCCGTATCTTGCTCAATTGAGAATAACTGCACTCAATTTTAAAAATAATTTTGAGAATTTATTGATCAACAACTACGTGGAAGGAAACTCATGAGGGTAGACCATATCTCACCGATATTGTTTTTGTTTTTACTTGACTACAATTTACTTTCCACCTATTACGTTGGACGATTGACGCAATCCTATCGGTAAAATATAAATGCGCAATAAGGCCGTTTAATACGCGTGTTGGGACGTGGGCGAGTCAAACAATAAACGTGACAGATCAAAACACCGTGACGTATATTTATGGCGAGTAAAACCTGTAAAAACATTTATTCATTTGATCTCGATTAAACTATGTGTAGGCATTCATTCACAGATCTCTTGGATATTACGTCATAGCGATAAGTGTAGATTGCATAATTGCAAACATATTACCTGAGCACCGATTTGTCGGCAAACGTAAGTACCAAACAGGCGGTTTTCGTGAAAATTAAATTATGTATGTACAGGCATCGCTGCTAATTTACTATACACGAAGATTCTTACGGTTAACTTTTGAAAAGAGTATAACGTAATCAGATACTTCCTTGATGTTTTTGAGTGTGCCCAAGAATGCTAGGGATGTGAAAATGGTTTCGAGTAACATGCGATCATTTGAAAGCAGCTTTATACAATCGAATCCATACACATCTCAGGAAAGTTATTATGAATTTCGACTCGGGTTAATATTCTTTTTGAGTTTCGATCGGTGCATGTGAGTAAGCTGTCGAAAGGTATCGCCTTCAATAAAGGCAATGGGGGAAAGGGTCTTCAAACATAGGTATATTTTTAGTAATGTTTGTAAGGTGTAATGTGCGGTAGAAATAAAGATTTCTATGGTTATCACTACGATTAATTACATGTATTAATTCGCGAGTATGGAGATCAATATAGAACAGCAAAAGCACCGGCAGGGGGAATATCTAATGCTCTCAAAATCGAACTTTAAGTCGATTTGCTAATACATTGACAGCGTCACAAATTATATCTCTATTTGCGCGTGCGTGTGGGAAAGAGACAGCAATGACTCAACCATCAATGTATTAGCAAATCGGCTTCAAATACCATTCCGAGAGCATAACACAATCATCAGAATGTTATAGTTACCGGGAAGGCTCCCCCAAGATAGACATCGTGGGTGGGCGCTCCGAGCATGGCGGGCAGCCGCTCCAGCCGCCGCTCCGTGCCCGGCGTGAACACGCTCGACCCGCTGCCGCCTGACCCTGTACCGCCCCCACCTTCGCCGTCTATCGCCACTCTGCTGCCGCCGTTCTGTAATGCACGTCTAAAAGTTAGATATCATGTTTGTTACGGAAGTCTTCGCCCACTTCTCGTCGAATGAACGTAGAATCGATTGTTTTGATTAGTCTATGCTGACGCTTAATAATCGGAAGATCGACTTGAAGTTTAAATTTAATTATTAATTTAAAAATATTAGTTTTTTTTTGTTGGTTTTATTGCTGTAAGTACTCAATTGTATAATTGAGTTGAATTCTATAAATGCCGGTATAGGCATTTTATCTCATCAAGCGGAGCTTAGTGTGAAGCTCCGCTCGAAGAATGACTGTTCCCCAACAATATACATTGCAAACTCGACTCTCACGAGATAACAATTATTCGTCTACAGTGTTTGGCTTATTTGAAAATCACTGACAACAGTTTGCAAGTCATAAATCCACATCATTTTTGTACTAAATGATGTGGACGTTATTAATAATAATGTAGTTAAGTTGTATGTATCTAAAGGAGTATTAAATACCTTAGGAATGAACAATCCGAGCTTGCGCCCGTACGCCCTAAGCCTGGCATTGTACACATGCAGGCCGTTAGAGTCCCGCGGGCCGTTAGAGTCCCGCGGGCCGTCCGCCGGCCGCGCGCCCGCCGCGCCTTCCGGACCTTCCTGGCCATTTCTACTTTGGCACTCTGCAAAAAAAAAAAACATAATCACCGATAGCGTCAGCGCTAAAAATGATAATTAATTACTTATTTACAAATTCACACCACGATAGACGTTTTAAATATAAAAATAGTGTACTAAATAATGTGACTTTACGTGTTAGCCAAACAACCGAAGGTCTTACGCAAAAAACACACCATTCACAGAACGACAGCTGAGTGTACGATTTCATGGAACCGAGTAAGCAAATGATAAGATAATAAGCTTTGTTTTCAGTAATTACGTCGAATGACATGTCGAATGGCGAACCGCGTTATCGGCGTGCGATCGATGAGTATGTAAAAGCGAAAAACAAAACACTGGCAATCGACGACGATGAGAATAGAAAAGTTGAGTGAGATGAAAGCAGTGCACACGCGCACACGCACCGGGAGTGGGCGGAGTGAGCAAGAGCCGCAGCGAGCGGAACGCGCGCCGAACGCGGGACGCCACGCCCGCACTCGAGCCCGCACCCACACCCGCGCCCGCGCCCTCCGCCCGCGGGGACGACGCTGGGGACCCTTCAACAAACACCACCCTTACCCACTAACCGACACCGACGGATCACTAAAACAAGCGATACAGACAAAACAAGTTTTATTCGTCGGCTTCAATAAGTCAAATGATGCTCACCAGCGTCCGCGGCGAGTTCGGCTACCGCCGCGCAGAATGTTTCGAAGTCGACGGTATTAGCGGCAGACGGAACGCAACGGTCGACGAGTTCCCGCGGCGCTCTGGTGACGTCCCTGAGGGCGTCGAGGGCGCGGTCGCGCGACAGCCGCGCGGTCCTGCCGCCGGCGGCGTCGTACGCGCGCTTCAGCCGCAGGATGGTGTGGCCGAGCGGGTGTCGCGGGTGCGTGCGGGCGCCCCGCAGCACGGCGCGGGCGCATCGCAGCGCCGTGGGTATGTCCGTGAAGGCCGGCAGCCCGCGCCGCTCCACCGCCTCCTGCAGCGTCGCCCGAGCCCGCGACAGCTCCACGTACTCGCTGCAATAGTAAACAACTTCTATCATTTGGCACCGAAAATGTATTCATTTATGAATCGATTTGAAAGATATCACGGTCCCAACGTCAAAAACGCTAACGAAAGGGACGATCAATATGGTCGTCCAGAAAATCGATCAGCTTTGATATTAGAATAGTTAAAGAGTATAACATACTGGTCAGTGATGGCCTCGTTCCCGATGGTCTGATGCCTGGTGTAAGGCCGCAGCACGAGCAGCAGGTCCCGCGGCGCGGCGGCCAGGTGCGCGGCCTCGACGCTGGCCGCGACGGCCCGCGTCTCGCTGTCCAGCACGAACAGCAGCGCGCGCGCCGCTGACTTCGCACGGTGCTCCACCTCCACCAGCTCCGTTGACCAGTCGTCCACTTGCTGTGATGGACAGATTTGTATTGGACTATTAGAACTTTTTGGTATAGAAAACTTACACCTAATAATAAAAGATTTCGTACAAAGGTCACGTATTATTGTATTTTATTTTTATTAAGATGAGCTGAATTACAATGATAAGCGAAACCACAAAATCTTAACAGGTAGAAAACCCATAGACGTATCTTTATATTTGTATTACAATGTGATTTTTATATTTCCAACACAATTTCATTCAAACGTGTTGTATCTAATTTCCAGAACCATAATGTCATGTTGCACACGTTCACATGAACATGCGTTATCATATCATATCATACCACAGGCTTCTTACTTTGCTCGCTGATATTCAATCAAAAGCTAGTTTGAGATTGTGTAGTGATATTTTTTAGATTATCGATATCGGTATCTTATCTTCTTTTTTCCAACTTAAGGAATGTCATATTTATAATTAAATAATATGAATATGTAATAAGCTGCCCACACGCTGTCATATTTGCATGAAGCACATGGCGCAAAATAGATATTTACTTTTGAATAAAAAAAAAACTACCACTACATCAATTGACAATGTGAATGCGGAAAAGCAATAACTTTATACATTTATAATTTGTAAGTACATGTCATACTATTTTATACTGTATTGTATGTATCAATATCAATCAATACAATGCTACTAATTTACCATTACAGAATGTTATACGTTCACAATATTAATCACGATTACACTATAACATAATATATTAAACTTTGAGCAGGTTGCCGATAGCGGATACGATCAAGTCAAAATCAGAATACATTGTGCAAGAACGTTAATATCAATCGTATTTTTTTTTTGCAACATCCGCAGGTGTTTTGTACACATCCATCATCTATTCTAAATAATGGGAAAAATTAAAAATTATCTAATATGTAGTTACTTGTCCTTCAACAAATATATATCCCTCCTTTGCCTGATAAAAATATAAAAAATTTCAAATCAATCCAAATTTATCTATGAAACAATAACATCATACCTACTGTAAAAGATGTTAGTTCAACTAACATCTAACTGTATGAACCTAGTTTTTGTAGCAACACCTGGCGAGACCTTCGTGTTGACCCTGGTAAATCGTGAGCCGTCAATGGAGTTAATAATAGAATAGATTTACTAAATCTTTTGACAATAATATAGACATCCGCTGGCCGCTGGTAGAAATATTTACGCTAATATTTGACAATAGACCATAAATATTTTATAAATGTAGGTATTGCTGATCTATCATAAAGTGAAACAGTCTAGGTAGGTACGTCTAATCTATAGATAGATAAATGGTAATATCAATGAATGTAACAAGATTCATTTCAACTTTCTACGTAGTTAATCATATTATTCAGTCTCGCAAAAGCAGGATTATATGGATGCAGTTGTCCATCATACATTGCTAATATAGAACCAGGCAGTAAATAATACATAGACAGTGACTCACCGGATTGAAGTATGTAATGCCCATCTCCTTAAGCATCGGAATGGCTATATCCGATCTCCAAGTAGTTGGGTTGCAGGAACCACCCAGGAACACCTCGCAGGGCGGCGGCGACGCCTCGCTACCTGCGCAACATAGTTCGTTAGACTAGAACCACAACCATACCATATCAGAAAACCAATATATGAATATGTAATTATAGGCACAAAAACTTTAATATTTAAAATCATGGGTATTCAAGGTTTTGATTGAGGTCTTTTATCCTTCTTAATGGCCACATTATGTTAATTTACAACGCCATTTATCATTTTAATAGTTTAAATATATTGTAATTTTTATATTAAAACTATTGCTTTATCTCGTCTTTGTTGATATTACGGCGCGCATGTGTTAAAATGAACACTGACTAGATAGGTATCTATTCTGTACACAGAGCTTATCACGTGTTCAGTACGAAGCCCACGCTCCCCATTCTAACAAACACCATGTCTAACGTAGTGAATACGTCAATACCATGAATAATATCATAGATATTCAGATTCGTTTGAAGAAGGACAAAAGTCATCAATTTCCATGACAACTTCGTTACTACAATTCTAATAAATGGGTATAAAACTATTACGTAGCTCCTAAATGTATGGCTTTATTATGTAGATAGGACAAATAATGCAGTATGTGCTACATACACAATAGGTTCATTTGACCCTATTTCTAAGATGGACTCGAGACACGCAAAAGAAGTACAGTTAATTGTTAACAATTGTACTGCGGTTGAACACGCAACCGATGATCTCAAACCGCAGTGGTTTGACAGCAATTAAGAAATTGCTTATTCAAAGCATACAGTGTAAACGGCTATTTGTAAGTGAAATGTTCCGAAAACGGAGATGATCAATTATCATGCAGAAACAATCCACTCGTACAAACAATGCCGAGTGCTATAAATAATAATGATTAAAGAATACGTACGTACCTACACTGAGTACTTACACCTTGGATTAGAAAGCATCAAAGTAAATGGAATGCCGGTAGAGGTGGTCGGTTCGTTCAACCAGCGGTACGCTCATCGTTAATGATTGATGAGTATCGACTGCGTGGGTCGAACATGTAGGCCGGCCACCGTACTACTTAAGACACCTACTTGCAAATTGATGATTACCATAAATGGATTGCAATTCACGATGTTTCGTTTGGATTAAATAGGTAGATAATCTAGATGTAGAAATCATCTCATAATATTACTAGCCATTGTCCGCGGTTTCACCCACGGTCCCAGTATAAATAAGGAAATAATCGGGATAAATACTATCCTAAAAAAACAAATAACACATTTTGAAAAAAAAATACGTTAAGATCGGATAAGCAGTTTCGGAGTTCATTGCGAACCAACTGTGTGACAAGGGAATTTTATATATTAAGATAAATAGACCAATTAATAAAAAATAGAGAAATAGAGGAGAATATGCAAGCAGGTATTCATTCATGTTTACATTGCAGATTGTAATCGTGGCCAACCAACACATCAGACCAATTCTGGATGCCCATTCATTGCCAAAACAAAAACATAAACAGAAAGTCCGGTCAAAAAAGTACTGAACATCCTGTTCCCTAACACCGCCGCCGGCGCCGCGATCTAGATGGAATAGAGTATCCCAGATTTATCACAATCACAGCGTGAAAATGTCAACATGAGACATTTGCCAAATCCAATAAGTACCTACATCTTCTCGCACTAAGGTCACTTAATTAAGATACATAACATTGTGGGCGCGGTAAAAATTGTCGATACAGTAGATGAAAAAAGATCATTTTACATTTAAAAGTTGTTCGGCGATTATGAACCGGAAGGTTTTCACTTAAGAAATCAGAACTTGCAAATGTTATTAGAAACGCACAGGGCACTATCATCGTAGTCGGCGGCATGGTTGCGAATGTGTCGTCGAGCTTGTGACGTGCAGCACCGGCCCCGGCACACGCTGTCCACGCACGAACGGTCGGCGGCCAACTAACTGGCTGGCTAGCGTTCGCGGCACTCAACTCTACTCCTAAGTACTAGCCAATTCCGCATTTTGAAATATTCCGTTATTTCTATAGCACTACAAAGACATGACACAAAGAGTTATGGTGGGTGATGTTAAAGGCTCACAACTCTCCTCAAACCAGTTGTAATTCAATTAAAGCCACATGCGATGAGTCGAATGTTATACTGTTCCAGGAACTCGATTAGGTTCCTATATTGATGATATCACATCATCGGTACCTTATCTGGTCAGTCATCATTCTAGAGTCAGTCCCATCCACGATAAAAAAGACCTGCTTTATTATTTAATATGCACTGCATATTTTAAAACTATTTATCGAAGTCTTACATTGGATCAATTTGGTCCATGAAATATTATTTAGGTACAATATAAACTCATACTTTGGTTGGGTAGGTACATACATGGTACATTAGTTGAATTTCAAATTTATATTGAAACATGCATGTCCTTTCCAGTTTAAGTACGAGTTATGGGTTATTTCAACCGCTAAAAACAATATTAATGGTATTTTACAGAAAATGTAAATAAGTATTGTTTTGATGTTATTTAATATTAGCGGAATAATTTTCCGGGAGATAAGGAAGTAGAAGTGTGATGTTTGTTTACGTTATATCTGTAGTCGTCGGGGCATAGTGTCATGTGTCACACACACATGATGTGTGAGATTCGGCTTCGGAGATTGTAGGCGCACACCGCGCGTATTACTACTGTGCGAAGTGCGGAGCGCATCGCAGCTGACAGACGACAACACTTCCGTACCTACTCCGTTTATAGTTCGTGCGGAAGAGCCCGGAAGGTCACATACAACTACATATACCTGCCTATACCTTATGTTATGTTTACATTTTTTATTAATTTAATGTAACCTTTGTGAAACCTCTCCTCGTGCTCATTCACTGTATTGAGAAAAAATACTTTCGTTGACTTTCGTGATTATTTCTTTACTATAACTGTTATTATCTTATTTGATTATATATATTTTTTTAATGTACCTACCTGGCAAAATTATTTTACAAAGCAACGAAAAGTATTAATGCAACTTTAGACAAATGTATAATAAATGTACATCTCTCTAATATTACACATTAGTCAGATGCGCCGGGAGATTGACGCAAATCCGACGCATCTACGACTCGGGCGCAAATCATAAACGATCAACGGCTATACAAAACTATTGTATAATATAAACTATGATATAATAAAATAGCTTTGATACGCAAAATTTAGGTTGGGGCTGCGGGTTATACGTCCGCAAGTCCAGAATTTCACCTCATTGCCCAGGATGTGGGCAACATGTTACCCGCGCGCGTGGAAACACAATCCAAGTAGCTCTCAAGTGCCGTTGCCGGAACACACCATTAGGTGCTTGGCGACACATTGTCAACTTGAGGGTGGTAACTGCCAGGCGGGTACTACAAAGTACCCTAACACTGTGCTATCTATGATTTCCTCACAATGTTTTCCTGCACCGAAAACTCATAATAAATGTATTTATCTTTTCTATTTATGTACTCAGTTTGATTTTAGCATAAAAAATGGCGTGTATTCTAAATTGGAATACATTATTAATTTATTGTGTTTTTACCCACGGCGGAACGGAGAAGGTATTATGCGTTTGGTGTAAGAAGTTGTGTGCTTGTACAATTTTTTTCCAAAACGGCTGGACAGATTTAGATGCGGCTACCATGACAAGGGCTAACATTTATTATGTGAAGAATTCAACTGTCTACATATTACAGTTGTAGTACGGCGTAGTATTTTTTTTTCGATTCACGTAAAATATGTAGATAGTTGAATTGATTTATTAAGTTATGTGTAAATATGCTCTGCTGGTAAATTGATGCGTAGGTATAACGCTGGTACAATCAGACTCAATGCGATGTTATTCCACATCCACGCAAACGCTGTCGAAGGCACAGCTATATTAGTATACGGAAAACACCACAATAACCTATTTGTGCTGTTTTCCGATTTCCTCGCGGACGAAGTCACGTGATACTAGTATGTAATTAATATTACTGAAGAAGAAAAGAGGCGAAATTCTAATTAGGACGTAAGAGGAATTAAAAATAATTCCAACGTGAACTGTAAAAAGCCTGGATTCCCGCGCAGTGGTCTTTTACAAGAGGGGCATTAACAAACTGCCCTTAAAATGGTAAGAATATGTAAATAGTTTAGGTAACTATATTGATGAAATAAATATATAGGTATAGGTATATTTTTAAATAACTGGGATAAAAACATCCTTACGAAACGGCATTTCATAGGTTTTACACCTAATGAATACATACAAAACGAGTGCAATCGTAGGGACTACCTACCGATGTGTATTTCTGGATTGGTACCGTGCGGAAAGTTTAGTCACGATTTGTTTGATCACGGACGGGACGCTGTCTCCGATCAACCTTCCGCAATACAAATTTTAACGTCCTCAACAGACGAATAAATATACGAACATGTAAATTTTACATCAGTACGTCTCGCATCAGAGTTAAAATTTAGAAGCAGTAAAATGTTTATTGCCAATTTAGTAGTGCCGCGCCGCCGTTACAACTCGGAACACGGAAGATCAAATTGGGCATATGATTAAGAGAACAAGATTTCTTACCGTTCACGTGTTTACATATGGTCTCTTTATCACGGAACTCCTTGTCCACGTTCCATAGCGGTGACTCTGGTTTTGTTACAGTCCTGCAAATGGAAACATTTTAGAAAAAGAAACACAATAAATATTTATAGTTTACATTTTTTATGTCAGAAGGCTGACAAGCTGGCGGGCGGACCCTCTGATGGTAAGTGGCTACCGAAATTTTTTTGCTAGGCCGGTTGGCTTGTTTAGTAAGTATTAGCAGTTATCAGTTACCTGGTTTTCATAGTACAAATTCTGCTTAGTTTAGAACCAGATGGCCGTGTGTGAAGAATATCCTAGGATACTATTTTACAAAAATTCTCGTAACTCATACGTGAATAATTATAAAACATATCAAAGTCAAAGCCATTTATTCAGTTTAGGCCCTAAGAGGGCACTTATGAACGTCGAAACTACTGAAGTTACCACCGATTCGGAAGTCGCCTTCAACTGAGAAGAACCGGCAAGAAACTCAGCAAGGTTACATTTTTTATATATTTTGTTTTTTTTTTTTTGGACAATCTGACAATGTTGGCTTTTTTTCCATTAAATTTTTAACAATTTTTAAAGAAATATAATACACATAAACACAAAAGATGAAAAAAAAACAACAAGAAAAATAAATAAAAGATAATAATAACCTGAACAAGTTCAAATTTATAAAAAAAAAAAAATATATAGTATCTCTAAAATACTAAGTACTGGCTTTTTTATAAGTATGAATATATTATTATAGTCACGCCTATCTCTCACTGGAGCAGACAGAAAACCTAGATTTCACTTGTTACTTAGCTTACAAACAACACTTTTCACTTAATCTACATTTAGACTTATCATTCATAAAGCTTTAAGGATTAATTTCTTTAGCTAAACTGCTACAATTAATTCTTGCTGTACATACGAGTATAGCCAAACCACCGAAGCATTCCCTTCTCAATTTTAGTTACTACATCTTCAAATAGACCATAGGTACTGTTTTTCACTCTGTCTACCATATTATATGTATTAGCACTAAACTTACTCTGCGTCAATTTTACTTTCGAATGAAACTCCATAACGATTTCTTGTTCATTTAATTTGCCGCTTTCATTCTCTCTTCTATATCTTAATAATGCTTACCATCTGCTGTAAAAACACATCCTAAAAACATAAATTCATCCATTTGTTCTATCTGATTCTCTCCAACCAATAAATCTTATATTCATTAACACTTTCATCAGTCATCTATGTCCATAATAGTCGCTTTAGTTTTGCTAACATTCAATATCATTCATTCATTTTACTTTGGTTCCTAAGTCCTGTAATTCACTAACCGACGATGTGAAGATTTATTTAGTCATTAGCATATGAGAGGTATTTGAAAAGTTTTCCTAATTTCATTCTATATTCACATTAAATCATTAAAATTATAATTTAACAGCCACGGCAACGCCACAAATGTATGTCTAACACATCTAAAGTCTGGAATCGGACCCTCATAGACTTCAAATAGGTACATTCACATAAATTGTACTTCCTTATGAAAAGTAAAATTGGAAGCTGTCATTGTGATTCAGTGCATGACAAATATCTCATTGTGGCATTCAAGGGTCGACGGACGCGTCAGCGGTAGCATGCAGGCAGTTCTCGGTTCAAGAGCGGGTAAAGAGCGAATGTACATTTTAACGTCATCGGTCAAATTAAACTGATTCATGCTGCACTCAGTGCAGACGGTGAGGACAAAAATATGCCTCCAATTAAATTATAATTGTAGTGGTTGTTATAAGTTTATTTTACATGTAAATAATAATATGTACATGGGAATTTCAAGCGTAAACTGCTGTATGTCTTGCTTTGTTATGGGCCAGCGGAATATAATATTCTGATTGGAACAAATGCTATTAAAAAAAAAAACGGTTATGTATTGGTGGACATAATTATATCTAGTGGACGTTACGGTATTCGGTGTCAAAATCTATTTTTCAAAATGTTGAGACCTATGATGATTTTAATCACGATGCTAGATCAGCACACGAAGTAAGGATAACTAAACCACTAGAAAAGTCAGCATTTTTTTTTAGTCTTATCTGGAAGCGAAACAAAAAAATGAGTAACCCGGAATCCGGAACAGCGAAAGGATTTTGAGGTCAGAGGATAATGCTTGAAACCTGACTAACAAGTGACTAATTTTGAACAGTTTACGATGAATTATGTTATATCAATTCACCCTATGTGAGTTTAATACAGCACACTACGTTGTATAAAGACGTAGTAGAACGACTGACTAGAATATATATTATAGGAAGACGTAGTAAAATCAATGACTGCTAAATTATTTTTTTGAATATTAATTAGTACAGTACAGTTGTACTATAACTACGTGATTCTGTGGTAACAACAGGTGTAGTAGTAGATCCAGAACACTTACAGTCTTGACTGCCTCGAACACCTTCGCAGCTCAGCGGCGAACACGCAGAATTCTCCGAATGTAAGCACCAGTGACTTGCGGCGCGCACACTGCCGCGCGCAGACCAGCATTTCGAATACTACAACAACAATTAAATACTATCGTAAACATCGAGCACTAGCAAATATAGTAAACCAACAATGGAGACTTAATTTACTAATCAACATGCTTCGCTCAGAACGGGTACGCTGCGCTCTTTCATTAAACCTTTTGTACGATTACTTCGTAACGTTAGTAGGTACCCAGCGTACTACGTAACAACTACGCTTTCATCAAATACCTAATAAATAAATTTATTGTAAATAAACTTTTTTTTATCCAATAGTCAAGTTAGAGTTCCTCTACATTGTTATTATGTACTTTTTAGTGCAAACCCACTTCGAGTCGGCTTGATTTTTTGTTAAAAGTTAATTTTATCGATTATAAGCTATATGTGCTGCTATATGGCATGTCAACGTGATATGATTGAGATGGTTTTTCCTTTAAATGTCTTACATAAGGGTCTTAGAAATTGGCCGTAAACATCATGAACTCATTCGGCGGTAATTGGTCATCAGTGAGCAATAACGGGTGATATCATGGATACCTACTCGCAAACGCAACACCTGCCATGTCATATAGCAATAACAATGGCTTGCGGATATCTAACAGCAATTAAACACGTCCTTAAGTGAAAAATAAACGATTACGCGACTACCTACTAAATGATTGAGTAGTGTCTGCCAATGAACCTGTTTATAATTAACGCATAAATAAACAATAGATTGTTAGCTTTATTCACTTGAAACGGTACAATATCATAATGATAGCTTATGTGAGCCCTACTAGCCTGTTAATTGTTGGATACTACTAATGTAGCAAGGTCATAGAGGCGGATCAGTAGTTAGGATCACTCTCGTGTCTGTGTCCGTTTATCACAGCTTATTTTCCGCATCTACATTACGAAAAACGTTGAAATTTGACCTTGCTTTTTGCCAAATTTCAACGTTCTAGATCAACGGGTACTACCGCAAAACAAATAAAAGGGCAAAAAAATAGCGTTTGTTGTATGGGAGCCCCCCTTAAATATTTATTTTATTTTGTTTTTAGTATTTGTTGTTATAGCGGCAACAGAAATACATAATTTGTGAAAATTTCAACTGTCTAGCTATAGCGGTTATTGAGATACAGCCTGGAGACAGACAGACGGACGGACAGACAGCGAAGTCTTAGTAATAGGGTACCGATTTTACCCTTTGGGTACAGAACCCTAAAAAAGGCTCTTTATAAGAAATATAGACCTCACGCATTGTTTACAGGAAAACCTAACGAAAATCTTAAGTCTTGAAATTGTCACGGAAAACGGAAAATATTTATGAAGATAGAATGCGTATAAAATTGTCATAAAGTTGTTGTATTTGACGTATGACTACTAATTAATTTCAATTGGTCTAGCGCGGTTACCATGATTACCTACTAATAGACACTTACAAACTTGGATCATTTGATAATTCGTCCAAGCTTACAAAGGACTCCCGTCTGCCTGCTTGTCAACCTACTGACATAAAAAAAGGAGTCAGATTCAAGTCCTGGCCAAAGAATTTTTTTAGACACTTAAACTGTATAATATATACCTAGTTTCCACTCCGCGGTTTTTACCGCGTTCCCGAGAGATACGGAATCCGTAGTTCCGTAGTCAAACAAGGAATCCTTATAGTTTCGTCATGTCCACCTGTCCGTCTGTATGTCATAGTAATTTAGCTCAGAGGTGATATCAAGTTGAAATTTCGTAGGTATAGTTATACATATCTACTACAAAGTGAAGTATCACATTAAATCAGAGACATTTTTTTGTTGTTCTGATTTTGCTCGATTGGAGTGTCGTTAAAAAGGACATTTAAAAATATAGAGGGTTATCTCAAACACTTCTTATATAAAGCTTATTTTAAGAAATATCAAGCATTAAATTCATCGTAACGTTTTTAATTAAACTTTACTTCATCGTATTGACTAAGGAACCTACTGCGCATGTTCCAACATACCTATGTTGGAACATGCGCAGTAGGATACTTAATGTAATGTCAGTATAAAATAGCATGTAGTTTATGTAATATTTATTATTAATATTACATACCTAAGCGGAAATGTAACGCAAACAACGAAATTAATCCATACCCATAGCAAACTATCGGCGTCTCAGCGTCTGGTTGACGGTGCTATGGGTGACGTAACATCAAATACACATCAGCTTTATTTATGTAAGCTTTCTCATCGATTGAATTATACATACATATTATGCCTATGAGACAGGTAAAAACAAAGCTAACTTACAAACAATAAACAATAATATCACAAACGCAACTAAATGAGTGTTAGTTGTTATTAACTAAGTGCGAGTTCCGTGAGATTTACGAGCAATAAATAAACAAAGGGGCGAAGCTTAACATAGCAAGCCCGTAAATTGTTTTACATGACAGATAGTAATCGCGCGATGGACTAGTGCTTCTGAGATAAAATCGCCGCACGAAGTTTGCCGACTCTGATATTAATATTTATTTACGGACAGTAACATTTTTAGAATTATTTTCTGTATGTCTTACTGTCTGTTTGTTTGTTCGCGCACAACTCCGGAACTACCGAACGGATTTACAAGTACTTTTCACAGGTAGATAAAGATTAATTTGGAGTATAGATTTGTTTCATTGAAATAGGATGTTGCAAATAATGTATCGTCATAAACATATATTATGTACGAGGAGAACGATGGCTACCACATGCGTCATACTTGTGAACCGGTGATAGCAGTCGCAGTAAAGGAAACCATAGCACGGTGGTACGGTACTTTATAGTGCCCACCTGGCTGGCTACCACCCTAAAGTTGAAAATTTGTCGCCAAATACCTAACGGTGTGTTCCAGCAGCTTCAGAGAGCCGTTCCTTCTGGGCTTTATGTGCTTACTATATCATTACTTAACACACTTCGGCCACATCATAACTGACCATGGTGAGATTGTGGTGAAACACAAGCGTATACAAAGTAAAAAAGGTGCTGCTAGTGGGGGCTGATCTGTTTGAGTTTGAAAACCAAGCTGCCGCGATAAAAAATAAAGTTGCAATTCTTTGAGCTATACACTTTTTTGTCGACTTTATAAACGCGTGTTTTTCTATAGAGCACGGTCCGTGTTGCTCTATGCATTTTTCCTTTTGATGTACGGAACCCTAATTAATGTTCTTTTGGACATCAAATGACAAACTATTTTTAAATCGACATCTGAAAAAAGGGATTTTACGTGATTAATTAATATACGCTTATAAGTCGGTTTATGATCTTCTTAAGTCAGACCATCCACCTTCAATGAATATCATTGTATGCAGCGTAGTAGTAGCACTGCAATAATTGCAGTTATCATCATACCTATTTAACTCGATGTAATTTGCAACATGCGGAACTTATGATGTGTTATATTTAATGGCAATCGAGCATGCGTAGTTGATGAATGACGGCATCATGCTAACGCTCATTCAATCGCTGAAAAGTCATGTCTGATCGTATGCTGTCGAACCTTCCAACACACTTCAGGATTGTAACCAAAAGAAAAGTAACCTAGGCAATAATACAAACAGACAGGTAGACTGACTTTAGAACATTTACTTTTTTCATTTTCGCTACATAACCTAGTGCAATTTGATCACCAAAATCTGGACTTTTAGTTCATAATAATTATTATCATGTTTATTATGCTACTTGTAACGAGTTTATATTTGAATCGGCCCTAATATAGGAGTAATATATTATTTGTAGGTATAATAATATACATATAGTATACCTTAGGTATTATAAAATGTGATGAAATACACAGCCATTCGAATACCGAGTCATACATACATACATACAGTTTAGTCATTGACGAAATGTATTTTAACAACGTTTCTTATCGCGAGCTTACATCATGGTTCGATAAAATGGTACTTTGTTAACAACTAGAAACTACGTAAAGCGTAATATGAAATGCTTATACGATTGAAAATATTGATCGTAATCATAAGAATAAAACTATGAACATAAAATGAATAAAAAATTACTTTTAACAAAAAGTATAACATTTAACAAAAAAAAGTAAAACCAACTTCAAAATGGGTTTGCACTAAAAAGTATAAAATAACGATATAAGAACTCGTTTTGAAGTCAGCGAAAGAATTTGTGATTCTGGAACACGTGCTTCCCTTTCCCCAAGTGTCAACAATACTGAATAAGATATTTCAATCGCGATATTCGTGCTCCTTTTCGTTGAGGAATTCCGTCATGTCTTCAAAGTCCATGATCAGATCACAATAAAAATTATATGGACCAACTTCGGAGTATACCCTATCCATAAAAAAAAAACAAAATTAAAAATTTTGAAAAGAACCCAAATTTGCTGGCGGGGGTCTGCTGAAAATTTTATTTAATCCTTTTTCGATTATAACTTTTATTCGATTGCAATTTTTACAGCCGTCGTGGGTATTTTCAAATTTTTTAATTTTATTTTTATTTTGTTTTAATCTTATTAGAGAATTACTCCGTTTTTGTCTAAATATCTATCTATTTGTCTGTCTTTCTGTATGCTTTTTTTTTTTTTTTTACTTTGTATAGGCTTGTGTTTGACCACAATCTCACTATGGTAGGTGATGATGTGGCCGAAGGTGGTAAGCACACAAAGCCTAGAAGGATCTGGCTCTCAAGTGCAGCTGCCGGAACACACCAATAGGTGTTTGGCGACAGATTTTCAACTTGAGGGTGGTAGCCAGCCAGGCGGGTACTACAAAGTACCCTACCACCGTGCTATGGTTACCTCACGATGTTTTCCTTCACCGAAAGCTCAAGCTCATTGTAGGATTCGAACCCACGACCTTCGCCGCGGCGTCCGACGTCACTACCACTGAGCTATCATCGCCTAAAATTATGATTGGTGTCTTAAAATGAATGAAATGAAAATGAAGATATTTTTTATTCAAATAGGCCTTCACAAGCACTTATGAATAGTCTGACTCTAACGCACGGTTCGGAAGGTTGCTTTTACTGAGAAGAGCCGGCAAGAAACTCAGCAATTACTCTTTTCAAAACCAACTCAGATTCATTACATCAAATTATTTATCTAGTCTCACTGACAATATGTGTGTTATATGACAGTAAGTAAAATATATCAAAATTACAATATACAATATATTATATCCCTAAATTTAGCCCCGTACTGTTTGCTCCAATTTATATATGTACAAATGTATATGTGTATATATGTACACGCATATACGGTCTCGTTACGTCGCGGGTAATTAAAAAAATAATTATCAAAATTGGTCTACTCTGTAAAAAGTTATGCGTGGTCTAACATAAAAAAAATATACGTGTCGAATTGAGAATCTACTCCGTTTTTTTCGTCGGTTAAAAATGCGTAATGGAACTTTTTGGAATCTTTTAACTTTCACCATAACTTTATTGACATCAATAATAAATTAAATAGATGTATATAAGGTATGCATTTAATGAGGGTGCAAGATCAATGCTAGGTGGAAGTACCTACCCATCAATTTGCAAACCATATTTAAATTAGTTAAATGTTGCTTATATCATCATATTTCTTTTTTAATTATTTACACAAGATTTACATTGATTTATATATTACTCTATATAACCTACCACGGGAGCCTATATGCATAGTATTTGTGAAAGCGATCGTCCATCTACACGTAAACTGTTTATTATAATTAAAATCTATTAAACTTATCTTGCTTAGATACTTATTCTAAACAGAATTTTAAAAATTAAAAATTCAAAGAACATTACCCTGGGTCTTAGTAGGATAGAGTTCGATATCGTTGAAGAGGCTCTGGATTCGGTCGGCAGAGGCCGGCTGGTCGGGCAGCCCCACACGACAGCCCCAAGCATTTGCCACCTCCCTAAAACAATACAAACATATTTCAATGGATTAACATTTATAATTTTAATACGAATAATAATAAACTTACATAGATAACTTCAAATGTAATTCGGATAATACCAAATGTTTAGCAGGGCTAAAATGTTGTTGATGATTTGTTTCAATGAAAATATTTCAATTAGTAATAAAGAAATTAAAAATGAGTTATTTATACGAGATAAATCATTCTCTTTCTCCACTGATGATAATGTTAAATGAGACGCAAAGATATAATAAGTACATAATATTGGCCTTATAAATAATAATGTTACCATTAGATATGGAACATCTTATCAAGTAGAAACAGAACAAACGCACTATTTACAATGGTAAGTAGTGAATGTGATACAATTTACCTATGTATAGTTTTATATTCATTCTTGATAGGTAAATACGCGCTTATCAGCACTGACCTTACTTGGTATATTTCACCGTAGAATCGCCGTTTCTTCTCGAAATAACACGTAGTGCCGTGGAAACTCGAAATATAGACAATAGCTTCAGCTAACCATATTCTGAGTAGTTGTGACAGGTTTCGTTATATTACTTAATTGCATTAGTAATCTCGCGAATTAACTAGTAAGTACTTATATTTTTCGTAAGTAGAGACTATACATACGCCATTATCCTACTCGTATCTAGCTAGACACCTATTTACTTTGTTTATCTGCTCACGTACTTTGTTGGATTTAGAATGGAATAAAATATTTATGCATGCACAATAATGCACATGCAATATTCCATTTATCAGCTTTTATCTCAAAGACACTGTGAAAAGGAAAGTCTAAAGATCATGTATAACCTTTGTATTGAAGAGATTGATTATCAAATTATATATGATTTTAAGCCGACCTGTTGATTCATTCTGAATTATCCATAATTCTGAACAAAATTAAGGTTCAAAAAATTCTTAAAATTCAGAATTCACGGGTGGACCCTATAGTTGAATATTTAGGATTAGAAATTAGAACGCATAATATGTTAAAAGTAACAAATCTACCAAGCGTTATTGTCTTTTGAATAATCATTAATAGTATGTAAGCTTTTTCTATTAAAACAGCTTTAATACGATCCTTACGATAAGTTAAACATAAGTCTTTGAATTGAATAGGTAACATCTGACATGACATGATTAATGATACTATGTATTATGTAGGTCTGTATGTTTATGTGTAGTATGTTTTTGCTTACACGGCCACGGGCTACACGGTTTTCATTGAGGCATGGGAAAGTGCAACGACTCTTGGTTCGTTTATATTACTCGGTATCAGCCAATGATATAATATAAAGTATCAGCACATTGTTATGACAGCAAAGTAATGCAGACATAAACTAAATATTTCCGGTCTTCGGTAGACTAAATAAGACGTATCAGGTGGGTCGGAAACACACGGGGTCAGATTACCTTTGTGCAAACAATGTAATCAGCCGGTATAGTTCCCACGTGAAATAGAACGGCAATAAACTGCTGAGGCGTCGCGTCGCACCGCGTCATAGGTATTCCGAATTCAGATAAGTATAAAATTAGTTAAATTAAATAACTAAATAAATTTAAAAAATATATTCAATAAATTAAATTTAAAAGTTTTTTTTGTACGTATTAGTTCAAGGTACGAATTAATTATTTAGGTCACCTGCAGCTCAAGATGAAATGCTGTGTAAATATGTAGAGAAATAGAAATCTATTCGTTTTTATGATAATAAGTTCTGACACTCACTGGCATGCAGAAGACTCAAATATAAAATAACAATTGATATTAGATGAAGATAAATTCACACAAAAACAAACATAACACATCACACAACTAAAACATTTATTCATTTTTATAGAAGAAATAAACACGGAATCCGGACGTGTTCCCGGCACACGTAGGTTAAGTCCGAGAGATAAATATACAATAAGTAAGTACTAAATATCTCTAATGTTTTGTATACTCTATACTATAGGTTACATGGTTTAGGCTGATACGCACTACTTTGTTTGTTTGTTACCTTTTCACGCCTAAACCATTGAACTACGAAATTTGGTAAGCAGATAGCCTATGGTATGGAGAAGGACATAGGCTACTTTTTATCCCGGGAAAACATAACATCCCTGGGGAACGCGGGTGAAACCGCGGGGCGGAAGCTAGTAAAAATATAAAACTTCATGGGAAATTAGCTGCTATAAATATATATTTTGGTACCCGAAATCTACAATTATAATTATGTCTCCCGCACAGTACATTACATACAGCCCTAATTGGATATATCATATAAACATGTGAACAGTGGTCTTTACGAGCATGACCCTAACGATATCTGAACTAAATTGATAGCTTAGTTATAAACAAATGCAACATTAAGTAAGTAAAATCGTCTTATTTTAAAGAAAATATCAGTTTCTGAAGAATCTGATATTTTCTATCTCCGAATATCCCTAGAAACAATTTTGTTATTCAAGCGAACTACACATATTATGCATTGATTCAAGAAAATTCAAATTCCCCGGAGAAAAAGCAGAAATGGCAGAATTATACCGAGCAATGTTATTTTTTCCCGACTACTGCAGGAAAGACGGAAATGTTAGTATCGGTGTATGTAAAATAATAATAGTTAAAAATACCTAAAATTGTCGGTTGGTTGGAACTCTCATACATTGGAAAAAAAAATCTTGATCAATTTATAAAAATGTTAATTTCTGCGTTTCATTATGAACGTAAATTATCACTACTAGAAGCACTCTCTTCTTGTTTACTTCTTTTTAGTTCCTTTTTAGGGTTCCGTAGCCAAATGGCAAAAAACGGAACCCTTATAGATTCGTCATGTCTGTCTGTCTGTCCGTCCGTATGTCACAGCCACTTTTTTCCGAAACAATAAGAACTATACTGTTGAAATTTGGTAAGTAGATGTATTCTGTGAACCGCATTAAGATTTTCACACAAAAATAGTAAAAAAACAATAAATTTTGGGGGTTCCCCATACATAGAACTGAAACTCAAAATTTTTATTTTCATCAAACCCATAAGTGTGGGTTATCTATGGATAGGTCTTCAAAAATGATATTGAGGTTTCTAAATTGAATAGTTTGCGCGAGAGTGGTAAAATGTGTCCTCCCCCCCTGTAACTTCTAAAATAAGAGAATGATAAAAAATATATGATGTACATTACCATGCAAACTTCCACCGAAAATTGGTTTGAACGAGATCTAGTAAGTAGTTTTTTTTAATACGTCATAAATCGTAAACCTCAATTTACCTTTCATTCAATCAACTCAAATATAAAAAAAAAATAGGCAAAAAGCAAGGTCTTACAGCACAAATAAAGGAAAAATTCTAAAAAATTTAAAAAGTTGAAAATTAAAGGGTGTCCCCATACATACATAGTTACGCCAATTGATAAAGACCTCTGAGTTGTATCGGCGCTCATACAATTTAGAGGTCTAGCTTAATTGACACAAACCTCAAATAAGGTAAATAAATAAAATTGTGCATTTCCCTTGATGGACGAACAATGGACGAAGTTTGTACGGAACCCTCGGTGCGCGAGTCCGACTCGCACTTGGCCGGTTTTAATTATGCTGTTTATTATCATTACGCTAACGGAGACGAAAAATTCATTTTCAGCTTACTTAAGGAGTTTATGATATTTGAAAAATATCGATAATTTGCAAGTTACCGCCGTGTAGCAATATTTTTTTCCTATATTTTTTTATCTAGTTATGTATACAAATGAGTAATAAATAAGATGTGGATAATAGGTACCTACCTGGTACAGTTGACCATTAGTCATATGATCATATCATTTGGTGTCCCTTCGAATGAAGCGATTAGATGGTGAGTAATATTTTATTAGAAGTAGGTATTCCAAGAAGGCAATGTTTACTCGGATAAATCAATAGTAGTAGTAAAAAAATCTTAAATACTTAGGTAGGTCTTATATACATATAAACAATCATAAAAATATCCAAAGTTATGGTGTAGCATTGGATACATGTATCAAGATTCAAGTCTGACAGTCTATCTCTCTCTCTCTCTCTCTGACTATCTATTCAAATGATAGACAAATATTATTCATCATACATAGTACGTTACGTTTAACCGATTTCGCCCCACTTCCTCATTAGGAACTGATACTATTTATTACTAAGAATTATTATGCGTCAAATATAAATGTTTTCTAACAACCGGTTTTTGGTTATGGAATTTGATTCTTTTGAAATCATGCATTCGAACATACCTTTATAGTACAGTCAGCGTCAAAAGTAGCTTGGCACTTTAGTACCGTGTCACATTACACAATTCATAATTTTCATACAAACTGACAAGAAAATGTCAATAGTTTACTATGAAAGGGTACTAAAGTGCCAATCTACTTTTGATGCTGACTGTACCTACCTATTATTTTGTGGTATCCTACTATAATCTCACTAATCCTAACTAATATTATAATGCGAATATGAGTTTGTTTGTTACCTTTTCTCGCCTTAACCGCTGAACCGATCGCGAGATCTGAGCATCTTTTTTCTCGGGAACGCGGGTGAAACCGCGGGGGACAGTTAGTAATATTATAAATGTGAAATATGGATGGATCGAAGGATGTTTATTGCTCAATCACGCCAAAATGGCTGCACTGATGAAATTTTGTACAGAGATAGATCATAGTCTGGAATAGCACAAGGTGGTTAGTGTGGTTGGTAAGATACCCTATTTATCACTCCACAAGTCGTGGGTTCGATTCCCTCCCAGTACAGACATTTGTGTGCATGAACAAGTCTGTTAGTCCTGAGACTCGGTATAATTTTATCTATACATATAAGTATAAATGTTTTCCATAGTACAAACTCTGCTTAGTTTGGGATCAGATGGCCGTGTGTGAGGAATGTCCCAGATCCCAGAACTTATATGCGTTTAAATTAGGGGGCTTAGACAACATTATGGATGTCATGGTTCATAGATTTTTATTGGCAACAACAAGTTACCTAGGTCAATTCTTGCAATATAATCACACGTTGCACAAATACAATAGTAATAATAATAGAAATCAAAAATAAGTATAATAATCGTCAACAGCGTCTTTCGTTAGAAGAAATGAGACTTTTGTATGGGATTTGACATATGAAATCGAATTATCACGTGATTATTGTCTTTCTCTTATGTCAATCCCATACAAAGAGTGTCTTCGTGTATTGTCTTCTTGGGGGCTAGTTGGATCTATCTCCAACACTTTGTACATATGGAAAGCGGAAATTGTTGTCCGCATATTTAGTGGACTCTAACTCGTGAACTAGAAGACTCAAAAAAGTTTCATATAAACTGTATTTCCCCCCTTCCACTCCCAGATATACCTATAATTAGTGAAATACGATTACATATTGCCTACCAATATCGATAGTAAAACTATGTACAAACGATACTAATATGATACGCGTGTGCGACTCAGGCAGTAGAGTGCTTGCTTACAGAAATATACCATGACATCATGGTGTGCGAATGAGACTCACTTTCGCGATACCGCTCGCACATGACATGTTTAAAAATTACACGATTGCATTTACTCCATTCGTGTTTTATATTATTAAATTTATAATATGCATGATTTTGTGCATAATGTCTAATTTTAAGATACTCTAAAATTGTTATATATGAATATTGATCAACCATGAAAAATAGTAGGTACATACATTTCCGCAACGGATAACGGCGTTTACGACTCCCTGTTATTTCGGTCGACTATTAAGTGTGAGATCATCATAGTATTTGTTATTAGATAGGTAGTATACATACATATACATACTTGTGCTAATTACGATCTTATTTAAAATTTAATGGGGTTAATATTAAGTTTTATCTTTGTTTTATACATACGGTAAACTCTAGCTTGTGCTTTAGTTACAATTTATATTTCACTGTTTGAGTTTGGGCACTTATAAGACCTAAGTAATTGATTTCAATAAAAGGTATGTAAATATTTGAATCATAATAGTATATATGTCTAGTAGTAGTTTTTTAATGGCACATAATAATACATACATATATGTATATACATATATATCTAATCTACGTATGAACCATGTCTACTTTCAGTGGAAATTAGTGGCATGGATATGAAACTACCTACAGCTGTCCAATATGGAGACAAACATTAATTTTGAAAGTAAATATACCTAGTAGTACCTACCTACACACATCCGTTTATGGGCGTCATAGGACTGGCTTGGAAGGTGAGCCGTGACCGAGAGAGCTCTTGGATCTGACGTCACTCAATGTTGTTGACCTAACATCCACACTGCAAGATACTCTTGCTGTATGTACCTACACGAAATTGTAGCATTTAACTTATCTTTTGTGCACTACACCTGTACCTAAAATAATTTAGGTTCAGGGATCCCATTCACACCTATGGGTATGCAAAGTCCAGTAAGTAATTTAAATATAAATATAGTCATCAATTATCGTTAATAAGAATATAATGACAAATTCGCTGACCTCAAACCATTTTTAATCTTCAATCTATATCTATAATATAAAAATGAATCGCTAAATGTGTTGGTAAGCGCATAACTCAACAACGCCTGGACCAATTTGGCCAATTTTTTTTTTTAAATGTTCGTTATTGTCAAGAGGTTTGTATGAAAAAAAAATTACACCGGGAACGTGGGTGAAACCGCGGGGAACAGCTAGTGTATATATAAAAATGAATCCCTATTTCCCTTGGTCACGCCATAACTTGAGAACGATTTTACCGATTTCATTCATCTTTATTTTTAAGTTTTCTAATACTTTGTAGAAGGTTCTTCCGAAAAGAAAAAATAAGAAAATTGCGCAGAAAATTGGAAAATTTCAAAAAACATAATAATAAGGGATCGCGGGTGAAACCGCGGGGCGGAAGCTAGTTTTTAACATAAATGCCTCAACCAGTGCCTAAACGCTCTGCATTAAATCTTTTTGATTTTATTTCAATATAAAAATTAAAAACTGATTCCATTCCAAGGATTACATGCATCACATTGAAAAGGCTACTTGGAAAAGATGAGAGAGAGAACATCCATTACTTAGTAAAAAAAAAAAAATTGTTACAGCTATTAAAATAAATAATTCGCATTTTAAATCAACAAATTGGTGTAGCGTCGTAATTAACGACATCACCTCCACCCCGCGACCTGGGTAAACAAGTCATCATGATGTCATGCTCATGTTGTTGACCCAACTACGTCTGTCGCTCATTTTCGAACATGTGCTCAGCTCCTGATGTGAGCATTGGAAATCAGTGCCAGCTGTATTTTGACTAATACAACAATACTGACGATACTACCACATGATATTTACTATGTATTGTATAATTGTATATAATCAACCCACATGTACCCACTGCTAAATGAAGGCCACATCCAGAGCTTATAGGCCTTCTGGATTAAATTGTCTGACCAACGTGCCGATGCTGATGGCCACCGAGCAAACATAGTCCGTCTATTAGCCATTCCTTCCTATACTAACTTGGTCCATCTTCAGCCTTCTTGTCACGCCAGACGTTCTGCCCATTTCTACATCAACCCCGAGACCCACATAGTTACCTTCGACCCACATACATACTTCGAACTTAGTTCGATTTTTTGATTTCTACGTTTGATATGAGGTCCACAAGCTGATTTGGTTGTCAGTATGGTCCATTGTGCAATGTTTATCTCAAATGTACCATTTATGTCCCTTGTCTGAGCATTGTAGGTGTGAGGTTAGGCATGAAACACCTTATGAAATTATAGATATACTTACTCTACAAATAATTAAAAATATTTGTGTAATATAATATGATAGTGATAAATCTTACCTAGCTAAGGTTCCCTTCAACTTAATGGTGCCGTTAGGTTTACTGGATGTCTGCACTTCGGTAACCTCGTATTGGATGGGTTCGGGATGTTCGTATGCAGTGGCGATGGCATGTTGAGGGGAAGCACACACCAGCGGCTCCATCCGGCAGGAGATGGGAGTCCGCTTCGGCGGTGTGGCGCGCGGATACGTGTGGTGCTTGGCACTGCTCGCAGCCGACGGCTCCCTGCGCCTCTGTTTTGGTAATGTCCTCGCACATAATGCACTAGCTGCATTCTTCAGATGCGTTCGGAATCTATTATTGCCAGTCGAAACGCTGAGCACTGCACCCTCCATCTTCATCTCTTTAACCACTTTTTATCACTACTCACTCAATGTATATTCTCATCCATGTTTTATGATGACACTTCACTATTGATGTCACCTATCCAGATGCATGGTAGGTACTTTTATCGCTGAACTCAAAATTTGACCTCAGCTTCATCTATCTCAAGATGTATTGAGATAACGCCATGTCGATTCGTTACTTAGATCCAATAATTCACTTATTGAGCGTTGTTTATTCGATGTAACACTTTGGTTGGTTGCAGTGTTTTTATTTTTTTTGACGTTGGATATACCGTTCATTTCCAAAAATTTTATGAAGGATATTTTTATCTTTATGAATTAAACAATATGTACGTGAACACTGATTGTATGTAGGCTGCCTAATGGTAAAACCATAAGTATAAATAAAAAAAAGGTTACAGGAGCGAATCTACTGTGAAGTTTTGCAATGCCGACAAATAGGTTGAGGGAGCATTTTCACAAACGGTAAACTGGGACACAACACAACCACAAGACGTTCGCGTTGCTTGCTGGCAACGTCGGCGTCGCGTCGTCGTGCCACCCCGCACTGGGGCGGGCGTCCTGCCCGATTCGAAATCGTCGCTGAGCTTGTTTATTAGTTTTGCCTATGCGTTACAGTCATTTCATTTCATTACTACGCGGTTATTTGTTACTTATGGTGGAAAGTCCTACTGGAAAGAACAAAATATTAAAAATATCGAAGATAGGTACATACTTGTATTGTTTGTGATGTGATGACCCATATTACCTATGTACATGTAACCTAAGTAGGAAGGAAACTGAGATTTATCAACTAGCTGTCTCCCTCTAATCTAGCTGCGCAAATTCCCGTAAGGAATAAAAAGTTGCCTATGTCACTCTCCGGCCCATAAAAATCTCTATGCATCAGCTCTATAATTATCATCAAACTAAAAAAAAATTACGTTACGCAACGCAGCAACGGTCGACGTGATATCTTCCATTTATGTAGGAATTTGATTTGATATGATATGTTACGTACACGTAGTTAAGTATCGTAGTAGACATAGTAGGCCCAAGAGTAGTGAAGCAATTTCAAGTTAGCCTTAAAGGGCTAAGTACGTTTCTCGTCGCGTCAGTGGTCAAGATATAGTCTCATTGTAAACAACTCACGTTATTTTATTTAAAAATTACTTACTGCACAGTGAAAGGGTGTCACAACGCGTCCCATAATCAGAATAAGGATACGACGATCACATTTCACTCGTAAGCACTATTTGGATACTTATAATTTTGAGTAATACATTCGTCAAAACAGAAAAGTAAATTGTAAACAAAACAGACGCCATTACATTAAAAATGTTGCCAGCTATGATTTTTATTTTGCCCTTCTACACCTTTTTATGTTTCCGTAGTACTACAAGGAACCCTTATAAGTTCGTCATGTCCGTCTGTCTGTTTGTCCGTCTGTCTTCATTTTGCTGGCCACCTTCGATTATGTTCTCGTTGAATAGGTTTTATACCTGCTATGTTATTCTGTACTCAAACTCGACAGTGAAAACACGAAGTGACTATTCTCTGTCTCACTCGTGAACTCCTGATTACCGAGTTTCGCGAGCGAGACAGATAATAGTCACTTCGAGAATTCACTGTCGAGTTTTAGTACAGAATAGCATAGCAGATGGAGTTTCGGGATGGCATATTTTCGAAAACTTTGTTGGCTTAGATATGCTGAACAACTTTTACTAAGGGAAAAACACTGAAATCTTGAACAAAACTTTTTTCTTCATAAGATGTTAAGTTTAAGTTCGATAATATTAGGTTGTTGTTATTGTTAAAATCCAAATCTATATCGTGTTTCTACTTACATATCCTGTCCTTATTCCATATAAATCTACTATTGATTACAATTTGTAAATAAATAAATTTACTGTTAGAAAATCTTTTAGGTAGTAAGTAAGTTAATTATAATGAAAAAATAATGAATGCCCAATTTTATTGTCTGACGATTTGTTACATATTTCTGAATACAGTCTATACAGGGAGATTTTGTTATCACTGGCAATACTTACAGGGGTGGAAGTACTCATCAATGTGAACAACTTTTATTATAGGGCTAACTCTGATATCGCGTAAAATAATACGGTTGCTTCATAAATTTTGGTCCAGTAGGTTCAATAACTTTTGTATGGAACAGCTGATAATTTTTTCATGATTTCACAGTTAGTCCCATTATAAAAGTTGTTCATTTTGATGAGTACTTCCACCCTTGCAAGAATTGCCAGTGATAACAAAATCACCCAGTATAATAATTCTAAGTCAGGTTGGCAAAATTGGAACAGTTCCTCACTTTTACGGAAATGACAATTTACTTGCAACATTATTTTACCGTATGTGTGCGTGCCGGCGAATATAATTACGTGACGCTTACGCACACATGCATTTTAAGTTGCTTCAATATTGAGCGGAACTTTGAATGAAATTAACGTTCTATGCGTTATTATTCTAAGGTAGTAGATGTGTTCAAATTGATTTTTCATCATGTTCATAAAAACAATATAAGTATATCTAACAAATATAAAAATCCAACTATTGTTACCATCTAAAGTCTTTAATCATAGGAGTAAAACAATCACGTCTATCTTAGGGTTGCCGTTTATTCGTCAAGTTTCCCCGGATTTGTCCTAGTTTGGAGAGCGTCCGGGGAACGTTCGGGCGGGATTTTGTTTGCAATTCGGATTTTAAAATTTGAACACTGTTTAAAATTAGAACCAGGTACAACAAAGATTGTAACAAACCAATGAATACTGATTGTATTTTAGTAGTTTTAAGATTTGTAATGTTGTTGATATTTTATAATACTTATAACAATTTAAACGTATTTATTGGTGAGGACGTTCAGGTTTTGGAATAAGCTCCCCGCCATGTTTTTCCTAAGGGAATACCTACAGCATAGGGTTCTTCAAGAAGAGTGTGACGATATTTTTGCAGGGTCAGTCAGTGTAGTCAGTGTACACACATTGTTGTTGATAATATAATTTCGACATCAAAAGTCCGGGTTTGATGCCTAAAAATCCGGGGATTTCGGATTCTTGTCCTGTTTATTGATTTTACAGATGGCAACCCTAGTCTTACCTCTACTTAATACAAACATATCGATTCCAAGCACTAATTTGAATTTAAATACATAATTATGATTGCAAATCACCTTAAATAGAAGTTAAGTAGGTAACTACGTCATCTTGTGTAGTTTGACCTTAATCTAAAAAGCTAAAAGGTAATGCAATTATATTCGAGATCGAGGACTGTTGTTTTAATTAATCCACCAACTGGCACCAATGCTAGTGGTGGTTAGGTTTGGTTAGTCGGTAAGATACCTAATTCCTTCAGTCGCGGTCTACTTGAGCTAGATGCACGCTTGACTGCATTGCGGCAAAGATTTTGCGGGCATTTGTTTGCATAATTACCTACCTATAGACTCCAGTCGCCAACGTAGAACAAACTGCATGCTTACTATACTTCGACTCAGGGTCGACTCAGGCTGTATCAATAAAAATAAATCAATGCTGTATAATTTGATTTTCGACATTTTCACATAATTTGAGTAGTTTTTAGCCTAGGTATCACTTATGTTTGGAACCGCGCAGATTTGCGGAAGGCTTTGTCGCAGCACCGCAGTTCAGGTGAGGGGAAGCGGGGGCGAGGCGTGGGTGCGCTGACATCACCGCCAGAGCCAGTCGTTCTTACATCACCGGTGACTGCCTCCCACCATCCGAGTGCCACCGCCTGCGCCCGCACTTCCCCGTCTCATCTACCATCCACTGATCGAAAAACGATCGCAGTACACGCGCACGATGAATTTACTCACATTCATACAAGATAACCGATGTCTTAAATTATGTTCTTTAATTACCTTTTGAAATAACTAATTGAACCACGTGCGTTGGAATAATTACATTAATATAAATAAATAAATAAAATAAGCCTTTATTCCTGTTTTAGCATAATTTACAATACGAAATTTTATAATATTATGTTCGTAAATGTCTCGCAACCCCTAGGATTCTTCTCACTCATCACCGAACTCTTTCAGCCCTCCCTACCCTTACTTGTAATGCAGAAATCGTACATGAGTAAATCATGTAACTACAAGACTAATATTTTTATTTCTACATGAAAATGGAGTAATTTTTAAATTATTTATTTCTGCAATATTGACTCAGAAATTATTTTTTTATAAGAACATTAAGAACCAATTAGAGAGCGCCTACAAAAGCGCGGGATGACAACGATTGTACATTGAGGACACGTGAGTACGATTAGCCGTAAAATCGATTGTTTGTAGATCAGTAAGTTGAGCTCAAGGCTAGAATGATCGGCCTACCTACCTTCTTACTTATCAGACAATTTCATGACAAACATTAATTGACTATGGCCTTCATTAAGCATTTAATAACCATCACAAGATCGACAAGAGCCGCAAGTTACTAGTTAGTTGGTAGGTAGGGATGTTTCTTGGATGTTTCTTCTACATATAAAAAGCGTGTTAAAAATACACGGAAACAATCATATCACTAATCACAAAGTGTAGTATAGATCATTTGATGCTGTCAGACTTGGACAACATCCGTATTGAAATTGAAAATGGTTAATGAACCTATGCATAACAACTACTTATCTTTAATTTTAAAATGACTATGTTTTTGTTTCGTGCGAATAAAAAGCGCACGCATGTAAGTAGGTAGGTTAGGATACCCTACATTTCCCACGGCAATGATGTCAAATTGGTTTATCAATCACTGCGGGACGGATGCAGAGAGGAGCGGTGTCGTCGGCGGTCGGTTGGGGCGGCCAAACGTGGGCGGTCTGTTGTGTACAACCGATGAGTTCATGATGCGATGTTAATCGAGCGGCGGGATGTACCGACCAATTCAACACTCATCACAACCATGACTCGGGACTCTGACTTTAAATATATACTTACAAGAAAACTAATCATTTAATGAACGCTGACGAGTCAATAAACAAAGAAATCTGAATCTGAATTATTTATCTGATCATTCTCAAATAATGCATTATTAGGGGATACTAAACAAAGAAAAGACATCTTTATTACGATACCGTTAGGCGTTAATAGTCGATATAATAGCCAAACAGGTTATTCAGCATCTCGTGCTGTGGACGCGGATGTAGTCGGTAATTTGAGAACGATTGTAGTTAGTGTGTGTGAGGACTGTGGAGTCAAGTATTGTCCATTGATCGCTAACAATAGAGGCCCGAGGTCAGACTTTTGTAGCGCATCGATTGTGTCCTCGTCTAGAAAACGGGTTCAAGACATCCTCGCAATCTTTATTTGCCACAATAGCCACAACGAAGGCTTCATCAAGATACCTAACGGCGAAACGCGATGGAATTTTTGCTCGTACGTGTATTGAATTATCAAGTAACAATAATAGGTAGGTACCTATGCCGATAAATTCTTCCAAAGATTATATATAACCTATCATCATTTAATAATAATAATAATTGGAGGCCTATTCAATCATTCATTATAAGTTTTGTTAAAAATGTGAATCGTGATTCCTAAAAACTAAAAAAAAAAAATTATATGTACAGCTACGTGCATAAATATATACTTACTTACTCAATTTTTTTTTGATACTTGATTTTCTCTGAAAGTAGGTACTCATAGAAATTTTATGATGTTACGATCATAGTATTATCGAACCAATACTATTATGATAGGTGTTATCAAAGTTGCTATGGTTATTTCACAAAAAATACGCTTTAGAAATTTACTAAGCATAGAATAATAACGCACAGAAACCGAGTAGGCCCAAGCGTAGTGAAGCAATTTCAAGTTAGCCTTAAAAGGCTAAGTACGTTTCTCATCGCGTCAGTGGTAAAGGTATAGTCTCATTGTAAACAGCTCACGTTATTTTATTTAAAAATTACTTACTGCACAGTGAAAGGGTGTCACAACGCGTCTCATAATCATAATAAGGATACGAAGATCACATTTCACTCGTAAGCACTATTTGGATACTTATAATTTTGAGTAATACATTCGTCAAAACAGAAAAGTAAATTGTAAACAAAACAGACGCCATTACATTAAAAATGTTGCCAGCTATGTATTTTTTTTGCCCCGTCTACACATTTTTATGTTCCCGTAGTACTACAAGGAACCCTTATAAGTTCGTCATATCGTCTGTCTGTTTGTCCGTCTCTCTTAATTTTGCTGGCCACCTTCGATTATGTTCTCGTTGTAATAGGTTTTATACCTGATGAAGTTTCGAGAAGGCATATTTTCGAAAACTTTGTTGGCTTACATATGCTGAATAACTTTCACTAAGGGAAAAACACTGAAATCTTGATCAAAATGTTTTTTTTTTCATAAGATGTTAAGTTTAAGTTCAATAATATTAGGTTGTTGTTATTGTTATATTGTTAAAATCCAAATCTATATTGTGTTTCTACTTACATATCCCGTCCTTATTCCATATAAATCTACTATTGATTACAATTTGTAAATAAATAAATTTACTGTTAGAAAATCTTTTAGGTAGTAAGTAAGATAATTATAATGAAAAAATAATGAATGCCCAATTTTATTGTCTGACGACTTGTTACATATTTCTGAATACAATCTTTATAATAATTCTAAGTCAGGTTGGCAAAATTGGAACAGTTACAATTTCCTCACTTTTACGGAAATGACAATTTAGTTGCAACATTATTTTACGTATGTGTGCGTGCCGGCGAAAGTAATTACGTGACGCTTACGCACACATGCGTTTTAAGTTGCTTCAATATTGAGCGGAACTTTGAATGAAATTAACGTTCTATGCGTTATTATTCTAAGGTGTATAGTATAGTATTTTTAGTATAGTATTTATACTCGTGACTGTACCTACTTTGGGGACACGCGTCCCATTTGCGAGAGAAGGCGTATCATTGTTGTATATATAAAAGAAAACACAATATATTTCTTGCTCGTCATGACTGAGAGAGAACAATGAGTACTTACCTAAGTATTTTTAAAGATCAGAAGCAAACTATTATTACATGACTAAGTACCTACCTACTTGATACACACGCATGCATAATAAAGTTAAAGTACAAAAAAACTGAGCGCACAACATATTTTAACGCTTTGAGGTACTTAAGTAGTTTGTTATCATATCATAGACATTAATAGCAAGTTAACTACACGTTTGTTAAGGTAATAAAAAAAGACAGATGTCATGACATGACGAATGAAGTCATCAACGGTCCCGTCATGAATTTGTATTCACGATGTTGAGTTGTGCTTGTGCTACTCAAAAACTCAAAACAATATCAAAAAGCAGAAAACTGTTTGCTCAAAACTAATGGCAAAATTCATGATGAGTATTTTTTAAATGTTTTAGGTTTTCTTTATAAGTACTAAAATGGGCTTGCGTTTAGCGACAGACCCACCCATAAAAGATAAAGACGAAGCCTAAGATGAAGAAATAGAAGAAAAGGTATTAAGTAAGTAAGTATTTCTTAGTAGTATTAGTAAAAATATTTTCTAATTTAGAAGTTTTGACTACACGAAGTATTAATTATACTTGGTAGCAAGTAGAGCAAATAAACATAATTGTTATGGCGTTTATATCGCTAATCGTAAACTATAGACGCTATATGTAGGTCACTTCACTATACTTATATCGTGCTAGTTATAGTTATTTAAAATTAAAAAGCACATTAATAAAAATCTATTAATACACTAATGTCATTTTTACACTGCGAAACTATAAACATAATAGATTATGGATTTAAAAAAACAGAAATTAATGATGCGGAAAGTACTTATCTACTCCTTGGTAATTAGTTACCTAACTACCTACTTCCCGTTTCGCTGACAAAGTATAAAAATTAATCATGTTTTTAGCATAAATTAATGCCAGAGGGATTTAAACCATGAGGGATATCCTTGAGGGCGAAAGACTAGGTCCCTACCTCCTTCTAGTAAGTACTTACGTGTGTACTCTATACAAAAAAATATTAGAGTTACATTACCATGGTAGGTATGTAATAAAGTACGATACCAGGATTTGTATGAGCTCTGGTCCCACCCTCTACTATCTACGTGTAATACATCGTTGGATAGGTATTTTTGAGCACAATAAGTTACTATTACGAACTAAGATTTGGAACTTGGCGCCATAGTAACTTTTGCTCAGTTCAAAACTACCTATCCAACGATGTATTGTATAACATGTAGCTATTGGAGGATGGGACCAAAATTTGCATCCTCCTTTTTCACCCACGACGGAACGGAGACGGTATATGCGTTTGGGGTGAGAGGATGTTTGTTTTTAGATGTAGGAGCTTCAATAAATCTGAACTTCGAAAATTGTCGTACCTGTTTTTAGTCATTATTATAAGAGGAGGGGATTGGAACTAATATAATGCGTAAGGTACTGTGCCATAGATGTGCACAAAAAGACGATAGTCATAATAACAAAAGCAAGTCAGTGTCAAGGTATCTGCTAACATATAAGTATAGGTATAGGTAACAAAAAACCTCATAAAATATCTTCGACTTACTTATATGGGGAAGAGTAAAATTATATACTTAGTTTATTAATGTTATTTGTGAAGTAGTTATTGATATAAAAGGTAGGTAGGTAAGTACCTACTTTGTTATTAATATCGCTGACAACGCTCATAAATCTCATGATGAATTTGTATTAATTATAAATTTATTTACCTACCTAGTCTCCATCCTGCTATATTAATAAAGATACTTATTATAACTGTGAAAGTTTGTATGTTTGAATGTTTGTCATTCAAGACTGCTGAATGAATTTGCATGAAACTTGGCAGACAGATAGAATATGTTCTGGATTAACACATATCCTATGTGTTAATCCAGAACACAAATAGGATACTTTTTATCCCGGGAACGCAGGTGACACCGCGAGGCGGAAGCTAGTCTCTCATACATTACAACACAAGTGAATTATTTCAGTGGCAAACGATAAACCAAAAATATTTTTATAAATATTGTTATTCTTAAACATCCATAAAGAAGTCAAATAATACTAAGGCTCAATGTATTTAAAAACCGAATAGATTTAGCATTGAGAATTGAGAAAAGTCCTTGAGAATTTGCCAAACTTGAGCCGTTGTGTTGTAGAAAGTAAATAGGTTATTAAGTTGCCTATTAAACTATTCATATAAATGCTACTTACGCCTACACATAGCGAACGATGGCGCCAACGACACTACACAATCTAATTCCTCATAGAAGGCTTACATATCCCTCAACACTATTCAATCACGTTAATACCACAAGAATCGGGGAGAATGTAGACCCCGATCCCGATCCAAAGTGGACAAAATACAAGTATGAACCTTTTTATTCATCCGAGTACCTATAGCTATATGGCAATTTTCCACAATTGTTAATAAATCAGTTTCACACAATGTCACTGGAAATAAACTGGCATGTTTGTTCAATTAGCGAACCGAAAAAAATGTTTATACTGTGTAAAACTGCGCATGTACCACGCGCCGGAGCTGATCGTGCAGCACTGGTGACCGGCGAACGGGCGAACGATAGCGACCGCCCGACCCTATGACTGGTACCACGAAACCGATGACGACACACCGACAAAGTAATACCATCGCAAATACAAGAGCACGCGCCGAACGCGGTCGCATCACAACTACTGCTGATGAAAACTACGAACAACGCTAAGCAAGCGTGGTAAGGAGCCAGTATTGTTGCCTAGACGCTGATAACAGCCACGTACTCGTACACCTCCATCGGCAGAGTACACATCTATATGCCAAGTAAACAAACTGTTGGTTAACCTACACATTATGAAAAACGTTAGCAGTGACCCCAAATATAAATATAAGGAAACAAAAAAATGAGATTTTAAGAGAAATTGGAATGACGGAGATCCTAAAAAAATACCTCAATATGGCTTTCCCTACAAATCTAGACTCTACTAGACCTATGTTTTCCTAATAATCTAATAACAAAAAGCAAAATCGACTTCAAAATGGGTAAGAAAGGAAAGCACGTGTTCCAGAATCTCAAATTCTTTCGCTGAATTCAAAACGAGTTCTAACATCGTTATTTTATACTTTTTAGTGCAATCCCATTTTGAAGTCGGTTTTGCTTTTTGTTAAAAGTTAATTTTATTTTTTCAGTTTTAGTTTCTTGTGTATTGAATACTTATCAAGATTCTGTCACTTATCGACAATATTGAATAATTTTTATTTATTCATTTTTAGTGTTCAGTAGCATAAAATAAGACTCCCGATGCAATCACCAAAATCATTTGAAAGAATACAAACTAGCGGTCTATACGGTACTTTAAGAATTATCCCCTAACTCTTAACTAACAAGGAGTTGTACCTTCCATTATCAGCTCACCTGACTAACTCAAAGGAACATAAGTAGCGGTCTATACGAGCCTATAATATTTAAATAATTATGCAGCATGAGATGATGAGTACCAGACGCTTGAATAGTTGTAGAAATAATATATCAAATTTGAGGGTTGCTCTCGATTTTTCTGGGATCCCATCATCAGACCTTGACTTGGTGCCAATGGGACCACCTGGGAAGTATACCCTTTCAAACAAAAAAAATAATTTTCCAAATCGGTTCAGGCGTCTTCGAGTAATCGAGGAACATACATAAAAAAAATCCAACGAATTGAGAACCTTCTCCTTTTTTGAAGTCAGTTAAAAAAACATTTATTTAAGATCAATTCAATATTACATATTGTATTTTTAAAATATTATTAGGTATTTAATGATGATCTCGCATAATGCCTCACCTGTAGTTGCGGTCCCATTTAACCGAACTAGCTGGTGTAAAGTAGTTTTATAGTTTGTTCACGTAGATATTATTATCATGAGACATAAACAAACAATTAATTACGCCTTTTCGCTTGAGATTCGCTTTACATAATTCTCTAGCCTCTAGCCGAAAGCTTTAGTTTTAAAAGACGATAATGCTTGGTAGATTTGTTACTTTTTGTGTATGTATATTAATTTTTGTGTAATATATTATCATAATTTTTTTAATATTGTTATTATGATACACTTTTTTTGCCCTATAAACATGTGAATGGTAACAGTGATAACATATTATGTGTTCTTATTCATATTCCGTGAAATTGTTTTTCTTTTTAGCAAGCTTAAGGTAGTCATGCTCACTTTGAGGCCTTTGCTTGCGGCGGCGTCGTGTGGCGGGTCGCTCACTTCCCTACAATATGTGCGAGGAGGGCGATGGCTGCCACATGCGTCATACTTGTGAACAGGTGCTGCTTGTGGGGGCTGGTCTGCTTAAATTTGCTATCTATTTATTAACTATGTCACTCATCATTTTGTTTCTTTTTTTTTGTTATAACACACATATATTGTCAGTGAGACTAGATAAATAATTTAATGTAATAAATCTGAGTTGGTTTTGAAAAGAGTAATTGCTGAGTTTCTTGCCGGCTCTTCTCAGTAAAAGCAACCTTCCGAACCGAGCGTTAGAGTCAGACTATTCATAAGTGCTTGTGAAGGCCTATTTGAATAAAAAATATTTTCATTTTCATTTTTTACTGCTAATCGCTAAAAGTCGAATACTTTCTAAACGTCAACTATTTTATGTTAGGCTACCATTTTTAGTTCTAAAGCATCCCGAAAGACTCCAGACGACATTATTAAAATGCAGCTAGTTGTAATGTTGCTATAGTAAGAACTACTTTTCTCTGCTTGATATAAATTCATTTTCTTTTCTTTTTAAACCGTTTTGTATATCAGTCATGATCAGTCATCATCATCCTAAATGTCCCAATATTTAGTCCGAATGCTCTTCAAACCTATGTTGTTAAGATGTCAGCGCTGCAATTTGCACACACATTTCTGACGTAGACTACCTGTAGCTGGCTATTAATGCATTGCTGATAGAAATGCTTGACTAAATTAAAAACTTACACTTTTCCAATTGGTAATTCACTTTTTCTAGTTTAACTATCAAAACAGTCTAATGTAAGATCAATATAATAAGCACTAATTTAATACAGTACCATAAATCACATACAGCCTTTCAACATACAGTATGAAGTATTACACATCATTCGTCCTCGAACAATGACCAAAATAAAGTTGATCGTGGCACATCGCGGGGAGCGTGCTACGATATTTTGGCAAGTCGACCGGTGCGTGTCGCGGGCGCCCGATGGCATCATCGCCGTGGAGGATCGTGACGTCACCGCGCCTTTTCCAAACGTGGCCACCAGACAAAAATAGTCCCCGCCCCACCATCGACCGACCGCGCTGGCCCCTCGCACCGTCACCGAGTCACCGACAGATTTAGCAGATCGGTCGACAGCCGCACCGACAAGTCGACCTCACGACAATGAACTAACACAACGGTGGTGCTATGAACCCTTGGAAGAAGGAAGGCAGTGTGAACCCAAGATATGTATGGCAGAGTTTAACGCCGCTATTTATGATTAATAAGTATTTTACTGAATAAATAAGGCCTACAAAAGTCTTGACCACAAATAAAGAACGAACTATATCATACTTAATAAAATTAACAAAAATTTAAGACTTCAATGTGGGTTGCACTAAAAAGTATATAAAATTATTTCCATTTTTGAGTTTCTAATGATTAAACAATACTTTCAAGATTTATCACTCTCCTAGGATATGCCTATCATTGATAAATTGTTGACAGTATTGAAGAAGATATTTCAATCGCGATATTCGTGCGCTTTATTATTGAGGAATTCCGTCATATCTTTAGTCTATGCCTGGTATGATCATAATAAAATTTATATGGGTCTACCTCGGGATCTGGATGGCATTAATAGAATACAGTTTAATTAAACCCTAAATTTAACCGGAATGGACGGTTAAATCGTTTCTGAGAAATCGGTGAATATACACAAAAGAACAAAAAAATATATACGTCAAACATAGAATCTACTACTTTTTTGAAGTCGGTTAAATATGATACATGCAAATGATCTATGGGAATAATGTGAATGCAAGACAATAATGTGTAGTAACATGTTGACGACTCAGGAATATTGATACCTGTTGTATAATCCGTCAATACTAAAGTTTCCTAATTCAAATTATCGCTTGGGCTTGGAGTATAATATTATCTTATACAATAATAGTACAACATAAAATAATCTTTTATTTCATGTTGATAACTTCGATAAGTGATAGGTACAAGTACGCGTCTGTTCCATGGATCAGGCAGTGCGCATAAAGGTACAATTATTCTTTTGTTTAATAATAAGAATGATGACGTCATAGACAAAATACCGAAAAATTTACTTGTTACTTGTACCTAGTAGTAGTAGAGTAAGTTACTCATAAACCAAGTAAGTCCTGTAGAGCTAACATGCAAGCCATGACTTAAGTCAAGCGTGAGAGACATAATTTTATCGATATCGTTTCGTTTGTCTTTTACCCTAACATGCGCGCCACGAGAGACATATATGTCGTCGAAGACTTAATTTTGTCAAGTCGATTAACCGATGTTGCCCTTTTATTACACAAACTGTATTGTTATGTAGCAACACCGGTTTAGTTCATTCAATTTGCTGGTAATGACAATATTATTTTTAATTTAGATCGCCAAAAGGCTGGCAAATGTTCAGAGCCATTCAGCCTTATATTATTTGAAGATTTTTTTAAATAATATTATGTCTGATATCTTAAAATATAAAGGCCAAAGTTAAGTAGTAAATATCAGATTACCAAAATATTATTATTACTAGCTTTGCGCCCAAATTTTATAAAATCTTTCATCGCTTTCGATGAATAATAAAGATAGTATTAATTCGTATTAATTTATTTGCTATGTAATTTTCTAACAGTATAAAAGTAAATTCCGAAAATCTTTAAATGACGATAACTTTTGATAACCAAACCGAGGGTGGTAACATCAGTAGCTTCGACAATCATAAGTGCCCTTCTAGGGCCTAAACTGAATAAATGACTTTGATCATATCAATTTTTTGCGCCTGTCATGCTTCCTATATGATAAGCATGCTAATAAACTACGGGACTGCCATCGTTTTTGTACTAATAATAGCAATACAAACCATAGGAATAAATATCAAAGTTATTATGTCTTCTCTTGTACCAATATGCTTCACGACAAATATCTCTGTTTCAATTGTCAAAATATGATAAAATTAGGCACGCAAGTTAGAGTTCGTAGACATAATACGACTGACAAGTAGACGCGACATTTATCTCCGCTTTTGAGTACTCGAATCGAGTTCTATGTGCAGCCATGTTAGAGTCAGTAGACAAATGAGATTATAACAGTTAATCACGACAAAAGGCGTAGACATAATTTTCTCGTGGTGCGCATGTTAGCCCTACTGGTCGTACCTGACCAGTAGTTTTTTAATCGATCAATATCAAATGTACATTTTTAGTTATGTTAATCTAGTCAAGATCAATTTAACTAAGTTTACCAAATTACCTAATAACATTTAACAAACTACGATTAAACTGCGATATTTATTTATTTTCACAATTTACACAGCAATCACAGCAAAGTTAGTTACCGTCAAATTTCTGAACCATCATTAGTAGGTACAAGGACCCTTGGGTTGTGGCAAAAGCAGAGGAATTCAATAGGGTATTTTACTTAAGGTTGCCAGATGGCCGGGAAATCCGGGATTGTCCCGGAATTACGTGTCTTTTCCCGTGTCCAGGAATTACACATTATAGTCCCGGATTTGGAATATCTAGGCTACCATTAGTTTTTTTCCATTACGAGTAGAGTATGTACGATGCGAAACTTGCATATAATTCGCCGTCTGCGCTACGCGATGTTTAACTATGTTTTACTACACACGTTTGTGTTTCAATATTTTAAAATACACTGCGTTTTTTGTAGGGAGGTAAGTTCGTTTTTAGGGTTCCGTACCCGAAGGGCCCAAATGGAGCCCTATTGCTGTCACACACGTGTCCGTCGGTCGTCTGTCACACAGGTTTTACAGCCAAACAGTTGAAACTATACTATAGTCTTAAAATTTTCACAGTACGTTTAAGCAATTAAGCATCTTATTGACCCAAAGCCATACAAATTGTCAAAAAATATTTTTAATGTTGTCCCATAAAGCTAAAGGGGGGCGCGAAAAATAAATGTTGACCTACCCTATCGAGTGGAGTATCGTTATTTATAACTTTTTGAGTAGATAAGTACTGGATTTTTTGTTTTAAAAATATTGGAAAACAAAGCAAAGAGAAGCCACCGATGTCACCTTTTATTTACATAATTTTGAACTTCCCATTGACCTATGAACTTGAAATTTGGTGATAATGTTTATTATTACGTACCTATATTTTACTTAAAAAAAAACCACGCCAAGTGCGAGTCGGACTCGCGCACCGAGGGTTCCGTACAAACTTATAGGTATGTAAACAGTTCGTCCATCACGGGAAATAGCACAATTTTATTTATTTACCTTATTTGAGGTTAGTGCCAATTAAGTTAGACTTCTAAATTGTATGAGCGCCGATACAACTCAGAGGGTTTCATTAATTGGCGTAATATGTATGTATAGGGACACCCTTTAATTTTCAACTTTTTTATTTATCGGAATTTTTCCTTAATTTGTGCTGTAAGACCTTGCTTTTTGCCAAATTTCGTGATTCTATGTCAACGGGGACTACCATATAGAAATAAAAAGGCAAAAAAATCGCGTTTATAGTATGGGAGCCTCCCTTAAATATTTATTTTATTTTGTTTTTAGTATTTGTTGTTATAGCGGCAACAGAAATACATAATTTGTGAAAATTTTGAGATACAGCCTGGACAGACAGACAGACGGACAGACAGCGAAGTCTTAGTAATATGGTCCCGTTTTTACCCTTTGGGTAGGTACGGAACCCTTAAAATTAAGCTGTCTCAATTCGTTCCTAAGGTGCTAATAAGCCACCAACTACCAGTCGGATTTGAAAAATCTTTTTGCTTTTGATAGCCCAATTCTAGAAGAAGGCGTATTTTTTATCCCGGGGACGCGAGTGAAACCCCGGAATATGTATATCATTTATCAAAAATGATATACATATTCCGTAATAAAAATAAAATAAAATCTTTATGTTATAATAGCTTAATTTACTAAAATTTTTTAAGTTTGTTTTCAAAGATAATCCCTCTTATTCAGACCCATTCGGGTGCCATTACGATCGGAAAGGACGATTTTATTTAGTTAAACTTAGGCTGACGCTGTGTTAGTCACAGAATTCATTTGCCGCGATCGTGTACCGATCGACTGCCTCATTCCAAATGGAAGTCTGAATTGCGAAAATAGGAGGCATCCTATTTAGTAGACTACTCAATCGGTTTGTCTACCCGATCGGACCAGGTCTGAATAAGGGGATCCTTGCTTATGTTATGTCTTTTAAGTTATCCAGTAATCCTACTAATCCTACTAATATTATAAATGTGAATGTTTGGATGGATGGATGATTGTTACTCTTTCACGCAAAAACTACTGAACGGATTTGGATGAAATTTGGCAGAGAGATAGATTATAGTCTGGAATAGCACATACTTTTTTATCACGGGCAAACATAAGAATCCACGGGTACGCGGGTGAAACCGCGGGGCGGAAGCTAGTCACTACATAAAACAAAGTCCCCCCCGCGTCAGTCTGTATGTATGTTCGCGATGATCTTAAAAATACAGTATTTTTCTACTCAACGAGTTCCGAACAAAAAATAATCTCGCCCCCTTAAGCTGTGCCCCCTTAAAATATGTCTATTTTGATAATAATTCTATGAAGATTTGAAATTATATTAAATCCTACAAATATTATAAATTTTAAGTGTGAAAGTTTGGATGGATGGATATTTTTACTCTTTCACGTAAAAACTACTGAACGGATTTGGATGAAAATTGGCAGAGAGATAGATTATAGTCCAGAATAGCACATACGCTACTTTTTATACCGGGAAAACATAAGATCCCACGGGAACGCGGGTGAAACCGCGGGGCGGAAGCTAGTAATATTATAAAGGCGAATGTTTGTGAGTGTGTGTATTTGTGACTTCTTAACGCTCATCCAGCTGGACCAATTTTGATGATATTTGGTATGGAGGTAGCTGACACCTTGGATTAAGACATAGGACACTTTATATCCCGCGAAAACATAAGATGATAAGATCCCTCGGGAACGCGGGTGAAACCGCGGGGCGGAAGCTAGTTTATTATATTTCCTAAAAAAAGCCATTTGGTTGCAAATAAAAAGTGACGTGTTCTAGACTTTTAGAAAATCATCCCTTGAGGAAATAAAAAAAATGGGCGGTCGGGGGACACCCGCCAGGAACAAAGTTCAATCTATACTAATATCATAGTTAGCTAGTTTGTTTGGTTAAACGCTCTATTCTCAGGAACTACTGGTTCGAATTGGAAAATTCGTTTAGTGTTGGATTTATCGAGGAAGGCTTTTTATATCGCGAAAACATAAGATCCCTCGGGAACGCGGATGAAACTGCGGGGTCCGCCCCGCTAGTAAACTAGTAGCTAGTAGTCAGATTCTATAGCACGGTTCAGAAGATTGCTTTTACAGAGAAAAGCCGGCAATCCCGGCAACAAAATTAGCATTAAAAAATACCCCTATGTTAGTGAAATGTAAAGTTAATGTTTCATTGGAAAAAAATATTATACCTATTCGCTGATGATGAAAAGTGAAATACCTATGAGTACATATCGTCAGTTGCTAGTTTACCATAATTCTGAATGTTGTGACCTGAGTGCCTAGCCTAGTGCGAGATTTAGACGTTGTTAACGTTACTATCGCATTGGGTTAAACATTTTGGGTTGGGTTAAATTAGTTCCATGAGTATTCCGCGAAAGAAATGTATTACTTACATGCAAATGTGATAACACGAACGATCAAAAACTCGCAATAGGCTCTCTGGTTTAGTAGTGAATAAGCATTGTGGATTGTAGCATGTAAGGTTGTTCTGAAATTGTACTGAATAATATTGTTATTTACGAAAGCGGATTGTATGGCCATTCATTGCTGAAAACGCGCGCGACAGTCAATCGGTTCTGAGAAACCTACTCGCGTTTCCTGGAAGCGCTACTACGGACGCACACATGCGCAAGTCAATGTGTCGGTGTGGCATACGTCGCCCACAGCTCTGATAACGCGCTGCCGTGACGAGACGTACTATATCGGTGCTCTCATTAACCAACCAACTCGTATTGCGTACCCGGCTCCGCTTACACCTAATCAAACAATTGGCTGCTCAAGCAGGAGTTACATTGTAACGGCCAATACATACTCGTATATACGGAAATAAACGAGTATGTATTGGCCGTTATATATACTGGGAAATGGCGCCAGCTACTAGTAGAACCAAAATATTAACACTTTCCACCACGCAGTTTCACCCGCGAGCCCCTATTTTACCCCTTTTATGTGACGATATCGTGCTTGAATATACAGAGTGAATTTTTCAACTGGGCAAAGATAGCCAAATCCGAAAATATAGGAGTCTCGGCCAATGATATTTTTATTATAATTATATCATCGAGTCTCGGGCCAATTTAGATATAAATTAAACTGTTTACGTGGATTTTTGAAAGCTAGCTGAATCGATCAAATTGCTTATGAAAAAAAAACAGTGTGTATTTGCATCCCAATAAGCACGCAACTTTAACAAAAAATATGAATTTAAAGCTTGATATCTTATATTATAATTTATTAAGCTACCAAAAAAAAAACACTATTCTCATCGATTTATTTATTTATCTTTGCTAATAAACTAAGGGTTCCTTGCATGTATCTTGTTTGACTACGGGATCTTAAAAACCGGATTGAAAGCGTTCGGTAGCGGTAGCTACAATGCACAAACCGTGAGAAACTCTTCCCTAAAAATCTAATCAATATCATAGAATACATAATGTCAATATAAAAAGTATATTTAAATATTAATAGTCAACTCATGAGACTACTATATATGTTATGTCGATATTGGAGGGTCAATAGAATGATTGCAAAGTAACGGGGTCAGCGGCAAAATGCCAACGGTCAATAATGATGGTTTGACATGTGAACTGTACGACAATGAATCAATTAAACTCTTATTTGAGTGCCAAGTGCTCTGTTTGTATTGATCTGATGCGCAGTTATTTTAAGATCTCTAAAGGAGCCAAGAGCAGCACCTAAAATATTATCTGAATCTCTTTTATTTGAAAATATCATAGCTGTGCAAATTAAGTACTTACACTACATCTGATTTCACATGCAGATCGGTGTCAAGGTAACAGACGTAGGCAGGCATGTAACTGACTTCAGAAATATTAACCATACTTAGAGTTAGTTAGTTTAATTACTTTGTGGTATATGGTTGTATTTTGTATAAATCTTATTACTTACTGAAATATTATTAAGATGTGATGTACTCACTTGGTCAGGCTGGAGGTAGTATCGCAGGCCGCGGCGGCGGCGGCGGACCGGCGCTCCGCAGCCGCGTCTACCATGCCTCTGCATCACCGCGATGGGCATCACTCGCGAGTCGCGCCACCTCGCCCCGTTACCTCACCACCACCCACTACACCGCCACTACCACATTGACATGACAATGTACATACGTACGATCAACCCTCACAGCCTTCGAGTCCGATACCTGATCACTTGAGGTTGCAATTCGATATCGATACCGACGACGTGTAAGATTACACTGATGATGAATTTTATTTTTAAAATTTACAGTTGTATCTTGAACCAATACTTAAGAATCTGAAACAAACAAACACTCTGGTTAATGACATAGATAGACCAAAGCATAATGGCGCCAAATATCAGATTATGTCGGACCTTGTCGAACTAGTTCTGGTAGATGTGTTTGCCATCTCTATACATATAGGTAAGCTAGTTTATAATATTAATAGGATAGTAGGATAGCTAGTAGTGGTAGTGACGTCGGATGCCGCGGCGAAGGTCATGGGTTCGAATCCTACGATGAGCTTTCGTTGAAGGAAAACATCCTGAAGAAACCATAGCACGGTGATAGGGTACTTTGTAGTACCCGCCTGGCTGGCTACCACCCTCAAGTTGAAAATCTGTCGCCAAAAACCTACTGGTGTGTTCCGGTACCTACACTTGAGAGCCAGATCCTTCTAGGTTTTGTGTGCTTACCACCTTCGGCCACATCATCACCTACCATAGTGAGATTGTGGTCAAACACAAGTCTGTACAAAGTAAAAATAAAACCGGCCAAGTGCGAGTCGGACTCGCGCACGAAGGGTTCCGTACCATTATCTATAAAAACGGCAAAAAAATCATGTCTGTTGTATGGGAGCCCCCCTTAAGGCGCTGACAACAGCTAAAGTCTCTCTATTGCAACCCAACCTATATTAATCCTACTAAATGTACGGTATTGAAATTTAAATACACGATACTCAAGGATATAAATGACAAATTTATTAATCTCAAAACACGATTTCATTTCATTGCCTCGATAAAAAAAATTGCCAAACACAACTCTGAAAATCAAGGAATTCCCAAATTTATCCTATACATGAATGTATTTTTCGATGTGATATTTTACATTAATATTGTTCGAATAATTAGAAAATGATTTATTTCGTTAGTTTTTGGAATAAGGAATTTATTTGTACATAATTAATTATTTTTATAAATGTCGCTTACGTTATTAATTCGGAGCAGTTAGGGGGAGGAGTCAACATTATGCCACACTCTTCTGTCACGTTACTTGCGTATTTTGCTTTGCCCTCACTCGCATTCCGCGGCGATCCGCGTTGCTAGACGGACCTATACCACTTTTTTTCCGAGCGCGCGGTTTCAACATTATCATCCATAAATGGGTAAAATATCTTTTAAAAAAAATGTGCAATGCCTGATGAATAAAGTAAGGTAGTAAGCAATTTATTTCACAGTGATTGACAATGATAAAAGTAAACAAATACTTGTGTTTGTCAAAGCGTCATATCACTGCCGCTAGATTGCAGTGTAATTTATGAATGTATTCAGCCTATTCACATTATAACTTTTTATCAAATTAAATGACAATATTTGGAGGGAAAATGAATTGCATTACATAACTTTTACAATATGATCTCGTCGTATTATTTCGCATAAAAAAGTATTCAAACTAAAGATTTACTTACCACAAAAAGGGCGTAATAACTGATTAATTTTATAATCTTTCATGCATTGGGAATAAAATTTGTCGTGCCGCATCACTGACCGAGAAAGATTCTTATTTTCATTACATAAGTCATGTCATTGTTAGCTCAGCGGTCCTGGTTATAGGTCAAGAACCTATAACTACTTGGATGTGTGTGTTCAAATCCATGTGATGACACCATGTTTTATAATGAATGTAAAGTACCTGGATGATTGAGTTGTGCTGGTATATAATACTTTTTATTTTTGGTAAACAAAAGAAGGAACTTGAAAAAGAGGATATTTAATGAATGAAACTGGAGACATCATCTGGATTCGAACCGCGGACATCTGGTTTAAGGATCGCACGATCTCCCGCCTGAGCTATTAATTACTTATAGATAGTGGCGAAATTTACTTTCGTATTCTAATGAAAATGTAGCAGTTTCTCATTGATTGAAAACACGGTAAAACGACAAAATGGAACCTAGCTATATATTTTGAATTTTGTACAATTATGAGGCGAATTATTAAGTAAAATCTATATGGGTATCGTTTTCATGGTTTTCGGGGGTGCTTATTACGAATATATAACATATTTCGAGATCCAAGATGGTGGACGCGAATTAAAAAAAAAAATCAATATGGGTATCGTTTCCATGGTTTTCGGAGGTGCCGATTACGAATATATAACATATTTCGAGATTCAAGATGGCGGACGCGAATCATTAAATAAAATCTATATGGGAATCGTTTCTATGGTTTTCGGGGGTGCCGATTACGAATATATAACATATTTCGTGATTCAAGATGGCGGACGCGAATTATTAAATAACATCTATGTATAAGGGTATCGTTTCCATGGTTTTCGGGGGTGCTGATTACGAATATATAACATATTTCGTGATTCAAGATGGTGGACGCGAATTATTAAATAACATCTATGTACATGGGTATCGTTTCCATGGTTTTCGGGGGTGTTGATTACGAATATATAACATATTTCGTGATTCAAGATGGCGGACGCGAATTATTAAATAACATCTATGTATATGGGTATCGTTTCCATGGTTTTCGGGGGTGCCAATTACGAATATATAACATATTTCGAGATTCAAGATGGCGGACGTGAATTTTTAAATAAAATTAATATGGATATCGTTTTCATGGTTTTCAGGGGTGCCGATTACGAATATGGAGTAGTGATATCTCTGCGCGACCTAATTTAACTACTAGCAAACTATTATGTATTAGTATTTTAACGTACTGCCAAAAATTAGAAGACACTTTACAGACAACTTTTACAACGTTTGTTGGAAATAATATTAGAAGTCAATTATATCAACAGCTAAAGAACATTAATTTTAATACAAGACCATGGGCCTGCTTCCCGTCTGAATTTTTATTAAAATTATTTCTACGTATGAGAATTGACTACATCGTCAAATTCAACAATCGCAATCTGAAAATTAGTAAATCCAAATGTTGAAAATACCTTTCAGTTTCGCATTTGTAGTTTTTAAAAGAATAAGTATCTCAGTATTTTTTTTATTTTGGTATCCTATTATTTTATTAAAAGGTCATAAACAATAAAAAATATGTTAGGTATTAGTTCTACTAACATAGCTTCTATATTTTTTCATTTTATTCCTGGTACTCTACATACACATACTACGAATAATGACGAATGTCTACACAAAAGCGGCATTTCGCGTGACTTCAAACGCGATAAACCACTGTATGACTTGTTACGCTGTGGTACTATTGTAAATAATGGTGTGAAAGATGAAAAAGTTACAAAAGTAGGATGAATCATATCGAACAAAGTAATCAAACATAAGTCGCCAACAGGACTCGATCCGTGGACATCTAGTTCAAGGATCGCACGATCCCCCACCTGAACTATTAATTACTTACTAATAGCGGCGAATTTTACTTTTGTATTCTAATGAAATTGTAGCAGTTTCTCATTGATTGAAAACACGGTAAAACGACGTTTTCTAAAAATGAAACCTAGCTATATATTTTGAATTTTGTACATTATTTTCTTCATTCATATTTCTTATTAAAAAACATTTATACATCCACACGGGCGACGCGAATATAAAATGATAAGAGAAGCGGTTTCATTAAAATTAGTAGGTACATATTATTGTAAATAATGGTGTGAAAGATGGAAATAAAATAGAAAAGTTACAAAACTAGGTTAAAATATATTGAGAACTCGGTTATTACTATTTCTTTATAGCTAGTTGTAATTACATATTTATACTATCAATAATAGCGCCATCTAGTTGTGTTAGTTTCATAGATATATTTGTACTTGTTTATTGTTTGGATGATGGCCGAAAAAGTGCACCGTTTTACCGCGTCTTCGTGTGTGGCGCTATGCTGTGCTATACGTGCTATATATATTTGGGATGTAGAGGGGCGTGGCTAAAATTTCAATTTCTCAAGGCCATTTAGCTGTTGTCAGCGCCTTAAATATTCGTTTTATTTTAATTTAATTATTTTTTATAAATTGAATATTAAACTAAATATTCTGTGAATATTAAACTAAATATTCTGTGAATATTAAACTAAATATTCTGTGATTATTTCAAGCGCCTATACCTGTTGCCGTTATCAATATCGAGCAAAAACGAACAAAAAAATCATGTTTGTTGTATGGGAGCCCCGTTAAATATTTATTTTATTCTGTTTTTTAGTATTTGTTGTTATAGCGGCAACAAAAATACATCATCTGTGAAAATTTCAACAGTCTAACTATCACGGTTCATGAGATACAGCCTGGTGACATACGGACAGCGGAGTCTTAGTAATAGGGTCCCGTTTTGCCCTTTGGGTACGGAACCCTAAAAAAGCTTCTGCCCTGTGGTTTCACCCGCTTTCCCGACGGATTTTATGTTTTTTCGGGATAAAAAGTACCTATAGAGTACTGTTATTCCAGAGTATGATCTATCTATGTGCCAAGTTTCATCCAAACCCATTCAGCCGTTTATGCACGATTGTGTCATAAACATCCATACATACAAAACTTTCACATTTATAATATTAGTAGGTTTTATTATTATCTATTTTGAAGTCGGTTTCATTTTTTCAATAAAAAATTACTTTCCTGACTGACTGATCTATCAACGCACACACAGTCTAAACCGCTGGGGTTAGAAACATGAAATGATGTACACAAATTCGTTAAATAATGTAGGCATCCAATAAGAAAGGGTTTTGCAAAATTCAAGCCCTAAGGGGGTAAAATAGGGGATGTACGTTTGTAAGAAACTTTGTCAGTTTTGATGATAAATCCATGTTTGTATTTAGGTATATAGTTAAAAGTTAAGAGATTGGTATTTCAGAGTTTTTGGAAAATCACCCCATAAGGGTAGAAAAGGGGTGGCTAATTTTGTATGGGAATTCTTATTTTTCTGGTCAGATTTACTTACTTGAAACTTAGTAAATATTCTTCAACATAATTAATGAAACAAGTATATCAGCGTTTTTCAAAATTCATTCCTAAAAGGTATGCAATAGTTTTATGGGCCAACATACTTTTTTGAATGAAGTAAGGAGGTACAGTTTGTTTGTAAGGATTGGGGCTTTTTTATAACGTGTCGTAAGGTTAACAAAGAAAGGATTTTTAATAATTCAACCCCTAGGGGGGTAAAACAGGGGATGTAAGTTTGTATGAAAATACTTTATTTATGAAGTTGTTTCCATAAAAATTGGTACGTATTAGGCCTAGCCAGAATAAAAATTAAGAAAAACGGTTTATAGTGTACTAGCTTTCACCCCAGTTTCACATGTGTTCCCGTGGGATCTTATGTTAACACTAAAATATTTTTTCAATTCGAACCAGTAGTTTCCGAGATTAGCGCATTCAACCAAACAAACAAACTAACTCTTCCGCTTTATAATATTAGTATAGATTTGGAAATTCCAAACCTAAGGGTTTAAACTATGGATTAAATGTTTGCATGACACATCAAGTCGAGGCATCTATAAAACACTAAAACTTGAAATTTGGCAAACAGTTCTTATAGGATGTGTATATGAAATGGTTTTCGGAAATCAACCCCTAAGGGGGTAAACTGAGGAAATACAATTTGAATGTAACTTTTTTGTGGACAGTAATTGGAATACGAATCTTGGTGTAAATAGTGCTCGGAGCAAATTATGAATAGTGTATTTCATGGTTTTGTCAGAATTAACGCTTAAGTAGGCGGAAGGGAAGTTAATGTATGTATGGAAAAAATATTGCACAAGCCAATTGACTCGAAGCTTGCTGTAAATACATTATGGGTATAAGGGTGGATCTATTAAGACAGGATTTTCTGAAATTCAACCCAAAAGAGGGTAAAGGCGGGAAAAATAATTTGTAAGTAATTTTTTGTGGAAAATAGCTGGAATATGAAAACTAAGAAGAAGAAGAGTTATTACCTCTATACCTTAAAAAGCACATAATTGAAATTCATTTACAAAGTTACCCACCCAAGTTTCAGAGAACTACCTATAGAAATTTACACCAACTTTCTAGATAAAATGCTACCTATACTGCTAGTGCCATATTTTTTGGCATACAAACATAGCTCCCCATTCTTCTCTTCATAATAACTGTATTTTCCCCTGTTAACTCATTAGGATTTGGATTCCTTTCTTTTAGTAGGTACACCCCTATACCTACAATGTATTTACACCATGTTTTATACAATTGGCAAGTGTTTTTTTTTTCATATAACTAAACATCAACTCTCCATCCTACCTACTTAGGTAGGAGTCAATTTTGAAAAACCTTATCATGCAAAATTCATAATAAAATTTGCTTTGAGCAATGTTTGCATGAAGTTTCATATTCCAATTCCTTTTCACAAAAATGTAACATACAAACTATATTTCCCCTTTTAACCTAGGGGTTAAATTTCAGAATACCCATTCTTAGTGGATGCCTATAAGGAACCTATTTCAAGTCTGTAGGTTTTATAGTTCCTGAGATATTATTGGGATTAGTGAATGAGTGGTTTTTTGCTTCTATACGGGGTGATTTTTTAGTCTCTGGCAATACTAGCAGGGGTGGAAGTATTCATCAATATGAACAACTTTTACTATACCTTTAGGTTCAGGGATAGAAAATTATACTTTTTTCCTAGGAATGCAGGTGTAACTGCATAGGACAGTAATAATTGCAAAGTTTGTGTAGGTAGACATTTGTTATAAAAGTATGATATAACTAAATGGATATGGATGACATTTGGCACACAGGTATCATACCCAGGAACAAAAGCAGGAATGTGGGGGAATCCACAGTACAGAAGACAAATGCATAAATTGGATAGAAATACACTTGTAGGTGGTAGGTACATGAACCTTCACACCACAAGGAAAATAATTTGAAGGCAGTACACATAGTGAAAAATTAATACAATTAACAAATAATGATAATGATGATAAAAGTAATTATAGTTAAATCAAAGAAAAGTACTCATTTAGTAGGAAGGTAACAAATAAGATTTATTGAGTTATGAGATGATTATGATTATTATCTTGTTGCCTTGGGATGACATGTTTTGTGTGTGGGTAGATTGAAAACTGTTGACAATCCCTTTCTATCTTCTCGTCTTTATCCCATGTAGGAAAGAAAGCATTTTTTAAAAAGTAAAGGGTTAAGAAATCAACCACCACCTAAAAACTTCGCAGTTGACAAAGCATAGCGATGATAATGTGTAAGCGAGCATTACAAATGTATGTATGAGATCATCGATATGTTTACACAGCAAATGTAATAAATATAAATATGACTCACTCGTTAGTACTCCGCTACAGAAAGACCATGTAGGTTATCATTATCACTAGGTATTGATGAGCGTCACATCACACACAATACATACACGGCACGTCACAAATCTCGCACGCATTTTAACATTTCTGTATGATGAGAAAATGTAGAATTTATTACTTTTGACAAGAAATAATGCACATGATTTGAAGGAAAGAGAAACAAAGCAAAAATGAGCGATATTCTTTGGTATCTTTTGGTATTGAATTTCTGTAAATTTTACAAGTGCTGCCATCTCTGCTACAGACCGCACAATATGATATAACGAAAAGATATGTCTTTGACAGCTGATGCTAAGTTTGTAATGAGGTAAAATTGTTGTATAATAATATTTTACTTATTCTAGAAAAAAGTATTCAAAGTTTTATCAATTTTAAAATCAACTAATTGATTTTTTATCTAGAAAAGTTACAAAAGGTCTAATAATGACATGAATATTTAAATTCACATTTTTACGTAAACATCTTTACAAGGTTACTCTATGCGACAAGAACAACTTTTTTGTGACAATGTCTGCATCTGTTGATTAAAATTTGAAACATAATAAGTTCAGTTTCCAAACAAGGTCAACAGTTTTCATCAACTGAGTGATCGAAAATAATAAAAAATAAGTGTGTATTATGTCCGTACTTTCAAAGATTGGGTATTGTGTGTGTCTTGATCAAATATACAAGATCGAGTATCTGCAAAAATGATCTGTACTTTGTTTTTCGCAATCACAACGTTACATGAACATGGATGACCTAAAATGCGAATATGTGAAGATAAAAAGATGTTTGGGACTCACAAGAAGTGCAAATTGAAGACATTATAATGTTATGTACATCGATTATTGGTTATCATTGACATATTCCTAGCATCGTCTAACGCTTGGCCAATCGCTCGGTTACAAAAGTGAAAATGTGATGTGTCAAACTGATTGTTTACCTCGCGGACAGGTGAGTGGTTTGTAGAAGTGGTACGCGAGGGCGGCGGGAGGCGGGCGGCATGTCGGATCGGTCGAGTCCCTTGAACGGCGGCTACGAGGCCGCAAGGCTAACCGTCCGGAAGGATCTCTTCCCCGAGGCTGGTTTGCCGAACGAACTGGAGTCAGAAGCATCCCAAGATGATGACGATAATGTCTCTTGCGTTAATCTCGCGACTGACTTCGAACAGAGCATCGATGAGATCGCTAACCAGAAGTTGCAGGTGGTCAACGGAGCAATTACGCCTCCCACGCGATCACGGCACAGGAAACACAAGCAACACTCGCGGCGTGACACTGAACGCTCAACGGCTAATGGTCTTCCTCCTGGGAGTAAGAGGAAAAAAAGTTCCCGCCACAAGACTCGATCATTGAACAGATCAGCAGTGTCACAAGTGAAAGGTGGTAAAAACTTAAATTTAGTGAGTAGCAGTGAATGTCAGGACGATAATGAGGAGGAGGAAGCTGTACAGGAAGAAGAAGTGGAAGAGGGTGAAAGTTCAGATGATGAAGTGCTCAAGTGCAGTGTAAAGTTACCTTTAATAAATGTTACACGTCAAAGCGGAAAACCTTACAGTCATGAACTTAGTCAATTATCAACAAAAAAGAGTAAAAAGAGCTCTTCAAAGGAGCGTAGAACTCATGCGGTTATACCATGTAGTGGCAAACCACGATCCATGTTGGGTATTTGTAGTTCACGTAGCAAAAAGAAGTCTAAAAAGCTGGATTGTACAACCACATATCGGAGTCAAATAATGGATGCAAATACCATAAAGATAAAAATTAGAAAAACAAGAATCCATGAAAGTGTAAGTATCAATGACTCCTATTTTCCTCATCTATCTATATCTATATATGTCACCAGAAAATTACAAGATCTGCGAGTTTATAAATTTTCTAGGAAATTTATAAACCTATTATACCTAATAAATTTATAAATTTGCAGATCTTGTTATTTTTCCATGACATATACTTATAATAAAACAATAGAATCTACTGTAGGTACATTGAAGAAAAGTAATAAAAATAGAAAGGGGGTAACTAAAGAAGAGAAATAGAAAAGAAACCAGCGATTTTTAAAATCCTTTTCTGTCTGTCTGTATGTTTGTTATCGCACATCTCTGGAACTACTGAATGGATTTTCATGTAATTTTCACAGGTAGATAGAGATTTGGAGCAGAATATAGGCTTTGTTTCATTAAAATCGGATGTTGCAGAAAAAGTTATCCTCATTTTAAGATTTTTGGAATTTACTTTTATACTGTTAGAAAGTAAAAATAAGAATGGATTTTCAAAGAGTTTCTACAGGTTAATGTTTGGTTTGACGCTTTATTGAAACGTAGAAAGGATATGGATATTTTATAAAGTCTATGTGAGCGAAGCCACAGGCGAAAAGCTAGTAGAACATAAACCAGCTATTTTTAGAATTATTTTCTGTCTTATTTGTTTGCGCACATCTCCGAAACCAATTTACTAACTTTTATACTGTTAAAAAGTTATCTATAATGAATATATTTTTTTTATAAAGTATTGCGCGAGCGAAGCCGCTGCCGAAAAGCTAGTATAAGTTATTATCAAAAATATTGCACAGTAAAGTTGAATAGTATGGACGGAACCCTCCGTGCGCGAGCTATAATCGGTATTGACCAGTTTTAACTTATGTGTTGACCAAAACGTAAAGCGCCCAGGCGAAAGTCATGTGTTCAAATCGTTTGTTTATGTAATACATGGTGATAGCCTTATGGTAGGGTACTTTTTTTGCGTAAAACTGTGGGGAACAGCTCATACATGGCAGCCCCCGACAGATTTTCTATGTAGGTGAATATGTATAGTACCTATATATTTGATAATTGCTGTCGGGGGGTTTACGAAAATTTTATTTAATCCTTTTTCGATTACAACGTTTACAGTCTAGTGGGTTTTTCAAAATTTTCAATTTTGCTTTTTATTTTAGTCTTTCTGTATGCTTGGTGTCTTACAATAATTTAGCCCCCGTACTGTTTGCTCCAATTTATATTTGTATATAGAAGAAAAATAATTATTACAGCGCCCTCTGGCGAGTTAGCACTATAACACATATCTAAGAACCATCGCCGATGAATTACAAACCTTTCACAGGAAACCGTATCGAAATTGATCAAACCGTTTTAGAGATGATTGGAAACATAAATGCAAGAAAAAAAAAATTACAGCGCCCTCTTGCGAGTTAGCACCATAACACCTATCTAAGATGTATTACAAACCTTTCATAGGCCCTCAGTAGTTTATATAGGTACAAAAAATCAAGAAGAAAAATATTGATTACAGCTCCCCCTGGCGAGTTAATATCATGGACGATGGTTCTTAGATAGGTATCTAAGAACCATCGTCGATTAATCACAAACCTATTACAGAAAACCGTATCTAAATCGCAGACCCTCAGCAGTTTATAGGTACAAATAAAAAATCAAGTAGAAAAATATTGATTACAGCGCCCCGTGGCGAGTTAATATCATGGACGATGGTTCTTAGATAGGTATCTAAGAACCATCGTCGATTTATCACTTACAAAAAACCGTATCTAAATCGCAGACCCTCAGCAGTTTATAGGTACAAATAAAAAATCAAGTAGAAAAATATTGATTACAGCGCCCCCTAGCGAGTTAACACCATAACACCTATCTAAGAACCATCGTCGATTAATCACAAACCTTTTACAGAAAACCGTATCTAAATGGGTCAAGCCGTTTTGGAGATAAATAAGATCATTCGTTTTGTGCACACATAAACAACCTCTCACCCCTAACGCATACACCGTCTCCGTTCCGTCGTGGGTAAAAAAGTAGTTCTAGGTTTCACTCAGTGAACCGAGCTATCCGTCAGCCAAAATTCATCAACATCATAACTTTACCCTCTTAGGGTGCCTGTCCCCAGAGAATTGTCCTTGCTTCGCTTGCTCCACTCTGGTGGACAGGCAGCCAATTTTAAAGAATATTGTTATTAGTACATCCCTATACATCCCTAATACAATATTTTTTTGTAGTAGGGATGCCCGTCAACATACAACTACTTAAAACAACAACATACTCCATTCCGTTCGTGGGTAAATAAAAATCGTTTCAGATATGTATTGTATGAGTAGTACGGTCTACATAATGAATTTAGTGTCTGACAGAAGCTTTGGCTTGGGCTTCGGCCACCTTCCTTAATTTTTTTCGGGTTTCAAGTTTTGGCTGAAGCCGAAGGTCTAGCAAACGCCGAAATTGAACGAATTGTTAGGAATGAGTGAGAGCGCGATGGACGTGGCGACGCGGGAGGTCACACTTCGTTGTTGACCGGCGCCATCGCCAATTTATGTCAAAAATTTTAGCCAATCTTGAACTTTCTTATGCCTAAAGCCAATTAATCGACTTCGGCCAGAAATCGACCTTCAGTCGGACGCTAATAATGATACACTTCAGATCATATTAAAAGGAAAATATGCAACTGCATATCAAAAACAAAAAAGCCACACGCATATTCAATTATTTCTATAATTAAATACCTACAATGCTTCTTAGAAATAAACAAACTGACTGATAAAACGTAAACACCGAACAATTTGAACAAATAAGTTAGAACAATATATTTTTTTCTCAGTATACAACTAAGTGGTAATAAACCAACATAATAGCATAGATAACTTTACCGTGATAATAGTTTATACACCAAAAATACTAGCTGTACTTAAAATGCGTTGATCTCTCAACTCTCAACCTATAAAAAGCAAAATTACAAAATATTGAAAAAACCCACGACGGCTGTAAACGTTGTAATCGAAAAAGTTAAAATTTTCGGAAAACCCCCGACAGTAATTATCAAATATGTATATAAGAACTAGTAACTACACATATTCACCAACATATTAACATAATGATAAATCCAAGAAAATCCGTCGAGGGCTGCCATTGCCATTTCAGTTCTTGAAAATAGCAGAATAAAAAGTTATTATGCGTCTCGTAGAGATACAGCAATTTATATCAAATCTAAATTTATTTACGTACCCAACGCAATTTCAATTAGTCACAAACTCATAAAATAGCAAAATTTTAGTTCATTTTAGGGCAGGGAATGGCAGCCTCCCGACGGATTTTCTTGGATTTATCATTATGTTTATGAATAATAATACGAATTAGGTGAACATGTTTAGCTACATCCCTCCACATAGTTTCTGACGATGTATTTCTGCTCTATCATCAGACCCTCAGCAGTTTATATAGGTACAAAAAAGCAAGAAGAAAAATATTGATTACAGCGCCCTCTGGCGAGATAACACCTATCTAAGAACCATCGCCGATTAATCACAAACGTTTTACAGAAAACCGTATCTAAATCGGTTAGCCGTTTTGGAGAGAAATGGGAACATTCGTTTTGTGTCCACACAAACAAATAAACAAACAAACAACCTCTCACCCTAAATGCATACACCTTCTCCGTTCCGTCGTGGGTAAAAACAATAGGTCTAACGCGAGTGTTATGTATGTAGTTAGTGAGGAGATGTGTTGGGTTTTTTTTTGTTTATTTGAATTGTGTTTGTTTAAAATAATTATTTCCTAGGCCCTAGTTTACAATTTTGAGGTCCATTCTATTTTTTGGGGTGTCTGAAGCATGAATCTAGATATGCAGTAATTCTTGTTTTTTATACACTTTATTGTTATAAACATGTATTACGCGTCATACTAATAGTAATACATGCTTATAATAATAAACTGTACCTACATACATACCCATTTTAATTCCAATATTTTAGATCTGCCATTTTTATACGTAGGTGCGTACCGATTTCTTTTCATTATTTCAATCATGAAGATCTAATTCAAAGAAACCATGTTAAAAATAAATATTTGTTAAATATTTATTTTATTCTGTTTTTTAGTATTTGTTGTTATAGCGGCAACAGAAATACATAATTTGTGAAAATTTCAACTGTCTAACTATCGCGGTTCTTGAGATACAGCCTGGTGACAGAGAGACGGATGGACAGACAGCGAAGTCTTAGTAATAGGGTCCCGTTTTACCCTTTGGGTACGGAACCTTAAAAAGTATACCTAGATATCCGTCATGTACATTTGAACTCAATTATTGTATTTTTTTCCATGCTGCTTAGAATAATGTTGATTATCAAAAACAAATTGCAGGTTATAGTAGCACCAACGCCAACGTCTATCGCGGATATTGGTCAAACGAAATCTAAGAAGAAGCGAGCCGCATCTCCTGTAGCGAGTGAGAGCTCGGGAGAGGAATATAATCCTTCATGTGGGGACACTGCCGCCGCCATGAGCGTAGCCGCCCCCAAGCAGAGAAACACAAGAACCAAGGCTTCTAAAACGTGTAAAAGTAACAACTCTAAAAGTAAGGGTATAAAATGTAATATTTCCATAGGGTATGTGTGTGCATATACTGGGTGACTTTTTAGTCACTAGCAATACTTGCAGGGGTGGAAGTACTCATCAATATGAACAACTTTTACTATGGGACTAAAGGGGGTCACACACGGCGAAGATAGTATAATATTTTATCAAGATCATGAGACAGCATTATACTATGAAAAGAGAAGCAACGACCTACCTCTTACCTACCTACTTTCCTTCTCTTTCGCTGGTATAGCACTGTTTCATATATCTTAAGATAAAATATTATCGTATCTTCGCCGTGTGTGACCTCCTTAACTGTGAAATCACGAAAAAATCATCAGCTGTTCCATACAAAAGTTCAATACCTACTCGACCAAAATTATAATGGTGGGAAGTCCGTCAGCATGACATAGATCGCACAGAATCTTTTTTCCTTTCCTTCTTACCTCATCATCTGACAGCCCTAAATATCTGGCGACGATATAATCTTTTTATACAAAACTCATCATTCATATTACATTTCACTCATACAGATTACCGACTCTTACTTCTCTATACTTATGTACATTATTTTTCTAGATAAAAGTGAAAAGACTGAAAGAACTAGAATTAATGCAGCAAAAAGTAAGGACACAGGACCACAGAGTCCCTGGGGCAATTCTATGCCTATAGAGATTCTATCAAAGATATTTGAATATGTTGTTTCATCACAGGGTACTCTACCTGCTGTAATTAGGTAAGAAAACTCCAACATTGCGTAGTCTATGTATAAATATAACTTGTGACTTATGATATTCAAGAATACCTAAATAATTATGTTTTACAGATTGGGTAGAGTTTGCAAGTTATGGCATAGTGTAAGTTGTAGGTCCGAATTGTGGAAGAATGTGGATCTTGCACAATACACAAATGAAAAATGTAAAACTGACTACAAACTGGTCTGGTTACTTGAAAATCGATTGTCTCAATGTCAAAGTTTAAATATAGGTAAGTAAATGTTTCATATTATAAACAAGTATAATTATTGAAAGCTAGAGGTGACATACATTTTTAATTTGAGTAAATCTTATCGAAAGACCAGTACCCTGAATGTAAATAATTGATGCAGTGATAAACAATAATTATATAAAATAGAGTATTTGCGTTCCGCAACCCCCGAAGCATTTACGCAGCTTGTACGTCTTTGGTAGCTTGAGACTCATGGATATATACTCATTGCGCTATGTCTAAAGGCAAGTGACTAGTTCCTGTCTAAGTGAAACACGACAATAACGCGGTTGGAGTCGCGGGCACTTCCTAGTTGATAATATGAGTACCCCACGTATTTGTCACAGGTCTAAACATTTTTAAAATGTATATGTATAACAGCTCAATGGAAAGTGTGCAATGTATCGTGGGTGCTGGCGTGCGTGGCAGACTACTGCCCGGGCCTGGTTGAGTTGAGCGTGGCCGGTTGGAGTCGCATCACGCCCGACCAGCTCTACGACCTCATGCAAGGACTGCCCAAGCTGCAGCGTGTGGACCTCTCGCTTACAGTGAGTCACATTTTATTTTCATCTTTATGTTTACAGATATAAAGTTAATAGCGCGCAATGACTTCTACGACTTCTTTCATGGCTATGCATATTTACGGTACCTAAAGGAGAACGAAGAATTTTATCACCATGCTATAGAGTTTTATATGAACAGTTGTCACTAGTCAGTTTCACCTGCTTTTCTGAAAATATTAGAACTAATAATGAAATTCTTTATAAATCTTATTCAATTCATAACTTAATATGAAAAACATAATATGTACAGAAATTTATTCAATCCATATACATGAAAATTATGAAGTTTTTCTTCTATGTTCTACCAGGGTAAAAGATGCTCTTAATCCTTTGTCTCAGCCGAATATACTAACACAACGCCGCACGCCGTCTATCTATACATAGCGGGAATATGGTCCATATTTCAACATGATATTTCAGCGTGACCAGCGCCTGCTTTATATCACTCCTATTGTTTTGGCGCAAGTATAATAACTAAACTGATAAATAAACTATGGTTTTACTATCTATCTATACTAATATTATAAAGCTGAAGAGTTTGTTTGTTTGGTTGAACGCGCTAATCTCGGGAACTGCTGGTTCGAATTGAAAAAATATTTTAGTGTTGGATAGCCCATTTATCGAGGAAGGCTATAGGCTACTTTTTATCCCGGGAAAACATAAGATCCCTCGGGAACGCGAGTGAAACCGCGGGACGCTAGTGTAATAATATTTTTTAACATTTCAGTCTGAGACGGGTGGGTCGAGTACGTGCCTGTCAGCGACGTCGATGGCGCGCGTCGCGGAGAACTTCGGTGAACGCCTTACGCACCTCACACTCGCCAATAACAAGTTCACGGCACTTCCGCAGATACTGTCATCTGTCGCGGTATGATTACTATCATGTCATTTATTTGCAAGTTGGGACATTAGCTCAGTTAACTGTTATTATATAGGTATTTTATGATTCCACAAATTCCATGGTTGAAATTGAGCCATATTTCCGAATTATTTATTTAAACACATGATCAATTTTTTCGCTGTTATTTTGCACCTGAATGTTTTCACAGTGATAAAAAAATAACACCGTGTAATTAATTAATCAAAATATTATAGGTGTTTCCATTCTTAAGTAGTAGGATGTAAATTAATTAAATTATGTTGCTGCAAAACATGCAATCCCACCTGAAACTACCGACTAGTGGCGCCCTCGTTTCATGTTTCATTACTTTTTTGATTGACAAAAGCATGTTTCTGTTGTTTATTATAGGCTCACTGTCAGAATCTCGAAGTACTAGACATATCTGGTGCTCTCGCGATGTCCCACCCAGCTGCTGTACCATTAGAGGCACTGCAGAAGGGTTGTCCTAAGCTACGTGTGTTTAGGGCTGCTAACTCCCAACTGGTACTAGCATCCACTACTACTTCACAACAGGTATGTTACCTTGAATTTTATATTTTATTGTTAAACAATACCCCACCAAAAACGTACAAGTAGGTTGCCAAGACTCACAAGCTCATAAGGCTTTCACTGTTAAAATGTTATCAGATCTCATGTAGAGCCAAGCATGCATTACAAACCCTATATCTTGGTTAAAAACTATGGCTTGGCCGTTTCGAGGCCGTCTCCCATGGACTTATGGTAAGAAATTAAGGCCCTGGTCTTTAATGTTGTGTCAGTTCTATTAAATCCTCTGGAGTAGGTTACCCTAACAAAAAATATTACGTCGTTTAGTCAAAATCTTTAAAATATATTTAAAGATGGGGAAACCTAAAACCTATTAATTAACTCTGGCCTTGAAAGTCCTTAGATTGTAGAAGTCGGGAAATAGACGCCGGAAGCGACTTCCACTCCTTGGCTGTCCAGTATAGCAGTTGTAAGTATCATTAGTAGAGAGACGTCCGGCGCGATGTTCTGCTGCATTTCGTGTTCGAGTGTGAATGAATGTCGTCTGGTCAGGACGCCATTTTTATCACAAATCGCCGATTTTTGCCAGCTCGATACAGCGCAACAGAAGAATATGTCATCGACAGATAGCCGACCTCGGGCACGATGTCCCGCCCGACGAACTCGAAGGGGCCGCTTTACCCGTCGGTACTTTACGGACATATGAGTCGGAGCAAAATCGGGACAAACTTTTAGATAAAGTCGGAAAGGGTAGAGTCGAACGAATACGGTGCCGCGGTGGTTCCAGATGGAGGCGGCGGGGTGGTCGCAGCTGGAGGAGCTGTCGATAGCGGGCTCGGTGTCCGCGGAGTGCGTGGCGGTGGGCGAGTACCGGCTGGGCGACGAGGCGCTGGCGCGGCTGGTGCGCGCCGCCACGCGCCTGCGCCTGCTGGACCTGCGCGGCCTGCAGCGGCTCACCGACAGCGGCCTGGTGCGGGTGCCCGCCTGGGATCTACAGCATTTGTTCCTTGGAGGTGTGTGTGTCGCTCGACCGACCTGTGCTTATATTCGTACCGATCTTATATTTTCCTTATATAACCTACGGGGGGACTCCGTAGGTTTATCCCGGACGTGATCTATCTATCTGCGATGTTTCAAAATCCGTTTTGCCGATACGGTGTGATAGTAACCGACGTTATCGTAAACGTTTATAAACCTTGAAGGAGTACCGTCTTATTATGAAAACTGAAATTCAATGTTTTTTTTTGCGATAACGAGGGTAACCAAAAGTAATAAATATTTTACAGTTCAGTTCCAGGCATACTGTACCCAGCTTCACTGTGCATTAACAATTTGGTAATTTCAAATGTAATGTTATAACTTAGACCTCAATTGATATTAATATAAACACAAAATAGTTGTACCATGAGGGTATAGCCTATGTTAGATATTTACTCGATTGATAACAAAAATCATATTGCCTGCTCTTCTGAGTAAAAGCAACATTCCATCCCGTGTTAGAGCTTGACAATTCATAAGTTTATTATAACGAAGTTCCTTTACGCGGCTTGCAGTAGGAGTTGACTGGTAGAAATGGTCACGTAAGAAAATAGCGTTACGTGACGATTTCTACCAGTTATGTCCCCTCCATGCGACTTTCTCACTGTCTGTCTGTCTCTTTCTATTATATACGAGTGTGAGTGAATTGTATAATTTGATAGAAGTATTTATTTTTTGTAACTGTCTTAATTCATACATGATTATTGCAATTGTATAAATATAATTAATGTTGATTCAAGAATTGGAAACAGCAGCAAGTAATACAAAAAATAACGGATTACTGAGACAGGAAGAGAGAGAGAGAGAAGAGAGAGAAAGTCGCATGGAGGGGATATAACACTTTTTTCTTTTCTTCTTCGTTCCTGGCGGTGGACCCCGACAGCACACTTTTTTTTTTCGTTTCATAGTTGTCACGTATAAAAAAAAAAGGGGATCGTCATGTTTGAAGTGGCGTAATAACATAAAATCGTGTTTGACAATAAGAGAATGGTGAGATGATGTTAATGTGGTTGCCAAGACAGCTCGCGGAGGGCCTGAACCATTGGAGTGCAAGGACCTCTTGTGCGCTGTTGGGAATTGTGGGGTTTACTTATAGCAAATAATAGATGATATTCGTGACATGAAATATATTCGATAATATCGCGACATGGCGGTTACGGCCGCAGTGTGACAATCAGATTCTTATGAACTACACTGACTCTAACGGGGCCGGTCAATTAATAAAAGAAAGTTGACTCACGGTACCGTGGAACGTTCTAGAAGTAGGGATAATACCCTCTGGATGGGCGCTCGTCTGTCAGTGACGAGACGCCACCTTGGAGATGCGCCACTCCGGCGCTAATGCGACGATCACCGTTGTGAGCGTCCAGCCGGGTCCTACGGAACCATCCTTGGCGTCACGCCGCGGGCAAAGCCCGGCGGCGTATCCGGCTGGAACCTCCATCGGCATAAGCGGCGACGGCCACAGGCCGTATCACGTTGAAAACAGTTGGGATACCGACGTTACGCGGGTAATCACCATACGTGGGGTATAAAGTCCCTTGTTTAAAGTCTAACACAATGACATGTTGAACACTTATGTTGATGATTATAATTAAAGTTCACATAGTTCGTGTCGCTATACGATAGCATACACAAAAACTAGCACAGTTACATGTGCGTGAGTTGACACTCAACACGCAGGAGCCCTAGGCCTCCGTGATGGTGAGGGCTACATCCGGCGGTAGGAAACGCGGGTAGCGCGGAAAAAAAAATGAGACGAGAAGCGTGCGTTCAGCGCGGTAACATCTTCTCGACTGCCGAGACGCTGGTGGGTGCGTTAGGGGATGACCAACATTGCAAAAAGTCGATTTTAGATCGATACGATAAAAATCTATAAAACATTTTTAGACATTTAATTTATGCTTTAGGGTCTGAAAAATACTTTGTTGAATCCTCTAAACATGCGTGTAATTAGAGTTTTTATAAACCTCTGAATTACTGAGTAATAATGATTTTAATAATAAATCGATAAAGGTATTTCGATGTCACTCTCTAAAATCATGTCGGATTGTGACGGTAAATTGAAAACTGTGTGACATTTGAAAAACTGCAAATTAATTTCCGCTTTGAGCTATAAAACTACTATCAAATGAAAAAGCGAATTTTTGCGGTTCTAAAGATACCATGAAATTTGGTTCAGTAGAAAACGAGCTTGAGTTCAAAACAGTTTTGACTATTCACCAATGTTTAGATGAAGATTCTGGTTTAATAACAAATACATTGTTTTTTCTAATGTTTGAATTTAGGTAACTGTAGTACGTATTATCCGAATCTAATATTAGTTTTATCGTACGATTGTTATTTCGCGAGGTTTGTGACCCCTGTGACGTCATCACCTACCTAAGCTATAATTTAAAATAAAAATTTAGTAGCAAGTGCTACATAGTATTGGTAATAATAATTATGCTGCGTGGCTATTCACCCAAATCTTGGAACGACTGGTTCATCTTGAAATAATAAGTTTAACCGTTTTCTATTACGACATTCCCTTTTAAAATCGAAATAATCAACCAATGAGGTATTTCAGAGAACACCTTCGAGTATGAAATCTGGAATAAGATGCACCTACTTTTTCCATGTTACGCTTCAATTTTCAAATTATTTCTTTCGAATTATTACATGAAACGGGAACTTACAGCAAAATTAAGTATTAACAATTGTTCTTGCCCTTGGGTGGCGTTATATAGTGGTGATAAAAAATACTAATGTCCAAATGCAGGGTGCAAGGTAACTCGTCAAAGCAACGCATGCTTAGAGCTGATATGCGAGAAGTGGTCTCACAGCCTGCTGGAGCTGGACTTGTCGTGGGCGTCGGCCGCGCGCGTGCTCGACGACGCCATCACCGCGCTCGCCGAGCCGCCTGAAAGCAAACTCAGGTACCCTCATATTTTTTACCACATTGACTACGACCACAATTTCACTATGGTAAGTAATGCAGTCTCAATTTATTTGTTAGAACTCAAACCCTAGGGCCTAGAGTGACATTCATCTGCCGTATTCTGTCCTACCCCAAATTTCAGAATAACTCTGCCAAATTTCAGTAGAAAAGTGAACACGTGTGTAATAAGTACATAATTTTACCAGCTCGTACCCAGCGGTTTTGTAAATTCTTTTGAAATTTCTGTGGATTAGCCTGATTTATTGTTAAATTTTCACGATCGGTTGTGTTGTTGAGGCGTGAATGCCAAAAAATACACTCAATTATAAAAAAATCTTATTCTCTTTTCAGAGTACTAAATCTATGCGGGTCATCTGTGTCGTTTGAATCTGTGAAAAAAGTACTCCTAAGATGCCTTAACTTGGAGTCCCTTAACCTTAGCTCGTGTCGCGCTCTGCCGAGAGGCATGAAGCGACTCTTTACGGGAAAAGAGCTTCAAGACCTCAAAGACAGCTTAGATCCCGTAAAGGCGAAAGCCAAAAAGGAAGCGAGCGAGGAAATTGGAAAGAAAAAGAAAGCCTCGAAAAAGTCGGAAGCTGATTCTAAATCTGAATTGACCGTACAAGAATCGCCGTCACGAGATGAATCTAAAAGTTCTGCCTCAAAATTGGAAGATAAATCTTCGTCTGTGTTCCAGGAACCCAAACGAGTATCTGACTCTGTAACAGCTGTGACTAATAAGACGTCGTCTATGGACGCGCTCACAAAATCTTCGCCCGATAGTAAAACACTCGCAGATAATGTCAATTATGTACCGGAAGGTAAACGATCAAAAAGAGACGCCAATCCGAAGCTGCTCAGTCCCATCACACAATCCAGACCAGACTCATCCTCCACTCCCAGGTCGGATTCAAATAAAATCAATTTCGGCAGTCAGCAATTCAGTCCCGTGTCTAAACCCGACAGTCAAGTACAAAATAGCCCTGACGTTCAGCCGGAATCTGTTAAAAGCAATAGTTCATGGAATTTAGGGCAATTCAAAACCACACCCACTCATAAGTCTGAGGCTAGTCCGCTGAATAGATTGGAAAGTCATAGTAAATTAAAACATAGCAAAATAATAGAACAATGTAGTCCGACGACATCGCTCGAGAACAAACCTAGCCCCGAAACTCATGGCGTTAAGCAAGATATAAAAATTCCAAATAATTGGAATTGTGGTAACTATAGTCCTATGCCCAGGCAAGACAGTCAGTTTTCTGCTCAAAGGAGCCCATATTCCGCTCAACCGAGTCCAGCTCAGCCTAGTCCATATTCTACACAACCCAGCCCTTACTCAACACAGCCAAGCCCATACTCTTCGCAGCCTAGTCCTTACTCCGCCCAACCGAGTCCCGACACCAGTCAGATTGTCAAACCAGATGTGCACAAATCTGCCGCGTGGAACACTGGCAACTTTAGTCCCATGCCTAAACAACATCCCTTCTCACCTCATCCTTCCACACACACCAGTCCAGATACTGCGGCGGTTATGAAAGGCGAGACAATAAGAACCAACCCTAACAAAACACCCGGTCAATATAGTCCGATGTCGAGGCAAGATCGTTTACACCACAGTCCCTATTCGCCACGGCCTAGCGTAGACAATCCGGTTTATAGTAACAAGAAAAGTCCCGGCTTGGGAAATTACAGCCCTATGATCAGGTCAGATTGTCACTTAACGAGCCCGGACGCCAGCGCATCATCGAGACCGACGACAAGCGGGAGGTCTCAAGATATATACGGGCGATCGGTACCCAAAGCGCCGGAAGTGCTACACAACAACGCTCCCCCGCCCGATATTCCTCATTCTTGGGGAATAGATAAATTTAATCCGATGAGTAGCGGCCCGACCTCTAGTATAGAATCGCTGATATGGGGAGCGTCGTTCAACGCGGAGCCGCCGGCGCCGGCGCGCGTCGACAACATTCCCGCCATGCTCAACACGCCGCAGCCGTGGACCGGCCTGCCCTCCTTCAACACTAGTGTTCGAACACCTAACGATGACTTAAGTGATCCGTGGACTTTAGGCCAATTCCGTGTAGAACCGCCTCATCATGTGCACAATACTTTCGTGGAACAAAACGTCAGTTTCGAATCGTTGAGTTCTCACATGGGACATCAGTCACACGCGTCGCAGTATCTGGACGACGGCTTTTCAGAAACGTCTCGCGTGGAATGACGCTCGCGCCCGCCTTCACCGTCGCACCTCTCAGTCGAAGACGCACGCTCCGGCGCGGCCACGCTCCGGACCTCGCGGAGAGGGTTAGGGTGACATTGTATTTATTATCGATTGAACAATTTTACTATAGACATTGTAAATAAGATTTATCTAGTTAGGTTTAAGAGTAATGAAGCTAGGAATGCATTAAATTTATTTTGCAGACGATAGTCTATGAGAGCGATATGAAATCTAAGAGAAAATATAATTATTAAGAATAGTTAATTCATCTATCGACTTAGATATTGTTGGATTATTATACTCATGAGTTAGATTTTAGATTGAGTCTTTATTTGAATGCCAAAATCTGTTTACAACTGAGGCCAAAACAAAATATTTATTTCAATGTACTATTATAATTTGTTAAATCAATTTGATTATTTACAGTGGTTCAAAGAAACTTTATAAAATCATTGCATTCTGTATTTTACTTTTTATATTCGTATCCAACGAAAAAGGTCGCAAGATTCAATGCAGCTTCATATTTCTATTATTTAATAAATCACATTTTTTTTAACAAACAAAAGTGGTCATTAATTCATTCACATCACATGCAAACTAATAACGTCTCCAAAGTATTCTAGCTTGAGAATGCTGTGGCATTTTTGTTTAAAAAATAAAACATACATGCAACATTTTGTATTATTATGAATTAATGAAATATTCTTTATTGTATAACACATGCAGAAGAAGTAGTTATTATTTAGTTCAAATAAACTAAATTTAAGAAAATAATATCTCATGATGATGATGATGACATTTTTTTTACTATTTTAAGTTTGTTTTTGACCAAAATCTCACCATGGTTAGTGATGATGTGACTGATGATAAGCATACAAATCTTAGCAAGGTAACTCGATTTCGTAAAATTTTTAAATGTTTACAATTTTCTTGGAAAACCCATCTGTTTGGATCTGTGCCTGCACTCTGGCGCCAATGGCCTTATTCGTTGGGAACGATATTACAATTAGATGACAAAAAAACTATTGTTGTTTTAATGAAATGCAGATAGTAATTGTATGAATTACGTCAGTTTAAAATAAAAACATTCCTTATTACATTTTCTCGGATTCGAATTAATAATAATCTGTTGTGATTGTAAAGCAGATTAAAATACGCAATAATGTTTTTGAATTGTTAGACGCTTTAGATATTGTTAACAGTAAGAAATTTATTGTTGACAATTCATTAGAATAAACCATAATCTTAAGTAAAATCCAGTTTCTGAAATATCTAATTTTACTTAAAAATTATACTTCGAATCGGATATCCAATTCTATTGGCCTTTCAGAAATTGGGTGCAATTTGGAGCAGCTATTGTATTTTTATATTGTATGATGTTGGGATGCTTTGAAAACTTAAAGTTTGGATACTTATTAATAAGATACAAACAGCTCGTTGCAATTCAATAATAATATTATATATAGATAAATAAATCTTCAAGAGTTCACTGATCTCCATCATCCTCTTTATAATGTACAACTGAAACTTTATTTACATTAAAATTTTGGTTACTCAAATTGAACCCGAGCTAAGTGTCCAAGGTCATATTTATTTTCCATAGCACAAGTGCTTAACAAAAAGGCAACACAATTATGAGTGGTTGAAACATATGAAATTGATGTGCCATTCTACATAATATTATCCTGACTTGTAGTCACAAAAAGCAAATTCAATTAGATGGATTGACGCCATAGCAAGTAGGTAAATATTGTAAAATATTTAATTGTTGTGCATTAGTTAAAGTGTTGAATTTCATGTAATAGCGTGGTTTTGTCCGTTATGTACATTTTTCCTGCAGTTATTCTTCATTACCAATCAAATATTTATGGCTGGAAAATCGAATCTCAGATTTTGATTACAAAAATGATTGTAAAACAGCTAAATTAAATTAAACAGATACATTATTTAATTTAATTTAGAATTTTGTATGTTTCAATTGTCTACATCAATTTACATTATTTTTTATAAAAGCAATTAATTAACTAGAAATCTTATATTTTCTATCTGATATTATTGAAGCCAAGTACAAAGTGCTTTGTATAAATTATTATGTATATTAATTACATAGGTACATATTTCATGTTGTATTTAATGAAACCGTAAAAACCACCAAATATTGTTTCCAATACCTACATTAGCCTTATAAATTGCCTAACGTTTATCTGAAGAGAATATTTTATAGTTTTATTAACTTATTACAAAATGAAAATATTATCTACTATACATAGAATGTATAAATATAATATTAGGTGAATATTATGTTAAATAATCGTGTACCATAGTATGTATAAAATAAAGTTGACTAATATCTGTAAGTTCTGTTATGTAGAGATTTTTGTTTGTAATATTGTTACACTACTGCGTGGACTTCTGACAGGTGGTCCAATTTTTATAATCTAACCAATAAAATATCGATGTGGTTGTACATTTACATTTTGAATAGAATGTACTCTATTTATTAAATTTCTTTTGTTGAAATGCAGAAATCCCATCTATTTTATCAATGTTTTTCACACGTCAATCCTGCCGATGATCCTATAGCCTGCTTTACTAAAAGCATATTCAGCCTGGTTATGCTGCACGTTTTTTTCCTAACCTGTTGTATCTTATTTATTTAATTTTATAAGATTCACAGCATTATAACTCGTTATTCCTCATAAAAAATATCACATAAAGCACATTTTAAGCATTTTTTTGCTTGTAAAATTCCGTCATAATTATTCACTTCACATAAATATACAAATAAATACATACAAAAATACTTGTCTATATGAAACCGCAGGTTCTAGAAATATTATTACTATTTCCACGTAGCTTCCTTTAACAGGGTTATTTTAATTGCCTAGCTTAACTTTCGGGGTTGAAAGTACTCATTTAATACAAGTGTTTTTTCACACCGATCGAATTAGTATGTACCTATGGCTCTGGAACATCCTCTTGTCACAAAATATTTGAAATGTAAAAATAAACCTTATTTAAATGTCCTAAAGCTCAATTTTAAAATTTGCTCTTCTCTTCTAGCTGGTCTATGTAAACAGACCCTTACTAATCACCCTAAGGGGGGCGAGTTTCCTAGGAATTGAACGAACAAATAGATATTAGGTATGTACTCAAGAAAAGCCTGAAGCCTTCAATAGATATAGGAAATTAAAATTATTTATTTTCAACAAATTCTATATACAACTAATTTTATAACTTCTACAAACCTTTTTATTTGATTGATTTTATTTTGCGACCTTCTCGACCCACCCAAATATGCTTCCGAACCCCCGCCAAAGGCAAGGGCGCAAAACTTAATTCCCCCACGACCCCCGAAGTCAGCCATGGCAAGCCCCTCCCAGTCCTCGAAAGTACGGCGGAGTTGGGAAAGGTCAACAACGGACCAAAGTCCCCAACCCCAACGGTCGCTCCGACGGCCCCCCAAAGCCGAAGTCGAAGACTTCGGTACTTCTGCTGGAAGATAAGGCCCGAACAACCTCGACGGAAGTATCGGGGAGCCCGCCGGAGAAACCAACCTACGCCTCGAGGATCTCAGAGGCGAGGGCCTGCCTCAGTAAAGCCAAACTGCACCTGGGTAATTCGCAGAACTTGAAGACAGACATCAAGGCGGCCGTTACCCAGGCTGTGGAGAGGCTTTACCAACTAGTCAAAGAAGCAAAAAATGGAAAGGTAAAGGGTAAGGAAGAGGATACAAAAGCCAGGAAAGCAAAAGAAATAGACATGGAAGAGAAGGAACACACCGAGGAAAAGAAAGAAAGGAGATAAGTTATAGAACTGACGGGAAATCTGGCAGAGCATAAAAGTTTGATAACGGAGAGTGACCAGAGAATGGATAAGTTGGGAAGTAATGCTGGAGAAGCAAAGCTCAACCCTGGAGAGGACTACTTACGCGGGCGCGGTTGCGGGAAACAACAGTAGGCAAATGCCGGAACGGGTCACACTGCACTCGGTGGTGGTCACCTCCAGGGATGAGATGGACACAGGAGAGGAGGTTTTTACCAGTATAAGGGAAGCTTTAAATGCCAAGGATGGGTGAGTAAAAGCTGACCGTGTCAGAAGGGCCAAGGATAGAAAGGTGATTGTGGGCTGCGCGACGGAGGAGGAGAGAAGAAAGGTCAAGGAGCGCTTGGAAGGAACGGATAGTCGACTCGTGGTAGAGGAGATCCGGAACAAGGACCCGCTTCTAGTTCTAAAGGACATGTTTTCGTACAACACCGACGACGACATCTTAAACGCCCTTACGAACCAGATCCGTGACCTATTCACGGGTCTCAAAGAGGAAGAAGGCCGGCTGGAGGTCCGCTTTCTACGGAAAGCTAGGAACCTCTATGCCGGCCATGTGTTGATGCGGGTGTACCCCACGATATGGTCGAGAGCAGTCGCGGCCGGAGCGCTGCACGTGGATCTACAAAAGGTTGAAGTGAAGGACCACTCTCCACTGGTGCTTCGGCTACGGGCACGAAACGGACGACGATTCTGTAAAGAAACTGTCGGCAAGTACAGCCATTGTAGGGGTCCCACATGAAGTCAGCATGCGCTGACTAGCTCACCGATGCGCTCCCATCGTGCTGCAATTGCACGGGCGCCAAGTTGGACCAGACTGGACACAACGCGTTCAGCCAGGAGTGTCCAGTAAGGCGCTAATGGGACGCATTGGCCCGGGCTAGCATAGCGTATTGCTGAGGGCACCACACAGCGTATCGCAACAGTGACCAACTGGGAAGCGAGTGAGGGCAGTACGAGTCCCGACCACGGGGCGGCCATGGCGGGTGCCAACTGCAGGCAATTTCGTAAGAAACTGGCACAATTGCAAGAAGGCTTGCCGTGCCGCGGTGGTCGCCGGAACTCGCAAAGCCAAATGATGGAAGCGGAGAGTCGATTGCGCAGCCCAAAACGGAATAAAAGAGGATGCTAAATACATATTATTAGCATAAGTAAGACTGCATGAATGAAGGGATGAAGGAAAGAAAAAGTATAAATGATACGGAATTAATGAATGAATTGAGGAAAATGAAAGAACAACGGAAGAAAGGAGATGCATACACAAATTGGAATGTAGTACAGAGAGTAAAAAAGGGATAGTATGAATGAACGATGGAAGAATGGAACAAATGGGAAAAATGGGGGGGGTAATAGATTAATAGACGAGATGAATGAAATGACAGATTAAAAGAAGGATGAATAGGGGGAAAACGGGGGGAATTTAGACTAAGCAGGAACAAATAGGCAGACACGGTATCTGATCACGTCAGAGGTAGTTCGCGGGCCGGGCCAACAAGCGCCCAATAGATATAGGAAATTAGTAATAACAGCATTGATGAAAGGACTCGACAATAATAACTTAAAAAATGTTAAAAATATTTTATTTCCACAACAAGCATGATCATATAACATTCATGATAAAATATTATAATGTAACAAGGTACATAATTTAATTATATAATTAATATTAATGTTTCTTCAAAAAATCTTTATAGGTTTCTTAGTACTAATTTCCATGCCTTGTCCAAAATATATCAGCTGCCCAGTGGGCGGATTCCAAGTTAACTTACTTCATATTCCGATGTGGCTTCGATAGCACCGGTTGATTGGAGCGAAAAAACAAGAATTAAGCAGTCAAAATACAAGGCTAGACCAGCCCTCACGCCAGTGCTTAGGAATAATGACGAACATTAAAAACGCATATTAAGCTATTATCTTTCAACTTTTATTCTAAGCTCTCATGATTTTGAATGTATGTAGGTATGAATGTTTCGATTATAAATTTACATGTAAATCATAAGTCACCGCCGCCGGCCCCGTTGGCACGGCCAACCTTTTTAGGTGAACGGATTGGCCGCTCCAGGCGCCCAAAGGGTGGCGGCAATCACAGAGAATATAGGGTATGTTCCGATATACACTGCTAGCACTGTAAGGTGTGACGTCAATTTAGTATACTGAGAAGCCGTTCCTTTATAGTTAGCTATACTGGGTACTGTTTAAAATGGAACGCAGTCCAGTATGCTGTCTGTCAACCATGTAGGTATATATCCTACTATTATTCTGGACGCTGTTGATCACGTGATCAAAGCGCTGAAAGCACCTTACCTCAAAAACGCCAGCGCTCATGGTACAAAAATGGCGGCGTTTATGACGTCATTATGTTTCCCTAGGATACTGCGGCAGTATATTGTCAGTCCATAACGGAACGTATTTCTCTCCAGTAAGAGCACTGAACAGTACCCCGAGTGTAAACAATTGCTTACTATCACGTTAGCGTTTACGACACTTTTCTATAATCGGCACAGCGCCTCTCGCGGAATACTCATGGAACTAATTTCTTCCATACAAATTCTAGTAAACGCAAACGTGATAGTAAGCGTTTATTTACGTAAATTCTTTACACTCAGGGTACAGTGCTCCCAGTGTATATCGGAACATACCCATCACTACGTGCGGCAATGCAGAAGAAATTAAAGGACAAAATGTTTATTTTTGAAAAAACAAAAAAATTGCATTACGTTATTTTAATAGGGAGGCAAACTCAAGGTTACCTTAGGCCCATAGGTTTAGGGTATTCAAAGTAATAGAGCGATCATATACGCGTATGAAACGTGAGCACGGGTATGAACGCAGCCGCGACACAAACCGCGTTCTCGAACGACCGCGAGTCACGTGATTCTCTTGATTTTTTTTAAATTAATTATTTCACTAATCAACCCCTAAAATAGGAATTCGTTTATTTACGATATACGTCCGTGATTGGGTGGGTCATCCAACTCTATACGTTTTATGTGCTAAAATTACGAGAACATAATCTGCAAACAGACCGACAGAAACGAGAGTGATCCTATAAGGGTTGCGTGTTTTCATTGGAAGTACGGAAACCTATAAAACATAGTTTACAGACATTTTATTTATTACAAAACTTTTCTTGAATAAAAATTGAAAACAGTAGCAAGATATTATAACGCAGTAAAAATAACGAGTACCTAGATATATTTTGACAGCTGCATCATTAAATATAACAATATTATCTTTCGCCTCGAGGATTTACACGTTCCCAGGATAAAAGTATCCTGTCACTCTGATCTATAAACTATCTCAATGCAAAAATCACATTGATCTGTTGCTACATGAAAGTAGGACAAACTAACAAACATACTCGCATTTGTAATAATACGGATGATCGAGGCGAGGACTTAAAAAAGATTTCATTTCTATGTTGTAATAGCAAGCATATTAAGCTCATGGATAGCTACAGCTGCGTACGACATTTAACTCTTAGACTTTGTTCAGGTATATTTTTAATTCACTTGTACTTTTAGACAAAAAACAAAATTGGTCGATCAAAATATGTGCAGTTTTTTTTTTCACGAGTTCGACTCCAGTAAAAGTTGTTCATATTAGTGAGTACCCCTTAAAGCACTGCAGGTGAATAGGGTATTTTACTCTATACGAGAAAAAATCTAAAAATGTACAATTTAGATAGCTTAGGAAATAAGCAGTTGGAAAATGTTAGTTCCGTTAATATTAGTTCATAAAATAACTTAATTAATTTTAAAATTCATTTCAAAGTTTTCAGTTTTTTTTATGTTTCAAAACAAGCGAAACAGTAGCCGCCATTATAATGACGTCATACGGTGATGTATGTAAATTAAAAAGTGTCAACTGAAGTATTATTATTATTCTTTTTACACTAGTATTCATGCATTCAGGAACAGCACACTAATAAAACAGTATAGCTCTTATAGTTTCGGAAAAAAGTGGCTGTGAAATACGGACGGACAGACAGACAGACAGACATGACGAATCTATAAGGGTTCCGTTTTTTGCCATTTGGCTACGGAACCCTAAAAAGGATAATAGCTCATTATTAATTTATAAAATTTTGTAAGTCCAATTGATACAAATATCAGCTTATTTATTTACTTACAAGAGACCAAATAACGTCATTACCGTAGAGTAACATGGCGTCCAGCGTTTTCATCAAACTACGCGCGAAAATTGAAAATGTAAAATTAAAATGCATTTTTATGGCACTTATCGATTGAATAATTTTTTGTTTTTTTTTTGGTAGCTTATTAGCACCTTAGGAACGAATTGAGACACTTTTCAAAAATGGATGTTATACCCTATTACATATAACCCTGTAGTTATTACGAAATTGTAACCACTAAAGACGACCCATTTGTTGCATTTTGTAAATATGTTTTAGAACGCTTATCTGCTGGATATCTGTAGAGGCTATCAGTTACTGCACTTGTGAGATAAAATAATTCATTCTATACTAAAGGTGAAACTTGCTCGACCAAAATGTATGAAAAACCTTTTTTTTGCCACATCAGTTTGTTCCACAGCAAATGATGTTCAGCACGACTAACCAGTATATAATCCATCCAGTATAGGCCAGTCCACTTACTCCATTCCATAGTAAAATTAGGAGTAAGTCGGTATTATTAGTTCCTTTTTCATAATCGTCATGCAACTCCACACAATACAGAAACAAAACGCAAATTCGACTATACCGCTATATTAGTTTCGTGATTTAGGGGTAGCTGGAGATTATGAAACAGGCCCTTTTCTGTAATTTTAATTCAGAGTGCCGATATTGTGAGGGAGAATAAACTGCGTTGTTCAAAAGTCAAAATTATCCTAATATTATAAATGTGAAAGTTTGGATGGATGGATGTTTGTTACTCTTTCACGCAAAAACTACTTATTTGGATGAAATTTGGCACAGAGATAGATTATAGTCTGGAATAGCACATAGGTTACTTTTATACCGGGAAAACATAAGATCCCTCGGGAACGCGGGTGAAACCGCATGGCGGAAGCTAGCAGCTTATAAATGACTAAATACTATCATATTCATCATAGTTAAACTCTGTAGCTGACGTGGCTGCTAATAAGTCCTGCTGCGGATTCGATGTCCGTTTTTCACTCTTTGATTTTTTGAGCTTTTGCTTCTTCTCCTTTCGATCTGATTTCTCATTATTGTCTCCCCTGTCTTTCGACTTCTTTTTTTTATTTTTCTTATCAACCTGCAATATAAGCAACATTCAATATCAATTTTGTTCGATATTTAGGCCAAATTATGGCTTTACCTTTTCATCAGGTTCTTTTCGTATGATATCAGGATCTTCACCTCCTGAAAAGCAACAATAGATATTTGTGCAACAAGAGAGCAAAGTCGTTTTTTGCTGCGAGTGCTGATTTTGAATCCTGAGCAAGCGAAGGAATTTAATAAATTACATTAAAAGACAATTATCTTTTTGCAAAATTTCTTTAGTTAGTACGAAATTCCGAACGTGTTTGTCTTTGAGGTCGAATTCAAAATCGGAACTTCGAAAGGGCTGGTCTTTGTCTCTCTCTCTTTCTAATGGCGGGAAAGAGATAGAGTGTGAATGTTTCGAATTGTATGATTAACCCAAGGCTGAATAAGATATTCGCGGCTTTCTGAAAAAAAAAATATTGTTTGAAAAATTTATTTGTTTGAGCTACTGAAGTGAAAAATTATTTAAATACTAGCTGGTCGCCGCGGACAAATCACAGATCATAAAAGTCGGTCCAGCCGTTCTTGAGTTATAAATGGTGTAACAAATGGTGAGACAAACTCAACTTTGCCGTTGGTAAACTGTTGTCCCTAAACATCGACATAGGTCGCGGCCAATTTACCAACTGCAAATATGTTTATTATCGCATAACAAAAAATAACAACAAAACGGTTTTTGTATTCCTTCCTTTACTTGTTTGTGCTATAAGACATTCTTGCCAAATTTCATGATTCTAGATCAACAGGAAGTACACAAAATGTTTTGATTCCCTTGCGAGTCTCAAAATATACGGCATAAACGGCCGTATCTTTTGATTGCGTTGACTTAAGGCGATGATAGCTCAGTGGTAGTGACGTCGTGGGTTCCAATCCTACCATGAGCCCGAGCTTTCGGTGAAGGAAAACATCGTAAGGAAACCATAGCACGGTGGTAGGGTACTTTGTAGTACCCGCCTGGCTGGCTACCACCCTCAAGTTGAAAATCTGTTGCCAAGCGCCTACTGGTGTGTTTCGGCAGATGCACTTGAGAGCCAGTTCCTTCTTGGCTTTGTGTCCTTACCACCTTCGGCCACATCATCACTTACCATAGTGAGATCGTGGTCAATCACAAGCTTATACAATGTAAGAAAAAAGACTTCGAAGTTTGATTTTTTTCACAGCTCCAAGAGATTATAGACCTGAGTATTTGTTATTAATATCAACTTGATACCTCCACGAGATCCTGAGAAAAAGGTCTTGATAGACAGACGGACAGCGAAGTGATTCTATAAGGGTTCCATTTTTTCCATTTGAGGTACGGAACCCTAAAAACAGCTATATATTTAGAAGCACTGATACTACAGAAGCTTTTACCGTGTAAATGGTAAATACTAAAATAGTAAGTACTTACGCAGGGCAATACTAGGTGCCCCATTACCATGATATATGTTTTCCATCACCGAAAGCTCAAGCTCTTTGTAGGATTAGAACTCACGACCTTCATCACGGCATTTGACGTCATCCTTAAACATGAATCCAAATAATATTATTCTATTACCTTCTGGGGATCTCCTAGCACTCGAATCTCCTGCCCAAAGAGGGAACTCACTATCCATGGACAATTGTATGTTATCATGTCGCCTCTTTTCGAAAACAGTAATTTCACTGTCATTAGGGTCCACATCCTTACTAATGGACGTTTGGGACATGAACCTATCTAAATTATCTACTTCTGTGGCTCGTAAATCATCTTCAGTGTTGTGGGTCATTTCAAATGTAGGTACCGAAGTATTAATATCAATGTCAAAGTCGTCCTGATCGATGGTGACCTTAGGGTTGGTTGTGTTTTCGTCGTCACTGAAATTATTGTTTAGATTTTTAGTACTAAAAATTATAAAAAAGAACATAATAATTCGGTAATTGTATGTTAATAATACTTTTTAGGGTTCCGTAGCCAAATGGCAAAAAACGGAACCCTTATAGATTCGTCATGTCTGTCTGTCCATCAGTATGTCACAGCCACTTTTTTCCGAAACTAAGTACTATAGTGTTGAAACTTGGTAAGTAGATGTATTCTGTGAACCGCATTAAGATTTTCACACAAAAATAGGAAAAAAACAATAAATTTTGGGGGTTCCCCATACTTAGAACTGAAACTCAAACATATTTTTCATAAACCCATAAGTGGGGTATCTATGGATAGGTCTTCAAAAATGATATAGAGGTTTCTAGTATCAATTTCTAAACTGAAAAGTTTGCGCGAGAGACACTTCCAAAGTGGTAAAATGTGTCGAAGTGGACGAAGTTTGTACGGAACCCTCGGTGCGCGAGTCCGACTCGCACTTGGCCGGCTAAAATTTTTAAAATAAAATCAGTATAACTTTAAGTATAATCTGGTTTCCCATACCTATAATATACTTAATAGTAATAACCCAGATAAGATCTGTAGCGACGCGAACACACGTTCATAATGCTTGACCTATGTTTGTTTGTTACCCAAAAAGAAGATAAAAACGAGTCAAACTCGTGCGCCGAGGGTTCCGTAACTACTCATTATATCGTCAAAATATTTTCTTTCACACAATAGCACAATTTTATTTATTTGCCTTGTTTGCGGTAGGTGCCAATTAAGCTAGACCTCTAAATTGTATGAGCGCCCATACAACTCAGAGGGCTATATTAATTGGCGTCAACTATGTATGTATGGGGACACCCTTTAATTTTCAACTTTTTTTTATTTTTTGGAATTTTCCCTTTATTTGTGCTATAAGACCTTGCTTTGTGCCAAATCTCGTGGTTCTAGGCCATATAGGTTTTCGACCCAAACCAATAGGGTACTTCCAGTTGACCTAGAATTGACAATTATGGTTAAAAGCAAGGTCTTACAGCACAAGTAAAGGGAAAATTCCGAAAATTAAGGTTTTTGGTACTTGCAAGTTTTCGCGAAAATCTAAAATTGCCCATATCTTTTTATCGTGTTGACTCAGGAACTTGATATTTTTACACCTAATAGAAACTATGGACTTCAGTATCTGATATAAATTTCAACTTCCTAGGTCCACCCGTTCCTGAGAAAATCGGTGGTGACACACGGACAGACGGACAAGAAAGTGATCTTATAAGGGTTCCTTTTTTTTACCTTTTGAGGTACGGAACCCTAAAAAGGAGGACTACCTACAAAAAGAAATGAGATCCAAGGCAATAGCCAAGTCACTCTATTTATTAAAGAAAAAAAAATTAAGATATTATGGTTACTATAATAAAATGTTGTTAGCTGACTAACAATGTATCAATTTATGACAAAGTGGTTGGATAGCTGCTCCCATCGATAGGTGAGATGACGTCATAGCTTAAATCTTTGCCACGTTGACGTTGACCAATGACAGTTGACGACACTGACAATATTGCTATACAATTAAATTATTTTATTGAAAGGCACAGGAGTTAACCTGTTCAGCCTACTGCATGACATCACTTAGAGGTCAAATGGTTTCAAGTATAATTGTGAAAATAAACACAATCTTATAATTTTAAGAACTCAAAATGGCAAAATAAGTCTTAGAAACCTAAAATCTCTAAATGGTTTTTTGGAACCGGCATAGGGATTTTTTTACTTTAGATACCGAATTATAAACCTACCTTGACTATTTGAACCTACCAATTCGTATAGCAAAATATTGTATACTAGTACCTTTCACTGTCAAAACCCATTTCTTGGTTATTGGGCAAAGGCGTAAGATCTTCCAAGAAACTGCTATCCAGAGTTCCAGCGTAGAATTCGTCCAGAGCTCCCGATGACATCGATATATTATTGACACCGGATGGCGTACTCTTCTCGCTGGACACAAACATATGAACACACAATGCACCCTCAATTAAACCCTCTAAAAATGTCCATAAAACAGCAGATTTTTACATTAAATTATTTAATGGTAATTTTACTTTAATCTTACCTATCTTGTGGTAGCCGAGGCGGCGTCATATCCAAACTGACAGTGTGTTTAGTTTTCATTAATTCAGGGTTCACATATTGGCTTTGCTTAGCTTGCAAGTTCTGTGGCTTGGCTATAGTTGGATTCAACGATTGTGCTAACTGGATAAACCAAATAAATATTTTATTATTAAAAATAATATCCTGGGACATGTGTAGTACCTATATATTTGATAATCGCTGTCGGGGGTTATCCGAAAATTTTATTTAATCCCTTTTCGATTAAATGTTTATAACCGTCGAGGGTTTTTTAATTTTTTGCTAAGTCGACTCGTTTAAGTTATTCAAGGTTAAAGTTCAACCTCAAATGGTACTATATGACTTCCACAATTTTATTTTTAAATTACAAGGCAGCTCACCAATGGATTTACATGAGGAGGAACTATAGGTTTCCCGGCACCCAGTACAATGCTCGGCGAACGGTCATTAGGCCGCGGTTCGGCAGGTGTGCTGTTTTGACGCCGCTTGTTCGCCAGACGATCCAAGAATATATTGTAGTGTGCCTCTTCTGAGTTCTGAACAAAAACAAAAACTATATTATACAAATTACTTACTGTCCCCCGCGGTTTCACCTGCGTTTTCAACATAAAAAGTAGCCTATATTCCTCAATAAAACTGCCTCTAACGCAAAAATATCAGTGTCTTAAATTCATACAAAAATCCCTTAGTACTTTCAGTTTTTCCCGAATCTTCCAATTTTCTGCGCATACTGCGAGTACAGTCAGCAAAAAAAAGTGTCTGGTCCAAATTAATATGAACGAACAAGACATTCCTTTTTATTTCAAATAGAAAAAGCGAATGATTTTTTTTTTTTAATATACCAATATAATTATTGTATGTCTCCTAGTTTTTCTTAGCAAAACTTAACAACAAAAACAAACAAAAGTAATAAGAAACGATAACAAGGAATTCGTAAGAAGGATCACTGAGCGCGTAAAAACAGCATAAAGCAAAATCAAGACTGATTATTTTTTGCCAACGCTACGCTCGAGAGTGAGTATAGACGGCACTAGTATGCGCCGCCATTTTAGATTCGTTTCTTTAATGAACCGGGTTATACACAAATTGTCAGACGAACTAGGGGTTTAACGGGGTGAGACCCACTGGTAGGTCTGTCGACTTTGTGATAGATTAGAGGAGAATTTCTTTTACGGAGTTATTTGGTTTTCTACGTGATAGCCTTATGGGCCATAAGTTATGGCATACCTGAGATGTTGGTGATGATGAAACCGACTGAACATACTAGTGAGATATCTCCACTTGACACAGAATTCGCAATAACAGTCTGTTTAGTTTGAAACCTAATCATAAAGTTCTAATCAATATTTACCAATCTTATTATGTAAACAATACAGCCTAGCTATTATATTTAGTAGTTCAATGAAATAAAAATCTTTTTACTTGGAATTCATTAAGCTCCATATCAATTTCTTCCATGTCTTTCTGGTTCCTCTGCAGCTGTTCTAGTAGACTTGTTTTCTGTAGTCTCAGGAATGGTACACTCAGAAATTTGTGGAGCAGACGCAGACCAAACCCGTTTCTCATGGATGACTCAGCATAGCGCACCGGTGCTGTTCTGATGGCATGAAAAACATATATATAAAAAAAACTTATAAAAAAAAACCTTTCAAGTAGCGTCGGACCACGCACAGTGCGTCGGGTTCTATATTCCATAGCATGTATAACGTAGCAAGTTATAGTTTACAAAGCACCTTTTGCCATCGACGGGAAGCACATCCTCACACATTGGAACCAAATTGGTCTCGCACGGTGCGGCTTGAAAAGGGCTTCCTACCTTAGTTTTCCCAAGGGAATACAGCATGAGGTTCTTCAAGAATGTGATACGGTATCACGCCATTACGGTATTGATGCTTGCAACACCAGGGGTATCAGTGATAGTATAGTGTAACCGCTTTCTATTCGTATGCCTGTTCACTACCTTTGTAGTATAAAAAAACCGACCAAGAACGTGTCGGGCCACGCGCAGTGAAGCATTCTGTAGTTGCCCGACTAAATATAATATTTATTTATTATACACAAACATCTTAAAAGCTAACAGAAACATATCCAAAACGCTTAAAAGATTAAGTCACAATATTAAGAAATTAATGTTAAAGTCAAAAATTAAAATAATAGAAATAACAATAAAATAGCACATAATAATATAAAGAATGTCAAGGTCAAAAGTCAAATTACTGATATACATATTTAAAATTACAAATGTCTTATATGGTAAGTAAGTGAACACTACATGTCATTTAAAATTTTAGAAAATTGATTACATAAATGTCCGAAACTATCAGCAAATAGGTCAATTTCATAGTGCCGAGCAAGTATGTCCCCGATAACACGCAGAGCACGGTTAGTAGGTGCGTGCCTGCCGCGCTCCGTTCGCGCAGTAGGCAGCGCCAGCAAGCGCGGCCGACGCCGCGGCGCCACAAGCCCCGCTGAGTCCCAGGAGATCGTGGGGACTGAGATGCGAAACCTCTCTAGTATCTCTGGATCATCGATCCTCCGGTGCACCACCGACAAATACTGCACCATTAAGAGCACAGCTCTTCTAAACTTTAGGGTGTCTATTCCGACCATACCCGAAACGAAAAGAGATGGATACAAGTAAGGGTAGTAACCGTAGAATTTTTTGTACAAGCATCGCGTAAATTTTCGTTGTATTTTTTCTATCATGAGTACATATTTATCCTCAAAAGGATCCCAGACAACTGCTCCATACTCAAGCTTGTTGCGAACATATGCAAAGAATAACACCTTTGCTACTGTCGGATTGTCAAACTGTGCTACTGTTCTAATAACAAAACCTAGCATCCTGTGTGCCAATTTGCATATATTTATAATATGTGCGTGAAAGTCTAATTTACAATCTAATACTATGCCTAAATTTTTAATGTCAAATACTCTTTCCATAGGAACGTCAAATAGGTTATAATTGTAATCAATCGGTCTTAACTTGCGCGTAAATGTGACAACCTTGCATTTGAGATTATTCAAAGGGAGAAGATTATCTTGACTCCATTGAGATACTGAATCAATATCTCTCTGCAAAGTCATTGCATCAGCTTCAGTTTCGATGCCCAGAGATAACTTCAGATCATCAGCGAATAGAAGACATTTGGAAGCAGAGATTATTTCCGGCAAATCGTTTATAAAGATCAGGAAAAGGGTTGGTCCTAAGGTACTACCTTGACTTACTCCCGACCTCGTGAAGTAGTCCATGGAATAGTACCCATTCAAATAAACATATTGAGAACGATCTCTTAAGTAGCTTGAAAATAATTGAAGAAGCTTTGGCGTGAAACCTATTACTGCTAGCTTCTGTAGAAGCTTGTCATTATCGACCAGATCAAAGGCTTTTTTAAAATCAAAGTAGGCTGCGTCCACCTGTTTACCACGATCCATTTGAGATTGAACATAGTCCACATGAGCAATCAGATTAGTGGTTGGATTAGTTGGAGAATATGTAGATACTTCTTAGTACGCAAGGGGCTTTTTGATACTATGAGCAGATTGAGTTCACGGTTTAACGGCTAATAACGACTAAAACCGGGCCCAACTAAGTCGGCTATTACTTACTAACTTTTAAAGCCTACTTAGTTTTGATAGTTTCCCTTTTATTTTCGTTATAAGCTATTCATTGACACCCCACAAAATGAGATAGACGAGTAAAAAAAATCATCCCTGTTTTATGAGTGTTCCCCGAAACATATTTTTTTTCATGTTTATATTTTACAACTTTGTCGGCATGATTAATATGTATAACCATGCCAAATTACAGCTTTGTAGTAGTCAGCGTCAAAAGTAAATTGGCACTTTAATACCGTGTCACATTACACAATTCATAATTTTCATACAAACTGTCAAGAGAATGTCAATAGATTATTATGAAAGGGTACTAAAGTGCCAATCTACTTTTGACGCTGACTGTACCAAGATTCTCTGAGTTTAACCGCGGAGAGTTGGACGGACATGGCGAAACTATAAGGGTTCCTTGTTGACTTAAGAACAGAACCCAAAAAAAGTCGTCACAAACAGACAGACAGAGAGTACTCACACACTCTATACAATACAAATAAATAACATTGAAGTGTCACTTTGTAATGTCAAAATAACAGCTGTTTACTAAATGCATATGAAAGTATATACGGTAAGTACTTATAACAAAAATCAATTTTTAAAAGTTGTGACTGTCTGTTTATTCCGGCTAATCTCTGAAACAGCTGGACCGATTTCGACGGAATTTTCATTCACTGGCAGATAGCTGATGTTATAAGGAGTAGCTTAGGCTTCTTTTACTTTTATTGGTTTCTAGCTTCCGCCCCGCGGTTTCACTCACGTTCCCGAGGGATTTTGTGTTTTCCCGGGATGAAAAGTAAGCCTATAGCCTTCCTCGATAAATGGGCTATCCAACACTGAAATAATTTTTCAAATCAAACCAGTAGTTCCTGAGATTAGCGCGATCAAACAAACAAACTCTTCAGCTTTATAATATTAGTATAGATAGGCTATTTTTTATACCGGGAAGGTAGGTGAAACCGCGGGGAAAAGCTAGTCCATAAGTAAGAATTGTGATGATAGGTTGTATCATCTGTAATACCTGTTAAGTCTAGCATGGTATAATGTTTGGTCAATATGGTGAGGATGCACCTGGCGATGATGCTGCATGTCACAGTGGTTCCCAAGTACCACAACCGGCAAGTCAGCTGGTACTGATGATAACTCCTTTACCACATACTCAAAGGTCCTGCGAACATTTAAACATTGACTGGCTTCCAAAATTGACATTCAGGTTCAGGTTGGTTAGCAGAGCGGAGCGAGCTAAAAAAACAATAAAATTGCACAAAAATGACGCCCGCCGCCCCGCCGCTCTGGTACACAAGCGGTTTTATTCTAGGAGGAAAATTTCATCGTTACTAATAATTATAAATTAAAACCGGCCAAGTGCGAGTCGGACTCGCGCACCGAGGGTTCCGTACAAACTTCGTCCATCGTTCGTCCATCACGGGAAATGCATAATTTTATTTATTTACTGTATTTGAGGTTGGTGCCAATTAAGCTAGACCTCTAAATTGTATGAGCGCCATGAGGTCTTTATTAATCGGCGTAACTATGTATGTATGGGGGCACCCTTTAATTTTCAACTTTTTTTATTTTTTAGAATTTTTCCTTTATTTGTGCTGTAATACCTTGCTTTTTGTCAATTTTATTTTTATATTTGAGTTGATTGAATGAAAGGTAAATTGCGGTTTACGATTTATGACGCATTAAAAAAAAACTGCTAATTAGATCTCGTTCAAACCAATTTTCGGTGGAAGTTTGCATGGTAATGTATATCATATATTTTTTTTAGTTTTATCATTCACTTATTTTAGAAGTTAAAGGGGGGGGGGGGACACATTTTACCACTTTGGATGTGACTCTCGCGCAAACTATTCAGTTAAGAAAAAAATGATATTAGAAACCTCAATATCATTTTTGAAGACCTGTCCATAGATACACCACACTTATGGGTTGGGTGAAAAAAAAAAATTGAGTTTCAGTTCTAAGTATGGGGAACCCCCAAAATTTATTGTTTTTTTTCTATTTTTCTATGAAAATCTTAATGCGGTTCACAGAATACATCTACTTACCAAGTTTCAACAGTATAGCTCTTATAGTTTCGGAAAAAAGTGGCTGTGACATACGGACGGACTGACGGACGGACGGACGGACGGACGGACGGACGGACAGACAGACAGACAGGAACCCTAAAAACGACGTCAATGCGGGTTTGAACTAAAACACATAAAATAAAGATGCAGGAAAGTCGTAAGGGTGGAAGAAGGTCCCCTGGACCCACCACCTTCTGTTCCTGCCAAAAAAAAAAAAAAAGATGCAGGAAAGTTTTCTATGGAACACGTGCTACTCTTTCGCTATCAGATTAGTATTACTACATCGTTAGTTTATGCGCCTTAGTGCAAACCCATTTAGAAACAGGCTCTCTAGTGCAGACTTTCAACTAGAGGGTCAACTACTAAGTACCCTAGCACCGTGCTATGATTTCCTAACGTTGTTTTCCTTCCGGATGATAAAGCTCATTGTAGGATTCGAACCCACGATTCTCGCCGCGACATCCGATGTCACTACCACTGAAATCAATCTAATCATCATCTAACTAATCTATCATCACCTTATAAATACATAACACCTACCTTATTGATAATGTAATGATCTTATCTTAATACATAAAATTCCCGTTACAATGTTGTTCGGCGATGAACTCCGAAACTACTTAACCGATCTTAACATATTATTCGATTATGTCCTTTTTATTTTTATACCGGGAACGCGGGTCATTCACTCCACAGTTCATCAATTCATTAAACAAATAAAAGTAGAAACACTACTCACCAAGGTTTTGTAATGTCAAGCATTAAAATAACACCACTGGCATTCTTGTACACATCTAAGAAAGTGGCATCAAGGACTGGAGTCTCATAGCCTTCCTCTTGTGGTGCCGTCGTGGACTGGTTCTCTAGCTTTAGTCCTAGCGGAGGCTTTTTCTTAGTTCGTCCTTTGTCTACCACTTCCCACACTTCAACCTACAATAATAAATTTCCAATAATTTACGAGTATTCTTTGCTGAACCTACGTATACAAGGTGGAAAAAAGGTCTATCATTAAATGAAACTAGAGCTTTATCGCGTTGTATTTAAACCGTATACAAAAAATAATTTAAATCCATTGGGTAGTTTTGGCACAGTAATTAATTTTCGTTTTATCAATTTTACTCATCATGTAGATGCCTGACAAATTCACAAAACTAATGGAGGTCGGACAATGACCCGAGCAAACTCGCTGCCTCCATTTCTGTCTAATACCACAGTCTATGTAACTCTTACAGTCGGCCAACGGACACGTCTAGAGTAGAGCAATCGTGCGGGGTGGGGCACCCCAGAAAAGAATGGTCAAGATTAATCACTTAGATTATGCAGCTCCAATACAAAATATAATGTTTTTGATTGTAATAGATGTACATTCAATGTGGCCTGAAGTTAAAAAAATCCAGATATAAAGAGCTTCATTAAAAAAAATTGTAGGCAGGCCCTTCCGGGGCCTCCCACGTTAGGGAGGATGCGTCCCAGAGCTCCGGCGGCGGCCATCAACTTGGGGGCCAACCGCCGGAAGTGCTCCTCGAACCTCCATCGACCGTCGAGAACAAGTCCTAGGTACTTCATCGTCGACCCGACGACGATGGAGGTTCCACCCACCATTATCGTGGCCCCAGGTGGTGGCACTCTTCGAGGCCCATGGAACACGAGTGCTTCCGATTTTTGGAGAGCAACCTTGAGTCCCAGGGCGCGAATTCTGGCCACCACCTGGGCCACGCCCGCCGTGGCGAGGAGGGATGCCTCGCGGTAGGTGCAGCCGCGGGCCGAGACGAGGGTATCGTCGGCGTAACAAGTGACGCCGACTCCCCGCAACATGGCCCCGCGCAGTACCCAGTCGCAGCCGATGTTGCACAGGAGCGGACCGAGAACCGATCCCTGTGGAACACCGCACGACATTTCCCTCCTCCCGGAGCCGTTCTCCGTCGGGAAAACCACCGCTCTCCCGACGAAGTAGTCGGCCACGACCCTCTGCAGATACCGTGGGACGCCGTGGTACTGCAGAGCACTCCTCATCGTCTCCCAGGGCAGTGTGTTTAACGCGTTGCGAATGTCCAACGACACCGCAAACATCACACCGACCCGGGAGGTGGCCTCCTCGGCGAGGTCCCTCACCCGCGCGATCGCGTCCAGGGTCGAACTGTGCGTCGGCGAGATCCGGGTCCATGCTCTCGACGAGGCGAGCAGCGAGCACACGCTCGAACAGCTTGCTCACCTCGTCGAGCAGCACGATCGGGCGGTATGCTGACGGCTGCTCTGCCTGGCACCCGTCCTTCAGAATAAAGATGAGCTTGCCCGTCTTCCACCTCCTGTATACTATGTGGCCTACAAAAAGTAACATGTGAGGTAATAAATATTATAAAATAAAAAAATACAATTTATTTATATAAAATAAATATTGGTAAGAATGTTTACTTTATCTATTGGTGTTTCAATGAGTAAAAGCCATTTAGATAATTGAGTTAAAATTTTTATATTGGCAACTCTCCAATGGTTTTGGGAATCTTGTAAAAAAAAAAAACATATGCATGATAAAAATAATTGTTGATAAAAAGTCCATCTACATACTGGCATGAGTATCCTGGTAGGGTCTTGGATTACCAGCTTTGAGTTATCCAGAGCCTTTATAAATAAATTTGTGTGTTTTTTTATGAAGGTCCCTCCCACATCTAGTATATACAGGCCAGTTAGGGTCATAATATTGTTCTTTTTAAAGTGGTCTTCATGATATCAGTGGACCTTCATGAAACACAGCTCTGGTACATTATTTTTTTTGCAAATAAAAGCTTTGTTGATATTTGTTGAGTTACCCCACAATAGTAGCCCATATTTTAAAGCTGACCATAATATGCTGTTAAATCAGCCTAGTAACTTGTAAAAAAAATACAAGAAAATAATGAGAATGTGAAAACAGCACAAGAAGTAATAGAAAAAAGGTTAGGTGTATCTCCATATTAGATCAGAAGAAATTAACAATTACTGACAAGACATGCAAATTAAATAATTAGCTGTGGTTCAAAAGTGAATACAGAAGACAATATGATAGAGCAATGTGATGAAGAGGATAATAGGAACAAGTATAAAGGTATTAATTGGGGTAAATATTTGAACTACATAAACATGAAAATGGAAATCCAGACACCAAAAAGGTTTTATCTACATGATATCTGGTGAATTAATCACATAAAAAAGGGGCATAAAACTGAATAACTTACTCTTACATGACTATGACTAATAACATCTTTTACTCACTTTTACAATATAATCTGTATTTTTGTAAGTCCAGTGTATAGGAGCAACTTGTATCTGATCCGTAGGTACATAATCCTCAATAAAAGGTCCACCCTGAAGACGCTGAAGGAGACATGATTTACCAACATTTCTATCTCCTTTTATTAATATTTTCACTATGAAAAAAAATGCAAAGTAGGCATTTCAAGAGTTTTGACAACATGTTACATTTAAAACTAAATTGCTATATAGATTCTTACTGTTGAAATGAACTCCTCTTGAGAATTTCTTTTGTAAAGAAGAAGACATAGGCATTGGCGCTGGACAGCGATCATCGCCACTCCTCGTTAACTTTTTCAAGGCAGAAAACATATTGATACGATTTATGATAATCACTAAAGAAAATAATCACTCTAATTTCATGTATAAGTATTACAATTGGTTATTCATAGCATATGTACGATTCCAATTCCAATTTGTTGTTTTTGGCTCAAAATTTTAATTTATTTACATTCACTCCGAACCGTAATCATATTTCACTAAATGAAAATCAGTGCTGCCAACAATAATTTTGATATTCCGCCTACTTTATTACGATATTCCGTCAGAAATCCGTTAAATCTTGCATTTTTCTCGTCAGTAAAATCCGTTGAAGACTAAGGTAATTAAAAGCGAAATAAAAATATAGTTCAAGTTTAATAAAATTAAGTGCAACAATGATTAAAAAGAACCAAAATCTGTGTTATCTAAATCATCGTCACTATTTGGGGTCTCAGTCATTTCGGATGCAGTAGTGGTTGACGGCTGGCTATAACATTATATTGCTCGCTGCTACCTTGTCTATGACGTGGTACATTCCCGTACATGTGAAGAGCCATATGAGAAATAACAATTTCGTTTAGGTTTTTGAAAAAAATAAAATAAAATTGGAAAATTATGTTCTACTAAATTCCGCAAAAAAATCTAGCCGTCAACATAACATTTATTCATTTCTTCATAACCGAATCCGCTAGATATGACGAGAAATCCGTTACGTTGAATGGCAAGGCTGATGAAAATGACATTATGACCAGTGCTTCCACCTCAGATTTTTTTTACCCTAATGCTCCGCGAAATTACCCTAAATTAGGCACTTATTCTTTTACCCTATTTTTTTTTTAATAAAAACATATCTACGTATAAATGCAATTTATTAATAAACTAAAAGCTTTTTTTATATGTATAACTTAGGGACGTAACGAGCAGTCGAAGTCTTTTGGTGACTATCGACGCCCAAAGGCCCGGTTTCACCCAAAGTGGAGAGGAGAGGAGATGTGCTGCGTAGCTGGCAGGTTATTTCCACCAAAGCGGAGAGGAGATGCGTAGCGGAGAGGAGATGTGAGCTGTGCGTAGCGGAGATGTGAGCTGTCAAGGGGAGCCAATCGAATGACGCTTTCGGGTGAACGAGGCGCGGGGAGAAGGCAGCGGAGAACGGTGCGAGAGAGCGCGGGCGTGCGCCGGCGGCGCCGCCTGGCCGCCCGACTACACACATCTCCGCTCTGCCGCACCGCTAGCTCACTAGGCACATAGTGCTATAGAAAAATGAGACATCTCTCTCCTCTCCGCTTGATCCATTTCCACCGAAGCTAAGGGGAGAGATGTGGAAATAACGAAATTTGATCGGCTATTCAAAACACATATCCTCTCCTCTCCGCTTTGGTGGAAACCGGGCCTAATAAATATCCACACAACCAGAGGCATGCACTTATTATTACTAAAATAAGTCCATGACCAGAAGTTATGCAGATGTGTTGCCACCTTCGCTCCATCTCCTCCAATGGGCCACTGGAAACTCACAAACCGCACGAAACACGACAGCACAGCTGTCACTTTACGCCGGTGATACGTGGGGCACTCAGAAAGTTTTGAGAAACTTAAAAAAAAAGTTTTATGAGTTTTTTTTATTTAATCTTTTCAAAGAACTCTTCACCAGTATCTATACAAAGTTTCATGCGTCTAAACCAATTTTCGAAACACTTTTTCCAATCCGCCGCGAGACACCTTTTCTATGGCCTTCTCGAACGCTGTTAGCGCATGCGGCACCCAGCGTGAAACTATCCTCCTCACGCGAAGATGCTCATGTAGAATTTCGTGATCGCTTCCCGATCCAATTTGCAGTATGTGCTGAAACTCTTCATACGTGATTCGCCTATTCTCTTGAATTATTTTTTTCACTGCTAGCACGTTTCCTTCCGTAACAGATGTCAAAGGGCGACCACTTCGTTTTTCATCCCACAAAGTTAGTCGACCGCGATGAAATTCGTTATACCAGTGGTATACGGTTGCTTTAGAAGGGCCATCATCAATAAATGACATTTGAAATCTATCCTACGATTCTTCCGGTTTAAGACGACATTTGAAATTATAAAAAATCATCGCGCGAAAGTGTTCCTGACGCAGATCTATTTTTCAATGAGACACGAGAGTTCAAATTAGCTCTTAAAAAAAGTGGAGGGATGTTTTGTAATTGGAATGTTTGTATTTTTACTTATAAATAATCGTGTTTTCTAAATAAATTATAACTGGCCAGTGCCACATACATCAAAACTTTTTTTCTCAAAATTTTCTGAGTGCCCTGGTATGTGAGCGAGAGGTACCACCCCGGTCGTGCCGGCTCAATTCGGCTGCAAAACAGTCATAGTAATAACGTATTCAATCAATTACCAATTCGCTTGCAAGGAGTTTTTAATCTTTCCATCTTAGCATTCTCTAAAAATTTTCATTATACTTAGTAAGTACTAAGTTAGCCATTCTTTGGCTATGTCTGGCTAAAATTATGGGCTGTATGTATAAAATTACTATTGGCTAATTATTTTAGCCACAATTTGCAACTTTTATATTATTGTATTAGATTTTTAGCGATATGTCGCTCAAGAACAGCTCGACTGGGGAAGTACTCCACCTTAAAGAATGCAGCCAAATAAATTGTCCAGAGCTCATCCGGGAGGGGGGAAGGGTCGGCAACGCGTGAGGGATACCCTTGGTGTTGCAAGCGTTCATAGGCTACGGTAACCGATTACCATCAGGCGGGCCGTATGCTTGTTTGCCGACAATGTGATATATAAAAAAAAAAACAAGGTGTTCGGTGCGTTACATGCATGCAGCCGAACACCTTAGAGTCAAAAGTTTGTCAATCATACCTATTCGTTCGCTGTAACTTTTAGTGCATTATTATCCGTCGTACCGACCGGGTGCATTCCATAACATTTTCGAACATCCAACATTAACATTTTCATTAGAACATTAAACATAGTATCGTGAGAACTTTTAATAGACAATTAATTCTTACAAAGAAAAATATTTTATTACCACCCCATAAACATGAGTGGGAAAGAGTGTTGATTGGATTACCAAGGATCTCCAAAATATATATGTATAATGTAAAATGTACACCATGTAACATAACATTTTCTATCGGGAAGAGTGGCATTGTTTAAAGTAATTTCATTACTGCTCTCTATTCCCGCCACTTTGGCATTCACAGAAAGGATATTTTCGGTTATAAAATGAATACCGTAGCCTATGAACACTTGCAACACCAGGTGTATCACTCACGCCTTGCCGACCCTTCCCCCTCCCCGATGGGCTCTGGCGACCTTACTCGCGCGCAGGAACACAAAGTATAAGTTATTTGGCTGCGGTATTCTGTAATAAGGTGGAGGTACTTGTTGAAATAAACATAGCTGTGTGTAGAACGCAAGCAACAATATAGTTTCCTATTCTGTCCGTATTGGCGCTAGTAGTAGGTGAGTCTTCCTGTTAGTCTCTGGTCCCAAAATGTCTTCCCTTTTTGCATTGTGTGTGATCCTGTAACGTGCTCGCTCTGTCTCAAAGAAATATATATTATTACGTCGCACACAGTTTTTAATTTCCCAAAACAAATGTTCAGACGAACTTTCAACTGTACTTCCCCAGTCGAGCTACGGCGAGAAAAAGGAAACGGAAGTAGATCTCATAAATAAATAAAATAAAAACCGGCCAAGTGCGAGTCGGACTCGCGCACCGAGGGTTCCGTACAAACTTCATCCATCACGGGATATGCATAATTTTATTTATTTACCTTATTTGATGTTAGTGCCAATTAAGCTAGACCTCTAATTTTTATGAGTGCCCATACAACTCAGAGGTCTTTATTAATTGGCGAAACTATGTACGTATGGGGACAACCTTAAATTATCAACTTTATTTGTTTTTTGGAATTTTTCCTTTATTTATGCTGTAAGACCATGCTTTTTGTAAATTTTTTTATATTTGAGTTGATTGAATGGAAGGTAAATTGCGGTTTACGATTTATGACGTATAAAAAAAACTACTTACTAGATCTCGTTCAAACCAATTTTCGGTGAAAGTTTGCATGGTAATGTACATCATATAAGTTTGCATGGTAAAGTGGCTGTGACATACGGACGGACAGACATGACGAATCCATAAGGGTTCCGTTTTTTGCCATTTGGCTACCGAACCCTAAAAACGAGCTTTTAATTTACAATAATCTTAAATTGAATGTGATAAAGCATATAAAGTATGACACTTTTATTTAAATAAATATATGCATTAAGTAAAAATATATCTTTGTATTTTTTTTGCTTTTTCCATATATTTATTTGAAGTGCACTATATGTTCTTGTGGCTTATTTTGAAAAATACTATAAATCGCCAAAGGAGTTTAGGCAACCCTAGCTGAATCCCTTCTTTAGACCGGGAATATACATCAGATTTTTCATCCGATAGTCTGATCCGGTGAACAATAGGGTATCACACCCATTTTTGAAAAATGGCTCAATTCGTTCCTAAGGTGCTAATAAGCCACCAAAAAAACACAAAAATTTTATTCAATCGATAAGTGCCATAAAAATGCATTAAAATGTTACATTTTCAAATGTCGGGAGTAGTTTGATGAAAACGATGGACGTCATGTAACTCTACGGTCATGACGTTATTTGGTCTCTTGTAAGTAAATAAATGCGATAATATTGGTCTCAATTGGATTTATAAAATTTTAAAAATGAGCTATTATCCTTTTTATTAGTGTACTGTTCCTGCATGCATGTATACTAGTGTAAAAATAATAATACTTCAGTTGACACTTTTTAGTTCACATACAGCACAGTATGACGTCATTATAATGGCGGCTACTGTTTCGCTTGTTTAGAAACAGGTTAAAAAACTGAAAACTTTGCAATGAATTTTAAAATTAATTAAGTTATTTTATGAACTAAAACTAACAGACTGCTTATTGCCTAAGCTATCTAAATTGTACATTTTTAGTTTTTTTCTCATATGGACTCATATTTCTCATATAACGTAAATTCGCGTAAGCTCCTGTCGCAACAACCAGATAGTCAATCAATAAATCGCCATATTACGGCCGAGTAACATAAATATCTACTTTTAAATTGGTTATGAACTTACAAGTATTAGTAGAAAGCGAAGAAAGTAAAGTATAATACAGGAGGCCTAAGTAATACAACTTGCAATTTCTCGCCTGTCGTTCAGTGCGTATCTCTCGTTCTACATTGGTTAGTGAGAGATACGATACGACAAATGGCAAAATGATAAGTATGCTGAATGTGAATACTCACACTTACTCCTACGAGGTAAGTCTCTCACTCTGAATTTATTTTTCATTAGATCGATAGGGTTAGGTATTTAAGTGGTGAACATGGTTAACAGGCGCGTGGCGGCGCCCTGCAGACCCGGCGCCCCGGGCGGCTGACCAGGGCCTCCCCAGCCTAACACTGAATACATACATAACTAATAAATCGTCCCGATTCTGCCGGGACAGTCCTGATTTCGATGATATCGTCCCGCGTCTATTATTTCCTGCAGTCTTTTTGATGATTAAATTGGACTGAAATCCCGATTGTCCCGATTTTTTTCCCCAAAGGTGGCAACCCTGATTTCAATACAAACAATATGCAATATACAAATAAAAAAGGCAAGGTTAAGTAATTGACTGACACAAAAGAAGATTAGGTACCTGATATGAACTAGAATAATAAATAATTCTAATTTATTTAGCTATGGACATCAATCAAATCTTAACAAGTATGAACATCAATCCCATTTTGATTTCTTTTTTTCAAATATTTCTTTACCATCTTTGTCAATAGCAGAATAATATCCCATAGACTCGTATTTTGATCTCATGTAAGCAATGTAGCCAAGGGCTATACCAAAACATGTGAGTCCTATACTCATTATGACAATATTCTGAAAATAAGAAACAGTTTTATAATTTTTACAAATGTCGAAAATGATGATTTTGAGATGTTATATTTGATGATATTTATGGTATTCACCATTGGTGTAGACATGGTGGGGCAGGGTGCTCATGCAGACCACTAGTAGATGTTTTTAATTGAGAGTCAAAACAAATATTAACAAAAGTAGGTAGTTAAACAAGGCATTTTTAAAACTGACTGAAGCAACTTTTCAATTACATAATTTAGCGCATGAACAAGTGTACAGAAGAAAGGGTACAAGCAAAAAATTAATTTACTATACATATATATATAAAATACTAGCTTACACCCCATGGTTTTACTCATGCTCCCGGGATAAAATGACCTGTGTAATCCAGAACATATACTATTTATACATCAAATTTCATCAAAATCCGTAGAGCTGGGAGCTAAGTGGTATCAAACACATGTACACACATTAACTTTTGCATAATTGTATTAAGTATGTAAATTAATGATTCCTAATAATTGACTTTATACCAACAAATTGGCATGATTTGAGACTTGGCAGTATCACTATGTGTCAATATGATTGAGAATCTCATTCAATAAACAAATCGTAAATTTATTATACCCAGATATTAAATGATGGTGGACCACCTCTATCGCACAAGAAATAAGATCGATTTTTATTAATTCTAAGCGAATTCTTTGATGAAACGAACTCTACAAAGTAAATTCTTGGTTTTAGGGCTAGTTTACTTACTGGTTTGGCATACAATTCAAAATTTATAACTTTAAACGCTGTGGTGGATTTTAATGATCGAAGTCCATCTCCAGGTTTTTCATTACTGGGGCTGTTAGACATTATGCTATTTAAAATTTACTATTATTTCGTTTAAAATATTCATATATTAGGTATACTCTGTCAGCAGTCAGCCTCTGCAGCATAGATGAATACCAAAGAGTAAAATAAAATAATAGACCTATCTGTACATACAGGAGAATACGCTTGCTCTGCCTGTGTCAGACTTTCTATCTAATCAGGGATGTGAAAATATAATCGATTATCATATTAATTATTTTTTTCATAAAATCGATTTTAATAATCGATTTTATGAAAAAATAGCATCTTTTAAAGGGGTTTCTTCTAGCAATATTCCATCGAACACAGAAGGTAGTCTTGAATGGGCATCCAAGGCTTCATTTTGGGCCCCCTTTTATTTTTAATATTTATTAACGACATCCACACATGTTTTAAATTCTGTGATTTTCTCCTATACGCGGACGATTTAAAAGTTTATAGCATAGTTGATAATCATGAAGACTACTGCTCTTTTCAGCAGGATCTAGATAGGTTATCAGATTATTGTTTGGTCAATAAACTCAGTTTGAGCGCGAGTAAATGTAAAACTATCTCTTTAACTAAAAAAAAACAGGTTAAGCATTAAAGTTACATATTGTGTAATTCTGTTCTTGATAGGGTTAGCTTTATAAGAGATTTGGGAGTAATTTTAGATACCAATCTTCACTTTGGCTTACATATTGAAAATATTATAAGTAAAGCATTCAAATCTTATGGTTTTGTATTGCGTTGTAGCACTGGTTTTACTCAATCGTCAACCTTTGTTTATTTATTTAAGACGTTAATTAGATCCCAACTTGAGTATGCAGTAACAATTTGGAATCCATACTACCAAAAATATGATAAGGCAATTAAAAAAGTTCAAAATAAGATTTTAAGGACTGTATACTTTAAATGTTCTGGTGCACGTTTGCCCTATCCTCAGCTTCTACTGAAATACAAACTTCTCAATCTAAACTCCAGACGCCAGTTATTAGATGTAATGATGTTGTATGATATATGTCATAATAAATATGATTGCATGCATTTATTTAATAACATAAGTTACCAAGTACCTAGAACAGCAGGTGAGCGCTCGGCACGTCCGCACCGCCTATTTGCAACATCTCGGTGTCGCACAGTGGCGGGCTCGCGTGTACCCTTGAGGCGTATGGTAGACGCATACAATCAGTTCTTTAATAATATTGATATCTTTGCATTGACGGTTGGTAGGTATAAAAGGTGTATTTTCTCAGAAATAAATAAAAACATTTCTTCTGAATAAACTGTTACTGTAAGGTACCTCTTTCCAGTTGCTGGATTAACCTCGGATAAGCTATTTATTCCTGTGATAAATCTTTATAGAAATTGAACTAATTTCAAATTATTATCCAGATACTGTTTGTTCTGTCTCTTGAAGTAATGGGCCTCAGTGGATTGGTTTTCTGTACTGTGTACTGAAGTTCCCCTTTTAATATAATATACTTAATTGTTTAGAGTGTGTATTCGATCCCATATGTATTAATCAGTTGTGAGAATTTATTTTTTCTCAAGGACTAATATTTTGCTTGATTATATGTATAATAGTATATATGTAACTTAGATAGCTTAAATTGAAATGTATACTTATATCTTCATGTGACTTTCTCGAATGCAAAATAACATATATATAACTTAAACTTAGTGGTGAACGTTGTGGGATATACATTCAACTATATTATTTATTACCTATGCCATTGACTGTACTCTTTATTGTATATCTGTTTGTTTACCTAAATAAATTTAAAAAAAAATAAAAAAAATACACTGGATCAAGTGACAAGATGATTTTTGAGGTGGCAACCCTGCACAGATGTGACATTGAGTGAAAAAATCGATTTTTATTAATAAGAGAAAAATCGATTTTTATATAATCGTTTTTTTTTCACTCAATGTCACATCCCTAATATAAATATATAAAATATAGCATTTTTTTATTTCCCTTATTTTGGGCAGGCAAAGGGTTCTAGCCCATACAGCCTAATCATGTATTATAGTTTATAGTAGTCTTGTGTCGTTCGCGAGCGAACTCGTTCGAAAGAGCTGCTTACGTATTCGTCCGATTTCGGAGCAGCTCGTCTTAGGTTTTATTTTCGTTACGGAATTTCTTGATTCGGTCGCCGCGCTCAAAGTCCGCAATAAAAGCTATACAATATCATGCTATTATGCTATATGACTTTTTGGCGGGAACGCTCAGTGACTGGGAGCGCTCAGTCTCGTTCGCGGCTCCTTAGCGAACGAGTTCGGTCTTTTCGTTCGTTGGCTCCCATCTCGATTCTAGAAAGACAGATCGTTCGCAGTTCGCGAACGAGCGATCAGTTTGTAGATCGTAGATCCTCAGCGAAGTAGTTCGTTCTTTTAGTTCGTCAGCTCTCGACTAGAACCAGAGAAAAGCAGATCGTTCGCACGCGATATTTTGTTTATTAAATAATTTTACTGTTATTTTTTACTTTACATACTTAGGTATATTTTACTCGTAGTATTTTAATACTGAAATTATTTTTTGTTTTTATTTATTTAAATCTTCTACTAAGTAGGTACTCGGATATAAAAAAAGGTTCACATGGCAAAAATTATATGACCGCTATAATTAATGAAAAATAAGTAACACACTTGTAATTTATTACTTAATAATTGTCATAACATAAAAAATCTTTCTTCTTTTGAATGAGATCATATTATTATTATAATAAGGGCGCCGCGGCCTGCGCCGCACTCTCGCTCGCTCGCTATTCGGTCTTATCAAACGAACGAACGAACGAAGGAGCGAATGGTCTGGGAACTCGTTCGCGTCGTTCGTCTATGGGAGCGCTTTTCCGAACGAGTTCGTTCGCGAACGACACAAGACTATTCCGATTTATTAGTGCGATTGGCACCTTCCAATCGCACTACTTCCTAAATAGTTTACTATTTAGAGCTTCTCTAAATATGGTAGTGTAAATAGGGTGTGTAATAAAGTATGCCTAGTCATGATAGTTACGTCTCTCTCGAGAAAGGATCTCGTTCGACAAACTAGGTAAGGTAACTTAGAGACAATCATTTCGAGACAGACTAAAACTTCAAAATTTCGTTCATTCTTGAGATGTAATCCGACAAGAATCCGACCATAATAAAGTGTCATAAAATCAACCTAACTAATGTTTTATTCTAGATATGCCAAAGTAATCTAGAAGAAAATACAAGAACATCTGCATTTTTACTTTTTTTATATTCGCAAAGATAGCCGAGATAATAAGCAATCAAAGTGCGTATTTCGCGCGGAATTATTTAAAAACGGACGTTTGATTGCGCTGTAACGTCACGATTCCCCTCAACGCAGCGCGCCGGCCGGTGAGCAGGCATTCGCTTAATTTCGCTTAAGTAGTATTTTCAGTCTACACAGATTTTTCTAAGGCTTTTGACCTAGTTAATCACGACTTACTGTTAAGTAAACTCAGTTTTTTGGGAATTCACGGAAATCTCCTCAGATGGCTTGAATCATATCTTACTAATCGTTCGCAGTTAGTAGTTCTACGGGGTTTCAAGTCTGTTGCAAGAAGCGTTCCATCTGGTGTTCCGCAAGGCTCTCACTTAGGGCCCCTCCTATTCTTGATATTTGTGAATGATATATTTGATGTTATTACTAGCCCAACTAAGATGTTCGCTGATGATCTGAAGGTGTATAGGATAATTAGAAACCACCATGATATCGATTACTTACAAGCTGATTTAAGCAAAATTAGACAGTGGTGTTTAGTCAATGGCATGATTCTCAACGTCTCAAAATGTTTACATATAAAATTCACACGGAAAAGACATCCTGCGCAAGCGCAATATTGCATAGGCAACACGGTCATTGAGGAGGTTACGGTTATCAGGGATTTAGGGCTACTAATTGATAAAAAGTTGACTTTCCGCGAACACGTTGACTCTATAGTTAGTAGAGCATCAAGAATGTCCGGTTTTATTTCTAGGGAGATGAAAATATTTAAAAACTCTCCTGTTACCGTTCTTCTCTTCAATAGTATGGTGAGAAGCATTCTTGAATATTGCAGCCAGGTTTGGAATCCGGGCTACCAAGTCCATAAGGACCGTTTAGAACGCATCCAAAAGCGATTTTTATATCATCTTTCCTATGTGGATGGTGTGTGTCGGGTGGTCAGCACTTATGAATCTAGGTTGAAATATTATAAAATGAAATCTTTAGCCTCTCGTAGGACCTCAGCTGACATAACCTTTATTCATAAACTGATAAATGGATCACTAGATGCACCTGATTTGCTTCAGCTTGTAAATTTTAATGTTCCGCGAACAAATGTTAGATATAGTACCCGTAAAACCTTTAATATCGCCCGCAGCCGTACAGTTCACAAACAACACTCTCCTTTCTGTCGTATTCTGGAACAATACGAATCCATCAAGCATAAGCATGATATTTTCTTTGGTTCTCTGACCTCAATTAAGAATATATTTTTTTAAGTTTATTTACTTGTCTTAGTCCTTTTTCGATCCTCATATACTGTTAAAATAGGTTTAGCTCTTATATATTTTTGCATGTTGTGTTCACATCTAGAAGGCCGTACACTAGAATTGTCAAAACTTTTATTTTTATTTTTAGTATATTTTAGTTGTGTATCGTCCAGTTTTGTGAACCTAATAAAAAAAAAAAAAAAAAAAAAAATTCAATCATCGTTGTTGGTCGCTCGTACTTGCGGTTTTATTACGAGAAAATGAATAGAAAATACTGTGCAGTGCCTAAGTGTTTAGATTCCAATGTTAAAACACCTGATAACCATATCAAAAATGCAATGGAATGTTTGCAACCACCTTTGCTAGCTGCACAATCTTCACAGGATACGTACGGTCTGTGCGGCACGGATGTAAAAAAAAGTTTTTACATATCCGTGGTTATCTTCTTCTTCTTATTTTTAGGTATCGCAACCCAATCCTCTCTTCTTTTTTTTTTTAGTCTTAAGTTTTTTTTCAACCTTTATCGGGGTCTACTTTATGTGCTCTACAAACTACTGAAACAAGTAAAATTACTTCAATTTATGATTATTGTGACATATAAATTATGACATAGCTTTAACCTTAGACAAAACATTCTAATTCAATGGTAGACGTGAACCCGGCTTTAAATAATTATTTGTTTTTAGTGAAGGATTTTTATAATAAAGATCTACCATACTTTAGCTGGAAACAACTTATCGGACTCGGCTGACGGACGCGGCTGACAGCCGCGACTGATAAGTGTGCACAGTTGTTTGAGACGTGGCTTCGGCTTATAAAAACATCTAGCGCGCCAGATTTCTGTCGGACGTCGGAACACTCAAGGTCAGCCCAAGGTTACGTCTACGACTTACCTCCGATAGTTTGCACAGCTCAGTGTGCACTCATTATCTAGATACCTATAAATCGCGAATTTATTTCCAGCTTTAGATATAGCCGTATCTCAAACCTTGGTGAACTAATAATACTCCTTATTCAGACCCATTCGGTTGCCATTCGGAACGGAAAGCTGATGCTGTATTAGTCGCAGAATTAATTTGCTGCGCTCGTGTACAGATCGACTGCTTAATTCCAAATGGAAGTCTGAAATGAGAAAATAGGAGCCACCCTATACACTACTCAATCGGTTTGTTTACCCGATCGGGACCACAACCGAGCAGGTCTGAATAAGGGGGACCCTAACTTAATGCAAAAGCGCTAGCTCCACAACTAGTTCGAAAGATAAACTTACCGCTTATTGCAGAAATTGTAGTAAGTTGTTACTAATAATTTTTAAACGTTTCAAGCCTATCGGGGTTATTCACACCTACTTGGTGGCGATCCCGATCGGGTAGACAAGCCGATTGAGTAGTTTAGTTTACTGAATAGGATGGCTCCTATTTTCTCATTTCAGTCAGACTTCCGTTTGGAATGAGGCAGTAGATCGGTACACGATAGCAGCAAATGAATTCTGCAACGCATACATGATGCTGTAAAATTTAACGAAATAAAATAGTCCTTTCCAATCGGAATGGCAACTGATTGGGTCAAATAAGGAGGAAGGACAATATACGGCTATTTGGCTTCATAAAAACGACATATTTCTTTCTTTTAATTAAGGAAAAATTGAGATTGAATCATTGGTCGTTTCGACCACAGTAGTGTGAGTAAGGTACTTAGTTCTAAGGAGAAAAGAAAAAAATATACGACGCCGACCTGACATTATGGTTTTCGATTGACTGCTACCGGCTAGGCTGCGTGCGTTGTGGACACTTTTGTGGACGGACTGTGGTCTTGATTTGATTTGGCTATGGCAGTGTAAGATTTGTCAAATTTTGTAACTATTTGGATTTTTTTCTAAAATGAGTAACGATACTCAGACAGGTTCTTAATAGATTTCAATGTTTATTTGTGCTGAGTAAAGTGCACGTACAGATCTTACTAAGATGGATTCAGACTCTGTCCTACATGGTGATGGTCTCGATGGCGCGGAAGTGTCTCCTTCAGCCGAAAACCAGGCTGCGGATACAGTTAGTGAAGCTTCTGAAAATAATGTAACAAGTCAAGAAGATGCTTCTGTAGCTGAAGAGTCAGGTATCTTAATACTTTATACATTTTAGAGCAAAATAGCCTCTTTGTCATTTTCTACTTTTGTCACTAGTTTGGGTATTTTATTGGTTGCCGCTATTTTTTTTCTTGATTTGGAGGCAAACTATATTTTTAATTATTAACTATTATAATTCTGTAATTTTCACATCGCTAGCTCATGCTAACAGCTTAGGCTCTACTTCTGTAATCTACATGTTGGTTGGCTAGCATTCAAAACTAAATTATCATGCATGTTTATTTAGCTACCAATGGGGGCCCCACAAGCAGCAGTGATGCATTAGAAGCTGAGCCTAGTGTTGCACCACCAGCTGATGGTGAAGAGCAACCTGTGGCTGAACAAGGTATGGTTATTATTCACCGGTGTACCTAGTTATTGGATATAAGTGAGCTAATATGATTATCTTGATGGTGATAATGCTCAGTTGGCTTTTATAATATCTTATCTGATAATTTCACAAAGGAAATGTCTGCAGGTATCTCAAAATATGTGCCACGTCCTGTTACCATAATCAGGTGGCTTTTACTTATTATGGCAAATGCACTTGAAAGCTAGTTATAGTACATGTCAAGCTTTGTGGAGGCTCTGAAGTGCACTAGTTGCTGTACAGTACCTCAACCCTCGCCCCCGCTGACACATGAATTTGTAATTGCGCAACAACTCACCTCATGTTCCAAGCCACCAAAAAGTTTGAACCAAGCTTTACCTTCTAGGTTTAGTACTTACTCAAGGATTGACTACTGCAATTCTATTAATATTATAAATGTGAATGTTTTGCTGTTTGTGACTCAATCACACATAAATGGCTGATACCCTAGAACAATGGTCGGCAACAAGTGGACCGCGGTCCCTATCCAGACCGCGAAAGGTTGGAACTTGGACTGCCCAAAATAGTTAAATAATAAATGCTTTATTTTCATAAACTTAATCAGACAGTCATAAAGCGTAGTGGAGATCTCCTTTTAAGTACCTACTCCTTCATAACTTACCTACTAAGTATTCAATTTAAATACTATTATATATAACTTCCATATTAATTTTTAACCATACCTACCTCTTGTGTTTTATAATAATTAATTACCTTGCACTTATATTATTTCAATATAAAAAAAATCAACTAGAAAGTATGAGGGTTTTTTCTGGACCTCGATAAAAAATTTCAACAGAATTACTAAAGGCTTCGGTGACCTTCAGTAAACCTGTCAGTTGAGATTCAGTTGGGGCAAATAGTTTAAGGTCATCCATGTAGAGCAGGTGGGATATAACCTAACCTCCTCTTCGCAACCGAAAGCCCAACCCTGACCCCTCCAAGAGCGTGCTTAGTGGGTTCAGGACCAGACAAAACCACAGCGGGCTCAGACTATCACCCTAGAAAATACCCCGCTCTATCCTTATTGGATCGCCATTCCCAAGGGTCTGTCGAGATCCTGGACAGAGAAGAACCGTTTTCCATTGCCTCATACATGACGCCAGGAAGGTGCGTAGGGTTGTATCTACTTTATACAAATCCAGCACCCTTAAGTGCCATGTATGTGGCACAGAGTCGTAGGCCTTCTTGTAATCTATCGAGCATGTAGACAAATCCTTTCGGTTACGACGAGCCTGCTGACAGATGGACATATCTATGAGGAGTAGCTCCTTAGTACCACGGGCCCCACTCCTACATCCATTCTGAGAGGCAGACATTATTGAATTATGTTCAACATGTCTGGAGATTTTCGCTCTCAGAATGGATATAAGAGTTTTGTAAACTGTAGGTAAACATCGGCCTATATTATTATAAGCTTTCATTCGTGACGCGACTATATTTCTTTGTTATTCATATAGTATTCGTTTGTTCCATTTTTGTGTGTCCGTTAGCCAGGTGGCAAAGGCCACCTCCAATCTTCTCCATTCTGGACTTTCTTTGGCCACTCATGTTATTCCCGCGACTTGTCTAATATCGTCATCCCAACTTCTTTGTGTGTCTACCTTTCTTCCTTTTTCCATCCCTTGGGTACCATTGTGTGATTATTTTACTCCATTTATCCTTTCCTCTGATCATGTGGCCTGCCCATTTCCACTTTTGTCTCCTTATTTTCAAAGTTATGCCCTGGACCTTAGTCTTGTTTCTGATGCTGCTATTCCTTACTTTGTCTTTTCTTTTGATCCCTGTCATACTTCTTTCCATGGCATGTTGGCATATGGAGAACTTGATTGTTACGTTTTTTGTTAAAGCCCATGTTTCGCTCCCATATGTCAATACAGTGTAGTGAGATTATAGTACCGTACAACTAACGCCAATTCATCTTAAGATTGCTGTTGTTGATAATTGGATGCATTAGAAAATAGATTAAGATTATGCTACTACTAGCTGTTTCCCTCGGTTTAACCCGCGTTCCCGTGATCTGTCAAATTTCATCAATATCGGTCTAAAATCTTACCAAATAGGATATACTTACTGACAAATATATACAGTTGGACGGATTTATAGATTTCATAATATTTGTAAGTATGTTTGTTCTTACCTAGCTCTAATTTAAATTAATAAGAAGTGATTATCATTTATTTTGTTTACTATTTTTATTTACTTTTTACAAGCTTTTATTTAACTTGCAATGTATGTAACTATGTTTGTTCGGGTGGAGTCTTGCAAGTTTAATTGCAACCACTTCCAGTGGTCGGATTGACTTAATATTTGGTATCATTAGTATATTTGTATAGTAGAACAAGACATGGCAGCAAGACCGCCTACCTTATGGAAAAAGAAAAAGACTCGAAAGTCCTAACGACAATTTAATTAATCAGTCAAATACGAAACGTACTAACTACTCGGTTCCAGTACATAATATATTTGACATCGACGACCATACAACAGAAAACAAGAACAAGGAAAACATACCAAGACCGGAGCCAATTTATGTGACAAGGGTGATCGACATTACACCCCTGAGTGACGTTCTCAATAAAGTGGTACAGACAAGTACACACTGACTACGCTTAGATCAGGGCACATCATCAAGCTAATGCCCATTGGCATTTTTACGTACAAAATAGTAAGTGACACCCTTATTGAGAACAAAATTAACCACTACACCTATAAACTAAAACCACAAGGCAGCATCTTGGGGCCAGTATTATATCTCATATTTACAGCTGATATCCCTAAAACTGATGATACTATGATAGCTACATATGCTGATAATACAGCTGTAATGTCGATAAATTCTGACGCAGCGTCCGCATCCAGAACCCTTCAAAAACTCCTTACTGAAATTGAATCGTGGCTAGGATCATGGAGGATAAATGTGAACAATAGTAAATCTGTGCACGTCACATTCACTCTTAGGAAGGTTGACTGCCCACCTGTCACGCTAAACGGGGACCAAATACCTAATTCTGACAGCGCCAAATACCTGGGTATGCATCTAGACAGGAGATTGAGGTGGCAAAAACATATCTCGAACAAGCGGAAATAACCCGATACAAAGCTGAGAAGCTTGTACTGACTAGTTGGGAGGAAATCACACTTATCTAATGAAAGCAAGATTGCAATTAACAAAACAATATTCAAACCGGTATGGACATATGGAATTGAACTTTGGGGCCAGCCTCCAACAGCAACATCGAGATCTTGGAAAGATTCCAAACAAAAACCATGAGATCCATGTTCAATATCCCAAAATGTATCAGTAACAAATACATTCTACAAGATCTGAATCTGACATCCGTAAAGCAAGAAATATCGATCAGAAGTCTCAAATACCTAACAGGCACTGGTAGTATTATATATTCAAGACTGAGGAGGAATAGTGTTCCAACCGTTCAAAACCGATTCACCATACTATAGTGAGAGAGGTCAATGGACTCTCCTTACAGCTAAATGACATACCCAGATTTTGATCAGCAAAATTAGCAGCTAAATGTGATGAACAGATAACTGTGCTAAGCAGGATATAAAAAAAAAAATGGTATATTTGAAGACAATGCAAGTACATTCAACAAAAAAAGCTTGTATTAAAAAAGAAAATATTTAACAAAAACTTATTTTGTATTGTAATAGCAGGTATACATTATATTATTATCACGATGCGCTAAAATCCTTTCTTATTAGAACATAGACCAACTCGGCCAAAGGCGGATCCAGGTTTTTTTTCTGGGAGGGGCAGATCAACAATAACTGTTAAAAATAAATTTAAAATTACTTGTTTAAATAAAGACAGTTTTCTTTTATGTTTCTTGCTAAATATGTCCAGCACTTCATTATGCATTAAAGCCAATCCATTTAAACGCTCTTCTGTCATCCTGCTGCGAAACAATTCTGATAATTTGATTTGCCTATAAGTATGTACTGTGATGGAAACTCCACAACCGTCTGGGGGTTCGCTTGCGGTCCGATATTCTAAAATCGTCTGAAATTTATGTGGCGCTTGTCTACTTAATAAAAGGAAACTGGAGAGGAACCTTTGTGCTGATTCAAATATAATATAATATGTAGTAATAATGCTAACGCAATATTATTACAAAAATTACATCCCCATTCCAGCCTGTCAACAATCAATTTTGTAAACGCTTAAAAATCAGCGTTAAACAATACCTACCTACACAAAGTTACGTATTCTCCTTCTCTCCAAAAAATACATACACACTATATTTCCCCCGTTTACCCCTTGATATAATTTCGAAAAATACATGTTTATTAGGTACACCTATATCATAATGAATTTACACCAAGAGTAAGATTCGAAACAATCGGTCAATGCAATATTTTTTCGATACAAACATTCTCTCCATTCCACCCCATTTTGAAAATCCTTTATATGCAAAATTAATATTCGGTTTCGACCATTATTTACCCCATTTTCCGAGAAACCGGAAAGTGGGTGATATTTGACTTCCAAGACTTTTTACATAGTTACAGGTGAAGCTAATAAAAGTGTGTTAAAAACAAACACTTGAGTAACACTGTTATATAAAAGCTAGTTAAATAATAACTTTGATAGTAAATAACCATTTATTTCAGGAAATGCAGAAGCTGATGAAGAAATGGATATAGATGATACAACAACAGGCACTGTTGCTGATGAATCAGCTTATATTGGAGACAATTGCTTATCAACACCAGTGAGATATATTTTCTGATATTTGAATAGATCTTTAATTACTTGAAATATAATTATATATACAACTTAGACCCTAGTTAGGCCTTCATACACATGATTCCTTCATTCTACCACCTTTATGCAGATTATCTCCAATTGTACAGACAATCCTCTTTAGATGATCTCCCTAGCGCCATTCAGTTAACGAATGTAGACCTTGCTGGTATATCTGATTGGAGCAGACGTTTTGGTCTCCAAGTGAACCCAGCTAAAACTAAGGCTATAATTATTGGTAGCAAATCTTTAATATCTCGGGTAAAGTGGGACCAATTACCCCAAATTACTTTTGATAGTGTCGCTATACCATATAGCGAAGTTGTTAAAAACCTGGGTATTTTAATTGACCGAACTCTATCTTGGGCTCCGAAAGTAGCGGAAGTAAGCAGGAAGATGTTTGCTGCTGCTGGATCTCTTAGACGGTTGCGAAACTTCCTACCAATGGATACCAGGATTGCGCTCTCACAGTCATTACTCTTGCCGCATCTCGATTATGCTGATGTCAACTATCTTGACCTAACTGAGGAGCAGTTAAATAAACTTGAGCGTCTCCAAAATTTTTGCATACGGTTCATTTTTGGCTTGCGCAAATTTGACCACGTCTCTCAGTTTTGTTGTCAACTCAAGTGGCTCCCTATTGGCCTTCGCCGGAATACTCACATACTTTCAACCTTATATAATATTTTATTTAATCCAAAAGCACCTTCTTATCTTAAGGAACACTTCGAATATCGTAGCTCCCAGCATCACGTTCTTCGTAAGTCTTCTGAACTTTGCCTCAAAACTCCCTCACACAGCTCCCAAATTTTTAGTCAGTCTTTCACTGTGCAAGCTGTTCGACTTTGGAACTCTCTACCTCAAGTCATTAGACAAGCTCAGACTATTGAATCCTTTAAGTCGCAAATATTCTCCTACTTATTTTGCTTAGTTTGGGGTCAGATGGCCGTGTGTGAGGAATGTCCCAGAATATTTATTATTATTATTATTATTATTTACTATCACTCTCTTTGATCTTTGTATTTCATTTTATTTATGACATTATTTAGTATTAGTATGTTATTTTATTTGCATATCTATATTTATTTTATGTATTTATGTATTTTGTTTATTTCTTAGTATTATTATATTTTGTAATTTATTTAGTATGGTATAGTTTAGTTTATGTAGAATTTATAGGTTGATACCTGCCACAATTTTATTTATTTCCTATTACCCAAAGGTTGCCTGGAAGAGATTGCTTAAGCAATAAGACCGCCTAAATTGTATTCTCTTTCTTAATTTTATATGTCTATACTTTTCCTGTATGGAGATTACAAAAAAGAATATTTCATTCATTTTCATTCATTCATTCATTCCACCATTGGAAAATACCTTTTAGGCTGCCTGTCCGTCGAAGCTGAGGCATCGTCGGGTCGATTCTGTGGTGTTGCGCCGCAGTCATCGAATTTCTTGAAATTTAAAAAGTAGAAAAAATAGATATGCACACAAAAATAATATACACACACATAACATATTATCAGACATATGTGACATCAAAAATGAATGGCGACTCAGTTGCAAACTTTATGCTCAATACAGGAACTGTGGTACTGCACTGATTTTCAGTTGCTGGTCATGATCAAATCTGCAACATAAAAAAGTACAGAAAGGGGCAGAATTAATAGCATACAGTTTATAAATACAAGAAGATACAACATAAAATAATTTGGAATCTGCTAAGGTGTAAAGCCCAAACAAATCTTAGTCGTTAGTTAATCGTTAGTTGTTTACTATGAGGAGAAAATCTTCCTCGTAATTTAATAAATTGTGAGCTTTGTAGTAAAGTAGAATTGAATAAAAACAGGCAGCCACAGAAGACAATTCTCCTCAGGACACTGAAAGTCAACTGGATCCTCTGATGAAAGACCAGGGACTGGATGAGTCGGAAGGCGTAGGGGTTGGCGCGGAGGAGTCTCCAGACCAGTCAATAAGCTCTGCCATGCCCACGGACAGTGGCGTCGGTGAGGGAGATGGAGCACATATGGTTCAAGATGGTATGTAATAACAATAATAACGCTTTTTAGGGTTCCGTAGCCAGATGGCAAAAAATGGAACCCTTATAGATTCGTCATGTCTGTCTGTCTATCTGTCTGTCCGTCCGTATGTCACAGCCACTTTTTTCCGAAACTATAAGAACTATACTGTTGAAACTTGGTAAGTAGATGTATTCTGTGAACCGCATTAAGATTTTCACACAAAAATAGAAAAAAAAAACAATACATTTTGGGGGTTCCCCATACTTAGAACTGAAACTAAAAAAGAAAAAAATCCTCAAACTCATACGTGTGGGGTATCTATGGATAGGTCTTCAAAAATGATATTGAGGTTTCTAGTATCACTTTCTTCTAAACTGAATAGTTTGCGCGAGACACTTTCAAAGTGGTAAAATGTGTCCCCCCCCCCCGTGTAACTTCTAAAATAAGAGAATGATAAAACTAAAAAAAATATATGATGTACATTACCATGCAAACTTCCACCGAGAATTGGTTTGAACGAGATCTAGTTAGTACTTTTTTGAATACGTCATAAATCGTAAACCGCAATTTACCTTTCATTCAATCAACTCAAATATAAAAAAAAAATGGCAAAAAGCAAGGTATTACAGCACAAATAAAGGAAAAATTCTAAAAAATAAAAAAAGTTGAAAATTAAAGGGTGTCCCCATATATACATAGTTACGCCAATTAATAAACCTCTCGAGTTGTATGGGCGCTCATACAATTTAGAGGTCTAGCTTAATTGGCACCAACCTCAAATAAGGTAAATAAATAAAATTCCCGTGATGGACGAACGATGGACGAAGTTTGTACGGAACCCTCGGTGCGCGAATCCGACTCGCACTTGGCCGGTTTTTTTATTATATTGATTGCAAGTTAGTACTTGTTCATGAAAAAACAATAAGTTCTTACTTCTAGTGTTAGTCTCATGTTAGTTGTATTTTCATATAGATCCCTTTTGGGTAAAAACCTCCTCAATCCCGTTTCCATTTCTCCCTATCCTGGACAATATCCTATTTCTGCCAGCAATTTCAGTGATGTTATCAGTTCACTGTTTTCTTGGTCTACCTTTGCTTTTCCCTTTTGGCTCAGACCAAAGTGGTGTTGTTTCTTATGTCCATTTTTTCTCTTTGTCCTTAAGATGTGGCCCGCCCATTTCCATTTGAGACGTAAAGCATGTTGAAGAGCTTGGTTCTTTTTCATAAAATGTTACCTAATTTATCCTTTTTATCCATAATTAGAATTAAAAAGCCACTTATAACACAAATTGAGAAGAGATTCCCAATCAAATGCATACATGCAAATACTAACAATGCTATAAAAATGGTGTCTATCAAAATGCAATAAAACCATATGGGAGAGGCCTAGGTGAACTACAAATATATGGTGTTAACAATTTTTATTTGCTATTTATTATTTTGATGTGTAGATGAATCAAGTACAATGGACGAAGACATGGGCGGTGGCGAGGGCGTCGCCAGCAGTGATGATGTCAATGATATCAGTAGTGCAGCCCAAGAGGCTATAAGCACTGGCATTAGGTAAGCTGCTCTATTTTTCTATACAACTAATGAACCCATCAGTATTCTATTCATGCCACTGACTGAAGTTACATATACGGCGCTACGACTGCTATCTATATCGCGCGCATTTGGCAAAAATATAGCAATCATCCAACCATCAAACCATTAGCAAATTGGCTTCAACTTTGATTCCGAGAGCATTACACGATCGCTGAATAGCCCTCTATGTACACGCATGTGCGGCATTGTGCGGCTGGCTTTCCACAGTTACTATTGATATAATTTTTTAATATAGCTCAAGCACATTAGAAGGCGGTGCCGATATCACCAGCAGTGGTCAATCTGAGACTGCATTGATATCTTCCACAGCCAATGGACCGGCAGTATTACACTCATTCTCACTCACACCTCAACAGCAACAGGCCAATGAGTAAGTATTATTGTATTTATTAGAATTATAGGAAGTACACAAAATATTAAAATTCAATAGGTATTTAAAATTCCTGTCCACCAGATTTAGTGATGCGGATACTTCAGAGATGGAAGGTGCGGCAGATACAATGCCGACTGTGAGCGAATCCATGCCACTACTTGCGTTAGCGGCCAATGGATCTGCTTTATTATCACCTACATTTACGCAAGGTAACGTAATTCCATTTATTTTAAATTATGGGATTGCAGCCCACTTATGGCTGAGTAATCTACAATCTCCTTATAATATTGCCCTAAGAATGATCTTTTTATAGGTGAAGAAGGAGGTGCGGGGGTATCCTCCTCAGTGGCGTCAGCTGGTCCTGAAGCGGGACTCGGCTCTGGCGGGGTGGAGGGCGAGGGCGCAGTCAGCAGCTCCGTGGCGGGCGTGGCCGTGACGCCGGTGGTGAGCGTGGGCAGCGTGGGCAGCGTGAGCGGTGTGGCCAGTAAGAACGGTGCGCCGCCACTGCCGCCCACCGATGCTGCTCACGCGCTAGCTACGCTCGCCAGTGCCGCGTTGCATCATCAGCACGAACAGGTAGCTGATAAATCCTATTCTATTCTATGTAGTTTTAGTCATTATTGTGCAGAGTATAGGCGTGCACATAAAAATTAGCACATGGTGCATGTCGATTTCGACCGTCCTCGAAGGCATGCATATGACCAAGGTTTTCCTGGAGGTTTTACGGTGGGAATTGAAAGATAAAGGTGTGCACGGAAATTCCTGCAGCTGATCTGAACTATGTTCAGCTGGTGAAGTGAAGTGGCTGGCTTTACCCACATGTTTGTTTTGGCTATCGATTTATACCAAGGGTCGGTTCGGAGCTTTTGCCTATTCCCGGGTCGGTTTGTAGTCTTAACGCTTTCATTGAGGTTTATCGTCTATTTCAGCCCATGGATCAAAGTAACCGATGAGTTAATGAGACTAAAAGTCGTTACATGGTTTTTGAGGCTGGTAAAGTACGAACTTTAAGCGTGCCACCCATTCGGCTGTACGATGGTATTTACTTTAAGCGTGCCACCCATTCGGCTGTACGATGGTATTTACTTTAAGCGTGCCACCCATTCGGTTGTACGACGGTATTTACTTTCAGCGTGCCACCCATTCGGTTATTTGAGATTTGTTATGTAACAAGTATGGTGAGAAATAAACGTTATTATTATTATATTATTATTATTTACTTTAAGCATGCGACCCATTCGGCTGTACGACGGTATTTGCTTTAAGCGTACCACCCATCAGTGGCGTAGCGTGCCTTGTCGGGGCCCCGTATAAAAAATTGTTTGGGGACCCTTATGAAGGGTAAAGATTTCTCACAAAAGAAAAAAAATATTTGCATAAAATTAAAATAAATATTTATTCATCATAATTATCTATCTGTCACTTGTTCCAAATTTTTTACAAACAATTCAAATTAAATATACACTCTCTTTGCCTTTTTTTCGGCAAACTGATTTATTAAATCATTTATAGCTGATGCACATCGATTATTGTGGGATTCCCCCGTTGAAGTAAATGACTTAAACGGGGAAATTCCGCAGCCCGCGATAATCGATGTAGGTTGTTGCCAACTTTTGAACGCACGCTTTACGCGGGAAAAAAAGAAATTCCTTTTTTTTTACTTTTGTCATTACGCACGTCGGGGGCCCCGTATAATTGATACGGCAGATACGGCGGTAGCTACGCCCCTGCCACCCATTTGGCTCCAGTTCAACCTCAAAAATAATGCTGATATAGAACAGGAGCCTCTAACAGACAAGGAGGGCCTTGTCTGTTAGAATAGTTTGCGCGAGAGACACATCCAAAGTGGTAAAATGTGTGTCGCCTCGTAACTTCTAAAATAAGAGAATGATAAAACTAAAAAAAAATTATGATGTACATTACCATGCAAACTTCCACCGAAAATTGGTTTGAACGAGATCTAATTAGTTTTTTTTTGAATACGTCATAAATCGTAAACCGCAATTTACCGTTCATTCAATCAACTCAAATATAAAATTGGCAAAAAGCAAGGTCTTACAGCACAAATAAAGGAAAAATTCAAAAAAAATTAAAAAGTTGAAAATTAATGGGTGTCCCCATATATACATAGTTACGCCAATTAATAAAGACCTCTGAGTTGTATCGGCGCTCATACAATTTAGAGGTCTTGCTTAATTGGCACCAACCTCAAATAGGGTAAATAAATAAAATTGTGCATTTCCCTTGATGGACGAAGTTTGTACGGAACCCTCGGTGCGCGAGTCCGACTCGCACCTTGGCCGGTTGTTTTATACCGGGAACGCGGGTGAAACCGCGGGGAACAGAAGTGACACCAAAAAGTTTGCCTTGTATGTGAGTTCTGCTTGCTAGTCTTAATTCGTCGATGCTGCATGACGGCGAAATGAGTGAATTTTGAGATGACTGATGTAAGGGTAAATGCGCCGATGCGAATTTATTGGGAACAGAAATGCCATTATGCTATGCTTTTAGAATCAAAGTTGAAGTCCATTTGCTAATATCCGGCCCAGGTTCTTCATCTTATGATGACGAACTTTATATAATAAATATTTATGAGGATGTTATGGGAGCTTCCCCATCTTTTAAACATCGATATTTCTAACGAGTCTTACTTGTTCTCAATTGGAAGTAACCAACCGAGTAAAACATCAACATCTGTCTGTTCTAGGCCGAACCAGAGGAGCCAAAGATTAACGATGAAGATGCATGGTACACCGTCGGTATTGTTAAGGGAACTACGTTTACGGTAATCAGAGCTCTATAACTATTTTAAAAAAACATGTTTATAATCAATGATATAATTTGACTTTTATATAATTTCAGGTTCAGAATTATATATCTGATCCTAATGTAGATCTATCTAACCTCTCATTAGATAATCTACCTGATCTGAGTAGTCTACCGACGACCCCACTAGAACATGGCACGGCTTATAAGTTTAGGATCGCTGCTGTTAATTCTTGTGGCCGAGGTGAATTTAGTGAAGTAAGTAAAATTCTTAGTTATGTCTTAGTAATTTTTGTCGATTTTGATGTTTTATTTAACATTTTATGTTTTTCGGTTTTAGGAATCTGCTTTTAAAACTTGTCTACCAGGCTTTCCTGGAGCGCCGTCGGCAATAAAAATATCCAAGTCGGTAGAGGGAGCCCATCTGTCGTGGGAGCCGCCTCAGGTTGCCGCTGAAGGGATATTCGAGTACTCAGTCTATTTAGCTGTTCGGTCAAATACACAACCTAAGGTAAGTACATATGATAATTCACTAAATTATCTTGTCCTGCATCAGACTTAACCTTACTAGTTGAGAAGTCATATCATGATCCCAGGGACAACATGGTAATATTATAACTTTTTGAATATTCGTGCGTATTTAAGTAAAACAATGCGTCAACCCTATATCTCTATTCGTTTGTGTTCTATATTTAGAATCCGATATACATTTTAACTACTGGGCATCATTTTGCATTCACTGCAATTAATCAATGGCATTTTCAGTTACGCGGAACATTATTTACGCCCCTCACCACTAACCATCTATGAAAGAATTTGTTTTGAATGTGAAATAATATTTTCTAGTGACTGGCTTCACAGTTAGTCTCATAATAAAAGTTGTTCGTATTGATGAGTACTTCCACCCCTGCAAATCTATAATATAAAAATGAATCGCAAAATGTGTTGGTAAGCGCATAACTCAACAACGCCTGGACCAATTTGGCCAATTTTTTTTTTTAAATGTTCGTTATTGTCAGGAGAAGGTTTGTATGAAAAAAAAATTACACCGGGAACGTGGGTGAAACCGCGGGGAACAGCTAGTATTAATATAAGCCTGTATAGTATTTTTCGTACCACTTGCTCAAAAAAGTGACATTCTATGCCACAAAAAGCGAACATAACAATAGTCATTTTTAATCTGTTAAAAACAGGGAAAGAAAATTGTACTGAATTTCATTCATCCTCTAGGGGGAGAATGTGATTTAAATTTGGAATACTTACCGAAATTTATACTGAACTACATCTGTGTTTACACCATTGATTTTGTATATAAAGAATTACACATATTTTTGAAAAAGGAATACGCATTTATTATGCAGTTATGATTATTAAATAAAATTACGAACAATAAATGTACCAAACAAAAATGTAACTCTCTCTATCAATAATTGGACCAATGTTTCGAATGTTAACTTTTACTTTTAATTGTCATTATTTTTAATAAATGCTTATCTCATATTATTATTGAGTTAATTTTTTCGCAAATGGTACGAAAAGTAGAGTATTTTCCTAGGTGATAAAGCTGTCTTAGTCTTGGGTGAACTTAAATCCCTCGCTACACTCAGGACTCGTCTTAAATCCCTCGCTACACTCAGGACTCGTCTTAAATCCCTTGCTTCGCTCGTGATTTAAGTTTTTAACACCCTCGCTACGCTCGGGAGTAACCCTCGAGTCCTTCGTTACGCTCGCGATTTAAATCGTCACCCGCGACAGAAGACACTGCTTTATCCCCTTGGTTAATAATCTACTATTTTTATCATAACGTATTGAATATTTATATTTATATAAACGCTTATTTCACGGTTGTAGGTATAATTAATGAATAATTACGATGTTATTGATCGAAAATCGAAAAACACATAGTTAATTTAGGAAGAATAAATAGATATGTCAAACATATGTTAACAATCTAGTTTAAGGGATATCCAAAGGAAATACGACTCCTAATCATGTAACCATGCCACGTTGTTACACAGGAAGCGTCTAAATCTCAGTTGGCGTTCGTGCGCGTGTATTGCGGGAAGGCGAATACGTGCGTGGTGCCGCAGTCGTCGCTGAGCGCGGCGCACGTGGACTCCTCCACCAAGCCCGCTATCATCTTCCGCATCGCCGCCCGCAACGAGAAGGGCTACGGACCAGCCACCCAAGTTAGGTGGTTGCAAGGTGATTACCATTTTTGCTATGTATTACCAATAGAAGATATAATTAAAATTACAATACTACTAGCGACTCGCCGTGGTGTCATTTAGAGTTAAAAATGGTCGCCCGTGGACAAAATTTACCTACATTATGAATGTCAAGAGAATCACTTCACTCATATACGAGTCTCTTTTCTTTAAGTTTTTCGTTGCAGAGTTATCGACATAGAATAGAGATGTCACAACTGTGTGGTTACGTGTGTGTGTGTTTCAATCGCATGGTAGGGCGTGTGATGTTTATTTTTTATTAAAATAATTAGTCAAACTATTAGAAATAAAATATTTTAGACTAACATAGAGGTTTAGTTTGGCCGAAAAATGGTTTTAATGAATTGGTACGGAACCATAATTGTGCGAACCTGGCTCACTCTTGGCAGGTTTTTTTTATTATTTTACTTTGTAAACTACAGATAGCTTCAGGTATAAAACTCGTTTGATACTTATAAAAAATGTTTGTTTGTTTCCCTTAATAAATAAAATGAAATGAATGAGTTCAGTGACATTGATTGCCTTATAATGTAGATACGATATTTCTATATTCAATAAAAAAAAACTTTTTTTTATCACAATCTCATCTGATGAGGAGCATTGTAATTTATTTAGCAATATATCGTGAAGGAATCGTCGATCTCTTCACACATAAATTACGAAGGAAGTCTGCAAAGACATCAGTAGAAATGCTAAAAACCCTAATCCTAACTAAACAACCGGGTATCATAGAGAGTTTTTCATCGTTTGTTGTTGTGTTTTAGATATAAAATCCACCGGAGTAAAAAGAACGGGCGATGGGAGGTTACCTGGCGCGTCACCTTCGAAACAACCAAAACAGTTATTGCACTAATCTCTGAAGATTCGATGCCCACATGGAAAACATAGTTATGTACAGAAATATATATTTTAAGAGTACAGGAACCTTCATGGTTAGTAGCAGTATATTCACACTTGTTTTAGACCTTTAGTACATTTCAATTATGAAATCTCAATGGCAATTTTAACGAACCCAATGTTTTATCCAGGTGAAATCAATAAATTAATGTTGATTTAGTCTATACGTTTCTGTCGTTGTTTAATTGTTAGGCGACTGGCAATAATTGACTGATTAGAATGAAGTGAATAACGATGTAAGAATTGTAAGATGGAATGGAAAATATTAAATATAAAAACATATCTTGATAATAGTATGGAAATATTAATTTTATTCTGTGTTGTTCCCATAATCATCTTTAAAAAAGCGCTCCATTATGAGTAAATTGACAAAATATCGAATATGCATAATATTTAGGAACAATTGAAGGGCATGAAAATATACAGATTTTGCATTTAGTTTTTTTAATACTTAATTACATATTATTGAGTACACTATACATTTGTTTCATTGCTATAAAATGCTATCTATTCAAAACTCCGGTAGGCATTCCAAAAGAAAGTAAAAATACAAATAATTACTTATATCTTTCGTTTTATAGAAAAATTTCCTATAGGTATTTTTGCGTTTTATCATGATATTAAAGCAGTATCACTAAATTTATTATTTGGACAAGTTATATTTTTTATTGTGGTGATCAGGTTCTCCAAACACTTTGAAGACAGTGCTGATCCTCGGTTACTGAAAAATAACGAAAACATACTGTATAAATTAAGAACAGTACCCTGAGTGTAAATAATTTACGTAAATAAACGCTTACTATCACGTTTGCGTTTACTAAAAATTTGTATGGAAGAAATTAGTTCCATGAGTATTACGCGAGAGGCGCTGTGCCGATTCCTATAGAAAAATATCGTAAACGCTAACGTGATAGTAAGCGTTTTCCAACGTCAATTGTTTACACTCGGGGTACAGCAAACATTTTAATGAGGTAATCATCGAAGACTTACCAAAGAAGTAGTTCCGAAGAGTTTGTACCATCCAATGACGATGTTTGAAAGATCGATGTCATCAAGCATGATTTGGGCCACGCCCATGAACACCTTTTTGCCTTCTATGCGTCCATAGTCACCCCATACTGTCACCTGTAATGCAATGTTTATTGGTCTGCTATTTCGACGCGACGGATATAGAACGAATTATAGATTCAAATCAATAATTCGGTGTATGTGCGTTCACGTGAACAAAATTTGTTGATGTGGATTCGATTTTGATATACTCATAATATGCGACACTTGCCTGTAAAACGCAACCTTGAAAGTTTTCTCTGAAGGTAAGCGTTTGCTGATACAGAGGGTCCAACGTTCGACGTGCTGTATTTGTCTTGGCTTTAGATACACATCGCTTGCCGTTGACGAGGTACACCTTTACATAGGGTGCCGGTAGAGTGCGGCTACCTTGCCTGGCTTGCAGGCCTCGGGCACGGATCACCTCCACCTGTAATATCATAGTCTTTAACACTTATACCAGGCTTCTTTGAATATTTCGCTGTCCTACTTCAATAGTAAAATATCTTGAGAGGAGTATGTTTTGAGTTATTCGCAATTTTATGTTTTTACTGTGACTATTTTATCTGCTGTCAATCGAAATGTGGTTGATATACCACTTTGAATGCTTAGTTACATGCATTTGGGAGATCTTTATATGGTAATGTGTTGCAATTTGGGTATGGGCATCGGAAGAATCCCTTCCATTCCATTGCCATTCAGCCAGCCTCTGACTTCCTGGAGAAAGAGGAATTCTTTATGATGAACTCTTTCATTCAGAAGGCGCCTCATAGGAAATGGACCTGGCTAAGTCCTGATGGTTCCACGAGAAATGAGATAGACTTCATCATGACCAACAAGAAACAGATATTCAGCGATGTCTCTGTGATCCACAGGGTGAAAACCGTATGGTAAGAGGCACACTGAATATCAATGTTAAACTTGGGTCCAACCTGATGAAGTCTACGCTCCGACCCACTCGTACCCACATCGAAAACCCCAAAAGCATTCAACTTGAGCTCTCTAATCACTTTGCTTGTCTGGAGAATTTTGCGAGATTAATAACGAGCTAGTGGAAGCTGTCCGCATGGTGGGCTCTAAATATTTGAAACCGCGCCGCAAAGATAGGCCTCAAAAACTATCCGACCACACCCTAAACCTCATGGCTGAACGGCGCTCGTTACGACTGCAGTCTCCCGATGACGCCGAGTCATATAGGCAGCTCAACTGACGGATATGGAAGTCCTTGCGACACGATATACTTCTCTTTAAAACAAGCCGTATTCAAGAGACTATAAAGCAGAACAAAGGCTCCAAAGTGTTTGCAAAGGACAAGTCTGGGCAAAGCCAGTTGACAAAGCTTAAGAGGGAAGATGGCAGTATAGCGTCTCATCTCGTGCGCATCACACAGCCCCGTGATGCGGACAACTGCATAGGACAGCGATAGGTTATTTTAAAATATTCTAGTTCAGAAATAAAAAAATGACGATATTTCAGTGAAACACTGAGACAATATAAGATGTCTCATGTTTTTAATAATTTCATTTTAAGACATCTAAAGAAGTCTCTGTTTGATAACTAAATAAAAGTAAAACTCTTCCTGATGAACTAGATATCGTAAAATGTCTTAATCTTGAACAAATGCTGGATAGAAATATGCATTAAATGTTATAGTGAGACATTGAAATACAGGTACATTAGATTGCGTATTAAAGATATCCGATTTTTTACCGAATAAAACATATTTTTTTACGTTATTCAATACTTATCTCAATTTCGAGTTTTTTTAAGATATCCTTCTATTGAACTAGGGCAGCGCTGAACATGATATGCCCTAAGGATACTCAATAAAGTTTTGTCATGGTGCCGCTTTTTATCAAAAGTTTGTTTACTTGCTTTCTATCCATATCTAACGAGCGAGCGCTACGTGGCTTTAACAACTACCTACATGCAGTGCATTAGAAATATATCGCGTTTGGATTCCAAAAACTAATTTTAGCTTAAATTAAATCCATTAGAGATAATATCATATTTCTTGGGATTTCTCCATCGAACCACTATTATAGGCGCCCGGGAGAATTTCCATCCACATGTTGTCGACGTCCCGCTTATACGGACAAAACGCTTTGCTTCATCGTTTCTTATGCGAATAGAGAAGGAGTAGATCTCACGTCCTGTGTTTCCTGACACCTATGACCCAGGTGTCTTCCTTCAAAGCCAGAGTGAATAGGGATTTTCTGCACTTTTTGATGTGCAAGCGTGCTACATCCTCGCTGGGGTTAGTCGATGACCAAAGGTAAGCAAACCTAAAAAAAGTAATGTCCGGTCGGGGGACCCCCGTGCGGACATTAAAAACATCGTGAGGAAACCATAGCACGGTGGTAGGGTACTTTGTAGTACGCGCCGGGCTGGCTACCACCCTCAAGTTGAAAATCTGTCGCCAATCACCTATTGGTGTGTTCCGGCAGCTGCACTTGAGAGCCAGTTCCTTCTAGGCTTTGTGTGCTTACCACCTTCGGCCACATCATCACTTACCATAGTGAGGTTGTAGTCAAACAAGCCTATACAAAGTAAAAAAAAAAAAAATGCGTACTGCGCTAAAAGAAGTTTACACTTCAAAAAACAGCCTATAACCTTCCTCAAGAATTTGGAAATCAAATGCAAATCCGACTGGTAGTTCCTGAGATTAGCGCTTTCAAAAAAAAACATTTTTTTTTCAATTCTTTAATCTCCGAGAATGTCGCATGGAGGGGGGCATAACTGGTGCAGTCACTCCGTATTTATACAATTCACACACACTCGTATATAATAGAAAGAGACAGACAGAGAAAGTCGCATGGAGAGGGCATATCTGACGTCACATCCGTAACGCTTTTCCCTTACGTGACCATTTCTGCCAGTCAACTCCTACCGCAAGTCGCGTAAAGGAACTTCGTTCCAAAAAAGCTGCTCTGACCTCAAGAAATCCTTTTTGGTAGCACATAGATAGTTGCACGTCCCCCAGCGTCGGGGCCCCGAGCAGCTGCCTGCCGACCAGTTGTCCGTGACCCAAGCCATCGATGAAGTCTGACAGGCCGCCGCCCTCTGACGAGCCAGATCCTCGCATGCCAGGAGACCATCTATAAAACATGTTAATTCGATAATATCTCGAAATGTTTCACAGGTGTATTATTTAACTCTATTATATGTATTTCAATGGACTTTAAAGGTCGACAACTGTCTTACAAAAAATATATATAATTAATTGAATAGCGACCAAAGAGCCTCTGATCAGTTATCACGGTTATCACTGAACGTTATGTGTAGGTTATGTAAAAATCTTAATCATCCCATGAAGTTTAACATGACCCTGATACACTGCATGCACAATATCAAAACTCCAAAATAAATATATGTACCAAAGCGTAAAAGCTTTTCTGCATAATAGATTTTTTCCAATGACAAATGCGAGTATGAGTACTTAATTAATTCTGACAACGTCTTATTATTAGGGATCATAAGCATCATTATATCCGATATTCCTGAATCTGGAATAAGCTGGTTAACACATATATTGTACTTACATCCTATTTTCATTTGTGGGTTATCTTTTTACCCGACTGCCAAGAGAAGGTATCTAAGTGTAGGTTTCCTAATCAGGAAAGCAAAGAAGGAGTATTATGTACTATTATAATAGTATACTATAAAGAAAAAAGGCATATTACAATTTGTGAATATACGATTATTCATCCACCAGGCTGCGGTTATAGGAATATAGAAAAAATATAAAAATACAACATTAACAACATTGATACAATAGTGAAGAAAAGGGCGGTAGTCTTTCGGATTGGTAAAAGATTAGGTTATTATATGGACTGAGGAACTAATACTATAGAAGATTTTAAAGAAATGTATCTAGTATATTTAATTGCGTGTAGTGATTGCCAGCGAAACTAAGAAAATAATTCTGAAACGGCTGATCTTGATAGTACCTATATATTAGGTATGGACTACCATAAACGTATTCTTCCTGTGATTAGTTTTAATTATTTTACAGTCTTAATGCAGACTAATCTTATTTGTTATATCATGCTATGCACATATGTTTTGAATTGTATTCTGTTACTTATTAACTTTGAGCTTAATTTATGTACTGTCATGTTTACAATTTGATTTATGTGCTCAATAAATAAATAAATAAACGGACTCAATTGATGGTCGGAAACTTGCGTACCTGTCTAAAATTATTATACAATTTCGTACGAGGGTAGTCATCGTAAATCTTGTGTACAGATGACTCGATTAAAAATAATATTTAGTGTAGAAAATCATACAATAGGTACTACTTGATTTTACTTTTATTTTTCCATAACACTTTCTACGCTCAAATATCATATCATAAATGTTAGGTACGTAGGTAATGAAAATAATTTGATATGAGTTTTATTAGTGAAACATGCATGATCGTTATGGAAGGTGTGAGTGTACATCGACTAGACAAAAAATTAAGGTTATGAAACGTTTGAAAATAAAAAAGTGCAAATATCGTAGGCTTTCAGGCAACATTTATTGTTCAATCAGAATCGTGCCGTGCATCTTAAATCTTGAAATTGAAACTTTCCTCGGCTAGCGGAACTCCGCTCGTCTAGGTTTAATTAACATTAGAACTCACTCGTTACATACATCTGAATCCTAGAGAACAACACCGGAGATAAATGTGACTGTATCATAATATGGTTAATCGAGAGGTGCGTTGCCTATGCGAGAAGACTCGTGCGTGCTGAACAGAAAGAGGATGAGTGAGAAACACCAATATAATCCGGCAACATGCGTTTACAAGACGAGAGGCACACAGAGAAGGGCAAAGTAGAAGACGCGAGCAACATCGATGCGCACATACAAGAAGGAATCGGGCGAGCACTCGGCGGAGTGAGCGGACGAGCGGGCGACTTACGAGGATCCCTCCGAGCTAGATATGGAGACCTGGCTGGCGGCGCACACCTCGTGCGAGCGCTGGAAGCTGGTGGTGGCGGGCCCGGAGCGCTTGCGCCGCGCGCCGCTGCCGCCTTCTACGCGATACACGCGCGCCGTCAGCGGCGGCCGAGTGCGGAGCGGACCGACACGCACCCACCTCCGCATCCGCACTCGCGCACCCGCCACGGACCAGCGCAACATTCAACTACTCCAAGTATGTCATATCAATACATCACTCCGCTCCATATCAACATGTGTAAAGCATTTTCCTTCATGTAATCATGTACCAAGTGGTAGTATTTTTCCACGTAGATTGCTTATAAATGAGCCCCTCTATATTTATAGATATAAAAATACTTGTGCCAATGTGTACAAAATATTATTTTACTAAGAGTTTATTATATTAATTCATTTGTTCATTGAAATATAATTAGATTAACTTAGTAGTTTGGTTTATTAATTCATATTATGTTCATATTAACGGTTTATTAAAAACCTAATATTTTTTTAATATAACTTCTATGCGCAACCAGTTTTTAGGTGTTTTTGAAGCGAAGCTTCTTAACCCATATTCAGGATGGAGATCAAAATGAAAAAGATGTGTTACGGATACGACCACCACGATGCAACGCGGCTGTCCCTGCCAATAAGGTGTGGTGAAAGTAAAATGCTTAATGATTGCCTCGTAATTCGAATGTAAGCTTCGCTTCTGTTGGTACCATATCACTAGTTTTTTTTCGCTAGGCCAGCCTTCGTCATTGAAATAGCTGGAAATTCGAGTACCTAGTAGGGCCATACATTACTCGATCTTCTCCAAATAAGAGGTCAGCTATTGCTAAATATTGTAAAAAATGTACCTAACAGATAAGATAGGTTCGTTTTTCGCGACTGTGCGGCATTACATTTTCTTTCTATTCGAGCTGGCTACGCTCGCCAATAAGCCGGACTTACGAAATTTTGGCCGAACAAACAGATAAAGCCGGATGCCGTTCAATGAACTATTATGGTTAAAGAACGCACGCATTATGCAATCATTTACTGATGCATATTCACATTATTGATAATTTATATCTTTTACTATGCGGATCACTTCGCTCGCTCTAGAAAAGTACCTATCACAATATACATTTACCAGCAGAAGCTGTCTACATTTAGCTGACTCGATAGAAGCAAACATTGCACATTCATCTATGCTTTTCTTTGTTTTTTAAGCATGCTGTGTATTTTTATTTACAAAGATTTATAGCTATTGTCTTATTTCGTAAATATTAGATTTTGGTATTCTATCTTGATTTACGATAATATCGAGTAGATAAATAAAGCAACATCGCGGCCAGTGAATCGCGTGATCTACCGCCCCATGAGAGGTGCCACCGCACCGCACTACACTATTGTGTCAATGTCGTCGGTGAGTGCGCGGCGAACCTGTCATCGTCGTTCTCGCTGGAAGCGGAGGAGGCCCGGGACACTCCGGACGCACCCCGCATCTCACCGGGCACCACCTCCTCGCTGCGTTGCACCGTAAATGAATTTTTTCCACGTTTACCGAAACCTAACCTCCTTTTTCGCCCTGTTGATGATTTTATTAAGACACCCTTTATTAAAATAAACCATACATAGGTAAATTATAATGATTTAACGACCTGACTTCACCAAAGATAGGTTATAAAGTGCGGACGTGAGCATGTTTGTTGCGTGTGTAAAAGAATGCATTAGGGTTCACCTGTGGCGGATAGCTGCGAAGTGGAGTTGCTCTTCTTGCCCATGCCGGGACCGAAGTAATCTCGCGGTTCCGCCTTTAATAGTACATCGTCGTTGACCGGTTCCAGTTCACCTCCGCCTATTGCAGTGTCGCTGAGGCTGCCGTCTTTTTGTTAAATATAACGTATCACATTCATATTAGTTGATGATACCTATGATTATTATTATTCACATAATTATTTCTTGTTACATACCTGTCTTTTCATCCGGTGGCACGTCAGCGTTGCTGAGGCTACGTGTGAACTGGCCGCGCCGCGATTCTCGTCTGTCCAGCGGCTGCTGCTGGTTGCCACCGCGTCCGTTCTCCCGCCCACCGTAGTCATTACTGCGTTTTGATTCGCGACGAGACGCCGATTTTTCGTGTCGTTTTATAGACGCAGTTTTGGTTAAATGTTTTTTGGTTCGTGTTGTGTTGCGCCGATTTAAACGATTTTGTTGCGATGTCGGTTGCAGTGTAGTCGGAGATTCGGGGCATGCGATTGATTTTCCAGAAGTGGAGGATTCCGTCGCATCATGATTGTGATGTGTGTCATCAAGTGGCAGATGTGAGGCGACGGGAGTGAGCGCACGACGGGGCGAGCCGAGGATCGGGGGAGAGAGAGCAACAGACAAATAATTAGCCACAATACTGAATTCTCGATCTAAATGATTTGACGATGCCAAAGAATATGAACGGGCGCGAGCTTTCTTAATTATCGATGGTAAAGGTTTTTTTATCGATAAATCTATACTGGATTGCGGGGAAAGGGAGTTTGGTGAATGATATTCTTGGAAAGTCGGAATTTCGTTGATACTAACAATATTGCCATGTTTTCTTTTACTCTTGTTTTTACTTTTAATGTCTTTAATTTTAATTTGATTCTTTGTAGTCAAATCCATTGTTTTAAATAGTGTTTGAATATTTTCAGGTGTCGTCATAGACGTAGGTGAACATCTCAAAAGAACTAAAGAATCTGAGTTTCGTCGACGTACTTCGTTAGTCTTTCTATGACTCGGTATATTATTATCAACAGTAGCGTTTTTTGCTTGGTTGTTCTTTCCCTCTCTAACTTTGCATACATCCAAGGATTGTTTTTCACCAGATATTAAATCGTAATTCGTTTTCAGGTCTAACGATAAAAACTTTTTACGGTTATTTTTATATGTGAGTTTATTCCAAAGACATAATTCCGAACTATTTGATTCGTCGGTTCTATGATCGTCATTTGATTCACTATTTTTTAACTGTATGTCTGTATCGATACTATTTTGCTTTTCTATACTAATATGAATTGTTGTTTCAGCTTCGCTGTCGTCGCTATCGTATCCATGGTACTGAGAGCTAACTTCTTCATTTTGTATTACATCTCCACTACATGTTAAAGCAGTATTTGTTAACGATTCACTTATATGGTTAGTTACTGTGCTAAGTGCAGAATCATTAGAGAGGGACTTAATTTTAAAATTATTTAGGTAATCTATGTTAGGTAATTTTCTCAGCTTATCAAGCTTTACGTTATTACAACCATTTTCAACACTTAATGGATATTCAACATGCCAGGACTTATCTGGTCGATGTTGCGACTTGCTCCTATATGGATAGTTCAGCAGTTTTATTTGAAATGGTATCGGTCCGTAATATATATTCGTCGGCAGAGAACGTTTCTCTGCATTCCGGCAAAGTGCCGTAACCAAAGGATTCGTTTTTGAACGCAACGGTGGCATTTGGAAGATGTAGTCCCTACTGTTTTCGGTTATTTTATATGTGTTAGTGTAAACAGGATATTCGGGATAGCTATGACTTCGTTCGTAAGCGTGCCCTCTAGAGCATTCCCTAGTGCATGAGCCTGTGGAGCGGCTGCGGGCGAGTGCGCGGCGCTGGCGGCGGGCGGGACGCGCGCAGGGCGCTGACGACGTCGCCGCCGGGCTACTCTCACACTGGGACTGAATTCGTCGCCTCACCGCGCGCTCCGCGCCCGCCGGGAACCATACATTCGGCAACAGGCGTCGTGGTACTCGCTCGAGTCGGTGCAGGTGGTAGGGGCTAGATACTAGAGTAGCGCTATCGTAAGAGGACAATGTACTAGGACAATGTATAGGGGGGCTTCGCTTCCAGCTGTAAACCATTCGATAAACGATTTGATGATTCTGAAGTTACATATAATATCACAAAATTGAATAGTTTGGATACCTAACGTTGTGACCGTTTTATGGTATGGTGCTTGTGACATACCTGAGCATTCGTGTGGGTCTCGGTCGCTCGGACTGCGTGCTGAAGGCGCTGGAAGTGACGGAGGCGACGGACTCGAGGTCGGAGTCGGCGGCGGCGGCGTCAGGCGACAAGCGGCGGCGCGGCGCCCAGCCCCCGCCCGCGCCGCCGCCGCCCGCACCCCCTCCGCCCCGCGCCGCCAGCTCAGAGTCCGATAAGCCTGCGTAGTGACGCTCCCACCCTACAGTACCAGTGTTACCCACTTATACTCCCGGGATACATTCTTTACAAATTGTTTAACCTAAGTTAAGTATTTAAATACTTACTGCATTGAGACAGAGAATATGAGCACAACTAAAAACTCTTTCCTCTTGTGTAAGAAAGTACTACACTCGTACCCTGAGAAGATGTCTTTTACGTTGCGGGCTTTCGCGTTGTAGGTACCTACTTAGTAAGTAGGTATCTACACTGTATGAAATATGCTTTAGCCAGAAGACCACAATGTGACCAACAGTTCCCACTATAGGACATTATGTTACAGCCTGGGGACGCTTTTACTTTTACCCATTCTTCTTTGGTACGAATGTTAATATAGGTTTTCTGGGTAAAGTGACGGAACGGAATAAACCCGAAAGTATAGTGATACTTGTACTTTTTATTACAGCCATAGAGGCTGTAGGTACAGAATCACAAAAATTTGTAGGTAAATGACGCATGTGTAGCATGTTTATACCTGCTAAGTAGGTATCTATGACAGTGGATGGATCATGGTTCTAGGTCTATAATCGGTGAAATACTAACATTTTAATTCAGGAATTGATACTATCCATTTTAGGTGAAGTGTGACTACTTATGGCGGTGAAGGGTTGACTTTAGGGGAGGGCTTGCGTGTAATGACCTTGTGGCGTGCTGCGGTAGGTAAGTGTGGCGCCAATGTGGTGCGGGGCGATCCACTTACGTTCCTCGAGATCCGCCGAAACTTGTGCACGAGCAGCTCTCTGCGCACTCTATCATTGAACATAAAAAATATATTCTTTTTAATAATTAAGTATTTATAATATCTACCTAACTAGGTAATAGATAACACACTAATCCTTAACCGAGTCGAAATTTCTGGTCCATAATCCATACCTGGTGGGGTATTTGGGGTAGTTGTCGTTTCTTGGGGCTGGTGGTGGGCGTGGCGGTGGCGGAGCGCGACTGAAACCGCGGCGCGTACGCGTGGGTCGGCAGTCGCGACGCATCTCCGCCGCGGTCCTCGTTTACTGTAATATCATCAAATTCGATGCTTTTGAATCATCATACGGAGTTTACCGCTGGGAATTGTCAATAGGCAACTTAACTATCTGATAATATGAACATAAGTCAAAAGGATTATGAAGGTTAGTAAGTAGGTACCTACAGAAAATTTAAAGAATATTAGATATGTGACAGTGATAGTTGCCTTTAGGTATTAGGTAAAGAATGTACTTAGATTCGACACAACCATGCAATCTAATATGAAATCTGTCATCTTTGTTAGGTGCCCTGCGCTCACAGAAAATATTGAATGTGATCGATCACCAATGTTCTTGGATATTACAAAAAGTGGGTACAACGCACCTCGATTTATAGATACCTATACTTAATGGAAAACTACAGCGTACTTGTATCAGGTCGGTAGTAAGGATGAGGTCAGCGGAAGATGCGTGAACTTAAATAGTGGAATAGAGAAAGGAAGTCAAAATAGTAAGTGGCAGTAAAGTGGTGATGAGCGGACACGGTGAGAAAACGTGCGTGTCTCGACGACTGTGTTCCGTGCGGGGTCGAAGCCCGCTGTAGTTTCGACATCCACGGACCAATCATAACCGTGAACGCCGACTGGTAGTCGGATCATATTGTGATCGTATTGGAGAGTAGTGTGTGTAGGGCGCCGAGTGCGGCACCTGTGTAGCGCCAGGGGTCGCGGTCTGTCGGTGGTGAGAGTGAGCGTCGCGGCGACTTGCTGCGCGCGCGCTGCGGTCGCGCCACACCCGCCGCCGATTGCGACCGCGCCACACTGTACCCGCCGCCACCACCTCCGCCACTGCCACTGCCGCTTCCACTGCCGCCACTCTACGCAACACGCATTCTCAGTTTAAATGGGTTGCCCATTCGTAAAACTCCGAAAAGCGACATTTAAAATATCTGCCTATAATTCTGTTTCAGAATGAAAAGGAAGATACTTACACGATCTCTTGTCATTCCAGCAGTGCGCAATCGTCCTGCAGGTGACATGTCCCGCCTACTGCATCGAGCTCCATCCATTTCCATACGCTGGTCGATGAAACATACATTCAACAGGTAATTTTGTCGACAAATTTTTGGTTAGATAATAGAAACTAAAGATTGATGCGTTATTGGTTCTATGTAGGCATAATATTATAATAAATATGTAGAGTGTTAATTTCACCTCTTGTGGCGGTGGTGGGCTCGAACTTGAAGCAAGGCTGGAGAGAGAGTGGTGGCGCCGTAGGTCGCATTCGCTCGGGGTGTCTGAATCCGACAATCTAGACGTCGATGTCGATGGCGGAGACAGGTGTTCCCCGTCCGCTTCGTCCTCGCGGTATCTCTGCGAAATTAATTATAATTAAAACCTCTGACTTTTACCATTTTATGAATACTCAAAGTAATATGCTTACACTAAAGCCAGCAGTTTCCTCGTGAGGTTTCAGTGCGTACCAATTAGGCTCGTGATTCATTACAACGTTCTCGAGATCAAGCAGGACTTCACCGAGAAAATCGTTGGGACCGTATCGATTTAAGTCCCACACAGTAACCTAAAATTTTACAAGTATTTAAATGAAGTCCATAGTATTTTCAAAGATTTCAGTTTATAACAAACACTGCCAAATTGAAATAATGCTTTTATCACCTCTAGAGTTCGCTTCTTTATATCAGTGATTCTTATGCCGCAATAAACAAACGTCTGGTTCCATCTTGGCTCTAATGTATTTGCCAATGTCTTGGTCCGACGTTTGCTTTTCTCGCTCTTGTCAGGCAGCAGGAATATCTTGGCGTATGGGCATCGAGTGGACCCATCAGGGCGAGGGTTCAGACCACTTGCTGATACTACTGTCACCAGCAGTTGTAGAGCGGATATGTCGAAGTAAACCTTCAACTAAACGAAAAACGAAAAAGTTCTGATTAACATAGATTGTTTGGGACTTATGCTCTTAATTTACCCCTGTCTTTGCTGTAGCGCAGTCAGGTAAATAGTACAAGACATTGATATGCATAGATACATCTATACTTCGGTAAATAGTACAAGACATTGATATGCATAGATACATCTATACTTCGGTAAATACTTACCGAAGTATAGATGTATCTATGCTGTTTTGTCTAATACAATAAACACACCTGTATGCGTCCAGCAACGTTAGCGTTGTGATGGTTATGGCGCGGAGGACGGCGTCGTGAATGTACATCAGGCGACCCCGGAGAGGTGACCAGCACACTTGGTTTTTCGCAGCCACCCATCACTTCCGTGTATACTTCTGTGAAAAAGGGTAAATGATCAGCAAAATTTTAAATTGTGTCTTCGAGTGGGTATGTAGGTAGGCATAATTTATCTTCGCTAGCCGCACTAAGCAGATGCCTTCTCAGTTGAAACCAATTTGGGGTTTTACGAGTATCTACCTAGCATCTAGTATCTCCAAGTGATCTTATTCCTACACTCGGCGTCACAAAAATCGCACCTCTGCGAAAATAGCATTTAAACCTGTCCAGCGATCAACGCATACATTAAACCCAATGAATATTGGTATCTGTTGAAAATATGTTTAATGACGTTTAAATTAACAACAGTTAGATTTCATAAATAACACAATTCTTCATAATATCACAAGCCGTTAAATAACTATTGCTAAAATACGCTTTACAGATGCTACTAATTGCACCACCCTAGAAGGGTATAATAAATCGGTCGCTCAAGGTCAAAAGTGAGTCATTCGTCATTCAGAGAGACACCTTGAAGAGAACACATGTGAACAACTCCAGCAAAAAAAACAACCCTGAAAATGGATACCACTCCAGATGAAGCCGCTCAAGTGATTGCACTACTGCAATTAGGGTTGCGACAGTGTGTGTTGCTCGGCAACTGAATTTAAGCCTTGGTACAACCTTGTTAAACCTTACCTTGGTAAATGAAACCAAAAACCCTCAATATTTTCTGAGAGCTGAATAAATTGCCTTTCAAATGATGTACCATAGTCATATTCATATCATTGAATAAATATGGTTTAAATTATTTTGAAGGAAATTTTTAAAGAGGTGCGATTTTTGTGACGCCGAGTGTATAATATGAATAACAACAGTTACTATTCATATTTAAACCGCTTTCTCTCAAAATTTATTGATTTTTTTTACTGGTCTTTTCGGTGAACGTGAGGAAAATTTCCCAAGAAGACAAATTCAAAGGCTTAGAACTTCTTCAATCCGCATTGGGCCCGGGTGGTGGACCTTTGCCTAAATTCCCTTAATTAAATAACCCTCCTTTTTTGGCTTCGTCGCAGTCGGGTAATAAGTAGGTAGTAGGTATTGTACCTGTGTCACAACACAGTTCTATCACAGTCTATGTATCTTCTCTTGTTACGCTGTGGTTCTATGATGTGTATAGGGGGATATTATTGCACTAATACTTAAAAACAATATTTTACCTTTGTGTGTTCGCCACGCCTGCGCCAGCGGTCGCGTCGCAGCCAGGGGACGCGAGACAACCAGTTCAACGTGAGAATCATGTTTGCTGTCCGCAACCACTGCCGCTACTTCTTCCGCACTCCGACACTGCAGTGGAATTCCATTCCATTGCAACACTTCATCCCCTAAAGAAAGAGGTGAGCTCATCATATTTTTTTTGCATTTAACTGATATTTTAATACCTACATTGTTAACTAATTGAATCTAAATATATTTTCTTCTTTTTTTGACCTCATTATATCAAATAATCTTACGACTAGGTAATCTTAACAATGAAAGATGTCGTTATAAACACACCTGTCAACATACTATTCGACACCAGCGAATTGGCACGGAATCGGTAACAAAAGGTAGGTACCTAATTGCTAGTCCAGTCCTATCGAATACAGGGTGTAATACCTACTCCTATCTGTCGCTTCGAGAATTGTTTATGGTGATCGTAGCATTGTTTATATCGTTCCTCAGATGTTTGTTATACAACCTCAGATAGTCTGCTTAAAATCCTACAAGGTAATAAAGAACATTTAATTTTAACAGTATTTTCTGTAAAATAATGAATCATAACTTAAGGAACACAGCTAATTGAGTCTGCCATAGGTAGTTACTACAAGGTAGAAAATAATCAGAGATTGATCAGTGAGGGCAGCTACCTTACCCTTAGGCGCAATGCACAGTGCACACTCAAAAGACAGGGCGCGGACACGGCGTGCGCGGCGCTTTTCTTCTAAGCAATTACAACCTTATCTTTTTAATAATTATCTATCCACCGTACCTTTTTAATAAACTTTTTCAATTAAATGCATGTTTAAACTATTGTAGAAAGTTTTGAAAAGAATTGGCATGTTCTGTGTGAAAGTAATGTGAAAGTCAACTCTTCTCGCTCGCCTGTCCAGAATTGACAACATAAGACAACATTTTATAATTATTATGTTTAGTTAAAATCGGCCAAGTGCGAGTCGGACTCGTGCACCGAGGGTTCCGTACAAAGTTGTAGGTATGTAAATTTCAAAGAAAAAATCTGATTTATCAATAATTTGGTATTTGTTAGTAAAATATTAGTTAGTTAAAAAATTCTTCGGCACAAATTTTTGTGAAAAAACTGACTTTGGTGGTTTCTCATTCCTTTGTTTTCCAATATTTCAAAAAAATACAATGTTTATCTACTCAACGAGCTTTAAACAATGATACCCCACTACATGGGGTAGGCTTTTTTCGCGCCCCCCTTTAGCTGTATGGGAGCGCCCAGGGCCGTCGTCGGCGCAGGGGCGCGGAAGTCACCCTGCGCTGCGACCCGCTCTTGTCAACAAAAAACGTTATTTAATTTTTATGCTTCATTTATTTATGCCTCTGAAATTATAGTATCATCATCATCATCATCTCAGCCGCAAGACGTCCACTGCTGGACACAGGCCTTCCCTAATATAAGGATATATATATTTTTTCTTTTTTTTTGCTGTTTGACCACAATCTCACTATGTTAAGTGATGATGTGGCCGAAGGTGGTAAGCACACAAAGCCTAGACGGAACTGGCTGTCAAGTGCAGCTGCCGGAACACACCATTAGGTGTTTGGCGACAGATTTTCAACTTGAGAGGCCAGCCAGGCGGGTACTACAAAGTACCCTACCACCGTGCTATGGTTTCCTCACGATGTTTTCTTTCACCGAAAGCTCAAGCTCATTGTAGGATTCGAACCCACGATCTTCGCCGCGGCATCCGACGTCACTACCACTGAGCTATCATCGCTTTAAAATCTCCAATAGGACCGGTCTTGGGCAGCCTGTATCCATATTATACAAATAAAAATCGACTTATTATTTTCCCTATTCAAAAGCCCCAAAAAAAAAACTTTTGAATTTTCAAGTGGGTGTGTATGGCCAAATTCTAAATTATAAGGAATAGCGAAAAATACTCAAAAGAGTCTCGAGCCCGATTTTGGTTAACTGAAACTGCGTCATTGGATTTTTGAAACGCGCGAGTGCGCGAGTCCGACTCGCACTTGTTTTTACTACGGATAGGCTTCTGTTTGACGGAAATCACTCGAATATCTCACTGTGTACTAGACTGTGCCTTCGAAAAGTTGAGCAAGCACAGGCGTACCTATGCCACCTTTTTACAGGACACTCAGGGTACTTCAGGATACTTTTGCCTGGAAGCTAAAGGCGTCGTTTTCTAGATAAATCTTACTGTACCAGGCTCACTCACTGTACAAGACATTAGTGATTCCGTTTCATCTGGCTGGATACTTGTAAGTAATATTATTTTTGTCATTAATGCTCACCTATTCTAAGTTGTCCTTCCAAGTCTGCAATCGATCCTTTTTTGACTTTCTCGACAACGGCACCTCTCGTTCCATCCAGAAGCAATTTTCCGCCCACTACCTTCAAGCCAAGTATGGCAGCCGAAGAATGTGAGCTTCCTTCTACCACACTCTTCCGCAGTACCATATGTCCAATCATGCGAGTGCCATCGGTCGACACCTGCCAGCTCTGCGGAAACTGTTACATCACGAAAACATGTTAGCATAAACGATGACTGAAGCAAATTATCTCACACAAATTATAAATTAAAACATTATGAAAACAAAAGTCTATTTAGCAAGGCTAAGTAACACGAAAGTGCACATTCAGTGTTAACCAAGGCATGCTCGCTGCATTCATGCTGTAGCTAACCACATAAATACAATTAATTGATCACAATATTCACACGCATGACACATACTTGTCTACAGCAACAGTAGGTAAGGTACGAGTTATAGAGTAACCCGAGAGCAGAGAAGTTTGCAAATCATATTAAGATATTTAATTATTTAGGTTATATACTATGGATATTAATTAAATTAATGGATATTGATAACATGTTTTCTGTTATTTGGAGTACAAAATGAGAACCTAACGAAAACATCTCAATTTTTGCGACACAATACGTGATCATAAACGCAATACGTAGATAAATAATTAATTACGATCTTTGCAAATAGCCTACTCATGATTATGCATAATTAAGCCGCAGACCGGCACTAATAGGTAAAGTAAGTAACACTTGAAATTGTAAATACCGACACATTTACAAGGGGTTTATACCTTGGGGCAATCGCCTCTGTTCGAGTCTTCACTTGATGTGAAGGTGCTGGAAGTATCGATGCCCGAGTCTTTAGTGGCAGAGTCTTGACTGGTTTGGCGTTCAGACTCCCAGCGCAGAGAAGCCCAGTCATGCGGGGCACCTGATGCGTCTCGTCCACCTCGCGGGAATGTAGCAGCGCCTTCGTGGCCATCGAAACGTACTGTCTTTTTTCTTCTTTCAGTAAAACGTCTATTGTCAGAAGAATCTTCCCACAAATAGGCACTCTTATATACGGCTCGATCGGCTCTCGGACCTTCATCTGGTGCGTACGGACGCAAGTATGCGCCGTCGCTATCATCGCGTGCACGCCAGCGACAGTCCGTCACCGAATCGAAGCTGCGTCCACCGGTCGGCGCCATCCGCACGGCATCGAATGGACCGCGCGCCTCTGTCTCGTAATCGGCCGGCGAATGATTAGTCAAATTGTAATAATTGTTGACAGCGTCGTTGGCGTTGTGTAGGTGCGGGTGCCGAAGAGATGCACACGCATCTAGTTGTCCTAAGAATGATATCGTATGAATAGCAGCGATTACGTCCGTGTCACGGCCTGCGTCCGTTCTTGTCAGCTAGTTGCGTACGCGCCCGGAACCGATTGACTTAAATCGTTATTATTTAACAAAGCATACTCTTACTCCAACACTGACTGTAAAACTTTTTATGTCTTGTGACAATTTGTTAGGTATAGGATACCTCCTATTCTCTCTATATTCTAATATTATGAAGGTCCCATCAGATAAAAACAAATATTCGAAAGCGGTGACCACGCACAAGCGGAAAGAATGTGCGTGTGAGTATTATCCAAGTAAAATAGGAAAACGGCAAACATTAAAGTATACAATCACAAAATCTAACGAGTTCAAAATAAATATAAATTTTGACAAGTAAATACACTTCTTTTTGCCCAAGCATGCGACTTGCTTGAACCATTAACTTCGTGCAAAAGCGAGGTTACACCCTATAGCTATGATTGGTATGGATGGATAATAATTATTGTGGATATCGGAACAAAAAGATGCAAATTTTAGGGTAGAAGCAAAATATTTTTGGTTCAAACAAACGAAAAGTAGAAGTACATTCACTGCTTACAATAATATCACTTCGGGAAACACTCGGGCATAATGCATCATACAATCACTGAGCAGCTGAGGTACAGTTCAACATTGAAACTAAAACTCTATTAGGTGAGGATATGAAGTAATAGTATGTAATATGTAGGTAGATTGTAGTACCAATTCGTGGGTTTTAAAATTGGTAATTAAAGGTATCTCTACTCTTAATTTGGTTGAAGGGTATACATTTAATTATTCAAAAGCTTATTAAAATAATAGTAGGAATGTTATTACAATTCATAATAGATCAATATTGATGGACTTGATTATGTAAAGCAATCAAGATGTATCCGACAATATGATACCTAATAACTGTTGCAATAGAGTTTCAAAAAGTTTCATGTTACATCAACAGTACAATGCTTGGATACTTATTGTAAAAAATGTAAACGTACTTCTTAAGGTAGAGGAAAAGACTGGTTGTCTTCGTGAAAAATATAAGATCGTAAGTATTTAACAGCCACACAGTTGGTCGACCACAGAAATAAGTGTTTGCAAAAACAGTAATAAATACTGAGACATCTAAAATTCAGCAATTTAATTACAACGCATATTAAATTTCCCGATAATTCACGCCTTCTCACCGATAAGAACTTATTCATTTTCTCGTTTAACATCGCCTGACGCTGGCTTCTGGAGCTCTCGCAACTGCTCCTATCTCTACTAGGACCTGCAATCAGGGGGATGACGTGATAAGAGTAAGAGCGGCTAAGCGCCAGGGCAGGAGGAGCTCGCGGGGCGGCTACCGGGCGCGTACATTGAATGGGACACAAACAAGACGCACGCAGTCATTAGGTAGTTACTTCTGTTTTCCATTTATCTTAGCTTTTATTTATCTATTATATTTATTAAATTCTAGCACTGTTGATATTCTACTACCTGTGTGCGACGTTTGGAACGTTATGAAAACTCTATCGGTGGACTCTGAAAAGAAACACTCTTTGAATAGACCAAAATGTTGTCTCGAATGCCATGTATTTTTATAAGGAATTTAGGTTACAATGAATCAAAGGCTATATGTAAATATGATGGATTCATAGTTATAGATAAGTTTAGGTGCTCAACACTATCCATTTATGTGAAAATTATGATAACTTAAAAAATACGAATAGTTACCTGAGAATAATACATAATTACCTCGCACGGAACACCTTAACTTTATCATTACGGTTTAAATGCCAAAGGTGAAATGATTATTTTATTCTTGTTTTAATTTAGTACCTATGTGTTTTAATAAGTTATGTGTTAATTGTGTTGTTGTGTAAGTGGGAGTGACAAATAAAATTAGCCCGGATGAACAGGATATTATGTTATGATACAGGATGAGGATCGGACGTTTGGGCGTTGAAAAGCGTGCTGGTTTTGTACTCACCGCGATCACGATATTCGTCGTTCTCATCTGATGCGCATTCTGGTGCTTCATCGTCAGACGAAGATGATCTAGGGGGCATTGGTGGATGCGAAGGAGGCACGAGTGGCATCAGTTGTGACGACGGTGGAGGCGCCACACCTCCGTCTACTACTCCATACGCTGCTTTCTGTCTCGGGTGTACTAGGTGTGGATGAGTTCTGGCCAAGCCTTCTAGTTCCCCATAGCATCTTGATTCTTGTTGACTGTATTGACGGCGTAGGGCACTACCTGATCTCTGAAGTGGAAGATTTTCTTTTTCTGCAGCGCTGTGCGCCCTTTCTAGCTTGGGTCTTTTATCAAGTGAAGTATCAGCCAGCGATGGTAGACCCCGCAAGTCGGATTCCATTTGCCAAAGCATTGAATCTTGGCCGGTGCTTTTGTGAATCCATTGCCCAGTTTTTGATAACAGTTCTTGTTTTTTACGGCATAGTATACATACCCATATAACCTGCAACGTCATAATTTCGTGAAAAACTATTTCCTTAGTTAATTTGTCTTTAGTCTCTTCTCTTCGCTTTATTTATTGGTTAGGTGGGTACGTAAAAAAAAAGAAAAATTGCGATTCGATGAGAACATCGGAGTATCTATGAAAGGCAGCAGCCAGCAGTCCCATAGTGATCCACTAGTTGAATAAAAGCCTTTCTGTGTGAACAAAAATCATTGACACAAAATATACCTATCTACATTATAATTGATATATTTTACAGTCATCAACATGTTATATTTTGAAAATACTTAATAAAATAAAATAAGAAAATATCGATAACCTTATTAGATCGAAGCGTAACTTTCCCACCACATCTAGCGCAGCACCTCACGCGGCAATAGTGGCACGAGTGGCCCACGCCGTCAGCGAACTTGGTCTTCAGGCAAATGTGGCAAGTGGCTGCCAACTCGACACCAGCTGCTCGTTGCATTTCATTTCTCGTACGTATTGTTTGTTCCAGCACAGCAACTTCGTCTTGCTTTCGTCTGTCATTGAAAAAGTTCCCGTTGTACGTCATTCGCAGGAAAGAGCCACGATCCAGCTGACCTAAGCACGCCTGCAGAGGTAACTGAAGGCAGTGTTCAACAATATCTTCAAGCACAAAGTGATGATAGCTCAGTGATAGTGACATCGAATGCTGTGACTCAGATCGTGGGTTCGAATACAACAATGAGCTTGAGCCTTCAGTGATGGAAGACACCGTAAAAAACTATAGCACGGTTGTGAAACGGTTGTGGGTTATTTAGTATTACCTGCCTGTATGACTAATAGCCTGAAGTTAAAAACCAACTGCTTACCACCTATACTACCACCTACACCGTAATAAGTTGGTATTCTTTGCTAGTGTGTTCCAATGGTTGAACTTGAGAGCCAGTTAATTACCTAATACAAGTGGACCGTCAGCATGACATAAAAAAAATAAAACATTTATCTATGTAATTGATGCGGAATCGGAACCTAGAGCGTGTCATCACACCACTCGCAATAAGCCGAGGCTACGAATACGAGTAGTACCTGAACTCTTTGGTAAGGTTGGTTGGAATTACCACTAAAATAAATCTCAGTAGTTAATGGGAGCTGACTGCCTGGTACACGTGGTCACAAACATCGTTGGCATGTGCTAGACTAGAGAAATTCTTTAGGTGCGCGTGCGCATACTTCGACATCGATGGGTCTCCTATATATAGTACTATTATATATAAAGTACTATTATATATAGAGTTCTTATGGGGAAAAACAAAACATTCAAAGGAGATTGACAAAATATACTTTCCAGATGGATCTGACATAGTGAATTTAAGCTAGTTTGATCGTATCACCGTAGTATAGTTAGTTTACGCTATCCTTTCTCCAAATGCCATTTCATCACCTGCAACTTACAATAACTATGTATCCGCGTATGTTTTGTCGGTGTAGGCCGTCCTTAGGAAATTAAAGTTCTTTCCTTACTCGGACAAAAAAGTTTAATAACTTCCCACATTTATTAATAGTAGGTATATTATGTTCATTACTTAGTAATGATTACTATCCACTACCTACTTAACACCGAACATTATACTACTTACAATAAAGATGATTGTTATTGTTAAGTCGACCATTCGCCGAGAGAAAATCTGGTAACAGTCTCTCAAACTGATAGCACGAATCGCGGGAAAACAACCCTCAAATTTCTCCGCTGCCAACCGTCAGATATTTGTTTTGCACGTTCCACGAGCGAAACACGAATGCGATACCACCCACCTCCCACGCAGAAACGAAGCTACAGTTCAAAAGAGAATCATGGACCAGACAGCAGACTAGCAGCGATGTAGTTGAGTGAGTGCGCACTCTCCCCTACCGTTGGAACTGTGGGTGTAGGAATTGTTGCTGGTGGTCGACGCAAGGTACGGCCGTGGTCCGCAGAGCCTTGGTCACCGCTCGACCAGTAATACTGGTTGGAGGTGAGTAACAGGCTTCACTCGTCAATCGTGAGAAACGCTAGTTTTGTTCTATCGACGCTCACCTTAAAGCTGAACCAATGATATTATAATAAAAAAAATAACTTTAAACAAAAACCAAAAACGACTTCAAAGAACACTGGAAAACGTGCTTCGCTTTCGCTGAATTTAAAACGAATTCTAACATCGTTATTTTATTCTTTTTAGTGCAAACCCTTTTTGAATTCGGTTCTACTTTTTGTTAAAAGTTAATTTTATTCTACCTATGGCCTTTGAGTACTATATACTCAAAGCCTATGGCCGCCGTTGCGATGCGGCCCTAAATAGTTTTTTTTTTTACAATATTTCTATAAACAATAATGATATAAAAAATGAAAGTAATGTGGGGTCGGGGGACCCCCGCCAGGATCGAAGTCCGATTATTATTTAGTAGGTAATCAATAATTCTTTGTATTTTTTTTTCTAATAGACAATTTTGTTAAGTTTTCAATTTTTATTTTTAATTTAGTTTGTGTTTTATTTTAGTTTGTGTTTAATTTGTTTCGGAGAGAAAACGTTAATATTTTTCGATTTGTTTTTAATTTTAATTTTATTTTGTGATCGTTTTTTTCTAAGAGAAAATTTTATTACCTACTTTTTCAATTTTAATTTGTGTTTCATGAGAAAATATTGTTACGTTTCTGATGTTTTTATTTTGTTACAATTTTTTCTTACCATGATGTCAGAATTATTGATTACCTACTAAATAATAAATACATACTTGATGTCACAATTAATTCTTGAAGTCCATTTATTTTATTTGACTGACACCTGTGTTTGATTCCTAACTCTATGGACACAGAACAACGATTACACAGCCTACACACAGAACGACCTACTGTAAGCTACCGAAAAATGGTTCACAATCTTTCGACAGTTTACAATCTCGCGAGATAGATTATAATTATTGATGATTAATTATATAATTTATGTATTTCAAATTTTACGGTTCCCTTTTGTGCCAGTTAATTCCTACCGCAAGCTGAGTAAAGGAACATCGTTCCAAAATAAAACCTAATCCTAGTATAACACCAGCAGCAGGCCGGACCCAAGCTACCGGAAATCATTTATTTAATAGTACTCCACTCCATCGAGTTCATCGAAGCTCATCTTGCTCAGCTTTGCGAAAAATGTTCCTACTATTTTAATTGATTACTTTGTAGATAGATAGGTATATATAACTGCAAAATTTCAGTTTGACATCACTGGTAAGTCTCCGAGTAAAATGATGACGAAATTATAAGAGTTACTTGTTTCGGACCCTTAAAAAGAGCCTACATATAAAAAAATGCAAAATCTGCAATTAGGTGTCAGATTTTGCTGAATGTAGGTCATAAAGTAGGTCAGTAAAATTATTACGTTAGGGCACAGATATTCATCATGTTTGCCCAAGAATCAAATAGGTGTATGTAAGTAGTTCATAATTCAATTATAATAACTACAATTATATATACCTATAGCAGCAAGCAACTTATTATGTAGGTACCTGTGATGTGAAGGGCTCTCGGAAAATGCATATTATGCGAAAATCAATTGTCTACCTCATGTCAATTCAGCAGTTAGGTAGGTAGGTACTTAGTTAATTTAATTATTGTAAGTATTATTTATCCTTTATCGATGTACAGCATCGAATTGGATATATTGCGTATTATAGATATGCGAGATAGATAATGATCTAATTTGTATATACCTAATAATGCATACAGAATGTCGAAAAATGTCGCATAAAATAAGTAGCTACGGTGACACTACTAATATTATAGCTGCATACGTAATTAAAATTATAGATCGCGCAGATGGAGCACTGTTTACGTGGATTGTAATGATAGACTCCTCTATAAATTTTAAGCATAGATGTGTTAAATGATATCGCACCGAACAGGATGGACAATGATAATGATATTGATTGTTATATGTGTGATATAGTATAGTATAGTGAATACTAATGAAACGTTCACAGCACTTCACATAATAATATAGGTACACAGCAAAACGGAGAATGGTGACACAGGAGTTAGCGGGGTTGCGGGACATAGTGTACGGCGTAGGGCACACCTCATGATCTCGTGCTCGCGTTGCTCCTCTTGCTTCTGGCGCATCATGACACCCTCGATGATCGCGCGCTCCTCGGGGGTGAGGTGCGAGAGGTCCGGCATGTCTGCCATGGCGTGCGGCGGCGAGCCGCGTGCGGTGCGCGGGCCCGCCGCGTGCTGCGGTGCTGTGCCCGCGGCGCGACGCTTTCCGCGCCACTCCGCCCGGAGGTTTATTTAATAATGCCGGGTAGGCCAATGGCGCGCGCCCGACCACTGACGTCAGCGCGCTTATTGATCGTCGCTCCGGGTGAGCCGCCCGCCCTAACGCGCCGTCGCGTTTCTACCTTCATCATATGAATGCGTGCGCATGGCATATCATCTATGCATGCAAATCTTCTATACTTAAGTATTAAGATTATTTTGAATTAAACTAGTAAGTGCTGATGAAAAATAGCTATCTAGTTACCTATCTACATCTTGAAACTAAGAATGATTACACTTGTCGACAAAATAGGTACGAATGGTTGTGTAATATCTACCGATTTTATAGATTTTAAAAGCGTAGTACCTATAAAGCGTTGTGCGTACGAATGCCGCGACGCGACGCGACAAACGCGAACAAACTTTGAGTCGAGTAATTTTGAAACACCACACACACACATCAAAGGATAGCGCACTGCATGTACGCTCGGTTTTCTGTCCGTTTGGGACTATGGTTTGGGTAAAGTATAGTATATCATTGGGCAGAGAAAGAAAAAAAACTGGAAAGAAAGAAAAATACGGGAAAAAATGGAAAAATACGGGAATATTCCCAAACAGCGGCAAAAACTCAAGTGGCCTTTTCATCCCCAAAAAAAATCTGTTGATGCTTTTTCTTGCTGTTTTTATCATTTTCGCAATTTTTTCATGAACAACCTCATCAGGACCAACATTACTAGCGACTGAAGAAACTGCGACCCTTCGAGTATGAAATGTCGTAAAAGCCATTTTAGCCAAAATGAGTTTTTACCACCTCTGTAATCAGTTTCGCGAGCTCTATCGATCTTTAAAACTTTCAAATTCACAAAAAAAAAATTGCGAATTTGAAAAAATGATTTTTTTTTTTTAAATGTCTTTTACGTGCTCTGATTCACGCTCAAAACCCAGTTTTTTTTTTATGTCATAATGATCAATTTGGGGAGCAAAGTTTCAAAATTAATGTTGTAAAAGTATTTTGTTTTCTTGACATGGCTTATGCTACTTAATGTGTTAGAATCATAACAGAATATTTTTAAGACATTTTAGTCGTAAGATACACATTTTTTTTCAAATTGGCCTTTTCGACAATTTTTCAATTAAAGATTTATAAAATACCGAGGCTTTTTAAATGATTTAAATAATATTTGCAAACTTTTTATTTTGCATTTAATTGCGTACAAGACATTATTTTTTAAATTATGACTTTTTACTGTATTAATTGACATCCAAAAAAAAACGACTTCAAAAACTAAAAAGCATAAAATAAAAAAATACTTGGTCTTCAGGTTACTTTCTTGATTTGTTTTGATTCAGCGAGTTTTCTTCTAGTTAAGTAGTATCTATAAACACATACTAAATTTAGTTAAGTTTTCGTATTGTTGTCTTCAGGTTAATTTATTAATTTTTCATAATATTTCGAGCTAGTGTGAAAGATTGGTTTTAATATTTTTTCGTTGTAATTTTTTGTTGTTTATGTTTTGTGTTATTCTTAGTAATTTTAATGTTTTACTTGGCACCGACTTCAAAATGATGTAGAAAGGAAATATTTATTTTATGCTTTTTAGTTTTTGAAGTCGGTTTTTTTTTTATTTATAAATTATTTTTATTTAACACAAATTTTAGGTATAAAATGTTTCATTTGGTACTCGATCACTTCGACCGACGCAAGACGATGAACGAACGGAATGACGCGAGTAAGTGAAAGAGAAGCGAACACTGTACACTGTTGTAGCACTGACTCTGTTTGTGACTCTCTGATTCTGAGAAACACTTTGATTGCCGACCACCGCCGACAATGTGTATGTAGGTAGAGGTAGAGTGACAGAAATAATGATATTGTCATATCACTAGGCTGTACCTGGTGATAGAGTGAGATGCAAAATAGACTTCGCTCGCGCATAAGCGGCCGACCAAATGTTACTCCGTTTCAATGAACTCGACGTTCCAAATGAAACATATAAACTGATCCGGAACTTTGTACTGTTTCAGATGCAAATGTTCCAATCTGTAGGGATATATTTTTGCCACGACTAGAAGTGAGTGGTAGGGCAGTATGTAAACACACACTTCTCTCGATCCTGCTGCATCAGTATTTAGGGAATTATTGCCCGCAGCGCGAGGGGCAGCGGCAGGGGCTGAACGTAAATGTGGTAATAAATATTAATCAAAAGAATGAATATTTTTATTTTTCATGATTTTTGACATTTTATTTTGTTTGTTTATTTATTGTAAGTTCAAAAACAAGTACTTAAATATAACTAATTACTCGAAGTAACGTGTTTGATTCACGTTGTTGTAATAGGTACATTCGACCCTTCGAGTATGAAATGTAGTAAAAGCCAAAACCCCATTTTTCAGGAGAAGCAAAAACATAAATAGTAACATTTATTTTCTGCATTCACGTTTGAAATATTAAAGTTATAATGAACCACTAAAGCTCATTATTCTTAGGTTTTTGAGTTGCTCATTAGAGAGAAACCCAAAATAACGTAGTTTAAATAAAACCAGAGATAGCATGGCTTTTACTACAAAAAAAATTAAAGCAACTGGCTTCGACGACATTTTTTTCAAGCTTTGCATCAGTAAACTTTGTTGTAAAAGGTATCAACAATGGTTTAATCGTTGGTAATTTTGTATTAAATGACAAATCGAACTAGACCCCAATTCTGTCAAATCCCTTTGAAATTTGTCATTTTTTGACGTATCTCCAACGTAGGATGAATTTTGCATGAACATTTCGTGCCATTTTCTATTTTTAACCGACTTTAAAAAAAAGGAGGAGGTTCTCAATTCGGTTATTTTTTTTAATGGATGTTTACTTTCACTCATTACTCCGTCATTTATGAACCGATTTGAATATTTTTTTTTTCATTTGAAAGGGTATACCTCCAGATTGGTCCCATTTTTATCAAAATTCAGTTCTGACGATGGAATCCTGAGGAATTGAGGGAACTCCTCAAATATTATAGGCATATACATAGTGATTTTGGTATTTTCGGGAACAAATTAAGCATTTGCATTCAGAAAGTATCATTTGGTGATGTGAAACTGATGAAGAAGATGACCACTGGAACTTCTCAATGGTCCTACCTATTTCTGGGGATAACTTCTTTGTTTACGAACGGATTTTAATAAATTCTTTTGTATTAGATTTAGTATAGCGTCAAAATGGTTCCATTTAAATTTCATTGGTATTGGACAGTGGACTCCGAAAATATACCAGATAGGAATTGTGTAGTGATTGAGGTATAGTTAGGTTTATGACAATTCCATTACGAGGAGGTACCTAACTATGATCAAGGACGTGTTGGACTGGACTGGACTTGGACTAGGAATGCATACAACAGAACTCCTTAATGACAAACAGCTCGAACGTGTAAATTCAGTACCAATGGATATTATCTCATGGCATAAAGTTGAACATTATAAAGAGTATCATTTCTTCATTTTCAAGAGTCTGTGTGGCCTACTCAATAATTTATTTGAATCTAAATTAGACAGTGCTATTCCTTCAAAGGTTTTTATACGACTGACAGCTAAATACATACACATGTAGGCCATTAGGGTTTTTTTTATTTCCAAGATCTATAACAGCTTCATAATGTGTAGTGTCTTGTAACTTGTGCACCGTGACGGCCCAACTCTTATGGACTTTCATTCATATTTTTTTTAATATTTCTATTTCTATACGGTTCTGTTTTATTCCGTTTCATCTAGCCGTCGTTTCCGCATTCGAATAGCTGCCTTACAGCTCTACAAATATAATTTATAAATAAATAAAAAACCGACTTCAAAAACTAAAAAGCATAAAATAAATATTTCCTTTCGAAATCACACTTTAACCACTCCGAAAACAACTACTTATCTGTCGAATAAAAAAAAATATGCATTCAAAAAATCATTTTAAATAAATTTACCGGAACTAAACAAATAGCCTATAAATGCCTTCCTCGATAAATGGGCTATCCAACACTGAAAGAATTTTTCAAATCGAACCAGTAGTTCCTGAGATTATCGCGTTCAAACAAACAAACAAACAAACTCTTCAGCTTTATAATATTACTATAGAAGTATATTTCTACTTTCGGCAGATTGAGCTATTTCCTCCAATAAAACCGGACTCGATTGTCCGTAATCTAAACATATTCCACTTTCTAAACAGTACCTACCTAATCACTGATTTTCTATAATAAATTATATCAAACTAGCTGTCCCCCGCGGTTTCACTCGCGTAGCAGTATAAAAAAAAATTGCCTACGAGCTATTCTCAGACGTACCGAATATACACAAAAAAATTCATAAGAATCGGTCAAGCCGTTTCGGAGGAGTTTGCAGACAAACACTATGACACGAAAATTTTATATACTATGCTTTCATTGAAAATATGGCGGTACTGTGCTCGGCCAATATGGCGACTGCCATTTGCACCATTATAATTTAACAAAATACTCGACTCGAAATTATTATTTTTTTATGTTTTATTATTCAGGTAAGGTTTCAATCGAGTCTACCGTACCCCTTGACGGAATTATTATTATAGATAAATTAGCAGATATAGCCTAAGTTACTGCCTGCATTCCCCGGTTGAAATGAATGACATAACAACATGCTTGTACTGTCAACACTGAAAAAAGTTTCAATTTGACAGCACAATCCCCATCTGAAAAAAGTTTATATTTGACAGCAAAATCCCCATTAACAAATTGATCCGCCATTTATTGTTACAAAAAATGTGATAAATGAAGAACTGCTCGACCGATTTTGTGCAAACTTCACATAAACCATCTACTAAATAGTCCGAACAAAGCCTAAACATTTGGTTTGGATAGGTGAGCCCGTTCTTGAGTTATAAAAGAGCAATAGCTTTACCGCGGCAGTCCCCGAATGCCACACGTATTTTTTTTTAATAATTAATTTAAAAGATATCCTTACTAATATTATAAATGCGAAAGTTTGTATTGTATGTATGGATGTATGGATGTTTGTTACTCTTTGAGGCAAAAACTACTGAACGGATTTTGATGAAATATGGTATGGATGGAGGTAGCTGACACCCTGGATTAACACATAGGCTAATTTTTATCCCGGGAAAACATAAGATCCCTTGGGAACGCGGGTGAAACCGCGGGGCGTAAGCTAGTTATAAATATAATAAGCATGAAAGTGTGATTATCGGTAATTGTAATGTAATTGTAATAATGACTGAAATATGACGATGATTGTTGACGATGTCGGAAATAATCATGCCGACTGGGAGCTATACTCGCGAATGCCACGTAAACCAATAGAGTTATAATATATTAGAATAGTATACATATAAAAAACAATGGCGTATATTATGCTCTGCTACCCTACCATTCATAACTCAAGAACGGCTGGAGCGATTTTTATGATTTTTGATTTATTGGATTTTTCTTTGCCCTGAATAGTAGAATAACATTGGATTTTTGATGTTTTCTTTAAGCGCGGTACGCATATTTTTAGATGAGGTAAAACCTCTGGACTCGCGAAACCGTTATGAGACGCGACACCGTTATGATGAGACGCAGTTTGACGTTTAGTTTCTTTTTAGATGAGGTAAAACCTCTGGACTCGCGACACCGTTACGAGCGAGACGCAGTTTGACGTTTAGTTTCTTTTCTCAATCTCAATCTTAATCTCGATCTCAATTTCAATCTCAATCTCAATTTCAATCACTAAAAAAAAAAAGTTTTCACTTCTGTCGGCACTCCCGGAGTGCATTTATTTTTTTACTGGGAATGCGGGTGAAGCCGCGGGGAACAGTCGGGTTAGTTACCGACACCATTTATAACTCAAGAAAGGCTGAACCGATTTTAATGATTTTTAATTTGTTGGATTAGTCTCCGTCTCGAATAGCTAGCAGTCACGCTAGCAGTATAATTATTCAAACATCGGATTTTTATTATACCGGGATGGTGAAACCGGGGGGAAAAGCTAATAAGTACCTAAATAAAATAAGAAAATAATTTATTCTAATTTATTTATATTTTTCATAAGTAAAGGTAGTATTTTACAAAGGAGAAAAGCCAAATCCGTCTCGTATTAAACAGAATACTACATTATAGCCATGAATAAGTATTCTTAAATCATGGTCTATGATAATGGAAAATACAATGAGATCAGTTGATCGAATCATTGTGGGATTCATTTTGTATTTAATAAGGTAATTAATTATTTTTGATGGATTAGGGTCCGTTCACATAGACCGGCTAGGAAAGCGTTTCGCATTGGTATGACTCACGAGCATCCTCTTGTCACAAAAGATTTGAAATATAAAAATAAACCTGATATGAATGTCCTAAAACTTAATTTTAAATACCGGTCAAAATTTGCTCTGCTCTCCGAGCCGGTCTATGTGAACGGACCCTTATAATAAGGCCAGACACCGACACGACGACCGTAAAATTAATCTATCCTATGTTTTTGAAGTGTAAACTTCTTTAAGCGCGGTACGCATATTTTTAGATGAGGTAAAACAGAGGTTTTGTCGCGTCCAGTCCCTCTGGACACCGAGACGCAGTTTGACGTTTAGTTTCTTTTTTTTCTCCCAATAAAATAATTGCGGCCATTAATGTCGCTAGTCACTGTCAGTAGTTTTAGCGCCATAACAAAACAAACTCACTCAGAAAAAAAATCTATCAAAAAAAAAAAGTTTTCACTTTTGTCGGCACTCCCGGAGTGCATTTTTTTTGTTTATGTCATTAATACTTATGCGTCAGTTGAAAATAAAAATCAGTTCTGTTATAAAGTTTATCTTTACCCAAGATCTTTATTTATTTCAAGTTATTGCACAAAAATGTCAGCGAAATTTTAAAATCTCTGTGGGCAACATTGATAGATAAGTGTCATTCATCACAGAATACCCAAAGGGCGGGTACACATATTATGCGGTTTCCGGGCACGAAATGCGTATTCGTTTTCCGTATCGGGCAAAATGAACCAAATCAAATTCCGCATACGTTCGGTTTTTATGAGTTGCTTTCGGAGTGGTTAAAGTCTGATTTCTCTAAACCATTACTTTGTAATAGAAAAAAATATATGTTGCAAGGGTCAAATTCAGAAATTTATAACTTTTTAAAGCAATTTAAATAAGAAATTGAGACAATTTTGAAAAAAAGTAACTAGATAAGATTATTGTAGAGGATTTGCCGACAAATGTAATCTGAATACATTTCTTGTTTTTGTTATATTTTTTTCGTGGCGTGTGCATGAATGAGACCCTCTACGCGTGGAACGTAAATAGAGGTATGTTTAAAGCCTCACAAAGCTAATAAAAGTGGCGTCAAATTAAAAAATAAAATATGTATTGGAAATTTCAAATCTCACACTTTAAAATAACGTAAAATATATTTCATTTATTGCTTTTCTGATGACTAAAAAACAATATTTCTTTTCTGATAAATTCCGCAAGAACACTGATTTTAGGGAGACTGGAGACTGGAGCCTTAATGTTGTCATAATTTTATTTTAATTAAAAATTAGCTTGATAACTCAGCTGATGTAGTAGTCAGGTAGTGACATCGGACGCTGCAGCGAAGGTCATGGATTCGAATCCTATAATGAGCTTTTAGATGAAGGAAAACATCGTGAGGAAACCATAGCACAGTGGTTTTACTTATATGTAGAATGCTCATTTAAATAAATCCTAATCCTTCCTAACTTTTAATATTATAAATGCGAATGTGAGTTTGTTTGTTATCTTTTCACGCTTAAACCGCTGAACCGATCGCGATGAGGTATGCAGATAGCCCATGGTATGGTTCTGTAGCGACATCTATCAAGACCTCCGCTATCCGTGGATAGATGGCGCAACAAGTTTCTACATCGCGCTAACAGTTCTCTGTATACTTGGCATACTCTGTATACTTACATATATACAAGATTCCAACATCTACAGTCGGACCGCGGTCCCCAGGCACGATGTCCAAACCTGGCGGAAAATCTTCCTTTTTCAATGGAGGAGTCTACCACCTTGCTCCTCCTTAGTTCTCCATGAAATATATAAAAAAATAATTAAAAAAACACTCGTAGATATAGGCTACTTTTTATCCCGGGAAAACATAAGATCCCTAGGGAAGCTAGTTAGTTCCTATAAAAGAAGTTAAAATGAGATAAATCGCATGTTCGCGATTCAACATATCTCTCGGTTCTCGATTTGCAGGTGACGTAATAGATATGTCCTTTGTATTTGCCAAACGCTATGTCGGAAGTTGAAGTATCTCGTTTATAGTTTGGAGTGCTAGGCGGGCAGGGCATCCTCGAGAGACACCACAATCACCATGTTTCATTTCGATAAGTTTTTAATACCTACAGAACGACATCTGACACTCAATTGTTTTGTTATCAACGACAAATCCAGAATTCTAAATGTAGGTAGGTACTTTGGGTGCCAAACTTTCAGCAGCCAAGTGCCTAGCTATGCACAATAGATTTTTCTCAGACCTATTTCCATATTGCTGTTTCCACCACCTACCGTGCTAAGGTTCTCTCGATGTTTTCCTTTACCGAAAGCTCGCCGCGGCATCCGACGTTGCAACGACCACTGAGCTATCATCGCCTTAGAAAAAATACCTAGGAAGAAATATTTCAAAATTTATTACGTCCAGGTCACTTTATTTTTATTTTATCACATTTTTTTACAAACAGTGTAGATAGAGCTACAATCATGGACGTAGAAAAATCTGGACAGAGTTTCAACTAATCAACAAGTGTTCACAAAGTAAGCCGGCCTTGCACACATAATATACACCACAGTATGCCGATCGGTTTTTTTTTATACCACTGAAGAGCCAAACAAGCGAACGACCCACCCGATTGTCATTCCGTATAGGGTCCTCAACAGTGACAAGAAGTCTTAGTGTCACTTATGAACTACTGAGTTTAGGTACTGACCTATGGAAAATATACTGATTTTAATACACATACGCATGACGTAATGTGCTTCATTTTTGACTAGGCGAAACCACATCCAGATTTTTTTGGATTTTTTTGTACGTCTATGGGTACAATTAAACAATTCAGTTAGTCGCAATCTAGAGGCGGATCTTCACAATCCCCGGGCAGATGATTCACGTCGTCGTTATGGAAAATCGTCTTGACTCCATCATTCCATGGGAACCTCTTTGAGCGTATGCGCATGTACTCATAATTACGACAAGGTCCTTTATGTGGATGTGCGTGTCCGAAGGCATGAAAAGCTTGTATTATAATTAAAGGAAGACAGACAAAGAAAAATATGCTTCTGAATTTCTTCCAAGAGTCTTTGCCATGATGAAAGCGTGGGACACATGGATTAGGAGGGATAGGTCCGGGGCGGCAGTTTGCTGGAGGTGTAGGTTTCCGTCCGCCGCCAGGAACCTGCGGTGGACATCCGCATTGCCCAGGAGGCAACCGCGGTGGAGCACATAAACTATAAGTCCTGGCCCCTTCCAAGTTCTTAAACACCTCTCCTAATATACGGAGTTTACTTCTTGCAATACACATTTTTAATTTAGATTATATTTTTTTTTATTATAATAATATATTTTTTTAGTTATTTGACTGAAAATTTTGTACTTTAATGCATTCACATCTTTATTGGATAACTGATTGACTTGTCTATAAGGCTTTTTTACGGGTTTATTCTAGCATACATTATGAATACCAGCCAGTTATATCAGTGAGGCTAGGCCAAAAAGGCTATAAGCAGTAACAGTAGGTAGGTCTCAGCAGACATGAAGATTTTATAGGTAAGTATACGTATAGTACATATTATTCCTCAAAAATATTTCTTTGTATTTTTGCATAAGAATTTTAAAAAAATGTACTGTGGAAGAATTAATACTCAGGCTAGAGATAATTTAATTGCTATACTTAATTTATTTAGTTACATAGGTAGATTTTTGGATTGAAGGCTGTCCTGTGTTAGTAAAACACCATAATTTATGCATCTATTTTCTAATTTCAGACTTCCATTGGAATGAGGCAGTCGATCGGTACACGATCGTGGTAGCCTTTTAACGAAATAAAATCGTCCTTTCCGATCGGAATGGCAAGCGAATGGGTCTGAATAAGTGGGATGGAAATACAAAATAAATGACTTTATTATTTTTAATTTCAACATTACGAGACCCCAATAAAATACTAACTATACCTACACAACTTCCACTCAATAATATTTATTTTTTATGAATATTCATTAATAACTTTCTACTTCTATGAGGCTCTGCTGGGATCATTGAAGCTTCAAGGAAAATGTAGGCAGTCCTCGTACTTACGGTTGGCATCTTAGGTTCTCAAAACACGCAACGTAAATCGAAACGACATAAGTCGATACAATTTTCATGTAAAGCCCAGGGGGTTAGGTTCTGTTAGTACGTGTTTAAGTTTATTGTTATTATTTAAACGAGATCTAATAGTGAAAAGAAAGAAAGATACAGGCAGTCCTCGTACTTACAGCATGTTAGGTTCTCAAAACATGCGACGTATATATCGGAACTTTTCCTATTTTCCTTTTTTTTAATATGACTTAGTTAATATCATTTTTTCGGAAAAGTTTACCAGTATTTATCATCTTTTCGTCGAGGAGCTAGCAAGATCAACAATTTAAATATGGTAACACAGTACCCCGAGTGTAAACAATTGACGTTAGAAAACGCCTACTTTCACATAAATTTTTTTTGTAAACGCAAACGTGATAGTAAGCGTTTATTTACGTAAATTCTTTACACTCAGGGTACTGTTTATAGTTTGACATTAGTAATAGGGGTTAAAGTATGAAATTGCCGTTTTATTGTAATAGGTACTTCGAATTGACATAGAACCTTCATGGTTTGAGATTTTTGAGTGAATCTTTTTTCACATGGTACCTATGAAGTTCTTCTTTTAAAAAATGTGCAACATTCGATTATCGACTTCCAGTTGTTTTTTTTATTCAGCTTAGACAAGAAAGATGGATACTTCGAAAATTCGAGTGATTTTTGAGTACAAGTTCCAACGCGGAACTAACGCGGCAGAAACAGCTTGCAATATCAATGTTGCGTTTGGAGAGGGGACTGCTAATGAACGCACCGTGCAGCATGATGGAAACTTTGATGTGAAGAACAAACGTGGAAGACCGCCCACATAGGTGAATAACAATGAATTTAAAGAGATGGTGGAAGCCGATCTGAGCCAAACTACCCAGGAATTAGCGGCATAGTTTAACGTTACCTTACCAACAATATTGACTCATTTGCGTCAAATCAATAAAATAAAAAAATATGAAAAATGGGTGCCTCATGATTTGACTGATCTGCAGAAAGAAACGCGTGTTGAAACTTGTGTTGCCTTGTTGAATCGATACAGAAATGAAGGAATCTTGGATGTGATGAAAAGTGGATTCTTTACGATAACCGTAAGCGAAAAATGCAACGGCTGAACCCAGGTCAAACGCCGCAACAGTGTCCTAAAGCAAAGCTTACCAATAAAAAGTTAATGGTAACTGTTTGGTGGTCTCAGCATGGTGTTATTCACTATAGCTTTCTCCGATCTGGTCAATCAATAACGGCAGATGTCTACTGTGCCGAACTCCGAACAATGATATCAAAACTAGCAGTGAAACAGCCCCGACTCATGAATCGACCTTCACCATTATTGCTCCGTGATAACGCGAGACCTCATACAGCACGAGAAACCGTTTTAACTCTACAGGAACTGCAATTAGAAACCATTCGTCACCCTCCGTATTCGCCAGACCTTGCTCCAACAGACTACCATTTTTTCGTGATTTGGACAATTTTCTACGTGATAAAAAGTTTTCTTCTCAGGAGGCAGTACAAAATGCTTTCACACAGTTTGTCGAATCTAAATCACCAGTTCTATAGCATAGGCTTAAATGACCTCCTATTAGATGGCAGCAATGTATAGATAATAATGGTAATTATTTGTATTACATAAATATGTTAAAATAAAAAAAAAAACAAATTTCAATTTTTCAGTACAAATCGGCAATTTCATACTTTAACCCCTAATATTTGATGAATCCTTAAGTGCTTATTACACTATTCCATTTGTAGGAAATCTAATTAGGAAATCGAAAGATGTAATCGAAGTTAGATCAATAGGGTATTACACCCATTTTTGAAAAGTGTCACAATGTATTCAATCGATAAGTGCCATAAAAATGCATTTAAATTTTACATTTTCAATTTTCGCGCGTAGTTTGATGAAAACGCTGGACACGCCATGTTACTCTACTCTACGGTCATGACGTTATCTGTCTATTGTCTATATCAATAATTCCGTCAAGGGGTATAGTGGACTCGATTGAAACCTTGCCTGAATAATAAAACATAAAAAAAAAACGAGTCGACAACATATATCCGCAAAATTCGGATTGTCGAGTATTTTGTTAAATTCGAATGGTGCAAATGGCAGTCGCCATATTAGCCGAGCACAGTACCGCCATATTTTCAATGAACGCATCCCTGTCAGTTAGTGTCAGTTTTTTCTTTTGTTTTCCCTTAACTCGGTCAGGAATTCCCATCACTAAATCGCTCTTGTGACGTCATAGTAGGTAGAAAAAATGTGACACGCTTGGTTTTCATACAAAACGAGGCACATGCGTCATCTACAAGGAACATAATACTCTCTACCGAGAGGTCATCTATTTAGATTTATGTCTGTGATTCGATTCGACTATTGAATCGGACGTGTTTTGTATGTTCAAACAAAGTAATGGCTCCAACGCCATGAAAAAATCTGACGTGTATTCCCTGCCCTACACCTTCCGATTTCCTAATAGGGTATTTGCCTGCTGTATTCAAAATAAATTATCCAACACTAACCAATATATAAAACATCTAAAAAAAAAAGGGAAACCACGATTGTTTTATTAAATGTATCCTTATTATGATTTTTAATGACCAATCTAACCAAAAAGAGTATGCTATATAATTAGACGTCACATGCTTGATTTCATACAAAACTCCATATAATAAACCAATCGTTTTGACATTTCAAAAAAAGTTGCTGATTTGAATGTCAGTCAAATACCCTATTATTAAGGGCGTCACTCACGGCGAAGATACGATAATATTTTATCTTAAATGAGATAGTGATATACCAATGAAAGAGAAGAAAAGTGAAGGTAGGTCGTTGGTGGGTCGTTGCTTCTCTTTTCATAGTATAATGCTGTCTTATGATCTTAAGATAAAATAATATTATTATAGTATATTCTGGGATATTCTGGGACATTATTCTGGGACATTATGCCAAATTAATTTAAAGTATTCAATCAAAAAACAATTTTTTTGTCTTCTATTTCGAAGAATACCTGAAGGTAAAAAACAAAAGCTTAGTCTTCTATTTAGAAGAATTTCTGAAGGTCATCAACAGGTTCGTCTTGTTGTGACGTTGACGAGCCACTTTCATCAGTCACTGCATGTTCTTTAATACCCTTAATGAGTTTCAGCACGTCATCAGGAATATTATAGGAATGACAAAATGAAATGAACTTAAACATAAACAATCGACTAAACCGAATACCGTTAAATCGAATTACACCGAACTATCGCTCGAAAATCATACCATGTTGCATCATTATCCTGATGGTGATCAAGGGTCATTCTGATCAGTTGTGCACAGCGGGTGAATCAATTAGTACAAACTCAGCTGATGTTTCAGCTCACGTTAGGGCTGAAAACAATTCAGAAACTCAAGACAACTCATTAGAAACCCAACCTGTAGCATCATATTTTTCAGCTTCTAAAGTCCTTCCATATAAACAAGTAATATTAGCTACCGCACTAGTGCAAGCAGATTGTCATAACGGTAATAGCCAAATTTTAAGGGCGTTGCTTCATCAGGGGTCCCAAGCATCTTTTATTACTGAGGCAACGAGTCAATACTTGGGACTAAAAAAGACTCCTGTTAAAGGACAGATTTCTGTATTAAATGGAAACAAGGACGTCACCTGTAATGCTATGGTGACCATCAATATATGTTTAAGAGTAAATCTGAATGTGAAAATATCAGTGCAAGCCTATGTCCTAAGAACCATCACTTCTTATCTCCCTAGTAATAGGGTTATTGCATTTGATTGGCCAGAATTAAAAGAGCTTCAGTTGGCTGATCCTCAATATCACACACCTAACAAAATTGACATTTGGTTAGGCGCTGAAGTTTATAGTCAAGTAATTAACATGTCTAAAAAATATCTGTCAGATGAAGAAAGAAGGTGTGAAGAGATATTTGCTTCTACAACGGAAAGAGATGTCACCGGAAGGTACGTAGTAAATTTACCATTTAAACAGGAAGATCCTAAATGCAAATATGATGATCATGAACAGCAAGCAGTGAAAAGATTTCTTCAGTTAGAACGAAGATTGACGAAGAATTCAGAATTGAAAATTGAGTATGCAGCAGTAATTGCAGAATATTTAAAACTTGGGCATATGGAAGTTATACCAAAAGAACAACGCTTTACTTCGGGCGTTGTCTACTTACCCCATCATGCAGTGGTTCGAGAAGATAAAAGTACCACAAAGGTACGAGTCGTCTTCGATGCCTCTTCTACTAGGTCGAATAACACTTCCTTGAATAATGATATGTTGGTAGGTCCTACGTTACAGGCTGATTTACGTCACATAATTATGCGATGGCGCCGATATCCTATTTGTTTGGCAGCTGATATTGTCAAAATGTACAGACAGGTAAGGGTTAATAAGAAACATGTCGATTTTCAATGTCTAGTATGGCGTGCTAATTCTAACGAAGAGTTACAACATCTACGACTACTCACAGTTACATTTGGAACTGCAGCAGCTCCTTATCTCGCTGTGAAATGCTTACAACAAGTTGCTCATGACGATGGAGGACAGTTTTCGAAAGTTGCGAATATAATTTTAAATGACTTTTATATGGATGACTTGATGACCTGTTGTCAGTCTGTAGAAGAAGGAATACGAATTTATAGAGAGATAACAGAACTTTTGAAAGGAGCAGGCTTTGAACTTAAAAAGTGGACGAGTAATTGTGAAGAATTATTGAAATTGGTTTGCAAGGAAAACGAAGATGGATTAAATACAGACTTACAAGTGAGAATAGATGAGGTGACAAAAATTCTTGGCCTTAACTGGAATCGAGAACATGATGAATTCACATATGTAGTGCAACTACCAAATATGAAACTACCTGTAACCAAAAGAAGTGTAATATCTGACATCGCGCGACTATTCGACCCACTTGGCTGGTTAGCACCAGTTATTATCACAGCTAAAATCTTTATTCAAAAAATTTGGCTCTCAGGTATTGGATGGGATGAGGAACTAACACCAAACTTACTGAAGGAATGGCTAAACTATAAAAATAGCTTAAGTCACCTAGCTAAATTCAAAGTACCCAGATGGATTCATACGGGGAGAGATAATGTTATCCAAGAGTTGCATGGCTTTTGCGATGCATCTTCTGAAGCGTTTGCGGCTGTCATATACTTGAGAGTAGTAAAAAAAAATGGAAAGATTCATACATCTTTAATTACATCTAAAACTAAAGTTGCACCAATAAAGCAAGTCTCAATTCCACGGCTAGAGCTGTGGGGTGCTGTACTTTTAACACGGTTATTGAAGTGAAACTTCTTTATCGACGTATGGGAGAAATTTTTGTAGCAAATCGTCACGTTTTTCGGTTACGCGCCATGTTGCTTTTATTATGTTTTCCCGTATTTTGGAAGGCAAAGGGTTCTAGCTCATACAGCCTAGCCATTTATCTTATTTATCTTCTTAGTTTTGAATTAATGTCTGACATCTTAAAATATAAAGGTATGAAGTTAGCTAGCGAAAAACATTGGTTGCAATCAGGGACTTTTCAGAAGTTTCACTTCTACCATGTGGGACTTGCACACACACACACTTTTTTTATTGAAGTAGCTGAAGTTATGACCTGTGAAAAAAGACATCTACGCGTGGACCGATTCTTCCGTAGTCTTAACGTGGTTGAATAGTCAACCTAATAAATGGAAAGTATTTGTCGCAAACGGAGTTTCTGAAATTTTATCTTCGTTGGAACCTCACCAGTGGTTACACGTTTCTTCAAAAGATAACCCAGCAGATTGTGCATCACGAGGAACAAAGAACTTAGAGGAAGAACTCCTCTGGAAAAATGGGCCAAAATAGCTGAAAGAAAAAGAAATTAATCGTAAAAGACAAAAGAGGGAAGAAACACAACTAGAAGAAAAATCCGTTAACATTGCCACAATGGACGATGACAACGATGATATCTGGTCAAAATACTCCTCATTGAATAAATTGCTGAGAGTAGTAGCTTATTGCAGACGAGTCCTGAAAAAGAAGGAAAAGAAAGAAAAGTTTATATGCCTATTAAAAAAAGAAATTAATGAAGCTTTGAATATAATGATTAAAAAATGTCAAATTCAAGAATTTAGAGAAGAGCTAGCGAATTTAAGAACAGGAAAAGAAATAAATAAAAAATCCAAAATTTCTTCATTGTGTCCATTCTTAGATGAGTTTGGAATAATTAGAGTTAGTGGAAGGATTCAGTGCGCACAAATTGACAATGATGCTAAGCATCCGATAATAATTCCTCATAATTCTTTCTTATCAAAATTATTAGTGGCGGACGCCCATCTTAGGACCTTATATGGTGGACCACAATTAATGTTTAATTTCTTACGTGCAAAATACTGGATTATTGGAGTTCAAAAATTAGTTAAACTCCTCTATAGGAAGTGTGTTACCTGTATACGCTATAAAGTTAATCATAAAAACCAAATGATGGGACAACTCCCACCGTCTCGAGTATCCACGACCAGAACTTTCTTACATAGTGGAGTAGACTATGCCGGGCCTATTAGTATAAGAGTATCTAAGGGTCGTAGTAATAAGTCCTATAAAGGATATATCTGTTTATTTATTTGTATGTCCACGAAAGCCATACATTTAGAGGCAGTAAGCGATATGTAATCAGATGGTTTCTTATCAGCCTTTAGAAGATTTGTTGCAAGGCGTGGACATTGTAGTGACTTGTATAGTGACAATGGTTCAAATTTTATAGGAGCTGCAAGGGATCTAAAGGAGTTGTTTAATGCAGAAAGGTCAAATTTTGTGTCGGATATTTCTGATTGGTTGGCTACAAATGGTACTCAGTGGCATTTCATCCCACCACGAGCTCCAAATTTTGGTGGATTATGGGAGGCCGGTATTAAATCGACAAAATACCATCTCCATCGTATAATTGGAAATAATACATTGACGTTTGAAGAGATGACTACGTTACTCTCTCAAATTGAGAGCTGTCTAAATTCAAGACCAATTTCTTATATAGAGGATCAGGGTGACCCCATGCCTTTGACACCGGGACATTTCCTTATCGGCGAACCATTAGTCTTGCCCCCTGATCGTAGCTATGAATTTACTAATGTTAGTTCTCTAAAACGATGGCAATTATGTCAACGCTTATTGCAGAATTTTTGGCGTCGCTGGACGCCAGAGTACTTAACTGGTTTGATCAAGCGTTACAAATGGTCACGAGTGATTCCTGAACCTAATTTGGGCGATGTAGTTTTAGTGAAAGAACCCGATTTACCCCCAGCCCGATGGCTAATGGGACGTGTTATTCAGAAGCACCCTGGTGCAGACATTATTACACGGGTGGTTACGTTGCGCTGCAAAAAATCATGTTTTAAAAGACCTGTATTTAAAATTTGTGTTCTGCCTTCAGGTAATTAATGTATTTTATTCGATAGATTTAAGTTGTTTAAGATTTCTTAAGATTGTAAGTTTTCATTGTTTTTTTGTAGTAGGTAAGTTTAAGAACAGTCGTTCTTGGTGGGCGTCTTATGTTCACGGTGTTTACATGTACGATAACTAGATGGCGCTAGTTGTCAATTACATCGCGCTATGGTTTCGTTCCAACGAAACGTATGAGTAATTTTTTATATTTTCTAGGCCGCGTAACGGTGGAAGAAGGTCCCCTGGACCCACCACCTTTCTGTTCCAGCCCCCAAATCTTAATACATTGCATTCACTATCTTCTATGTTGTTTTATTGAAATTTAAATACTAGAGGGCGCATCTGTCGCAATTATCAGGTAGTGGTGTAATCACGAACGTACAAGGTGGTATCTCTGAACGATGCTCGGGATTTTCCCATAAAGTGTTGCCATAGACGATAGTCCAAAATTACATATTTGTTTGGTTGTTATTATTAAATTACGATTTTAAACCTCTAGGTTGCTTGGCAATCAAAAAATGCTAAAATAATGCAATAAGTTTAAATTTAACATGCTAATTATGGTAAAATTATGCCAAATTTAGCATTAAAAATGCCAAAACGGCAACACTGACTGTGGCCCTGACTGGCAGTTGGCACTGACAGGCAAACGCTTAAAAAAAACTGTAACTTTGTTTGTGTGTATGTAAGTAACGTAGTGATTATATCCTCTTTGTGTAAGTAAGTAAACAAAACAAATATGATTCATATTTAAAAGAGGAGAATGTACGTAGGAAGATAAGAAATATACGCCTTAATTTACTATTGGTCGCACTTTATCTACAATTATGCAATGTACAAAAATATAAATCGTGACGTGTAATATTGGCAATTACTTGTGTGTGCCGTTGTGCGCTATCGATGCGTACTTCGAGTTTACTGAGTAAGTAACTTTTTGTAACAACTAAGTAGTTGGAATATAAAATACATCCTTGAGATTAGGCCATCTAATTAAAGGCATGTGGTGCTACGTACGTGTTATGTAGTTAGGTAATATGATTGAAAGTATTGAAACAAACTTTTGTTTTGTTCGCACCGGCCGACTGCTGCAGCCCGCACCGCCTGCCATCGCCCTGCGCCTGCGCCCACCCGGTATATGATGTCATCATCATTACAATACAAAGTTAAATTTAGACTATGACTATCTATCTACATTCAGCGAGTCACTCCATTCATTCGTTCTCGGAAAAACAAGCTATTTACTTGAATGTAAATAGGTACCTAAAGTGTTAGTATTTATTGCAGCTCTCTTTCATTTGCTATTACAAACCCCCGGAACATTGCTAAACATGGATGTGAAAGCACTCTCTTCTGCTGTGGCAACCTTCTCTGCAAAGTTTTTAAATGTAAGTTTTTGAATACATTTATCCTTAGATTTATCATCATATAAATCTTGTGAGTTTATAATAGTGTAAGTACCTACGTACAACCAACACAGTGGTAATTTGCTTGATAATTGAAATTAGTGTTAGAAGGAGATCAACCAGATCCAAAAACTAATCAATATTTACTAGAAACACTTACTTATATTCCTAGTACTTACATTTGTTTGTCTTAGTCCTACAAGAAAATGTTCAAGTACCTACCTACAAGAAAATACTAAATGATAGTTAAACTTTGATTAATTTCAAAATCAATGGTCAACAAAACAGCTCAGAATCCATCCCAGTATCATCATTAATAATAATTGTTTAAAAACACCATGTCATTTACCTTTACACAGTTGATTTGTTAAAAAGTTTTAAGGAGACAAAATATGGATAAGGAATTAATTGCTTTGCTTTATGTTAACTATCTTTTGGTAGGAGTGATAACACATTACTTAATTACAAGTGCAAGTCATGACTCCTGCCCAGTAGTTTCTGTAATAATAAATAATAATCAAAACAACTTAATTTTGTGGCTCTGTAACTCGACTTTACTTTACTTTGCAATTGTTTTAAATACAGTTAATAATAAATAATATTATTCCCAAATTACAGCTTCTTCTGTGTTGGTATTTTTGATACTGAGCCATAACAAAATGCTAATGCTCTCTAAACAGTGACTGAGGTCGCCCCAATCTATAATGTCAATAAATAAGTATAAAAAAAAATTGTGTATTCCCTTAACTTGTTGACTGTCCAGTCTATTTTGCTTACCGTCTCTGGTACGTCCATGGGTATTATATGAGAACCTGTTTCTATTTTAGGTGAATCATTCGAATGCATTACATATTATGCATGGACGTCACAGCTAGATCAGAAATGCATTATATATAATGCACGGACAGTTAACATGTTAAAAGCTATATTGAACAATATGCTTCCATCTGAAGTTTTAACCTCGTTCCTGGCATGAAAAATACAGTATGTCAATACTTTAAGAACTACCTACTTGTAATTACCTAATACCAAATTTAATGAAAATCCTTTAAACCACTACTGAGCTAACTGGTAACAAACATAGTAATTAGTCTTGCCATAAATATTGTTACAAGGAAAATATAGTTTTTTCCTATTACTGACATGTAACATTTATTATGGCATATTAATATTTATATAATAGCATTTTAAGCCTTAATACAATCCTTTAAATGTTGTGTACACTATTGACAGTGAAGGGTGGGTATACTTTTAACTAATGATAAACATTGATTGTACTTCTAGAAACTGGGAGTCATCAGACCACTATAATTTATCAACGGGACGCGCGTCCCAAAACTACCTAAAAAAATGAATTCCAGGAATCGCGAGTCAACTTATAATATCACTATTTTTTCTTAACCTGATGGGATAGTTGCGATGGGATGGTAAAATAATTTGAAAGCCCTAATCTACCTACACGCACTTACGGTTTTTTTTAATTATTTTGATATCGAATTATCTATCTTCTATCTATACATATATATTTAAAAAAAACAATTGCCGTGCATTAGTCTCGTCGTCAAGTGCTACAAAATGAAAGTTCTCTAATACTTTAATAGGTCTTGTATGAATAATTTCATTGAAGGCATGCCAATTGGCAATTAGTTTAAAGAATTAATAAAGTACCTATGTATTCCATATTATGTTAAAATTAATCATAGTAAAAAATATCTGTTGTAATATTTATTTAATGATTAAGGCGCTGACAACAGCTAAATGGCCTTGAGAAAATGAAATTTTAGCCACGCCCCTCTACATCCCCAATATATATATAGCACGTATAGCACAGCATAGCGCCACACACGAAGACGCGGTAAAACGGTGCACTTTTTCGGCCATCATCCAAACAATAAACAAGTACAAATATATCTATGAAACTAACACAACTAGATGGCGCTATTATTGATAGTATAAATATGTAATTACAACTAGCTATAAAGAAATAGTAATAACCGAGTTCTCAATATATTTTAACCTAGTTTTGTAACTTTTCTATTTTATTTCCATCTTTCACACCATTATTTACAATAGTATGTACCTACTAATTTTAATGAAACCGCTTCTCTTATCATTTTATATTCGCGTCGCCCGTGTGGATGTATAAATGTTTTTTAATAAGAAATATGAATGAAGAAAATAATGTACAAAATTCAAAATATATAGCTAGGTTTCATTTTTAGAAAACGTCGTTTTACCGTGTTTTCAATCAATGAGAAACTGCTACAATTTCATTAGAATACGAAAGTAAATTTCGCCGCTATCTATAAGTAATTAATAGCTCAGGTGGGAGATCGTGCGATCCTTGAACTAGATGTCCACGGATCGAGTCCTGTTGGCGACTTATGTTTGATTACTTTTTTCGATATGATTCATCCTACTTTTGTAACTTTTTCATCTTTCACACCATTATTTACAATAGTACCACAGCGTAACAAGTCATACAGTGGTTTATCGCGTTTGAAGTCACGCGAAATGCCGCTTTTGTGTAGACATTCGTCATTATTCGTAGTATGTGTATGTAGAACTAATACCTAACATATTTTTTATTGTTTATGACCTTTTAATAATATAATAGGATACCAAAATAAAAAAAATGAGAGAGAGAAATACTGAGATACTTATTCTTTTAAAAACTACAAATGCGAAACTGAAAGGTATTTTCAACATTTGGATTTACTAATTTTCAGATTGCGATTGTTGAATTTGACGATGTAGTCAATTCTCATACGTAGAAATAACTTCAATAAAAATTCAGACGGGAAGCAGGACCATGGTCTTGTATTAAAATTAATGTTCTTTAGCTGTTGATATAATTGACTTCTAATATTATTTCCAACAAACGTTGTAAAAGTTGTCTGTAAAGTGTCTTCTAATTTTTGGCAGTACGTTAAAATACTAATACATAATAGTTTGCTAGTAGTTAAATTAGGTCGCGCAGAGATATCACTACTCCATATTCGTAATCGGCACCCCTGAAAACCATGAAAACGATATCCATATTGATTTTATTTAAAAATTCACGTCCGCCATCTTGAATCTCGAAATATGTTATATATTCGTAATTGGCACCCCTGAAAACCATGGAAACGATACCCATATACATAGATGTTATTTAATAATTCGCGTCCGCCATCTTGAATCACGAAATATGTTATATATTCGTAATCAACACCCCCGAAAACCATGGAAACGATACCCATGTACATAAATGTTATTTAATAATTCGCGTCCACCATCTTGAATCACGAAATATGTTATATATTCGTAATCAGCACCCCCGAAAACCATGGAAACGATACCCTTATACATAGATGTTATTTAATAATTCGCGTCCGCCATCTTGAATCACGAAATATGTTATATATTCGTAATCGGCACCCCCGAAAACCATAGAAACGATTCCCATATAGATTTTATTTAATGATTCGCGTCCGCCATCTTGAATCTCGAAATATGTTATATATTCGTAATCGGCACCTCCGAAAACCATGGAAACGATACCCATATTGATTTTTTTTTTAAATTCGCGTCCACCATCTTGGATCTCGAAATATGTTATATATTCGTAATAAGCACCCCCGAAAACCATGGAAACGATACCCATATAGATTTTACTTAATAATTCGCCTCATAATTGTACAAAATTCAAAATATATAGCTAGGTTTCATTTTGTCGTTTTACCGTGTTTTCAATCAATGAGAAACTGCTACATTTTCATTAGAATACGAAAGTAAATTTCGCCACCATCTATAAGTAATTAATAGCTCAGGCGGGAGATCGTGCGATCCTTAAACCAGATGTCCGTGGATCGAATCCAGATGATGTCTCCAGTTTCATTCATTAAATTTCCTCTTTTTCAAGTTCCTTCTTTTGTTTACCAAAATAAAAAGTATTAAATACCAGAGCACTACTAAATCATCCAGGTACTTTACATTCATTATAAAACATGGTGTCATCACATGGATTTGAACACACACATCCAAGTAGTTATAGGTTCTTGACCTATAACCAGGACCGCTGAGCTAACAATGACATGACTTATGTGATGAAAATAAGAATCTTTCTCGGTCAGTGATGCGGCACGACAAATTTTATTCCCAATGCATGAAAGATTATAAATTAATCAGTTATTATGCCCTTTTTGTGGTAAGTAAATCTTTAGTTTGAATACTTTTTTATGCGAAATAATACGACGAGATCATATTGTAAAAGTTATGTAATGCAATTCATTTTCCCTCCAAATATTGTCATTTAATTTGATAAAAAGTTATAATGTGAATAGGCTGAATACATTCATAAATTACACTGCAATCTAGCGGCAGTGATATGACGCTTTGACAAACACAAGTATTTGTTTACTTTTATCATTGTCAATCACTGTGAAATAAATTGCTTACTACCTTACTTTATTCATCAGGCATTGCACATTTTTTTTAAAAGATATTTTACCCATTTATGGATGATAATGTTGAAACCGCGCGCTCGGAAAAAAAGTGGTATAGGTCCGTTTAGCAACGCGGATCGCCGCGGAATGCGAGTGAGGGCAAAGCAAAATACGCAAGTAACGTGACAGAAGAGTGTGGCATAATGTTGACTCCTCCCCCTAACTGCTCCGAATTAATAACGTAAGCGACATTTATAAAAATAATTAATTATGTACAAATAAATTCCTTATTCCAAAAACTAACGAAATAAATCATTTTCTAATTATTCGAACAATATTAATGTAAAATATCACATCGAAAAATACATTCATGTATAGGATAAATTTGGGAATTCCTTGATTTTCAGAGTTGTGTTTGGCAATTTTTTTTATCGAGGCAATGAAATGAAATCGTGTTTTGAGATTAATAAATTTGTCATTTATATCCTTGAGTATCGTGTATTTAAATTTCAATACCGTACATTTAGTAGGCTTAATATAGGTTGGGTTGCAATAGAGAGACTTTAGCTGTTGTCAGCGCCTTAAGTTTATTGCATACCTATGGTAGACAGGAGAATTTATGAAAGTCAAAACTCCAGCCGTCAACTGATAAGAATCAAAAAAATACTCGGTAGTTGGTATTGGACCCAAAAACAACATAGGTAATTATAATAAGTAAAAAATAATAACCTAACAAGTTCATAGGCTTGAACAAGAAAAATCATATTTATGATCACTATTATGATTAATGTTTTATATAGCTTTACGTAGGGTATCGTGTCTGCATAAACAATGAAATTATTTAAATTAATCAATCAAAGTATGTTTGTGCCATTGTTATGCACTTTCGCCATTGTATTATAATCATTGCTTCCTTTGCTGAAAAAATTGTGGGAGCGAGACGAGAATCAATGAAATCTTTGAAGGCGGTTTTGATAGCCTCATCGGAATAGGTATTTTACTCCATATGAGAAAAAATCTAAAAATGTACAATTTAGATAGCTTAGGCAATAAGCAGTCGGAAAATGTTAGTTTGAGTTCATAAAATAACTTAATTAATTTTAAAATTCATTTAAAAGTTATCAGTTTTTTTTATCTGTTTCTAAACAAGCGAAACAGTAGCCGCCATTATAATGACGTCATAAGGCGCTGTATGTCAAATAAAAAGTGTCAACTGAAGTATTATTATTATTATTTAACCACTAATATTCATGCATTCAGAATCATTACAATAATAAAAAGGATAATAGCTCATTTTTAATTTATAAAATTTTACAAGTCCGATTGAAACCAATATCAGCGCATTTATTTACTTACAAGAGACCAAATAACGTCATGACCGTTACATGACGTCCAGCGTTTTCATCAAACTACTCCCGACATTTGAAAATGTAAAATTGAAATGCATTTTTATGGCACTTATCGATTGAATAAAATTTTTGTGTTTTTTTGGTGGCTTATTAGCACCTTAGGAACGTATTGAGACACTGTTCAAAAATGGGTGGTAGGGGACTTTGTAGTACCCGCCTGGCTGGCTACCACCCTCAAGTTAAAAATCTGTTGCCAAACACCTAATGGTGTGTTTCGGCAGCTGCACTTGAGAGCCAGTTCCTTCTGAGGCTTTGTGTGCTTACCACCTTCGGCCACATCATCACCTACCATAGTGAGTGAGATTGTGGTCAAACACAAGCCTATACATAATAAAAAACAATATAAATAAACCCTTTTTTTAAGTTTGAAAATAAATATTTAAGCAAGAGTTAATTAAAAAAAATATCACTGTTCATTAATAAAATCACTGGAACTTTTAAAACAATGAAATTTTAGCGCATCGAACAATCACGCGAACACGGTAAACGAACGGTAAATTCCGACTGGTCGTGTGGCGCCCTATATTGCACTAGCTCGTTGCAATTTTCGTTTTTCAGGACAGTAATTACTTATCCATTTTGAGAAATAACAATACGGTGTAGGCCATCAATTCTAAAAAATCCATTTATGGCCAGATTTTGGGGCGCAATACCACACTGTGGGGGCTAGCGTCGACGCATGGTGTTATGCGGGGGCCACACTAACGGGAAATGCCGTTAATTATCACGATGATGGATGTTTAACGTAGGTAGCCACGACTTCACGCGATAATTTGATAACGGCATTCATATTGCCGTTTGACGTTAGGCGATAGCTCAGGTGGCGGTACATAAGAGATTAACGCGAGAATTAATGTGTTGAAGCGGCCACACTACGTATGTCATGATTTTTTTGCCGTTTTTTATAGATAATGGTACGGAACCCTTCGTGCGCGAGTCCGACTCGCACTTGGCTGGTTTTTGTTTTATTGAACCTGCAAATACTTAGACCTGCAAAGATAATTAACAATGTTGGATATCAACATGTCTAGTTTAAAAAAATATCTGAGTGGGAGCGAAAAAGTAGCAACTACTTCAGTTATTTATTAAAATTAAATTACAACATTACGATTTTTAATGCGATCCAAACAATTTTCCACGGGCCTCAGATGGTACCTATAGTTACGCCACTGGCTATTGGCGGTGCCCAGTCATAGGTGCGCGCTTCTTCGTTCCAACCGAGTGCTCCACGACACTCACTTATTTATATTATTTTAATCTATACTAATATTATAATGCTGAAGAGTTTGTTTGTTTGTTTGTTTGAATGCGCTTTTTATCCCGGGAAAACACACAATCCCTTGGGAACGCGGGTGAAACCGCGCGGAAAAGCTAGTTATAGATATGCATACTTACTTGTATATCTGAAGACTTTTGCAGATTATTAAACTTCTGTTTTATTTTAGGAGCTTGACAAAGACAAGAGTGTGGTTTCTTCGCCCTTGTCGGCAGAGTTTGTCTTAGCTCTGTTGACTTTGGGTTCAAGTGAACCAGCTCATAGTGAGCTGCTGACTTCCCTTGGCATTCCTGACGATGATTCCGTATGTACCACCAAGAGTTCATTGGGTCAGACCATAATTATGGTGTGAGATGTAAATAATTCGATCGTTCAAAAAGGAAGTATGTCAAGATTTCATTTACTATTCCAGATTCGTTCATCATTTTCATCAGTGTCATCTAAGTTGAAGTCAATAAAAGGTGTTACATTGAATATTGCAAACAAAGTTTACATAAAAGATGGTGATTATGATCTAAAACCTGAACTTAAAAATGATGCGGTTAAAGTGTTTGACGCTGAATTTGAGAAAGTTAACTTTGGCAATGGAGTTGCTGCTGCTAGCCTCATCAATGAATGGGTAAAGTAAAATATATTTTTCCTTCTCATTTCTCACGAAAATAATTGCAGAAATAATCTATATGATTGTTGTAACTGATAAATTCTTCCTTAAATTCAATCCTATAATATTAATCAAACAAAGGCTCCAAGGTGTTTGCAAAGGACAAGTCTGTTGGGCAAAGCCGGTTGACAAAGCTTAAGAGGGAAGATGGCAGTATAGCGTCGACCAAAGCAGAGGTTCTGGGGGAGATAGAGAGGTTCTATGGGCAGCTATACACTTCGGTCGCTAAGCCCGTCATCAGCGAGGCCAACGACCCAAGAGCTAAGCTGTCCCGACACTATACCGAAGATATCCCGGACATCAGCCTGTACGAGATTAGAATGGCCCTGAAACAATTGAAGAACAATAAGGCGCCGGGCGAGGACGGAATCACATCAGAGCTTCTGAAAGCGGGTGGAATACCAGTACTGAAAGTCCTTCAGAAGCTCTTCAATTCCGTCTTGCTCGAGGGAAAAACGCCAGAAACATGGAACAGAGGCGAAGTGGTGTTGTTCTTCAAGAAAGGTGATAACACCCTGTTGAAGAACTACAGACCCATCACGCTTCTGAGCCATGTTTATAAACTGTTTTCAAGGGTCATCACGAATCGTCTCGAACGCAGGCTTGATGACTTCCAGCCTTCCGAACAAGCCGGTTTCCGAAAAGGGTACAGTACCATAGACCACATTCATACGCTGCGGCAAGTTATACAGAAGACCGAGGAGTATAACTTGCCATTATGCTTAGCGTTTGTGGACTATGAGAAAGCCTTTGATTCGGTCGAAACTTGGGCGGTGCTTGAGTCTCTACAACGTTGCCGCATCGACTATCGGTACATCGAAGTGTTGAAGTGTTTGTATAATAACGCCAGTATGTCAGTTCGAGTACAGGAGCAGAGCTCGAAGGCGATTCCATTGAAAAGAGGTGTAAGACAGAGAGACGTTATTTCTCCGAAACTGTTTACTGCCACCATGGAAGACGCCTTCAAGCTTCTGGAATGGAAAGGACTCGGCATCAATATAAACGGCGAAGACATCACTCACCTTCCATTTGCCGACGACATTGTGGTCATGGCAAAAACGATGGAGAAGCTCAACACGATGCTCGATGACCTCAACCGAGTTTCACAACGAGTGGGCCTTAAAATTAACATGGACAAGACGAAAATTATGTCAAACGCCCGTGTTGTGCCCACCCCGGTATCAGTTGGAAGCTCGGTTCTCGAAGTTGTTGACTCGTACGTCTACCTAGGACAAACAGTCCAACTAGGCAAGTCCAACTTCGAGAAAGAGGTCAATCGCCGAATCCAACTCGGTTGGGCAGCGTTCGGGAAACTACGAAATGTCTTCTCGTCCAAAATACCTCAGTGCCTTAAGACGAAAGTCTACAACCAGTGGGTGTTACAAGTGATGACATATGGCACAGAAACGTGGTCTCTCACTGTGGGCCTCATAAAGCAGCTCAAAGTCGCTCAACGAGCCATGGAGAGGGCTATACTCGGGGTTTCTCTACGCGATCGAATCAGGAATGAGGAGATCCGTAGACGAACTAGGGTCACCGACATAGCCCAGCGGATTGGCAAGTTGAAGTGGCAATGGGCAGGCCACATAGTGCGCAGAATGGATGGCCGATGGGGCCGAAGAGTTCTGGAGTGGAGACCACGGACCGGCAAGCGCAGCGTAGGACGTCCGCTTACAAGGTGGACAGATGACCTTGTAAAGTTCGTTGGAAAACGCTGGATGCAGGCCGCCCAAAGGGGAGGCCTATGTCCAGCAGTGGACGTCTTGCGGCTGAGATGATGATGATGATGAATATTAATTGAGTATTTTTGTTTTACTACAGGTAGAAAGCAAAACTAATAACAAAATTAAAGAACTGCTCTCTTCAGACAGTGTCAACGATCTAACTCGTCTGGTTCTTGTTAATGCTCTATATTTCAAGGTAAGTAATTTACTTCATATAATGTTTATATTTGTATTTATTTTAGAAACTACTTATTGATTTCGTTTTCTATTTAAAAGTAGTTTTTTTTAAGTACTTAGGATAATAGTAAGTAGGTTTCTTGTATATAAAAATAAAGTTTTTTTATATTTATAAGTAAGTTTCTTGAATTTTCAAATTCTTCCTCAAAGAGTTGCATTAATATACAGCTGCCCGATAACACTGGTAGGCACTTCTTCGCGTCAGTAACGAGATGTTAAATTTTTACAGGGTAACTGGTTGAAGCAGTTCAACCCAAATGACACAATGGATCAACCATTCCATATAAATTCTGAAAATACGGTAGACGTGCCTATGATGTACAAAGAAGACACTTATAATTATGGGAACAGCAATGATCTCAATGCGCAGGTATAAAATTAGATTGTTACTAAAAGCACAAACATATAGATACTACTTTTAATCTGTCTATCGTGTAACCTTGTTATTTTCAGATTCGATACTCGGAGCTAGTTTGTTTTAGAGCGTTTATTTATTTTTATGATCATGAAATATTTATATTTCGAGGAAATATTTTGTACTAGCTGTGCCCCGCGAATTCATTTAAAAATTATCCAATATTGATCTGATTACGACTGAATAATTTCGAAGATACATACTTTACTTTTTGAAGTCGTTTAAAAATATTAAATATATTAGTGGTCGAGCGGTATAAAACTTGGCTAGATACTGGGTGCCCTGGGTTCCATTCCCAGGGCTAGGTGCAACCGGTGAATCGTAAATAATTAACTGTATCCCGGGATTGTTAATGTACTCGAGAGACAGCATGCTCATCTCATCGCATGTAGATATCATAGAGACTTAAATATTTTTTATCAATAATAACTGTTCTTACTCAATTACTTTTCATATGGATGTGCCGACCGATGCCACCAAAATAAACAACTTTACGTAAATACCTTAGTACATAAATGCAATAGGAAGAATACATTTTTCAGTGTAAGATAATGAGATCACTACATTTTTCAGTTGCTAGAAATGCCATACGTCGGAAATCAGGCACATATGATCATCGTGCTGCCAAATGAAATCGAAGGGTTAAGTGGAGTCCTTCAAAAATTAGCGGATGGGTATGACTTATTGGCTGAAATAAACAACTGCTATTCGACTAAAGTACAAGTCACCATTCCTAAATTCAAGATTGAAACTGAAATAGATCTAGCGGAGTTGCTGCCCAAGGTACATAATATGTATTATACTGTTTCTTGTATCTGTGCTATGGCGTTCTCGGCAACGGCTCTTTATGTCGATGAAAATCTTGGGTTTGCCGGCGTATATCTTTGAGTATAAAGCCAGCGGGTATATACAGTATATACATTGATCTGTCAGGGTTTAATTTTCGGGACAATTGTTTTTTTTTAGGTATTATATGTTTTTTTAGATAGTAGAAATCACAGTTCGAAACATTATTATTCATTGAACTTATCTTTCAAATAGGTGCTCACCACATTGCTATTTATATAATCGATGATAAAGATGACTAATTTTGCGTGTTATTAAAAAATGATAACGAAATATTAGCTGGAAAGATATAGTAGCTAATAAAAAATAATGTTATATTTACAGTTGGGCATTCAAGACATTTTCAATCAACAATGTACTAGTTTGTCTGGAATGTTGGACAAGCCGGAACAGTTATATGTATCTAAGGCCGTCCAGAAAGCATTCATCGAGGTCAATGAGGAAGGCGCCGAAGCCGCCGCCGCAACGGGTGAGTCTTCTTTCTGGAGATTAAGGGCAGTACACACCGACGTGGTGGTGGTATACCGGAGTGTTCTAATAATTGCAAGCTGTAAGGATGCAACAATGACGTTTTAACCCTAGACTTATATTGAAAAGGTTGCGTTTATTGATTGATTAATAATGTATGTAGTCGATGGTGGTAACCATACAAGGATAGAAGAAAACTGGCTCTCTAGAGCGGCTGTCAGTATGTCATCGGATATCGACTTGAGGGTTAGTCACGTACGACACAGTTGTAGTATAGTATACATTTTTTGTTAGCAAAGTTAAATCATACGTTAAGTATACGTTGATTTGAGTAAAACTGATATAAACATGGTGATAACAATCACCAAATGTAAGAATTTACCTCCAAATAAATAAATATAAGAAATAGTAAACTGGTATGGCGCCCCGTGGTCGTTGTGTATTTGCCCTTATTATACCACGACAGCAAACATATTATATATTTCCGTTGAATAAGAAAACTTTTTTCTTGGTCGAGGGTAGTCTTTTGGTGATGGGATCTGATATTGTGGTACAATTGGTTACCCTGGCTTTATGTTTGTGGATTTGGATTTAATTGTGATCGCTTGTTGTATTGCCAATTTTATTTATTTTCTATAAATTAATCTGTATAGCTTATTGGGCATATTATGCATTTGAAATAGGCCACAAAATCACCGATCGCGGTATGTGAATATGTGGCGAAAGGTGGTAAGCACGCCATATTCAGAAGCAAACTTTAAAGTAGGTAGAATACTAGTCTTCTTTTATAAGTAAATAGCTTCCGCCCCGCGGTTTCACCCGTGGTCCCGAGTGCTCCGGTCGCCACCAAACCTTACAGCATTATCCGCTGGGTCAATCTAAAGATTGTCTGAAAATTTCATTGAAATCGGTTCAGTGGTTTCGGAGTCTATAAGGAACATACATACATACATACTTTCTCTTTTATATATATATAGATGAATGACAAACAGTTCTGTTGTAAATGATGATTCATACAAGTTCAATGATCATTATTTATGTTGAAATCATCGCAGAAAAGACATCGCAAAGAAGTTTCGAAAATTGACATTGTTTATTTTTTCCCCAACTTAATAATGTTATACATAGTAACTAAGTATAACTACATAAATATGTGATGGCCACTTTGGTTTAAATACCTGCCATTCGAGCGTATAATGACCGTCCACGTCATCCCTAGTAGATAACTAACTCGTTACAGAACATTGAAAAATGTCTTTGTTATGATTTACGTAGTATTTTATCAATATAGATAATATGCGCACAGCATATTGCCCTATCTATTATACCTAACCACTAACTGCTAACATACCTTTAAGCGTATTGTACTTACTAAATAATCTTGTACGTACGTATTTCGAGCAGAGCCCTTTCTCCTATAGGTACAGATATGGTTGGTTGGTGACATAAACCTAATAAATGCTTTTACATAGTTAGGTACATAATAAACAGTATTCTCCGGGCTATAATAATATTCTCGTATTCTTCTCCTTTGTATTTATTTAAATTTGTAACTAAATAAAATTTCTACATAACTTGTCGTGGTATAGACAGGTTAATAAAAGAGAGACTATAAGTATAAGGGTGATGAATTTGGGACATAATCTTACTAATTATAAAGAGGAAAGATTTGTATTTTTTTATGTTTGTATGTAACGAATAAACTCAAAAACTACTGGACGGATTTCAATAATTCTTTCACCATTAGAATGCTACATTATTCCTGAGTAACGGGCTATATTTTATCCCAGGAACACGGGTGAAACCGCTTGGAAAAGCTAGTATATGATATATCCCTCCAGAAACATAAATGAACTAAGTACTTTATGTCCGTATGCCCGAGATATCAAAAATCTTTAAACTGATATCAAAAGTATGTTGCCTGATGATTAAATTACATCAACGTTTTTTTAAATAAAACGAGAAATATCCAGAAATTTAGACTTTTTTCAACATTTACTATACATTTACTGCTAGAAGCTTTAGCTGCATTCAGTGAGCTTACAAATACTAGAGTGGCAGCGTCTTACAAACAATTCTCGGAAAAACGTTACCACATGCGAGTTCGAAAAAAGTAGTTTTGAAAACCATATGTGTCTCGTTTCTTCTACCGTGAAACTAACTACGATAAAATGAAACACGCGTCAGTGTCGTACACTGCTAATCTAGTTACGATAGTAACTTTTAACATCATCGGCTGCATTTGAAATAAAAGTTTAAAATTTAGAACATAAAAGTACTATTTAAGGAATTATCTTTATAGTTTTTTACTATACTATACGCTATCTGCGTACCTTTCATCGCGATTGGTTCAGCGGTTTAGGCGTGAAAAGGTAACAAACATACAAACTCACATTCGCATTTTATAATATTAGTTAGGATATAATATTGATGTAATTTTATTCATTAGGCAGCGTACTTTTGATATCTTTTATATTGTCACATTTAACGAGTACAAGTATATTTAAATGTACGTTTCTGAATAATTACAACTGCATAATCCGTGTTTCTGTGCGACAGCATTGCTGGTGCGAAAGTGTCGATCAATGCCCAGGGTATTCACTGTCAACCGGCCTGCGCTCTGGTGCATCATGACGGAGGGACAAATAGCTTTTGTGGCGATTTACCGACCACCTGTGACGACCAAAACCCATGAGACACGCAATGAACTGTAGTTATACTGATCCTAAAAAATAAGCCGGTGTAGTCACTGATTTATATGAAATAAATGTTATCTAATATTAAAATAGATTTGAACATTAGAAAAAATACCAGGTACCCGACCTTGAAAAAGGAAAATTAGTGGCTAACCGTAATAGTAATACCTATTGTTTACCTAATACTTATTGTTTATTAACTTTAGTGTTTTTTAGTGTGAGTGATTTTTCTGTCGTGTGGGTTGAAAAATCAGTATGCATAGTCGCAAACTGATATAAGCTTGTGGCGTGCGCTAATGGGCAACGCTGCGACTCTGTGGTGGCAGCGGTGCTGTGCTATAGCCGTGTTTGTGCGCGCAGGCATGGTGATGATGTTGAGGTGCGCTCGGATGCCGTCTCCACGTTTCCGCGCTGACCGGCCGTTCCTCTACCTGCTCGCTGACGCCGACCGAACCGCGCTCTTCGTTGGCGTCTACCGCGCCACTCCTTAAACTGCGCTTTCATTTTACACACAAACATTAACACCAGGATGGTTAGAACTGCTAGTGAACTGACTCATGTCTCCACTTCTAGTTATGGTTATGTTCAAAATATAAACCTTTGAATTTTTTGTTCGATAACATCACCTAATATCCTTCCTTGTCATATAAATTCACATAGATTTAAAATAATTTTAAATTAAACTCCATTCATAAAATAAAATGTTTACTAATATTAATAATTATTGTATTGTATCAAACAGTAATTTCCTTCGTTTTGATCTTAGGGTATTTATTTTGATAATTTCGTGATTTATTTTGAAGCAATAAATAGAAAAGAAAAGGATAACAATAATGATTATAGGCAGTTTAGGGACGTTAGATTTGGTAACAGAAAGGCGAACGTAACTTTGTGAATTTATTTTATCTATTACTAGCTTCCGCCCCGCGGTTTCACCCGGTTTCCCCAGGGATCTTATGTTTTCCCGGGATAAAAAGTAGCCTATGTTTTTCTCCATACCACAGGCTACCTGCGTACCAAATTTCATCGCAATCGGTTCAGCGGTTTAGGCGTGAAAAGGTAACAAACAAACAAACTCACTTTCGCATTTATAATATTAGTTAGGATTGGGATAATGGTCATACCTACGCTGAATATACAGGATAAATCAAAATTATGGGACAAGCGTGTCTACCATTCCTGTTAAGTTAAGTATTCACCGATTTCAGCAAGTATGATCAATTACTTTGGGGGACATTTTTCTGCTGAGCAATAGAGTTCGACTTAATTTTATTGTAAACTTATTATGTATCTCAGTATTACTGTTGCTTGACTGACAATATTATTTGCATTTATAAGAAGGTACTATCGAATATTATTTGTATTTTATAACACTTAATATTAATTTATTCATGGATCGTTATAAAAATACGGTAGACATTATTTTTGTAAAGTTTTTTGAATCACCAATTAATTTAACAACAATAAGTTAAGTCATGTTACCTTTATATGTATATTGTTTAATTAAATATTTTAAACGTAATCAACTGACTGTTTTTGATTCACTAGCTCACAGCTAGTCAGTAGGTAGCTGTTGTCCTAAGGTTACACCCGCGTTGGACGATTGGTGGTAAGTCAGTATAGCTTCGACTTTCATAAGTCCCTCCCGGACCAAGTACCTAACATAGGCTTTGAGTTACGCGAAACCTTTTTTAAGAATAAACAACCGTAAAACATGATCATTATCCTCTCATTTGTATTATTATGTACTTACTTACTTGGTGGAAATTTCCAGATGTCATTTTTTCAAAGCTTATGTTGATGCGTCATGCAGTAGGAATAACTATTTCTATTGGACCTAAAAAATCTTGAAAAACAAAAATCCTTATTCATGCATTATGATTATGTAAGATTTAATGTTAATATGGAATGTTTGTTTTTAAGCTATTGTATAGCTTTTATCGCGGGCTTCGGGGTTTGAGACCGAGTCAAGAAATTTTGATAAAAAAAAATCGTAACGAAAAAACCTCCCACACATATGTGTGTGTATGCTGTTTGTGAGAAGGTATATAGGTGTATAGGTATCTATTAATATAAAAAAAAACTGCCTAAATAAAAAATAAATAAATTATTATAATTGCATAAGATTATTATTATTATTTTATTTTTTTATTCAAAAAAATTTTAAGAGGATTTTGTCCTACAAGGACATGTCAGCCTCATCGTACCCTAAACTTGCATAAGATAAAAAATGCTATGCAATAGCTTTACCGCGGCAGTCCCCCAGTGCCACACGTATTTTTTTGTTTAGTTCGTTCCATAGTACCTTAAAACTACTTAGTACCCACAAACTCAACTTAGGTTTTGAAAAGGTGACATCTGGAACTATCCACTCAGTATTGGTAAGTTAATACATTATTTTATCATAGAACATGAATTTTATTAACGTTGGGCGTATGTTATCGATTCTGAATAATTGCGACTGCGTTGATCGTAGGTATTTATGTGCGACAGCATTTTTAGTCCGCGAAAGTCAAGCGGCGTTCAGGCTCAGTTTCGAAATCAGTTGCAGACTGCAGTGCATAGTTTCGAACTATAAAATCTTGTAGCGTGCGCTAATGGGCGGGCAAAGCTCCGGCAACGACCGGACCGTGCTCTTCAACGGCGCGGCGCGCGGCGTCTACTGCGCCACTCTTTAAAATTGCACAGTTTTTATTCACAAACATTATTAGCTGGCCCAGTGGCTCCTGTCTCCAGTTTTATGAATATAGCAATTATTTAGAAGGTAATACTACTTTCTAAAGTATACAGTCTTATGCAAAACCTACTTCTATCATGAGGATTTCAAAACAACATGAAAATCCTCCCGAAGTTTTTGTTTTCTTAATGTTTAACTATCTTTCTAGGCTGTGTGCTAACCACCTTTGGCCACATCATGGCTTAGGTACCATGGAAAGATTGTGGTCAAACATAAGCCTATACAAAGCAGAAAAAATCTTAAGATTTCGACTGTGTTGATTTTGAGACAATAAATTATTAAGCCAGAAACAGTTTTATGTGCAAAGGTTTATAAAGAGCGCTTGCTTGTTAATGTTGACCGTCCTATTGTAGTTTGTAGACGGTTGTGGTACAACAATCATCATTTGTATCAAAGTGAGGTACAAACTTTTTGATTTTATTACAGCAATGGGCTTTGCGTTCTGTTCGGCTATGCTAAATCCGCCTCCGGTGCCACGCTTCGTCGCGGATCATCCGTTCCTGGCCGCGATATTCGTCGACGGAGTTCTCTACTTCATGGCGACTTATTGTGGCAATCAAGAATAAAATTCGTTATTTTCCACAACCTCACCCCGCGTAGCGAGAAATGGTAGAAAACGAGTTTAGTGATAGTGCACAAAATATCACCCGAAACACCATTTTTAGATGAAGGCCAAAATTATGTAAAGCCATATTTATACATGTTTTAGTAGATATTTATTTAAAAATTTAAGTATATAATTTATAAATTATTACGGTATTTAATAAACCCCATGCTAATCGGTTGCAGAAGAATTTTTGTATTGTACTTAATTTTATTCAAATAGAGATAGACCATCATCGCAGGTACTTATAAATGAATAGTCTGATTGAAGAACTAGCTGAGAGGAACCGGTACTAAATTCAGCAATTACCGTTTTAAAAATATGCTTAGATTAATTACATAACACTTGCATCCTAGTCCTACCGATAACAATTGCGTACCCGGCGGCAAAACGACAAAGTAGATCTACATAGTATGTAGTCTATAATTTTTTTATAAACAAATTAAAGTAGACCAACCCTATAGATATAAGTTTAAGGTTGCATTTAAGAATTATATTTATTATACTTACTTTATTATGTTTTGAATATAATATTTTACTTAAAATTATTTATTGTGTTTTTCCCTTATTAGTCATATTTCTAAAATGCAAGTTACTTACCTAATGGACTATTAGGAATCTATTTAAACTTAAATAATACCAAAGACGATCGTCTTTGATAATACCTACCTATTACGTGCAAATATTATTTTATATTTTTATGGTCTGTTTGGCTTGTGTTTGAAGACCTCCTTCACACTTCTCACCATCTCACCATGGTAAGAAATGGTGTGTCAGAAGGCGGTAAGCCCACATAGCCTCGTAGGCAACTGTTACAATTTCATTGCAAGTGGGACTCGATCCTACGACTTTCGTCACGGCTTTTGAAGTCATCCTGGACGTAAGAACATTAGCTCTATGTATATAACACAGCCAGAGATGAGCACAGTGCGTTATTGTGACGCCCAAATTACATCCTCTTTTTTCATTAGTAGGGGAGAGGGGGGCACATTTGAACACTTTGAGTGTATATATATTTCTCATATGGAAATATTTATCATGATTTATTCTATTTAAATAATAAATATGGAATCCCCATATTCTACTAAATAAAAATTATATTTAGTTATTTAGACTTATGAAAATAACACAATTCCAATTTTTAAAAAACCTTATTTTTTTCCTAATCAATGCAAGGATATCTTTCATGTGACAATTTTGATATGTTTAAGAGAAATATTTTTAAATCGCCGTTTTGTTGCCGAATATTGGAAAAAAAAAGCTTCGAATATCGAAGATTTTATAAATTAGATGATAGAACTACATGAGTAAAATAACACACTACATGTCATTTTTAAATTATTAATTTGTTTTTTTTTCCTCCGATGTTCAGGACAGGGATAAGCAGTTGAATTGTATGACCAATAAAAGCCTAAGTAGTAGTAGTAAGTACTACGCTACGTGATTTTGAACAACAATACAATGGTATTCAGAAGATGATCTCCTACCCTCAAGTAGCCGAGCGTAGGTATATACGGACGTGTTTAATGAGCGTGATTATTTAATTCCATTAATGAGTACAAAATGATAAGATGTAAATTAGTAAAGCCGAAATGTATGATAATGTATTTGTTATGAAGTGTAAGCAATAAACATGTAAAATTTGAAACATACATACAGGAGTAGTAGATGCACACAAGAGCAAATGGATCTGTTTGGAAAGCGTACATGTATAATATCCCGAAAGGTAATAATTCCTCCAGTCCGGGCAAAGACAATAATGAATAAACATTTCACTTGGAGCAACTACATGACTTGCTCCCATCTACCCCGCTGCCCCTGTCCCGTCAACGGAGCAGATAGAAAAATAGTTTCATCGTCCCCGGTAGCCCCAGAACGGCGGCGATGACAGCCGTGGTAGTGTCGCCCGGGACACTTTTGAAAATTCTTGAACCCAGGACATACGCTCGTATTCCGGTACAATCCCGGTGGGTCCCGGCCATCTGACAAACCTGAAGGTATGTATCTACCTACCCCAAATAAAGTTATGTTGACTTATATGTATAAATAAATATTTAATATGCCTTTGGAGTCTACTTCTCAGACATGCAGGTAAATGCGTTCAAAACCATGGTTTTTTTTGACAACTTAGCAAAATTAAATATTTTGAGGTAAAATAGATAAAATCCCCATGTAGGTATTTATAGACGACCACGTTGTAATATGTATGTAGACAGAACAACCTATTATATGTAGATAATGTGATAATATTTCACGTTAAACTTAAATCTTTGAGCTCTTGTAAAAAATTGTGAGTTTATCCAATTGCGCTTATCGTTTATTATATGCGGTAGATTAATTACTCTCATTAATTCGCCGTTGAATACATGGCCAGTTAGAGAGAGCGGAACGTATTTAACTGCAGATTACTTACAGGTAAATCACGGATTGTGGAAATCACATGCAGTTAGATAAGAACTGTCGCCGGACTCGGTCCACCTCGGTATACTACTCGGTCAATAATCGCAGTGATCGTATCATGAATTTATCACGCCTGGTTTTCAGTTTTATTCTCCACTTCGTAGCGATATAAAGTGTACGGTGCGACAGCATGTTTCAATATTATTTCATGTAATTTCATGTTATAGGTACCTACATACCTACCTACATGCCTAATTCTATTGTAATTTAATCAAAGGACCTACCTACCTCGATATTAAATGACGTTTCATGCTGCTATTTGAAGTGGCAATTGTCCAAATACTAATGAATTGTGTTTGCATATCGATTTCATAATTATTTCGGTTGCATTTCTCAATACAAAAAACATGTTGACTTGACATACAACACCTATATGCATTTAAGGAAAAAACCATGAATCTCATTAATTTTAGCCTACTTACTTTTATTTTTCTTTCGATTATGAAAAGATGTGCCAATTCTCATAAAATTCACACTATTAGACAAAATCAGAGGTATGTATCTCCCTATAATTTTGTGACACTGCGTACAGAGCGGACACCGCTACTTACAAGAATGTGCTATTTAAATAATAAGTGGGTGGACTGTACAGTGCCTGATATTCTATTGAGCACTCCAGTCACAGAAAGTTATGAAAGGCTCATCAAACAACTATACTCAGCGCCAAACATTTACCCTGGAATAATGCCACGCCTTCCAGACAAGCCATTAATGTATCGACGGCTATTGAATCCAGAAAAATCTTTTAACACGTTGAATCTACTGCCAAACGATGGGAAGTGGTCTGAAAATAAGAAATCTCCGGAATTAACAAAGATCAATACGCATCATCAACTTAACTTAAAATTGGGTAATGTAGTGCAGCCGCCCAGCAAGACCGGCCCAGCGGTCGTGCAAATTTCAACTAAACCTACAACAATTAAAAGTTCACATTCTTCAAACTACGCGGAAGATAATTTTACAATGGCGGCGGTAATTCCTACGTCGGCACCCCAAGTTACCACATTCTTGGATATGAAACCAGAAAATCCGAAGGATAAGGATAAATTAATTTATAACCAATTTGCACAAGCTCTTGATAATCTTCAACGTAGATTTTTCTCGGTGAGTAGACTACATCGGTACTACATAGGTAGGTACCTACTTTACTTACGATTAAACTATTATATTGGCTACTTAGCAGCCCACAAGATAGGTATTCCGTATATGTATATAACAGGTAGGCTGTTTTACTTATCAGGAGGGCAATAACTTTTATCTAGTTCTCAATTTGGATTTCGTATGAACAAATCAACAAGTGATGCCGTTCATGAACTTACTAACACTGTATTCACTGATATGGATGCTAAGAAAAAGGTCATTGTTATATTTATGGATCTCACAAAAGGATAATTATCTGATATAAATAAATAAATAAAAGCTTTTGACACGGTCTCTGTCCCACTTCTACTTGACAAGTTACAACGGATAGGAATACGGGGTACACAACTGCGGCTCTTTGCAAGCTACCTCTCGGAGAGGATGCAGTGTGTTCAGCTTAACGGGGTGTGTGGGGATGTCCTTCCTGTCACTTATGGTGTGCCTCAGGGCAGTATTCTGGGCCCAACGCTGTTTCTGGCTTACATAAACGACCTCTGTCAACTAAAGCTAACTAATGGGAGACTTATCACCTTTGCTGACGATACGGCACTTCTCTTTCGGGGTGATACTTGGGAGGAGGTCTATCGACACGCACAAAACGGTTTTAATCTAGTCACGAAATGGCTCAACATCAACCTCCTTACACTTAATGTTGACAAAACCAAATATATAGCCTTTGCTCTAAACAACAGGAACCATCCATATCAATCAACTCTTCACATCCTAGCTCATTCCTGTTCAGATTTCATCCCAGGCTGCTCTTTTTTCAGACAGCTGCAGCATGTCGATAAAATGAAATACCTCGGAGTTGTTATAGATAAAAATCTTAATTTTCAAGCCCATATCGATTTACTCACCTCTAGAACACGTAAACTTATTTATATTTTTAGAAATCTCCGCCATGTATCTGATGAAAAAGTCCTAAAATTAACATACCTTGCATTATGCCAATCTATACTGACCTACTGCATTACGTCTTGGGGAGGTGCCTGCAAATCAACACTTATAAACTTGGAACGTGCACAGAGAGCAGTCCTCAAAGTCTGTTATTTCCTTCCATTCTTACATCCTACCGTAGACCTGTATCAGAGAGCTAATGTACTCTCAGCTCGAAAACTTTTTGTTTTACAAACTGTCATTAAAACTCATTCATTAACAAAATATGATCCCTTAAATTGATTAATGAATCAAAGCGTTTAAGACCAAAGTATGTACAACCATATCAAACAGAACGAGTCTCTCACATAGATTCCCTTGTTTTCTTGGTCGATATACATATAATAAAATTAACTTTATTCTTTCTATATATTCGCTTCCCAAATATAAACTAAAACAAGTGGTGACTAAATGGCTTCAAAGTTTATCTTACACTGAAATAGAAGACTTCCTTACTCCTCTTTCCTAAATATCACGCCGGATAGTTAAACTTACAAGCTTACACTTACTCACAAATACACTTACACACACCGCTTCAGTTGTATTGTAATTACAACTACCTATATTTTGTTTGGTTCTCTACAATCACAATCAACTACAATCACACGATCACTAGCTTCTAGATTGTACTTACTAATAAATAAAACTTATATGTTCAAGTGTACAATAAGTAATGTAATGCTTACAGTAGATAGTACTTACTTAGTATACAGTATTATTTAAAGGGGAGAGAGCCTGGTAATCTGTAATACAGGTCTTCCTAGTACAGACACCAGTCTCTCACAAAGGAATGTTACCTCAAAACTGTAATATTGTAATTGTCTATTTGTTGGATATCTACCTTTGTGACAGAGAAATAAAGACATATATTATTATTAATAAAAATAACCCCCTATATTTGGTATTATATATTCAACAGTGACAATTTAATGATACTTTTTTCGTGTAGGTAGGGGGACGTGCAATAGAGTAGATCACTTTTTTACGAACAAAAACACAGCAACTTAAAGCGATGAAAGCTCAGTGGCAGTGACGCCGAATAGCGTGACGAAGGTCGTGGGTTCGAATTCTAGAATGAACCAAAGCACAGTGTTGGGCTACTTTGTAGTACATACTCACCTGACTGGCTTCCTCCCTTAAGTTGAAAATCTATCACACATCACCAGTGACGGTTTAAGCCAGCGCGGGGCCTGTAGCAAATATAATCAAGGGCCCTTTGCTCATGCTCTCTAATCTTATGGTTCGGGTGCAGAACCAGCTTTTAGATAGTAAGATTTGGTAGCGTAGAGATATTATCACGAAATTTTAGTCTTGAAAAATATGAAAGAATTTATTATGATTGTAGCGTGATTTGTCTTAATTTTTGTAATTTCAATTCTCAATCATTTCAATTTATTTCGCCACCAAATATATCTTGCTTTTAATTCAACACCTGTATAATACCAGCGCAATATTTTGGCGCGCACCGAAATTTACCGCGATTTTAGTGTTATAAATCCCATTACTTACGAATGGTATGTAATTATTTTTTATTCACGGACGCGGGGCCTCCAGAGGCGCGGAGTCTGTAGCATGCTACTCCTACTATATGGCTAATCCGGTGCTGCTCATCACGTACCAGTGTGTTCCAACCGTTGTCCTTGAGAGCCAGTTGCCGTCTAGTCTTTGTGTAGGTCGGTATCACATTGGCAATATCTCTGGTATTGCTTATGTCCATAAGCAACGGTAGCCTCTTACCATTAGATGGACAGCCTTGTGACATTAAAAAATACCTTTATTTTCAAGAAACGCAATTTACCTACATTTAAACACAAACAATCAGCATAGGTACATGAACGCGTATCAAATAAAATTATAAATACCTAATTAGTTTCATGTAATACACCAGAAAGAAATACTTTACAATATCATCGAAAATTAATTATATTAGCCTTCTCGGTTCGAACATTAAAATTTGATTAGAGGGGTTTCGATGCGCATCTCATATTACATTGGTACTTTATGGGTGCGCCGCCGCGCGCCGCCGCTTTGTAATAAAAACGTACAGTCCACACACTGTAGGTACGTCTCGCCCTAGCCTGCAGGCTTTCAATATATGACAGTCCCCCTTATTCAGACCCATTCGGTTGCGATTCCGGTGTACAACTTGTCCATCATATCATGGGTAGTGTAAGTTTCTTGTGTAGTTGATAGTTCAAAGCGAACGCGCTTATATATAAACTAGCTTTTCTCCCTGTAGTTTCACCATCCGCTATTTTCACCTTACTGGTTGAATTTCGGAAAACCTTTCTTAATAGTACACGGCTACCTTATAAGAAGATCTAGTTCTTCTTATAAGGTAGCAAGTCTCAATCTGTTGTTTCCCCATACAATCTTTTGCACCCCTTTTCAACTCCTTAGATGTTTCTCCCCATAGTGGTCAAATATAATTATTCATCATCATCATCTCAGCCGCAAGACATCCACTGCTGGACATAAGCCTCCCTAATAGTAGATTATTAACCAAGGGGATAAAGCAGTGTCTTCTGTCGCGGGTGACGATTTAAATCGCGAGCGTAACGAAGGACTCGAGGTTTACTCCCGAGCGTAGCGAGGGTGTTAAAAACTTAAATCACGAGCGAAGCGAGGGATTTAAGTTCACCCAAGACTAAGACAGCTTTATCACCTAGGAAAATACTCTACTTTTCGTACCATTTGCGAAAAAATTAACACAATAATAATATGAGATAAGCATTTATTAAATATAATGACAATTAAAAGTAAAAGTTAACATTCGAAACATTGGTCCAATTATTGATAGAGAGAGTTACATTTTTGTTTGGTACATTTATTGTTGATGAGTTGATTTGAGTATTTCTCTGTTCTTGCGTCTGAGGAACTTGCGTTTCATTGTAGATAGTATACGTCGGAGATAGTGGTGGTGGTGCATCGTGAGTTACGGACGAAGATAAGATGCCGGAAGTTGATGGTTGTGGCTCTGATGGATTAAGTTTTATATTTTTGTTAATTTGACTGCTTAATATGGTTTTATTCGCCATTGAGTTTTCAGAATATTTTTTTGTCGGAAAAGCAAAGGCATCAAGCTCATACGACCTCGTCGGTTTTCGTAATTTTATTTAATAATCATAACTGCATAATAAATGCTTATTCCTCAAGTGGTACGAAAATGTTATTAATAGGTACCAATTTACAATTCAATTTTACCACAAAAATATTATTTCCCATACAAACTTTAACACCCATCCTGGTATCATCCTGAACAACTTTTACTATGGGACCAACTCTAAAATCGCAACATAAACTGAATATCTCTTCTAGAACCATTAGACAAAACGTGACAGAAAAAATCCCTCGACACAAAATAATAATAAACGTGAAACCCTATAAAAAGAAAAAAAATAGCTTGAAATTATGACCCTACGTAAGTACGTATGATTTTTTTTGATTAAATGTTGTCATTGTAGTAGTTGTTATAGTATTCTACTAGTCAAGCCCTTTCATTTGATACTTACCCATATTGAGGGAGTTGTGAAAAAATATGTAATCCAACATTTTGTAGCGGCGGCTATCTTGGATTTGAAATTTATCTCAGTGTATTCTGTATTCTACGAGTCTAGCCCTTTCATTTGATACCCATATTGAGAGAGTTGTGAAAAAATATGTAATGCGCCATTTTGTGGCAGCGGCCATCTTGGACCGATTTTCATCAAACATAGCTAAAAACAAAATCTAAATCGGTTTATCCGTTCGGGAGCTACGATGCCCCAGACTGACACACACACACACAGACACGTCAAACTTATAACGTTTTTGCGTCGGGGGTTAAAAATAGAATCAAACTACCATAAAGTATCTAATCTTCTGTATAATGTAAAATGGTGAACTGACTGACTGTTGATATATTAACGCACAGCCTAACCCACTGGAGCTAGAGACTTGAAATTTTGCAAACAGATACCTTATACAGTGTAGGCATCCACCAAGGAACGATTTTTGGAAATTCAACACCTAAGGGGGTAAAATAGGGGTACGTGGGTGAAACCGCGGGGGTACAAGTACATAGGTACCTAGGTAGGTACTTAACATGCACATAGAAATGTGTGCCACATATTGCTATTCCTTCATCCTTCGCACACGAAGCTTAGAATTTTATAAGGTAAAGTACAGGATATTAGGAAGGTAAATTATTTGTATGTGGCAAGTAGCTGTGATAATATAGAAATATATATTTTTAGCATTGAATTGATTCAAATCATTGGTTCAAATATAACTGCTTACTTATGGAACGCTGAATTTTGAATGTATTTCAGACAACATTTAACATGCTATCATCGATCAGCCCGGCTGAGCGACAGGAGAATGGTATGAGCTTTGTACAATCTGGCCTGTTCCTGCAATTGGTACTGTTGGCTATATCCACCGAAGTCAATTCAGACACAAAAACTGAAATAGATGAATGTATCGATCTTCATATCGCCGACTTGGTAATACATGAAATTTTGAATTGTGTGGGTACCTACCTAGGTCCTAATTATTTTTTTTCCATAATGAAATAAATTATTTTTCTCAAATAGGATAAAATAGATATAATCAAGCAAATCGTATCCACGTTGCCGAATTCGAGCGATGATTTAAGGTTTCGTTGGTTATCTCGATTAGCGCTGTGGCCAAATAACGATGTATCCCAGAGTTTCCGCGCTGGAGCAGCCTCAGCACTACACCTACACATAAACGAATTTAATGGAACTGAAACTCCTGGAGCTGTAGCAAGAACTCTTAATGAAATGGTAATTAAACACACAAGTACACAATATAGGTATTATTAGATACTATTATTAAGTAGTATGAACTTAGTAGGGATTTAGTTTTCCATGTACTGGACCAGTTTCTAGGGCCCCTTGATTCCCAGGAGCCCCGTATCGGTAAGGGGTAAGTATCTTTATACGTATGAGGAATGTCCCAGAATATTTATTTTATTATGGCTTTCAAAAAAATTCAGTATGGTCAGGGGTCCCTATTAGGTACGTTAAAGACGGTCCTGTGAAAAGGCTTGTGATAACTTAGTACCTACCTAGGTGATGACATGGCCGAAGCACACAAAGCCTAGATGGGAAATCTTAAAATGAAAATACCTACTTGTAAACAGTTCTAGGTTAATTTGTTCATACAGGTGGAAACAGATTCAGGTGGCGCAATCCACGATACTTTTGAAGAAGATGAACTGTCAGATGGTGTTCAGGCAGTTGTTCTAACAACCGTATACCTGCGCGGGCGATGGCGGGCCGCGCCCACCGTGCTTAACGGCACACGCCCTTTCCGCGACGCCGGGCCCGCGCCCCAGCGCAACACGCGCATGATCAGGATCAACGACATCATGCGCTATGCCGATTTGCCAGAATGGGATGCTGAGGTTAGAAAACCATTATTTACCTAGGTGTAACTGAATTTATTAACTGACAAACTTTCATACATTCATATATTAATGTCATAGACTTACGTTCTAAGAAGACATTTAACCGTCATAGGGAATATAGACAAAAATTAACACCAAATACACCAGAAAGGCCACTATGAAAAGTACACTATTAAGTATGTTTGCGAATTGAATCCAGTCGAGGTGAGCGCGTGATTTGTCCTCGTTGATATTCCCTTCTTCAGTAAGCTCTTTCACTTCTGCATCGTTCGGATCGAACTCAGTGAAAACAACATATTTCCCGGGCCCACTGTTTATCAGTCGTGATAGCGACACTATGAGACGCGGCGCCTGCCCAACTCGTCTTCTCAAATACATCAGAACTAATGTTTCCAAAATTCCAGCTAACGTCACTATCATTGAATCTCGAAGGAACAACAATAAAATGGGAGTATCGGCACTATGTTTGGGTATATCATATCCTACTTCTGTAAGGAATATGAAATGTCCATAAAGACCGAAACAAAGCAGAATTAACCTCGTATTGTCTTTTATGTCGAGCAGCATGGCTGTCAACGTAATCAGAACTATAACAACTGCTGGTACTACGATGACTGCCGCAGGTCCAGCTGCCACTCTCTTAAGCAAAAATGTATATTTCAGCATCGGATATGTGCTGTTAGGACAGCAATTGTATTTTCCGGGCAGACGCTCGTGATAAACATGCTCAAGCTTCCAGCCTGGGCCGTCTTGGAAGTCGTCAGTCACCACCTCTGGTTTCTTATAGAAAGTAAAGTTGACCTGTTCCCCAGTGTGCATCCACGATCCGAAATACAGAGTGCAATTTTGTTCGTCAAAGGGCCATCGACGTAACGAAGTGCGACAAATTCCTGAGTGAGTAACGTGAGGTACGCACGTAACCGTGCCGTCGTTCGCCAACAAACAGGTCGTGTAAATTTCATCTGATTGATAATAAGATGCGTCTGCATTGAACAAAGCCATGCGCGGTGCCCAGAGTTTTGAGCTTTCAATTTGAATCTCCTTGATGTTGCCATAATCGGATGGAGTCCAATTCAAAAATTCGTCTTTCCATGATAGAGCCACCCAACTGTGTAGAGTGAACGTTTCTTCTAAGGAGTCAAAGCTCATATATTTAATTGCGAACCGAACTTTAACAGTAACGGCACTCTTATGATCTTTAACCGGTCTAAAGTCTTTTTCGTACGCACAAAACAAATCCTCCTCCAAGTGGCCTTCGTCATGATTTACATATTGTCGTTCTGGGGGACATTCCTTGGCACTCACGAGCAATGCGCTCAACGCACAAATAACTAGCGTTGCGTGCAGGACCATGGTCGGAAATGTAATAACTGTTTCAACCCACCAAATAGGTCTGCACTTGTTTCAGAAATACGAGATGACAAGCCGCCCACCAACGATATCGCCTGATTACACTATTAGCAGATGCCATATTTTGTTTGATTATTTATTCTATTATCATTTGTTTTATTTCATTCGACACATTTTTTTTATTCTTTCCCGCTGAACCTGGAACCAAAAGCCGAAGTGCAATGTGCCCCTTCTGATAATAGTTTTATCAATTTGATTAGAAATTTTTATTTTTGTATGGCCACACGTACCTACACACATTCATTGTTTTTTGATCTCATTATACTTATTAATATGTTAAGTAGAATCATATCGTAACATCAGCAGTTCGTCTGTTCTAGGCATCTGTACAAACCGGATGTAACCTAAATCTTTTATTTCAGGCCATTGAAATATTTTATGCTACACCTGGGCTTAGCCTCCTGCTGTTGGTGCCTCGAGGACGTTCGTTGAGGAGGCTGGTTAGTAACGTCGCCGAGACCCCCCTTCAGAACATCACGGAGAGGATGCACTCGCTTCGAGTTGCCACCTCCATGCCACTCTACACATTGCGCATGACTCTATTGTTACCTAATAAATTACAAGCTGTAAGTTAAAGATACGGCTTATCTAAATTTAAGATCAAAAATGATTGATTAATCGCATATTTCAAATTTTGCAGATGGGTATTCATCAATTAATAAATGTGAGCGCCACAGCGAAGAGTGAATCACTGAGACTGTCACATGCTGTGCAGCGTCTTATGTTCTGGGCGGAGGCTGGACGCAACGCCTTTAAAGATGACGGTAACGCATTTCAATAGAAAATTTTACTTGCAGTAAAGATTACTATGGTCGATGTGGATTCAAAAAATGTTACTTAGATGTTCAGAGTCAATAAGCGAGTCTTATCCTTCTTTCGTTTTTTTTATTATTATCAAACATTTATGGTTTTATCTATGCAACGGTTATTTAGTTATTAAGTAGGTATACTTACTGATTCTGTATTTTTGTCGCCCGCAATGTAGCAGATGCCTAATAAGTACTATTGCCGTGCTAAAGTCACTCGCACACACACATAAAATGTGTGCGGACGCCGGACAGGCCGGTGCTCCGGTGTCCGGTGTCCGGTAGTAGTAGGTAGTACCGGAAACTTCGATATTCATAAATGGGACAAGGCCGGCCATCACTAGCCAACTTACTGATATAAAAATTGAAAAATAAGACGAATTATTTTATCAAGAAATCGGGCCATAATAAAATAATTAGTTTATTTATTATTTAGTGTTTTTAAACAAAACAAAGAAACAAGAACGCAAAGAATATACCTACCAGCAACTAATCGCGTCGTCCATCACTAGCTATCTCCACATTGCATTAGAAAGAGATGCACATAAATATGCAACGACAGATCTAGCTGGGCTGTAAATTGTAATGCAGTATTTTCAACTAGCTGTCCCCCGCTTTCCCAAGAAAAAAGTAGCCTATGTTTCTTCATACCATAGGTATCTGCGTACCAAATTTCATCGCGATCGGTTCACCTTTTTAGGCGTGAGAAGGAAACAGTCAGAGTTACTTTCGCATTTATAATATTAAAGTAGAATAAAATATGGAAGTATGGATACCGGAGTGATCGTCCGGGCCGTCCGACAACACAAAAAATGCGACAAAAACAGAGATTAATTTTTCTTTAAATGTTTTACTACAAAAATAATGAGGAACTACGAAATATGTTTAGCTATACTGTCGGGCAATACCTATGAAACATTTTTTTTTTTTTTTTTTTACTTTGTATAGGCTTGTGTTTGACTACAATCTCACTATTGTAAGTGATGATGTGGCCGAAGGTGGTAAGCACACAAAGCCTTGAAGGAACTGGCTTTTAAGTGCAGCTGTCGGAACACACCAATAGGTGTATGGCGACAGATTTTCAACTTGAGGGTGGTAGCCAGCCAGGCGGGTACTACAAAGTACCCTACCACCGTACTATGGTTTCCTCACGATGTTTTCCTTCACCGAAAGCTCAAGCTCATTGTAGGATTCGAACCCACGACCTTCGCCGCGGCGTCTGACGTCACTACCACTGAGCTATCATCGTCTTAAATACATTTTTTTACATATTTTTGCATACTGTTTTTTTGTTTGGCTGTCTTTACTGGTAATGTTGCTGGCTACATTATTGCATCCACATAATGCTGTGCAAATGACTCGAGGCAGCAGCAGCAGCAGCAGCTAGCGACGTGTCGCCGCGAGTGGTTTCTATGTATTTCTATGAAAATTTCATTCATTAATTATTGTTTTTTATATTTTCAGGTATCGAGTGGGACGAATCCCCAGAGCTGGAGCTGGTCGTAGACCGACCGTACATATTTTTTGTTCGATGGAATAACATTACACTTATGAATGGAAACTTCGTTCTTTGAAATACCTACTATAGAACTAATCATTTTTATTATATAGAAGATACTTAGCGAATATGAGTAACATTAGTTGATATTTATTTTATTTAAGGTAAGTATATATATTTCTATAAAAATACATGTTAATTTGCAGTATTTTGTAATCTATTATTTATTGGAATCGAAACAGCGCCTCTGACGGAATACTCGCGCAATTAATTTCTACCTTACAAAATACGAGTATTGTAAATTTGTTTTGCTATTGACAAAATTGAACATTTTATCGAAATTATACATTTACATACTTATAAAAAAAATACATTGCATTTGTTCAACATAGATACAACTGTATTCGCACTAGTAGTACCTACGCAGTATTGTAGCTTTTGTATTTATTTTGCATTTTCCATCTTGAAACTGTAGATAGTAATGTCATCAAATAATAAGCTGCGGTGGTGTGGGTGGACCAATCAGGTCATCGTTCCCCGCCAAAGCGTCAATCCGCGATTTTACCTATACGCTCCGAAACACGAAACTATATAAGAGAGACCGACTTAGTTATGCGCAGTGTGCCTTTACTAACGAATTACTTTCATAATAAAGCTAATTTCTTATTGAATAATCTTATTTTATTTTATGTAAAACACAGTTTTTTATATCTATAGGCTACCAAGCACGCAGGCGGTCCACCTGATAGTTTCGCATCATCCACCTATGCCTACCTAGCCAGAACTCCAAGTGTTTTTGTCGGATAACAAGTCGGAGAGAAAATTGAGTGGATCACAATGGACATGTCCTTGTCGTTCCGCGAGTGGCGCGATGCCGGCGCGGTGCAGGGCCGCGTAAAGGTCGGCTGCGGAGGGCCAGTGCGGCGCGCGCACGAACGCGACACGCGCCGCACCGCCGCACTCTCGTATCAGCACCAACTCGCTGCCTCGCCGCCCGAATACAGCCCACTGGTCCGCCGTCTCTTCTCTCAATATCCTTTTACCTAAGATATTAATGATATAGATTAAAGACTAAAACTAGTATCGCTACATATTACATACTTAGATGTGTTCATGGAATAAAACGTATCCTAATCCTAAGTCTATCTCCGGGTTCCAGGCCACCCATCTGTCAATATTCAGTATTCTCAAACTTAGGGGTTCAATTTTGAAAAACCTATAGTCGATGATTACGTTTACCTATAATGATAGATCTAATAGATAAGTAGGTACATAAATGCAATGCCTCCCCAACCCAACGCGTGAGTCATCTTATAATGATAACCACGGGTGATAACCATGACGACAGCTGAGGACAAATTACTTACCTTTGGAATCTTCAAAAATTATAATATTCTTAAGTATTCCGGAATCCTTTCCATCGCCCTGTAAGAAATGCGTTCCAGACGTGAACGGTGACTCCAGCTGCAGCAGGCATTTGTTCCAATCCACGTGACGATTGAAATTGCCGTATTTTGAGAACTGTTCACGCTCCTATGTATACGATACGACAAGTTAAGTAGGTTACATATTTGGATTATTTCAAAAGAAATCTGTCAATAGTTAGATACACTATCTTGCATACAGGACAGTTATTGTGCCTTTATTCTTTTTTTTACATCCGTGGTACATATATTTTAGTATAGATTGCCTTGGTCCATCTTTCGTCTTCCTATCTAACCATGCGTCCCGCTGGCGCCCACTTCCAATTAAATCTCATTCATGGTCTACATACCTAATCACGACATACTTATGCTTATGCCTTCGTGTACGTTCGCTGTAAGATTTTTATTCCTATATTACTACCAATAACAGAATCACCATATGAAAAATATAATAACTATCTATCTGTATAATATAAAACAAAGTCGGGTTAGTTACACCTTATAACTCAAGAACGGCTGGACCGATTTTTATGATCTTTGATTTGTTGGATTTGTCTCTGCCCCGAATAGCAGAATATCTATTAAAACATCGGAAAAAATACCAGGAAACAGCTAGTTTTTAATAAATACCAACAAGTTGATGCAGCTAAGTATTTCTTCCTAAGTTACTATTGTGAAAGGCATGCTTTCGCCCACATCCAGCGAAGGATAGCCACTCCCACTGGCTTTAAGTAGAGAAGGAAGGTAAACTAATCGTGCTTATATATATTATGTACCTAGTTAGATATGTTATTCATCATCAGTGTAAGCTGAATATAAATGATTAGATAAGGTAGATATAATTACCAAGTCTGTGATTGCTCTAATTTGTAAAATCACACACTCTACTGCTATTGGTTGCGAGTAGATTTTCATCCAAGTACCAACTAGATCGTGTACATTCAGACTTGGTACTCTTTTAGATATATTACATGTTGTTATATTTGATTTATATTTTGAATCTAGCATTACACAGACGCACACAATAAAACAAGACAAGAAACAAAATAGGCTTGACGTGGTAAGCACCATGTTACTCAAGCGTAGATAGAAAATAATTAAATTGAATCTAGGTATCGCGAATCTAGGTAATTAACTGTACCTATCTACAAACTACTTGTCTTAAGAACAGTTTAATTGGGAATAAAACAGTATCATATGATTGTAATGTTTAATTGTCATTATTTATAATTGTATATCAGTAACTATAACAATACAACTGCCGTTTCAAAATATTATCATTAAGTATGTCGCTGGTATGATCGCCAATTTAATTTTCCCATGGGTTATTGCGATGTGACGCGTTGTCCAACTGATTTTAAAAACGAATGATCTGTTCATCGAGTGTAAATAATTGACGATTGGAAACGCTGCTGTCGTTTGCCTTTACGATACTTTTTTAGTAATTGCAACAGCGTCTCTCGTGAAATAAGTACTGGAACTGAATTTCTACCATGCATAGTTCTACCATTTTTGTAAAGGCAACTAGTAAGAGTTTTCTTTCGTCAACTATTTACACTTAGGGTACAGTAATACCACGTAATATAGTGCACATATTATCTACGTGAATCACGTTTTTACCAGCGACATTTATCTACGTGTTGCACTTCCTGACAGCGTCACCATAACGAGTTTGAATCCTGTTTGCACAAAACAAATGTCACTAATTAGTGTGTGTGCCCTGGCATTGAAACGGTCAAGCCGATAGATTTTTAAAACTGATGATCAACTAAAAATGGTGACATTAAGCAGCGGTAAGTTTATCCAATCAGAATTCAAATCGGTACTAGTGGCCTTAACAGGAAGTACCTACCTACCACACATTAATACTTAGGTGGACAAAAATTTATTTTTAATAAAGTTTATATTTTTTAACAGCAACTCTGACAAAAGAAGGTACCTACCTACGTACTTATATGTTAAACATTGGTACCTACCTCAATAATTTTAACACACGGTTTTACGAGGAAGGAATGTAACGAAAGCAATTTCAATTATCAACATATTGGCTAAGATTTTTGACTTATCACCTAGTTTTCGCATTTCTTTATAGTCCCAGTAGATAATGTCAGATTTATAGTTTTTTCGCAAATAATAAAAGGTCTATAAATAGGCATCACTATAGTTGTCCTTCGTTCGTACTTAAGAGTTATTAGGGCACTTTCAGTTTAACGCGAGTCAAAGTGCATGATCGATCGCTAAAATGGTAGGTATAGTGCACTACAATGGCCACTGTGTGCATGGGGTCGTGAGCACTGGACTATATGTACCTATACAGTGTATACTTATAGCCAGCGTTTACTGATTGGGCGAGATAGAGCACGGGATAGGTGTTTTTAAAAAATCGTCTTAAATACAGGCGCGAATGCAGGGGAAGGAGAGGCAATGGGTGCAATTATTCTTAATTGCCCCCTCTGGCGCACTACCTTTCTATTAACCAAATTTCAAATTCAACTGAATTTCTAGACAGCAACTGCACTTAATATATTTTATATAACAAATTTTCTGAATTATAAACAATTAAGTGAAAATTAGTTTTTTTAGATATTTTTTGTTCCTATTAAATAATAGATTGTTTATAAAGATTTTGATTCTGATTATTTCTATATGAAAATATTCTTAATATCTGCTTTTATTTCTTTTACAATAAAGTGTTTACAGAGTTGGTTGAATTTGTCTGTGTTGATTTGTATATGTATTGAAGACATTTTTTTATTAAAACAAAATATCAGAAGTAATGTAATTTTCTATATTTTCCGAGAAGTCCCGAGAAATCGAAGAATTCTCGACTATCGAGATATGGAAAACCTTGAGAAATCATAAACCCTACCTACATTAATGGTTTGAAGCAGGTAGGTACTTGAAATAATCGAATATTGTGATGCCGCCTGACGTTATCCACCAAGTAGGTCCGGTCCAATTTATTTTCGTACGAGTTTTCAGGTCCTTATGTCTGAAGTTCCTAAAGATCTCCAACACGGCCCAGCCCGCGGGCGATTTCAGCCTGAAGAGAAGAACATGGGGTAGTAGAGAGCAATATATACTTACATATAGTGGTCACATCCATCCAGGTACTTCTGGTAGGTACAGACAGGAAAGGCGCGCAGCGGATGAGCCACGTTGTCGCTCGAGCGATGTGTACGGTCGGGACGTACCTATACTTGCCTACTTCCAAGACTTTCAAGCATCGGGAACCTATAAAATTCAATTTACATCATAAAATCCCCTAACCCAATACTTACCGAATACTTAATACCAACTCAGTATCTATACCGTATAGACTATACGTATAGGTATCTACTACCATAACCATAACAAATAATATTATCGTATAGTAGCGAAACTATGACGTAAAGTTGATATTCAAAAACAAAAGCTAGCGCCATCCAGGACGGCAAACTAGTGCTTTAGACCATTGCTATGCTGTCGCATGTCGTGAGCGCACGCTGCAGCGGGGCTAGGGGGCTCAAGTCTCAAAAGCATCTGAGTCCACCCCTCACCAATCTCAAATTAAGCTTGATATTATCCTACTACTCTACCCTCAGCTGGGTCAAGCCCCTCCCAAACCAAAATCCTGGATCCGCCACTGCGTGTCCCGTACTACGCGCAGACACGATACTATTTTATCTGCAGATAAATGAGACAGCATTATACTAAGAAAAGAGAAGCAACTACATCTCATCACTTTCCTTCTCTTTCACTAGTAGGTACAGCACTATCTCTCGATAAAATATTATCGTATCTGCGTAGGTAGTGTGTCTGTTCGATTAATTTGTAATTATTGAAGTGTAAACTTCTTTTAGCGCGGTACGCATATTTTTAGATGAGGTAAAACCTCTGGACTCGCGACACCGTTAAGATGAGACGCAGTTTGACGTTTAGTTTCAATCTCAATCTCTCAAAAAAAATAGTTTTCACTTCTGTTGGCACTCCCGAAGTGCATTTTTTTGTAATAATAGCGATATCTTTTATTTCCACTGACATAATAGGAGGTTTATATTACTTCATGTATGGAGGTACAAATAAACATTTTCAGTCTTGCTCAAAACGTACCTACTGAGAAAACTTTGAATGAACCCACTTTTTACATTAATTTTGATTTTCAAAGCTTAGGTGAACCGACTACCTATTGGGGTAGAGGCACAATATCCTATGTAAATCTATGAATAATAATATAAAATGCAAACTTAGGTTATGGTTTAGTCTCTACCTCTGCGGCTACTCTACGCGCTACCAACTTTTTCAAAATTCGAACCTTGTCTCATTGCTTAACATCAAAGGAGTTTCACTACTATACGAAAGTATTATTTTTATACTTATGATACTACTTGCATCTACGTATAGCAAATAATTTCAATCATGCCACGCGCCATCGTCAACCTAGTCTATCTGTATGTAGGTGATCACTTATGGATTTTTGTAGTCAGGTAGCTGACTGAAATGACAGAAGAAAATTAATTCCAGTAACCTAATCAGATTTCCTGCGCCAGGAATTAATCTCATGTTACGGGGCTGATTCAAGAAATACATCAAATACCTACCTATAGCGGACCTTGAATGTAAGTGGCATCAGTACCTACCTTAACAATGAAATAAATTACATAGTTAGATACTTAAAAAGTCAATAAATAACATATTTATATACCTAACATTACATATACCAAAAAACATCTAATTTTCGTCGAATAAAAATCAAAATAAAAAGTTACAAAATATATTTTAGAAGTGAAAAATATAAATAGACACAAAAATAAATGTACAAAATACCTACATTATGTGATCAACAATTACAACTTTATTTAGGCTTACATCTGTAACAATTTTCACATTTGGTGGTTATAAGAAGTCAGTGCCTCATTTCTCTTACAAATTATTCTAGACTAGTTGTGAATACTTCATGTGTATTTTGGAATACTGCTTCCTGCAAATAAGAAAAAAATAAGTTAAGAATTCACCAAGTATCAAATGTGGAGACTTCGAGACGATTTGAACATTGATTGTGGATAAAGAAAACAATAAGCCAAAACATGAGGTACCTGTATTCAATAATAGAAGTTTTATATGCAGATATTTATTTCGTTTAAAAGTTATCAAGTGTGAGTGATTACATTTAACTTAATATTTAACACTGTTGCCTTTATATTATACTCGTTGACTAGTTCGATAACATTTTATTCCAAGAACATATTCTAGGTACCAACTCCAACGCTCACAGGCCCATTATTTTTAACAATTTTTCTTCTAAGAAAACACCTAATATAAACATTGTATGGCGGCACTATTTTTCTTTTGTACATAGAATGGTATTTAACAAAAAAAAACACGTATGAGGGCTACCTATTAATTATGTTATGATTAGAACATCTTATGAGTTTCAGCATTTCATAATAGCTACCCTAGCAATTATATTATAGTATAGTAATTTTTCAGTAATTTGATAGTCGTTTTGTTTCATTTATTTATACCAATTGGTTTTTATTACTTTATATAAACTTGCGTTTGACCACAATCTCACTGGTATGTGACGATGTTATATGTGGTAAGCACATAAAGCTTAATAGGATCGACTTGAGGGTGGTAACCAGCCTGACGGATACCTACCACAAATTACCCTACCACCGTGCTATGGTTTCCTCAAGATGTTTTCCTTCACTGAAAGCTCAAACCCATCGTAGGTACTCGAACTCACCTTCGTCGCGGCATCCGATGTCTCTACCTCTGCGCTATCATCTCCTTACATACATTTAATACTATATTGATAATAGGTAGGTACATATAGGTGGACGAGTTAAGTACATGCAACAGATATGGTTGAGCTACTACAAAACAAAAATTGTGGGCAACTAAGTACTTTCCAACCGCGAAGGATGCTTTCCAAATACACAATACTATGTGTAGTGCCGCCACCTATTACTTATAATGGGTAGGTACATACAGCAGGGAAGAGCAAAAATTACATTGAAACTTACATACCTAAAATTTTATTTTTTAGTAATAGGTACACATCTGAATCAAACAAAGAAGACTTAATAGCTATAATATACCTTAAAAAGTTCAACGGTGTAATAATAAATTCATAATCAAATTGTGTAGCAATTTATATCTAGTAATGAAATATTATAATATTTCAAGCAGTGCGTTATAAAAATGGACATATTATATTATTCCTCATATATTATGAACCACTTGGGTATGATTTTTCCACCGGAATTTTCAATTAAATGCGCATTGAAGGAAATATTAATCAATTAATGTGACCTCTGTGTTGTGTTAACATTATGACTAGTTTAGTCTGTAGGGTGAGGGTTAATTTCACCGCAGTGCATTTCTGAAATTAATCAAAAAATCGCCATGAAAATTTAATCTTAATACTGAGAGTGACGTGTTAATTTCAATTTATATTATAAATCATTTACAATGAAAATGCAATTGTGACAAAATCAACGCACATTGGTCGCACAGAGGGATCTGTGCGACCAATGTGCGTCAGGCAGCCGGGAGAGCACATACATTTTTAGGGTTCCGTACCCAAAGGGTAAAAACGGGACCCTATTACTAAGACTTCGCTGTCTGTCCGTCCGTCTGTCTGTCACCAGGCTGTATCTCAAGGACCGTGATTGCTAGACAGTTGAAATTCTCACAAATTATATATTTCTGTTAAATATACTAAAAACAAAACAAAATAAAATAAATATTTAGATAATGGTACGGAACCCTTCGTGCACTTGGCCGGTTTTTTCTTATTTGTTTTTACTTAATTTTCCAGTAAAATCTAATAAAATCAGTAATTGGTTACCGATTTGGTATCTTGAAGAATTAAATTGATTATTATCAGGCGGATCCTGAGATCTCATGGAAAAACAAGACATTTTTTTAACCGACTTCAACAAAAGGACAAAAAAAACGCGATAAAAATCCGTCAGGATGTTTTTCAAGAAACCCGTAAATAAAGCCTATAAACCCGTTTTTTTTTTTGTTGAAATATAATCGTTAAATACCGGTTCATAATTTTGTAATAGGTTCACATCACTATTCATAACCGTAGGTACCTAACCTAATTAATTCAGTTAGATTAGAATACCTACATCATTAATTTATACTTTTCAGGGCATATAAAATAGGTAGACTACTATTATTTTGACTTTAACTTTGAGGCTGTTTTATTTTTTGTTAAAAGTTGCTAATTTATTAAGAACCAACAAAGCAATCGACTAGTTAAGCGTGCTTTCCTCCTAACACTTGTTACGAAAGATACTAGAGGTGTCAAATCCCCTACACAGAACTAGCAATCTATATGGATCTATATACCTACATTCTTAATGTTTATCTCATAAGTTTTTTGGTCACACACAATAACTAGTTAATTTATGCTACAAATTAACTTGATTTAATAAGAAGCGTTTTACACAACTAAATATTATAGTATGCAAAATGATTGTGTATCGATACTTACTGATATGTTATCAAATTATAAATTCATATCAATGTTCTTACAACTCGCAGTGAAATTAACAATATAGAGTTATTTATAAAGTAAATGTAGTCAATCAATATTTTTTTTACAATATTTTGAATCGAGTTTGCTAGTCGGTACTTACCTACTAGTCAAAAGGCATTAACACAAACAAACTGAAAATCAGAATATTAAATAGCAACAAAAGTGTCTCGTCATAGATATCGTAAGATATAAATGGTAGATAGGTACCTAACTACTTTTTCATAGGCATAATTTAGCTATTGTGAAAAATTTATAAGATAGGGAGGTACTTATATAAGAATAATACTATGATTTTGAAATGGTTTTAAAAGAAAAGACATCGACCTAATTGCTGCTATCCTACTAAATTAATCACAAACTAGTAAGCCCGTTGTGACAAGAGGATATCTCTTTTGGTCTCGCTCTTAGAGCATAAAGCCAACTTATGCTCAAAGCTCGCTACATTAGTATGTTTCTGTCACATGGATGTATATATGGGCTGTCAAAATGGGCCAATTAAATTGTGATTAGTTTAATAAAAATGTTAGTTTGTTATTCAATTACGTACGTCGAAACGAATATGAAGGATGTGGATGAATCTTGGGCACATCGACAGATAATACATTCCTTTTTAGTTTTGAAAGAAAAAAATCATGCCTTTTACAAATTTGTCTTTTCTTATTTTATATTTTTTAATGTTCGACCAATTACAGTTATAATGCAGCTCTGTCTTCTAAACTACATACCCGCGAGCTGTGTTAGAAGACAGTTCCCACCCAACACTTGCCTTCTGTTCTATTTAATATAACAAAAAAAAACAATTCACACCGAAAATATTTTCGTATAGAGAATGGTCGTAGCGTAAAGGGAAATTGTTAACTCTTGAACTCCTTAGCACACAATAAATTAATACAAAGGTAAGCTACAATGTCGCGACATTGTTGGTAACGATTCAAAAACAGCAAATATTGGATTTTTAGTAGTCGTGTTTGACCCCAGAACATAACTAACTAACTAACCAGAAATATGAAAAGTCTTCACCTGCATTTGGATAGTCTAATTCAATGCTGGCATTTTTATGAATCAATTTCTATCTAAACTAATATTTTATAACTTTGTGTGTAATTATACCATGTCTTTATAAAGACGCGTTTTCAAAATGGATAGGTAACAAATCAAAATCACACTATTTAATGTGCAAGGCCCACACGCACACATTACGCACGGACAAGCTGCGTTAAAATTTAGTAAATCAACCAGTTTTGATACTTTAATCAACACGTGCACATAAACCCCTCGAGGTTTGCGCTACGTGGTCTTATGATGTTGAGTAAATAAATTATATATAGATACATGTACTTAATTATATTTCATTATATTCATCTATTTTTACCCACGACGGAACGGAGAAGGTGTATGCGTTCAGGGTGAGAGATTGTTTTTGTTATGTATTTTTATGGGTCCATAAGGTAAAAAAGAAACCCTTATCTATCACAGCATATTTTAGCAACTAGGTTCTTTTTATTTATTTATTCACAAAACAAATAGAAAATGAACAAGTAAGTATACACGCACTATTGTAAAATTCACAGGCAGCGATCGAAAACCATTTAAGGTTTATACATATATAACTGTGGTGACAGTGTAGTCGTTTGAAGAAAAGAAAAAAACGTGCTAATTGAGGAATGGATTAACAATGTTGGTTTTATTTATACCGTAGTCGCACATAGAGAAACAAGGATAGAAGTACAATAACAGTGAACAAATAATATTTATTACACAACATTAAAAACGATTCCTCAAGGGGGTCACGTTATACAAGGTTATTTTGAGCTGACTTCAAAGTGTTAGGAGTTGTTCCACAATATGGTTGACTGACCATTTTATTTATGGTTGTACGTCCTTAGTAGTATGTACTAGAGTGTTTAAAAAAAACAAACTATTTTTTTTTTTCGAAGAACATTGAAAAATCTTCCGAGTATCCCTCAAAAATGACCTCAGTAAAATATGAGCTCTTAATATTGATATTTAGAGGTGGCGATTCTTAATTTTCTATTTCCCATTTAAATAACATGGGAAAAATTTATTTTTTAATTTGGAATTTTATTGCTCGCAAACGAATCAGTGTAAAGCTATATACAAAACACATTCTTGTAGGAAATTTCACGCTCTACAAAAAAGATTCGAGCAAAGATTTCCGTAAGGTGAGTTGTTTCGGAGTTATAAGGCCTAAAACATCGAACCGTTTAAAAAAATGATGTTATTAACTTATAAACACTACAAAACTGACATATCACTGAAATACACAATAATAATCGCCGCTAAGAGGCGTTGATAATTAATGTGTTATCATTTCTGTCAAAATGATCCATATTGTCAATTCCATTACAACCGACTGTTCAATGGAAGTAGAGCACGCAAAAAGATAGCGCTAGGTTGAATTATAACCTCAAACTTTCAACAAATTAATTCGTCATTCGCAGTATAGATTAATTTAAATTGATCACTGTAATAATTCATGAATCACCAAAAGGAAAAAAAAATCCTTCATAGTTCTAAATTATTTTCAAAAGCCTGAACAAATGTATAAAGACTCGAAATAAATTACGAATCTATAAAATATAAAATTTATGGTAAAATTTCATCATTAATTTGTAATATGTTTTTTTTTTATTAATGATTCAATAAAATTAATCATTTATCGGTGATTAATGAAATTTATTTATTAATATTCTATTGAAAGTCTATACTTCTGATTGAAAATCAATAATATTGTGTATTTCAGTGATATAAGTCAGTTTTGTAGTGTTTATAAGTTAATAACATCATTTTTTTAAACGGTTCGATGTTTTAGGCCTTATAACTCCGAAACAACTCACCTTACGGAAATCTTTGCTCGAATCTTTTTTGTAGAGCGTAAAATTTCCTACAAGAATATGTTTTGTATATAGCTTTACACTGATTCGTTTGCGAGCAATAAAATTCCAAATTAAAAAATGATTTTTTCCCATGTTATTTAAATGGGAAATAGAAAATTAAGAATCGCCACCTCTAAATATCAATATTAAGAGCTCATATTTTACTGAGGTCATTTTTGAGGGATACTCGGAAGATTTTTCAATGTTCTTCGAAAAAAAAAAATAGTTTGTTTTTTTGAAACACTCTAGTATGTACCCAAACAAAATATAGATAAATTGCACTTTATTTATTTATTATATACATTGGGGCTAACTGACCAGTTTCGTTCCAACATTTAACTAACTGACTCATAACTGTTATTTATATGCAATATACAATCTGTATAACAATTTTCAGCCTTAGTAAATTCATTTCAATACCAGCGTAATAATAACACGTTTGATGGCATATAATATATGAGACACCTGTTCTACAGTTCGCTTGATTGACCGCAGTATGTGTGTGTACACAACTACTATAACCAACTGTTACAAAATCAGCTGTAGTAAATTCTGAGCATTTTTTGCCCTGGCTCTCCCTCTATAACGTATTGCAAATGAAAAAACAATATATTTATATTTTCTTTATTTATGGGACCGAAATGGGGGAAATTTCAAAGTGGGGCTACTAGTCCAAGAAGAAGTTCAAGTGGGGTAACATATGAAATGGGCTCATTCGCACATTTCAATGCAGGTTTTTCGCCTAAGGTTACTCTACGAAGTCCTATGGCAAGATCTCATAATAACTAATAAAACGAGCCCAAAATCGGCACATCCAGCTTCACCCATATAAGAGTTCCAGCAGCAGTCTCCAAAGTATACCTTTACGCCACTGCACCCGGTGGTAAAAACTCATCATAGCAAACAAAACGAGCCGAAACTCTGCACACTTAGCTCCACCCATCTAAGAGTCAAATCAGCATTCTCTATGCATAAAACATTTTGGTTTGCTTTAATATTTTATGTTGGAATCTCGAATGTTGGTTATCATAGTACCCGTAACTACAACACCGATTCGAACTTATTAGTCCTCGTTGAAATTCATCAAAAAATCATCAAATCGTATTTTTTTCCTGTAAACTATGAGTGAGGCTTTATATCTCCTATTTTTAATTTCGGTGATAAGAGAATGCACGATTTTGGTAATTTTAGGGTTTCGTACCTCAAAAGGAAAAAACGGTACACTTATACTTTGTTGTCCGTCTGTCTGTCAAGCAAGACCCTTTATCTCGGGTGGCGGTATTGAGTTGAAATTAAAACCATATCCTCAGGTCTACAGTACCTTGAAGCTGTGAAAAAATCAATTAAGTAATAATAAAATAAATTAACTCCCATAATCAGAATTTGTTTATTATGCTATTTGTCCGTAATTGGGTCATTTAACGCTATGTATATGTGCCAAATTTCAACTTCTGTCGTAAGGCGAGTGAGGTCACAAATAACACAAAAATATAAGTTTTCCGAAGAAAATATGCCGAGTCGTGTATTGCGGCGTTGCAAAACACGTTACGGTATACCGTACTGTTTCAGTATTTACTGATGGAGATTTTACCGAGTAACTGTAATAATATTTATAATATACATTCAAACATTTTACTAGTGTTGTAATGCACGCCCTCTGTTGTCCAGTAGCTTCACTGCTGCTACTGATTTAGTGCTGGATTTATAATCGATTCGTGTTATCGATAATATTTTAATGAGGTATGAGATGTATTTAACGAAATCATAATATCCGAAATTATTCTGGACCACATCAACCATAGTTTTGTTACATAAAAAAAGGGACGAAGGAGATGTTGGAAACTATAAACCGATAAGTCAAATATTTATAAGACAATAAATATATTATTATGAATTTGAATTTTATCCCGGGAACGCGCCTAGCTTGTTTAGTATAAAATAGTAAAACCTAATAGCTGAGTATGACCAAAAATATTTTGACAATAACTACGAAACTAGCGAAAATATTGATTGCTTCTACAATTATTAGTTCCACTTGTTTGAACGTTACAAACGTAAGTATTGCTATGAGGGCAATGCGTAGTAGTTGTGATAGATAGTAGTTTTACCATAAAATTATTTATTACTAGCTTCCGACCCGCGGTTTTACCCGCATTCCCGAGGGACCTAATGTTTTCCCGGGATAAAAGTATACTATATGTTATTCCAGGGAATGATATATTCCTGTGCCAAGTTCATCCAAATCCGCACAGCCGTTTATGTGTGATTGAGTTACAAAAATCTAAACTTTCACATCTATTATATAGTAGGAAGTAGGATTCTTATGGTATGTACCTATAGGTAATCTTCATAGAAATTATATTATCGAAGCCTAAAATGATTATTATGATTTTTGTTAAATATTTCTCTGCAGGAGATATATATACTTAATCATTTATGATTTAAATCTATTTAAAAAAAATTGGCAGGTATAAACTTATATTTGTTTGTTTTGGGTAAATAATTGAATACAAACTGTCATAAAATGACTGAATGATGAATGGTATGTTAATATGTTTTCTTTCCATAACTTTAAGTTTTTGACCTAGGCATACTTAGTTTTATGGTTCCATAGTTAAGGCTCCAGTCTCCCTAAAATCAGTGTTCTTGCGGAATTTATCAGAAAAGAAATATTGTTTTTTTAGTCATCAGAAAAGCAATAAATGAAATATATTTTACGTTATTTTAAAGTGTGAGATTTGAAGTTTCCAATACATATTTTATTTTTTAATTTGACGCCACTTTTATTAGCTTTGTGAGACTTGCTATGAGAGCGGGCGGAACCTTAGGTCCAGGATAGGAAGTCGCGTTCCCAATAAATTATGTTATGGAAAGTCTCCAAAAATTAATTGAGGTTACCTAATCGATTCTATGGTAGGTAACTGGAATGTTTATATTTTTCAAATTCAAAGTAGCTTGCGAAATTGCATAGCCGAAACCGCGAAAATATCAAATAATCTACCACCATACAAATAAGTATTTGTGTACCTTATACACAGGGTGTAAACGATAAATGTGAAAAATCGATAATATCGTCTTATATTTCCGGAATAAAGAATCCACGCCCCACGGCAAAAAAGGCAAATTTTCGAAACATTCAGTTTTTATGGTTGATTTTGTTAACAATTTTATAAGAACCCTGTAAAACTATGTGTGAACACAATCTCATCTCAATCTCATGGAGGGTAAGAGTTGATGTAGCTGAAGGTGGTAAGTGCACAAAGCTTAGAAAGGAACCAACTGATAGATGCTTGGCAACAGATTATTTTAAGGGAGTAATTAACCAGAGGCTTTACCCCAAGTTAATGCTAGTTAACTCCATTGATTTGGGACTTTTATTTGATTCTATTAAATAGTGTAGTAAGTACTTCTTTTGGCCCCACCTTGGGCATGGAGTGAGTCAATATAATGAATATTTTAATTTACTTTACTGCTACCAGTACAGCTCATAAATATAATAGTAAGAAAGAAAATGGGAGGTAAATTTATATATTACTAGCTTTTCCCCACGGTCTCACCTGCATTCCTGGTATAATTTTCTTAGTTATTCTGCTATTCGGTACAAAATCAAATCCAACAAATCAAAGATCATAAAAATCCATCCAGCCATTCTTGAGTTACAAATGGTCTAAGTAACATGACTTTGTTTTATTTTATTATATTATTATTGCCAATTCCTTATGTGGTAAAGCCTCCAATAGGTACAACAAAGTACCCTAACTTGCTGTTTCCTAATAATGATTTTGGAAAAGCTCAAGCTCAATGTTAGATCCACAGAGAATCCACACCTGTTATGGCACTGTCTAACATCATGGCCACAAAACTATCACCTCAATCTCCAAATTGTAATAGTATTTCTTGCATGTTACTTACCACCTTCCACTACATCACCAGAGAAACCATGCAGTTGTCATGTAATAATAAATGAACTCAATGAAAATAAATATAATGCATAATTAATACTAATAATGTTTGCAACAACAGGAATAAGCTTAAATAAGTAACATATATTATCTATATTTCTTTTACCATAGTCATAAAAGGGCTGATGTGACTTTGTATCAATATGGAATTGTCAGTAGACTCAAAGATAATATTCCATTCCTAACATGTTGCTGACTTAGACCTAAGATGTTAATTATAATACAAAGTTATCAATATATAAAAGAGAAGAGTCATCAGGATTCCAAAATTATGGAAGATATCCATTATCCATTTCAAATTCACAAAATCATTTTTTTATTAATATTGACATGCTACCTCTCTTTAGTAGTGTGATTAATATTATGTAACATTTTGCTTTATATTATACTTATATTGAATTAATTGAATACAGTATTAATTTACTGGATTGCTACATTACATTGAAAATAGTTTTAGAAGGAAGATAGTTATGCAACTGAAAAAATATTAATTCTACAGATAATTTTAAGAGGATAATAAAGTTATGTTCGAAAATTGTTTTTCATTTGCAGTTTTATTTTAATAAAAATCTTCTTTCGTTTTATGAATCTGAAACATCAATAATTTTGACATTTGAAGTTTAAATCACTTTAAACTCAAATTAGCAATTAGACTATGCCTAATATTTGCGATAGTGATGTCTCTTTCTAGTATTCTATCAAAGTGTATAGGTACATAAATAATAAATGTTTTTATTTTATATATTTTACTGCAATAACTTTACCGATTCATTCCTTACATTTAAATATACTGAAAGGGGGAGGCTAACCTTTCTTTAATTTATCTCAATGTATTTATGAAACAAAGTAAATAGCTACACTTATAATAAGTAGGGGTTAATGTTACATAAGAAATTTTACTTTAATGGTTAATGGGAAATTCCATAATTGACCCCACCTGTGTTCAGGCCTGTGTTTTCAGAGGCGCCGGCGGTAGCAGCAGCAGCTCCGGCCGGTGGCGGGGCGGGCATGGCAATGGGCGGTGCCTGCTCTCCCTTGGGGCGACCCTCCCCACCCGGCTGCACTGTCACTGCCTGCACGCCATCAGAGTCGTCACGCTCCAGCGTGTGGTAGTCGCCGGACTCTTCCGGAGGGCGCGGCCTGCACTTGCCGCAGCAGCAGTTGCAACAACAACATAGGCAACAGCAGAAGTAGCATCCCGTCAATATTCCGCAAACGATGAATAGCGCTTTGCACCAAGTGCTCGTTACTACGAAATAGGCATTAACATTTTCTTCACCGAACTGTTCAGCTATGTAGAGTCCGAGAGATCCGTAATTATCATAAATGTTTCGCTTCGTACCGTCGCTGAGGATAGTGTGAGCACGGTTTACTTCCTTAAACTTCTCCGCAGCGTCAGGATTGTCAGGATTCTTATCGGGATGATATTTTAACGCTAATTTTCTATAGCTCTTCTTGACATCATCTGCTGTTGCAGTTTTTGGAACTTGAAGAATTTGATACAAGCTGTCTCCAGCGGTAGATAATTTCCTTTTATCCATTGGTACAATGCAATTAACAGCAGACACAAAATCACTGATCACTAATAAAATTATCGTATCGATAGGTCCAAAAAATTATGATTTTACGACGAAAAAAGTTAGAACGAACACCGACCGAAAAGAGACGGACGGACGACGACGAAATAGACAGTAAGTAATAGATGCAAATATTACAAATGTTTTTATTTACATGATGTAAAAAAACAATACTTTTAACATAAAAACAGGACAGTTGCATACATCTTTACATAAATTTGAAAAGGATGACAATAGCACTTGCGATTTACAAGTTCACAACTGCAGTTCGAAGGAATGATGGAACGTCACACAAAATGAGTACAATATCTACAAGCGAGAAGCGACCAAAGACTATTATTTCTTGTTTTCCCAAGCGGTTATTACACTATCCAATTTGTAGAAACTCTAATTAGGAAATCGGAAGGTGTATTCGTAGTTAGATTCCTAAATCGGAAGATCGTTGGGATTGGAAGGTCCCAACCTCACTAGTTCCAAAATTGTTTAGAATTTAGAGTTTCTACAAATTGGATAGTGTAATAATCGCTTTAAGCGCCTTATTCACCATCCTTCCAGCCAGGCATCCAGCCTTACTGTAAGCCGCTCAAGGCCGCGTTGCTGGACGTAGCATACCACGATAGCGATGGGCGATTATTACTCAAATTTATCGAAGCATTCTAATTCGTCCGTTTTAGTCGTACACATTCGCATGGCAATCTGTATTATTCAAATATTGGTCGATTGTTTTCAACTTGCGCAAGCTTGACGCGTGCGTAGCATAATTAATCGTTTAATATTTAGTGCATAAATGTGGAATATCGATTATCATTCGAATAATATCTCGTAGCGACGAATGAATCGATAATCGAACACCATTCGAATGTTTTTTTTTAAACAATCAAGCTGGAAACAAATTATCGGACGCGGCTGACAGCCGCGACTGATAAGTGTGCACAGTCGTTTGAGACGTGGCTTCGGCTGACAAAAACATCAAGCGCCAGATTTCTGACGGACGTCCGATCACTCAAGGTCAGCCCAAGGTTACATCCACGACTTACCTCCGATAGTTTGCACAGCTCAGTGTTTCCAGCTTAAAGGTGCTGTTGGTTGTGGTTGATCTTCAAATGAGTATTTTGCGTTTTTGCCAATAGCCACAATGACATCAATGGACTATTCCTATTGAAGCACTTCAGTCCTCATTTTCAGAACTTTCAATCTACTTCTAATAAAAATTATGGCATTTATGAGTCAATTTCGACATTAAGTGACAGTATAATTCGATGGTAGTCTCTGTTGGATTTCCTTTGCTAAATTAAATTCAATCCAGTTTATATGCGATTCCCCGATAATAGACTGATAAGTCCGGAAAAATTAGGGAATCGAATGGGACTCAAATAAGCACTGCTAGATTCCATATCGAATTATCGCTAAAAATCACAAAAAGAAACGCTAAATGTTGAAAATATATTGTTAAGGCTCCGATCTCCCTGAAATCAGTGTTCTGATGAAAAAAAGAATATTACTTTTTTGATAAATTCCGCAAGAATACTGATTTTAGGGAGACCGGAGCCTTAAGAACTCTGAAAAATCCCCAGATCTAGTAGTGACAAAATCGCCAAGGTAGCAACACTGGACGGTGAGCAGCTTAGATCATTGGGGGCATCTCATGCGTAGCATCTCTCCATAGTCTGTGATTGGGGGAGTTGTCTTTTGCAAGTTCCCGCAAGGCGTAGCATTTATTAAGTTAATAAATGATTGTTCTGACGACGATAATTAACCATATTTTGTCTGATGTTTGCTGAATTTCGTTTATAATAGTGTCTAAAAATTCTTCGTTTACCTCTATTTGTTAAGCTACATTTAAATTTAAAAAAAACCAGGTAACATACAATAACTTTATTAGTATATTTTTTTAATACAATCTTTGGTTTTTATTTTATTTGAAATAAAAAAGACTCAATCTTGTTTGTTCATAAATTTGGAACAGACATTTTTTCTGCTCATTGTACTGTCTGTCAACGTAAGTACAAGCCGCCATTTTAGATTCGTTTCTTTATTGAATCGGCTTATAAGTAGCTTGCACTAAAATGCCATATATTTCGCCACTAAAAGGGAGGTCGAACTAGAGTTGTAACAGAGGTATTTTTAGTGAATGTGGAGATTAACAGAAGCGTAAGCGGAGGTAGGGAAAAAGATCAATAATCATTTATTACCTGACTGCCCCAGAAGGAGGGTAATGTTTTTAATGAAATAAAATCTACCTAATCATTCAAAATACCTATTTGGAATAAAAACTTTTTGATTATGATGATCCATTACCAGTAAAGTTTACTATGTTAATAATAATTAATAATGAAAATCAAGAAGTGGCAAATTATATTTCACTAGCTTTTCCGCGCGGTTTCACCCGCGTTCCCGGGATAAAATATATGTTACTCGGTGAAGATGTAGCTTTCTAACGGTGAAAGAATTTTTAAAATCGGTTCAGTACTTTTTGAGCCAATTCGTTACAAACATACTTACATACAAATCTTTCCTCTTTATAATATTAGTATATAGTATAGAAGTATAGACGAACAATTTGATACATGTACCACGTGACACTCCTACCTGCTTGCCCGCTGAGCATTTCTGACTTGCGGAGGCAGGGACGGACTAGTGTCGTAACGGAACCTCGCTCCGTTACGACACTAGTCCGTTACCACCAGTTTTAGTGGTAAATCCACTAAGTTGGCAACACCGCGGGATCATCCGTTAAGGTAAGCGTCCACAGGCCCGCGTCGCACGCAGCGGACGGATCGCATCAAGCGGATTAATATTTCATAATGCGTCCACTGTATCGGCAGCGATCGGATTTGCCGACGCAAGTAGCAGCAATCGGATTACTAATGCCACTTCATTCGGATTTTTGTAGTGATCGTACGTGCGGAACGTGTTTGTGAGAATGGAAGAAAGCGATGAAGAACAATTTGTCGTTATTGCTCGTTTGTCAGCAGAAGAGGAAGAACATGCAAAAAAATCTAAAAAAGGAAACATTTTTTCTGGATCCATAACATATTCAAGAAGAGATCGGAACATAGAAAATTATTTCCTGATTTGTTAAACGATGACACCAAGTTCTTCCAATATTATTTCTTCTAGCGAGCCAATTAACCATATCGATGCAGGAGCAGCTAAATAAATACGTTCACCGTGATTTCGTATGTGCAAGAAAGAGACGAGTATAGTGCTCTCAGGCAAGCGCCGGGAAAGCGACAGCTTGGAATTAAATAACAAACGAACAAACTTTATTTATTAAAAAACTATGCTTTGTATAGAAAATCTGTTTAGTGTATTATTAGAAGAATAAACTAACAATATTTTGCATTATATTTCATTGTCAAATTCGCCTGCATAAAAAAGTTACAGGGAAAAATATTTTTTTTCAGAGGCTACTTGGAATTTCATTTTATCGAGAAAATTTATATCAATCGTGTTTTTGATGTTGAGAAAATCTCAATTAAGATCTCAAAAATGATAGAATAAAACCTCGTAGTCCCAAACTTTGTAGGAATTAAGATATGTGCAATCAAAAATCTCATTTTTTGCCAAGGTAGCGCCTTAAATGCGATGACTGCGGCGCGTACAGCGTGGATAGGTTAGCGTTCACCTTTAAGCTCTTTTTTCATAACCTTTTTTCATTTCCAAATAGAACGTGTAGTGATTATATCCTCTTTGTATAGTGTTGGCAACACTGCCAGTCGGTCAACTAGTGATGTTCATGTACAAAAATTACGATATTTTATCCGATATAATAAATCGAAATATTGTAATAATGTTTAACAATATATCAGTCAAAAACATCGATATTGTCGATATATCGTATTGTAGGAAGGAAAAGACTTTATAAGAAGTAAATAAGAAAACCCACCAAAGTTGAAAAAGTTTAAATTAAAAAATATTTTATTCGTGAGTTTTTTTAACGGAGTAAACACAGACAATTTCCTTTACCAAAGATCGCACGCACCTACAGGCAGCCATCTTATTTCTACTAATCCACCATAGATAATACAATAATCAAAATAGATGTGCAACTCGTTCATGGTTCAAGCGGGATGATACAACTACAATGCTGCCATCTTGAGAGTATTTCCTGTATCCGTCGGGTTGGCGAACTTGGATAACAAACAAGATAGATTGGTAATTTTTTGTAGTTAAGTTTTTATTGAAATTAACGATAGCTGTAGTTGAAGTATAAGTTGTATTGTAAGTAAGTTTAAAATGAATAAACATGTAAATTAATTAATGATGATTTTTCCTAAATATTCTAATTTCGTTCGATATTTCATATATCGGATAAAATATATCGATATTATATATAGACTTTAATGATTCGATAATATCGAATTGATTAATATATCAAATAAATGTATCGATATTTTATTCCACATATTGATCGATACATATCGAGCATTCCTATGTCATTCATCCCACAGACTACTAATAGGGGATACTACGATGATTGATTCATCCCTAAAAAAAATAACCTATACAGATCCTATAGTTCAACATTCCAGCCCCTGGAAAGTCCCATTACATACTTGACGCCAAATCAATTTCAACAAGCACTATCTCGTATAAGTGCCCCATAACAATCGGCACTGTAGTTCAACCTTTACTCAAGAGATGTCACTATTTTAAAGCCTTATAAGCCATATATGAACAGAAAATTCGTCCATGTATATAACAACTAAGTAGCGCATTCCGCAAGACATCTGGTTGCAAAGATACTCGCCCTAACGACTCGGGTTCGTGCCCAGCCAAGGTTAATAACTACATTCTGTTGAGGAATACATAGATAATACTACTAGTAATACTAGTTATACATATTTTATGTATATACCTGGCTAGGGGCACAAAAACATGGTAGCGTAGCGCTCATTGACTATCGATTGATAGAACTCATGTATGACATCGAAAAAGCGCGAGGGCTCTCTATTGCCGTTATATTACTATACTCTTTTGAGTTCAACTTTTTTCTTTCACTCACACACACAACACAAACTTCAATGAAGACAACACGGTTGGACTTTAGTATCGTTGGCAGGAGGAGAGGGGTAAAAAAGGTTGAAGGTGTAGGGGTTGGGTCCCTGATTATAACGTTATCACTCTTATTTTAAAAGGTAATGAACATTTTTCGAGAAATTAATGAAAATTGTTTCTAACCTCAAATCCGATAAAAAGTGAAAACGAAACGTTATATATGGGTGATTGACAACAAATCTGTTGTACTTACTTACATACAATATGTCCAGTACATTGTCTGTGGTGTAAAATGTCGTGCATAATTGATGAAACGGAATTTATCTTCTAAAATCTCTTCCTATTCAGAAACGACCCGGATACTTTAGGTTAGAATGGTTATTTTTTTTATATATGGCCCCCCTTTCCTACACTCTGACCCAACTTTCTTTGACAACAAGTGTAGTGTTTTGAGGTTAGATTACAATATTTTGTTTTTCTCAAGAATGGTGCGTTACCTTTTCATGGGAGTGGTACCAGGGGAGATGGGGCACCCCACTTCACCCCCCCACCGCACCCTTAACCCCCTTTTCCTGCCAAACGATACTAAAGTTTAACCGACAACACTTGAAGTTGAAACAAACAATAACTAGCTAGCGAGAATAACAAAACAAATTATCTTTTCTTTTCTAGGTTGTAGTCAAGTGATTGTGTGCCTATGAATTAAAATGATTTGGTTTTAAGTTATGAAGTTATCATGTATTTGAAGTAACTAGTTAAAAATCTCAGCTTCCTAAGTAGTCAGTCATGAAGGCTCGAGGAATATTGAAATTATACCTAAATGCCCTAGCACGCCGGCCGTACTTAATGCAGGCAATTCAAGCTGGAACACTTATGGGGGCTGGTGATATTGTATCCCAGACATTAATTGAAAATAAATCTATAAAGAACATGGATTATTTTCGGACTCTCAAGTTTTCTTCCATTGGATTCTTCATTGGGGTAAGTACCTACCTACTATTAGGTAACTCGTCTATTGAGGATGAGGGAGGACTTCATGAGACGAGGTTCTCCTCGTTTGAAGCGTAGAGAGGCGGGGTAGGAGTGGGTTAGAGAGTGATCGAATGCGAAGAGAGGCGCTGGTGTGTTGCCGTTTCGCTGAATCATGGAAAATGTGTTACTCATGTAATGATGAAATATGTATATTTGAATAATATATAATGCATTAATTTTAAAATTCTGATTATGCTCTAATTTATATCTCATCTCACATAATCTTGGTATAAAAGAAAGAGATATTATTGTATATGGTAAGTATGACAAAACATTTACAAGATAACATTTATTTGGAAGTTTTGCCGCCCCCTAAAAGTGCCGCCCGGGGAAGGCCACCCTTGCTGCCCTCACCACTGATACATTCACTTAATTAATTCAATTGTCATAATAATCAAATCTAAGGTTGATCCATATAAAAACAATATTATATTCTTTTTGCTTAGAAGCTATCTATTATGTTGGTATAATTTTATGTTTTAATTTCAGGGCCCAGCTTTACGTGTTTGGTATGGGGTACTAAATCGATTTGTTGGTTCCAGTGGAAAGACTGTGGCAGTGAAGAAAGTGATACTTGATCAAGCTATATTTGCACCATCATTTTTGTGTATGATCCTTGTAATTATTGGTGCTTTACAGGGAAAAACTTGGGATCATATAAAAAAAGATGTTGGGACTAATTACTTTGATGTGTTGAAAACAAATTATTATATTTGGCCTTGGGTGCAGATTGTCAACTTTTACTATATTCCACTTCAATATCAAGTGCTACTTGTGCAGTCTGTTGCTTTGTTTTGGAACACATATTTATCATGGAAAACAAATAAGAAGAATGTTTTGGATAATTAGTGAAATCCACTTAGCGATTTTAATTAAATAGTAGGCATAGTACCAAGTATTGAATGGATATACAATTTCAAATTGAATCCTATTATTATAATTACAATAAGGAAGGATGCAAATGGGATAATAATATAATAATGAACATTTAATTACTTAGTATCTTTATTAAAGGAGAATGCCTGTTTTGTATGAGAGGTGTCCCAACTAAAGTATGACTAATTAGCTGCCAGCTGCAGTATTGCCAACTCAATTATTAAAGTTGTAGATAAAATTTCTTCTCGGGTTTTATATTCATTTTAGACATAAATTATTACAACAATGTATAACAAGTGCTAATTAAGTGGGTACCAAAAAGATCAGATAATTAATTAATTTAGAAACTGAAAATAACTGCCACTACGATGAGGGTAAAAGAGCTAGTATTTAAATTAAGATTTATCATCCCTCTGACAATGAACTCGAATAATACGAATAATTTACATACATAACAACATAAACTCACGCCACATTTTACTTATTACGAATATACAAAAGTCTGTCTGTGATAAAAGTAAACTTCTTGAACAGCAGCGAACTTTAAGGCGCTGACAACAGCTAAAGTCTCTCTATTGCAACCCAACCTATATTAATCCTACTAAATGTACGGTATTGAAATTTAAATACACGATACTCAAGGATATAAATGACAAATTTATTAATCTCAAAACACGATTTCATTTCATTGTCTCGATAAAAAAAATTGCCAAACACAACTCTGAAAATCAAGGAATTCCCAAATTTATCCTATACATGAATGTATTTTTCGATGTGATATTTTACATTAATATTGTTCGAATAATTAGAAAATGATTTATTTCGTTAGTTTTTGGAATAAGGAATTTATTTGTACATAATTAATTATTTTTATAAATGTCGCTTACGTTATTAATTCGGAGCAGTTAGGGGGAGGAGTCAACATTATGCCACACTCTTCTGTCACGTTACTTGCGTATTTTGCTTTGCCCTCACTCGCATTCCGCGGCGATCCGCGTTGCTAGACGGACCTATACCAGTTTTTTTCCGAGCGCGCGGTTTCAACATTATCATCCATAAATGGGTAAAATATCTTTAAAAAAAAATGTGCAATGCCTGATGAATAAAGTAAGGTAGTAAGCAATTTATTTCACAGTGATTGACAATGATAAAAGTAAACAAATACTTGTGTTTGTCAAAGCGTCATATCACTGCCGCTAGATTGCAGTGTAATTTATGAATGTATTCAGCCTATTCACATTATGACTTTTTATCAAATTAAATGACAATATTTGGAGGGAAAATGAATTGCATTACATAACTTTTACAATATGATCTCGTCGTATTATTTCGCATAAAAAAGAGTAAAATCTATATGGGTATCGTTTCCATGGTTTTCGGGGGTGCTTATTACCTCACTTATTACGAATATATAACATATTTCGAGATCCAAGATGGTGGACGCGAATTAAAAAAAAAAATCAATATGGGTATCGTTTCTATGGTTTTCGGGGGTGCCGATTACGAATATATAACATATTTCGTGATTCAAGATGGCGGACGCGAATTATTAAATAACATCTATGTATAAGGGTATCGTTTCCATGGTTTTCGGGGGTGCTGATTACGAATATATAACATATTTCGTGATTCAAGATGGTGGACGCGAATTATTAAATAACATTTATGTACATGGGTATCGTTTCCATGGTTTTCGGGGGTGTTGATTACGAATATATAACATATTTCGTGATTCAAGATGGCGGACGCGAATTATTAAATAACATCTATGTATATGGGTATCGTTTCCATGGTTTTCGGGGGTGCCAATTACGAATATATAACATATTTCGAGATTCAAGATGGCGGACGTGAATTTTTATATAAAATCAATATGGATATCGTTTTCATGGTTTTCAGGGGTGCCGATTACGAATATGGAGTAGTGATATCTCTGCGCGACCTAATTTAACTACTAGCAAACTATTATGTATTAGTATTTTAACGTACTGCCAAAAATTAGAAGACACTTTACAGACAACTTTTACAACGTTTGTTGGAAATAATATTAGAAGTCAATTATATCAACAGCTAAAGAACATTAATTTTAATACAAGACCATGGTCCTGCTTCCCGTCTGAATTTTTATTAAAATTATTTCTACGTATGAGAATTGACTACATCGTCAAATTCAACAATCGCAATCTGAAAATACACATACTACGAAAAATGACGAATGTCTACACAAAAGCGGCATTTCGCGTGACTTCAAACGCGATAAACCACTGTATGACTTGTTACGCTGTGGTACTATTGTAAATAATGGTGTGAAAGATGAAAAAGTTACAAAAATAGGATGAATCATATCGAACAAAGTAATCAAACATAAGTCGCCAACAGGACTCGTTCCGTGGACATCTAGTTCAAGGATCGCACGATCTCCCACCTGAGCTATTAATTACTTATTGATAGCGGCGAAATTTACTTTCGTATTCTAATGAAATTGTAGCAGTTTCTCATTGATTGAAAACACGGTAAAACGACGTTTTCTAAAAATGAAACCTAGCTATATATTTTGAATTTTGTACATTATTTTCTTCATTCATATTTCTTATTAAAAAACATTTATACATCCACACGGGCGACGCGAATATAAAATGATAAGAGAAGCGGTTTCATTAAAATTAGTAGGTACATACTATTGTAAATAATGGTGTGAAAGATGGAAATAAAATAGAAAAGTTACAAAACTAGGTTAAAATATATTGAGAACTCGGTTATTACTATTTCTTTATAGCTAGTTGTAATTACATATTTATACTATCAATAATAGCGCCATCTAGTTGTGTTAGTTTCATAGATATATTTGTACTTGTTTATTGTTTGGATGATGGCCGAAAAAGTGCACCGCTTTACCGCGTCTTCGTGTGTGGCGCTATGCTGTGCTATACGTGCTATATATATTGGGGATGTAGGGGGGCGTGGCTAAAATTTCAATTTCTCAAGGCCATTTAGCTGTTGTCAGCGCCTTATAATAACAGCCAAGCAAACGGGAGGCGCACGCGACTTCTCAAGGTAGGAGCGTACGGCGCGGGGGAGGGGAATCGAATCGTGTTCGAATCGATTGCGCTCGGTCAGGAATTCCCATCACTAAATCGCTCTTGTGACGTCATAGTAGGTAGAAAAAAAGTGACACGCTTGGTTTTCATACAAAACGGGGCACCAGCGTCATCTATTTAGATCTATGTCTGTGGATTCAGGGAATTTTAGGGAAAAATAATTGCATGTGGTAACTTAATTTCTTCTATGCCATAGGGCTCTATCTACTAGGACTAGGGGATTCACCAAATTAATTTCGTATTATAATAGGACAAATATTAGTTTACCTTTTGGATAGTACTGATAATATTTGTTGTGAAGAATATTAGGAATTAGTATACGTATATTTATTTTCGTTTGTTATATTATTTTCTTTCTAGTAGCCATAGCAAAGAGGATATAATCACTTGGGCCATAGCGTAGCGAAACCATAGCAACTTGTTTTATTATGCATGCATGTATCACGCTCAGTCTGCAGTCTCACTTGGCTTCAGCTGAAAATCAGCATTATGACCTTGATGGTCATAGAATCATGCTGAGCTGACGGCCAATTTATCAATACACAGCGCACCCTCTTAACTTTGTGTATTTATGTTATCATTATTTCAATGCGTTGTGTTTAGTAAATAAATGTATTTCTTTCTTTCATTATTTCTTTTTTTCATTATTTCTTTCTTTGAAGTACCTTCTTCAAGTTCGTCATCTCAAGATAAAGGAGGCAAGTCAGCCATAAGTAAAAAATATGTGCAAAAAATCTGTAGCGATATCTATCAACACTTCCGCTACCGTGGATAGAAGGCGCAACAAGATTCTACATCGCACTGACAAAGTTCGTCGAGTACTTAGCATATATACAAGATTCCAAAGACTGCGGTCCCCAGGCACGATGACCCAGCCTGGCGGAAGATCTCCCCTTTTCAATGAAAGAGTCTACCATCTTGCTCCTCCATAGATCTGACAAAATTAAGGCTGGGAATACACGTCAGATTTTTTCATCCGATAGTCTGATCAGACTATCGGAAGGCGTTGGAGCCATTACTTTATTTGAACATACAATACACGTCCGATTCAATAGTCGGATGGAATTGTATTGAATGTTCGCCAGCTTCCGATAGTCGGATCCGACTATCGGATGAAAAAATCTGACGTGTATTCCCAGCCTTATACAAAAGCTTACTGCTTACTGTAAAGCATGGATCTAGAAAAAAAGGCGGACAGATGGCCGCTAAGAAACTATTGAAGCACCAAAATGGTGGCGACGTTACTGTGTGTGTGTGGTTCGAAGCGTAATGGCGGGCGGCCGGCTTAGTGTGGTGTGAATGTGTGCGTGCCGGACGTGTATGCATTTAAGCGAGCTGGCTTACTGTGGGTGCTTCAGTAATTGTTTTATGAGGTGGCGTCTGCCTTTTTTTCTAGAACCATGCTGTAAAGTATGTGATTGTGTGTGGAATATTTGTCACACTATGTTAGCAATGTTAGCCTACAACTATAAATAAATAATAAATTCAAATGGAAGTTAATGTTCGTTAAGTACGATTGGACGTAACATTAATTATTATCGGTTTATGTTCAGATCTGGATATTTCGCGGACGGATTTAGAGCGGAGTTATCAGTTTTCGACCAGGTTACATTAACGATAGAGAAAGATATGTAGGAAAACAACTTTTGGTATTTTGGTGATATGCTATTTGGGTTGTTAAATAAAAGATGATTGATCTGACTCTAAGTTATCTAATTCGTTCACACAATTAACGTTCACACAATTTCACATATTCGAAAAGGCAACACGACAGGACGGTGGAACGTAAGCGACTGGCGAGTCTGAGACTTATATGAAACGCGATGACAATTTGCTGAGTTGCATTCTCAGCTCGCCACGCCGCTACACAACTAATTGGCATAATAATAAAAAAGTCAAAATGTGATTTACTTATAAGGTCACCCGTATTAGCCCGAATGGTGTCAATTTGACAACTAAACTAAGGGGGTTGCGTTCACTAACTACGCAGTGTGATCGGTCGACGATTATATTTAGAGTTCAGTAACTCGGAGCGTACGCCCGTGTCATCAATTGACAATTGCCGTTCAATAACGTCGGACGATTGGGGAACGAAAGTCACACGGTAACTTTCACACCTGGTGTGTAGTTATTGAACACACCACAGGTACGGTGTTCCCCACATGACGGTCTGAACCAGCGTTGCCAGAACCATCCTATTACTAGGACAGTTTTCCATTCTATTCAATATTAGAGTATACATTTTAGGAGAACACCACTAATTATTAGCTATTTATTGTGATATATTTATATAGCTTAGAAAGGCTATATAAATATATCACAATGTATTTTGTTGTAAATACTAGATGTTAACTAAGAATAAAGTTACAAAAACATCGTTGACACGTGCACAGAGACATGTTTGAGGAGTGATTTGAAACTCTACACTTCTTTCGGGCTAACATTAGATTATTATAATTATCAATTAACATTTTTCACCAATAGACTCATAACTACCTATTTTATTCGCTTGCAGAGTTTATTTTAGTATTGGCGTGGGCTCAATTACAGTAGGCAGACACAATCTGCTTTCGTGCGTGTGTGCTATACATGTTCTGGGCTGCGTTCAGTAACTACGCTGTGTGATCGCCCGATGATTATCCAACTAAAAGATAAATAAATAATATTTAATCTACTATTTGCTGAACGCTATTATAGCCGTCAGGCGATCACACAGCGTAGTTACCTACTGAACGCAGCCCTGCACAAAACTAACAGACAAATAAATTACAAATTGTCATAATCTTTTCGTTCTCGTTTACAGAATCTTCTATCTTCTATATATATAAAAATGAATTGCTGTTCGTTAGTCTCGCTAAAACTCGAGAACGGCTGGACCGATTTGGCCAACTTTGGTTTTAATATATTTGTGCAAGTCCAGGGAAAGTGTAAACGGTGAGAAAATATGGAAAAATTGCGAGAAAATAGTAAAATTAACAATTTTATTTTCCCATACAAACTGTTACTAGCTGTCAAATATTTGATGTTCGTCCCGTTATTTGACAACCAACAAATATGGCGATCCTTTTTGATAATGACACTATATTGAAAAGATTTCGTGGTAAAAACTGACTCAGTCGCTCAGCAGCTTCATTCGTTTGCGTACGTTTCATATAATGGATAGAAAGAAAAAAGTCGTTGCATTGGTTATTCCATCTATTTACCCAATGTATTATAAGTAAAAAGGTGTAGATAGGATACCTACCTACATACATTCGATCTTCAAAAACGGCACATTAACGTACACAAATAAATAAATAATTCGGTACGAGAAGTGCATCTGTAGACGCCGGCAACGCGACTCTGAGGTCAAGGCTGGCTAATAAGTCACATTTTAACGTGCCACTTGCTGAGCGCATTTAACCTATCTACACCTTTTTACTTATAACTAGCTTCCACCCCGTGGTTTCACCCGCGTTCCCGAGGGATCTTATGTTTTCCCGGGATAAAAAGTAGCTTATAGCCTTCCTCGATAAATGGACTATACAACACAAAGATATTTTTTCAATTCGAACCAGTAGTTCCTGAGATTAGCGCGTTCAAACTAACAAACAAACTCTTCAGCTTTATAATATTAGTATAGATATCATTGATTATACCTACTAAAAAAAGGCAGAATAGGTAACATTTTGTCCGCTCCTTAGAAGCTTTGCCTATGTTCCGTTTCTTTACTTTGTGGCTTGGCGCTTCGAATAGGCTTTAATTCATCAAAATCGGGGGAAAGGAAGAAAATATCTATATCTATGTATATCTTCTATACAGGGTGATTTTTCACAGGAAATACTTGCAGGGGTGGAAGTAGGTACTCATCAATATGAACAACTTTCAACAATGTGACCAACTCTGATATCGCGTAAAATAAAACAGTTGCTTCATACATTTTGGTCGAGTACCTAGGTATCGAACTTTTGTATGGAATAGCTGAAAATTTTACGTGATTTCACAGTAGTTTCTCGTAATAAAAGTTGTTCATATTGATGAGTACCTGCACCCCTGCAAGTATTGCCAGTGACTAAAAAGTCACCCAATATATTTTTATCTATCTTATTCTATCCGGTGTATCTGTACATTGAAGAAAAGTAATAAAAATAGAAAGGGGGTAACTAAAGAAGAGTAATAATTATATAGAGCATAAACCAGCGATTTCTAGAATTATTTTCTGTCTGTCTGTTTATTCACGCACGTCTCTGGAACTACTGAACGGATTTTGAAGGAGTTTCCACAAGTTAATGCTTGGCTTGGCTCTTCGAATGGGTTTATTTCATCAAAATCGGGTAAACGGAAGAAAACATATAGATATTTTATAAAGTCTGCGCGAGCGAAGCCGCGGGCAAACAGCTAGTATGATATAATAATCTAATATGTATATAAAATGTTCGTATCACAGTGTTTGTCTGCAAACTCCTTCGAAACGGCTCGACCGATTCTTACGAATTTTTTTGATTGTATTCGGTAGGTCTGAGAATCGGTCGTAGGCTAATTTTTTATACCGCTACGCGTGTGTAACCGCGGGGGACAGCTAGTATGTAAGTATATAAAATCGGATTGGAAAACCATCCGATGATCTTAAAAACTGTCCCTTTTCATACAACTTACCGTCCGAAATTACATGCCGAAACTGGCAAATCTGGTCTAAATGTCTAAACATATATAAAGTGTACTCTGTGGTCTAAACGTACGTTTACTTACATTTTTGAATTACGTTATCAATTATTACGGTGATTATATTATATATACTCTTTGATTTGATCATTATAGTAAGTAATCCGTTAGCGTAGAAGTGTTCTGTAACTGAGATAGTAATAATTTGTTTGTGGCGCTAAGATATCGTCTAGTTTCTTCCCTGTGCACTTTTGCGGAACAACATTTTTTTTTCAGGTAAATAGCTATTTTTATTATAAATACTTTTCTGCTTGTTTTATCATAAAAACTTTTAAAAGGTTAGTAAAGAATTTTCATTCTAAGTTCATCGCTACTCGTAAAAACGACAACCGGTTTGATGTAGATGTTTTGTTTATCTAGAATTTGACTGGAAAAGTATCGATAACGTACGTGCTGGCTGATTATTACGTCATTGTACTGTGTATAATAATAATAATGCTATAGTCCATAGCATAGATAATATAATACCTTGAACGAAAAATTATAGTACTACATACATTCATGGATAATACACTAGTAAGTACTTGGTCCATAGGAAAGGTAGGTAGGTACTAAAGAGTATTAGATGAATGAAAATAATGGGAAAATGGGAATTTATTCATAAAATACTTTTTTATCGGATTTATATGAATAATTGATTTTATAGTATTTACATAAAAAACAGGCAAGGTTAAATCTTGTCGAACATTCACTGACTTTAGGCAGGCATTTGTTATGTATGAAATTTAAGTTTCTCCACTTCTGTTTGCTGTAGCACAATGGATAACTTGGTGTTAGTGTCCTCCAACAAGATCTTTGGTGGTTACCAAAAGGTTTACAACCATGAGTCCTTAGAATTAAAATGCAAGATGAACTTCTCAATTTACCTGCCACCACAGGCTGAAGGGGGAGATGTTAAATTACCACTAATTTACTATCTCTCAGGGCTGACATGCAATGAACAAAACTTTATCTCTAAATCTGGATTTCAAAGGTAAGTAAGTACTTACCTCCTTAATTATATAAAAATATTCTTCACATGCTAGTTACTTTTTGTCAGTAAATAATTAACTAACATGTTACATGTTATGTTATACATCGAAAAATTTAAAAAAAGTTTTGAGTAATGTCTCAGGTTAGCCCCAGCTCATCAGTTATCTTCAAATTTAATATGTCCCCATACAAAATCAACTAGTGTCAATTGATAGAGAAATTTATAAGTACATAATTATAGAGTATAGTAATAAAATCAATTAATTAATTAATAGATTTATTTGTTTTTGAAGTTTGAATATTTTTTCATCATAAAAGACTTTGTCACTAAGAAATGTAGGTACCTACTTATCTTAAATTTCGGAATATACAAAACGTTATTAACGCTTACGTAATACATAAATACTTACATACATAACTTATCACAATATGTGCAAGTGTTATCAGTTATCTACCAGTTTTTTTAACATAGTTTCGTTTTTATGAATTCAATGTACTGGACTCTATGTTACCGTCTATTTCGATGGTTTCGGAACATACTCAAAAACTTTATTAATTATTTTTTCTTTAACATATTTTATGATTATCCTACTTTAAAATATTACATAGTAATTTTTTTCTAAAGTTTTAACAGTTCCACCAATATTGGCATTTTTATTCCAACAATTAGGTACATATTGCTTCACAATCTGCCTTCCATTTTTAGGGTTCCGTACCCAAAGGGTAAAAACGGGACCCTATTACTAAGACTTCACTGTCTGTCCGTCTGTCTGTCTGTCTCCAGGCTGTATCTCAAGAACCGCGATAGCTAGACAGTTGAAATTTTCAAGACATTGAAATTATGTATTTCTGTTGCCGCTATAACAACAAATACTAAAAACAAAATAAAATAAATATTTAAGGGAGGCTCCCATACAACAAACGCGATTTTTTTGCCCTTTTATTTGTTTTGTGGTTGTTCCCGTTGACCTAGAATCACGAAATTTGGCAAAAAGCAAGGTCTTACAGCGCAAAAAAAGGTGGCCCCATAGATACATAGTTACGCCAATTAATAAAGACCTCTGAGTTGTATATTGGCACCAACCTCAAATAAGGTAATTAAATAAAATTGCGCATTTCCCGTGATGGACGAACGATGGACGAAGTTTGTACGGAACCCTCGGTGCGCGAGTCCGACTCGCTCTTGGCCGGTTTTTTTTGTTATGACAACGACGCGACGGCATTTACGAATTACCTATGTACCTGGCATATTTTCGTAACCTATGTTAGGTTCGTTATGCTGAACAACTTTTACTATGGGACTACCTGAAAATGCGAAAATAATTTCAAACTTCATACAAAAGGTCAAGTTAGAATAATAACGCTGTTTGCTCAATCAAAAGTTATGAGAAGATATTTTTCGCGAAAATTATGAGTTGGTCCCATGGTAAAAGTTGTTCAGCTTGACGTGACGAACCTAACATGGGTAACACACACACACACACGCCTTACGAAGGAGATGCAACAATATGTATAATTGATATGCCCCCTTATTCAGACCCATTCGGTTGCCATTCCAATCGGAAAGATCGATTTTATTTCATAAAATTTTGCTGTGTTAATCGCACGATTCATTTACCTCGATCGACTGCCTCATTCCAAATGATGAATTAGAAGCCATCCTATTCAATAAACTAAATCGGTTTGTCTACCCGATAAGGACCGCAACCGAGCAGGTCTTAATAACCCCGATGATCATCTTAATTTAATTTTTTCTCTCTCGGGAATTTAGCCTGTGCACAGATTCCTAATCTACCCCAACCGCTAGGTTGGGATTATATTTAAAGACAATGAAATTTAACAAAAATGCAGATATGCAGCTGAACATGGAGTTATTGTTGTGGGTCCAGACACATCTCCTAGAGGTGTGAAGATTGATGGAGACGATGAGTCTTGGGACTTTGGAGTGTCTGCTGGTTTCTATCTTGATGCTGCGAAGGATCCTTGGTCAGAAAATTACAGAATGGGCAGTTATCTGAACAAGGAATTATACGAATTGATATTGACAGCTTTTAGTAATCTAGTGGATCCAGAAAGAATTGGTATCATGGGTCACAGGTATGAAAATAACGCTTTTAGGGTTCCGTAGACCCCAAGATGTCGAACGGAACCTATTGTGTCCATTTGTCTGTACCTACGTCTAATTGTCACAGGCTTCAAACTCTATTTACAACTAAATTTACATTTATATCTCTGGAGCCTAAGGCTGCGTTTCTACCAGATAATTATGATGTGCTAAGATGTGAAAATAAAGCGGATAAAAACGCATTCCTCGCTACGCATCTCTGGTGGAAACGCAGCTTTAAGACGATCAACTATGTAGTAATTAATGTCAACAATAAAGTTTATAAGGTGGGGGAAAAAAAATAATTCTAACGTTCGTTTGGATGAATCAGGATTTCGTAGTTAAATAGAATTTAAAATATATATATGTATATATACTAGCTGTCCCCCGCGGTTTCACTCGCGCAGCTGTTTAAAAAATAGATGTTGGCCGATTCTCAGACCTACCGTCAAGCCGTTTCGGAGGAGTTCAACCACGCACCTCGTGACACGAGAATTTTATATATTAGATTGTTTCTAAATATATTTATTTATTTATATATTGTTTCGCCTAAAATTATCTATTCGGGGCTAGTGACATCAAAGTCAATGTTTTGCAACCTTTTCCAAATAAAGCAAATAGCATTTGTTGTTGCATATTGGTTAATCTTGAAGACATAAGATCCTCATACGTATAAGGACGAGGATGAAGGAGAACTTGCAATTTTGTTTTACAACAAATATTTACAATAAAACTATAATATAATAGAAAATTTCCTCGAAGCTACCGCCGCTGCCGATGGACAAGGTCTCACTTGACCGTTTTTTTATTTTTTGCACGACTATTTATATCACCTTCATATTTTTTATGAATTATAATTTGAATCCACACTACTTACAGCATGGGAGGACATGGTGCTCTAGTCTCAACTCTGAGGAACCCTGGTCTTTACAAGTCAGTGAGTGCATTTGCGCCCATTTGCAACCCGATTGCATGCCCTTGGGGAGAGAAAGCTTTCACAGGATACTTAGGAGTAGATAAAAGCAAGTGGGCTGAGTGGGATGCATCAGAGCTTGTCAAGAAATATGATGGACCTCCACTCACAATGCTTATCGATCAGGTAATCTATTTTACCACCATACAAAATAGGTATTCATTTCATAGTATTTTTGTAGCCACATGCTTTAGTTTATTTGTTGTCCTTTACCTTGTATTAAATGAGTGGCAACGATCAAACAATTACCATGGTTTAGTGTTCGTACGTACGTCAAGGTGGCAGGGGAATCAGGTTGCGATAGCGATAGAACCTGTGACCTGTATTTCTCAGTAGTGGTATTTATTGTGGTTGATGAAATAAATAAATTGTGCCTGTATACGACTTTCTGTCTCTCTCAGGGTGCTGGAGATAAGTTCTACATTGAAAAGCAGTTGCTGCCTGAAAAACTAGTAGAATCGTGCCGATCAGTCGGCGTGCCTGTGATACTCAACCTCCGCGAGAGCTACGATCATTCGTACTTCTTCATCTCCACGTTTATCGGCGAACACTTTGATTTCCACGCAAAAATACTCAAATCTTAGAACTAATGTAATACACAATGTGCATTTTTGATATATTTATTACTAGCTGTCCCCCGCGGTTTTACCCGCGTTCCTGAGAAGAAATGTAGCCCATGCCCTTCTCCATACCACAGACTATATGTGTACCAAATTTCATCGCGATCGGTTCAGCGGTTTAGGCGTGAAAAGGTAACAAACAAATAAACTCAAATTCGCATTTATAATATTAGTTGGATATTTGTACGATACTCACGACGGGACGGAGGTTTATGCGTTTAGGGTGAGAGGTTGTATTTTTTTTCATTGTCGATATTATCTACTAGTTTCACGCAACAATACTCAAATCTTAGAACTAATATAATTACACAAAGTGCATTTTTGATATAGGTATTTATTATATTTGTTATTTTTTTCATTGTCGTTATTATTATCTACTAGCTTCCGCCCCGCGGTTTCACCCGCGTTCCCGAGGGATCTTATGTTTACCCGGGATAAAAAGTAGCCTATGTGCTATTCCAGCCAGACTATATTATATTATCTATCTCTGTGCCAAGTTTCATCCAGATCCATTCATGTAAATTAAAACATTATCGAAGTACAATATTACATCCAAATCGTTAGAGCAGTTTCTTAAATCAAATAAATACATATATGAATGCTCTCTTATGTATTCAATATCTAAATAGTTTGTACTTTTTTCTTTTCCTGTATTCTCCCAATTATATTGATCAGCTTCTAATCACTAAAAATAAACAAAACATCCGTTTCTCAAACATATTTTATAATCTGTTTATGTTTTAAACAACATTTGTCAATAAAAATGTTTACTAAAAATATACAAGTTGCTATCTACCAGTGTCATTCTTCCTCATGTTGTGGTAATACTGTAAAAACTTGTCTCTGTTGCCCCAAACCTGGGAGCTGCCCCAGTAGCACCAGGCCCTGATGACAAAAAGCTCATTAATAAAGTTTATTATTCCGTTTGTTGATATCAGATTTGAAATAGCAATAATATTTTATGTTATGTGACCCTGTCAAACCTTGAAACAATCTTGATTGTCGCCTGTGTGTGACATGTCAAAAAGTCAGAAGAGAAAAATGTGAGTAATAGGTATATTCAATATCAGATACCTATAAATTGACTGAACTTATGCAACATGATCAGTGTATAATAATAATGGCACCTATTAACTGTGCATGAAATATACACTTACATTCCGAATAAAGCACCACCAAGATGCGCTGCATGGTCAAAAAATCTCCATCCTAAAATAACTCCAGCCAAATCAACACTCATTATGACTTTGATGGCCTGAAATAATAATAAAATAATTTTTACTTTTCCTGTCTTGTAACTACATTGTCTATCTCCTAATAATAACAATTTTTATCCAATTAAATGGGCTAGTTACGTTGGGCATTTAATGTAAATCAAGTTTGGCTTTTATAGCATATCATTTAAACGATATCTTAGTTAGAAAATATCATAGATTTTATAATTTATTTTTATTAATAACGCGCAACAAAAAGAGGCTTACGAAGCTTTGGCCGACATAGTTATAATCCTTATCCAATTACTCATATTAGTTACATTTGACATTAAATATCGATAAAATTTGATTTTGGACCCGTGCGAGCGGATCGCTAGTTAGTTATGGTCAATAAGATATATGTAGAACGATTACTAAAAATACGACCAAAAACTTATTAAACCGTGCGCGTTGGCTCGCGAATGAGACGAAACTACCTACAAAAAAATTGAATTCCAGGAATCGCGAGTCAAGTTAACTTCTTCAATGAAAATATTTTTGCTTTGGTTTATTACAGAATATTACAGAAAAAAAAATACGGAAAAATTGTCTACCTATCTATTTTTAAATGTTGATGATATCACACAGTGTTAATTGTTACTCCATCTGTTAATACTTACCTCAGTGTCGTTAACTCTAACGGTTAGGTACTTTAAGAAAGTAATGGTTCTACTAAAGATTTATAATAATAACATGATAGATAACTGAATAGTTATGGTATCATGTCATAAAAATTATGTCTAAATATTTAATCAATTCGGGGTTACAACAATAATCCGAAAATTATTAAGGCCTACATATGATGATAAGTAGTTGAATTTTAAAGCAACAATACTCACCGTACCAGCGGCGAACGTGTACATAGGTAAGAATATAATGCTCAGCCTAGTGTCAGGGTACTGTACACACACATACGACAGTACTGACATAATTGCACCCGACTGAAAAATAAATATAAAATTCAACTCAATGTTTCATAATTCATAAGCCGCTGAAATAAAAACATCTCTCTCTGTATTCTGTTACTCTTCCTACATCACGCCTAATCATTTTTGTTTGTTACTTAATCACGCATAATAGGCTGAATGGATTTGGATTTTTGGATGAAACATTGCACAGATAGATCATACCCTGGAATAACATACAGGATGTTTTTTTAGTCACTGGCAATACTTGCAGGGGTGGAAGTAGGTACTAATCAGCTTTTTAACAGACTTAAAAAAGAAGGAGCTTCTCAATTCGACTGTTTTTTTTTATTATCATGGGACTAACTGTGAAATCATGAATAAATTATCAGCTGTTCCATAGAAAAGTTCAATACCTACTTGACCAAAATGTATGAAGCAACCATTTTATTTTACGCGATATCAGTTAGCCCCATAATAAAAGTTGTTCACATTGGTGAGTACTTACACCCCTGCAAGTATTGCCAGTGATAAAAAAAAACACCTGTAGGGTAATTTAAGATCCTCGGGGACGGGGCTAAAGCTAGAATCATACATATCTATAATGAATATGAGCTATGATTGGAATGATTATGACCATTATTGAAAGTACTTACTGCACCAAGACTAAGGCCAGGCTGGTTCACCATCACTTTGTAAAGGAAGCTGGCGAAGCTGCTTATTACTCCAGCACTTAAGTACATGGCGACGAATTGCTCCTTACCTAATGATGCTATGGCAGCTGTTGGCAACAATAAATTAATAACTTAAATGTATCAACACAAAATGGAATACAAATTCGAATTCTCTCACTGAAATGTATTGCTTTTAACGCTAAAAAGATGTATTTGTTTATACAAATAAAATAAGACTGCCGCCCATTTTTATTCTAGTCTTAAATATTTTGTGTAGTTACCACAAAAAGTTATCCATCAGCAAAAGATATTTCTGATTAAAAGACATATTGTTTAAAATTTAGAATAAAAGATCTAAATTACTTACCTGGCATGAAACTGTAGAGGACATACATATTTGCAGCCAAATGCATAGCCGAATAATGGCTGAATGTGGAGAGTACCATAGGCAAGCATACTGCACCTGAAAATCAAAGACAAGCTATACCTAGGTACAATTATGTATAAAAGATAAATGGATAAATAAATAAATAAATAATCGATAGCATAGGATAATAAAAATCAGAAACTAACTGACACATCAACACTCAGCCCAAATATAGGGAGAATAGAATAGGCATATATATGACATTAATATGACACTGTACAATTTAATTCATCGTCATAGTGACGCCATGTATTATTTTGATATTAATAATTTTATATTTAATTTTAAGTTAACTAAAGATACCATGTATCTACCATTAAAGTGTAAAAGATTCATTGCTACATTGTTAGCCGGCAATATACACATCTATGACCAAGCTACAAGTAGCTTAGTTGGGGCTGTTGACACTGGTGTTATTGGCGATAACGAGGTGTCTAGGGAGGGTTTTTAGATTTACCGACAAAGTCTGAGCTCAATCGTTTAAATATTGTTCATCAGAATATTCAGGGCCTAGCTAGCAAAGAATTGGAAATTGAATTCTTTCTCGAATATTACAATGTTAATGTATTTTGTGTAACCGAACATTGGTTGAAGAATCATGAATTATTGCTCAATACTTCTAAATATAAATTGTTAAGTGCGTTCGTAAGAAAGTCAGCCATACACGGTGGTAGTTTAATTTTAGTTTCAAGTAACTTTAAATGTAAGGACCGCAAGGACATTGTAGACTTATCTATCGAGCGCACTGTTGATTTGTCCTGCGTAGAGCTTGAGCGCTATTTTATAGTTTGCGTGTACCGTCCCCCTTTAGGTGACTATAATTTGTTTGAATTAGTTATAGTAGATGCTCTTAAGAAAGCTTAAACCTGTAATAAGAGTATAATTGTATGTGGTGACTTTAATATTAACTTATTAGTAAATTCATCTATATCACTAAGATTAATTAATCTGTGTAATCATTTAATCTTAACAAATTATTCTGTGAGCCCACTAGAATCACAGAAACTTCTGCCACTTGTCTTGACAATGTATTCTGTAGCTGCTATGTACTTGAAAAATCTATTATTACCGAGTTGACTTCGGATCATTGTGGTCAGAAGGTAGTTCTTTTAAATGAAAAAAGGGATATACCACATAAAATAACTTGTAGGCCTATAACATTAAATCGTATAGCCCGATTCAAAGATAATGTTAATCAAAATATTGTTTCTGTTAAAATGTTACAGGATGAACCATAGTCTTTACAGTGATCTCTTTTATTTTATAAAAAAAGAATTTGATAAGGTTTTTAAACCCAGGTCCTTTAAATTAAATAATAACATTAAGTTTAATGACTGGGCAACAGTAGGTATTTACAGAAGCAGAGCTAAGTTGTATGAGCTGTATGGCATGAAGAAATATAAATCAAAATAATTGTTTTGTTGAGTATGTTAAAAAATATTCCAAATTTTTTAAGAAAGCTTGTGCTTCTCCTAAGTCCATATACTTAAGAAATAAAATTAGTCAATCAAACAATAAAGTTAAAACTACTTGGAATATTATCAACTCTGAATGGGGAAAATCTCAAAACAGTAATAAGCGTATTGGGCTAAATATTAATAATAACATGATTTGCGATGATAGTCAAATTGCACATGCCTTTAATTTATTTTTTACTAATATACCGGTAGATACGACCAGCTCTTTGAGTTCACCAATAGATGCTGAATTATTATTGAAAGCCAATGTATCAAGAGTGCTGTGAATTATTCAAGTTTAGGCATATCACACCTTATGACGTCGTCAAGACATTTAAAAATCTTAAAGTTAAACGCACAGGTGACTTATGGAATATATCCGTACTGTTTTGCAGGGTATAATTGATAACATTGCTCCCCATTTAGCTTTTATTTTTAACAAATGCGTAGATTTTGGTCAATTTCCGAATTTAATGAAACATAGCAAAGTTATACCATTGTTCAAAGCGGGAGATCCTAGTGATCCTACTACGTATTTGAAAAGATAATTTTAATGCAATTACTTGCTCACTTTAATTTGAATAAACTTTTACATAATGAGCAGTATGGGTATTCAAAAGGTCGTTCAACGATTGATGCTGGGGTAGCACTTTTAAGAAATATTTTTAACGCTTGGGAAAAGTCACAATGTTATTGGAGTCTTCTGTGATTTATCTAAAGCTTTCGATTGTGTTGATCACCGAACACTCATACGTAAACATAATTATTATGGAGTTAAGGGCGTAGCACTTGATCTGATGAAGTCGTATCTTGGGGAGAGAACTCAAAGTGTTGATGTCAATAAAGTTAAATCATCTGGTTCTCCTGAGCATATGGGTGTGCCGCAGGGCTCTATTTTAGGTCCTTTTCTATTTTTAATTTATATAAATGATCTTCCCTTTTATGTTAAAAATACCTGTGGAATTGTACTGTTTGCGGACGATACCTATCTGCTTTTTAGTGTTGATAGACTGAAATCCAATTATGACGATGTAAACGGTGCATTAGCCCAGGTATTAAATTGGTTTAATGAAAATAACCTAGTTTTAAATGCAAAGAAAACTAAATGTATTAAATTTGCACTACCTACCCAATGTAAAAAGATTAGGCTGTAACTTAGTGCTAAATAACGAATCTCTCGATCTTGTTGAGTCAACAGTATTCTTAGGGATTACTTTAGATTCAAAACTTCAATGGGGCACCCAAATATCATGTCTCGCGGGGAAGCTCAGTTCGGCTGCATATGCAGTTAGATAAATTAGACAGCTAACAGATGTAGATACAGCTCGATTAGTTTATTTTAGCTATTTTCATAGTGTTATGTCCTATGGCATTTTGCTTTGGGGTAAGGCCGGTGATATAGAAGCTATTTTCATTTTGCAAAAAAGAGCGGTGCGAGCTATTTATAATTTGAGTTCTCGAGCTTCCTTCAGAGATAAGTTTAAACAAATTAGTATCCTCACAGTAGCATCGCAGTACATTTACGCAAACATATTATTTGTACAACAAAATATAAGTCTTTATGTAAAAAATAGTGATATGCACACTATTAATACTAGAAATAAGCATAAACTTGTGACCTCTGCTTATAGACTCCAAAAAGTGCAAGGTTCATTTTTGGGGCTGAGTACACGCTTCTATAATAAGATCCCTCCTACACTTTTAAATTTGCCTTTACATACTTTTAAAGAACGTGTTAAGTCCATTTTAGTACAGAAGGCATACTATAACATTAATGAATATTTAAATGACGACAATGCTTGGGTGTAGCGCTCGCTCTTGCAGGATACATTCTATGTAATAAATCTAAGTTTGTTTTGAAAAGAGTAATTGCTGAGTTTCTTGCCGGCTCTTCTCAGTAAAAACAACCTTCCGAACCGTGCGTTAGAGTCTGACTATTCACAAGTGCCTATGAAGGCCTATTTGAATGAATAAATTATTTCATTTCAAATCGCCGGGTCTAGAAACTTGAAATTTTGCAAACAGGAACTTTAGAACTACCGTGTTGCCTATTCCTGTTTTACTCGATCCGAAATAGGTGTTCGATGTGAGGAAAAAGGAATTCTAATTACGCATACCTCGAATTAGCTTTGACTAATGCGCGCCTCGGTCATCGAAAAGTAGAGCCCGACTCGTGGGGTACGTACAATTAATACCTACTAACATAGGTTAGTAGATATTAATTGTGGCTCTGCATTAACTACGAAATGATAAGAAGGCGCCCATAATAAAATATTCAAACGTTACATAGATAGATAGTTATAACTTTTTTCGGTCTTATATTTAACTTTTATTAGTATTTTTTTGTTTAAGTACAGGATATGAATAATATTTTGTCCAAATTACATTTTCTTACGTAATGGCATTTTTGTTTTTTTTTTGTAGAGGTTTTTTCTGTGCGGGAATTACCCTTGGATTTTGACTTATTTTTTTATTTATTATTTGTCATGATGGGATGATTCGTAGCGTATCTGTGAAAGTTTCAACAAGCTACCTATTACAGTTAAAATCATACAGGCCATACATATCTACAGCCCTATGACAGAGAGGCGAGCGTAGGCTTATTTATAAGAGCCCCCCGTTACGCACCTATAATTTGTAGTTTTCAAAACAATCTATCTTGATTTCAAATTTCAGGTTATAAGTCGCTTAAGTGATAAAATGGTATTTTTCAGATCTTAATAACTCAATAACTACATAATTATAGTAGGTTTATTCATGAAATTTGGTATTCTAGGTGTTTAAATAGATTTTGAGTTGTGGGGGTGTCGTAAAGTATCTCAAAATGGTTCGTTTGTATAATATGCACACAATGCCGCTACGTCACGGCCAAGGCGCGCGGCGTCGCCCTTTTCTTTTCCAAACTTGGCGGACGCACTGCCGTGTCTTTTTTTGTGTGTAAGTTGCCAGAGCTCATTGGGGAGGGGGGAAGGGTTGGCAACGCACGAGTGATACCCCTGGTGTTGCAAGCGTTCATAGGCTACGGTAACCGCTTACCATCAGACGGGCCGTATGCTTGTTTGCCGACTATGTTTAAAAAAATTATAAAAAAAAAAAAAAAAAACTCGAAAAGGGGTATTTTTTCTAGGAAAATTAAGGAATCATGTGTTAGTAAAAATCTATAACACTAGAATGGCTGAATGGATAATGATGAAAGTGATACTAACTGCCTGCTGGATTTGAGCAGAAATACTTGACCATGAATGGTTGAAGCGCCCTGGTACGCCAGGCCCCAAAAACCAATACATTAGCAGCTAGGATTGGATAAAACACTTTTTCACTGTCTTTGAGTGAATTCCACCACTTTGTGATGGGGCCTGGCTCTGATCTCTGTAAAAGAATAAGTTATTGAAATAAATACCTTTGAGCTAAAGCTGATTTAGAACAATGATATTCTTCTATTTTTTGAAATTAGTGAATCTAATACATACTGTCTTAAATTTCTTTTGTTGTGAACTGAGCCATGTGCCAGTCCTCCTGAGCAGTGTAGATGCATGAGAACGCAACTTCTCATATTCCCAAATTGCACACCCAGCAATAGAGGCTGTGCTTACCTTTATAGAAATAATAAAGAATATTTTAACATACCTAATGACAACTAAGGTTAAGGCTAGATTGTAGTCTAGGTTTATTATAAAGGTTGGAATGTAGCTTAAGGGACACTAATGGAGCAAGAACTTTTATTTTCAACTAGCTTTTCGCCTGTAGTTTTGCTCAAGCAGACTTTATAAAATATTTATATCTTTTCTTCCTTTCAATAGATTTTGGTTTCCTTTGATTCCTTATTTTCACGAGTCTACAGGTAAAGACAATTAGAAGTGCAAAGTTAAGCCACATTAACCTGTGGAAATTCATGGAAATCTGTTCAGTGGTTTCTAAGATTAGCGTGTTCAAACAGACAGACAAGAAAAAAAATCTCTGCTTTTTGTTACTCTTCTTACACCATTCACAATCCATTTTAGGTAAAAAAAAATTTATACAGATGCTTGTTCTACAGGTATGTATGTATTGTATGTTGACTTGTTCGCAGCAAGTGTGGGCTGTTAGCAACAAACGAGATTTTGTCAGAACTACAAACTTCTATATTTTCTGGTGCCTGAGGACAAAACATTGAAAATTCATAACAAAAAGTCCATGGAAAAATTTCTAAGCCCTATCTCCGAAGTGCCCCTAAGGCTACTCTCCCAATTAAATATCCTCACCCCAACAGTAAAGATCAAGGGTTTCACCAATCTGCTACCATATAGAGGCCCAGATTCGATTTGCAGTTGCTCCAATGGATCGGGCTCAAGACGAGGTCTCTGCGCGCTGCGGCGAGAACTGTTCATAGTATTCCGAACATGAACACGGCCATAGTCGATCGGTCTCCGTACTTGCTTGAGAAGTACGAGCTTGCTACAACGAAAAAACTAACATTTGTTGTCGTTCGAATCGTGAGTAACTTATCATAATATTTATTAATATGAAACGTACCAACTATGGGTCAACTCCACACCAGACCAGACATTTCTGGAAAACATGTTATTTTTTTGTGTTTAGTATATATGTTACATTATTAAACGTATTTGTTTGGTATGTACCTATTACAAAATATCCAAGAAAAATTTGAAATGACATTGACAATAATTGACATTTGACTGACAGACAGGCGGTGTAGCCAGCAAACAAATCGATTAAAACCCGAAAGCTGTGCTGGTAGTTTTTGGCAGAGGAAAATAAAATCTTGGATGGCTCGCAATCAAAGGCTCAAAGAGTGACAGAGATTCAGAAAAGTCGATGATCAATACTCAGAAGCCGATCTGGCAATAAACAATAAATAGGTACTCAGAAAAGGTACGGAGAGCTCTAAAAAGTACGATGTTGCTGCGCCGCTGATTTACGTTAAAATAAAATTACCTACCTAGAAAAAACAAAATACAAGCATCAAAAGAAAGAAAAGAAAAAAAAACAGTTTTGAGTTTAGAAAAATCTAAAAAAATAAATAATAAATAATACCTAACAGTTTTGACAGCATGCTATTTTAATCACTCTTATTTGAAAAGTATTGCATTTGCTATGACTTGGCTGGCAATGTATTGGTGATATTGTTGAATTTTTAACCGACTTCAAAAAAAGGAGTGTTCTCTATTCGACCCGTAAGTATGTATGTATGTATGTTTATATGTCCGCGATTTTCTCAAAAACTACTGATTCGATTTGGGTCCGATTCCGATGGAGTTTTCGTTATTAAATGCATATATTTTCAGGGAAGGTTTTAGTGTATAATATATTAGGATCTGATGAAGATCTTCGCAGATAGACAATGAACTCTTCAATTACAAACAGCAAATGACCCGCGCGCGAACGCTGTGATTGAATGTCTATGTATTGTTTTCACCATTCCATTACTTAACATCTAGCCTGTACGGTTGTAAACACATGTGTACAGTACTCTGAGTGTAAAGAATTGACGTTAGTAAACGTTTACTTTCACGTTTGCGGTTGTCCGTATATTTTTTTAATAGCTTGAGGAAAAATAGTCCAAAAAAAGCAAATAGAAATCTAAATTATAGAAATAGATTTTGTATTCAATAATTCTATGACGATTACACGAAAAGTACTTACCTAACTTATAGTTATCCACTCAATTTTGTGTCTCGTGTTCAAAGCGTATGGCAATATATTAATGGCTTTTAATAATTAAAGAACCAATTAATATCTATAACGTTTTGGATGCAAAATTAATACAAAACATAAATCCATTAATAAGAATAAAAGAAATATGCGTTAAAAATACAAAACGGGTACTATCTACCTTCGGCAGGTGTCTACGATAGCGGGTTTGTTTAGTACCTAAGTACGTAATATTATAAAGTTATGTTTATGAAGTAAGACCGATGGCTTTATGTTTAGTTACTTAGCTCTATACATATGGGTTCTATACACATATATGTATATAGCTACGATATACGGTTATGGAAATCTTCGGCTATAGAACAAATATTTTATTGTGTTGCTCGTCTTAATAGGGGCTGGTGAGGGGTGCCGGTGTCCTTTGCGCATGCCCTATTCAGTCGACGGCCCGGTGCGACCTTTGTCAACTTCAGTCTACAGCTGTGGAGCTCTAGGCGAGACCTCGTGGTTGTTAATCTGCTAAGATATTAGGACTATAAAATCCTATATTTTTCAAAAGTGAGTACGTACCATTGATACTGTGACATTTTTGTGATGGATCCGTTGATTGGAAAGACATTGTATGTTTAATTAACGCGCGGTCCACGTGTGAGTAGACACGTATTCAGTTCCTCCAATAGTAAAGTACTAGTATCTACCTACACTGTTAACAACAAAAAGTTGTTAGCTTTAGATGTTTATAATATTTATATGGTATTGCGAAATATAACTATTGTCTAGATCGACGTTTTCGTCATTCGTTATTTTAGCGCGAAACTGTCAAATGGCGGCGAATCGATATTGAAGGAACCATGTGGTTGACTTATCCTCGTTAATACCCTTAATTTAAAGTATGTTATTTGGTAACATAAGTTATTGAATACTAAAAAATCTTACAAGAATTTAGCAACAACTAGGGATCTATCAAAGTCTATTAATATTTTTTACTTTGTCTACTAAGTATTAGATAATAGCGAATAAAAAAAATAATTATATATAGGTATTGAAATTAATCCTTATTTCCCTTGGTCACGTCATAACTTGAGAATGACTTTACCGATTTCATTAATTTAGGTTTTTGTAATACTTTGTAGATTGTAGGTAGAGAAAAATTTAGCAAATTACGCAGAAAATTGGAAAAATTCAGGAAACTTAATAATAAGATCGCGAGTGAAACCGCAGGGCGGAAGCTAGTCGATTGTTAACACTTACATTTATTTATCTTTTTATTTATTTACAGAAATGATGAAGCCAAAGTTAACAACAAATCACCACCTCCTCGACGGACTATATAAGAATCAACCTTTGTGACGCACAACTCTTACCTAAATATTTGAATTTAGTCTTTTTGATATTTTAAAATTAATAATAATAATTACTTTTGGAATCAAAAATATATTACATGTACCTAATTAGAGAATAAGCTATCCTGTATTCGATATTTATTTTTTTATGGATCGCTGACGATTTATTAATATTGGCATAAGGATTGTTACCTGAATGTGTTAATATGAATATAAGCAAAGCTCGTTGTTAAAGTTAATTACTAATTTGGATAGGTGCTATTGGTAATTCGTTTTTTTTTCGCAATGATATTGTGAAGTCGACATTAGGTATATAGAAAAACAAGAGAACGTTGGAATGGAGCCCTACGCAGACGATTTGCTATGGCTGGTCGTGAGCGGATTTGGGGTGGCATTTGTTTTGGCATTCGGCATCGGTGCTAATGACGTGGCCAACTCTTTCGGCACCAGTGTCGGGTCTAAAGTTCTGACCCTCACACAAGCCTGCATACTTGCAACCATCTTCGAGATAGCGGGAGCCGTTCTCATCGGTGAGTGAGTAAATTTAACTCGGTTGAGAGAACATTAAGTACAATGTCTTTATTTTGATGCACTTAATGTGCTGTCTTTTTGCTTTAATTTACGCTAGGGCTCAATTCGTTTATTATCTGTATGTAATTATGATTGATCAGTGGATCGTGGATCGTAGATCGTGTACCTGTAATTAAGTGCTTTAGCTGCATGCATAGGTAAAATAGATAGATACCGACCTAATAACCTACTCGACAAAATATCTATGTCAATATAGTCCTAGGTGAATCAAAAGAATAATAGGTCAGTCTTTCCCAAGATTTTGGAACGAAGTTTTTTTACGGAGCTTTTAAGTAAAGGTAACATAACGAAAAATTAGACCGTTATACAAGGTGGAGAAAACGGTCGATCATTAAATGAAGCCAGAGCTTTATCACGTTGTATTTAAACTATCTACAAGAAATAATTGAAATCCATCGAGTAGTTTAGCAACAGTAATTAATTTTCGTTTTATCAATTTTACTCATAAAGAAAGAAACATTTATTTCGACACACAGGGTGGGTATAAAATCATCACGTAGATGCCTAACAAATTCACAAGGCTAAGTAAGTCGGGCAATGACCCGAGCAAACGCGCTGCCTCGATTTCTCTGTCTAACACGTTATGTGAGACGAAGAAAGCGTATCGCCCGCGCTGCGTTCAAGGCCTCTTACAGGTCAGTGACGTGACGATATAATGATGTTGTATTTTGTTTACGTTCCGAACATATTTACTTTCATTGAATATTTTGATTTTTTTATTTTGTTCTAAAATCGTTTGAGACTGTGTTGACACGATAGTGTTAAAATTTAATGATCGATCGTCATATCCACCTTGTATACGTGTGTGTGTGAATTGTATAAAAGACAGACGTGACGTGACTAGTTATGCCCCCTAGATGCAACTTTCTCTCTATCTATCTGTCTCTTTCTATTATATACATACGAGTGTGTGTGTGTGTATGAATAGTAAAAAAGGTTTTATATTTTGGCAATTGCCTTAATTCATACGTGAGTTACATTGTCTGGTTATTGCATTTTTTTCAATTTCGATTCAAGATTTGGAAACTGCAGCATAAGGTATAAAATTATGTAATACAAAAAAAAACTATGCTAATATAATAAAGCTGAAGAGTTTTATGTTTGTTTGTTTGAAAGCGTTAATCATTTGATAGCCTAATTCATGAGGAAATACTTTTTATCCCGGGAACGCGGGTGAAACCGCGCGGAAAAGCTAGTAGTCAAGTGATTTTGTCAAGTTATTTTGTTCTTGTTGAACTTCGCTCCTGGCGGGAGTCCCCCCACCGTTTTAAGAAAATTAATGATTCTTAAGTGATGTTGATGAATATCGTTACATAACCCTTGAAAGTAATAATTAGCATGCAATTAAAATTTATTTGAAGTTAAAAATCTTATGATTTCTCTCCCAGGCTACAAAGTATCAGATACAATGCGGAAGGGTATACTGGACGTATCTCTATACGCGGACGGTGGCGAGCGACTCCTGGCTGCGGGTTGCCTGGCCGCGCTGATAGCGGGGGCGACGTGGCTCATCCTAGCCACGGCGCTACGCCTGCCTGTCTCCGGCACTCATTCGGTGGTTGGCGCTACTGTGGGTTTTACACTCACTGCTAAAGGCCCTATTGGCATACGCTGGTCAACACTTGGCGCTATTGGTGAGTCGGAGTATTCCTGTTGAAAGGTTTGGAGGCTGGGATTCAGAAAATTCACCGGCATTTCTGTAGGGTTACTTATAATTCATGATACATACAGCATACATATAGAAACGCTGCTGAGCGATCTCGTCTCCTCACTCTCTCAAAATGGTTGTCAGGCAGAAGCGGCTTCATTGCCTAATACGGGGACGTTACTCGACAACGCTTTCTTCAAAATTCTTCAAGCTTGGAGGTTAAACGTATTTGTCACAAATCGCTGCTTTTTTGGTGACAGTGTTGAGCGTCTCGGCCATTACGGCCTATCGTATTGCAGGAGTGCTGAGCGGTTGCCGCGGCTATCAACGATCTCATCCCCCGGGCCCTTGACACCGCCGGTGTTCCAAATATTTTAGAACCAAACGGTTTGTTGCGAGAAGATGGCAAGAGACCCCGGTCAGAATGACTTTGGAAGTGCTGGAGGGTGGGACGGCCTTTGATATAGAATGATACATGCGTCGACACCCTGGCTCCGTCTCACTTTCTGGCTACTTCACGGTCGGTGCCACTGCAGCTCAGCAAGAATGTCCAAAGCGCTGCAAATATAAAATACTAGCTGTTCCACGCGGTTTCACTCGCGTAACGGTTTAAAAAATAGATAATAACCTATACTCAAACCTACCCGATATGTACACAAAATTTCATAAAAATCGGTCGAGCCGTTTCGGAGGAGTATGGTAACTAACATTTTTTTTGGCAGGAACAGAAGGTGGTGGGTCCAGGGGACCTTCTTCCACCCTTACGCGGACTTTATGTGTGACACGAGAATTTATAAGATAGCTACTCTCTCTAGGTAATGGATATTTTTTTGCGGCGTTCAGCATTGAAACGCTGAGGCCGTGGGAGCCGGATGGTCATAATTTGTTAAAACATATCAACTTATTGATCTCAGAATTAAACAGATCTTACATCGGCTTACTGAGATCTCAAGTGACAAGGGGCCAGTCCCCTTGTCACTTGAGATTTACCTAGGACAACGGATGTGCCGCCAGCCTTCTTGGTACGTTTGCACGGGGCAGCGCGATCTAGGATACAATTATTAGTTTATTTCATATCTTTATCGTAAATAGTTAATATTATATTTATTTTACATCTGTTATAGTTTACTTAATTAGGTTTTTTTTCTGTGTATTTAATTATATTACATGTTGTATATGTTATGATTTCAGTGTTGTCATGGTTTATATCACCTGTGCTGAGCGGCACGGCGTCAGCCCTATTATTCTGGCTGGTGCGACGCTTCATACTTCGCGCAGCACAACCACTGGTAGCTGGGCTACGTGCACTGCCCTTCTTTTACGGAGCCACCATTGCTGTTAACGTGCTCAGTGTCGTGCATGATGGACCAAAGTGTTAGTAAATACTTAATGTGATTATTTTTCAAATTATGCTTTCCCCCCGCGTCCTCATATATTATATTTAAATCAGAAGGCTCTGACAAGTTGGCAGACGGACTACCTGATGGTAGATGGTAACCGTCACCTATGGATATTAGCAATGCCGAGGAGATTGCCAATGTGTTGCCGACCTTTATTAAGCCTAAAAGGCATCTGGCTCAGGGTAAAAGCTAACCAGGCGGGTACTACAAAGTACCCTACCACCTATGGTTACCTCGTAATGTTTGCTTTCACCGAAGGAATAGGAATCGAACCACAACCTTCGCCGCGGTATTCGACGTCACTACCAATGAGCTATCATCGCCTTGAAATATACGTTCCAACTTTCAGAGAGATATGGTTTTCCCAGGATTCGAAGTACGTACAAGTACAAGTACAACAAGTAGTACCTGTAAATAATCATGTACCATCAGTGCCAGATTAGACTGAAATGGATTATATTAAAGTGTAAATTCCGAACATGATTTTCCAATGGCAACTTAGTCATATCATACCTTTTATCATTTATTTAGTGCTGGCATTGGATAAGATACCGTTGTGGGCAGCGCTGGCTGGGTCGATGGCGCTGGGCGCGCTGGCGGCGGGATGCGTGCGCGCCTTCCTCGTGCCGTACTACCGCCGTCGACTCGTTGCGCCACCAATCAACTTTACACTTGGACTATCTAATGGTAATCATATCTCATAAAGCAGAAATAGTTTGGACGTGAGCTATTTTTGTCATTATGAGGCATTTTTTGGAGCGCGCGTGCATGAAAATAATAAATTAAAAGCAAAATTATTTAAACGCTCTAAAAAGAAGAAAATATTTTTTTCCTTAAAAATTGTAATTATCAACTTATAACCTCATTATAAACAACAAATATTTACAATCAATGTATAAAATACAAACCATGATATATAGAAAACATCCTCAAAACCCTCGCTGCTGTCGATAGGCAAGGTTCCCAACAGGCTGGCAGCGTTCCCTTCTTGGATGGCCAAGCTTATGCGTTGGCGGAAAAAGCTCCCAGTCCGTCGGTCTCCCGAAGCCTCAATGAGCTTGGATGATAAAATCCGAGCAAATCGGCGAGCCTCGAACCCCCACGGACCCATGGTTTCCACTGCGAATGGCATGAACAAAAAATTAGAACCAAGACAAGCGTATTTTTTAAATTTGGATTTTTCAGCACCGGTCGCAGCCGCCCCAGCGACTTTACAAGTCGCCAGTAAGTGGGAAGGCGCAAGTGTATCAACACACGTGGCATCCCACACCAGCGGCTTGCCAACACTCCACGGGATCAAAGTCATACCATCCGGACTCTTGCCATCGTCACCCGCAATTCCGACTGGTTCTAGTACAGAAGGCACGTTGGCAACAACAAGAGCCCTACGGATAATATCATTAAGAGCCGCGTGGCGTGAAAAACGGCCGGCACTTAAAGAGCACGAAAGCCCATGGTGGCCGAGCTCGTTGACAAAGTCTCCGCAGCGGCAGCGATGAGGATGATTGGTCCTGGAACCAAGACGGAGACAAATGGATAAACTTAAAGTGATTCGGTCTAACAAAGTACCGATGCTTGTAGATGGAATGGCTTGCAACCAGTGACCCGATTCCTTCTCAGAGACGGCTAGCAAGCGTGCGCGGTCCGAATTTGAAGAAAAATTTGAAAATAGATTTTGCCAAGTTTTTTCGCATAGAGGCCCACTCTCTCTGAGTGACTTAAGGTTAGCGACGGAATATTTGTGCCTGGACAAGCTGCCTGCCATGCATTTCTGGCATCGGACAGGTGAGAAACCTCAACGGATCCAATAGATGGGTCCAAAACAGATCCAACGAGGTCAACCACACTATATACCGACGACAGAAATGCCGGCAGTGAAATGTCTGAAATTTTCCGCAAGGGTGGCCTGAGACCACACTTTGTTTTCATTAAAACAACAATTTAGGATTTTAGCCAGAGAAATCTTAATCATGTATTATATTAAATTATATTTAATATAGGATCAAATTTAAACAAATGGGTACATCGGAGTAAATAAGTAAACTTAGGCACAAATAGACATAATCTTACAATAAAAAATGCATAATGCGCATTGATTTCAAATAGCCGATTAGATTCGTTAAAATTTTGAATCCTTTCCTCAAAGCCAGGAATAGATTCGTCTAAGACAGGGGCACCAAGAAGTAGAAGTGACTTCTTTGATAGTAATTTAATGTTAGGTGCCAAATCATTAAAATTTTGAATATTTTTTTTTTTTTTTTTTTTTTTTAGTTTTTCAGAGCTCGCATTTGGAGCAGTTAAATTCAAGGCCAGTGAATTAAAATCATTGAGAACAGAACTAACATCACCTCCCAAGGTGCCATCGACTAAATACCAAACATTAAATTTAAACTATAAACCTGAAATGATTGGATGAATTGCCAAACTAAAGATGGCTGGAGGGTCGCCTTGTTGACAACCCACAGCAGAAATAAGTGGGTGTTCCTTAAAAACTGTTTTGAAGGGTGCCCATAACATTTTATGATCATATAAATTGTATATGAGGTTATTATAAGTTCATAGTTAAATTTTCATTTCATTTTTTTTTCATTTTCAATTTCATTCTTTTCATTTCAATGTCAATAGCAGTCTCAGTCTCAGTCTCAGTCTCAGTAAAATAAGTTTTCACTTCTGTCGGCACGCCCGGAGTGCAATTTTTTTTTTAGTTATCGCTGGGTACTTTGATACCCATATGATATTGCAACAGTACATTAAAAATAACTATTCCTCTATCTTGGATGATCCGCCATATTGGATTTAGAATGACGTCACATTATTTTTCGAATTACTCTCAACAAGCCCCTTCATTTGATATCCATATTGTAGAAATGCATTAAAAATAACTATTACGCCATCTTGGATTGTCCGCCATATTGGATTTAGAATGATGCCATACACCATATCGTGCATTATCATCCAATCTAAACGTGTATACAAAATTTCAGCTTAATCGGTGGAAGATATCTACTTCAAAATTGAGTTCAAAGATTCCACCCGAACAATAGTATAATTATCGAGGCTGTGAGGCTGTGAGTTGCAGCCCGAGCCGCAGGCGAGGGCGTAAATCAGCAGAGTGTGTAATGAGCAGAGCTCACGAGTTTCATACGACGTTTTTCAATACATTTGCGAGGAAAAAACAAATTCAATTTTTACCACACAGCGACAAATACGATAAAAACAAAATATCTAAATTATGGGAAATGGCGCGTTGGCAAGTTTTTTTTTCAAGCGCCAAATGGATGGTCAATGAACATACAGCCTACTTCAAAGTGATAAAATGCAAATCTATACTAATAAAGAAGCTTGTCCTGACTGACTGATATCAACGCACAGCCTAAACCGCTGGGGTTAGGAACATGAAATTTTGTACACAAATTCCTTAAATAACGTAGGCATCCACTAAGAAAGGATTTTTCAAAATTCAACCCCTAAGGAAGTAAAATAGGGGATGTTCGATTGTATGAAACTTTGTCAGTTTTAAAGATAAATCCATGAAATTTTATTTAGGTATATATAGTCAAAAATAAAAAATAAATATTTCAGGGTTTTGTGAAAATCACCCCATAAGGGTAGAAAAGGGGTGGCAAAGTTTGTATGGGAATCATTATTTTTCTGGTCAGATTTATTCGAAACTTGGTACATATTAATATTCGCCAACATAATTAATGAAATAACTATGTCAGCGTTTTTTGAAATTCATTTCCTAAGGGGGTTAAAAGGGGTGCAAAAGTGCAAAGGTGCAAAAGTTATATGGAACGACAATTTTTGGAATGAGTAAGGAGGTACAATTTGTAGGGATCGGGGCTTTTTTTTATGGTGATGCGGATGCGGGAAATATATTTACGCAATCATGAGTACCTCCAAGGACGCAAAGGGGAGCAAGGCTTAATGTACTTACCGCTTAAGCAGCAACTTGTCCCTTCACTCCTGCGATGCGGTGATGCGGAGCAGATCCAAAGAGCTGAAGAATCTTAGTATATTATGAGATGACGTGCGGGTGCGGAAAATATGTGACAATGAATGAATACAATTTTGAATTTAGAATATGGAAAGGAGTTGTTCGGGATTTTCCGGATCGCTTCGGGCGACTCCTTGCCACTTAATCGGCACATACATTAAGCCCTTCATGCGTTCCCTAGCGTCCAATGGAACTTAAAAAAACGGCGTAAACATACTCCCCGGCTTGAAAGTCCAGAGGATTTTCAAAGGAAAGATATACTAGGAAATGTGGGTAATGTAATGACCATACATAAAAGTTAAAGCGGATTTCAGTTTCAAAAAACTTGAAGTAACATGTGTAATTAAAGTCTTATTTAAATTAAAGATGCGGTTAAGTTATTATTAAATTGCGTCAACATAATATGTGGAAAAGATATAAATAATGCGAGAATATATAATATGTATGCGAATAAAATCATTGTGCATTAATAAATATGAAAGAATTTAAATTATTGTAATGGAAGCGGACATAATTTTACAACTGGACGTTTGAATGTACCAGTCGTAGTACGTACTAATGCTACACGAGAGATTCCATCTTTTCCCGGGAATACTTGTTCAATAATGCCTGTGGGCCAGCGAAGCGGTGGAGTGTTATCTTGATGAATGAGAACAAGTGTACCTGGTTGAATTGGAATGTCAGGGGTATTCCATTTTTGCCTTAATTGAAGCGTGTGTAAGTAGTCTACGTGCCATCTTCTCCAATAACTCTGTACTAAACTATCCAAAAGTTTCTTTCGGTTGTGAAGACTTATAGATTCGTTAACGTCATATGCAGGCAACGATTGCAGAGGTGTTGTATTAAGAAAATGAGCGGGTGTGAGAATAGTATGAGGTTGATCGGATAGCAAACATAGAGGACGCGAGTTCAAGAGGCATTCAATTTGAACCAACACTGTCAGTAATTCTTCATAGCAGAGTAATTGTTGGCCAATGCTGCGATACAAATGGGTTTTTACGCTTTTAATATTACTTTCCCAAAGTCCACCCCAGTGAGGCGCGCGAGCTGGAATATTCCGCCATGTGAAAGAAAGTATTTTCCGTAATTCAACCCCTAAGGGAGTAAAATAGGGGTTGTACGTATGTGTGAAAATACTTTATTTTTGAGATGTTTCCATAAAAATTGGTATATTTTTTGTAGTATTTATGGAAATTCCACCCCTAAGGAGTGAAAACGGGGATTGTATAATGACACATCAAGTTCAGGCATCTATATCTTAGGAACTATAATACTTATAAACATAAAATTCGGCAAGCAGCTTTTTTATAGGATGTGTATCAGAAAGAGATTTCCGAAATTAATCCCCTAAGGGGGGTAAAAGGAGATATACAGTTTGACTGTAACTATTTAGTGGAAAGTAATTGGAATACCTATCTTGGTGTAAATATTGCTCGAAGCAGTTTATGAGTAGTGTATTTCAAGGTTTTGTAGAATTAACCCCTGAGTGGGTGGAATTGGGAATTAATCTTTATATGGAAAAATATTACACTGGCCGGTTGTCTCGAAACTTGGTGTAAATACATAATGCGATAATATATCATTACACCCTTATGGGTATATCTACTAAGACAGGAAATTCTGAAATTCGACCCTTAAGGGGGTAAACGGGGGAAATATAGTTTGTAAGTAACTTTTTTGTGGAAAGTACTTAGAACACGAACCTTGCGTAAATGTTATTCGGAGCAGATTATTATAATAGTTGTTATTATTATCTCTCTCTTTTCACCCGAAAAGGTGCAAAAGTTTGTATGTGAAAACAGTTTTTTGGGAGATACACTTTGTGTGTACGGATTAAGGGTTCTTATAACGTAGGGGTGTACTAAGAAAGGATTTTTTGAAATTCAAATTCTGAGGGGGTAAAATAGGGGATCGCGGGTGAAACCGCGGGGCGGAATGCTAGTATTTTAATATTTTATAACCAATTATTGTAAATTATGAATAATTTGATTAAATAAATGTTTGTTTGACTTAATTAAAGACGTACACATTTATTTATTCCAAAAATGTATATGGATTTTCAGCGGCATAAAATCTCTTTTTTGTTACTAAAAAAAAACTGTAAGTATTACCCGGTTCAATTGAAAATACTCGCATATAGTGCACATAACTTGTAGTAAGGTACTAATTTAACTTTGTAGTGATAATTCTATTACCGCACTAGTGCGGTAATATTATTATGCACGCGTGTGTTATAGCTCGGTTTACGGCCCTGAAAGCGATGTAATAAAGGTCACTTTACGAGCAAGTGTATTGAAAACATACTTGCATACATACATTGCAATAAAAAGCGTATTAAAAACGGTTTCATTTTAGTTATATACCGTAATATAAGGGGTGGAAGTAGGTACCGACCTACTTATCGATTTGAAAGTAGAAGAAGATTTAGAAGAAGAAAATATTAGAATGGTGCCCAAAAGATATGCTGTTCCATAGAAAATATGAACTTATTAGGTACTTAGGTACCTACTCGACCTAAATAGGAACACGACCTCTCGTGACTGGTATGGAGACCACCTATGGTTCCCATACCAGTAGGTAGTTAGATTATATATTATGTACCTAAGTATATAAATGAATGGGTACTTATTTTACTTCTACCATTTGAATGATTAATTGGTAATAAGTAAATTACGGTCGCGGAGCAGGCAGAATTTAGTGCAATGACCCGTCATTATTTGTCGCATTAATAATAATATATAATTTTTTTTTTATAACATATTTAAAAATGTAATTTGAATATATTTTAATAAATGGTATTAATAATAATTATTACAGCCTATATCTACCCACTGCTGAGCACAGGCCTCATTTCACGAATAAAGTATATATTATCTATGTATACTAATATTATAAAGCTGAAGAGTTTGTTTGTTTGAAAGCGCTAATCTCAGGAACTACTGATTCGATTTGATAAATTATTTCAGTGGTGGATAGCCCATTTATTTATTTTCATTTTGCTATACTTTTTATCCCGGGAAAACACAAGATCCCTCGGGAACGCGGGTGAAACTGCGCGGAAAAGCTAGTTATAATATATATTTGTTGCATGCACACAAATATTACCGTCGGGCTCCAGCAAATGCGGTGACCGCCTTCATCATTTTCCATTGGCAATAGGCACAAAGGTCATTGCACAAAATTCTTCCTGCTCCGTAATCGCACTTTAGTAAATACTTACAAGAGTCTAATATATGTTACATAGATTAAACATATTATTTCAGAAACCACCCCAGCCAACACACCGACACATTCGAACAAAAGTGGTATCCCGCAGCGTCCAACATCGCTTCTCTCTGATGATGGAAAAGTACTTGAAGCAATCGCTGAAAGCGCTGAAATGGTTACCCTGAGTGACGCCGATAAAGTTTCAGACGGAGTAAGAGAGATGAATGCAAGAAACCGAGCCCTGCTAGCAACAATGGACGACTGTAGCATACTATCCCGTAGTCTCAGTCCACCTAATAAGTCAAGGCTGCAGCTTATAGATGCCGATCCCCAGATAAATACCCTTAAATACATAGATGAGACATTGAGCTGTTGCAAAAGTTTAGATTCGGCTCAACTTGTCGGTATGGGAGAGAGTTATGACTCAAAAAATGGTTTTTTCGGTGGTTCCTGTGATACAATAGCACGTGCGGAATTTGATAGATTGGCTGCAGCGAGAGCTATACCGAATTCAGTGGGATTTGAGACGCCACCTCCTCGACATGATAAGGTATTTTAACATAGCTACTTTATTTATTTCAAACAATAATATATTTATATTTCATAATCGGCCCATTAATATCATTCATTGGTAAGTACTAAATAACTGAATGCAAAATAAATAAACAAAATATCATCTACCCTATGCTTTGTGCTTTACGTTGATGTCCGTGATAAATACCTAAGTTTATTTAGGTTATTGTTAGAGACAGCGCGTACGAGCAACTTTTGTCTCCACAATAGGGAATATGCATAAAATTTAAATTTGTCTCAAATATTTTTTTCTAGATTCTTTATTGTCATTACATTATACTTAAAAGGTATTTTTTTTATTTAGTTATTATTTAAACCCAGAAAATATTACATAAAAAGTGAAAAATAAGGGAGGAAAATTCCAACTTACAAAACGCGTCACCATTGGTCGAAACGAAATGTGACGTTAATTGTCACGTCATTGAATTTATCGGCGTCGATATTCATACTGTGTTAAAGTAGTGTTTGTGAGAAAAAGTGTTTAAAACTGTATTCCTGTGTGATTACTTGTGGATATATATTTGTAGTCAATCGAGGACGATGACAGAAACTGGTTTTGTTAAAGCACAATCAGATAATCTGCCGAAAATAGATGCATTTATGATGTCAGCATATTTTGCATCAAATCTCGAGTCTTTGCCTTTTAACTACAGCCATTCTTTCAACTGGTGGTGGCATATTCCGTTTTTGACACAAAAATATATGAGGAACAACTCCTTTCTTTAACCGTAGATTACATTTTTCTCCTTTCTGTTTCATTATGTTATATTCAATATAATTAACTGTATCTTCCTTAAGGCTAGTCTCCCTAAAATCAGTGTTCTTGCGGAATTTGTCAGAAAAGAAATATTGTTTTTTAGTCATCAGAAAAACAAAAATTAAATATATTTTACGTTATTTTAAAGTGTGAGATTTGAAGTTTCTAATACATATTTAATTTTTTAATTTGACGCCACTTTTATTAGCTTTGTGAGGCTTTAAACTTACCTCTATTTACGTCCCACGCGTAGAGGGTCTCATTCATGCACTCGCCACGAAAAAAATATAATAAAAACAAGAAATGTATTCAGATTACATTTGTCGGCAAGTCCTTTACAATAATCTTATCTAGTTACTTTTTTTCAAAATCGTCTCAATTTCTTATTTAAACTGCTTTAAAAAGTTATAAATTTCTGAATTTGACCCTTGCAACATATATTTTTTTCTATTACAAAGTCGGTAAATTTATTTCAAATGATTTTTTGAATGCATATATTTTTTATTCGACAGATAAGTAGTTGCTTTCGGAGTGGTTAAAGTGTGATTTCTCTAAACCATTACTTTGTAATAGAAAAAAATATATGTTGCAAGGGTCGAATTCAGAAATTTATAACTTTTTAAAGCAGTTTAAATAAGAAATTGAGACGATTTTGAAAAAAAGTAACTAGATAAGATTATTGTAAAGGACTTGCCGACAAATGTAATCTGAATACATTTCTTGTTTTTATTATATTTTTTTCGTGGCGAGTGCATGAATGAGACCCTCTACGCGTGGAACGTAAATAGAGGTAAGCTTAAAGCCTCACAAAGCTAATAAAAGAGGCGTCAAATTAAAAAATAAAATATGTATTAGAAACTTCAAATCATACACTTTAAAATAACGTAAAATATATTTCATTTATTGCTTTTCTGATGACTAAAAAAAAATATTTCTTTTCTGATAAATTCCGCAAGAACACTGATTTTAGGGAGACTGGAGCCTTAACCTGAAATAAATTATCAATCATTAAAATTTCGTAAAACCGCAATACGGATAAATAAGCAAGATCTTTAGATACATTTTTAAATAACTTTTGTAAACAAGGCTAGGTTAGTTTTAGACCAAACCTCCTATTTTCACACTAAGCTGTACATAAATATATGCTATACTTACGTTAAAATGATCTTCACAACAAAATAGAACCGATAATGGAGATACAATATCCCTTCTCATCATCTTACACCATTTTTTTCGTAATTTCGCATCGCATGGAATACGAAAAAACACTTTATCGGGTGTACTAATAATAGTGTTTTTGCACTTCGGTACCATACAATACTTGTAAGATGGTTTTTTAACTACTTCCATGATTTGTATAGCAATTAAAACTGAAAATACGTATGAAGTAACTGAAACACTATAGTAAACAAACGTGGGATATAACAAATGACGTCATCAAAAGCGCGCGCTAAATGGTGGCGTTTGAACGGCTCAAATTTATTCAAGGTTTTAAATTTCACTTTGAAAAATAATTTGGCTCTTTTCAAGCCTATTTATATTTTTTTCCATGTTATAAAAATGTAAATGATAAATTTAAGAAATAAAAAAAAATCATGCATATTCCCTATTAATATGTCTCTCACATCAAGGCTACGGGTTTGTATGATAATGCGCGCATATAGCGACGCGACAGCCAGGAGACTTTTTGTCATCGGGCCTGAAGACGACGGCTGGCGACGCAACCGTCGCCCCGTCTAATGGTTGCATTGCCAGTGCGCGTACGGTGACAAAAATGTTGCCGGCCAGCCAGTTGTCGCTCAACCACTTCCGTCGACAGAGCGCGTCTCTACACCGAACGTATGTATGTAGGTATTTGCGTTCGCTACTCTACTATACAAAATAGAGAAAGAATGTCAATTTCGGATGGAGATATAGATAGTAATAGACTGATTGAAGAAGTAGAAGGAAGACCGTTGTTATATACAGTTAAAACTTAAAAGAATACTCAGACATTATGAGCGATAAATAAATAAATAAATATTCTGGGACATTATTCCTCACACACGGCCATCTGACCCCAAACTAAGCAGAGCTTGTACTATGGAAGCCAGATAACTGATATACTACATATACTACTTTTCTTTTGTAAATACATACTTATATAGATAATTACACCCAGACACAGGACAAACAGACATGTTCATGCACACAAATAGTTATGGCGCCAAAACTACTGACAGCGATTAGCGACATTACTGGCCGCAATTATTTTAATGGCAGAAAAAAAAAACTAAACGTCAAACTGCGTCTCGGTGTCGCGAGTCCAGAGGTTTTACCTCATCTAAAAATATACGACTAAAAGAAGTTAACACTTCAAAAAACGATTTCATAGGGTGGTATGTCAACTTGTCACAACCAATAATTGATAAGAACGAATGATTCCGATTTGATATTCAGAGCCCGGATGTGGGTATTGCATGGAGCGTGGACCGCGAGTGTTCAGAGCGGCGGGCGGCTGGTATGGGCGCAGTGGGCACGGTGCCGGTGGGCATGACGCCCAACTCGAGCGCGGCGCCACTGCTCCGCACCTCCCCACCGCCACCGCCTGCGCCACTTGCCCCGCCCCCCGACACCTTGCGGCTCTTCTCCTTCCTTCAAGTGCTCACTGCGACATTCGGGGCTTTTGCTCACGGTGGAAACGATGTTAGGTACGTTAACATTGTTTGAGTTGAGTCAGTTTGTTCCAATTTAGAAAATATACAGGATGATTTTGTTATCACTGGCGATACTTGCAGGGGTGGAAGTACTCATCAATGTGAACAACTTTTATTATAGGGCTAACTCTGATATCGCGTAAAATAATATGGTTGCTTCATACATTTTGGTCGAGTAGGTATTGAACTTTTGTATGGAACAGCTGATAATTTTTTCATGATTTCACAGTTAGTCCCATAATAAAAGTTGTTCATTTTGATGAGTACTTCCACCCTTGCAAGTATTGCCAGTGATAACAAAATCACCCAGTATATAACCGATGAATACCTTATATTATTGCGTCAATGTTTTGACGTGTGAATGTCTCGCCATCTGAAATTTTCTAAAGTTAGAGACGTTGGAGTGAATTATGGAAATTCTTGCGCACTAAGGCAGATTATGTTTGACTGTGGACATTTTTTTAGACTGAATATGATGTGGTGGATGTGATGGGTAAGTAGGTAGGTACGTCAATTCTAAGATGGGTCTTGTGTATGCCTATTGGCATATCCTGCTGGTTAGTCTGGTCTCGGCTCATCGGCGATAATTAATTAAAATAATCAGTACTTAGTTCTCATTGTGCAATATAATGTCCCAGCAACGCCATAGGGCCGTTGGTGGCTCTATGGCTGCTGTACTCGGAGGGCAGCGCGCACGGGCGCGCGGAGACTCCGCTCGCGATCCTGGTGTTCGGCGGTGTTGGCATCGCGCTCGGCCTGTGGCTGTGGGGCCGCCGTGTCATACGCACTGTCGGCGAGGACCTTACCAGCATTACTCCTGACACGTAACGATCCTACTACACTACACCATTTCTGATTCTGTGACAATACTGGACGGATATCCACATATGTAGTATGTCACATATAAGCACATACTTGCTTATATTCCTCATATTTTATTTTTAGAATAGCAAACAGTTAAGAACCTACTTTTAATATAATATTATACGCCAAAAAGACGGGTGTTATAGCAGGATTTCCTATAGCATTATTTGCGAGATGATTCTTAGCCTTATTATTTTTATGTGTATATAGCTAAGAATCATAATTAATTAGATTTATTAATTTCTATTTCTAGAAAACTTTTTATTGATTTTAACCCACTATCCTATTTTTTCCAAATAATTCGGTTAATTGCCTAAATAATTCTGATATAAAACAAGTTCATTGATCAATAAGGATCATTCTTGAGAATCCAAATTTTATTATCATATCATCAATCATATTTCAGTAAATTTATACAAAACCGAGGTAAATAAATCATAAGTCGTCCATTGGTGATAACCGTATGAAAATCCGTTCAGTAGTTTTCGAGTTTATCGCAAACAGACAGACAGACAGACGCAGCGGGGGAGGACTTTGTTTTATAATATGTAGTGATTTAAATGAGGAAATTCAACATTCGTAATTATCTGTACATTTAGGGGATTCACCATCGAGCTAGGGGCTGCGCTGACGGTGCTGGTTGCGAGCAAGGTTGGTCTACCAGTTTCTACGACACACTGCAAAGTTGGCTCCGTCGTCTGCGTCGGATACTTCTCGGAGAAGGCTGTCGATTGGAGTTTGTTTCGGTTAGCATTATTTTGTTTTCTCTTCTGGCAACTGCTGGTGTACCTACTGCACTAGTAGTGCAATGGTAGTGACGATGAATGCCGTGACGAAAGGCGTGGATTCGACGAATCCTTCAATAAGCTTGAGCTATCGGTGAAGGAAAACATCGATAGGAAATCATAGTAAGGCTGTAGGGTACAATGTAGTACCCGTCTGACGGTAACTTGAAAGCCAGTTACCTTCTAGGCTTTATAAAAGTTTGCAACATATTGGCAATCCCCCTGGTAACCTATTGCTAATATCCTTAGGCGACGGTATATCTAGCTAGCGTTTTACTATTAGGTGGACCGCTTACCCGCTTGCCATGTAGCCTTCTGAAATAAAAAAAACATAAATTTGTAAACACCGTTAACCTATATATAAATAAAAATGGATCGCCGAAATGTTTGTACACGCATAACTTCCGAACGACTGCAGCAATTTGGATATTTTTTTTTATTTGTGTTCGTTATTGTCAGGACAAGGTTTGTATGAAAAAAAAAATTACACCGGGAACGTGGGTGAAACCGCGGGGAACAGCTAGGGTAGTGGAACCAATAAATGAACGATTAAGCCAAATGGCTAACTTTGAATATTTGTAATTAAATTATCTTAATAGTTGAAGTTGTTTTTCTGTTCATTTTTGATGCTTGAAAACTATAAGATTATTTGAAAAATAAAAAAATTGACTCATGAGTCCCAGGTTTTATACAAAATAAGAATTAATAAAAAATGTTGGGTTTTCGCCCTATAGTTTAACCAGTGATTCCCAATTATGAACGTTTTACACCCAATAGTTGAACTAACATTTTGATATGACTTAAAAGAAGGCGTAAAAATTGTGTACCTATATGGTTTACCTAATTTATCAGTGTATTTTTAATGAAAAAAACAAAAAAAAAGGAAAAACTTGTTTATTAATTAGAAATGTAGTCTAAAATCACATAGTATTCTATACCTTAGTAACTAATAAGGAATGTGCTTGACGAAGGAAGCTAGAGGAACTTTTTTAAAAGGTACTAGGTACCTTTACAACTCTAACTTAAAACTAGTATAACATCAATTAAAAAAAAAACTTCTCGCTATAATAATTTGCACATATTGAGTTCATAATTTTCGAAAGTAATCATTCCACTTCGCCCAATTCGAGGATATGGCAATCTCTTGGTTATAGCTGACATCGATACTTCTGTCAAATCTTCGGTAGATGGTTCAACAAAATATGTCAGGTCATCATTTGTCTTTTATCAACTGAACAGCGGTCTCGATAGTGTCTTGACCATAAAGTTTTTCTTTCCGTTGTGTAGACCGCATCTGTAATAAATTATCTCTTTATTTGAATGTAGGTAGCTCATGCACCTGCATCATGCACGCTAAAATTGTTTAAAACTGTCAACATGCATGCAAGTAATTAATGTTGTATTTTCTAGGTGTACATTTGTTCAAATTTAGGAAACAAAACTAAAAGTTGAACGAAAAAAATGATAAGGATATTTTTTGGTTCAACTTTTGATAATTTATCCTAAAGATGAACACTACTGATTTCATACTTTATTAAAACCAATAAATCTAGTAAAATTAAAAGAAATACCCGTTCAACTTTTGGTTCTTAGTTTATTAAATAAACTTAGATGGTTTTAAACAATACACAGATCATTTTTATCCACTAGGTAAATTGAAATGATTATTAGATATTCTATGTACTTTTCACCATTACATGAACGGCGTTTAATTATTGGCTTAAGTAAAAAATAAACCATTACTTGAACAGTGTTTATACTCTAAATATGTGATTACGTTTTAGTCACTTAGTTAATCAAGATTTTACTTGGCAAAAATAAAAAAATGTGTCAATAATTCTTGTTTTAACTTAACGATTAGCTTAAATCTGCGTAGTACTCGCCTTAAATAGGTTTCCATACAATGGTGATTTTTGGCGCGAACCACACATAAAGTTACTAAACACAAGCGCGCCTGACGCGTGACTCAGTGTTGCCAGGTGACCATGTGAATTTCCCCCCATTTTGTTTCAAAATCCCCCCGAAAATTAGCTTTTTGAAAAAGAAACCCCCAAAACAATTTATACTTATTTTGAAGGAGAAACACAATAACAATTTTTTTCCATAGCTTTAACTATTGAACACCAATGAATGATTAAATCGAAGTAGTGCTGGGAATTAAAAATAGGTAGTGATCAATGAGAATACAAATACATTAGAGTAGTGCTGCAAATTGTGTTATTTGTTAAATGATGATTGAGTTATGAAAAAAAAACATCCATTTCCACTGTTTATTTTACCCCCAAAAGTCGCCCCAAAGAATCTTTCCCCCAAAAAAAAATCCCGAATTTGGAGGGAATCCCCCCCATCTGGAATCACTGGCGTGACTGCCGATGTTTTTATGGAGGCGGGCGGTGAAAATGTTGCCATAAGCGAGAAAAAAAATCTACTCATAAAAGTCAATCAGTATTGTTATAATTCTACTTTTATTTACAATTGTTCATCTTCTGGGGGGTGTTCATGTTTTGGTTCCACTACCCTACTTAGTCTATAATAAAACTTACATTTACAATATAAGTAAGCATACATTTTCGATTCTTCGTTTATAATATTACCTTGTCTAGCCGTCAAATCGTGAGTTCATTCATTCATTCATATGGAACGTAGACTTTTCACTTGGCCTGTTTTTTTCATGCATTTTAGTGTTTCATTTTTCTTGTCATTTTAATCTCTAACGTATGTTAATTAATAAGCTTCGCCTAAAAAAAGAGCTGTTGTATCATTTCGTGAAGTGCTGCAGTAGGTAAATGGGAGAGAGTTTAAAAGCTCCAGCTACATTTGCAGTCGCGTATGTGCTGGGCAAAACCTAGTCCTAGTCTATAGGTACTTGCCATAAAATTAAACGCAGTAGATTTTTTTGCAGAATTTATAAATATTCTTCTTTATATACTTACCTAAATAACACAAAATAGGTACTCAGGTACTTAAATAAGGGAATGATAAGACAGTAGGTATCTACTAATCAAAATCAATTCGCAAGTAAAAGTGTTAACCCAGTCAATCAGCTTTATGAGAAATATACCTTAATGATTTAATTGTTACAGGAATATAATATTCGCGTGGGTTGTAACTCTTCCTGTAGTGGCAGGTATAGCATCGCTCTCTATGCTGGCCCTCGAAGCATTCGTCGTATAAACAACATTCAGATACACTTCAAGAAGGAAGGCTTACAATTTGTCTGCGTCAATTCATTAATCGGAATTTATAGGTACCTATGAATAAAACAAAAATTGATCACAAATCTTAGTTAAATATATTTTATCTATCTTTTTATTTACTTATTTATTAACTCGGAATAAATTAAGCGTGAATATTGCATGAGAAGGTTAATATTAACATTATTAACATATGGTGTGTTGAGTCGTACCTACTTATATAGGGTAATAGCGTACAACTCCAGTATATTAGATCTGATATATTTTACCTTGGTTTAATACGTAATAGGAATCGATGAGATCGATTAATCGATTCAAATTTAACAAAATTGTAAACTATTTTGTAAAAGGTGAACAAAATCTGTTTAGTCCGTTCTATCTATGTGTGGTTAAAATGTCATTGATACTTATACCTAAAATGTTCACGGCAAAATATTCCATTATCTCTGGAGAGTCTTTGGAGTTTCATTCATGGTAGATATCTACAACTCCCACATTAGAGCCAAACGGTTATGATGTCACGTACGTTATCACGGCTTTGAAACAATGTGGGACCACATGCTTCACAATAATAAGCTGAAAGGTAGTAAGTTGTAATGAATTCGAACCATTTTTTTAACATAATAATATGATTTAACTACGATTCGTCCTGTGAAATATCGATTAATTGCGGTAAAAAGTGAAGTCAATGCCATTTTAAAAGTGTTGAGTTTTATGTTGGAAAAACAAAAATAATTTAAGTACATACCTACTTCAGTTAAGTTTTTAAGGCCAGACTTTTTAGACACAACCTTGCTAATAATTAGGTCTTAATTTAACCTTTACCACTTTATGGCCTAAATCGTTCGAAAAGATTTATTAAAATCTACATTCTACATAGGTACCTACTTAGATCAGAAATTTGTTTTTAGAGAATCTAGCATTTTTAGTTAGAACGATATTTGTGAACTGTAGGTACATAGTTAATATGCCTCTACAGATTCTACACTACTTAAAAAATAAACATACCTACTCTCATGTACTTACTTCATTTCTATTTTGATTGTTATGAAAATTATCAAATTGGCGTGTTTTGATGGTTCTTCAAATAATAACCCAAAGACAGTGTGTTTCCATTCTTTGTACAACAAATATGTACAATATAAGTAGGTAAACATATAACAACTATTCAAATACATACTTTCTTACACTTTGGTATCTAACATATCGACAGTTGTAAAAAGTTGCATGTGCTACGAAGGTTATTAGTATTTCTATGTACTTAGGAGTTAAACCACAACAATTTCGCTTGTTTTATAGGAATTTTACATTTTTGCATAAGAATCTCTCTCAGAGCGCGCCTATTTGATTTAAACTCTGTCAAATGTTATTCTATATACTTAGTCGGTTTAAGACTATTTCAAATACTAACCGATTAGGTATCTTACTTGTTGAATAAACATATAGTTGAAAGAATAAAATGATTTCTTTTATTTTTCTACACTTCTATTACTATACTATTTATTTATTAATTTTATACTACAGACGCCCAAGATTACAATTTTTTAAAATTATTATTCGACTTACCTACCATCGAAAATTTCATCATTATTTTTAAACCTACTGTCACACAGTAAGTAGGTCTCCTTATTATTTTAATCCCATCCCAAGTCCTACTAATTATTATTATTTATTAAATGGCTAATATAACAACAAAATTAGAAGTACTTTTTTTTACTTTGTATAGGCTTGTGTTTGAATCTCACTATGGTAGGTGATGATGTGGCCGAAGGTGGTAAGCACACAAAGTATAGAAGGAACTGGCTCTCAAGTGCAGCAGCCAGAACTCACCAATAGGTGTTTGGCGACGGATTTTCAACTTGAGGGTGGTAGCCAGCCAGGCGGGTACCTACTACAAAGTACCCTACCTCCGTGCTATGGTTTCTTCACGATGTTTTCCTTCATCGAAAGCTCAATCTCATTGTAGGATTCAAACCCACGACCTTCTCCGCCGCGTCCGACGTCAGTACTATTGAGCTATCATTGACTTAGAACCTACTTAATATTAACTAGCTTTTCCGCGCGGTTTCACCCGCGTACCCGAGGGATGTTTTCCCGGGATAAAAAGTAGCCTATTGCTCTATAGCCTTCCTCGATAAATGAGCTATCCAACACTGAAATAATTTTTCAAATCGAACCAGTAGTTCCTGAGATTAGCGCGTTCAAACAAACAAACAAACTCTTCAGCTTTATAATATTAGTATAGATAAAAACAAAACCAATCGCTTTGTTATGGCTAGTTTGAATTAAGTCAGAAGTAGTTTATAGCGTTAACGGAGCGCGTCACTCGCCAAAGCTTAAACTTAGTATATAGGTTAATAACCTGTGATATAGGTATTATATAAGAATAGCCGATATGTCTGTCAATCCGTAAGTTTCTCGTTTTATATATAAACTTAAATATCTCCTAAACACCTAACTACGGTAAGTCCTAAAGGTTATACCTCAGAATTCATAATATGACATGAGTTGAAAATTTTGTTCGTATGGGATATCTTCAGGTGTAGGGGCGCACCCCTATATAAAATGGTCGCAAATTATAGTAGAACTAACTGTTCCTCACGGTTCCGTAAGTTTCTCGTTTTATATATAAACTTAAATATCTCCTAAACACCTAACTACGGTAAGTCCTAAAGGTTATACCTCAGAATTCATAATATGACATGAGTTGAAAATTTTGTTCGTATGGGATATCTTCAGGTGTAGGGGCGCACCCCTATATAAAATGGTCGCAAATTATAGTAGAACTAACTGTTCCTCACGGTTCCAATCGTGTTCCCCGGATATAAAAAGTGTCCTAGGTTAGTCTGTGTCGTGTTCCAAGCTAGGTACTCCTCTCCCAAAATTCACCAAAATCAGTTCGACCATGAAAACATAGATTCTCCCTTAGGGGTTGATTTTTTTTTAGAAGTACACTCCTATAGCCATATTTACCTATATGGTATGCATTTATGCCAACATTCTACATATTATAATGCCAGTGCAATATTTTTATTATTAGGGGTTAAAGTATGAAATTGCCGTTTTATTGTTATAGGTACCTACTTCGAATTGATATAGAACCTTCATGGTTTGAGTATTTTGAGTGAAACTTTTTTCACATGGAACCTATGAAGTTCCAGACCAGACTCGCCAAGAATCACGCTACGTGTCTCTCCATTACTCTCCATCCGCCTGTCCTCCCCTCCATACACTGCCGCGCCGCCTGCGTCATCGCATCGCATCGTTGCCGTCCAATGACTAAAAAAACATATTCTATCTTAATGTTGCCGTCAGTCGCCCGCCTGTCTGTCGCCAGTCGAAATTAATAGAAGCATATTGCAACGTAGTGTTGCCATCTTAGTGTTTTTACCCCTAAACCTGGTACTTTCAACCTCTCTATGAGCAGGTAAATGTCGTATTTATTAGTGGTGTTTTTTTAAGCGGTATATAATGATTCAAAACTTGGTAACCCCGCAACATAAGTTGGGGCATAGATTAGTAAGAACTAACATTATATTAGGGAATCCCCTAACTTGTTTATGAAATACAACGAGAGACTTTATTGCGTAATTCGATATAAAGTACGCTTCACTTTTGTCTGGTATCACACGACACCTCATTATTTTTACAAACAAATAAGTAGATATACATTTTTTTTTGTAGTTATTGATATATTGTCACCTTTTTCTATTATTCTGAAATACATAGATATAACAACCAGGAATAGATATAGCTTTTCCAGGATTACCGATATAATGGAATCTTATTAATAAATAAATACCTACCTAAATCTAAACTCTACGATGCGTCGGCTATTCTTTCTTCTGAAGAAAGTGATTTAGAATCGTATAAATATTTACGAATTATTATAAAATTATTTATACTAAAATAGTATCTTGACTTTCAATCAATGTCAAGTTTAATAATGTGTTTATTAAACTTGACATTGATTGAACATTGATGCAACATTTTTGTGTACAATTTTAATTGTATTAAGTAACGTAAAAGATATGCAAATAGTTTTCTTTCGTGATAATCTAAAAAAGTATTGAGAATGCAATAAGTACAGAATTGTTTTCCCAAAGGAGTACAGCATGCATGAGGTTCTTCAAGAAAGGTGTGAAGGTTTTTGCAGGGTCAGTAACGCGCGAGTGTTGCAAGCATCAATAGGCTACGGCAACCGCTTACCATCAAGCGGGCCGTATGCATGTTAGCCACCTCACCTTAGTGGTATAAAATAAAAATAAAATTGTGAACCTTATACTTGAAGCAGGGTCTGGCAACACTGAATTGTACAGATTGGATCGTTTACTAAGTAAGTACAATGCGTTCTGTTTCGTTTCGCTCGCTAGAGTAAAAGTGTTCTTTGGTTTCAATACTCAAACCGGACCGGACAGCGGTGCCTAAGCAAGTGCCTAAGTGCTTGGTTCGCTTCTAGACTTGTAGAATTCACGAGCTTTTTATTATCTTATATTCATAGTTTATGTGAAGTTAGTTTACGTTCTCTTCAGAATATCTCAGAAGAAAGGTAAATATGACAACTAAAACTTAATTGATTTAATTAACCTTGAAAACTTTGTTTTTACCGAATACCGTAGGTTGCCATGTGTGCATTTCGAAGGTTGTTGAGGACGAACGATGCGATGATACGATGTCTGTAAATAAGAATTTTCAACTTTGTTTGCTAGCAATAGAGCTTAAATTAACTAACCTGGTAACGTACGTATTAGTTTCTAAATGTCGGTGTTGTTGAATTTAAATAGAATGTTGTGGAATTAGAGTCCGCGCCACCACTGAAGTCCGATGGAATTAATGAAAATGGATCTTATTTCTTCTCCAATAGAGGTGGACCTATCGGACTTCAGTGGTGGCGCGGACTCTAGGTACCTACTACAGGTTGGTAGGTACTTATTTACCAATCTAGTTGGGTATACAATCTGTGTTCTTTATCTAAATGCGGCGGCGGCGTCTGTATAAACGGGCCCTGTAGGGAAAGTCCGTTACTGTAGTATCATATGTATGTAGTGTCGTAAGTAAGTACATTTTAATACTGGGACGATTTAACCATGACATACGTGTTAACATCAATGGTTAACATTAAAGGTGTTTCCCATTCATGAAAAAAGTTAGCCTTAACTTGTTATGGCCCAATTTAAACCTCGCGAAACAATTAAAATTTCCCGTTACCGTGACAGCTTAGTGATAAAAAGTACCTTTATTAAAAACACTTACATAGAATGCAACGCGTAACGTTGTTTAAAAAATTCAAGTTTATCCATCGACTTCTTTCCGAGTTTTGCAGGCATAAACATACGGAAGCTGAATATTTATATATGAATAAGAAGATGCACTTATGTATGAAAATTAAAAGAATAATAATATTATTATATCTATTAGGTACGTAATTGAAAAATGTTAGCACGTACAAATTAAGTAGGTATTCTACAATTCGGCTACGTACGACATTTACCTACAACGTGTAAATTTGAGATGTGGCTCTAAGGACAACGACCATAACCCTTGAAGTTACAGGTAACTGTTCTTAAGAAACTGTCCATGTTTATTGGAGTACCTAATTATCTTCTGTAGTTTGTGAAAAAACTGAAAATGTAACTCTTAAGTTTAATTTGCCGAGAAAAAGTGCTGTTACTGTTTAGGTACAACGTTAATGCTTTTGTTTGGCTTGGGTTTTTAAAATAATCGATATTTTAAATTACCTATTATTTTTTATTCGCATTTTTTTAATATCGGCTGTTTAAGGCCAGATCTTTTATATGGACCTTTTTCCCTAATAAAAAGATTTTCTATAGGTAAACGTAGGACCTAGGTACATAAGGTTTTCCCTAAAAAATATGAAGTTATGTGATTTCTGAGATTTCTAGTAGATAGGTACCTACTCAAACCTAAATTGGTCCAATGGAGCCTTTTGATCTTCATACGGAGTTGGATCGATCGGCTACAAAAAGAGTAATCGTGAAAATAGTCCATTTCTCGGCGACTGTACTTTTACAATTTTTTTCAAAAACTGTATGCAGAAGTTATATAAATACTCCAATAAAATAGGCTGTCTCTTAAGAACGATCTCCAGCCGTTCTTGAGTTATAAATGGTGTAACTAACCCGACTTTGTTTTATATAGGTATATATATATACGAACGAAATGTAATGCATTCTACAGAAGTGTATGCTTAAATGATTATGATTTGATAGCTGTGACTGAAACGTGGCTCCCTGATAATATATCTGACGCCGAATTATTCGATAGTAGGTATATGGTATGGCGTCGCGACCGTGACTACAATAAAACTGATCAAATATATGGTGGCGGTGTCTTACTAGCCACGAATAAGGCCTTAAGTGTTATACCCCAGCCACAGTGGTGTTCCACTGCAGAGGATATTTGGATATCAATCAATCTGGCGCGTACTAATCGCTGCAAAATGAGTTTACATGTTTGTTGTCTGTATTTATGTCAACAAAATAATGGTTTAACTTTCTCACAGCAACTACATAACTTTTTAACTAAACTTGACGAGATAGTTCTATCAAATCAAGACGACAGCTTTTTAATCCTAGGCGACTTCAATCTTAGTGGAATATGCTGGGTATCGGACCCATTAGTATCGTATCTCTCTCCGTTAAATTATGTAACACATGATGAAACTGAGCTAATTAACTCAATTAATATGCACAATTTTCGACAATACAATAATATATGTCGGTTGAGGTAGCAGATCTGAGTGGGCGTCATCTCCAGAGAACATATTATGTGAGTGTAGGTCACGAGCAACAAACAAAGTATTTCGAATTAACACGATTAATTTATTAAGACGTAGGTAGTTACACAACGAGAAAGAAACAGTTCCTAGACTAGTTGTTCGCACGGTGGTCAGCAGAGAAGTGCGTTCCGGGGGCGGTCGCCTTCAGTCTAGACTCTGTTGAAGCGTTGACGTCATAACACTTCGTTCTCGTTGACAAATCAGCTCCCGTACTAATGACTTCCCCGACATATATATAACGAATTCGCAAAAATTCTTGACCTTTGCTTGTGTAACGACACAGTGACAGTTAGTGAATGTATTTCACCGCTGGTACCAATTGATTCTTATCACAAACCCTTATGTATATCGGTCCCATGTAGTGTGGTTAAGCCGCTAGTAAATAACCCACATCTTAAATACTATTATAATCGCGCCAACTTTAATCTTTTTAACCAAGACATAATTAACACAGACTGGGCATCTAAATTGAATAATAACTCATTAGAGGATGCAGTGAATTCTTTCTATCAGACGCTTTACGAACTACGTGACAAACATGTGCCTTGTAAGTTGGTTAGTGATAGTTCTTACCCACCATGGTTTTCTCCATCCCTAAAAAAGGTCCTAAAAGAAAAATATAGATACTTGCGTAAATTTAAACGATATCATAATTTAGCTGATAAAAATTCATTTGACGTACTACGGAAAAGGGCTATTTACATAGAGAGTGCATGCTTTGAGAGTTATATACAAAAAATTGAAAATGATATTAACAAAAACCCCAAAAACTTTTTGGTCTTACGTAAAAAATAAATGCAAATCAAAATCAATTCCAACTAATATGTACTATAACGGTGTTGTTTACAGTTCTGGACCAGACATATGTAACAAGTTTTCAACTTATTTCCATTCTACTTTTTGCCACACCCCGCAGTCTTTGTCTGTTCAGCTAGACAGTAAGCATGCAGTTCTTGACGGTGATATATCAACTGTTGAAGTCACGTGTAAGGACCTGATACATAAACTTAAAAAACTTGATGTTGAAAAATCGCCTGGACCTGATAATATACCTGCTATACTACTTGTTAAATGTGCCAACACCATTGCCTCTCCGATCTCCATATTGTTCCAGCGATCAATACTAGAAGGTTATGTCCCAAAAATATGGAAGTCCGCATTTGTAACTCCAGTCTTTAAGAAAGGATCGAGGACCAATGTTACAAATTATAGGCCAATATCGAAATTATGTATTATATCTAAAGTGCTGGAGAAATTTGTTCATGAACAGGTTTATTCCTCTATTAAACATGACATTCACCCATCCCAACATGGGTTTGTAAAAGGTCGCTCGACTGTATCTAACCTTATACTATTTAACGAGTTTCTCACTAACAGCATGGAAAATGGACACCAAACGGATGTTATATTCACCGATTACAGTAAGGCGTTTGATGGAATAGATCATTGCATTCTCATTGATAAGCTCCACTGCTGCGGAATCCGTGGCAATTTACTTAGGTGGTTCACATCCTACATTGAGAATAGAACTCAGGCGGTTGTGATAAGTAATTATGTCTCTAGTTGGGTCTCAATACCCAGCGGAGTGCCCCAGGGATCGCTTCTTGGACCCCTGTTGTTCACAATATTTATAAATGTATTTTAAATTCTCAAATCCTCATTTTTGCAGATGATATGAAAATTTTTAAATCTATATCAAATGTAAATGATGCTTTATTACTGCAGAATGATCTGGATCGTCTGAATATATATTGTGAGCAACATAGGCTTGATCTAAATCCCAGCAAATGTTGTTTAATCACATTCTCACGCAAAAAAACAAACTTAAACTTTAACTACTGTCTTAAGGGTCAAATACTTTCAAAGAATACATCAATACGTGATCTAGGTGTGATTCACGACTCTAAACTATCATTCGAAATGCATATTAACTCAATTGTAGGCAGAGCATATAAATCACTGGGCTTTGTGATGCGTATGTCAAAGGAGTTTAATAATATAAAAACAATTAAAATTCTATACTGCACTTATGTAAGGAGCACTTTGGAATACGCATCACAGGTTTGGAATCCCGTATACGCTAAGTATACCAATCAAATTGAAAAAATCCAAAAGCGATTCATCCATTTTCTCAATTTTAAAACTAAATCGTTTCCCCCTGACTACACTTCAGCATGTAAAAAACATCATCTCTTAACACTGTCTAAGCGTCGTGAAGTTACTAACCTAATTTACCTACAAAAAATAGTCTCCGGCTCAATTGACTGTACTCAATTGTTAGATAATATTAACTTCTATGTTCCTTCTCGGTCTCTTCGATGCCTTTACCCCTTGTTAAATCAAACTATAGCCAAAATGCGTATATATGGCGTGCATGCAACAAGTACAACCTATCAATTAAAGATAATCATATCGACATTTTTAATACCAGTGTATCCTGTGCGAGAAATAATCTATGTGTGAGCTTTTTCTCTTAGTAGGTATCTATTTCTAATATTTACTTCTTTTTTGTTCAAAATCTAAATTTCTTTTATTAAGTGTCTAAGTTTATATAGCTGCTGTAGCAAGTCTTGTTGTTATTATTTTACTAAATGTGAGGACATGTAATTGGCCCACTTTTGCTATAACGTTTCTATTTTTAGTTAATTGTGCTGTATGTCTTCCTAATAAATAAATAAATATATAGTTTAAATCTACTTTTAAACATATAGGCTACCTAACATTTTCGGATGTTGGTACTCACGTAAAGCAGCGAAACTTCTTTGAAATTAAGCAAAGCCGAGAAAAGGTTTCGAATAAGTTGAGCTCGTTGGGTTTTTTGTCACAGCCGCTGCAGCAGCGTCATGATACGAAAGTGACGAAACTTGTTTGTTTGTAGTCATGAATTGTGGGTCCCACCCAGGTTCAGGATACATTGCTTTTTTATAGATTAAGTATATTAGTTTCTTCCCTTCTGCTGTCTTTCGGTGTACGAAAATCCTCAGTCATTTTATTCGTGCACTGTTCATCCATTCTCGGTATAATATATATAATATACTCGGTAAGTATACTTCCCATTATATCAGTAGAAGTAAAAGAAAATGATATACATAGGTAGTCGCTTTTATTAATAAAAATAATTACAAATTAATAGAACTGGATAAGAAGAGACGCGCAAGCTAGTTAGTAGACCACCGCTCTACTAGCTGTACTGTACCACACGTCGCCTAGCAACGGTCTAGCAACACGGTTGTGTGTGACAGTCAGCACAGCAGCACTGGCATAGCACTGGCACTGGTTTGTCGTCCTGGGAGGCTAAAAAGGAAGCTCGAGCAATATTGCTAATGCAATTCATTTTTCCAAATTTACGGCAGATTAAACAATACCAAATCTTTTAATGAATTAAACTGTATATGTGACTGTTTTACATAAAACATATTGAAATAAATAAGATTTCCCGAGAATACGAAAAATGAATTGCATTAGCAATATTGCTTGAGCGGCCTTTTTAGAGGGCCTGATGGCGCACGCGTTTGTTTTTACGTCACAATTTCGTTACTATACGTTAGTAGGTATTATTAATTATACGTATGGTTGTACCTTCTGTATACTCAATACCTATACCTATATAATAACGAGACCTCTGTACTTCTTCGGGGCTAATGGGTGAGGTGTTTATATGTATTTTAATTTCAATACATGTGTGAATATGTATTAGGTGAGTAATATAAACCTGAACGACATCTGTATTGTTCGAGTATATCCACTTGACCAACCCACTTAACTCAATTATGCAACCACTTAACTTCCTATAAAATATTTTAAAGTTATGTATTTATTACATGTTTATTTTTCAAGGAACTATGCATCACGATTCAGTGCCCTTGTACCCTCAAGTATCTCCTGCAACCCAGGTAAATTAATAGGTTTAGGCATAATATTTATTTATAATACGTTACTACGTTTTATCTTTCTAATGCTATTTTTATCTGACGTGACACACGCATAATTATCTTGGAATGCGTGTCACGTCAAAAAAAAATTGAGATTCTGGAACACGTGCTCCCTTTATATATTTCCTTAGTTATAAACCCACTTTAAATAAAGACCGTTTTACTTTTTGTTAAAAGTTAATTTTATTTTCCATTTTCTTATATGTATGTGTATTGAATACCTATTAATTTAATTTAACTGATCGAGGACATGCATACCTATCAATAATAATTGTCGACAATATTGATTTTCAATCGTGATATTCGTGCTCCTTTTCGTAGAGGAATTAGATCATAATAAAAATTATATGGGACCACTTCAGTAATCTACTCACAGTCCTCACAGATATACATATATCTACTCTAATAGAATACAGTTTAAAACATCTAAATCGATTAAGCAGTTTCCGAGAAATCGGTGAACATACATAAAATGAAAAAAAAAAACTTAACAGTCGAACATAGAACCTACTTTTTTGAAGTCAGTTAATAGAAATGGTGCTTATCCAGAGCAAATTCACAAGTTACTTAAAAAAATACCGAAATTTAAAATTTTAATTTTATATTGCTTTAAAAATTGTTAAACATTTAATAAAAAAATAGTCAACATTGTCAGACTGTCCAAAAAAGAAATATACCTACATATATTAAAAAAAAAACCTTGCTGAGTTTCTTGCCGGTTCTTCGCAGTTGATGGCGACATCCGAACCGGTGGTAACTTATGTAAGTAGCTTCGACGTTCATAAGTGCCCCTCTAGGGCCTAAACTGAATAAATGGCTTTGACTTTGACTTGGGTCCCATCATTAGACTGACCTGATGACAATGGGACCACTTGGAAAGTATACCTTTTCAAACAAAAAAGAATTCTCCAAATCCGTCCAGCCGTCTTTGAGTAATATCGAGTAACATAGATAAAAAAAAATGGGACGAGAACTTCCACCTTTTTTTGAAGTTGGTTAAAACAAACTAACAAAAAATTACCAACAGCAAAATAGCTCTGCAAAAAATATGTAGAACTTTAATCTGACTGAAGTAATTAAGTAGGTAGGCGTTTTGTTTGAAGTTAGCGGAAAAAAAACCGTTGATCCAAAGAACACTATTTTAAAGACGTTTCAAGATTTTATTTAGGGGACCATCTTGGAAGAATTTTCTTTTTCATCATAAAAATTGTGGTTATAAAATATACATATACCTAATACAGACGAATTGAGGTTTTTAAGGCGATGATGACGTCGAATGCCCTGACGAATGTCATGGTTCGAATCCTACAAATCAGTATTCGCTTTCGGTACAGGAAAATATCGCGAGGAAACTATAACACGTGCTATAGTTTCTTAGTTTTAGTTTCGGCCGGCTGGCTACCACTTTCGAGCTGAAAATCTGTCGCCAAACACTACCGGTGTGTGCAAGCAGCTGCAGTTCCTCCTAGGCTTTGAATGCTTACCACCTTTAGCCACATCATCACTTTACCAATAATCATACCATATTATTTTGGTCAAACACAACACAAGCCTGTATTAGTAAAAATGAAAATTGAGATTAATTTTTATTAACGACTCCAAAAAAGTAAGTTCTGTGTTTCCCCCGTATGTTTGTGTACGCGATTTTTTCGAAAACTACACAATCTATTTATATGTTCATTTTATTGTTTTTTTTTAAGTCGGTTAAAAGAATGACTTCGAGATCTGTCTGTTTTTATGTTTTACACGGCAATATAATATTCTATCGACTTGAATTTGGTACAGTTGTAGGACATGGTTATAGGTAGGTGGTGGCTATGCTCGGAATTTATTTAAAGGATAAGAGCCTAAACAATGAAATCCAACTAAGAACAAAAGTTACCGAAGTAGTCCCATTTCCATCTTGGAGCAATTAAAATATTATGTTTTATGGTACAAATAGAAAGTCATTATAAATAATATACTTTTTTTTTCAGTTGCAGCCGATGGATAAATCTATGTCTCCATCACACTCGACACAGAATCAGACTCAAGGCCAACCAGTTAAGGTAAGTTAGGTACTTTGAGCAAAAATCTAAGCGTTGTCATTTATTTATTATGCTTGTGGTCAACACCAACATAAAGGTAGGTAGGCTCTACCTGCGAGTCTTGCAACCAAGTAACTTTAAAGACACCTCAAGCTGTTATCTTGTATTAGGCATTCCTATCTACTTCTTATTCTGTTAATACAAACGTATATGCAGTGTTGTACATTCAATGACATTACCCGACCCAGTACCCTGAGTGTAATGACATGGGTAATAGCGTTCTGGTAGCGGGCTCATTCAAACCGCTTATTTATCGCGTTATGCTTGGGCAAAAGAGGATAACTCGCTCTCTGTACGTTTAAATATAGTCTAATGCGTCATTTTTTAGATTCACAAACTTATACAAGTGGAGGTCGTCGTTCTCGCTATTCTAGTGCGCATAACTCGCAGATATCTCACTCAAGGGCATTCATTTAATTAAAATATTTTTTCAGGGAATACTTTTTATGGTGGAGCAAATCCTATATAAAATTATATCTATACTTTTAGATGGAGTCCTTGTTGGGTCCTGAAAATACCATTACCGTGTGCCGCTTCTGCAACTCTTCTATAAAGACCGCTGTGAAATACTCTACTACTTCGCGTACCCATATGGCTGCTGCTCTCTGGTGTCTTGCATGGTATGTTTTTTGTACAAATATTTTATTCTAGTTTCATTGTTACAAAACAATTGTTCAATACAAAACAAATTTCATGGTTATTATGTTAATTAGGTAGTCTAACTAATGATGACAGAATAAATGAAGTCGGTTAAATAACATTAATTTAAACAAAAAAAGATCCAAAAGCAATAAAAGCAATTCAAATAAAGCGCAACGTTTTTTTTCCTGTTTATCTCAACTTATTTACTTGACTTTGCTTTTGGGAAGACCAAAAGATATACAAAGCACTAAAAATATAAAAATGTTCATCAGGAAGCCAATAACTGGTCTTCACGGATGTTAGACATAATATTTTTGTCTCACTCACAATACATCATGTTAGTTCTTTGACTAGTCCATATTGAACGTATTTCTATGGCATCTTTCATACCAATGCAATCAAGCTAAGCTATTAAACTCCTACAAGGATCGTCTCACATACTTCAAAATGAATAGCCTTACGATGAACCTATGTATGTTTACGATCAAACTTTTGTATTTTCAGTTGCTTATGCTGCGTGCCATATGGTTCGGATTCTGCTAAGAACTCCGACCATTATTGCCCGAACTGTCAGCGATACCTCGGCACTTATGAGAAATAAGGATCTCCTCGCACTCACGTATTGCGTCTGGATATGCCCTTTATTTGGAAATTATTATAGATAATTCCTCTATCCAATAGGGCAAAAAATATCCAGCGCTGTAAAATCCTATTTTATAATGTTATAAACATGTATAGGTACACTATCTACGTCAAAGCTTTTTATATTATTTTTTCGAATATATAAGTAAGAAAATTATAGACTTTTTAGATATGAATATTATACGAATTTAATAATAGACATAGCTGCGACTGATTTTAATATAGATCTACTTAAAGATAATGAAGACACATATACCGACTACTATTACATACAATAAAATATGTAAGATCTAAATATTACTGTACTACTTGTTGCTCGACTGTGTTGTGATACTCAAATTCAAACACATGTTTTTTCTCTTTCCTATACATAGTTATATAGTCTAACGTGCCATAACAGCAGATTTTGAACTGGTTGCTATTTATATGTATAGATAAACATGATGTTGGTGCATTCATTTCTTTTTGGTAGGTAATAGTTACTGATAATCTCCTGAATCGACCTCAATATTTTTTAACGATGCTTACTGCAATAATTGGATCACTAATCCATCACACAAATTAATATGGCTTATGTATTATCATATATTAACTCTGTGACTATAGTGAGGCACTTTTCTGATATTTTTTTATGTTAATCTGAGGTAATTATATAAGCTGAAAATTTACGATAGTTACCTACTCATTATTTTGTAGTTTAAACTAGGTTACTTCTGTGTTGAGGATTGAGAAAAGTGAAAGTTTAGGGAATAGCGAAAAATGCCTAAAGAAGTCTCGGGGCCAATTTGAATAAAAACTAAAATTGTATACTTAGGTAAAAAAGGTCGGGTTTCGGTCGGGCGATCCCCACCAGGAACGAAGCCTCACCTTTACTTCAACTCCGAGTGTACTTTGATATGGATATTTTGATTGTTGATATTTATAAATTTTCGTGACTTATGAAAAAGTATTTCCTTCCATGCGACTTTCTCTCTCTCTCTCTTCAAGTCTCGGTAATCCGTATATATTTTATTTTATATCATGTTTTTTTTCGGTATTACATAATATGCTTGCTGCACTTTCCAATTATAAAATTGCAGTAATTAGACGAATTTAACTGACGCCTGAATTAAAACATTACAAAAAAAATGTGTGCGGTCAGTCTCGTTATTAAACTTATCTTTTAGTTTTTGACAAAATCGACCCCAAGACTCCTTTGAGAGTCTTTTGCTATTCCCTATACATTTGGATTTGGCCATCCATGCCCAGTCGAAAAATAAAACAATCAATAAAGTTTTGTATGAATGTTTTCACAATAAAGAGCTTTGATAAATATCTAGTATGTTTCATATGCTTATAATATCCTGCTTTATTTTATACTACTATTCAAAATCTAAAATATTTTATTTATATGTTGGTAATAATATGAATCCACCCCTCTATCTACTGTATTCAGGATTTTATAGATACTCCCCTTATTCAGACCTGCTCGGCTGTGGTCCCGATCGGGTAGACGAACCGATTAAGCAGTATACTGAATAGAATGGCTCCTATTTTCTCATTTCAGACTTCCATTTGGAATGAGGTAATCGATCGGTACACGATTGCGGCAAATGAATTCTGCGACTAACACAGCATCAGCCTAAATTTAACGACATTAAATCGTCTGGGATTATAATTAAAAGCGTAAAATTACTTAAAAATATATATTTGATGTTATACATTAAATACAGGTATCTTAAGTTTTAGGGAAGAAAACTAATAAAAGAAAACAAAATAAAATACACTAGGGACCTACTTATTAACATTATGTTAACAATGCCCACTTACTAGCCGCCCATCAAAATTAGATCATCATCATCATCATCTCAGCCGCAAGACATCCACTGCTGGATGTAGGCCTCCCCTAAGGATCTCCAATAGGATCGGTCTTGGGCGGCCTGCATCCAGCGTAAAATTAGATAAACACTTGAAATGTTGCTTTTAATTTGACTACCTAATTACTATCTCTTCGAGTATCTTAGAACGAGCAGTAACTAGAGTCGGCATCGTAAAAACCGTTTCATGTTATCTTTATCAAATATTATCTTATCTGCAAGTAATAAGACTTGGATTCAATTGCAAATCTTTTTCAATGGGATCCATGATACAAACTCATACCACTAGTGTTCGGCCGAAGGTCGATTTCTGGCCGAACACTAAAAAGGTTTTTACCTTCGGCTTTGGCCAAAACTAGAAACCGAAGGTGGATTTCGGCCGAAGTCGAAGCTTCGGTCGGACACTACGTACCACCCTAACCCGTCTATGACGGTTGTTGGCTGATAATATTATTCGAAATAGCTCAGCTAGGTCGAGTGTGTTGTGTGGTGTTGTGTTGTGTTGTGTTGTTTAGGCGACGTATTGGTTGGTGAGGGCGCGCAACAGCCTCGCGCGCCTGGTGGCGGCGGCCTCGCGCTGTATGTCCTCGCTGTTGTTGGCGTTCAGTTCGAGCGCGCCGGCCGCCTTGACCGCGCGCGCGCGCCGCCCGCCCTCGCCGCGCCGCGCGTGCAGCGCCACCGCCACCTCGATCAGCGTGCCGTCCCACAGGCAGCCGTAGTATGCGTCCATTGCATCCGCCGCGTTGCCCGTCTAAATGGAACATCAACATTATTTTGACTAAAGATACTTACACAAATCAGGCTTATAGTTTAACTGACCACCAGATCTAGTAAAATGACGGAACAAAATCACTTTATATTGCCAAAAATACCAAATCCCTGTTTTAGCGTGAAATTAGAACCAAAAAAATTTACAACTTGCGACCTACTTAGAACGACCAACTCCAAATTATACCTAAAGCACTTTTCTTCTCTTAAAACCAAATCAGACTCTAAAGCACTTTTCTTCTCTGAAGACGGGATCAAATTCTAAAGCACTTTTCTTCTCTGAAGACCTGATCAGACTCTAAAACACTTTTCTTCTCTAAAGACTAGTTGTCGCCAATGATTACAACTAATTGAGAGATAAATCTTAATAAAAACGATCACTTTTCATTGAGCTTTGCATCTATCAATATTGCATTTATTTGTTTTGAAATGTCAGGCACTGCGGCGCGTTCCATTAGAAATGTGCTTTTAGTTTGATGAAACTCACCTTCTCAGCAAGACACTTGAAGGCCGTGTTATAGTCCGGCTCGTCGGGCAGCTGCGCAAGCGCGGCGGCTTGCGTGGGGGCGGCTAGCGCTTGGCAGCAGCGCGCGGCGCGTCGCGTCACCCCGCTCTCGTCGGGCGCGCGCTTGGCGAAGTGCCACGAGCCCGCCGCCAACGCACACAGATACCGACGCAACGCCGCGCCCCACCGACCCGCTACGCACTCCACGTCACCGTAGAGACGCAACCTGACGTTCGACCGTCCAACTCATTATTTTTGGGATAGCATTAAATTGTTTGTGAAGGGTCCATTTACCCACCATATTTAGTAGGACGCGAGTAGGTTAGGTACCAAATATGTAAAATTGGTAGCACGATAAAATAAAACAGACTACAATGTAGTTAAATGGCAGAATAACCCAAAACCATAAAACATACTAGAAACTTACCAAGAAGTATTGTAAGGATACATCTTGAGACTCCTCTCCAATAAATCCGTGAGCGATTCCAGTACATACTTCATATTGTAGTTATTCATGTTTGATATATTCGCGGGCCATAAGTTCATGTATTCTACCACGAGTTCTAAAGAACTATCGTCCAGTAACAAGTTGTGTATTCTAGCGATGAGTGACAACATGACGCTGACTGCGAGCGGTTCACGTAACGTTGCGAGAAACGTGTTGAAAGCATTGCGCGCTTCAGCCGCAGCGTTTGGAACGTCGCGAGAGTGAGACGGCATGCCTCCTGCTGATCTTTTCACTGGACCGCTGGTGCCATTGCTGTATATGGATAGAGCTGCAATGGAAATTTATTTTAGTTAAGAAAAGAGACGCTGTGGTAGTGAAAAATCTAGCAAGTTTGGCATTATAGATTGAACGATTTTCAGGGTATCATTATTTGAAAGACAAATGGGAGTCAGTATTCTCTAATAGTTTAGAATATCATTATAATCAATAGCATACCATAGTCCCACAAAGTTCTAGGGAACTTTCTGGTAGCTTTTCCACGTTGAAGCTCAAAGCAAGCGGCGCAAAGTGCAGCCGCTAACTCCCCCGGCCCAGTGGTCGCGACCGCACCTTCCCATTCACACGCGTTCACCAGACAACTCCAACACGCTTCTATTACCTAGCAAACATTCAATCGATATAGAGACCGGGGTTAGATCAGTGATAAGATTCTGAGGATTCTGAACAACGGAAACAGGGACATAGAAAACAGCAAAATGTTATGTTACGTGAAATCTGCATTTTAAGGCTTTTTAGACTAAAAGTAAGTTTAGAACAGTGATTTCTAACATCAAGTTATTTAATATACTGTTTCTAAATATACCTGAGGGCGAGGAACAATCCCGTCAGCAGAATTGGCTGCAGCAATACACGCTTTGCACTTATTGGCTAAAGCCGTTAGATTGAGGCGATGATGAGGCCACTCGCTCAACATAACGTTGACTTGCAATAATAAAACTTCCCAGGATAAGAGCCGACATAGACGAAATAGTGTTGGGTCTGCACCCCCGCCTAATTGGCTGCGCGCTTCGCCTTCTAATACGGAGATTAGAGACAGTGCGGCGCGTGCGCATCCGGCTTCGGCTCTCGCTCGAGCAGCTCCCGACACTACGTAACCAAAATCTTGCAAAAATCCCCGCGGCAAAGACACTAGAGCACTCCCTAATCCACCAGCGGGCTTCCAAGACGGACTTAGCTTCCAAAGAGGTGACGAAGGTGCCATCATAGCTAATTTCACCAGACACATTCGCACGTCATCCGCCGTCGAGGCTTCTATGAGACGCTTTTTCAATCTTCCCATTTCCAATTCAGGAACAGATTTAAATTCAAAATCTGGTGTTTCCCAATCATCTGTGAGCAATTCACGCGGAATATCCATGTTTTCATCATCACTGTTGATGGGATCATTTATGATTGTACGCAGGTGTTCATTAGTTATTAATTTTTTTCTAATATTTTCTGCTGCTTCATTTCTTTCTCCCACGTGTTTTTTCAAGTATTCATCAATTCTATCAATCGGTAGTCTACATTGTGATGAAGTAGCCAGATGAAGGAAGAACATTCTAAGATTATTCCAATCATTTTCAGATAAATCTGACATTAAAACTGGTGCAAGCGCCCAGAAGAGCAGATCAAAGAATTTGATTCCGACTGTTTTGAATTTGTTTAGAAAATCAGGATGCGTAGATGGTAGGCCACCTTCGAGAGCATACCTTACGGCATTTAGAGCTGACACCCTGTTCAATAAGTCTCTAGCCACAGTGAAAGCTCCGCTTGATGCAGAACCTTGTATATCTAACTCGACAACCTGCCTATGAACCATTGGAATTTCTCTTGCCAGATTATCAGCTTGCAGAACTGCTATAATGCCAGTGTAATGATTAGCTATAGATTCTTGTAACTTTTGTATTAGAGAAGGTTCTTCATTTAATACTTCAAAGCCTAAATTCAGAGCTCGGATGTATCCAACAATATCTTCGTTTGTCATACTTGCATAATAGAAGTCTCCCCAAGGCATCACCTTTTTTGGGCCATATCCATAAATTGATACTTCTCGCTCTAATAGAATGGAACTTTTTCTACACCCAAGAATATGTTTTGCCGCTAAATCATGTTGGCCATAAAAGAAGTAGTTATAGCAGAGATCAAAATGTATTTGCAGAGTCAGTTCGTATTGGCTTATTTTTATGTCACCAGCGTTCCAATCATGATGCATCTCTTCAATGTCTTCAGTGAGATGGACAAATGTCTCCATAATTGGGACTTTTAGTTTTCTGGACTCTCTACGTCCAGCATTTGTTGTTGGTTCATAGTATGATATCATCTCTTCTAAAAATCGAATGCTTTGCAAGCGTGATGCCTCACAATAACGTAAGATTCTTTCGAAGTTTTGATTCAAGGGTGTGAAGCCACCATCTGCTTGCATACCTGGTCTAAAATAAAAAATAAACATTCTTAAGTGTGTTTTGTGTATAATTAACAACTTGAAAAATATAAAATAGTCATTCTCTTTACTTACATATGAATAAAAGCCATTTTTGTAGATTTTGCATATAGAGCAGTTTTCACAGGAAACCTCAGGATCCACCTGTGATACAGAGTTAATGCAAACTGAACTTGTGGTAGTTGCAGTATTTCTGGAGGTATATCCTAAAACAATTATTTTTAAATTAGATAGTAACTGAGAAGCCGGAGGACAATGGCAGGTGCTACGCGAACTCTCTCAGGAAACCCTTTAGAACCAGTGAAACCACGAGGCAAGGGTAGTTTGATCCCACTCATTACATAGGAGTTGTAACATTTTATAATTGTGTGAAATCGCAGCTAATGATAATAATCTAGCTTAGCTAACCTTTAATATTTTGGAATCGCCACTTTTTAGAATATTTCACTACTTGACATTTTTCATTTGTATTGATATATTCTAAAAAAATTAAAATGGCGGAACGCCGAAAATGTACGATGGCCTTTGAATGTATGTTATGAAAAGTTTGCTACAATGGTTTAACAGATTTAGAATTTAAGTAGATATGTTACACACTTGATCTGCATAGCGTACTTCCATAAAATATAAAATTATTCGTAGTCTTCATTCTTGGTAAAAAAAGTTGTTCTAAAGTTGAAGGTATACAAACATAGTAATTGATGTACCTGAGGTGGTATAGCAAATGCAGTATCTGTTGCCATGTAAACAAGATCCTGCATCAACTGTTGTTGGATTTGTGGAGGCAGCTTTGACTCAAATATATCTGCAATGGAAAATTTCATTTGGTCATATAGTGTGGAAATCAAAAAAGAAAATACATTAAGTATTATTCCACATGACAGATTTAAACAACCCTCCATTCTGAGTTCATGCAGCAAACATATTGAATCGCCTTTTACCATGCTTTACAAGAACTAACAACAAATTGAACAGCTAGTTTTGATTATATACTTGGGTTAATTAGTTCTAGAGACAAGTATATATAATAATACTAGCTGTCCCGACAGACGTTGTCCTGTCCAACTCATACACAAAATTTCATCCAAATCGGTCCAGCCGTTTATCCTATCTCTCAAGTTGGACCAGACTGCTCACGGTGTGCCAATTTAATTTAAAATCGGTTAAGTAGTTTAGGAATCCATCGCGGACAAACATCGTGACAGGAGATTTATATATATTAAGAAGATAATATAGGAATTTTAAAAAATATTGTTTGACAAATCAAGCAAGACCTTGAACATGAAAATTAGGATATATTTTATATAACAAATAAATTGTAATAACCATACTAAGTAATGGTGTTTGTATTTTATATTTTAATAGTTGTACAATGACCAATGTATGGTCATTTAGATACAAAGAACATAGTAGTACCTACAGGAATTATCAACACAAATCACTATATTATTTGTGTGCAGGTGTGTGAACACAATTAGATATATCAATGTTAGTCTGTCTGTTTCCTTGTTTTGTAATATATACACTCCTACAACTTTCAACCAATTGTGATGAAACTTTGGTCTGTTGTTGTGCATGACACAGGGATGGTTTCTGGCAAAATGAATGCATGCCAGGGATTAAGGGTTAATTCCTCTTAAGCTTGAGTTATGGTGGAACTTGTAGATTCTAATAAATAAATAATGTCCTTTTACATTCTTCACACATAGCCATCTGATCCCAAACTAAGCAAAGCTCAACCCTGGAGAGGACCACTTACGCAGGCGTAGTAGCGGGAAACACCAGCAGGCAAATGCCGGAACGGGTTGCACTGCACTCAGTGGTGGTCACCTCCAAGGATGAGATGGATACAGGAGAGGAGGTTTTGGCCAGCATAAGGGAAGCTATAAATGCAAAGGATGGGTGGGTGAAAGTTGACCGTGTCAGGAAGGCCAAGGATAGAAAGGTGATTGTGGGCTGCGCGACGGAGGAGGAGAGAAGGAAAGTTAAGGAGCGCTTGGAAGGAACGGATGGTCGACTCGTGGTAGAGGAGATCCGGAACAAGGACCCACTCCTGGTTCTAAAGGACGTGATGTCGTACAACAGCGACGACGACATCTTAAAAGCCCTGAAGAACCAGAACCGGGAACTATTCACGGGTCTCCAAGAGGAAGAAGGCCGGCTGGAGGTCCGCTTTCGACGGAAAGCTAGGAACCCCCATGCTGGCCATGTGGTGATGCGGGTGTCCCCCACGATATGGTCGAGAGCAGTCGCGGCCGGAGCGCTGCACGTGGACCTACAAAAGGTCATAGTGGAGGACCAATCTCCACTCGTGCAGTGCTCCATGTGCCTCGGCTACGGGCACGGACGACGGTTCTGCAAGGAAACCGTCATCAAGTGTAGCCATTGTGGGGGGCCCCACATGAAGTCGGCATGCGCTGACTAGCTCGCCAATGCGCTCCCATCGTGCTGCAATTGCACGGGCGCCAAGCAGGACCAGACTGGACACAACGCGTTCAGCCAAGAGTGTCCAGTAAGGCGCAAATGGGACGCATTGGCTCGGGCCAGCATAGCGTACTGCTTAGGGCACCACAATATGTACCGCGAGAGTCACCAGCTGGGAAGCGAGTGAGGGTAATGCGAGTCCCGACCACGGCGCGGCCATGGCGGGTGCCAATTGCAGGCAATTTCGTGAGAAACTGGCACAATTGCAACAAGGCTTGTCGTGCAGTGGTGGTCTCTGGAACTCGCAAAGCCAAATGATGAAAGAAGAGAGTCGTGCATGGTGCAGCCCAAAGTTGTTTTTTATGAACAAACTACTTTCAAGTATTATGTTTGTTTTGTTACATATTGTATATAAAATCAGAATAAATATTAATTATATTCAAATCATTGATCAGTTTGTTTCTCTATGGAAAATTTATCACACAACCAAATTTTTTTAGGGTTGTCATAAGGCAATTGTAAAACCGACTCTACAATTAGCACAAAAAGACAATCATATAATACCCAAATTCCAATGCAGGGTTGAGGCAACTTTCAGAGCAAGGATCTTCAATGCAAGTTCCTTGAGTGTTAACTGGACTAAAGCTGGAGTTGTGACAGAGGGTGGGCTTGGTGGTGTATCTACATCCACAATGCGTTCACTAGTTGGTTTTGGGCTGGCATCTGGTATTTCAACAGATAAGAACTCTTCTATTAGTTCACATGGTGTTGGTTCTGAAATAATAAATAATTTTTTTGAGCATTGGGTAATAAGATAATATTCCAAGACAAACTTATTAAAATATAAGATTTCCCCCTAGTCTATAATCAGGCTAAATTATAGAAAAGAATCTGGGTTAATAAAATAAAGAAATACCCATTGGAACCCGTTTTCTTGAAATCGTCAGATTATCAAGCTACGTAGAGTATTTTCAAAAATACTATAAGGTCACTTACCAGGTTTAGGTTTGCTAAGGTGTCTTTTTAGAAGATTGGGATCCAGTAGGAATTCAAACCATAGTATGGTGTCTGGAGATATAGGCACAGTACCCGGTCGGAGTAAATCCACATCCATATTTATTTTGCGTTGGTAAGTGGACAGGATAATATTGTATAGATATTATTTGTTTGACAGAACCCTCATCAAGATTTATCGAGTTATCTGTTATTGGCTCGCACGAATAAATACATCATGCTGCTGTGAAATAAAGTACCTAAAATAAATAAGAAAAAAGCTTCGACAAATCACAAATACAAACAAATTCAACCTCAAATCTAACACCGACCGACGTACACCGAAACTACCGAAACTCGAAAGCCGTAATTTTTCTTCGAGTGAGTTGGTTTTGGTTGGTGAGGAGTGACACTTGGTGACAGTGACAATTGACATGAGTGACACTTGTGGCCAGTGCTGCCAGATGTCCATGTGAATTTCCACCCAACTTTTACGAAAACACCCCGAAAATTAGCTTTTTGAAAAAAAAAACACCAATACAGTTTTTACTTATTTTGAAGGAGAAACACAATAGCAATTTTTTTCCATAGCTTTAACTATTGAACACCAATGAATGATTGAATCGAAGTAGTGCTGGGAATCAAAAATAGGTATTGATCAATGAGAATACAAATTAGAGTAGTGCTGCAAATTGTGTTATTGGTTAAGTTAAATGATTGAGCAATTTAAAAAAATCTTACCCCCAAAAGTCCCCCCAAAGGATCCCCCCGATCTGGCATCACTGCTTGTGACAGCTCGACTAAAAGCTGCTAAAATCAGCAAAACATTTTCGAATAAATGCCAAAATTATACCAACGAATTAACTCATTTTGCACTTGCATAAGAACACAACTGACTGGCTAACTGAGTGATAAAAATATAACTAATAAACAACACGAAAGAGAATACACGTGTTCGGGTTATTCCTCTGAAATAGTACTAAAGTGTTGCTAGTTTTTTATATTAAATCAAAATGATAGAAAGTATATGTTTCCCACGTAACAAACCATAACTCTGAACGGACTAAGATTTGGAACTTGGCGCATAGTACCTTGTCCACAAAAAAATACCCACCCAACGATGTATTACACGTAGCTATTGGAGGGTGAGACCAGAGTTCATACATATCCTTCATCATCATCATCATCAACCTACATCAGTCCACTGTTGGACATAGGTCTCTCCAAAAATTCACCTGTATTCCCGAGATAAAAAGTAGCCTATAACCTTCCTCAAGAATTGGGCTATCAAACACAAAAATAATTTTTCAAATCCGACTGGTAGTTTCAGAGATTAGCGCCTTTAAACAAACAAACAAAACTATATTCTTTTATTATATTAGTATAGATTTTGTTATATTGCGGTTCCCCGCGGTTTCACCTGCATTCCCGGGATAAAAAGTTGCCTATAACCTTCCTCAAGAATTGGGCTATCAAATAATTTTTCAAATCCGACTGGTAGTTCCATAGATTAGCGCCTTTTTAAACAAACAAACAAAACTCTATTCCTTTATTATATTGGTATAGATAGACCCTGGGACATTCCTCACGCATGGCCATCAGCAAAATATAATTCACCGATCAGTGGTAAACAACCAATGGAGCTAAGCAGTTCCAAACACACTAATTCAATATATCGCTGCGGATTGCTTCACCAACCAACATACTAGGTACCATTAATCAATAAACCGAGGGTACCGGTTCCAGGGTACAATGAAAACTAAAGTATATAGGGTAAAATCAGTGGCCAGAGGGACAGGGCTTCGTTGTCTCGCTTCTAGATCAAGTCTCGCTTCAACAACAAGTCTCGCCTTGTTATTAAGTCTTCCAAAACTAAGCTTATACCTATTTCCATCCAGATAACGGATATACTACATAAACTACTTTATTTTTCTAAATACATAACTTATACAGGATGATTATTGATATTGAACTTTTGTATGGAACAGCTGATATTTTTTTCGTTATTTCACAGTTAGTCCCATATTAAAAATTGTTCATATTGACGAGTACTTCCACCCCTGCAAATATTGCCAGTGACTAAAAAATCATCCTGTATAGATAATTATACGCAGACTCCGGACAGACAGACATGTTCATGGACACAAATATATATCCTAGGTGAGAATCGAACCCACGACCCATGACGCGATAGATAGGGTATCTTACCAAGCACGCCAACCAACCGGTCCGTGGTATGGTAATATGACCGAGCTGTTGATTTAAATCAAGTGATATTACACTGCGTTCATTGATCATATAATCCTATAGGATTGGAAACTATTCAAACTTCATACATTTGTAAATCTTGCGAACGTACGTATATCCACTCGCGAAGTGTGCTAATCACAACAAGTACCAATTCGTATCAACATAACTATCTACGTGATAGGGTGACCTGTCCAACAGTTAACCACTCGTACACAATCAACCATGCCCATACTTGGCAAATGTGACGTCACTATAACGTGCAACCGCGCGATTTAGATGTCAAAACGGCCCCGCTCCCCTCTCCCCAATATGCAGCGAGCTAGCGCGGACGTCAGTTATGTGACATCAAATTTTATGTTGAAAAAAGTTTAAAAATTACGCGAGTTCTTTTTCTCTTAACTTCATTTGGTTTGATTTTACAATAATTATTATTTGTCAGCTGTGTAGACTGACTAAACATGTTTTATTTGGTATAAGAATTATGTGTGTAGTGACGCTTATTTAAAAGTGAGGTTAGCTCAACGGCTTTGGGAGCAGGTCTACAATTAACCAAATGCATTGGTAAACAGTTAACCTTGGTTGACTGGTTGATTGCGCTGTTAAACATGAAAATATTTCGAGAAGAATATTTTGATAAGTACAAAACCTAATAATAGTTACATAATTATAAAAAATAATGCTTTTCAAGCTTTGCTTGGATTTAAAAGCATTATTTATAATAATTTATTTTCAAATCGAGAAGTCTGATAGATAATGTTATAAACATGTTAATTTGTTCGTAATTATTATTATTATAAGGAAAACATATATTTTGTGTTAATTTTGACAAAATAACCTTTAATAACAAATAAAAGGTCAATGTAATAACATATGGTGTTATTAGTTCGAAATAAACAATTTATCATATTTAGTGATTATTTGTGTACCACATGGGTAACTGTTACAACCCCCTCCGGTTAATAGTGTACTATAGTGTGGACACAGTTAACCAATTTTCATTTTTATTTTTATAATTTTTTTCTTAAAAATCGTTAGGAAAACGAACAATCGTTCAATGCCAATATGTAGCTAATGAAACTGCCTTTTGACCAGATTGGAAGAAAACATGTTTTTACAACTACGAGGTATGGTGGTTTGAATTTTATGTGGTTAACTGTTGAACAGGTCACCCTACTTATTACGTACTTACAGTTATTATGACCTACTTGATCCATGGTGTGTGTTATCAAGCCGATAACTATTGGATATCGAGTCGCTTGTTGTTATCATAAACATAGTGGCTGACAAGACACGCACTTCGCGCGATATGACCAATTATATTATAATTATTTGTAAATACTGCGTTTCTAGTGATTTGTGTTAAAATAATGTTTCTGGTGATAATATGTTAAATATTTAGTTTTATACCTACTTAGTCTAAAATACCACAGTATTTTCAGAGTTACATATTGGCGGCAGTAGTCAACACGACGTTATCACTTTCATGAAGGTCGTGTAAATAAGTAAGTATTTTCCTCAAACAAAGTAAGCTATGTATTTTTCATTTCTTATTATAAGCACGAATTAACAAATCTAGCACCTACAATAAATTATGGATCAGGTAATGGAGTGTTTTCAGTATATTCGAAGTCTTAATTATTAATTACTTGGCGAAGTCGTAATTTCGAGTTGAGCATTGCAATATACATATGTGTTGGAGTCAAACAATAAACCCCAGATCTTGATAGTAATTTTATCAAAAAAAATATGTGAGGCAGTCTCTGGGCACTGCCGATAGAAGTGAAAACATGGGAAGCGTTTGGTGACGAGACGCGAGTTTCACGATTTTTGCTCACCCAAAAAGTACATATTTAAACACAGTATACATATAGCTCATGGAAAGCGTTCGGTGACGATGACGCGATTCCATGATTTTTGTTCACCCAAAAAGTGCTCAACGCGCCTAAAGAGGTTTTCACTTCAAAAATATTAGGCTATACGGGCGGCCTTCTGGTTCCTTCTTTTGTTTGGGAAAAAATCCACCTGATTTGGACGAGTAGATGTATTGTAAGCATTCCTCTAGCTAGGCTATCACGGACTTCACGGATACTGGTTATTAAAATGTTGTAGGTATATCGCAATTTATATCATTGGCAGGTGTGGCTTGATAATAATCTATGAATGAAATGTGACTTTGCTGCCCATTGAAACTACCTATAAGAAAATCGCTAATACAACAGCTTCGCTAACACATATAAATCATGGCTAATATCTTTACATTAGCAAATGCGGAATGTCATTACTATTCCATTCTAAACGACACACGCGGTCTTGTTTGTACACCAGTAAAGTGCACTTGTTTTTATTATAATTTACTTAAGTTTTTCATAAATTATTTTTCACAAACTCTAAATTTGTTCATACCTACTTATTACTCTATCAGTATGTATGGAGAAAGGCATACATGCAAGCCAACCCGAAGCCTACGATCGCTTTGCAATGCTCAATATATCTTACCTAACCGCACCTAGAATTTTTATGAGTAGGTATTTAATTTAAACCTCGCCTCGCCTCGACTCTCGATCCCTTAGCTGTAGGGGCTCCACCTTCACCCCCGTACTGGGGAATGTTAAAAGATCTCTGATAAATAATAGGTTATTACGGGCTCTCGACTGTAGGTTTGGTGCTGGCCCATTTTATTATTCCAGCAATCATTCATAAATTTTTCTATCTTTGCCTGGAAAATACCTAATTATCAAGAAAAACTCATGCATTATTGAAAAAAGACTAATTGAAACTGCCCTGGCAATGTAAACAATGTTCTCATTGATTACTTTGGTACATAATAGATACATGTACCATAGGATGAACAACATCTGATAATCTAAATTATTCCTATTAACTTTGCTTACAGTGGATATGAACTCATATCGTCAAATAGGCCAGAGCACTGATAATGGAGTGTGCATTGAGATGGACCTTCTACAAGTTGGCTCCGAGCCTGTGGGCATGCGATGCCCGCACTGTCAAGACGACATCATGACGAGAGCCACATACAAAAATACCACCATAACACATATCATTGCCATTTTCTTGGGTATATTATTCTGGTAAGACCATAATATATATTATTCTGGTAAGACCATAATATACTTATATACAGGATGTAAGGGACAGCCCTCCGCAAACTAATGGGGTGAATTCAGTATATCATACTAAGATGCCCGGTACATGAAATTATTTCCGGAACGTCATGGGAATGCAATAAACCTGATTTGTTTGATTACCTCATACGCAATGTATCGCTACCGTGGAAAAACGCACGTAGAAAACTGCAGCGCAGCGAACCGTCTCGGCCGCCTACGTCGTGCGTTAGAGCATTGTTTCTCAACCTTTTTACTGTCGCGACCCACTAAAATGCCAAAAAGTTAAATAACAAAAATTGCGACCTCTTCACTACTATATTAAATTCAATAAACCTTTAATCAAATACTCTATTATTACTTCTATCAGTCGATAATAATTTTGATACATTCGTGTGTTTGCAATGATTTTCTACGTACCTAAATTTGTAAAAAAAATAGTAATTCAATTATTTTAAACATCTTTAATAAAATTGATAGTTTATTTTATTATGTCTTTACTATATAAGATTATGACACTTGATCATGAATGTAAGAAATACCTTAATAAAAGGATGTTTTGCTCACGGATCTTATGTTTTGGATACATTGGCGGCTCCCTATATTCTTAAACACGACCCCCCTAGGGGTCGCGACCCCCAGGTTGAGAAACGATACGTTAGAGTATTTCAACATCCATGCTGATTTTTGGATTTTAGCTGTTATATTTACATAAATGGAGTGTTGTATACAAAGAATTTACCTAATTTTACATTGAAATAAAGGAATAGTAACTGAAAAAACGATAAAAAAAGGAGAAAATTTCCGATGAAATATGACTCAAAATAAGGATATGAATGCACCCTGTCAGTTTGCGGAGGACCGTCCCTTTCACGGTGAAAGGGACGGTCCTCGACGGGACTTTAAATGCCTTAAAGTAATTCCTTAGACACAACGGATCATTAGGTATAAAGTCATTTCAACTTAACTTATCAGTAGGTACCATATTTATAGTGGTCCATGCGATGGAAAATGGAAAGTTACTTAATTAGTATTTTTCCTCCTGTTGCAGGTGGTTGTGTTGTTGTATGATTCCATACGTCACGAAGAGGTGGAAGAATGTTGAGCATTATTGCCCAAGTTGTCATAGGTTTTTGGGTGTATATACTAGGGAGAGGATTCTATAAATTACAATAGGTAAAATAGGCACTCACCCATTTTTGAATTGATTTAAAAAATATAATTTTAAAGGAGCAGTAACACCTATGTACCTACTAACTTATTGTTTGCGCGCATAATACTACATTATGCAATAGACCCTTACCTAGATACTCGTAGATAGATAGCGATTGCTCTAAAAAATTAAACATCCTATTTTTTGTAGATACACACCTACCTACACAATATACTTAACAACTTACAAACAATTTCTTATATCCTATATTGGCAGTATTCATTTATTGGATATAGCTGTATCTAAAAACAAATCTTATAGATTTAAGTTAATATATAAACTTATATTTGTTTATTAGAAATGTACTACTTAGTCTATACCCCGTAACTGTGGGTTAACAGTGGGGTATAAAGAATTGCCAGTGTTCAGTCAGAAATCCCTATGTACAAATAAGTCAATTGATTAGCCTGTTACAACGTAAAAATAGAACAAACAATCAAAATCACTTTCTCATTTATTATTTTTATATAATTAATTATTATTGTTTGGATACATGGATGAATGGTTATTTTTATGTATCAATGAAGTATAGCGGAGTCTTTTCCTCATTATATTCCCTGAACATAAACGAAGTTGATTGAAATTTCCCTGTGGTCGAAGTAGGTACCTATCGTATTAGTAGTTCAGAGACTCAGTTCACAGAATTATCATCGTAAACTCTACTACGTTAATATTCAGTTTTGAATCGAATATTTATATACAATTTATTGTCTTATCATTTCATTAAACTAAGCTAATTAATAAAACTTGTAGTAACTTCGCTAAGGAAAAAAGAAACAACTCTTTTGTGTAAATAAACAGACGTAAATGGGTTGTTAGACTTGCGTCTAGATAGACACTCAGTAAACCTGGTTTATGAGCGCGTAACCGATAAGAGTCCGCAGTGGTGATTGACGTGAAGTTTGTGATAAGGCATTGCTAGTAGTTTTTGAAGAACATGTGAGGAGTCTCGTACGAAAATATGTGCAAGAGTGTGTAGTAACACTCATGTCACTTTAAAAATAAGTAAAAATTGTATCGTAATCAAAGTAGAACATAGTGTAGTTTGTGTATAATTTATTTACAACAAGTATTTACAATCAAAGTATAAAATACAAACTATGATATATAGAAAACATCCTCAAAGCCCTCGCTGCTGTCGATAGGCAAGGTTCCCAACAGGCTGGCAGCATTCCCTTTTTGGATGGCCAAGCTTATGCGTTGGCAGAAAAAGCTCCCAGCCCGTCGGTCTCCCGAAGCATCGATGAGCTTGGATGATAAAATCCGAGAAAATCGGTGAGCCTCGAACCCCCACGGACCCAAGGTTTCTAAGTTTGTGTATTAAGGCTATTGATTTTTGAGTTTGTTGATATGACTCCTACAAACCTCATTATCGTCCCATAGATTTTATTCGTTCATCTAACGATATCTATGAATAATGATTATGTATATATATTTACTTAGAAGTATTAGCAGATATGAAAGAAGACGAGAATTTGTCTGCGATCTCTATTATGTAGGTATACCTAACTACGTTTTTCTGGCACATTCCGTTACCCATATACTTATGGGTAAGAATTCCAACACAAATCTCACTTTCCAATTTTTGGTTTATTATGATTTTTATATTGAATTATAATATAGTTATATGATATGTTAATTGAATACCCAAATAAGTTGACTCGCGATTACTGGAATAAAATTTTTTTGTAGGTAGTTTTGGGACGCGCGTCCCATTAGCGAGCCAACCGATTAATTATTATAGTTGGTTTTAATTTTTTTTAGTAAATTTAAAGTTAAATAATTTAATTTAATTTCGTACTCTACACTAGCAACTGGGACGCGCATCACAAAACTATAAAAACAATATCTTAACCTAACCCAAATTCGGTAAACCTACGTCTTACTACCCATTTAAGTTAATTTTAAGGACATTACGTCCTGAAATATCGAGGAAAGTATGCTGTTTGGTTGGTTACTAGTATTTGTGGTCGATTAGAATTGTCAACAGGCAAACCAAAACCCTCAACAAATCTATATTTCATGTGAATCATTATTTTCCTCATTCCAAGCATATTCTATGAAAACATGATGTCATTCACTGCCTATATTAACTAAGTATGTTTCGATATAACGACAAATAAAAAGCATTTATTTATTTATTTGTAATAGTATAAAATATTTATATTATGAAAAAGTAAAATGCGAGACAATATAGTAATTAAAAATATTTCAACCTTAACATTACCCACCATCTTGTAGGATAGGTACCAACTTTTAGTGAAAATCACTGTATGTTTTACAAATTATAAAAATATCTGAAAAACTAAATTATTTTAGTTTACATAAATATTAAAAGGCAATTTATTTAAAATATGACCAAGCATATTAATAAAAACGTAAGTAAGTAAATATTTTAAGTAAAATAAGCTCAAACAAACATACTTATTGAATAAACATATCACAGAATACAATGGTTTTTTTATGTATAAGAATGCCAATACTCCAGTAGTAAAATTGTCTTTTATACCTAGGTACCGAAAACTTAGAAGACTAATTTACCTACAAGTACATACTTTGAACGGAATTTCCACCATAAATTTTGTTTCAAAACTGTTCCATCCCAAAATAAATATGTACATGTACCTACATACTACTTTACTTTATTCTATAAATAAATTCGATCGTCATTGGGTTCGATAGTAAGTATATACTTTCGGAAGTTATAAATCGTTTGCTGTTCTTTGTTCGTCTTGTACCTACTAAATAACTAATACAACGTCAAACGTGATTATATACTAGTAAATAAACTATTTTACTTCTTCAAAATTCAGATTAATTTTACAGATCAAACTTATATATTTAGAGCAATAAATTTGCTGTTAAAAAAATATTTCTTTTCATTTCCATACAAACAAAATGTAGGTACATGGAAGGCATGCAGCGCTAAAGATAGGAACGTTAATGAAACGATTAAAATCAGGAAGGTGTATAAGATCCCACGAATGCCCTGCACTTAGGACAGTAGTGGTTGGCAGTCTTGCATGACTTCATGCAGTAGGGGATGAAGCATCCACAACAGCATCTGGAAATAAAGTAGTTTGTTTTATTCTAATGTACTACTTATTATTGACTAGCTTAGGTACTCAATTGGTGTAATGGGATCCCGTTATTAAATAATTTATTTTAAATACAGATTATTACGAACTACTGTTTCGCCCTGCGGATTCACTCGCGTTCCCCTATTTTACCACCTTAGTGGTTGACTTTCGGGAAATTCTTTCTTAGTACCCGCTAGTTACATATTATAAGTAAGAAGCCCCAATCTGTACAAAGTAGGTATTCAGATGTAATAATGTTTTCCAAAACAAACTTTAGTAGACCTTTTCCATCCCTTTAGAGGTCGAATTTTGAAAAACTTAAAAATGTGTGTTTCATTCATTGTACCAATGAGCATTAATACCAAGTTTAAATTAATTCTGAATTAATATTATTTCCAATACAAACTTTAACACCCCCTGAAACCCCTTTGTTTGGGGTAGTTTTGAAAAACTAATGATGAAAAACTTTAATATTTACTAATCTACTTAAGATTCGTGACAAGGAATAAGATTTTTCATACAAATAATATTCCATTTCAAATTTAAAAAAGAATTAAGTTCCTAGCCCCAGTAGTATGGGCTGTGCGTCACCATATTAGTAAAGTCAAAGTCAAAGCCATACATAGTTTGAAATGTGGTGTGTTAAGAATATCCCAGGATATTTATTTATTTAGTCGCTTTAGTTATGGTAACTACATTCACGAGCCTAAATATTCAGGTTTTAGCAAAATTTTCGGGATTTGCTCTTAAATTGTTTGAGATTGTATGGTGGTAGGTGGTAATAACATAGTATTTTCGAATCAATACTATTATGATATGGACGTTATCTCAAAATTGCTTTCAAATTTTACAAAGTGTATATTATTATTGTACATATATTCGTGCTCGTGACATTACGTACATTGTGAATATTTGATGATTAAAAATACTTTTAATTACAGTAATATTAAATATATTGCTGAACATAGTGATCTGCTTCTATTGTGTCTATAAACGTAATTCCCATTTATGATTCAATGTGGTTTTAAAATGATGTAATCGTTGTGTTATTTTAACTACGAACATCCACTAAACTTACCCGGCGAAAACACAAAGAGCCGCAGAAACTATATGTGTTCGATTGTTGGGCACGTATTCCACTCTCGTTACGATGGACCTATTGCATGATGCACACGTCATGCCAGTGCGTCCAGGGCCTAACTTTCCTGGTGTAGCTCCTGAATTAGCTGGAGGAGATACGATGACACTTGTCCGGGGGGCAGCTGGGGGAATAACTAGCCCAGGTGGCGGCGGAGGGTTATCTCCGAAGTACGGCGGTGGTGGCGCAGGGTTAGGTGATGTCTGCTCATAGGGAGGGGGTAAGCCCATTTTGTTTTCCACTGAAATGTACAATACGGACATTAGCCAACCATGACCTTGAATACTTGCTATTCCAACTAGACTATAGGTACTTGTGCTATAAAAGATAATGTAGATCCCAGCGATCGCGCCTATTTACCTGCTTTCAAGAGATATTGGTATCACTGATAATACAATCCCTTTGAATAATTTTGGGGAAATGAGTGGCGTAATACATTCAGGCCCCCTAAAAAGGCCGCTCAGGCAATATTGCTAATGCAATTCACTTTTGAAATTCTCGGCAGATCTTACTTATTATTTCAATATGATTTATGTAAAATAGTCACTAGATACAAATAGTCACATACATACAATTGAATTCATTAAAAGATTTGGTATTGATGAATCTACCGTAAATTCGGAAAAATAATATTGCTCGAGCTTCCTTTTTAGCCCCCCAGGTTTGTGTTGGGTTATTTATTTTTGTATGAAGGTCTCTATGCTACCTACAATATTATATTGTCAGTCTTGGATGAAATTCCTTATTACATATATTATATACCAAAACTTGGTGAAAAACACTATTTAATAGAAATGTTTTTATGATTTAAAAATGTCTCATAATATTATATAAGGTCCTAATAAATGAAGTTCTGTCTTTTTGAGGGATGATAGTATAGGTCATAAGTATTCCGAAAATGATAAAATAAAAATATATAGGTACGGTTGTAAATTTAATGAAAAGAAAAACCTGAAATTGTACTTCTAAGCATTAATTAAAATTACGACATTTACGACCGAATATTTTTATTTTATCATTTTCACAGAAACTCATTTCACAGAAGGAAGTAGGTTGATTAATAGGTTTATTTTGTTATAGGTATATGAGTGAAAAAGTTTGTTCTTAAAAATCATTGGCTAACACAATACCACGTCTTCTTATCTGTAGCTATTCATCTTAACCGACTATCATAAAGGTTTAAAAGTCATGTTACAATTTGTGTACAAAATGTTTACTAAAATAGATAAAAGTGTCTGTTAGTGACGTCATAAACAAACATGCTTGGAATTGGAAGAAAATGATTTACCAAAATTGCAATTGTTAAAAGGTAATGAATTTGACCGTTGTGGCGGTGAGGGTGGTGGAGGAGGCTGACGCCTGCGCCGCCGCCGGAGCCAGTGCCCTCCGCGTCGGCTTCTTTTGTGCCTACAGTCTACAATAATAATAAATTTCTCTACAACTCGACCACGGGTTTTACTCAAATACTTAATCGGTAGTAAAGAAACAAGTGTGACGTAATTAAGTAGGTACTTACCTAATATGTAGGTATTATACGTTATAAAAGCATTAATTTATATGAAAAAAAAACATAAGACTCGATTTGTGAACGGTTATGTCGAAATTAAATCTACTCGTGATATTCAGGGCGTGACTTGACAAGGCTTTACGCGAACGGAAAGTGATAACGATGGAGCTGCACTCAGCTATAAACAATAATTTAGCTCTGTCTAATACTTAGCTTTAATCTTCGTTAAATTGTGATAGATATTAGTCGAATTATTGGGGTAGTATTTAACACTTATAATATGGATAGCTACCTACCTTTATTAATGACTTCCACACGAATAAATAAATAACGAATATACTTTAAATCAATATTTAGGCATCAGACTAGATACCCACCTACTATATCACCCGAAATAGATAAATGGTCTAATTTAGATACAAATTAAATTTCGTTAGAGCTGTTTGTCACCTCATTTTCCCAAAAATACATCCTAACTAATATTATAAATGCGAATGTGAGTTTCCTTTTCACGCCTAAATCGCTGAACCGATTGCGATGAAATTTGGTACGCAGATAGCCTATGGTATGGAGAAGGACATAAACTACTATTTTACTCGGGAATGCGGGTGAAACTGCGGTGCAGAAGCTAGTTAATTAAGAATAAATAAAGGAGTAGTTAGGTACTACTCTATACCTAGTTAAATTTTGTACAATAATCTAAAGCTGGTACCTACTGGTGATTTGTTAATTCGATTTTAACTTGGTAAGGTTTAAACTAGAAGTGACGGACAATACCTCGCTTCTAGCTTCTAGAAGCAACTGCAAAAAATATTTTAAGTAACTTGGTAGTTACATTTATGGTAATTAGATACCTATAATCTACATTAAACATAATAATATATTAATTGAAGTAAGTAAGTTAAAGCCTTATTTTAATGTTTCGGGGTAAATATAAAAGACAAAGGATACAAAAAGCTGACATGGATGTTTTATGATTTTTGAGTCATGTTTATAAGAAACCAGTTTACTTACTTGTTGCGTCCATAGTGTGTTGAAATTCAACCTTCGAATCGATTTCTTAATTGTTGATCTATAGTTTATTAACACACATGACACTGATAAACTTTATAAACCGATTAGTTTGTATAGAATGGAAAATCCAAAGAAATATCCCAATAAATATGCTGGAGGTAAAAATGTTCTACGTAGTGATCTTACGCTGTTTACGCTATGAGTGAATGCTCTCCGAGAGTGCGCGGGCGCGTTACGTCATCATGGAGGGAGCGAGCACGGCCGCGCGTTGTGTCGCGAGGGACAGAGACACATGATCTTACGAAACTCACGAGTAACTTGATGTTTACGTCTTACAAACTTACCTACCTATTGCTGCTTAATTACAATAGCAATTAACGCGCATATCATTGTGACGAACTCTATTTTTCATAAGCCACTCTTTTTAACCTACCGACTACAGAAAACTACAAGTCTAGCAAATAATTGCGCGCACTATAATTATTGAATCTATTGTCTAATCGCCGGAGCATTGTTGAATCTAAATGGATCGTAAAATTTATATGGCAAGCGCCGATATTTAGCAAATCACCTCATCACAGACCACCCATTATGATCTTGATTCAGGACCTATAGAGACGTACCTATTACGTACTTAGATATTTGCGACAACGAATCTTCTGTACTAACAATAACAGTAGGCTAATTGTGTTAAGTAAAAAACGCGGGGCAGTCTTTTAGGAGACTGCCGATGGAAGTGAAAACTAACTAATTTAAACTCTAATCCTTGATCATAAACACTTCTTTATAAGCCAAAAATAATTCGAAAATAATTAATTCATTATAAATAATAGATTCATTTAATGTTATGTATAATATTATACACATTATACATAAAGCTCATGTAAAGCGTTCGGTGGAGGCGTGACGATGACGCGAATTCCATGATTTTTGTTCACCCAAAAAGTGCTCAACGCCCCTAAAGATGTAATTTTCCCTTCTCGGTTCGGTGACGCGTGCGGCGTGAAGATGACGCGAATTCCATGATTTTTGTTCAACCAAAAAGTGCTCAACGCACCAAAAGAAGTTTTCATTTCAAAAATAATAGTTTAAGCCAATTACGTAATGAATACAATTTATTAGGTATTCGCTGGAACATGTTGATAAAATTAAGGATTTATGACTTACCGAATTCACGGTTGGACTTCAAGGATCACATAGAAATATATGAGGGCCGCACCAGAGTTGCATTGCTGCTACATTATGCGTAGTACGTTCGCAGTCGGCTGGAATAACAATGCTATCATGGTATGGAACCCTTATCGGACTAAATTCATTCTTAAGTTAGATAGAATACAGCGCAAGTTTGCGTTCTTCTTGTATTAAGAATTGTACGGTTTTATTTATATTTATACTCTTCGTTGTATGTTATGGGTTTACACACATTACATGTCAGACGGAAGCTATTGGTCATAATACATTAACTACTACTATCTACTGGTACCTAAATAAAATTAATAATTCGGAGATACTTGAGCGCTTGGGCCTAGCTGGAGTATCGCAGCGTTATTTAAAATAGGACAGGCAGGCGGCTCAAGCTGCGCCCACGCCGAGAGCCTTATGAACACCATGCGCACAATTACCCGAATATAGATCTTTTTCATGATAACCCTCGTTCTAAGTATAAAATAGTTTTACTGCTCCATACCTAGCATGTAAATATTTTGTTACCAAAATTGTAAATATACATGTTTAATGAATAAACCAATAAATAAAAAAACACACAATGAAAAGCACTTTACTATTTGAATGCATAAAATAATTGTTGAACCTGTTGTGTTCTCTGTCTATCCCGTAAGGGCATTAGTGTTGGCCTTGTTTGTAATTAGTATAGTAATTACAAACAAGGACCGTATGCTTGTTTGCCGGCTTAGTGTTATATATATATATAAAAAATAATAATAATTAATATGTAAACTTTTTTGAAAATATTATTAGATACAAATTCCATTTAAATACTAAAATTTTCGTTTAATATCACATGAAATTAAATGACTGACATCAATTTGACTATATACAGGTGTCGTAAAAAAGGAGGAAAAGACAAAAAAGACAATATAGTATTAGTATTTTATTTGAATGTAAAAGCGTGTGGCGCTTTTTACAAAAATAAACGATATTGCTTACATTGAGAGAAAACCAAAGTGCATCTCATGACAATTCCACTAGGCTCAAAAACGATTAGTATACTTTGTGTCGTTATGGAGTTCCAGTGACTACCTTCCGGTTTCAGCATCTGACCCTGGAAAACCGTTTATGGGCAAAAAGTGTCTACCCGCTTACTACAACAGACTCTCAAAACTTATTTTGGCCAAAGCGCATTTCAAGGCGATTCCAATAAGGCCAAACACGGTGAGCATACGTATCTCGATAAAGAGTTCCAGTGCCTACGTTCCTGCTCCATCATCAAATCCTGAAAACAATGTGTATCTTAAGACAATTCCTGGATCAAAAAGGACTAAGATTTGTTGTGCCGTTATGAAGCACCAGACTCCGGAGCACCGTAAATAATGTAGGCACATACTTAATTAATTTACATAACACATCATATCTACTATGCATGTAGATACGACATTTCAGTCACAATCTTACCAGGCAACCTAGTCGCGATTTGATTATCCAATAGTAGATTATGCACCAAGGGGATAAAGCAGTGTCTTACGCCACGGGCGACCCTGAGCGTAACGAGGGACTCTAGAGTTATGTAGAGTCCTGAGTGAAGCGAGGGATTCAAGCTGCTCAAGACGAAGATAGGCTTTATCCTCGAAGTGAATACTCTAATTTTCATTCCTACTTTATTTAGTTAAAAGTTAAATAAATTAAAAGATAATATTGATATTGGACACATTTGTCCAGTTATGGAGGGACCGAGTAATACTTTTGTTAGGAACATTTATAGACGTTGTGGTAGAGTTAATTTGAGCAATACAAATTCAGAAACTTGTGTCTGGGTCTCGTTTTGGATTGTGAACGTTGAGTCAAATCACTATCACTCAACGACATTTTTGTGTCAACATAAAATGATAAAACACGCAATTATGAATATAACTCCAAACACCGCCCCCTAAAAAGGCCGCCCAAGCAATATTGCTAATGCAATTCATATTTCAAATTCTCGGCAGATCCGACTTATTTTAATATGTTTTATGTAAAATAGTCACTATAAATAGTCACATATATACAATTTGAATGTTGACTGATAACAAATCAGCTACTTTTTATGAAATGTCAAATTCCTCCCCGATGAGCTCTTACGACCTGTGTGGCCTTACTCACGCGCAGGAACACAACTATAAGTTATTTGGCTGCGGTATTCTGTAAGGTGGAGGTTCTTCCCAAGTCGAGCTGCTCTTTGAGCGACATATTGCTATGCTCTACCTCTCTTAGATCATATCGATTAATACATTGGTTAGTGTTTGATAATTTATTTTGAATACAGGTAACTACCTTATTTAAATCCTTAAAAGATATTGATGACTCTGCCGTAAATTCAATGAATTGCATTAGCAATATTGCTCAAGCTTCCTTTTTAGCCCCCACCGTCTTTTGTTTCACAGTCTTTTCAATCGCCTTTTTCTTTTTATTTTGTGTTCTGCCTATGGTGGCCATTTCGATTTTCAAATAAACTCTTTTTACAATACCCGTATGAGTACTATGCTAAGAGTTTTCATAAGAATTTTAACGTTCCAAATTCAAATCACATAATATTATATCCCATGGGATATAATGCCTTGCTTTACTTTGAGATTGCGTGATATGTAATTGGAGATGTTGAGCTGAGCAGGTGATATGAAAATGCCATGAACAGTAAAACTAAATTTATTATAATTTTATAATGCTTTATATATGGAAGAGACAGATGTATAAAAGTTACCTGTGTCTTTGCACATTTTATTATATGACCAATAAGGCATTATTAGGGAAGATACCTGTACTCAAAATAAATTATCAAACACTAATCAATATAATTATAAACCATATAAAAAAAAACCGGCCAAGTGCGAGTCGGACTCGCGCACCGAGGGTTCCGTACAAACTTCGTCCATTGTTCGTCCATCAAGGGAAATGCACAATTTTATTTTTTTACCTTATTTGAGGAAGGTGCCAATTAAGCTAGGCCTCTAAATTGTATGAGCGCCGATACAACTCAGAGGTCTTTATTAATTGGCGTTACTATGTATGTATGGGGACACCCTTTAATTTTCAACTTTTTTAATTTTTTTGGAATGAGAGATATTCAGCTATAAACCTTTATTTTGACACTGTAAAACTTGTCTCAAAACCTACCTATCGTAGGGTGTGCGCGACTACAGATATTCCAAGGTCAAAGGTAAAAAAATCGTATTTTTACACATTTATTGCAAATGTCTCGTTTCCTATGGGTTTTATGCTATTTATGTTTATCATAAATATTGTAGAAGATTAAAATTCTCTACAGCTTTTGTTAAGAAAGGAAGCAAAGAAGAAAGCGCTTTCCGCTAAGAAAGGATTTTTGAAAATTCTACCCCTAAGGGGGTAAAATAGGGGTTCGCGGGTGAAACTGCGGGGTGGTTACATTTAAACAGTCTATCTATACATATAAAATGCTTTGTCCTGAAGTCATAAGAGTCCTGAAGTCATATGGAGTCATAAGGGTAGAAATGGGGTGGCAAAGTTTGTATGGGAAGTAATATTTTTCCGGTAAGATGTATTTGATATTAATATTTGTCAACACAATTAATATGTCGGTGTTTTTCGAAATTCTTATCCTAAGGGGGTTAAAAGGGGTACAAAAGATTTTTTATGGAACGACAATTTTTGGAGTGGAGGTACAGTTTGTAGGGGTTTCTTTTTATGATGTAGCTAGGGTTAAACAAAGACAGGTTTTTTTTTTCATGTTATGGAGTAGGGAGGTACACTTTGTGTATACGGATTGGGGTTTCTTGTAACGTGTACTAAGAAAGGATTTTTTGTAGAGAATCGCGGCTGAAACCGCGGGACGGAAAGCTATCTATATATAATAAAACAGTGGAATCCGTTGTGTTTGTACATTGAAGAAAAGTAATAAAAATACAAAGGGGGTAACTAAAGAACAATACCAATTGGACCGTATACCAGCGATTTTTAGATTTATTTTACGTAGAATTTATTTCTCATAAGATTTTTTTTTGTTCTGTCTGTCTATCTGTCTATCTGATTATTTGTTAACGCACATCTCCGGAACTTCTGAACGGATTTTCATGTAGACCTCACTGAGATTAATTAATAAAGGAGCAGAATATGTTTTATTTAAATAAAATCGGATGTTGCACAAAAAGTAATCGTCATTCAATGATTTTTGGAATTTACTTTTATACCTACTGTTCGAAAGTTATCTAGAACCCGCGTGTATCTACATTTTAACTTGAAATGCCAATTGCTACACTGATGGCTACAAGTCACTTGAACTGAATTCCTTACTAGCCCCGGGGAGTAGTCACTCTTCCATTACTAGATGGCGGCGGTGTATAACGCTATGCTAATAATTAGAATTCTAATATAGACCATCAATAAATTTATCAACCAAAATACTACCCCACACGCAAGATCATCTGACCCCACCCATCTGATAAAATAAATTACTCTATAGATATACCAGGGCACTCAGAAAGTTTTGAGAATAAAAGTTTTTAGGTATGTGACACTGGCCAGTTATAATTTATTTAGAAAACACGATTATTTATAAGTGAAAATACAAACATTCCAAATACAAAACATCTCTCCACTTTTTTTAAGAGCTAATTTGAACTATCGTGTCTCATTGAAAAATAGATCTGCGTCAGGAACACTTTTGCGCGATGATTTTTTACGATTTCAAATGTCGTCTTAAACCGGACGAATCGTAGGATAGACTTCAAATGTCATTTATTGATGAAGGCCCTTCTAAAGCAACCGTATACCACTGGTATAACGAATTTCATCGCGGTCGACTAACTTTGAGGGATGAAAAACGAAGTGGTCGCCCTTCGACAGCTGTTACGGAAGGAAACGTGCTAGCAGTGAAAAAAATAATTCAAGAGAATAGGTGAATTACGTATGAAGAGTTTCAGCACATACTGCAAATTGGATCGGGAAGCGTTCACGAAATTCTACATGAGCATCTTCGCGTGAGGAGGATAGTTTCACGCTGGGTGCTGCATGCGCTAACAGCGTTCGAGAAGGCCATAGAAAAGGTGTCTCGCGGCGGATTGGAAAAAGTGTTTCGAAAATTGGTTTAGTTAGACGCATGAAACTTTGTATAGATACTGGTGAAGAGTTCTTTGAAAAGATTAAATAAAAAAAACTTAACTAATAAAACTTTTTTTTAAGTTTCTCAAAAATTTCTAAGTCCCCACGTAGAACAAAAAACATATGTAAAACAAATACAAAACAAAACTATCATAGTGCTGTAAGTACGCCATCTATGCGTTTAGTAAGTTAACGCTTTATGAGAAAGTTAGTTTGAGCAGCATTGGGCGGTTGCGAAAATGGAGATTTTCCCGAGAGGGCGGCAGTGGCGGGCGGGCGGAACCCGGGGGTGCGCGCGCACGGTTACATAACGGTAGCAGAGGCTTGTATGGCGCGCGCAGCGGTAAGTGCGGGGCGCGGGGCGATCGATGCGCGCCCGGGGGGAGTCAGTCGAGCGGCGAGCGAGCGACATGGCGGCGCGACCACCCCGCGCGGCGGCCCCGCGGCCCGGGCCGCGCGAGTAGGTCGCCATGCGCGATGCGGTATGAGGCAGCGCCGCGCCCGGCGGGCCGGCCCCCGCTAGCGGCGCCGCCCCCGCCATGCGAGCGCCGCCGCTGCTGCTGCTGCTGCTGATGGCGGCCGCGGGCCTGGCCGTGAGTCCGCTCGCGCGCCTCAACCCCTGGCTGAGCGCGTGCGACCTGGAGGAGGAGGGCGCGGGCGGCGTGCGCGAGTGCGGGGGCGCGGCGTGCAGCGGCGGCGGCGGCGCGGCCGAGGTGCTGACGGGGCGCGACGTGCTGCACCTGTGCGCGCTGGGGGCCAGTGCACGCGCGCGTCGCCTCGCCGAGCTACGGCTGCGCGCCTGCTGCGAGCGCTCACCCGCCTCCGCGCTGGACCGCGGCGCGCGCGCCGACGTGCTCGCCGGCGGGGAGCGCTGCGAGCGCACGCTTCACGACCTCCTCGGCCTCGACGCTATGGTAGCGCGCGTGCACTGCGACTTTGTCGACATCCTCGGTCGCTACGACTGCGACCGGTCCTACTCCGTACACACGTGTAACGAGTGCCAGGTGAGTGATAGCGTGAAGAGACATAGCACGCCGGTTCTCATGTGTAGAGACCAAGGTTTACAGTGGTTACATGCTGCAGAACGGTTGACAGTATCTATTCCCGGATTTGGGTATTAATGCAAGATCCTAAAATAAAAATTTTAAGGTCTGTTCTAATCCCCATGGGGTTACCGTTTCTGTTATATCATTATTACAGATCTTATTACTATATTAGTCATATACTCCGAGGTATAAGAACAATAATAGCTATGTATACATAGAAGAATACGGACGTTCAATTCATGAGCTCACCGCGTGACCCGTTTCGCTGGTTAGACGTTTATATGCGTGTATCGATCCACTTGGGCAAGTCACGTTTCTTAACCAAAGCGTAGTGAGAGCAAGACTAGAGAGCGCTGGATGTAGTGTAGGTGTGTGGGTGATGGATCAGCCACCCAACAATTTGTTAGTGTGTAGTGAGGATGCCAGGCGGACGCTACCGCACCCGTTAGGTATTATGTTTTTAAGGCTGAAAAATTATTCTCCTACTAATACCTCATACTCATTCAGGTGGTTCTAGCTATAAAAAAATACGAGTATAATATTTAAATTATATTTTTAATATATACTTTTATAAGACGATTTTCAATTTCAATTATTACACTAATTAATAATACCTATCACCTAGTACCTATTAGCCACATTGTGGAAATTATTTAATTCTATATTGACATCGGAATTCCATACATCCAAAAAGGGAACGCTGCTGTTGGGAACTTTGCCTATCGACAGCAGCGAGGGCTTTGAGGATGTTTTCTATATATCATAGTTTGTATTTTATACATTGATTGTAAATACTTGTTAGTATTTTTATTCCATAGATTATATATAATATATCCATCAAATTTAAAGTCAAAATAAACCCCGTACACATCATAATAAAACACTCAATAATACTGTTACTATAGGCATTCAAAATATAATATTTTAGAAGGTGTTTGTATGGTTGGTTAGCCATGAAAATTCATAAAATAATACAAGGCTTTGCATCTGATCATGACATAATTTTCTGTAATTAAAAGATTATTTTACTTACATATTTACAATTAAAGTAGTTTCTGTAATTAAGATGACTGTCTGTTTAATTTATTGCGATCCGCAATATCTACTTGTCTATCCTATTGTTTACAATTATCTTGTTTCATAATAAATGTTGACAGGTTAGTCAACGTAGGGCTCGTGTCGACTATTTGAGCTCCATGACAGATTTCCTCTAAGGGGATTATATCCCTCATAGAAACACCGAACACGACTCTCTTTTTGCACATCATCATAATATATGAAATTACACATACACATTGTATTGCAACAAACATATGCTTTATAGATGACCAAAATAAAAGTATTTTACAACTTGAAGTCATATTCTACGCGAGATACTATGCCTCAAATCTTCTTATTAATGGGAAAAACTTCACAATGTTCCTTTTCACCAACGAGCCTGTAGCTACATAGTAGTCTTTTGTTAATCTTCTAACTTTCTAACAAATATTTACATGTCAAATTACTTACATACAAAATTGCTTGTATTAGCATATTGAAGTCTAATAGTATTCAGTCGGGCTTTCAATGAGTTGGATTGCGGGTCCGCGTGGGCGAAACCGCGGATAAAAGTAATATATAAATGCCACTGTGGGGAATTCATTCTGTAACATTCCTTAAGCTGTGATCGATTACATATATTTTGTAAGCAAAATTAATTATAATAATGTTATCTTCAACTAGCTTTTCTCCCCGCGGCTTAATTCGTGACAAAAGATCCACCATTTTACGTTCTTAGGGTTTGAATTTCGATAAACTCGGCAAAATTAAAATCTCTAGGTTCATCTGTTTAGGCTAAGCTTTGTCTGTCAGTCAGTGTTAGAGTATTAATACATAATAACTTAATTGGTAGGTATTTGCACTAATTACCATGGATCAGATGCACTAAAACCTGTCATGGACTTTATATGTCAACCTAAAAAGTCACGATACACTAACCATAACAAGATGTTAAAGAGTAAATACTTATATAAATTGACATTTCATACTCAGGTATCAAACTAAATTAAACACAAATTTTAATGGTGTGTTTATTTGACCATGCATCATTAACCCTTTTCTACCATATTTCAAGCAGCTTTATAATATACGTTCTTTTGTTATAACATGATGTCGTTTACACTATTAATTCTGATTTCTATGTAGATTGATGTAACGATAGGTGAAGGAAAATGACTGATTGTTTTAGGATATGGTTGATAGTTGTCTTATATAACCTACTAGATTTCCGCCACGTGGTTTCACTCGCGAGCACCTATTTTACCCCCTTAGGGGTTGAATTTTGACAAATCCTTTCTTAAACAATACACCACATAGGTAGTTCTATGATCAGTAGTTTATACTCTGGGAATCACTCCGTCCGAGTCAATTTATCAGTCAGTCAGGAGTTGTTCTTTTATTATATTAAACAGATTATCATTATAATCATTGCAATATAAGTATACCCACTGTTGAGTATAGAGCTACCATGTGCCACATGTTTAAACTGAATACCTACCTACCTAACTCTTACATTACGCCAAATTCCTTGATAGCCTTTACTAAAGTGTGTTATAATTAAGATTGTCTACATGTTTAGTGTTTACAATATTCATAATAACTTTTGTAGTAATTATACATCTCAGGTCAGTCGTCTTACACATCCAGTGTTTTTTTCTCGTTTTCATAACAAAACAACCGGACCATTTTTTTTTTAAATTGGTAGAGGCATAATCATAATGCATATCTGTCTGTGAATTGGGTGAAACTACTTAAACCTACAGTAACTATGAGAAATTATAGTTTGTTTCATATAGGCATACTATATATCTACGATGTTGTAAACTACAAAAATTGAAATAAAATTGTCCATTTTTTTAGAGTTGCTCTATAGTGCTTTTATATTGTTATACTAAAAATGTTCAAGAGTAGTTAAGCCAGGCTAGTCCCTGGCTAGCAACATCGCGTGTTGTTAGCCATTTCCTGTTTACGAAGATGTCACCTGCAGCTTTCAGATTTTTATCTGAAAGCTTTCAGCCGTTTACTGCTCCATTAATTTCACCTTTTGGAGGTAGCTTTTAATTGAATTTAAACTAGACGCAGTCTTTATGGGTCGGTTGGCGTGGTTGATAAGATACCCTATCTATCACACCACAGGTCGTGGGTTCGATTCCCACTCAGTACAAACATTTGTGTGCATGAACATGTCTCCTTGTCTTGAGTCTGGGTGAAATTATCTATATATGTATGTATTTACAAAAGAAAAGTAGTATGTTATATATCAGTTATCTGGCATCCATAGTACAAGCATTGCTTAGTTTGGGGTCAGATGAATGTGAGGAATAATGTCCAAGAATATTTATTATTACTTTATACAAGACTGTGCGTCTTGGATATCATGAGCTATGTAGATACGTAAAGTATTTTGTGTAATTAATTGTTTCTCTTATTTATCATAGATTGTTGTAAGGTAAACGCAGGTATTACCGCGGTAGTCAAAAATCTGCAGGTATCACCGAGGTATATAACATAATAGCATTTTTAAGCAATTGCAGGCATATCTAACTCAAAAATGTTAACTTTCATGAAAGCTCATTTTTTTCCCGAATGAAAGGATTCGTGGCTTACTGTGCACAACAAAGCAGAAAAACAATAAAACGATTAGTTTGCATCAATCTGGTGCCGGAGCACGACGTCCATACAAACGTGAGTCGTCAAATGAAAGTACACTTAACATTTTCTTAAGGTTATTGTATCGTAAAGACACCATTTACAAAAATTCAAAGTAGGTCACAAGGTAGAGTATAGTTTCAGCTATGATTGTAACTACCTAATTTTCGTTTATTTTGTACTATTTATCGACAGTAAATAAAAATAAAATACCGCAGTGATAGCTTCAATTTTTTTTTATTGAATGTATTGACCGCGGTATACTCGGTAATAGCATAAATCATTATCAAAGGTTTTATTTACTTTTTTATCAAAAATGTATATGACTGTAACCCAAATTATTTGGTAATTCGTTTAATTAATGAGTGATGAGTACACAAAACTATTTCCGCGGTATGAAAATCGCACTGAAACTCTTATTTTTTAGACCTAAATTTAGCCAAAAAAATAACTTTGTATGAGAGCACTAAATTGAATACTACATGAAGCCTTACCTTAAAGTCTTATACTAAACCTAAGTATTTAATTGAAACATCATATTGTTTTAGGTTTTTTTTTTTTTTTACTTGTGACTTTTATTTAATAATCATAACTGCATAAGAAAATTAGTAGCAGAGTAACACTAAAATGAAAAAAAATATTTAGAACTAAAAAGGAAGACCGTCACCAAATGGGAGCGTGCCCAGAATGCTGGCTGCATTTCCACGTTGGATAGCTAAGCTTATCCGTTGACCGAAATAAAAGCCAGCGTTCTGGTCACGCGTGTGTTCCTTTAACCGCTCCGCCAAGTCCTTATATATACTGTGTGCCCCTGGCCCCCACGGGCCGAGAGTTCTACCCCAAACGGCTCAAACAAGTACCCTCTGTCGAGATGTGCATACTTGCGCCGCTTGAGGCACTCCGCTGATGTTGCTGCGGAGCCGGCTCTCTCTGATGTGCCTTGAAGATGAGACGGCGCCAAGGTATCAACGCAGGTGGCATCCCAAACCAAGGGTCGTCCCAACTTCCAGGGCATCAGAGTCATTCCGTCGGGCCTCTTACCATCGTCTCTCACGGGGCTCGAGTGTGGCGGCCACACTGACGCTGGTTAAAGTCCGATGGATGATATCATTGAGAGAATTATGACGGGGCACACGTCCTGCACTGGAGACACACGCAAGGGCGTGGTGTCCCAAGCGATCTGCTGTGTCACCACACTGACACCGATGTGCGACCTGACAGGGAGCCCCTAAACGAAGGGAGATGGCCACCCGAAAAGTATTATTGTCTAAAAGTGTACCTATGTTTTTGGAGGGAATTACGTGCAACCAAAGTCCCGATTCCCACTCTGAGACAACGAGGAGACGAGCACGCTCTGACGGACTACTGGACGTTTCAAGAAGGTTATTCTAATCCAGTAGGCAAAGCGGCTCGTCCCACCGTCTCTGAGAGGATGGGACCCTGGGCACGCTGGTATCGGAGCAGGCTAATTTCCATGTCGCTTCACACTGGTTAAAACCTGTAATTTGGAATCTGGTTAAACTTTTAGATAATTTTTTTTGGATCAAATCTTGCGTGCCATAAATAGATAATAAAAAAGCCGGAATTGATACACTAGTAATTTTGCGGACATCCAGACCTCCCATTCTGATAGGAAGTGAAGCTTGGCGCCAAGCGCGATCATCCAAAGGAGTGTTAAAGATAGAAATTAGTGCGTCGCGCATGATGTCATCCAACTGCTGTGTGAGGTTTGGGTACTTCCAGAGTTGGGAACATCGAAGAAAATACGTGAATTTTGGAACAAAAAGGCAAAAACGTAAAATAACAAATGCCACATGAGTATTAATTTTGAGCAGACGAACCGAACTGTCTCTGAAATTTTGAATTTTATCTTGGATGAAATCCGGCAACGATTCGTCAAGAATCAGAGAACCAAGAAGACGAGCGAAGATTTATCTATTGTTTTGATTCCTGGTGCAGTTGCCGTGAAAATATCTATAATTTCATTTTTTGATGTATTGCAATCGGGTATGTATAATTCGCACTTTGACAAGTTTAATTCAAGTCCTATTTGTTTAAAATCATGAATAATACTTTTAAGGTCACTTAAAACAGAAAAAGCTTCGCCGCCTAGGGTACCGTCATCCAAGTACCATACGTTAAATTTTGATTCCAAGCGTTTGATGATGGGATGAATAGCGAGACCGAAAATAGCCGGCCCCAAGGGATCACCTTGTTGATAACCTACTTCGGACGACAATAAATCATTTTGGTAAATTATTTTTGAATTTTTACTATAACATTGCCAAAGAAAGTTATATACATCCGGTATTTTTTCCCTTATTTGAGTCAACAAAGCGCCCCTATCGACAGAATTAAAAGCATTTTTTACATCCACCTTCAGCACCACTTCCTCAGCGTTGCAGGTAAGGAAAGTTCTGAGTGAGTGTACAGCCGCCTCACAGCCGCCACGTGAGCCGAAGCCTAACTGAATGGGTTGAAAGTAGTCACGTAATAGTTCACTCTTTTTTTTACAACACATTTTAGCTGCAAGTCGACGGTATGTAGTTCCAACTGCAATCGGTCTGATACCTCCATCTTTTTTGACCAGGGCGCAAAGATTCGCGCCATATAAAATGTCAGTGATGGATTCGTGAACCTTTCCTGCCAGCATTGTGTTCATAAGAGACGTAATGGCCCCGAGGAGGCCCTCGAGGCCCTCGCCTGCGTTTCCATAACCCACCGAAATGAGGTCTTTTAAGTGTTGAGGTGTGAGAGCATCGAGGCCTCCAGTGGAACCACTCTGAAATGATGTTATAGCATTTAATACATCTTCCGCCAACACTGACAAATGGGATGTGGTATCGCCAAAATCTGGAGGTGGTGGAAGTTGTTGGTCAAGTGCTGAAGGCGGATATTTGCTCAGGAGGGCCGAAAGGGTTTCACTTGAATTTGGAGCAACTTGAAAATAGAAGCCGAGCTGCACCTCTGATGTCCCCATCACCAAGACGGTTTTCCACCATGTGACAAGAAACATCACTTTGAGATCTTGTTTTTTTACCGAAACGCCTTTGTAGCTGTTTTAGCAAAAGTTCAGCCACGGTTGTAGGTGTTGCGCAGTTTCGTTTTATCTTGGTGGTAAGAGATGAATCATTGCCGTCACAGACATGCAAAATTCTATAGGGGAAGGTCAGCAAATGTTCCCATGCACTAACTGAGTTTTGATTTTGTGCTGCTTTTATATCAGTAGTGAGACATTGAGCTACTGATATTCTTGCACCGCGGGGAATTCGTTTTACTACGGGTAAATTTTGCTAACAAAAACTAATGGTTTGCCGGAAAGGTTGTGATTGTGATGGGGAGTCACTTGTAAGTGATGCACTAGCACTATGATTTTGAATATGATTTTGATGAACTTTAGCGTCGTGTATTTTTAAACCTCTGATACCTTTGAAAAAACGTGTTTGGGAACATTTGCTGCAGGGAAGGAGATTTTCACCTGACACAGCTGGTACTACTCTGGTGGCCACCTGATTGACGGAGGCCATATGGAGACGGCCCAGTAGTGGAAAAACATAAAAAAACTTACATTATTACTATAAAAACACACACCAAAACCAAAAGCATAAAAAAACAACACTGACAATGTCAAACAACTGCGCACGTCTTCACCACCTGGCTGGGCATCCGCCGTTGTTTCTATAGAAACTAGAATCATCGGCGTCCTGACGTGTGGGCTTCTAATATAATTATGGACCAAGCGTGTGCCGTTTTTTCCAGCAAATAATTTGACGTTGATCTTTCAAAATTATTTAGGAATATTGGTCCACCGTAAATAACACAATACTGAAATGTTTTCTTCAATACACCTTTATTCTATGCATAATATACATCATATCTTTTTTCTATGCAAGTATATCAATATTTTTAGTTTTTTCTCAGCGATGCTTTTGAATATAGTTGAAGGATGTTACATTGTAAATATATTGTAACATATTGAACTCTACATAATTGTCTTTAATTTAGTGTCTCGTTTTGTAGGGATTAGGAAGAATTACTCAGTTAGTTTTAGGTTAACTCTATTGACTATCGATTAAACTGTAGTTTCGTTTAAAAATCATCAAATTGTATCCCTCGGAATTAGATTATATCACACTATCGCGGATGAAGGTAACACCGATGGTGAGAACAAGATATCACTCGGTAATACATTGTATAAGAAGCTATTACCGAGTGTTCTTACGCGCTATTAACTTCACCATGGAAATCTAATACCGATTGATATTTGCATTTATTTTTAATTTTAGGGTTCTCTAGAAACGATATCCAAAATTCGGAATCCTACTTTTACTTACATCTTTGTAACAACAATAAAACAACAACATTTAAATTTTACTAGGCTACAGTACCGGCCAAGTACGAGTCGGATTCGCGCACGAAGGGTTCCGTACCATTATCTGGGACATTCTGGGATGTTATTCCTCACACACGGCCACCTGACCCCAAACTAAGCAGAGCTTGTATTATGGAAGCCAGATAACTGATATACTACATATACTACTTTTCTTTTGTAAATATATACATATATAGATAATTACACCCAGACACAGGACAAACAGACATGTTCATGCACACAAATGTTTGTCCTGAGTGGGAATCGAACCCATGACCTGCGGTGTGATAGATAGGGTATCTTACTAACCACGCCAACCGGCCCGTCAAAAATGCCGACGCTCCGTACGGTTCGTATGCTCCAATGCCGAACAGGTGGACGTGAAGCTTTAGTTCGATAGTTTAGCCAGACTTATGGAAGGTTTGGTTAGTGAGACATTGTTTATTGAATATTGATATATCTGTCAGACGATATCTATTGTCTTTTGTCCATTAGTTCCAAAATCTAAGGCAAAAATATCAATTTGACGCAAAATGTTAACATCCCACATATAGGTAGGTACAAATACCTACTTGTCATCCCATCAATATTGCTACAATTATTATTAGTATAATTTAATCTTCAAAAACCTACGCTTACACATTCATTTAGTTAGAATATCAACTTGTTTACAACATCTATGTTCAAATGCACGTGGGTAGATTCCATATCATTAATTATAGGTATGACCGTTTAAAACGTTTAAAATGGTTTATTAGATTAGAAATACTTTTCTACATAAAAATACAATTTTAGTGCGTAGGCATTTCTTCTTTAAAATAACTTTCTATATCTAAGGCGCCAGTCCCACAGCGCGCGGTCTTGAGTTTTGCGTTCCTATTTGGATCATGGAACGCGCAATCTATTTGTCAGTATTTTATATGGAATTCTGATCGCACAGCTCGAGACCGTGCGCTATGTGACCGCGGCTCCTATAAGCATTCTTGAGGGATGAGATTTTTACTTACTTATTTCTCAATTCTTTTTGAGGTTAGCAATTTTCTAATCTCATCTCTATCAGTTCATCCTTTACATCGTAGTTAGCACCAAAATTTTCACTTTAAAACAATTTAAATATCTATTTATTATGGTAAATGTAAAATAATTATAGACCTCTCTAACAAAGGTATACATAGGAGGAATGTAAACAAACATAAAATCAATATTTTAATCAACTTTTCGTCACATTGGAATTGCAGTCGTAGCCTGTAATATAAATCAAAATAACGTTCAGTTCCACTTTCCAAAGACTAAATGTCCCTATTCATAAATGATTAATGAGAGACGTTAGTAATTTACTCATGTTTACATTTATCCAGATTGACCATAAGAAGTGCTTTATTGGTATGATCTCAATGATTTATGAATATCATAATTAAGACAAAAATGTCAAGAGAGTTAAAAATAATTATGATACTTTAATACAATTTATTTATCACACATAAAGTTTAAATTAAATTATAATCTAAAAAACGTACGTGGAGGTTCGAGGCTCGCCGATTTGCTCGGATTTTATCATCCAAGCTCATCGAGGCTTCGGGAGACCGACGGGCTGGGAGCTTTTTCCGCCAACGCATAAGCTTGGCTATCCAAAAAGGGAACGCTGCCAGCCTGTTGGGACCAACCTTGCCTATCGACAGCAGCGAGGGCTTTGAGGATGTTTTCTATATATCATAGTTTGTATTTTATATATTGTAAATATTTGTTGTATATATTAAATATTTAAGATCTAAAAAACTAAATTTAAATATAGAAATTATGTAAATATATACAAATTTTGCATTTCCTATTCCCATTATACATTTATAACAACTCGATGTTTTAAATAAAATATCAAGAATAATTAAATTTAATAAAATAGCATTAACAATATTAAGTAACTAATTATTTATTAAAACCCGGCCAAGTGCGAGTCGGACCACGCGCATTGTATAGTGAAATGTTAAAGGAAGTTTGTATTTCATTGTGAAATATAAAGTTATTTTTGTCGATCGATACCTAAATTCAAAATAGCGGTCAACTAAAAATAGTGGATATTTCAAAAACTTATTAACGACTCTTGAAAATGTCCATTCGATTTATTTCTTCTTTATACAGTTGAAAAGTTAATGAATTTGAGCTCATCTCAATAAATACAAATATATAGGATATAAATAAAAATATAGGTGAATACATCATTTCCCCACACGACAGTATAACGATTTAGGGAAACACCTTCCTCCCCAATTTTAACCAATAAGTAGTTCCAATAGGTAGTGTATAAGTAAAATGGCTGTGACATACAGACGGACATACTCGCACATGATGAATTTATACCATACCATACCTTACTGTATATGTAGTATATCAGTTATCTGGCTTCCACAGCACAAGCTCTACTTAGTTTGGGATTAGATGGCCGTGTGTGAGGAATAATGTCACAGAATATTTTTATATATAGATATATTATTTATTATAATATTAATACGCGAAACAAAAACTTTGCTGCGTTGCAAAAAAGTTATACATTTTTGTGAAAATAACGCGGAAGGAGGCGTATGAAATTTGGCACAGTTAAAGTTTATATGGAGAAGGAGTGTAGAAAGCTAATATTTTTATATAATATTCCTTAGAAATAAATTAAATGAATAAAAAAAAACATTACACACACTACCATGCGATTGACACACGCACACGTACATGTGACCACTGTCAGTGCTTTGTCGATAACGCGGCAATAACAGACAGGCTTAAAGAAAAGAGTTCGTATATGAGTGAAGTGATTTTCTTTACATCTATATAAATAAAAACCGGCCAAGTACGAGTCGGACTCGCGCATGAAGGGTTCCGTACCATTATCTATAAAAACGGCAAAGAAATCACGTTTGTTATATGGGAGCCCCCTTAAACATTTATTTTATTCTGGTTTTTAGTATTTGTTGTCATAGCGGCAACATAAGTACATCATCTGTGAAAATTTCAACTGTCTAACTATCACGGCTCATGAGATACAGCCTGGTGACAGCCAGACGGACAGACGGACGGACAGACAGCGAAGTCTTAGTAATAGGGTCCCGTTTTTACCCTTTGGGTACGGAACCCTAAAAATGGATCGCCGAAATGTTTGTACGCGCATAACTTCCGAACGACTGCACCAAATTGGATAAATCTTTCTTTTATGTGTTCGTTAATGTCAGGAAGTTTGTATGAAAAAAAAATACACCGGGAACGTGCGTGGGTGAAACCGCGGGGGTCAGCTAGTTCTTAATATATTATATACTCTTTTGTTTAATTATGGTCGACCACAGGCGACCTCTAGTATATATTATTACATAAATAACCCACCTGAAATAAGCCTCTAAGCATATTATCTGGCAATAGTATATAAAAAATCATATTTTATACAATAATAATTTTATAGACTATAATTTTCCTACTTTATATATTAACGACTAATATGTGTAGATATAGGGTACTTGTTTATTTTGTGAACTCAACTAATCAATACCGAATATTGAGAAGACTATCTACTTGCTAGCAGTACTACCAGAACAAGAGTGAGCGAGCCAAGATCTGTGAATACAACTCTCGTCGCGGCTACATGGAGCATTAGGTATAGCTATCGTCAGAAAATTGTGCCTCGCGTACATACTGGCAAAGATCCAGTTCTAGAACTAATAGGTTGATGATGAGGGAAAGGAAACCACTTATCAATTTTATATAATGAGCTTTCAAGTCGCAATATCTTTTCTTAAAAAAAAAATACATCATCTAATATCTGATGCGATAAATATTTTATAATTAGCTTCCGCCCCGCGAATTCACCCGCGTTTCCGAGGGATCTTGTGTTTTCCAGGATAAAAAGTAGCCTATAGCCTTCCTCGATAAATGGGTTATCCAACACTGAAATAATTTTTCAAATAGTAGTTCCTGAGATTAACGCGTTTAAACAAACAAACAAACTCTTCAGCTTTATAATAATAGTATAGATATCGTTTTGTATCAACTTCGGTTATGTTTGCTATGGAGCAGTTTGTGAAATAGAGAGAGGTCAGTTAATTTCCTACGCTAGTGGTTTTATCCTAAAGTGCTGAAAACCACTTCGATAAGATGATAATGTTCTAGACTTTCCCACCGAATAAGCAAGATAAACGATAGACCTACTCCAGAATTAAAAATAATAATATTTTGAATTTCAAGACCTACGCAATAATCATTACCATCAATTTATGCGGTTGGCATGCCCAGCGAGATCATCATGATGTTCAAACGCATAGAGATTTGTTCACTCGACTCAAAGCAAAGTTGCCCTTTGCTTTGATCGTCCAGTCAGAAGAGAATTCTTAGATGTCTTCTTAATATTAGATAATTATAGTAAAAATTACATTAGTATTCCGTACTAAAATTCATACGCTCCTGATTATCTAACACGTGTTAGGAAAATTAAGTACTCTTAAGGGGACATTGCATAGTGTACCTACACGTAGCTGTGGTATAGATAGGTACTTGAAACATATTTTTACTTTTCATGGTCTCTCTTGGCCTTAAATAAAGGTAAATAAACAATGAACATAACTCGTAAGTATCTTCTATATCAGCTTGTAAATCTTATTTTTCGTTTTACTCCTGATATTGTTCATATCCGTTTCTGTTTTTTTTTTAATCTTTATGGTATTTTCCATCATGTGAATCAAGTTGACTTAAACTACCCTTAGTATTACAAAATTTGGAGTACAAAACGTTTTGTGTTCACACTTGTCTATATGTAAATAGCGGGTGCTTTCCATGGATTAATTTATTGAGATGAGTTATGTTTTACGCTTGGTACTTTCCTCATTTTCGTGTTATTATTTTGGAACAATATTGTCGTAATGTAGAACTTATTTATTTTCAAATTTAAATGCATCTCTTTAAGTTGAATTATACCCTGACAGTTTTATTGGTTCGTCGAAATGTGTGATACCTACTAATGTATCTACTTATCAAAAATTGCGGAAGAATCATCAGAACAACGGAAGAATGTACCTACATATCATGTTCCGTAGGTATAATGGTAGGTTGAACTGTTTTCTTAATCTACTTCTATACAAAATATTGGTATTAAATCGAACAATAAGCTTCTAAATTCTTGGACAAAAGCTAGTCTATACCTACAGTTAACTTGAGATGGTTTTCCAATAATTCCAAGATTTGAATTTAAAATGGGATAATTGGGTGAATTAAAAAAAAAATAATTTTTGTAAAATGCAATTTAAATAAAAACTATGCTTGGTAAAATTAGTAGAATGTATTTTGTTAGAAATCGTCGTCTAAAAAGTCACCCAATTAGTATAAAAAATATACTTTTAAGTAGAATCATTATTTGCAGTAACGATTTCTCTACAATAAAAGTGAAGAGTGATCATGCCGAAAACATATTTTATTGTGATTACAACATCGCGCGGTGAACGTAGCAGTTTGAATAGCATTGATTTATCTACCTCTGTACTAATGTCGAGACGTCCAAATATGTTAGATAAGTCGCTTCAAGTACCGAATTCGTCTAAAAGCAAAGTACGGTCGTGGGGGCCGGCTTGCGAGTGAAGTTTCATTCAAAAACACGCCTCGGATTGAGGTTAAGTGTTGGTGCGCAGGCGTACGGGCCGCGCATGCGTCCTGCTCGCCGTCTCGCAATGATTTCAGACTTGTTTCAGACACCTTTCATTCGTAGCATTTTGAATTTTGCATATGTTCACCCTTATCACAGATATAACAAATTTCTCATTTTTTTCATTACTTGTAAAAATCCTTCAGTCTAAAAGTATCTATTTTACATAAACTTCTTTTCAAAATTTATTATGGTAGTCGATGTTTCGATAAATCAACATAAATATTTCCAAGAAAAGATTATTAAAGATACAATAAAAACATATATGCCTGTACCTATAAGCATGAACATCAATATTTATTACATAATATAAAAACGTGTAGGTACCTACCTTAAGCATGTTTACAGGATAGCTTCAAGGTAAAAAAGCTTCAAAATATTAGCACTACGTACCTAGTCAAAGATCCGAGATGCTGTAAGTCGAGACAAAGGGAACAAAAGGCTGTGGAATTACGGTTTCAAGCCTTTCAAGCGTAGAATGAAACCTTCATTTAAATCTGCGCTTGTGTAATTAGATGTACTTACATAGCACAGTCACTTGAGCTAGTGTTTCTCTTTTAGGCTTTCATATTTCTAAATCTGATAGTTATTACGAGTAGTAAGAAAATGTATATTTGAGGTGATGATAGCCCATTGAATACTGTGACGAAGGTCGTGGGTTCAAATCCAATAGTTATGATAGAAGCTTTTATTTGTAACAGTAAATAATAATAAGACTCAGAAGGCAGTGCTCTTGGAGATGGCACGTATAGTTAGGTAGTTCCTCACCGAGCCTTGACCGCCGATTGGTTGCTGTTAATAAAACTATAAAAAAAAAACACTTATGTTAATTACTTTCATCATTTACTTTGTTATATACAATCTCCAAAACTTTTAGATTTGCAAAAGTTATAGTTTCTTGTGGGAAGATATTGTATATTTATACCTTCACACCCTTCTTCGAATCTATTGATTTGTTTATCTTACAAGTGCATACATTATACCCAACATTAAAGAGATGACTTTGCCCTGATATTCTAAAGAAAGCTTTGCATCCTAAAAGTTATAAACATCATTTTGTGTAGAATAGAAAGGAATAGAATAGATGAATTATGACAAGAAAAATAGTTCTTGGATCTTATATATAGATAGATTTTTATAGTTAATACATTAGTTAATACAGTAAAGTAAATCAAACTAAAACGTGGAATTGGTATTGGATGTCTCACGTACTTTTGATTGCCATATTTTAATTAATTTTTAACGCTATTTCTTCTTATCATACTTTAACCAAATAATTATGGTTTGTGAAAAAACGATTAATTATGATGCTGCAATAAAAAACATGAGTCAACAATGTTCGTCAATCAAACAGTACCGCGGCCATTTTATTTGTCAGGTTGTAGGTGTAAGTACGGACAGGCATTTGCTTATGGCATATTAGCGTCCCCTCAATTGAAAGGACGACTGGTAGTGAAATTTTCCTTTTAGAAAAACGATCGCGAAGTTGGTTCTCAACGTGCCGTCGCGAAGCCACGCGCGGTGGCGGCAGCATTCTGACTGACCTACTTGCATTACGACCCACATTTACTTACACATTTGGGAATTAATATGACTTGCCAGTGCAAAGGGCACCGGATGATATTAAAGTTCTTATTGTTAGCACTGCAGTGATAAAATACCTGCTATGAAATATGTTTTCAAATATTAAATGTAAGTATTGGTAAGCTTCTGCTTACTTTTTCTTAAATAATAACCCGGTAATTGAGATGTTAATGTTAAAGAAGATGAGGCTTGTATGTAAAGTGTAGAGTCACTCGAGTCTTGTGTAACATAGACAAGCATGAGACATCCCCGCTGTAGTGTTCTTGTAATAAGTTGCAGTTAAAATATGAACTGCACAAATTTGCATTTTTATTTTTTGTTATCCTATTTGAAAACATCAAAATGCTTTATTTCTGTACCATTTATTGTATCCAAAACTATTGTTTGTGATTGAAACGAAAACAATAATTTTAATTCAAGAAAAAAATACTGTGAAATATGAATAGAAAAAGATAACATATGTATCTAAAGTTAGTCTCCAGATTTAAAATTAAATAAGTATGTTAATTGATGTAAAAAACATGTATAGTTTTACTTTATTAAGATATTTTTTTTTGTAATGAAACCTTGACAAATTATGTAAATTGACAAAACTATTTATCAAATTCAATTTATTTATCGAATTCCCTTAAGAAGTATGGGCATACAGTGAACGGAAACATTGTAGGAAAACTTTGATGAATGTAAACTAGTTTGTATCTATAAGAAATCGTATCACGGTGGTATGGCAATATTTTGTCTGTAATAATACTGATTAAGCATTAAAAGGATGGATGCCTTTGTCAATTATAATTATAATTCCACAGTAATAGAATTCAATTTAATTAAAAACACAACAGTTAACTGAATCCTTTATTTCCTATATTAAACGTTTGAAGAGATTTGGTGCAGTTATTTCCGCGACAGACAACGGGACATCCGAACTGCGTCAACGCGTTAACATAGTCATGTTTTATTAATGCGATGCATAAATTACTTTGTGCAGAGCTCGTTTAGAGTTGAGAAAATTACCGAGCATTAGTGGAATACTTTGGAAGCCTTCCATATAGAAACTATACTACGATGAGTCGCACACCGAAGTTAGGATTCTGAGACCATGCCTTACCTTCTCGCAACATCAGCACGTTGATGGATAATCCTCACGAATTAACGAAACGAACACTAATTCACATGTAGCCAGCTAGGCGGGTATTACAAAGTACCTTACCACCATGCTATGGTTCTCTCACAATGATTTCCATCACCGAAAGTTCAAGCTGATTGTGTGATTTAAGCCTACGCTCTTTGTCATGGCTTCTAGCGTCAGTCAGTACCACTGTATTACCATCGTAATAGAGTTGTGTAAAGTTATACGAATTCATATATTATTACTAAAACTATAATCAAGAATATTCGTAAAATTAGATGTTATCCAATACGATGGCTACGTTTCGCCGCTACGTTTAAAGTTGGAGTAATCAAAAGCTTAAAAGAACTTTACGTTGAAAATAAAGAATACGAGCAGAGCTGTATGTAACATGAGCTTAGTTACCGAAAGTTGTTCGTTATAATTAGAGGGCGGCAACTTGCGAAAATTAATACTCTCTCTTTTTGCGGTGGTCGCGAGTTGCGGACAAACTGACGCGACCCCTGTACGGGTCTGCTACGAAAAATTTATGTAATTATTGTGTTTAAGTAACATACACACTCGGCATTATTTTTGGGTGTTTATCTTGGAATACGGTCATCGTAGAACTTCGTAGCTATGTGCTACGAGCTACGTTTATAAGTTGAATTCATGCTACATCTTATTTTTATGAATTAACTAGCTGTTCCCCGGTTTTACCCGCGTTCCTGATATAAAAAATAGCCTATTCGGGGCGGAGACAAATCTAATAAATCAAAAAACATAAAAATCGGTCCAGCCGTTCTTGAGTTATAAATGGTGTAACTAACCCGACATTGTTTTATATAATATGTATATATATATATATATAGATTATCAAAAACTATTTTTTTACATTAGTTATTTTTTAATATAATGATATGGATTAAGTAAGTGAATGGCGGAGATCACACGTTTGAACTTGACTTCTCAAGTATAGAATGACGTTAACAAAAAGTCAAGTAATCAAAACTAAAAGATACGGGCCAGTTATTTAAATTTATATTCGTTAGGTATTGATGGTGCCTTCACACTTAAAGGTGAGCCACTACTTTGTAATTAGTTTGAGAAACATTAACCAATTATACAAATCCTTAGAAATAATAAATCGTAATACTATTATTGTATTATTAAAGTACAACATAAGTGGTCGTTTACTGCTTATTGCGAGGATGCAATATTACTATAAGATATTTTACGTGATGAGGGCTATGAAAATGCGGAGTGCCAGTGCCGGCTAGTACAAAAACGAAGCAATTATGTAACGATGTCAGCGAATTAGTGTTTGTGCTGGCATGGCGCCAAGTGCACGCGGCTGGTGGCGGGCCGCGGAGCGTGCGGGGGGGAGGTCACCCTCGCATGGGCATCGGCTGGAGGCTTGGCCAAATAAAGAGTCAGGTCATGAACTGTATCGGTAGGATATGAGTAATATATGAATGACTACCCTACATAAATAATTATTATTTAGTTGAACAATCTCCATGTGTTCATACGACGTAAGTATCATTCATTTTTAGTTTCACGATATTTTTAATTACATTATTATGAATTATACAAGAGTTCTAGTTGAATGATTTTTTTTTACTTTGAATAAGCCGGTCTATAAGCAAAATCAGATGGGAATCACTAAACTGAGCTAGAGAGTAATGTACTTACAAAATTAATTTGTAACATTTTCTTGTGATACCCACACTAGACGAGCTGTATATATTATGTCTATATCGTGGGCATCCACCTAACAAACTGTGTGGAAAATAACCATTAATGTTGATATAATACATTGAAAGATAACTAAAAGAATGTAAATAATTTCATCAAGTACCTACAACGTATCACATGAAAAGTATCCATGTTAGATGCAAGACTCAGAAAATTATTAACTCCAATTAATGTCTAGCGGTGTCGGTTACGTAATGCCTTGTAACAGCGATATTGCGCAAGCAGCCGTATAGAGCCGATGTTTATTCGCGGAAAATTCACGTTAGTCTATTAGGTTATGTTGAAATAATGAAAACACGCATAAAGTAAATTATTGCAGATTGGGTTAATGGGATCAAAAAGTGCTCATTTAGACTGTGTTCATTGGATAGAAAAAAGATGTGGTGTATTTTTATTCCGTTCATTAATGCACACAAGCTGATATCACATTGTAATGTTATTATTTGTAAAGGACTTTGAAACGTTTATCTTCATCTGTCGATTTCTCTATATCCTAACCATTATTAATTATTCTACGGTTGAGAATTATCCTTAAACTTATAACACCAAGAGTTCCATGATAGGTTTGGCAAAATTGACAGTTCTTAGTTTACAAATAGATGGGTAATATGCCTCACAATGTCTAAAATGCCCACCATATATCACGTTTGAAAAAAAATTGCGTGAAGGTATTTATTAATTTTATTTTATAGCACCATTTCTGTTACGTTAGTATTAATATATACACCTACGACATGATTAATAAGTACTTGCAATAAATTTTAAACTGAATCGAACAAAATTACCTATTTCTTGGAAACTATTACCAGCCTTAAAATAGATATATTAATTTACTACAAAATCAACATAAACCCCAGCTGAAAAAGTTAAGTACTATTTCCAATTACTACAAATTCTTAGCTAAATGGATCGTTAACAGAAACTTGGATTTTAAATTTTATTCACAGTAATTCAGAGCTGAATTTTATTACCGGATGGTTATAAAATCCGCTTTTGATCGAATGTTTATAAGCGACTTGATCGAGTGCTCGATTTTGCAAGCAATGGCGCGTGTGTAAGCCGATTATACCCAGAGCGAATATTGATGCATATTATTAGAAGATAACACGGAAATACACGCCTATCATGTTAGTAAAGGCAATTAGACATCATGTCTGACCACACAATATTTTCCTTATTTAGTAATTCATTTTGTAAGATTTCCAAAATTCAAAAATGGGTGTAAAATGATTTGGGTGTTTTTTTTTTGTGGAAAGTAATTGGAATACGAAACTTGGTTTGAATATTGCTCGGATCAGATTATGAATTGTGTACCTATTTAAGGTTTCTTCAGAATTAGCCCCTAAGTGGGAGGAACGGGAGAGTTAATGTTTGTATGGAAAATATATTGTACTTGAACTGTCAGATTTTCTCGAAATTCGGTGTAAAAATATTATAGGTATAGAAGTATATAGTAGTAATGTGTAGTAGATTACTAAGATTTTTTCTTAGAAAAGAAGTTCTACTGGGAAAACAGGGGAAATATAGTTTGTATGTAACTATTGAGGATAGGTGTATACATAAATAACTTGGTATAGGTACTTTAGGTACATCATATTCACATTTTAGGGTTGATAGGGTTTTCTCAAAATTGATCCTTGAGGAGGTGAAACGGGGAGTTCATTTTTGAAATAATACTGCATGCCACCGTTAGTACCTATTACATAATATTTGGATCAGCACAAAGGTTCCTCTCCTTATATTATATAGACAAGCGCAAAAGCTGACCACGTACATTTCTCGAGTCTCGAGTGATTTGATTTTCGACTGTAAGCCAGGGGCGGAGGGCTGCGTTGGTCTATGTTCAAATAATAAAGGATTTTAGCGTATCGTAATATAAATTTGGAGGTATTTTATTACAATTGAAACACAAAGTAGTTAATACAAATCCTAACTTCCTAATCCTAATCCTAACTAATATTATAAATGCGAAAGTGAGTTTGTTTGTGTGTTTGTTACCTTTTCACGCCTAAACCGCTGAACCGATCGCGATGAAATTTGGTATACAGATAGCCTATGCTACGGAAAAGAACATAAGCTACTTTTTATCCCGGGAAAACATAAGATCCCTGGGAACGCGGGTGAAACCGCGGGGTGGAATCTAGTAATATTATAAATGCGAAAGTTTGTGAGTATGGATGGATGTTTGTTACTCTTTCACGTAAAAACTACTAAACGGATTTGGATGAAATTTGGCAAAGAGATAGATTTATAGTCTGGAATAGCACATAGGCTAGTTTTTATCCCGGGAAAACATTAGATCCCACGGGAACGCGGGTGAAACCGCGGGGCGAAATCTAGTAGTGAATAAAGTAAATGATAACTGAGTCTTCATAAATCATAAATTTTAGGCCGAACCAATTTTGCTGAAAAATGTATTCGCACACCACTGCACATTCTGCTCTAGTCGAGCAAGTACACAGTATTATTTTTAATTGTTTAGCTAAACTTTCAGGATTGAAAAGTACTTTTTAATAAAAACAACCTTTAGTATGGGACCAACTCTGAAAGCGCGAATAAAAACAGCTATTCCATACATTTTGGTTGAGTAGTTATTGAAATTTGGAATGTAACAGTTAATTCTTTTTCGCGGGTGCTATTTATTTGAAAAGCGAACTGGACACCACAAAAAGAACAAAAAAAACCGGCCAAGTGCAAATCGGACTCGCGCACCGAGGGTTCCGTACAAACTTCGTCCTTCGTTCATCCATCACGGGAAATGCGCAATTTTATTTAATTACCTTATTTGAGGTTGGTGCCATACAACTCAGAGGTCTTTATTAATTGGCAAACTATGTAGGTATGGGGACACTCTTTAAATTTCAACTTTTTTATTTTTTGTTTTTTTTCCTTTATTTGTGCTGTAAGTCCTTGCTCTTTGCCAAATTTCGTGATTCTAGGTCAACGGGAACTACCATATAGAAATAAAAGGGCAAAAAAACCGCGTTTGTTGTATGTGAGCACCCCTTAAGTATTCATTTTATTTTGTTTTTAGTATTTGTTGTTATGACGGCAACAGAAATACATAATTTGTGAAAATTTCAACTGTCTAGCTATCGTGGATCTTGAGATACAGCCTGGAGACAGACAGACGGACGGACGAACAGACGGACAGACAGCGAAGTCTTAGTAATAGGGTTTTTACCCTTTGGGTACGGACGAATGGCATCTCTGCAAAATGCTGTATTGATAGTAACATTTCAAAGGTTTGTTTTGTTTTTGAAATTTGATTCCGGTGTCATTACATCAAATGGTATAGGCATTGTTTATAATTTATTCCCAGAAAATGTAAGAAAACATAGAAGGAAGTCTACGACGATTATTACAAAAATTAAAAACTGACATCAACTTTTAGTTTTAATTTACAAATTACTTTTTATTGTCTGGCGGAATGTGTGAAAAGTAACTCTACATTCTCCTACTCAAGTAACGTAAGAGACAGCCTTATTTCTTTTTAGGGTTCCATAGCCAAATGGCAAAAAACGGAACCCTTATAGATTCATCATGTCTGTCTGTCTGTCTGTCCGTCCGTATGTCACAGCCACTTTTTCCGAAACTATAAGAGCTATACTGTTGAAACTTGGTAAGTAGATGTATTCTGTGAACCGCATTAAGATTTTCACACATAAATAGCAAAAAAACAATAAATTTAGGGGGTTCACCATACTTAGAACTGAAACTCAAAATTTTTTTTTCATCCAACCCATAAGTATGGGGTTTCTATGGATAGGTCTTTAAAAATGATATTGAGGTTTCTAATATCATTTTTTTCTAAACTGAATAGTTTGCGCGAGAGACACATCCAAAGTGGTAAAATGTGTGTCCCCCCCCTGTAACTTCTAAAATAAGAGAATGATAAAACTAAAAAAAATATATGATGTACATTACCAAATTATTAGAAAACATGTACGCGCTCCTACATGTATTTTAATATAGTTTTAATCTATAATTATCAAAATCAAAGCGTGCTTTTTTACATATTTATTCTGAAGTAATCGATAAAAAACAAAAGACAATTGTTATTCAAAAATAGAAAAATAAGAGTTGCGCCCGTCTAAAAAGTTTTTAATCGTAAAAGGTAGGAGTGGTTATGGCCTGTTCATCCTCCCCCCGCTCGAAGTCTCTGGTCTTCGAGTATCTTCTGATGACTTTTCAGGAAGTAGAGGCGACACCTTGTTTAGAGCCCGACGGATGGACCCCTTTGATGTTCTGATGTCTGCCACTCGAGCTACTCCATCTTGACCGGGATGCAAGCAATGGACACGATCTAGTCGCCATTTCAATGGTGGTATATTTGATCATGTAAAATGAAGATTGCCTATCTTGAGAGGCTTCTGGTTTGTCCGCCATTTCGATCGTTTCTGGACTTCTTTAAATAACGATGTTGTCTATAGCGTTCAATCCGTTGAAAATGATCGAGTCGACTCAGGTTTATATCTCGAAGATTAGGTGATAATAGCGATGTAAATAGTTGTAATGGTTTAGGAAATGCCCAGGAGTGAAGAATTTTTGATCATTATGATCAGAAGTTATAAGGGTTATAAGTTATAAGATGGGAGTTCAAGAATCATTCTACGTGTGCAAATAGTGTCGATAACTCTTCGAAAGTCAGATGTGTCTCACCTAAAATACGCTTGATATGAAATTATGCGGATTTGACTAAGAACACCAAAATTAGATGAATATATGCAGGAGAAAAGACGAAATGGATACCTTCAGTAGCTGTGGAATTTGCTACACTGTTTGAATTTATTTTCTTTCATGAAGTTACCTATTTCGTTGTTAGCACCTACAAAATTTGTAGCTTTGTCACAAAATATATGAGTAAGACGTTTCAAACACATCATGAAAATGTCCTTAGAAAGATCACTGCGATGCGACCTCTAGATGTAGTTACTGTTTTCAACGAAAAACAGACAAATAAACATTTGATCGTCGATCTAGCTCTACATTCAAACCGAAATCTTTTCATACTTCTTCACTTTCAGCAAATCCAGGGCTGCAGTGTAAAGCCTGTAATCAAAGTCATAGACTTTATACATGTGATAGGTTCAAAACAATGGCAATCGACGAACGTATTCATAAAGTACACGAATGGAGGCTCTGTGCCAACTGCTTACGCAGTGGACACCGTGCTTCTGAGTGCAATCTTGGTGGTTGTCAAATTTTTCTATTTATGCAAATTTCCACCAAAAGTTGGTTTGAACGAGATCTAATTAGTAGTTTTTTTTAATACGTCATAAATCGTAAACCGCAATTTACATTTCATTCAATCAACTCAAATATAAAAAAAAATTGGCAAAAAGCAAGGTCTTACAGCACAAATAAAGGAAAAAATCTAAAAAATTAAAACAGTTGAAAATTAAAGGGTGTCCCCATACATACATAGTTACGCCAATTAATAAAGACCTCTGAGTTGTATCGGCGCTCATACAATTTAGAGGTCTAGCTTAATTGGCACCAACCTCAAATAAGGTAAATAAATAAAATTGTGCATTTCCCTTGATGGCCGAACAATGGACAAAGTTTGTACGGAACTCTCGGTGCGCGAGTCTGACTCGCACTTGGCCGGTTTTTGTTTTATTAACACACTAGATGCTTCAAATATTTAAATACTAGTCTAGAAGTGGACGTACATTTATTAAATTGAAGATAATAACATTTAAATTATATTCACCACCAACGACGTCGTACCTTAACTATTAATACAGAACGGAACATTTTGATACACATCAGATCAATATCATCCAAGAAATTGTTAGAAATTGACCGGTTAGAAGTGAGCGAAGGGACGGGGCGGGCCCTTGCTGCTACTCATGCACGCGCGACTTCTTCACCGTAAAAGAAACACTTGAAATTCGTCTACGCCGCTCGCCTCGCCTACTTTACTTTAGGCCTCGTTCAATTTTGAGCCGGCTCGAGTTGCCTAGTCACATCACGAACGATGCCTATATACATCGAAAACAATGTACTTGTTTTACATTGAAATCGTTGTTAACACGACGATATATAATGTGAGTTATTATTATTTTTATTTATTTTTTATTCCTGTGATTCAGTTACTTTTTAAAGAAGTTCTTATTAGTCAAAGTATATTTACTTTGACGTGAAAAAGTTAAAATGTGTTTGATGAAACATTTTCACATAGATATAACAATAGCGACCTTGAAGCATTGAACCATCTTTGATAGCGACACGGCGATTTATAAAAAAAGATATATGATCTCTATTTTGCAAAACTGATTTGTGATTATCTCAACAGGGTAGCGGCTCATCGCAATGATGACGCTTTAATATTAAATATCCAGAACCTTTACCACACCCCTGACACATTATACAAACGAACAAATTGAATTACCTTCTACTACTATCGGAGCACCGGCCGCACACGTTTTATGTTTGTGCAAGTGGTGACCACGGAGTGATGCGTAACGGCAATACTGCTAGGCGTATTGCTACGTTGTGGTCGATAAATTGGCGGGGGATGTGAGTGTTGCCTTTACTAAATAAGATCTAAGCACTTCTCAAACAACTTTACAAAGCCAGCTCTACAGTAAAGATTTAAATAAATGTTATTTTAACCAGAATATACATAGGTAGATGTACATGTAAAATTTCATACTTGTTTAAGATTATTATTGTTATTTGTCCCTTCTAAATCAATATTAAAAAAAATATATTATTTAATCCATAACCTATTGGTTTATTTACGAAACAATTAAACTTGTAGGACTTTTTTCAAAAAGAGCATTTTTATTATAAATGTACTCTGTTAATGTTTCTGTTGAACGCAATGTTCTTTTGGCCTGAAATGAAATAAACTCAGCAAATGACATCTTAGTACTGAACCTATCCACAAACTTACTATTCCAATCTTCCCAGCTTTCTATGTATTTACCAATAGCCTTATGCCAGTCGCTTGCAGGACCCCTTAGTCTCATTGTAACATTTATTAACGTTAAATTTTCTGTCCAGTTTGCCAATGTTCTGATTCTTTCTACTTGGTTTAACCAATTCTTAGCATTATCTATTTTGTTACCAGCAAAAATAGGAATAGCGTTACTTGTATCACTTGTTGAAAATACTTGAAATGTTGGTTGGACTTGACTTGCTAATTTATTTTGAGTTTCCACTACTTGAGATAAAATTTTAATCATTAATGATTGATTATCATTAATACACGTACCTTGATCACTACTTTGTGTCCCAAAAGTTGCCATACCTTCCATTTGACTTGTTCCTTGATTTTTATTTTTAAATTCTTCAATTTGTTTCTGTAAATTTTGTATTTCAAAATCTTTTGATTGACGACGATCTCTTTCTTCCTTCAAAATTTCAAATGATCCATTTTGTTGTCGTAACACATTATCTTTTAAAATTCTCAAAACTAAATCTTTCTTAACTCCCTGCATACTTAAGCATCTAAGCCTTAGCTCTTCTTTCAATTGCGTTACAGTAAAATTATCTAAAAAATCTTCATCGAGTGACTCCATTTTCTTGTCGTGTTACTTACTGCGTAGAACTTTTACGTATTTTTTTTTTTTCTTGAAATGCGTTAAAAATTTATGCTGAAAGGTAATAATTAACTACTTTTAAGTGTTGTTTGACGTACAGCACTATTTCTTGAAGATTTATGCACTAAACGTGTGCTTAACTTCTTCGCCACAATGTTGGTTACTTTGGTTAGTTAAACGTACATAACCAAAAAAAAATTATCCAACAATATCACTGCTAATCTTCAACCTTTATCGCAAAATTTTACTCACATTATATAACTTTAAGATTACATAGTGTAATTACTTCATTATTTAGGTAAAATACTTATGTAAAACATTAAAATTATTATTTTTTTGGCCCAGCGCCATGTAAAGAATAAATCAAGATGTTCTAGCCATATTGTAATTCTTTATTCCTTTCTACAGTGTTGCCAACAGTTTTATAAAATAAAGTACATAAACCTTACACTTGTATATCGTCGTTTCGTACATAAATAGGCAAATTAACGAAGCAACAGCAGTTAGCAGTCGGGGACAGGCGTGTCGGCTCTCTGGGGCCCTGGGCCGCATAAGGTATGCGACGAATATAGGTCTTTTCGTCTCCCCATTAGTGGAACGTATTTAGTTCATAATAGCTCCTAATACTTACAGAAATACAGGTAGAGTTATTTTTATACCTAACGAAAAAGTTGTTTTTTTAATATATCCCCAAGACACAGTCATTTAATAAAATATTCTGGGACATTATTCCTCTCACGGCCATCTGACCCCAAACTAAGCAGAGCTTTTGCTATGGAAGCCAGATAACTGATATACTTCATATAATACTTTTCTTTTGTAAATAAGACTCAAAAAATGATAGTCTTACTAACAAAAAAATTATACTATACCTAACTACGTAACCATTTACGAAATGACCAATTTACTTGAGTTGCAGTTAAATTCTGAAAAATCATAAAAGCAATAATCATAAATATAATCATAAATGTTACAATAAAAACTGAACGACAAGCTAAGGAGAGTCTTTTTGTTCACGATCTATTTAGTCAACCAAACACCTTTAATAAACCACGTTCTGAGTTTGTCGTATAAAATTGTGTCTACAAAAGCATAATAATTTCAGAACATAACGGTATGCACAGTGCCTTGGCATGGGCATATACCTATGCACTTGGCTGCTCGTTTTTTTTATTTGTACTTATTAATTTCTGGCTTATAACATAATAATTGTAAGTACTCAGATGTCGATGACATTGTGTAGTAAAGATGATTGATATATTTTCGTATGTATTGTTAATAATATATGATTTCCTTATCTGTTTATTTACGTAAATATCACGAAAGTATGTATAATTTACTTACCGTCAAAATAATGTAGTCCATTAGATTGCCTTCACGTAAATTGGATGCCACCTACCTACTTTCATCGAAATCCGCAGTAAAAGCACGAGATAGCTCCTCAACACAAAGGCAAACTGTGGCAGCGAATAAATAACCACGCGGATCTGATTGTTAAGGTTAGAAAGCTACAGCTGCTAACGATTAATATAGCCCCGTTAAATCCAGACATGTTTTACATTTAATTAAATACACAGACATATTCGGACATCACTGGGGCATACTCACCGATTCGTACTTTGTCGGTAACATTAAATACATTTGGCCATCGTTCTGTTTGAGTTGAAATCATAAAAGTTGTTCTCGTCTATTAATCCGTGGTGCGGGGGAGAGCGCGGGCGGCGGGGGTGGTGCGGCGCCGATCAAACAGGCCGGGGAATCAATATGGCCGCCGCCCAGCTGATCCGTGACCTCCGCATCCCGCGCCCCCTCGCGCCCTCACACCCGCGCCGTCCTACGCTCGCCGCCCGCCCGCAAACTTGACGCTTCTCTTTGCAAGTTTTCTCATGACGATCTTCGATGTTGTTCACTGACTATGGCTATACCGCACTTATAATCTTTTTTTCTTTTCGGTAACGACGATATACCTATCCTTGTCGGATTTGATATATTTCATTCATATAATTAAGTAAAATCCTCTCGGGTGAAAAAATAATCATGCAACATGTTTTACAAAATATGCACACTACACGCACTGAGGAAGCTCAGTAATAGAGTTCTCCAGAATTGGACCCAATCCCCTGAAAAAGTGGTATAAACGAATTGCATAAGGACCAATAAACTTCAAAAGTGTGAAGTGCGTCTCGACACTCTGTGATATACTGCTACTAACCTGCAAACAAGCAAGCTTCGAATTAGTAATAATTTAATTTGCGTGACCTATGGCCCTTCTAACAGTTTCAAGTTTTATGTGATTCCTGTCTATGTTATTTCCCTTTGACCCATATTTTAGCTATCATCCGTTGCTTTTTATTCTTTCTTTGGAGTTCCACATGCTTTTAGCTTTGTTTTACTTTTCTCCTCCCTGGTAATTCCTGGATTTTGTGAATTGTGACCAGCCCCTCGCTAATTTAGGAAAAGGTTGGATTGATAAGTTACGACAAAATCCAATGGCTAACACCCATTAGTTAAGGGGGAATTATTAACCGCATACACCAAATAAATGATTGCACTTACTAATTAACTGAGTATCAAAACTTGTACTTACAACAAAAATATTAATTACATATCAAAAATACTAACTGTACATCAAAATTTTAATATTTAAATAATATAACGTCCTCTGGAAATGTACCTAAATAATACCCTTTTTTGGTGATTGTAGCTGCGCTCGATGACTTAATGTACTCTTCAGCGGTCGGAGAAAGTGGGGTTATTTAAATGGGTTGCTAATATGACCTGGATTTTGGTTGCTTATGTGTTGCGTCTAAGTAGAGGAATTAACTTTTATAGATATTCGTAATGATTTACTTCGTGTAAATTACAAACCTTGAGTTTTTGTATGAAATATCACTTTAAATGTGGTAAAATATTTAAAATGGTATTTCGATAAGTGTAATATATTACGTTGTTGTTGGTAAAACTAACCTACAGTTTATAGTAGGGATGGCTATATTAAGTATATTATGTATAAGTATATATATCAGTTGGTTGTTTCTACTGCAGACCATTAGGATGTGGAATGAGCTCTCTATTACGGTTTTCCCTCAGCGCCACGTTATATGAAAGAGCTCTTCAAGGTAGGCAACACATCGGCAATCCCCCTGGTATTGTAAATGTCCATGGGCGGTGGTGACCACACCATCAGATGGGTCGTCTGCCTTCATATCAACCTACTGACATAGAAAAAGTATAGGTACATAGGTTTATATGAGTATTTTCAAAAATCCAAAACAACTAAAGGTAAAAAGTATTAATCTGCGTCTAAATATAAAATTTGTTACAGATCAAACCGTAGCTTTAACCGGTGGTTAAATTAAAGCCTGTCTTGGTTGGTTAAATTTGAGTGGCTGTTACGTTTGGGTTGGTAATTATTCAAGAAGGTAGAATTTCACCTTTACTGTTAATTCTCTATAACAAACTACAAAGTCACGCTTTTGATACAAGTGTTCAAATAGTGATTTATCTCATCTAATCTATTGAATCAAATAGATTTTTTAAGTGAAAGAAAAATCGAGTATATTTTTAGTGGACAAGGGCTCTGTTTGATTTTACGAGGGGTAATTACGATTAAAGGTTAGCTAAAGCCGATTAACAAGGTTAGTTTGCAAAAGTGCGGTTAATTAAAAGTTATGAGTGAAACGGACAGAGGCTGCATCGCGCCATTAAACCACTTACTTAACTTTGTTTATTTACCGCTGAAATATCAATAACGTCGTTAATATCTACGAGCTTTTAATGGGCTAAAGGAAAACCTGCAGATTGACTTATATATATCTTATGGTCGACAATTAATTAAAATCGGTATACATATTAAAGTTACTTATATATTTTAAAAATAATTATTAGTATTAGTAGCGTTCGATATCAAATTTATAACCTCTCTTGTACTTTACTTCACAGTAGGTATCACCTGCGTGCCCTGGACACAAAATATCCTACATTTTGGTTCGATACTTTAGCTGTGGATACGTACGTGATTTATCAGACAATATCTTTTATCTACATATATATCTGGGTAAAATGAATAATTTTTGAAAATCACAGTTCTTTTTTCAAAAATCGAGCTATAAAATTGCTTTGATCACATTTGTCTATACATGGGGTATAGAGAAAAGTGGTTTAGAAATTGGTCTTTAGTCCGTATTATAGAACGACAATCAAAACACATTAAGTTTTATTTTCGATTATCACTATCTATTATTAAGACATGACTTATGTTTGGACTCTGTTCAAAGCGTAAGTCAAATATTGAGTCGGGATCAAAATGATTGAGTTCAAAACATGGACTTTTATTTTAATGTAGAGTTATTTTCGACGAATACATCTATTCTTGAGTCTTGACTTAAGTAATTCTCGATCTGTAACCAGTCAAGACTCTAATCTTAAAAAATTACATGTACCCTGTACATACTATTAATAATAATAATAATACTTTAATTAATCATCGTGTGCCTGTACCAATGAATATAATATTATCCAACGACATGCCTATACTTAAATGCTGTTGATTACTTAAATAATAATAATTTATTTGACTATCATGATTGAAGAAGGCACTGCATTATAATTCTTACACTTTTGATGACAAATTCATCGACAAAGTTTGGACTTAGATGTAGTGATTCTAGATGATTAAAAGCTTAATGTAATAAGGTGATATCTCATTGATGTATCATGTTTCTTTCTTTCTTTGACTTAATTAGCTGCCTCATTTCAATAGACCATAGTGGGATCAAAGGTAGTAGCACCGCAGCATATCCGAAGCAACATGCTGTGTTTGTTTTTAGTCAATTAATCGGACATCATTGTGAATAACTGCGAACGGTAACTATGTTATCTTAGAGCGGGTTTTATTTGACCCCGACACTTTACCGTACAACTTCTAGCATCACTTCCGCTCTTTACCCTTATCACTGTGTGTAACTTTTAAAATGGATGTTTTCTATAGAATCAGTTCACGACTTTAGTTTATAAATGTGTTTTCCAGTGGAGTTGTATAAAAAGTGGTTAACGATCTCTTTGGCTGACTTTGTTAGTATTTTACATCGCAATCTATCATTTTCATTTTATTAAATGAAAAGAATGTTTTAGTTAATGTAAAGAAATTCAATACAGATTTTTTTATATTAAAGGCACGTATGAATTGGGTATATAGATTTTGAGTGGGATGAAGCTTGAATTAATTGAGTAAAATAATGTTGTAAATAAAGTGGGTACTGAAAACCTATCTTACTGAGATACAAATGGTGCAATCAAAATATTTATAGCTTCATATGTATCACAGTAAAAGATTTATTTTTATGTATAAAGATACATAAATATGTCAACACTGGAATAGATTTCTATCACACAAACATGTGCGCATAATAATGTGTCATATACTAACAAATCATTTCATAGATTTGAAAGACAGATGTTAAAATACTTAATTTGTTTTGTTATTGGGAGGAATTTAATGACGTTAAAATGACATTTTATATGGTGGCAAAGTATTCATTATTCCACTCCATATATATAAATTAACCACATACCTACACCTACACCTACACCTAAAATACGACGTTCAAAGTTTTAGCTTTCGCTAATGGAAGACATCGTGATAAACTAGCACGGTGATAAGATATTTTCTACTACTTGTGCTGGGTGGCTGAGCTTCTCATATCAAAATCTGTCACCAAGCGGTCTGTCACCACCGGCAGCAGTGCTTGAGAGCCAGTACCGTTCTAAGCTTTGTGTGCTTACCATCTTCAGCCATACTATAACATCATGGATGGAGATCATGGTCCAGTATTTTCTGTCCATATAAGAATTATATGTAGTTTCAGTTACCTGGTTTCCGTAGCACAAGCTTTGCTTAGTTTGAAATCAGATGGCCGTGTGTGAAGAATGTCCCAGGATATTAAATATTGTTTTTCATAACACATTATACGTACCTCATTCTGCATACAATACTTATTCTGTGGCTTATACACTAAGAAACAAATTAATTTAGGCATAATTCGCGGCAGTAAAAGCACACCGAGTAACTTGAAATTTCTCTTCAAGTAGAGGAGCGAACGGTTTTAAATGCAAATAAGATTACAATTAGATATTTAGATCCCTTCACAACCCGCTTATTTTGAAGTAAACCTTTTAAAACGCTGGCTTATTTAAGTATTTAACACAAATTAGGTTTTTTTAAAAAGATATTGTTATGCTTCTTCGCTGACATAATAAGTGTTTGATATCATGTTTATTTAATATCACCATTTTTATGTGTTAAGCAACCTTATCAATAATCATTAATAGTTGCTCTAGCTACTTACTTGTAAAACATAATACAAATAATAATATAATACAAATCTACGCAATTGATAGTACTTTAAAATAAAATGCGGCGAAAATGTACCGAGATATAAGTCAGGCAACATAGTAGGTAATATCAATACGCTTTACAAAATATGGTATAAACAGGCGAGGCTCTTCTGGCGCGTAATAATCGTGGAGTTCTCTCGAGGTCCGCCACAATGCGCGGCGGCGCGCCCGAATTACTTGTCAAACAACTTGACAACTCGAAATTCATAATAAAACTCACTTTTTATACGTTGCTGAGACCCTCGCTGCGCTCTTCAATGGGGTATCGAATTGATTCACACAAATCTCTCCTAATAGTATTTCGTCTCGGAGTGTAAAAAAATACATAAAAATAATGCTCAAAGAATAATTAATGCGTTTTTGTTCCAAGTTTGAATTTTAAAAAGTTATTGATATTATTTTACTCATCAGGCAACGAATTTTCAATGTCAGTTTTATACTTGCAAAATATTCTCCTAGTCATACGTAGCAGCTTGAAATGTAGCACCCGTAGCACCATAGCAAACTTGTAGCAGCATGATCGTAGAGCATTGGTGCTAGAGTGGTCTTGAAAATAATATAGTAGGTACCTATCATATTTTGGTTCCTGAGGAATTTCTACATACTTTATTTGACATAATTGGATTTTGTAAAATAAATACACAGGTATCTATTATTTTTTATAACAAACGATAAGTTCTCAGAAAATATTTTTCATCCGAAAGTGCAAACAAAAGTTAAAATAAAGTTGGCAGCGTTTGCAACATTGTATTTGAAGAAAATGGATTATTTTGCATTCAATAAATTGCTGAAAATGAGAAGGCGATCTGAAAGCAGCAACACCGGTCACAACCCGCTTGACCCAAAAAGTCGGTGGAGTGGCGCGGGCGAGAACGATTAGACCGATAGCGCGTGACTCCGCCTCGCATAGCGCCACTCGCGCTACTTGCGCCACTCGCTCTCACTGGCCCATTAGATTATCCATAGTGTCGTCTGTCGGCATCTCTACTTCTTTCTTGTCTTTTTAATCGCCCTTAACTAGTTTGTCTATTAAACGAGAAGCAACATAGTATGATGCTTCCTCAATTTCTTAATGTTTGTTGAAATTACATGAGCAAATAAGCTTATATATATTTAGTATTGATAATAGGAAGCTAAAATAGCTATGCACAGCTATAAAGATTATGTTATTCGTATATTTCTACAAAATAATCATAATGGAATAGAAAATTGCCAATCCCCAATTATTATTAATCCTATGAGATCAGTTTTCTGGACAATATAATGATAACACTTCTTTTCTCTGCGTAGATAAGGCGTAAAGATAATTATTTATATTATTATCTACTAGTTTTTGGCCACGGTTTTGCTGGTGCAGATTATATAAATTTATATATATATGTATCTTTGTCCCGTCACCCGAATTCGATGAAATAAAGTCTATTAATTGTACTATTTAAATATTTTCAATGTATATACATTGTAATCTGCAGTATGATTATATAAATATCTATATGTAGGTATACACATAAATATAACTATACAGAGTGAATTTTTCATATGGCCAAATTCTAAATTAAGGAATAGCGAAAAATACTCAAAGGAGTCTCGAGCCCGGTTTAGACGAAAACTAAAACTGCATCATTGGTTTTTAAAGAAATCAATATTCCTAGCCAGTAATCGAACCCATTGATTTTGAAATAAAAGACAAACCATTCAATAGCGTTGCTAATAAGGATCAATTTCTGGGAAGTAATGATATCTGGCAAACTAATGAAAAGAGCAATTTACACACTACTATTCAAACTACTATCCTCTGATTAATTGTTAAAAATGATGGTGATTGTTAAAATTTGAAATTAGAACATAATGTGAGGCTGACATCGGGTGTGTGTTGAAAAAATGAGCATTATTTCGAACAAGATACTGGTAATTAACGAATAACTTTAAATAGTATCTGTAGTATTTTATTTCGAATTACGAGGATGTAATTATATTGCTAAACGAAGACATAACTTTGTTTTTCATGCCATGTTAATTCTATTGGCATCGATTTTTAAGGGATCAGAGCCCTGAGCACGAACCACTTGCGTATCGCCTTGGTAAAGTTATCGTGTCGAGTAGGTGTCATTTTTGACAGAAGTTGTATCGTCTACTCGATACCCAGCTTGTGAGCTACGTTAAATTCGTCTAGAAATGTTGTAGCAATAATTTTTAATTTTAATGTTATGTACAAAACACAAAATTAAAATATTTACTCACAAAAACATAAAATAAAATAAAGAACCTGCATATTTGATATGTTTACATAAAAATAAAAAGGTAATATAACAACAAAATTCTCACGGGTATATTGTTTTTTTTCTCCAGTCCAATTCTCGATCGAGAAATAAAAATTGTTGAACGTAATCTATTTAGTCAAAATTGTTGAAAGGCAAAAAAGCGCGCGAAGATACTTTTTTAATTTATTTTTATTTTTGGCAGGGAGATCTAAGTTTATACGTTTGAATTTAGAAGTAATTAATAGTAAGACAGTCTTGTGACTCCGAAGGAAATTAGCACGGTGATCCTTAATTTTAGTTAGTGTTTTAGCAGTGTTAATGGATTGGATTTCACTTAACTTAAACTATTGACACTTATCTTGCATTACAAATCTTATTATAATTATTATAATGTTTCATAATAAACTATTTAATATAATTACTCTCGAATGCCGAGGTTGTGAGTTCAAATCAAACCATACAATGAGCTTGATCTTTCAGTGTAGAAATCAAAGCATAGTGGTAGGGCACGATGTATATAGTACTTACTCTATGTCTGGCTACCACTCTCAAGTTGAAAATCTATCACCAAGCACCTATCGGTGTGTTTCGGCAGTCACACTTGAGAGCTAGTTGCCTTATAGGCTTCGTGTATTTACTACCTACAGCCACATCATCACTTATATCATGGTGAGATTGTAATCCAACATTTATAATTAATAAAAAAAATACATAATATGGCGAAGAAATCGCACGAAAATATTGTTAAATCTAAATGGTTGATTTTCGTATAGTAGTAAAAAAAAGGACACGAGGCTTCCCTATTTAATGTTTAGAATGTGAATGTGTTTTGTGAATTTCCACAAAATTAAAGAATATGATTATAAATAATAAATATAAACTAAAAATCATAACACTTTTTTTAAATCATCACATAAAAAAAAAAATACTAATACCTACCACTACACGTGAAAATAACATTAAGGAAAGCTGTCACTGAAAAACTGGCGGCGAGACGGTTGACGCTAGCTGGCTTGCGAGTAGACGATACCATACGTCAAAATATGTTCCGGCTACCTTTTTATACGACATTTTTCTATAGGAGATGGCACAGCGCCTCTCGCGGAATACTCATGGAACTAATTTCTTTCATACAAATTTTTAGTAAACGCAAACGTGAAAGGAAGCTTTTATTTACATAAATTCACACTTAGGGTACAGAAGTAGAAAGTTATCTCTGTCTTTACTAATATTGTGATGACACATACGAATACAGATGGAGTAGACAATATGTTTTGTTTATTGTAGTTATGACAATAGATTACCATAAACTGCAGACTAAGAACCAATAATAAAGATTTTTTGTGAATTCGTTGAACCAATAATTTGTGGTGTTGCTACGGGATAATAGACGGTCCTTGTTATAGTATATACTTACTATTTAATTATCTACATGCTTCAATGATCTTTTTGTATTGTCATACTTTGATGTTTGGAAATCAAACGTATCGTATGGCCATAACATACCTTACTCCTATTTATTCTAATAAACCGAATATTGGTTTATCATAAGTAGTTATAACCTTATAGATAGTTATTTCGGTCTCTTAATTTGATCGATAATGTTAAGAATATGCTTCTTTAATGACAAAAAATACTAATAATGTATCTTGTTTAAATTTATATGGAATTAAAGTTCAATTCATATATTAACTTGGCTGTCACATGGAGCTTGGTAGATACACTTCTGGTTCTAATAAAGATGTTTCAATGACATATGGTAGCTACGGAGGCGCGCGCTACACGAAACGAAAGCCTCCGACGACGTCCTCGGCTCGTCTCTCGTCTACGGTGTGCGGGGCGGGGGCGTTGAACTGCCCTTCATCCCTCTCCTCACACCCTGCTACTCCACAACCGAATACACGAATTCCAACCTTAATTCTTACAGTTAAAGCTTTATTTCTACAACACATCTGCGAAGGTTTATCGGAAAAATTATCCTGCACAAATCACAATCGTATTTCAAGCAAATTAGGTGTAAATTGTTTCGTCAAGGTCAAGATTGCGGATGTGGACTACATTTACTGCTTAATTATATTTAAATGTAATGGTTATTTTAATGTCCGCATATGCTAGCTCTTGAAGGCCATTCTAACTTTGAAATATAGGTTAGATTTATCTCGTTGCCTCCCCTCCGATTAGGTATCATGAATATACATAAATATCCGCTCCTATAATGTGACTCGTAAATAACAGCTCTTTTTTTATATTTTCCTATTTCTAACCGCCATAACTTACGCTAAGTATACCTTATTGACTACATGTTATAATAGTCTCTCTTTTATTTTTGTATGTAGAATTAATTTGAATAAGTAAATCGTGTCTAATTATGACAAATAAATTATTAATCAGTTTTCTATTTGTTTGGTTTATTCATTTTTAGTTTTGCAAAATCATTATTTAATTAATTACTCTACTAAAATGTGTGAATCGCGAAACAAAACAATGCTTTTCTATAATTTAATAAATACTAAAAATGGTGAATACTGTTACACCATGAGTTGCTTATTAATTTGTATTTGTATTAGTTAACGCGTAAGTACCTACCTACGGAATAGCCGATGGGCACCGAACACCCGTTCGACTTCACGAAGGCACTCCTATATGTCGCGGCCGCGCTGAAACATTCACACTCATTCGTACTCATTCGCTTTCATTCGTTTGCATATTATTATATCCGCTATCGTACGCTTGATGTGTACACGCCATAACATAAAATACGTTTGACTACTAACATCCGAATAAAAGTGCAAAAAATAAGAGTCTATTTTGTGTTCACAATTTTTATAGCACTACTTCGGTTAATAATAAGTGTATTTAATTATGCTGTTTGATGTTTTTAATTATGTACTTTTGTTCTTATTTTTCAATTTTATAATTTAGGTATACACACATCGTAGTTAACATTGATAATCAGGCGCAATCAAATTAAACTTAGATCTATGTTGTATAGCCAATGCATTACTTATTGTGTAATTCGTAGCAGTTGCTAATTTGATAACCTCTAATTTGAGCTTGTTAGTGTTATCTCATGATTTCGATTGATATTATAATAATTACCAATTATAATCTTGATGCAATTGCAGATGAGTTTCTCTAGAATTCACGGAGATCTACTGATTAGTTGAAGCAATGTCATAAGCCTTACAACATATGAAATAATCTTTTTTTTTTTTATTCCTATACGCAATATTTGAACAGTCAAGGCTTAGACATATAGTTAGATACTTTTTATTGGTAAAGGACATAACTAATAAAATAACACATTAACAGTTATATAAAAGCATAGAATAAAGACTGAAATTGAGTACCTAAGTATAATTTACTGAGAATGAGGCGTGCAACACATTATTTGCGGAAGTTAGTACTGCAATAAAATAGTTAATATAAAGGCGTCAGTTCGCGGTGGTGCATGCGACACTTCAACATTGTGACCGCATTGCCCGCGCCCACTGACACTGGTGGCGCACTAATCGACTGCAGGTGGGTGCCGCGCGCACCCTTACTCTCTGTAATATATACTAACTAAACGAACTTGGCCGAATGCCATTTCTTATTTGAGGATTATTATAATGCAATACTGCAACAATATATTTATGAAAAATGATTCTTCCCGTTTTGGCAACTGTGCTTCTATGTTGACCTGAAAGTGAGCAATACACCTAGTAGAACTATCCAACCACTACAATGCTTATTATATAGGGTGACTTTTTAGTCACTGGCAATACTGGCTAGGGTGGAAGTACTCATCAATATGAACAACTTTTATTATGGGACCAACTCTGAGATCGCGTAAAATAAAATGGTTGCTTCATACATTTTGGTCGAGTAGCTATTGAACTTTTGTATGGAACAGCTGATATTTTTTTCAAGAATTCACACTTAGTCAGATAATGAAAGTTGATCATATTGATGAGTACTTCCACCCCTGCAAGTATAGCCAGTGACTAAAAAGTCACCCAGTATATGGAATGAAATACCTAATTTAAAATTTAATGAATAGCTCTATAAAATTCCATTATTTTGCAGCAGCGTGTACTTATAAAAATGCCTGCGTTCTATTGCACCTAAGAACCATCCAATTCATGTTTGCTTTTCAGTTCAAAGTTTATGCCTCGTTACCACCTTACTCTTACTATGACATTCTGATCTGAAAGCCGTTAAATAATTGGATTTTCTAACATCAGTTTGATTTAATCATATTAACTATATGTACCTTAGCTACCTGCCAAGGTATTAGTTGTTATAGTTTCGATTCAAATTGCTGAATCTCATTCTTTGAATATATACCGCATACAGATAATTACCGCGCATATAGATACCGCTGAAAAACGAAGCAAGTATATCACTATATATACCTAATAAAAATAGTTTGCCAGTCTACATTACAACATAATATTTAACTTAGGGTTTAACGATTTTTCGATCGCTGGATAAACTTCGGATAAGCTATTCCTCCGATAAGTCCATACAAAAACTGTTTTAATTTCAAATTAATAGCCAGATACCGTTTATGTGGTTATTGAAAAATCAGGCCTTTAAAATGGTGCACCAGATATAATTATCTGATGAGTGTGGTAGTCGATATGGTACTTATTACGATAAGGTCGCGATCGATCGATGAAGGGGCAGCGGCAGTGACTGCACGCTACACGTGGCGCTCGCCACCCGGAACGTGACAACCACCACGTGAACTGTCCCACCCTACCATAACTAGTTATAGGTTTTTATACACTCTCACTTGTTACTGAGGATTCAATGGTAACCACTCTATGGTTATCTAGAATTTATCAAAATGATCAAATCACCTAGTCTTACCTAAGTCATCATCACGAATTATCTTGACCTGAAATACCAATTTTGATGTAAAAAATTATTTGTTTGTTGTTTGTTTTGAAAATGACGGATTTTCATGCAAACTTACAACCTCGATCATACCTTAGGTGTACAATTTTAGAAAATGATTTCGAAAAGGGTTTATAACCCTACAGAATATTAAGGTACAAGTAGAAGTTACCGTAGAAATTTCATCCTCTTTCATCAAAATACTGTGTGTTGTTGTTGATCTCACATTATCAATCAGTTTGGCCGCGGATTTTTAAATATTACATAACTAATAACTGAGGATTTACACAAATCATAACTTTGATACAAGAAGGAAGAAGTCACCATAGTGCTAACAGAACAGTAGGAGTATCGTTGTCTACGGTCCAATGAGTACTCCAGTGATTTCAAAAGACCGGCATGGACGTCAGAAGACTAGGAATGAAATGGCCGGCCAAGGTACACAATACTCGACATTTTCGCGATTTCAGAGATGGTTTAGTAAAAGTTGTTCAGCATGGTGATCTAGCATAGGTTGGGTATCGAAATGCCCTCCCAGTATATATGTACCTTGGTTTTTTTATAGCATAGGATACTTTTTATCCCTAGATAAACGGAAACTGGTATAAAACAGCGATAAGGAAGCTAAGTAGTTATAAATAAATATCAAAAATACGTTAGAAATATTCCATTATATATTTAACAACCCAAAAGTACAACTAACAAGAAGCAATCAGATCTCATACGTATCAAGCAAACCAAAATAGCACCAGACACTTTTCCAAGTGTTCCCTGTCATGTCGTAGCGTAGGTAGGTACCGATCGTGTCGGACTGTCAAGCAAGCATCGGGTCGGGACTTCCATTTCTGTTGTTGTGTGTCTACGACAGAGGTCGGAGCGAGGTCCCGCTCGAGGTGGGAAGTGTGCTGCATATTTGATGTGTGCCGGCGGGAAGCGCGCGCATCAACAATTTACGTCGTCGTTTACCTAACTAAGCCCAAAGCGATGGTTAACTACCTGACGAGTTGTCGATCGATGTTACCATTTAAATCCGAATTTTGTTTTGATTAAGTGTTTGCAGAATTGTTTGACTACAGCTAAGCAACTGCTCCTCGGAAAATTAATCTCGACGTAGACAGACCGACACGTCCACTCCTCCAGATTCAAGGCTTTATTATCATTTGACGATTCTTAATTTGGTGTCACGGGATGTTATTGAGTGAGGTTTCTGAGCTTGGCATAGTTTATGCTAAATATTATAGTATCTCGCAGCCGCCAAAGAGCATGCGGTTCGCATTCGTAATTGCATTTATATATTATTTAGTCAGTGCCTTTATTAGGAAAACTAAATAATGTGGCTTAAAACGCAATTCAGCAAGGAAATCTTAAGTGAGTAGTAGTTTAAAACTCAATTTAGCAAAACTATAATTTAAGGAAACACGAAATTAAAATGAGTTTACAAGCATGTGTTATGATCATTTTTGTTGATGGTTATTTTTACTGTATTTTGTGTGTTAACGACAATCTCATCATACAAAGAGATAATTTTACTTAGTGGCCCTTTTAAGTTTATCACAACGCAACCACAATGCGTTTTTTCATTCATTGGCCGTTTTTAAGATCAAGTCATACGTTAAGTTACACGCGTGCAAAGTAGTAACAAAATCATAGGGAACAAAAATATCTTACACCAATACATGATGGAGAACGACTTCAGTCTTACTTTTGAATCCGAAGTATAATTTTGATATTAATGATAAACGCCATCGTTCTCCAGAAACAATTTTATGGCATGCATTAAGTATTAAATTGCGTCGCCTGGAGTTGAACATGACAGGAAATTTTAATAAAGTTCCACAGAGAGAATTTTGAGATTTGTATACTGAGTATTGCACAGTATGACGGTATATAGTAGGTAAAGATATGTACATACTTATCTGAAGACACAGTTTCCCTTATTTTATTTATAATAAATCCAGTCTCTAAATTATCCATCTTTCTGAGCAGACTAAAAATACAGTTTGGACTACGTTATTTGTAACGTTACCTATGTTGAGATATTGGAGTAATTTATAATGCAATGATAGGTAATATTCATTCTAGGGGAAAAACACCGTATAAATAGAAAGAAATTAGTAGATAATATTAAATTTTACATACAAAGTAGTTTTTAGCAGCTCAATCTCAGGTATTTTAAAAAAATATACGAGTCAGATACCACACTTGTTTTTCGCAATAGCCTAATGCATATTTTATAGTGTTGCGTAGACTTTTAACTATAGTGCATTCGTAAAACGAATGAACAAATTGTTATTAATGGTGGCGTGGACCGGGGTTCGTTCGACGGGCGGAAACGGTGCACAAATGCAAGCTGCCGGCGGCGGCGGCGGCGCGGCGGTGGCGGCTCCAATTCCATCTGAAAGCCTCGCCCGGCCGCCGCGTACTCCGACAAGTTCACTCTTACTTATTTCTATACCAAAGCAACCAGCTACACCTCCAGGCGAATTGATTTCATATTTTAATGATTCTTTCCGTTGGATGTGATTTGGTGAACCCATCCACAATTACTAAAAGGTGAGTATTTCCCCGTTTTGACCTAACAAAGGGTCCAATGTGGTCAACATGTAGCGTATTAAACGGAACTTCTACCTTGTTAATAGGATGTAAGTTTCCTTCTTTTGTAGAATTATTTCTCTTGGCATAAGCACATTCAATGCATGCATTAACATATTTTTTAACAAATGAAGACATCTTGGAAAACCAGTATGATTTTTTTAGACGTTCCAGTGTCTTCTCGACTCCAAAATGACCCATTTCGTCATGATTTATGCGGCAAAGTTGCCACCTTGCACCCTTTGGTACCACCCAACGAATATTATTCTGATCCCCATCTAAATAACGATATAATTTACTATCTTTTATCAGATAGTTGTCTCGGATATATTTGAGTCCATCCGAATCTATACCTGAAGTAAGAACATCTCGAATCCTACATAGCTCTGTATCGCCTAATGGCAACGTGTGCAACCAATCTTCACTGTTAATGGTCAATACCGATGGGTATTGATCCAGAACCATCAAAGTTTCGTCGTCAGATACAGGGTTGCGAGATAGAGCGTCAACATCCGCCATTCTCGCACCTAGACGGTAATCAATTGTGCACTGAAATTCTTGCATAAGTAACCACCACCGCGCTACTCGAGGAAGAATGTCTCTTTTAGAAAAAGTAGACCGAAGGGCACTGCAGTCGGTCACCACCTTGAAATTCTGTCCTATCAAATAGACCCTAAACTTTTTCAACGCACATACTACAGCCAGAGTTTCCAGCTCGTAAGCATGGAAATTTTTCTTTTCAGGAGAAGTCTTCCAGCTATAGAAAGCTACTGGTCTAAAATTATCGCTACCAGCTGATTTTTGCAAAAGTACACCTCCGACTCCCAACTTGCTAGCGTCAGTGTGCAGTTCGGTCTCTGCAGTTGGATCAAAAATTGCCAAAATAGGTCTAGCTACTAGTGCGCTTTTGAGAATTTCAAATGCCCTATCCTGGTCACATGTCCAAGTCCAGACCGCGTCCTTAATGAGCAACTTTGTTAACGGCTCTGCCAGTGAAAATTTCTAATAAATTTGCGGAAGTACCCTACTGTCTAGTAGGGTAGGTCAAGGAACTGTCGCACTGTATGTTGATTCGACGGAGGTGGGAAGTCTAGGACACATTGGATTTTCTTGTTAACCGGTCTTACTCCAGCAGCGCTGATCTCGTAACCCCAATAATATTTTTTTTTCATTAAAAACTCCCCTTTTGACAAGTTAAGAGTTAGATTTGCATTTTCTAACAACCGTAAAACATTTTCTAATCTAGCCAAGCATTCATCAACATCCTAGCCATAAATGAAGACTTCATCAATGTACGCTGTTGCTCCATCATAGCGCGCAGCACCTAGCACCCTATTCATCATCCGCTGGAACACGGCAGGGGCGTTTGCCAAACCGGATGGCATGCGGTTGAACTTATATTAGCCATTCGGTGTGACAAAAGATGTTAATGGTCGCGATTGCTCGGAAATAGGAACTGATGTCAAATCAAGGGTGACAAAGTATGCCTGCCCAGATAGTCGTGCGATTTCATCGTCTATATTAGGCATAGGGTAACGCTCCTTAACAGTTACTGAATTTAGCATCCTATAGTCAACACACATTCTTATTTTACCATCTTTCTTGCGTACCAGAATTATTGAGCTTGCATACTCCGATACGGATTCACTTACTATTCCTGCATCCAACATATCACTGACCAAACCTCTCACATCTTCCCGTTCTTTGTGTGATAGTCTATAAGGTCGATAAACAATTGGTTTAGTATTGTTTATTTCGATAGACATTTTGGTGACATTAGTACAACGTAACTCCTTCAATGAAGACGCAAAACAATGTTTATACTTATCTAGTAGCTCCAAAAGCTTTTTCCTTTGTAGATTGTCCACATCTCCTACACGAACCCTATTCCTATCAATTTCGGCTTGATCTGAAAGTTCTTTGCAGGGTGTGACAATACGATTCACCACACTGACTTCTAAACTACGGCTAATAACCATTCCTTCTTCTATGTGAGTGTGCATTGACACTGGGGAAACTAGTACATTGACCACTCTATCTTTGACAGGGTACACACCTCCTATAACGGCAAATTGTCGCATAAGATTACCAATAATCTTACTATCCACAAGGATGTGACTTCGGACTTGAGAGTCTACTACAGCTTTAATACTTGCTGGCCCGTAAATAATAATATTAGCAGCAACTACTACCTTGACCAAAATGTTACCATGTATATCAGTTTCCGAAAAAGGGATCTCACGACTAATATCAAAGAAACACAGCTTTTCCGCAGTCTTATAAACAGCAACATGCAACTGCTCTGTAAACGATTGCCCTATTAATAGGGGTAGTTCAAGATATTGATCGTCAACCACCTGACAAGCAACATTGGCATTTACTCCGTCAACAGACAAATCTACAAACACACTACCAACACCAATACGAACTATGTCATTCCCGAAACCTTTTAAAGCTGTTGGTTGGTTACCCAATGTTAAACCCAAAGAAATTGCATTCGAACGTCTAATCAACGACACCTCGCTTCCATAATCCACAAAACATTTCATTGGGACTTTATTTATAAGAACTTCTTTATAGAACTTTGAACTTGGGTTGGAATCAGATATGCACATAGTTTTATGAACCGTGTTACTCTTAGTTTAATTAATGTTAGTAAAACAATTTTCGGTCTTATGTCCCATTTTATTACATTTGGTGCACTTAACGATAGGCTTAGGGCATTTTAAAAAGGGGTGCCCCTTTACTCTGCAATTGTTACAAAATATACTACTGCTTTGAGTATGGCTTAATTTGTTGCCTAATTTATTAGCGTTATTATTACCCGCGGAGTTTGAATCGTTTCTTAATCTGAATTTGTAGTTATTTCGATCTAAAGGCTGAAATGATTCTTTACTACTCATAAAAAATTGTAACAGCTGTTCCCGATTTGGACAGCGTAATGTTGCAGCACTTGATTTCATCGTTTTATCAGACAAACCGTCTATGATGCATTCGACTGCACGCTTTCCCTCAATGTTGCATTGGTTCAGAGCAAGTTTCTCGTAATAATATACTTCAATAGGTTCATTGAATCTACTTCTACGCTTCAACATGTCCTCCAGGGTATGGCCATAATTTTGTTCACATGGGAAAGCGCTAATTTATTTATAACTAATTTATTTTGCCACTCATTCCAATTAAAGAGAATTGAAGGTAAGCTCTCATACCAGATTTTGGCCAAACCCTGCAGCTTCTGCATAGAAAAATGAATTGTTGTTTTATCGTCCCAGCCGTAGACGGTCGCACACTCATTCACCTTTTTCAACCAGACATCAATCCTCTGATTTTTTGAGGATGGGTCAAATTCAGGCAAAATATTTTTATGGTTACTAGAATGAAGTGCGACTGACGTCGACGGCTGAGGCTGCGAGTTCTTAAGGCTATTAATAATATTAACTACATCCTTAGATGAAAATGATGGGCTAGTTGATTTCTGCTGGTCAATACGACGTTTTTGTCTCTCAGGGCCATCATCATCTGCACCTGAGCTCCTCTCTCGCCTTCGAGAACGCACTTCACCATCAGTCGCACCATGTGCAGAATTGTAACGATTTTGATGCTCAAATTCTCTAAAATGACTCACGGTACGCCGCATCCGACTACGCTCCCTGTCTAGGTCATCCTGGAGATCTCGCAGCCGACCCCGTTTCATCTCTCGTTCTATCCCCCGCTGCCTGTGGCACGCGCGAGGACTGCTTCGCTCGTTCAGGTGACTGCGACGAACCCCAGAAACAGTGTGGCTACGGCTGCGCCGGGCCACATTGCTCGACCGACGGCTGCGCGACTCCGCACGGTCTGGAGTCACCAGGCGTCGAGACCTCGACTTTTTGTTGCTGTCCACTTTATCTGTAACTTAGAAGCAAGGCCAACTATGTAAACGTTCATAGATGGAGAAGGGTAGTAAAATCGGAAAATACCTTATTCAATAACATGAAATAAATGCTTTACCTTTGTACACATTCTATTGATACACTTAAATTTGTAATTTGTAATAGGGACAAACCTATTCCGATATCCAAGGCACAAACAATGCTCAAAACAGCTACTAAAATACTCCATAACATTTTACCAAATCAAACCCAAGACCTTACGCTCAGCGAGCCAGTAGACCGAAAATACTAAAGATCGATACAATTAACAAAAGTAAACGCCAATTAAGATAGGCCTCTGAGTTGTATGGGCTCTCATATAATTTCGAGGTCTAGCTTAATTGGCACTTACCTCAAATAAGATAAATAAATAAATAAAATTGTGCTATTGTGTGAAAGCAAATATTTTGGCGGTATAATGGGTTGTTACGGAACCCTCGGCGCACGAGTTCGACTCGTACTTGACCGGTTTTTGTTTGAAACGTACTTATCTATTGTCGGGGCGTTGCGGCAGCGTGGCGTGGCACAGGTAACGGAAACGTCTGATCAGCCGGGGCTTGCTGGGGCCGGGATAACGCGATAAGAGGATTACACTACGCTATTACCAGTGCTGGTTTATTTGCCGTCAGTTTATTTTGTTAATTTTGCTCTTTATTATAAGTCCTCTATTGATTTTCGTTATTTTTTAAAATATTTAGGTAAACTACACAAAATGCTAGACGATTTAATAGAACTTACTCGTAGTGTTCGATACAATGCAGAGATTTTTATTAAATTTTCTTCACAATTAGTTAGGAATATTATAGTTTTTACAAATTCTAAATATAATTAGTTTGTTTTATACTATGTTGATAATTCGAACCCCTAATTTTAAGTCATTATTTCGATAAATAATACACAACGCAGTTCATGATTAAAACTTTTTTATAGTGAATCTGTTAAAATATAATATTCGATAAACACAAAAATAAATATTATAATATTTTGAAATATCGCATACAAAAGAGTTCAACGATACCCCTATATACAGACATGGTGGAATTTGGAGATGGCATATTTTCAAAATCTATGCTAGTTCCGACATTGCTGAACAACTTTTACTTATAGCACTAAATGTGAAATTGAAAGAAAAATAAAAATGTTTTATACATTTTGGGCTTTCGTGCTCTTTAAGCGCCGGCCGTTTTTCACGCCACGCGGCTCTTAATGATATTATCCGTAGGGCTCTTGTTGTTGCCAACGTGCCTTCTGTACTAGAACCAGTCGGAATTGCGCGTGACGATGGCAAGAGGCCGGATGGTATGACTTTGATCCCGTGGAGTGTTGGCAAGCCGCTGGTGTGGGATGCCACGTGTGTAGATACACTTGCGCCTTCCCACTTACTGGCGACTTGTAAAATCGCTGGGGCGGCTGCGACCGGTGCTGAAAAATCCAAATTTAAAAAATACGCTTGTCTTGGTTCAAATTTTTCGTTCATGCCATTCGCAGTTGAAACCATGGGTCCATGGGGGTTCGAGGCTCGCCGATTTGCTCGGATTTTATCATCCAACCTCATCGAGGCTTCGGGAGACCGACGGGCTGGGAGCTTTTTCCGCCAACGCATAAGCTTGGCCATCCAAAAAGGGAACGCTGCCAGCCTGTTGGGAACCTTGCCTATCGACAGCAGCGAAGGCTTTGAGGATGTTTTCTATATATCATAGTTTGTATTTTTTACTTTATTTGTTTGAAATTAATTTCGCATAGTAAAGTTGTCCAGAATGATGAACCCAGCATAGGTTTCGAAAATATCGAAATACCCACATACAGTAGTATATACAGTTTTAAACAAACAGGTGAAACAATAATTTCAGAGCAAATATTGTAGCTTAATGTGTTACACCACAGCCAATGAATGAGAGCCAGAAACTCATCATTATTGGAGAAAAACAACATTGAAGTTTTCAACACAACTGTCCATGTCCATTCTTACGTTTGTCTTTTGCCTTAGTCATTTGCCATATAGTGATCAGTCCCATACAATCAATAAGGTTGTCAAAAAACATACATATATTTCTTTTTGCGTATTTCAATTAAATATATAATTTGACAGGTGCTTCCATACTCGATATACACGCATATTTTTCAATACTGTGGCACTTTTTTGCTACCCGATGCATAGATTGTATTTTATCTATACTATCTATACTAATATTATAAAGCTGAAGAGTTTGTTTGTTTGAACGCGCTAATCTCAGGAACTACTAGTGCGATTTGAAAAATTATTTCATTGTTGGATAGCCCATTTATTGAGGAAGACTATAGGCTACTTTTTATCCCGGGAAAACAGAAGATCCCTCGGGAACGCGTTATGTCAGAAGACCGGCAAGTACATAAGCAGGCGGTCCACCTGATGGTAATTGGGCAATAAATAGCATGGGATTGCCAGTGAATTGCCGATCTTTTTACAAAGCCTGGAAGCCAACTGGCTCTTATGTGTAACTGCCGGAACACTGGTATGGTAATGTTTAGTGACAGATTATCAACTTGAGGGTGGTAACCAGGCAGGCGAGTGGGTACTCAATGTACTCTATCATCGTGATATGGTTTCCTCACGATGTTTTCCTTTATCAAAAGTTCAAATTGATATTATCTGTATTATCTTTTTCAAATTGATTATTCTGATATAATTGTGTTTTCACTGATACATAACTTATAATACCAGTTTCAAAGCCAAAAATAAAGTAGTTGAACATGACCATTTTTAAGAGATTTTTTATCATTCACGATTACCTATAACACAATTATAAATCTTTAACTCAAAGAACGTTAAAATGGAAAGTAAATGTTCACGCTTAGTTCTATATACCTATTAAAGTTTTCTATCCGCATTATAAAGGTATCTCATATGATTTGATAAGCGTGAGTCGACAGTCTTATACAGTGCGCCTCATCCATCAAACGGCGCCGGGCCACTCGTCATCTTTACTAAAATATCATTATTAGTATCGCACAATTTTATCGCTTATACCTTAGACATGTTTATATTCTGCAATTCAAATAAAATTATCTTTTTGGCTAGATACACTTAACAGGTAGGTAACTAAATAAGATTATTTTCAATACTCGAGATATACGTAGATCACAGTTTGGAACATACGTTCGAATCCTACAGTGAGCTTGACATGGTATAATACATAGTACAGTATTCGAATACATCATGCTCATTTCTACTGCTCGGGGTGTAGAACTCGCCTGGTTGGCTACCACCCTCAATTTGAAAATCTGCAGCCAAGAGCGTAAGTGTGGTGTGTTTTGGCAGCTGCACTTTAGAGCCCTTCTAGGCGATGAGTTACATATGTGGTCAAACATACATAAACTTCCTAAATAAAGAATAACAGTTTATTTAAATTCAAACTACTACTATATTTCACCCGTCAACCCCCTTAGGAATAGGTTGAACATCTAAGACGCTAAAATGTGTTTACAGCAAATTTCGAGACAATCGGCTAATGCGACATAATTTTCCATTCAAATATTATCCAAATAGGACAATTTAAAATAACCCTTCAGAAGGCAATATTAATAGGCTGCTCCGAACAATATTTAAATACCATGTTGCGTATCCCAAATACATTCCACAAAAATGTCTTACAAACAATTTACCCCCTTAGGGATGAATTTGAAAAAAAAACCGAGTCCGTATTAATGTTTTCGTATCTAAACTGTGAATTGGTCTGACTTAAGACTGAACATAAATTAAAGGAAAGATTAATCAAAAACCTTATGGAATGCAAATTAATAAATAAATAAATAAAACGATATGCGCAACATCTCTGTTAGATACTGAAGACGTCCATCGACTACTGCTGGTAAACTAGGACAGCCTACATAATACTAATACAGTGATACATTTCCTTTTAAATTCATTACTGTAAAAAAAAATTAGACTGTTTAGTTTTAAAACATTTGATCTGATTCCTTATGAATGTTTCACAATAAGCCACCATAGCTATATATGATTCACAGAATAGATACCTACACTATATTGTGATATTGGTCTATATTAATCATATGTCCAATATTGATGGGACGCTATTTAATCCCACTCCCGAGGTCACTCGCCCAATTACCGCATTCGGTATTGCGGATGGTTTGTTTGTTGGACGGTTATTGTGATATCCATGGACTCGTTTTATATTTAAAAATCAAGGATTTTATTTAAAATTAAAGTTGTTAGAATTGGACACATGCCCGAGAAGCAATAAAGTCTTAGTTTACAGACCTTGTTGAATTATAATTTTATACCTACATCAACATCCTTGCCTTTTCCTTATAATGATTTTCCTGAGGATTTGGTTGCTTGGTATAGTTGCACTAAGCGCATGGCTTTTTTTTTATGTGTATATATAGGTCTGTATTTGACTATAATCTCATTATGGTAAGTGATGATGTGGTAAGCTGTCAAGTGCAGCTGTCGGAGTACCTACACCCGTAGGTGTTTAGTGATAGATTTTTAACTTTAGGTTGGTAGTCAGCCAGGTGGGTAGTTCAAAGTACTCTACGTCTGTGCTATAGTTTCCTCGCGATATTTTCTTTCTCCGAAAGTTCAAGCTCAGTCATTGTAGGATTCGAACTCACAATCTTTGTCACTACCACTTTTATTATCACCTTAAACCGTGATCCTTGATATCTGCTCCAAGCAATATTTAAATCATGTTTTGTATTCCAATCATTACTTTGCACAAAAAAGTTAATTCCAAACTGTTTTCCTCCTTTCACCCTTTTAGGGGTTAAATTTCGAAAAATCCTTCTTCCTTGTCTATATCATAAAGGGACCTTCTGTGCAAAATTTCGGTTTGGGCTGAGCGTTGATGAGTCAGTCAGTAAGTGAGGCAAGACTTGTCTTTTTATATACCTTACTAGCTGTCCCCCGCGGTTTTACCGCGTTCCCGAGAAAAAAAGGAAGCTTTTAACCCTCTCTATACATCTGCGTACCAAATTCATCGCGATCGGTTGAGCGATTTAGGCGTGAAGTGGTAAGACAGAGCTACTTTCGCATTTTTAATATTAAGTATGGATTAGTATAGATAGATTGTCGACTTAAGATCTTGTTGGGGTGTAGGTCCTATAGGTTTAATGGTATACAAAAATAGCTTCATCACTCCCACGTTAGATATCATGGTTTTCTTTTAATTTAACACTTAAATTTTATTTTTATAAGAATGATCGCCATATATAAATGAAGATTCTACGTAAAAAATTTCCTCCAGTTATCGTCCCATAAGTCTGCTCAACGTACTGGGCAAGATTTATGAGAGAATCATTTATGTCCGCCTTAAAGCATTTGCCGATGCTAACAAACTCCTCCCAGACGAGCAATTTGGGTTCCGACCCAAACACTCGTGTGTTCATCAAGTCCATAGAATTGTTGAACACATCTCCACAAGTTACCAGAGAGGTCACATGACAGGCGCCCTTTTCTTCGATGTCGCAAAGGCATTCGACAAGGTGTGGCACACAGGCTTGATCTACAAGCTTTACACCCTAGGTGTGCCACCGAGACTCGTGACCATCTTACGAGACTTTCTGTCGAATCGCCTCTTTCGATATCGGGTCGAAGGCGTCCTGTCCTCACCACACCCCATTAGTGCCGGTGTCCCGCAGGGCTCGGTACTATCTCCCTTGCTATTCACGCTCTACACGAGCGACATCCCTAGAGTCAGGAATACGCAGTTCGCTCTCTTTGCAGACGACACTGCCGTATATTGCTCAGGCAAAAGCCCGCCCGCGATCTCTAAGAAACTCCAGACCGCAGCCAACGCCCTAGGCGCTTGGTTCCGGAAATGGAGAATAGAGATCAACCCCTCCAAAAGTCAGGCGGTTCTCTTTTTTAGAACCGACCGAAAAAGACGTCCCCCCATCCCCGATCCAGTCACACTATTCGGCGAGCCGATCCCTTGGGAGAGGCAAGCCAAATATCTCGGTGTGACCCTCGATGATCGCCTATCCTTCGCTGCACACATAAGGGCGGTTCGCGCGCGCGCCGCCTTTGTGGCAGGACGACTCCACTGCATGATCAACGCCCGGTCTAAACTTGCCCTAAAAAGCAAGGTTAGACTCTATACCGCGTGTATCCGTCCAGTCATGACGTATGCGAGCACCGTGTTCGCTCACGCTGCTCCCACACATCTCAACACCCTTCAGGTGATTCAAAACCGTTTCATGCGCAAAGCCACGGGCGCCCCGTGGTACATGCGCAATGAAAACCTCCACCTTGACTTAGGCCTCCCTACAATCAAACAATTTATAAAACGCGCCTCGCGCCGATATTTTGATACCGCAGAGCACCACGCGAATCCCTTGATAGTCAACACTATCACATACACCCCGTCCCTTATTTCCCGCATCCGTAGGCCTAGGCACGCCCTCAGCGAACCAGACGATGCCACCACTTTAGCTCAAATCGAGGCTGACGAAGCCCGAAAACAAATACAAATGCGCAACCGACAACCAAGATTTCGTCCTCGCCGGCGAGGACCGTCGCGACGTCCCTCTCAGTCTCGTCCCGTTTAAGCGGCCCGAGCTGCATATTAGCAATCCGACCGATCCCCAAATAATTATAATTGTTTGCATGCTAAATCCTCCCTCATTCCCCAGGCAACGTCCTGAGCCGAGGTCGAGCCCCACAGGGGGCACCCTCAGGCTACCGTTGCCCTAAATTTATTTAGTTTTAAGTAGCGGTTGAGAGCCCTCAGCGCTCACCGCAAAAGTCCGCGTAACGGTGGAAGAAGGTCCCCTGGACCCACCACCTTCCTGTTCCAGTCAAAAAAAAAAAAAAAAAAAAAAAAAAGTAAAAAATTTCAGTCACAAGAACTACAAGAACAGAAAATACGAATACATAATAATTATATAAGCTTATTCCTTCTGATAGTTCTTGTTCATGTATAGGTATTTAGAGGTAATAGTGTAAACAGAAAACAGACAGGGATGCGGTTATCGAGCGACACATCGCGCCCACTCTATGATTGATTGGGTATAGGGTTGGAGGCGCCTCCCCCCTCCCCCTACCCCTCCCATGCCCCCGCACTCTCACCGCCAGCCACCGGCGCCCGCTGAGACAAGGTTGCTTGACATGATGTTCATTTGTTCTGATTTGTTAGACACCGGGGCACACTACCGCTGCTACAATGTTGAACATTACGTGATTAGAAAACGTTAACTCGTGTATGCTTACGAGACACACGTATAGGATATCCATATTCTCATAATGAAAAGGGATTATTTTTGGCTAGTGTTATAGTTATTTGTTCCAAAAGTTGCTAAGTATTTGAGTAGGTACTTTTACTTTATATCATTTCCTTGCAGATGTCCATCTCAAAGAGATTACGGGATATTTATTATGGCTTAGATGTAATAGGATAGATAAAAGATAGATAGTGTTTTATTGAAGATAGTGCTTAATGAAACCCGTAAGTCTATTGTACACCTGGAGACTGTAAAATTATCTCGGGAAAGTGACACCACTCAGAGCCTATACGATGAATTAATCATCTGTCACTCAAATAATAAATCTGAAGAGCTTCCGTTAACCATAGATTTGACGTCTGACAGTGAATGCAGCTCTCATGCTAGTATGGTAAATAAGATTAATTTTAACAGCCGAAATAAATTAAAAAAGTATATTAAGTTTAATAAAATTATCAAAAAAACTCAAAAACTTTTAAAAAGCCAAAAAATTGCACAGAGCTTGAATAAATTATTAAAAAAGGAACGTTTGCATTTATTGGATCAGATAGAAACTTGTAACATTAGTAACCAGCGAAACAAGGATTTTTACGACAGTAATACTCAATGTCTTCATGATGAAATAGACTATCTTAAGCGCTCCTTAGAATCCATGAACGCTAAATACAACTACGCTCAACAACAAATCAACGAGCACATCCTAGCGGCAGATGAGCTTATCAGGTTAGGGGAATATAATAGTGACCGTCTCAATTCCATAGTTAATAATTGTAGCTGCTCAAGTGCAATGCCTAAATCTTCCTCTCACGTAGAATTAAATATTAGTAGCCCTGTAGACCTAAACATAAAAAAACAAAATTCAACAAAAAATAAAACAATTATCTTTAGTGACAAAATTGGTAAAGGTTTTGGCCCTATCCTTAATAATGAGATTAGAGAGAACGTTATTAATAATTGTTACCCCGGGGCTCCTTATGAGCAGTTAATAAACAATATATATTCACAAGAGCTACACCATAGTACAACAGTCATAATTTTATATGGAGATAGTTTAACCATTAGTAAAAAAGATGTTATTAATAGTTTTAATAAGTTGCTTGACTTACACAGCCAATTTAAATGTAAGTTTGTTTTATGTGCCTTTCCTTATTCGAATATGATATCTCAAAAACAGAATAGGCACATATATGATATGAATATGACACTTTACAATTTAACTCATCGTCATAGTGACGCCATGTTTTATTTTGACATGAACAATTTTATATCTAATTTTAAGTTGACAAAAGATACACTCTATCTGCCAATTAAGTTTAAGCGACAAATCGCTACATTGTTAGCCGGTAATTTACACATTTATAACCAAGCTACTAGTAGCTTGTTTGGGGATTTTGACACTGGTGTTATTGGTGATAACGAGTTGTCCGGGGAGGATTTTCAGATACGACAAAAGCTAAGCTCAATCATTTAAATATTGTACATCAGAATATACAGGGCATAGCTGGCAAGGAATTAGAAATTGAACTGTTTTTAGAATACCATGATGTAAATGTTTTGTGTGTAACTGAACATTGGATAAAAAACCATGAGCTATTGCTCAATATTCCTAATTATAAACTGTCAAGTGCGTTCGTTAGAAAATCAGCTATACACGGTGGAAGTTTAATTTTAGTTTCAAGTAATATTAAATGTAAGGATCGCAAAGACATTGTAGACTTGTCAGTCGAACGCACTGTTGAATTATCTTGTGTAGAGTTGGAGCGATTTGTTATAGTTTGCGTGTACCGTCCCCCTTTAGGTGACTTTAGTTTATTTGAATCAGTCGTAGGACGTTCTTAATAAAGCTCAAACGGGCAACAAGAACATTATAGTATGTGGAGATTTTAACGTGAATTTATTAGTAGATTCACCTACAACAGTAAGACTGATTAATTTGTTCAAATCTTTTAATTTAAACAATTTATTCTGTGAGCCAACTAGAATCACGGCAACGTCCGCCACTTGCCTCGATAATATGTTTTGCAGCTGTGATGCACTTGAACAATCTGTAATTAGTGAGTTAACTTCAGATCATTGCGGTCTAAAGGTGGTTTTATTAAATGAAAACGAGATTACCCCCCATAAAATAACATGTAGACCTATTACCTTAAATCGCATGGTTCGATTCAAAACAAATGTAAACAAAAATATTGTTTCTATTGAGATGGCACAGGATGAACCAGATTGTCTATATAATGAACTTTTTGGTTTTATAAGAAAGGAATTTGACAATACCTTTAAACCAAGGACTTTTAAAGAAAATAATAACATTAAGTTTAACGATTGGGCAACAGTTGGTATTTATAAAAGTAGAGCTAAGTTGTATGAGCTGTATGGTATGAAAAAATTTAATCAAAATCAAATTTTTATTGAGTATGTTAAAAATTATTCTAAAATTTTCAAGAAAGCTTGTGCTTCAGCTAAGTCCATCTATTTAAAAAATAAAATTAGTAAATCAACTAATAAAGTAAGAGCAACATGGGACATTATTAACTCTGAAAGGGGAAAGAGTAAAAAGCATAATAATAGTATTGAATTAAATATAAATAATAAAATTATTAGTGAAAGTAGTCAAATTGCAGACGCATTTAATGAGTTTTTTAGTGATATACCTATAGCTACCACCAGCTCCTTAAATTCCTCACCAGAAGACGCTGAAATAATATTGAAAAACAATGTGTCTGAGTGCGATGACTTATTCAAATTTAGGCATATAACATCTCATGACATCTTGAAAACTTTTAAGAGTCTGAAAGTTAAACGCACTGGTGATTTATGGGATATATCTGTTACTGTCTTGCGGGGTATCATGGATGATATCGCTCCCTATTTGGCTTTAATTTTTAACAAATGTGTAGATTCAGGTAAATTTCCAGATTTGATGAAACATAGTAAAATAGTACCATTGTTCAAAACCGGAGATCCTAGGGATCCTTCTAATTATAGGCCCGTTTCCATTTTGCCAGCCCTTAGTAAAGTATTCGAAAAAATAATTTTATCGCAATTACTTGCACACTTTAATTTCAATAAACTATTACATAGTGAGCAGTACGGTTTTACGAAGGGTCTTTCTACAATTGACGCTGGGGTAACACTTTTAAAAAATATCTTTAATGCTTGGGAGAGGTCGCAGAATGCCATTGGTGTGTTCTGTGACCTATCCAAGGCTTTCGATTGCGTTGATCATGGAACACTATTACGTAAACTAAATTATTATGGGGTAAAAGGCGTGGCACTTGATCTTATGCAATCATACCTTGGGCAGAGACTTCAAAGTGTCGATGTAAATATTGTTAAATCGTCTGGTTCTCCTGTGCGTATGGGTGTACCGCAGGGCTCTATTCTGGGTCCTTTTCTATTCTTAATATATATTAATGACCTTCCGTTTTATGTTAAAAATACCTGTGGAATTGTTCTGTTTGCTGATGATACCTCACTGATTTTTGGTGTTGATAGACTGAAATCCAATTATGACGATGTAAACGGTGCATTAACAAAGGTATTAAATTGGTTTACAGTGAATAATTTAGTTTTAAATGCAAAGAAAACTAAATGCATTAAATTTGCATTACCAAATGTAAAAAAAGTAGACTGTAATTTAATGTTAAATAATGAAGCCCTCAATCTTGTTGAGTCAACAGTATTCCTTGGGATTACTTTGGACTCAAAATTACAATGGGGCTCCCAAATTTCATCTGTTGCGGCGAAGCTCAGTTCGGCAGCTTATGCAGTTAGGAAAATTAGACAACTTACAGATGTAGATACAGCTAGATTAGTATATTTTAGCTATTTTCATAGTGTCATGTCCTATGGCATTTTACTTTGGGGTAAAGCTGCTGATATAGAAACCATTTTTATTTTACAAAAGAGGGCAGTGCGAGCTATTTATAATTTGGGCTCTCGAACTTCCCTCAGAGATAAGTTTAAGGAAATCGGCATACTCACAGTTGCATCTCAATATATTTATGCAAACATATTATTTGTCCATCAAAATATTAGTGATTTTTTGAAAAAATGTGACGTACACTCGATCAATACTAGGAATAAGCACAAACTTGTGACCTCTGCTTATAGACTCCAAAAAGTGCAAGGTTCATTTCTAGGACTAGGTGCACGCTTCTATAACAAAATCCCTACTTCAATTTTAAATTTGCCTTCACAAAGATTTAAGGACCATATTAAAGCTGTTTTAATTGAAAAATCTTACTATACTGTGAATGATTATTTAAAAGACGATAATGCTTGGTAGATTTGTTACTTTTTGTATATTAATTTTTGTATAATATATTATCATATTTTTTTTTTTTTTTTAATATTGTTATTATGATACACTTTTTTTTTTTGCCCTATAAACATGTGAATGGTAACAGTGATAACATATTGTGTGTTCTTATTCATATTCCGTGAAATTGTTTTTCTTTTTAGCAAGCTTAAGGTAGTCATGCTCACTTTGAGGCCTTTGCTTGCGGCGGCGTCGTGTGGCGGGTCGCTCACTTCCCTACAATATGTGCGAGGAGGGCGATGGCTGCCACATGCGTCATACTTGTGAACAGGTGCTGCTTGTGGGGGCTGGTCTGCTTAAATTTGCTGTCTATTTATTAACTATGTCACTCATCATTTTGTTTTTTTTTTTTTTTTTTTGTTATAACACACATATATTGTCAGTGAGACTAGATAAATAATTTAATGTAATAAATCTGAGTTGGTTTTGAAAAGAGTAATTGCTGAGTTTCTTGCCGGCTCTTCTCAGTAAAAGCAACCTTCCGAACCGAGCGTTAGAGTCAGACTATTCATAAGTGCTTGTGAAGGCCTATTTGAATAAAAAATATTTTCATTTTCATTTTCATAGTAAAACAATATTAGATCTTACATGGTAATGCTTGGGATTTATGGTAACATATTTTTTATACACACGTACAGCTTGATCTCCTTTCTTGTAATAAAACGGTGGCGTGTGATGCGTTGCGTGCATGCGCACACCACTGAGGAGGCTTGATACCTAGTAATTAATCACTGCCTCAGTAAACGTTGTGATTTCCTGCGAGAGTGAAAAATGCTGAATAACGATAAAAGTGAGAAGGGTCGCGCGGGCGCCACCAGCTGCCGCCGCGTCGCTGCCATCGTGAGGTGATCCGGCTTTTTCTATAAATTCCATAAATTGTAGGATTGCGCTCAGCCGCATTATCCTCTTATATCTCAATATCAATCATTCACATAATTGTATCAGTTACTATTTTTTATTTAGAATACCTTGAAGCCCAATGTCATTTCACTATCTCATTCGTCATCAGCATTACATTTAGTCCAAGGTTATCGACGGCTGAGTATTTTATAGGTGTCCTCTATAGATTTCCACAATGAACGATTTTGAACCGTATAATTATTAATTTATTTGAAACAACCAAAAAGACGCGTTTTGCTTCTACAGTGCTTAAGTATTGCGACGCGGTTCATTTGTTGATATATGAAAATATAATGGTGCTCAGTCTGAGGATCATGCAAACCATAACCCTGAACCTTGATGGTCAATCCAACTATTAGGACATTGCGAATTTGAAAAACCAACCACAACTCGTGCATAGTGCTTATTGACTATATTTCAAAATCAGTGGGAATAATAGAAGTTAAGGGGTAAAAAGGATTTGTTATGACTCTTTCTTCATTGACATCTTCGTCTCTTAATTTCTATATAGACGTCACTATTTATATTTTCTATTGAATATCCAAAATTATGATAAATCGACATCATCTTCCTGAACTTATCCCACTCATAATGTCTTCTTCTTCTTCAATTATTTCCTAGCTGCAGTCATTTCTGCATTCACTTCTTTCTTACACGTCCGATGTCCTCATGTACATTATTTATGATAAATATTGGGAAATAAAAGTTTGTTTTAAAATAATTGCAGGAAACGTATAGACGGTGGGCGTGCAGTACAATGGTGCCCCTATGGGTGGAAGATGGTGCGGAGGAAGGTGGAGAGGAAGAGGGTAGGTCACGGCGGGCGCCGGCTGAGCACGCAGCGCGGTGGCATGCGCGGCACCTAGAGCGTGTGGGACACCTTGACCGGCGGCGCGGCGCCGGCGGCGGTGGCGTGGTGGGCCGCTGGGTACGCGCCGCCGCCGCCGGCCCCGGCCGGCCGCTGGCGCGGCTCAAGCCTTGCCTCTCCGTCTGCCAGCTCGTCGAGCAACATTGCCCCTACTTTCTACCGGCAGATCGCGCGCCTGCCTACCCAACGCAATACGCCGGCGAGCCTACATTCCTATGCCTCGGTAAAGTACTCTCCATTCCTATGTATACTCACACTACGTGGACTGATGACTTACTAAATATAGCAGGTAGCGGATGGATGCGGAAAGTGGTGATTTACGTGATGTGAAACAAATTGGAAGAGGACTATAGAACAAATATTGCCTTTTGTGATCTGCTATTTTACATTTTTTTTTTATTATCGCAACCTTTTGTTACCTGTTGTTGATATTATTCCGTCTGAAGTCCCCTTTGGGCGTAATAAACTGGTAAATTGAAAGCTTTATAATAATTTATGGTTTGATAAACATAGAAAAAGTACCTTTTGGTCAAAATCCAGAAACAATCCACGGATAAGAGTTACTTATTATTTGTATTGTATTTCAGATCCACGAATCCCTGAGACCGGTGGGCAGGCGAACAAGTCAAACTACGGGGCAGATGAGTGCTGCTACTGGTACTGCGAGGGGCGGCTGTGCTATCGGTGCGAGGCGCGACTGAGTGAGGCGGTGCGGCCCGACGCGGAGCGGTGCGGGCCCGTGGAGGAGCGAGTGCCCTCGTGCTCGGTGCCGTACCAGGCGCCGCCCGCAAGTGCTGCGTACGTCTCGCCGCCGCCTTCGCACCTCGCGCTGCTCGCCCTCGCACTGCTGCTCGGGCTCGCCACGCAAACACGGACCCACTGGACCGCCTCCACGCCTTTAGTGAATGTGTGCAACTCGAGGTTATAGTTTTACGTTATCGTGCGCCGCACCCCCACGTCCTGCGATCGCCGGACTGCGATCGGAACTTCTATTAGTGCTACACTTAATGATAATAAATTACATGCGGTTTCGAGTTCGATGATCCTCGTGACTCGCGGCGCCGTAGGCCCGCGCCGTCGCCACCGCGAGCGCGACGGCGATATAGACTGTAAGTTAATATTTGTGTCCGTTTGTTCGATACCTCCGAAAATAGAAACACCAATGATCTCAAAATTTACTAGTACATGTATAACTTGTAAGCGCTGTTAGCCGATGTTCCGGCCAATATGTTAATATTTTCGGCACGAATTGTAAAGGTTAACACGATATTTTGCGTTAAGTGGAGATAATATGTATATTTTAAATAGAATTTTACAGTTACATCGTTCATAATGCGGTTCACAAAACTTTGAGTATGTTTTGTCCAAATAGTTTCAATAGAGCAATATTGAAGTGAAACTTCTTTATCGACGTATGGGAGAAATTTTTGTAGCAAATTGTTGCCATGGCAACCAATGTTTTTTAGTAAGCGTTACTTCCGTCAGAATTTTAATCAGGGACTTTTCAGAAGTTTCACTTCTACCATGTGTGACTTGCACACACACACACTTTTTTTTTTAACATATAATGTTTTTAACACAAAGCAAAACTGTAACGACCGTTAATCAAATTTTAGTATCAGCCAATGTAGATAAAGGTGTACGAAACTTAAATTGTGTTAGGGAACGTGTGATAACACATTAAAATACTACATCTTTGTAGATACTATAGATTTCAATACCGCTTACGATACATTTATCGCAAACTGTAAAACGATATCGGCAATTTTGGACATTACTACCGAAGGATATAATATAAAATATTAACTATATATTTCGATTGAAATTTTCATTTACGACATCAAAAGTCTTACCAGTTTAAAGTTGACGATTGTTATAATAAATCAAGGTTTGGTTATAAACTGAAATTATTATTCAATAATAAATTGAGATAGAAATAATTTCAAAATAATTTTTTGTTTGAAGACTATTGTTTAATGCTGGATTCGGTTTGTAGAGTGTTATTTTTGTAATGTCGCATTACTTACGACAGGGATGGACGGAGGGCGCGGAGGCGTCAGCGTCGGGGACTAACATGTGGTTCAACAAGCGTTAATTGATTGGATGATAATCTATACATTCGTGACTTTAATGTTACCTAAGTACATACTTGGATGCTTTCGCCGCGTTACCGTTGTTGTCGCGGCGCGAAGCGCCCGACCGTCCGTCCGTCCGTGAATGCCTAAATAGCAGGTCTATTTTATGTATAAAATTGGTGACAGTAATATAGGATTAATAAAAGTAGTTGTTGTTTTATAAGAAGTAAAATATTAATTATACATATAATGAAAATTATATGTATATATCCGTCTTATGAACTAATTCACTGATAATACAGATGTAACATGGTTGAAAAATGATTTTTATATGAATTGATTTTTAATATATATTATTGTATATGTATATCGTGTGGGGAAAATGATAATGATGGGCAACCTACAGCGTGGGTTAAGCCATTCTCATTGTATAGGTACCTAACGGTATTTGTTAGTTTTGTCTTATTTTTGAAAAATATTTAATTATAGAGTGACGTTGAACATTATGTGATGAAATTAATGGTTATTAAGACTTTATTGAATGGACATTTGTTGAAAATATTGTCCTCGGTCGGGGATGTAGTTGTTGTATTCAAATGATGATAATGATAATAATATTAAGTAAGTTATTTTTTACGTTTTTATCGTGTACATATGTCAAAAACGGTTTGTTGTTTCCAGTCCCATACTTAATCAAAGTCACCGAAGGTGCTAAAGGTCTATTAACGCTTCTTAGGATGTTTATTTGTAACCAACTTCCAATACTTATTACTGATCTGATTGTCTGTCTGCGTGATGATGAATGTAGGTGTATAAAGACAGACAGTGTGGTCTGCTCTCCCCTGGACTCGCGGTACTCTTTGTCACCGCGTCTCACCACCATATCACTCGATATCTACCCCTATATTAACGGGACCTAAACCCTATTTTCATAGCATTTTCAAGAGATCGATTCTCTTCCATAACGGTATACATTATATTTATCTACGCAGTGTTGATCAGAGCCATGAAAAAAGATCAGTGGGTCGTTATTATTTCAAACGAGTATCTCATTTGCTCGTGAATCCTAGTGCCTTCACTTACCATGAAGTGAAAGCGTGACGTAACAAAAATACTTGCTCCCATCCCTACAGCCAATGGTCGCAGGCGTCGCCAATCCAAGACAGTAATTATTATTATCGTTTTATCTAGACATACGAAGCTACTTATATATTTCTTATAAAAACATTTGGAAACTAAACTATCTCAGAGAGTATAATGTTGAAAATCATAGTGATAGTCTCTTCAAGAGAATTTAATGTAGGTATTAGGGTTCGAATTGTTTACGATAATGTTTGGATACGATTGTCAACAATTTTACCGAATTGTAACAAAAATCTTGAACTCATGGATATACTTCATATTATTTTGCACCACATAATTATCGCCTTTTTAAATTATACTATTATGCATTATCTAAGAAACTTATAAGGATATCTCATAAAGCTTCTCTTTATGAATGATTCCATGAACACATTCAGCTAACTGGAACTACGAACTTCATTAGACATTACTATCGATCTACATGTCACTCGTTCCTCTCAGTTGCTCTACTGAGTAGGGTTATTTCTCAGTCTCTACATATATCTATGTATAAATTAATTATCAAGTTGTCTAAATTTAGTAATAGAGAATGAATTACTAGAACATAATTAATTGGAACAATTTCGAGCACTCGTTAAAACTTACACATTGACCGTGCATTCTTTCCTGTGAATGTTGCTACTCTACACTCAATATCTTCACTTGTTCACTATTCTATACTAGAGTAGATAGTAAAAGACCAAATGAGGGGCGTTCGGTTCGAATGTTGTTTATATTAGTTATAATTTAGCATTGGCTGTTCGAATATTGTAGATATTATTGATTATCAAGAGTCGCATTTCATCTACCTTATTCGTAGGCCGATACCGAGGTGTTTGTATCAGTCCACGTAGGTATACTTGTACTTATTTATACTACTAAAGAGAGATTCCCATTTTTTTAATACGATCATAATTGAGATATGTTAATAAAAAATAATTTTGTAGGGACACAAGGTTAGCAATAATTGTTAGTAAATAAATGATAATTCACATAGGTTTCACAAGTTATCCATGAGTCGTTGGAGCTCACTGCGACAATTGACCAAGCAAGCGAGCGACTGCCGCCGCCCCAGCACCCGCGGCTGTTATGCAGGAGGGTGGGCGAGCATGAGGCAGGCGGAGGCCCGTTCGGCGGCCGCTCCGTCTGATCTCCCAACTAAACCGCAACACACCGTCCGTGCCGCGCTTGGTCCGCCTGCATGGCCTGCACTATGACCCGCGTTTCACTACACACGACACGACACGTGCCCTTCTCTGTAGATTTAGTGTAACGGGTGTATTTTAATGTTTCGTTCTACGTTTGGTGATAGTGTGTACATTATGTTTTTAATAATATAGGTATGTTTTGATGTACATAAATAAAGTGTAAATGTTTAACGCACAAATAATAATGAAACAAGAAAGCTGGATATATAAAGCTGTACGAAAACTTATGTATTTAGCTGTAAACTGTAACTGGGAAGTAATCGATTAGGAATATGAAACGTAGGAACTTCAGTGCTCCGTTTGCTACCGAGATCTTGTATGTTTACTTGTCATATCGTAACCTACTCTTAAATATTCAGTTGTGTCCATGCTTACAGATTTAGTCCGAGTCATATTGTTAACAACTCACTTCAGTTTGTAGCAGTTCGTACTCGTCGAGTCCATTTCATTATAAATTATTCTGTAATGAGGAATAACCTAGCTGTACTATTTGGTATGTTAAGTGTCATTATCTTTCACGTTAGTTTTATTGCAGCAACTCGGTTGACTGTCTCACACGCACAATACAAGCAGAGAATTTGCTTTCGGGGTCGTCCACAAAATTTATCGATGTATTTGAAATGTATTAATACTATAAAAATAATTGTTTTCGAGATAGAATAATGTAAGTAAAACACCAACAATGTAGCCTTCATTAATAATCATGAATATCTACATTTAGCTACTACAACACGTGCGTTTTATTTCAGTACAAAGTCAAAGTGAAAATATATCAATCTCTTTACGAATAGTATACTGTACATAACACAATGCCTATTTATTAATAGGTACGAGATATCTTTTTTGTATCAGAAATTGTATACTACATACTTGTAAAAGGAATATCGTATGTTTAATATGATATTTTTACGATTAATATTGTGCATAACTTAGTTAAAATGGAGTGACTGTAATATATATTTTGTTGTGTATTTAATATTAAAAATACGATTCATAGTGGTTGGTATATTTTCCTTTACACACACCGTGAGTAAATTGTCCAAGTACAAGTAGGTACATGATTCCGTGTATTGCTTGTGTTTAAATGTGTATTTTCATAATTTAAATTATTTTCTTTAGCTAACTGCCAATAGACATGCTATGTTTACCTAAACTGACCTAGAGGTATAAACTGTAAGGTGTATTGTGATATTAAGAATATTTATTTGTTCTTGTTGAAAAAATTGTATTTTTTCAAGCAACAAGCATAACAAACGTTTATGTTGACTGCTAAATGATTTGTTTCATATTAATGATGTGCTTTACTAAAATATTATATTATAGCATAGACAAATAACTTGTCTAACGAGATAATTTTACAAATACTATTCTTAATATCACATCGATTTTTCAAGAACAACGAATAAGATACATTTATTTCTTATTTATTAGTACGTATAATTTTATTTTCTTCGTTATACAGGAAGGAAATTTGAGAAAGAAAAACGTTTTTAGTGTTTAATTTATAGTTTTAAAAAATGGTACAGTCGCCGAGTAAACATCGGCACATAAATAATAAATTGCCTACTCCAACTGTGGTTTGAGTATTAAATACTTACAACAAAAATAAATGAAATCCAGACTTTTTTATGAAACAAAATACGAATAAGACCTGAAGAACAGCCTTTTTTCTCGACCTGTTTTTTTTAAACTGTAAATCTCTAGTTATGTACAAGTCTCCTACAAAGTTTTTCTGAAGGGTTAAGGTAACTGCCCTTACTAACCAATCTCAAATTTTCATCCTGTATAATGCTCGTAGTACCTACAGTAAAACCAACGAATAAGTGAATAATTTGAAGTATTGTACTAAGGGTAGGCGAGAAAATGAATAACCTCGGACATGTAGACTGCGAATTATATTTTGCGTTATAACTAAGTACTTGATGTTTTTATTTTCTTCCTGAAGTAAATAATGAAGTAAGTAAATATTCTTTGGATTAAAGTGTACTGAACGAGATAAGTAAATACGTACAACAATTAATGTACGACATGGCCTTCAATACTTAGAGGAAGGAGATAAGTAACATTAAGATATATTTGATGTGTATAAGTCTTATGATGAATCAAATTTATATGTATAGGTACTTATTTGCATTTTATTTTGGTGAGAAGCCATATGTGGAGTGAAGTTTTGTGTGGTCCATTTTACACCCCGAAAGTTTCTCTTTATAGTTAGCACTTGTAAATTTATTGTTGGATTTATTTTTACTTGTAAGATTTCATAAATTGTTGAACGATTCTTATGTCAGTCATTTTGAAAAATACATCATTACGTTAAATGACGTAGAAAATAAAAACCCTGTTTTACTTATTTCGCATTATAATTTAAAATCCATAAAAATGTGTTTTGTATCTTAAAACAAAAGTTGACTTGATAAATTAACTACATTATTAATTTACTCGCAGTTATTTAACTTAAGGAAAAGATTTTTCTAAATGTCTGCGGCTGCGACCTATATATACTTTCCTATACAATTATTTATTTCATGAATAATTATAAATAAAATGTATGTAATTAGTGTTATTTCCACATTAATATTAATGTTTTGTATTAATTTGATAGCGTTATGTTGGATAGATACGGTTTGTAGCATTTCACCCCAGGATAATGTTTAGTTACACCTTAAATACACTTATCCATACATTTTGTACTGGTTACGGTGAATTATCGTGTGATTGACGTGTTCGATTAATTCCCTTACGGTATTTCTCTATGAAGTCGCATCTATTTCATTATTCCTAGTAAGTTCTAGATCATATAAATATATTTAGTATGATTACGTGGACTTTGAAGGCACTCTACTTAAAGTTATTTTTTTATATATTCTGTTAAAATATAGGTATATGCACTGTCGAGGAAAAGTAATAAAAAATAAGTTCGGTATGTCCTCAGGACCGCCCGAACATAATTATTGTAATCTCTTAAATATAGTATCACTAAACACGCTTATTTCATAGTGAAAGAGGTAGCGTAGTGTAAAATGTTATCTAATAATTCATTGCAACCGAAAGCACAACTCGGCAAGTGGGCCGTAGTGTGGGCCAACGTGGGCTCCGCACGCGGTCTCCGATATATTGATATGATCTAGGATGTGTCGTAGGTGTTTCTCGAGTAGTCATCGTGTAATAAGTCTTAGGCACTTTACTCATGACATGACACGATACTTACAGAATTGCATCGATTGCCGATATTGCATAAACGTGCGGCTTAAGAAAATGTATGGACAATCGCAAATGTTTACAACAAAATCGTTAAGTTTAACGAGATCGCTCACAGATCTGCTCGAAATCGAATTGTGTGTACGTTCTAATAACCTGCGATATTATTTCTAATGTACGGCGGCGCGAGCGCTTGAACTCATTTCGTTTTGAGTGCAATTCCCAGTTAGGTATTTATCAGCGACTTCAGTTGCAAAACTCTGTACCTACCGAACATCCTTTTTGTAAAAATAATTGCTGACTGAGCCAAATACCATTCAGTTTCAAAACATTAATAAATCTATACCTACATAATCTATATAATATTACATATAAATATTGGTTTCTCTTTACCGTATTTCGTCGAAACGCCGATCGTATATTAATAGTTATCATACAGCTCTGCTGTCCACTTACTTACAAACATCGATATTTTGTTGACAATGTGACGAAATAATAGTTCATATAAATCACGTCGGTCCGTTGCTACGTGAAATAAGGATAGACCAACAACACTTCCGCATTTATAATATTTCCTATTTAAAAATACGTATATAGGTAGGTAGTATATTAAATATATAGTAGGGATTACACCCAGACTCAGGACAATTTCTTCACACAAATGTCTGTCCTAGGTAGGAATAGAACCCACAACCTATGATGATAATATTATTACCAACCACACCAACCCGCCCGTCATGAATGATAGCGTTCAAGTTGGTCGGCAACGCAAATCAGTCGAATTGCATTGCATCGGGCCATAGAGGACGTACTTACAATTCGAGTCGACACTCGATTCGATATCAGTCGAATCGCGTTGCGTCATGAGTAGAGTCGCTTACGTTATGCCTTCTAAATTATTAAAACGTGTGGGATCGCGGAGCGCGACGAGTGCTATGTGTGTACCGCACGGGCGCTACGGTGTGCTACAGCTTGCTACGGCGTAGGGGCGGCATAGCGCCCGTGAAAACCGACGCGTACTCCGCTCCCGCACGCACGTAGACATCGTTCGGTTCGACACTCGACGTAAGGTTAATCGTAGACAGATTTTGAAATTTAATATTATTTGCATTTTCCTAAGAGTTAGAACGATTGAGACAGTAGGTCGTACGACCGTGTTATGATGAATTATGGAGATGTTTATTAAAAAAATACCTTTATGAAAAACAAAACGAAAAATATTGTCATATAAACTTGTAATTACTAACTTAAGAGGAATTATTGGCAAACCAGATGACGTTAATAAACCGATTAAAAATACAAATATGACTATCATTTAATTTTTTCCCAAAATTACACCGAATAAAATTAAATAAAAAACTTGACTCTGTTCACTTTAAATATTTTAATATAAAAATTGTCGCTTACGTCAATATCACACTCGAACTTACATCATCTATTTATATTAGGTATAAAAACTATGACTTCACATTAAATTATCGTTCTCGCAATAGTATAAAAGGACGCAATCGTCATCACAGCAAAGCGTTCGCTATACACAATATACCGAACGCAAACAGGCACACAACACGATTACAGTCAGCGTGGCAGGCCACACACCGGGCCGGGAGCCGTAGCCCCGGAACGGTAGCGGCAAGTGCGGTGCGGGCGCGTGCGCGTGCGCGGGCGCGGGCGGCAGCCGCTAGGCGCGCAGCGACCATCGCGGACTCAACGCCGAAATCGCCGCAAGCGCACTCACCAGCCAAGTCAGTGAGAATCGCAACTGCGCCGCGCCACTACCACCACCCGACGATTCCGGTGATTCTGTTCAATACAAAATGTACACCATGCTTAAAGTGAAACGATTGTGTGAGCACTGCGTGCAAATGTGCAGATAGTGAACTACTTTAAAACACAGGTATAAATTACAAAAATGTATAAATAACAAGTGCTTTAGTTATTAAATAACGAATAAACATGAAAACGATGAACAGTGATGAAAATATATTTTATGAGTAGGTATGATTTTTTTGTGGTAAACCATTATTAAGTTTTTTTTATAATTAGGCAATATCTTCACAATTTAAATTTTATACGTAAAGGAAAAAGCTAATTAACTGTGAAAATAAAATTTTATAAAATATTCTAATTCGTAATGTCAAAATAAAATGAATTCAAAATAAACCTACAGATGTGGGTGAGTGGTGTCGCGGCGGAGGACGTATCGTGCCCCCCTAATATATGAAGCGGCTTGGAGCCACGAGTCATTGACATATTACAGTCTAGCTCCGTCTGACTGAATGTTGATCACTGAAACATTAACTTGCCTTTAGCAAGGGTCCTTTAAAACACCGCAACCGTGGCCCTATGTGCAACACTACAATACAATACTAAACTACATCGTATGTACATTTACCATATTATACATTGTAATGCAAACGCTTATATACATGCATTATTCTTAACAATAACCTGGATCATATTATTTATTATTGCATTTTATAAATTATAGAGTTAAGTAAGTACAATCTATACTTTGACTGTTAAAATAAGAACCATTCATAGTTTAACAATTACTGTAAACTTAGTTTTAGACTATAACTACTAGTAGAGTCAGTTTCATGCGTAGGTAACTCTTGGGTTAGTAACATTAAATATATAATCATACGAAATTTCTGAGTGAAATAAATGCACATTGATTGGCAAATTATAATTATACGATTATCCACTCTACATGCACACATTATTCCAGTTACCTTTAATGTTGGTTAAAATCGTGTTTTTAAAAACGAAGTGCACTTCACACAAGTCTGTTAGAAAATCACTCAAAGTAAAATTATATCTTACATTACCGCAGTTCTTCTATTAGATTTTAGAGAATTTTAATTATATGATTGAAGACTGTAATTTTAGTTAATTCAACACGATTACCCTTATCTTTTGCTTCGCTATACCTACAAATTAAGAATTATTTACTTCGTGTTTTTTATTGAGAAATCCCTTTTGGTGTGTGAACTGCTTCTGTACTATAATAACAATTTAATGCATCGTTGATAAAATGAAACTATGACATGGATGAATAGTTGAAAAAGTCACAAAAACTATAATAGTAAGCCAGGCATTAAATATATAATATACAGAAAGCTGAGTGCCACCGAGCAAGCTGCCGAGCGTGATTGCGTTCTGCAACCATCCGTTTAGCAAGCATCATGCATTACCTACCCACCAAGCACCATGCAGAACACATGCAAACGTGAATGAAGTAGACGTACAGGTGGCGCGTGTAAAGCTGGCCGGTATTAAAATCACCGCTTATGTTCTATAATCTCACTGGTATTCGCTTATATTCTCCTATGTAACTAATTGAGTCTTTGTTCTTTATGCAATTTCTCTATGTACAATATTCAGGAACTCTCCACCAGGGCTATTTCCTGAACCAGAAGAACGATCTGGGAGCGGATGATTTTATACCTAGAAAAAAACACATAAACACACACATTGCAACGTGAACATATCCCCAGCACCTGAACATCACGCATGTTTTAAATTTGTTGGTATTTAATTATGCTCATTTTTATGTGAGTAACACTTAGTGACAATAACAAAAAACTAATCTGGTGCATTATTTTTAGAAAAGTGTAAGTAAAAATCATAAAATAAGTTCTCCGTAATCAAAATATTGAATTTACATTACCTACCGCGTATTTATACAAATAATGTTTAGTTAGTTTTAAAACTGTAATCTCGTTCTGACCCCGTTTTCAATGTGAAGAAACATCAGAGATTTTTAACATTTGTTTGTGTTGGTTTTATAAACTTTTAATACATTATGGTAGTTGAACCTACGTTCAATTCTTTTTTACAAAAAAATCAAACAGATAAATCTGATACTGGCACGATATTTCAATGATCAATTCAGAAAAGAAAACTGATAGCGAACTATTAATTTACGGAGAACATTTGTGAATTTTATGAAGGTGCAAACGTGTTATTGTACTTAAATCTGTGATCATGAAGCCAAGTGAAACTAAATCCAAATCTATTTTATACGAACATCGATAGCGAAAACATTACTCTGATGTTGGATTATAGTAAAAATTGTACCATGAAATTATATTAATTTAAAAAAATACATATACCTACTTATAACGTATGTATTTTTATTTCTTTGATCATTTTAAAAGTATTTTTTATATAGATAAGATTGTGCTCTTATTATGGGTTCGGTCATGATACAATTTTTAAGCTACAGGTAGGTCCAGAGGCGCCCAGAAGCCGCATTGTTGTCGAGGTCACCAGGTACCGTTCTCCGGCTGCCACTGCGATCATCCACCATAAGCCAATTACACAACATAGATTTAATTCTTTCAGCAAGCTAGATTATTTTGACATATTTTTGCATTACATTGCGAGAGGTTAGTTTGTTACATCAAAATATGTCAAAAATTGTTTTACTGATTGAATCAAATAAATAATGTGTTGCGATGTTAGGATTAAGTTAACAAAACAAATTGCCGTTAGATATTTTTTGTTAGAACAGGGTTAGTAATAAAAATTAAAACGTGAATGTTAGTATATATAGTAAACGTGGTAATGAATACGGTCAACACAAACGAAACACAAAATGAATGGGGATTAAAATCGAAATGAGAAAACATTACACAGGAACACATTCATACAAGAAGAAGAAAAAGTAGTTCTATCTAATACAGTAAAATTATTACAACTAAATATTTAAACCAAAATTATGTTGAAATAGAAAGAAAAACAAAACAACTAATAGAACACGGAAACAGACAAACACATGAGCAAACATTGAACAGTGGAGTCGACGACGGTTTGGTTACCCTCTATTTGGTTACTGCAAAGGGTAAACTCTCTTGAATATTTTATTTTACCTAATAATTAATTAATTAATTATATATTTGAATAGTGTAGCAAGCAGTTTTTAACCAATGCAACGTTTCATTAATGCTTTATCGCTTGACCAATCTTTATATTTTCGAAGAATTTTGCTCTTGATATAACTCCAATGTATAAAGATTTTTTCTATCGAGAGTTTCCCCAACGTTCCTAACACAACGTTAGATAGGTATTCTCTTTTGTCGTATATACCCTGTTCTGTGATTTTAGAAATTGTATTCTTACTTGAATATCTTTATAATAGTCAGTTTACCGCCCCGCCAGTCAGTACCTATATCAGTCAGTCAGTCAGTTTCGCCTTTTATGTAAGTAATATACTTAGGTACATAATTTTTTTTTGTTGTAGTTTGATTCCTCAACATAGGCCAAATACATTTTAAAGATATTGAAGATATTTGTAGATTTTGATCAAAAATATATTAATCAAACCAGTTATATTCTGAGTGACAGTAAGAGTGAGTGTACAATCACAGTAGTTTTACCAACACTATCTATGAGATAGCTAATATAAAATTCCCAAATTCAAGATACACATCTACTTGACTTTTATTTTTGAGATTTATGCTTGTCAAATAATATTTCTTTGATAATATCCAATAAATATCAATTCCATAAAATTTCTAATAAAGGAGTATATCCGACAAAAGGCAACACGATCACGTTGGCCCCACAGGCGAAATGGAGACTGGTTTCTGGGCCCCCGGCCTACCTGCATCAAAGAGTATGTCGCCGACGTCGTCCGCCTCCACAAGTCGCGAGGAGTAATCATGGAGGCGCGCGTTACCTCCGACGGTGCCGCGTGGCGCGCTGCTGCATCCAAGCCACCAGAAGGCGAGCGATCGCGGGAACGCGGGGTTGTCGGTGTCCACCTGCATACAATACAACACGTTAACCCAATTGAATAATTTTACAACTGTATACTTACTCTATAAAAGTCGGTTAAAAAAGGTCCTAATTTGAATTACCTACTTATAGCAACTACAAGATTAGTGATGTAGATATGATCATCATTAATTATAATAATATCAGTCTTGAAGTTTCTAAAACTGAATGAATTTTACCACACAGATTTTCACAACGAACGGTTATGAGGCCCTTGCAAGTACTCCTATGTCTATCTTAACTCAGCTCTACTTACACTGAACGTCCTGTCATTAAATCGCCAATAAGATCCACCCTTGAAGAAGTACGTGTATCCATTGGTGTACTGCAAGGCGCCATCAATGTTGTCAGGAATGCCCTCCCAGTTGGACAAGGGTTTCGGGTAGGTGGACTTGACGGGGGGCCTCTGAGCAGGGTCGAACCGCCAGAATTTGGAGCCCTTGTAGAAGTAGATCTTGCCATTACCAGACCATACAAGGGCTGCGTCTAAGTTGTCAGGGATGCCAGTGAAACCTTAAACAAAAAAAATTGAAAGATGTAATCGGCATATAAAAAATCCTAACTAATATTATAAATGCGAAAGTTAGTTTGTTTGTTTGTTACCTTTTCACGCCTAAACCGCTGAACTGATTGCGATGAAATTTGGTATGCAGATAGCCTATGGTATGGAGAAGAAGATAGGTGACTTTTTATCTCGGGAAAACATAAGATCCCTGGGAAACGCGGGTGAAACCGCGGGGCGGAAGCTAGTAATAAGATATAATTAAGGAAGATACGCATGGTTATATATTATCTTATCTATTATTACTAATTTATGTAGGTAATTGAAGTAAAGGATGAAGCAATATTGTAAACCTTTTTATACTAAACTAAATACTGGTGCAAAATTTTAAAGCTATATGAGTATCACCTTCACTGATTTCCTTAGGGTACTCTCCGTCCATCTTCTGTCCGTTGTATCTCCAGTACTTGGAGCCCTTGAAGAAGTACGTCTTCCCGTTCTTGTAAGTAAAGGCGGCGTTGATGTTGCCGGGCAAGCCGGGCCAAGCTCTCGAGATCAGTCGTGGGTAGCCGGCCGCAACGCCATCTTCAGTCAATCGCCAATAGTGCTCGCCTGTTTAAATTATCCCAATAATGTTATAAATGCGGAAGAGTGTGTTTATTAATGTGGATATTTGTTATTCAATTACGTTGTAGTGGCTGAATGGATATGGATGCAATACAACATCATCCCTTATATGTAGCGTCATACTTTGGAAGTTAATACTTTTATTTATTTTTTGTTTGAAAGGTATAATAATTATATACTTCCCAGGTGGTCCCATTGGCACCAAATTTTATAGGGACGCATAATGTGTTTTATATATTTTCTAAAACTATACAAGTATTTGCGTCTGGTACTCATCATCTCATGCTGCTGAGATGATGATGGAAAATATAACTCCTTAACTATTAGGAGTTAATGAATAATTCTTTAAATATTATAGGCTCGTATAGACCGCTACTTATGTTCCTTTGAGTTAGTCAGGTGAGCTGATGATGGAAGGTATCTACAACTCGCTGTTAGTTAGGAGTTAGGGGATAATTCTTAAAGTACCGTATAGACCGCTAGTTTTTATTCTTTCTAATTAAATATAAATATTCAATATTTTCGACAAGTAACAAATCTTGATAAGTATTCAATACACAAGAAACTAAAAATGGAAAAACCAAAATAACTTTTAACAAAAACCAAAACCTGCTTTTAGTTAAAAGTTATGCAAGGTATGAATGGATGATTCGTAGGTAATGTGCAGGTAATGAGACCTTTATAAATTGGTATTAAACAGAAATCAAGGTTTAAAGTCTATTTTCACTGAAGGTGAACACTGAACACTTCAATCCATTTAGGCACTCCATGCTTCTCGCATGGTCAACTATAGGTATGTATGTATAATCTTCAAAAGTATCAAATAGTGTCCAAAAGTTACATGTGCTTGTAAAAGACCATAGTCATATATTTATCATCATCGTCTTTTTTATTGTGGCTTAATAACATTAATTAAATCGGTTATATTGCTGAAATCAAATTTAGCAAGCCAGTTGCCAATATTGGAGTATTTATTATCAGGTAGGCTATGTACGATACTCAACGCCACACAGGGTACTCAGATTACATGATTCTATTTGTTAATAGCATATATCCTACTAATAATTGTATAAAAAGAATACTAGCCTTTAAAAACAAAGGTACCGCCGTCCGCGGAGTTAAAGATAGTATCGATTCTAGGATCGCCGCATAGTGCAGGGTCTTCAGCGGAAGGTTGCGGCGTGGTAGTACGCGGCACTGAGGGCACGCCGGCGCCCACTCCACCACCGATGTCCGTCTGACTCTTGTGCCCGTACAGAGCCTGTAAAATACGTTGTGTTTCTTTTTATTAGATGGGCTAATAACCTTGCGGCTCAGTGGTGAACGCGCCTACGAACCAACTATACTATCAATAAAATCATACCACATGTCACTGCCCCGTAACTCTAAATTAAATTAGGATTCACTAATAGCTTGTCGGTCAAGAAGAACATCATATTATATGGAAACCTCTGAATGCCTAAAAATTCAAAATTATGTGACATAGACCGCGACTAACCGCACATTCTATTTTGAATAGCTACGATATATAATTTACCTGAATTCCTTGAATATCATCCTGGTCTAGTTGAAAGGCAGGATCAAATCCTCGGTAGAAAGGAGCCATCAGAGCTGATCGTACGTCACTGTGTGACAAACCCAAGGAGTGACCGAATTCGTGAGCAGCCACCTAAAACGAAATTAAAATATTAAATTAATCCCTCTACACTGTCATAAAATTGCATTGGTATTATTAATTTCACCTGTTTCTATTCGGAGACAGAGTTCAGAAACAAATACCTAATTTAAAATTGGTCAATGCGGTTGATTGTAAAACCTTTACGATGATAACGTGTAGGCTATAATTTTATTATGATTTTGGTAGATTGATCTGTTCCAATCCAATTCCAATTTTAAATATCTATAAGAAACGATTATTATGTAGTACCTACTGTGTAGGTAAATATGTAGTTGAATTGATTGCTGCTAATGCACGTGTAGTTGCAAAGATTATTGTATTGTAATTATTTGTAAGTAATAGATATCAACACTACCATGCCTAAAATAAAATACTTTTAAATTATAATTTTCCGTATGACGTACATATATAAATATATTATGTAGTATATAGTATAAATACTTCACTAATACTTTATTAAATAAACATAAGAATTGTTGTCATTAATACTATGCAAAAGAATGGCTCCTCCTTAAATTCAGTGAATATAATGATTAGTTAACCACTAGATAAATTAATTATTAGCCAATGATCGTGTCGTTCAATTACCTGGAACAGATTGGTCCCTCTCTTCGAGTTAATGGACCACATCTCAGCGTCGTCAAAGTGTGCGTCACCGCCGTATACCTGCAAGCAAAGCGATATCATTGTAACGCTATTTTGTTTCACTATTTAGAAAAAGGCATTTAATTTATAGCGTGAAAATTTTGTGATTGATTGCACCAATTTACATTGTAAAGGGTAAAATTATGAAATATGATGTAAGTCATTACATGTAAACTGAACTGCAATTGGACTGCTTTCAATGTTTTTTTTAAAACATTTACAAATTTATTGTTGTCGTTTAGAATTCCTTTGTGTTCACGTCAACTGATAAAATTTCACTTTTGTAGAATAATAATTGGTTGTAAATACTTAACCACTTTATGCTATCGTAAATGGCCTGCCAAATATTTATGTTAAATACTTATGCCATAATTTCGGTAAGTTATGTATTATTATGACATGTACTTTACCTTGGAATATAAATTAATTAATTATAATACAAAATAAATCAGTACTGTCATAATTAACATTTTCGCGTGAATAATAAGGTAAAATTTTATTTATTGAATGAATTTGCATTACGTAGGAATTACACTAAACTGTACCAACCTTAAAAAGGCTTTTACCTATGCTGCATTATTATGAAAATATAAATAAAACATCATCACAATTTCATGGGAAAGTCGTTTAACTATACAAATATGACAATTTGTTACCAACAATAAAATATGTGATTATCATATTATACAAATACGGAATACTTTCACTGTTTAGGCCGGCATTGTGAGTATTCCATTCACAAATAACAATATTATTATAAAATATTATTTAGCAGCCGTCACTTAAAATAGTTCACCACAACAGTGTAATGATATAAAAACAGAAATTTGAAACCCTTCAAATAAAAAAGAAATCAGACAACGGACGAGTAAAGAAATAATAATGCAAAAAATAATAATATGGAAAAGTTAAATATTATGTAATACTTACGGGGAAGTAGGCGTGAGCAAGAGTGCCCCCAGGACCGTCAAAAGGATCCCCGTCTCCGTGTTCTCCCTTTTCGAACCTTTTAGAATAGGAAAGAAACGCTTTGTATTAATAATAGCTGAATAAAAGTATCTTCAAAATATTAGTTACTAGCTGTCCCCCGCGACCCCCGCGGTATCACCGGCGTTCTCGAGAAAAAAAGTTACCCATGTCCTTCTCCAAACCATAGGCTGTATCTGTGTACCAAATTTCATCGCGATCGGTTCAGCGGTTTAGGCGTGAAAAGGTAACAAACAAACAAACTCACTTTCACATTTATAATATTATAGTAAGGATTAGGATATTAGTTAGGATAAGTTAGGATTAGGATAAAGTCCTAACTAAAGATAAATAAAATTAATTAGCTACCTAAGTTTATCATTACAACATGTTATGCAAATATATAGCTCCAGCTTCTGGTTTTTGTTCAAATGCTTATTTGAAGATCGGAAAAAATACATCAAAATATCTATTTAATTAAATTGTAGATGTTGTACGTACAACCTTGGCCTAGCAACTCTCATTATATTGAGCATAAGTTCTATAAATAAATGTACGCAACAATCTATGTTACGGGTAAGTAGCACTGGACATTATAAAACGCTCAATGACTAGTATTTTTGTATTCAGTTACACAACACAGATTACAGCGGATTGTGACGAAAAACGTATTATTACTGATACAACGCACACAAATCGTTTATGTATAGTGCCATGATTGCGTACCAGTATCTCTATACAAATTAAAGTAATAATTGTAAACAGTGGGTTGGCCCTACTTCGAAACGCTATTGATTTTGTTTCGCACGTACGGTTGTAGGATTTCATTAGTGGGATAATGAAATGAAAGTTCTGAAACGAATTTCATAATGTGGTTTCCTTTTCACTTTCAATTGTACATTTACTTGCAAAACAGTTGCTAGTCAGGGACGATAACCATTATTAGAAATATACAAATTAAGAGCCTGAATAAAATATGAGGGATCCTGTATTTTCCTCTTTTGCATATTGAGAAGATATGATTATACCAAATTGTGAAGGTATTATGATATACGCATACCTGATTTCAATGTGCACCTGTCCCGATCGCTTCTGTGTGAAGGTAAGGTCCGTGTAGTCGGACCACACGGAGAAAGCTTTGGCTAGTTCGGCGTCCACTTCGGCACGGTTCAGTCTTGACGGATACTTGGATATCTTATATGAAAGGTTCTTCACGCGCCACCTCGAACCTAAACACAAAAAGTAGAGTAACTTAATATTTATTAATTATGATAGAGCTCTGGTTTATTTTTATGCCGTGGAAGCTTTGGTAGCTCAGTGGGGAAAGCAACAATACCTATGAATGAATGAAATTAATGAAATATTCTTTATTGTATACACCATACATACAGGAGAAGTTGTGATATTTAAATAAAGGAAGAGAATACAATATAGGCGGCCTTATATCGCTTATCACTTCCAGGCAACCCTTGGGTTATAGGAAATTTATAAAATAGTGGCAAGTGTAGCATTTACCTTCAAGTTCTACATTAACTATACCAAATATTGCTATATAATACATGAAATAAACAAAATTACTACTATGATATTAGTAGTGTTCCACGTTTTGAAAGGGGCTTTGAAATTAAATAGAACAGTATAATATAAAGTTGAATGTGAGTATACTCATTTTTACTCAATACATGATCAAAATAAATTCAGAATCAATTACCAGATCGTACCTCTAAGTTTTATATTTTCAACTGAACTCTTGGTCGGTGAGAGAACAAGTACTGCACTAGTCTCTCGTGATAGACTATAGAAATCAGCAGTGAGGACGTAAGATGTCAATAATTGTCCTAGTTTAAAACATTTATATCAATATAAAAAAAAGACCTTGAGTACTTACGTTGTGTATCTTTAAGATAATGATAATAATATTACTCATAATATTACTCACCCTGTAGCGCGTATCTCTTGGCACGGCTCTCCCCGAAGCCCACTTTGTCTTGTACACCACATCTCGGTAACGACATTACTTTCACTGTTTCGTCGTCGAGTTCACCTTTAAAGGAATAGTTACAATTTGAATAGCACGCATGAAATATATCAGGGAATAATACTAAGCTAGAGCTAAGACAATGATTAGTCACATGTACTAACACAAGTTGATTTGCAATTGTTTCCTATTACTGGCATAAAACACTATTGAGATTCAAGGGACAAAACATAGATTTTTTGCAGTCGTTGATGACGAGGAAGTAATTATACAATCACATCGACCAAAACCGCACGCGGCAAACGTTGAATAAACAGGAACAACGGTTGTAGTGGCAACTTGAAATTCATCTATGACCAATTCAACCACATGTTTTCCATTTGTAATACGGAGAACGATGAAAAGGTAGTGACGTATTGCGTATTCATAATAACCGTACGGGCTCACGGGCTAACTCGTAGTATAAAGGAATTTATTATAAACAAGCAAAAATATAATTGTTTTTTTGAGCCAACACGTGGAAATACGTGATGTACATTTTATTTACGTTGAATACTATAATTAAGAGCTTAATCGAGTCATAACATGATGTGATTGTAACAAACTCCATCGGACTCGTGCAGTGACCAACGTTGAATAATGTATTTATGTGCCACGGCTGCGTTATTTGCTTATATAATATCACAGCCTTCAGTCATAGTCAAGACCAATAAACTACTTCTCGTGTCAAGGCACGTACGTGTACGGAGACCATACAGGCGCTGCCCACATAATTCTACGGTGTTTGAATAGTTGGCATAGATCGTAAAGGCTTGGAAATTGTTCTGTCGATGTGCGGCCGAGCCTGATAACTGTGATGAGAACGCATCAAGGCTGTTCAATTACAGAGTGCCTGTATAATACTCGTACTAACGACCGGTCATCGGGTCATAAACAGGGTTGCTAACTTGAATGTAGTAATTTTATCTATCAATTAATTATATTTCAGACTTTTTATTCAAAACATTAAAGTTTGAACACAACGAAGCTTCTTTCATCAAATTAAATCAAAAATATAATTAAATTTAAAGAATGAAATCGTAAAATAAATAATCCACAAGCATGAATATAAAATATAGTTCTTTATCAAAGGAATTCAATAAAAATAGCTAAAAGAATCAATGAAGTTACTATGTCCCATAAGCAAGGCTAAGGTAGAACGGATATGAAACAGTAACATAAACATAAATTATGTCAACCCTAGAATTCAAGAAATGCACGATCATGGACTCGAGTTATTAATAATTTTTTTGTGAGATGTGAGAATCTGTGAGATGTGAGAAAGACTTTATAAGTGGGACAATAATTGATAGTATATTATATTTATGTAAATGTATAATAAACTTGTTTTAGTATAAATTGAAATATGAATTAAAGATTCAAATTTTTCAAAAAATAATATTGATACTTTACTATCAATTGATAAAAGAGCGCACAAAGTAACAGTAACGGGACTAAACGCAAAATTTAAACAACACTAGATACAGTTATTACAAAAACGTAAAAAACTGCAGGTCCAAATAAATCAATAAGTAAGTAGATATCTACAATCGAGGCAAGATTTAATAAAGAACAGATTGGTTGATAGCTAACCTGTAGCATTAAGGCCCGCGAAGCTCTGGAACTCAGCGATGGCGCGCTTCCACGAACTTTCGTCCATGATGTGTCCACTGGACGGATTCCGTAATAAAGGGCTTAGGTAGCCGTATTGTGCCAGGTACATCTGGAAGTAGTAGTCGTCGTCAACCTGCCGTCCAATGATGGATGGGCTTCTGTTATTAGATGGATGTATAACATGCTAGCTATGAATATGATGGTTAGTATTGTGATTGATTGAACGCAGTGAGACGGATTTTACATACATAAAAGTAAAAATTAAGTACAAAATAGAGATAAAAATTTCAGCTCACCCTGGTTATCAGATTATCATAATACCTCACGATGTTGCCATTAATCTACCAATTCGCTTGCCCAGCTCTCGTTTATCTCTTCTACAATACCAACTAACGTTATATTATCTCGCATCATTGCAAGGTTACCCACCCATTGTTTATTGTCAACGACTTTGATAAGGATAACACGAAAGAAGTCATATCTCAATGTAGGTACCTAATTCAAAGTGTGTAGGTGTGCGATTAGGAACAATTAGAATTTGTGCAACATCCTTTTTCTTGCTAACTGACAAATATACGATATACAGACGATTAGCGCTAACTTAATATTGAAATTAGCTCAAAACTTTATCATGCCAGGTAGGTAAATTTTAAATCACAGCGAAAGGAAAATTTTTTTTGTATTCACGTTACGAGCAGGCACCAGCACTCCCTTTTATACTTATATAAAGAAATCGTATGAAGTTGCAGGATGCATATATTACAGAGCGGATGGGAGACGAAGACATAGGCGACCTTGAGTGGTGGCAGCGGCTGGCCGCGTGCGACGCATGGCAATGTGGCTACACATGCCTCGTGTCGACGCCGAGCGGGCGCATCGCTGCCGCTACGCTCGGCGCGGCGCATTCGAGACTCTTTGTTTCCTCACACCGCACACCACCTCGAGGAATACTTACAATAATGCAAACTGCTAATCCTGTCGAAGTCAATACCCCCAAAAGCCCGTGTTTTTATTGTTTTTCCAATGCTAAGTGAATACTAATAATTTTAAGAATTTTCTATTTGTTAAACAAACAAAATGTATGTTTAAGATATCATCACGCATGACTTACTGCTCCCTGTGTGTAATAAATATTGTATGCATTTCTATTGTTATTATCTACTGCTTATACAGTATGCTAAACTCAGATAAGTGCATATATTATCTTGTACTTCAAAACTTTAACAAACATGGTCAATCGGTTCTTTGTAGTTAAATACTTAGACTCTATTCTATTATGTTTGGCAACGGTGTCGCGGCGCCAGCATCCTTTTTTTTTTAAAGTATTTTTGGTGTAAATATATAAATAAACTATTTTATCACGGAACAGATTTCTATAAAAATTTTCACAAAAAAGATCATAGTCGTAAATAAAACATAGGATAGGTATCAACTGTTTATCCCGGGAAACGGTCCCGGAATTTCTCGAGAACCCAGGTAAAATGGAGGAGCGGAAACTAGTTTATGTGTTTAAATGTAACAATGAAAATTGCAAATAAATAAATCACAGTTTGTCAATGACTAATCATGAGAGTATCGCTCAGGGTTTTGGGTGTGTTTGGACTGGTGTGCCAGTTCTCGCGAGTCATTGACATTGCCTGACACATACCATTGTTTGCTGTACACACCAAAAATACAGGGTATATAAATACATATTGATTAAGTGAGCCGACAGAATAAATGGATCAGTAAGGTAAGTTTGAACGTCACTGTCTGTTTGGGCGTAGGTAAGTATTGCTTCCTCGTTGGCACCTTCTTTGAAAATACACATCAGCTTATACCCACAACAAATTCCAACCATCCGTCAACTTACCGCAAAAATTACAAGATGTTAACCAAGCAATTCTCTCAAAGATCTTTAGCGATTGTAAAATTGAAAACCCACGACGACTGTATACGTACCGTAAAATTTTATTTAATCGAAAAGGATTAAATAAAATTTTTGGAAACCCGCGACAGCATTTATCAAATATATAGAACTATCAACCAAACTAAGAAAGAAAGATCAAACCGTTTTAGAGATAATTGGAAACATACGTTTTTTGCACACACAAATAACCTCTCACCCTAAAAGCATATACCATCCATACCTTCTCCGTTCCGTCGTGAGTAAAAATAGCTTTTAATAATGTATAAATTTCACAAATATTTATGACAGATTTGAATCATGGTGGCAGATAAATAATGAATTCGTTTAAAATTATCAGTGTCAGTATGTCCCCGTAAGTAACGGGCAACTGTCGAAATCTGCGCCCGCGCCAATGCCGATGTCGCTGTGTTCGCATCTCACGGGCGCGAGCGCAGCCTCTGGGCTCGCGTCGGCGGTGTTCCACAGACCTACATAACTCATGCAAATTTTACCGCCTGAGGGGACATTCAACTGAATATCACGTATCACAAGGTAACAACGCTAATTGAAAAAAAAACTTTTTCCAAAACCTGTGTGTACTTATGAGTATGCAAAAGCGGGTCAGTTCTGCGAAGAAGATTTAAACTTTAACTGAGTATTTATGACGACCAATTTCGCGAATGTATACCAGCTTCATTTGAAATAACGGACGCAGTTATGTTGCGTTAACGGTAATTGCGATAGAAAGGATTATTTACATGTGTCAAGTCCTGAATTAAAAATGACTTATAGAACGTGCTAAGCGCTGTGTCATTCAAAATTAGGTTCTAAATCTGATGATAAGCTTTGAATGGTGTTTGGTCCGGTGTGGTATTCATGGGTGTGAACGACCTTCCCTTTCGATTTGTTTTTATAGTAAGTAATCAAACCTTACCCTTGAAACAGATTTTTATTTTGGTAGGTATATACCTGGTTTGACATGGAAATTGGATTAGCGGAAATATGGAACAAATTTTCTATACTATTTATTCAAATTATTTAATAAGTAGTATTTATCTGTTATATAATCTGTTAAAAATCTATTAAATCTTGTTCGTTTGCTTGACTTTGTACATTGTATACAAATACATCAGCAATCATACATACCTAAGAGAGAAAAAAACATATTCTATCTGAAATACCGATTTTTAGGGTTCCAAATGGCCAAATTGGAAACCTTATAATTTTGTCATGTGTATGTCCGTATGTCACAACCATTAATCTTAGGCACTATTAGGACATATACCTACCTATAAAATTTAGAAAGTATTGTGATGTTTTCTATATACCACTATACAATGGTGTAGTGAATTTACAAAAACATCCAGTGCACATCTAAAGATAAGATAGGATAGATTTAGATAGGTCTTCAAAAATTATAAGAGGTTTAAAAATTACTTTTTTATTTATGTTAATAGTCGGTAAGGTATAATATGCGCCCCTAAAGTCGTTAAACTTATCAACTACGGTGGGAAAAGTTCTGAAAAAAAAATAATGTAGTAGAACATAATAAAAATCTTTCAATAAAAATTTGATTGAATAAGTTTTTGGGGTATAATATAATTTTCGGTTAAACGCTATTTTGAATTTAGTGACCGTAGAAATTAAAGAAATGAAAAAAGGTACCTACTGTAATTTTTGTAAGCGTTTAAATTCCTTTAGGTACGTATACATACGGAACTTCAATATATGTTAACCCATCAATATAGCACTCGTACAATGGCAGTTTATTTAAATAAAATTATGTATTGAATATAAACAATGTAATTTTTCTTCAGTGTCCCCTTTACATTTCAATAAGTTATTCAAGTTCTACCAGTAAAAACCTTAGACAAAGCGTACTCACATGCTTTATCTTTGCATACATAATAAACGCTTCCGGACAGGCCCATCTTTGTTTACCCAGTGTGTAAGTGTTGAGTCAGATTTTTCCAATCACTTCGACCACTTTGTAGTAGGGTGTGTAAGGAATCAGGTAGGTAGTCATTGACCTACCTTACAGTCATTGTTTCATATTTCAGGGACACAATGAGTTGCATTGCATTGATTCATTTCTAACAAGTAGGTGAGTAGGTAGTCACCATTTAGTGGTCTACTAAATTCAATGACTTAGTTCTGTTATACAAATTATTAATTTACAAGAACAAAAAAGTTTGCACATACTATATTTTGCACAAAGAATACTGGAAAAAATATAGGAAGTGGAGCATTACGTAGGTACCTAGGTAATGATTTTATTTATGTTTCCCAAGGATTTATTTGTTCGATATTACGTTTTTTACGTTTATTAGGTCAACGTTTCTAATTAATTTTGTTGCGTAACTCAACTATGGATCGACCCACATTATAGTAACTGCATGGATATATATTGTTATACAGTTTTAAAGTCAAAAAAATATTGTCTTCATTTAATATTTGAGGAATAATGTGCGAAATAAAATTAGAAAACATTATATTATTCATCATTAACCCCCATCATGTACATTAGGTACTTACATTCCATGTTATAATTTAATTAACAGAAAGGAATTTGTAAGTATTATAATAAACACAATTCGAATAATGCATACAATTAATACTATTACGCATAGAGAATCACGACAAAAAGACGCAATTTGTACACATGTGCTGTGCAACTCAAACGCAACGCGACATCATAGGACGATTATGTATAGTTATGCGATTACGATGTAAACCATGCGGGCATTTAATGACACCTTCATATATTATGATTGCGTACATCACTCATCGTTATTGTTGAATAACAACTGACATTGGCTGTGATTTACCTGGAAATTGCAGTTGACTTATCTGCCCTTCCAGCTATGTATTTAATACACTTGCAAAACATTGTACTAAGTACCTATCTATTTGCGTTAATTGTGCAATATTCTTTATAGAGCGATAAACTTCGTGCAAATTAACATTATAATATTATTTTGAAATAGCAAAGGCTTTGTTTTATTCTTGACTAAATACAATTTAAAAAAATATGATTGAGATATCTTTGGTAATTAAATAATATAATAATAATTCTGTATAACGACTTTTTGTCTTTTCAGCGTGTAACAAAAACGTGAGGTAGCTTAGGTGTTATTTATAGCCAAGGAATAGCCGGAAACACAACTGTAGTAATGGAAAAATAAAACATCAAAGTTTATATCCACACAAACTTTCAAGAACGATCCTTCGTTTGTATGATCAATCCCATACAAACATAGGGTTATCTAAAATTCACGCATACATTAATATTTGCTTGGTCAGTTAATTGCGTTTATTTTTATAATAAATTACCTCTCTCGGTAACCAAGATGACCGACTATAAATTTATTTATTTACTAGATTCCGCCCCGCGGTTTCACTCGCGTTCCCCAGGGATCTTATGTTTTACGGAGATAAAAAGTAGCCTATGTTCTTCTCCGTACCATAGGTTTTCTGCATAACAATTTTTATCGCGATCGGTTCAGCGGTTTAAGCGTGAAAAGGTAACAAACAAACAAACAAACTCACTTTCGCATTTATAATATTAGTTAGGATTAGGATTAGGAAAAAAACAGATACAGACACAGTTTTACAGATACATATTTTTCAGGTAATTCTATACTGGATATACGTGTATATGTACTTCAATATTGTTTCAGCTTTCTGTTACATGTTGTATATGAAATTGATATGAAATGAAAGACCACGATGACAGAACATAGGCAGTCCGTCGTATCAGAAGCCTGAAGTACTTAATAGGAGTTGTTGTAAATATGATTAGAGCGATGTCACGCAACATTGTTCCGGGAAGTGCATCTGCTATTAGACGATCATGCCGATATACCGTACTAGGAACAACTATGACACGTGCAAATATTCGTAAACACTTCCTTGTGTACATATTATTATAATGTTTTTTTTTTTAATGAAAACAACCTATATGTTATAGGCATCTTGTCGTTTCTGTCTCGCGAGTAATTTTTATTTTGTTGTTATCATTAACGGATTCGATATGAGATCCTTATATGGACTTATAAGGTCCATAACAAAGGAGAGTTAATAAACCATGTAGTTGAACACATCTGTGCTTTTAGAAAGCTTCCGACCACAATTACATGAATTATCATGATAATCAAATTATATTTGTTCGTATTCCTAACAATATAAACCATAAAATAAACTTAATACAATTTTCCTCATAATAAGTACATGTTTCCTATAAAATTAAATTCTAATGCAATGTACACCTTCTCAAGAAGTGTAGCTAAGTAATAAATGATGAGTGCATTAAGCTCGTTACAATGGTAATGACCGCGCGACGCCCACGCGACTTTATTGTGGATTGTCGTGTCCATGCCAACTGCTATAACTATTAAAGTATTATAAACACAAGTCATGCCCAATGTACAGGCTGCCTGGTACCAACTTATAGGATACAATATCTTACATCAGGGAAGATGAAAAAAAAATTAAAAAAATATTTCTTTTAAATTATGTGAAGGACCTTTCTTACATCATAACTAATTCCACATTATAAAAATATAAACAACTAGCTGTCCCGACAGACGTTGTCCTGTCCGAATCCAAATCGGTCCAGCCGTTTATCCTATCTCTCAAGTTGGACCAGACTGCTCACGGTGTGCCAATTTAATTTAAAATCGGTTAAGTAGTTTAGGAATCCATCGCGGACAAACATCGTGACAGGAGATTTATATATATTAAGATTATTAAGATTACATCTAAAATTTACAATTATTAATTAATTTCAAATAAATTAAATTATATATATTTTTATACTCAAAATTAATTAACATAAATATATTTTTTTTATATCAAAAATTAAAATTATGAAAGGAATACATTTATCTAAATATCTGAAGTATCATTTCTTAGAAATAAATTAAGATTAACTTAGGTAATAGGTACCTACATAGTTTATGAAAATTATTTCATTTTTATTTTTCAATCTTTTGTTAGCTAAGCTTAGCTTTGTAATAAAAAAATATTTTGTACTATATTATTATAGGTCACAATAAAATTTGGGAGATGCAAATTAGTACCGCATTCTATATGGACCGACCTGATCTGTAGACACAGCAGTGAATTTAATTGAATTATGGTATGTGTTATGTATCTAGATTTTTATTATTACGCAATTGCATAGAACTGCCAATTACTTATTGCCACGTTCTTGTACTTTGTACGTACTTACAATAGGTAAATACCGATGGGGTGACTCTACATTTCGCCGCAACGCCATCGTCCACAACTCGTGGACTTGATTTACGAATATATTTACTGAACGGTCTATTTATCGTAATTAGATCACATGTAATAGTTATTTATTATCCTATTTGTGTTATTTACACTTCGGAATACGTTATTTGTATTGCGCACATGAAAAGTCCATTAATTCATAAATATTTATACAACGTGCCAGAAATGACCCCTTGCAAGCTGAACAAGTATTGAAAGATCAGTTTTTTTTATTGAAGTGGAATATGTTATTATTTCATAGCACGTGTGTTTCCTTTATTATTATTTATCTGGTTTAATAATTAAGGTTAATTATTATAATTTTGTTATGAATGGTAAAACGTTTTTTTTCTACAACTATGGTGGCAAACAAGCATACGACTTGGCCTGCCTGACGGTAGCGGTTGTCGTATTTTACTGACGCTTGCAACACCAGGGATATTACTCGCGAGCTGTTGAACCTGCAAAAATATCTTCACACCCTTCTTCAAAAACCTCATGGTATATCTACTCCCTTGGGAAAACCACGACGTTACATACATTTCCTAGAACAAGGACCTAATACGTATATTGTTGTTACTTCATATTAATAAGTCAATCAGGTTATAAGTGATAAGGTTTTTGATCAACTTTTTTTTTGTTTTCCGGACGTGATATGCCAGTAATTATTTAGAGTGTTAGTAGAAAAATATTATAATCCGAAACAAAAAAAATAAGATCTCGTGTGACAAGTTTATCGTTCAAGATTTCTCCTTCAGGAACATAAGTAAGTAAAAAAATATTAAGTATTATTTTAGCAAAATGCACAATAATAGTGCGATGAGCTTTGTCCATGTGTCGTGGTCGCTGTTTATACTGATAATTACGACATGATATTTGTCTGAGAACGTGAGCTGTATCAGGGTATGTAGATAGCACAAACAAAGAAAAATCCACATACGTTTTTAATATAAAACATGCTACAGAATGATGAAAATAAATTTTGTTACTTAAAATTAAAACAGAAATAGACTGCATATGTATTATTATATGTATATCTAAAAAAAAAATGTGATGTTTATTACCCGACTTCCTCTCCTTCCTACTTAATATTGAAAATGCGTGTGAGTGAGTTTGTTTGTATCTCTTGACACCTGAACGGAACAATTAATCGTATCCTGGAAAAAACATAGTAGGCTATCCCGGAAAAAAAATTAATTTTACGCAAATGCGTTAAAACCACGGGCGCAATGGTAGTTTATAAAAAAAAAGACAAATCAAACGACCCAATTGTGTGATTTCGGTAGCCATATAAGATAATCTGCAGTTTTATAAAAACATCATTACCTGTTTTTTTTTTTTATAATGAATGATGTGATTTTATTTACCACAAATTAATTGTTTATGTTTATATTAGAGTTCTAATTCAAACATCTGTTATATACCTAGATGGTGGTAGGAGTGGAGAGCTGGCGGCAGCGTGGTGCGCCCGCGCTGACGAGAAGTGCTTATTCATAGGCACGCGCAGTGAATAATTGCTCATGTAATTATTTTAAATTACGTTGCGATTATCACAAGATTAAAATAGAATCTATCGCGTGTGAACCACCACTTTTCCGTAGTAGAATGTAGAAAATGATTTTTTACTGTTGTAGAGCAAGCCCGCCCTTTGTCCGGCGTACTCACGTTTGTCACGTGGATAAGAGCACATTGTTTCACCTTTCAGATATAATAGACTTTGATCTGCTGATTGCCTGCCAATCATCTGTTACATTACACATGTTCTACGTCATTGACACTTTTAGGATTAGTAATGCTGGTGCTGGTTTTCTTCATATCACTTTTAACACATGGACTTTCATTTGAGCAAGTCCCATAATAATATTGATAAGCACTATTATCTTATGACTTATCTTTTTTACTTGTATATATTGTAGGTAAGTATATGTTTGCCTTACAACTTCGCTATAATTTATAATTTTAAAAACGGCTAAGCAACCGACAATTACGTAATCATGTTTCATCATCAGCATCATCATCATCTCAGCCGCAAGACGTCCACTGCTGGACATAGGCCTCCCCTAAGGATCTCCAACAATGTTTGGCATGAACTAAATAGTAACGTGAGCGCAGTATGTAAATATAACGATCAGATGGCAATAGCATCGTTGTGAACAATAAGCAGTAGCGATCAGCAGAGGACGGAGGCCGTGGCGCGCGTGTTGAAGGTCGCCACACGCTTCCTGTGTGCGTGACGCGCATGCGCACCAAACAGAATGTCGCGCGTCGTCGCCTTAATACTCGAAAAAAAATTGAGTCTGTTGATGGATCAGCCATTCTGGCCATTACCCTTCCGAAATAAATACATGGAGTTATGTTCCAAAAAACTCTAGGTCTTTAGAGATTGACTTGAATGTGCGTGGTAATAGTATGCTAATATTAGTAAATTCTCATAACCATAAGTTTGGTTTTTTACCTCCTCCTGCGAGTTTTTCGGAATTCATTATTCTTTGTCCTCTATCTAACCTCCTTGCTCCTTGCGCTGTAGCTGGCCGGGTAACTAGCCCAGAATCCTTTGATACTCATCTAATAGCTTTCTGCTTTAACTTTTTAAGTATGGTGGCTACACTGATGCATTCCAGGAAAAGAGCTGCTTTATTTCAATGAAAATTACTCGTAGGTAGATTATAGCTACCCTATCCAAAATCCACAATCTGAATCCATTTCATTAGAACAAGTAGTAGTCTCAGATCAAACATTTTATGATGCCTAACAGTTTATAATTCTTGTCTTTATCTTGTACAAAATCGGAATTTTACCCAGGGCTGTGAGTCGTTACTAGGGTTAAAAGACTTTCGGTCGGTGTCATTGTGTGCTTAAAATATTTTATTTTCCGCAACATTTACCTCAGGGGCCGCGTAGCGAGGCTACTGCGCGTCGAATTGGCCAGCAGGCTCTTTTGCGATGACCAGATATCAAGATCCCGTTTCCCGAATCGCATAACAAAGGAGGCAGACACCTCGTTCACAGTTAGGTATGCGCATTGCAAAACAACTTGCGCTATATACTTAGTAGGTATATCATCATATCTAAAGCCTAAATGCATAACAAGCCGACTATCTGTGAATGTGACAAAAAAAATTACATTCATACGTACTATAAATATTTGGCATTTATTATTTTAAAATACCTACATGAGCATAGGCCAATATTTTACGAGTTCATTGTTCTCCTAAACACCCAAAGAAAATTTTACAAGATATGTCCGGCTCCATGGATTGGACACGAGTCGAATTTTTATGTTGCATTAACCAAGCCGAGTAGGAATGATGGAAACAAAGAACATCACGGGTTCTTAGCACTCTCCGGCTAGGCCATTGTTCTCCGATCATGTATTTGTCAGGAGAATGACCCCCTATAAAAGGGTACGTTTATCATAACAGTACCTACACGTATAATATGACAGGAAATGTCTTTCCCATGACAATGTCACAACGAAGACCACAACAGGTACATTGACAATTAAAATTACCTGCCCTAATAATATTGATTTCATTTAATATTAAGAATTAAAATGATATGATTCCGTGACTGTAACCTATTCCGTAGGCACGACATTCGGCGCAGCCGATGCGTATCCTAGTAACGACTTCTGCATTTCAATACTTTTGTAAATTTAATTACCGTCTCAAATATGCGTTTTGTGGGAAACCCAGTATAAGTTTCAGTTTAAAAAATGTTATTCATAGACTTAATCCCAGAATAAAATGAATGGACTACCTATAACATTTAACATTAATTTGAGTAGGTATATTGGTATATATAATTATGTATTTTACAACTCGGAATCATCTGCGTCTATCAAGGTGCGCCCACAAAACAGCAGGTTTTGCTACCGTGGATTGACATAATAATGTGGTAAAAACACCAATAACAAGATCTGCTTTTAAACCGGTCAATCTTCACACGACTGATAGTCTTTCAACGATTTTTTGTCTTGTATACCGTCATAATAATTATAAAAAAGGTTATGTCATCACTGTGATTTGTGAAGTATCTATAAATGTAGATCTTTCTGGATCATAATTGGAATTTCAAAGTTTTGTTTTTCTTTTATTTTGTATGGGCTTGAGTTTGACCACAATCTCACTATGCTAAGTGATGATGTGGCGGAAGCTGGTAAGCACATAAATCCTAGAAGGAACTGGCTCTCAAATGCAACTGTCAATTTTTATTTTAACTTTAACTAATGTATTGTTCGATATTATGCTCATTGTTTATAATGCATAACCGGACTCAACGTTTTAAAGATTACACTGCATTCTGCATCACAAAATTAAAACGAGAAACATAATATCCCATAGGAACGCAAATAAAATCGCGGGTAGTTAGCTAGTTACCCTGACGAAATACTTGAGCATGATCAATCGTTTTTCCGACCCATTACTTATCAATTGTTTGAGAAAATTTACAGCGTTTGATGTATTGCTCAAAATAAGTAGTATTTTAGTGATAATTATCATCCAAAATCTATTTATTCATAAGTCGTAAATATTTTTCAAAAGATAAATTAAACGCTTTCACTGCAGAGACAATCCTGAAAGTTGCTTGACACGCTTTTTAAAAAAAACGATTATTCGCATAGAATTTCACTGACTAACTTTACTTTTATTTTGGATGGTATTCAGAACTCACTTGTTCATCTGTCTCTTGGACAGTGCTGAAAGGATTCAGTCATTAATATTGATAAGTTATACAAAGTGTGTGCCTCAAAATCTAAGCAGGTTAGTGGAACACTATTTTTCCTTGACTTCGATACGGGTTTTACAATAATTAGTACTAAGTAATGCAAATAATAAATTGATTATATTGTTGACACACTAATGTTACACTTTGAATTAATTAAAATGATTATCATTTGTGTGGGGTCCATAAATACTAACACTTATAGGTAATGTTTTCGCTTTATACACAAATTAGATAAATTTATTGATTGTCCGAATCCTAAATCCTGTTCAAGTATATACATACTTGAACAGGATTTATTTATTTATTATTTTTTGTATGATAGTATACACTATCATACTAGTAGGTGTGTGTAGCTACTGTGTATGTATCTTAGGTATATACCTATATATAAGTCATGTACCAACGCGGGCGCGCGCCGCCTGGTCGGTGCTCTATGACCTAGAACTTGGCGGCGAGCGAGCTCCGCGACTGGTTCCATGACTCACACATACGCCAACAGTTTCCGAGAAGTGACAAGATTTTATATTATATATGTTTCCTCTCGAACCCCATTTAAGACAAAAATTGCTCTTCACTCTACATGTACAGTGAATCATCCAAAGAACAGGGGATTGAGGACGGTGGCTCCGTACGTGCTAGTTTTTGTAATTGTCAAATTTTTATGTTCAGTCTAAGAGCCTACCACTTACCTACTTCTTTTGTAAGTGATGAATGATGGGCTTCACTACTATCTCTACATATAAATAGAGCATTTATTTTGGCTCGAATGGTAAAATTATACAAGTAACAACAGTGTAAAACATTCAACTTAGATTTACTAACCAAGATAACTGTCCTTACATTATTTTACTGTAAATGTTTAACTTTACAACAAACCGTGTTTTCCAATTTTAATAAAAATAATTCAATATCATTCAAAAAGGATATGATAAATTACGAATTGGTAGTATAATATGATTCTTATGATTCATTTAACAATGTATTATGTTTTTAATAACTATATACACAATGACGTAACAGTTACCCAACACCCATCGAAAAAGAGTAATGACCAATAGCGTACCTTATACCTACATATTATGTTCATTATAGAGAGTGTGAGTCATGTGTTTGAGGTATTACGCAAAGTAAACGAGAAGACTAACAAAATGTTCTTGTATCGTTGCGAAAAGCGGACATTTTAACTGGGTTGGGTATGTCAGTTGTTTTATGAATGAACGATATGCTACAATCACCTACAAGTGTACGGTTACTACCTACTACGTGAATACTCGGATACAATTAAAGTTTGAAGGCGCCGCCGCCTGCCGGCCGGTGAGCGGTGAGAAGTGTTCTTAGAAGCATTGACTCAGCGCCGCTAGACTATTACGTGGATAAGTCATTTCCGATTCCGATGATAGCAATTGATGATACGATGGTCACAAACGGAACTTCTTGCTTTGTACAAAAATAGTTTGATTGTTGACATACTTAAATTTGGTATATCAGTGATATATGGAACTGTTACCACTTCAATCAAGATTACTATCAACCGATAAATAATACCCAGTGATATTCTCTTATGGTGATAAATATACGAAATCTAGGGTGACATTAAGTGTCACCCTAGAAAATTAAAAACAAAAATACAAAAAAATTGCCGATAAAACAGATATTTTTAAACGTGTTAAAATGTAAAATTCGTCTCTATGATAAATTATTGATGGACGTAGGATGAATGGTGAATTAGAAAATATTTTCATGAATGAAGTAAAAAGGCACGAACCAGCTCAATAAATGAAATAATGTATTCTACTCTCAGACAAAGAGCATGCACTAACTTTTTAAAAGCGGTATCCTAAATAATAATTACAACGTACCATAGCTTTGTCGGTTCCTCCGAAGGCTGGTGCAGCACTACTCCTTGTCAGCAGGATCAGGGCCGCTACCGTCGTCCACAGTATCCTCAAACTACTTCTCAAACTTACAATCTCCATGCTTCCTGGTATAATATTACTCCTCCAAGATAAGCTCATTTGATACTATTATGTTCTTAATATTATAATTATCGTATCAAAAATATCTTAACGACGGAATGTTACTCATTACTCATATACCTAATTCTATAGTATCTCTCCAGCAAATCGAATTCTAATATGTTTTGTAAATAAACAGTAATTTCGTTGATATGTTCGAGAACGATCTAAGGCAATATAGTATCTGAAACAAAGGAAATAAAAATTAGTTAAAGGTTACTAGTAATTTACTAGTAAGTTACTACTAATTTACTAGTTCATTACAAATTCTATATAATTTCTCCGATACCTATAGGAATTGTGGGCTCCATTACTTGCAAATTGCAATTGAGATATATTAAGATTGATCATTGCATATTTAGATAGTGGAATGAGAGAGGTTGTTCAAGTGGCTAAATTATTAAATAAATTGTTTTAACGACTGGCGTCTGTTGTTACATCACATAGTACCTACGCGTCATCCATCATTCATACAACTTCTTATTTCTTTAATTGTATATTTTTTATGTTTTCTTTTGCTTGAAATAGCGATCGTTATCTAGTATAAAAAAATATAATAATATTTCCATGTATTATATGAAGTTTTTTTTTTAAACTGACTTTCTCATTGTAGGATTTGGACCCAAACCTACGTAACGGCATCCGACGTCACTACCACTGAGCTATTTTAAGGTGGCCTTAAAATAGTAATTGCCTTAAAGTGGAGTCTCTATAAAGCGGTTGTTTTTATCATTTGTACACTCATACAATAATTGTCTGTGACACGACAATGAGCTACCTTTATTTATACATAGCTGATATTGAAAGAATATAACAGAGGTCACTTAATCTTGGGAGACACGTCATATCCGCGATACGATTTGCTATGAGATGTAATGATTCATTAAATTGTAGAATCATCGACGTCAACAAGACTAATACTTAATTGTACAGAAAAGACAAATTGACCTAGGTGATACACCTAGGTCAATTTGTCCTTATTATGGAATTAAATAAATATTATAATTAAAGCTTTACACTGAAAATTTAAAAATATAGTTGGGTCTATGCTTTTATGAACATGCACCTCTTGATGTTATTTAAATAATCGAAGGTTTAAAAATATTGACCGTTATCCTTAAAATAATTTCAAAGTCAAAGTCAAAGCCATTTATTTACTTTAGGCCCTAGAAGGGCACTTATGAAAGTCGAAGCTACTGAAGTTACCACCTGTTCGGAAGACAACTGAGAAGAACCGGTAAAAAACTCAGCAAGGTTATATTTTTTACATATTTTAAATTATTTTTTTTGGACAGTAGAGATGATTTTTAAAAACCTACATGCGTGGATTAATAGTTTAAAAATAACGATTACCTGTATAAAGTGTAGTCATACCAATATTTCGTGACCCACATATTAACAATGTGAGGTGCTGTGGGCTTGTCAACAAACACTATTATCATACTCACGATAAATTGTTTCTAATCATCTACAATCTTCGGTTTACTACTTAGAAAACGAATGAAATATGTTTTAAGATCCATTCACATTAGTGTACCACAATAAAACCAGCCATTTTCATGAAGTTTGCAAACCATTAACTGAAAATCATTTATAGCTCATCCCAGAGTCTCATGGAACATTAGGACTTTTAGGTATATAGGAAAAAGATAATAGTGATACTTTACTTTATTTTATAATAGGCCAATTGGGCTGAATCTTTAATTTTTGTAAATAAATGATATAAACTTATCAGAGACGAATGTATCTACGTAAATTGCTTCGATAGCCATAACCGAAAGCGCAAATCAAACAGAGGTGTCGCCAGCAATGTTCCGCTCGCCAGAGCGTGTCGGCGCGGAGGTAACTCGGGAGTTTCACCGACATTGGACTCGGCACTCTTACCTAACATTGTTTACCCAAATACTATTTTTTTCCATAATTCTCTTGCTTGTTTTAATCATCTATTATAAATATTCCTCACTGAAAATTCTGACTAAATAAACTGACCCGAGAAACAGTTTGATAACCCATTTAAGTTCAAGTGAAAATACACTGTTGCTATGATGCGTAGTTTCGTAAGCTATGAGATCGAAACAGTTTATTTCACTGCTTTTATAATAGCATGAAACATTGTAAATAAATTAATAAATATACGTTGCTATGGAAAGTGTTTAGACTGAAGACTCTATCGTCTGCATTGGATAGCTATGGCTCAAATCAGTAATGATTTATTTGTCTGGTCACTCTTAATTCACGCGATTTCGAAATGATGTTTTCTACTTTTTTGTAATAGCATTTTTCAGTAATCAGTTCTGCAAATTCGGTATCACTAGTAGACGAAAAACAATAAATTTAATAAACTATATGTACAATATAAAAATAAAATAAGGAAATTAAAAATATGTATACATATTGAAAATAAAAAAACTATCTAAAAGCTCCATGGTACCCACTACCCATGATGGTAGCGGCAATTGGCGGCAAGCGGCAATTTAAATTAAATAGGTAATAGTATCTACCACCTATCTTACTTGTCAGGTATTCCATCACAATATAAAGGCTGCCGCTATCGTAGCGTGTTTGTTTAGAGGTATGAAAAAACAATATTCTATGGTATTAAGATTACATAATTTTCTCAAAACCTATTTATTTTCTTTTAACGGCTTACAGGTGCTGCTTGTTGTGCCGCCGGTCTGTTTAAGTTAAGTATATAAGTTATTTTATTACTTAATAGTCACACGCAAATAATGTCTGTGAGACTAGAATAAAATGTGCAGGTATGTACCTAATAAATAAAAGATTATTTAGAAGCGAGTAGATAGATAGATATGTTTCACCCAAATTAAACCTTCCGGACCAGTGTTCTAACACTTAATAGGATTTAGACTAGCCTATGGGTCCTGTTTACATTATTTTAATTTAATTGCTTGTAGCCCTTAATTATCAAATTACTATCTCCCTGAGATAGGTATTCTGTATGTCTATGTCAGCAAAACGGTTTGAAAAGAAAAGCAATTAAATATCGTATAAAAAACAACAGCTTGTAAACTTCGCAATAGTCATCATGGTTCATTGTTCATGCAATCTGATTGGTATTGTGACAGAGTGTGAGATTCTGAGATGCATCTCAATGAATGTGTGTCTCGCGGGGCCGGTGACGTATGAGCCGATGTTCGCATTGACACGGCCCTGGGTCGCCTTCCTGCTTCCGGATCCCCGCGGCCAATACTAATAATTTACAATCATCTAGCTAATTATTACTATTACATTTGAATGTAACATTATGTTGCGAAACCGTGTGGCTTATCATATTATTTTTAATGTGAGTAAATTTCATAGTTAAAAGCTTTCGAATTGGATGTATGGTTTTAAGCTATACAAAATATATACTTAAATGAATACTTAAATGAATAAAATGCTTTTCTAACAAGTACTTTTTGAACATTTCAGTTATTTTTACTTTTTGACTTTATATTCAGTCAGACATGCGTGTTTAATTTATTGTTTTGTTGTAATTTATTACAACAAAATTGATATCTACATACCTAAACGAAATTGTTGCCTTGACTAATAAGTCATGTGCACTATTGTGCATAAAAACAATAAATTACAAAGCGGATATAGAAAAAAATACTTTCGTTGGTATTATCCCTGTTGGCAATAACAATCTACGCGCACTTTAATAAATGTTTAAATAATGAAATATCTACATACATTAAGATTACACGTTAAACCTTATGAATCATCCAACGACCTTTCCAACATTGACTATTAAATTAAAATACCGTTTGTCTGACTGACTCATCTACTTAGGTGCCCCATAATACCATACGTACCAAGTAGGTACGTGATTTTGCATCGATTTGTATGTGATGCCTTTTATTTGAAATCATATACTAAATAAAACTGGTTATACAGTCATTTTGCATGAACCCAAAATAACAAAGTGAGTTGCGGCGGCGCGCGGGTATTTTATATGTTACCAAACATACATTTATATTTTATATGTTACCTACTACCTTTATATATCAGGATTTTAATTAATACATCTATACGAGTATATAGATTACTCATGAACCTATAAAGTAAGTAAGAGAAGTAGGCTAATTATTATTAATCTCTTGTTTAGTAACGATTAATAAAAAATGAAAGCTCACGTCATTCATTAATTAAATGTTACAGTGAAAGTTACAACAATGGGAAAAAGCTATGAACCTCGACATTGATTTATTAAAGATAAACAAGCAACATCTCATGAACAAGTTGGACGCATTGAATAGATCCTCTAACTGTGCATCACCCACATATTGAGAGTGTAGGCGTTCGTTTACCTACTTACAGATTTAAAGAAAGTTCCTTTTATCATCGACTTCGATAATTGCTTTAACTGTATCTTTAATCATTTTCACAAGACCATACCATATGTTCGGTTCGGTGTCACTTGGTCCCTTCTAGTTAAACGTGTTCTGAATCACCAAAACATCCCTGCGCGCTGCGGTCACGGTACATGCGGCACAAATTACTTGTTTGTCTAATTTATCAATTTTAAGAAATTTCCTTTTGAAGTAAACTGTTACGTTATCGTAGTATTTCTAACAATCCTATATAATATCAATAATCAGCACATAGTATTATTTTAATGAAAAAACACACGTAAGTATAATTATTTATGAAATAATTTCGCACTATAACCAAAATATATCAAAAGGTTTTTACAAAGAATGAGTTCACGAAGATCAGTTGTTATCAGTGAGAGAACGTTTACTGCCTTATCCACCGAACTTATCTGATAATGTTGGTTACGATGCGTTCATTTGGTATGTTCCTATACACGGAATATCAGTAATTGTTCTTTAACATTTTTTAAATTGTGATTTACTAAATCTATAATGTAACTCTGTAATTTTCCAATAGCCAATGCAGTACTTTAAATAAAATTATTCTACCGTATCATGTTACCACAATGTCAGAATAGTGGTGACCGTGACACCGAATCGGCGACAGTTAGATATAGTTGAGATTTCGATTATTGGTAATCGTTAATAATTTCATCAATTTAATTCATTTTCTGCGGCCAATTGAGTACCTGCCTACATTATTTTGTTGCCCAATAAACAATGGGGTACATCAGTATCTTTATCTTGTTTTTTTTTTATAACAATTACGTGTGAAGTGACAAGCTATGAATCAGATGTACTTTTTTATTGAACGCTGGTAATACATGTGATCAACGTAAATTATGTGTAATTTTCCTTTATCAGCTCATCGCATACAATAGACAGGAAAATTGATTTCTACCTTTTATTCAAACATCAGTGAAATAAAGTTATTTTTTTTAGAATAACAGTAGGTATGACATGTAATTTATTAGATAGGTGTTTACTTAACAAAAAAATACCCTAAGGACTTGTGTATAAATTATATAAATTAAAATACAAATATTTTGATAATAAAAAAATAATAAAAGTGGTATGGTATTTTAACTATATAAGCATTGGGAACACATAATATAACAAAGCAGATGCCAGTATTATCATACATCTATTCATTGAGTATTTATCAATAAACGAGTGAAGTGTCTGGACGGAGAGATACGATCGGAATGTTATCTATATAGTTACCTGTTAAGGTGGTCCCGTACGCAGTTCACGCAATCCTTACTACTTGAAACGTTGAAGTATCTTCGTTTCACTAGTGCGATCACGTCCGTTACTCTATTACTACCGAGATTGACAATATCGATAAAAAATAGAGTCTATTGTATAAAAAACAACAAACACAACGCACTCTTATGTCACCAATGTCCCGCTAGGTTCACTTTTTTTCTTTGCAATTACACGAAATTTCAAAGAAAATTGTGTTTGTGATCGCGTGGCGGGAAAGACGACTGCGATCGTTGTGCCCTCGTGTGGCACGACCTACCGCAGTCCGCGAGTTTGGAAGAATGTGCGCCGCGCGCTTTGACTGCGCTTATAATACGGTACGTGCCCCTAGCCCCGCCGGCCCGCCGCCCACCGCAAAGCGCGCGAGAGCCTCCGCCCGCCCCTGAGCACGTTCCAAACTTTGTTTACAGGAAAGCTCGCTGGGCTTTCGCCGAATACATGAAATGGGTCTTTTTACCGTGCAATCAAAAGTTTTCTAAGAAATCATTTGCTTCATACATTTGTAACTGATGTTATCTTTTCTTCATCAGTAGGTTACTTTTATTTAAAAACTACTCAAAAATTAAAAGAAGCGATTTAAGGTATTACGTGTCATTGATGATTTCTATAAGTAGTTAGAATAAAGTAATCTTGCTATATTTAGTCAACTACCTAAAGTGCCTTTACATAGGTTATTTAGTTAAATTGTGTAGATTCCCTTTGTACAGTATTCAGGTAACATGGAAAACTTAACATTTTCCTTACTGCTTTGTTTATTTCTAAGAAAAGTATAATAACGAAATTGATGTAAAATATGACACGGAAGTCATCATAGTGACTTTAAAGATAACTTGAAAGATTAATCATTGTAAGTACCTACTACCTTTAAATAATTTGTGTAAGAACGGTTTCAAATAAAATTAAAAATTTAAGTAAAATAAAATCTCAAAACTTTTTAGTATCTACTTATAAATGTACATACATACTCGTAAATCGGAAGAGCCACAGTACTATTTATAAGCTAACTAACAACCTTCAAAATCAATCAAACTTTTTATTTCTACTCGATACATACATAAGTATTACGTATATTATATATGATCTTGGCCTTGCACTTCTCTTACTCTTCGTTATTACGTCGTAATGTTACGTAACTGCAACTTAAATAATAGTCAAGCTACAATAATAACTTAAAAATCTAGCTTGTCTTGGAATATCCTTTAAACAATACGACTAAATAGATACCTACGAGTATCTACGGCCTACATGTTGTGCACATAATTATATTATTACCTATACGTGAGTAAGGCGTAAATACTATGAACGATTCTTGGTTTTTAATTAAAATAACAATGATTTATCCTTGTTTATAGGATTCCATTGCATTAAATTATAACATTAGTGATATGATTTACTTTATTTTAAGTTTTTTATGGAAATTAACGACAGTACCTATTCATCATACGTAGGTACCTTAGAGCAATTGCTCTAAGATAGGTTCTTAAATACATATACCTAATATATAGCCTGTAATCGTATTCACTCCTGCAATACACGGTAGGTATATAGATAGCTGTGCATCTACGAGTAAAACAAGTGAATTCTGTCGTATTCATAGCTATTTTGTTTTTCTGAATGATCCCTGGATTTTCCGGAATCAGCAGCAACCGCCCGCGCCGGATACTGACCTAAAAAAATAATTTATAGAACCTTAAGTCTTTCAGTTTGATGAGTTGTGTGATCTTTAGCTTTAATATTAAATAATCATTTTCAAAACCCGCAGTTTCCCTCATATTTTTTTTGTATATTTTATAATACATTTCTCTAATTCAATTTGGTTCCCAATAATCAGTTATCAATCGGCAATAACAGTGATGGACATCTATATAATAACTTGTATTATTAACGGTGTGGTAGCATGACAATGAGACACCACATAACCTGAGCGGGACCATTCCAACATCGATGACGAAGCTATTGTCTGCGGTGGGTGACTAAAGCTTGAGGGTGGGTTCCCTCAGTACTGCAGTGGTGGCAGCGGTGGTGGCATGAAGTCACCACGGTACGAGTGAGGTCAAGGACGTTCGTATTATGAGTCGGCTGCCCTTCGGCCGCGTAACCGCCCAGACCATGCCGACGTTGACTTAATAGAATGCCAGCTTTATGTGTTGCTTTGTGTTTTATTGCTATGAGCAAGAACTTTTCTCCTTACTATAATAATGTCTACCTGACTTACATATATGTATATGGTGATATTGAAGTCGCGGGCATTACTCGTCTCAATTGGTCACAAGAAAGTTGTTCATATTGATGAGTAATTTCAACCCCAGCTAATATTGGCAATGACTTAAATATCACCTACGTATATGTATGTTAATATCATATAGTTCTTATTCTTATGAAATTTTGAAATTCCCAGAAGTAAATTGAACGTTACCAATCATTTTAAAAATAACCTTTACTTGATAATAGATTTATGGAACATATTGAAAAATCTGAGCAATTTCTCCATTTCTTAATATCATTTCAATACATCATAATAAAACTGATTTCTTTACATTACAATAGGTAAATAGGTCAGTAATTCTTGGAAAATAAATTATTAGGTGGTGGGGGCAGCGATGATAGACCCCCAAGTTCACGGGAAAGTCGGTGACTCAGTTTACCCCAATATGGTGATGTCAAATATTTTGTTATTTAACTTGTACTACAACAGTAAATGAAATTCCTTGATAATAAACCTATTATAGCAAATCAAGCATTTCACATTCCATCAGATGAATTTTTGTATTCTAATAATGTAGGTTAAAGCCAAAAGGAGAAGATTTTAATAATATATTAGTTTTATTTTTTTAATCATAAGATTTAGTCACTTACAACAAGGAAGAAAAAAAAAATTGTGAGAAAACTAGCACGCCGGGCAAGAAATTCGGAGTTTATGTTGTTTAAAAAATTTAATGAGTCATAATAGGTAACAAACTTAGGTAAGCTATGGGTGGCCTTCAGCTTAGTAAATGCTTCATGCCTTTCAGCCCAAGGATGAACAATACATTTAGGAAAAATTGTTATATAAATCCTATAAATGTGTCTTGTTTGTTAGTATGAATAATTTTTAATATTTTTTGCCGTTTTAATAACTAATGTTTTAGTAGATAATAATAATAAATAACTGGTGAAAAACATATTGAAATTTTATACGTTTCGTACATTTTATAAAGCACCTGGCTGAAAAGATAACAACTTTTCATAAATCTATAACTATTATTATATAAAGCTGAAGAGTTTGTTTGTTTGAACGCGCTAATCTCAAGAACTATTGGTTCAAATTGCAAAAATATTTTAGTGTTGGATAGCCCATTTATCTAAGAAGGTTATAGGCTACTTTTTATCTCCGAAAACATAAGACCCCTCGGGAACGCGGGTGAAACCGCGGGGCGGAAGCTAGTTTAATATATTTTATACAAATACATATATTACGGCCAGTAGTATAATTAATTAATAAGTTGCATTTACGTAACTTACAGAACTCAAAGAAATAACTATCTAACCTACAGCTATATATTTAAATACAAAGAAATTTAATAGTTAGAATGGAAATTAATAATTTCCAACTAGACACACTAATCCTCTGTTAAGTAATTGCAAGACTATACCTTTGAATGAAAGCAAGAAAGTACTAACTTTCTTTCATTTACTTACTTACTTCCTACTTATTCCTTTTTAGGGTTCCGTACCTCAAATGGTAAAAAAAAGGAACTCTTATGAGATCACTTTCTTGTCCGTCTGTCTGTCTGTCCGTCTGTCCGTGTGTCACCACCAATTTTCTCAGGAACGGGTAGACCTAGGAAGTTGAAATTTATATCAGATACTGAAGTTCATAGTCCCTATTAGGTGTAAAAAAAAACAAGGTCCTGAGTCAACACGATAAAAAGATATGGGCAAATTTAGATTTTTGCGAAAACTTGTAAGTACCAAAATTTACCTTAATTTTCAACTTTTTTTATTTTTCGAAATTTTTCCTTTACTTGTGCTGTAAGGCCTTGCTTTAACCAAAATTGACAATTCTAGGTCAACCGGAAGTACCCTATAGGTTTTGGGTCGAAAACCTATATGGTAGTTCCCGTAAAGGCAAAATTTCGAAAAATAAAAAAGTTGAAAATTAAAGGGTGTCCCCATGCATGGATAGTTAACGCCAATTAAGATAGTCCTCTGAGTTGTATGGGCGCTCATACAATTTAGAGGTGTAGCTTAATTGGCACCTACCGCAAACAAGGTAAATAAATAAAATAATTGTGCTATTCTGTGAAAGAAAATATTTTGGCGGTATTATGAACCCCGGAGGAATCCTCGGCGCACGAGTTCGACTCGTACTTGACCGGTTTTTTTAATTATCACGTGGGTGAAGCTGCGATAGGAATAGCCAGCTATATAAATAGGCACAAAATGATTGTTAGAAAAAAAGCTGCTATTACCTGTTTTGCTGGTAAGTAATAATCAGAGATTTAATATGTAATTGTCATTTCATTTAAAGGCGCTAATTATCGAGTTCCTATATGTATAGCTCAACGAGAGTCGCGTGTCCCATCTCTACGGATATCCTTCCATTTGATTCCTTCACTAGTGTTTATCATTGTCACTTTGTAATGGCCTTATACATCAATTTCTCTATAGTGTATTAATATATCTAACTAGGCAATTATAATAGCCTTCGTTACAATGTCACAGATACCTTATATTTCTTGGCTTAGAGATAATAACGTCAAGTAAGATTATTTAGGTATAAATGCATAGTTAGATATATTGAGATCACTAAATGTGGCAGTTAACTGAGAATTAATCTAAGAGTTAATCAGTTCTATATCAGTGTTATCTAATAATGTTTTACTTATTTTATGAGAGCACTTACGATTATACTTACTTAGTATTCATTTACGACTGCAAACTTATGAATGGTTAGTTTCAAGATACTTACCTAATTGTAGCTTATAAATTGTAATATGATTATCAAATTTAAAATAAGTTGTTGATATCAAAAATAATCTTAGTATTAATAGGTATGTATATACAGGGTGATTTTTTTATCACTGGCAATACTTGCAGCGGTGGAAGTACTCATCTATGTGAACAACTTTTATTATGGGGCTAACTCTGATATCGCGTAAAATAAAACGGTTGCTTCATGCATTTTGGTCGAATAGGTATTGAACTTTTGTATGGAACAGCTGATAATTTTTTCATGATTTCACAGTTAGTCACATAATAAAAAAAAATCATTTTGATGAGTACTTCCACCCCTGCAAGTATTGCCAGTGACAAAAAAATCACCCAGTATATATTAAAAAAATAAACGTCTACAGGTACTTGGTACTGTGAAAGTTCTATGGACGTCATCTTTAAACCTATTACAAAATCTCAAACTACGAGATAAAAAGCCAACATAATTTCCTTAACATTAGTTGCTTTGCTTTTCCATTATACCTAATCAAATCACAATTGTTGTTAGATATTTAACCTTCAGTTGAATAAATATAAGATAATTAAAAATACAGCAATAGCAAATAGCTTCGCAATTCTGTCCTCACCGATTTCGATTAAATTAAAACACTAAAGCGAACGGAACTGATGCGATTCACCTAAACTGTGTTCAATCGGACGTTAAGAAGCAGCTAACCGGCGACCTTTCCAGCTCGAAATCAATGCAACTGTCAGTGAACTTTATCATTTTCTTACATTATGCAACGTTGTTGGTCGATTTACTTAGTTTACAAACTATTATGCGCAACGGAAACATGAAGCGCGATGAGCATTCCACAGCGGACGCTACGGATTTTTGAGAAAATGTTTATCTTATCTTCTAATCCAGTGCCTACTTGTGTACTTAAAGCGCCTGCACAGAAACAGCGTAGGCGTATTTTAAGCTTTAAGATTAACAAAAAACCTTGTTTTTTCCTCTTATTATTAAAAGTCAAAGAGGCAGGTACACAGGCATTAAAAACTACATTAACAATGAAATAATAGGCTACTAGGTGTACGGTGTGGTTGGTGAGACTAGGCAACCCTACCGTATAGACTTAAAAAAAATCTTAATTTAGCTAAATATTTAATATAAAGTTCAAAGGCACAACAACATCTAATTAGTGTAAAAGTGTTTGTGACTATTTTCACAAAACAATCAAATGCACTAAATTGAACCTTCACACGACGGTCTAAAACGGACAATGTTTAAACTTAACATCATTTAAACTGGGGAGTATTATGATTATTTATATTCATAAACACACAAAATAATAAACACTGACCCTGCTCACCGCTCAGTACGTCCACTACTCACTTTGGCACCGTTACAGTCTCACCTTCTATGACTGATTGTGGAAGCAAAGTTGATAACAAAAGGATTTGCCTCGGACTCATAAACACATTCATGCTCTGTATGTAACTTTATCTTTGTAATTAAATTACCCCTATTTAACACTTATATATAAGTAAAAATCTTCCCTATTGTAATTATCTTTTACTGTAAATAGTGTAATTAGTAAAAACATAAAATAGGCATCAGGTTATAATCAACTTACTATTGTAACAAGTTCCCTAATAGTTAGTGGCTGTTATCCTAAAAAAATGCAACTATTTGCAACACTTGTAGCTATAATAAACAGTTTCACCGTACGCTGTTTCTAAAGCTTGACTGCTACTTATGATCTTGTTCTATGTTATTTATTTAACAATCAGCAGAAGGTAGGGATTAGTATTACAACATCTAAGGGCTCTTTAGTTGATATGAGAGTACCCCAGGGTTCAATTTTATAACCATTTTTGTTTTTAGTGTATAATAAATTATTTACCATCCGTTGTAAATGCCCTCTCAGATATAGTCTTGTTTGCTGACGATACTTCGTTGATTTTAAAAGTACATGTAAAAAGACAAAGAACTTATAAGAGTAAATGATATCTTGTCAATTGTCTCCAAGTACATAGTTTACTGCCAAACATTTGTTACTTAATTCTATGAGGACTAAATATTTAAGATTCTCTCTACCGAATGTAGCACAATAGCCAAATAGCAGCATTTTGGATCTGGTTAATAATACTGTATTCTTAGGTTTAGCATTAGATAATAAATAACAATGGGGTCCAATTGTAAATTATTTGGCTAGTTAATTAAGATCTGCTGCATTTGCTGTAAGAAAAATTAAATACCTCATTGATGAACGTCGAAACGGCTAAACTAGTTTGCTTTGTTTATTTTCATAGTCTTTTATCACACGGCATTTTAATCCGCCGGTTCTTTTCAGTTGAAGACTAACTTCATAACTGGTGGTATCTTCAGTAAATTCCCACCTAGGGTCTAAACTAAATAATTAGTAATGATTTTGATAACTAAAGTGTTTTTAAACATAATACGTAAAATTGTAGCTGAATATCGAATAATCCTAAAAAACATGATACACAAAGAGCGTACACGTCCGATACAATACATACAAAGGGTTTGTGGCGAACGCATTGTGTCGATCAACTGTCAGGCGAAAACAAAATAATGTTACCAAATTCCTGCACGATTCGAGGTTTTTCAACTCTGATGCAACCACCGCCCCTCTTTGGCGATTCAAGGCGATTGAACCTCCGCTCGAAATTAAAGTATGTAAGTTATATAATCTATGTTCTTTTGTATTCTTCTAAATATTGTGTATACTAACATCATTTGCCTTTAAAAATTTTCGACTTGATACGATACCTTTTATTGTTTTCAAATATTTTTTTACCTAAGAATACTTTGTAGATATCTACCTAATACATTCATCTGGAACTGACATTCTTATATTTTATCAAACGTGAATAAACTAAACTAATTTTGCGATTCGCTCATAAACCGAACGATCGTAGTAAAGCAGCGACGAGCGACAATTCCAATTCAAATCCGACGTGTGCTGTGAATGCTTGAACCAATATGATACTTTATAGCTTGAAAAATATTTTAAATTGTTATAACGCAGACCATAAATTCACTGTAAGTACTATAAAATAAATCGCATAACGATCATAAAATATATCGTAGATAGTATTTTTTTTCTTAATTTATGTTTGCAGTCATATGAAACAAACAAGGAACAAAATATTACAAACAAGCTTCATTATTAGTAATAGATAAACATGAATGGACTGTAAGAGACGGTGTAGCACGAATTATATTGACTAAACGACCGTTGCGTGTGTAGGTACATTTCCAGCGACTTTACGTTGAAAAAGACTTTACATTGTAATTATTCAGTTAAACTGTTTACAAATCTCTTGAACGCGGCAAATTTTTCCGCGACCACGTGGCTGTTTATGTACACTTAGTTGCAACCTCTGCACGGCTGCACACTACCTGCACAGTTAATCTAATGAAATTTTTGAAAGTGTATAACAGAAACACAGATTATTTGACCTCGAAACATTCACAATGGGATTTTGTATCATTGTTTTCAGTGTTTTGCCTCTGAAACAAAGGAGTCCGCACTTATGAAGATATTTACCCACGCTTAAAGCTATAGGCAACTGATAATTTTGTGACAGTTGAGTTACATAAAACCATGATCTATATTGTTGTACTATGCATAAAACTATGAATAATTGTGCCCTCCAGGCCACTTGGTGATTCAGATGGAGCCGTAGTAACATTTTGCAGGGACATGTCATATCCAATCAAACTCATCAAGTCTGTTAACTACAAAGACTTGTCAGATATCTGGTCACCAAACTCACTAAATTATCATTGTTTCATCAGATTATAATTATAATTATGGCAATAGCTGGATAGTAATTGAAACCTTAACAATTCCGAAGGAAAATTTTATATAAATATGTCCAAAAATTACTTCAGTATACTCGAGTAGCACATTTACCGGTAACTCAAAACATACATGATTCATCCGCAATTACTTGACATTATTCAAAGCTTCGAATAATAAATATATTTTATATTAAAACTTATGTAGCTAGAGTGTTTTCCCCGCTTAAAACTGAAGAACTTAGGTAAAGCCCAATTAATAATCACAATATGGAAACAGATGACAATGAGTCATGGGAATAAATTCACAGTAAGACGCGAGTGTCTAATTTGAGCAGATTGTGTCCCCTATCACTCTACACTCCGACCGAACTAGCGGACATTTCGTCGAACTGCAGTAGATGTCTAACTTTATAGCTCTCTTCTAGGATGTTAATAATGAAGATACTGGTACTATCATCACTACATATTATAAAACAAAGTCCTCCGCTGCGTCTGTCTGTCTCTCTGTATACCATAAACTCAAAAACTATCGAATGGATTTTCGTACGGTTTTCACTAATGTTCGAAGAGATTCATGAGGAAGGGTTATGTATCTAATTTAATTCATTAGAGTGTAAATTGGCTGAAATATGACGATGATTGTTGAAGATGTCGAAGAAAGAAAGTATGCGTAGGTATATGCTCTGCTACCCGTGCGAAGCCGGGGTGAATTACTATTTAAGGACAAGTTAATGCTAGTTATTTTTCTAAAAATCAACAATAGCACATGGATTCTTGACGTTCTTTATTTACAGGTTACAAAATTCTCCATACTTTTAAAATATCTTAAACAGGTACGACCACATTCCTATAATATAATCTAAATAACAAACAACACAAATCCGCAGTCTGTTTTATTCCTATGTTTGGATAAACCGGTTAAATAAGGTATCATACTCGTTTTTTCTGTATTTTTTTGCTTTGTATTTTGCCATGATAACATGATAAGTGCAACTGCCGGAATACACCGGCATCAGCAGCATGGAAAGTGCATTCTATGCTCTAGAACCGGTAATATTCTGTATTTTGTGATTTCAGGATTGGTACCATGGTATCTAAAAGTGCAAGATGACGATAACTTAGAATGTGATAATATGCCATCAGGAAATGTCCAACCATTATAAACTAAATATGTTGTCTAAAATCCTCAGAAATCATAATCAGATTTTAATAATGAAGTCTAGATTTAATTATTTGACCTATTAAACTAGTGATAAAACATATAATGATTTAGCTTTTTAAATGTGATAGAATACAATAGGCAATCATACGTAATGATTTTTGAGTTAAGTATCTATTGGCAGCACAAATGAGATAGGCACAGGAGTTGTGGTTAGCAATAGCAAGAAGCTGTCGGTGACGGTGCCAGCGAGCGACCCAGATATCTCACCCACATCCCACTTTGAGCGGACAGACACTAGACAATATTCGACTAACGTGGTTTGCTCGTGCGTCAATACAAAAGTATGAATGATTCAGAACAAAATAGAATCATGAATCATACATTTAACCCAATAAATGGTCATAGTATTACCATGTGAGGTCTCAATATTTAGAAGGGATGAGGTTTAAATTATTGAACCTATGGAATTATGATTAATGTGTAAATAATTAGTAAAATTATTAATACGTAATAATAACTACCTTTTATAGTAACTACCTATGTATAATGTGTCTTTGACAATATACGAAATTATCTAAAATAGGTATTCATTTAATTTCCGTGAATAGGTATATATAGGTACACCTCAAAACCCCAATTTATAATAATTTATTAATGGCTTACATATTAAATTATTAATGGCTTATTCATTCAACAATGACTACAATTATAATATATACTTTACCCTAATAAGGACTCTTATAAACTGATCATTTTAAACACAATATTGACTAACGTGTTATTTTGATTAGCTTCCCGCCGAGGAATTTAATGGTGATGATGACGCATCATTTTAAAACCATAAGTTGATTATTTATAAAGAGATGCGCTGGCAGAACAAAGCTTGGAGACCTTCACATGTTGCCAAGGGCATGTAGGTAGGTACTTAGTAGATACCTACTTGTGGTGCCAGGACATTATAATAATTAATGTCGTTTCCGGACCTTCCAACCGCCAACCGGAACTTTGTTACAATGATAATGATTAGGTAAATTATTATAATTTATTAATACAGCTATTTTTCTCTATTAACAATTAGACAAACTAGTCATAGAGTTAATTTATTTTTCATCTTGTTTTGTTTGTTGTATGGAAGAGCGAGGTGAGGTGGTTTTACTCCTTAAATGAAAAATTGAATGTTAATCCATCCAATATAAGTATTTTAGAAGAAAAGTAATGTACATGTAAACAGTACCTTTATGTAATCCTAAATGATTTACATAATTTTCATATGAAAATACACTGAGTGCAACTGCACATAAGGTTAAGATGAGAAATTCTAATAGGCTTATATCACATGTCTATTATAAGCACATGTAATCTGCAAAACACCATCTATTTACCATAACTGGACAGCAGCCAGGACTAGGATATAATAGGCACAAATCCAGCGCTTCCTAGTACACTGACTGCATTACCTTCTCATGTTTACGGAATACCTAGTGCCTTAGTACTGTCGAAATGTATCACCATGCCACACGGCACATGTGCACTCTCGTTATTGCACTATTCCACGAAACAACCGAGGCAATGAACTAAGATGCTGAGACTGAACGTGCCTAAACAAATTCCAAAGTTCATGAGGAAAATAGAACAATGTTCGCAACAACAATTAACCAGGTGAGTTCCTACAAACACTTTATAAATACTATTTGGAATACTAATGCGTGTAGAATATAAATTAAGTGTTATAATTATAACGCACTTAAAATTCATGAACGTCAATGGTGATGGTCAAGTGCGTTGGTACCTACATCTACTGATAGGAGATGTAAGTAATAACGTAGAAGGAAGCGACAGAATTCGGCGAGCAGGACACGCGCGTACATAAAAAGACGATGTTTATTGACGACACGTTTTATCACTTTAATAATTGTGCATTCATCGCGTAGTCAAAGAACTTTTATGTATACTTTTCTTAGCTGGATATTTTTTCTGATGTGATTGGTTGGCAGGGCGAGGTCGTTCGTGTAACTTTGTCAGCATCTCGGATATCGCGAGCTAATTCCGCGCGCTCGCATGGAATCGTTAATCAATAACAGATAGCACATCACCCCATCAGTATTCTGGCAGCACATGTGTCCAGCACACTCTGGCAAATCGCTAAAAATACGAGGTGTACAAGGGCATCTCATGGCCGACATAGCTTTACCTTAATCACATAAAATGCTTGTTACGTTATATTCAAATGATTATTTCCTGGAAGATCTATTTTTGGAAAATTATGGTGTTAAAACCGCTCTAGTTTGAGTTTGACTATGCAAAACGAAATCTATTAGTAAAAATTTTGATAAACGACGGATAAAATGGATCCAGTGACGACGTTATTGAAATAGTAGAAAATAAAATTCAAGACAGAATCTGAAAACTTACATTTATTATTTCACTATAGGTAAAGAAAATTGCAATCATTAGTAATAATAGTATATCCTGGGACATAATGCCCTACACACGGACACTGATCCCAAACAAGCAGAGCTTGTACTATGGCAACCAGATAACTGATTACTATAATATACCTCTACTTTTTTCTAAAATATTGTCTAGTTTTTACACACTATACTTTGAGGCACCTCATCATTTCATTTAGGAAGACATAGCTTGGCATAGCAAAACACATTACAGTAAACATAATTTTATTACAAGCAAAAATAATAATAATTGTTAATAATACTGTTTCCTTTGGACTTTGTCAGTTATATAAATCAGTTATGTACATATTAAAGAGTTAACATTATTTTTTACAGAATGACCAGATTGACAAATTGCAATTTACAACTCAACTTTCTAGAATGTACTTCATATTGTCAGGTTCACCATTAATGATCAGTTTTTAAGTCTAACTTGAATATTACATAAGTACATACATAATAATACCCTGAACCTTAGGAATTCAATATGAAAATCTGTTTTTCGTAATATTTCATACAAAAAAAAAATAGGATAAGCAAAATGAAGCGGCAATGGAAGGCTACAAATGAGTTCTGAGAATTGAGATCACGTACCGTAATATATAGGAAGTTATATGGACCAATGACCTGCAAAACTGAACAGTGAGTAGATGCGGAAAGTAGGGATAGTGCAGCTGTGGACATTTCTAAGCTGAGAGACTGATTTTGCCAAATGAAGTACCTACCTATAACGATGTTTTCTGTTTGGTGTCTCTTATCTTAAAACCAAAACATTTGGAAATTAATGCATACTTGCTTTAAGAAAAACATACATAAGAAAGATATATACCTACGTCTATGTTCGAGAAGATGAGAATTATAGAAATTAAAATTAACTAACTGTAGGTACCTACCTATTTTTGGCAGGAGTTCGGTTCATACTTGGCAGCTAACATTACTAAAGCCAGGTATGTGAATAAAGCCTCTTTGAAAGACATCTAAGTCAGAGTTATCGCGTATGCGCTCTGCGAGGGCCTTCTCCTGGGCGAGCGGGTGCCACGCGCCGAGCGTGCAGGCGGGGTCGTCGCGCGCCGCGTGGTAGTGGCACCGCCGGGTCGCGCGCGCTGATGGCACATACTCGAATACACGCACGCGCGTGCATCTGTGTAGTGCGAACCATACACCTTTGGGGAATTAACAATTGATTTATAGTCATCGATTCATGGAACATAAAAATTGTTTACAAATATCTACGATTAATCTATCTTTGTGCAGTAAACATTTATTATATTAAAATTATACTACGATGGGCTCTTGCTCCAATAAATATTTTCACCAACTAAAACCAACCCTAAAGAGCTTTACCCCCGAATCATAATTAAAAACCTACATATTTTTTAAAATCTTCATAAGTCAATTTACTTACCTATAAAACCAGATGAGGGAGGGTTTCTTCGTAGTCGATACGGGGATGAATCCTGAAGGACCGCCCACAAACCCCACAGCACTTGAGGATTTAACAAATGAACGTCGATGTCTTCACTTTTCTCTAACAACCTGCAAAATATGGTTATAAATGGTTTAACTTAATATTCGGCAGAGTTAACTATAGTAAGTACCTAAATATCCTGAGACATTCTTCACCCATGATCATCTGACACTTAACTAAGTAGAGTTAGTCCAATGAAAAACCAGATAACTGATAAACCACAAATACCTATTATAATACTCGTTATATTCATGTCACCAAATGTTTGTCCTGGGTGAAAATCGAATCCATGACTGTCTGTGGCGTGGCAGTCAGTTCTAAATATTGAACTACTTACTTAAATATACAGTCAGCTCAATACACACATTTTATAAACGGGGAACAACGGGTAATCTGGATGGTGATACCACTCTTCTAAAGTTGAAGAATAGTTTGCTGGGTCCCATATAAGAATTGATACTCCTTTAAACAAAGGATCCTCCAAGAATTTGAACTCTGGTTTACTGACAACCTGAAAATTAATTTTCTTTAAGTTTTCATGAATTCAGAGCATTTATTATTAAAATAACAGAAGGCCGCAGACCTGAGAATTAAGGACGCGTATTGTAGTTTTAGAGCCGACATCTTCGGTATAGTTCTCGGTAGGCGCGTTGTTGAACCTCAGTACCATATCATGAGAATCTGTCAAAAAACATTACTGAGGTCATCTCCATTGATTACTCTGAGAAGTAAACTATACACTACAAAATTAGACGTTACCAAAGGGGATTTGAAAAAATTAAGTTAGTAAATTCCATCCGCTATCATCATGCAATTAAAAAAATCTAAAAAGTAGATAGGTAGGTATAAAAAGAACTCATCTCAAGCTCAAATATGTCATCACTACAGGAGCATAGGCCTTACCTATCCAAGTATACAAGACCTAAACAACAAATCCGCAATAATCACACAACCTACTATCTTTTTCTACGATTGTTTTTTGATTTTAATCTTCACACGCTTGATCTTATGATTGTTATCTTTGTACTGATTTTTTTACTCATGAAAATCAAAATCATATAAATCAATCATTGTACAAAAGTCGTTAACCTGAACAATTTTTGTACGATTGATTGATAAGTTGTCTGACAACCCTTTGGATTAGGTACTTTATCCTTTACGGACCACATCTGGTACAGACCACTACGATTATTTGAATGTTTGATTATTAAGTAGGGAGCGATGTAAAATAACACGCTGAACTAGTAGCATGCCCAAAGCCCAAAGAATGGCCTATAGTGGCAGAAGATGAGGAAATTGATGATTATATGTACCTATTTGTTTATTTGTGGTTTAAACACAATAGGTGGATAAACACCAACTATAAATTACTTACTTAAAGATTAATAATAGCCTTTTATCGAACATGATTAGACAAATCCAAAGTTTTCATTTAGTTTATTGATAGTTGGTAGTACCAACTTACTTAGTGTAATACATTTAAAAGGAGAAGCAAAAAGGAATGTTATGACTCAAACTATTTTACTGATTGATACCTAGAGTAACCTACCTACGTAATATATCTAAGACCGGGTCCAATAAATCCAACCACATCGATCGAGCCGAATGTATTGTCATAATGGTTATAATTGTATTATAATACAAGGTCCCGCGATTCACTCTCCTAAATGTAACAATACAATACCTTCCTACTAAAATATTGCATTTTATTTTATTTTATAACAATGTCAGACCTTGAAAATATTTAGTTTCCGCTCCATTTCAGGAATTGTGTAATACCCCCGTTTATTGAGAGAGTTAGGTGAAATCTTTAATATCTATTAATTTCTTTAAGTTTAGTTGTATTGTTATTGTACCAACATAGGTACCTCATATTGGATAATACTTTTAAAATGAAAACAAAATGAGTTGTTATAAAATACTTTGCTGTAATAAATAGCAGAAATTATTTAATCAATGTATAATAAGCGGTTAGTATTTGGTTTATTCAACAAGAATATAAACACATAATATAATTTCTTTAATTAAGTTAACTGCACTACTGCAGCTAATCTTCCGCATGACGCGGCACACATGTAAGAAAGCGGAACAATAGGAATAAACAACATGATTAACCATAAAATACTTGATAATTACACCTATTCATCGTCTATTAATGAATAAACGATCACTTTTGCTCTGATGAATATCTCTACAACTTTACTCAAAAGATTGGCTAGATTATAGATACCATTATTAGCCAGGGTTATGCCCGTCTGTTGCAGAACACAGCCTTGTATAATAGGCTCCCCCATGAACTTCCAAAGGACGGTCCAAAACCAAACATGTGCCCAGCGGCTTCCAGTTTCTGAACCCTCATCAACAGCTCTTATACCTACGTTCCCTACGCAGAGGTTCCAAGCCTCACCTAAGAAATGGGTGTACCACGACCAGGGTTGGTTACAAGTAATTCAAATACGTAATTGAAATACAAACACGTATTTGGTATTTGTATTTCAATTACTTCCTTAAAATGTAATTTGTAATTCGTATTTCAAATACCCGAAGCCGAAGTATTTTGGAATTAGTATTTCAAATAATTGAGGCTTCAAAATACATTTTACTTTAAAATACTTTTAACCTTGATTTAGCGATCGTGAGTGTGAGTGTGAGGCGAGAGTGTAATGATGGTAAATGCTGGTAATTATGGTAATGCTATTAGAGTTGGCAACACTGCACCTGTTATGTATACTGTACGCTATGACTGGCCAACAAAACGCAAAACTTCACTCTCACTCTCCAACACGAGGCTGTTTGTCTGACAGTACATTTAAAAATCTAGTGTTCATGAAAGGAAACTCTGGTTTTACTGATTAATTAATCTTGTTTTCATCCACTTTTCAGCCCGTGCTGGTCTAGATTACTTATTTTGTAATTTATATTTTGTATTTCAATTAAAAATAGCTAAAATATTGTATTTTGTATTTTATATTTCAAATACCTTACTTAAAGATATTTTGTATTTCGTATTTTAATAACTTGCGATACAGTATTTTGTAATTTGTATTTCAATTAATGCAAAGCATGTATTTTGCCCAGCCCTGACCACGACACAGGCTTAGTGAGTGTAAGATTTACAGACATGTAAATCTCGCCAATCTGACTAAACCATGGATTCTCACAAACAATTGAATAAATAAAATAAAAGAAAAGTAAGTATATGAACCTATTCCTTCCCAACCTCAGCAGAAACAAGTCAACTCACGAGCAAAAGAAAATGCCGAGGCGTTTCAATTTAATGGAAAATAAAACTGTTCAATAATGTATGTGGCGACATTAACGCCCGGCGTGGAGGCTACACTTGTTCTATTGTTTATGGCGAAGTACTGCAAATTACGACATCGCTTATCATCTTGCTCTTAATATTGAACTGATTTATTGTACCTAATAACAATTACCACGTTAATAGGGTGTCAACTAAACAATAGTAATTGATGACAATCTCTAGGTGGATAAAACAGGTTTATTTTATTCCAGACCTAATGGTGAAAAATCATCATAAAGTAGGTATGCATTATTATTCCATCCTACTTATTCACCCACTGGGTACTCCAAACACGAACACCTCCAAATGTCATTTTTGATCATTTTACACTCACTGCTTCAAATACCTATAGTTGCAGTGAGAAAACTCCATCTTCATGCAGTCGGTGGAACATAATTATTAAGGATAAAGTTAATGTATTCTTATACAAATTTAATGGCTAATCAATATAAAGCCTGAGGAAAAACACAAAATAAACTAAGATGTTTCTGTTTTTCTAAGCGAAACCAAAACAGGACGGCACTCATATTTTGTAATGTTATTGTAATCTTCTCGTCGTTGTCTTCGTATTGTGGTAGACGGGTAGAAGCTCACAATGGTAGGTAAGGTACCCAGCATGAATTATGCAGACCCTTTACATGCGTGGGTTAATGACACCGCGGTGGCTTCGCTTGCACTGTAAATAATATCACGGTCTGCCTGCACAAGTTCTCTACCAATTAGCACCGATTATGTATACTGACTGGGTATATATTATATATATCCAGATGTTATAGTTTTGAAAACCTTTGTTGAGTAAGTAGATGAGGAAGTACATATCTACACTGAAATAGCAGTTTGATCTATACTCCTATACTAATATTATAAAGCTGAAGAGTTTGTTTGTTTGTTTGAACGCGCTAATCTCAGGAACTACTGGTTCGATTTGAAGAATTCTTTCAGTTTTGGATAGCCCATTTGTCGAGGAAGGCTATAGGCTTTTTATCTCGGAAAAACTCAAGATCCTTCGGGAACGCGGGTGAAACCGCGAGGCGGGAGCTACTAACTTATATGTATGAAAACAAAGAATTTTAGGTATAGGAGAGTTCCTATAGTTTTTGTTGGACAGAAACATTTTTTTTTTCATTCATTTGAAACGGGCGTGATCATATTTAGGGTTCCGAAGTAAATCAAGGAACCCTTGATAAAGTGATACCAATGAAAATGAAATATTCCGTAGTTGTATATAATAGGTACCTATCTATAACGCAAACAAAATTTATCAAATGAAATCGTAGAAAAGAGTAGGGTACCTATATTCCCTACAGGTAAAGTTGATATGATTTCATTTTGGCCGTGTACCATATTGAGTGAAGTACCTACTTCACTCAATATGGTACGATAGGTACCTACCTATCGTTAAAAAGGTATTTATAAAAAATAATCCTCCATTTTAAATTGTAGGTAAACACTTTTTGATAAAAAGATTCGTTTACAAAATGACAAGCTTTAAATAACTAAGATATCTTTTATCTATCAGATAATAATAGATAGTAATAGATATCTTAGAAAGAGAAAGTATCACCGATATGTGCCTAGGCATTTTTGGTTTACGAGCAATTGTAGATTTAAGAACAGTTATACAATCTATTCTATGCTAATATTACAAACTAGCTTTTCCGCGCGGTTTCACCCGCGTTCCCGAGGGATCTTGGGTTTTCCCGGGATAAAAAGTAGCCTATAGCCTTCCTCGATAAATGGGCTATCCAAGCACTGAAAGAATTTTTCAAATAGAATTAGTAGTTCCTGACATAAGCGCGTTCAAACAAACAAACAAACAAACTCTTCAGCTTTATAATATTAGTATAGATGCGAAAGTTACTTTGTGTTACCTTTTCACGCCTAAACCGCTGAGTTGATCGCAATTTTATTTAGTACGAAGATAGTAAATGGTATGAAGAGGGACATAGGCTCCTCTTTTTCTAGACAAAGCCGCGGGGCATAGCTAGTGATAGTATAAGTAACAGAGATGTTGAGTTGTTGATAAACTTTCCTTTAATTTATGTTTAGTCCTTGGGCTTAGGCTTTAGACTGGACCACATCTTACGACTACAGAACCCTACACTGAGCATGTTCCAACAGGCACTTGGCGGTCTTAATAATTCTATAGAAAATACCAACCTTCATAAAATGCTTTGGAGATGTTAATTGTAATTTGTATTTTTTATTGCGTCCGCGTTCTGATGGCATTTCCTGGGAATAACTTTACTAAAGCAGTTTCTTATGAACTGAAGAGCACTTTTTGGAAGAATTTTAATGAAATACATGTTATGATACCAACATAACTCTGTATAAGTGGTGCTATCTGCAACTGCAAGGATTACTTTGTTTTCCCTTCTTTTTTCGCGTAAATCGTTACAAACCGCAGTCACTTTCGGCACGATTATTTGAGCTTCTTTTGATGTATATATGTATGTATGTATACAGTGCAGTCGTAGCATTTCACGTTCACGTTTAAATCTTCACGTTTAAATCCAATAACCAACCAAACAAAATTAAGTACCGATGGATAACACGTAGGTAGGTAATAATAGGTAAGTACCTACTATTTATACCTAATTGCATAACTTTTTGGAACAAAGTTCCTTTACGCGGCTTGCGGTAGGAGATGACTGGCTGGACGCCCCGAACTGCGCTAATACCACCCTTCTGCGAAGGCCACAAAGGGTGGTAACGATCAGGGCGATACGGGGATATCGCACGATCTCCGCCGAAGCGGCGTGTGTGCTGACGGGTTCCTTGCCTTGGGACCTCGAGGTGAGAACCCTCGCGTGAGTATACTTTTGGCGCGAAGTGGCGCTGGCCCACGGCGAGAGGCCGGCACCGCGCGAAGTGGGAGGGCGCAGAGCACAGTTGCGCGCGCTCGCTATCCAGGAGTGGAAGTCCAGGCTGGAGCACCCTAGTGCGGGACTGCGGACCACTGAGGCCATCCGTCCAGAGTTGGAGGATTAGCTAGAGCAGTGGCACGGTACTTTGACCTTCCGGTTGACGCAGATCCTCTCGGGACACGGTTGTTTCGGTGTGGCATATGTGGCGTAGCCGGGAGGGAGCCAACCGCCGTGTGTCACCACTGTGATGGATGCCTCGGTGTGCCCAGCCTGGGCAAGTGAGCGCAGTGAGCTCTGCGCCGAAGTGGGGAATGACCTCTCGTTGCCTAGCGTGATAAGCGCTGTCGTCGGCAGTGATGGGTCGTGGGGCGCACTCTACTCCTTTTGCTAGCGCGTCATGCTCCCAAAGTAGGCGGCGGAACGCATCAGGGAGGACACTACCCCCTTGGCATTCCACCGGAGGAGAACAGAGCACCGGAGGTGGCATTTGCTCGCCACCTTCCCCCACCCCACTTGAGCCCTAGGGCGGCGTACTCGGGGGAGTCTGCCGCCCGTCACAATTGGGCTCTCGTAGATGCGCGTGTTCTCGCACGCTACTCAAGGCGAGACGGTGAGACAAGAGCTCCGGTCCCCACCGTCGACAACGACGACGTTGACGATGACGTCGTCGAAGAGGAGGCCTCCCACCAGGCCGTCACTGCTGGGTACGCGGACGAATGCTTCGGTGCCCCCGTACACCCAGCCGGCAGCGACATGTAGGAACACCCCAGGTTTTTAGTCAGTAGGAGTCTGACATAACCCCACCGCTTCCCCCGGAGCCGCAGGGTATCCGTGAGGATTTTCCTGGGTTAAAAAAAAAGGAATTGACTGGCAGAAAATGGTATGTAACGAAAAAGCGTTACGTCCTTCTCAGTTGAAGGCTAACTTCCGGTGGGAACTTCGTCGTTCATAAGCGCCTAACCTAACCTAACCTAAACTGAATAAATGGCGTTGACTTTAGCATTAACTAACCTATAACTTTACCCATATCGGCCACACCTAGACTTATCAAGATATCTATCTACTATAATTATGAGAGTTCTATGATATCCCAACGTTATTGTATTTGCCATCGACCAAGTGGGTACTTGATGATATTTGCATATCAGAGTTTATTCCTGATTAGCTGGCCTGACCTGAATGTAAAAGAGCATTGGTAAGACGCGATTCATTTATAATGATAATCTACCAACCAGACTCACTTATCAAGATCTTAATCATGGCCGAATTTGATGCAATTTTTTTGCCATTAAATTATTGCATTTCTATCGCTATACAGGAAAATTCCTTTGAATATATACCTACCTAAGAATATTGAATCAACAAGAAAAAGATGTCCTTACGCGTGTATCCTCAGTCGGAAGCGTGTGTCATTGTCTGTCCCACGTCTGGGCTATAAAGTTATCAGCAGTTTTCGAGAAAGGACAAAGACATGGATTGTGGTTATAGAGTGAATAACACAATGCATAAATATAATATTATGATTTGTTAAAAATATGAATCATCCAGTCGTCTCACCTTTAAAGCAGTGGTTAGTTTGAAAGCTTCAAAATTGTATTTTTTTCTCTTTATTCTACTACTGTATAATACTCTTCAATAGCTGGAAGTCCATACTATCTCATAGTATGGAATTCATCAAAAAAAATTTTTAGATAAACATCTACATCTTACATAACAAAAATAACATTTATTCATCCATACGTCTTCCATATTTTTTTTTTTTTTGGCAGGAACAGAAGGTGGTGGGTCCAGGGGACCTTCTTCCACCCTTACGCGGACTTTGCGGCGAGCGCTGAGGGCTCTCAACCGCTAGCGTCTTCCATACAAGTATCGTACAATAAGTACCTATCCATAGGTAGGTAGGTACGCATACACGCTGGGCTTAAGGAATTAAGGATGTTAATGTTTCAAAGTTCTCTACCTTATAACAATGTTACTCATAACAAGAAAAAATATTACATATTTATTTATATTTTCTCAGAATTCTATGGGTAACTAGCATAAATACAATTGAAGAATTAAGTCGTATTAGACTGAGTTCAGTTTGTCAAAAACTAGATTTATGTTGGTAGGTATACAGTCACCCTAAAAGTAAATCCATGTAATTAGTTACCTGTACAAACGTAAACCTACTAAGACAATAAATCATATTCAGCAACCAATATCTCACTAAAAGAGACGGTTCTTAAATATGTTATGTTAATATTTAAACGATAGGACTTTTATATCGGCTATTAGCATAGATTAAGTAAGCCGGGATTTTCCGGTGCGAACGCGCAGGTTTTACAGAAAGGCAGCGCAGGCACTGGCGCCACAACATTTATCGCCTACAAACCAAATCAGCATATCAAGCGGTCGTCGGGCATTTGTTTGAATGAGCGCAAGTAACTTAACACGTGAATAAATGAAAGCTATCAAACGTCGAGTGCATACCTAGACAACCTTTACCTACATACAAGGAATGCATCAATTAATTATTAGTTTTAGATATGTAGTGCCGTGATATTTCCACTCATACCGTTAGATACGACACGTAGAAAACTATTTTTTTTCATAAATAAGTATTTCAAGGTTTCTGCGTATTAATGTATGATTAATTCATTTATGATTACCTACCTACACGATGATACCTACCTAGGAAGATACTTTTAAGTCTAATTGCTATAGTAACAAGCGCATAATATGGTTACAAACATATCTGCGGTAGTAGGTATGACTCATAGTCTGTGCATTAAGAGATTCACGTAAAATAAAATGATAGATGGAAAAGCTCGTGAATAACATTTTTCTACGAAACATGTACAGGAATTGCACGATTTTTGTCTTTTCCACTGCCAGCCAGCTTAACTGAGTAATGAGTGAAGACCCAGGGACAATAATAATTCGTGTAATTCTCATGTATAGGTACGATTTGGGCCGGTTCGGCGAAGAAGTCGGCTCGTGCATGTCAATGCGTTTACAAAGCAAAGATCCGATGCGATAACAGGCACAATACACGGTCGATCACCTATCATCGTCTACCACCCATAATGGATTGCAACCACCATTGAAATATACTTAAATACATTGCAATAGATAAGACACCTAGCCTGTCTATTGTTTTATTTTCCTAGCACGAATGCACTATTTTTTTTTAAAAATCAATCATGAGAATCATAATCTTTATGCAGATTTCAAAAAACGTGCTCATTAGGTACGGTTTGTTACTCTATGACGCAAACGTAACAAGTAATTACTACGAAACTACTAATAAGTAGGTAGGTACAAAGCTCGCTAACTGATCACATTTAGGACGATAACTGTATACAGACGAGAAAGTACCTAAGGACACGATTCACACTAAAAGCCAAACTACTCATGTGCAATGTGATTCAGCTTATGCATTGTTAGAAGAACTATAATAAAATTAGAAAATCCATTAAATTATTTAAAGAGAAAAAATAATTCAAATTACCTATGAAACCTCCTAATCTCGATCCGAGTAGCGCTCCTGCGCTCGTAACAACAGCACAAGTGTTGAACAAGCGCCCTTGCAGCACAGGTGCACGCGGTATACGGAATCCAAGTCTCGCAAACGGTTCATCTTTTACAGTCACTGTCCGTACTTTCACGCGCTTCAGCGCACACATGACTTCTTTCTTTGAACTCTCCTTTCTGTTAATACTATCATATCTCACATCGTAAGTATTATGTGAATCTAACCCCGATCGGAACACCTTGCTGTCCCCCATTAGCACTCGATGAAACTCTTTCAGCAACAACTCCTTGAATTCGGTCGTTCGCGATTCACAATCTGAGGTCATCATGTCGTCACAAAGATACTTATCACTATCGAATTCCAATATCGGTTGGTGTATATTAGGGAACCTCGGGCTGCCGTGGCTTTTCCGAACTATGTTAGTCGACGGATGAGCTTGAGACCCGGTCCTGACAGATTTGCTAGACGTTTGTGTTAGCACATTGCTGCTCCAAAAAGCGCCGATAGCTGATCTACGATTCTTCCCCCCGTTATCGTTATGCAACGTGGAATTCAATGGCAATTTAAAATTATATTTATCAGAATTATACGAATCTTGATAGTTCAATACCGAGCCACTGGTCTTCGGCGGATTTCCTGGTGATTTATTAAATAACCTCTGCTTTTCTATATACATCCAATATTGCGACCAAATCAGGTATAAGTATCCACACATACCGAAGCAAAGAAGGTTTATGAAAACCCAAACAGACATCGCTGCTGCTTTCATATTTTATTACAAACTCTTCACTTAATTGATAAAAGCTAGTACATTATAAGGCGTGTAATCACGTTGCCGCACCACGCACTTAATAATTTTTTAGCTATGCATAAGATTCTCTAAAAGGAACACTTTAAATTACCTACTTCTTGGAAAATAAGCTAATTGTTTACGCATATAAAAGTCACAACCATGAAATACAAAATATGAAAGCGGATGGCAGAATGCGATCAGCTGATAAAGGCACATTATTACATTGCGCCTGCGTGAAAGCTGCTGCAAAAGCCGCAACGCCCATTGTGTACATCAATGGTTTTATTTGTAGAGCACACATTTCGAACCCATCTTGACGGAAAAACAATAAAAACCACTGATTAGGAAATTATTAAAGGTAGTTAGTGTAATAAAACAAAGAAAATAACTTTTGAATGTACGAATTTATTTAAAAAATAGTTATACTATGTAGATGCTACAAAGATGCTGGTATTGTTTTGAAAAATGCAGATTTTCACAACCATGTTATGAAAATATTATATCGGTATTACTAAAAATATAAATATTAGGTAAGTTGCATGCGTCGATAAGTATACGAATATCATTAATTGGTTCATTGTGTACTATGTACAAATAGTACAAGATATGTTATAAAATTAGCTAATATTTGCGCCCTCTTGAGTCTTTACTACCTCACATTGCTTATCCAAACTTTTAAGAATATACCAACCTATCAAATAACGCCATCGCACGAAAAAACCTGGATAAAAGTGTGGGTTGGTACAAAGGGCAATAAGGTCCGCAAACATTCCAGACGGATAGTATAAGCACAGTGTTTTATATTCTTAAGTACTGTGAAGTATTTTTCCGTATGTAGGAGGATTTTACGTACCAACGACGTTTTTAAACTATTATCCTCGTTACAAAGAATTGGTTAAAATTTGAAGTTTACTGGGATTCGCAGTTTAAAGTAGATACTTATTATTAAAGCGCATCATATAATTATGTATTATCTACAACTTTTAAAATATATCACCACTTATTAGGTTATTTAGTAAATATAGGATAATTATTGGGCACTCAATATTTGTTCAAAATACAGCATACAACTTTTTTACATACGTAATGATTGCTTTGTCGACTATTTTATTAAGACTATTTTATTAGAAATAACGATAAAAACAGCATTCATAAATATCTACTACTTACTTATATCTATCTAGTGATTAGTTAACTTTCGTTTTATTACATTTTTAAATATTTTTTACCACGTCATGTCAATAATAATTTCAAATGATAACAATATAAGTACGGGTATTTTTATATTATTATTTTAATTTATATAATTATTTGAATTGTATGAATATTTTAAAATGTTTACACTCGTCATTAATTGAAAAAAATATTATAAACAATTCAAAGAATGTAAATAGAGGATCAAGGGCGGATTTAGGGGGGGGGGGCACAGGGGCACGTAAACAAAAGATAACTGTCTTTATTAAACAAGTATTTTTTATATTGTTTTCATAATTTAATAAACCTTTATATAAATACTAGCTGTCCCCCGCGGTTTCACTCGCGTAGCGGGTTAAAAATAGATAGTAGCCGATTGTCAGACCTACCCGATATGCACACAAAATTTCATAAAAATCGGTCGAGCCGTTTCGGAGGAGTATGGTAACTAACATTGTGACACGAGAATTTTATATATAAGATTACAAGTTTATTTTTAACAGTTATTGTTGATTATTTTTGCCCGTCTGCTCCTTGTGCCCCTGCCAGAAAAATCCTGGATCCGCCCTTGTGGAGGATCTAGTGTTACTTACATCGAACTTTAATATTACACCTCAATTAGTCGTAATCAATTAACTGATGAGGGATCCCTCCCTCAACCTTTTTTCTTGTAGTCGTTTACTTCAGTCGATCTTTACTGTGTCTAGAGTCTACTCTAGACTAGACTATTTAATCCATACTGTTATAGTTGTTATATTTATACTTCCTAACTAATATTAGAAATGCGACAGTAACTCTGTCTGTTACCTTTTCACGCCTAAACCGCTGACCTCATAGCGATGGAATTTGGTATGGAGAGAGACATAGGCTACATTTTTTTCTAGAGAACGCGGGTGAAACTGCGGGTGACAGCTAGTTTGCTATTAACTACCAAAATATGTGGCGCTTATTGTGAAACAAAATGTATCGGTGGCAACTCGTTCACGAGACTTGTTTATCTTCACTAGTTGTGGATATCGTAGATGCAGCACGTGTTCGATTTGACTCTTTTACGATTATTTCTCATTTTAGGGGACAAATAATGTACGTATTTCAACGCGGATTGTTCCAACGATTGTACGGCGGAGGCTCAACAGTGGTGTCCAACCTTGTGAGCAGCGTCGAATAGTGGAGGAGAGGAACTATCCCACCGCCCAGCACCATAGCGCCAAAATACGGCTTGTGGATCAACCTGAACAACGTTGATAAATTAAACTTGAGTTTGTAACAAAACTTTTTAAAAACTTCAATGATTAAATTATGAATTTCAGCTTTCAGTAGAAAATACGTTAATTTGAGTGTTTTTTTAAATTGATTGAATTTGTTTCATAGTCATCAGAATAGCTTTATTTGGATTGGCATTGATATTATTGTGTAGGTAGAGACTCACCACGGTAAAGATATGATGAACATTGAGTACGAAAATGAAAGTACCAAATTAACCCAAAATCTGGTACATCTTCTAAAATTACTTGAAATCCAGTGGCACTGAAGAACTGTAACAAGAAAATTGCGTAAAATTAATGATTTGTCAGACGCCACTTACGAATGTATGTATAATCTTTGATAGGTTTCGTGCGTTCCCAAAATAATAATGCTATTCACTATACCAACAAGTACCTATTTATTTTTTAGGGTTCTGTACCCAAGGTTGATTGCCGAACCTGTAGAGCTCCATTCTCGCTTCTATAGAAGAACCCCGTTGTAGGAATACCGTAATGCAGAGCTAATTCCGCACCCTAATGGTCATCAATAATCTCGAAGAGATACACCGTGCGAGGATGACCGAGGCGACTCCAGCGCAATATGGGATTATAGATTCATTCAATAAATAAAATATACTCTATTACTTACACAGTGTTACCCAATCAGGATGCAGAGTCATGGTGGATGCGAATACTTGCACAAATCCCAACAGTCTATACTTCCATGTGTGTATATTGGCATCTCTTCTCTCCAACTCGTGTAACTGTGACAGGCTATATGAGCCTTTTCGTAGGATTGATATAGGGTCAGCCGAGGGGAAGTTTGATGGACTGTATGACTGCAATGCCCCACTCTCTACCACACCCACGGCAGTGTACTGGAAAAAATAAATTATTATTATAGTGCTGTCGGAACTAAAGTGCAATTAAAAGGTATTTTCTAAGAAACAATTTCTCTTTACCTTTAAAAAATCCCTTACTTAATCACTGACATTCCCTGAATATATTTCCAAATTTCCCTGACCAACCATGTTAAATATAAATAAAAGTTTTTAAGTTTTCCTAAATATTCAGTCATAAATCAGTGAACCCTGTTTAGCCTGAATGGATTTATATATTAACCACAATATTACTGCAAATTACAATGATCTAAGCACATAAAGTCTAGAAGTAAACTGCAATCATCACACCGTCCACACACTACCTCAAGCATAGAATAAGACAAATTTACCAAGGTAGGTTAATCTCGAGCGAACACGGGAGGCAAGCATATAGAGTCGCCGTCTATTTGAAATCCCATGTTTACGAGTATAAGTTATAATTAGTTGTACTAACAATGTCATCTTCTCTTCCAGCGTAAGAGAAATGGATGCGAAGATCACCTATTTCGTGCTGCAGAGCACTCTCCCCATGGTAGTAGAAACCTGAGTGTAACTTAATGTCACTGCGCTCCGGACGCGAATCAGACCAAATTTCGTAATAATCATTCACCTTACGTTTCACATCCAAACCTGCAAAAAAGAAGGTTAGAGGTCATTTAAGAATTTTCCAATATAATAAAACTAAATTATCGTAGTATTATAATCTAAAGTTTAGATTATAATACTACGGAGGTTTGCCAATAGGTTTAGAACCTAAACCTATTGGCAAACCAAATAAATTATGACATGTTTGAGTGACAATCATACAAACAAATCTTAACATTTATAATATTAGGATCTAGTCTATAAAACTAAAAGTTATCAACTTACCCAAATACAACCAGCCAATTTTAACATTCTCTGCAATATGTGTTTCACTGAACAGTGGCATAGATGTAGGATTGTGATGCCCAGGTCTTATGTAGAACAGTGATGACTCAACCACATAGTCCCTCCAATCTTTGTGGTACCAGTAAGTTTTCTGAGATTCCTCCGCGGGCTCACTTAGGAAGTTATCTTGTTCTCTAGACAACAATTGTAAAAAATGTATTTTAAATAAATGTTCATGGGAACTTGAATATTAATTAGTGGGGAAAAATATAAATCATTACATTTAGGACTGTTGTTTAATAATAATAATAATAATTACAGCCTATATCTGCCCACTGCTGAGCACAGGCCTCACGGCTTTCACGAATAATTGTGCAAGGGACTGTTGTTTACCTATTCTTGTAGATCATAGCATTTTAGATTTTGTACAAATGACTGATTTGATAGATGGAATAAAACTTACGTAGTCTCTTCAATCCATTGGTACATTTGGACCCGCTTCCTCAATTTCACAGCCTGCACCTGAATATTGTAGTCTGGCTCTGATATTGGTTCTAAAATACGAAGTGGGCCAACTATATGCACAACATGTCCTTCATAATTTGCTGTGTCCTCCCTGGAGTGCACATCTATACTCTCAGCTGCAGACACTAGTTCTTCTAACATTAGATTACTTTTTATTGTTTGACTCTATAAAAGAATGTTTCTTGAGCATACTTATTTACTTGTAGAAGTAAAGATTTAATATTACTTAAAAATTAATGAAAAATTGAATACCTCAGCCCATACTAAAAAGTAGGTTACTCCAGAAAACAGAATAAGGCTAAGAATTGTAGTCAACCAGGTCTGTTTAAAGTGACTTCTGACTGCTGCCCAATCCATCTGAAATATGATTAATTTTAAAAATTATAAATAAGTGTACCTATTTAACTTCACCAAATTTCAGCAAGATACAACATTATCAACTTATTATTAGTTAACCTAAGGAAATGCATTATTGAATTTAGGTCTCCCTCCTTCATAAATCCCAAGATTGCTTCTAACTAGCACTAATATGCAATGCACATTCCAGCATATCTATAGCTGTTCTTGTATTATGGAACGACGTAAAACTGTTTACTATTCAACAATCTCGACAATAAAATATACACTCACCGGTGAAAATAAATATTTTGAATTTTACTATTTCCAAACTTTTAAAATTTGGTTTTTCACACGCCAACACTTATATGTTACTTATTCATAACGTTTACACGCTAACTAAAATAAACACAAAACATCCCATAATAATGAAATTTATAGGAAATAAACAAAGAATTATATAAATCGAAACAGCTGAAAAAAAAAATTACCATTACACACACATAGCGTAAATTAATCAACCGGAGTAAAAAGTAAAGTAAACTGACAGGCAGTGCTGCGCACAATAATTTTGAAATTCCGCTGACTCTATTACGATATTCCGTTAGAAATCCGTTAAATCTTGCATTTTTCTCGTAGTAAGATCCGTTGAAAGACCAAATTAAAAAAATTAAGGTAATTAAAAAGCGAAATAAAAATATAGTTCAAGTTTAATAAAATTAAATGTAACAATCTTTAAAAAGAACCGAAATCTCTTTGGGGTCTCAGTTATTTTGGATGCAGTAGAAGTTGACGGCAGAGATCGCATCATTATTTTGCTCGCTGCTACCTTGTCTATGACGTAGTACATTCCCGTATATGTGTAGTATTTACGAAGAAATAACAATTTCGTTTTGATTTTTGAAAAAAAAAATATATAAAAATAAATTTAAATAATATATTTTTTTACTAAATTCTGCTAAAAAATCCGCTAGCCGTCAACACAATATTTATTCCGTTTCTTCATAATCGAATCCGCTTGATATGACGGGAAATCCGTTACGTTGGCAACGCGGCTGACAGGTGCTTATGTCACATTGTAAAATAATGCTGCCATATTTATTGTAATAGTGATGCGTTCAGTGTGATTCAGCTTACTCACACAGAGTTAATTTGAGCTCACTTTAATAATAAATTATAAACAGAAATTCAAATAACCAGTTAATGGATAATAAATTATTGGTTCGCAATAAGTTTATAAATTAATTGGAAAATATCTCAGTAAATAAAAAAAAAATTGACTCTCGACGTAACCAGTGAGTGTTCGATATATATCAGTGATTGATGTGAATTATTTTTTCACAACACTATTTGATTTTCATCATAAACTATAGTAACACAGTAACTGTCATTTTATTCCGCTGAATTAATGACGAGATTAATGATTATACTTTTAGGTAAGTAGGTACTTCTGTGAAACGTACTCGTAGTGATTTTAATCTAGAGATATGTACCGGTTCTAGAAAAACCGGTTACCGTTACCACCAGTTTTTTATCGGTAATTTTATTGTTTACCGGTATTTTCATACGCGCGGGCTTAACGAACGAGTGACGAACGCACCCTACTTCATACCCTATAATTTTATCTTTTGTTAAGATGTTGTCTATGCCCCGGAAATTCTCTGGACCGAGCTCGGTTCTCTTAAGGCTCCAGTCTCCCTAAAATCAGTGTTCTTGCGGAATTTATCAGAAAAGAAATATTTTTTTTAGTCATCAGAAAAGCAATAAATGAAATATATTTTACGTTATTTTAATGTGTGAGATTTGAAGTTTCCAATACATATTTTATTTTTTAATTTGACGCCACTTTTATTACCTTTGTGAGGCTTTAAACATACCTCTATTTACATTCCACGCGTAGAGGGTCTCATTCATGCACACGCCACGAAAAAAATATAACAAAAACAAGAAATGTATTCAGATTACATTTGTCGGCAAATCCTCTACAATAATCTTGTCTAGGTCCTTTTTTTCAAAATTGTCTCAATTTTTTATTTAAACTGCTTCAAAATGTTATAAATTTTTGAATTTGACCCTTGCAACATATATTTTTTTCTATTACAAAGTAATGGTTTAGAGAAATCACACTTTAACCACTCCGAAAGCAACTACTTATCTGTCGAATAAAAAATATATGCATTCAAAAAATCATTTGAAATAAATTTACCGAAACTAAACAAATAAAACATAAAACGCATCAAAATTCCATTCAATTCCGCTGGAAATTGACAGCGCGGCTTTACCGCGTGTAAGAGAAAGACAATTAAAATATTGTTAGATACACTTTAATTGCGAAGCGCAGTAAAATACTTGTTTTGTGTGACCATTTGTTTAAAGTAGCATTGATCGAGTTTTCTGTATTAATTTATCTATTCCTCCAAAAACATCGATAGCTACTACATGTAGAAGCTAAGCCAATTTCCATACAAAATCAACAAAATTCCTCTGTAGGTTATTCTCCAGTGAAAAACCGGTTTTTGTTAAAAAATCTCCGAAAATCTCCGGTGGCTAAAATTGCAACCGGTACACATCTCTAATTTAATCCTCTTTGATTCTGTGGGTGGCGGCGCATGATGGTAGTGTTGCAAGCTTTGAGGTTGCAAAAGTGAAAATTTTAAATTCGGGTAATTTTCCAGTAATTTACTAAAAATATTAAAGGTACAGTGAGTGATTACTGATAATTCATTTTCATACCACTTCTCGTTGCTATTTTTGTAAAAAAAAATTGGTCAATTGTATCAAAGCACACACAAAAATTTACACAAACAAAACTTTTAAATTTCTTTGTCACAACAACATTGCGGACGAATGAAACAATAGATATTAAACTAACTAAACATCTCAGTAGATTCGCCAAACAACCCGAACTAATTCCCCACCAAACAATTATAAACTCTATTGTAAGGCATTTCGGTGTAATATGTTTTGTATTGAGAGTTTGAGAGGCCGTGTAAGAATTTTTAGGGAATCCATCCATCCCCATGCCAAAGAGAATATAAATTTTACCTACCCTTTCATTGGTTTAGTGTTACTCCCCGATATCGCTAAATCGGGAACTTTTGCATGGATGGTGTGTATGTATGCTACACATCCAGCATCGCGTCCTTGAGCCGCTGGACAGCGGCGCTAGATGGTGAATAAAGCGCTTTAGAAAATGTGCTCGTATATGAGTGATTTTCTGTACATTTTTAATATAAATACGTATAAATAAAATTTTGTTTAATTATGGTTGAATTTTTACCACGGGCGATCACTAGTGTTATTATTTACGTGAAGTTATATATTTTTCTTTATTATAATTATGCTCCCTAAACCAAGGAATTGTGAAGATTTTTTAGGGAATTTTAGTGATAAATAATTCTTAAATAAAAACTAATGAAAATCAAAAATCTTAAGTGGAAAGTTGGAAACATTGTCAATATGTCAATTGTCAGTTATGTCACCAACTTGTTGGCTATTAATTATTCTATTCTATTGCTTATTGCCATTCAATCAATGCATTCATTTATTTATGCGTAGCATCAGTAGCATCTCTCCATAGTCTGTGATTCAGTCTAAAAGGAGAAGAATAATAGAGTTCGCTTGCAAGTTTTGTTTTGATAATGGGTATCAATTTACGAATATCAAGAAGTTTATCTGGAAAGAAAATTGGCTTATCACGTATTTATAAACCATTTTTGTGCAGGTTATTTAATACTGTGCCATTTTTAGACCTCTATGAAAAAACAACTGGTTAGTAGGTTTCTAAATAAATTTAGGACACACTCAGGTACTTGCCATAGTTTATCATCTAGCAATAACATATACGTCGCCCTGCTGGAGCTCGAGCTTGTCCGAAGTCACTACATAGCAAGCTTCCTTCCTACCGCAGAACCACCATAATTTAGCTTATAGCCATCTTATTAGCTGTGATTGAAAATGCAGCCGAGCCATATTAAACAAATTATGGCTCGAAATTTGAACAGTGAATACCACCAGATTTTAAAAAACCTTTTACCTGAAGAGCCACCACCCCTAAGGGTCCGTTCACATAGACCGGCTCGGAGAGTGTTTATTACGGGTGTGGGTCACAAATGTAAAAATAAACCTTACATTAATGTCTTAAAATTTAAAACCGAGACGGTCTATGTGAACGGACCCTCTCTGACCAAGCCAGCTAACAAATTACAACAAAATCACTTTTTAATCATACTTTGAATAGTTTTGGATATATACAAATTCACAATGAAACCAAAAATTAACTTGAGAAACTTCACAAAATCATATTATGGATTGGTAAAGTCTATGCACTTACAAACAGTTAAAAGTATAAAAATATAGAACCCTAAAACACCAAGTAAGGAACTTGGTTGACCTTAGTGCTCATTGTTAAAAAACATTTGAATCATCATCCATCTACCAGTTTAGAAAAAGAGGGTATTTTTGTATATGTAGTACACCTACATAAAGATTGATAGAGCTCATCAAATTGGTCAGACCTTTCTCTTGATTGTCAGTTTAATTTTAATAAGTGAATAGAATAGTGATATATTTTTTGTAGGTCATAAAATACCCGAAGATTATTTACCAACATTGAAAAAGAAGCATCCAAACATAGACAGCCTGAGCCATGATCGTCTACAGTGTACCCTGCAGATTCTGCAAAAATTCAACATTGATGAAGTGGAAGCATGTCTGAATCTACATGTATTCTCTATGAACCCTATCACTATGGATAATTATGGGGAGATACTGAGAGAATGTGAATTTGTGAAGGTGCAACCACAACATATTATTAAGTAAGTTGAGCTTATTGAGTAAGACCTTAGATGTACCTTGAATATTAAATTAATGCTTAAATGTATTATGTTTGTATACTAGGGATGTTACGAATATTTGGATTCGCATTCACTTATGCGAAAGATTCACATTTATTTAAACATTCACATCAACATTTGCATTCACATCCCTCCCTGCTGTATACATTTATTTATACAAAGGTAGGCAGTCTGCTTATCTAAGATCAACATCAACTGGCCTGTCATATAAAATGATAATTAGTACATTTCAGATATCACACCATTGTCAGATCCAAGACAATAGCTCGCCTGAAGAAAGAGGGTCTTCTCAGAGATGACCTGAGACTAGAAAAAGTACTTTTCGATAAGTTGGAAGAATGGCCGGCAAGTTATAAAACTTATGAGAACTTCAGTGATTCTGATTCATCTATTTGTAAGCATAAAGTAAATTATAAATAAAATAATTTGTGTGTTAAGTTATATTATACCTATTATTTTTAAATTTCTTTTCAGTGACTGTTCGCACAAAATTATTAGAAAAATATCTCAATTGGAGAATATCTGTTACTTCTGAAGAATTCAATAAATTCTGCCGTAATTACTTACCTTTGAGACACAAACCAATGTCAGATATTAAAGAAGCTTTAAATATTGCTCAGAATGTTATCAAGTTTGATGTAGAATGTATTAAAAGGAATGGTTTTATCATATCTTCTGATCCAGTTAACACTAAGCTTATATTGGAGAATGTAATAACATTAGCTGGACTTGACATTCAAGAGGTGATTAGAATAGAGCCAGCTATATTGAAGAACAATTACAAGGCGCTACTGCAAATTAGAGATATACTTGAGGTAAAAATGAATCACATACAACTTACTTTCTTACCAATAGCATAGAGAACAGAGTGTGGATATTATCATTTATACTACTTTATCTTACAGGAGTACAGAATACCAGAGGATGCACAAAGGCGTTGTTTCAAAGTTTATTGCATGAATCCTAAGACAGTAAGGGAACGCTTAGATGAACTAAAAAGCTTAAGAGAGTACAGAGTATTGTCTACAAACCCAAGGGTAAGAAATGATTGATTTGAAATAATAATGTCATACTTTTCTTTTTGTTATAAGAGATGGGGCTATCTTAAAACCCGGCTTTTATAAGACTCGCTTTAAACCACCTCACATAGAGTGACTTTAAAGGTTCTAATGTCAAATAAGGAACCCATTATATTTTATTGTCTCCACCTGTCTATCATGTCAAAGGTATAAAAACCAAATAACTATCTATACGGCAGCTCCACTCTACGTCACGATCATAAATCTACAATGTTTCCATATAAAAAGGCAAAAAAAAAACCATCCATAAATTATCTAAGACTCAAATAGATTTAGGCGGCCTATACCTTTGATATTAATGAATATATATATTTTTGCAATAGGTCCTAACAATGGTTGTTCACAAAAAGAAAATGATGAATCGCTTGTCTAAAATTCAGGCAGCTAAGAAGCAATGCTATAGTCTTAACCACCTAGTTTCATCAAGTAAGATTTTCAACAAGTAAGTTATTATCTTAACCAATACTTAGTCCTACTATCCTACTTCCTACTAATATTATAAATGTGAACGTTTATGAGGATGGATGTGTGTATCTTTGTTATTCTTTCACGCAAAAAATTCTGAACGGATTTGGATGAATAACTCAAATAGAATATATTCTGGATAAATATGTACAATACTTTTATCCCGGAAAAACATAAGATCCCTCGGTTATGCGGGTGAAACCGCGGGGCGGAAGCTAGACAATAAAAATTTTCTATTTTAGATGTATAACGAAACGGCTTTCAATTGTAATAAATGTTTTCTTTCAGCTATATTTCTAGTTTTGGTAATAAAGTCTGCGGCCGTGACATAGCAGTATTAATAAACTCTTCCCTTAAAATTAACGATGATAATTATCCCGAGTCTGATGTAGCTAAAGAAGTTTCCAGACAATTAAAAAGGCATAAATATTGGCTCCATACAGCACTCAATGCTATTGATGAAAACATTAGGTTTTTAAAACAAAGGTTCAATGATAAAATAATACTGAAAAACTGCCATTTGCTATTGTATCCTGTGTAAGTTGAGAATTTATCGATTTTTTAGGGTTCCGTAGCCAAATGGCAAAAAACGGAACCCTTATAGATTCGTCATGTCTGTCTGTCTGTCTGTCCGTATGTCCGTATGTCACAGCCACTTTTTTACTGTTGAAACTTGGTAAGTTGATGTATTCTGTAAACCGCATTAAGATTTTTACATATTTAATTTAGGGGGTTCCGCATACTTAAAACTCAAATTTTTTTTTCATCCAATCCATAAGTGTTTCATCAAATATTTTTTTCTAAACTGAATAGTTTGCGCGAGAGACACATCCAAAGTGGTAAAAGAAGTTACAGGGGGGGCTGTAACTTCTAAAATAAGAGAATGATAAAACTAAAAAAAATATATGATGTACATTACCATGCAAACTTCCACCGAAAATTGGTTTGAACGAGATCTAATTAGTAGTTTTTTTTTAATACGTCATAAATCGTAAACCGCAATTTACCTTTCATTCAATCAACTCAAATATATTTAAAAAAAATTGGCAAAAAGCAAGGTCTTACAGCACAAATAAAGGAAAAATTCTAAAAAATTAAAAAAGTTGAAAATTAAAGGGTGTCTCCATACATACATAGTTACGCCAATTAATAAAGACTTCTGAGTTGTATCGGCGCTCATACAATTTAGAGGTCTAGCTTAATTGGCACCAACCTCAAATAAGGTAAATAAATAAAATTGTGCATTTCCCTTGATGGACGAACAATGGACGAAGTTTGTACGGAACCCTCGGTGCGCGAGTCCGACTCGCACTTGGCCGGTTTTTATTTCTAGGTACATATTATATTACTAAAATACCTTTTTTTTTTACTTTGTATAGGATTGCGTTTGATCACAATCTCACTATGTTGAGATTGTGGTCAAACGCAAGGTGGTCAACCGAAGGTGGTAAGCACACAAAGCCTAGAAGGATCTGGCTCTCAAGTGCAGCTGCCGGAACACACCAATAGGTGTTTGGCGATAGATTTTCAACTTGAGGGTGGTAGCCAGCCAGGCGGGTACTACAAAGTACCCTACCACCGTGCTATGGTTTCCTCACGATGTTTTCCTTCACCGAAAGCTCAAGCTCATTTGTAGGATTCGAATTTTAAATTCCGAAAATCAGAGTATTCTGAACTCTGTACCCTGAGTGTAAAGAATTGACGTTAGTAAACGATAAATAACGTGCTTAAAAAAATGTATGAAAGAAATTAGTTCCATGAGCTTCCACGAGAGACGCTGTGCCAATTTATGTAGAGAAATGTCGTAAACTCAAACGCGATTCTGTACTGTTCTTTACACCCAGAGTATTAAAGGCGTGACAAACGGCGAAGATACTATAATATTTTATCTTAAGATATATGAGACAGTGCTATACCAGTGAAAGAGAAGGAAAGTGAAGGTAGGTCGATGCTTTTCTTTTCATAGTATAATATCTTAAGATAAAATATTATAGTATCTTGTCGTGTGTGACGCCCTTTATTAATCCAAAAGTTTCCATTTTCATTCATCACGTACGTGTGAAAAAAGTGATCTAATACACTGCTGACGATTTTATCAATCATTTCTACATAATACCTATATACATATTTCTTTTTCGACACTTAATAATAATTGATAATGATTTGTTTTATTTTCAGCCCAGAAGTAGAATATCATATAAACTACTTGTTAAACATTCGAAATGGCACAATTACATTAAGTGAAAGTAGTTCAAAAGTTGATCCATATTTTAACAATCTAAAGCTTGAGGCGCTTACTGACAACCAAATTTTAAGCTTGGTGCTGTATGAAATTGAGAAGAAATACCACTTTAGTGGTGACGGTATTTGGACTAGGCAAGATGGCGTTAAAACAGATACTCAGTTCAGTTGACGTTGACGGATATTATAATTACTGATTTCTTATGGTATAACTGTAATCTATGCTCTGATCTAAACAAATGTCATGGATAGATAATTGCATTTTTTTATTAAAATAATTATCGGAGGAAGTAACTAAACTGATTCAATCTACTATATTGTATAGCCTAGTTAAAATTAAAACAAATATAAATATCCGCTCATCTTGCTAGTAATATATTCTTTACGAATACGTTTTCAAAATCAAGTAAGCAACCAGCCCTAGTTCCCAATCACTCCGTACCTTTTCAGAATTAAAACACGAAATAAGCACATTATTGTAATTTTATTTCTCCTTTGTTCTATTATTAAATTTAATAAAATATCCAGCTTATTGCTTTTAAAAAACTTAACATATCATATAAACTTAGCACAAACATGCAATAGAAGTAAATTAAAACTATTATATTCGGCTACAGATTCACGAACCCTGCTATACAAATAAAAGCTAAGCTTTATTAATTTATATTGTTTATGTGGCATTTGAATGCGAACATGTTCCTTAGTTGTTGGTGCTATAGTTGGTGTTAACTTAGGCGCAATGGAGATCAAACATAACATTACTAATGTATCAAGAAATAAAGTACAATTTAAACTAACTTTCTACTATTGAGCCTGATCATTCACGGACACGTTGGTGCTGACCACGTGGCTATCGAATAGGAATAGACTTCCAATATTTGTCTAAGATGCTATGAAACAGGACTAATATTATTATTTTTAGAATTTTACTAGTTTGAAATATAAAACAGACACCATCGTAAGGTATACAACTATATTTGTTTTATACAAACTTTATATTTTATCATACTTCATGTAGGTATGTCCGCCATAGTGATAGTAGGTAAGCGGGTCAAGCTTTGCTGTCCATGATTGGTCCTAGGGCACAAATCGCACTAACTGCTATACTTAATAATAATTGTCCTCTTTCTACAATAATTAAAAACTATGCAAAACACATCTTACAAACTTAAGTTCTGAAAACAGTCACCTAAATATTTGTATACCTACCTATTATGGTATATTAGAAGCACCTTTCCTATGGTGCTGATTATAAGTTATAATGTACCTACCTATTACTTATTATCTTATTTGCTTACTTTATGGCACAAATTATTCACGACATAGAACTTATTAATTACCTATAAAATATTGTCTATTATTTGACAAATTTTGGTATAAAAATAAAATGTTGATAATTAGTCTGAAATTGCTAATGCTACTCATACAATAAATAGACAAGACTATAATATTGTAATTGAAGTGCGAGCTGAAGGTACATAGTTCAAATTGCGCAGTACTGTTTTTTGTATTAATGAGTCTACATTCAACCCTGAAGTGTAACCAGGCAATTGAAAAAACACCGTAAACAGTTGTAGGCATAATATAGGTCTATCAACTAAACAACTCACTATAGAGTCCTATTTAGAGGGTTGCTTACATTGAGAGGCCTGACGCGTAACGGCGACACTGCCACACGTGTATCATTTTCCCCTGCATTTTGGCTTCAGTGTCATGCCAACATTATTATTTGACACGTATAGGAGCAAGTCGCCTTGTACGTGGATTCAGATTAAATCCATAATAGCAATAGCGTTAGTATTTATTATTCTGTGGTAATAGCTGCACTAGGTTTAATGTTCTCTGCCAGATGGCCAGCCCAGAAGCTACTTCTATATTTGGTAGGCAGGTACAGATGTACAGATGTAAAGCCCGACCAGAAAAATAAAACACCTTGCCATATTCCGGAATTTCACGGAACTATTGTATTACAATGAGCTGTCAAAATATTTTCAAGTGGCGCCCTAACGCAGGTTTTTTATTCTTCTAGTCAGGCTTTACACAATGGTCACAATTTGCTTAGTAACTTTGTATAGGTACACACTGAAAAATACTAGGCATTTTGAAATTAGGTACCAACCTACCATTTAACAGTAGATAAGTATAATATAAAAACAGGTAGGTTGATACATACATAATGAAAATTAGAGATGGGTCCATAAACGCGATTTCAAGTACCGTGACTGGGTGTAAATTATTGACGTTTGGGAATAAATTAGTTCGATGGGTAGGTATTTAAATAGAGGCACTGTTTTAATTCCTATAGAGAAATGACGTGATAGTAACGTTAACTAACGTCGATTTACACTCGGGGTCAGAGGCTATTTACTTTATAATAAATTTGTTCTCGGGGTAACGGGTAACTACTCCACTTCCAACCATTAAGGTTCTTCTTGTTGTGGCTCTCCACTACTGGAGGTTCGCCATCAGCTCAGTAAATCTAGCACTGTCTTGCGCCGAGCGGAAAAGTTGATCAACCCTGGCAATCTTCGTCCACTCCCCGATGTTCCGTAACCAAGACTTTTTTCTTCTGTCAACGCGTCGCTTTCCCATTACTTTCCCAATCATTATGAGCTGGGGTAGCTGGTATCTCTCATGTCTTAATACGTAACCGAGATACCCTACCTTTCTGCGTTTAATGGTTCGCAATAGTTCCCGGGTCTTCCCGACGCGCCGTTGAACCTTCTCATTTGAGACCTTCTGTGTCCAGCTAATGCGTAGCATTCTACGGTAGCACCACATCTCAAAAGCTTCGAGACGCTTCTGGGTATCAACTTTCAGGGTCCAAGCCTGGCTACCGTACAACACCACTGGCCATATAACAATGGAGTATCCTTATTCTGAGCTTTGTACAAAGTTTACGGCGTCATAAAACTCTCTCCATTTTCTTAAAGGCTGCTCGGGCGATTTCAACCCGTGTACAGATTTCTTGATCGCTATCCCATTTTTCATTCACCCAAGCACCGAGATACTTATATTGCCGAACCCGCTCAAGATCTAGACCGGCTACTTTAACTCTATGATAAAGGTCTGTGTTGCTGGATGCGACCAAGAACTTGGTTTTGGACACGTTCATGGTCAACCCTCAAACTATTCTCGTGCACTCTGTTCAGAATGAGCTGTAGTAAGTCTCGCACTGTTGAGGCTATAAATACAGTGTCATCAACATACCTCAAGTTGTTAATATTTTCGCCATTGATCTTGACACCAAACTCCAGGTCTTCTGACATAATTGCTTCAGAATATAGATTGAAGAGGAGTGGAGACAGAATGCAACCCTGTCGAGCCCCACGGCAAATGTCAACCTGGCCAGTCTCCTAATGTTCCACTTTATTGTTGCAGTTTGGTTCCAGACATATTTTTTATGATCTTCTGATCTTTGCCATCTAAGCTGATATCCATCAAGCGCTCCATTAGAACCTCGTGTTTGACACGGTCGAAAGCTTTTTCGTATTAATGAAGCACAAAATCACGTCTGTCTGCATATCTTTGCACTTCTGTACTGGGACGTTTAAGCCAAAGAGGACCTCTATAGTCCCCATGCCTGACCGGAAGCCAAATTGACTCTCAAGATTAAGGTTCTTAACCCATCTCAAATATTTACCCTGTAGGTATATTTTATACTTAATGGGTGGAAACAAACAGTTCTGCTGTAATTTCTAAAAAACCTCAAAACACCTTAGAAGGGCTCATGCTGAACAACTACACCTTTAAAATCGCGAAGCGAAGCACTAGGTACATTCGTTTTTCAAAAAAGTCAACTGGAAAATATACCCATTATGAAATACCTTTATAATAATATATCATAATTTTGTATTATACCTACTTACTTAATTATTTAACTAAATACTTGATAATTTTCTATAAACATGTCTATAGATTACAAAAATTGACAATAGGCACTAAAGATAAGGCACAAGGAATGCACGAGAAGCGAAGTCTCTTTTTACTTATAATATAAGTTAAAATTTATATCTATATATATTAAATCTACATTATATGAGTATTAGATAGGCACTGTTTATACTTATCTATGTGTATATTAAATATAAGTATACTATTTAGTATTTATTTACATTTTATTGCAAATTCGCGTAAAAAATCTCTAATCCAATATCTACGTAATTCTTATAAAAACATAAATTCATTATCAAACAAAAGCATACATATATTTTCAATAATGGCTCCTAGTCATATACAATCGTAATTCCACGACTTTCAGTCAGAGCCAGAAATATTGCTAAAGGAATGTACTCTACTGTACACGTAGTAGATACCCATTGGATACTCATGTTGTCAGCATTTCAAACAGGAAAGGATGCCGCAATAATTTAAAATACCGTTTAGAAGGTTTGTTCTTACTTTTAAATGATGTAAACAAATTTCAATAAGCCAGTAAGATTTGTCAGGAGTTTAGATTTTGCAACCATTCGATACAAAAAAAGATGAGTAGGTACCTAATCTTGAAATTACGATTGCATGAGAGCATGACGCTGAGTTTTAAGATCCGAAATAATACTCCTTTTCGAAATTATTCGTACATGCATTACATGGCGCTAGGATAATTTCGAAAAGGAGTATTTCAATTCAAAAAAGGGGGCAGCGTTGTGTATGCCTGTCCGGGGCTGGGCTCCATTTTGACAACTACCGGCTGGGCTAGTTCTGAGTGACGCTCCATTTCATAATGCTTGTCGTGTGCTACCATCCCACACTTATCGTAGTCGTCGGGAGGCGCCGCGTAGCGCGGTGGCTCCTCCTGCAGAGCGCACGCTGAATACTTATCTTCGTGTTCGTGCGAGCGGTACTCGAGCTTTTCTTCGTGCGAATGAGCCTCCATTTGTGGTGAATGCGCCGCCAACATCGGGTAGTCGCGAACTCCGAGCGGAGGAGGGCTACCTTCTCCATACTCGTAAGAGTGTCGGGGAGCAAACATTTGACCATCGTGCCCATTCAGCACTGTTGTGTAAGAGTATGCAGCTGGCTGTGTGTTAAAACTCGGGTACCCTCCGCTACTTGACGATAGTAAATGATGCGAGGATAACTCATACGAGTGCTGGTAAGACCATGAGTCTGCTGGTGCTGGCAATCCATTCTGTGGGAAAGCAGGTAAGTTGCCGCCGATGCCGGAAAAGCCGCCGCCTAATGTGGTGGAACTGGGTGAACTTGAACCGATGTAACCAGTCTTTCGAGGAGGCTCGCGTTTGCGCCACTTGGCTCTTCTGTTTTGGAACCACACCTAAAGCAAGGCAGACGTAAGGTTTTGCAATTTTACTCTAGATAACTAAAATTGGTAGATAGTTGTTGTTAAATCTACTTTTTAACTTTCATGTATTTTTTGTTTTCAATAGTTTAAAAAGCAACGAAAAGTAATGTTGTTTACTCTTTGTTAAAGGTATGTAAGCTGTTAAGTACTTATAACAAAAAACTAGTGGGTAATGTATGTAGGTAATAAAATTATACCTGAACTCGTGATTCCGACAAGTTAAGTTTGAGAGCCAATTCTTCTCGTGCGAACACATCAGGATATGGCGCGCGTTCAAATGCTCGTTCAAGCTCTTCTAATTGATATGCTGTGAATGTTGTCCTGGGAACAAGGAAAAAATCACCCGTTAGGCACGAGATTTGCTCACAGTTTGTCAATGCTATCCAACTAATACTATAAATGCGTAAGTTAGTGTGTGTCTATATATGTATATGTTTGTTACACCTACCTCAGTAACGGCTGAATGGATTTTCATGATATTCGATGCATAGTAAATTTAGGACTTGGAATAGGACATAGCGTAGGTAAGCGGAAACACGGGGCTGGAGCTAGTACCTACTATCAAACATCCTCATATATATTTTTAGAAATGTTCCCTCGCATTTGCATTTGTTTGTAGATATAATTTTGTAATAATATTCTGAATTACAAATTTAAAAGTAAATTTATTCTCGGCGTCCACTGCAGCACTGGTGCATCTATCTAAGTGCCATCTGACGCGTGCAATATGGCTGCGTGCGGGCGCACGCGCAGAAATTGATTGAGCGTGAAACTAAATTCACCCCTGTTGCGCGCGAGCATCTCTAATTGCCTGCCAATTGACTGTACTGTTTGTAGTGGCGCTACGTTATTAATTGTTTCACCGCATCTTGCTTTACGTCACGTCATTGTTACACGTAGGACTACTTAGTAACTATTAGACAGTAACAACCTACTTTTTAATGCAATATAGAAGTTTTCTCCATATAACTTTTATAAATAATTTTACTGTGACTATACAAACAAAAATTATAAATAACAGATAATTGAAAATACCTACTTGCTACATCTTAATGCAAAAGAATCGTATAATTTAAACAGAAGGTAAACATTCCCCAACTCCAACTGTTGACAAATGTTTCAGCTTCAGTGTACTTCACAAAACTAATCAAAATTACGATCACTTAGAGATGGTGTTGCAACGATATTCATTAAGTAGATCCCTCGGTTAGTGCACGAGAGATCGCGGGATAAGGCAATTGACTCCCCGCGGACATACGGGTAATTAATCTCAAACTGACTGTTACGACGCGACGCGGACGCCTCATGTCATTATATTATGACGTCGTATAGTGGCGCCTGTATTATATTTTAAGGAAAATAAATCCATAATTTTTTAAGTCTTTGTTCAGTTTTAACGGCATCCTAGAAATATGAAAAGAATTCAAATAAAGATGTGAGCTCCGATTAATATGAGATGTAAGGGTTTGCGGAATCAGCATTGAACAAAAATGGTGGATTTTTTTTGTTAAATACCTTCATTGTGACACTGCTCTAGTCAAATTTAAACCATAGAGAACTGACATAACTTTACACTTTTGCAGTTTTATTACAAAAAAATCATTTATGGGCAATAATGTGTGCAGATGCAATTACGAGTGATCACATAAGCCAGTATGATAGAGTCGTGAAATATTTACAAATTAAAGCAAGGATTATTTATTAACGGCATACCTATAACGAACACGAGATAATATACCTTGTATACCTACATATAATTAGATATAGGTACCTATCGAATAGGTACTTCTTTTTACACTGTGCGGTTAAATATTTGTACCGGAATGAGTTATATACCTATTTAAATAACTTACTATAAATGTAAAACGAAAAATATTTTTTTTTATAATATAGCCATATGCTAACTATCACATTTCAAAAATCATCGCATTAGTTATGCAAATATAAAAATAGGGGTGCAATACACGAGGTGATACAATGCCGATAGTCTACGGAGCGTGGAGGGCTCAACCCCGCGCAACACCTGTTAACTGTTTTTGAATGAATGTGACACGTGTCTATAAAAACAGTCTTATGTTTTAGAAATAAAGAGAATTGTGGGTCTACCGATATGTTTTACCAAATTGAGTAAATTTTCCTCAATTTGGTAAACGAGAACGAGATTTTAGAGGATGGGATTGTATTATTAAATAAAATAACTTCATAGTCATATATATGTAATTTACAACATGTATTTAAGAATCTACAATCCTAACTAATATTATAACTAGCTGTCCCCCGCGGTTTCGCCCTAGTTCCCGAGAAAAAAAGGACATGAGCTACTTTTATTCTGGGGCACGCGGGTGAAACCGCGGGGCGGAAGATAGTATAATATAAAATACAATATATAGAAAATAGCCGATGAGCAAGGTTCCCAACAAGCTGGCAGCGTTCCCTCTAACATAAATGATATAAAATTAGTTAGAATCAGATGAGAAAACGTAGGAGTTTGAAGAAAATTACAAAGTCAACCCTAAATAAGGTAATTCTGAGAAAAAATCTAATTTTTTGAGTGCATTTTAATGCCCATGGATTTGGTATTGAGTTATTATACTCGTTTTGTGTGGAACATGTTTTTGTTTAATAAAAAAATCAATTTCTAATAAATATAACAATGTTAGTACTTACTAACTACATAGTTATTTAGTACTTTTTAGTGCAAACCCTCTTTGGAGGTTTTATTTTTTGTTAAAAGTTAATTTTAACTTTTCATGTTTGAGTTTCTTACGTGTATCTATTCCTCTCAAGATTTTTCACTGATCGAGGATACCTATGCATAATATTATCGACAATAAATATTGAATAACATATATAATATCGCGATATTCGTCGTTCCAGTAAAGTAATATCATCATATTTATATTCAAATGCCATCGTCAGATCATAATAAAAAAATGTATGGGATTGCATCAGGATCTACCTTAATAGAATACAGTTGAAACCATCCATATCGGTAATACCGCTTCCGAGAAATCGGTGATCATACATAAAAATAATAAAAAAACGCGACGAAAATAGAACCTTTCTTTTTGAAGTCGGCAAGAAAGCTTCGAACACATAAATTCAATATCGTGCCTAAGGAAGTTGCTAGATTTTGTCTGATAATAAACCAATGATTTATGTTCGGTAAAATGGAATTAAATAAATATAAAAATAATAACAACACTGAAGATCAAATTAATAACAAAGAGAATTCAGTCCGAAAATAATATAACAAAAAAAAACAATTATAATTTATCATAACGCACAAGATAAAATTAATCAAAGTTCCACATTCGTAGCGACTACTACGGTGCTACGAAGAAAATTACAAGACAATTGTCATGTGTAGCATCTAAGTAATATCAGTTTCACCTACGGACTTCGTAGCAGATAACGTATTCTCGTAGACGTTGCAGCCAGTAGAGTTGTAGAAACGGTACGTCTACCTAATTTCGGGCTTATTTATTCTGATCATATATAAATTTATAATAAATAATTTAAATAAAAATCCTGTGACATTCCTCACATACCTATAAGACAGCCATCCTACTTACATAGTGCTTTTTTTTTCTAAATACTTATATAATGATGTCGAAGTTACGCTTACCTAGTTTTCTTCTTCTTAATGCCGTTGTTATCATTCTTCTTCTTATCACTTTTCTTAGATGTAGGTGGTGGTGGCGGCGGCGGAGCGTGCGAAACAGGCGTAGAATCCACCGACTGAAGCAGTAGCGGCTCCTCCTTGCGCTTCTGTTCACCGCCAGCAGCGAACACTGGCAGGTCGTCACGGTACTGCAGGTCGCCGACGGCGCCCACTACCACTTGGACGTGGCGTTCCTTGCCGAACTCTCCGAACATGTGCTCCTCGAAGGTAGGCTGGTCCATGCCTGGTGCACCGGGCTCGAAGGCGCACTCATAGCGCGCGCCGGGCCCGCCAGCGGCATCCCCGCACACGTACATGTAGCCGTCGGTGGCGGGCGGGTGCGCGCCCGCTACCTCCGCGCCCACCTCGCTCGGCTCCGTCTCGGCGGCCTCGACGCCGCTGCCGATGCCGCTGCTCACGGCTTCACGGCTCGACCTCGCCGAGCTCGACTCACACTCGATTTATCGACGCCGATATTAAACAATTTAACTTCATTTAATCTAACGCTCAGGATCGACGAACGTTCGCGCCGTTCGTATCCTCGTGTCCGTCCCGGTTAAATGGCTTTAATCAACTTTAACGAACTAACCGAATTTGTTCTACGGTTGGTCAATTTATATTACCATAATACGACGGTCGATGTATGTTTCGGACCAATGACTAGTGTTGCCGAGTTCGCTGCGAGCGTGAGCGGTACTGGTACTTTGATCTGTTGCGCACAGCCACTGAAGCGCTATTGAAACTGACGAAGCGGGCGCTTACGACGTTGAGTCAGGAGAGTTGGGTAGCCAATAGCGTGACAAACAGGCCACTCCCCCGGGCCGGCGGCGGCGGTGCGAGGGTTGATTCGTTGGTACGTGGCCAAGCTGCGGGCTGGAGCCTGGCTGCTTCACGCTGTCGTCTGCGCACCATGCGGGATTCCCACAAACTCACCCGATATTTTGTTTGTCTCGATTCCATTGAAGGGCGCGAACGCCCACATCATTATTTTGGAAGTCCATTGCGCTTCATTGTAAATCCGTATCAACACTGCTCATATGTCGGTTTCATGATTTATGACCGTGGGAAAGTAGACATGTTCATAAAATACTGTAGAGGGACACCTTAAAATTCGGTTTGCTTACCCGAAGATGGACTCAACTCAAGCAACCTGCATCTAAAGTAGTTAGTATCGCTTTAAGAGTTATATCAATGCTAAAATTCAGTTCAATTTTAAGAATCAAATATAAAAATAGCTATCAATACCCATATTTCTCAAAACACCAATAACTATATAGTTTGTTCGTGGACACATGACGATTGGAACCGACTGCAGCCAAGCTGAAGCGGCGCGCCGGTTCGGTGGTGCACGCGCACTGATGCTCGATCGACGCTACGATCGCTTAATTATTAATTAACAGTTATTGCTGGGGATTATTAATAAAACATTCGCCCTGACTATTGGCACTTAGATTAACGTTGAGGGAGTAATGGCGCATTTCAACAATTTCGGTTGTTATTTAATTGAAGTCAATTTAGATGATCAGAGTCTATTTAGGTTGGTGCTGGCGCTCGCCAGCGGGATCTCTGCTTCATTGGGCTTATTGGTGACTTTCAGACAACACGAATTGCACTCGCTGATGCACTTCTCGTCGCTATTGCAGTTTGTTAGACTCTGTAGATATGGGTCACGGCTTTACCAGCTCTCAACATCGCGCGCGTGTGACGTTATTTGGAATTGACTCTAAATTACAGTATTGTACCTACAAATTTAAGTGAAAAATATACAGATGTGTAGTGAATGAAGTGTGTGAAGTGAAACAATGTGCATGATAAGAAAAACTCCACATCTGTGTTTCTAAGTGTGTGCGTGCTGCAAGATAATTTTCGTGACTGAGCTTAGTCTTGATTCGACAGAATGACCACCGCTTCATTGACTCTAGTTTTTGTCTAGGCACATAATGTAACTATAGCGTGACTCGTTTTAAAAGACTTTTAAGTCTACTCCGGCATAAGTTTTATTATTTACTCTTTAAGGTATTAGCCGTACGTGGACGTCGGAAGCGAACAAGCAATCATTACAAAACTGGTACCTACTACCGCCTGACACATTACATTTTTGTAGCTCACTTCCGAGTGGAGATGACGTCATATTTCTCCTAAAAATATATTTTTAATAGTTATCAACATAATAATTTATTTTTGTCCATTTCTTTTTTCTTTCTTTTGTATGACAAGTATTAAATATAAGTAAGTACCTATCTAATGTAAGCTTGAAACAGTAAATTCAGCGAGTCTATTACTATTTCTTTGTTGCATTCAGTTTTATTTGTAACCGATTTTTTATATCAATTACTAACTTATGCCCCGCGATTCCACCCGCTTTCTTGAAAGATCTTATGTTTTCCCGGAATAAAAAGTAATCTATATGCTATTCCAGGGTATGATCTATCTATGTGCCAAGTTTCATCCAAATCGATTCATCCGTTTATACGTTTATAAAAGAAAATATTACATTCATGATATCTTTTGATGTGTTCTCTAAAACTAGTACATTATTTTGTTCTATCATCAATAGATTTCGCTGCGCACGCGATGTAAGGAATTTTATAGGTAATTTTCTTCACCTTGGGTTACATGACTTGAGTTTTCGTAGGGATCCCTTATATAGCCTAATAAAAAATATACCCTATGTGAATCAATGATAATATAGTATTCTACTGGTGAATGATTTTTTTTAAATCAATCCAGAAGTTTTTGAGTTTAAACAAAAATACAAATCTTTTCTCTTTATATTATTATTTTGAAATTATTAATTATTTATTATTATTATAGATTAAAAGTTTTTAATTAGTTTTTATTCATGAAAAGGTTTTTGAAATAGAAACTGATTATAACTAAAGTAAATCCACATGCAGTGGTCATTTGAATTTTCCAATTTAGGTTTTTTATTTTTCAACACCTTTCATTTTTCCTACTATTATATATTTTATATTTATAATAACATATTTAATATTATAGATCATACCCTGGAATAAAACATAGGCTATATTTTTTTTACCCCGGGAAAGTTTTAGATCCTTCCAGAATACGGGCAAAACCGCGGTGTGGAAACTAGTTGTAAAATAAAATAAGCTATCATACTATACCTTCGGCGAAAAAGCGCGCGCAACTGGGTGCTAGTGCAAGCAAGGAAACAACCGCAATCCGGAAACCATGGGTTTTCTTTCATATATTATTATACAGGGTTATTGGAAAACATTAACAACCTCTCAGGTCTATGTTACTAACATCATAAAGAACAACTTTTGTTCTATGACTTAATTATTCATCCAATTTCGATAAAATAAAGCCTTATACTTAATAATATGTCGCCCTAAGCTAAACAATTATATATTATTACTAGCTGTCCCGGCAGACCTTGTTCTGCCCTATTTCTAAAACAAACTAACATTGATTTTATGTTAATAGCTGCCCCGACAGTTTCGTTCCGTCTAACGCGCCTTTGTTTTGTTTTGATTGACGTCTAATGTTTGACAGCTGGGGACAGAGTGGTTTGTTTGAAAAGAAAATTGTTGTTTTTACTATTTTCCTCGTATTATTTACTTTTTTTCTCTCCATAAAAACCTTCCTCAGACTTCATCAAACACAACAAAAAATAAATCAGCCAAATCGGTTCAGCCGTTCTCGAGATTTGCGGTCAGCAACACATTCAGCGATTCATTTTTATATTATACATTAGTATTCGTTTGAAAATACTATGTAATACTATGTTGGTAACACAATAAAATTTCAATGAATACTCTAGATCTCTTTGAGTGAATTTAGCTAAGTGCTATATAATGCACCGCCCTTGAATACTTATTTTAAAGAAATTAGAACTCGCAACAATTAGAAAATAGTCTCTCTTTAGTATAAAAATAGGGGTTGATCATAGAGGATTGAAAATTTAGGGTTGTATGTATTTTTTAATTCTGAATCATAAAAAATAAAATAAGAAATTTAGGGGTGGACTACCCTTAACATTTAAGGGGATGAAAAATAAATGTTGTCCGATTCTCAGACCTACCCGATATGCACACAAAATTTCATGAGAATCGATCAAGCCGTTTCGGAGGAGTTTAACTACAAACACCGCGACACGAGAATATATTATTATTTATTACTAGAATAGATTATTACTATTATATGTAGATTAGCGTATACAAAAAGACTAACAAATATAGAGACAGACAGACAGAAAAAAAAATGGTCTGCATTATATTAATAAACTACCTAGGTATATTCTATCACATTGCCTTGCATAATTTAGATCACACGCGCCATCTTTGATAAGTATGCTAAAATCAAACATTAAATTTAAAGTCCTGCTGCAAAACTTTAAATTTGCATTTATCTTTTAATAGAGGAAGTACCAATAGAATAAGTAAATACTTGTCTATTATGATGCTATGCTGATCTATATTTTCATTTTCAAGGACATACTTTAAACAATAATGTCCTTCTTGTATCAAAGTTAGCATAACTTTTGATTGGATTCTCCGATAGCGATGAAACAAATAATATACTGAGTTAGGCTCTCTTTTCTGTATTATATAAAATGGTAAACTGACTGACTGGCCAAACCGCCAAACCATCAATGTCTATGCCGCCGTCATATCGATATGCCAAATTAATTTTAACGTTCATACTGGGCCTAAACTAAATAAATGAGAGAGAGAGAGAGAATAAATGAGTTTTCAGTTTGAGTTATTGGGAGAGCTTGACATTTTTAACATTAGACTATGACATCATGATAAATTTTACAAATATGTCGAAAAATATTACAAGTCGATGTTTTACCACAGAATACTTAATAGTACCACGTACAGAAGTTGCACTCCTTTGATGTTGGAGAATGCCGCCGTTTTAATAGCCTACAAAATTTACAGAGCACTGCGTTCATTGTAAATTGTACCTTACCGCAACGTGCGTTAGAGCGCAATTTCTTTGTGTTCAGATTTTACCTACACCATCGTTCGAACGTCAGGGTTTTCTTGTCAAGCAAATTAAAATACAATATAAACAAAATTATTAGAAACATTTATTATATTTACAATTGTTTTACTTTTATGTAGTGTTTTATATATTTTTTGCCATCTCTGAAATATCTACGATACGTTGTGTGCGGTGCGGCAACAATGCGGTCGGCTACCTTTATACCTAATCTAATCTAATCACTAAATCTAATTACTAGCTGTAACTACACCTAGATATAATTATTTCTTACCTCACAGAATCTCGCGGTAATTTAAAAAACTACAGTTTTGAATTATTTTGTTTATTGCGACAGCCGTCCGCAACAATTTATTAGTGTTACGATTCTCCATTATAATTATTTTAACAAAATAAACACACAAAACGGGTTGTCGAGCGCTGTAGGTATTTAACGCTGTAGGTATTGGCGAGTGACGGAGGCCTGGTTTTACGCTAAATGTACGATATATTTTCAAAAAAATATCGTAGTTTTTATTTGTAAATGTTTATTTCTCATAAGGCAAAATTATTTTGAAATAGCAAAATCGAAGTAGAATCGTTCCAATTCAAGAGAAGGTTAATATTTTTTTTTAAGTACCTATTAGTAAGAACTTGCGTACTTTATAAATTTTCTATGGCTTTTTGTTAGGCAATTCCGATGAAACAAAGCCTAATTGAAGCCCCAAACCAAGACGCATTAACCTAATGAAACTCCATGAAAATCCATTCAGTAGTTTTGAAGATTAGCGTGTTTAAACAGACAAATAAGAAAAAATAAGTTTTTGCATTATGTTACTCCTCCTACATCACACACTCCATTTTCGGTAATAAAAATATATATACAGACACGCTGGTTCTACAGATTTAGTATAATATGTAGATGTAGGATCAGTCTCTAAATCTATAAATATTTCAGCTTGTTGCCTGCAAGCTTGCTGCTTCAAAAACTGGTAGGTATGTCGCACAATACCTATAATAAGTCCAGTGATTACAGTCACGATGGTTAGGAACACACGTATTGTATTGTGAGTCATGTGACGGCCGAGGCGGCCGCGTAGGCGCTCGCTTCACATAAAATCTCTCTGGCGACGGCAGCGCGACGCAGAATCTGCTGCCCGCTCAATTGGACTCAATTGCTTTAATTGACTTCAATTGAAATGACCTCGCGCACCGACTCCCGACTCCCGCTTCTAGCCTGACACTTTTACATCTATCTTTTTTGGAGCTGACATAAAAGCGCTCAGATAAATTTCATTGCCTCCAATAAAACTATCCATTGAAATAGAATTGTGTATCCCGTAGTAGGTACCTATCTTATTTGTACTCACATATCGTACCTACTCATCTTACTTATGTTACTCAAGTTAAAATTAATAGCCATTTTTATAAGATTTGTACAATGCCATTGGCAAAACACATTTTCTTTTTTTACAAGCTTTTTTAAGTATAATTTCTCACATACTTTAATAAAGTATAACTGACATCATATCAAACGTGTAGCAATTGTGCCTACAACCACACAATGATGGAATGTCGTTAAAAAGTCGCGACACATTTTGGCACGTGTCCTATCCGGTGCACAATTGGTCTTAATTAGGAAATGGCGCGGGGCGCGGGCATACGATGTTCATCTTTAGCTATGTAAATACAAATATAGTCATATATTCAGTTAACCACTATATATTTACCTACAAAAATTGATGAATAAGAATATTAACATGTATAGATGTGATTATAACTACAATAACTCTTTAGCGTGTTATTTTTTTTTTGACTTCTTAACCTTTTTATTACCCCAAAAACTCCTATGTTCCCTTCCTGTACCTTCGTCATTATCTTCGGTATTGAAGTCTAAAGCTCGCCAGATTTTCCCACCTACGAAAGACATACTTCTTCGTCCTTGACTTTCTTTACCTTCAATTTCAGCTACGTCGTGCTCCTCTGTTGGTATAGTAGTTGCTTCTTCTTCAAATCTTAAATGTTTTATAACTTGTGCCGATGGTTCCGGTGGTATTGTCTGTGATGGAATATCATATTTTGGACGTCGTGATGGGCCGGGTTCGTAGGGACTACGAGATTCATACACATGACTACGTAATTCCTTTTCTTCCTCTGTTATATCGATCTTTATTTTTTCCTTTAACTGCTGCCTTGCTTCAATAGAAGTGGAACCAACAGATTCAGATCTTGATTCCCTAAAAAAATTCAAAATACTTAATTCGTCAATCTGATTTTGGCGATGTGATTCATTTTCCAGTATACCAAGCGCAATATTATCCTTTGGCAACCGAGATTTTTGTGTCCTTTTCGCATATTTATCTAATGACCTCTCGGTACATGTTTTGGTTCTTTCTTTCATTTTCATTTTTGACAAATGTTCCATTTCCAAACTTTCTCCAGTTTGAACAGCAGCATCAGCTGATTCCTTACCGATTATTTTTTGTATTTCGAATTCAGTAAAAGAAAACATTTTTCTTGGTTCCATATTCGTACTATAAAACTCATTATTTATTATTTCTTCTTGACACTCCTTCTTTCGTTTGCTTTTAAATAATTTGAATCCTGGAAGCTTCCATATACAATTTATCAATTTACTACTAGGTTTTGTAATATCACTAGCATTTGAATAAATTATATCATCGTCGAATATATTTCCACGGTAAACCATCTTCGAACCGTCGTCAAGGTCAGTTGGAGATCGCATAATACTGTCTAAATATAATCTGGAATTTAAACAAAATCATTAATACTCTATATTTTATCGACATAAAACCCTTTTGTCTTTTACCCCCTCTCCACCGCATGGCAGGCATTTAATTTTTGATTTACTCATTTTGTCAAGAATCTTTTATGAATTAAATTAATACTCATACTTATCTGCACCACCTAGCAACGGTGGTAAGTAAAAAAAAATTCATTTTTACTTGTCTATTTTGTAAGTGACTATTGTTTTTGAGAAATAAGGTTCTACTTGAAGTAGGTATGCATAATTATTATTTACAAGTACATAATTTACACCGATCATAAAATAGAACAGACTTATAGAGGGGTTGAACGAGGCTCAAAAATCTTAGTATCATTATTGCCCAGAGAAGGGGATTTCACATTAATCTGCACTTACATTTCATGACGTATGCTAACGTCGTACCTACACAATGTCTATTTTCAATATATTGTTAAAGGTAAAACTAACATATTTTCTCCACCATTCGCATAAATGAAGAATGCGTCGGACACTTTAGGCACGCATCGTTTCAACCAGTAATGCACCGTGTAGAGCATGGTGAGGAGAACCGCGAGGAAGGTGAATGCCGCTAAGCATACGCTATGCTGGAGACCGACCGCCGCGCCACACATTAGCCTATCCTCGTCGTAAATATCTGAAAAAACCTCTGCTGAAAATCTATTAAGTATATAATGCACCTAAAATTTCTCACTGCCGAGCTATAAATATCTCAATTCCCTCATTCTACGCCTGCCATTTCTGAACTTTTTTTCAGCTCTTGCTTTCTGACACCAGGAATTGGTTTTTCTAACATCCGTAGCTTTGAAGATTCCAGGAGAATAAATCTCTAGTTAAATTTCAAGTACACGGGTTTAAACTTGGATGTATACTTATTAGTTACTAGCTTTTCCGCGCAATTTCACCCGCGTCCCCGGGATAAAATATAGCCCATGTTACTCAGGGATAATGTAGCATTCTAATGGTGAAAGAATTTCAGAAATCGGTCCAGTAGTTTTTGAGTTTATTCGTTACAAACATACGAAAATGCAAATCTTTAGTCTTTCTAATATTATTAGTATATTAGTATGATTAGTATTATACATTGTTTGCACCGTAGACGATATTTCTCCAGAGACATTCACATGTTCGAAAGAACATCCTGAAATATCATACCATAAGTCCCACAGTTAGGCACTCCATCACACGCGCTCATGGAGTCAATGCAGACGCGGGTTCCAGAGATTTGACACTCGAGGTGAGCCGACGAACAGCGTGCCTCGGCGTTTAGTAATGTACGCGCGGGAGTCACCACTATTGTTATACGATCCATCTACAATCACACATTTATAACATAACTAGCTTCCGCCCCGCGGTTTCACCCACGTTCCCTAGGGATATTGTGTTTTCCCGGAATAAAAAATACCCTATGTTCTTCATACCATAGGCTACCTGCGTACCAAATTTCATCGCAATCGGTTCAGCGGTTTAGGCGTGAAAAGGTAACAAACAAACTCACTTTCGCATTTATAATATCAAAGTTAGGATTAGGATAGTTAGGATTATCTACATGAATTAATTCATTCGATGTTTAAAATGACTTAGCTTATCATGCCATTCATTTGCCGGCCCATTCCCTTTTTCACCACGCTATATCACTATTAAAAAAAAATTTGCACATTAATTCTATTGTAGAAGTCATGTGTATAATAAGCACCACAACTATAAACTAAAATCTTCGGAAGGAACACAAGAAAATACATAGTTATTTAGCGGTAATTGCGAAAATAAATAATTTTCCAGATTGCCCGCGGTAAATATTCGTAGACGACGATTGCTACGAAAAGGGTCAGCAACGCGTGAGTGATACTCCCAGTATTTCAAGTGTCAATAGGCAATGGTAACCGCTTATTATCAGGTCGGTGTGTGCTTGTTTGCTACCTTAGGTATAAAAAACAGCTATAAGGGTTGTCATATTCTAAATTATAAATCAGTAGAATCTTTCATTAAACCCGGAATTTTACAGTTTTTGAGATGTGATTAGTCGTTCGTCTGAAATAAGCGTAACGAATATGATATGTATCTTTGTTAAATAATATCTATTATACATAAGTGGACTAAAGAGAATATTTCAGGACATTATTTTTAAACGTAAATATTATCAGGCATGTCGTTTTGTTAGTCTCCACAGCAGAACCGTGCCTAAATAATTTGCTGTGCGGCTTTATGTGAGTTAATAGTTCTTTAGAACTACTAAAACGAAATCGTAAAAATCGCTGCGCGGTCTTTATTTTATAGCAGTTTAATTTAAAAAAAATGGATTGGGTTTCAAGCATAGAATATACGCGTGCGACTAATATAATATTATGTGTTGAAGTCAACATGTTTATTTTTTATTATGATAACTTAAGAAAAGGAATTTTCATTAAAAAGTTATATAAGCCTACATTGTTTCAATGTTCATTTTTGGTATCATGACATTGCTGAGACCTTGTTTACTTACCGTAAAATTTGTTATAGCGATAACAATACGTGAAGAATTAAATAAGAAGACTTGTCGATCCTTAGACTCGTGATAGTCACAAATGTTGAGCATCACCGGTCCTACGTAATGCCGCAAGTACCGTAGTGCTACGCGGCCATGCATCTAATAAATAAAATAAATAATCAGCAATATATAGTTAAATTATGATAATATTTCTTTAATAAAAAAATATTTATTAAACATCAAATAGATAAATAACTAATATATAAAACAACAAAAATATACATTAAACTAAATTAATAATCTAAACAAATCTTTGCTTTATTTAGTCTGTTGATATATTGACTGGCGATAATAGCTCAGTGGTAGTGACATTGAATGCCGTGGCGAGATCGTGGATTCGAATCCTACAGTGAGCTTGATCTTTCGGTGAAGAAACCATAACATACTACTGGTAGGGTATTTTGTAGTACCTGCCAGGCTGGCTACCACCTTCAAGTTGAAAATGTGTCGCCAAGCACCTACCGGAGTGTTCCGGCAGCTGCACATGAGAGCCAGTTACCACCGTCGGCCACATCATTTACCACTATGAGATTGTATACTGTATACTTAGTTACGTTTTCATATTATACACGTAAATTGAAAACATAATATAAAATCTAGGTACCTCGTCATCCTGCAATTCAGCTAATTGTGCGAAATCTTGCAAGTCAGCCACTTTATAGGTGGGCATAGTGTTGGTTGAGATATGATTCCTTGTGCTCAGATTGTGCGGTCGCGCGTCTTCAATAGGCACCGGATGAATGAAGCGCTTTTTTCTTACTGTGCTATATATTTACCATACATAATATGGTAATGTTAATACACGTGAGCAGTGATGTCATAGTTATTAAACGTAAAGGTTCAAAATTAGTGTATGAACTGATATGATGCGACGTATCCAATCAGTGCTACTTACGATTATCGTTTAGTTAGGGAGATCTGCGCCAAAACTTAAATCTAGTTTTTCACAAACTAAATTCATACTAAATCTTGATTTCAATATTAGCCCAAGTAGCCCGATGAGTGGAAGAAAAAAAAAGAACAACAAGCAAGGTGGAGCTCGGCCCTCGTCATCGCACGCACGTTTTTTTCTGGCTTTGGTTGATTTGTGATATGATCGATTAGATGTGATGGGTAGTTTTATTATTATTACTAGCTGTCCCCGCGGTTTCACCCGCGTTCTCGAGAAAAAAAGTAGCCCATGTCCTTCTCCATACCATAGGCTATCTGCATACCAAATTTCATCGCGATTGGTTCATCGGTTTAGGCGTGAAAAGGTAACAAACAAACTCACATTCGCATTTATGATAATAATTAATTAGGATTAGGATTATTAATAATAATTACTGCATACTTCTAAAATTATTCACACGAACCATTTCATCAAAATGATCATCAAGCACTTACTCACGCCTGTGCTTCGTCATATTCTGTTTGATCCGATCATTACTCATATTTTTACTATCGTTATCGTAGGCATGATTTAGAATTACAGCCATGTCAGAAGCTGCTTGTACTACATTCTCCCAAGACTCGTGGTCTACCGTTGATGTAGTTAGCATTATTGTACTGCAAAAGTATGGCTTAAAATTAACAATTTGTTGAAATATTTAGAAGATTCATACCTACTTAATATATCAAAGATTAACCTTTTCATGGTAGAATTAGCCTCGTCTTCTTTTGAAATTTTAATGGTTGTAATATTCTCAAAACTGTCCGTGTTCTCGGAATTTGTACCTAAAATATAATTTTCCATATCTCATAAATATTTGACCTCATTGCGTTTTTAATACATATCATAGTAGGTATATAATATATCTAAGATTCTTCAAATTAACATTGTTCTAACGAGTTGTACCTCGTGTTATAATAAAACCAGCCAAGCGTGTGTTGGAAGTACCAAAGTCAGTATGATGTGATACAGCCTAAAACTAAGACTGAACATAGATTAAAGAAAAGTTTTTTTTCAAAACGATAAGAGCAACATCTCTGTTACTAATTCTGTAATTGTATTAGTAGTATTATACTAAAGTATTTCATCGTCTATTGCTCGTAAACTAGTAAAGCTTGTAAAGTATGACCGGTATTTAAATACCGGTCATACTTTTCCTTTTGAATTTATAATTTACACTAATACTGTGAATTTGCAAAATTTCAGCTTACTAATGTATATCAATATTTGAATGTGACATGACACTACTACAAACGTAAAGTATTTTTTTTATACAATTACAGGGTCAGGACTACTCAGGACCCAACTCTGTAAAATGTATCTATGTAAGTCTAGGTACTTACTCGTACTATAGTTTATCGGCTGCGAATTCATATCATTGAATGAGGCATATTCCATATTATATTCTATTATATCTGGGTTACTCGTTTCGTTAATTAGCATATTCAAACTTGGTTTATTAGTCACTGTATCTTTTACGTTATCCAAAGTATTACTAGAGTCTGGATGTGAGCTCTGCGGCAGTATTTTGTCTGCAACTTTTTGTTCACTTAATTCTTCTTCAGCCTTTATATCAGTAGTTATAATTTCAGTAGAAGTATCATATTCTCGATCGTAATATGTACTAAAATATTTAAAATAAATTGCTGTTATTTGTGAATATCTTAATTTATGTAATCTATAGGTACTATAATATAGACTTATGGTGTAAGCACTTTGAATATTAAAATTGTTTGTTGTATAATATGAAATTCTTTGTTGAAGTAAAATTTCCTGACTATCTATTTTAATAAAAATATTTCTATAATAATGTTGTTTTATTTTTAATATACCTACCTATTTGTTAAATCTGCAAAACTTAATTATTGGTAAAAAAAAATTATTACATCATTCAATTATGAATTACTTAGAACATTTTCTTCTGTCTTTATTTACAATGGTAAGTAATTATAGGCCAATGTAGGTAAACCAACAAAGCGATGTAGGGAACTAGCTCCCGAAACCCACCGGTACGTGACCCGTCGCCGGGTTTTCAGGTAGGGCTATATTATTATAACCTATATACCCAGCCAAGCAGGTACTACAAAGTATCCTACCACCTGGAGATTTTGCACTTCATTCTGGCGCGGATCCAGCTATAAAAAAAAGTTTGTGGTCAGAGCCACCTAATAATCGACCAAGTGCGAGTCGAAATACGGACTCGCTCACGATCGATACATTGCATTCCTACAAAGGAGATTTAAAAAATATATATATCTCGTTCCGAACGGTTCATTGTTTTTTTTAGTTGTATTAAGGCATTGGATAATTATAACATGAGCCTATCTATCAACCTCAATTAGCGTTGTGGGCATGCCCACCGTGCCCACAACGGTGGATCCGCGCTAGCCTTCATTGTTATTCAGTTTCTGTTTTTGTTATTCAGTTCAGACAAATGAACAAAAATCTTTTGAAAAAAATATCATGAGCACAGAAAAAAACAGGTTATGATAAACAATTAAAAAGATACCTGATACTAAGGGTAGTAGAACTTCTTGCATCAGTACTAAGCGGTTTCGGTTCAACTCTTGAAAAAACGCTATTTAATAATTGTTCGGGAGCTAAATAAGCTGAAATCAAAATTATGAAAATGTTGTGATAAATTTAACCACGAATTTAACTAGGTATTTTATGATTGTCTTATTTCTAATTCTATTGTCTAACTTCAACACAAATCAGTTATCTATTTGAATGAACGGCATATACGCCTTGTACTCTATCACTTTTTGTGGACAATGTATCCTATTGAATACATTAAAATCTTAATTGTGTAGACCTATTCTTATGCTGATAAAATTAATTTGTTTATATAATACATTAATAATAATAATATTCTGGGACATTATTCCTCACACACGGCCATCTGACCCCAAACTAAGCAGAGCTTGTACTATGGAAGCCAGATAACTGATATACTACATATACTACTTTTCTTACATTACGCGCACATTTTGGATAGATTATTATTTCCCTTTGTTTACAATATATATAGGCCACTATTGAGTTTACGAGGAAAATGGCTGTAACATACGAACGGAGAGACAGACATACCATAAAGGTTCCTTTTTTGACTACGGAATAATGTCTACTATAATGTAATGTACTCCATAAACTCACCGCTGAAATTATGGTGCATATTCGATATATTGTGTAACAAATGTTTCATTTTCACAGATTCCTCACTTTTTTCCATATGATCAAATTCAGTATTTCTTTTGATTGTCTCCATAAGATTATTTATATACACCCAAGAGTCATTATACTCTACCTTCCTGTTATTATTGATTGTCATGGGAATTTGTTGTACATCATCCTTTACTGAATTATTGGCTATTAAATTTATATCATACCAAGATGTTGTTTGTTTTAATGCTAACGGTGATGTTGAGAAACGTTTCCTGAAAAATATTTCAATCCCTAAGAGGGTAAAAGAGGGAAATATAAATATATTCAATCTAGTACATTTTGATTATTTTTTTTTGTGGAATGGAATTGGAATGCGAAACATGGTTTTATTTTGCAAAATTGACCTCTAAGTGGAAGTTTATGTTTGTATGGAAAAAATATTACCCAAGACGAATTTTACAGGCTTGGATCACGGGACGTAGCATTGGATAAATAATACCCCGGGAATATTGGTGGAACTGTGGGGAACAGCTCATAAATATAATTTATACAACCAGGATAAAATTTTAAACTTACTTTGAGTACAAAAATGGTTTTCGCGCTACAAAAAGTTTGTTATTTTTCATGTATTTTAAACGTCTGTTAGCATTGTAACCGTACTTATATTTTTTCTTCATAGTGCTAGTTAGTTGTATTTTTGGATACGTTAGTCTGGAAGAATGGTTATATTACTTGCTATTTAGCTAAAGGATATTCGAAATAAATGTGAAAATTTAATAATAATTATATTGGTAGTAATGTAGGTACCTTAATAAACATAACACAATATACATATAATAAATAATACTACTTAATTCTTACCTAAAATTGGTGGGTATAAACGATTTTGTAAATGGAAAATATTTATAATTCGTATAAATACGACAATTATTAATGCAGTTATATTAAAAATAAAATAAAACAGTCTTACTTCGGTAAAATTTCATACCTACAACATTTCAAGAACTGTCTCTACCTGGAATAGCCGTGGTACGCTCGTATACTAACCTTGAATCAGGCGTAAAATTATCTATATCATAGTCAAGCTGATATCTAGGAACTGTGTCTCCACTGCGACGAGGACCTTTTTGTTCACTTATGGAGAATTGTACCAGGGGTAGTATACTTGTTTTATATTGCTCGTCACGTCTACGATATTGAAAACACATTATTACATATCTATACTAATATTATAAAGCTGAAGAGTTTGTTTGTTTGAACGCGTTAATCTCAGTTACTACTGGTTCGATTTGAAAAATTCTATTAGTGTTGGATAACCCATTTATCGAGGAAGGTTATAGGCTACTTTTTCTCCCGGGAAAACACAAAATCCCGCGCGAACGCGGGTGAAACCGCGGGGCGGAAGCTAGTAATACAATATAATAAAGCTGGAACTAAGACCAAACGGATTTGAAAAATTCTTTTTGCTTTTTATAGCCCAATTCTTGAGGCTATTTTATCTCGGGAATGCGGGTAAAACCGAGGGGAACAGCTTGTAAGAAATAAATCGACAAAAAGCAGTTAACATGCGCTACTTTGATGTGCATCGGCTTTTCCATATACTTAGACCAAACTTTCTCCGGCTACTTCATCATTCAAAAACAACCATCAATATTGGTCTTTCTCGAGACTGATTTATTTATGACCTATATTTTTGAAACGAGCAGATAAGATTTCTCCATTATTACCTAGGTGCAACATCATAAATAAGGTCAAATGTTTCGTCTATGTCAAACTCCTTTGGCTGTTCTTTTCCAGGTACTAGAAGACCAGAAACGTTTACGATAGGTATTTCCATTCTGATGTAATCGCCGGTATCTTCAGCCTGCTCACTCTTTGATGACGATACTGACTCGGTGGCTTCGTTGACACTGTAGTTCGATTCCTCTTCAGAACTGATTAATATAGTAAGTATTAGTAGGATTTTTACAAAGTTTTATTTACTTTCGCTTGTTAGTAATAGCACAGTCTATGTAACTCTTAATAGTCTGATAGGGACAAATCGTGAGAGTAAAGAATCGTTGCGGGTTCTATTACAAAAAACAATGTTTTTTTTTAATGATGAGATTATGTATAAACATTTAAAATATTCCCTGCACCTATTACCGGTGCGTTTCGGCACTTGTGGTTGAGAGCCAATCACCATCTAGGTAAGGTACAGTCAACCTCAAAAGTAGATGATCACTTTAGTCACTTTTCACTTTTGTCAGAAGATAATGAAAGGGTACCTAACCCTTTCATTATCTTCTGACAATCTCTTGACACTTTGACATTAATTTAACACGTGACTCGGTGCTAAAGTGATCACCTAATTTTGGATGCTATTGTTCAAAGACAGCACGGAAACACATTGTCCTCTCTGGACTTGCTAATATCCATTGGTGCCGGTAGTTATTTACCATCAGGTGGATGTATTTGTATGTTTGTATTCCGGGATTTTTGATAATATTTTAAATTCCTCAAGTTATTGGTACTGACGATAAGTTTTTTTTATATCAGTATGTTGACGAGCAGGCAAGCCTAACCAGAAATTATAAAACACTTTTAGGTGTAAGTAACTAATATGTTACGTACCTACCTGACTGTTGTAGTAGTAGTAGTAGGTTGAGTGGTTTTCAACGTATAATACTTGTTGCTCTCTTGCTGCTTCTTCTGCACCAGGGTTTCTGGCAGCGCACCCCAATAGCCACCGAAAGTTTCACCCATTTCATAGACAAGGAGTTGATTGCCGCTTTCAGAGCAGGCACTTTTTAGACTATCCTCAGATACCAGTTGTATGAAAAAGATGATGTTACTGCCAGATTCTGTCCTAAAGATAATTAAACATCTCTTTAGCGTCTTACTTATCATAAAACTAAATAAAATCGTTTTATTATTCTCAAGTTTGCGAATGTTGATCGAAAATCTTTTTTTTTTTAAGTTTCAGCAAAAAAGTGTGATCCCACGTGATCACGAGGCGACAGCTCTGCTTACAACGTGAGTTTATAGGTAATCCTACTAATACTAATATTATAAATGTGAAAGTTTGGATGGATGGATGGATGGATGTTTGTTACTCTTTCACGCAAATACTAGCGAACGGATTTGGATGAAATTTGGCACACAGATAGAATATATTCTGGATTAACATATTATAGAATACTTTTTATCCCAGGAAAACATAAGATCTCTCAGAAACGCGGGCGAAACCGCGGGGCGGAAGCTAGTAGTGCATAAGCTCGACGTTGTTCTGTGTTGTACTTATACGTATAAATTGAAGAGACACTATTTCAAGATTGCGTGTCCATTGTGGGAACGAAATAGAATTATAGATTGACAAAATTGCATTGATTTGAAAAATATCGAATCACGTGACTCTCAAATTAACATTAGAATTGGATTATTTTAAGTTTGAAATTAAAATAGTTTGAAGAGTAAGCCTGCAGATTTAAAAAAAACATACTTATATTTAGTAGCGATTGATCTTATTTTCTAGGCCCAGTCCTGAAATTTGTAGCTATAGGTAGTGTACCTACCTATATAAAGATATGCGAGTCGATTGAAGAGCATCCATACAAATGGATAAGTAACTGATGAATAATAATAAAAAAGTATTAAGTACCTACTTATTTAGTAGGTAGTTGTGTATGTCGTTCTTTACTACAAAAATCAAGGCCTCGTACTATTGAAATTAAAAAAGATTACTTTATGGCGTTTATTAAAATTTGAGCAGTCACTCAAAAATATACATTTTAAATATTAACAATAGGTGCGAGACCTTGATTTTTCATTTAGGCTTTATTGTTCAAATCAAATATGGATCTCGCAACGAATCCTTCGCCGTCTGCAGAGCTTTACCGGACCTACCTACCTAACAAAAAAACAAATGTTAGTACAGGTTTGAAGGTTTAATAGTTCCAATATATTCATTCATTTAAATATATTCATTCATATTGAAGTCAGTCAGTGTGTTTTCAGTATATTAGTTAAGTTAGGTATTTGATAAATACCAATAAAAATAACGCAGGTAAGTAGTACAAACGTACGTCGCCTGGGTGGGAGAAAAGCTGACTGAAGCATACAACCACATCTTCAAATGATATTACCCATATATTATTCAAACCTGACACTAATAAAACAGCTGTAGGGTAGTTCCATTCTTGAAAAGTGCAGAATCTGTGAGTTAGCTTCAACCACATGTCTGCCTAGGAAAATAGACGGGACCACGCGCCGGCGGCAGTACTCTGACATATCCTTCTGATACACAAACTTGCGCACTGCTATAGCTGGCTCCGACTCTTGATTTATATACATTATACATATTATTATCAACTTCCAGTAAGAAGACATGTTTTTTAATATTTATATGTTTTAATCATAGCCATTTAGATTAAAATCGTTAAAATCAGGATGGTGCCCATCTAGATATTTCTTTCTCTGTACATCTAATAGATAATATTACGCTCCCATCATAGACACAAAACTAACAAAAAATCCACCTCGCGATTTGAAAAGCGGAACGGAGGTGTCCTCACGATGTTTTCCCTCATTGCAAAGCTAATGGTGAATCCGCACGTTATTTAAATTCAGAGGTAGTAGATACCAGTGCTTTAAGCCTGCACTTTCGTGATCATTTACCTCTGTGTCAGCGCAGCTCTAATCTAGGTACTTATAATCTTTTAAGCACCTTACAGAGGGGATCTAAGCGTCTCTCTGATGTCGTTTTAGGTACAAACTTATATTTATTTATAGTCTATGAAACAAAAACAAACATGTACAAGTAGGTATTAATAAAAAGCAGCGTCTCTCCGTCCGTGTGCTTATAACTCTAGAAACTATAGAAGTCGATGCAGTTTCCACAGATACCTAGGTGGTACCTTGAGGAAGGTTTATGCATTATTGCGCTGTGACTATAGGGAGCTGCAATGGGCAGTAACAGTATTAAGTCAAACAAGTCGCCTTTCAAATGGGCGGAACTGCAACCAAAGGCACTTCTTTGATCGCCTTTGGTGGATGGTTGGTGGTTTGATGTTAAGATTTAACAAATACTACAACAATAAATATATTTCTACATAACATTACCCAACATACAGACTGTAACTACAGTAAACTATCATCATGTCGACGGAGGGTCCACGATAGGGGTCGCGTGACCCGCACCACACCATATTTTTTTGTATCGATAAAAAGTAAGGGAGATGTGTAACTTTAGAGCCGAACGCGGTCATAAAATCAAACATCGTATAGAATTTATTTATTATAAATAACGATTACGTAAGTCTACCTACATATAACGTAACTCAGAACATAACTTCATAACTGATTTTAAGTAGGTGAGTAAGTACCTACTTATGATAGGTATCTAATAGGTACCTACGTCATTTTCCTTATTATCTCTAATATTATAAAGAAAAAAGAATACCAAGTATGATTGTTTGTAATGAATAAATTGGATCAATGATATTATTATAAAAAAGAGGCAGATATGTTTCTAGCGCGCGCATAGCAAATACTCGAAAACGTCCCAATTGGCACACAAAGCCTAGAAGGAACTGGTTTTCAAGTGCAGCTGTCCGAACACACCAATAGATGTTTGGCAACAGATTTTCATCTTGAGGGTGGTAGCCAGCCAGGTGGGTACTACAAAGTACCTACCCTACCACTACCACCGTGCTATGGTTTCCTCACGATGTTTAATTTCCTTCACTGAAAGCTCAAGCTCATTGTAGGATTCGAACCCACGACCTTCGCCGCGGCGTCAGACGTCACTTCCACCACAGAATAAAGATTTATACTGTGCTTCTACTGAGCTATCATCGCCTTAAGCTATTGACGATACCACATGTCCAACCAACTAATAACTATAGGTACTTACGTCACGCGATACTATACGTCCAACTATTATAGTACGCTATAATATTAAAACAGCCACAATTTTAATAAAACCAGACTGACTTGACTGGACTTGACTATATTATGTATAATACCAGACATGACTTTGGCCTTTATATTAAAGTATAACAGACATTAATTTAAAACTAAGAAGAATACTATAAATAATAAGGTTGTATGGGTTAGAACCCTTTGCCTTCCTTAAATTTGGGAAAACATAGGGAAAACAAATGAAGAAAACAAAACTCTTTGGACATGTGGTTAGAGATGCGCAAAATGTATCACTCTGTATCAATATCATCAATGTATCAGTAACTCACTAGTGGTATAAAGATTTTTGACGACTGAGCGACTAGTAATGTGTTTTTACAACGCTAGAATGTTTACAAAAAGAGAGTCTCAGTACTTTATTCATTAGCCATAAAGGTTGATTTTCCTATGATCTATTATTATCCAATCACGGACAGCCGGCCAGCACTCATGCACAGTGCTTCGTATTAGTGTTGAGTAGGACATACAAGAGGCGGTACATTTGTCCCGGACATGACAAAATAATGTAATAGCGGTACGAGATTTTGACATGTACTACTTCAAATTTAATGTCGCGGTACTCTTTACTCTTTCATATGACGTGAACTGTAAGTGAGAGACAGAGAAGCATTACATGCTTCATTTCAATAGCACGTCTTTTTATTCAACGGCGGACATTTACGCGACCGTCCGAGTGAGAGCAACAACATGACGCGTCCAGTTGGCGCCACCAAAGAAGTCCCGTGGAATTAAAGAAAACCGATCTTATTTCTTATGCAATAGAGGTGGACTTTCAGGACTTTTTTTAACTCTATTATATTTTTGTATGTATTGCATTAGTGACTCGCACAGGTGACTAGTGTGTGTGTTATTGCCGAGTTTATTTGTCAAACGGTTTGATTGAAGTAATAAACGAACTTATTAGGTAAGTCATTGTACCTAATAACTTTGCAATAGGGAATATGCATAAAATTTAAATTTGTCTCAAATATTTTTTTCTAGATTCTTTATTGTCATTACATTATACTTAAAAGGTATTTTTTTTATTTAGTTATTATTTTAACCCAGAAAATATTAAATAAAAAGTGAAAAATAAGGGAGGGAAATTCAAACTTACAAAACGCGTCACCATTGGTCGAAACGAAATGTGACGTTAATTGTCACGTCATTGAATTTATCGGCGTCGATATTCATACTGTGTTAAAGTAGTGTTTGTGAGAAAAAGTGTTTAAAACTGTATTCCTGTGTGATTACTTGTGGATATATATTTGTAGTCACTCGAGGACGATGACAGAAACTGGTTGTGTTCAAGCACAATCAGATAATCTGCCGAAAATAGATGCATTTATGATGTCAACATATTTTGCATCAAATCTCGATTTTACGAGCGCAGAGATCAAAGGAGTGAAAGCTGCAAGGTAATTATTATGTTACATGGTATATTTTAGTCCATAACATAGGCTTTATTCATAAATGTTTAAATAATACTTACATCAAAACATAACCTATACATAACCATTTGTCATTTAAAAATTGTTCCTAAACTCCTAATTTACGTCTATATCATTATAAGTTACTCGTATAATATTATATTATTGAAGCTCACAAAAGTATGATATGTTTAGATACACTTTGTAAATATTAGATAAATACAATATTCCGATTTACATGAACAATTTTCTTTCAGTATTTAAGTGCTTGTTTGTTTCAGATCTGAACGAGAATCTTACGGTGATTCAGCAGTTGGCTATGTCCAAGTGAACATTATTATTATTACATTTTTCTCCTTTCTGTTTCATTATGTTATATTCAATATAATTAACTGTATCTTCCTTAACCTGAAATAAATTATCAAGCATTAAAATTTCGTAAAACCGCAATACGAATAAATAAGCAAGCTCTTTAGATACATTTTTAATGAACTTTTGTAAACAAGGTTAGGTTAGTTTTAGACCAAACCTCCTATTTTCACACTAAGCTGTACATAAATATATGCTATACTTACGTTAAAATGATCTTCACAACAAATTATCGGTTCATAATGGAGATACAATATCCCTTCTCATCATCTTACACCATTTTTTTCGTAATTTGGCATCGCATGGAATACGAAAAAACACTTTATCGGGTGTACTAATAATAATGTTTTTGCACTTCGGTACCATACAATACTTGTAAGATGGTTATTTAACTACTTCCATGATTTGTATAGCAATTAAAACTGAAAATACGTATGAAGTAACTGAAACACTATAGTAAACAAACGCGGGACATAACAAATGACGTCATCAAAAGCGCGCGCTAAATGGTGGCGTTTGAACGGCTCAAATTTATTCAATGTTTTAAATTTCACTTTGAAAAATAATTTGGCTCTTTTCAAGCCTATTTATATTTTTTTCCATGTTATAAAAATGTAAATGATAAATTTAAGAAATAAAAAAAAATCATGCATATTCCCTATTAGGCTTCATTTCATTAATGTCTCTTATTATATATAAATAAACTACTTAAGTAAGTCATTGTAGATAGGAGGAACAGGGACAGTGGCAAAAAAGTGTCACGGATTTTATTTTTAAATTTTAATTTGTAGTCACGTCATAAAATCGTACAGTTTCTATTATCATTCACTTCTTATTACTTTGAGATAAGTATTACGTCAATCACAATAACACTTTGTAAGGTACGGCATTGGGCAGTACAAATACAAAGACAGCAACACTAAATGTCATACATACTCTTTACTTCAAATGTACTACAAAGCTTCACGACACCTCGCCTCATTTGAAGTGGGACATTGTACTGGTTCAGTACAAAAAAGAGGCTACTCATTTTAAAACCGTGTCCTACTCAACACTACTTCGTATCGCCAGTCTCTTTCTTATTTACATCGTGTGCAATTTCTATCTCTATAGCTATAAGAGTTAGTGAGCTACGTCACCCGTCAACTACGTGTCAATCACCTTAACTCAAATGGATACAATCAGCCTTACTTATAAAAATGTACTAATCATCATCTCAGCAGCTAATTAGCTAAGTACTTCTTATCCCCTCATTAAGCGGGTCACAATTTTGTTACTTATAAACAGTGGCGTAGCGTGGGTTTTTGCCGCCCGGGGCTGATCGGAAATTTGCCGCCCCACCCCTATTTTTTTAATTATTAGTTTTAAAAGTTTAAATATGTTATTCAACGGGCTGTACATCGTACAACTTATTGAAAGCCAAGATAAACCACTGCTTTGGAAGGAACATACATCTTCACAGCCCACTTCGGGCGCCTGGTGCCTAGGGTGATGGGTGCGGCGGCTGCTGCCAAACACCGGCGAACCGGGTGCCCTTTGCAGGCGGCTGTACTTGGGGATCGTGCGATCAATAAGTCCCGTATGGGTGGGTGGACGCTCTGAACCGTGGAATCTTCACTCTCCTGCGTAGGCCGTAGAGGGTGGTAGTAGCTATAAACGTTACTTAAGAGCTACTTAACTAGTGAACCATTAATGTCACAAAACATATTTTACTCTGCCAATACCGCCAGGGGTTGACAGCATAGAATGTTTTAAGTCTCTGATATTTGAATTAAAAAGAGGTAAAATGGCAACTTTGTTCATTTATTTCGTATGTTGTAAAAAATCAAACGTCAATTCCAAACTGCCTGCCAAATTCATTATTGTACAAATAATAATAAAAATGGAAAATTCCGGAAAAAGAAAAGTACGAGCCTCAAACTAGGAAGAGGAAGAAAGGTATTTATAGCATATAATATTTTATCATTCTTAGTGCAGGCACTCATCTTGCGTGTTATTTTTATTTTGGTATATCCAGTGTATTTATTATCTGTTTATAAATAATGTGATTTTTTATTAATACTAACAAATATTTACAATCAATATATAAAGTACAAACTATGATATATATCTGTTTATTATATTTAAATTATTATATAGTACTTTGTTGCAGAGGGAGGGTATAAGATCTTGTTATGGAAAGTATTCACATCATAGAAAATAGACTCCTCAACAAACACCAATAGTATGAAGGAAAAGAGCCAAAAGAAAGATAAATCAATGTTTAGAAGAAAATACTCGTGAAAAGATAGTTTAGAAGAAGAATACTAGATTTGAGAAATTTAACAGCATTTAATTATAATATTTCATTTTATTTATTTACAGCTGGTACAGCTAAAAAATACCAGAGCCTTTTTCCTACACAGGTGTGATAGCTTCTGCTGACTCATGTCGTGAATATAGGCACAGTTTTCTAGTATCTGAAATTAAGAAAACATGTAGTAGAATAATTTCCAATAATTGTCCTAGGTAGTACTTTCTATTCATTAAAATGGTATAGGTTAGTTCTTACCTCATGTCTGTCCCAGTACCTCATACACTGTATATACTGCCAAGCGGCAGTATACGGTAATCCACGTGCAAGTCGTAATATTAATAAAATAGCGACACGCGACAGGAGAGACGCAGTCAATCATTTCAGTTCACTGCATCTTACATCGAATCAGCTGATATACAACCGCCATCTTGCTACTTAAAGAGTTAAACAAGGGACCGCCGGTAATTAATTGGACAACTACTTTAAGACGCTGCTCAGTAACTGATTAGCGTTTATAAGTAAGATATATTCCTAAGTAGTCAATAAGAGCTACTTAAATAATTATCGTTTATAACTAAGGCTGCATATCTTTTAAGTTATTATAGAGATACAATTTGAAATCATATGAGCTAAAGAGAGATTAGCTCTCCGATAAAGATAATAATTTAAATCCTTTTTATCATTAGCTCGTGAGCTACACACCTCTACTTGAGTGTCAACTGTCAATGTCAAATAAAAGTTAAGCTGTATCTGACTGATTGCAATAATTATAATTTTACATAACAAATAACAAAATATAATTTTTCTATTCATTTATAACTTATAGAAATGACTCTTATAGATTACATAGCTTCACTAGCACAAAATCCATATTTTGGTGCTGGTTTTGGATTGTTTGGGGTAGGAGCTGGTGCAGCAGTGCTCCGAAAAGGATTTCAGACTTCGATGATATTATTTAGAAGACATTGTATGATCACTCTGGAGGTTCCCTGCCGAGATAAGTCATACCAATGGTTATTACAATGGATTACGCTAAAGGGTGCAAGAAAAACACAGCACCTTAGTGTAGAAACATCTTTTCTGCAAAAGGATACTGGCCAAATAAAAACTAAATATGACTTTATACCAAGTGTTGGGCAACATTTCTTCAGGTAGGTAATAACATCTTATACTCTGAGAAGCGGCATCATTCGCGCAGACTTTATAAAATATCAGTATACTTTCTTCTTTTCACCTGATTTCATGATGATTGATGAAATAAAGCCTATTCGAAGCGCCAAGCCAAGCCACATTATTTTGTGGATACTTTATGAAAAGCCATTAAGTGGTTTCAAAGATTAGCGAGTTCAAACAGATAAGAAAAAATATCTTTGCATTCTGTTACTCTTCCTACATAATCCATACTCCACTTTGGTAAAAAAAAACAATGTACAGAAATGCTGGTTCTACAGATTTATTATGTGTATAGATATGGTGGTACCTGGATCCGTGTAGACAGAACTCGTGAGCAGCATACTCTTGACTTACACATGGGAGTTCCATGGGAGACTGTCACCTTAACATCTTTTGGACGGGACAAGCAACTATACTATGGTATACTAGAAGAAGGTAAAATGCTAATAAATTTTGTTATTGATTCCAAAAGAATGTTTGTATGTAACAAATTATCTAATTTAATCTATTAATAAAACTAGAACCTGTACATTGAAGAATTGGGGTGATGTAGGAAAAGTAACAGAATACATTTTATTGTCGTTTGCCATTAAATGGATATTCATGGGTCACTCACAGGTTATATTAAGCTTAGCTTGGCACTGGCACAGAAAAAGATATAGAGATTTTATATTTTATTTATCATGTAATCAAAATTAATATTGTTAATAAAATTGTACAGCAAGAACAATGGCATTGAAGCAGCATGAGGGAATGACTGTAATGTACACAGCAATGGGTTCTGAATGGCGGCCATTTGGTCACCCTCGACGAAGAAGACCCCTACACAGTGTTGTTCTCCGTGGTGGACTAACTGACCGAATACTAGCTGATTGCTTGGACTTTATAAGCAATCCAAATTGGTATACTGAGCGTGGCATCCCTTATCGGAGAGGTATAGTAATATTAATATGTGAAGCAAAAACTCTTACGCTAATCACTAATATGTAGTTATTAGCTATTAGCTATAAATCAATCATCACCATAATCTTCTCAGCCGCAAGACGTCCACTGCTAGACATATGCCTCCCCTAAGGATCTCCAATAGGACTGGTCTTGGGCAGCCTGCATCCAGCGTTTTACAATCAATACAAAAAAGCAATTAAAAAGCATAAATAAAATGTATAATTTCTTCTCAGGTTATCTGCTCTATGGACCACCAGGATGTGGTAAATCATCTTTCATAATGGCATTAGCAGGGGAATTGGAGTATAACATTTGTGTTCTCAACCTGTCTGAAAGAGGACTGACGGACGATAGGCTAAATCACTTACTCAGGTAATTACTTTTTTTAATTTCATCGCGATCGATTCAGCGGTTTAGGCGTGATAAGGTAACAGATAGAGTTACTTTCGGAATTATATTATTAAAGTATGGAAGCTTAAAGAAAGAATGCTTAAAGCAAGAAACTTTGAAACATTAAATGAAACTTGCTGAGTTTCTTGCCGGTGGTGGTAGTAAATTTTATCATAATGCGTTATCAGGGCCTAAACTGAATAAATGACTTTGGAATTTGAGACGGACCACATAACCTTAGTAATTAAGAATCCCGTTGGGCTTGCAGAATAGTCAGTAGACTTGAGCCCGCTTTATATTGAGCATTTAAAATAGATAGAAGTGTCTTTATAAGTGGTCTTGTTGTTCAAACCAGTGACTTAAATCGTTAGATGCGCACTAGCCATACAAAAGGCGCACGAAAATGTGTCATCGTTAGGTTGTAGGAAGCAGTGAACGGTGCATAAAACGTGGACCGTTTTTGCAAGCGCGTCACATCTAATGATTTAAATCTCAGGTTCAAACATGTTCATGTTACACATATTATACCTATTATATTTAAATATATTCATCAACAGTTTGTAAACATAAGTAAATATCAGTGGGTACATATACTTAAAACTTCGTCACAATGGTACGCTAAAAATCGAAATTTGTTTTATTTCTTCAATTCGCAGCGTCGCACCGCAACAATCAATTATACTCCTGGAGGATATAGATGCGGCATTTGTTTCCCGAGAGGATAGTATAACACAGAAAGCAGCATACGAAGGACTAAACCGGGTGACTTTCAGTGGTTTATTAAACTGTCTCGATGGTGTTGCCTCTACAGAAGCACGGATAGTTTTTATGACAACAAATTATTTAGAAAGGTTTGTTTGTTCCAAACAATTTTGTTTCCACATGTTACAACTTTTCACTTTTTACTTTTATGTGACTTGCAAGCAAATTCGCGGACGAATCCAAGTTAAAGCTTGATTCCAAAAATATTAAATCAATTACAACGACATTAGGTACCGTTATTTCTAGATGAACTTTTGCCATTTGCGCTAAATGGTGATTCAAGCAGTCTAAAGTTCAACTTAATTTTGCGAAATATTCAATAATACATTATGTTCGTAGTCGGTCCACCAAAGTTTTTAAAATAAAAATCTATGTAAAGTGAGTTATCTCAATAGATACGTTTTGCGCAACAAAGCGTATGTAATTGTTGAGCTCAGGATTTGTAAACCTATATGTTATGTATATCTATATGTTTATACATCCATATACGGATACATCCATATGGACACCCATTATGTCAGTAGAAGTCAAAGATAAGCGTTATTAAATATAAGTATAATTTTATAAAGTTAAATAATTACAAATTAATTGATAACACAGGATAAACAAAGATGTGCAAGCAGCTGTAGTCACACACGTGCTCATAGCAATGGTGTCTGGCGGGCGCTAGCTTGTTTTCCAGTTCGTTACCTCCCGATATAATCAAAATGGTGATTTTCATGAACTTATGCATATTCTAGATTAGATCCAGCTTTAATCCGACCAGGTAGAGTGGATATGAAAGAATATGTCGGATATTGTGACCAAGACCAAGTAGAACTGATGTTCTTAAGATTTTACAAAGGAGATCAAGCTGTTGAACATGCAAAGACCTTTGCAAGAAGGTAAGCAGTTTCCAAATGATTACCTTGAAACTGGTTCCTCATGTATATTTTTGATCAAATTGTGTAGTGATGAATAAATATTAATTATTATTACAGGGTACTTGAGAAAAAGAAGACCGTTAGCCCCGCACAAATCCAAGGATATTTCATGTTTCACAAACACTCGGCAACTGAAGCTGTGTTATCCGATGTTGAGAATATATGGACACTGGGATAATTTTTATTTCTTGTGATACAGTCAAACTAGTTTATGTAATGTTCAATAATATATTTATAATAATATCAACTTAAACAACTTATCTCATAACTTAAAATTAAACTGCCTCTTGAGTGCGACCCGTCCTGGTAGGGCCACCATCACTGACTTGGATTTTGAATTTCTGAGTGTGTCGCTCGCAGAAAAGTTTATAGGGTTTTTAGGTGATTCTACAAGAACGGCCCCTAAAACTGACGTAAAATTTTGACAAATTGGCTATAGTTCTTGAGATATATAACAAGAAACCTGCCAGGACGAGTCGCACGCTTTTAGCTAAATAACAGTACCTATATTAAAAAACGCTTATACGATTATGGCCGATTCTACTAATAACTAAAGAGTACAAACGACTGATTATTAAAATGTAAAAATTACGAGATCGACTGATTTAATCAATTTTACCAAGAATTTTGAATTTTAATAATCAGTCTATCGCATTAGTAAAATAAACCAAAAAAATAGAACTTGAGAATCTTAAATCCATAACATTAAGAGCTTATTTACCTAAGTTTTAGTAAATATTCGAATGCAGGATTTTTTATTCTCAAGTAGACGCAATAGTTCTTACGAATTACTCTGTCAAACAGTTTTACAGCCAATATATACACTGAGAAACAATTTAAACACTGTTTCTGAAACAAATAATTATATTTCCATAACGAAACATAATTTTATTAATAATTATAGCAAGCTAAAAAATTCACAAACTTGTTTTCTGAATCATTTTTTACCTATGAATAGTTTATAGTTTCAGATTTCTCCATGTACTCATACATATCAATAGAACATATCAACGGCTCAACCTGTACATACACTTGACAAACAATAAGTATTAGGTTTCTGCCATACAATCAGATCAAACAAGTCATATACAGAATGATTTTTTAGTCACTGGCAATACTTGCAGGGGTGGAAGTACTCATCAATATGAACATCTTTTATTATGGGGCTAACTGTGTTATTTCTATATTTTACAGTTTATTAATATTAGAAACACAAGAAAGAAGGGGGAAAATCAAAGCAATGCAAACACCGCCGTTTTCTATACATATAACCAACAGGGGCCTTTGTACTAAAACAAATAGTTATTATAATGTACTTATCGAAATAGTCAATAGAAACTTCGAACGAAATCATTTGCACCCTGATAATTTAGAAGAAATTTCATAATTAAAGCAGCTGCGTTAGAAGTAATAACTAATGTTGTCAATTCAAAAATTACTTTCCATTTACGCATGTTTGTTTTTCTTTTCTATGAAATCGATGCACTTGAGAGCCTGTTCCTTCTATGCTTTGTGTAGATAGAATCATACATTTTGGAGGATACATTCCTTTTGTAACGGGGTATAGGTTCTATCAAAGGATTTTCTGAAATTCAACGCGTGGCGGAAAGCTAAAATTAATAACCTAATTTTAAAAAGTAAGCTAACATAGCTACTAATGCAGTAAGAACGAGAACAAATTTAAAAAAAATCTGTCTAATGCAAGACGAGACCAAGACTAGCTCAGTCTTATTAGGGTATAAGTAAGTATATGCCAGCATCTACTTACAGAGGACCATGCATGCTATATCGAGATTTTTTAATTATAAATTCTAGATACCCAATATCATTCGATCTTTACTTTGGATTATTTCGATGGACGTATGTAACTGGATACTATAGGGTACTATCGTTAAATGAAACCAAGCGATTGTTCCGTAATTATAAGACATTATATAAAAATATTTAAACTAAAAACGAGCGTGACGAGCCGGATGAGTAAAATGACATTAATAACTTTTTAAGAGTAAAACAAGAAATATCCTAAATTTAGACTTTAAACTCTAAAAACATGTAATAAATACTTAGTTTTTTTTTTATGTCAGAAGTTTGGCAAGCAGGCCGGCGGCGGTCCACCTGATGGTAAGTGCCTACCGTCACCTATGGACATTAGCAATACCAGTAGGATTGCCAATGTGTTTCCGACCTTTCTAAAACTTAAACTTCTTTTTTAGGGTTCCGTAGCCAAATGGCAAAAAACGGAACCCTTATGGATTCGTCATGTCTGTCTGTCTGTCCGTCCGCATGTCACAGCCACTTTTTTCCGAAGTTATAAGAACTATACTGTTGAAACTTGGTACGTAGATGTATTCTGTGAACCGCATTAAGATTTTCACACAAAAATAGAAAAAAAAATTGGGGTTCCCCATACTTAGAACTGAAACTTATTTTTTTTTTCATCTAACCCATACGTGTGGGGTATCAATGGATAGGTCTTCAAAAATGATATAAAGGTTTCTAATGTCATTTTTTTCTAAACTGAATAGTTTGCGCGAGAGACACTTCCAAAGTGCTAAAAAGTGTAACTTCTAACCCCCCCGTAACTTCTAAAATAAGAGAATGATAAAAATAAAAAAAAAATATATGATGTACATTACCATGCAAACTTCCACCGAAAATTGGTTTGAACGAGATCTAGTAATTAGTTTTTTTAGTTACGTCGTAATAAATCGTAAACCGCAATTTACCTTTCATTCAATCAACTCAAATATAAAAAAAAATGGCAAAAAGCAAGGTCTTTCAGCACAAATAAAGGACAAATTCCAAAAAATAAAAAAGTTGAAAATTAAAGGGTGTCCCCATACATACATAGTTACTCCAATTAATAAAGACCTCTGAGTTGTATGGGCGCTCATACAATTTAGAGGTCTAGCTGAAAATGTGAAAATGTTTCGGGTTGGCACCAACCTCAAATAAGGTAAATAAATAAAATTGTGCATTTCCCGTGATGGATGAACGATATGGACGAAGTTTGTACGGAACACTCGGTGCGCGAGTCCGACTCGCACTTGGCCGGTTTTTAATAATTACATTTTACTCATTAATTGATTTATAGCAATTTAAAAGCACGTGTAACGCTGGTATGCGATGAATTTCCTACATGTCGTATCGCGTGCTTCACGCGTGTTTCAATGTGCTTCGTGCTAGGAATAACTTTGCTGTGATTAATTCGGATTGATTGAATGATTTCGTTTTTGCTGTACCACAACACGCTTTCGATATCAGCTCATGTATTTACGAAATAATCGCATGGTCAAACTGTATGGGAGTGTTTAGTCAACATAGTGATGGTTCTAGTTACTAGTATATTAAATAAAAAAGAAAACATTGATGTCATTTTACTTACTAAGCAACGTACTTATGATATTGGTTTTTTTTTTTATCTATTATATTTACGGAATAATTGCTTGGTCACATCATTTACATTCTATACACATGGTACTTCTTTCAAATTCCTTCTAGACTTCCTTCTTTTACTGGCTTGTTCACGCTCTACATACACTGATGTTGTAAAGTCAGCGGCAAAAGTATATTGGCACTTTTACATTACACAATTCTTAATTTTCATACAAACTGTCAAGAAAATGTCAATAGATTATTATGAAAGGGTACTAAAATGCCAAGCTACTTTTGCCGCTGACTGTACTTCACACACAATAACGAATCTCGTTACTCGTCTTGCGAGAACAACAACCTGTTTCCAGTATAAAATATTCTCAAACGACTTTTGAAAATACTACAACATTGTTATTACTATCAGCCTTTAAATGATGAATGAATGTTGTTGGTAGGTAATCTTAACAATAATAAGAAGTTAAAAAATATGTATAAAATACTTAATTAAGCTAACTAATATTTACATAACTTTTTTTTGGTTATCAGTTTTATAGTTAATAGATTCAAGAAGACACAAAAATGTTTTTGTATACTCATGCATTACCTGGCTTACTTTTAAAGCATTTTGTAACAGTTTATTAACAACATCACCTTTGTATATTTTAAGCAGTTCCCATTGCCAATTAGCAGATATTTTATTCATGTTGATATTTTCTTGATGCCTATCTTTAACTTTTAGACAAAACATATTTTCTAAACAGAACAATGATAAACAAAGAATAACTGGATGATCTTTTGTTTCTTGTTTGTAAAGAACCTTAAATTTGATCAAACACGTAAAATCTCGTGGTAGAAAGTGATCAGTGTCCAACAAAACTATATTGTGTATTTGTAATAAATGTTTAAAATATCTAAACGGCGAATCAGTTTTAGTATTAGGAAATTCAACAGTATCGAGTATAACATATTCGCGTTGAACAGTTGATGGTTCGGGGGCTATTCTAATAGATGTATTTAAACTTGAACTAGTTTCAATTACTTGCAATGGTTGACTAATATTCTGAGTTTGTGAACTTGAACTCTGTGTAGGATGATTTGTTTGTGCATTCATAATACTATGGAGAATTCTTTCAGACAATAGTTCAGTAACAGGTTTAACCTTAATCCTAGGACCGGGTACTTGTAGGTCTATGTTAGTGTTTTCAGAAGATGGTTGAGTATTACTTGTGGTATTTTTATCCACACTTTGTTTCATTTTGTCCGTAGATTCAATAACAGCTAAAGATTGTGTAGAAGTTATGATAGGCAAACATAAACTGCTGTCATTGTTCTCTATTACATCAGCTACATTGGGTGTTTCATCATATATAATATTGGACACATTGTGTTTGGAAGTTGTTAAATTCGTCTTTTTAGGAAAATGTTTCGGGTTAGCAACAGGGTTTTCATTCAGTAGTATACTTTTTGATTCAGTATTACTAGGCTCAGGGTACAATACAGCACAATCAGTCTGAATCGGTTCTTTCACTTTGCATTGTATAGTAACTACTGATCTTGGCAATGTTATATCAGTCTGTCTAGTATTGTCAACAGATAAACTGGAAGGATGTTCAACAGCTTCTGCATCTTCTTGCTCGTCATCATGGGGAGTTTGGGTAACAGTTTTCCATTCCGATTTATTGAAATCATTGCCATTTTCTTTGTTGTTTCTTAGTTTAGCGTTAATCTGAATATAACTTGTCTCTTTAGACGCATTTTGCTGTGATCTCGGTATCCATACAATTTCCAGATTCTTAGACTCCATGTATCTTAACAAGCCATTACAATTGAAACCCCTTTTAGTGACAATTTTTCTTCCTATACTTAAAACTTTATGTTTCAGATAGTCTTTATTGGGTTTTTTATTTTGCGTGTCACTCTCTGATGCTTCTTTTCTCTTCATGTATTTTTTGTGGCATAAGGATATGATATTATGAATAGCTTTACATTCTTGAGGTTTTACTTTTATGGGTTTTCTGGAAACTTTATCCTGTTTATTTACAGAATTACTTTTATTAGAGGAATTGTCAGACGAGTCTTCAATATCTATACAGTCAATATAGTTATGTGCTTCTTTATTATCTCCAAAAAATGTTTTGATCTTTAGATCATCTCCATTATTTTCTAAATCTGTTTTATTTTTTTTATTTCCAATGACTACAGTTTCATTTGAACTTGCAGATAATAGTCTACTCTTTCGTCGCTTTAGTTCCATATTAGATTCATCACCAGAATATAAAGTTGAACTTTGACGATTATCTCTTTGTCTTTCATCGATTGATGAAGAATCACTTGTAATATGTGTCCGAACAGGTTTGTAAGAGCTAAACGATACCGACGAGTTCATCACAGCGCACTCATCTTTGAGGACATAAATTACATAATAATATGAATTACCTTCTTGCGTAATTTTTTGAAAACTATGAACCACTTTGTTTATATCACCAGTAATGTTAGGTTTGTAATCTAATCTGGTCAATTCAACAGTACAATATGTTTTTAATATGTTTCGGTACTTTGACATTAATACTCTATGTGCACGCAGATGATTTATCACAGCATTTTTTCTCCTAAAGTAACCGTTACATAATTTGCACACAAATAGTTTGTTGTAATCAGATTCCCACGATGTACATTTGGTACTATTGAACTCAGTGACTGGAGGTGTCTGAGCTTTAGTGATTGCAGTATTAGTACTTGAATCAGAGTCAGTTGTAGTTGAAATTACTCTTTTCCTTTTAGTTTTCTTTGTTTGTTTGTGATATATATTCAAATTATTGTCCCCATTAGTTTGTTGACTAGAACTAACGGTGTCTTGTTGTGGATAGGCCAGTGGTACCTAGAAAATATAAAGAATGTGTATAGTTAATAAGCAACATGTAGGTATGGCTCACATAATGAGGATCCATAACGTTTTTAGTTGAGAATGCAGATTTATAGAACTAAGAAACCCTTAACATACAGTGCAAACATTTTTGTTCTACGACAAAATTTGACGAAGTTATGACCAAATTATTGGCGAAGTTCTCTGAGTGGCCACCGCGGTAGCCGTGACGTCACGGTGACGGTCGCCGTCAGTTAGCCGTTGGCAGTTATAAGGCGCGCAGTGTTTTGTTTGGTTGACTTTGATACAAATTAAGTGTCCAATTTGTGTCTAATTTACCTTATTAACTATGTATCAATATTGTATAGTGGCGAAATGTACAAATACTTCTTTTAAAACGCCAGGAAATCTATTTTTTAACATACCAAAGGACACAAAACATCGTAAAAAAATGGTTCTTATTAGTTATCTTTAGGTCTAATCTGTTAGTGGTATGTAGGTGTAAGAAAGAATGAATGTAAAGTATAGGTAAAGGGGAACTTATGAATAAAGAGTTTGTAGTTGAATGTTGTTGTCGTTCATTCATATTTAGATCATTTCGCGGATGGCTTTTTAACCTACTCGCGCTTTATTTAGTGCATGGTTCCCTACCCTTGCTGATCTATGATAGAAACCTTAATATTGATTGGATAACAATGGCTGTTTTTTTTGCACAAATCCGTTCAGTATGTACTTAAATTGTTACAGATCATTCGTTCAGTATGTACTTAGGTAGGATGACTTGAATATAAAGCAAAAAAGTATAGGGTGCTCTAAGCTCTTTTTTTTATATACTTGTGTTTGAAAACGATCTTACCATGGTAAGTGATGATAAGGCCGAAGGTGGTAAGTACACAAAGCTTGGAAAGAAATGGCTCTCAAGTGCAGCTGCCGGAACACACCGGTAGGAGCTTGACGACAGATTTTCAACTTGAGGGAATATAGATATTTTGTTAAGTCTGCGCGAGCGAAGCCGCGGGCGAAAAGCTAGTTTTACACTGTCTAATCGCAGGGAGTTTCTTGATCTTTGATTCCTCCATAAGTTTTTCATAAATATAAATTAATCCCCCAGGATGAAGGGTCCCACCTGTATATTTACGCGAATGACACGGCGTACTAAGCGCCGTCCTACAAGAGAAACTATAAAAGACCCTCGAAAAACTACCGCATTGACTCTCCAGGTGGAGACTTTGGTTAAAAAATGCTAAAAAAACATCACGTGATTGTGGGTCTCTGTCTTCAGGCAGACCAGGATGAAGACAACGGCGTCCAGTTTTGAACTCTTGGCTCATTCCTCTGCAGTTGAAGCTGCGGGTGTGTGCGAATATGAAACTTGGTGCAAAAATTGCTCGGACCAAATTTTGAATGGTGGAATGGGGAGTATGGAAATAAATAGGTATGCACTGGCCGTTTTGCTTGAAACTTGGAATAAATGTAATAAAAGTATAGAGGTGTAATTTGACGTGTAAAATGAGATAATCTACATTCGAAAGCCTGCAGAATTCTTGGACCTACACACACTTGGCTGGGTATTCTTCAGTGGACTGCGGTTTTATAATGGGGGCTATAGCGTGGGAATTTTCCGCTAGAGGCGCTAGTGTAGCGTGAGGTCTTCGGAATGTCAAACTTCACTGTTTCTGGGTGGGCTACGTGGGTTTATTTCTAATTAGAATAATGTTGTGAATATTTTGCAATACCTGAGATTAATTATGGCAAATATGAGTCACGGGTCAATTAATAGCAGTGCTTTGAGACAGTTTTTTCTTTCGGAAACTTTTACCTACTTTTTTTCGAACAAAACGTACGAACTATGTAAAACTGAGGCATGCTCGATATTTTTACGGTACGGTTTAAGGTATTAAATATGATTTAAATGTATACGTGGTTTTCATGTCCGTAATAACAAACTTTTATAGGACCTTACTCGATAGTGGCGCCAACTGGTGAGCACAAAAACGATAGCCCCCATTAGGAAAGTACAACAGCTTACCATCTTCAAGTCTTGCTTCATCTTTTTTAGGGACTTCTGCTTCTCCGTAAAGGATTTCTTTGTTTTAAAATAATCGCATAATAATGATTCACATTTTTTACATAATAGTTGTGGAAGCCCATCAAATGGATCGACCTGAAAATTACCAACAGAATATACTTATATTTCTTGATTTATGTCAGAGGGCTGATAAGCATTAAAACGGTCCACCTGATGATATGTGGCTACAGTCGCCTATGGATATTAGCAATACCAATGGGATGGCCAATTTGTTGTCGATCTTTGTAAAACCTAGAAAGCAACTGGCTCTTTAGTACAACTGCCGGAATACAACGATTATCCAGACGTCTCGTCTCTGGGTTACGTACGATGAATGACCGTCTTCTGCCAAAATTTAAACTATCGAAGATTCAAACAATAACAATCAATTAAATCTATTTGCATTATATATACAGGGTGTCCAGTGGCAGATTTCAAAGTTTGAACGAACATAACTTTTGAACGCAACACGTTAGAGAGGCACGGGGGCGTCGTTGAAACCGTATGCGCTGCGGATTTTTTTGTTGTCATGGAGGGGTGGACTGGAGAGCACCGCGCTTTTGCCGTCGAGGCGTACATTTCAAGTGGATTTTCGGTATCTAAAGCACGTCGTCGATCTTATAATCGTTACGATATTCGTCGATTACGTGATGGACCATCGATCAACCTCAATCAGTCTTGGGTAGCAAAGTTCAGAGCTACAGGATCAACATTAAACAGACCCAGACCAAGACCTATACCAGCGGTAGCCACGGAGGAAAATGTTGAACGTGTTATGGTTTTTGTGACTGAAAATCCTCGTTTATCACTTTGTGCACGTTCATCGATATTGGGAATTACGTAATCAACCTAAGGTACAGGTTATAATGCGAAAAAATTCTGACTTTGCATTAAGGAAAACTAATTTATGAGAAATAAATGTCCTCAAAAACTTACGCGGGTGTGATGTTGTCGAGATTTCGTACTGCTACTGGTATGGGTAACATATTCTTTAGTGACGAAGCTCATTTTCACATTGGAGGATATGTGAATAAGCAAAATTTCCGTTACTGGGATATCCGCAAACCAAGAGAAATGCATCAAGAGCCTTTACATAAACCTAAAGTTACAGTCTGGTGTGCAATGTCTGATTTCTTTGAAAACCAACGCGGCCAAACTGTAACTATAAATTCGATGAGATATGCCGAGATGAATGTATGTGATAATAAATGACTTTTTTAGACTGGAACTACAGAATAGTCTATACTTTACTTTACTTGACACAACTCAAAGAAAATATTCGAGCCGAAGTCAGCAGGATGAATGAATGAATGAATGAAATATTCTTTATTGTAATCTCCATACAGGAAAAGTATAGACATATAAAATTAAGAAAGAGAATACAATTTAGGATGCTTTGCTCTGTAAACGCGTTTTTGAAAACATATGTGCTAGACTCGAAGAGTGTGTTAGGCTCGCTGGTCGGCATTTGGAGAACGTGGTTTACAAAAAATAAAATCCTCATTTATTTATTTTTAATTACAATAAACATTTTTTATATTAGAGGTAAAATTCTATCTTTGAAATCTGCCACTGGACACCCTGTATAACTGAATCGAAAACTATACTCACGTCAATGTCAAAGCAATACTTTATTTGTTGTTGAATAGCAGGCACAATTTGATAGACACCCATATCTTCCAAACAGAGGCGACATGTAACAAACAGTTTAGGGTCCACCTCTACCATATTGGTCGCCTCCATAGTCTGTAAAATAATAATGAGGATGTAACATTTTATTATGGACTTGCAATCCAACATTTTTAAACGATTGTAACTTTTAACTATGAAGGCTGGCATACTACTACTTATTTTATAAAATTCGTGAATCGCTGCTTGTTCTAAAAGTTGGAAATGTCATAATCCGTGTTATGGTTCTAGCTAGAGTTATAAGCACATTAGGGGCCAGACAGACTGCAATCTTTATCTATTAATATAATAAGTATATATAGACTTGCGACTTGGCGCGTCTGTACATTAGAACTATTGAAAAAAATATGTTGGGGGGTTAAAGAATAACCAATAGAGCCAATTTTTTATCATTTTTGCCTGTTTGCTTATACAAGCATTACACATATATGACGAGGACAGGATTTTGATTACAAAAAAGAGGGCCTAACTTAGAGTGACATATAGTGTTCATTTCATCGCAATATAAGGATAAGTAACCGAAACACAGTAATACAAGTGCACTACTATTTCACGGCAGAATTAGATATGGTTGTGGTACTTCTTCGGGCGAACTCTGCATAAGAGTTCTACTACCTACCTTCCTACCTACCTTGTTTCTAGTTTTGAAGCTGTTTCACTAAAAAATATTTTATAATTTTTCTCTACTGAACATGCACTTTAGGAAAACATGATTTTTAGTTTTTTTTTGGAATTCCTTATCATTCTTCTTTTATGACTATGAGTGTATTTTATGCTATGCATTTTATATGATCACATGACACATTTGTTTTTTTTTTTTTCTATTATGCCTCCAATGTCTGAATTTGTCTATTTATGCTACAAACAAAATTGTATAAAATCAAAACTATTCAGTCCGTCCAAATCTACTGGGATTTGGAGAAAATAAGCCATGACAGATGGACACAAAAGATATCCTAAAGGGTTCTGGTTTTCATCAGACGTATGGAACTCTAAAAATCTGAGCTACCAAAATATTTCTTGGAATTACAAATCGGTTAAATTAGAAAAAAAACGAAGAAATATGACCAATAGCACCTACATCTACAATAGACATGTCAGAGCAATTCCTGCAAAGATCTCACAAATATTTTAAATGTGATAGTTTGGATGTTTGTGACTCAATCATGCATAAATGGCCAAATTTGGATGAAACATGGCACAGAGATAGATCATTTCCTACAATATCCAAATAAGATCTCCTAGGAACATGGGTAACACCACAGAGTAAAAGCTAGTTTATTATATAATAGAATGAGTTAAAATCCTGCAATGAGCTCAACTTTTCAGTGTATAAAAACATTGTGAGGAAACCATAGATATCACAGTGGTTGGGTATTCAAACACAAATATTTTGTGGAAATTATTGTCAGCCACAATCTAATAAGAAGGAAAAGTAAATGAATTTACCTCATGTTCGAGTTGCATATTATGCTTCATGAATAAAATGTATTGGTCAGAGAGTAGCCTTAGGGTCATAGGGGGGTTTTTCTGGATTAAATTGATATTATAGATAGTGGATCAGAGAGAAGCCTTAGGGGAGATTCATTGTTCGCAATTTAACCAAGTGAATTGTGAACTTACTTTGGCAGTCCGGACTGGTTGTGTCGAAGTCGATGGCTGCATTTCTTGACGCAATCCAAAATAAGGATAGAAAAAGATATGCTTCTAAAACAAAATAAAGTGTCGAAGCATCAGAAAAGTTTTACAAGCTCGCAATCAAGTCTAACTTTTAAGTCATCAGCTGTTCATTCAGACTATTTCCTTCCATACCCACGGAGTCAACTTCTGATTATTTGTTTGTACGTACGAGCTGGCTTGAGCGTTGACATTATGTAGTATGCATGGTATGCACGTTTCTTTTACTTTCACAGAACTTTTTTATAACTTGGAAGAACAAATGGAAACAAATTTCAGTAGGTATGTAGTCTGTAATGACGTACGTATTTAATTTTATTACCTAGTACACGGTGGTTTACTACTGCCAGTCTGCCTGAGGCCCAAATACTAATATAATATTATATCCTGGGGTCTGAATCTGCCACCCACTACTGACTACACCATTTTAAGTTTTTAACATTCATATTTCAATTTTCAACCCATTCATCAATCCATTGATTGCCACTATTTGCCACATTTGCCACAGACAGACATTAGATTTATTTTATTTAAATCACTAAACACGGACCGCGCGGGTCGAACCCTGCCATCTAGTGTTGGATAGTTGAACTTAAGTCTGATTTTTGGACAGAGTCATCTAGTATGGAATAGAAATATCAAGATAAGCAATCATAATAATAGTACTGTCATAGTATAAAATTTAATAAAAAAGTAGTTCGTCTCCGGCCCTTTAGGAGATTCTGATACCTATTGTTGCTCGGGCGCCTAGGGTTGTCCAAACTTGTTCTTCTATATTTATATTTTATACCTACATAGATTAAGAATACAATGTCAATACGTAATAAATCTTTCGCATTGTAACCCGACCATCCCCTTATTCGGACCTGCTTGGTTGCGGTTCCAATCGGATAGATAGACCGATTGAGGAGTCTACTGAATAGGATGGCTCCTATTTTCTCATTTCAGACTTCCATTTGAAATAAGGCAGTAGCTCGGTACACGATCGCGGCAAATAAATTCTGTGACTCTGCGAAAATCGTCCTTTCCGATCGTAATGGTATCAGAATGGGACTGAATAAGGGGGCATATCTCACCCAGCCGCATCGACCATCTTAGATAAACCTATAGTAAGATTTGATGATGTAATTTTCAGCTATCAAATATAGAAATAGATACAAAGAACTTATCTAACTCCAAAACTTATCGATCCCTTTGAGTGACAAGTGAATAAACGCCTTATGCCAAAGGCTTTAAGTGTAATTTAGCTCTGCTCATATCCATCAATTGGCTATTTCAGCATATTCTCGGAACAGGTCGGCGGTACTATAAATTGGGTTTTGGTCGTGGATAACTTGCAGACCTGTGTCTTTGAGGGATTAAATCTGAGTCCGTCTCTACAGTACTTGCCCTTATCTACAAGACCCGTTCGTCTTCCGGTAGATGGCTGGGAGATGTACGCCAGTATAATAAGATGTAAACGAGCTCATAGATCCGACATCATGTTGAAGGAAGGAATTTTTTGATGTTCCCAGTAGGGATTGTATCTGCTAGCATTCTTTACAGAGCTATAACAGTTACGCACGAACTTCTCGCATGAGTACCGAAGCAATAGCTAAGGGGCCGTCCATTAATCACGTGAGGCTCGAAAGGGGGGGGAGGGACTTCGGCAAAAATCACAAAGGGGGAGGGGGGGAGTAGTAAGATATCACGTATATGAATTTTTTCGTCAAACGCGCGATTTCTAAACCGAAAAGCGGCGTGTAGTGTGACCTTGACTCGCCGTTGCCAGGTAACGAACGAAGTCCCCGCGCGCTTCTTCCCGCGATTTTCTAGTATAAAATTAGATTATACTTTATACCTTTAAAGATAATATTCTAAAAATTTTAAGATTCTTTGTAGGTACTAAAAAAATACACGTGATTATGGGTGGGGGTGGGGGAGTCTTAAACCTCACCAAGTATCACCAAGGGGGAGGGGGGGATTAAAAATGCTAAAAAACATCACGTGAATAATGGATGGCCCCTAAACCTATGATGATTCTCGGTGCCTTGGTGATAGCAGCGTGCTAAGAATAATGTGTTCTTAACCTTAGGATTGGTTAAAAGGGTCCACTATAAATCTTTACGAAAAAAGGAAGGCTGTCTCCAAGGAGGGCTCAACCTCAGACACAAGTTGTAAAAAGCTTTCCTCCTGCAAATGTAAATGTTGGGAGTTTTCAACATATAAAATTGTTGTGCATGATGAGCAATGAGGGTAATAGCACGCAGCTTTGCAGTACGCATGCATTTATAAATAATGTATTTAAGTGACTTGAGATTTTTTTATATTAATGCTTCAGAAATCTGATGGAGTAAATATAATATGTTCATACTAATCTTAAGCTCATCAGTTATATTTATTAATATTTTAGTGGTCGGTTGCATGAACACGCTTTCAAAGCACCGGTTCAATGCTTTATAGAAATCACAGATACTTGGTCCTTCGCTAATTTGTTCGTTATTTATGGTAAAATATTTAAGAAAACTGGAGTAAATTTTAACGATCTAGGTACAGTGAGATTGCGAAGTGTAGGTCTGATGGTTTTTGTTTTGGGGTTGAAAGTAGCTGTAATTATTTGTGAATATGACACACTGCCAATGTGTCACGCTTCATTTCTGAACATGGCTGATAAAGTAATACCTTGCCACAACAGTGCATCGGCCTTTTATTTTCCAACCTCGGCTAACACACTGCCGTGTATCAAGATCAATACAAACGTCATCTGTTGGATGAGTCATCCAATAAATGACGTACAGACAACGAGAAATTCTAAAAGCTATTTTATATAATTTTTAGGACCATGGAAAAAACAAAAATATATCTCTCCTAATATCGCTGGCCTTAATCTGCAGAGTGTAGTCCACTACACCTGGACCAAGGAGCCTTCCACTTCAATGTGTGTAGAGTATTATTATAAGGCCTGCGATATTAGGAGAGATATATTTTTGTTTTTTCCATGGTCCTGGTATACCAGATGCACCAATGATTGATTATTGTTCTTCTTTATGAATAATGCCTGGATGACCGAGCTTTGCTTGGTATTTTATTTAAACGACGTTTTCTAAAAATGAAACCTAGCTAGATCGATTTATCGCCCCCGAAACCAAACCGATAGATTAACTATAGTGTACGTCGTGTGTCAAGGCTTGCTAGACGATTCCGATGCGCGTATTACCGGGGTATGATCCTACTTTAGTATTCAGAGCCATCTTCCCGTTTTCAAATCAAACACGTATTACAACTAGTATACTACTGACCACTAGATGGCAATGTTATTGATATGAGAAAGAACGTTCTAGAATGCAGTTGTAATGTTTCTTAATTTGAAGAGCGCTAGTTGTTTCCGGTAAGACATTTTACTCGCTTGTTACTTACCGCTAGATGGCAATGTGCTATTACAAGGAACCATGCAAGGAACATTGTAGAATATTATAAAATACTAACGCGTTTACGTTTATTTGTCGCAATGTTGCAACCAGCAACATTTTTTTAAAACCTGTTGCGACGGTTGGTTACTTCTGCAACAGGTTCTTAATAGTCAGGTCAGATAATGAAATGAAAGTAATGCAAATCTTAACGTATTTGTATTTATTAGTGAAAAATTTAAAATTAAAGAAGTTCGCAACGTGCGCAACAGCATTAGTCATTTGTTTCGTCACTCGTCAGACAGATGTCATTACGTGCGCGGTATTGTTTTTACTTTTTGACTTTCGTTCGTTTTCGTAACCTAATGCGTGACTTTTCGTAACTTTTTATTTTCAAAGCAACGTGTTGCTGAAACTGGTTTCGTAAAAAAATACTCATCTCTATAAAATACTCTGGAGCCGTCCGACCAGTTATTTTCTTTTTCTAAAAAACCTAATTTCTTAGTCATGCAGACCTCTCTTCAAAAAGATAAAATTGCTAACACTTACATCACTATACATACTCGAAGTTGGATTGTTTGTCAGAAAGTATCCAAATTCATTTATAAAAGCCAATGTAAACAAAAAATTTATGTCGAGAGATCCAATGAAATTATTATTACCCAAGTGTGCTGGTGCTTTTTATAGCAAAAACTGTACAAATATGATTATTAAGATCTATAATAAAATTCCGATTCATATTAGAGAAATGCCACTTAATCATTTTAAAACAAAATTGACATCATGGTTACATGAAATGAAATATGTTTTTATACAATTGAGGAATATTTGACATATAAAATTTAAATGCTTATGTAATTTGATTTTGCATGCCGAATGTCTGGCGAAATATGTTGCGCTTTATTTTCAATTTTTAACACCTGTACCTACCATATTTCAGACAAATAAATATTTCATTTAAAAAAAAAAAAAAATTCATTTCTTAATTCTACGTATATTTTGTGCACAGACAGACATAGATCTTAATAGATAAATAACGCATGTGCCTCGTTTTGTATGAAAACCAAGCGTACCACTTTTTTTCTACCTACTGTGACGTCATCATTTTGTGATGGGAAATTGGGAATTTTCCTGACCGAGCGCAATCGATTCGAACACGATTCGACTCCCCCTCCACCGCGCCGTACGCGCCTACCTCGTACGTCAGTACGCCCGTTACTCTTTGAAGCTGCTTTGGACTAGTCGAAGGAGATTGGTGAAGTCGCGTGCGCCTCCCGTTTGCTTGGCTGTAATTTGTATAAGTTCGCTGCTGTTCAAGTAAGTTTACTTTTATCACAGAAAAATAAGTATAATGTAATAAGTAAAATGTGGCGTGAGTTTATGTAGTTATGTACCTATGTAAATTTTTAAAAAAAATATTTGTAAGTGTCTTATTTTATAAATCAATTATTATTATTCGAGTTCATTGACAGAGGAATGATAAATTTTAATTTAGAAACTTGCTTTTTTACCCTCAACGTAATGGCAGTTATTTTCAGTTTCTAAATTAATTAATTATCTGATCTTTTTAGTATTCACCTAATTAGCACTCGTTACTTTGTTGTAGATAAGTTATGTCTGAAACGAATAGAAAAACCCGAGAAGAAATTTTATCTACAAAAAGGAAAGCCAGTAAAATGCGCTATGATAAAATAAAATCTGATCCAGAACTAAGTCAGCTTCGAAAAGAAAAATAATATTATCATTATCATTCCTGTTCTCATAATCGATTAGAAAAATGAGAATAATGACCATACAACGAAGCAAAGAAGATTAAATCACTATGCAACGAAGCTGAGCGATGAGTGAAAGTATCGATTGTTTAATTTTCATTGCATGTTAAACAGGTCATACAACTTTGTAACTGCGGTATACACTCAGTTGCGTAGTTGTCGTTGGAAGAACCGCAACAAATATGTAACAACTGATTTAAAAATAAATGACACACAATTTTAATAGCAAAATTACTTACTGATGAAAAGAAGCGTTTTTTTACCTCGGTCAACTTTTCTTGTGGAGTTTTTACAGCCCAATACTGCACAACTAGGCATTTTTCTAAATTTCGTATGACGTCCGGCACTGATAGTGGTGGAGCGCGGACCATATAGTGTATTATCTATGGCGCGGACTGAATAAAACGGCATTTGGCACGCTCAGTACATACACTTGCGGCATCTATTTAGATCTATGTCTGTGATTTTGTGGCAACTTTTTTTTATTCAAATATCAACATTTATCGCAAATTCAAACCCGCCATCAAAATTAAATTTACTTGAACTTGTCAGCGCTGGTTCAAAAGTTAATAGGGTTTTAAGTATCTATCTATCTATCTCAAGAACTAGGGTAATATAGGATTTGGAGAATAATTTCGATCTATTCTAACTACCCTTATATTCAACCGGTGACCGCTCTGAATTCAAACTCGTAATAGCCACCATTCGAGGTTATTCAGACCTGCCGATTGGGTAGACAAACCGATTAAGTAGTCTACTGAATAGGATGGCACCTATTTTCTCATTTCAGATTTCCATTTTGGAATGAGGCAGTCGATGGGTACACGATCGAGGCAAATTAATTCTACGACTAGCACAGCATCAACCAAATTTAAGGGAATAAAATCGTCCTTTCCGATCGGAGTAGCAGCCGAATAGGTCTAAATAACCCCGGGGATTATCAGTGTCAGGAAGTAACACACGACAAAATATCGACGGACATTAAAATCCATGATCTTGGTAGAAACATGCACCATCCTTCACTATGTCTTCATAGTATAGGAGATAAAAACAAATTGTCTTATTTCTTAAATGTATAATTATTATAACTAATATTTTAAAATTAACAGTATCATTTCATTAAACAGAAGTAGCTCTACAACAGAATTCACGATTACATTGATAAAAACAAGCATTTTATAAATTTTATTTACTTACGAGACAAAATCAGTATTCTTAAATGTAAATAACATAATTCTCAAAATGAATTTCATTATCTGAAATAAACAAACGCTTAACATTTTATCCAATATCTGTTAACCACAAAATATTTATTCGCTCTGGGGATACTATGAGTATTCAAATATTAAGTCGTTACATATTTAATTAATTACTATATTATATTGCATAAATATGCAATGCGTCACAGTTATCACAGCACTTGTAAAAATTGTGGTTGTCAAAAGACGAAATATTTACAATTATGAAGTAGTATTCATTCACAGTAGGAAAACCCCAGAGGAAAGTTACTGAACCTCTTTTATGAACAGTCAATGAATGACATTCACTATGAAACTTTATAGTAACTTGAGTACCTATTAATTTATTAACATGTACCTAGTCAAAAGAACCGTTTATCTACGTTGTCGGCGCTTTTTCTTACTGGCGCGAGTGGCGTTACCGTTCTGAGGAAGGCCATTGGAGGGTCCGCTGGAGAGCTGCGGGGGTACCGGGTGCAGGGATACCGACGGCATCGGCGGCAGAGGCGGCGTCACAGGTAGATTCGTCATCCTCGGCACTATAGCCACTGCCCCACTATGCCCGACCACGTGGTGCTGCGCGGAGGCTCCGGCTCCAGCTCCGGCGTTGTTCTGTCTCTGCGCCCCCGTCGCTGCCGCCGCGGATACGCGCTCAGGGGAGGTCTCGAAAGCCGCCCTCATCCGTTGACGCATTCGTCGTCGCGCGTTTCGCGACATTGGCGGTCGCTCGGCGTTATCGGGTTGATTATTTTCCGTTGGAGATCGAGGCGCCGCCGCGGCAGGCGTCGGGCGGTCGGTCGCGTCCGTACTCTGTCTGTTATGAGACTCTCTGTCTTCGATTCTCGCGCGCATTTCCGCTTCGGAACGCGCCAAAGCGTTAGCTTCACGGCCGAGGGTTGCGAACGCCCTGGACAGTCTCGCCACGTCGTTCTGTAAGTCCTGCAGGAAGGGCTCCAAGTCGTGCGCGGCGGCCGGGTTGTTGGTGCCGCGGTTGGCGACGCGCAGCACGGCGCGCGGCTGGGTCTGCGCCGCGACCGTGTCTGGGGGCGCGCGCCGCACCGACAACTTGCCGCTGATGGACACCGGCGCTATCAATGCGCGCGCGTCCGACCCGGTCACAGTCAAGCAGTGACCGCGCTTCTTTAGGGACCCCTCGCATGATCTTACCGACCACACCTGTTAGTAGGAGAATACTTTATTATGGTAATTTGTATAATTTCTTATTAACCGAACTTCAAAAAAGGAGGAGGTTTACATACAATTAGTTGGAATCTTTTTTTTGAAGTGAAACTTCTTTATCGACGTATGGGAGAAATTTTTGTAGCAAATCGTCACGTTTTTCGGTTACGCGCCATGTTGCTTTTATTATGTTTTCCCGTATTTTGGAAGGCAAAGGGTTCTAGCTCATACAGCCTAGCCATTTATCTTATTTATCTTCTTAGTTTTGAATTAATGTCTGACATCTTAAAATATAAAGGTATGAAGTTAGCTAGCGAAAAACATTGGTTGCCATTTTATCGACGTATGGGAGAAATTTTGTATCAAATCGTCACATACAGCCTAGCCATTTATCTTATTTATCTTCTTAGTTTTGAATTAATGTCTGACATTTTAAAATATAAAGGTATGAAGTTAAGCGAAAAACATTGGTTGCCATCGTCACGTTTTTCGGTTACGTGCCATGTTGCTTTTATTATGTTTTCCCGTATTTTGGAAGGCAAAGGGTTCTAGCTCATACAGCCTAGCCATTTATCTTATTTATCTTCTTAGTTTTGAATTAATGTCAGACATCTTAAAATATAAAGGTATGAAGTTAGCTAGCGAAAAACATTGGTTGCCATGGCAACCAATGTTTTTTAGTAAGCGTTTCTTCCGTCAGAATTTTAATCAGGGACTTTTCAGAAGTTTCACTTCTACCATGTGTGACTTGCACACACACACACTTTTTTTATGTTTGTTCCCCGATTACTTGATGACGCTTAAACCGATTTGGGAAATTCCCAGGTGGTCTCATTGGCACCAAGTCAAGATCTGATGATGGGATCCCAGAAACATCGAAAGCCACCCTCAAATTTTATAGGGACGCATGATGTGTTTTATATTATATTTTTAAAACTGAAAATATTTGCGTCTGGTAAGTACTCATCATCTGATGCTGCTGAGCTGATAATGGAAAATATAACTCCCTAACTATTAGGAGTTAGTGAATAATTCTTTAAATATTATAGGCTCATATAGACCGCTACTTAAGTTCCTTTGAGTTAGTCAAGTGAGCTGATAATGGAAGGTACAACTCCTTGTAAGTTAGAAGTTAAGGGATAATTCTTAAAGTACCGTATATACCGCTAGTTTTTATTATTTCTAATTACTTGGGTGATTGCGTCAAGATTCTAAATTTTATGCTACTGAACACTTATACAAACCCATTTTGAAGTCGGCTTTGGTTTTTGTTATTTATACTGAAAGATATTTAAATTGATTTGAAATAAAAATAAATTAGTTTTAGTGACCGTAATAAAAACTGTCCCATACAAACTTACCAGCAAACACAGCACGCTTGATTTTTAGTGTGCATTCGCGCGTTCTTAAAATCAATAGCAATTACTTGCAAGCAAGCAAATCACGTATAGGTATGAGTTTAGAGCAATACACAAATCAGTGAACATATTATTATATAAAAAATGAGATAGATCGTATGTTCGCTATCTCTGAGATATCTATTTTCGAGTTGATGGTGACGTGTTAGCATTATTCTGTGTTTGCCCAATGTCAAGCGCTTTGTCGGGAGTAAACATGTCTCGTTTATTGCCCAGTGCCTTTGCGATTTATATGTTGTTCCCATAGTAAAAGTTGTTCCTATTGATGCGTACTTCCACCCCTTTATCTGCACAATAAGTCTGTTTACCATTTACTCATTTCCGAACCGGTTTATGAAAATTAACAGAGGACTTGGAACCTAGAGATGAACATAGGGTACATTATATCCTATAGTTTGGATGAAAAAGTGGAGCAAAACTAGATTATTATATAACAGATGCACTACAACTTACACAATCAGAAAAAATTGCTTCACGATCATTTCCAGAAATAGTCACGGTGTAACAAAATTCATGTGCCACCCATGGAGATGAAGCCATCGATAACCATGCACATACATTGTCATCTGTAAACGATAAATTAATAATTATTAGCAGGGTTCGAGGATATATATCAATGGATATATATCAAATGATTTTTTATGATATATATCAATACATTTTTTTTTATAATATTAAGTATTTTTTGGCGTTTGTTACTGTATTTCTACTTCCCAAATGTAGATGGTCTTGGAGTAGAGTTAAAACATACTCCCTAATAGTAAGTTCTAATCCATAAATGGCAACATCTCTCGTGACATTAATGGCGTCAGTCGTGTCAGAATTTCCGATATTTCGATATTTATTATAAATATCGGATATTTTCGAACCGACTATTAGAAACATCTTGTTAACTCGTAGAGATATTAATTTAATCAATATAATTATAGTGATCTGTAAGATATTTCTTTATAATAAATGATGATATAAATGGGATCAGGTGGCCCTGGCCGTGTATAGATGTCTCAGAATAGTAATATATTTATTTCACATCAATAACTTCACTTACTGCTGATTTCAATTATAAGGAAAAATATTCCCATATCAGTAACTCGAACTGCAGTCACAATCCTGCCAGGTACGGTGGAAAACTGCCAAGCTTGTACATACTCTCCATTGTCAGATTTACTCTGCAAAACAGTTTTTATTGCATTATTGGTAAGTGCTGGGTTCGAAGTACCCAAGAATTTAAAGAAAATTTTAATTTAATATGCTTGCGTTTCTGTGATGGTAAATTATATTGTGGCCAAAGGTTGACTGCACTTATGAAGGTCGAAACAACTAAGAACAGGGTTCTTTTCTGAGGGTGGAAGCGGCACGTTACAGTTCTACTAACGAAGGTAATATTATTATTATACAAGGGCTCTATAGGTATTTCTATCCATAAGTAAATAAGGAACAAAAATACCTCAATAAGTTCGGGAGAGTGATAATAGCGTAGGTGGTTGAGCAAGCGCGCAGCTGGAAGGCGTTCTGCGTTGCCATTCTTACAACAAAGACAGCGAAAAAGGCCCTTGCAAGCTTGAGGAGGCCTTATTGTGGATTGCTGTAATTAATTATATTTATACAGTTGTATTTGTCGTTAAGGTCCTTCACACACGAAGCTACACAAACGAAATCAATTACAAACTCCAATTACTAATCAGTGACTATAGCACTAGTATTTCAATGGAGGTTTTCACACGGCGCTAACGGTTAGTAACGCGTTAGTGGGTAAGGTCAAAAACTAGCTTCGTGTGAAAAGTGGAGATTGGAAACACGTCGATCTATTTATGAGTGGATATTTTTTCAGTGTCTGTGCATTTTTTATTTTCAGCTCAAATCAGTTTTGCAAGCTAGAAAAAATAAATTTATCATGTTTGTATACAATTATTACCTCCGAGTACGCGCGAGTAATACGCTCATACATGCACACTATACTTGCGTATGTGTGTATGGCACAGTTACGCACACATAGCTAATTTTTGGCTTAGATTCCGAGCGAGCGTTGTTTGTAAACCTACTTTCATGTTTGATTTTTAAAGCGACAATTATTACATAGAAGATAGTCTATGGAACCGAAGGGGTTCATATTTTCGCGATTTCCGATTTTACTAGTATCTACTCATACATCAGTCGGTGCCATTGAATAGGTATTTATTAACTTAACATCAATCATCATCATATCAACCCATGTCAACCCCTGCTGTATGACGCTGCGGTAACGTGAGCAAATGCTTGCATTAACATAGGACACTTTTTGTTACCAATATCCATATACAGGATGAAGACTGCAACCGCAATCTAGCAGTGAATATTTTATTTATATACCTGAGTGCAAAATGGAGCCCTTTTGCTGTTACTCTGCCGTACTATCTGTCTCTGTTCGTCCATATGTCATCAAAAGCTACATCATAATGTAGTTCATAAATGACCAAAATAAACAAACATTTTTTCTATCACATTAAGTTGGTTTTATTTAATATCGAACGGACCCCTCCGTACTCGTCCGTTTTTTTAAATTTATTTATATCTCAGTAGTTGTTACAGAATATCAATAATATATACAACATGTCCCTGACAGTTCGACATTGATAGAAATCCCACGCAATGCTAATCATAAGAGTTACACTATGTTGTTTCATATTTCCGAATAAATTTATTTGGAAATTAAAAATTTTCAATTATGCCTGAAAATTAATAAAATATGTATTACCACACTCTTATGAAATAGCATTACGTGGCATTTCAATTAATGTCAAACTGTCAGGGACATCCTGTATATATGTAACTGAAATATAAAAAGATTTTGTCATATTCGCTTTTTTAAGTTCTATTCAACTATACCTACCCCATATAACAGGACCTTTCTGGCCCTATTATGAGGGCTCCATAACTTTATTTTGAATTTTGACTAACATGTATTTGTTTGTTTTGGCCCTAGAAAATAATAAAATGTAAGAACATAAAGAAAATAAACCATGTACAATGCTTTCTAGGGAAGAACATATTATAGGACATAAGTATTTATCAAAAAAGAAAGAAAAATATTGCCATAAGTATATAAGTATATAAGTGCCATAAAATTGGATTACAAGCATATTGCTATGACTACATACATCACCCACATTTGATATCTGGAGCTCATTATCATCTGTTTCAGTGGTCTCATCGCTGACTTCTTCAGATGTTGTTACTATTGCAGGTGTAGCATTTTCTAATGCTGGAGAACCAGTAGTAATTTTCCCACCTAATTTCTGAAAATGACAAATAGTACCAAAGCTGTAGAGAAAAGCTATTGAAATTGTTACTAAATGAACATGATTAAATAATTTGAACTTACAAATGCACGTAACTTCCGAACGTTGGCAATAAGTTCTTCCATAGCATAATTACGAGTTCCAAAGAAAAGTGCACGGCAAACTGGACAGACATCGAGACGTATTTTACAACGGCCACATACATGGTGTCCCTCATTACATTGAAATATTTGACCAGTTGGTATTTCATAGCAAACTGGACATTGAAGCAAGTCATCTAGGTCAGGTAATGCATCTGGCTGTAAAAGAATAATCAAAACTAGATGCTAAAGAATAACGGCGAAAATCATAATAATAAGTTGACTGGATTTTTATTTTTTTTGCGCGCGTGAGGCGCGTCCCATTCGCGAGCCAACCGATTAATATTACAAACACAACACATAGTAAGTTTAGTCTTGATCTTGTTAACTATTTTTTATTTTCTGGTGAAAAATATGTTATCTATCTATTATGTAATTTTTTCAACATTCATTGGAAAGATATCTAGTGTTACATATTTTACACATTATTTAAAGGTACCCACATATTCAATTAAACCAGCAAGTAGGCATGAGTGCTGTTAAAAATTAAAACTCTAACTATGATGTGGGTGCAACATTAGCTGACATAGCCATATATTTGTTTGAAGATTTTGATTATTGTTAAAGCTTTACAATGTTATACATTTTTGTGGTGTTAAATAGGTTGTGGTTAGTTCTGTGAGATAATTAAAATAATAGTTTTGAAATATTTTCTTTAAATAAATTATAGTGTTGATTTTTTTTATTAAAATATCAGGAACTTGGTCATATTTTCTAACTATTATAAATGGAATAGTACAAAAACTGAAGGAATAAAAAATTACATTTCCATTTCCATGACAAATATGGAACCAACAAATATTTTAATCTCTTTTTGACATTTCTATAACCCAATTTATAAACTCAAACTTATAAGATACCCTGATATTGCACATGAATTTATGCTACCACTGGCATGTATACATCAATAACTCAAGTAGCAATTTCATACCTTTTTTTAAATTATAAATGGTAAGCTTGAATTGCAAACAATATAACTTGCTACTTAACTAATGTATACTCTACTAGCACAAAAAACTCTACATAAGTAAAACAAGTTGTCACATATATATCTATCACTTTCCTGTCATTGGCAAACAATGTGACATTATTTATGTGACCATCTAATCAGTATTTTAGTTGAGAAGCGTTTTTTAAGTAAGGGGCATACTTAATGTATAATTTATAAGGTCAAACATTTAAGATTATTTTATTACGTCTCTGATTCAATTTATACATTCATGTGTGCAGTGCAATAGCAAGTTCAAACATTATCTCAATGGTTAAGCTTGTATGTAAGCATTGTAGCTTACAACTAAAATAAATGTGTACATTGGGTCTCAAAGTTGAAGGTATTTAGAAAACTGCTGATGCAGGCACTTTTCATCCGTTTGGAATTACTACGTAGTTTGTTTATTTGAGACTACCTCCATATTATAAATAAAATAAACTAAAAATCACACGTGGTATCAAATAATTATTATTTAACACATAATTTAGTAGCATAGACGCAATGTGCGCCAATCTTGAAACTATTTTTGTTTTACGAATGTTTATAAATACATTGAGAAGTGAATATTACCGAAACCACCTATATAGGTAAACAAGAAAAAAAAAACATTGAGGAAATCTCCTTGGCCTCAAAGACAGCTGTTGAGATTGTGGCAACATGGTATTTTAAAAAATGAAAGAGCAAAAATGTTGAGACAACTTTATAAAATTTAAATAAATATGAATGGTATACATATGTACTCGAATATGAAAAAAATATCGGCCATCAGATTGAACAATGGAAGTTTATCCTAGTTGAAATAATAATTATAATTTACAAACCTTGACCTCAGCCTTTTCAGACATCGTAAAAACACTTCTCTACTTTATATGGAGAAAATGTGGACAATATCTAGATGCGTACAATTATATACACTATTGTGTGCGATTGAATTTGAATAAAATTTTAAAGATAGATTTCAGTATAGATAGATAGTTAGGCCACCACAGCTGTCGTTTTTACAAATGGCGTCTGCAGCTGCAACGGTGCTGCCAACAAGCAATATTTTTTTAAAATCTTGCTGGCTCAGTGTTGCCAAATGTTTTTATTAAATGATCAATCAAATAATCAAAAATGATTTAAACGGAACCAAGGTAGTTGATATTGCGTGGATACAAGTCAACTGATTTGCATTCAATATTTAAATAACATTCTTTCAATACGTCTCAATAAGTGCGAGTTGGGCCTCGCTTAATCTATTAGTTCATTGAACATTTTTCGTGCCTGTTTATCATACCTACCAGTTAATATTGCTATATCGTGTTAATTAGTAATATATTATAAAAATGAATCCCTATTTCCCTTGGTCCTGGCATAACTTGAGAACGACTTCATTCATCTTTTTTTGTAGTTTTCTAATAATTTGTAGAAGGTTCTTACGAAAAAAAAAAGGTTTTGTATGATATTAAGACACTGATATTTTTGCGTTAGATAGGCAGTTAATTGAGGAATATAGGCTACTGTTGAAAACGCAGGTGAAACTGCGGGGGACAGCTAGTTAATAATAATTTCTGCTAGAATTATAAACGTGAATGTGTGTCAGTCTATAACCTTTTCACGGCTAATCCACGCGGGGGTACCCAGCCGTTTCGAATGTTAGTAAATAACATTTTAGTCTATCTCTGTCGATTATAGGTCAAGGTCACGCCAATGTCAATTTATTTATTTAATTTATTTGGTAAATATGGGATAAGATTTATATTTTATCGACAGAGAAATATCGATATTTTTTAATCATAACAACCCTCCTTAAAACTGACACAGATGATGACAGAAGATAGACCACAGAATTAAATATTTTTTTATATATATATTAGACTCAGGAATTTTGTCATAATGCCTCATTACTGTTGATTTGGACTATATTTTTTTCAGGGATTTTTTAGGGATACTAGGGAAAATCCAAAATCTTAGGTACGTATAATTTATGGATGTCTTTGACTTCTCTATCTACGATGTCTACGGACAGAGGCCGATTCTCGCGCTTTCGATAATCATATCGAAATCGATAAACATATCGAGTCTCATATCGAAGGAAAATATCACAAAAATATCTAATATTCAATGGATGGCATCCTATCCAGAGTAACGCTACATAGAGTGATCATTTGTGATCTTTTTTTTTTACTTTGTATAGGCTTGTGTTTGACCACAATCTCACTATGGTAATGATGTAATGGTAATGATGACTTTTACTGTAATTTTCTCGGAAAGTGCCGTATTTTGATGACTACGACAACGTATTTTTAGAATTCTAGTTTGGCAATACTGGTTGTGTGTGTCACTGGGGCAGAGAAGACGTTTTATTTACTTACTTTTAGGACTTTATTGCTAAAGTGTTCTTTGCTTTATTGTGTTGTGACTTTCAATTGACAAACCGAAAGAATTTTTTACGAGAATATGACGATATCTTATTTTAATTTGTTTTTACTATGTTTCTGTGGACTAACATGTAAGTACATCACTTCATATCAAATTATATTAGAAAATTAAAAACTGTTAGTCGTCTACCAGATTTTATTATAAATACCATACTCATTGCACAATTATAGGTGTTAACTGTGAAAGACTTCATGAGCAGATATACTCCTCTATTGAAGGAGGTGCAGCTTGTTTCAGACGGTTAAATGGCACACACCAAGCTGGATGCACAAGTAAGTTCTTTTTTAAAGGATAGACAGGGAGCGAGTCGACACTGTCTTCCCGCTCCCTCTCTGCCGCTTCCTTTTGCGAAAAAACTGCGTTGCAGAAGGAAACGACCACCTGCCAGGACTCGTCACTCAACCACTGTCTGAGAACGAGGTCATCTGGTTTCCATAGTACAAGCTCTGCTAAGTTTGAGATCAGCTGGCCGTGTGGTAGGAATATCCAGGGATATTTATTTTAAATTTTTATTTATTTACAACATGTATTTACAATCAATGTATAAAATACAAACTATGATATATAGAAAACATCCATCCATCCTATATAAATATCATATATAGGATATTTATTTATAATGTCTATTTGATTAAAAATATTTTCATTTCATCTTTTCGTAGACTGTTGACAAAAAAATCTTATATTTATTTTCTAGCTCCTGAAAATGGTGCTGTTGGAGTGGTACAGATGTTAAAGAGTATGAGTGATGCCCAGTGGCTGACATACAATGCAAGTGCAGGTCCTTACATGGTTGTTATCAGCACTTCACTGTTTCAAGATGTAGTGGAATTGCTTATGGATCACTCTGAAAACATAGCCGGAGTTCTTATTTATGACAATACCACAGATAGGTAAGATTGATGACTTCTAATTGTCTTTCATCTTAAAAACATGATTTCTTGGTAAATATTAATACTAGCGTCCATTAATCGTTAAATGATATGTAACTAAAAATGTTCTATAAAAATCACCTATGAATTCATAAATCTTTTCATATATTTTTAACCAGCTGTCCCCCGCGGATTCACTTGCATTATCGAGAAAAAATGTAGCCTGTGTCCCTTCCCTTTCCATACCATCATAGGCCATCTGCATACCAAAAGACTTCAAACTTTTTTGTATGGAGCCTGGCATACCTACTACGCATATAATTTTTGGAGCCTGTATAAGCAACATATTACACACCACACCCCGGTCCAAATGTCGAAGAGTTAAGATGATGTGCACTAAAGCTAAGCACACAAATCACCGTGTATACTAATAATATAAAAAAACCATTTATAATGTAAAAAAAAAGAATTACCCATAATTTATTCAAAAAATTTTTTTTCGGAATTTTCCCTTATATTTTACGTTATTTTAATGTGAGATTTGAAGATTCCAATACATATTTTATTTTTTAATTTGGCACCACTTTTATTACCTTTGTGAGGCTTTAAACATACCTCTATTTACATTCCACGCGTAGAAGGTTTCATTCATGCACACGCCACGAAAAAAATATAATAAGAACAAGATGTATTCAGATTACATTTGTCGGCAAATCCTCTACAATAATCTTATCTAAGTAGTTTCTTTTTTCAAAATAGTTTTAATTTCTTATTTAGAGTGCTTTAAAAAGTTATAAATTTCTGAATTCGACCCTTGCTATTTATTTCTATTACAAAGTAATGGTTTAGAGAAATCAAACTTTAACCACTCCGAAAACAACTACTAATCTGTCGAATAAAAAAAAATGCATTCAAAACATCATTTTAAATAAGTTTACCGAAACTAAGCAAATAAAACATAAAACGCATCAAAATTCCATTCAGTTCCGCTGGAAATTGACAGCGTTCGTCGGTGACCGCCCGTCATGTGAGCTTGACAGCAATATATTTTTGCGCGATCGACAAAGACAAGTATTGACGGGTCATTGTATGAAATTCCGCCATACGTGGACGCACTTTACCTATACACTTTTTCTTTGTAATTTTTAGTGCCTCATCATTTAGCCAAGAATCAAGATGTCCAAATGAATATTCCTCGGCTCCAGGGAGTCAGTGTTCATCTTTGTCTACCAGTGGCAGTGTATGGAATGAACAAGGCACAGGCTTGCTACGAAGGGATATACCATTCCCAATATTCTTCATGCCAGAATCACGAGCTGAGGAAATTTTAAAGATCGAAGAGTGCTATGAAAGGTATTACGTTTTTGTTGTAATAAGCATGGACCTAGAAAAATGGCGGACAGATGGCCGCTAAGAAACTATTGAAGCATCAAAATGGCGGCGACGTAACTGTGTGGGTCTGTGTGGTTCGGAGCGTAATGGCGGGCGGCCGGCTTAGTGTGGTGTGAATGTGTGCGTGCCGGGCGTGTATGCATTTAAGCGAGCTGGCTTACTGTGGGTGCTTCAGTAATTGTTTTATTAGGTGGCGTCCGCCTATTTTTCACAATCTAAAAAACAGCGGAGGTTCGTCTTGAGTGCAAATTGTTGCATTCTGCATGCAGGCTCGAGATTACAATATTAATATCCTACCCACATCTTACAATGAATAAGTCACTGTGCATTCCTACACCACCAGTATTAGCGAACAAAAATGTTACTAGTGTGTGTGAGTGCAGGGCGTTCGGCTACAGGCTGTACCTATGCAAGAGCTTATTACCTTATATGTAGATTTTTTTATTTAATTTAATTTTGTGCACAATCTCACTGTGGGAAAAATGAAATCCAAGATGGCGCCACTGAAATACAACGAAAATGTCTTAATGGTGTGCCACGATTTATATGACATTAGTTTCGTCTTGTCATTGTAACCAATCTTTTCATTTATTTACGTGTTATAACACAGTGGCGCCTCTAGCGGTAGAAATTATCAGTAAGGTTCCTTGAAAATTTCATTCAAATTAAAACATGAGGACATAAAAAGTAAACAAGTGTTTTGTAAATGTGTGCCTACAAAAACCTATATTATATTATACATATCTCCATTATGCATGGTTTTAGTGTACAGGTATTTTAAATCTAGATCTGTTCAGCTATTTGCAGCGCGCAATATATAACAAAATATATAATAAATTACCAGATTTACTAAAATAAATAGTAATAATCCAGATATTATTATAATATACAGTTAACAACTACATAAATGATAATGAATATAAATTCTATTAAACGACCTAGATAAATATAATATATAGATTAGTACTGTATCTCTCTAATATATAAAATTGTCGTGTCGCGGTGTTTGTAGGTAAACTCCTCCGAAACGGCTTGACCGATTCTCATGAAATTTTGTGTGCATATCGGGTAGGTCTGAGAATCGGACAACATCTGTTTTTCATCCCCCTAAATGTTAACGGTGGACTACCCCCCTAAATTTTTTATTTTATTTTTTAGTAAAAAAAATTGTTTTTATTTTTTTAAGATACAGCATTAAAAAATACATACAACTACAACCCTAAATTTTCAACCCTCTACGAGCAACCCCTATTTTTCCAACGCGATTTTTTTTTTATAGCCGGTCTCCTGTCTTACTCACTATACAGTTTTCAGCCATTTTTTTTTTTGTTTTATTTGTGTATCGATCGTAGCAGAGACTGTTATACGTATTAACTTTTCTGTGCAACTCTCATGTTAATTTCACTCTCATCGTAAATTTATCATTAATTTTCATTGCAATAATTATTTATTCACAATTTATTAATGACTGATAAAGACAGTTTTAACTCTCAGTCTATAATATAAAAATGAATCGCTGAATGTGTTGCTGACCGCAAATCTCGAGAACGGCCGAACCGATTTGACTGATTTCTTTTTTGTTGTGTTTGATGAGTCTGAGGAAGGTTTTTATGGAGAGAAAAAAAGTAAATATTACGAGGAAAATAGTTAAAACAAAAATTTTCTTTTCCAATACAAACCACTCAGTCCCCAGCTGTCAAACATTAGACGTCAATCAAAACAAAACAAAGGCGCGTTAGACAGAACGAAATCTGTCGGGGCACCTATTAATATAAAAAAATCAATGTTACTTTGTTTTAGAGAAATAGGGCAGAACAGGGTCTGCCGGGACAGCTAGTATATTATAAAATTGTAAAATTAATTCAATAAATATCGCAAAAAATCAACACCAACGTCGCCAACGTGCCATCTTTACTGAAACCAGTTGGAATTGCATGACGCTGGCAAGAGCCGGATGATATGACTTTGATCCTGTGGAGTGTCGGCAAGCCGCTGGTGTGAGATGCCACGTGTGTTGTGTTGGTTGATACACTTGCGCGCCATCCCACATACCGGCGACATGTAAAGTCGCAGGGGCGGCTGCGACCGGTGCGGAAAAATCTAAATTCAAAAATACGCTTGCATTTGACCACACTGTTTGTATCTTTTACGGTGGTGACCGCTTGGGTCCGTGGGGATCTGATTGAAGCTTGCCGATTTGCTCGGATTTTATCTTTAAAACTCAATGAGGTTTCGTGAGACCGGGCGGGCGGGAAGCTTTTTCCGCCAACGCATTAGCTTGGCCATCCAAATCGGCAGCGGCGACAACTTCTAGGAAATTGTCTATAGGTATATTTTGTATTTTTGTTGTAAATATAAAATATCTTTATACCTCGCATACCATCTCCTGCCACTTGAATCTCGTCGCGATATTGCTGACCAGGTACTTCTCTCCAAAATTGCCACTGGATCTATTGACTGTCCCGAACTGCTAACACTAATTCAGCTTAACACGCCTACCAAATGTTTTCGGCAAAGCCCCATCCTACATGTACCGGTTGTGTCTTCCAATTACAGGCAAAATAGTTACGTGTGGCGAGCTAGCAATGCATATAATAGCATATCTAAATCAATTGATATGGATATTTTTAATATGAATACTTCAACACTGAGGCGTCGGCTTAGTCAGCAATTCTTTTGTAACTAGGTTTATAATATATAATTAAATAGGCAACTATTTAACTGGAGCGTGCTTGAACAAAATATGTTAAATATTACAATGCGTACTTCTCATCGTCATGTAAAGTTTTTATAATATTATTTTTTATGACAGTAACGACTTTCAGATTAGTATTATGTAGCTATCAGTGAGGACCTTTAATTGGCTCACATATTTCTTATAATGATACCCTATACATAATGTTTTGTAAGCTGTTGGTCCTCCAATTAAAAATAAAAATAAAATATTTATACTATAATATACAAAATAAAAATTGAAATGTTAGTACATTATCTTCTTTCTCCTACTTCTTGATTTTTTGCTGTGCTTTAAAAGGTCCACAAATTGACTCAGATCTAAGTTATCACCTAAAGTGTAACTACATTGTGGAGTGCAATCAAATAAATATAAAAATTAAACTAAAACGAAGAAAATATCGATGGTTACTTTTATCAAAATTTACAAAATAGTACTTCTATAGAAATTTACATATTTGACTTTTATTATTCGTACAATTAAATATTCTAATTTCCATGTTCTAGGTCTTGCGCTTGATCTGTTACACGTTGTATTTATTTAGTTTTAGTCGTTGTTAGCTTTATGGAACTTCTCTCATATATAGATCAGAACGCGGGTAAAAGTGCTTGGTGGAAACTAGTATCTAATAACTTTTATCACATTTCTTCCAGATACAATCTGGATAAAGACAACCAAGGAGGTAAACCTCTGTGTTCAGTTCAACTGAATTCTTTCATGTTCGCAGCAGTAAACAGCGAAGTTTGCTTAAGACGGTTCGTAAAAGCATTTCATTTTCAGATATTATAAAAAAATACATAAACCGTTGGCAAAAAATGCAGTTATATTTGTTGTTTGTTTCTTAGATCCGCTTCATTAGCAATTTTAACAGGAACAAAAGTGTGTGATCCTTTGGGTGACCAGAATGTATACTACTCATTATTCCCTAGAACGGTGAGATTTATCTTCTATCTATCTATACTAATATTGTCTATACTAATATTATAAAGCTGAAGAGTTTGTTTGTTTGTTTTAACGCGCTAATCTCAGAACTACTGGTTAGATTTGAAAAAATCTTTCAGTGTTGGATAGCCCATTTATCGAGGAAAGCTACTTTTTATCCCGGGAAAACACAAGATCCTTCGGGAACGCGGGTGAAACCGCGGGGCGGAAGCTAGTATAATATAATATTTTTAGATTCTCGTTAACGTTTTCATGGTGATAATAAACTTGTATCGTTTTAGGAAAAGGAAACAAAAAGACAAGTTGTTACCCTAGTAACAGCCAGGATTGATACAGCATCACTTTTTGATGGTAAAAATATTTTTATGAATTATTTAATGCTTGTAAGAATTCCCTGAATACTAAGTAGGTAGTTGCTTGTATGTTTAAGTAAGTATGCTAGGTTATGTTCAGCTTTGTATGCTTAACTTGCTACAGGTATTTGGCAAAAATAATAATTAAGTATTATTATCGGGAATTATACTCGTATATGCGCAATGGAAGGTTATTTATGTATATGGCGTATGAAGGAATGTCTCTTGACAAGTGATGAAAAACTTGTAACCCATTTATTTCTAATTCTGCGTGAAACTTATACCTACAGCGACACAGCGTCTTTATCTAACTGTAATAATTAAGTTTCTTCTATGGTTCCCTCAGTATTATTATTTTTCAGGCGTGTCACCCGGTGCAGCCAGCTCTGTAGTGGGGATGGCTACTCTCATAACAGCCGCAGCTACTCTCGCTAAAATGATTCCCATCGATGATGCTAATTTGTATGGTAAGACATTTTTTCGTTAGTTATTTTATTTCAATCGAATCTTATTTATTTTAAACTAGCCGTCCCCCGCGGTTTATAGCTACCAAAGGCTACCTGCGTACGCGTACCAAATTTCATCGCGATCGGTCCAGCGGTTTAGGCGTAAATGGTAACAGACAGACAGACACACAGAGTCACTAGTATGGATTTATAACATTCCAAATTAGTAACATGTTTGTATTATTGAGTAAATGTGCAAGTAAATAATGATTTGAATGATAGTATCTAATATAATACGATAGTTAATTTGGTCGTGTACAGATAACAACATATTGTTCACGCTGTTTAATGGCGAGGCATTCGACTACATCGGGTCCCAGCGCGTAGCGCACGACCTGGGCCGCGGCGCGTGGCCGCCCGCCGCGCCGCTCGCGCCTAACGACATAGACCTGCACGTGGAGCTGGGACAAATAGGAGGCTCCTTGCCCGACCATACTCGTGATACAGCCTGGCCCTTGACCGCCTTCGTACCTGACAATAATAAAATTACTGAAGTGAGTATTATAACATTTATAATGTCTTCTCTTCTTTAATCGGTCCCTCATTACTAGCGATGCAAAGCCGTAAAATTATGCCGGTAACTTACGGTAAACAATGATAACTTACCATAAGTTACGGTATCGTAAAAAACGATACGACGTTGCCGCTCCTCGCGAGTGGTCGCGGTCGTCTATTTCACTTCAATTATCTATTTCACTACGGCACTTCGATACAAACTAAATGACTTGTAGGTGTACGCTCGCACTGGCTATCTTTGACCGAGTGTCGGTATTCTTTAAAATTCATTCTTTCAATTATTTAAACGAAACGCATCGACTTTAACAACGATGACTACCTACACTAATCGGCAAAGTCGCGTGATTATTTTGCAATTATACGTGCGCGGGATTTAGAAGAAATCAAAATTTAAACTGTCATAACTCGACGGTAAGTTTACGGTAATCTATATAAATGACCGTAAACATACCGTATTTTACAAGCGTTTTTGGTAAAATTACGTAACTTTGCAACCCTACTCATTACTGAGGATCGTGGTCACTACGGACTGTCTCCATCGACTCCGGTCTAAAGTTGCCATCACCGCCTGCTGAAATTTACTTACGTACGTAGCTTCTTTTACTTGGTCGGACCATCGTGTTGGCGACCTGCCTCGTGCTCTCTTTCCTTCGGTATTGCCAATGATGACCAGTTTTTCAAGGCTGTTATCTCCCCTTCGCATTATGTGGCCGAAATAGGTCAAAATACGCTGTAGGTAGACAAACGGCTTGATATCGAGTTGGGAAAGGATAGACACATTTGTGCGTTTGGCTGTCCATGGAATACGGAGCATCCGCCGCCAAAACCACATTTCGAAAGCGTCTATCCTCTGTCTTTCTCTTGCTCGGATTGTCCACGTCTCGACTCCATAGAGGAAAATCGGAAAAACTAGTGCTCTGACCAAACGGGCTTTCGTTTTATAGCTTATACCACGATTTTTCCAGATGCTCTGGAGGCGTGTTATAGTATCTTTAGTCATGGCTTTCTGGGACGCAGCTACCTTCATTATTAATATTTGAGCCCAGATCAGATAAACGAAACTGTCCACAGTGTCGAAGTCTTGGATGTTATAGGCACCCGATAGCTTTCCCGCACGATTTATCACCATAAGCTTGGTTTTCTGCTTATTTATTGCAAGCCCTAATTTGCCACTTTCCACCTCCAATCTGTGTAATATCTCCTTCATGTCGCCAAATGTTGTAGCAAGGAAAACGGTGTCGTCAGCGTACCTCAGATTGGAAATGCGCTTAGCACCAACAGCAAAACTCTTTTCCCAGCCCTCAAGTGTAATCTGAATTATATACTCTCCATACATATTGAAGAGCAGAGGTGAGAGGATGCATCCCTGCCTTACGCCTTTCTTGATGGAGAACACATTTGACCAGACTTTGACTATTTTGACGAAAGAGCGGTTGTTGCTGTAGAGGCAACGGACTAGGTCAATAAGATGCTGAGGCGTACCCATGTCCTTTAGAACCTCCCACACCTTGTCCCACTCTATTTGGCGAACATTCAGGATTTGTTCCCGCGTACCTTTGCCTTTAACAAAACCCGCTTGTTCTTCTGGAATTTGTGGCTCGAGAACTTTATTAACGTATTAACAGGAGTATCTTGCTAACATGTGGAATAAGTGCCATGGTCCTGTGGTTGCTACAGTCTTTGGTAGAGCCCTTTTAATGAAGTGGAACAAGCACGGACTCAGACCACTCTTCAGGCCATCTCCTGGTCTTCCAGATAGAATTGCAGATGCTTAGAATCTGCTTCACACCTTTGGAATCTAGGTTTTTAAGTAACTCTGCGGGAATCCCATCTTTATCTGGAGATTTTCTATCCTTGAGACATCAAAGGGCGTGTTCGACCTCTGATTGCAAAATTTTAGGCTCCTGTGGTGATAAATCTGTCGGCGCGCCACTAGTGATAGGTTGACCGGTGTCATAAAGTGTTGCGCAATACTATTTCCAGCGTTCCAGAACCTGATCTTTTTCAGTGAGTATGTTACCTGCTTCATCTGCGATCGTACAGGTTTTTGTATTACGAGATTTAGTCAACTCTTTGACCTTGCGGAAAAGATCTCTGGTTTCATGTTTTGCAGAGTTCTGTTCGAGATCAGCGTAGACGTTGTTGATGTGTTGGTCATAGTCTTTGCGGCAATTTTTCTGGACCTCTGTGCTGAGTTTATTACATTTTTATTTAATTTACACCCACCCAGGGGTTCTTGTAGATCAAGCTAAATTAAAATAATAAATATTTAACAATTACTAACAAACGAAAACAAAAACTAATACTAATACTTTTACTTAAAATGATAAATTTAATCTAAAACTAACAAAACTAAAATAAGAATACTAAAATCTACAAGAAATAAAAGGCTTTTTTATTTTTATTATTTATTTATTAGGAAGACATACAGCGCAATTAACTAAAAATAGAAACATTATAGTAATAGTAGGCCAATTACATTAGTTGGTCGTATAACCTTCTGTTCTCCTGTATGGTTACACCTTTTTCCTTTTTGGCAGCATGTTCTCTTTGGCAGTTTGCACAATGATTTTCTGCAAAGCTTTCCAAGTGACATCTGGGTCAGTGCCGTCATCTATGGAACATTCAGATACTTTGTGTTCAATTGCTTTTCTGAAGACTTGTAGGTCAACATGGCGCATATTTAGTGTGCGTTCTTGCTTGTGGAGTTTTTTCAGTCGAAGTCGGATTGTGGTTACTAAAACTGACTAAAAGTTGGTGATCGGAGCCATAGTCCGGCCCCGGGTATGTCGTGGTATTCATGACAGACGATTTCCATCGATTCTGGATATAATCTATCTGGTTTCTAAAACGGCCGCCAGGAGAAGTCCAAGTATTACGCCGTATAATGTTGCTTAAAACAGGTGTTCGCCACGGCAAGATTTTCCTCACTACAGAACTGTAGCATACGTTCGCCTCTCTCATTTCTGTTGCCGATTCCATACTTCCCGACTACCCGTCGAAGATGATCGTCGGTGTCCGTTTGACCGATTTTGGCGTTAAAATCACCTAAAGCTACCGTTATCTCCCTTAAATGTTAACAATCACACAATGTACAACAATCCCTCTCTCTCTATAATGTAGCTACTTATTATTTAGCTGATAATAGAGTCTCGTCACGCCAAATACCAACCCCCGAACATCTACCGGTATGCTCTTACAGCAGCTTGTGAGTCAGTTCCATTCTAGGCTTTGTGTATTACCATGGCGAGATTGTGGTGAAACGCCAGCCTATTAATAAAAAAATAAACGAATAGCTTGGAAAACTTTGACCGAACGAAGAGAATCGATATGGCAGTGTAACAATACTCTAATTATGACTAATAGATAGACATCCACTCAGCTACTTGATTAAAAACAACTTAAGTATTATTCTGTTTTTCTACAGATAAACGTGTTTCTCGACGAAATGAACAATAACATCAAACAGTTCAACATGACTATGACGCCAGAGATAACGGCTAACCTGCCTCCATCGTCATTACATTCTTTCCAAAAAATCCTCAAAAATGTAACTGAAGTGTTGATAGTGGACCATAAGGAAACATTCTCTAACATGTTCTACCACTCCGTTTTGGATGACTTTGATAAAATCAATTTTGTTTATCATAATATTAGTATTGGTAGTAATGGCACATGTAAGTATAAATAATGCACACATTGGGAGTGCATCGCAAACAATCTGCACTCTAAACAATTTGCTTTCGAATTGTTTAGAAGGCAGAATGACGAGATGCATTTTTCTAGTCAGCTGCCAAGTCAGCAGTAGTAGTTAGTTGTACTATATATAATCTTTGATTCTACAATAAACATGTTTGTTTTGTAGTTGTATCAACAAACGATCTCATTGTAAATGGTACGATGAAGGAAACCGAGCCACAAGTAAAGATATCGCGGCTTGCATCTGGGTTGGCGCTCACACTCTACCAAAAAGTAACTGGCAAGCAATATACGGGCAACGAAACTGCATCCGCTCACTTGGTATGATAATTCTGAAATAAACTATAGTAAATAGGAAGCGCTCGTGGCGTAGCTTGATTAGCCGTTCTTAACCGATCGGCAAAGTTAAGCAACGTCCAGTTTGGCCGGTACCTGGATGGGTGACCGCCTAGTGGTATTTCATCTTGAGCGTTTCCGTGCTTCGGAAGGCACGTTAAGCCGTTGGTCCCGGTTATCACTTAATTGTGATAGTGGTTAAGCTAGTTGGAGACCTCCTTGGTGGCTTGACAACTCCAACAGTAGGTTGACCACTAGCCTACCTCCACCAATCCGCAATGAGCACGCGTGGTGGAGTATTTGCCCATTCCCCTTGCACCATTATTCGTGAAAGGAGGCCTGTGCTCAGCAGTGGCAGATATTGGCTGTAATTATTATATAAGTAGGTAATATAAATAATAATTATTATAATATCAAATATCCCTTTTAGAAATAAATATATTATTTATTTTATAGGTACAGAAACAGACAGCAGATTGAGTAATACATAAAAATAATAATAGTAATACACCATTTGTAAACCTGGAGTCCAATTATAACTATACACAGCATCGAACAATTACATATTTAAGTAGGTAAAGAGAAAACAAAATAAATCGAAAACAGAACATAATACAAAACTAAACTAAACAGTAATAAAATAATAATAAATAACAATTGTAATTAGACTAAATTATGTTATCCTTGGAATCGTGCGGTGATTGTAATATTGGAAACACGTTACCAATCCTGGGCTATTATACTGGATGGATATTTCAAGATGTCTATTGGTTTCGAAAATAATGCCATTTCGTATTTTATAATTTAGTCCCGACAGTTGAATGACTGTGTTTTTGCTCCGCGTTTAAGCCCTTCATACTTCTGGCACACTATGAGTGATACATGTCATATATTTAGTAGCAGTTTGCTATTAGTAACACAAACTGACCTGTGCATACGTTCACGTTATTTTTTCTTCTCACAACATTATTTCATGAACAGGTAGACGAAATTTTGTATTGCTTCCTCAAGAGCCAGGCGTGTCGACTGCTCCTGGCGGCGGACTACGCCAGCAGTAGCAACAGGTGCTTGAGTTTGCTATTTACTCAAAAAACTATTTTTTTGCTCCAAATACACGCGCGAAAATATTATCTTATGAATGACACTGGATAGAAAATTACGATGGCAAGAAGAAAAGTACAAAGGTTTTTGTCTTGAAAAATATCATAGACTAGACAAGAACCGTGTGTTGATGAATGGCTCAATGCATCGAATCGTTTTTTTTTGGGTTGAAATTGAAAACTGCAGAGGCCGCGCTAAGTAACGAATGTTTTGGGTTCAAATCCTACAGTGAGCTTAAACTTTCCGTTAAAGAAAACATCGTGAGGAAATCATAGTACGGTGGTAGGGTATTTTTTAATATCCGCCTGGCTGGCTACCAGTATCATGTTGAAATCTCGAGCACCAACCGGTGTGTTCCGTCAGTTGCACTTGAACGAGTTTCCTGCTAGACTTTGCGTGCTTGCCACCTTCGGCCACTACATCGCTTACTTTGGTGCGATTGTGGAGAAACAAGCTTATTTAAATGACAAAAAAACATAAAAAAAAGCATTTTTTTTCTTTATTTCCTGGGTTGGGTTTAGTTTATCATTGTTTTCTATTGAGTGAAAATTGCATCTGGCAATATTACAGTTAAACCTACAGCCTCATGATAGACAGACAACTGGACGGTGTCGGCTATTACTTGTCACTTTGGCACACTTGGGACACGAAACCCTAAAAATGTTGTTTATCAGTGAGGAGAAGGTCGGAGTGCCGGAGAAGCCGGCGCCGCTGTACGTGGGCGTGGCGGCGTGGGCGGGCCCGGCGCCCGTGTTCGCGGGCCACCTGCTCGCGCTGCTCACCGGCCGCCATCTGCGCACCGACCGCACCGCCTGCCAACAACTACAACAGCCTGTACGTTACTTTTGCTAGATTGCGTTCATTTGTCGACGCGATTTACCTGCTACCGGGTAACAAAACATCGAAGAATAAATCAATATCCAAAAAGCAATCCTGCTATTATTATAAATGTGAAAGCTTGCTCGATCACGCCGTAATTAGTGAACGAATTTAGAATAAAACTGTCACTTGTTAAAATTATTCCCACTATGTATAATCAGACCCATAATTTATGAAACTGTACCAATGGTTACTTGCCCGATTATGACGTCAGCGACAAGATAACGCTTTCTAATGGTTATACCAATGAAATATTAACTCACGATCGGTCACTTCATGAACATACAGTAATTAAAGAAAATGCGTACCTGAAAAATAAACATCAAAGGTATGTTAAAGCAAAATGATGATTTGGTATAGTCTGACCGCAAGTGCTGTGCGCGTCTTAGTTAGCTATGCGGCGGGACAGAGCAGCCAGCTCCATTTTGTTCCCTCCTCGCCCCACGCCTGTCGGTGTGGCGCCGCGCCGCACAGAATAACGTTCAGACTAGAAAGTGTAAGCGTACAAAGCCGAAAACTTCTATTTGATGATAGTGCTATTATTTAATATTTAAAACTATCTACTTTATTTGTGACTTTATTATCTTAGGGCCTATCGCATTACTGGCTGAGAGGTTGGAATCACAGCGGAATATGTATTCAAACGACGATGAATTTCAGTCAAGCCGTCAGCCCCGCTTTTATCATTCCAGGTGAGTATCTGTTTCTGTTCCTTGCCTTTAATATTCTTTCCATATATAAAAATAAACTAATTCAATAATTGTTGTTCTAATCAACCTTTCAAATAATCAATAGGTCAGTCTCAGAATGGTATATAATAAACCATTTCTTGGCGGCGAATGGCTTGGATCAAAACATTATTTTATACAAATCAATCGCTATTTTATATTGATCATCTATCTATAGCAATGGTTCTTAACCTTTTAGTTAAGTGAGAGGGACTATTTGAAAAAGTTTCTGTTTTGCCATGGACCACCAACTGTTTGGAGGTAATATATGTAAATGAATAATGGTTGTTCTATCTATAAATAAACTTTAAAATTATTTAAAGCCGTATTTGAATTTTTTTACGAATTCATATTTTTTGGATGACTTCGCGGACTACTTCGAGAGCTTCCAGGGACCACCAGTGGTCCGCGCGGACCACCGGTTAAGAAGCACCGATCTATAGCAGGGCTTGTCTACCGGTTAATTTTCAAACCTAAATCAGTGTCAAGTACATTAGAAGCGTTTTATTTAGGTTTGGCTCTACCTTAACCTTAAAAAAACCGGTTTTCTTAAAGAGCGAAATCAAATGGGTTTTATTATTTTATGTTTTGAATCAATTTACCGGTTTTTAGAGGTTCTCATTTCGCTCTTACCGACGACATTGCCATCGCCGATTCATTCAATTAAAAATTATAGTCCAAGATCCCAGGGCCGCCAGACATTATTTATTTTCTCAGAAATGAAATGCGTGGGATAAAGTAGTGTTAGTATGTACTTTGAGTGTATGCATACCTGCTACATTGGCCCGGCGGCCATTTATGAGGTACCAGGTGCGAAAGGCAGGTAAAAATAGTACTCACTTTTCTTAAATTCTCAATGCTGATTTTTAGGTGTTTTAGAAAAAATATATAAAAATTAATAATCATACATACTAACACTACTTTATCCCATACAATAAATGGGATCTTGCTCTATTATAATGATGTCGACGCGTGCACGTATTCTCTGGATTAAACCGGTTTATTAAGGTTTTGGTACCGGTCTCGTTTCAGACGCGCTCCGAACGAAACCTTTACTAAAAACCGGTATTAACCTTTATTTACTGGTATTTTTGAAACCGGTATCAAACCCTGATCTATAGTATAGATTCTATACATATTTCAAAACTGTAGAAACAGCGTCTGTTGTCTTCTTAATTATTTACATATGTCAGTAATAGTCAGCATGTATTATATATATCTCTAATGAAACATTTGTTCTTTTAATGTACTTTCTCGCCTGTTGCCGTCAGTAATTTTACGTAAATTTTCCTCTATTTCGATGATGGGCAGATTACGACATGAAATCTGGCATGTACTCGACTTGGACGGAGTCCGTGTGGCGCGCGATGTCGGCGCGCGTGTTCGTGACGGCGGGCGGGGGCGGCGCGCGCGTCGCGGCCGGCGCCGGCGCCGTCGCCACCGCGCTCGCCGCGCTGCTCACCTACTGGCTGCTGAGGCACTCCAGAACCATCTTCGTCAGTGTACCACCAGGGTCCATTATCAATGATGATGCTGCTTCTGGGTGACTATTTGCTTTATACTATAGAGATAGGCTGGTCGACATCACCATAGGCCGTTTGTAGACGCGTCCACTGCCGGACATTGACCTTTTACTATCGGTCCTCGATTTTCCGCAACTCATGGTCGACACCATTGTATGTGACTGACCTCAATATAACCGTTGAATGTGATGATGTGGCTGAATGTGGTTAGCAATGCTCCCCTTCTGGGTGAGAATGACTTAGCAGTAATCATTCAAGCAGGTATTCTGGCCCTGGGAAAGAGGGGGAATCTAGGGATTCACAAACCCTCCACCGATCCTTTATAATTCTGCTCTCATATAAAACACTAGATTTCCGCCCCGCAGTTTCAACAGCGGAACACTTATTTGGAATCGGAATTTCCAAAAATCTTTTCTTTGTGGTTGCCAACATCATAAATGCATGGTTTCTAACCCCAACGGTTTAAGCTATGCGATAGACCAGTCAGTCAGGATAAGTCAGTCATTTATTCAGTTTAGGCCCTAGGGGTACTTATGAACGTCGAAGCTACTAAAGTTACCACCGGTTCGGAAGTCGCCTTCTATTGAGAAGAACCGGCAAGAAACTCAGTAAGGTTACATTTCTTATAGGTCCAAATTATTATTTATTTATTTACATATTTAGAATTAAAGTAAAAAATACAAACTATGATATATAGAAAACATCCTCAAAGCCCTCGCTGCTGTCGATAGGCAAGGTTCCCAACAGGCTGGCAGCGTTCCCTTTTTGGATGGCCAAGCTTATGCGTTGGCGGAAAAAGCTCCCAGCCCGTCGGTCTCCCGAAGCCTCGATGAGCTTGGATGATAAAATCCGAGCAAATCGGCGAGCCTCGAACCCCCATGGACCCATGGTTTCAACTGCGAATGGCATGAACGAAAAATTTGAACCAAGACAAGCGTATCTTATAGGTATATTTTATTTTTTAGACAGGCTCTCATATTAGTAATGGTATAAATAGATAGCTCACATAGTAACTTTTTGTTTCAGCATATTAAGGACTGTCAACTGTTGAGAAAAATAAGAATTATTGCAGATATGGCTGTGTTACATACTACTGCGAAAGAGAAAGTGACTTTTAAAAAACATTCCACGTTGAATATTAGTCTTTATAACGATATCAACATGACATCTTTTTTTTAGTTTTGTTAACATACATAATTTATTATCAGTATAAATATTTATTATGAAGGTAAATCAATTTTATGTTATCGCTCGATCGCTCAGTCGTAGTGACGTCAGACGCCATGGCGAAAGTCTTTGTCTTCATTCATCCTACAAAGAGCTTGAACTTTGGTAAGCAAAACATCGATATTTATAATTTAAATGATTCAGTTTACATATTTAGAAACAGATTAGGAAGAGAATACGTAGGCATAAAAGAGTGGATGTTATTTAGTGTGAAATTTGTGTTCTGTTTGACTGAGCTTGATACATTAAATTATTGCTATGTTTGGAAATCATAACTTTTTTTTATCAAGTAAGTAAGCATTACAATTTGTAATAATAATTTAGAGAAAATTAAACTAACTGGAAGGATATCACGTCTTTTATTATTTCTGATTCTTAAATTCTGATAAATAATGTTACAAAAATCACATGCACTATACATAGTCTAGTTATTTTGGGACGTTTTTAAGTAAAATAAATCTCTCACGAGGGCGGTTGTACGATCATTGTACGAAATTACGCCTGCTACGTGAATGCACTTTAGTATCTCTGACAGCACCAGAACCACCGTTAAACTAGTTGATTCTATTATTTATTTATTGTATTGATTGTGGTGTTTATAGTAAAGTAGTGCCCTTATTTATAAACCGACATACTTGTAGCTAAGTTTTCGAGAAAATTATTCTTTGATGGTGCATTTCAATGGTAATCGTAATAGAACTACTTCACAGTAAAAAATTATCAACCGATCATGATCCTTGCTTGACCAAAATATTTTTGACGTCTGGGAGAATTCCATCAGTGATATAAGAACAGTTTTTGTATGAACTTATCAGAGGAATAGCCTATCCAAGGTTTATCCAGCGATTGAACAATCAGTCCTAAGAGGGCTATTCACGCAATTTTTTACATGAGTCCTAGAGATTCACTATAATGACAGTGTCGTCATAGTAAATATATGAAAATTTCAAGAACATTTGGAAAAACATAAAACTTGCCGTACAAATGCCCTCACTCTTTCAAGGGGCAATGTATCTACGTTTTATTAATAACTAACGATCCGCCCCGGTTTCGCACGGGTAGAAGAGCATAATATATTATGCCTAAATTTTTTTTGCATCAGCTTGTTGCGTGGCAACAGGCGCTCGGGTGGAGGTGGCTGCATCAAGCGAGACCCGTCGTCGTCTAGAGAACCGATTACAATTTTCAGCACCGGTTTAAACCAATTACTTTTGAAAATAAAAACGGTATTTTTGGGTTTTGTTAGGTTTTTTGTAAAAAGAGCTATAGACTAAAGAAATACTATACACTGCACACACCTTGCCGATCAAGTCCCTGCAAGTGAGTGAATAAATTCAAAAAGGCTTCGACCACCCGTCTTTATTGTTGATTGACTGCCACGTAAGTATGTCGACGCAAATGACAAAGCAACAATTTCACAGATTGCGCAATACGAAGTTGTCTGTTAGAAGTACTACTCTATTATATTATATTCAAAACCGGTTAAATTAATTAATTAAAAAAAACGGGTTTATTCGGTTTTTAGTAAAACCGGATTTATACCGGTTTTCTTCAAATCGGTTTCATCTCTCGTGTCGTGTTGGTTGGTGCGAGACCGCTTGAATTTAATTTCACGCGCGTATTTTTTTATTTACGATAGCTCCTAAGATATTCATTTAAATTATATGGTGTAAAAGGGTAAAATAAGAGTGCATGAAATGCTTAAAGCCTCTAACTTATTTAAAATAATAAGGATTAATACCGTATTTGTGTAAATAGCTTTCAATTATCGCATAATAATTGCCAATTTTCTTAAGATTTAAAATGGATAAAGTAAGGATAACATACTATGTGTTATCCATACGAGATAGACATATGCCATCCCGGATTTTTCTGTAGACCTATATAAGATACACAATTCCACCATACATCATTTTGTTATATCTCAAAGGGCAGCGTTTTCGTTGAAAGCTCCCAGACAGCCATCGTTTTCAACACCTCCAACAAATATCATTATATTTTAACCAAGGTATACAAAAACATGACAAATTATATACTAAAACCCTCCTCTGGAATCACTCTATCTATTAAAAAAACACCATCAAAATCCGTTGTGCAGTTTTAAAGATCTAAGCATATATAGGGACAGACAGCGGGAAGCGACTTTGTTTTATACTAGGTATGTACCTACTAGGTACTACCTAGTGATGACAAAGTACCCAAAGAATGTTATGTAAATGAGAAATGATTTCCACTCTCATTATTTCAGTGTTGGATAGTCCATTTATCGAGGAAGGCTATAAGCTACTTTTTATCCCGGGAAAACACAAGATCCCTCTGGAACGCGGATGGAATCGCGGGGCGAAAGCTAGTCTTGTTATAAACCCTTTTTTAACCAACTTCAAAAACCGGCCAAGTGCGAGTCGGACTCGCGCACCGAGGGTTCCAAATAAGGTAAATAATTTTATTTATTTACCTTATTTGAGGTTGGTGCCAATTAAGCTAGATCTCTAAATTGTATGAGCGCCGATACAACTCAGAGGTCTTAATTAATTGGCGTAACTATGTATATATGGGGACACCCTTTAACTTTCAACTTTTTTAATTTTTTAGAATTTTTCCTTTATTTGTGCTGTAAGACCTTGCTTTTTGCCAATTTTTTTTTTTGTATTTGAGTTGATTGAATGAAAGGTAAATTGCGATTTACGATTTAAAACGTATTAAAAAAAAAACTACTAATTAGATCTCGTTCAAACCAATTTTCGGTGGAAGTTTGCATGGTAATGTACATCATATATTTTTTTTAGTTTTATCATTCTCTTATTTTAGAAGTTACAGGGGGGGGGCACACATTTTACCACTTTGGATGTGTCTCTCGCGCAAACTATTCAGTTTAGAAAAAAATGATGTTTGAAACCTCAATATCATTTTTAAAGACCTATCCATAAACACCCCAAACTTATGGGCTGGATGAAAAAAAAAATATTTTGAGTTTCAGTTCTAAGTATGGGGAACCCCCTAAATTTATTGTTTTTTTTTCTATTTTTGTGTGAAAATCTTAATGCGGTTCACAGAATACATCTACTTACCAAGTTTCAACAGTATAGCTCTTATAGTTTCGGAAAAAAGTGGCTGTGACATACGGACGGACAGACAGACAGACGGACAGACAGACATGACGAATCTATAAGGGTTCCGTTTTTTGCCATTTGTCTACGGAACCCTAAAAAAGGAGGAGGTTCTCAATTCGACTGTATGTTTTTTTTGTATGTTTGTTACGCGATTACTCCGCCAATTATGAACCAACTGATTTTGATGATTCTTCTTTCGTTTGGTACGTTATACTTGAGAGGTGGTTTAAATTTTATTATGATCTGGGACTTTGAAGATATGACTGAATTCCTCAACGAAGAGGAGCACGAATATCGCGTTTGAAATATCTTAGTCAATATTATCGACAATTATTATTGATAGAAAGTCTGGCAAACGAATGCAAAGAGGATATAATCACTACGTTCAACGAAAGTTTTTTTAAATTTTTAATATGGCAACAATAATGTTCGTCTAAGTCTTTGGTTACAGTTGCGTAGTGAATACTCTTTCTTTGGTTGTCATTATTTTGTTATTCCTAATCTTTGATTCCTAATAGTTAGTAATACCACATGTATATTTTTTTAATTTGCCGCGTTTTCTCAGGTCACGCTTTCGTTTGCCAGACTTTAGTCATATCCTCGATCAGAGACAAATCTTGATAGGTATTCAATACACACAAGTAACTAAAAATGGAAATGGAAAAATCGGAATCCTTGCAACCAAAATCTTCAAGGCGTCGCCTTAAGGACGCGTTCGCAAAATTGATAGGTAGAGAATCGAACTACTACGGCTCACCTAGTACTACTCGTTGAGGAGTTCCAGTAGCAGTCACCGAAGTACACCTTCAGGTCACTCCATCAAGTCCGGAGGTAAGGTCTCATCATGACAAACAAAACGAGCCCAAACTCGGCTCACCTAGCACTACTCGTCGAGGAGTTCCAGTAGCAGTCACCGAAGTACACCTTCAGGTCACTCCATCAAGTCCGGAGGTAAGGTCTCATCATGACTAACAAAACGAGCCCAAACTCGGGTCACCTAGCACTACTCGTCGAGGAGTTCCAGTAGCAGTCACCGAAGTACACATTCAGGTCACTCCATCAAGTCCGGAGGTAAGGTCTCATCATGACTAACAAAACGAGCCCAAGCTCGGCTCAACTAGTACAACTCGTCGAGGAGTTCCAGTAGCAGTCACCGAAGTACACCTTCAGGTCACTCCGTCAAGTCCGGAGGTTAGGTCTCATCATGACTAACAAAACGAGCCCAAACTCGGCTCACCTAGTACTACTCGTCGAGGAGTTCCAGTAGCAGTCACCGAAGTACACCTTCAGGTCGCTCCATCAAGTCCGGAGGTAAGGTCTCATCATGACTAACAAAACGAGCCCAAACTCGGCTCACCTAGTACTACTCGTCGAGGAGTTCCAGTAGCAGTCACCGAAGTACACCTTCAGGTCGCTCCATCAAGTCCAGAGGTAAGGTCTCATCATGACTAACAAAACGAGCCCAAACTCGGCTCACCTAGTACAACTCGTCGAGGAGTTCCAGTAGCAGTCACCGAAGTACACCTTCAGGTCGCTCCATCAAGTCCGGAGGTAAGGTCACATCATGACTAACAAAACGAGCCCATACTCGGCTCACCTAGTAACTCGTCGAGGAGTGCCAGTAGCAGTCACTGAAGTACACCTTCAGGTTGCTGCATCTTTTTTATAGCGAAATAAAATAGAATGAAAATCTTACCTCGTCAAGTATCAAATTTGGTTTATCGAATATTTTGTGTTTGTACAGCGATCTTTTTCAACTCGAGCTGCTCTAAACAGGCGATACAGGTCCACTCTCGACGGCGGCCGCGGGCCGACTAAAGTTTCATTCAAAATGCTTGCAATACATCAAGACGAGTTTTATAACTAAAATAACCCTTAATGCAACCGATTAAGATTCAACCAGAATAGAAAAAAATGTGAAAAAATAAGTTTCGCTTTTAATTTTTTCTGCGACTATTTATAGCATTTAGATAAAAAATAACTCCTATCGTTAAGAATTGAATATGTTTGCCTACATCTAGTATTTTTAGAAATAGTGAAATATGTTAATAATAGCACAAAAATGTACCTAAACTCAACCCGGTATCGATAATTTTGTGGAAAATGGCAACGACAGATCGATTTTACATTATGAGAAACTAAAATTTTCAATAATAATGTAACTATTATTTGAAGATGAAGAACCAATCTATACGAGGTAGTTATTAGTTATATTAGATTTTGTTTGATTATGCCATAAAATGTACCGAAAAACAGCTTAATTTTGCCTGATATGCGAACGCGCCCTTAACAAAAAAGTAAAACCAACTTCAAAACGGGTTAGCACTATAAAGTATAAAATAACGATATTAGAACTCGTTTTAAAGTCAGGGAAAGAGAAGTTCCTACGTGTTCCAGAATCTCAAATTCTTTCGCTGCAGCGCTGATATTAGAACTTTTTGAAGTTGGTTTTTTGAGTTTCCTTTAGCCCGATTTTTTTATTTCATTTTGGCAGCACTCGCTATTCATTTTAATCTGTGATAAATGATGACTTCGTCTTCGTCGTCGTTGATAAAAAGAGTAGGGCTACGATTTTATAATGCAACACGACTACAGCCGGCGACTAGAACATTATTAATTGGTATAAGTAGCAATACACGTAGTCGCTCATATTGTCGATCTTATTCAGTAACTCCTAAAGAAGCCCCAAGGAAGATGGCAGAGAAAACATTACCTCAAATATTTAAGTTCGTTGATCAAAATGTAGATTCCTATAAGAATCTTTTGAAGGAAGCTGTAGCAATTCCTTCGGTATCAAGTGATGCTAAGTACCGTGACGAGTGTGTACGTATGGTGCACTGGATGCAGGACAAGTTGAAGGACGTTGGCGCCACTACTGAACTAAGAGACGTCGGTTTCCAGACCCTTGATGGAAAAGAGGTTAAATTACCTCCAGTACTTGTCGGCGTATTGGGAAATGTAAGTTTATTTGGTTTGAGATATTCTTGGTCAAATAATGAATGGCTAATGTTATTTCATGTTTGTATCATAGCATTTTTCTGTATAAAAAAAATTGGATAACATTTTATTTAGGTATAGACTTTGAATCAATACAATACATCTTATTATAATCCCATTGTACGAATGTGTCGTCTGTATAATGAACACAACTCGGAGCTGGATATTTTTGATTCGCGTCACACTGTATTTAAAAAAAAAACTGAAGGATGTTCTGAAATAGCGGCTCCTCATATAATTATTATCTGTTTTATTTTTACTCGCTGATTGTAGTCTCAATTATTATTCATGTTTAAATGCCTTTCTGCTCAAACTGCTGTGTATACACCTTTTTGGATTATGATCTAGCATCAAAACTTTATATTCTTTCTTTGGTATAAAATTTGATTGTTGTCTGTTGTGTGTACCAAATAAATAAAAAAAAAAAGAATACACACTTATGTTCAGATGAATCTGTAATACATATAGTAAAATTTCCAATGTGGTAACTTTTTATAAGTAAATAAGTTTTAGTATCCGAAGTATTATTAATTTTGTTTACTTATATAAATGTTTATTTACAGGATTCCAAGAAAAATACAATTTGCATTTATGGACATTTGGATGTCCAACCAGCTTTGAAGTCTGATGGTTGGGACTCTGATCCATTTGAACTGGTTGAGCGCAATGATAAATTGTATGGTCGAGGGTCCACAGATGATAAAGGACCAGTGCTTGGATGGGTGCATGCTATCAATGCCTATAAAGGCATTGGTGAAGAGGTACTATTCATGTTTCTTTAGAATTGTGAAAGTGTTATTATAACTATTCTGTATGTATTTGTCTATTTATTACAGCTACCTGTGAATTTAAAATTTGTTCTTGAATGTATGGAAGAATCTGGTTCAGAAGGTCTTGATGACCTTCTTATGGATAAATTGAAACCTGAAGGTTTCTTCAATACAGTGGACTATGTTTGCATTTCTGATAATTACTGGTTGGGAACAACTAAGCCCTGTATCACTTATGGCTTACGTGGAATTAGCTACTACTTTTTAGAAATTGAATGTGCAAAGATGGATCTCCATAGTGGAGTATATGGTGGAACAGTCCATGAAGGTAAAACAAATATTTAATTAAATTCCAATTACATCTGATAACTGTATAATAATCCTCTTGCAATAATATACTGTGAGCTAGCTATCAGTTGATAAAGGCTTAAATAGATTGCCATGGAATGCTTTGTTGCTGACAGACTTATTACATAACTAACTTATCAACATACTAATTAATTTTATAATCCTTTCTATAACTAGCATCCACCCTGCAGTTTTGCTTATATTCAGTGATAATAATTTTCTGGAACTTTCGATGAAAAGTTTTAAACTATTATCTATTTTATGTAATCTAAATGTATGATACTAATAGAGTTTTATTTTTTAGCAATGACTGATCTTATTTACCTAATGAATGAGTTGGTTGACAAAGATGGCAAAATCTTGATTACTGATATCTACAAGTCTGTGGCTCCATTAACAGAGATTGAGAAGAAATTATATACAACAATTGACTTTGATCCTGAGGCATACAGGTGCAAATTTTATTACTTATTAAATAATTTGTTATTTCACATTTTTGTCTTTCATCAAACTGACGATTTCAAATGTTTAACAAGTCCTATATAAATATCAATTGGTGAAAGCTGAAAATGGTCATATATATATAATATAATTGTATATAGTATATTGTTACGAGAGAAGAGAACTCACAAGTCATGTTTCATATCAGTACATTAATATATTATCACTGACACTATATGGCTGTAAATAAACAAAAGTATTATTTACATTATGGGTTTGTTACCTACTCATTTACTTGTATATCCTGTTTCTGATTGATAAACTTTTTCCAGAAACTCTATATCAGCTCACAAATTGGCTCATAATGGTGTCAAAGAACAGCTACTTATGCACAGATGGAGGTACCCTAGTCTATCTCTTCATGGTATTGAAGGTAAAGTATAAACTATTCCATTACAATAAGTTCATTTGTTTGATGAGTCAATCCTTAATTGCATGATGATACAATAAGGTCGTAACAAAAAGGCTTATTGTTCTATGACATTCTTAAACATGATATAGGACTACCTATAATGAATAGACTTGTGAAAGTTAAAACCAAAGCTAATGTCTTTGACAAAATCATTGAATTAACTTACATAACATGAGTCTCTTTATAGAGTATATTTATAGATTGTGCATATTATAAATTGTAACATTATTGCAAACATGTCAATAAATAAATTGTAATATTAACAACAGGTGCTGCATTCCAACCTGGTGCTAAGACTGTAATTCCAGGTAAAGTAATTGGAAAGTTCTCCATTCGAATTGTGCCAAATCAAGAGCCCGCGGAAGTTGAACAGTTGGTGTTTGACTTTATTAATAAAAAGGTATGTGAATAAATTGCAAACAAAGTTTGTTTAGTTACACTCGTAACTGATATGTAACAGAAATGCAACACTCAATGCAAGCACTGAGTTGCACACACTCTTTTATTATAAGCTTATCTTTAACCTGTCCTGGTGTCCTTTTTAATTAAAGGAGGTATTTAAGTAAATATTTAAAACCAACAAAAAATTCTCATCTAGGTAGGTAAGAGATTAGTGACTTATTATAAGTCCCAATATTATTATGATAACAACTTCATAAATAGGATGTAGTAAGTACCTAACAGTAAGCCGAAAACATCAAACACATGCTAATCATCTTCAAATGCAATGCATCTTTTCCATTTAAATTCATTATAATATATGCTACTACAGTGATTGCAGAATTACTCAAAATTCCTAGTACTTTGCCTCCAGGTCCCATTCGGTCTGACCCCTCTATAATAATGCATCGGGTTTCTGCTTAATAATGATTACTTAATGTCCAGTGGGCAGCGCGAGGATCTCCGAACAAGATGCGCATCACAGCGAGCAGCGGGCGCGCGTGGACTGAGAACCCCGACCACCCGCACTACCAGGCCGCCGCGCGCGCCACCAAACTCATCTATCAAGTAACACTCGCACATATTATATATCACTAGCTTCCCCCCCGCGGTTTCACCCGCGTTCCCGAGGGATCTTATGTTTTCCCGGGATGAAAAATAGCCTATCGACAAATGGGCTATCGAACACTAATATAATTTTTCTATTCAAACCAGTAGTTCCTGAGATTAGCGCGTTCAACCAAACAAACTCTTCAGCTTTATAAATTAGTATATAGATTCTCACTTACCAACCAAACACACACACACATTATATATGTGTTTTATTTAAACAGGACAATATGGGAAATCTTTCTTTGGAGATCAAAGATTTTCTGAAAAAATTGATTTCGCTACAAAATGTATGAAAAACGTTTTTGTCATTTCTGAGATTTCTAGTAGGTACTCAACTCCTTAAGTTCCATTCCCCCTTATTGCTTAAAAGCGAGTAGCCCCTGGTTTAAAGCGAGTTTCGAAAAACGCTTGTTATAAATATGTCCGTCACGTCAAATTTCCGCCCTGTATACTGGATGTAGGTATACTTTTTCTAGCCAGTATGACGAAATCTTGAAGTATTGTAGGTCGCAGAAAAAAGTACTCATACCCATGGTTGCTCATGGGCTAAAATTTTAAGAAAATTATAATGACATTCTACTAGGTACTTGAAGATTGTTTTTAGGGTTCCGTACCTCAAAAAAGTACCTAAAAAGGAACCCTTATAAGATCACTCTCTTGTCCGTCTGTCCGTGTGTCACCACCGATTTACTCAGGAACGGTTGTACCTAGCAAGTTGAAATTTATACCAGATACTGAGGCCGATAGGCCCCATTAGTTGTATAAAAATCAAGGTCTTGAGTCAACACGATAAAAAGATATGGGCAATTTCAGATTTTCGCGAAAACTTGTAAGTACCAAAATTTACCTTAATTTTCATTTTTTTGTATTTTTTCCGAATTTTCCGTTCACTTGTGCTGTAAGACCTTGTCAAGAGAAAATTGACAATTCTAGGTCAACCGGAAGTACCCTATATGTTTTAGGTCAAAAACCTATATGGTAGTTCCCGTTGACCAAGAATCACGAAATTTGGCTAAAAGCAAGGTCTTACAGCACAAATAAAGGAAAAATTCTAAAAAAAAAAAAAATTAAAGGTTTGTATGGGCGCTCATACAATTTAGAGGTCTAGCTTAATTGGCACCAACCTCAAATACAGTAAATAAATAAAATTATGCATTTCCCGTGATGGACGAACGATGGACGAAGTTTGTACGGAACCCTCGGTGCGCGAGTCCGACTCGCACTTGGCCGGTTTTTATTATTATTTATCTCTGCCAAGTTTAATTCAAATCCGTTGAGTCATTAGGGTCAAATCCATATCAGACCGCCCGGCAACTTCTCGGATATTCCTCTATCTCCATCCCTTTCTGGTGCTCATGACGCGGACGCGACGTCATTGAGAAACAAACATCCACTTGGATATGTTTATATTTATTTGTTTTCATTCTAATAACATATTTCTACGAAATTACTAATTCTTGTTTTCCTCTTTTATATTCAGCCTCAGTCCTAACGATGCAATATTTATTTAGCCTTGAATTCGATGTATGAAGCTTGCTACGAGACAATAGTGGCATGCATCATTATTTTCTAGTTCGCTGGTATGAATGATTTATATTTACATACATACTTACATAAACAATGTGTGTGTGTTTTATTGTGAGACGGTCAACCATAGTGGTCCTCAATGGTCGAGCGAAAGCCTATTGAAAGTAAAAAAAAAATACCTTTAATATATAAATCTAAGATCTTTAAAAAGCATTATCGATCTTTGTATTTTCGAAGTGAAAGTTTTCGGCAACCCTAATCGATCTTTCTATATCTTTCATCCACTAGCCTTACTTTTTTTTGGTGTTAGGTAATCATCGGCTTTATTTCGCCTGTTCGTTCCGAAATAGTAATATTGATATGAAGTCGTTACGTAGACGGACCCGGACATGTCGCGTGAGGGAGGGTCGATCCCGGTGACGATCACGCTGCAGGAGGCGAGCGGGCGTAACGTGCTGCTGCTGCCGATGGGCGCCGGCGACGACATGGCGCACTCGCAGAACGAGAAGATCAACGTGCGCAATTATATCGAGGGCGTAAGTATATCTAAAAACCTCCACACAGTAATCGGTGATGGAGGCCCCAATTGCGAGCATGAGCTCTATACGACTTGCAAATCCAAATTTGCTTGAGTATGTTTAACAATAACTGTTGACCGGCACGGTAGGTAGCAGGTAGTATAACATTTATATTCAGGCCATGTATAGTATAGCGTGACCGGTTAAAGAATGTAACTGAGTGTCGTCTGACAAATAATTCTATCTCACTCGTATTATACCTATTTCTATATTTGTTTCGAAATTTATTATTTTGCTTATTTATATCTCATCCCCCTCAATATAAAAATAAACAGACTTCTGTGTACAGTCAGACACACCAAGCGTACATTTTTATAATTTAACCATTTATACAAATAATTATGTTTGCCATTTGTTTTGTATTGAACCGACGGTTTTTACTCAGTAGGTATTCAGTTTCCATGTGACTAAAAATAAAAACATTCTGCGGTTTCCGGTTCGCTGTTTTATATACCGGAACAATTATTTATTTACTTATCCAACGCCGTAACTATGTAAATGAAGAATGCTAAAAATATAAACATGACTGATCTTGGTAAAGCAGTGAGGCGGTAGTGACAACCAAGTCGTGCCGTTTATCACGTCGCGTCGGGATAATAAAATACTGTGGGATTTCCGGATGATTTCACAAAATTATAACAATTTACGTGCTATTGGTCAATTATTAGTTTCTAATAATAACTTATGATTTTTATTTACAGATTAAGCTGTTTGCTGCTTATTTGTACGAAGTGGGCAAACTTCCCAAGTAGTCATCCATCCATCATATATAATACTACATCAGACATAATTGATGGTGTCACTGTACCTAACGTACATTCCTATTTTAAGTACAGTTATCGTTTAAACAATTGCATAATACTTGCCCAATAAGTAGTGCCTTGTTGGTTTGTAAATTAAACAATAAATTTATGGTTTATATTATATTAATGTGAGTGGTTACACATAAAGGGACCTGAAGGGATTGGAAACGGTTTTTTTCTTCTTAAGCTTTGTTTTGGTCTAATCAGAATATTTTTAGGTGTCGTAGCTTTATTTTATGATTTTTTTAGTGAGTCGAGGCAGTTTTGGAAAAATTACACCTTACACACAGCGCACACTAGTTTCACACTCGAGGCGAAACTCATTTCGACTCAAAACTTTAATGCGATTTACTTGCGTAACCACTCACATACCTATATAACAAAAATATTATATATATAATCTGTATTTTCTAAAAGTGAACTGTAAATTTATTATGTAACATAGAGGTATGTAATTGATAATACCAGAACATAATAATGATTATAAATACAAATACTTAGGTAAGGTGCGACAAAATTTTTGGATTTAGTATTATAATGAGTCTTTGATTATTTTTTTGTTCTAACATTTATATTTGCGTAATAAATAGATTATAATGAAAAAAATATTATCTATATTATTAAAATTCCAATTCCAATAACACGAAACAACATTATTGTGTAACTGTGTGTTGAGGTGAACCGTGAAGGTGATACCGTGTGCGATGGTCGTGGTTTCGAATCTTACAATGAGCTTGAGCTTTCGGTAACGGTGTTCTATCAGCTGCACTCGAGAGCCTGTTCTAATCTAGGCCATGTATACTTATCACCTTCGGCCACATTATCACTTAATATGGTGAGATAGTGGATAAATACAAGCCTTATAATAAAACCTTAGTGTTACGATGGAGCACCGTTTTGTTTGTGTTGCTTTTGTGATGATTACCTATGTACGGGTGACTACTACTATTTTTTAGCGGCGGTAAGCCCAATTATGAAAATTATTTCTACTAACGGAATAATGTATGAACCGTGAATGCCTTGACCCTCAACCGAAAACTTGTAATTGTATTTCAAAAACACTTTCTCTAGGTGCAGCTAATATTTTCGAGAGTATAAATACTACAATGAAGCCTATTTAGGACATTCTCCAACTATTGGTTAGAAACATGTAACTTCTATAATCTGAGCTATGGATTCATTCAAAAAACGTAGTGAGTACCAAATTTTAAAGTGATCGGGTCAGCCGCATGTGTGCAAAGGTAACAGACAGACAGTTACTTTTGCATTTATAATATTAGTAATGGTCCATCACCAACATACTTAGAGGTCAATCTAGGAACGCGGTTCAGTTAGGCACCGGTAGGGAAGCTAAGCCGGTAGATATCTTTAGTGTGAAGACAAAATACTGTCATTTACTGCTGACTGCGTTGGTCACGCGGCGAGTATAAGGTACGGGCTAGGGCTATGCTCGTAATTTAAAGAAAAGTCTCGTGTGTAGAACACGTTTAAGCCGGTCACGAACACGTATAGAACGATCTTGGGATTGCTGTGAGTCGTTAATGAAAGCGACTGAGGCTCGTTTGTTATAAAATCTAGGGGGTACAGTAGAGATCCCTTGGCTGACTATGATTATGACGATGATTTACATTACGATAATCATTATTATCCCAATCAACGAATGGGATAAACCTTTTGACCGCTAATATAGTTACAGTCTCCTAACAGAAGACTAATTATATTTATATTCACTACAGACGCGTAGATATGAACGGCAAAGAAATAATAATCAGCCTACAGATAAAGCTGAAAAGTAAGTAAGTTCGATTACTTACCTTTATTGCTAGCCTAAATGCTTTAGGTGGAAAAATCCTCAAGGATACCCGGGCGACTTCGGGGGAAGCTCTTCTTCGACTTTAGTCTAAGAACGCCCGACCCGAATTCGGCCTCCACAAAAGCCACGAAATTTTCTTGTTTCCATCTTATTAGTTCCCTTTTATCGCAGTAGGGATGTTTTTTATATTTATTAAATTTGAGAATCGATTATATTCGGAGACTACGCTCCGTCCGACCTACAGTCAAGAAAAGTTTTAATACATGCATTCGTATCACTTCACTTCTTTTTACTTTTATTGATTTTTAATGGTTAGACTCAAAATTACATGTTTTTAAGCTATTGTATTGGGTTTTGAGCGCGGCGACCGAATCAAGAAATTCCGTAACGAAAAAACCTGACACCCCCCACTCCGCCTACCATGTAGCTCGGCCGAGCGTGACTCGATTGAAACCTTGCCTGAATAATAAAACATAAAAAAAAAAAATTTGAGTCGCTGATTATATCCGCAAAATTCGGATTGTAGAGTATTTTGTTAAATTCTAATGGTGCAGTCGCCATATTGGCCGAGCACAGTACCGCCATATTTTCAATGAACGCATCCCTGTCAGTCAGTATCAGTTTTTTCTTTTGTTTTCCCTTATTTCGGGAAGGCAAAGGGTTCTAGCCCATACAGCCTAATCATGAGATGACGCAGTGTTCGCAGTGTGTAAATGAGCCTTTATTGACAGCCTATTATTTTTTGTTTCCCGTTGTTAAGCTATTGCATAGCTTTTATCGCGGGCTTAGTAGTATAAAGAAAAAAAAAAACTGCATAAATAAAAAAAAAATATTGCATAAGTTGATAAAAAAATGCTATGCTATAGTCCCCGAGTGCCACACGTATGTTTTTTTTTTATGAATGGACTAGACAGAGGATGAGGTGGTAGCCTCAAATGGGTTTACTATGTACTGTTATGCCGACATGTTCGGTGAACACTGAGAGCTCTCAACAGGGTGGTTGGTGAAGGTTGGCTTAAGTGTTTTTCCTTTCCGAGAAGTGAAACTCTACATAGTTGTAGATACCTATCTAAATACTAGTAATTCAGATAACCTATATCTGAATGGACAAGTCTCTAGATGGTACCAAACCAATAACTAACTAACTAAGTAATTCAGTCCGTCAGTAGCTCAGTGGTAGAGTCGTCAAATGCAGCGGCAAAGGTAGTGGTTTCTAATTCTATGATAAGCTTGAGCTTTCGGTGAAGAATAACATCGCAAGGAAACTAACTACACCTACCCGCCTGGCTCGCTACCATCCATAAGTTAAAAATCTGTCACCATGTAGGTACTTACTGGTGTATTCCGGCAGTTACACTTGAGAGCCAGTTGCCTTCGCGGCTTAATCAATTCGGCAACACATTAGCAATTCCCCTGGTAATGTTACTGGTGGCGGTGACATAAAATAAAAATCACAGCGATTCGATAGCGGTTGCAATCTTCCGGGCGGCAACTTTTAGTCGTTTGCAGCCAATACAGGAATTTCCAAATTATACTTTCCGGTAAAAAAAAAACCTTTTCACGTTAGGTACGAAATAAGTGCGAACTAGTCAGTTTTGCGTTTTTATCTGTAATTAGATAAACTATAAACCTAAATACTTTTATTATAATTTTCTCTTGCTCGATAATTATGCGGGCAGAGAATTAATTTATTATGGGAACTTTTATTTCGTAGGTAGCGATTGTGAATATTTCAAATTTGGTAGAAAAGTAGAATAGTCTTATTTATAGTAATAGTTCTATAAAATTATATTTATAACCGGTATCATAGGCACTGACTATGTATATTATATCAAACACAGAGAATATAGTTACGAGGATTTCCTACCTACTCACAATCAAAATCGTACAGTTATGGTAGGTATGTGCCGGTAACGGTTTTGATAATACGATTAATTAAGCATTTGGAATGATATCTCAGGTAACACGCTTTTGATTCAGTTGTGTGGGCGATTTAATAAAAGTATTTAATATTTAACTTTACCTCCCGTTTCCAACGTCTGATGCGCAAACGCTTACTATACTAACATAAAAGAGGATAGCGACCGGCCCTCATTCACTCAGTCTGTCTCTGAGTCTCGCTATAGCACAACGTAACGTGCCGTTCGAGGATCCCCATTTCAATATACCATGTATAACTTCTGAGAAATTTCTTGTTGTGTCGATATTAAACAAGTCTTGCACTCACTATTAAAAGCCACAGAAGGAACTTGCAAACATTTTAAGCACATTTGTCGGTGAGTTGTTTGTTTTGTACCAGCTTTTTATGTAAACGAGAACTCTTTATATTATTATGTTAATTATAATTGAACACACCTGCACTTTAAAATTTGGTTTTTGCTTTGGTCGGTAAACTCTCCAGTAGAGTTTTTGTCGAAGTGTAGGTATCTATATAGGTCCCATGTATATATGTATGTACCTGTGTGCCTGCGAGGAATTGTATTGTGTTTTTATTCAACACGTAACTGGTCTGTCACCGGCTGGCCGCAGATTATCATGCACGCTTTCTAATTTACTATGACGAATTTTCGCAACTGTACGCGCACATAAACATCCATGTCGTTTGAATTCGATGCACATGCCGAGTAATTCTTGCTCTGAATAGACAGATCCTATAGGTAAGTGTTTGTTTTTAACAGAACACCTTTTTTTTTCTTTTCCGTTGTTTAGCAAATCAAGTTGTTCTGTCCCATAAAAAATGGTTACCGGTTTTCGCACAAAATCTAATGAAATGATTAAAAAAAATACCTATTTGTGCAAATGTGTGTGATGCATTTATTTTCGTAATTTAAAATACATATATACCTAGGTAGTGCGACTCACATTTGTTATATATACTTAGTATTGATTATAGTGCATGTTGTGAGGTCCATCCCATAAACATTGTTTAATTATGACGTTAGGCTAGCGTTAGGTTTTTATAGAGCGTCGGAACTAAATTAGTACTAACTATAATAATAATATACCCATCTACTCATAGTTGTAGCTCTTGTCCGAATTGGTTTTAGGTGATCTCACTATACTTACTCAATCGTCTAACACTTTAATTTGTGTCATGAGCTTTTCCTACATGGTTGTCGCATACCTACATAAGTTTAGATACTCATAGATCACTCTTATAGTCCGAGTTTATACTACTTTAAATTATACCATTAATCAGAGATCGCCTTTTGAGTCAAGTCTCCTACAAACTTCACTATAAATACCTTATCTCAATCGGTATTAGTATCCGATCCAGATTTTATACATTACTTAGTCCATCCATATTGCACTCATTTGCAGAACATTGTTTAGTTCTGTACTTCACACCTTGCTTTCGTTCATCAACTTTCAAAGTTCTATCCTTCAACACGTTTCATAATATCAAACTTTCGTATTTTTTTACCTTTTACTCCTTATATCTATAAACCTTTGTCATTTTTCTCACATTATACTTTTAGTGTCAGGTCTATTGTAACTTATTCGAAATTAAACTTGCAATAATATTAATAGCACTATGTACTTTAGTTTTAAATAATATTTTTTTGGCGTTTTTGCTTCTTTTTTTATATCCTTCACTAGATATCCCCTGCGGTTTTGTCGCTTAACTGCCTTCCTACTTACATGTTACAGGCATAGGCCTAGGGTTATCTACGTGCCAAATTTCAACACTATTGGTTGTGCCGTTCAGGCACATGTTCAGGCAATATAATTATTAGTAACGTTCGTTCTCTTTACTACTCTTTGATTGCATTCTCCGTCTGTGTAAGAACATTTTCGACCACCACTATGTAGATGTACCTATATGTGTCTATTTTGCATTTTTCTTTTGATTCTCCCAGCCCCTCTTCTATTTCAGGCTGCTATGGCACTGCAATATTCACTCACTGCAGATTTGTCTTCAAATTAACTTTTTTTTTTCAGTACCACATGATTTTTGTTACCAAGTGATTAATTCCATTAATTTAATACATACGTAGGTGCCTAAACTATAACCTAACTGTTTTGCATAAAAATAATAAAAAACTGTAAATTGATGGTTTCACTTCGGTCTGTCCGTTCAGTATAAGCACCTCTGAGATACAGAGGTAGCGGTAGAGTCATGTACATATTCTTAATTTCTTATGCCTTACGTACGAGGCTCTAACTTAAATATATTTTTATTTTATGAGACAAAAAAATTGCCTCTGTCCAAACTGCGTAAAAATCATGGCGTGATGTAGGTAGAGGTATACATTGATTTACACAAAAATAAATCATGATTTAAAATTTCTTCCAATGTTGAGATTGATTACATTATTAGCTAGCAACATGTTAATATACCTACATTATATATCTTAAGACGCACACGTAATAAAATCGTTCCACATAAAAAAAAACTGGAATAAAAGGTTCTAAAAATATATTAAAAGCCTAAAGCTATTCTAGTTCTATGGCACCAAGGACCAAATTGTAACATCATGTCTAAAAAAATCAACTTGTCTATAAAAAACTGCGGAAGTCGCAATAACGCAATGCCCACTTAACTCTACCGATAACGTGGTGGTCAGGCTGTAAATATTATTCTGCACTGCAGTCATTACGTAATTATTGTAGTACGTGTGATAATCTATAATAATACTTAAATATACCTACACCTTATACTTAATGTATGATATGAGGACAAGTTGTAAGTGTAGGTTGTGCTTTATTTAAAATTAATTTGAAGGAAATAAAAATCCCTAGTAGTAACGTAAGTGTAAATCCTAAATAATCGTAATGATCTGTTTGTAGGTACAGACCATTACGAATAACAGTCTTTTGCTCATTTCATCTCAATAGTCTTAGTTGAAATCAAAAGACCGGGTATTGACAAAAATAATTCAATGGGAATGCAAATAATTAACACGATGAATAAGATCTTCTTTTTAATCGACTTCTCTACAACTTTGCTCCAGTAACTTTTTGTCGTAGAACTATAAATAAAAAAGTTATAAGCGAAAATCTTCAGAAATTTGATAGGCGACAAATTCAACACAATGTTATGAGCTATTCTTACAATAACAGAGGTTTGGAATAATAATAACAATAGCAGGCAGCTGTTCTTTTATTCCCTCATGGTCACTTGGGTCTTTTCTACCTGAATAGTATTCTCGGTAACGGCCATCAGATTTAAAATTATTTTAAAAATCAATAATTGTTAAATCCTGTTATGGAGTGAAAAAGAGTCAATAATTAATTATTAATAATATTGCAAAATTAGTAATTAAAAAAGTTATAATAATAAAGTAAAAACAAAGAAAAAAAAAACAAACAATAACTGATGACATATTATAGGTACACACGTATAATATAGGTATAGTTAAGAGTGCTGAAAAATAGTACTCGCTTCGGAGCGCTGTAAATCCTTAGCTATTGACTTAATGAAAAAATGATGCGAATAAAAGTTGTTCCTCAAAGAACGATGTACAAAAATGGTCAGATATCATTTTTTCGTAAAATGATAAAAAAAAGTTACATCGAAAAATATATTTTTTTTTCTCAAATTTCTGAAGATTTTCGCTTATAACTTTTTTATTTATAGTTCTACGACAAAAAGTTACTGGAGCAAAGTTGTAGAGAATTTAATTTGCAACAAAAAATGTTGACAATTTTTTTTTATAAAATAAATAGTATAAGAGATATATCGTAAATACCATTTCAACCCCTATTTTCAAGATGGCGGCCGTGGGACAAGGGTGGCGACCCCACAAACTTGGTTTTAGCTTTACACTGACCCCCCCTACACATCAAAAAAATAAAATTGCGTCCTCTAAAAAACGCAAGGTAAGGCCTAAAAAATGTAACATTTCAATGGACTATTCATGTAGTAAAAAAATCTTTTTATTTTTTACACAAATAACAGCCTTTTTTTTCGACGGTTTTGCCCTCGTTCTCAAGGGGTTTTTCTATTTTTTTCCAAAAGAATATGTTTTGTTGCTTAAAAATAACACGCAGATAGGCATGGAGCTATAATAAGTAGTAAGAAGAAGTATCATGTAATAAATATATTTTGTGTAATTAATTTGGTCACCTTTTTTGTATTGGTCTAATTTAATAATTTAGAATATTCTTTAAAATATCAAACAACGTTTCCCAGAATAACGTTTGACCAAAGAACTTTTTGCCTTGATAGTCATTTGACTGCATGATGTATCGTACAATTTTAATTAATTAGGGACAAAACTAAGCAACCCCATACGAAGTATGGGTTGAGAGAGGTTAAATTAGAGCGATGATAGCTCAATGTAAAAAAATAATGATTAAACATTACAATAGTAATGTATGTTGTACTGAAATGTACTTGACTGGGCTTGAACAAATAAATGCTAATAAACAATGTTACAGCCACAATGCGCAAATTGATGATCAGTAAAATAAAATAAAAAAAACACGATTTGAAGAATCGTAATGGTAAAACGAGTTCAACATTATAAAATATGTCACATTACGTTTTCAGTCGTTTTCGTACGTGAGTAATATTTATTAGGAGACGCAAGGCAGGAATGAAATCAATAGTATCTACCTACCTGGGTCCTCAAAAAAAAAACGTTGGTATGTTGAAGCCAGTTGTAGGTTACTATTGTATAGTATAGAGGTTATTGGTATAATGGTAGCAAATTATTTCATGACGAGAATATTATGCAAACGTTACAGGTGCCAAAGTCTTGAATGCCTTTGAAAAATGGACCAAATGGCACCTCGAGGCCGAGAGAAACAGTGGGTACCGATTGCAGCATATTTTAACATAAAACGTTGACTATGTCAGTCAATTATATATATATTGATACTTCTACAGGTGTATGGGCAAATTATACCAAGAGTTATTTTTGTGAAAACCTTAGCGTAGCGCAGCCTTTAATTGTGTTCATTGAATGTAACGCAGTGGATCGTCCAGTCGAGTGAGATTCATTGATTACCAACTAAACGTAACTGGAAATCCAGAGACTACCTACCTAACATTGGTGCATATTTTTGATATTGAAAACTCTACTATTCGCATATTTTGCGTTTACAACATTTCTGTTTGGGAATTTGAATAGTGCCTTTACGAGACGGATAATCATGGAACTAATTTAATCCATACAAAATTCGGTAGCAGTGTTTGGTAACGTTAGTTTGCACTCAGAAAAATATTCTTGCAGTGAGTACCGTTACGAGTATGTAATTTATAAAACTTACCTTTTTTAACCGCCTAAAAAAAGGAAGATTTTCTCAATTTATCTTATCTGCATAATATAGGTACCTATTTATATATTTTTTATTATAATATGTTAAAAGTATACACAACAAATTAGTTGTACAAACTAAAAATCCGCGGAGGTTCGTCTCGATTGCAAATAGTTGCATTCTGCATACAGGCTCGAGATTACAATATTAATATACCCACATCTTACAATGAGTTAGTCACTGTGCATTCCTACGCCACCAGTATTAGCGAACAAAAACGTTACATTATAGTGTGTGTGAGTGCAGGGCGTGGAGCTATTACAGATGGGTTATTAGTTTTGATTTAATATTATGTTTCAAAATAGTGTCTTAATCTAGGCAACAAATAACGCGTAGTTATTTTGCCATAATAATTGTTGGCTACATTATTCTATGTTCGGCCTTACTTCCGGAAAATCTGAACTGATTTTGATGGAAAGACAATCTTCTGACATGATATGACATACCTACATTTTGTTATATATTCTTCGAATATAACAAAGGATACTTTTACTTTTTCTTTTTGGCTATGTCCAGCAGTGGACGGCTTGCGGCTGAGATGAGGATGATGATGATTATACTTTTTATACCCAAAAAACATGATTTTTTAATTAATTACGCGGGTAAAACTGTCGGGTAGAAGTTAGTTGTTAGTTGTAACAATATGCATACAGGGTGGTGACGACATAACGACATTAAATGATAATACAGTCCCTACTAGTTAATCAAAACACTTTATATGATCTAATAAGTTATTACACCAAATTCCAAAAATCTATTCTTTTGATCAAACTAAATGCGAAAATAATCTAAATTAAATACAACAGCCAGGCATTGCACGAAAGAGCGCCAACATCGCTCCCGTTCATTAAAAGAGAGAGAGAGAGTATAATTTTACATCATCAAAAAGTAGAGATTTCGACGAACAAAAAGCCCACCGACATTTTTAAAAAAGCTGATTTTTTGACGTGAGAATTTTCGTTTGAAAATTAGGTTGATTTTCGATATTTCGTCAAAATAAGGTGAAAAAATAAATATTTTATATCAAAAGAATTACAGTGTGTTTGGGACATAAAAAGGTAAGTTCGTGAAAAAAAAAATTTTTTGTAAAAGATAAAAATAAAAAGCCAAAAACTTAGTTATTTGAATTTTTCACATTAATTTTGAGGTTATGTGAAAAAAATGTATATGCAAAAATTGTAGATCTTGTTATTACCTACAAATTTGCCGCTGCACTTTTTTCCATAGGACTTGTAGTTTAGCCGGAAATCGAGATAAACCGCTTTTCACCCTTAAAAACTCCCCCCTCCCACTTCCTGAGCTCAGATCGCCCGTAAATTATTTTCCTTTCATTTTTGTTATATTCTCTTCCTTTTCCAATGAGTTTCATCCTACTATAATTTAATGTCACTTTTGACCATTTTCAAAGGCATCGTCTATTAATTATATTTTATTTATTTTTATAATTTCTTGTACACTGAACAGGTGACGTTATTTTTAAATAATACCTACCTAATATCGTAATGTCTGCGGCCCGGTTGTTATGTAATAAATGTGTCGAGGATGACGCGTTGCTTGACTTTCGCTGCAGCACGGCACATCGGCTCCCAAGCTCGCGAGTTTCCAAGGGAAATCCGTTCATTATGTTGTTTGTTTATTGAATAGCGCTATTGTGGATGTGACCTACTCGCATCAGATCGGGATTCCCTCTGACGTCAGCGCGAGTCGCGTTCTCGGTGAACGTGCCTTTCTGTATCAGATAACATAATAAATCAATCGCTGAATGTTTTATTTGTTGCTAGAATTATCCTTTATGGTATGTAAACTTAATTATGTTCGGGTATCACGAACGCCATTTGCTTACAACATTATTATTATAATATGAATAGGTAAAGACAAAATAGTATCTAACAACAAATCATTTATTATTATGGATATTTATTTAAAATAATAGTATAAAATATAAACTATAGTATAAAGATAAAAATAATTTTTAAGTAAAAAAGAACCGACTACAAAAACTGAAAATCATTATATTATAATTATTTTCTTTCTACATCATTTTGAAGTCGGTGTCAAGTAAAACATAAAAATTACTTGGTCTTCAGGTTACTTTCTTGATTTGTTTTGAAAATATTTATTTTATGCTTTTCAGTTTTTGAAATCGATTTTTTATTTTATTTATAAATTATTTTTATTTAAAACTTTTAAATTACGAATAAGGGTAGACCTAGTAAGGCAGCTTTTCGAATGCGGAAACGACGACTAGATGAAACGGAATAAAACAGAACCGTACAGAAACAGAAATATTGACAAAATATGAATGAAAGTTCGTAAGAGTTGGGCCGTCACGGTGCACAAGTTATAGGGCTCTACACTTGATGAAACTGTTATAGATCTGCCATTGATATGCCATGCCATGATAGCATTGCCAGCAATGATACTCTTTATAATGTTCGCCTTTAAATTTTGCCATGAGATAATAATATGCATTAATGAATTTACACGTTCGAGCTGTTAGTCATTAAGGATTTCCGTTGTATGCATTCCTAGTCAAAGGCCAGTCCAGTCCAACACGTCCTTGATCATAGTTAGGTACCTCCTCGTCATGGAATTGTCATAAGCCTAGCCTATACCTCAATCACTACACAATTCCTATCTGGTATATCTTCGGAGTCCACTGTCCAATACCAATGAAATTTAAATGGAACTATTTTGACGCTATACCAGATCCAATGCAAAAGAATTGATTAAAATCGGTTCGTAAACAAAGAAGTTATCCCCAGAAATAGGTAGGATCATTGAGAAGTTCCGGTGGTCGTCTATGATCTTCTTCATCAGTTTCACATCACCAAAATAATGATACTTTCTGAATGCAAATGCTTGATTTGTTACCGAAAATACCAAAATCGCTGTGTATTTGCCTATAATAATTGAGGAGTTCCCTCAATTCCTCAGGATTCCATCGTCAGAACTGAATTTTGATATAAATGGGACCAATCTATGAGGTACCTTTCAAATAAAAAAATATTTTTTCAAATCGGTTCATAAATGACGGAGAAACGAGTGAACCATTAAAAAAAAAACGATTGAGAACCTCCTCCTTTTTTCTTAATGTCGGTTAAAAATTTCTACAAACCTACCGCCGCTACCGATGGGCAAGGTTCCCAATAGGCTGGCAGCGTTAATAGTTATATTCTCTTCTGATTGTAAAATAAAAATAAAAAAGTTATTTAACTTAGGAGCCCCGGTTAAAGGCCTCCTCCAAGCGTAGCCATTCCTGGACCTATATCTTGAGCCGTGAGCAGCTAGGAGGTGTTGGTCACAGTACTGACAGCACGAATGTCGTCTAACCATCGCTTACGCAGGCGGTTTGTGGATTTTGATTTTACGTCCAAGGTACACGTATACCGTACCTACTGCGGTATGTGCCACTCTGTCAACATCCGTCTCTATCTACCGTCATCACATCTAGCTGTGTCCTGCCCACTTCCATTTAAATTTTCTTACGTGTTCTATAGCGTCTCTTATCTTATTATTTCTGTGTATATAAACATTTCTTATTATATCCTTAAGTTTTATTTTTAGAAGGCTGCGTTCCATTGCTTTCTGACATATACAGAGTGATTTTTCAGTCACCAACCATACTTGCAGGGGTTGAAGTACTTGTCAATATGAACAACTTTTATTATGGGACCCACTTTGATATCGCATCAAATAAAATTGTTCCTTCATACATTTTGGTCAAGTAGGTATTGAACTTTTGTATGGACAATTTTTTTGTGATCTCAGAGTTAGTCCCATGATAAAATTTGTTCATATTGATGATTACTTCCAACCCTGCAAGTAAGGCCAGTGACTAAAAAATCATCCTGTAAGTAGAGATTTTCATTTGTACTCTTAGTTTAACGCATTGAGTGAAGACAATATACAGGACTCTATAAATTTTTGCTTTAGGAATAAAGGCACGCTTGATTCTAAAATATGTCTGATGACTATAGTATCACTTCCATTCGGTGGCTATTCTTTTGTAATTTTTATCTTTATCTATCTCTCTAAACGAGATAAGTTCTCTCAGATAACGTCCACATACTCAATACTTTTCTCTAATTTAGTTCCGTTTGTCATTAATTTAGTCTTCTCTTTAATCATGAAGCATACCTTTGTGCTTCGAGTGTGTAAATTATTGAGAATATCTATGACATTTTGCCCAGCAACAGGATGTCATCAGCAAATCACAAGTCCTGAATATCCTGGGACACTCAACATACACGCCCATAGCTTATATATAAAGGCTTGACATTGGACAAAGTGGTCTATAATTTGATAAATTGGATGGATCTATGCAGATGGCTTAAGTATTGGTAAATAATTCCCTTATTTTCTATTGCCATGAAAAATACATTTTGGCTATTAATCCAAAACAAAAACTACCCATCTGACCTATGCATTCAGCTCAATATTTTTTTGATTCCGTGAAAAAATCTTAAGGCTTCCATGCGTCGATTCATATGTGTTTTGAGTATCATACGGATATCAAACGAGTATTCGATTAGCTAGAAAGATTCCGCCATACGTTTTTGGCAGTTTTGTGTTCACGCGTCGCGTCGCCTCAACTCGTAAGTGTGTGGACGGGTGGTAGGTAGGTCTTATAAGTATAGTATCGTCCTATTGTAATATTAGCTTCACTGGGTTTATCTATCTATTTCACATGTTTAGCCTTCTTATTTATGCCAGTACTTGTATGTAGGTACTTACACAGATCGAAGTAGGTATTGGATCAATTTGGTCACAATAAATAACACGGTTATGTGCTTATTGTACACTCGCTCACATTGACTAACTGGGGCTTTCCCAGCTGTGGCAGTTATAATAAATGCAATCAGGGCCAAGCAAGACGAGGCAGTTGTAACCAAATGAGGACATTTTTAATATTGGGTGGATCCGGTGAGCGAGGTCGAAGGAATACAGTTACGTAGTGACGTTTGTGTACAGCTGATAAATGACTCATGTAAATAAAACGGCTTTCCATGCGAGGTATTACAAACAATAGGTATACCTACATTGGCATTGTTATGGAATTTGTTACACTTTCTACTATTAAGTAAGTAGATATATATATGCTAAGAAATATAAAAAATGTTATGTATATATTTTAAACAACTATTGAGGATGGTTTAACTTAAGTAGGTACCTACACGTGATTCACGAAGTAGGCAATAAGAAAAAAATCTAGCGAATGACGACTATAAGGTGACATAAAGTGTGCAAAGGCTCGGCCATTATCAACCTACCATAAGCTACATATTTATAATTATATATACCTATAATAGTACGTATTAACCTATCTACTTAATCCATGCAAAATTCCCAATGGTGGGCGTACCCAGTCACTGGTCATGACTTTAAGAGCGCTAGCAATACTTTTTCGAGCATTGAAAATAAGCGCTCACATGATCCACAGGCATCGGTCGCTGCCCCCGCTCCCTTCGTGCTTACCACAGAGAAAGCGCTGGTGAAATGCCGGTCGGTGATCAAACTGTCTATGACTGTGTGGTTATATTTATATATACATAATATTGATGTGATTTTCGGCTGATATCATTGTGATATGAAATATATATCTTCAACAGTCTCAATCTTTGAACAGCTTTTTGATTCTTTAAGTATTTAATTTTTAATTGAAAAGAAGCTTTCAAAAAGAAAGTGCCATTTAATTTTTAATTATTTTACTCTTATTTTTGTGACTTTCTTAAGTTCCTAGTTTGAAATTGGTATAAAAATACTTTGGTCATAAAAATTGCAATCAAACAGAACCGAAATAATAATCTACAATCAATAACGATTTATAAATTGGTTTAAATATGTATATGTGAAGCAAATTAGAAATTGGTTCCGGGAATTGTTAAAAAATTATGAGTCAAGTTCTATCGTCATAAAGAAAAATATACATTTTAATATGATTTTCGTATTTTTATTCAATAACAGTTAAATACACAGTTAAATAAATAATTACTATTTATGCTAGAGTAGCCATATACAAATAGTAAGCTCTATATAAGGTCCTAATAAATGAAGTACGGTCCTTTTGAGGGATGATAGTATAGGTCATAAGTATTCCGAAAATGTTAAAATAAAAATATTCGGCAATAATTTTAATGAAAAAAAAAATGAAATTGTATTTCATCACTACTAAGCATTAATTAAAACTATTAACAGCATAGTCAGGTGTAAAATTTATTATAAGAAAATAAAAAAGCATTTAAAAATACTTACTTTTATTTCATTTATTTATTACTTTTATTTATGAAGTACAATTTCAGGCTTTTTTTAAAATATTTTATTATTTTATCATTTTCGGAATACTTATAACCTATACCTACTATCATCCCTCAAAAGGACCGTATACTTCATTTATTAGGGCCTTATATATAAATCAGTAGTACTTTGCGTCAATCTCCGTTTAAACAAAGAATACTAATATATACTAATAACACTATGTATGTAGGTATATGTTTATTGTATATAAAACAATGTCAGGATAGTTACACCATTTATAACTCAAAAACGGCTGATCCATGATAATAATCTTTGATTTGTCTCCGCCTCTAATAGCAGAATAACTAATTAATACATTTTTTTAATACGGGGAAAGTGGGTTAATCCGCAGGGAACTGCTAGTATATATAGATATATACATTTATTACCACTCAGCTCCGTAACGCCTGAACGGATTTGGACGAAACTTCGCACAGTGATAGAATATTTGCTATCGCGAAAAACATAAGATGCCGTGGGTAAATTTGCGTAGTGGAAGTTGTTATTGCCTAAGTATATTAAATTTATTATTACAAATCATTGCAGGGTATCCCTACAATAAAAGTACATAATAGCCATAAAAGTATAAATAAATATTTTTATTTTTCATTTCAGATGCACAATGTTAAAACTCGCTGCGTTTGTCCTCGTGGTTGCATCAACGGTGAATAGCCAGTGCTTCTACAAAGATGACTCGAAACAGTTGGACCCTGAGGCTCGAACCTCCCTCTACAGAGGGCAGCTGGAGTTCACATTAAACCTATTCAATGCCATTAACACCGCTGTTCCTAATGACAACATATTCTTCTCACCATTCTCCGTATATCACTCTTTGTTGCTGGCTTACTTTTCTGCTGGTGGTCAAACTGAACAGTCATTAAAAAAGTCTTTGGAAATAGCAAATAATATGGTAAGTTAATAAATTAAATACTGCATTTACGGTGTTTATTTGCGGTGTAATACTACAAAGATTTTTTCGCTCTGTAGTTTGTATTCCACAAATAAATCATTATCGTCATCCGCATGTAACCATTACATACTTTACATTATACTTCCACTGCTGAAAATAGACACACGGTACAGAACACGGTACAAAGCTCATTATTGAGGTGTGCCTCTCCCTGAAGTACATATAATAGGCATAAACTGTAGAATAATGTATTGATTTAACGTTTCCAGGACAAGATAAACTTGATGACAGCATACAAGGTAGATAAGCTTTCTCGTGCGACGAACAATAACAGTGACAGTTACGAGTTCACAAGCGCCAACAAACTGTTCGTCGACAACGGCCTGCAAGTGCGCCAGTGCTTACAAGACTTTTTCGGAGAGGAACTCGAAACTTTGGTTAGACACCATTCAGTTATTTATGAAAATAAAAAGCTTGTGAGACCTTAATATGCTTCAAGCTTCATTTGAAGAATCGTGATTTTACCTACAGAATAGTGATATTTTTTCATATTGCTGTCCTTTAAAGTATTGTAATTACCACGTCATCTTGTAATGTAAGTATTTACTATTATTGTTTCAGTTTTATTATTTAGAACACTTTATTGTTTACAGAATTTTCGGGAAAATCCCGAAGAGGCTTGGAAATACATAAATAATTGGGTATCTCGTGTGACTAAAAATAATATCAAGGATTTGCTGCCACGTGATGGAGTTTCTGAATCCACAAAATTGGTGCTTGCCAATGCTGCATACTTTAAAGGAGTGTGGGCATCAAAGTTTCCGGCAGAACGGACGAAGAAGGAGGCCTTTTTTGTTTCCGAGACGCGCCAGACACTTGTGCCTTTCATGAAGCAGAAAGGAACATTCCACTACAGTAATTATTGTTTTAAATTAAACATATACAAAATAATCCATAATAAAATATATAATCTTTAATTGATGTAGGTAACATTTTCTTCAAAAACCATTTTTGAGATTGCTTGTAATTTGTATTAACAGTTGATATTATTTCGTTATAAAACCAATGAATATAATAGTTAAATTAGATAGTAGGTAATTCCAAGGCATAGTGTGCTAAGTACTTTCGGACGATAAATTATTATGTCTACTTACCATGATAGTAGTAAATTGGACATTATCACATTTTCTAGATAATATGTCCAATTTTTTTGTATTAATGGAGAATATTTACCTTAGCGTAATGTGATCTTCCTAAGTATTTATTTTGAAAGGTTTATTATTTAATTATTTACAGTGGTGAGTGATGAGCTGGGTGCTCAGATCTTGGAACTTCCATACAAAGGCAATGACATCAGCATGTATATTCTGCTGCCACCTTATTCCATGAAAGAAGGTTAGTAACTATTATTTTGGTACGCGTTTTTTAGTCATAGAATAATGAATAATGATTCAGTGAGATAATCATCATAAAAATATGTTAATAATGATTTTATTATGAAATAATAACCATTAATAACATTGTGAAAACAAATAATACTACGTTACCTTGACAGGTGTGACCAACATAATTGCAAACCTGACTCCGGATCGTTTGGCTGCTGTTGTGGAGGAAAGCTATATGGGTCGAGAGGTCATCGTTGAGATCCCTAAATTCACTATGGAGAGGAGTCTTCCACTTAGAGAAGTAAGGATATATTTATTTTTTGATTATTAGGATTGTATTCCAACCTAAAAAAATACTAACGAACTATCTAACGATCTGAAAATGAAGTTAGTCCACAGTTTTATAAAGTATCTGATGTAAAATATTATTTAAAAAAGGTATACCCACTAAATCTTCATCAGCAAGAGTACGTAAAAGTCTGATATAGCCCGGGCACTTCTTTTGGTATTCTTCAAATACCCGAAAATTAAACTTTTTGAAGATGCAGGTTTTCTTGCGATTCCACGTTCTTTCACCTAAAACAAGTGCTGAAAAGTTGATAGAGTCTATTGACTCTACTGCTCTACTACTCTCTCTCGACTCTGCTACTCTCTATGAAAAGACTTACTGGTATACTTTTATATTGGTGTGACCAGTCTGACTAAATGTACATATTTAAGGGTGAGTACAAAATGTACCATAACCATTGTGCTATGTTTTCCTTACGATGTATTCCTTAAGCGATAGCTCAAGCTTGTAATCACCACCTACTCCGTAGCGTCCAAAAAAGCCTAAACCTGATGATTTTATTTCCAGATATTGGAACGAGTAGGAGCTGGTGGTTTATTTAACGAGACCGCTGACTTCAGTACGCTGTCCGAACAATCCGGTATTCTGTTCGATGACGCCGTTCATAAAGCCAAGATTCAGCTCGACGAAGAAGGTGGGTACTTCCTATAAAATTAAAGGAAATTATATAAGTGTGCTCAATAGATATATACTAGAAAATCAATCCCAAAATAATATAATATACGAATGACCAATACAACGTACAATGGTAACGGTCCATTTATAGTTTAAGTATTTTATTAATAAGAGTCGGATATGCATGTTTTATTTTTTATTGTAATGCAGAGTTTTTCTTAAATTCTATAGCTAACTGGCAGTGATTTCCATATAAAGATCTTGGACTTTCTGAGACTGAAAACATCGTGATAAACCATAGCTAGGTAGTACGGTACCTACTTCGAAGTATCCGCCCAGCTGGCTACCCCCTCAAGTGTAGAACCTGTTGCCAAGCACTTAGTGGTGTATTTAGACAACTAGTACATTTGAGAGCCAGTTTCCTTCTAGGCCTACTTATGATAAATTACCATTAAAATTATAGTCGTTTATTAGTCTTATCTATCCATAGTAAGAAAAAAAGCTTAAAATGTTTGAACTTTTGGAATACTCGGCGTGCATGCCAGAGGGTGCCCAAGGGGTGGAAATAAAACGTATCATTTAGTTCCTCAAACTTGTATGTAGCTCGTGTAATGTTCTCTTTTCCAGGCACGGTGGCGGCAGCAGCAACAGCCATATTTGGATTCAGATCATCCCGTCCCGCAGAACCGAGTCGTTTTGTCGCCAACTTTCCCTTCGTATATCTCATTTACGAGCGTCCTACGAGCTCTGTACTATTTATGGGAGTATACAGAGACCCCAAAAAATAGAGTTATATGTTCTATAGATAACACAAAATAAATAAGTAATAAGGATTTTCCCAAAGTTTCGCTGTGAAGATTCTTTTGTTATTAGTAGAAATGCTTAAGTTATTAAAAATAGAGCGTAACAGTTAGTTAATAGCACATTTAGTTTTACACTGTTGTATACTTACCGACAAGAATTCATTTAAATGACAGTAACGATTACTTCACTATTTGCAAAATACGTGAATACACCTTAATATTTTAAACTGTGATTTATGAACATTAATGTTAGCAAATGCAATAGTAATACCAGTAATTATTTTCCTTATGGATTTAGCAAACAAAACATACATGAAATATTATATTGGCGTTTTAGCCGTAGCCAGGTAATACTGGTAAGAAGGCGTTACCTACCATAATTTGTACCTGTCAGTTTTATTAGGATGTTGACTACTGGATACTGAGTAACTATACACTATACTAGCACAGACAGTTTAAAGGAGGCAATCCTCTATTTATTTATTTATAACTTACTTTATATTATTTTAAAGGAGAGCAATTTGGTACCAATTTTTAATATGTATGTCCATATTAGAAATTAGAAACTATTTCATAGCTATGTCGATTTAAGGTTCTTTGTTCCAGTAATGACCTCAATTTAAGTATTGAATAAAATATAATAATATGACAATTTGTAATAAGTTTTTTTTATAAACTTAGATATTTAAAATAAAATAAGATTAAAGATACGCCACAATGTGACATCACAATTGTTTCAATTATCCTTTTTTTATTTTTCTACATAATACTTCTATCCAGACAAAAGACTTTATTATCAAGATTTTGAATAAAATAAGCATTCTTGTGTTCGTGGATGGAATATAATTAAAGAATTTCTGAAACACAAAGTGTTAAACTAACAAATAACATGTCCGACGATATTGACCATGATTCATACAGTGAGCTAGACATACAACATTGAATAAATCAAACACAATAGGTATTTCTTTTCACGGAGGGTTATTTATTATAAGCCTTTGTTTATCACTATTTGATTTGTATTATACCTACTAAACACATAGGTAAGGGGAAAAAGGCTTATTGTTAGTAAGGTGAGTATAGACTAGAGCATTTACTTGTAAAGGTGGATGTACACTAGAGTATTTTTTCTTCTATGTGATGAAACGTTCTTACGAATGGTACAATACAGGTAAAAGCTCAGTTTCCAAATCATTTTCATGTAATGTAACGTTCCTGCGAATGCTCGGCGCTCTGTTGTTACTAGTTTACGAGCAATAGTCGATGGAAACACAAGTATAGTCGATAGATGATTTCTTCCGCGAATGTTTCTCAACGCGAGTGGAGAGGCCAGTGGCGTAGTGGATGTGTTTCGTTATGGTGGACCGCGCACACTGCGGTGAAATACGTAAGCATTTTCAGAGGGAAAACTCACAATTATAACAAGTTAAATAAAAGCTTGTAAAAAGATCCCATTAAGGTCAAAGATGTGGTTTGATAGGTTCCGATAAAGGTGCGTCGCTTGGGCGTCAATTTTTAGTAATAATAATCTGATCCCAAACTAAGCAGAGCTTTTACTGTGGAACTAATATACTACATAACACTACTATTTTGTTTTAAATAAAAACTTATACTGGGTGGATAATTTGTGTTTGCATAATTATCTATGCCAGGTTCCATGTTGAACTAAGTACTTTTACAATGAGCCCAACTCTAAAATCGATCGATCGATCTGAAACTTTCTCACCCGGACTCAGAATTAACAGACATGTTTATGCACACAAATATTTGTCCTGGGTGGGAATCAAACCCACGACCTGTAACGTTTCAGTGTCATTTGATTTGTATTGATGAATCCTCACCCTTACTGCCTCAAAATGATTAGGTTATTAGTATTATATATAAAACAAAGTCGTGTTAGTTAGACCATTTATAACTCAATATCGGCTGGACCGGTTTTTATGATCTTTGATTTCTTGGATTGGGTTTCCTCCCGTCTATTCGGGAGGAAAATACTAAGAAAAGTATACCGGGATCGCGGGTGAAACCGCGGGGAACAGCTAGCACTATATATTTAGAACACATTTACACGTAGACTTCCAATACTTATTTGTTATACAAAAAGTGTAACTGACTGATTAATTTAATAACTACGCATAGCCTAGCTAGACTGCATCATAAACCTAGAAAATTTAAACTTGAAGATATGCTACTTTTTATAATGTCTGTGATTAAAATAATTTCGGGACATTAAACATTAGTGTGTAAAACCGCTAGTTCATCGATGTAAATTGCAGATAAATACAAATATTCCACTTTCCACATGACTCTCATAAATTGTTTTACTAAGAAAATATCTTATTTATTATTACTATTTATGTGATTTGACTTGTTCACCTTGCAACGTTCAGTTGATACTTAGGAATGTCTTGTTTTCACTCGTAAATAATGGTTTCCTGTAGTTCCACTAATGATGTCTAGCTCTGCAGTTTTTTTGTTTGTTTTACTGCAAATCTCAGTATTAAATTTCTTATAAGGATTGAGGAGTTTTGTAAAATGAAAATCTCTTCCTCTTATAATTATCCAAGACTTACCGTTATACCTATATCCTACCAGTGCTCTATAATTACTATTAAAGATTATGAAAGTTGTCTTGAATAAAAAAAGTTTTAAGTACATTCATATTTACTAACTTAAAATGATGATATAACCAATGTACATAAAGTTATATCAAAGTGATAACTGGAAAATCGTCTCTAATTTATGATGATTGACGGCCCATCAGACAGAGAAAGTTGAAGTGCTTTACAATATTCACATGTCTGTTTGCATTAAGTATGCTACAAGTATTTGTGTTTTCTTTTCATACTGGAATGAGGTATGATTTATATGTTGGATTTCTTACGAGTATGTACCTACTTAGGTACTTGTTGGTCACTTTTTATTAGCTCTGATTGCGCGCAAGTGTGTGTAGGTACCTACTTATAACTGCACGGAAGCACAGAAGGTACAGAAGGTCGTCCACTAAACTTCCGATTTTCTGATCGCTTTCTTGAGCGCGTTATCTACATTCTACATATAATATTATTTTACTTATACCACACTGTTCAAACGTCATTTAGCGTTAATGAGGGAGGACTCTCATTATCACATTATCAAGTATCGAGGACATAATTATCATGTCCCCATCCAAGTATGTTTGCGCTCCATTTGCTATATGATCAGGATGAGGATAAAGATGTTTATGAGGTAAGGTATCTTGAATCGTATCAGTTAGTAAGTAAACAATGAGTGGAAAGCAGGTACGTAAATCCATCGGAAGTATTTTGTGGCGTGGATAGGATCGCGGCGGCGTTCACAATAGAACTAATTACCACCATATAGCTCGGTGCGTGTGCGCCGGAACTGTCTGGTGAGAAACAATGCCCCGCGGACGATCAATGCCGTTTACAACTATTTATATTATGTGCCTTTTGTTAACTTGTCTTACTGTTATCGACTTATCACAATAGGTTGCGGCGGATTTTAATAATTATGTTAGAACAATTAAGTTTTGCATGCATGGAAGTACCGACAAGTTGCCGATTTATTAAGTTTTTGGAATATTTGAGCAATATTTGTTAATACATTTTACTAGTATAAACATAATTTTGGAGTCATTGGCATTAATTGCAGGGTTAAAGTTGTTCATTTTGATGAGTACTTCCACCCTTGCAAGTATTGCTAGTGATAACAAGATCACCCAGTAAAGGTTCTTCCATGATTACTACATTAAGTATTTGTCACGTATAAGAATAAGATAAAATTAAATTCATAGGTTGCTAACATACGTCACAAAAATTTTGGCTTTTCCTTAAACGTATTTAGGTGTAGCCTGTTTTAACTAATGGTGCTTGCACACAGCAGTTTTATGAAATTAATGTAAAATGACTGGCTTTTCACCCTGCGATCCCCTAGGAAAACATTGATAAAAATATTTCCTCCTAATTTCAAATCTCTAGGTCCACCGGTTCAGGATAAGCGTTGTCTGTCAGTCAGACAACGGTACCGTTTTGTAAGTATACCTAGATGGAAGTTAAAAGTAAATAAAGATAACATTCTCAACTTAATAACAAAAAAATATTTGTCATAAATTTGTTATTTTAAACAATGTTCTATAGCGTTATTTATCTGCTGTGTGGGAGCACCTTAATTGTCACAAAGTTTTGACCACAACTGGTTTATTTTTGACTCATTTGTAGAAACATGTTTTATACCTTAACCTACCAGGAAATCTTACTTAATTCGTTGGGTATGATAAACCTTGACGCGTTTATATATTTACCTATATTTCTTTATTCACTAGCGCCAAATAATGATCGCAATTAAATTTTCGATAAGTGGAGATAAATACAAATTACTCCTATAATTTATTTATGAGTGGATTTTATGTATAAGAGGCCGTGACGGTGCATGTATTAGACTGAAATAACATACCGGAAACATCGGCTTTGTTCTTTTCCCTTATTATACAAGATTTGTGTCTCGACCTGAGGATTTATGTTATTCCTTTCTAGCTAATTGGCTATAACATAGGTACTTAGGTTCTCAATATGACCGTTGAAATATTTATAAAACTATAAGTACTCTACATTTATTGCTCAAGACCATTTTATTTTTTATACTTTAATTGCTTCTTGTTTATCGACTCAGGTTTCGGACGTCAATTTCTTGTTATAGGTTTCCCCCAGACCCAGCTGATATTTATACCTACGATATTTTTTATATTACCAAACAAACCTTTAGTGAAATAAAACAGATAGTATATTATAAAAACATTTTATTAGCAAACTAACATAGGAAAGTAAAAATATAAGAATATCATTACAAAACTGTCTTGTAAAAAATTGTGGTAGCTACATTTATTAAATTACATCGTACCTACCTTTCGGCGTGATACTGATTTAACGTGACCAGATTAAACCTGACAGATAAGTCTGACGCTTTAGGTTTTTCTTCCTCATGCGATGTCGTTACACCGTGTTAACTAGGTATGTACCTACCGTGTCAACTTCAGCGGTCTTGAAGTACATAGAGATTCAATAAATCCTACTTCAGTTTTTACGCTCATATCACAAGTATATACCTAGTATCAAAATAAAAGTAGTAAACATTCATAACAGTGTAACGAGGTGCAATACCTACACAATAAGATATTTACTTAGTTTGGTCGGAAGACCTTAGAATCAGTGTCGACTATCAAATGGTGGTTTTGTCAATCGATAAAATATGCGATCTTCAAAGTGACACTGTTTAGATATACAGATAAGCAAAAATCACAGCTCCGGTTAATCAAAATACAAATATCTTTTTTATTTTCCTTTTTCGTCTTAACTATTAATTCTATAAATAAATAATGAAGTATTGTACAGGACGGAATCAGTTTAAGGATGAAGTGGACGACCCTATAATACTTGTTTTATCCAATCGAAGACCTAATTTGAGCAAAGCGAAATGCAACGAATGGGCATGGCTGGATTCTTGGCAAGCGAGGTCCGCTATCTTTTGCGATTACGAAACACGTGCATGCCTATGTCATTTATTATTAGCATTTGTCAATTAAAAGAATATGACAATAAATAAAAATGATCACCTAGAGACTGAGATCACAATCGAGAGAGGATTCAATAAGAAGGGTAAACAACCACGATCATCCACTTCGCCCTTAAAGCTTCGTTGGTACTACATAAACATTAAATTACACATGCATGAATTACTCATAGAAATCTTAAAACAAGACATAATTATCAATAAAATCTAATAATCAACTCAGGAACAAATGCAATAAAAATCGATCAATATTTAATAAACCTTTTCGAAATAATGTTCTCAAAAACCAACATAATTTAATATATTACAAGAATATATTAACAACCATTTATGCACTCACATAAAATATCAAGGTAGCCATAGTCTCTTAAAATAAACTGGTAAATCTCTCAATGTTTATTATTACTTATTAAATCTATAAATTCGCTAACTTTTCAAAATACCATCTAATGAGATACAATTGGTAGAGTATAAAATTTACTTCTCAAATTATTTTTCTTCTTAATCAGGTTGTTATACGTACATATTTACAAAATAATGAGTATTGTTAAAGGAGTTTCCTCTGGCTTTATAACTATACATACATTTAAAGAATTCCCAGATACGGAAAAAATATGTTTATAACAATTTGTACAAACAATACTACCCATACCATACAACCTACACCATTACAAGTACCTACGCACATATCTAATTTGAGAAAACACTCAATAGGTACAAAGTCAGTCTAGATATTACACATGTGTACATAACTTTCAATAAAATAGGTTGAATCTTAGAGTATACTACGGTATACTAAGGAATGTGTACTCTAAGGTTAGGATCAATAATATCCATTTAAAAAAGACTAAACAGTATGCTGGTAGACAATTAGTATCCAGAACGAATAAATTTTATACAATTATTAAATTATTGAGAGCTCTCTCAAAACGCAGTATAGTACTGGTTTAATGTTATGTGACATACTACTCAACAACACTTGAGTGTATGTCCAATAATATTTGATATGACGATCTCATTAAAAGTTCTATATAGGTATCATTTTTTAAAAGTAATATAGAGCTCTTCATTTGTACAAAAATAGGTATAGGGCATAAGAAGACATCTCACGAAAACATGGGGGATAGGTATATTTCTAGACCCAAGCCTATCAATGGCGCATAACTTTTTTCATTTAAATTTATCATTTCCTCACAATATGGCCGGCTGGGGCCAGACCAAGGCGAGTCCAGATAGTGCTGGGTTTAGCTATGTACTAGTCATTGCACTTTATTTTGGTGTTTCATGCATTTTTTCTAATTTATATTTTTAGCGATTATAATTACATCATCCTTAATTACTGATGAACTTTTATCTTCATGTATATTTATGTATAGTTCTGTATCATCGTCTGAATCCCCAGGATCAGTTTTCGGGGGCAGTCTTGTTGCATCCTATACTATATTTGACAAGTCTCTCAGTCAGAAAGGAGAGTATAAGGCAGTGTTTCGTTACTATAACTAATATTGTAATGTTAACAGTATTTTTATTGGCAAGATGTGTATGTATGATATTATAATGAAGACCGTGCTTGAAACAGGCCACAATATTCAACTAGTGGTCGGTCATAAACAAATATTACAAAAAGAAACTTAAATTACACAATATTACAAGCTTCCAAAGTAGGTAATGTAGATACTTTATAATCTGATTGATTGTGATGTTTTTTAGAAGTAGATGACAAAAGTTAAAATAAAATGCTAGATCGTGTCAAAATGGCATTGTGGAGTGTACGGGTGTGTGATACTTCGATACTTCGATTGACGTGCGGAGGCCGAAACATTATCACTCAACTTGATTAAGGTCAAGTTGAGTGATAATGTTTCGGTGCTGGTGGTTTAATTTCAATCACAGTAAAATAATTAAACGTTCAAGTATCTAGTACCTGGGACACCGCGGTTATTGTATTCTATTGAATAGATATATGACATTCAAATTTGAAGGATAAGTTAATTGAGATAATTTTATTTTTATAACTTTCAGGCAGCTCAATTTCCGTATAGATTCTTTATAACTCGCCCACAACACAACACACATTGTAACTAAACGTTTCTTGTTATTGTGGTCGGATTAATATATTTCTACTTGTTTTTTATTATAAATAAATTTTATTTTGCTCTGAAACGTAAGTAAAGGGCTTACGTGAGAAATTTTAGCCTGTTTCATTCAATTATTCTTGTTTGCGGTTTTGGTTAGGTGCATGGTTTTGAAAAATGCCAGAAGAATGTAATAATCTTCAAAGTCGTTGAAATAATAAAAGCATAGTTTATACAATAACAAAAATAAACAGTCAAAAGCTATGCACATTTGGACATGAGTATGTCTGAAAACGAGGAAGAATTAGATTGAATGAAGCCTATATTAGGCAATTACTTTCACTAATCATGGAATATATGTTCATACTTTCATATACTTTCATCTTGAAGATTGACTGCTAGTATTTATATATAGAAATTATGGGAAGAGACAGGTAAGTCGATTACATATTAAGCTTCTTATACTTTGGTGAACAATGTTCAAACTCGTAGTAGTAAACAAAATAATAACAGGGCGAGGCACTGTTACAAGCACACGGATCGAATCGAACAAAGAAAGGCCAATTTGTTAGATGAGAAAGGGAGCACAATTTTAAAGACTACGATTGAGACACCACTTGTATTTCTAATTTATAGCAATCTGGGTGCAATCAGGCCTCTCCCAGTATGAGAGAAAGATATTGAGATTGAAAACCGTTCACCGTCCTATGGATGGTCAAATTATTGTATCACCCGCTATCAACCAGCTATAATGTTGTATACTGTCTGTATGTATAGTAAATTCTATGTAATGCACACAACTATAAGATTTTCATGTTTGTACTATTAGTTATTAAGAGTAGAGCAAATACATATACTAACTTAATAAAAACAAAAAATGACCAAAAAGATAGAACCGCCATTCATAATAAAAAAAGACGGGCCAAACTGAGAGGAAGATAGTGTAGAGATGCGATAGTTAAGCGGTGAAAGATGGTAGGTTCTGAATGCTCGTTCTTTTACTCTGTATTTTTATTTTTATTTTTAGAAAGTTTAGTCGGTCGCGCAGCAGGAGAAATTACGGCGGGCGCGGCATCGAGCAGTATTCCAACGCGCCGGCTCATCATTGTTCTCTGTTTATCTGATGATGCGTTTAACCATTAAATATTAATAAATCAATTAAGTAGGTATATTAAACATTTACCTAATAGATAGATACCTACGTAATTTGAGCCACAGAGACAGGTAAATTTTTATGAAAACTCAGGAACAAAACAATACCTAAACAAAAATGCATGTAAATACCTACGTATGACTCTTACACAAACTAACATTTATGACTAATAAATATGGAATGTTGATCCTATGACAATATCGTTTATTACAATCTCAATAAACACTAAATAGTATCTGTTCTTACCTAAAGCTAAGCATTATTCGGTAACGGGCGGAATTACACACAAATTAACAATAAAGATAACGAACGAGTACCTTCGTACATGTCCTTCGTAACTGTCTTATTTCTCTATAATCACTACTTTTTTTAGCACCTTACCAAAATCATCTGTGATATTTCAGCCTTTAGGTATTCGATTATAAGAAATGTTTTTTATCATATCACTGTGATAAAGTTCAATTGACTACGAATTCGAGCGAGCTGTAAAGTGTGATGCGTGTGCACAAATGCGGGTGCAGTGGCGGTTACCTCTGCTTGTTGGGCTTGGCGGCACCCGCGCCGTTGGCGGCGGCGCTCTTCTGCGCAATGTGCGTCTGATAATGTTTGGCGAGGTGTGCTTTCTGTCGGAAACTCTTGCCGCACAAGGAACACGCGAATGGCTTCTCGCCTGTGTGCGTCCTCACGTGCACATTCACAGAGTACTTATCTTTAAAGCCCTTTGAGCATATCGAACAGTAATGGAGTGATCTTTCTTTCCTTACGCCGTTCGACGTAGATGTAGCGACCTGGATGGCCGTGCCTGATTGAATTTGGGCCGTAGGCGGCGTCTTATTTTGAATTCTTTTATACTTTTTGCTTACTGTTTTTGTGCTTGTTACCGTAGGCGATGCGGTCACAATTTGCAAGTGTTGCGGCAACTGAACTTCCCCGGAGGGTATCATTGTGACCAATTCGCCGTTAACGTGGTGTATATTGTACACATTGCGAGTGTCGATAGGTTCTACCGTACAAAACGGCTGCATAGATTCTCCCAATTCCTTTGCTATGCGATTCAACTTTTCGTATTCTTCGGGATAATTAGCGTCAAGTTGCGATAGCAAGATGTCATCGACACTTTGAGTTGACGTTGGATTGTTCAGATTGTCCCCGTTAGATATTACCGTTGTATTTGGGTCTTCTAACAATATTGATATATTTAAGTTACCACTTTGTGGTGAAATCGCCATCATCAAATCCACATCCTTGTTGTTATACATTGAAGGAACGTCAGCCTTGTTGTTGTTATTATTAAGCTTTTTCAATTCCGTACTCGCATCGAGTTTAGTAATGGTATTCTTTTGAATAGCGCTATATCTAATGAAAGCTTTTCCTTGTAATGCACTTCTTAGTAATGATGCATTTGACTCCGAATTTTGGTCTGTGATTTTCCAATCGTTATTATTATTATTAAATTCAACTTGGTTGTCTAATAATGTAGATGCACCTATTAGGGAAGGACTATGTGGGTCATCTTTTTTTTCATTTGAATACTCGTTATCTTCATAGCTGTATGGTTCCACTTTAACTAAATTTGTCGTGCTCAAGTCTGTATTTTGCGATTCTGAATCACCTTCTTCATAGTTAAAACCTTCTACTTTGGGCAGATCATTGTTAAAGTCATTAGGAAAGCCATTCATATTTAATATTGATTCGAGATCTAACGTAGACGGTTGGTCCATATCTGTAGGACTGGACATTGACACATCTTCTTCTTTACTCCAATAACGATTCGAACTAGATTCACTAATGTCATGATTGAGTACTGTAAGCGTATATATTTGTCCGTCCGTGTTATTTATTAATTTATTTGATATAGTTGGGTCCGCGCAAGGATGAGTACCATTGATTTCATTGTCTTGGTTCCAATAAAATTTGTTAAGATCCTCTAACATGGTAGTATCTAAGCGCTCGCGTTCGCGGTCCACGTTCCAAATGGAGTCGAAACTCTGCAGCGTAGTGGAGGTAGTGGCGGTGGCCATGCTACCGGGAGTGACGGTCGGAGCGCCTGCTACGCTTAGCAGACTATTATTATTTTGTTCTTTTGGCTCCTCCGAGAGTAAGGGATTCGATCTCGAGTCCGGAGATTCCATGAACACATTAACAGAGCGCATCTGTTGTTTATACTGAGCATCGGTAACCTCATTCGACGTCACGAAATCAAAGAAATCCGACTTTGACAGTTCTGGGGCAGTGGCCGTCATGACTACCGTTTCAATTCAACCGAGGACGATAGCTCGGTTCGTTCTCTTGTCGGTTCTGCAACATCAAATTCGTCGTATTTGTGTTTAGTTTGTCTTTGTACTACAATAAATAAATCTAAATTTAAATAAGTGAATAACCCGGTATGACTTGTACTTTATTGGCAGCGCCAGAGCATTGGTAACTGAGATTGCGGAGTGCGGGCGCGGGCTGGGGTGCTACTCGGACGTGCCCAACGTGCTCGAGTCAATCGGTGGACCAATCGAGTGTGCGAACTTGATCCGTACGTTCTTTTTTCCCATTATTCACCCCAACCCAATTCCTTTCTTGACAAGAACTCAGTTCGTCAGGAACTTGACCGAGAGAGAGTTGCATCCGATGATATTTGCCATAATTTCAATGATGTCTTTCCTGTCCAAAGTGAAGTTAATCTGGAAAAGAGAGAAAAAATATGTTAGTTCGGGAAAATACGGTTCTTAAGTGTTTATAATAACAAACAATAAAGGACGACATTTGTAATATCGTTACAATCGAAATAATGTCCGTATCTGAATGTTTAATTAATAAGCTCGGTTCGGTCGTGTCTTTAGATCCTGTACCAAACCAGGGCGAGCGAGTCACGAGTCATGCCTATCAGGCATCACGTAGACGTGCGAGTACCTGGAACTGCTACTAGCCGAGCTGTGTTTTTACCATTCGATACGAACATCCCAAAATAAAATTTAATTTATAATTCAAATAGTTCTGTTCGATTTTGATACTTTCTACATTATCGGTCGTAGTTTCTTTCATATCATTTATAATCTTATGTATGTCTCTTTATTTTTATATATAGATAACAGATTTATCGTATATAATACCCAGTAACGTAAAATGAGAAAGGTCTGTCAAACGACACGATGAATTGGAGCAAGCTCGAGGGACCGAAACAACCCGGTATAATGTTTCACCTGACAGCTGATATAATGGTAACTCGTTGATATATTTTGACGAAATATTATTTACCTGTATGTATAATTTACTTAAGTATAAATATATTAAATAGCTATAGTTGAAACCTCGACACTAATTTATTTTGTCTAGAATGACTTCAGTGTACTGTGTATTATAAGTATTAAAGTAGTTAACAATAAAAATATCATAACTTAGAAGGTACATCATTAACATACCTAAAAAAAAAACAAAAACAATTTTCAGATAAAATGTATAATTTAATATAAAACTGCAATACCAACGAATTAATGTAACATGATGTGCTTTATAACAGTACTTTTGACAAATTGTTAGTTATTAAGCCACTGAAACGAATCTTTAATTAGAATCATCAATTTTACTTTGTTGTTTAGTGTCAGTAGTTCAAAGATTTCAAATATATTAAATTCAAATATATTAAACGTTTAACGCGTTGTAGGTACAAATAACAGTTAGAAGAAGTTATGCCTACCATTGTTCCCTTTAAGTGGGGAGATATAAAATTACTGAAACTAAGAATTAAGCGCAGGTAATGTTATGTATAATGCAGCGTAGCTCACATCTTGCTAAACGTTTATTTACTACATAGTAAGAGAATGGAGTAAAACTAAATATTGATGATCATAAATTAATATATTTACTCTTGCAAGTTACTGTAGGCCACAGCTAGATCGTAAAATTCTACATTCAATCAGTACTTAGCGTCGTTGCATCACAAAGATATTTTAAACTGCACTAAATTGTGTACAACGTGTCATTACTTGAGTGAAACACTAAGTTAGCATGCGAAATTGTTTCGCAACTAACACTCTTAAAGTTGTATTTTCGGCGTTACTTAAGATCTGTTTCACAATTAAAGGTAAGCCGACTTGATCAAGTTAAAAAAAATACAGAAAAAAAATGGTGAGGAAGATTTAACTCTGAATTATCAAGTCTTGGTGCGGTAGTGTTAAATACAGACAGAGTGGGTAATCCCATTTTCTGTCTATGCCTATATGCAGCCAGGCATTATTGTTTCAATATTGCGTCAAGGTCGATGTAGCGGTTTTTCTGCGAATCTGGTCTTATAATAGCTTTGTAAGCTATTAACTTTACCGATAAGTGGCGATATTGCAATTGGTTTGGGTTTGCATTACATTTGCATCGAAATACTACATTAAAACTGTGAAAACCGTTGCTTGTAAGCATTAATGTTGGTATGCACCTCGATTAATGAGATTTGTTGTAGCATGTTCAAAGTTTTATTTACATCGTGGATCTAATAATATTAAAGCAAAGCTTAAAACTTTAAAATGATATACCGGCTAAATATTTAGAGATAGCATATGTTCGAAACCTAGGCTGAACAACTTTTACATGGGTGGTCCCAGAAAACCAATTTCCACCCAGTATATAGGGCGTAATTCAATAAGTTTCTCACTGGGATGTGAATTTGATGACTATATCTGAGTGGTAGAGCATGTGGGTTAACGAGCGTGGTTGCGCCACGCGACGGAGCCAGCAGCGCTGCGCCAGAGCCACCACCGCGACGCGCCGCTCGGCGCCCGATGCAGCCACTAACCAATTGAATCACGACTATGTCATGATTATGAACACTGAAATTTTTGGCTTGTAATTTGTGCTAAGTAAGTAAGCATTTTAAGTTACTTCCATATTCGCAACGTTTCACATATAACTGTAACATTTGTAATAATCTGCATTGAATATTATGACCATATAAACACTTATAGATTTTTTAAATCATAATTATGCCTATGATGCTTATTGGAAATCACTACACTATAGTAACTTTAGTTATTCCGTTGATAGGTTAATAATTCTATGAAGTAGGTACCAACACAGCTACTTGTATCAGCAAACTAGTTAGATTTAGCTCGTTATCTTTAATTAACATGGAATAAATGGCCTCAATAACGCAACTACAATACCCGACTTTATCTTTGAGAGCCATCGAATGATGTCTACAAATTGCGTTGTATTTATTTACAACAAAAATAAGCGGACAATTTAGCGCTACAGTTTCGATGAAGGCGATAGTGGTGTACATTTTGTGGTCGGGTGAGGGGTGAAGGGTGCACAAAACACTGATGTCCGTAGGCCCGAGCGAGTTAACCGTTCTACGATTTCAATTTCGATATGCCGTGAACGACATTGCTAAGACTTTAATTGGCGGTTTTACATAGTCTACGTTTGTATTTATACCGACTTACGGCTAGAATATTTTTTGTCCAAAATTGGGACATGAAAGGCTTATGTGTGACTAGCTACACACCTACGTGATGATGAAGACAAGAGATTTTCAATTAACATTGAGGTTTATTTTATCATGTGCTTTATTTATCAATAGGACTGAATTTATGAATTAGAATTATAAGAAAAAGGCAGAACGTAGGTTTCCAGAATTTTATTAATGATCCTCTCAGCATTTAGGTACGGCTGCCACAATTTCGGTACGTCCTCGTATCCTATTTAGTTCAACATTTGCATACAGGCATGCGAAATAAGATACTATACTAATTTGTATAATAGTGACGCACGGAATCCACTATCGAGACATAAAAGGACGTGGTCGCATACCAGACCGAGCTGGTGGTCGCCCGCGGCGAGTCTGCGCTATCGCTATCGTCATAAACTCACCTTTGACATTTCAGTAAAGATGACCGTTTGCTTCGTTCAGCCTTTGATCTCTCTCATACACACAGTCTGTTGCAATTTTATGCCACATTATTATATATTTAAGTTGAATAGCAGTAAAAGTGAAATTATCATGCGTGTTGTTCGATTCACGCTGCGGCGGGCATTACGATCAACTACGAATGACATGCGGATAATTGCAGCGAATGTAATTAGAGGGCTTGCATTGCAAATGATTTAACTCTCGTATTATGCACAGATATCATCTCAAATATTCATATAATCGTACTGTTTTAAAAACATTTGTAACTGCTAACTATCCTAATCCTAACTGTTGGTGTAACTTAAAATAACATATTAAATAAATAAATGTTATAAATGCGAAAGTGAGTTTGTTACCTCTTGACGTCTCAACGACACAACTAATCGTGATGAAATTTGGCACGCCGTTGACCTATGGCAAAGAGAGGGACATAAGCTAGTTTTTATCTCGGGAACCCCGCTACTTAGAGGAGTAGCACTTAGTCAGGTGGACCGCCTGCCGGCGTACCAGTTTTCTGAGATAAAAAAAAGATTTTTGCTGGCGTTAGTGATGATGATGTGGCTGAATATAGCGCACGAAGCCTATATCGTAATTGACTCTCTAGCGCAGCTACTAGCTACAAATGGCTACAATGCTTGGTGACAGTAGGTATATACCTAGTATCTATAAAGTATCACACCGCCCCGTGATATAGTTTCCTCACGAAAATCAAGAGCTCAAGCTAATTGTAGGATTCAAGTTGTTAATACTATTGAGCTATCATCGCCCTCAAATCATCATCATCAGATACAGGAGCTCAAAGCTATCTTAAAAAAAATGGTGCAATAATATTTGCAATTCAATTAACCTAGTAGTAGCAATTATATTTGAAATCTGGTTAATATAATTAATTTCAGATAATAAATGTTTCGGTACTTTGTAGCTAAACTTTAGGCCGTAATAAATGCCGATGCAGGTCAATTGCAGTTTATAGTCTGATTTATAGTAACCGGGAGAGTGGTGAGTCCGAGCTCTGCAAGGATGCACAATCTAGTCGTGACATTAATGGTGCAGATTACTTACTTACGCGCAACTAGAGTGCGTCAAATTCTGACGTAAAATATGGCTAGTGTCTGTATCAAATAGTAGCTGGCTAACCGAGTTTCCCACGCGACTCGAGGAATAGTGCGCCCGCGCAGCGGCGTGTCGTGTCGTCGCTCGCAAATAATGACTCGATTCATGCAAATTTACCAAGATACATTTTATGTTTTGACTCTGAAGAAGTTTCATAAATTAAATAAGAAAATAGGTATGATATGTACCTTAAAAATATTTATCAAATAAGTAATTTATATGTGCAATGATCCTCACGAATAAATAAATCGTAGTCTTAAAAAATATCTTGATATGCAGCTGTTCAGGTTTATAGCAATTATACTCCACTTCAACAATTATTCGGTACATATATAAATTGGTGACTTTTTTTGATATAATTACGATATACGTATGGCAACTGCAACGTTTGTGCATACTGATGAAACTAAACTCATAAGATTTATCATTTATTCTGCTTATTTCAACCAATGGGTAGGATAATTAGGTATTACGTAGAATAATCAATAACCGATAGGAATATGAAATGTCATGCTAACAATACATTGCATAGTAAGTATGATCGTTTAGTATTTATCTATCCATAAATTTAGAAACAAATAAGATTTTAGTTCTTTTTTACCAAATTATGAAATTAATATTTTAGTGAGCTTAGTAATAAAAAATAGAGCTTATTCATAACATATAAACATCATTTTATTATGAAATAATGTGTTTGAGAATATGGGCACGCAATAATAATGTGATTTGTCCGATAAGTACCAGTCATGATTTCATTTCGAAATAAGCTAAGATTGCCCTACATCGCAGGTGCATTCACAAAAAAGAGAAACTGCTATATTGCGGTGTTCGAAAGAAAATCTTATTATCGACATAAGGGGCGATATTCGAGCCGGCCGTCTGCTCCAGTTACAGAAAACGTTCCCTCCGATTTGGATCCGGTTCGATCTCGTTTCGTGCGAACCACCTACCTTCACTCTCTTATGGTGTTTTAATCACTGTTATTTACTTTAAACTTTGCAGGTATTGCCAAGATAAAATCGATGTTTTTTTTTTTTTTTACTTTGTATAGGCTTGTGTTTGACCACAATCTCTCTATGGTAGGTGATGATGTGGCCGAAGGTGGTATGCACACAAAGCCTAGAAGGAACTGGCTCTCAAGTGTAGCTGCCGGAATACACCAATAGGTGTTTGGCGACAGATTTTCAAATTGAGGGTGGTAGCCAGCCAGGCGGATACTACAAAGTACCCTACCACCGTGCTATGGTTTCCTCACGATGTTTTCTTTCACCGAAAGCTCGAGCTCATTGTAGGATTCGAACCCACGACCTTCGCCGCGGCGTCCGACGTCGCTACCACTGAGCTATCATCGGCTTAAAAAGTAAAGTAAATAGTCAAGTAAATAAAGTGAATCAGCTTCCGTATTCTATTTTTCTCATTGTGCCCGGGCATATTCATATAAAATAGCAATTTTAAATCTATGTATTATAGACACTCATATACTCACATAGATTTCAAATTGCTAAATCTGTATATATGAGGAGAATCTGACTGACTGATATATGAATGCACAGTTCAAACTGTTGCGTCTAGAACTTTAAATTAAACAAACAGATTCTGGGCTGCCGTGTGTTTATGCCTACACTGAATAATCCTTTAATTGATAATTATATAATAAGTAAAGAAAAGTATAAAGTCAAAGTCAAAGCCATTTCTTCAGTATATAATGAGGTTTATATATTCCGGAACTAACTTACACATATTTCATGACCAACAGTTAAATACAAGCACACAATATGTAGGTAATATAACTGTTATATTTACCTTATTGTCTGATTTGATTAATTCTTTTTATAAAGACTGACATTGAGATATATGGAATAGTGGATATTCTCTATTCCTGTCATCAAAATGCTTTATACAAAATGCATTTCCCCCTTTTATCCCCTTAGGCCTTGAATTTCGCAAAGAGAGAGACCCCTACACATATATCTACGCTATAAAAGATGCAACCCTCCAATATGAATGTTTCTTTGAGCAGTGTTTTCGCCTTTGCTTTGATACGACATCAATCAGTGAACCAATTTCCTCTCAATTTAGACTACACTATTGCATTTTGAAGTAATGATAGCTGTAACTGTGAACGATAAATAATGATGTAAGTACCTACTTGTATAAAAAGAGGTGTTTGATATCTTTTATATCTAAAAGCAAATGTTAATCCAATACTTTCGGCAATGTAACACAGTACCGTCATAAATAATAAGCACGGATTCTTAGCTTTCATTGACAGTATGAGGTCAAGTGTTTAGCAAAGGGTTTGAGAATCGAATAAGTAAGTACCTACGTATGCTTTTTATATTAACCTTACTATTATATCGTGATCAGAAATTACTACTAGCATAATAGCATTACAATTAAAATTTCATAAAGTCCATTCCGTTCAGTATTTATATTACCTACCAGTAACGTCGTCTTATAGTTATTTTTTGCATTATAAAGCATATAACATTTACCTACTAACCTAATAAAACTAACTCAAATTAATCCAGTGATTGCGCAGTTTTGACATAAATTTATTCAAACATAATTAAATATTTATTGGTAGTATGGACATCGAGATTATTAATATCGAGAACATCATCGAAAACAATATAATATATGTTATCATCTGGCTCGTCCATCATCGTCCATCACCATTCTAACAAATCGATGCTACGAAAACCGTAGCATAATCCACAAGTATTCAAGAAGCTTTATCTATGACTTTCAATTTATTCTATAAATTCAGTAGCGAACACATTCAATAAAAAAATTACTGGCAGAGTCAATTAAGAAATTGTAAAGGGTACTCGTATTGAAACTATTGATGACTTGACAATTGATACACAAACAAAAGATCTTGTGATATAATGCTTTGACAGGCGCACGAGCGGCCACGATGTTAGAGAAAATAAATGAAGTTATTGACTAATTGGTGCTTAACATGCATGTTTGATTATGTACGGGGTATGTCAATATAATACAGAGGCAATTTGGCTTTAAACTTTTGACTGTCCGATCAATACGATGAGCACGATGCGATGAAAAGGAAAGTGACACCTGGTGTTATTATTGCTTTCAAATTTTATTCGTTAATTAACTGCATTAATTTAAAAAATATATGTTACCAGAGTCTGTAGTACTCTGTACCTACATTATTTAATCCTGAAATATTCCATAGGTTTGAGGCTGAGGCTGGTTGGTATAAGTATTTATATTTTAATATTATGGTAGACTGACATAATTTATAGAATAAGTATATCAAAAATATATCTACATACTTATTGTAATACATACAAAGTAGCACCAATACTAAATAAAAGTAAATTTAATTCTAAGCGAATTCAATCTGAAAGCACCGAGTCCTAAAGGTTGTCTGAAAAAAAGTGCTTCTATTAACGCGAGGTTAAATGAACCATGAAAATTGGAGTTCAATTTAGCTTGAATATTATTTAGTATATTTCATAACAAACTAATTACTTTTGTTATAATAAAACTTAGTGCAAAAGTCAATGCAATTATATCTTAACGTACGAGAAGATATTATGCCTGTCATAAATTAGCATTGCAGGTTATATATAGCAATTTATTGCTTACACTTCGGGAAGTAAACTTATAGCGCGCATAATAAACCATGTTTAAACGAATCTACGAGTATTTAGTTGCAAATTGCTACAACAGTCAATATGTTACATACATTACGAATAGGAATTTTGAAGTATGAATTTGTTGATTGAACTTCCTTATATTAGTATTACTATTTATAAACCCCGTGACAGCGACAAACTTTACTTACTCTTTTTAAAATATATGCCATAAGCGTACAAGCTATATGGTGGTACCCACCCATACATCACACCCAGGTTGACGAGGACATAGTTAAAGGAGGTTTTGTCCAGTATTAAGCGAAAATATATTAGAATTATGGTGCTGATGATAATGGTATCTTGTAAAATTCTACATATTTGTATAAATATTGTGTAATGTGATCATTTCTAGCTTTAAAAGGTATAATCGAGTAATAAGTAAGAGTATCGTGCAATTAGCTGTATATGTGATATCTCGCACCGCATCTAATATATCTAACATGCATATTAGTTATGTGGCTTTACATAACATGCATAATTACCAATGGAAATGGTTACATCAAACGTTAAAATAATTAGAATAATACAAAAAATACAATACACTAACTTTCTATTTATAACATAACTAGCTTTTGACTTTTCTGCTTTTAATTTAGCTTACATCATTGAAATTTGTTGAGAGAGCTGATGTGATCCGTAGACATACATACCTTTTTATTTAAGTGAATACTACATACTTCAAAGATCATATATTTTAATGGAACTCGTATGTCCGAAACTAATTTTATAACATGTTGAATAGAAACTTGTCGGCAGAATTGGGGGTTACAAATATCCAACATTAATATCAGGTACTTTAGTCTTATTTCACGGTGCAAATAACTGCAAGTTAATAATTTCCAAGTCGTGATCTCACATCAATTTATTTCACCGTTAATGGTTTGTCCTTATTTATAGGTATTATCTCGTCTATCGGTCGGGTTCTACGTACATTTCGTAACGTTTCAGTTTAGCATCATTTGCATATTTCGTGGTGGTATCGATGCGAAGCCGTGTCGTACATCGAGCACACCATAAATAATTATCATTCGCAACGATAAACACTTATTTGTAGACCAGGCAACGTTTCTTTGTTTGACATAACGTTGATACAACGGTTTATTCTAACATTGCACATTCCTATTGAATGATTGTATGAGAAATGCAGGTAAAAAACCCGCGTTAAAATCATTATTTAAAACACTTCCAAACCTTCGCATTGTTTTTTACATTAGGAATTTAATTTATTGTTGTCAATCTTTTTCATACTGATAAACTCACAATACCATTTTAATCTTTGTTGGGAGAAGTTGTCGCATAAGTATTTACGTCGTTCGTACCGCGCGGTGTGCGCCCGCGCCGGTGCCGTCAACATAGGTCGCGGATGCTGGGATGATCCAGATTCGCATCGAATCCTTTCACCGCGTAGCCTTGAGCCGCCGTGTCTCTGCCAGGACTGACCATTACGGACGCACCTAATGTCCTATCGATTAACATAGATCAGTACTAAAAGATTTAGTATAACGCGTAGCAACGTCTATTAACCTAAACTGGAGTCCATTGTGCTCGAAGACTAGGACTTACGATCTATATTTGTATGAAACCTAAGTATCAAATCGAATTTTCAAATGTTAGACCGGTCTCAGGCCATCCAAACTGGCGATGATGAAAAATACCGGACATGTCCGCCAATTAAAGCTCTGCGGATAACGACGCGAGACTCCAGAATCCGGTCAGGGATGTGACGAGCTCGTTTGCAATTCAAATCAATGAACAGATAGTTATTTTTATCGATAATAGATTTTTTTAATTGGTCACATGTTCCTATGATCGATCGTCGAGAAGTTGCAGATGTGGCACTTTGCACTTAATTAGCAGTTAGCTTTATAAAAGTGCATACGTACCCATTACTAAGACAATAAATTAGAATGCATAGTCTTTTAATTATAGTTTAATTTAATTTCAAAGATATAAATTATGAAATAGAAATTAACAGATTAATCAATTCTTAACTGAACCCGATGAACTATTCCGTGTCCATAGCTACATTAAAAGAACTTTGACTAAACAGGTTAATTTTATAATATCAAGCCCTTGATATTATAAAATTAACCAGTTCTCATTAATGTACCGATAGGTAATATACTCGTAAAAGAAGACCATAATTATATATGTTTATATTATATATATATATATATATGTATATATTTCGTGATTTCAGAGTTGATTTTAAGGTTAGTAAAACTGCATTAAATATTTTTGAAGAGTCGTTTGCCTCAACTGTTAATCGAACTGACACCAATGCGAAAAACTAACAACCTGAATTTTATGACACCAATCGTATTATGTATTGATTTAAATGCTGCATTACTCATTTTTTAAACAAAGGAATGATTCAATTTTGTGAAATTTGCTAGCATTCATATAAGGTACTTACCTACTTTCCGGCCACCTCTCGCTCTTTTTTCCATTCTGTATAACCATTCATTTATGTTAGTTTTTTATGGTTCCTTGAAACAAAATGTCAATTGTTATTTATATAGTAACTTTCGTAATGAATATAGCCAAATTATAATACGTAAACGCAGTTGAGTAAAAAAGTTAAGCACCTACCGTTGTGGTAAAACCGGAATGCTATATTTTAATTGAAGGGTTCATTTTTTTGTGCTGTTTATCAAGGTAATTGCGGCAGGTTTCAAGTGAAACTAAATTTTTTTTAATAACTTTCCTTTAAAGTGCTCCAAATATTGACATTTACTTGAGAGTAGTTCCGAGATGCGTTACGTATTGCGAGGTTGTAAGGAAGAGTTTCATAAAGCTCATTGACTTTGCTGAATTCACAACGATGTAAAAATCAAACTGTAACCCTTTTCTTCTCTATCGCCTATTTTTGTATTTTATATTCACGATTAGTATTTTGATTAAATTGAGTTGATAATTTTATCGACAGATTAAAAATGAAAGTTATAATAATTACTTGTTTGAGTCGATTGACTACATAATAATGATTAACATTCGTTCAAAACATCTGCATACTTTGCATAACTGATTGTTCGTAATGATACACGCTTTGATAATGTGAGAGAATATAATGTAAAGATCGTCGCACAATTATATTTATGTATTACGTCACACGTGAATACAAATTGAAAAAGATTTAAAGATATGTTTAGGTAATAAATTATTATTGCTTAATCAACAAATGAAAATTGTAATAGAACTCATGAATTTTATCATGTTATATAGGTATAATTTATAGGATATTTATAACATTGTGTTTTAAGTCTATGAAATCATTTTCGTAGCCACCGTTCGGTATACACAGTTGTTGTTAACAGCTAAGTAAAATCGTCATCTTTGAAGTAGAAACGTGAACATGATGCCAAAGACATGCACTAGACATTAATTTGTAAAATTAAGTGCTTTCAAGATATGTTATGTTTATTGATTCCAATATAACGTTGTCAAACACGTAATAGGTATATACTTAATCCCATAGAAAGCAGGAAGTTTGGACATGTTATTTATGCGGTGGGATTGACACCTGCAATATGTTGGTAAACGATTCGCAAGCTGCGCTGGTCCCTGCTTTGGTTGTTATACTGATGCACATCTGTGATAAATTAGATACGGCAAACTCGAGAACCAATCTCAAAGCTAAGCAATCAGCTTTGCGAAACGCGACTCGTTCCTCGTAAATTGTAAGTGGATTAGACTCCGTGAAATATGGCAGTATACGACCACCAGACATCGATGTGGCTCGTCCTAATAATCTTAAACTTATTTACTTTAACATTATATGCATATAAGTAGGCACGACGGCTTATTTAACATGGGAATTTTAAAATCATTTATTTGCAACTAACTTGATTAGGTAGGCTTGAAATTTGCAAAAGTAGCGCAAAGTACATAGGTATGAATTTCCAATAGAAATTCAAATCATGTAAGCGCTTTATAATACACATATTAATTAATTATATGTATAATCAATTATTTTGTATATTCCCGTGGTGACTCAGTGGTGAACGCAACGGTTGGGGTTCATAGGGGGTATTACGATGTCACATCATAATAAGAGACCCTTGGTTTTAAAGACTGATCCCTCCAAGAATCTACGTACGAAATAACTACAAAATAATACAGTCCGGTCGTCCGTCGGTCGCGTACCCATCGGATTTGATGTGTCCGCTACGCATGCGCAGTGCGCACATAGCACGCAACTAGAATGAGGAATTCGTAAACTGATCGTTTAACTGGAAAATCAATCTCACTTGCTTTTGGACGTTGCAAGAAATTGTATCACCACAAAAAATGTAGAGGTCACCGCGGTAGTTGGAACGATTAATTGAATACGCATAGCTCGCACTTTTGTTGTATTTCTCGTTAATCTGTTTTTTATAAGTGATGGGGCAAGATGTTAAATGCCTTTTTTAGTGGACTGTATTCTTAGGTGTGCCTCCTCACGTCTCCGTTTCCTCCCATGTAAAAATGCGGCGGTGAGATGTTATACCCAAACAAGTAACTTTATGAGTTATAATATAACCAATAGCCACTCACCTGATTTCAGCTCCTTGGCAATCTCCAAGTCGCACAGGAAGGGTGCTTTGAATCAAATTAAAATAAAGCGGCGCGGTGATAAAATTATTTAGAATCAACTCCAACAAATGTATTGACAACAGACTGACATTAATTTTTTAATAATAAGAAAAAAGAAAGAGGCCAAATGTGATGCGGTCACGACTCGAAGACGCTGTTTTGCTTCAATCGTAGCGAGGGTTCTCGGCTATAAAATAAAACCTAAAAATACTTGTTTAGGCTCGAACATTCCCCCCGCCTAGAAGGACAAAGATCTCCCTGTTCTTCTAACGAACAAAGAGCGCGAGAATGCACAAAAAAGATAAAACTCAAAAATATTACGCGATACGAAACTTAATAATTGACCTCCACATTGAAAATCATAAGAAATTAAAATAGTTGGATAGTTAAGTAAAATAGTTAGCAGTTATACGACGAATGAATTTACTGAAGTGGTAAAGGAGCAACCTTGACCACAGGTCTTTGATAAATACCTGAATTCGTGCGTACAGAAACAATGCGGACTATACCGTCTTTTCCGGGAAAAACATCATCGATTACACCTAACGGCCATTTCAAAGGGGGAACATTATCATTATGTACCAAAACTATTGTATCGTTTGTAATCGGTGCGATTGGAGTATTCCATTTTTGACGGTTTTGGAGTGTATGAAGATATTCTGTTCTCCATCGTTTCCAAAACGATTGGATAATTTTATCTAATAAATATTTACGCTTGACTAAATTGAGAGGTAGCGTTGAAACGTCCGCGTTATGCAACGAATTTAATGGACCAAGCGTCAAAAAATGCGAAGGTGTCAAAGCCGTTGGTTCAGATGGATCTGAATTAAGAAGCGTCAACGGGCGCGAATTTAACAAAGCTTCTATCTGGGTAAGCAGCGTGAGCATTTCCTCGTAAGTTAACAGTTGTTCGCCAATAACGCGTTTTAAATGAAGTTTAATACTGCGGATGTTCGATTCCCAAGATCCACCAAAGTGTGGGGCGCTTGGCGGATTAAATTTCCAGTTAACACCTTGATTTCGCGTTTCAACAGAAAAAGCGGTTTTAAAATCTTTTGAATTAACAAGACCAGTCAATTCATCAAAATAAGTCTTAGCTCCTATAAAATTTGTTCCTTGGTCAGAGTATAACGTAGAACAAGTGCCTCTACGAGACACGAATCTCTTAAATGCGTTAATAAAAGCGGATGTACTTAAATCGACTGCAAGCTCGATGTGTGTGCAGCGAGTTACAAGACAAATAAATAAACAAATGTAAGATTTCTGTTGTCGAGCACCTCTATAGCGGCTGATAAGAATAGGTATAGGACCAGCGTAGTCCACCCCGGTATGTAAAAACGGTTTGGCTTCTATTACACGACACGTTGGCAAATCAGCCATTAAAGGAGAATCAATTTTTGGATTGACTCTGAAACAGCGATTACAAAGTCGAAAACGCTTACGAACGATTTTACGGCATGAAATTATCCAATACCTCTGGCGCAACAGAGACATTAGTAAATTAGGCCCAGGATGTAAGTATTTATTGTGATAGGCGTCAATAATTAAATTTACCACGTGATCATTATTAGGCAACAAAATAGGATGCTTAGCGGAAAATTCAAGATCAGATTTATTTAAGCGACCACCGACTCGTAATAAACCATTATTTAAAAATGGACAAAGTGGGCGTAATTGTTTTGATGGCAATTTATTTTTGGAAATATCACTAATTTCGTTATCAAAATGAACAAATTGAACATCGGATAAAACGGTTTCTTCAGCCACCTTTAGATCTACAACCGAAATGCTAAAGGCGCGCGGTAGTTTTTTTAAAAATCTTAATATGTAAACTACAGTTCGGAGGAGCTTGCTCCACGAAGAAAAACGGGATGCTAACTCACAAAAAAATGGTTTTTCACGGTCAGCCACTAATAAAGTTAGGACTTTAGCTTTAACCTCAGGTAATATAGTTTCATCTTTAAAAACAAAATTATTGAGAGGCCATTCAGAAAGTGGTTGATGAGTCCAAGAAGGACCATGCAGCCACAACGAATGGTCAAGCAGTTGACTAGGCGTGAGCCCTCGCGACAAACAATCACACGGATTTTCTTTACCGGCGACATGGAAAAAATGCGATGCGGGTAAATAATCATTTATTTGAGCAATACGGTTGCTGACGAAAACATTGAAGCGGTGCGGTGAAGAATGAATCCAATGTAAAGTAACGCTGGAATCCGTAAATGCAAATATTTTTGAAACTTTACATTTGTCTGATATATTATCAGATACGTATCTTAAAAGTTTAGCAAGTAATAAAGATGCGCAGAGTTCTAAACGAGCCAAAGTAAGTACCTTGACTGGAGCCACTTTGGACTTTGCACAAACAATATTGACAATATTGTTAGGAAAGTCAGGATGTATCACGCATAAATAAACCACAGCTCCATAGGCAGATGTACTTGCATCAGCAAAACCTAACAGAACCAATTCGCAATCTGTGGAATTGATACCGAGGTGACGCGGAATTTTAAGTTTTTCCAGAAGTGGAAGTTCAGATTTAAAACTCAACCACCGCGTACAAACGTCAGCGGGTGGCTGTTCATCCCAATCCAGCTTCATTAGCCAAAGGGCTTTAATCATTAATTTCGCGTACAAAATTATAGGTGCTGCGATGCCTACCAAATCCCAAAGTTTGGCGATTGTTGACAGGATAGTTCGTTTAGTTATAATATTATGCGGGTCTGATTTAACGGTAATAGAAAACTGATCATCTAGTGGGCACCAACGTAAACCCAAAATTTTCAATTCGTCATTATCAGAAATATCAACAGAAGCGGACAGCCGATGTTGCTCTGGCAACTGTTCAAGTAGTTTTTGCGAGTTACTTGAGAATTTGACTAATTCTAAGTCTGCTTTAAGAAACAAGTTAATTAAATCGCGAGAAATATTAATAGCGGTGTTTTCATCCATAACGGAAGTTCCTAAATCGTCCATGTACAGATTGCGGGAAATAATAGCGGAAGCATCAGGACAGGCATAGCCTTCATCCTCGATAAGTTTTTTAATTGTGCGCATGGCGAGATATGGACTACATTTAAGGCCAAAACAAACGCGGTTGAATTCGTAAATTAGCGGTTTAGGTTCATTTGAAAAGCGGTATAAAATTCGAAGATAGCGGTGAAAGTCAGGTGAAACTAATATTCGTAAATACATCTGACGGATGTCTGCGGTGATTGCGATGGGAAATAAGCGGAAATGGAAAATTATTGTGAGAAGATCAGATTGTAAATTAGGTCCTGAATATAAACAATCATTTAACGATATATTTGTTGAAGTAGCGGCACTAGCGTCCAGTACGAGGCGAACCTTAGTCGTAAGTTTGTCATCGCGGATAACTGGATGATGCGGTATAATGTAAAAAGATGAATTATTTTGCGATTCAGAAACTAAGGTAATATATTCCTTATCTAAATAGTCGCGAATGATTTCATCATATTGTTTATGAAGTGAATTATTTTGTGTGAATCGTCTTTCCAGTGAGTTGTATCTACGCGTCGCAGTAGTTTGAGAGTCACCTAAATCTTTTGGATCACGGCAAAATGGTAAAGGAACAACGTAGCGGCCACGATTATCCCGTGTCGTATTTTGTAGATATATTTCCTCACACTTCTTATCATCAGCGGATAGATGCTTGCGCATGGGAACTTCTTCGATATCCCAAAACTTTGAAAGAAGATTGTCAACATTTTCAGTGGTAACAAGGAAGTTTTTTACCGACGGCAGTTTAGGGTTAGACGTAAAGGCGGAACCAGAAACAATATATCCAAAAACGGTGTCAATAGCGTCAGGAAGACCAGATGGTCCAATAATGCGGTTAGTCTTTAAAATACGTTTCACAAAATCTTCAGCGCCTAGTAATAGATCGATTCTACCAGGTAAATACCAATGTTGGTCACTGAGGGGTGCATTTTGCAAATAATCAAGATACGCGGTGTCTATCTGATTTTCAGGAAGATTACCTGATATTTTATCAATAACTAGCGCTTGCAACTCGAATGAGAAATGTTCATCAGAGTTTGAAAATAACGTTAAATTCGAAACACCTTTAATAGGCTGCGTATTTTCCCCGATACCTTGAACTAACGTATTTTTATTATCAGGCAATATTTTTATACCTAATGTACGTAAACAACGCGACGTAACGAAATGTTTCTGTGACCCCATATCAACTAATATTCTAATATTACGGCGATTACCGAAAGAATCTAAAACTGATGCAATAGCGGTTCCGAGCAACACGGTTTTAAGCGAATCTTGTTTACTTGTAGCAGAGCCCGTAAACAATGGCGCGGTGGCGGCGATATTATTGCTATTACGCTGACCACTAGCGCGCGGTGGCGAAGTAGCGGCGGGTTGCGAAGCGGTGCTGGCAGCCGCGGCGGCGTGGTGCGGTGCGAGCGCGAAGTTGCGCGGTGCGGCGGGCTGCGACGGCGTCAGCGGTGCGGCGGGCTGCGACGGCGTCAGCGGCGCGGCGAACGCGGATGAATTTACTTGACCATAACCATAGTTATGATTTTGTTTATTAAAATATGAACCTTGATTCGATGTACTTGATCGTGAGTCTGTGGAAAAGCGACATAGCTGGCTATGATGCGGCCTATTACAGAACCTACAACTTGACATAGATTTACATGACACAAGAGTATGGCGGACACTTAGACAATTGACACAACCATTACATCTTTTAATGATATTATATTTCTCAATAGGTGATAAACTTGAAAATGAGTCGCATTGGTATAAATTTGAATGTTTGTTACTATTGCAATAACTACAAACAGGATTACTATTGTTTACTAAGAATGTCTGCGGCGGGCGATTCGAGATGACCGCTTCACTCCGGTGTACATGTCCCAAGCGAGCAAAAGAAACAGGTGACGCGGGCATCGTTCGTTGTAAAATCTTCGTTTGATCACGAATAAACAATACAAAATCATTATATTGTGGAAAAGAATTTTTCTTACTTAAAGACATTTCAAATGCACGGGAAGTCTCTGAATCTAATTTGCGTAATCCGATATGTACAAATATAAAATCGGCTAAATCTTCTATTTTTAGTTGACGTAGTGCGGAAATCGAAGTTGAAAACTGATCGATGAATTGTTCTAAGCTAGAAGGCGATGCCTTGCTTGGTAAAGATTTCAAATTCAGTATAGTTTCTAAGTACGAAATAGCGATAGCACGCGTGTCTTCATATTTAGTTATCAAAGTGTCATATAATACTTTATAATTATCAGGGGTAGGCGCAATGCCTATACAAATACTTTGAGCTTTGCCTTTCAATTTTGAAATAAGATACTGAATGCGTTCTGCATCTGTTATGGTGGTGTTATAATGCACGATTGTTCGAAATGATTCGATGAATAATGGAAACTTTTGAATATCCCCATGAAATTCAGGAATTTCTATACGAGGTAGCTTTAGTGTAGTCGAAGTATTAGCAACGTTATCGGTGCTACGAGAATCTTTAATACTATGAGCAGTTTTTATAGCGTAGTACATATCATCAAAAGCCCATAAGGTTTCATAAGTAGGAACATAGGTCTCGTCATGTTTCAAGCTCTTAGAATTAACTTGGTCAATTAGATGAACAAATTCTGTGCGTAAATTATTTATATTTTCTGCTTGCAATTCAAACAAAGGATTCTTCTCGCCTTTATTTTTCGGTATTGATTGGTAAATGTTTTGAATACGTGCAAAATAAGAATCGCGTTTGCTTAATAAAAGTGTTATTTCAGACGTCATTTTTCTAAAATGGAAAACTCCAGAACCCAACAATACAAAGTAACACAAATTGCGAAATTGAAAATTCAAGCGGTTATATACGAAATTATAAAAGGGAAAAAAAACTGCAAAACGTGCGGTTCGACGGACCAAAATGATGGGGCAAGATGTTAAATGCCTTTTTTAGTGGACTGTATTCTTAGGTGTGCCTCCTCACGTCTCCGTTTCCTCCCATGTAAAAATGCGGCGGTGAGATGTTATACCCAAACAAGTAACTTTATGAGTTATAATATAACCAATAGCCACTCACCTGATTTCAGCTCCTTGGCAATCTCCAAGTCGCACAGGAAGGGTGCTTTGAATCAAATTAAAATAAAGCGGCGCGGTGATAAAATTATTTAGAATCAACTCCAACAAATGTATTGACAACAGACTGACATTAATTTTTTAATAATAAGAAAAAAGAAAGAGGCCAAATGTGATGCGGTCACGACTCGAAGACGCTGTTTTGCTTCAATCGTAGCGAGGGTTCTCGGCTATAAAATAAAACCTAAAAATACTTGTTTAGGCTCGAACAATAAGGTTAGAATTTAATTGTCTGATTTCTTTTTAAAGGATAAACTAGACTTTTAATGTTTCCTGTTGAATACTGTTTTTTGTATGCGGCAGCTATGCAGCGCCCCGCGCTCCATACACAAACAAAAGATCTTGTGATCTGCAAGAATACTAAATAATATATACGTAAAAATCGCCGCCCGCAATGTAGCAGTACGACACTAGGTTGTTGTTGTTGTTAATTTAGTTCGCTTTTCATTTGTTAATTATGAAGTGTCGGCGGTTTGGTATATATCTAAGGGACAGTAACAGTTTTCTGAGAAGTCCAATATTTTGCTTTTTAACCAGTAGAAGTTGTTGTTAGATTTCCCATTTTTGTTTATTTTATACTAAAGAAGTATGTAAAATACATAACAATACTTAATAACGCCATGGATTACACTGCTCTATCGGAAAAAAATTAGAACAGAATCTAATCATCTGTGACAACTTGTAATGTTATCATCATATTAGTATGATGATTTATAAAGAGGAAAGATTTGTATTTTTGTATGTTTGTAACGGATAAACTCAAAAACTAATGGACCGATTTCAAAAATTCTTTCACCATTAGAAAATTATATTATCCTTAAGTAACATGGACTTTATTTTATCCCGGGAACGCGGGTGAAACCGCGCGGAAAAGATAGAAATGAAAATACAAAAAAGTTACCATTTTTGGGTTATTATGACACGTGGTGGTATAGTTTCTAATAATGTTATTTATAGCACACCGTGGTGCTGCTGGTCGAATGAATAGTAGTCAAACTGGTAGTTATATTACTTATTATACAAAAACGTGATTTTTTTATAATCCGCCGCATACCTAATTACCGCGAAAAAATGCCAATGACAAAAGGAGACGTAGGCCGCGTAGACGAAGTCAAGTGACTTGCAATATTATATATAACATGTTTTTATTATTGGCGCTATGTGCCTGTATATTTGGTGTGTGTGATAGTTGCCTATACCAATACCATATATAAAAAATGTATCCGTTGTTCAATTTACAAGACTGGGCATGCGTAGGTAGATATGTAAAAAAAGACGTGAGTAATTCGCATAAGAATCCAATAAGAAAACAAGAAACAAATATTTTTATTTCATTTGACATATTTTGTATTTGATTTTTCAATTAAAACAATCCAAGAAAAGTTCTGCATTGGTCATTTTTGATTTTTGTATCTATTCTATGTGTAACGCGTTGATGTCTTTTCAATTGAATTACGGGGTTACTGAGAAATTCTGCTTGTATACACAATAATGACAATAAAATAATATAAAGATTATATCAGTGGGAAGAATAATGCAAAATGGCATTACAAAAAATCATAAAATAACAAACTGATTCTATCAGTATGCCACTACGCCATGCACTACCGATCGACACTCGCAGTTTCGCTGGATCGTAATGTATCTATAAAAGTAATCTGTGGTAATGTATCTATGAGCGCTCTTTACGTAAGAGTTTATTGAAATAATACCTGGAAACATGCTTTGGCTGAAGGTAGTTCCGTGTAAGTTGACGTCCGGCAAACCTTCGATATTTCTGAACACAGTTGAATCACCCGCACGAGCAGCCGCGCCGTAGCCGCCCGCCGAGGCAGCTCGCGCGCGGGCGACCGCGGCGCGGGGCGCGGGCGCGCGGGGAATGCGCCGCGTGCGAACATACACCGCGAGGTCGGTGTCTTTTTACTCGCATTACCTCCTGACATTCGAACTTAATGGAGTTGCCTTATTGAAATTTAAGCAGAACAACTACCGACGTAATGGAATAAAATTAGGTTATCGTAACGAGAAAACGGTCTTCGAGTGGCCATCTTTAAGTTCCGAGCTGCCCAATAAGAATTGGAAATATTTGGCATCGCTCGCGCGCTTCAAAAAGCTGCTCGTCTCGCTCACGGCGCCCGCGCATTGTCGCTGCGTGAAAAGAATAGATATAGGAACGCGCTCCTATCGACGAATAGTCATTGTTCTTGGCCGTAATGGAACAAAATAAAGACAGAACAGCGGTATTCGTGACTACGAGACAAAAATACTAAAAATAAGGAGCACGAGTGGGATGTCAAATAAGGTTTTTAGGGTCGATGGCCGGGCGAAGGAACTTAAAATTGGATTTACTTGAGAATTATGCTTCATTTAGGACACGTCCATCATAACACCGTACGTACTCTTCGCTCGCGTGATACTTATTAGATTCTTGTTAGTACCTATTAGATTATTGTTCGACGTAACAGAACATCGTAATTTACATACAACATTATTTTGAAGATGTTTGCGTAGTTATTCAATTAGTTTGAGAAACATAGGAAATGCAACTAAGGCCAGAGCCTTAGCGAATCTGGACCCTGCAGTGAAAAGTCAAAGATCATTGTTTTTTAACTATGTATTTAATTGAAAATTATTTTAAGAAAGAGTACCAAAGCGATTCAATCAATAACATACGGGTAATATGTCATTCCCATGTGTTCCTCTAATATCTGACGTAGCGGGACACCTCCCCCCGCCTACCGCCCCCCGCCCCGCGCGCGGACCGTTACGCCGGCGTCCTTGGCTGAGTTCTTTCTTGCGCGGGCGCAGCAGGTCGCTCCGAACTCGTTCCGCGCTGTTGGTACCACTGCGCACGTGTGCTTCCCTGTGTTAGTTAAATCTCTCTATGTGTGCAATGTGTTCGTGTATGAGTGCATTGGATTAGTCCTACTAACGGATATTACGGAATTTCTCAGATAAATGCCTCAAATTTAAGCACCAAGAAATATTACCGGATATACATTTATATTTAATGCTATCTTGATAAAAAAAAATGTTGTTGCTACTTCTATCTAAATATATAATATAAACTAGTTCTTAGTTCGTAAATATCTAGCTCAAAGAAGTGGGTTTTAACTACACCGAGTTTGATAATGATTTAGTTTTATTAATTCTTTACATAAAATGTTATCGACTAACATTTAACTAGAAGTTAATACTGGCTGATAAAAGTGTTCTTGCTTCTCCTTTACTTTAAGATTTCCTCATTATATCCTAGTTAAAAAAAGGCAAGTAAATGCATTTTCTCTACATTGTTCCCTATGAAAGTTTTTATTTATTTCCCATTGGATTGACTTTTCAGGTAATCTGTTCTCCCAATTGCCACTTCGAGTACCTAGTTGTATTGGAATTGTTTAATTAAATATATCGTTAGATTATACTCCTAAATAAAGATCCCGGAGCATGCGTGCGCAGTTTGACCCCTGTATAAAACTAGATTATGATCAGCTTTTTATACACGTCACTAATGACATTTGTCTACAAATTTCATTGTGACCTTACGCAATATCAGTTCGAGAACAATAACGTTAAAGTACGTGTTCGATTGAGTACAATCGACGATACAATTGACTGCAAATTGAATTATCATATGACTTTGATAATGATATATATTTTTTTTTTATAAATTATAAACAATCGGTGCTATGTACAAAATAAATAAAAATACAAATGAAACTGAAATAAAGTAATCAGTGATAAAAAAATACTTTTCTTTCTACCATGTTATTTTTTATAATAATATATATAATAAACACATCTGTTTTATAACCGGACTTTCTTTGATAAACATGACGCGATGACGGCAAACACATAGGTAAACAATGTCGAAGAGAGCCGGAAAAGCCTGGGTAAGGATGATTATTTCAGCAGTGGATATAGGTACCAGCTGATTTTTATGTAAAGTAAACATGTAAATATTATGACAATTTGCACACTGTCAATGACTGTACATACCATTTTTTTTAAATAATTTAAACAAAGGTCAGTGATCAGAATTAGTCCCGCGATGCCATTGCCTGCCGCCGCTGCGGCGCCTACTGTACGATGCACCACTTTAAATAATTACAATCGTCTTTAATTACCTTTTTGTTCTTATTACGATTTTTATTTGGTGGATATTCAAAAGCTTTTAATGCGATGAGGCTAATATAGGCAACATGGCACACTTATTGAGCATTGAGCAAGCGAGCAAGGACGCACGCTCTGCGCAGCGGCGGCTTCGGTGGCGCCGGCGGCGGCGGCGGCGGCGGTGGTGGCTGCGCGGACGCAGCGCGCCCTGCGCAACTACCACACGCTATTGCCGCAATCACTTGAATAAGCTCTGCCACGTTACTGGGGCATTTAAAAATATCGACATTTATAACATTGATAACATGAAGATCAGATAACTCATGCGGTGGGCTATTGAAATCAAAAACTTCTTTACCCGACGCATGCTCTATTAAAAAGTATTGTTTTATCGAAGATATTGTTTAATTATAGCTTTATAACCTTCCTCAAGAATTGGACTATCAAATGAAAAAATAATATTTCAAATCCGACTGGTAGTTCCAGAGATTAGCGTCTTTAAAAAAATAAACAAACAAACAAACAAAAACTCTTCTGTTTTAGTACATATTCTATTGTACGTATAGTATGCACACTAGAAACTATAATTATAATAAAATTATGATTATGTTGGTAGTATATAAACTCCGCTACAATTGGTCATAAATTGGAGAATGTTTAATTTTATTTTATAGATTTCTTTTTTGTGTAAGAAAACTGACAAGCAGGGCGATTGCAATGTTTGGGGGACCTTTACAAATGTCTAGAAGGCAACTAGTTCACAAGTACAATTTAATTGTAAAATCCTAACTGTTATAAATGCGAAAGTATGTTTGTTGGTTTGTCCTTCTTTTGTTTGACACGGAAGAGTGACACAGGCTATTTCGAATCCCGGGAATGCAGGTGAAACTGCAGGGCGAAGGCTAGTTGTATAGTAAAAAATACAAATATCGAAGCTGATACTTGAATATACACAGTAACAGTAGTTCATTACCTAGAGCCTAAAATATGTCATATAAGGAAAAGGAACGTAGGTACGATGTCTACAATTTTTACGTGGTGCACTTAAGTAGTTGTGTTTTTATTAAATTGCAAAGAACTTGTTGTTTGGTAACTCGGCTGGTATCGATTCAAAATTCTTTACAAAACGTTTAACATATTATAAGTACGAAAAACATACGTTGACATAATACCCTTACAAAATAAATATGTAAGTCACCTAAATGTGTTGTACATAATAATAATATTTTTAATTAAATTTTGTTTAAGTAAAACGAATATAGTTTGTTGTTCAATTGTGAGTCTTATATTGAGAGAGATAAATTTAAAATCATAAAGCTCAATCATTTATGGCTTGCCTACCTATCGCGCTAAGAATCAAATTAATACACACAGTTGTATTAGAAGCACACAAACGCACGCGTAGGCCTGTATGTCGGTACACTGTGTTGAGAGCGCGGCGCGCGGGTACGTGTGTAGTGTATGCACACGTGACGCGCGCGCGTGTGCGTGCACACACACACGCATGTTGGGAGGTTCAACGTACCAGTCACCACTATGTGAGTTCCTTGTTCCACTTTACCACTGACACTATATTATTATCGTTCCACTGGAGTTCCGACTTGAATAAAACTTTTTTTCAAGTGTCCTTATTAGTGACTTAGGTTTATTTCATACTTTTTCCATGTCTATGTCCCATATTTATATATTTAATTTCCTCAATATAAAAAAAACAAGTATAATTGAAATGGCCTACATAGTGCCGATGTGATGTAAAACAAACTAATTATGTACCTGCTATAATTTAACTAACACAAATTTCACATATTTTAAAGTAATTCACGCCATTATAAATACTGACGTTACAATTTTAAAATTTGAATGAATATATTTGAAATATTTCAAATGTGTAACAAATTGCGAGAATGCGTATTCCTACTTATACAATATTTTAATGAAAAATATGGTGTAATCATTAGCCGACGTCGTTAAACCATTTGTAGGTATAATTCAAAGATTGTACGTCATTATTAATATTAAATGTCAGTTAACGAAGCACAAAGGATAAGTGCGACGGCTGAAGATAAATGCCAAATCCAACAATTTATGAAGCGAGTTCCATTAAGTGCTCTGTAGTACAAAAGACATCAACGCGCGGACACTAGTCGTTTCATGCCCTTTACGGCTCCTGTGCAATACGTTTACGTAAGTAAATTGTATTAGCCGCATCAATGGAAATAAGTTTAACTTATTTAAGCACTAAGTGTAGACGTGCTCTAGGTCATCACGACCATATTTTGGAATCGAGAAATAAATAAAATGTTTTGATAATTGCTATCATCATTTTTACAGTGGCTGTTATTAATTTGATTCTGGCTGTTCCGTCATTTTCAAAATGTAATTAAATTGGATTCTATTTTTTATTACAGTCTGATTTAATCATGAAATAGTCGCAATCAGACTTCTCAAACAAGGTTTCGTGGACTAATATAAATAGTACCTAACTATATGCAATACTACCTCATAAAATGGACGAACTGGTTTTGCAACATGCCGAGTTTGTGTTTTTAACGAACAAACACTATGTTTTTTATTTCTGTTTTTATAGATGCTTATTAATAGTCATATTAAATGTTTGATAACTTGTTTATTCGAAATTTGACTGCAGCGATGTTAACTGTTCCATATTATATTTAATAGTTACGCAAAGTATGCAATTTTGTAAAGCAAGTGATCTCCACCATATTTTTATGTCTGTCTCTTTATGTTTATATGTTTAATTCACAATAATGCTGTTTGCACAAGTGTAAAATTAAATGCAAAGTAAGTACATATTGCAATAAACATTATAAATATTACACGGTGTAGAACGCAGGCGCACACGCGCAGGTCACTGCATATGCGGAACTGGCGAAGCGGAGGAGGCCAAATATTTTTTATACTTATCTACTATGAGTAACAAGCGGGAAATTATACAATATAAGGTCATTTTATATTTAGATTTACTCTTAAATTTACCAAAGGAGATCTAGAATGAGACATTTAATAAAGTGCAAACTCAACAAAACTAGTATTTTTATTTTTTCAATAAACGTTTTTTGTTATTCAATGTTTTTTTCAGTATTACAATTAATGTATATATTTTTTTACTATAGTTTTTTTGTTTTGCTTTGAGGATGTTTTCTATATATCATAGTTTGTATTTTATACATTGATTGTAAATACTTGTTGTAAATAAATCTACCCGTGAAGTAGATTATCAAACAAGATAGAATATTGTTACTTATTTCTATCGAAGTATACAGTATTATTTAAAGGGGAGAGAGCCTGGTAATCTGTAATACAGGTCTTCCTAGTACAGACACCAGTCTCTCACAAAGGAATGTTACCTCAAAACTGTAATATTGTAATTGTCTCTTTGTTGGATATCTACCTTTGTGAAAGAGAAATAAAGAAATTTATTTATTATTATAAAGAAGAATAAAACTATTTAGTTTGTTGTAACATACGCAATGGTCTAAACATCAAACTTTATTGCGTTCATTGTCTAATGAATAAAATGATAATGATAAAGATGGTACAAAATATTACAATACAACATGAAACCCAATAATTAGAAAATTTAATTCGTTGGCACAGAAAATTAAATTATAGATTTAAAAAATAAATGAATTATAAATTAAGTATCAATTAAATTGAATATTTTTCTAAAAGATACATTTGAGTGAATTTCAACAAATGGTGTTTTTTTATCATATCAGTGAACTTTTTCATTTATCTCTTTTTTGTATATTTTTTAGGTTATATGTAATCTTTAGGATATTAAATATCCCCAAATTTACTACCATCAATGTATCATTTAAGACTAAGGAGAAAATTTAGTTTGAATTTTGGTTGCCACCGATATTATAAACTGACCACCGATATTTTTTCTGTCTAATTCGGCTAATCAAAAGAAGCAAACGAAATAACACAGGACCCACCGATATGACAAAACGACTCACCGACATGATAAATTAATCCACCGATATGATGTTAGGTCTAAATTACTTTTGGTCACCAATATGAGAAAATTTTGCAGGACAAGTTCGTTTGTGCCTCTCAGCAAAAATAATCGTTAGTTATATAAATAAATTTGCTATTTATTAATAGATAATAAAACTAATATCCTATAAAATAAAATAGGTTGAAAACTGAATTTACTTTTACTTATTAGCGTATAAGCTTTTTAGTTAGTAAAAAAAGTAGGGGGACAGCACCGATATGAAAAAAATAGGAGTTTATGTATTTATTTCTACCTTTAGATATAGTCCTAGTCAAATGATAATTTTGCCACAACCCAATAACTACGTATTGAATACTAAAAAAATCAATTCAATACAATATTCTTTTTTTCAAATACGAATTTCACCGAAGAAAAAAAAAAAGTCATTTGGGAAATTCACCCATTTATTAGTTTACAAATTTGAATTTTAAAATAATGTCTACATATTATATGTCTCTAAGTCAATTTAATATATTTTCTTGATAAATAAAAGACAATTCAACAAATCTAATTGAGTATGTAAGCGGTTATTCTAGTTCTTTAGTAGTTAGGAATACAAGGTCACTTCAATGGTAGTAGTTGTAAATTTTATATGATTATATTAATATTTTTGTAGAATTTAGTTAATAATATTAATTACCCTTTGTTAAAGAATAATTAATTAAGATCAAATCTGTTTAAGTTTGCAAACATTACTGTAACATTAATCAAATGTTACTGTAATAAGAAAAATGGCAGTTTGCCATTTCCTTTTTAGGTAGACAGGATATCGGATCACCCAGACATCCTTAAACTGAATTTAATATTATTACCTATGATTATAAATGATTGATAGCGAGCGTATTCTCATTTTGATTCAAATACCTATACGATGATTTGAAAGCTCTGCCAGAATTGGCGAAAGCAGCCAACTTCTTACGAAAGTAAACTTGTTTAGATGATAAAAATATATTGTTATAGGTATTGAATGGTGTGAATTTACTTGATAATGATATCGATAAAAGGAAAGAAATGTGTCAATTTAATTGTTTTTGAAGCTTTTAAAGGTTCAAAGTGCCCAAATTTATAAATTTTTAGGTATATATCTATTCTAAAATACTTTTAAAACTGCCATTTATTCAGGGGAAAACAAATTCATGCTAGATTTCCACTGCTACGGTAACAATTGGCACCTTACAGCAAAACAGTTTATTTATAATGATTGTATAAGAATTAAAATAATGTTTTATATTTAAAATACTTGATAATTAATTTTATAATTAACTACCTGTTCCCTGCGGATTCACCTGTTTTTCCGGGATAAAAGGCCTATAACCTTCCTTAAAAATTGAGCTTGCAAAAAATATTTTTCAAATCAGACTGGTAGTTCCAGAGAATTCAAACAAACAAACAAAAAGCTCTTCAGCTTTATTATATTATATAGTTAGGATACTTGTTACTGAATAGTGTTGTTGAATTAATACGCAACAACACTAACTGTACGAATACTTATACTTAAAAAGTATACACAGACTATTTGAATGCTCTTTAATAATAGTAGAGACTTTGTTGGTGAGGTCTTGCATAAGTTTGGATTTAGTAATATATTATTAGACACTATAACACAGTCTCAAACCCTGCCCGAGAATTAGACACTAAATTACTCTTACAAACCAAGTAGAAGATGGAACCTCTAATTTCAATATAACAATCAAACTCATCTAATAATAACAGCCCACATACGTAGATGGAAAAATGATTAATAATTAGATATATATTATATTATATATATTATCATTTATTAATAATCGACTCAAATCAGATAGCGGTACGCCTAAAATATCTGATATTGCTATTTATTACACAACTAGCTGTTCCCGGCGATTTCACCTGCGTTTTCAACATAAAAAGTAGCCTATGCCTTAATTTCATACAAAAATCCCTTACTTTCAGTTTTCAATTTTGCGCAATTTTCTATTTTTTTTTCCGTATGAACCTTCTACGAAGTATTATAAAACTTTAAAAAAAATGATGAATGAAATCGGTAAAATCGTTCTCAAGTTATGGCGGGACCATGGGAAATAGGGAATCATTTTTATACTTGTATATATAGATTAATAATAATACTTAATTATATAAAACCTGCTAGCTATTTGAATATGTCATCGCTCATCAGTAGCTAAAAGCGCTTTGCAATTTCGCAGACGGACCGATGCCCTGCCCTTGACCTTTGCCCAACGTTACGTTAACAGCATACAACCATGGTCGGAATATTATGTTTATCATCTATTATATCTTGAGGTGTACTATAGGTTATGAATACTGTCTGTTACGAAAAAGTTTTGACAGTGATGGGATTGTTGGTATTTCTTGTTTAGATTGAAGTTTCTAATTCTACGAAGACCCCTACATTTTACCGAAAAGTATAGACAGGTACAATGTAAAACAATTGATATTTTTATTTATTCAATGTTCAATGATCAAGTAAATTGGTAATTCAAATTTATACAAGTGTGTGTTTAAAATAGTAATTTTATAAGCTCAATTATTAAAATATTAGCTTCCGCCCCGCGGTTTCACCCACTTCCCGTGGTATCTTTTATTTTCCCGGAATAAAAAGTTGCCTATAGCCTTCCTCAATAAATAGGCTATCCACATTTGTCAATTCGAACCAGTAGTTCATGAGATTACCCCCTACAACCTCACAAAGTCACAAACTTTACCTCTTTATAATATTATTATAGATAAATAAATCAATGGGCCGAAAACCGCGAAGCCGTAGTAATAATTTAGACTTGTCGACATTGTGTCGATCTGCTCCATCTGAGAGCAGACATGGACATAGTATAGTTGTTTGAGCATAATTACTTATTATTCTGAAGCCATTTTATTCAATCCATTCATTGAACACACACTAACTGTAGCAGGCAGGTAGACATCTATATGGTATATTCAGATGAAACCACTTATCGCAAGTGACTTTCACCTTCGTTATAAAATCATGCAACATTCACGTCACTCCCAATACAATTACTAACTGCACTGACAAGATCAAAAATCAACCTTTTATCTTATTATTAATATAAGCACAGTTTTTATTCATACCTTTTATCTTCGCAGCACACCCAAAAGTTGCGTCCTTTTATCTGCAAAAATGAATATAAAATTAATTTATGAATCTTAAAGTTATTCTTAAATACATCACATTTAAATTATATTTAAGCCTGACTAGATAATAAAACAAACCAATATCAGGAAATATAGTTTTATATTTATTCAGATTATTATATCAAGGTTAACTGGTAATACTGAATGCGAAATTTATCAAAATTGTACGAATTCGAAATGCTAATATTTACTTTATCCCACAGTGCAGAATTTCTTTGTGATGACTTTTTGGAAATAAAATGCTGATTTGCAGCGAGATCGAAATTAAGTTGGTTTTTATTATCGAAAATCATGAGTATCTCGATATTCAGGAGAAGTAAACGTTGCGAGCTTTCTACTCGCTGCCATTACTGACCATAAACGTGATACGCAATCGTGTGCTCCATATTTAACGAGAGGTTAATAGTTATGAATATTAAAAATCCCACACTATGAAGACTGTCACTGAAAAGCATATTTTGTGTCAGATGCATTAATAAGTGAACAACATACTCGTAATATCCTGTTTTGGAAAACTTGGCGTCTAGTACTTAGTAATTTAAATTTATGCAATTTTTATTCAATTTAGATTTATGCAACCTTAATTGTACCTACATTCTGAGATAATACTCTTGAACTGATTTAATTTTAATTGTCCATAAAATATAATTATTCGTAGGTATCCACTATCCACATGACTTTTCCGAAACATCAAATGTTATTTGAAGTATACATGGAACAGTTACGTCGTTTCAATAAATATAAATCTTATGACTGGGTTATTCGAACGTAATAAAGTATTTACGTGTAATCGGTTGCGTTGAGTGTTAAAGGTTGTCCATTTTGCATGCTTTGAAACTGGTGCAAACTGCAAAACAAAGTAGTGCAGACCGCAGAACCTGTCCTGGGACAGGAAGCGGCCTCGAGTACTCCCCCCACCACCCACCCCACGCCCCGCACCCCAGCGCCCCCTCACCTGCCGCGCGACCACCTGATCCAGACAAAGCGTGTCCTTCACGTAGTGACGCATGCAAGTGCATTGCACTAATAATAACAACCAAGTCCTTTCCACGTCCGGTAGGTAACACATGCACTACTTTACTCGATCTAAATGACGCTGTACTGTCGTTCGTATCGTTTGAATATGCACCGAAACTTGGTTTCATAGGATATTCAGAGCCTGTCTATTGAGCGAACTATTGAAATAGCTTGTGTTGAGCTTGAACAATTCATTGTTATGAACGTATATAGACCTCCTTTGGCACTATTTAATTTGTTTGAAAAACATATGGATGAAGCATTGTGTAAACTTAATAATGTTAATAAAAATATAATAATTTGTGGAGATTTTAATATAAATTTATTAGAGGATAATGTATTATGTAATAGAATAAAATCCCTTTTCTTGTGCTATAATCTTGTAAATCTTTTTTTAGAACCAACTAGGATAACTTCTAGTTCAGCAACTTGCATAGATAATATATATACTAATCTGCAACCAGTTACTAAGTCAGGCTTTAGTCAATTAAGCTCCGATCATTGTGGTCAGATGGTCTCCTTTAATATACCTAGAAAAAAGGTAATAAAAAAAGATATTAAGTGTGTTCCTATGAGTGACAGGCGCCTTGAAAAGTTTAGAAACAATTTAGTCAGTAAACTACCATACCTACCTTATAATGATAATGCAAATCTATGGCAATCTATATACGGCCGGTGTTCATAGAAGCAGGAAAAGACTGTACGAACTATATAGCGAAAAACCGTATAATCATAATGCTATTTTTCAGAATTATGTTCGAAATTACTCTAAAATATTTAAACGCGTTTGTGCCGCGGCTAAATCAATACATATTAGAAATAAAATAAAAAGTAGCCAAGATAAGATCAAGATGACTTGGAAAATTATAAATAGTGAAACTGGAAAGGTCAAAGTACATAATCAGGAGTTTCGATTCATGATTAATGACAAATCAATTGAATCTGACCGAGATGTTGCTGACGCGTTTGAATTATTTTTCACCGATATTCCAGTTTCCACTACCAAATCTCTTGATTCTTTATCTTCCTCGCTTTATCTTTACTAAGAGAAAATGTAACAAAATGTGCAGTCGATTTTAATTTTTCCCCTGTAAACTAGTGACATAGTTAAAACATCCTCCTACAAACAAACCTCTAATTTTAGACCTGTACTACCGACATTTAGTAAAATTTTCGAAAAAAAAATACTTAATCAGCTGTTGGTACATTTCAATAATAATAGACTGCTTCACAGTAAACAATTTGGTTTTACTAGGGGTCGCTCAACAACCGATCCTAGTGTTGAGCTTGTACAGAATATTTTTGGCACCTGGGAGGAGTCACGTGATACCGTCGGTGTCTTTTGTGACTTATCTAAGGCGTTTGATTGTGTACACCATGAATTACTGATCAGGAAATTACACCACTATGGTATTAGAGATATTGCACTCAGTCTTTTGAATTCATACTTGAGTGATAGAATTCAAAGGGTTAATGTACTTGGTAAAGTTTCCTCTGGATCCTCGGTAACGATGGGCGTCCCACAAGGTTCTATCCTAGGACTTTTTCTTTTTCTGATTTACATCAACGACATACCTTACCTTGTAGAAAAAAAACATGTACTATCTCATGTTTTTTGTTTGCTGATGACACTTCACTTCTTTACAAAGTGAATAGACATGATTTTAATTCTTCTGACGAAGTAAACAATGCTCTTTCAGTAGTTGTTTACTACTATTACAATTATGATTGGTTTACTATTCATAATTTATTGCTCAACGAGAAAAAAACTAAATATATCAGATTCAGTCAACCCAATGTAAGACATTTGAACACAGACATTGTTATTAAAGGCGAAAATCTGGATCTTGTTGAAACCACCGTATTTTTAGGTATTACTTTAGATGATAAGCTACAATGGAGCCCACATATTTGTAATTTAATGAATAGACTTAGTTCTGCAGCTTATGCACTGAGGAAAATTAGTTCTCTCACTGACGAATCTGCGGCAAGATTAGTTTATTTTAGTTATTTTCACAGCTTGATGTCTTACGGCATCCTCCTTTGGGGTAGTGGTGCCGACATCAATAGAATTTTTATTCTGCAGAAGAGAGCTATTCGCGCAATTTATGAATTATGTCCTAGAGATTCTCTTAAAGATAAATTCAAATCCATTAATATTATGACGTCGTCACAGTACATTTATGAAAATTTAATTTATGTTCGGAAAAATATACAAAATTTTCCTAAGAACAGCGATACTCATAGCTTGAACACTAGAAATAAGCACAAACTTGCTGTACCTGTAACTCGGCTCAGCAAAGTAAGGGACTCATTCAAGGGGCAATGTATACGTTTCTATAACAAAGTACGCAAAGAAATTCAAGAACTATCTGTGTATAGATTTAAAAAATTAGTTAAACAAAAGTTATGTAAAAAAGGGTACTATAGAGTTTCTGATTTTGTAGAAGACAAGAATGCATTTAAATGAAATGTTCGCTACACAAACTATTTCATTATAATTTTATAAACTTTGTTATTTGTAATTAAATAGTTACATAAATTAAATAAAAAAGAACAAAGATCTATAAAAAAAAATGTCCCTTGCTGAGTTTCTTGCCGGAGTCTTCTCAGTCCAAGTGTATTCCGAACCGGTGGTAGAATCAATTGTAACGTTTATAAGTGCCTTATTAGGGCCTAAACTGAATAAATGATTTTTGAATTTGAATTTGAATATATTCATAAAAAAAAATATTAAAACATGAACTTATTCAAAATGTGAATTTATTTGTGTGAAACTCAAGTAAATAAATGGTTATTTCCAAAAATAAAGTACCTACACGTGAATTCTAGGGTTCTTCCTGAAGTCCTAGAAAGCTGAAATTTAAAGGTATGTAAGTTAGTATTAGTACACAAACAATAAAAAATCTTTAACTTGGATCTTTTCCTCCCCACCCCCTTAAACTAGGGGATGGAAGTTTGTATGAGACTTCCGCAAATTTTGATGCTAGAGGTCTGAAAATTGATATATAGGGAACTCCTTGTTATAAATAATAAAATACATATTTCAGGATATTTAGTAAATCACCCCCCCACCCTTTAAATTAGGGGACGGAAGTTTGTATGAGTTTTCCTATACAAACTTAATTTCATGCTAGAGATCTGAAAATTATACAAGTACACAGACTTCTTATTACAAATTAAAAAATACATGTTTCAGGGTTTTTTAAAAATCATCCCTCAACTCCTTAAATTAGGTGATAAAAGTGTATATGATAAAAGTGATTCAGATCAGAATATTACTATACATTCGAAACGACCAAGCCATATATTTTGACTAAGATGTAGATTTTGTGAAGTTAGGACTTGTAGAGTTAGGGCGTGTAGAGTTAGAAGCTTGGCTCTACATGAGATCTGATAACATTTTGACAGTGCGAGCTACATAGTCTCGTCTTGGCAACATTTTACATGAAAATGTTTTTGGTTGGATTTAAATTTTAATTGATACGCAACATACATTGACAATTAATATACCTCACTAGCTTCGCAATAGTATGAATGGAATAGGAACGTAGTTGTAAACAAACAAACAAACATAGATTCTTTTATAAAAGATATAGATATAGATTGAATTATATGATCAATATTTATTGGCAAGGCTTTTATGATCTGAGATGAGATGAGCGCACGATGATATGCGTACTGATTAATTACGTGAGGTGTTGCTAATTAAGCGCGCTATCTAAATTGTGAAAATAATTTCACACACACTGTCTTGTCAACTAATGTAAAGCGGATGAATCATGAGTAGGGATCTTGTTTTTGAGCAATATCCTATTAGGTTGGGCGAGGCATGCGTGTTACCAAATCTGGCTAGATTGAAAGAACTCATATTTCTATCAGATTTGTTTTTGTATGTTTTAATTTATTTTTCTTATTCTTTGTGTGCTGTGGGACAAATAAAATTAGTGTTAGTAATAATATCATCTTCTTTTTAGGTAGCGTCACTTTCACCGTAACATTCCAATTAGAATGAGATAGATACAGGTTAGAGCTAAAAAAAATATTTTCACATAAATTCAACTTATTATTTGGATCAACTATTGAGAAAAAATACAGATATTACCCAAGAAAGTTAATCTAGTTGCGTGTAAGTAATACTTATCTTCTTGACTAAAATACGTGGGTAGAACTAGCTTACGCCCCGCGGTTTCACCCGCGAACCCCTAATTTACCCCCTTAGGGGTGGAATTTTCAAAAATCCTTTCTTAGCGGATGCCTACATCATAATAGCTATCTGTACGCCAAATTTTAGCCTGATCCGTCCAGTTGTTAGAGCTATGCGTTGATAGATCAGTCAGTCAGTCACCTTTTCCTTTAATATATACAGACAGAAGAAGAAGAAGAAGATTTATTATAAGAGGAATTTTGCTAATATTATAAAAGCAACATTTTGTATGTGTGCGTGTATGTATATTTGTTGCCACTCATCTCCGTAACGAAACTTGGAACATATATAGAACATACCGTAGAATAACGTATAGGATACATTTATCCTAGGAAAAGATAAAATCCCTCGGGAACGCGGGTGAAAGCGCGGGGCGAAAGCTAGTAAGTAGCATAAATGATTCACTTTAAGAATCTAACCAAGTTCTAGATCAAATTGCAATTTTCTGATAAAGAAATCAGATACTATATAAGTCGTGACTAAAATACATTTTGTGATGGAGTTAGAAGAGAATTGTTATTGTATAGCGAGTAAAATAACAATGTTGTTGATGCGCACGCAGTTGTTGGGTAGCAGGCTCTGCGGCGCGGATACAATGCGCGGCTGCGTCACAGGCGAGACACGGTGCGTCTCATCGGATCGCCCAAAGAAACGATCTCATAGAAAGTGGAGCAAGCAACTCATTTATTTATTCAGTACGGCGTAGCGGGTGCGAGCGAGAGGATGCCGCGAAACTGGCTCATTAAAATAAAAAACCGATTTTCGAGTGCAACTCGCGCGAAGAGAAATAAAAGTTTCCAACGAAATTTGCTCGAGTTATTCCAAAAAAGGCGCGCGAAACGCCTCTGCGGCGAGATCGCAAGATACAAGTGCGAGGTGAAACCGACCGCAATAGCCTCCGACATACACGCGCAGCGCAGCGCAGCCTCACGACCACGAGTGACCGCATCGTGCAACGCGCTTACTTTCATTGTGGATGCTGGAATTTTACCAAGGTTTTAGGTATCCTCTATAGTTGATAAATATATCCCGAATCAGCAAGACTTTACTATCAAGGAAAGTGAAAAATAAAGAGGATATTTTCTTCGCGAATAGATATATTTTCTTTTCCGCATTAATGTGACCGTTTTCACTCTAAGAACCGAGCCATTGTCTAAACATTACGCAGCTTAGCGTTGCATTAAGCGCACGATATAATGCAGCTCTATAATCATAGTCACGAGTCACGTTATCCGCACGCGCATGCGCTATGTAAATAACACCATGCACGCCATTCTACCACCAATCGGCGAAATATAAATCGTTTTAATATATTTGCATCCATCGACTCGAGCAAGTCTTGAATTTAATTATCAAAAATGCTTTTACTTATATCGATTGCAAAAACGTTACGCTCATTTGTGTGGGCAACTGCTCTGGTTCTGCATTCCACTGGCACGATGGCGGCCGCGGTGCGACACGAAGCGAACGAGGCTTACCAACCATTTCTGTCATTATTGAACGCGTTTTCTCGTGTGTTGTTCGCAATAATCGCGGAGCCGTTTTGACTGATATTTCCAGAGCACTGCACGTCAATTAAACATGAAATTAACGAAAATCAAAATGAGACGTCGCCTTTCACAACTCAGTCCTTTCTAGCTTTTAATGTTTGAATAAATTTTATGATTTACTGACTTATGGGTACTTTATAACGTAATGGTCCATAAAAATGATTTGAGACAACGATCTCATTTATGTCAATTATATTTTGGATATTTGTTTTATTGTCGGTAATAAAATGATGAAAGCAATCAATGATAATTCAAATTGACATTCACGTGACCCACATTCCCACCTACAGAAGGGTTTTTGAATTGCCTCATTTTTTGTGCTTAATAATAAAACAATATGTATGTACTATCACTAGAACTATATAAAAACTCAATCAATTGTTTTGTTTATAGTGGTTTTAAACTTTAATACAATCCTAACCTATGATATAAATCCATCGTTGCTTTGAGGCTGTTTTCTATATATTATAGTTTGTATTTTATACAATGATTGTAATTATTTATCGAAATCTTGAATTAATTGTTGCTTTTGCATAAGCAACATGTGTCAGTCTAGCAGCACGCAAGCTCTCTGTGTAAGTTTAGATCGCCACTTTCGCAGACGACATAATATGTAAACGGAGTACAGGTGATTATTATTAATTTAACATAAGATACATATTAATTTAACTATTTTATAATTATCTTATATACTTTCTGTATTTTCTAAGAGTGAATATTTGTTAGATAGGTATGCAATGTTACTAGAAGGTCACAAAAGTCATTAGCAATATTATTGGTAATTAAATTACTACAAATTAAATGTATGTATATTGCATAATTATTATATTTCCGAATACGAACACAGTGCAGTTTAATGACTAGCAGTATTATAGATTAATATGTGCACATAAAATCCAAATAAAAAAAATACGCTTGTATTTATTCATGATTTTATCATCCAAGCACATCGAGGCTACGGGAGACGACGGGCTGGGAGCTTTTTCCGCCAACGCAAAACTTTGGCCATTCAAAAAGGGAACGCTGCCAGCCTGTTGGAAACCTTGCCTATCGACAGCAGCGAGGGCTTTGAGGATGTTTTCTATATACACTTCTCATCAGTAAAATCGAAACGGTACTGCAACAATGCCTCTGAAGTTTGATTTTAAATGAATTTTATGTTTTAATTTTACATTAAAAAAATAAGTAATAATGCCAGTTAATTGCGGATATTATAAGGTATCGTTTAACGAACTGTTTAAAATTAAAATTAAATTTGTTTAACTTCTTATCGTGTTTTTTTCGATAGGTATGTTTTTTCCCTATAAGAAGAATTTGTAATCATTTAGAAACCGAACCGCATGGAGTCAAACATTAGAGCCCGGGGAGGAAATACGAGATACTGAATACACTTTTTTTGTTTTACGTCTTCATTTCAAAAAGATAACAATTTTTTTTAGAAAAAAACATACCTACCTGTTGAAAAACACTATAGTTAAAATGTAAAAAAAAATACCATAAAACTCATTCAAAACCAAACTTAAGAGATGTTTAGATTTTTTAGATGAGAAGTGTATTATAGTTTGTATTTTATACAATAATTGTAAATAAATAATAAAAATTAATTGAAACAAAGCATTTATTTGTTGTTATGTTGTAAATATAAAATTCGAAAAAAACTATCATCTTATTGAACTATATGATAAAGAAATAAACATGCTAATATGAATATAATAAATGAATAGAAAAGTGGAAATGCTGTTAGTCTACTGAGAACCTTGCCCATTGACAGCGGTGGCTTCGAGGATTTTTTTTATATCATACATAGTTTGTATTTTGTATTTTTGTTACAAATATAAATTAACGAATATTAAAAGTTTGATAAGTTCTACTTTCGTACTACGGTTTTCTTCCTTCACCGAAAGCTCAAGCTTATTGTAGGATTAAAACCTATAAGCTTGGTCACGGCACTCGGCGTCACTTCCACTGACCCATCATCACCTTAACTCTACTTAACCTATATTTAATTGTATGGAGCTGAAAAGGCCTACGTGTCACGGGACTACGGTAGGTACCTATTGCTACGACATTTTCAGCGGGAGCCAAAGGAATAATAGCCTTTCACATATATAATGTTAGTATATACATAAAATAATAATATACTAAATAGACACATTGGTACATACATAAATGCATAATGTACATACATATAATTTAAAATACCAGTACCATCAGGAAAGAGAAGAAAAGACTTGGTATGTACCTTGACTCAAACCAGACATGCTTTTGTTAACAGATTTTATATATTCCTGGGTCCGTTTTTGTATAATATGCTCAATAAGTTACTGGACATACATAGTATGACTTATAAAAAATGCAGTATTATATTTACAGAATATTTAGTGAAGATCAGATATGCAGACGCAGAAAACTGCCTGTACATATAATAAGGTTTATTAATTTTATTTAATATTAAAAATGTAAATATAACTTATTTGTTATGCAAATCATGGAAATATATTTTCTCATAATCAATATCTACATTAATTAATATGAGCACGAGAAAGCGATAGCCTGAAACACAGGTTTTAACCTAGTCCAGGCAGACCGCTTATAGTTATTGTCATTCGACCTGACATAGTTTTTCATGTTTATACCTGTAAATTTTATGTTAGCTAATAATTAGGTTTAATTTAGTATTAACAACAAATTTTCATCTACTTTTGAATTTGCTTCGTGATTATTTAATAAATTTATTATTGTTATTATTATTTACGTAGGAACTCTAAAGTATAGTAATTGAGTAGTACTGTTTTTAAATAAATACATAAATAAATACAAATAACAAAATGACCTTACTTATAAAACATACTATACTAGCTTTCTGCCACGCGGATTCGCTCACTATACCCTATTTTACCCCTCTTAAATTTCAGAAAATCCTTTCTTAGTAACGTTACAAAAGAAATATACCCTCCAAATTTCACGAGTGATTTAGGCTCTGTGTTGATTATTACCTGTCAGTTAGTCAGGATATCTTCTTTTACCTTATTTATAATATATAAGGTAAGGTATATGTAGGTAGTAGAACCATATCTAATTCTGCTGGGAAATAGTACTGCACTTGTATTACTGTGTTTCGGTTAGGAGGCTATGGGAGACGGTGAAATTAAAGGTACAGGAGACTTAACAACTTCATATTTCAAGGTTGGTAACGCGTGAGTGATACCCCTGGCAGGGAAAATATAATATTGTATTTTCTTTGCCCGTGGTGTTATAAGCGTCTATTGTCTACGGTAACCGCTTACTACCGGTGGGACGTAAGCTTGTTTGTCACCTATGTAGTATAAAAAAAGGTAATAAACAAACATCGATAAACCAGAATTCCCCAGAATAACCAGCTGGTTGATGTCTTTTCTACTGAAATTTTACCGATTTTTTTTCGTATTATTTTGCGGTACTATACTGAATACTTGTTAAGTAGCTAGAAAAATTATAATAAATTATATTTTAAGACTTTGTAGAGACATCCGCCATCGTGTTGCGAACGATCAGGATCGGTCTAGTCACGAAGCCGTGGTTTGCGCTATATAAATATAATGCACTTAACATTGTTCTGCGTCCGGCTTGTTGCATAATATTTACCGGTTAGTGAATACCTATGGAACTACCTGACACAACAACGCGGGCGTTACGTTGCCTAGTTGCTACTGCTCGATATTAAATAATAATTACTCTTCTATTTTATTTACTAAAAGGTTAAGATAGCGCGGAGCTCAGCGCCCACGCGTAGGTAGGTACCTACCTCCATGCTAATATATCTTGTGATTCTATATATATTTCTTCTGAATATTCATGTAAAAGAGGTGCATGTAATACGCTCGTGGTGTATGCATGAATTTATTTTTGGTACTTACATCATTTACTTGTAATAAATGGGTAGATAGGTAATTATGTAGATGACAAGTATTCAAGACTTAATAATTAGGCATAATTGGGTCCTAGAAATTTAATTCAAAAAGCTTTTAAATGATGCTGATCGAACTTTCTATTCAAAAATTGCTTATCAGATTACTTAAGCATATAGACTAGATTTATATAGTCAACCTACTTACTGCTTTATGTATGGTATTGCGATGATTTAAGATACAATGCAGTTTTTCAATTTATGAATGTTTACTATAGAGTAATACTATTATTGGAAATATTTAGTAATACAGTTTCAGTACGACTTAACTACAAATAGATATAGTATATATTTGTGTATGACACACATAGATATACTAAAAACGTGTGCAGTAGTGTGAATGTGGGCGGCTGATCGGCTTCTTTGCATATCGAAGTGGACCGTAATGGCAAATTCCATTATAAGTGAGAGTGGTTGATCCATTTAATATTGGTTTTTGAAACTATGGTTGTTTATTGTATATAAAAGAATTTTTCAAATTTATAAATAGTAATCGCTGTATGAGGACATTTTGGGAATTCAAACTAAAAAAATACATTAGTGTAAGAGCGAAAGGTCTCCATCTCAGTTATTTTTCATACTTTAAATATTTACATTAAATTATTACATATCTAAAAATAATAAATTATTTTAAATTAGAGAACTAAAACTGAAAAGAAACTAAACTAAGTATAACTAAAATAAAATACTAGGTACCAACTAGTAACCAACATTTTTTTTTCCTAAAAAAGATGACAGCGCATTTTGTGCGCTGAAAGACAATTCTTTGAGCAAACTATATGAGACCTCTTTCAACAACCGATGAGCATTCGGTCCTCAAAGCCCTAGAGTTTAACTCTAAAGTCTAGGCGGCCCCGAATGTATCAGAGATTAGCTTAAATATGTATCTGGAAGGTAAGATGGTGGAAACGTATCAACACGTATGGCATCCCACACCAGCTATGTTATTCTGTACTAAAACTCGACGGTGAATTCACGCAGCGACTTTTCTCTGTCTCGCTCGTGAAACTCGGTAATCAGGAGTTCACAAACTCGTCTTCCTGGGCACCAAAGACCAATGTCCGGTGTCCTGCATTCATCGCGTTAGCGGTTTGTTTATTTTATTACTAGCTTCCGCCTGCGGTTTCACCCGCGTTCCCGAAGGATCTTATTTTTCCCGGGATAAAAGGTAGCTTATAGCCTTTCTCAATAAATGGGCTATCAAACATTAAAAGAATTTTTCAATTTGAACCAGCACGTTCAATCAACAAACAAACTCTTCATTATTAGAATAGATATTACTGTTGAAACGCCGGCGGTGATAAGAGGATGGTTGATCAAGTAACATGGTGTGAAACCTCTCGCCACTCCTACTACGAGATAAGCCATAGTGACTTCGTTTACCTTTAGCGTTGCCCCGACATGGGCAGCGATATAGGACATTGTAAATCACTCCCATACCTCCAGCATGCACATTATTAAGTTCGTACACTAACGACTTTATCAAGTTCGTAGGTTAATCGCCTGTGTGGTGGGTGATGAGTCAGTTAGCCGGTCGGGACAAATCAAGTCTCTTATTTATTATTGCTTCGCATATTAATAATGCAATTGGTTTCGTCTCCAGCCAATGACACACCTACAGTTAGAGGGACCAGCTAGCAACTCGTTATGATGACAATAATTTACATCGCTATTTCGGCATTTTCCATTACAAACTATGACATGGCAATGTTATAAAATATGTAATAGGTATGGGCAGTGTAATAATTCACAGTAAAATGAATCTCTTTATATATTTTATACTTTACATATATTATTGTCTTATTCAAGTATATTTTTTCTATATTTCAATGACAGTGAATTATATTATATATAATTATTATATTTTAAAAACAATTGTTATTTTTGGAAAATAATTTAAAACTATAAGTAGTCATGGTCAATTGATTGATCCAGTTTGTGATACTTAACTATTTTTTTCAGATCACTTCATTTACTTATGAATTCAATTTTAGATAGGTAGAATATTGAATTAGGAGTGACGCAATTTTCCTCTATTCTATTATACCAATCTTAAACATTTCTACGTATTGCTTAAATTATACATAATCAATGCGTCGATATGTTAATTTGATTAAGTATGTAATTTATAAATGATTCCATTATGTAATTTCGAATGACCCATAGTTTCTATTGTATTGTTTACTACTGAATTACTGTAAGTGAACAAAAATAGTGCCATAAGTTAATTTAACATTCAAAAGCATTTAACATACATTAACGTTTATACCAAAATAGAATATTTCGCAAATGGAAAATCGGACCCAAATAACCCTGGCAATTCCATCTACGTACTATCAAGTGCATCATGTGAATCCAGAGGCTAGGTAGCAATAATGTGTAAAATGCCCTTATATGTTATATTTAGCACCGTTTTCGTTTTTCTGGTCAATTAGAATCTCAACAGGCAATTAAAATCCCTGTGACTCAGCATGGAAACAATATATAGCTTTCAAATTATATACAACGTTATTTATAGTACCTACATATATGTATACTAAAACTGGAAATGGTTCAACTCATGATCAGAATGACTATTAGATTCGATTATAATCATTTTATACCATGTTATAATCTCAACCGAAAAAATTAAACCATATTATGCGAAGAAAATGTATAGGATTAATAAAGCAAAACTAGGCATAACTTTGCGAGTTTCAATATTTATTATTGTATTTTTTTGCATTTGAATATTTTTATGAAATCTTTATAGGCTATGTATAAAGAATAAATAACCTTGTACGGGCAGTCTGACGTTTTTTAAAACATGTCTATACAAGTTTTACATTATCATTTAAACATGACTCGTCTATAGAAACTTACTACAGTAAGTTTTGACTATTTTGATGTGTAAGTTAGGCGAATAAGACAAGCAGTTATGTAGATCAAATTATTTCCAATAGCTACTGTATTGGTGTAGCACTTGGACGGTTAATTACAGTCGCGAATATTTCCAGTATTTTTACACAACTATAAAAACTTATTTGAGTTGGTACTATCTTCCGCTCCGTGGTTTCAAACACGTTCACAGGATAAAATGTGTGCTGTTGTCACCCTGTCATTTTTCTCATACATCCGTATCAACAACACATGTTGACTTCTGCAATGTCGGGTAAATCTATTAATAAGAAATCACCATTTGAGAATCTTCAAACAAAAGTACCTAAATGTAGGCCAGTATCTCAAGGATATATAGTTGATAATATCTAATAACTTACCTTAACGGATACAAGACCAGTGTTTGTTGAGATTTCATACATCAGCGTTGGATCTGCTCACCGAGCATTGCTCGCAACCGGATGTCCCTCACCAAATGCACAATTACACTAACACAAACTCTCACGAATTTTTCTCCCAACGCTTTCACGTCTTCCACTAATTATTATCCACTTTATCGGGCATCTTCAATTTGATTTACGTCTTGCTCTTACACAGCTCAATTGGTACACTTTTTCTTTTCGGCGAGGTAATTTAAGTGTACGTTAGATACAAGCGGTACCGATACCCTCCGCGTCGACCTCCTTCTGCGCACACTACACCGCCACCGCGCCGCCGCCGCGACAACACCGGAGCCAAACTCGCGCGCCGGCGCGGACGCTGAGACTTCGGTGCTTGCTATTAGATGCTACAAAACGCCCGTCACTTAATTAGTTTCTAATAGACAGACGCAGTGTCTGCCATTACTTTACTTATTACGGATATCGAATAATAATGTATAGTTTAATGAGAATTTTAGGCTTAATTACTGGACTGCGTGGTAGTATTATTGCTCATAAGCTGAATCTAATATCTTGCAGTTCTCTTAGAAAGTTATACTTGCTACATAAACTTTATGATGAATCATTACAAAATATATCTCCGAGAATTTTATCGATTCCCCTTATACTCAACTCGAGACATAAATGTCTAGAGTGATATAAATTTTACGTGAAATCTCGTCGCATGTTTTCCGTGTTGATTAGTGTGCAAAAGTCGTTAACAGATTTAATGAAAGATGAGCTAGGAAGAGCTTTGGTGTTACGATACAAAAGAACAATTAAAATATAGGTAGCTCAACGAAACCAACAGTAGTGTCATCTTGAGTCATACTGAATTGATTATGATGAAACATAACGGTTCTACAATAAATAATCCGTTTTCGAAAAATCTTTTATTGAACGCTAAATGCAAAGTATTGACATACTCTAAGTTACGATTAAACTTATGAAACTTAATTATCGTAATTTATTTACAATCAAGTATAAAATACAAACTATGTATGTGTATTATCGTAATCTTATTGAAAGTTCTAGTAAAAAAAAATGGATATCTATACACATATTTTAATACCTGAATCAGAGACAAACATGAACAAACATTAACTAACTTTAATAATATTCCGTACACACACTAGCCAGATTCTGTCAGCCACAGAATAGTTCTGCTGTTGTACATAAGCTAAGGCATTTTTTAAAATGCATCTCTCTTACGGTTCAAAGTTATCAATAATATGAAAGATATGATATGAAACATCACGACCTGGTACAACATTACTCATGTCACTGAATACAGAGAGCGGAAGTGTTTACGAACGGCAAACGTGTGCTTGATGCATAGACGATGGTAAACGACAACGTTGAAAGTTTTCTAATATTTCCTGTATTGCCTTCGTAGAACTAGATCACTGCCCTTGACTGTGCTGTGTTATTGATTTTACAATCTAGATCAGTTTACGAGATTCAACCAGTTTCTAATTAAAGTTATGCACGGTAAGAAAATTCATTTCATTTAACGTAACATTATGTATATTCCTGTCTGCATTCCTCGAAGTAGGAAGCACAGATATAAGTGGTAAATATCTGTTGAATGCCGGGAGTAGGTGTATCCAAATAATACAAAAAAAGTAATAAATATGCCATCGAATACGTGTATATATCATTATTATGAATCAATAATGCACCCACTGTGACATATATTTCGTTTTGATGAAATATGAGATAAAATTATCTTTACTCAATCTAAGCAGTAGGTAACAGGTCTACGACTGGCGCAATAACTGAAAATCAGTAAGTCGACCAATTGTCCTTCCGATCAAATGTTGCATTGCAATTGAATGTAACTTTTTATTTCATTTAAACTAATAATAATTTGCTTACAGTTTAAAATGACTTTTAAATTATTGAAGGTATAAATTGTTTATTTATAGGTAATCACAATCAAAATACAAAAAGCGAGTCAATAGAGAAATGATGAAGGTCGATCACTCAATCAATAACGATAATGTTTTGATAGGTGAATTCGACAGGCAGACGATTGTCGAGTAGAAGAAAGTTATCTCAATAGTTATCGTAGGTTACTGCAGTCTCTGAGATAGCAAAAGAATCTGTTGATATATTTTAATTGCAATAAAATAAATAAATGTATTGTAATACAATGCCTTCGTCATGACTTTCCTTAGTTGTCTCTTTCGGCGTCATCGTCCGAGCGCTGCGTGTGATGCAAGCTAACATTAACCGTAACATGATGTTGTCGGCAGCACGCGGCACGCCATCGCCACCGCGCCACGCGCACGCCACGTCGACGTATCGCCTCTAAGTAAGTCATTACGAGAGATGAAATTCCATTGGCTCCACTAGCTCACGTCGTCGCCGTGAGTCTCACATCATATAGATCGTGATGTGTCTAGATAATAGCACATGTTCTGATTTATTTAAAACAAGTAATGAATAATTACGTCGTTTTGTGGTTTCAGACTTTCCTTTTCAGAAGCGGTGAAAAATCAAAATATTTATTTGATTGATGGTAGCTCATTATTCTACTAAACTAGATCACATATTTAAATTATATATTCGTTTGCGCAGAAGAAGACGTGGGGCGGTAGCTAACATTTAAAATATTGCAAATAATGACGTATTGAGTACACCTCCTATTACAATGTGAGCTGAATCAATTCAATTCAATCAATCATGCGAATATTGAGTTGCGTGAAAGATCCAAAAATTGCAATAAGTGGCAGATGCAAAATTCTCGGCGCTTCTCACGCTAGGCGAATGTAAATACGCGTGACAAAATAGTATCAATATTTACATAAACTCAGTGAGAATAAGTTGATACTATATAAGACATACTTAACTATAGACCAAGAACTGGCTAGGACTGACTAACAAGAAACCCGGTAGGAAGAAAATATTTATGGTATGTTATAGAGACCTCACATTACCGATTTTAACACACTTTTAGTAATCCTTTAACTTCTTAAAAAACTAACTAACATTTGACTTTTCACTCCCTAATAATAATTTTTCGTATTGATTTCAAACCATACAAACTTAATTTATTGTCTTCCTATTGAGTTAGACATTAAAAAAATATGCTTATGCTTGTATATATACTCAAGAAATATAATAATTATGAAATAGACAAAGAATAAACAAAGATGCTTTATAAGAGTACTTACTTAAATGATAATACCTTTAAATAACACACTTGGCAAATAGTGTGATATTTATTCTTCTTGAATCTATGTATTAGCACCTACGAAATTTCTATCGTTGAGGCGGTAATTCAGCGCAATTAGCTCAACAGTTGCCAAACCATTCGAAAGAAAGCTCTGTACTTTCTGCTATCGCTGTTTTATTTTATAAAAGTGAAAAAAGCTGTTACGGCTTTCAATACGGAACAAAGGTAAGCGAATAACGATTGTATTTTGTGTTGAGCGATCATTTTGGTGCGATAATAGAGCAAAATAAGGCGTGGGCGCTGCTGCAGTACCCGCGCGAACCGGATCTAAGCTCGCGATAAATCATGCCGAGACTAAACTTCGAGACTCACCGCGCAGCCGCCACTACCGCCCGGCCCCCTCGTGATACTTGGTGCTGTTCTCTAGTGTTCAAGCCACGCTGTCCTCTCTGCGTCATTATTTAGCAGTTTTTATTGATACATAATAGGTATACTAACATGATGTCTACTCTACATTTAAATGACACTGTTCTACTCATGTGAAACCAAATATATTCATATCCGATTTTTTATTAAAATCAACATACCTATATCAAGCTATAAATAAAACAGAGTTGCTGTCTTCATTTGGTATGATATTTTTTTAAATTAAAATTTGCTATGAAAATGTGTCAAAATCATAAACTTGTCTACTAATTTAAAAAAAAATGTAATTTATAAAATTAAAATCATGTAGAATATTAGTCATTTATATAAAGAAATAGACGAACTATTTATTCTATTACAAGTTGTCAAAATAATTCATATTGAGATGTTAAAGTCCACTTTAACATCTCAATATGTGTGTATCTGACCATTCCCTGACAAGAACATATCTTCGTTTCGGTATTCGGTATACAATAACAAGTGTACTACAATGAGATTGAGAGCCATCAGACAGTAGGTACGAGCAGCGAGTGTGTATTCTACAGCCGTCGCACTCGTCGTGCCGAAGCCGCGCGGCCACTGCACTCACTTCGATTTCACTTTTATTAGCAATCCACTTAATTGGATACCACTGTTGCGGTTTTATTCATTTTGCAGATTCATCTGGGACGCATTTTATTATTGCAATAATGACAAAACTCAATTTGAAACCTCAAGATCTACCACAATTAACAAAGACAGACCAAACAGGACGTAGTAATAACTACATAGTGATGGCACTTTATGTTCATAGTGACTCAAACGTAATCATCTCCTGGAGTGCGGTGCTGTACAATAAGAAATCTATGTATGGAATGCAGTTCATTGTTGAAAGCTTTTATGGAAATCGTTTGTATTATATTAGAATTAGTAAGAGAAAAATGTGTAGGAAACATAAATTAAAACAAATACTACCTATCTCTATTAGCTCCATAACAAATGCTCCTGTTTTATTGTTAATAGCTGAAGGTCAGTCAAACAGCCGGCTGCTGGAAAAGTACAGCACGAATTAAAATTTAATTTATACCTAAAACTGTGTTCGTAATCCCACGCTTGAGAGACCGATTAAATGACATTAATGAAGTTTTTGTTCCGCAGCTCTTGCGATTCAAGAATACTTATCATGTTCTAGCAATGTTCAATATAGCTCAAACACTACACGTTAATAAGATATTTGCTCTGTTTGGCGACAGCGTAGACAATAGACATTAGTAGCTTGCCTACGTGACTCTATATTTATTCAACGTACCTCATAGTTCCTCAACATATTTCAGCGTAAATCTGTAGGTACATTTTTGGGCAATAATTGTATCTATCTGTAGGAAGCATTTTGCAAGGACGTCTGAGATGCTGCTTGCATATGTTTATATTTCTTAATATCTAATTTTAATCACGTATTCTGGCCTACGTAGTTTAGGCCGCTGAAAACAAATTACAAATATACAGGTTAAAAATAGGTTTGAGCTCATGATGCCTGACCAAAAAATATAGGTAATAGAATTCGTTTTACATCGAAAATTAATAACTAAGTAGTTACAAATGTCGTTCGTTCGTAAGTTGCATACTGAATGTAGGTAGTAATTTAGCCGTAAAATTTCCGCATTGACTTGTAACTGAAGGACGTTTGAAATTACATTATCCCAGAGCGTGTAGTTTTTTTATGGATAAGCTTGTGTTTGATCACAATTTCTCCATGATAAGTGACGATGTGGCCGAAGATGGTAGGCATTCAAAGCGAACAACGGAACTGTCTCTCTTTCTACTGAACGTGATTTTCTATATTGATAAATATACTGTATGCGGACCAGTAATATAATCATTAATATTAATATGAGGCGTAGTAATATTTCCTAATTTTATACGTATTTAATTTACATTATGAAATTTTTTCATAAAAATTCTGCAATCCAGGAACTATATAACCTTAATTTGGTTTCCTTATATGTATAAGGTAAGTAAGTCAGGTATTTTTATATTGGTATTCTTTTTTTAAACCTGCGAGATTAATTAAAATAAATAGAGTATTTTACCAATTCATCGTTTAGTGTATTGTAGATAAAATGCCAAACATTTTAAACGCCACGTTAGTTAGTGGGGTGGGGCTGCAGTCTCGACATAAAAATCTGTCGTTAAGTCCTAACGATCAGATTATAACGATATTCGTTAGTGTCTACTGTAAATTTTATCGGTATGTTATAGATTTTTCTTCGACCATTTTTGACAGCCCGGTATCTAGGCTTGCATTTGTCGTAAACATCGTCATGGCAACCAATGTTTTTCGATATTATTTGGAGATCGGTAGTTTGCGATGACATTTCATGTATGTCGAGACTGCTGGCCTTGGAATCCACCAAAGCGGAGATGGATTCATACAAAAGACAACCTGAGCGCATTGGCGGGCTTCACCGCTTTGGTGGATACCGGGCCTTAAAGTTTTATTATTTTGGACTACCTATAGGACTACCTATGACACAAATCAAAAATTGGTTAGTTAGACAATCATTTAAATGGATATAAATAAATAAGCCACGGATACATAAGTGTCCAAGTTGTACTTTGTCAGAAGTTTACATTCCAAGCAAAAAGAAAAGACTTACTAATTAACGATAAAAACTAAGATAAACCGGAACTGTTTATACGTACGATCATGACTTTCACTTGCACTCTATCATCGAATATTCCGACAATAAACCAGTTCTTTATCTTAGACTAGCTAGAATTTACCACAACACTATATATTTTTTAAGTCTAGCTAGCAAGCATAATATTAATACGTTTAATATGTGACGATACGCTAATAGCGTTAATATTCTGATTTAATTTTAATAACTGACAGGTATATAATAAATTATAATTTAGAAAATGCCAATTTAATTGTGCAGCGCGAAACATTTTCTAATGGTTCTAAGATAAACATTAGTAGTGAATATATAATTGATAATACGAAATAAATAGTTTGTATATAAAACTAAAAATTAACTCAGTAGGTAAGCGTTTAAATGTCAGCTGCCAACATAGTTCAGGTTATTAGGTTCTTGCGTTCTTGCACTGCGGGTGCTAAGCTTTTTTAGACGATTAAGTCGTATAGTATGTATTATGTTATGGAATGTTGCCGATATTTTAACAATAGCATTTTTATCAACATTACTCATGTGTTTACAGTGGCATATAAGAGAAGCTTAAAAATACTAAATATCCATACTATATACATATAATAAGTACATAAATATAATATAAAGTATGCACTCTACATACATAGATAACCTGTAAAGTTTTCGTTGTATGTAAAAAAAATACATACATTTTTTAATAAATAATAAAAAAGACAATAAGGGAATTTGTAATACTTAGTATCTATACTTTTATATTCATTTGCAATATACTTTAATATATATTATACAACATTAAGTAATATTTTTTTGTAATATTTGCTAACGCATTATTTATTCGGGTCTCATTCTCGACGCTACAGCATAAAACAATATGTAATTCTAGATGTATCTTAAGTACACCTATTTGAAAGTTTTATCATATTACAAAAATCTGTCAACTTTATTTTGTGTGATCTAAGCTATCTCAACAGCTTTAACACAATTTATTTATGGTTAAACATGAAGTATATTTTAAAACAAAGTTCAATAAAAATGCCAATCTGAAAATTAAACAGATGGCCGTAGTGTTAAATGAATACGCACGTGTAGTTGGAAAATCCAAAGCACTCATACTTTTGAACGTAGTTGATAATATGATTTATTATGAATGCGAATGTTTTTTTTCAGTGGTTGTTTATTAATCAATGGCGTAATGGTCAAACGGTTTTGAAAAAAGAAATGTTTTTATTGATAACACTAATTCTCGTAAGCTACTAAATAAAAAACCGGCCAAGTGCGAGTCGGACTCGCGCACCGAGGGTTCCATACAATCTTAGTCCATCGTTCGTCCATCACGGGAAATGCACAATTATATTTATTTATCTTATTTGAGGTTGGTGCCAATTAAACTAGACCTCAAATTGTATCAGCGCCCATACAACTCAGAGGTCTTTATTAATTGGCGTTACTATGTATGTATGGGGACCCCCTTTAACTTTCAACTTTTTTTATTTTTTGGAATTTTTTCTTTATTTATGCTGTAAGACCTTGCTTTTTGCCAAATTTCGTGATTCTAGGTCAACGGGAACTACCACAAAACAAATAAAAAAAGCAAAAAAATCGCGTTTGTTGTATGTGAGCCCCCCTTAAATATTTATTATATTTTGTTTTTGGTATTTGTTGTTATAGCGGCAACAAAAATACATAATTTGTGAAAATTTCAACTGTCTAGCTATTGCGGTTCTTGAGATACAGCCTGGAGACAGACAGCGAAGTCTTAGTAATAGGATCCCGTTTTTACCCTTTGGCTACGAAAAAAAACGATTCACAGACAGAAGAGAAAATGGTACTTAGGTAACTGGTTTGTCTTTACCTTTTTTATACTATAATAATAATCAACACAAGCTATTTTCATAAATGAACGATAGATATAACTATTCATAAATTATTATTTGCGTGCATGTACATATCTGTTTGTTCTGAGCTTGTGTGTATTTACAAGTAGTATAAGTAGTTTGTCAGTTATCTGGCTTCCATAGTCGCTTTGTTTAGTTTAGGAACAAATAACACATATTTTTTCGATTATACTTACTTATTTCAACAATGAGAAAACTTTTTAGTCAAACATGATAATTGTAATAATCTAGTACCACCACATATTTTGTGAAGGTAATTTTGCCATGAGTGAATAGAAGCCGTCCTACAAATGGTAGTCAGACAAAAGTAAGACAGTGCAAAATGCAAAACGGGCCGGCCTCATTCTCGCGACCGCTCGCTCGGGCGACCGGGCGGGCGACCGGGCGGGCGGTCGGCGGGCGGAGGCATTCGGCATCGTCAGCCTGATTGTTGACACACATAATGGCACATTTATTTATATTGATTGCTATTTTTGTACAAAATGCATATTTGGAATAATATACTTAGGGCGTTTTATTGAGTTCCATTTGAAAGTTTTTCATAAAAGTTTTCCAGATAGAATAATATAAATTTATTTTAACGTCAAATTACTAGGTATAATATGTAGTCGTACCGAATACATGTTAATTTGTTGCGGAATCCGAGAGCAATAACCGACGGCACTGCTAGCGGTATTCGGCGGTTTCTTCGACTCTAATATTCGACAAAAACAACCAGCCGAAGTTTATGTGTGTATGTGTGCATGCACATACAAGAAAATCTTTATATGTATGTTTGGTTAGAGTGTATTTCGACATATTAAGCTTAATGTGCAGATTAGTCACGCCTCAGCCTTTAAAAGAAACGAGCCCGCATTTCTTAAATATTAAAATGCACAAAATTACAAATTTATCTTAAACATATCTTCACGATGTATAAAAAAGATGCTTTTATTTATCATAATTAATTGCTCTCAGTTAATAAAAACATTTATTCAATTACTAAAACTATACTTCTCCTTATTTACATATGTTTTATCAAATATCTCTTTTAATTAACACAATTTTCGGATAGATTTTATTTATTGTTTGCATTAGTAGTTGTGCAACATTGCCTTAGCGGTCATTCTTATTCATACTTTTGTTTATAATTTAATTTTATTGAAAAATTAGCTGGCTCGGCGAACTTCATACCGCCTAACTGTCGATTCTTTAATTTTTTTTCCATTATCATGTACAGAAAGCAGCTCCATTCAAACTTGCACCATTATTAGTCGAATGTCGCGCTTCACGGGTCTGTCTTAACCGAATTCTTTCACGTTCATTGCGATCTTCATGTTCCTGGGCAGTACGATTAGATTGATAATTAATTTGAGTTGTTGCATTTCGGGTTCTTCTGCCTAAATTTGTCCACCGCCTTATAGGAGGCATATTGAGTATAAATGAGTCACAAACCCACAACACTTTTTAATTTTTTAGAAATTTGTGGCTTTTAGATTTAGTAATATTATAAACGCACAGCAAAGAGACGTTTACATTTCAAGTGATATTTTACCACAGACAATTTATATTTTACCATTGACAATTTAATCGTATAAATATTGACATTAATAATTATACGATACTAACGTTTGTTTTGCAACAATTGTTTTGCCTTCCCGGAACATCTCCACTAACACTTAAACTTTTTGGTATGGTATTAAAGTTCAATTTGACTTTTAAGTATTATTACGAATCGATTGTATGGGAGTATAGAAAAGTGTTGTTTTTAGACCATTTCAGGCATTTTTTTAAATTTTTCTCTCCGTAATAACCATCCTCGTACTTCAAGGAATATTCTAAAAAAAGAATTAGCAAAATCGGTCTACCCGTTCTCGAGATTTGCGCTTAGCAACACATTCAGCGATTCATTTTTAGGGTTCCGTAATGGCAAAAAACGGAACCCTAATAGATTCATCATATCTGTCTGTCTGTCCATCCGTATGTCACAGCCACTTTTTTCCGAAACTATAAGAACTATATTGTTGAAACTTGGTAAGTAGATATATTATGTGAACCACATTAAGATTTTCACACAAAAATAGAAAAAAAATAATTATGGTGGTACTTAGAACTGAAACTCAAAAATGTTTTTTTCATCAAACCCATAAGTGTGGGGTATCTATGGATAGGTCTTCAAAAATGATATTAATGAATGAAAGTACGTGATGGACGAACGATGGACGAAGTTTGTACGGAACCCTCGGTGCGCGAGTCCGACTCGCACTTGGCTGGTTTTTATTATATTATAGAAAGATAATGTAAACCTAGTAGTAGACAATAATGCCTATGCTGGATAATGTGGGTACTATTCACTATTACCATGTCATCTATATCTATTCTGTACATATAATAAATCTGTAGACTTGGCGACACCTAGACTCAGGGGAAATAGACATGTTCATTGCACACAAATGTCTACCCTGGGTGGAAATCGAACCCACGACATGTGGCGTAATAGGTGTTTGTTTGGTATCTCTTTAAAATTCAATGATAGAACCGGCACGAATAGATAGATATATATGAAAATCGGCACGTAGGTAGCCTATGGCATGGAAAGGGACTTAGGCTACTTTTTATCCCGAGAAAGCGGTGGGGGCATAAGAAAAATATTTATCAAAAGAATTTCATTGAATGACTTCAAAAAATCTAGCAAGTTTTAAAATTAAATTAGTAAGATAGAAAAGAAAAAAAGATAAAGTTTTTATTTAGACCTCATAACACAAAATGGGGCAATGACTATGCGCCGCTTACGTAAAATTAATTTAAGATTATACCAATTAAGATACATTCATATAAATTGATAGTATTTCTATGGACCTTTTATACTCTTTGACTTTTTTTTTAGCACCATGGATTTCTGTATAATCAGCCTCGTTGCGAGTTTTATGTAGGGTCTTCACCACAAAATTATTTACGTATCAATCCTTGGAACAATTGATAGTGTTTCGCACTACAAAAATAAACTTACGAAAGGATTTAAGCAAAGCCTTGATTGTACAAAAACACGATTATACTATATTTTCAGAGTTGAATATCTTCTTCTCTCATGTCATCTCATGAGTCACATAACATCCTCCAATAATATACATTGTATTTTCATTGACTGGGTGAAATAAAATTTGCCCGAAATTGTAAGAAAGGTGAATGATCTCCAATGACATAGCTTATGTATGTTGCAATAAAGATACCAATCTTGAAACCCTGAGAAATCAATCGAAACAGGACTTATTTTGCGGTAATTTGTAGGTACTTTATTTCACTCGATTTTTTCAAGTTCTACTATGATGGGAGTTAAAAAGATAAACATAATAATAAATACTATTTTTTTAGCTTTATAAAGCACCTACATAATAATTGACTGTATATTTCAGGGCTAAAGGTCACGCGCTGTAAAGTCGCAAGGACAAACACTTTCTGCGCAGGAGTGCGTCGCGGTCGGGCGCGCACCAACCTTCCGCCTAGCGCCTCGCCCGCCGCACGCGAGGGGTCAAGGCGTCTCGTTGCCCATTTTGATATAATTTAACAACCAAACGCTCTATTGGTAATTACATCTTAATTAGCACCCGATATAAATCGTAATTATTGGCGACTTAAACAAAAAATATTCGTCCTTAAAAGTTTTGTACTGATTTAGTTGTAGTAAGTTCTATACATTTAGCAAATCAAAATATATAGCTATTATTAAGTATACTATGACAAAATATTTAGCGTCATGAGTTACTTTCAGAAGTTACTATACATTTGATTACTTTCTTAGTGGCTTTACCTATTTCCCGAGAACCTTTCCTTTTATTTTCACACTCGAAAGTATCGTCCATAAAAAGGATATGGACCGAAGAAAGATTAATATGGGAAGCAGATCAAAGAACGACGTTTTAAAGAGTATTGCCATTAAACAAATTCAACGACGACTCTTGATTTTAGACCGATGCGCGATGTCGAAGAATTGAAAATGTCACGGCTGCGAGGTTTATTATAGGTCTTTGGTAATTTCACACCAGTTTTTGTTTAACCCGCAGCAAATCAAAAAACCGATGAAAAATGTAATGTGGGACCCTACTAAGACCTATTTATAACCATTACAAAATTTGAAAAAAATAAACCGACTCCAAAATGGCACTTAGAAAGAATAACATAAAGAGAGGGTTATGATAATATGAGAGAGTAGAGGATAAGGAAAGGGTTACTGTTTCCTAAGAAAATCTCAAATTCTACCAAAATGTAATAGTAGGTACCTAATGGTACCTACCGACCGTATTTTTTTTGCCGACTTGAAAATAGTACTTACACAGTGAGATTAGAGTTATTGTATCGTTATATTAAGCTTTGGGTTTCTTATGTGTATTCAATACCTCTCAAGATTTGTCACTGATCGAGGATATGGATATCATAATACTAAACTGTTGACAATGTTGAATTAAATATTTTCCACGCGATATTCATGCTCATTTCCTTTGAGAAATTCCATCATAACGTCAAAATCCACGATCAGATCATAATACACAAAAGCTGCTGCTGGATGCAAGCAGCTGAGGACCGTTTGATAAGAATATCCATGGATGATAATGATGACGATGATGATGATGAGGAATACTTGATTTCAAAAATATACTTCTGTACACTTACTTACCTATTTATAGAACAGCTTGAGCTTAGAATCGTCATTGCTTCACTCTATTAATTAATAGATAAATATAATTTCTACAAAGGCAAACATACAAGAAATTAAGACCATGAAATTAAATAATTTGGTTTGAAAATGAAACACCTATTGCATTAAAGCCCGAGTTTTTTATATAAAATAAATATTGGTAATAAGTATTTTATAGCGATTACTGAAATTGTGTTAAATAATTACACAATTAGCCTCCAAAGTCCGAGTAAAAGTTATTATAAAGTCCGGTTTCTATGGAAAAAAAAAGACTTTTGTGTGGTTGAAATCTCCCGAAATTATTTCTCGGTATCGGAAAACCCCGGTTAGGCGCGTGATGAAAACTATACTATACTAGTTTGTGTCGATTGAAAGTCGTGAAGTTCTTAATGGTCGTTTGAAAATTCGACTTTTGATTCCACTTCCAAAAATTGAAAAATGATACTAATTAAGAAATATTCCTATTGTTAAATTAGTATTGTTATGTATTCATATAAATTATATGTTCAGAAAGTCATGCAAAAAAATTGTTACCTACTTTATGTAACTATGTACACAATTGTAAAAGTAACGGTTCTTAAACATACCAGAAGTTAAATATTTTCCGAACATAAAATATGTAAGTAAATGTGTTTTGTTAACTAAATTTGACATCTTTTCATATTTCGTATGCCAAATAGAAGCCATGTACATATTTAGGTAGGAACATATTGTCATAGTCATGGAAATAAATCAAGGTCACAAAATTAAATCATTGTTGACCTATTTACTAAGCAATATGTAAATTAAAAAGAATTAATTACAAAAAGTATTTTAAATGTGGTAACTATGAGACTGTACTTGATCATTATGCTTCCATCATAACGTAACAGGCTGGGGAATAGAATGTAGGTCTAAGGTAAGGTAAAATTATGTTTCTTTATTTCATCAGAACTAACACAATCTTGGAAGATAAATTTAATTCTAGGAAAGAACTAGGTTTTCTACTCAAGATTGCGTTAAGGTACCGGAGTGAGCTTGATTTTCAGCTGATATATTTAGCATCTAAGATACAGGCTCGGCCTAGTTTAGGTGCTAGTACTCATTTTATGGTTGCATTCAATTTTTATTGTAAACATAGTTTTCTTAAACACAGTTTTAAGTAAATTTAAGTACCTATGTATGTTACTCTTATGTTACTCTTATGTCAATAAAAAAATATTATTATTATTATTATATTCTATTCAGATCAGTTTAAAATGTGATCACAATCTCACGAAGCCTAGAAGGTAAGCCTAGAAATAGCTCTTCATTGCAGCTGTTACAATACCTGGTGTGTAAGAGTTTGAAGACAGATTTTTGAGATTCTTTGCATCTCCTCTAGCCATATCGCTAACTAGTCACGGCCTCGCGGTTTTAACCGCGTTTTGCTTTTCCTAGGGAAATCACATTTTCCCGGGATAAAAATATAGAATACTTTATTCTAGGGTGCAATCTATATATGTATATCTATTACAGCGTGATTAAGTAACAAACATCTACATAAATATAAAAATAAACTTTCGCATTTATAATATTAGTAGGATGTATGCTCTAGCACAGACAGCAGTTAAACTATGAGTAATGTCAAACTGTAAAACCTGATAATTGAATATATTTTCTGCGACAGAATTTTCCCATTAGTCATTGCTAGAGTATGGATTTCTACTCGGGTATTAGAATATTATAGTAAGAATTGTTATTGCATAGTCTGATGGCTGAGTGTGGTGCAGAGCATTTAGGTTGCGTAATGCGACAGATCACGGCTGGCTGTGCCACGCCACCACATCGCTGGTCGGAGAGCAAGCGCAACATCTTACTATTTATTTACATACGCGTATACCGATGTATGTCATGTTTGGGTGGTCTCTTTTATTCACGACAAAATATTCATTATTACACGATAACATTTATACTTTTAGAGTATGAGTCTAATGAAAGCAGCACTGATGGTTAGCCGAAGTATTTCTGTTGCAAATTGAGATGATATGCTATCTAGACACAATGCACATACCGAACTTTCCTCAGCAAATTGTCTTCATACCAACTTTATTATATCGTTTCGTTGCCGGAGAATTCTTATAACCTTGCTGATCCTTTGTCCAATTCTATTCCTCACTCAAGGAGTAATGAAAAGATTTAAACGATAAAATGATTCTGATTTTATATTTGCAACAAACATGTTTGACATCCTAATCCTATTATAAATGCGAATGTGAGTTTGTTTGTATATTAGCTTTACACGCCTGTACCGTTGAACCCATCGCGATGAAATTTGGCTTTTTTTCTCGGGACCGCGGGTAAAACCGCGGTGGACAGCTAGTATCATATAAATGTGTTTATGTACGTTAATGTTAAAGCCATTTAAATTAAATATTTCACCTTCAACCCATTACTAGACTGCGTACAATGAATGAAATAGGTACAATAATTAATAAAATATTAACTATTTATACAATAACAAAATAATAAAATAAATGAATAATTACAAATAGAACAGTTGTCCCTGATTAGTGCCCTGTGCGTACCAAGAAGTCTAGCGGCAAGTGTATCGAGCCGGATATACGTTAAATAACTTGTAGGTACTGTTTAAATCCGGTATTGCTCGACTGATACTTTGACTTTATTTAGCGTTCTGAGTGAGTCACTAAAATTTAAGAGCAGTTAGAAGGATTTACCGGCAAATAGCACGGTTACTCTAGCTTACATCGATTATTAAAATAAATACAATTAGGTACCTATCTGATTGTTTTTTTTTTTATGAGTAACCCTTTTAAATAATAATTTCAAATGTAATTAGATCCATGACACTAAAAATGCAAAGTATCAAATAAATTTGGCCTGCAATTATGTATTTTCCTGCCATAAAGACTAACTGTATGTTGCATTGCAACTTACTGTTACATTTAGTGTTTAATGTTTGATACCCACCAGTAATAAACTTATACGGCTTAAATAAAACATGTAAGTAGATATATCTTTTTATGTTTAAGAAAATAGAGAATTTTTTCGCACGATATTTAAATAACGTAAAACAGATTTTTATTTAAACGTTCAATGAGATAAAAAAAAATGTCATAGAGACAAAGCTATTTAATCGTGTACTACGAAAAAAGTTGCTAGTAAATTCATTTCAACGTACCAATATATTAATTAAGTGCAACTTTAGTTAACTATAAACGAATATTAGTTGTAATTACATGATTAACTATAGTAATTACATGAATGTTTTAATATAGATGACTCTCTGCCCTCGCCAAGCACGTTTTGACCACTTATTTTTTATATTCCATGTAAAAGAGTTCAACGCGCGTGGTGTAACAATATACAAGAATAATTAAAAATTTATAACCATTTATTAAACGAGAAAAACCGGCAAGAAACTACGACTTAGGCATTTTTTTATAATTTCTAAACAATACAACAAAATTCAAAACAAACAAAAAAAGCTCACTCTCATGTAATTTAAAACGAAAACAACTAGCTAAAACAAGCCTAGCAAACAAAGAACACTTGTACATAGTGTAAAAACCTAATTAAAATCCTTCTAATATCTCTATATTTCAAAATTTAGGTCAAAATAGTAATTAGGTATTCTAAAACGTGTAGGTAAAAAGTTTTAATGAATTTATATTTTAGAAAAAATTGCCTACTTGTCTGTAGGTACATGACGAAACTAATCCTACTAATGGTCTCTATCAGTTTAATATTATACTTGGGAATGTTTGAGTTTATATTATAGTAGCATAGTCTATATTAATAAAGTTTAGTATTCCAAGTAATATCTATTTAGTTTGACTGCCCCTTTCTTGAAACATGTATGGGGTTGGTACCTACAGTTAGTACTTTATGTGTATATCTATGTGTGTGCATTACTTTATATTTGTATTATAAAATGTTTTCTTTTAGTGCTTATTGTTATGTGTTATTTGATTTCAAAGTGTATCTTTAGATTTTTATACGATTTTTATAATAATAGCTATAGAGGTAAATTTATGCAGATACGACATAACTAGTTATTCTGCAAGTACCTAATTTATTTTTCTCAATTGAGCCACATATCTATAAGAAGCTTTTAAGGGTAAACACATGGAAATTTAACCTATACTTTTTATAAGGTAAACTAAATAGTATGCAAGTAATTGCCACGCTGCCCACTCATTCTCACTGGCTCTATCATAAAATATCGTTGCCTGTCGAACCACAATTGTATGTATTTATCTTTTTACTTTTAGTTATTAGGTGATTTTCATGCATGTAACGAAATATTAAATTAATAAAACAATACCGATATTTAACAACTTCAAGTGGCATGATGCCAACTAAGCATTGTCTCTATATCTTTGTCGTCGATTAGTTATATCTAGGTTAATGCATGACACTAAAGAAAAGCTATTAAAAATTATGGTAAAACTCACCTTCACCGTCGAAGAATCGATCCAATAAACAATCAGAAATCGGATTAACACTTCAGTGAAATAAGCACGAGTTGTAGCACTTCGTCTCAAAGTTTGAGAGCAAGACAAGTGATAAGTTCATATACACCCTTGAAGCGCGATGAGGCACAGAGGGCTCAAAAGTCCTTATAGCCGTGATGCAGTCCAGGGTAGTGGACGCAGGTTGCGGCGGAGAGGTTCTAGAGCCGGCGGCGCGCGGGTGGCGGTCCAGCGTCCGGCCGCACAACGCGCCTCGCAACGGTAAACTGGCTGCCAGCACCGACACAGCCTCTCCCTCGCTTGTATGAGTGCCTCAACCTCCCTCCCGAACAAATAGTACCGTACACTGTGCTCGTGTCTTGGTAACATTTATTATACTTTTGTTAGTGTTGTCTCGCAAATGCGCCTGTGTGCAGCCACTCCAGCACACAGCCGCGAGACGTGTCTTGCGCGCCGCGTCACAGCAGTGTGGGTGTTGGAGTAGGTAAAGTAACTACCTATGCGTGCTTTGATCTTACGATTCGGTATGCACGGCCGCGCGGCCGCACGTAGTACCGTAGCTATACTTTACTTCTATAATAATATCTAGTCAATAATTTTAGTTTGGGTTTGTGCAACAACCGACACACGTCTCGTGTCGAGCACGCTATCTAGGCTAGCAACCGGTACCCAGTACCTACACATAAGTATCTTCACTTTGAAAATAGTTCATTTTACAATTATAATCACGACCACCAACGTTGCACAGAACATTATTAAATCCAATATGATTGCGCTTCAACATTTTTAATTCAAAAGAGATTATAATTCTAAATATAACGATGAAAATTCCAGTATATCACTTTAATTCAGATGCGGCAACTAAATGATTGAAGCACATCTATGAAGCCTAGGAGAATTCAAAAGATGTCATTGTCATTTTTGTGACCTATCCATGGCCTTTAACTGCGTTGATCACTGTACTCTGCTCCAAAAGCTTAACTAGTATTCATGAAACTACTCATGGTCTTGTTTTTTGTTGTTTAAGTAATCGCCAACAAAAAGTAGGAATTAGTGGTACAACATCCAAGGGCTCCATAGTTAAAATAGGGGTACCCCAGGGTTTATTTAATACTAGGGTCATTTTTGTTTCTAGTTTACATAAATGATAAAGCATCTGTTGTAAATGGTCTGTCAGATATAGTCCTATTTGATGACAACACTTCATTTATTTTCAAAGTAAATAGAAAACAGAAAGAACTTATTAAAGTAGATGATACTTTGTCATTAGTCTCCAAATAGTTAGCTGTAAACAATCTGTTACTAAACTCTAAGAAAATTAAATGTTTAAGATAATCTCTTCCAAATGTAGCGCAAGTAGATAACCAAATATTAATAGATGGCCGCAGTTTGGAATTAATCGATAAAACCGTATTTTTGGGTATCACATTGTATAAATAAATTGTAATGGGGTGGGTCCACATGTAGAATTTTTTGCTGGTAAATTAAGTTCTGCAGCAATGCCGTTTGAAAAATCACAATTGACGAATGTTGAGACAGCCAAATTAGTTTATTTTGCATATTTTCGTAGACTTTTATTTTTATTTATGGCGTTTTATTGTGGCTGTAGCAAATATAGAAACTATATTTGTATTACAAAAAAGATCAATTTGTACAATTTGTAGTATGGGTCCTAATTATTTAAGGTTATAAACGTTATGTTACATTTATGATACGTAAAAATATATCAATGTTTAATTCAAAAATAACAATACAAAAAAAAAATAAGTTAGTTGTTCCGTATTTTTGATTAGCTCAAGTTAAAAAAATCTTGGGAATAGTGTGCACTCCTATAATAAAATAGGTTTCTTTTAAATAAAGAAAGTCTTGAAAGAAATAGTCTATTAGTTGAAGGCCTAGAGTTCCAAGCCGATGATAACTTAAGTACCTTTGACGTCTATAAATGCCTTACTAGGGCCTAAATTGAATAAATGGTTTTGACTTTGAGTTCCGGAAATATTATTTTTAGAAGATTTGTATATTTTCTTCATAAGACATTAGAATACAGTCAAATTATCACAGGGTGTAATAGGCAATTCATATTTTAAGCATATAAAATGCTGCAAATAGGACGAAATTAACCCCCAGTTTATTTCTTTAGTTTAATTAACTAAAATTTCTTTAAACCGAAAATTATTATAAAGCTCATAATCAATACACAAGTGCATAACAATTATGTTATGTGATCATAAGTTTTGATTCCGTGGTTACTGGGCAGATCTTTTTTCTAGCATCCAGTAGATTTTACCCAAGTAAGCCAAGCTGTTTAGTCTGGACAATGGACGTGCTTCTCACAGGTAGGACGTCTATTCAAGAAAGTAGAGCTGGCCCTAGGGTAAAGCGAGTGGAGCGATCGCTCTAGGTGCCATGAGACAAGGGGTGCCAAAATACCAAATACGAAAAACAATTTCGAGTTAAAAATAAAAAAAAATATGGTGGGTTTGATAATTGAAAAACTTGGTAATTGGTATTTAACATATACTGAAATACAATTTATGTGGTGTGAAAACGTCAACCAAAGAGAGCCGAAAAACAATTTCGCTAGACCCTAATCAATGGCTGGTGCTGTATCCAAGAGCATGCCTAGGTTTCTGACGTGTAGATCTCGTGGCTTTTAAGCTTCGTTTATATAAACCGAGTGTAAAGGTCATATTCTACTCATTTACTTTCCGTTCCAGTCTCTGCAGAATTTGTTGAAGCTGTCACCGGATTGCGATCAATAGCTAATTTAGCTGTAGGTATCAGTAGGTTCTATTTAAAAGTATTTTCTTATGTTGGAAGATCAGCTGTATGAAGAATTGGTCCCACTACACTGCCTTGATGGACTCTAGCTTTGAATTTGTGCAGGCTCGTGGGTTCATTACCATACTGTATCTTAAGTGAGCTCCATTATTTTGTTGACTTAGAAGTGTAGTATAGATGAGGTAGTTTGTATAGTACAGTCAACATCAAAAGTAGCTTGGTATTTGAATTTTCCAAAAGAATCGCATTGCAAAACACATCATAATAGTTTGACACCAAAACTTCGCAAAAGTATACGATAAAATAATATTTCATTATAACCAATTTTTTCCCTTTCAAAAGTAAAGTAGTATTTGAAAGTTTCAAAAATACCTGAAATAAGAATAAAATTTCTTTTGTCGAACAGGAATCTTTTTGGAATACCGATGTATATTTTGTTTTAAACATTACCTATGCTCTGCATTTTGTTTCGTAACATTGACATTGTCATTTGAAGTGGCTATTACAGTTACTGATCCATTTAATTTTGTTCACGACAATTCTTCTGTACACACTGCAAGAATGACCAGCATGGTTTAGAGAGCACAACCACGAAATTTTTGCTTTGCCATTTCCACCCAAATCACCGGACATAAATCCAATTGAAAACTTGTGGGGGTTAATGGTGCAAAACTGGGATCCAACAACTCCTCGCACTGCAATCGCTATCCGCAATCATGTATTCGAGTTATGGGAACACTACAGTGGAATGAGATGAGTACATGTAAAAATATGGTCATGTCCATGCGGGAACGTCTTCAATGTATCATAGACAATGTAGGAGGTCATACTCCATTCTAATTTTATTACGCTATTCAAATATTATTACTTTTAGGGCTGATTTTTCAATGGCCAGATAAACTGTATCTGGCTGTTAATTTGAAATTAGAACAGATTTTGTATGGACTTATCAGAGGAATAGCTAATTCGAGGTTTATCCAGCCATTGAAAAATCGTCCTTAAATGTTGTTTTAATTTATAGGCAAATACTTAAGTGTTATGTTCATTTTAAAGCTAGTTAGTTTTATTTTGTAGTACTATTTTTAAGCTTTTTTTTCACAATTAAACATCAATTACGAAATATACTTTTTTATGGGATGGCAAACTTTATTGGCCCAGGGCGCCAAATCTTAAAATACGTCACTGAGTACAGCCCACGTCAAAAGTTTGTGATTGATCATTTTAATTCCTTGTGACTGTGATGACTGTACTGTAACAAGTCTATACTATATAATATTATAAAACTGAAGAGTTTGTTTGTTTGGTTGAACGCGCTAATCTCAGGAAGTACTGGTTCGAATTGAAAAAATCTGTGTTGGATAGCCCATTTATCGAGGAAGGCTATAGGCTACATTTTATACCGGGAAAACATAAGATCCTTCTGGAACGCGAGTGAAACCGCGGGGCGGAAGCTAATATTTGATAGTTCCTTACAACTTTCTTTTTGTCAGACTATTATGATACCTAGCTTTTCGCCCGCGGCTTCGCTCGCGCAGACTTTATAAAATTTCTATAACTATTTTCCCGCTAGCCAATTTCGATGAAACAAAGCCTATGCTTCGAATAGGCTAACCAACCAAGCTAAGCCTAATTAACCTGTGAAAACCTCATGAAAATCCGTTCCATGATTTCGGAGATGAGCGTGTTCAAACAGACAGACAGACAGAATCGCTGGTTTATGTTCTATTACTCTTTTTTAGTTACCCCCCCCCCCCCCCCATCTGTCTGTGTTTATATTTCTTGTCTCTAAGACCAGCAGTTAGTCAGTGAGTCAGAACTTTGAATTTTATATATACCTAAACATACAGATAAAACGTTCAGTGACTTTAGAAACATAAAAAATCATGTATATTGACAAATTATTTCATCATATTATTCTGATAAAATTTATTTTTTATTATTTTGAAACTTTGACATGTATATTTATAATGAAAAATAAAGGTGTCAGGCTATTGTGAAATTTAGAAGAGTCAGTACTTTTGGGAGTTATTTTTTGATCAGCTACTTTTGACGCTGACTGTACATCAACATATCCACCCTATTAAAAGCTGGTGAGAAATACAACACATTTTTTTCACGTCTAAAATGAGATTGATTGAACCAGATGGTGGGCCTACTTGATCAATGGTGCCTTCAGAATTCAAATTGTTGTGAAGGTATTATATCTATTCTATCGAAAAAATCGTAACCAATAAACCATAATAAATCGATAGAGGACTTAAAAGTAACCCAAAAATTTGTCGCAGGCACAACTATTACCTATAGTTGTGCCTGCAACAGCATTCGCTTGAATATGGATAGTGATTACAATCCCGCAGCTCATTAGATCCCGCGAGATTGATAATGGGATTACTCAATCCTGCGCGGGATCACGACGCATCTTTGAAATTATGTTATAAAATCAAATTGAAACAACAGATTTTTGTGTAAAAATCAACTTTTATTAAACATTTCTTACATTAAGCAACATACATTATTTATTTTCTATTAATTAAGTATAAGTAATTAGTAATCTGTTTTGTCATAGCGGTAAAGGCAAAATTCATATTGTATTTTATATTATTATTTCATAGATATACAAAAATAATTTGAAATTGGTGTTTAAATACAATACATAGTTCTTACATTGAATCACTCTCAGTATTGATGTATAAATTGTTATACTTATGCCTATATATTTTCTATTTCACAACTTTTCCTCTTCTTCTCATCTTTAAATGTTTGGCATAGTAGGTATTATAGTTTTGTTTAATTTTACCCTTACTAACTCCTAACAACAGTTTTATATTTTTAATTCAGTCTTATTCATTTATTGACTAATAATCAAATCACAACTTTCTCTTAGATGCTATTACTTACTATGATATCAACCTATGGTGATAACTTTTGAAAATGTCGCGCTCGTGCTACTCGCGAATCGCGATTTAAAGTAAGTTCAAGCGAAAGTTTTGGCGCCAATTTGTTAATTTGCGGGATCCGCGCATTGAAGGTGCAGGATCCAGCAGATTAATATAAGCAGCGGGATCCCCTAGGAATGCGTGATCCTGTTTTGTGGGATTATAATCCCTAGATGTGGAATACCAACACTGTATCGAGTGTAGGTACCTAGATACGATAAACCTACCCACCGAATTACCAGCAGAGTATATTGTCATAATAATAATATAATAAATCAATTTAAGGGGGATCCATAAATTACGTGAGGCAATTTTGGCGATTTTTCGAATATTCATTCTAATTCAGTCCATGGGGAATTGGGGACTCAAATGAGTGACAACTGGAACCAACATGTCCATTAGTAGAATCATCTGCTGCTTCAACCTCGCTCTGCTTTAGCCACTCTAAACCGTTGTTAGCTCGACGTGTACAATCATTGAGGGTCACATTTTGCGCGCTGGTGCAGCTAGTGCACGCTGGTGCTCTGCAGCTCTTGTGATGATTGAAAAGTAGATACGCCGCAGCGTTAGTCGAGTCGCGTGTTTGTTAGGCCGGTGGCGGCTAAACAATCGAGTAGCTACTACTTTGTGGCATTTGCATAACCGCGATAAATATTACTGTGTAGGATTTAGCCATAATTAGTAGACAATTATGTTTTACTTAAATGAACCAAGTTTTCTCGCAATTCTAAACTGTTTCTTGCGGAAAAAAAATACGTGAGTTTCGGTTCGAAACTTCGAATCCAGAATCCTACAATGAGCTTGAACTTTCGGTGAAAATCTATAGCCAAGCAAGCACCCATGGTGATTATATCCTCTTTGAAGCACCTACCATATATTAGTCTATGGCACCTACCGGTCTGTCCCGGTAACTGCACTTGAGATAGGGCAATAAATATTATTACCATTATAAACTTATACATATCTATGTAGAATATACCTATTATATATTTTGCGCCCGAGTGATACACTCTACTTTTCATCACCCTCTATGAGAAAATAAAAGGCGCCTCATATTTTATTTCAAAACAAAACCATGAATTTCTAATATCTAATATAAAATCCGTCGAATAGATTGAATGAAGAAAATATAAAAGTACCGTTAGATGGCACTAGCGTATCAATGTTATCTTTTCGAAACTAAGAAAAAATTTAATTAAGTTACTATAATGTTTTCTATTCAGATTATTAATACTTTTATGGACATTTTAGTTTAATTATTTTTATGCAATTCATAAGCAATGATAATGATAATAAATACAAAATATTATGTTTAATCTGTGATGGCTATTTATATCTGGCATCCCTGCCGGGTGTGTGTGAGCGACGTATGAATTGTGTATCTGTAAATTACTTATTTTTAAGTGTAAACAATGGATTTTTCTAATAACTTAATAGTTTATTGTTAATTATTAAAAAATCTCATCGCCAATGACATAATTTAGGAGTTTTATACGTTTATACATTGATGTGAGGTACCCGTGCTTTGTCTTCGTGTGTGACAATATACTCAAAATGGCGCATCAACTAGCACCGTCTGTAAATTGTTCATTAGACGACATTGACCTCAGCGCTCTAAAGGTAATCTTTTCAAGTAAACTATTAAAGTGTTAACAAATTCTAATACACCTGAACAGGGCTGCACCCTTATCTCGTAAAATAAACTGGGCAAAGGGCAATGATCTCACAGGGCGTGAATCATAACTTGGAGATTTTCTTTGATTTGTTTAATATTTTGATATGGAATTTATTATACTTTATTCCAGGATCCAGCTGGTATTTTTGAACTCATTGAAGTAGTCGGCAATGGGACCTATGGCCAAGTGTACAAGGTATTTGTAATTTTCAAATTGAACTAGTAGGATGGCTAAGTATTACAGGTCTATGCAATTTTGGTTATACTGTCAACTGAACTAAGAATCAAAATGTACCTGTAACATTAGTAAATCTGGGGATAACTCTAAATAAAAAATAATGTAAATTATATTATTTTAAAGTATAATATTGATAATATCAGTATCATAACTGAGTTATTTATTCTCTAATCCTCTATAAACTCAAATTATGAACAAAGTTACCTATTAATAAAAATTAACTTAATAGGCATCAATGAAAGCATTACAATTAAAGAGTAGAGGCCATTCATGTCAATGAACTTAATTTGTGACCAACCATGTGCATTTCTGTTATATAGCCCATTCTAATAATGTGTTGGATATGTAGGTATATTTTATGTATGAGTTAGTTATAAATAAGTGCAAAAACAGTAATCTCAGTCCTCTAGTCTTTGAATAATGATCATATTGTATACTGTCTATAAGTCGCGATTCTACAGGTTAATATCCATCAATTAAAGTCTAAAAATATGGTTGATATTTGTTTGTCATCCCTATGAATCATTTATTTTGTCTTCATAATCCATAGAGGTGTAAGGTGATGATAACTCAGTAGTTGTCACAACAGAATGTGGTGGTGAAGTTTGTGGGTTAGAATCCCACTTGCTCTTGGTGGAGGAAAACATTGTAGCCATGTTTTGGATTCAATAGACAAATTTAACCATTATTTTCTGAGAATATAACCAGCATGCTTAGTGCATTCATCAAACTTAGAAAAACCATATTTAACAAACCTGTTACTTATTATATGTTACTTATTAAAATTGATTATATGACCCTGGGAATGGTCATATCTCTATTTTTCTTTGTGCCATAAAGTCTTCTGATCTGACCTTTTTCGAGCAGGTGGCGTGGCATACTGACGTATTAGAAATTGTGTAATCACACCCAATTAATAAATTTTACTATTTATCATTATTTCTGTACAAACAAAAAGTACCATTTAGCGAAATATCCTAAAATGTTGCTATTACAAAATATTGAAGGTTAATGTTACAAAAATCAAGTATCAATGAATCATCCAGATATGGTCCAATCCTTTGTGTGCAAGATAAGTTTTGTGTGTGTTTTTTTAGATTAACATGTATGTATATCCAAGGTTCTAAAGGATAATTATTATCAAGATAATCATCTTGATAATTATATAATAATGTTTATAAATACAGGAATCATTCTGGGATATCAATCCCATTGATTGATTAATTTTGTTATCATATTACTATAATTATTTTGGAAATATGACATCACATAGGATATTTCTCTATATATTTTTTGTTCTTATTGATGTCCTCTAGTTATCTAGTTACATTTAGTACTGAGTCCTTTTTTATGTTCCTATCATCCATTCCATTGGGAATATAATATCATCAATGTGCCTGTTTGGCAAACTATTTATGCATGTTTTCATAAAATTACACACAAACATAAACAATGATTTCCTTATTATCAGTTTGAAACCTAGAATAAAAAATAGAATATTATGTTTATTTCTATCCATGCCATAGGCTGCATGTCAAATTCCAACATAATAATATATGCTGTTGAGGTAACAAACAAAAAAACACTCAGATTTATAATATTAATTTTGTAATGTTTGTTGTAAACATTGTAATGTTGTTACAGGGTCGTCACACTAAAACAGGGCAACTTGCTGCCATCAAAGTTATGGATGTCACACAGGATGAAGAGGAGGAAATAAAGCTTGAGATCAATGTGCTTAAAAAGTACTCAAACCACCGTAACATTGCCACTTACTATGGGGCATTTATCAAAAAGAGCCCTCCAGGAAAAGATGACCAGTTATGGTTGGTTATGGAGTACTGTGGAGCTGGTATGAACTATAACTTTTTATTTTCATAAATAGTAACAAAGCATGTGAGGCAGTAACTCAAGAAATTAAACATCTATTTTTAGGATCTGTTACTGACTTGGTGAAGTCCACAAAAGGGCAGTCGCTGAAAGAGGAATGGATATCATACATTTGCAGAGAAATTTTAAGAGGTCTCAGTTATTTACACTCAAACAAAGTAATTCATCGGGACATTAAAGGACAGAATGTGCTGCTTACTGACAATGCTGAAGTAAAACTAGGTATGCCATTGATATTTTATGAATACATTGACTTTATTGACAGTATTGACAAAAATCTTTTTTCTTAGTGGATTTTGGAGTGTCGGCACAACTCGACAGGACTATTGGTAGAAGGAACACTTTCATTGGTACTCCATACTGGATGGCCCCTGAAGTGATAGCTTGTGACGAGAACCCTGATGCAACCTATGACAATCGCTCTGACCTCTGGTCCCTCGGTATCACTGCTCTTGAGATGGCTGAGAGTCAACCACCTCTCTGTGATCTTCATCCTATGAGAGCACTGTTTCTTATTCCAAGGTAATTCATCGAAATATGTGAACAGCAAAAATTGTCATTGCTATATTCAATTTTAGTTCAGACTGTACCACATCATACTGACTACGGAACTCTATACCGCGCGTGTTCCAACCGGCCAAGTGAGTAACTTGGCCGGTTTTTTAGTTTGTAATATAAAATGCGGGAATTAAACTTATATCATACCAAAAGTACTTTGCCATCATAAATGTGCACAAAATAAATTTGGTTGAATTTTTACCACTGATTACTAGTTCAAACTGAATATGGGGTATTTGTGTGTAAATGTACTAAATATGCTTATATAATTTCAGAAACCCACCACCTCGCTTAAAGTCAAAGAAATGGGCTAAGAAGTTTCATAGTTTCATTGAAACAGTACTTGTAAAAGACTATCATCAAAGACCTTACACTGAGCAACTTTTGAAACATTCATTTATACGGTAAATTTCTGATGTGATTTTTTACAAATGTACTATTGTGATACTTCAATATATGTATTATTAATTTATCGTAATGCAGAGATCAACCAACGGAAAGGCAAGTGAGAATACAGCTGAAGGATCACATAGACCGTTGTAAAAAGAGAAAGCAGGACAACTCGGTGCGGGAAGATTACAAATACTCAGGGTCAGAAGGCGAAGAAGAGGAGAACGCAGTCGCCGGGGAGCCCTCCTCCATTGTGCACAATGCGGCTGCGCACCAGGGTGGGGACACGCTGCGCCGGAACTTCCAACAGATACAAGAAGGCCCAAGGTGTCACTCATTTTTTAAAGCTTACTTTCTCTGCCTATTAACTGTGTTCGCTTTCTTCTAACGTAATAATTTCTCGATCGAAACAGACCGGCCGAAGCACCTCAACCTCAGCCACCGCCTAAACGCAACAGCAAACGCGAGGAGCGCGAAGAAGTTCCAGGTAAATTGATTTAACTTTCCAAAGCGATTGATATTTTAATTAACACAACTGATGTTATTTACATGTTGTTTGTTGGTACTCTAGAGCCTGGCCCACCGGCGAGGCCTTCCATTCCACAAAGACTGATTGTTGTGCCAGATCCACAAGCACAACAGCCTAATAGATATAGGTAAATATTTATTTGTAACTTCAATTTATGTTTTCTTTCTTTAAGTTAACTCAGAATAAGTATGATACTTAGGGTTGATTATTAAAAAAATATTTCTTAGTACGTGAAAGTAATTACATATATATGCTTATATAAGAAGAATTACCCTCAAAATTAAATTTTCTTATGACCGGCAGCCATATCAATGATATGTCAATTATCTAGATCATTGATATGTCTCCCAACCAGTGAATCAATGCATTACACCTTCCTCTTTTTATATAGGCATCAGGCTATATAGGGTGATTTTTTAGTCACTGGCAATACTTGCAGGGGTAGAAGTACTCATCAATATGAACAACTTTCACTACGGGACCAACTCAGCTATCGCGTAAAGTAAAATGGTTGCTTCATACATTTTGGTCGAGTAGGTATTGAACTTTTGTATGGAACAGCTGATTCAGATTTTTCAGATTCAGATTTATTTATTGGCCAGAAACATGGTTATACATACATAGATGTTAATTTTTAAGTCTAAGTTCTTCATGTTTTGCTATAATGGCGTGCAAATATACATTGTATTTAATTCGATTTAAGCCAATTAATCACACAAAAAAACAACAAATGTCTCATTCAATAAAGTATACAATATATCATTAATAATTCAAATTAAATTAATTAAATTCATCAGTTATGTTACAATTACAATATATTTATGTTTTACTAGTAAAAAGTCTAACAGAATAAAAATTATTTTCATGTAACCATGTCTTGAGTCTAGGTAAACTTGTCATTTGAGTAGGTAAAGCATTGAAAACTTTTATGCACATGGTGTAGCAATTTCTGGAAAACATTGCTGTTCTTATATTTAAGGGAACAACTAATCTATTGGAGTTTCTAGTGTTCCTTGGAAATATATAACTATTTTCAGTGAATAGTTCAGAGTTCTGTTTAACGAACATTGCCACTTCCAGAATATACATACAAGGCAAAGGCAATATTTTTAGAGTTTTAAATAAAGGTTTACAAGATTCATAATTTGGTTTACCACATATAGCCCTGACACATTTTCTGACCAACAAAAGCTTTATTTATATCAGTCGAATTACCCCAAAGTAAGAGATCGTATCTGGATCGATGCTACATATCCATGGTATGCCATAAGCGTAGTCTCTTGTGTTGAAGTTTTACGTAATCTGTTTAGTGCATACACAAATCTATTGATCTTACTGCACACCCTATCTACATGCAACTTCCAATCCGAGTATTCATCAATTACTAAACCCAGAAATGTTGTTTCGTGTGTTGCTTCGATTTTAATATCATTATATTAGATATTAAACTTATTTGTTTTACTACCTCTATTATGGAATTGTATATATTTTGTTTTTTTAAGATTCACTCTCAGATTATTAGTATCTAGCCATTGTATAATTAGTTTTATTGTTCTATTAATTTCACATTCATAATATCGGTACATGTTACTATAACTGAAATATCATCAGCGAATAGAATGCATGGATATGAAATAACATCAGGAAGGTCATTTATGTACAATAGGAAAAGAAGTGGACCCAGCACACTGCCTTGTCGTACGCCAAAGTCATAAGCTGATAATTTTTTCGTGATTTCACAGTTAGTCCCATAGTAAAAGTTGTTCATATTGATGAGTACTTCCACCCCTGCAAGTATCGCCAGTGACTAAAAATCACCCAGTATATACCTACAATCCTACATTATTGGCACCACCTCTGGAAAATACACATTTTTTCATATTGTTGATTGAGCAAGGTTGATAGTTTGTATGCAAATTTTTAATTTTGAAATCCGATCAGTAGTTTTTGAGTTTATCGCGTACAGACAGACGCGGCGGGTGGACTTTGTTTTATAAAATGTAGTGTCCATGTTAATGCTATTTCAAAATGACTGTGTATTTAATGTATGAGTGGTGACAGGCCCCTGCCGCCCACGCCGAAGTCGTCGGGCTCGTCGAACAGCTCGGGCTCCAACAACGGCACCCCGCCCGCCCAAGGGCCGCAGCCTCCGCCGCCGCAGCGCGGCTCTCATCACAATATGTTCATACCTATGGTGAGCACTCTACTCCTTTTTTTTCCACCAACCAACTTTTCCTTTGATCGACATAGTTTTGTTTTACATAAAACCCTACATGATACATTATAAGTTAAGATGATAAAAAATACATATTTGTAGCGACCATAATATATTATTATAGCACAACCTATGGGTTGAGTACAACTTTGACGGTCCCTCATTTCTTTATTATTGAAGTTAAAAAAAAACTTTAAAAAACATAAAATATACGTCATTACACCCCCCATGCCAGGGTAAGTATTTTTTCAGCTCCTTTCTCATCTATGAGCGTTCCCGAAGGATCTTATATTTTAAAAAGTATACCTATGTTATTACAGGGTACGATCTATCTATGTGCCAAGCTTCATCCAAAATCATTCAGCCGTTTATGCGTGATTGAATCACCAACATCCGGATATACAAACATTCACATTTATAATATTATAGTAAGATACCGACTTGAGTGGAAGGAACAATTTTAAATTTTTAACAGATTTTTCTCGCGTTATCGCCATATATGCAAATCACAAAATTAAATCTCATTGGCGCCATACGCGCTTGAATTTGACGTTGATTTGAATGGAACTTGGCGCATATATAGAACATACCCTGGCATAACATATAGGGTACTTTTTATCCTGGGAAAACATAAGATCCCTCGGGCGAAAACGCGGGTGAAACCGCGCAGCAGAAGCTAATTATCTGTAATACCTGTACTGTATCGTGTGTCATCTGCACTTTTATTTTATTAGCTTTTTGTTATTATTTTCATGTCACGCTGTTAACTTTCTTTGCACATCCGATTCACACTTCAACTGCAGATTCCACCGCGAAGGCCAGAGGTGGGTTGTGTTTTATTATTTGCTCATTGTTATTTATTTTGTTTATATCTATAACTGTTCCCATGATTAAATACATTATATTATGACGCGCTTACATCTGTTCTTATTTCAAAATAGACAATCGTGCCGCCCCAAGCCCCTTTCGCTTGCAGTCCGATATTCGAAAATCTAATCAAATGTACGTGGCCGGCTTTAATGCTTGTCTACATCTAATATCTATCTTCTCTATAATAATATATAAAATTCTCGTGTCACGGGGTGCGTGGTTGAACTCCTCCGAAACGGCTTGACCGATTCTCATTAAATTTTGTGTGCATATCGGGTAGGTCTGAGAATCGGCCAACATCTATTTTGTAAACCGCCGCGCGAGTGAAACCGCGGGGGACAGCTAGTCATATATAAAATTCTCGTGTCGCAGTGTTTGTAGTTAAACTCCTCCGAAACGGCTTGACCGATTCTCATGAAATTTTGTGTGCATATCGGGTAGGTCTGAGAATCTATTTTTCATCCCCCTAAATGTTTTTATTTTTTTATGATACAGCATAAAAAAATACATACAACCCTAAATTTTGAACTCTCTACGATCAACCCCTATTTTTTATTTGTTAATTACAAACTTTAGTTTTTTTGGCAAGATTTTTATTTTTATTTTGTCATGACTTAGAATAAAAAATATTAAATTAAAACCTCTACGATCAACCCCTAATTTTCCATCAAGTTTTTTTTTTGTATAGCCGGTCTCCTGTCTTACTCACTATACAGTTTTCGGCCATTTTTGTTTTGTTTTATTTGTGTATCGATCGTAGCAGTGACTGTTATACGTATTAATTTCACTCTCATCGTAAATTTATCATTAATTTTCAGTGCAATAATTATTCTTAACAATTTATTAATAACTGATAAAGACAGTTTTAACTCTCAGTCTATAATATAAAAATGAATCGCTGAATGTGTTGCTGACCGCAAATATCGAAAACGGCTGCACCGATTTGGCTGCTTTCTTTTTTGTTGTGTTTGATGAAGTCTGAGGAAGGTTTTAATGTAGAGAAAAAAAGTAAATAATACGAGGAAAATAGTAAAAACAACAATTTTCTTTTCCAATCCAAACCACTCTGTCCCCAGCTCTCAAACGTCAATCAAAACAAAACAAAGGCGCGTTAGACGGAACGAAATCTGTCGAAATCAATGTTACTTTGTTTTAGAGAAATAGGGCAGAACAAGGTCTGCCGGGACAGCTAGTACTTATATAATATTGTTTAATCGGTAGTAACAAAGCCAATGCTATATTATTTCAAAATTCAACTCCCCATAAAATTAAATAATAATAATCTGCTCGTGAGCAATATTTACCCCAAGTTTCTTATTCCAACTAAGATTTCCACAAAATCGTTACATACAAACCCTATTTCCCCCGTTTACCTCCTTATGGGATGAAATTCAGAAAATCATTTCCTATACCTGCTATAGGAAATGATTTTACCTATACTATATCTTTAGAGACAGTCTGCAGATAATATTTTTTTCTATCCAAACATTTATTAAATTTTAGTCTGTAGGTTTAATAGTTTCTGAGATAATATATAAGACTGTGTATACAATTTTAGGACTTGGATAAGTTAGCTGCACAACTCAATGAACTCAGTGTGGTATCCGGAAATGAGCCACCCAATCGACCTCCGCGAGCACCCACTAATGGACAAGGTTAGTAACATTTTTAGTTTTTGTAGAAAATATTCGTGAGGCTATATTTTTGATGTTTTTTTTTATATTTCCTGCTTCATTTTCTCATTTAGGACATGCTTATAATATTACATTTTTTATATTATTTGAATATGTTAATAAAGGTCCTCCAGTGGAAAGAAACCCTCCGGAGCCAACATTCGACGACACCGACAGCGACTCAGACGCTGAAGAGAGTGGCGGCCGAGTTCGCAACGATGGCACACTGCTGGCCAGCGATCCGCCTAAACCACTGTTAGTGCATTTATTACATTATTAAGTTTATCAATTCGACAATTGTACTAGTCAATCATATCAACGCCTTTTACAATTGTTTCCTCGAGCAGGTATTTACTACTATGAAAAATTACACTTAAAACTATGAAAAATGCATTCAATTCACACTGTCGCTATGAACTGAATGCATTTTTGCTTTGGTATATGCGAGCGGTACCTTTCACAAAATAACCAAAAAAAACTGCCCAGACAGAAATATCCAAATGCACCCTATTGGTTCGGTCTCACCAGGATCTAAATGCACAAACTGGAGACCATTTATTGCTTTATTTATGGCAGTCTATGTCATGAAAATTATTGGGCTGATGGATTCTAAAAGCTGCTCAGATTGTTAAATGGTGGTATTAAAATGCCATAGTAAATTGAAATATATTTCAGGGTTACTACCACCGTAAACGTATCCTTATATATATATATATATATATATATATATATATATATATATATATATATGTATAGTACTTTACTAATCCATGATATTATCTTGTTTATAATTTTGTTTGCATTTTCTTAACCGTTTTTGTTATGATATTTGGTTTGTTCCCGTCGTTATGTTTGTGTTGGCTTGTTAGTCCCGAGTTCTGCTACAGGCCGGGTCTGAGCGCGGTGTCGGAGGACGGCGCGGGCGCGGGCGCGGGCGCGGGCGGGGCGGCGAGCGGGGCGGGGAGCGGGGCGGCGGCGGGGGCGGGCGGGCCCGGCGGCGCGCCCACGCGTCCGCTGCCGCCGACGCCGGACGATGACGACGCGCACACAGACCGCACGCTCGTCATGAAGCGGGTAAGCTCACCCCACATCCTACTCCCTACAAATGCTGTTTTTGTGCTAACAACGTTTAGCTACTCATAGATTACGTTACACCTAATTAAATCCATTGAAACACCAGGCTTACAGTCCTACGTTTATCATGGCGATAGGGCTTCGCCTTTGCGTATTCGATTAATAGATTTTTCACGCCAAAGTAAGATCAGTGAGCATTATTACAGCTTCGTGATACATTATATTTCGACATATTTCTAATGATTTAACATGACTTTTTGTATCGGGCATGTTTGAAAAACGACAGAGAGAGAACGCCGGGAATGATAAAAAGCAGTCCGAAGTCGACGAGGCGGTGTTGTTGAAGGACTGGGACTTTGCTAGATTTTTCCCGTCGAAGACTGCGGCCGATAAAGAGGAGAAGCGAAATCCGACCAAGGACGCCGAACAGAAGCGAGCACAACTACAGCGACAATCACGAATTGAAATGGAAGACGCTTGGTCAAAATACAAAGCTATAGCCACTCCCCCTTCGCGCCATAAACAAATATTTTATAAAGCTGGCGATAAACCGGCATCCGATAAACTGTCTGACATGTTGAAGTATAAGAAGGAACAAGATTCGGAAGTTAACTCTCCCAATCGTTTCTTTAGAGGGTTTCGCAGAGAAAACTCAGACCTATTTCCGCTACCGAGCACGCGTCACTCGGCTATATACTTTCCAAAACATGAAAATCAAGCAGGACCTACCAAACAAATGCGATCTAGCGGTATCTTTAATAATCCTCGTAAACAAATGATAAAACCGCAAATTTCTGGAGAACCAATTTTGACTGATTTTATAAAAATGAACGATAGTTTGAAAATGTCCGCGCAAGGGGAAGTGAAAAAGAGTCATAAGAGGGTTTCTGAAAAGAAAACTACAGCGAGTAATCCTATAGACGCTCTGAAGAATGTTGCAGCGCTGATAAGACAAGATAGTGAAAGCAACGGCCCGAGTCGACAGAGTAGCATGAACAGTGATTCACCAGCTACTAGCATTTGCTTCACGACTGGCGCCTCCTTCGAAAAAGCTGGCACGCCTGATTTGACAGCAAACACGCTCGAGATCAAATCGGTCGTGGAAAATGTAGTCGAAACGAGCAATGTTGTAAAGCCTCGCAGAGAAAAGACTGAATCTGACATAGTATTTCGAAGAAATTCTCATTATAATCGGCACGCAGAACTTTTGGCAAATTGTGGGCAGGAAGCGGTACTCGCTCAGGATCAGGTAAATGCTCCCCTGCTCAGGATAGTTTGTTTTATTAATATTTATATACTTACATTTTGGTATGAGGGTTCGATTTACTAACATCTTAAAATGGATATGCTTTTATTAAAAGACTGGTGTTTTACTTGGTTTTCGTAGCTACTGGTTTTGGTTCGTTTAACATATTTAATATTTGTGGAAATGGTTGATGGTTCTTGTATATAACAATGCTCCAATTAGAGGTTTATGGACATGCATACCTACTCTTGAATGTTTATAGCTCACACGTCTTACTCTTTGGCGTGATTTATTTAAATCCAAAATATAGTTACTAGAACTCCCAATTGATGCTGTAGTATTATTAATTTGATCAAATCCAACAAGTATTGTTTAACTAATTAGGGAACAGAACATGAGTAAAGTAGAGCAATTAATTACCATAAAATAAACTACCATAATAATAGTGAGCTCATTACTTATCTTTGCTTATTTTAACTAACACATGCATTCATCGCGGCTTGTAAATAATTATACTAACTAATTACCTTATGTCTGTGTGCGAATACCGTCTTCCTGCCAAGAAAACAAAACCAACATAACGAATAAAGCGTGCCCTCGACATCAGAACATTAACAACTAGGAATGCCGCCTAACGAATCACAGAAGCTGAAAAGAATCATCAATTTTGTGAATGTGTTTTACCATTGCATGTTTTGGCTGTTGTGTATGTATGTCGCACTCTTTTGTCTGTCAAATTATTGTTATTCGTCAAATTACCATTGTATGTACCATAACTTATCCAATAAAATGGTACTTATTTAAACACTCTAAGTAACATTGTTTCATGTTCTAATACTAGTAATTGAAAATTATCATTTTGATGTCTGTTGTTATTCAACATACCTAATGTTGGATTGAATAGGAGATAAAACGCAAAGTAATGGCACCGCATGCCGAAAACAGAAAGCAAAACAATATGTTACCTATGATTGGAGGATATTTTGCATGGTGGATACTTGATAGTACCTACCAAATTATCACTTACCATGGTAAGATATTCAAACTAGACAAGCCTATCCAAACGTGAAAAATTGTATAAAACAATAAAATAATACTCATCATTTCGGAATTTTAAAGATATCTAAGTATTATTTTTTAATGAACGCCCTTAGTGGTGAAACAGTTTTATCTCCTATTGAGTTAAAATGACTTAAAATCCTCCATATTTTAAAGATTTAAATTCATCTGTGTTGAAATTCACTTTATAGCCGCTTTATCGTCAAAAGTATTAAGAATTCGCTTCAGGTCAGTATAGACACATCATTAGCGTATTTGCACAAATGAGAATGTATCTGTATTACACACGTGTTTGTATGTAGGGTCGATCAAGTGCTGGCAACGACAGCAGTGGCGCTCGGACAAGCTCGGTGTTACCCGATCTTCTCAGTCAGGCTGGCCAGCCGACCACGCCGCCACGACACGACAAATCAACCAGCGAGGAGGTGAGCAAAAGTTATTCATTACTTAGTAAACGCCTTACTACCATCACAAACGGGCTCATTAATTATTGTAAAGTGTAAAAGTTACTTATTTATTAGATACAATAAACGATGCCACAGATTGCTTTTCTGCTATATTGAGGTGGCTCTTCGTCATTATAATATAATTCGAACAGTTTCGTCACGCAAGATTCATATTTTTTTGCATAATACTCATGGGGATTAAATATATTATTTCCATCGTTTATTTACTTGGCATCTACACACTAAACATGTACTCGAATATTACATAATCATTTATTTATTTAATGAATATAACCAATATTATAATGTCAATAATGTAGTTTTCTGTTATATGGGACTTCCAACATAAGTTTCTGTCAACTATAAAAAATCTGTTTCAAAATAACATCGCATCTAAATAGGAAATGAATAAATTACCTTCGGCCACATCATCACTAACCATGGTGAGATTGGTCAAACACTAAATAAAACCTCATGATATTGATATGTATTCTACACATACTTTAGGACTAGTAAAATATAAAAAATATGTTTTATTTAGCCGTGTGTGAGGAATAATGTCCCAGAATATTATTATTATTATTTACGCTATTGTTTTATATTTTTTTTCGATTTTATTAATTGAAAACAATTTTCAATTTTTTAAACATCTATACAAGGTGGATATGACGGTCGAGTTCAAACACTTGACAAGTTCATTAAAACACTATAACACAGTCGAAAACGAGTTAAGAACAAAGTAAAAAATTTAACTTTCAAATAAAGTAAATACCTTAGGAACGTAAAAATAAGTTGTAAAAAGAGACATACCATGATATTCCTTGGGGGTGTCGTATTTACGAAAAAGTAAATACTGCAAAAAATCAGCTTTCGATATAAAGTAGTTTTCATTGGATTAATACAAACGAATAAATCTGATGTTTCATAACATACGAATAATTATGATGTTTCATACTAAAGTTGAATACTTACTCGACCAAAATGTTGTACTTTTCACGCATAGCAGAAGTATATAAATATTTATAGTGGGTGTTAGAATCACGATAGTTCTCATATAAACAATTTTATTGTGGGACCAATTCTGAAATCGCAAAAAAACGCTATTACCAGCTAGACATAAGAAACTTACGTATCAACTAACGCGAGGGAAACTTGCCTCGGTCAAGTTCTGAAACCCTTTCTGGCTAAAATAAATTATATAACTTATTAAACTTTTCCATCCAAATAATAATGTCTCGGTAGAAAACTTGTTGTTGGAAGATCCTGTAACGAATCATGTGTGGTGTTAAGCTTTTTTGGTTTACCATATTAATGTGATAATGGTTGTCAATCATGCAAACGTCCTGGAGCCACTCCGCCACCGGTTTGCAGACACCTGTTACCACTGCGTAAGTACGAATCGAATTGCTGCAAGAGGATATGCTTCTTAAAATATTCTCATACATTGTTGTTTGTTGAAAATTACATCTGTATTTCACTTCTTCTTTGTATTTATGCATTTTCTAGATATGCTTTCATAATATACGGAAATGTTTCGTTGATCATCGAATGCAGATCGATAATTCCCAAGCTTTTAGGTAGCAAGAGGCAGCTTTATAACCGTAATAAAACGAGGTCTGGTGGTACTCCATGAGTGCATCTATTTTGCAGGAGGGCTGTTAACAGGCTGATTCTTATTGCCAAGTCATATGATAACCACATATTTTGTTGAAAATTATTACATTAGATTCATATTCCAGATGCACTATACATTATGAATATTTTTACAAATGTCAATTTTAAGCATTTCGTATTTTTGTCTTCTATTGGTAATTAAAATATAATAATAAAATCCTTTACCTATTTCAACTATTCTCAGTACTATTCAAAGCCACAATAATTTGCAGCATATATCATAATTAACTTTGAATGATATTCACCTAAATCAGACCTGCATTGCCAGCGTCACATCCATAAACCATATTATCACGAGTTATGATTCATACATTCGTAGATAATAATCAAGCTAATAACTTTGCAATTATACTTGAAATTAAACTAATCGCTGGGAGATGGGCTTACTTGATAACTAACCAAACACCTATTAATATACCTGTATATACCTGTTGGTAAAAAAAGGATAAAACGCAATAAAATAATAAAATTCACACGTTAAGTATCTGAGCTATATATCGTTTGGTGGGGTAAATTAAGTAATGTCTTGTTATTTTCTCTTTTACAGTATAGACATGCAATATCCGGTGGCGCACCTCTGTCCCACCATCACCACCACCCACCCTCGTCCTCGGTCCAGTCGACGCCGTCCAAGTCGTTCGTGGCGGGGGCCGCCTCGCCGCACCCGCTGCAGCACTCCCCTTCCAACTCGTCTGTGGGGTCCCAACATCAATTCCTTCCCTTGCAACAGAAGCAGCGCTCGTTCCTCACGTTCGGGTTCGGCGCGGGCTCTACCGGCAGCGGCGGCACGGCCGGCTCCGGGAGCAATGCGTCACGTCGCGAGAGTCACGTCAACGTCAACGTCACGCCCACGGGACATGACCTGTCTTCCGATACGCCTGAGATACGGAAATACAAAAAGCGATTCAATTCTGAGATTCTGTGTGCTGCTTTATGGGGTACGTTACTTTAATTAGAAAGAAAGAAAAAACGGTAATCTAGACTTCATAGAAAAAGTATTATTTGCTGACCAATTGATGGGTCACTTGCTTTCTTAAGGTTCACAATGTAACACACGTTTTTCTAATTTTAAGGTGTCAATTTACTGATTGGTACCGAAAATGGATTGATGCTCCTCGATCGCTCTGGGCAGGGCAAAGTTTATCAATTGATCTCACGACGCCGCTTTCAACAGATGGAAGTTTTAGAAGGACAAAATATTCTTGTAACGGTTTCTGGAAAGAAAAATCGTGTTCGTGTATATTATCTTAGCTGGCTCAAGTCCAAGATTCTTCGCACCGATGGACTTAGTGATGTTAGTATTTCTTGCCTCTGTTTTATAAAGGAATCAGAAAAAAAAATTGAGACAGCACCCTTAAATCTTTTTAAGTTCTTTAATTAATTAATAAATTAGATTATTGTAAGGTTTTATAAATGTTTATGTATTAAAATTAATTATAATAATAATTACAGCAAGCAGAAAGAAGAAATGGCTGGATAAACGTAGGCGAACTACAGGGGGCAGTACACTTCCGTATTGTGAAGTACGAACGAATAAAGTTCCTTGTAATCGCCCTTAAAGACTCCATTGAGATATATGCATGGGCACCCAAACCATATCACAAATTTATGGCCTTCAAAAATTTCGGAGAACTGCAACACAGGTAAAACATGGTTTGCATTTTGGTTTACACAAAATGTATTTAATTTACACTGTGAGTGCGTGCAACTTGAATCGAGTTTTAACCAACGAATAACTATTATTATCTATCGAATCTCGTCGGATGCGGGTATTGTGCAAAATTGTAGACGAGGCCAGCTAGTGGCACGTATTTTCGCTGATTAACCAATAGGAATCTTTATTATGCTCGCCGCACTCGCCAAAGAGATGGGCGACATAGATACGGGCGAAGCCAGCCGTTTTGAGGAAAAATGGAAAGAATATAAAAAAATATGTCTTTGTTTTATATATTTCAGGCCTTTGTTGGTGGACCTAACTATAGAAGAAGGCACAAGACTGAAAGTAATTTATGGCTCGGCAGATGGTTTCCATGCTGTTGATCTTGACACTGCCACAGTCTATGACATTTATATTCCTAAGCATGTAAGTTTCTTGATATATATGTCTAACAAACTTAGCGGTTTTACAACTATAAATCGCGAATAAAAAAAACTGCTAATTTTGTTAGACTGGTTATGGTGTTTTTGTTACGATTGTTCTACGCTCGAATTGTCTAACTCCAACATGTATTTGATTTAACAGTGGATAATATTCCTATACAATCAAGCGTGCTCTAAGGGACTTTTTTCTAACATCGCAATCCTCGCCGACAACGTGTAGCCCATCCTCATATCCTCAAACCGCCTACGGCCTATCGTTCTTATTGAGTACTACATAAATTTTCCCATTGCGGTATTCCCGCAGCGCTACATGACAAAAAGGCGTAAAAAGAACACTAGGGTCGGCAACACATTTGCACTCCCCTGGTGTTGTCATGTGTACATAGGTGGCGGTCATTGGCCGATTGGTCACAAGTTTTTGGTTTGGAAGGGGCTTGACCCAGCTGAGGGGGGTAGTAGGATAATCCCCCTTATTCAGAATTACTCAGTTGCCGTCATTCGATAAATGTACCGATCGGTCCAAGAAATTGCTATTCAGATCTACCGAATGTCATATTTTTTGACGTTTCCGATTAGGCTCTCAACTGAGTCATTCGGTAAGATAATCAAACGCTTAACGTCTGTTACTAAATAAATGTATCATGTATCATGGAATACATATTAGTTTTGAGGAGACCTCTCGTTTCAGCAGGCGAAGTGAAGGCTTGAAAACGCCGAAATAACACTCAATCATAAGAGACTACGTAGTCTACGGGACGAATCAGACCCTTTCACTGCACCCAATTTTAAGGGTATTTATCGTCTATTTTTCTGAAATAATTTTTATATGATAAGAAAACTATTGAACCATAAAACTATACCTAGGTCAAAAACTTAAAGTTATGGAAAGAAAACATATTAACATACTATTGTGGTCATTTTAAGACAGTTTGTATTAAATTTTTAAACCAAAACATAATTTTAATACAAAAATAAATCGAAATGAATGAAATATCATCAATATAAATTTGATGCGGATGTGGATGTTAGTTGCAGCCTTTATAAAAGCGGTCCGACCGATTTCCTCATTCCGAATGGCACTATGAATTGCAATATAGATGATTTTCGATTCGGTACACTATCCGATCGGTTCGGTTCATTCGGAATAGAGACTGCAACCGAGCAGCTCTGAATAAGGGCCAATGTCAAGCTTAATTTGAGATTTGTCAGGGGTAGACCCAGACGCTTTTGAGGGGAGGGCTTGACCCCTTAGCTCCCACCCAATAGACAAATGTTTGCTTATTTTCAAAGCGACTCGGTCAACGGATTCCCCGTTTTATTTGGTGATTAATCACAGATTTAAAGAAGGCTAAATATCGCTTGTTCTTTGTATGGCTATATGTACGACAGTGGCGCCACATAACGAACGCAAAATTTCAGGACCCGTGAATTATTTGACAATTAGAAGATACACCATAATTTGAAAGTTTCTAAAGAACTGGTAAAAAAAATTAAAGAAATTTGTAATAATTATAGATATTAAAGTGCAATTGAGAAATTAAATAAATAGATACACACCCATAATGAACAATGACAAGAATTCGAGGATGGAGCACGCTTGCCTACAAAATGCTAATTCATCGTCTGAAGAGCCACCATAAAAAGAATAAAGCATCCCTTTAACAGAGGCGGTCTACGATCGCGGTGGAGATCAAACCCCCCTCATCTTCCAATGGAGATTTATTTTAGTGGCCACTTTTACCAACTTTCCGTTTTTACAAAAACGCACACTCTTCCTTGCACTTTGCTATTAACAAGGCACCCGAGACCGTTTCTGGTAGATCTTGCCGACGCAGCTTTCCCTACTGTACTCGTGCGAGTGGCTCGTTTATTACTTCACATCCATTTATCCAGAATGGGTAAAAATCAAAGATCTATGCCGCCATCGCCTCTGCTTAGGGGAGGATGTTTTATTAAGTTGGGAGTCGATAGTTACGCGATAATATACAATTTGTTTTACATATTTGCGCTACAAATGTTTACTTTTTTCAGACACAGGGAGCAATTATTCCACATTGCATTGTACCTCTTCCAAATTCTAATGGTGTTCAGTTGTTATTGTGCTATGATAACGAAGGTGTATACGTAAATACGTATGGACGCGTAAGCAAGAATATAGTCCTGCAGGTCAGTACATTTGTACGCTTCTTACATTTTAGATTAGAAGATGAACTGACTCATAAGGCTCAGGGACTGATAAGATTCACAAAATTGGATACAGTAATTCTTAATGTAAAGTAACAGTAAAAACAACACTTAAACAATAGCTTACTATATCCTACTAAATGTCAACACGGATTGCAAAAAGAGGTACTCACATACGAGATAGTGTTATGATGATTGAAAATAAATTAAATTAAAACAAAAAATCTTCTCGAAAAATATAAACAAGCCAACGTGATTGACAGTATTGTTTAATTTATCAAACGCTTAGCAACTTGAGGCTCTTGTCCAGCCACTATAGAAATCTTGAGGAAATTTCTGTTGAGTCAGTGATATTTTTCTTCAACATAAACACATTGTGACGACCCGCACTGTGCTATTGTCACCTCAGAGTTTTCACCAAAAGTGTCTCCAAAAGAGATTTTGCTTACTTACAAGCCTGGATGGAACAGGTCAGCTAGTATAGTTTAAACTAACTATCATTTTTTTATTACAGTGGGGAGAAATGCCAACGTCAGTCGCTTACATCGGTACAGGACAAATTATGGGTTGGGGAAATAAAGCTATAGAAATCCGCTCAGTTGAAAGCGGTCATCTTGATGGCGTATTTATGCATAAGAAAGCACAACGACTTAAGTTTTTATGTGAGAGAAATGACAAAGTTTTCTTTTCCTCCGCTAAAGGCGGTTCGTCTTGTCAAATTTATTTTATGACGCTCAATAAACCGGGCATGGCGAACTGGTAGTGGGAAGGCGCGGAAGGCGACTCGTGCGCTCGGCAATCTGTGATTGTACCATACACGTCAGCCCTTTATGTACATGCTAGTATTCTACAGAAAAATGCCAGTAGTTTAGTCGTTATTACAAAAATATGTGCTTATGCCATTCATAATTCAAAGACTTATGACAGTGACAGATTATTAATGTGCTCAAAAGACAATCCACAAAATATTATTACATTCAAGTATTCGAGGACCCTTTAGAAAATGTGGCATTTTGTACTGAACATTGTAATTTCACTACAATCTATTAAGAAACATAATTATTAAGCAATAACCTTTAGGATAAATGTTTTGATATTGACAATTATTCATAAGTAAGTTAATATGCTTAGGTTTTATTATGTTGCAATTGTTTATTTCTAAAAGAAAATGTATTTCAAAGTAAACTATTGATTCATTTATGCCATATAATATTATGTCGATGTCAGTATGATGGAGCTCATAAGTTTGTGAAATCGTTAACTTTAAATACCCATTTCTTAAATTTATAACTCAGTTAATATTAGCCCACTGCAGGATAATGTCCTTTAATCCGTATCTCTGCTCCACACTGTATTTTTGTTTTTTGAGAGTCAGTCCCTTAACTCCTTCAAAAATGTATATACATTTTTATTAGAAAGAAACAAATAATTCCTAGTCATTCGCAAAAGCATTACCGCCCCAGGCCGTCCGCATGCATTTGGTATTTGTTTTTATTGTTGCTCTCTCTCCATCGGTCGACGTGCGAGGAGCACCAATGTCTATATGTGACGGCAATATTTTAAGAAGTTTGTTTTGTAATATATGTTTAATCCAATAATATCATAGATAATGAAGATAAATCTTTTTAATATACGATATTTATTATTCTTCAATTAAAATCCATATAAATTTTATATTTATCCTTGGAAAAACAGCTTCACAATGGGTCTCTTGGAACTTTTCGATCAATTCCTAACTAAACTAGATATCATAACGGGAACCTGACATTCCACAGCTAGGGCTATTAGTTATTGGATGGTATTTACAAAATTTGAAATAAAGTTTTATTTCTATGATATCCAAAATAGGAACATACTTCGTCTTGTATAGAGCTGTCTCGCATGTCTTTAACTAATGATATAATCATAATGCCAGTTTGTAAGCTCATGAGCTCCAACTATCTAACGTCAATAAAATTGTTTAATAATAATAAGTTGGTTGGGTGATGTGATGATTAAAATAATTGGTTACATAATTGTTTTATCTAAACAATCATTGCCATGTGACAGATTATAAATATTGACAAACACAAAAAAAAACAATTAGATTTAATGTATAAATTCTTCATTGTAAGTTTAATTCACTTATATTATCACACCAAACTACAATATTATTAATGGATAAATCCAAAAAAATGGTACTATTTATTATTTATTTGTTATGTACTATATTATTTACACATGTATAAAGATGTAATGTGCATATTGAAAATTATATATTTGATGACTTTTTATTTGAGGATACCTTAGCCCAATAAAATATAAAAATACTTTCTTTATTTGATTTTCACGTCATCTAATTTAACCATTTTTACACACAATAACACCTACCTGCCACTTGCAAACGAACTAGTAAACAAACTCTGATATTTGGTGACAATGTCCGGAAGCAAATGTTCGTTTAGCTTAGACGCACCTTTATAAATTAGAACCATGGACCAACAAAATCTGTTGATTGATTTGACGTTGTCATAGCGACAGTTGGATTCAAAAACGTGACGGTGGCCCTGCTGGAAACTGATTTTTTATGTCAGAAGGCTGACAAGGAGGCAGGTGGTCCACCATCACGGATTTGAATTCTGACCGTTGCTTTATGTATACATACAAAATGACTTGTACAGATAGATCAGAAACATGGACTTGTTCATAAATCTGGGGGGCTAATAAGGAAGCTCGAGCAATATTGCTAATGCAAATATATATTGAAATAAATAGAAATTGCCGAGAATCCGAAAAATTAATTGCATTAGCAATATTGCTTGAGCGGCCTATTTAGGGGACCAGAAACTTGAAAATTTACACACAAATACCTTATATTATATTATAGGTACTCATACAGAATACATGCACTATGCACTAAGAAAGGATTATCGGAAATTCGAATTCTTTAAAATAGGGGAACGCAAGGCGAAAAGCTAGTCTACAATATTAATAATCAGGTCCTTTTCCCTTTCTTGAGGCCTATTTGTTTCACTCACCTGTACTCCTACAATAATGCATGGACTATTTCAGTACATAGGTACTTATTCAGAAAAATAGTCCTGCTCTCGATAATCCTGCAGTTTCTTTATCTGAAATGGGCACCAACATCAACCCAGGCGCAGGAGGTTGCATTTCCAAATCTCTCAAATTATTGACTTGTACTTTGAGTTCACATCTTAATTTGTTTATATCTATATTTAACTGCTTTTGATCAGCTTCAAGTAAGGATCTGGTTGCTTCAATGTCATGTTTGATAAGTATAGATCCTACTGTTACCCAACATTTGTTATGAGAAGGTTTTGTAAGAGCCCTTAGTGCTTCACGATTATCATTCCTTCTTTTGTCTAAAAAAATTATTTCACGCTTGTTTGAAGATATTTCTTCCGCTAACTTCTCTGCGGATATTAAATACTTCAAAACTTTGTCTTGATTCTTCATATTTCTAAATAATCAAAAGTAAAACATTAAAATTTTATATTGTGTGTATGTGTATTGTTCTTTTTGTATTTTGTATTGCACTTGAAGCCACCACCGTGAGTAAGCAAGCAAGGGGCAATATAACTTGTAAGTAAGTAAGCGTGTAACTGAAAGAGATGCATATATACAACCGGCCATGAGCATCTCAGGTTTGGACAATTAGGGTTCTGTGGTAATAAAGGACTGGCACTTTTTTACCACACTCTTTTGTGCACCAAGAGTTATACATTTTTCAAATGAAAATAACAATACTGCATATAAATGTAGTTTTTAACATAGTTCATTACTAATCGCCAATGATATTTAAATAACTATAAGAAAGCCAGTACTTAGTATCTCTTGCTGAGTTTCTTGCTGGTTCTTCTCAGTTGAAGACGATTTCCGAACCGGTGGTAGCTTCAGTAACTTGGACATTCATAAGTGCCCTACTAGGGCCTAAACTGAATACATAGCTTTGACTTTAACTAATAAAGATAAGCTACCTTCATACTGAGCTGCATTAATTTATTGTTGCATTATATTATATTGTGATAGATAATACTAGTACAGAAACAATTAGCACATGCTAGTGTGATATCTGTTAAAAAATTTGATTAACAATTAGTTATGAGGCACACAAAATAAAGAAAGTATTTTGGAATATGATTAAAATAATGGAAGTAAATAGCCCTTTTAAGCATGACCAAATCATTTCACCATACAGCAGCATTGGGCATGCCAGTAGATCAAAACTATCTAAACCTTTAAAATTTTAAATTACATTTTATTATTTTGTTGTGTACATATTTTTTGGTGATACTATACACGGTTTATTGGTTACCTTCAAATATTTAAAAAACTGTGATAGAAATACTGAAACTCTTACTTACTGCATAATTTGAGTCGTTTTTACTCGAGATATAAAAAGCCCAAGGTGTTGTAATTATTTCACTAAATCTACTCTTTACTATTTTTTTATTTGTTATTTACACAACTCCGCCAGTAACATAGGTACCTAACTAAAGTCTAATCATTACATTAATTCAAAAATATTTCAAATTCAGCGGAGTAATGTGACATTTACTGTGTTACCAGTTTATGATGAAAATAAAATTGTGTTGTGAAAAATGATTCATATCGATTACTCACTTATTACGTCGTGAATCAAAACTTTTTTATATTTAACAAGAAAAAATCCAATTACGTTATAAAATCATTGCTTCTTGATAGAGGCGGGGTTCGCATTCGCATTCCTGACTTGCACCTTATTGCTTTGGTTGAGTGAGTAGTACTACTACTACTACAAGTAGTGGTGAAGTGAATTAGCGATGTGTGGTGTAAAGTCTTATCATTAATTCAGCGGAGTAAACTGACAGGTGCATATGTCACTTTGTAAAATAATGTTGCCATATTTATTGTAATAGTGAAGCCAGTTCAGTGTGATTCAGCTCACTCGTGCAAAGTTAATGTGAATAATAATTATAAATAGATATTCTTTAAATGTTAATAGATAATGAATATATCACTGATATCAAAGACGATCATTGTAAATTGATCGAATTTACAATGATCGTCTGTAATTGATCGTCTTTGCTGATACTTTATAATATAATTGGGAAATTTCTAAGCTGATAAAAAAAAGTATTGATTCACGACGACGACGTAAGGAGTGAGTGATTGATGTGAATCATTTTGTCGCAACACTATTTTTTTCATCAGAAACTGGTAACACAATAAACCTCAATTTACTCTACGCTCTAGAATGGTGCTAGCGTAGATGTATGGTATGGTGTGAATGAGGATCAGTAACGTTTTTAGTTGAGAATGTAGATTTATAGAGCTCAGAAATCCTTAAATATACAGTGCAAAAATTTTTGTTCTACGACAAAATTTTACGAAGTTATGACCAAATTACTAGCGAAGTTCACTGAGTGGCCGCCGCGGTACCCGTGACGTCACGGTTGACAATCGTCGCCAGTTAGCCGTTGGCCCAAACAAAACACTGCGCGCCTTATCGCTGCCAACGGCTAACTGGCGGCGACCACCGTCACCGTGACGTCACAACGCATCACGTGACATTGATTTTACTGGCAGGAACGGCATATGTTTATTACTTAATATCTTCGTAAGTAATTATGCGATTTGGATAATTCAAAAAGATATATCATTCTTATGTCGTAAAGAATAACGTGCATACTAGTTCTATTGAATTTGCTTTACTGATCCTCACTCATTGACTATAGCATAGCAGTTGTTGTAGATGGAATGAAGTGTGCCGAGTTTAAACTTTGAGTATAAAGCCAAGAATTTAAATTTTTTATATTTTTGGTGACTAGAGTAGTGACCATGGAATTATTATTACTAACAGGACTGAGCTCTTAGGAAATTATAACACGAAAATATATACCTAACTACATTCAGTTAAGACTCAATTTGGTTACCGATTTGGACAAGAGGCAAAACGAGCTGAGAGAGATAGGTGGAACGAAGGCCGTTTGTCTCTTTCTAACACTTGCCAGCTGACAAAAATGTGACCATTGGTAGGAAATGTATCACAAATAGTTTTATTTATTTTACGCTATTGTTGGATGTATCGATTTTGTCCTTGATCGTTTTGCTCCACTAGATGCCATTGTATTGTAAAGTAATCATTCTATGTTCAAAACTAATCTCTTTTAATGGTTTTAAATAATTAAAATCTCAATCACTATATGTGTGTGAACGTAACATATACTTCATTAAGTATATCGGAGTTTCATTACTGCAACCACGCGGCCCCATATTGGTGACCCACACGACGTGTGTTTACGACGCGCAGCGACCGCAGAGTACCTGGCGAGCGGAGGCCCATTTCCGTGCGCTACATTTTCGTTCCCGCCTGCAGTACGAGGGGGCAAAGCCCTGCAACGCGGCGAGGTACGAGCGGGCGCGCAGACCGCGAACCCGGCAACGCTACGGAAGGAGAGCACTACTACCTTGTGGCTGCAGCATGCGATGAGGAGCATCGGATGGTTGTGTAAAATAGTGAAAATTTTCATTTGTCCATTTTGCACGCCATCCGATTCATCGCGCATTGATGGTGGCGTGGCGCCATCTTACAACGTGGTGGCGACTTCTAAAAGCAATTATTTTATTTTAATTTTTGGCAATTTTAATTTTGAACATTTGATCGTTTTTGTTTCCGAAAGAAACAAAATGAAACCTGTCAATCGCTCAGGACGTCAAAGATATTAATTTCACGAATTTTATTTTTATATAACTTTTTGTGGTGAAACTTGAGTGTTATTGCTAAGTGTGTATATTTTTTCTTGTTTTTTTTTTCCTTGTTATTGTATACATTGTTTAATTTTAATTTACGTGTGTATAACAATGGCTGAAAATAATTATCCTACTCTTTCCTTAGACCGTTCCCCTTCCTTGGATGACGGTGCTCGTAGTGGTGAAGGTGGTTCTTCTGCAGATGAGAAGGTATATATAAGCAGGGTATCTATCCGGATACCTCCTTTTTGCAAGGACAGACCTGCCTTATGGTTTGCCAGCTTGGAGGCACAGTTTGCTATTAATAACATTACACAGGAGTCCACCAAATTCAACTTCGCTGTAGCACATCTGGATACGACCTGTACTAGAAAGGTTGAGGATATTATAACGCAGCCTCCTAAAAAACAACCATACATGCATCTTAAGGACGCAATTATAACGCGATTTTCAGACTCCTATGACCAGAAGATCAGAAGGCTTTTGAGAAGGAGCAGATTGGCGACAGGAAACCATCATCTTTCCTTCGCCATCTGAGGTCCCTCGCCGGACCTGTATTTCCAGACCAGCTGCTGAGGTTGATATGGAGTAACCGGCTGCCGCGTATAGTACAGGTTGTACTGACTGCACAACGTCAACAGGACCTCGGTGAACTCTCGCAACATGCTGACCAGCTGTTAGAGGTCAGCTCACAACCAACAGAGGTATGTAAAATTATTTCACCTCAAGAGCAAGGGATGCTCCTCGCACTTCAAAACCAATATGCTGAGTTGACCCGTGCTGTTGCTAGTCTCAGTGCCAGGGTTCCTTATGGTAGAGATGATCGCTCTCATAGCCGAAGTTCAAATCGTTCTCGCAGCCGCTCACGATCACGCAACCAACAGCTATGCTGGTACCACAATCGATTGGGTGGACAGGCCACTAAATGCAACCAGCCATGCAACTGGTTGAGTCGGAGTAGCGATGACCAGGGAAACCAGAGCAGCGGTCGGTAGTGGCGAGTACCGATCGCCTTCTTCCTAGTCGTCGCCTTTTCATTTCCGACCGGCATACTAATTACAAATATTTAATTGACACTGGATCAGACATTTGTTGTTTTCCCAAAAAACTGCTCAAGGGTAAATTATTAAAAGGCGATTTTGACCTAAACGCAGTGAATGGCACTACAATTAACACGTATGGTAATGTCAACCTCAACCTTGACCTTGGGTTAAGGCGCGCCTTTCGCTAGCGGTTCATAATTGCCGATGTCAATTGCGCATTTTTTTTCAAAATTGATAAGATTAGCTATAAAATAAAAACAAGTTTGATTGTAACAAACGTATAACTTCACACATACCCTGGCCGATGAAATTTCGTATTTTTTATAAGCGTGGACCAAAAAATCGACAAGCGTCCGTGGTAACACAACACGTGGCACTGGTGAGCTGGCGAGTCTAGCACCGCAGGGAAACACGATCGCAGCGTGCCGAAGGCGCCCGAGTGGCAACCGAGTGAATACAAGCTGTAGTTTTGTCTCTAGTCGCACCGGTCCCATTACCCTCTGGCTCCCATTACCCTGTGCCTACACATCTTGCTCGGCTCGTTTTTCAGCTTCGAGTACTCAGTCCTGTTAGTTAAGTCCATGGTAATGACAGACAGAATCTCAACTATTTATTTGCTTTAACCATATAAGTTTTCTTGCTCGGTTTGCTACTACTTTACGTTGTACGTATATAAATATACTAGCTGTTCCCCGCGGTTTCATTCGCGATCCCGGTATAAAAATCAGCCTATAACCAACAGTGCCGCAACTAGCCTTCTCTATCTCCTCCTAACATGCATGACCCAAAACATGATCCGGGTCTGGTCAATTCTGCGCCCCTCCAGGTATTACGCCCTGTGCCGGGACACCGCTGGCACCACCCTAGTTACGGCACTGATAACCAATAAAAGTCGCCAGCTATTTACCATTATACCAGTGAAAGTCCCGTCAAAATCGGTCCATTCATTTCGGAAATTAGCTGGAACAAACAGACAGACAATTAATAAAAACAATTAAAAAAAAAATGAAATTGTTGTTTGGAGACGTTACCTCTCCAAAACTGTTTACCGCTACCTTGGAAGACGCCTTCAAGCTTCTGGAATGGAAAGGACTCGGTATCAATATTAACGGCGAATACATCACTCGCCTTCGATTTTCCGACGACATTGTGGTCATGGCAAAAACGATGAAGAAGCTCAGCACGATGCTCGATGATCTCAACTGAGTTTCACAACGGGTGGGCCTTAAAATTAACATGGACAAGACGAAAATTATGTCAAACTCCCGTGTTGTACACACGCCAGTATCAGTTGGAAACTCGGTTCTCGAAGTTGTTGACTCCTACGTCCACCTAGGATAAACAGTCCAACTAGGTAAGTCCAACTTTGAGAAAGAGGTCAATCGCCGAATCCAACTCGGCTGGGCAGCGTTCGAGAAAGTACGAAATGTCTTCTCGTCCAAAATACCGCAGTGCCTTAAGACAAAAGTCTACAACCAGTGTGTGTTACCTACCAGTGTGTTGTGTTAAGTGATGACATATGGCACAGAGACGAGGTCTCTCACTTTGGGCGTCATAAAGCAGCTCAAAGTCACTCAACGAGTCATGGAGAGGGCTATGCTCGGGGTCTCCCTACGCGATCTAATCAGGAATGACGAGATCCGTAGACGAACTAGGGTCACCGACATAGCCCAGCGGATTGGCAAGTTGAAGTGGCAATGGGCAGGCCACATATAGTGCGCAGAACGGATGGCCGATGTGACCGAAGAGTTCTGGAGTGGAAACCACGGACCGGCAAGCGCAGCGTAGGACGTCTGCTTACAAGGTGGACAGATGACCTTGTAAAGGTCGTTGGCAAACGCTGGATGCAGGCCGCCCAAGACCGGTCCTATTGGAGATCCTTAGGGGAAGCCTATGTCCAGAGTGGACGTCTTGCGACTGAGAAGATGATGATGATAGATTACTAACAGACATATTCTTCTTCTACCCCAAACGAATAGGTATACTTTTCCGTTCCGTCGTTAGTTAAATGGAAATAAAATTAGGTACCTAACAACAACAATAATTTATTAAATATCTTATAGTAGGTCTATACAGGCACCTATAGCAGCAGTCAAAATACAATGTTTCAATTGAAAGATTCAATAGCTTGTATTACGTCCTTAACATTTGAGTTGATGAAATTGATAGCATCTTGCACTGCGGAGCGAATGTTGGACTGGACAACGTTCATGATGATGTTGTCAAAGATGGATGTGAAGACAGCTATCACGGAGTTCAGTAGCCAATCAACCAGGATGTTACCAGTTAAACGCACACGAAGACGTCTGAAAATAATTTTATACAATGTAGTTCAATAAGTCAAGTGGCCCGTCTACGGTTTGCGCAGATCAGCTAGTTTCAATGGTCGAAGTCTATCATACTATAATAGGAAATATGCACAATTTCGAAATATCTCAAAAAATGGTAGGGAAAATACGTAAAGTTTGGATGCCTACAACCCAAAATTTTTAAAATAAAACCGAACTGTGTTATAGCAAGCAATCAACCGTTAAAAAAGATTTAACCTTTTGTATGCTTGTCGGGATGTCGACGTTTTGTATTTTTTTATAAACAGTCTTTTTACACTTTATCCCAATTGTATTTTTGCAATTTACCTATTTAAAAAATCCTTCAAACATAATTGGACGTTTCGGCATTTTATTAATCACTATCATTTTCAACATTTTTAAAACGGTCTTCAAATATATAGTAAGCTGCGCCTTTTTTCTAAAAAATGATTTTTTTTCACATCAACTGATCCAAATTTACTTGTAAAAAGATTTTCAGAACGTTTCCTATGTTTTTTGATTTATTTTTTAAACCGTAAACATAAAACGACAAAGTTACAGACGCAAAACGAAGCCCTATTGCTGTCCCTCGTTCTGTTTGTTCGTATGTCACGGGTATTTCGCTTGTAATAAATCGGAATCAGTTAGATATATTGAGGCCTAAAAGCGAATATTGAATTAGAAATTGACTAAAGCTTATTGAGCAGATTACCTACAAATACATTATTTACTCTTTTTAAATAAAGAATCTTCATCTCTTCATAAATAAAGAAATGGGAGCCCGTCAAAGTTATCAGTTTTATTTTTCAAAACCTACAACAGTTAGGATTTTGAAGATTCTGTTATAATGTACCTATATATTATTATGTACCATGTAGGTACTTACTGTATTTATTAAATTGCTACTTCTTCTTTCATCGTGAGCTATGACCAAAACAAAATATTTTTTTGTCCATGAAGGGATAATTAAATAGCAAAATTGCATTGGATCACAACTTTATTGAACAGAGTCACAAACGGAACCCTCAGTGCGCGAGTCCTACTCGTACTAGGCCGTTTTTTGTTATTAATTAAGATAAAATTTGATTATATCTGATTTAATCATTCTTACTATTGTGATCATAATAATATAATCTGTTGTTACAAAGCTAGGAAAATACTATATTTCTGGGTACAATGAAAATTTTACTAAATTTTAACTTATATTACTTACCTACATATTTTGGTATTGGTTACGTTACGGTTTTGGTCGAAAGAGCCGAATATTCAGTGATGGTTTCGGTTTCGGCTAAAAATCGTGTTTCAGTCGGACACTAGAAATAATACGATAATATTTGGAAGAATAAAGTAGGAATATTTTCTTATACATACCCAATATCTGTTAGTGAAAATTCTTGTAGATGAACCTCATCGTTGTTAAAGTCCAGAAGAAAATCTATGTTGACGATGAAGCGACTCAGGGAGCCGATGATGCCACCAGTGGGTCCTAGGTTCATTACCTTGACGGCGTATCTATACACGAACTGAGAACAAAATTGTACACTGGTATATACATTCCATAATAGGTACTTGTGCGTGCTACTCATCCGTAGTTATTAGGGATTTATTTTACAAGCTTTTATTTAACTTGCAATGTATGTATGTATGTAACTATGTTTGTTAAGGTGGAAGTCGAATTTCACCCACTTCCAGTTGTCGGATTGATTTGATATTTGGCATACATTAGTATATGGAAGACAATGCTAGTACAGTCAACAAAAAAAGTTAGTATTAAAAATGAAATTTTTAACAAAAAAACTTATTTCTAATCATGCGCTAGTTCTAAACTTAAATGTGTCTAACCACATTTGGACATAATTATCGTTAGAATTAGATAAGATTCAGTCGGACGTTTCTATTGCGGATCATTAGCATTTGGAATGAGCCATCCCCATTACGGTTTTCCCTCAGTGCTAAGAACATGGGGTTCTTCTTCAAAAAGTCCGTAAAAAAAGCTCTTCGGAGTTCGTAAAACAACGGCAATTTGCATGGTATTGCAAATGTGTACAAGCGGCGGGCGGTGACCACTTACCACCACGTGGACCGTCTGCCAGATTGTAGGTAATTTTTTTACATCCATGGTAGGTACCTACTGACTAAAAAAATATAAATAGTATCTACTAATGTAACCAGGGTAAGATAAATTGTTCTTTTAACGCCGCTCTGCGCCTTTTGTTTCCAAGACGCCGCGCGTGCTTCGCTTCCAACTCAAGTTAATCTCACCATGTCTCGCTCGCAACTGTTTCTGTTCCATAATGTCGCCCTCCTTCAGATAGAAATTAACTCGAATTGTGTGCCTTGAAGGAGGTAGGACCAATTGTAGGTAATAATTAATCTCTCAGACCCGTTCACTTGAAACATATTTAGAGACTACTAGCGACCCGCCCCGGCTTCGCACGGGCACAGATTAGTAAATGGCACGGGTAGCAGAGCATAATACGCCTACATTTTTATTATATGTATACGCTATACTAATATCACAGCGTATATAATGAAGAAAAAGAGATTTTTGTTTGTTTAAAGGCGCTAATCTCTGGCACAACAAGTGATTTGAAAAAATACTTTTGCATTTGATAACCCAATTCTTGAGCAAGGTTATTATTTTCATCCCGGGAAAGTGGGGAATAGCTATTTGTATATAATTGCTTGCAATTGCAATATTTATTATTTAAACTTCCGCCCCGCGGTTTCACCCGCTTTCCCGAGGGATCTTATGTTTTCCCGGGATAAAAAGCTTTCCTCGATAAATGAGCTATGGAGGAGCAAGGTGGTAGACTCCTCCATTCTCTCCAAAGGGAAGACCTTTCGGCAGGCTGGGTCTTAGTGCCTGGGGACCGCGGTCCGTAGGTGTTGGAATCTTGTATATGTGCCAAATTCATAGAGAACTTTGTTAGCACGATGTAGAAACAAGTCGATTTCGTTGTTGCTGATGTAGCTTGCAAGTGCCATTGCTGCTCAGAAGTTTGCGGTGAATCGAGACTGAGCGGGGTTGTTGCGACGGGATGAGCCATGGTAGTCCACGTGTGCAGAGACTGCCACACCGGAGAGTAAAGAGCCGGCCGATGAAGATCCGGACGTGAGCTGCGGTGGACTGTGCGGATCAGTGCTGTCACTTCCCGGGAGTGTGCCTTGCAGGACCAGATAGCACGGTGCGTAGGCTGCGTTGGAACTGATTGAGGCGAAGCTGGTTTGCTGTGTGACTGGAGCTGAATCACGTCCAATCACGTCGGGGTCATCAATATGGAGGAGCAAGGTGGTATGGTATACTCCTCCATTGAAAAGGGAAAATCTTCCGCCAGGCTGGGTCGTCGTGCCTAGGAACCGCGGTCTAACTGTAGATGTTGGAATCTTGTATATATGCTGAATTCTTAGAGAACTTTGTTAGCGCGATGTATAAACTTGTTGCGCCATCTATCCACGAAAAGCAGAAGTCTTGATAGGTGTCGCTACAGGCTATCCAACACTACACGAATTTTTCGATTCGAACCAGTTGTTCCTGAGTCCAAACAAACTCGCTTTATAATATTAGTACTTATAGATTGAACTACGTTCCTGACGGGAGTCTCCCGACCGCACATTGAATTACGCGACGCACGCCAGTAAAGCTCCTAGTCGGCATGATGATTTCCGACAACTTCAACAATCAACGTCATATTTCAGCCAATTTCAACGTAACCTTAATAAATTAGGTATACCCACTATCCTCTATGGATATACTATACTTAAACATTCCTTATCAATTACTCCGTCCATTTGTGAAAACTGTATGAAAATATGTTCAGTACTTTTTGAGTTTATCGCGTTCAAACAGACAGACAGACGCGGCAGGGGGGACTTTGTTTTATAATATTAGAGACTATAATAGGGTATTTTAATCAACTTATATGAGAAAATATCTAAAAATATACAATTTAGATAGCTTAGCCAACAAGCAGTCGGAAAATGTTAGTTTTAGTTCATATAATAACTTAATTCATACGGTGCTGGAAGTAAACTAAAAAGTGTAAACTGAAGTATTATTATTATTATTTTTACACTAGTATTCATGCATTCAGGAACAGCACACCAATGAAAAGGATAATAGCTAATTTTTAATTTATTAGCAATTTATAACTCCAATTGAGACCAACATCAGCGCATTTGTTTACTTACAAGACCAAATGCGCGCTTTAGTAGCGCTTTGTTGCTCCCTTGTCAAGCCCAGCATTACATTAATAGGGAAGATGCTGTATTAACTATTTACTTATCTGTGATGCTGTATTCAAAATAAATTATCAAACACTAACCAATGTATAAAACCCCTAAAAAAATGGGGAAACCATGATTATTTTATTAAGTTATCCTTTTTATGATTTTTAATGAACAATCTAACCATAAAAAGTAAAATTTTGATGCTTATAATTATGATGACACAGGTAGGTAGATATGTAGGTATTATTTAAATACGAAATTCCATATAAACCTATCGTTTTGACATTTCACAAAAGATATATTATCAGTCATTATCCCAATTAGCTGTAAGATATTAGAGATGTTGATTTTTTTATGATCTGATGATCCTACTGGCTCGAGATAATCGCAAAATGTATTCAATATTGTTTTACCTCAAGGTTGGTAAACTGAAGCTGAATGCGCACACGCAGCATTTTGGCGAAGAAGTGCACTTTTTGGTCACCCGATCGGCCTACATTCACTAAGCCGGTCATGTAACCATTATGAATTCTCAGCCATGCACTATACGTGACCAGCACTGGTCTCTGAAAAAAAAAACTTATAGTGATATTTCTATCGGTTATTTTTTGCCTCCGTACCTATACAATAGGTAGGTATATACATACAACAACTAAAACAACATCAACTCCATAGTGTAATGCTTTATTACTTCGATGCACACTGATACGAAAGTCAAATAAGTACCTACCCTACCTACTTTTTTACACCAACAGATTTAGACGATTTATTTCTTATCTTTAAAAGGAGAAATCTTGAGTCCTTTACATAGAGTCAAGATACGAGTAGTTGACACATTATATAACAAAGCACATGTAGGCGTCAAGATACGAATCTAGCTAGACACCTAGGTACTTGGTTTACTAGTGTACCTACTTTTTGGGTTTAGAGTAGAATTAAATATTTATGCATGCATAATAATAATTTTATCGGCAGCTAAAATAAATTTCTATTTTATAGTACTTAGGTACTTGGGCACAGTGGCATAGCGTGGGTTTTCGCCACCCGGGGCTGACGGGAAATTTGTTGCCCTATTTTTCTTTAATTATTAGTTTCAAAAGTTTAAATAAATATTTTATTCAACGGACTTAATGTACAGGACTATATGTACATCGTACAACTTATTGAAAATCAAGATAAACTACCACTGCTTCGGAAGGAACATACATCACAGCCCACTTCGGGCGCCTGGTGCCTAGGGTGATAGCTGCGGCGGCTACTGCCGAACATCGGCGAACCGGGTGCCCTTTGCAGGCGGCTGAACTTGGGGATCGTGCGATCAATATGTCCCGTATGGGTGGACGCGCTGAACCGCGGAATCTTCACCCTGCTGCGTAGGCCGTAGAAGGTGGTAGCGATCTCCGCCGAAGCGGCGTGTGTGCTGGCGGGTTCCTTGCCTTGGGACCTTCATCATCATCATCAAACCCACTTCTGTTTGAGTGGGTGTTGTTTCCACACTTAGTCCTTGGATTGGACCATTGTACGTGTCTCTATGGGGGATTTTATTCCACCCAGCCCAACTCTCTCCAGAAGCAGATTAGTCTTCCCGTACTTCTGAGTGTGTCCGCTAGAGATCTTGGTGATCCCACGGTTTCTTCTCTTATGTGTCCTTTTATACACTGTAGCGTTATTGTGTTGCGATTTTGTACAGCAACACGTTCCAGCGCATTGTGACATTCCAGTATTAGTGCCGAGGCCTTGGGACCTTAAGATAAGACGTCGCGTTGGAATACTTTTGGCGCGAGGAAGCGCAGGCTCAGGGTGAGAGGCCGGCACCACAGCCGACCGCCGTGTGTCACCACTGTGACGGATGCCTCGACAACGACGTCGTTGTAGAGGAGACCTCCCACCAGGCTGTCGCTGCTGGGTAGGTGCGCGGATGAATGCAGCCGGCAGCGACATATAGGAATAAGTAGAGTCTGACGTAACCCCGCCGCTTCCCCCCGGAGGATCAGAGTATCCATCAGGATAAATTCTTCTGAGTCCAATTTTCATCGATTTCATCTTGCCTCCTCACTTACGAAGCCTTGCGGTTTCGCTTGACACGTTACATTGCGGGCGCGATTTGGAGTTTTTTTAAATTATTTCCAATTGAAAAAATCGTGGCGCTTGCCACCGCCCACTTTCGTATGCCGCCCGGGGCCATGGCCCCCCACGCTACGCCACTGCTTGGGCATTGTGAAAAACAAAGTTAATTCTGCAGTCGTTTAACTTAAAATAGCGTAGATACCCCAAAATATCCCATCTCAAATACATAGCATAAATAATTATATCTTATTCAAACAAATTTTCGTTGTGTGTAGGTAACATTAAATTTTACTTACAACTTCAAAACCCTCTTCAATATCAGGCAAAACCATGGGGTCGAGCCCATGATTCTCTATGAACGGCACGATCATTGAAATTACATTATCTACATAATTATTTACGTCTGCAGATATCCCAAGACCTTCCCAGTTTCTCCTGAAATCAAGTTTTAATAAAATGCATGATACCTAAATAGATTTATGTTCACGTAGGTACTTAGGGTAATCACCATAAATGGTCTACGGGCCTTACCTAATGTATTCAATTGGTAGTAGGTATCGACTCAATGTACCTACTTAAAAGAACTACTTATGCTGTAATTTTATCTTAGGTAATGAAACTCTCGCATCTCGTTCTTGTTGTACCTATGATTAGGGGATTAGGTACTTTAGCCTCAAAACGTCAATAGGGCGCCCAAATATATAATCTTGCAGGGAAGCTAAAGTCGGCTGCTTAAACAATTAGTTAAATTAGACAGGTTACTGATGTAGATAAAGCTCGTTTAATTTATTTGAGCAATTTTCATAGGCTTATGTCACGATTTTCACGTGAATATATGTGTGGTATTCTTTATTACCCTTGAAAGCAATGCGGTCTAACGGGTAACTTCGATAATACTACGACGTCATATCCTAGACATATAAATATAACACACTGTAGTATCGCTCGTCAATGTACTACTTACTCTACTAAGACATCTCACAATTATTTAGAGCTAGCTAATAATAATAAAAGTAATTAATGTATGTACCGCTACAACTGATTTCATAAGGATTCACGAGGATCTAAATAGTAGATAGCGCGAATCGTCCTTTTTCATATAGTTTCCTAGTCAACAGTCACTTATTTATTACAGTCCAAGAGGTGGGGCCCGAAGTCCTGTATGTAAAACAGCTTTTCAAACCTCGGTTTCCAGTCTAATTGAATTTGATGACATGTAGATTTCTCACCCTGAAGGTACACATGTAAGTATGAAGAAAATTATAACTTATTTTTTTTTATATCGTGTTTTTTTTTTACAGGATAGACGCCTAACCTATAGATAAACTGATCCAAATCCTTTGAACCGTTTCAGAGATACACAAAATATGTATATGTATATAATATAATTATGTATACTGGGTGATTTTTAGTCACTAGCAATACTTGTAGGGGTGGAAGTACTCATCAAAATGAACAACTTTTATTATGGGACTAACTGAAATCATTCAAAAGTTCAGTATCTACTCGACCAAAATGTATGAAGCAACCATTTTATTTTACGCGATATCAGAGTTAGTCCCATAATAAAAGTTGTTCACATTGATGAGTAGGTACTTCCACCCCTGCAAATATTGCCAGTGACTAAAAAATCACCGAGTATATTAGTACTAGCTTCCGCCCCGCGGTTTCACCCGCGTTCCCGTGGGATCTTATGTTTTCCCGTGATAAAAAGTGTTATTCCAGACTATAATCTATCTCTCTGCCAAATTTCATCCAAATCCGTTCAGTAGTTTTTGCGTGAGAGAGTAACAAACATCCATCCATCCATTCAAACTTTCACATTTATAATATTTGTAGGATTTATACTCTTACAATAGATACAAGAATAATAATTGCTCGATCTGTTGGCTCGCGAATGGGACGCGCGTCCCAAAACTACCTACAAAAAAAAACGCGAGTTAACTTATACGTTATAAGATTATGCAGTGGGCCATAGTCATTGTATTTTGTGCATTTACTTTAGACTTAATTTTAAATTACTTGAATTAAATAATTAACTTACAATCCACTAATTAGTTTCGTAGATGGTAAAGTTTTAGCGTTGATGCTGTTGGCCTCGGCTGAAGCCAGTAGCAGGGCAAGCGCCACAGCTGTATATTTCTTATACATCACAACTTCAATGTTCAAAAAATAACTAATCTTGTTAGCTTGATGATTTTTATTTATATGAATCCATCACCGAGAGATAACATAATTATTACAAAAATACCTTTATCTATGTCGTTATTTACAAATCAGTGGCGATTATAATGAATTAGGATGATATAAATCTTAATTTATGAGTAGGTATACGTACCAAGCTAAGTAATTTTATCTAGCACTTGTGGAATTATCAGAAGGTGTAACAACAAACAAAACAAACGTAATCGCGCGCAAAAGATTTTTAGATGTAGGTAATTTTGATTGTAGTTTTGTTAACAAATATTTTATATTATTTTTCTCACCCGTTTTTAAATGCGATATGTAAGAACCGAAGTTGTGGAGTGGGAAATAGGTAGGTACCTACATAATAAATGTCTTGAAAGTTTCTGGTTTATTTGTTATATTTTCGATCGTTCGGCACAATACCTACTTAGTTCCAATAGTTTAGGTGTTAATTGTATTGTTCCAATCAACTCCCTAGTACAATTACCCCAAAGCGAAACATAGGTAATTTATCTACGTATATACCTACACACAATAAAGCCTTATTTTTGAGTAATCATCGTTCTGGCCATACTCGCTGTACCGATGATTGTGAAAAGCACGTGCATAGATTAGGTACGTCACGTGGACGCTCACTAAGATGGGTTTTTTTTATATTCGTTAGGTACCGCAGTGGTGGAAAAAGGTGTTTATAAGAATCTTCGTATCTCAGGAACCGTAAGTCCTATGTGTCTGAAATTTCTTATTAAAAATGATTAGAAACGGTTTCAAGCGTTTCTCAATTCTTTAAAAGATAATTTTATATATTAGACTATTCATTATACTAATAACTAACTATAATATTTTAGAATAACCAATAATATTTTCAGTCATCTTCATCATCTTTAAAAGTACTTAGTAACTGCTAAAACTTAATTTTAACGAGATCAATATTTTTTTTACTTATTTTGGTATTTTTCAGTCTTCCCAATTTTCGCTAAAATATCTTTCTTTTCCAACAAGAATTTGTAAAAGTCGGAAGAACTCAAGTCCTTGAAATTATACTTGATTTTGATCACAGAAGAAACCGTGTGTATGTTCAGCGAGTTTCTTTCTTTCGTCCATTGCTGCGTGACAAGTGCGGCACAGGTGGGGGCGTTCGATCGTTGACTATTTTGCCATACCTCTTGAATGCGGGTTATTATGGCTGATTTTTTTTACAAAGATTTATTTCAATTTATCGCTTATTAAAAAAAATGGGTTTCCCCTGACAACAAAAATGTCACCTTTATTGGAGTCGCTTGAACAATTGGTTATTGCGCAACAAACCATTTTGTGTTTAAAACCTGACGTCGCACGTAGACCGCGGTCGGGAGCAGACTGAAGCATAGATAATACATTATATACTAGAGAAGTGAGCTGCGTACATACACTCTTTCCATCTAGATATATTTCTGTGGCGACGACACTCCTTCTGGACATTTTCAATTGTTTGTATAATATACTTACTAGGAATTTTATTTGGAAAGTTTGTTCAGAATCCATCCCAGATTTTTATTTAAATATTGTTACAATATAGTTCTATACCTGTTAGCACGCCATACGTTACTACCTAAGAGTATACGTTACTACCAGTGAAACAAAATATGTTTTAAAAATATTCATTATATTTCATTCTCTCCATTGCCCATAGCCCAAAAAATAAATAATTTATTTTACACTTCACCATTATACTATACAATATACCTAATATTACAGAAATTCAGAATGCTAACTCACCATAAACATTCGAGTTTTCTGAGTATTTTTCTATTTTTATATTTTTATCGTGTCTTGTAGCTACAAGACACGATAAAAATATGTAATAAATATGTAACTTAGCTAAGTTATTCAGTGTTCTTTGAGTAAGTAAACAAGTATGCATGCAATACACCTCTGTGACCTTAGCAGCAATTTAAATAACAAATTACTCTTGTCCAAAATATTCAAAATGGTAAATATTGCATTACTAAGCTAAATTTAACGTCGAGTTAAACAATATAACATGTCAATGTGTCAAGTTTAGTGAAGTTAAGACTATATGTTAAATATAAATTAGATAACATAGGATCTAAATTAGCTAAGATGAGCTAAGTTAATTTGTTTTTTTAGGATTTAGCATTTTTTTTCTCTGCGTCAACATGTGGCCAAATAGAACAGGAAATAGTGGGATATATAGGAACATATAGAAAATTAAGAAGTAATAGTAGTCGAAAGCGACATTCCATGCATTAGGCATGGATATCGTGAACAATTTCTTCTCAGCAACCTCGTCGAGTGAGTGATACATACAGAGTAGCTCGCCGGTTATGCCGAGAGGATAGAGCGCAAGGAAAGTTGAGTACCTGAAAAGTATTGTATGCTGATAAAATTTTACTTGTTTACAAACTAATTAGACATTATTTTAATTCTGACATGTAAACTATACCATTCCAGTAGTTGTTGGGTTATCCTACTAATATTATAAATGTGAATGTTTATATGTTTAGATGTTTATTATTTTATTTTTTTACTTTGTATACCATCGCTTGTGTGTGACCCCAATCTCACTATGGTAAGTGATGATGTGGTAAGCACACTAACCCTAGAAGAAACTGGCTCTCAAGTGCAGCTGCCGACACACACCAATACCTTTGGCGACTGATTTTCAACTAGAGGGTGGAAGCCAGCCAGGCGGGTACTACAAAGTACTCTACCACCGTGCTATGGTTTGATCGAAAGCTCAAGCAACTGATTAGACCTTATTTTAATTCTTACATGTAAAGTATACCTTTTCAATAGTTGTTGGTTGGGTTATCCTACTAATATGATAAATGTGAATGTATGTACGTTTGGATGTTTGGGAATGTGGGTGAAACCGCGGGGCAGAAGTTAGTTGTTAATAATTTATTGTTCAACAAGAAATAAACAAATTTATCAGATTCAATCTATCCAATGTAAAACATTCGTTAAACAATGTTATTCATTAAAGGCGAAGTACTAGCATATACTTATTGAGTATGACTTTACACGATAAGCTACAATGGGGCTCACACATTTGTAATTTGATGAATATAAAGTTTTCTTTCTAAACGTAAAATATTATGTACGTTTGCCCCGCTCGGCCCCGCAGAATTTGCGTTTTTGGTGTGCACCAATGCAATGTACTCGCCTCTAGGAGTATATGTACCGGTTTCTTTTTCAATGTACCTCTGTACTTTTGAAGAAATATGCAAAAAAAGGGGCCGTGCCAGCCAAACGTTTTCAGCACGGCCCCCGTGTAACTTGAAAAATATATAGCGTATTAAAAAGTTTCTTAAACTCAAGGAATGTACTCTATTAACACTTAATATGTACCGCAACAGATATTCTGAATTTGTACTGACTAATAATATATGGATGTGGATAGGGGGCCGTGCTAGAAAATAAATTACAAGAAAATATCTAAAAAAAGACAAAACAACCATAGCCAAAAACTATAAAAAAATGATTGAATTTTATCAAGTAACATATGTAACGCATTGGTTTCTCATACTACTTGCTATATTTGAAAAAAATAAACCAATGTTAGCTCAAAAACTACCGAACGGATTTTCATGCGGTATTTACTAATAGCAAGACGAATCTTTAGTTTATGTGTACTGACTGTACAATTCATTAATGTTTAGTGTGAATTAGTTGAAATATGACGATAATTTCCTTCATCAATTTTTTTGATCCATTTTCACGTGGAATCCTGGTCACCCCATCGGTTGTAATAATAATGTTTTAGATAGAATTTATCTTTTAAAGTACCAATACAGCAGAATCGTAATTTATTTAGAACGAATGTACTCCTACACACAATTCAGGAAGTCGATTTTTGTAAACATACATGTCATATTTAAAAAGATATAGGCGTCTATAGAGGGCCGTGCTGAATGAGCTAACATTGGTTTATTTTTTTCAAATATAGCAAGTAGTATGAGAAACCAATGCGTTACATATGTTACTTGATAAAATTCAATCATTTTTTTATAGTTTTTGGCTATGGTTGTTTTGTCTTTTTTTAGATATTTTCTTGTAATTTATTTTCTAGCACGGCCCCCTATCCACATCCATATATTATTAGTCAGTACAAATTCAGAATATCTGTTGCGGTACATATTACGTGTTAATAGAGTACATTCCTTGAGTTTAAGAAACTTTTTAATACGCTATATATTTTTCAAGTTACACGGGGGCCGTGCTGAAAACGTTTGGCTGGCACGGCCCCCTTTTTTTGCATATTTCTTCAAAAGTACAGAGGTACATTGAAAAAGAAACCGGTACATATACTCATAGAGGCGAGTACATTGCATTAGTGCACACCAAAAACGCAAAGTCTGCGGGGCCGAGCGGGGCAAATGTACATAAAATATTAAGAGAACTTACATTGAATGTCAGTGCCATAACATATAATTTTTTCCTAAGAACGCTCGTAGCTTGAATACTAGAAATAATTATAAACTTGAACTCGGTCTAAATGTAATGTAATTACTTACCTAAAGAATAATAGGATTTGTGGCACACTATTGAGTAAATTCAGAGCGTAATATGCGTATCGAATGATTTCAGTGATAGACCAAGCGAGTATACAAAGAGGTAATCCAGGGCTGTTCGTAGCTCCCTGCGTAGCTAACAGAGCGCCGCACACTAGGAACACTCGCGAGTACACCTGCATGAGGACCACGAACACGCCCGACGGTACCAGTCCTATAGCAGCGTGCAATATCTGAAATTATAATAAGTAATATTTCATTATGTTTAAAATCAAGCAATGTTTTAATTCAAATACGTTACATAGTGGAAGAAATTTTAAATAGGAAAAGTAATCATCATCACAGTGTATTATTTACAAAGTCTAAGACCAAAACCATGTAGGTATCATTTCAATTTGGCACATAGATAGAATATATTCTGGATTAACATATAGGATACCTTTTACCTCGGGAAAACGTAAGATACCTCGGGAACGCGGGTGAAACCACGGGGCAGAAGCTAGTAAAAGATATATGAAAAACATATCTTCGTATTGCAATATTAATATTATGAAACTAGACTACTGTGTACTACGATGTACCTACGATGAAGTGTTAATGACCTCTGACGGACAGCTCAAGCAATGTGAATATTGTATATTTTAAAATTAAATAATTGTACCACTGCACTGATATCATTCAGATAATGGTTTAAAATACGACAAATGTTAAGTTCAGTTTTGGATTTTCTCATTAATCATAATGATGAAATAATTTTCTTAGACTTAAGACCTATATTTTTATCCCATAAAACCATCGTACTTAATTTATTAAGACCTTGTATAATCATCTATGCAAAACAGATATACAGGGTTACTGGTAATTCGTTACATTCCTTAAAGGGCGTGATAGTAGAGACTGTAAGCTACGAAATTAATGCTATATTGCATTATACAAACGTTGACCGTTTGAGATATTTAGAAAATTAGTATTTTCTCAAAAAATCCCGAATTTCAACTTCAAAGTCAAATTAGGAAAAAAGTACATAACATTTTTCTTTTTTTTTGTTTCTGGTAATCAGACAACATGCCAATACATTTTTTACACCAATAAAATGTTGAAATTTTGCTAAAGCTTCGTGACGTGACAATATCTTAAATCTCGTATCATTTTGAATTATTTATTTATTTTCTTATTGATTAAAATGCCAATAAAATAAAAAGTTATAGAGTAAGAAGTGTACAAAATCTAACAAAACTTCCTCACCTATCTAGCTATCTAATTAAGTAAGAATGTAAAAAAGTACTTGTGAAGGTATCACAACATTGTCGGTGCATGGACACGTTTTGTGTAAAAATAATTATAAATGTTATTTTAATAAATTTATTTATTTATTTATTTACAAACTCCTTAAAACTATCATTACAGGTGGGTACCTAATGCGACCTGTATGTTTGTAAGAGTTATTCTTCACAAGTAGAGTGTTTTTTTTTAACTTTCTTACCTCATTAGATAGCTATCTCGCCAGATAGGTGAGGATGTTTTAATAGATTGTACAATTCTTACTCCATTACTTTTTAAATAGGGATTTTAATGAATAAGACAAAAAATATTCCGATGAATTGAGAACCTCCTCTTTTTTTTGAAGTCGGTTAAAAATCTTAATCCTAACTTATCCTAACTTAAATATTATAAATGCGAAAGTGAGTTTGTTTGTTTGATACCTTTTCACGCCTAAACCGCTGAACCGATCGCGATGAAAGGTACGCAGATAGCCTATGGTATGGAGAAGGACATAGGCTACTATTTTTTCTCAGAAATGCGGGTGAAACCACGGGAGACAGCTAGTATAATATTATAAATGCGAATGTGAGTTTGTTTGTTACCTTTTCACGCCTAAGCTGCTGAACCGATCGCGATGAAATTTGTTACGCAGATAGCCTATGGTATGGAGAGGGATATAGGTTACTTTTTTTTCGGGTACGCGGGTGAAACCGCGGGGCACAGCTAGTAAAGAAATAATTCAAAGTGATACGAGATGTCAAAATTTCATAATTTTTATGGTTTACGAAAAGTATTGTCATGTTGTCAGAGTACCAGAAACAAAAAAAAAAAAATGTTATGTACTTTTTAGGGTTCCGTACCCAAAGGGTAAAAATGGGACCCTATTACTAAGACTTCGCTGTCTATCCGTCCGTCCGTCCGTCCGTCCGTCCGTCTGTCTGTCTCCAGGCTGTATCTCAAGAACCGCTATAGCTAGACAGTTCACAAATTATGTATTTCTGTTGCCGCTATAACAACAAATACTAAAAACAAAATAAAATAAATATTGAAGGGGGGCCCATACAACATACAACAAACGCGATTTTTTTGCCCTTTTATTTGTTTTGTGGTAGTTCCCTTTGACCTAAAATCACGAAATTTGGCAAAAAGCAAGGTCTTACAGCACAAATAAAGGGAAAATTCCAAAATATAAAAAAAGTTGAAAATTAAAGGTTGTCCCCATACATACATAGTAACGCCAATTAATAAAGACCTCTGAGTTGTATGGGCGCTGATACAATTAAGAGGTCAAGCTTAATTGGCACCAACCTCAAATGAGGTAAATAAATAAAATTGTGCTTTTCCCGTGATGAACGAACGATGGACGAAGTTTGCACGGAGCCCTCGGTGCGCGAGTCCGACTCGCACTTGGCCAGTTTTTCTAATTTGACTTTGAAGTTGAATTCGGGATTTTTTGAGAAAATACTAAATTTCTAAGTATCTCAGTAACGGTCAACATTTGTATTATGCAATATAGGGTTAATTTCGTAGCTTACAGTCTCTACTATCACGCCCTTAAAGGAATGTATCGAATTACCAGTAACCCTGTATTTTACTTTTATAAATATAGTCCTCATCGCACTTCCTTCAATTTAAGATTCTATGTTTTATAGAAACATTTAGCTAATCCTTAAAATTGATCCTTCTCGCTATCATAAAAATACTGGGATGTTATTTTTACATTTCTTAGGTTCGATTCCTGAAGTGTTCGTGTTTGAACTAACCTATCTCCATGGTGTAAAATTGCTGTAATAATTTAGGCTTTCCTACAAAGTGGCACATTAATATATCAAAATGTTTTTTTACTCTTTATTAAATGTAAATTTGATTATGTATGAAAGAATCACAAATAAATTAATATTCATGACATGTTAACACCTCAACTTATTCTATTTGAATACAATAGCATTGAAATATTTACAGAAAATGACTTTGTCATGGAACTGTATCACTTTGCTTCCCATACTTAAATTAACATAAAATATTCATATTTAAAAATCTGACAATAAAAGTATTTTTTTATACAATGCTATGGAAAAGTGCAAGCTTTTTTTTTCGTCAAACACCATTGCGGGTGCACACAACAGCTCCCCAAAGTTTCATCACCAGACAGACAAACATTGATTTCTATGACATACATTAGATTTTTATGAGATGTTTTAGAAAAAATACCAATTTGGCAATCTTCTCTGTACTATACCCTAATCTGCAGGGTTGATATTAATCTCATTTTTTGAAAATGAATGACAAAATCTTTGAGTTAGTTGAGGCTTCAAATTACTCTATCATAATTACTTTAACTATAACAAATATTTGAAGTAATGTCTTTTTGAATTATGATTTAAACTTTAAAACGATGATAGATGTAACTGGTGTTTAAATAAATAAATGAAAAGTATACATACAAGGTCTGATAATATCATATATGGTGTTTATCTACACTAATATTCTATAGAGGTTAAGTTTGTATGTTTGGATGTAGGAGGTAATTCAATATAATAAAAGGTCTTCTCTTCTTTGAAAAAAGTTAATGTTGAAAACCTGTTTACTTATGAAGGTTATAGGATATTTTTTATCTGGCGAATGCGGGACAAACTGTGGGAAATTAAATATTTATTAAATCAAATATGCCTTCACAGGCATTTATGAATTCACAGTCAGATTCGGTTCGGAAGGTTGTGAGGTGTTTTGTTATTGTTGTTGAAGTAAGGTAAAAAGACAGGTCATAAGGATTCATCGAAACAATTATCCAGTTTTTCCAACTTTAAGACTTAAACCTCATACCATGATCAAAGTCTGGAATTAAAAGGTAAAGAAGCAAACCAGTACCAAAGTTACTGTTATACCAAAGTTTATAGTTTCTAAATTATTCGTTTATAGTTTCTAAATTATTTTATTTTTATTAAGCATATTTAAAGCATATTTCAATATTTACCTCTAGCACTGCAGCATTTTGGAAAATGATGACAGTCCACTTGATTTCAGGCCAAAATGTGTCTAATGTGCCACGATTCAAGAAGTGTGATAATGACTGGAGTAGAAGATATGCCCATCTGAAAATATAATTCATTCATAGAGTAAACTCAATATATTTTTCTTTGGGTAAATACCTAATAATAGATTTTTTTAAATTCCCAATGGAACAGAATTACATGATCTCTCTGGATAATTATTAATTAATTATTCAGTAATTTCCATCATCAGCTCAGCAACATGAGTTGATGAGTACCAGACGCAAATACTTGAAGAGTTTTAGAAAATATATAAAACCTAAGTATGTATGTATAAATTTTAAGTTATACTCCCACATATCTGTCTGTCATCATCATCATCATCTCAGCCGCAAGACGTCCACTGCTGGACATAGGCCTCCCCTAATATCTGTACATTCAAGTTATTTTTTATACTATGGATAATATGGCTTTCATAAACCCTTACATCGCCGCGCACCATTCTGGGCGAAAAATTATTTTGACTTGAGTAAATTTTAATTAATTAAAGTCCAAAAATTAAAAGAATCATGGATTGAACAAATTGAAAATTTAAAAATTCATACCCTGACGTTTGTATACTATTGTATGCAATGAGATATAACTTTCCAAATGTAGAAGGTCCTTTGCTTCTAACTTTCTTTTCTGTTCGTTCTTCAGTCATATCTACTATTTTATATTATTTTAAAAATGCAATAATTTTTAATAAACTATGTTTTGTATGAAGATATTCCAGAATATTTTTAATTTCACAAAAACGTTATCGATGACTCCGGACTCGCAGACTCGACAACGTGAACGAATTATAATTAGTATTATACTATACTACTCATGTATTATATACTCTAGCTAGCTACATCAAAGAACATTTTGTTAACGTAGCATATGAAATGAACGTACTCACTCACTCACTCAACAAATTCTCTTTGATTTACTCCACAGATAACTCTTCTTTGTACAATAGTTAACGCAGTGTTGCCAGATCCAATTTTTAAAAATCCGTAGGGCTTCGCTCAAAAATCCGTAAAGGTGGTACCCCACCCCACATGGCTATTTGTATTTGTCTAGAATCTAGAACAAATACCTTTGAGTATCTAGACTCTAGATACTCAAAGGTATTTGTGATAGAGTCTGGCAAACGAAAGCGTGACTTGGACTTTTTTTTATATTTTAAAATGGCAACAATAATGTTCGTCAAAGTCTTTGGTTCGAGTTGTCATTATTTTGTTTTTCCTAATAGTCAGTAGTACCACAATTTACCACATGTATATTTTTTGAATTTGCCGCGATTTTTCAGGTCACGCTTTCGTTTCCCAGACTTTAGGCTTGTTGACAGTATTTGGCATATATTTGACGTATAGACAAATAGGCAATACGACCGTCCACACATGGAGCCAATACCAAAACAACAAACATGTCTGCTCTACCATATGTGGCCGGTATATTTGCGTATTTGTCTATTTGTCTTCTTTGATGTGCCTTGAAAAACCGATAGGCGTGCGGATACGCGTGTTTGTTATTTGCTTATTCGCCAAATAGGCCAATATGCCAATAATATGATAAAAGTAATCCGTCTATTTTTAGTTTCACATATTAATTTTGATATTGCCGTTAAGGATGACATAGAAACTCAATCATAATATTATACCTTCATACAAAACTGGGAATTCTAGCAAACAATTGCTCAATTTTAGAACCCAACAGTGCAGTGTTATTTGCAGCGAAAAGCTGTTATGTAATGCTCGGCTTTTGGTTGCGTTAATTACGTAAAATTATGATTTGTTAGTTCTTTACTATTTACTATAAATTTTGCTCCCTAAAGTAAGGAATTTTGCGTGTTTTTTTATTTTATTTTATGGTAATTCTTAACGAAACTAGGGAAAACCTAAAATCTTAAGTAGAAACACTGGGTCCCATCCACTTTGGCATGGACAACTCGGTTAAAATTACAACTCAGTTAGCTCGGTTTGAAAATATAAGTAAATCGGTTTGAAACCGATCCAAACCGATTCACATCCAAATAGAATAATAGCATTCAAAACGTACTAAAATCGAACTTGCCCATGCAATTTAGATCAAATGGCTTGGTTTATTCTAGGGTTATTGTTAAAAAGCCCTAAAAAAAGGCAATAGGATAAGTCACAAAAAAAAACAAGTTTTTGTCTAAAATGAAAAGAACGTTCAATGGATAATGAAATATTGACTAAATAACAATTGAAAAATTAAATGCTACTCAAAGTAGCAGCTACTTTAATCATGCCTACTAATCATCAAAAAACCAACGTTAGTTCGAAATTCACTAACAAGTATTCACACACAAATTGAATGAAATCAGTTCACTCAGTAATTCAGTTCATTCCTTCGTATTTGCAACTCGTTCAGTCAGATTAGTAGGCTACGCGCCAATCAATAAATTAATTCAATCTATCTCACTCACCACTCGCGTAGCGTGACTCGTAGGGATGCAATGCACCATAGCTCATAAAAAACATCGACTTTAGAACATCTATATTTTCCAACGTAAAACATCGATATCCAAAACATCGACTTTTTAGATCCATACATTGATGTTGACATCGATGTCAAAGAAAATTATTTAAAAAATTAAGAACCGTACCGTCCACCGGTCCACGCGATTATTGGACGCTCATTAGACGCTCATTGATCCTTGAAAAATTTCACTGAATGCGGTTGAAACCAGTCCCTGTTATCCCATAAGCAAATTAAGCAATTGCTTAGGGCATCACGTCTCGGGGGGCACCATAAACAGCACCGAAAAAATATTTGCTAGTACTTCAAAGACTAGAGGCACTAGCTAGAGCAATGACCCGACTAGAAATTTAGGTTCTAACTAATACCGATTTACGAACCGAAATTCAGCAGTTTCATTCATATGAAATAATTTCCAGTGATTTGCTTCGCACAAGTTCACGGCAAACTGACGCACAATTGTAAAAAATAATACACGTTGACAGAATTGAATCAGCGTTCCCTAACGTAGACACAGCTCTGCGTATATTTATATGCCTGATGGTAACGAACTGCACAGCGGAACGATCTTTTTCGAAATTGAAAATAGTAAAAAATGAAAAAAGAACGACGATGCTGTAGGAAACGCTCGATGCTTTATCAATCTCATATATACAGGCAGATATTTTACGTTGAATTAAAAACTATTGTCCGCGAGTTTAATTCCCGTAAAAATCGCAAGTCACATATGATTAAATTTAAAAAAAAAAATGGTTTTTATTGTAATGCCTACCTACTTAGCGTATCTCTTTCGTACATATTTTAAGGTAGGGTAATGTGATATCTCGTTGTAATAAATACCTACGTTAAAAACAGTTTACTAGTGGATTGCTTAGGGCATCAAGTAGTCTTGATCCGGCCCTGGTTGAAACTAATAGTCGGAATATCCGGGTCGATGTTACATATTTCCCGCATAATACGTCAGTTTCCATATTAAATCTGACATATATACCTACCAAAAGAATAAGTGAAGCAAACACGAGTAAGTTAGTAATAAAATTGGTTACTTAAAGTTGACTACTACAGTTAGTTAGTTTTACTTGTATACAGATGAAACAGATAGGCACAAACTAATCGTGTATTAGCGAATTAATTGTCACGATTGATAGTGGAGTGGTGGTGGATGGCGTTTGAGTTTGTTTATGAAAAAATGATTTTCCCTGAAACAGAAATAAAGCGAGACATCCAATACAAATATGTACACGTGTAACTGAGTTAGCGAATAAACATCCGTCCGCTTCGCGGCTTCGGCGCTGCGTAAGTAAACTGCGTTCAATTTCAGCAAATAATGTTAGATGACAAACATCGTTCATGGTGAATGTATATGAACGATACATCGATGTTTTAATAACAACGATGTAACGCTGTCGCTAGCTGACGTTTGACTCGACGCAAGTCATGGCGCGGCGCGGCGGCGAGCGGAGCTAACCGGCTCAATAAATCTTTGAATCGATTTGACTCATTCAATCTTCAAACCGATTTCAACTGAGTTAGTAAACCGAGTTGACACATCGCTATGTTCTACACCACTAACTAACTAACCAATCACAACGAACCACTGAGCGAGTGAGCTTCCCTCTTTCGTTTTTCTTCATCTTTCTTTTGTGGTTGACACGTTTGTGACTAGGTACGTCTTGCTGCAACTTTTTTTTATTAATTTTACATTTTCTTTGTTTGGTGAATATATTCTTATTTAATTTTGTCCATTTGTTTTCATTTCAGTTGTTCATAAACTTACCACAATGGTTGCTGCTAAAAAACAAGTGAGTAAAAGAACACGTGTTTTTTTTTTACATGGATGGACTACTAGCATGGATAATCAATTTGTATTGATTTATTCTTTTAATTTATTAAAAGTCCTACATGAAATGACGCTCGATAGGCTTGCAATTTCTGAGTTAGCAGGGTTGAGGATGTGTCATACATTTTAATTTGTAGGTTATGGTACGGCCATGCACTAGTTCGTACATATTCGTAGCACTGAACATTTGAACAAGTAATTACTTACTTATATCAAATCACTACGAAGTCGTGAGATTAAGGGAACGTTAAGAACGGCTCTCAAAATCAATCTTGTCAATCAAATTATTTTGGTAGATTACGGAATTGTATTTTATATTGTATTTTATATTTCCAGAAAAAGACCATCGAGTCTATCAATTCGCGACTGGCTCTGGTTATGAAATCGGGCAAATATTGCCTTGGATACAAACAGACCTTGAAAACACTCCGACAAGGCAAAGCCAAGTTGGTCATCATCGCTAAGAATGCCCCTCCACTAAGGTGAGACTACTGAGAAGTAGAGTTTCCCATTATTTTTCGGGAAGCATATGGAGTCATTTGACAATGAAGTATGGGTTCCCTTATTGTGAGTGAATGATGCAAACAGTTAATCTATTTTTTCCGTTGTACCTATTTAATGCAACCAGATCTTAAAAATCCATTTGTGGGTACTGATATTATACAATAAATATAATTGTAAACTACAGTTTATTCTACATTTTAGTATAAACTTTAGTTGTGTGTTCCTAGGTTAGGCTAGTCGATACTCAGGTCGGTCTAGATGTTTCCTGGCCTAATTCAATTCAATTAAATTTAATTTGCAATAAAATAATTGGTCTTTGACTATTACTTTATGTGAATGTCTCAGAATATTTTTATTATAGTGTGAAATGCCGAGTTTAGATATACTGTTTACATTCACACACAAATATTCATGGGAAACCTATGGAGTAGTCTTTGATGCCATTTGCTGAACTTACACAGGTATTATTCAATTATCCTTCTTGTGGTCTGAGGGTGATTACTTTATGCAAGCAAATTTTATTATTTCATTAGGTTTATCCTGATCCTGTGCTTTAAATTACTAGCTTCCGCCCTGCAGTTTCACCCGCACGGGATCTTATGTTTTCCCGGGATTAAAAAGCCTATGTGCTATTCCAGACTATAACCTATCTCAATGCCAAATTTCATCCAGATCCATTCAGCCGTTCTGGCGTGAAAGAGTAACAAAAATACATCCATACTCACAAACTTTCACATTTATAATATTAGTAGGATATTTCTAAACATTTACAACCATATAAATTATTACATATTTATCACTCATCTTACTGTCCTTGTCAAACATACATTATGTAGGTACCTGACTATTAAATCAGTATATTAGTTAAATTGAGATTTTATAAATAAGGCAGTTAATTTTTATTAGCTTATGTTTAACTAACCACCAGATCTAGTAATATGTAACGGCCAAAAAATCATTAATATTGCCAAAATAGTAAATGATCACCAAAATTAAATCCCCGATTTAATGTGGAATTAGAACCAAAAATTTACAACTTGCGATCCTACTTAAAGCAACCAACTCCAAATTATGATTGTTCAATCCAAAAAGATTGTTTTTAAAAAAAAATCAAAGTATTGGGGTCGTTTCTGAGGAAGAGATTTTAGGATTTATATGTACCTACCTACAATGTTTTCACATAGTGAGTAATCGTTCGTAATTTGGTGATTAATTTACTAAATTTGGTTTCATAGTAAACATTTTAGATTATGGCCAATACATTATTTTGGTGGTCATTATTTATCCCCATTTTTATTTAGAAAAATAATATCCAAATCAGAACCAAGCAGAAACTGAATACTTAACTTAACCCAATAATATTATTTTAATTATATAACAATGAATTATGTTAGTTTCTAATTGAAGGACGCTGTAATGTTACATAATCCATAAACCTACTGAAATTCTGATTAATTATGGTATATGTACCTACCTATTTGTAAAGATTTAAAGGGGAAGCTTTTTTATTTGATTTTTTTACTTTGTACAGGCTTGTGTTTGACCACAATCTCACTATGGTAGGTGATGATGTGGCCGAAGGTGGTAAGCACACAAAGCCTAGAAGGATCTGGCTCTCAAGTGCAGCTGCCGGAACACACCAATGTAATAAAAACAATATAAATATGGGTGATTATACAAACGTTGGGTAACTCATTGTCATTAGACAGGATCGATGTGTTATTATATTTTGTATATATTTTTAATTGTATTTAAAACAAATAAATGCCTTTTATTTGGTCACTCAATTTCAGTTATTCATTTTAAATACAAATCTGTAAATTTCCACTTTATATATTCTCAAAACGTCAGTACTTTGGTATGTCACAATCCCAAAAACGCGCAATCAAGTGGCTGTGTATTAAATATTATCTTTAATTTAAGCAAATTTACTGTTTCACTACAATCTATGAATGATGTAGTTAACAATGTATCACAACTTTTATGATGTAATATTCTAACCTTTGTGGTAAAATTATAAAAAACTTTGTGTTCAGTTTTATTCGACAGTCCGCTGTGTTGTGAAATCTGAATTTCCCGCAAAATATTGTCGACTTAAATTCAAATCAATTCATTGCCAAAATTATTTTCTTTCACACAATAGCACAATTTTATTTATTTACCTTATTTGAGGTGGTGGCAATTAAGCTAGATCTCTAAATTGTACGAGCGCTCATACAACTCTAGAGGACTATCTTAATTGGCTGCTGCTGCAGCTGTACGCTCTACACTTTGTTGATGGTTTAAGCTACATCGCCCCATTAAAAACGTCAGATTATATTTTTTCCCTAATTCTAAAAGTATTTCCTTCAAACTAAAAAATCAATTGCGCTCGAGTATTTCGAGGCCACGTTTTTTTTTTACAACTTTGTGACGCGCCCATTTCCCAATGTCACGCTCAAATCGTCAGATTATTGAAATATACTCTCCATGTACTTAACTTACCTTTTCTTAATCTGACTCGCTCGAGTTTTTCTGAGGATCCATTTTTTTTTACTAATCTGATAGGCTGCCCTCTACGCACCCCCCATTTTTAAGGGTTCATATATGGTAGGGGTACTTTACAGGGTGTAAGGTTTCTCCCCATATGATGCGCTGACGCGCACGAGTAACGCGCATAATCCCCGCTTGGGCTTCCCTACTATTACGGATATGTCACGTATATTTTTTATGCTGATTTGTCAGAGATAAGTGTTGAAACCTGCTGCTTCCAAGGCCGGGCCCATGTTCTCGCGCCATCTATCGACGTGCGTAGCCAAGCAACCGATTGGAAGTTAGGCTCTTAAAATATGTCGCAACTTCACATCTTTATGTAAAATAAATGACTAGCTTTTTTCTGTCTGTCTAGAAAATGTCTCTTATACGCTTAAATTAAAAAAACGTTATTTATTTCTATAATCGTATTCGTTTTACTACGCCAACAAAAACACCTACACGTAAAGGAGAAAGGAATTGCCAGCCACCTAAACGCATCAGCTCAAACACATGCGTTAATATTAACTGGCACATATCATACAGATGTTTCATCTTTGTTATACCGAGACACCGCCTATACAAGTAAACAACACGTGCTAAATCAAACAAGGAAATCTAGATATTATAACTTCCATTGCTAGGAAATGACACATTTCCGCCCCGGTTTCGAAAAAGAAAAAAAAAAGAATAAGGTAATTTAAGTAGATATTTATTGCAGTATTCCAGCACCATAGATTGCGTACAAATAAATAATAAATCTTTTCATGGTTTATTGAAGTTCTCATCCATCGATCATTACTTGCAAATAACTCAGTAACGTGACGTTTTAGGACATAGTGACCTTTGTACTTTTTTGTTTGTCTATGTGCCCCCAATCGATTTATAAAAGTTTTATCGTGCGCCGCCATTTTGAAAAAAAATCAAAATGGCGACTGAAAAGTATGCCAAAATATTGGAACCCCTTTGGGAAAGATGATTCTACCCCCATGTATCTTTCCAATTTATTTGGGGGCAATCCTCCTAGTATTCTCTTGCGCCCCACCATACGGTTGTGGTTGTCTCTTGAGTTTGTTTACCCCCGTGTGAATATCATTTTAATATAATTTATTCTGTTTTAGGAAGTCTGAAATTGAGTACTATGCTCTTCTGGCGAAAACTGGAGTACACCACTACAGTGGAAACAATATTGAGCTAGGAACGGCTTGCGGAAAATACTACCGAGTATGCACCCTTGCCATCACTGACCCCGGAGACTCAGATATCATCACGACACTTCCTGAGGCGCAGCCTTGAGTCTATAGTTAATAAAATAAAAAACTCGAAAGGTGTTTTATTTGGTTTCGGTGACATGAATTGAGCTGACTTTTCTCTACTTAGTGGAGCGCCTGTGGTTTTTGACCTCTGACTTGTGATAAAAGTGAATGAATTTATATGGTTGAGGGAATTTGGTTTTTATACTTTTAAAAAAAACCCACACAATTATATTGAGCATATTATGATTTATTTAATGTATAGGTGCATTGGGGTAATCTAATAAAGAAGCTTGTGACAAAAATCTGTGAGATGACCATGCTTTTACAATAAGCAAATCAATAATACCACTATAATTATGGTAGGTATGTAACATTACCTACCATAATTATAGTGGTATTATTGATTTGCTTCTGTTTATTTCATTAACATATTGTATGATAACCAAGAATATAAGATATTGGTAGTACACAAAATTAAATGTATTTGATGATAATTGATAACCATTTATTGAATTCTAATGTAGAAGTAAGATTCTAAAAATTAATTATCTGAACATAAATGTCGATATTTTAGCTGATATATTTTGATTCGATACATCAATGTGAATCAATATCGAAAATCGTATTAAGGCTCCAATCTCCCTATAATCAGTGTTCTTGCGGAATTTATCAGAAAAGAAATATTGTTTTTTAGTCATCAAAAAAGCAATAAATGAAAAATATTTTACGTTATTTTAAAGTGTGAGATTTGAAGTTTCGAATACATATTTTATTTTTTAATTTGACGCCACTTTTAATAGCTTTGTGAGGCTTTAAACATACCTCTATTTACGTTCCACGCGTAGAGGGTCTCATTCATACACACGCTACGAAAAAAATATAACAAAAACAAGAAATGTATTCAGATTACATTTGTCGGCAAATCCTCTACAATAATCTTATCTAGTTACTTTTTTTCAAAATTGTCTCAATTTCTTATTTAAACTGCTTTAAAAAGTTATACATTTGTGAATTTGACCCTTGCAACATATATTTTTTTCTATTACAAAGTAATGGTTTAGAGAAATCACACTTTAACCACTCCGAAAGCAACTACTTATCTGTCGAATAAAAAATATATGCATTCAAAAAATCATTTAAAATAAATTTACCGAGACTTTTTTTTTATCGATATTACATTCGTAGAACATGTTTTTTTTCTCGATACCCAGCTTGCGAGCTACGTTAAATTCGTCTAGAAATTTTGTAGCAATAATTTTAATGTTATGTACAAACACACAAAATAAAAATATTTACTCACAAAAACAAAATAAAATAAAGAACCTGCATATTTGATGTTTAGATAAAAATAAAAAGTAATATAACAACAAAATTCTCACGGGTATATTGTTATTTTCTCCAGTCCAATTCTTGATCGAGAAATAAAAATTGTTGAACGTAGTCTATTTGGTCAAAATTGTTAAAAGGAAAAAAGCGCGCGAAGATACTTTTTTAATTTATTTTTATTTTTAGCAAGGAGATCTAAGTTTATAGGTTTGAATTTAGAAGTAACAAATAGTAAGACATGAAGTCTTGTGACTCCGAAGGAAATTAACACGGTGATCCTTAATTTTAGTTATTGTTTTAGCAGTGTTAATGGATTGGATTTCACTTAACTTAAACTATTGACATTTATCATTCATTACAAATCTTATTACAATTATAATGAAGTTTCATAATAAACTATTTAATATAATTACTCTCGAATGCCGGTTGTGAGTTCGAATCGAACCATACAATGAGCTTGATCTTTCAGTGTAGAAATCAAAGCATAGTAGTAGGGTACGTTGTAGTACTTACTCTATGTCTGGCTACCACTCTCAAATTGAAAATCTATCACCAAGCACCTATTGGTGTGTTTCGGCAGTCACACTTGAGAGCTAGTTGCCTTATAGGCTTCCTGTATTTACTACTTACAGCCACATCATCACTTATATCATGGTGAGATTGTAATCCAACATTGATAAAAAAATACATATGACTAAGAAATTGCACGAAAATATTGTTAAATCAAAATGGTTGATTTTCGTATAGTAGTAAAAAAAAGGACACGAGGCTTCCCTATTTAATGTTTAGAATGTTGTGATTGATTTCCCAAAATTAATGAATATGATTATAAATAATAAATATAAACTAAAAATCATAACACTTCTTTTTAAATCATCACACAAAAAAAAATACCAATACCTACCACTACACGTGAAAATAACATTAAGAAACGCTGTCACTGAAAAAATGGCGGCGAGACGGTTACGGTAGACGATACCATACGTCAAAATATGTTCCTGCTACCAAATTCAATACCAAGCTGCGTATTCGTAACGTTCACGAGCCACAGTGTTTTTTTTGGCCAAAAATCGGACATGTAGTTTTTATAATGCCTTAGTATAGAGTATTCGAATACAAATGCATGACGAAAACTCCCGTGCGGCCATTTTGTATAGTTTTTATTTAATCGCTGTTCGAAAGTTGAAATCCCGGAATTCCCAAATATGTGAAAAAAATTCTAACGCGGAAGTTTTATGGATAAAACAAAATTTTCTTTATTACATTAAAAGGCCCCAAGACAAGGCATATTTCAAGCCATTCCCGACTGTCTTACGACTTACCGATGTCAAATAAATCACGATAATATGATTTATGATTTTATTTTTTTTTGGCCTCGTTTTTCGTTTTGGGAGGTTGCAACTTGCATTAATCAGAAGCTTATATGTATGCCCAAATAACAAAAAAATAATTACTTCCCTAAGCACAGCGAGAAAAGTGACATTGAAAAAATCCCGGGATCCGGGATTTACTACATTTGATTTTGAAAAATACATTTTAATGTGTAATGTAATTCAATGTATACAGGATGATGTTTTTTAAGAGTGAGTCTTAAAGAAAGGTGTGAGAATATTGAGAACTAAATGTTTTGATTTTAACGGAATTCAAAAAAAAAAAAGATTATCAATTCAACATGTAATATTATTGGAACTGCAAAATATTCACCTATGATAATCTGTTTGGAAGCCCCAAACAAATATACATTTTATAAGTGTATGTATGTGTTTGTCCACGCATTTCTCCGAAACTAGAAGTCGGATTGTGATCATTCTTTTTAATTTTACCCCGTTGACAATGACAATGCATTCGAAATCCATTTATTAGCATGCAGTGCCGCCCAACATCAAGAAAACCATAAAAACCGCTATATCTCGTAAAGGAAGCGAGATAGAGCAAAAATAACACGTTTTTATGGACTTCTAAAGGAATTTCACTTACTCAAAATACATCGACTGAGAGTTTCGTAAACCTGAAAACATAACCTATTTTTTTAGGATTTGCTTTTAACTTTCAAAAATCTTCGTAAAAAGTATGAAGTAACCTATACAGTGACCTTTTAGTCTGACTCATCAATATGAACAATTTTTACCCTGAGACTAAATATGAAAATGAGTGTGTGAATTACGATTACTTGCGGTCGGCATATTTCCCAGAACTTACTAAATAGGTAGGCGCAACAGGAAGTTTTTACATACAACTAAGCAGTTATCGATAATTTGGCGAACAGAAGCAGTTACATCCCTAACTGCCACATGTTTATCAATATAAGTATCTATAGCTCACCAGCCTACGATAGTACTGGGCGAACTGAGCGATACACGTGTTCTATTTTTATGATAACAAAGTAAAATCGCAAGATAAAGATTATTTTTCATAATTGGAATCTATAAATGATACCTTGTCTGTGCAACTTTTGGTCACTCTTAAAAAACATCATTCTGTATACATTGAACTTAATTTTAAATTTAGGCTATAGAACTATAATTACATTACACATTAAAATGTATTTTTCAAAATCAAATGTAGTAAATCCCGGATCCCGGGATTTTTTCAATGTCACTTTTCTCGCTGTGGCCGCGGCTTAGGGAAGTAATTATTTTTTTGTTATTTGGGCATACATATAAGCTTCTGATTAATGCAAGTTGCAACCTCCCAAAACGAAAAACGAGGCCAAAAAAAAATAAAATCATAAATCATATTATCGTGATTTATTTGATATCGGTAAGTCGTAAGACAGCCGGGAATGGCTTGAAATATGCCTTGTCTTGGGACCTTTTAATGTAATAAAGAAAATTTTGTTTTATCCATAAAACTTCCGCGTTAGAATTTTTTTCACATATTTGGGAATTCCGGGATTTCAACTTTCGAACAGCGATTAAATAAAAACTATACAAAATGGCCGCACGGGAGTTTTCGTCATGCATTTGTATTCGAATACTCTATACTAAGGCATTATAAAAACTACATGTCCGATTTTTGGCCAAAAAAAACACTGTGCGAGCGTGACGTCGGAAAACGTAGCAACTGTCAAATGTGTTCGTGCTGCCGATTTGCAGGTCCGTTAACGTTTGGAACCTTTCGATTTTCAAATTCCCATACAAATTTGAGTTAGGGCACTCGACACGATGACGCTGCGATTACGATAGATGTACGTACCAGTGATGTTAGGTCTCACTCATGTGCATGTTTTAAAATAGAACGTACATCATCACTAAAATACTTAGGCATCATTATCGATGAAAACCTGTCGTTTTATCATCACATAGCCTCTTTGTGCGGACGAGTAAGAAAACTCATCTACGTGATGAAGAAGCTGAGGGATTGGGACTCCTCTGGATATCCTACGCCAAGTCTACACAGCTCTCTGTCAATCTCTCTTGCAGTACTGTGTCTCGGTGTGGGGATGCGCTGGAAAGAGTTACTTTATTCACTTGGAAAGAGCCCAGCGTGCACTAATTAAAGTAATCTTAAGAAAACCCTTCCGGTACTCCACTGATAGAGGCTCTATGCGGACTTTGTGTCCATTCCTTCGTGTTAGACAATTGTTCGTTTTAAGCGCTACCACAAACGTACACAAGAGCCTTAGGAGCAGACCGGACTATGACGAACTCATGAGTAGGCGTGTCTTTAGAGTTCCCCTTCCTCGAAGTGACTCCTTTTTGGCCAAATGTCCAGCTTACTCTCTCCCAAACACGCATAATAAAGTATGCAATCAGCGTGATATTAAAGATATGCTAGCCACCGCTTGCAAAAGAACAGAAGAAGTGGCTTTTATCACTTTCCTACAGTGATACGGAAAATTTGATATAGCAATCTCATAGTTATGTGACATAAATTCGCACAGATACGGACACACACACAACACACACACACACATACATACATACATACATAAACACACACAATTGTTCAATGCCAATGTTATCAGTTGTACTCGCTTTTCTTTTGTATACCACAAAATTAATTGTAGTTTGTCTAGCCACCATTAATAATCCTTCGTGTTCACACTTTATGCCTAATATGTAACTAATTTGATCGTAAATCCTATTCTGTTTAATTATAGTATAACATCTTATGGTAAATCGCATTCCCAAAACACAAGCTCTGCTTAGCTTGGGACTCGCCGTTAAACTGTTTTCGCTGCAAGCTGCAAGGATATCCTGTGTACAGTTTTTATTTATTGTATGTAAACATTTATTTTTCTGGAAATAATAAGATTATTATTATTATTGAAATGTATCTTTCAGACATCACGGCGCGAGGACCGGACTTTTTAAAGGCGTGCGTGGGGATACAGATCCAACACGTAGAGGCCCCTTTAAGATAATGTTAATGTGTTAGGATGTGTACACCTAGCGATACTATCTCTGTCTGCACTATTGAAGAGATACAGGTCAAGACAGCACCTGCTAAGTGCAAGGACTATTACAGAGAACAGGGAACTATACTGGGTCTATGGGGGGGAACATGCTGGACTGGTTGTTGGACTATTGATTGAGACAACGGAACGCCTGCCAAATCAAATGTCTCAATCTTTGATGATATTCGATACATATATATTTGATAATTCTGGCAGACGGTGACTCGCCACCAACTGAATGGGCCCCCAAAATAAAGTCACCAAAACCAAGTTGACAGAGGGAGCAACATTGGTGTCAGCAGCTAAGGGTGTAGTGTAGAGAGGTGTGCAACGGTTTCACCATCGCGAGAAAGCTCGTGAGCGGGTTTCCCCGTTATTACGCAGATTGAGCACTTCCACCCTTTCGAGCATATAGCTCTCGCGGTCCACTAAGGCCGGCCAGTGAAGGCAAGCCGTAGGTGGGGGCATACATAGGTGCCGCCCCCGGGAGGTCTCGGGTCCGTGGTGTCGTTATTATTATTATTATTATAGAATAAATTAAAGCGTTAACAATGCATCTGATACTTTAGATGCTTCGATATACAATGTACATCGAGCGAGAGTTTTAATTTGAATTTTTCGATGTATATTAATTATTGTGTTAATTATCCATCCCATCCCTAATTCTGTCTGTGTGACTTGTGTGTGTCGGCCACTGTCTCTCTCAGTGGTGTCAGAAGGTTACATTACTTAAATTTTTCGTATCTTTTGACCCCGTCGCGTAACATGTAAGTATTTTTTATATTAAAGGCAATTTTCGTAACTTTTGAGAACAACGAGATTTGTAATACCAGATTTTTATTGCAAACAGTTTACGAACGCATCCAAATTGAAAGCACCTAAAACTGGCGCGTCTAAAAAGTATTTCACTCCATATCACACTCAAAGATGGTTCTGAATGGAACGCGCCATGACAAAATGAAACGAATCCTTTGACGTAACGGATGGATTAAAACTTGATTGAGCGTGTGCGCGCACGTTTCCTACTTTACAAATTCGCGCCGTTCGCGGTTTCGTAGCTACTTAGTTAGAAAAAGAAAATATTTTTTTTTTTTGAGCAGGAACAGAAAGGTGGTGGGTCCAGGGGACCTTCTTCCACCGTTACGCGGACTTTTGCGGTGAGCGCTGAGGGCTCTCAACCGCTACTTAAAACTACTATAAATTTAGGGCAACGGTAGCCTGAGGGTGCCCCCTGTGGGGCTCGACCTCGGCTCAGGACGTTGCCTGGGGAATATGGGAGGGCTTTAGCATGCAAATATTTATTATTTGGGGATCGGTCGGATTGCTAATATGCAGCTCGGGCCACTTAAATGGGACGAGACTGGGAAGGACGACGCGACGGTCCTCGCCGGCGAGGACGAAATCTGGGTTGACGATTGCGCATCTGTATTTGTTTCCGGGCTTCTTCAGCCTCAATCTGAGCTAGAAAAGAAAATAAACAATGCTGATTGTGATTTTTTTGTGTCGTTGTGTTATTGTTTGTTGTCGTACGTTTATTGTTTGGTAAGTAAGTTTAGCGTTAAAGTTTTCCAAATTATCGTGATACGAGTGCCTATCTTAAAACATGTGTTAATAATTACCTATTGATAATGATACGATAATAAGAGCGAGCAACTTTTAGGTGTTTGAATAAATTTTTGACTCTTTGACCATTCCAAAATTAATCAAAGTTCCGTAAAAGATTTAGGTTCTTATCGCTATTTGTCAACCAAGTACCTTTTTCAGAAACCTCGGGCCGCAAACTTGCAAACGAAAAATTACTGGCCCTGTTGCTGACATCATTTTGCCTCCAACCACCGAACCCAAAAACACGTAAATTAAAAAAAAAAACAATAGTGTAACTTTTGCAGCAAAAATGTAACATTTCAGGAAACGAAACGTAACTTACGACTTAAAGGCCCTGGCAACACTGTTCTCTCTATCAGTGTCTGTGTCTTGTCTTTCTTACTACAGGTTATGTATCGTATGTATTGTACTTGTAAGTTGTAGTAAACGTAGAAAGAAAATTACTTTGAAACCTGCTTGGTTGCATTTATTTATAATCTAATACATTATGGGCAAAGTAAAAAAGATGAAACCGTCACAAGTGGGCAAAAATGTAGCCCTCGCAGATCAGATAGAGTTGGTTAATTCGATAAAATCTAAGAATAGAAGTAAAGAACGAAATAGACACGATGATGATGATGAGGTAAGATATAAAACATACTACATTATTATATCCACGCTCAGGAGACGAAGCAGCTTCGGTGTATTTAATTGGTGTTTGCAATTTACACCAAATGTTATATATTTTCAGTTTGTTAATCCAGAACTATCTAAGAAAATTTTGCTAGCTGCTCGCAGGCAGCAAGCTGAACTCGAGGATGGTGAAGTAGGGCCTTCACCTGCCAAACATGTGATCCTCCCTATTCCATTGCAAGGTACTAATACCAACAGTCTTAGTTACCCCATTCCATCAACAAGCTAAATCTTTTCATAATCACTTTTTATTAACTAAACTTAAACACTTATCTACATTGGTCAGAGAGTAGACTGAGGGATTTTTCAAGTCTGACTATTTGTCATCAGATTTAGCAACAAGGATATCTTTGTTTGTATATAAAATGGAGAAACTGCCTAACTGAGTGACACATCAATGCACAATTTCAACAAGTAAATTATTCAGTTAAGGAATTTTGAAGGTTGAATTTATCACTGGTTCGCATATCAGCCGTTAATTGAAAATAACTAGTAAGAAAACTCAGCATGGTGACATTTTTTATATACTTAGGCTATAATATTTTTTCAAATTCTTTATAAAATTTGCAACAACTACAACGAACAAAACTAAAAACAAATAAGAAAATAGTAACTGAAACAAGTTAAAATATTTTTTTTATTCCCCATGGATTCAAGTTCAAATTAAAGAGAGATAATATAACTAAGCTAAGCTACTGGCTAAAATTAAAAAGCCATTTCACAAAATTTGCTAAATAGGTAAAACCTTAAGCATCAAGAGAGAGGGAGAGAGAGAGACAATAACAACTGGGAAAGCACAATTATGATTAATTTAATATGTTTTTGATACTTCCTTTGAATATTCATTTTCTTATCTATCCTAAGAGAGAATTAATGTTTACATGGGCAAACCAATTTTGGTGAATTTAGCAGAGGGCATTGGGCAGAGGTGTAACTTGAACCACAGAGAGATACCTAGGTTACTTTTTATCCTGAGAACACGGTTGAAACTGTGGGGAACAGCTTGTTTATAATATTAGTAAGTAAGATAATAGGATATTGAGCTATTTTCAGATGATAAGATATTAAATTTGTAAGAAACAACAATAATAATAGGTCCACTCTCTGCACTCGTCACTAGCTCACCAATTTTCCTGAATGCGATTACACTTTCCTAATTAGGAAGCTAGGTGAATCAGTAAAGAAAGGACTATTCTGGCTACTTAGGATAACTAATACCATAATTACAGAGTTATGTTGCAAAATACAATTTTATTAGTATTCTACACAAGTGCTCAAATAAGCATTAAGTATTTAATTCCATGGAAATAGAATTCCCTAATTCTAGACAAATTAACTAAAAAAGAAACTTTATTATTCAGATGCAAAATCAGATGGTGAAACAGACTCTGACAATGATGACTTAGAGCCTGATACTTACTATGACAACATTGAAATAAATGAAGAGGATGAAGATGCCCTTAAGATGTTCATGTCCTCCAGACCAGAAAGATCCCGTACATTAGCTGACATCATTAAAGATAAAATCACAGACAAACATACAGAACTTCAAACACAGTTTTCTGATGTAGAGACTTTGAAACTACAGAATATTGATCCTAGGTAGGTGAATCCTATAATATTATTATCTACTTACATGGTTTTCTAATAATAATACAAAAATGTAAATTGTTGGTGCACAAAACCTTTATTATTTGGATTTAACAATTTTTGGAACTAGGAGGCAGAAAAACTTAGCTGATACTCTGAACTGTAGGAGGCAGTATTAAGAAAATGCTTATAAATGCGATAGTTTGTACTGTGGTTTGTACGGCTAAATGGATGTTCGGATGTTCATTCAAATTGGTATACTGGCGAATTTTTCAAATAGATATTGATGACCAAATCCGAAAGTATATGGAATTGCGAAAAATACTGATTTTGTTAAAATCAACTGTCTGGTTTGGCTATCCATTCCATGACGCATTGAAAAATACACCTGTACCTATATAGGTCTTGGAATGTAAACTTAGGGTACTTTTAATTTTATTTTAGAAAATATTAGATCCCTTGAGAACACGGGTACCTAAATGTAGGTAATATTTTATAATGGCGAGAATGTGGTCCAAAATAAGGATACCTAAGCACATCAATATTGCATGTGATTATGAACAAAAGTTAATCATTTATATCCTCCTAGGATAAAGACTATGTATGAAGGTGTACGAGATGTTTTAAAGAAGTACCGATCAGGAAAATTACCAAAGGCTTTTAAAATGATACCACATCTACAAAACTGGGAACAGATATTGTATATTACAGAACCTATGACTTGGTCTGCAGCTGCTATGTATCAGGTAATATCAAATCCTACCAAAAACATAAATGTGAAAGTAACTCTTATTCAAATAGGTACTTGATTGAGTAACCTTTGTTAATTAAAACTTGACCAAATTGTTCTCAAACTCACAGTAAAAACTTGCCAAGTCACACTATTGACTAGCAAAGAACTTAACAAATTTTATGTTAAGGTAATCAAAGAATGTTAGGCAGTGGCTATGATTTAGAGAACTTCAAAAGAACTTGGTATCCAGTTTGATCTCACTTCTTTTATTAGCGAAGCCATCATCCTTGCACTTGTATTGCAAGTTTTTTTGTTACCAACTTGGACTTATTTTACATATTATATGTTTTTGATGGGATATTATTATACTAAAATACCTATCTACACTATGTTTATAAAGGCATTCTTTACTTTAACTTAGTATCCATTCTGGAAAGTCCTATGTAATGTAGGATTTATAAATTCTGTGTGACTTTTTAGTTACTGGCAATACTTGTAGGGGTGGAAGTACTCATCAATATGAACAATTTTTATTATGAGACTAACTGTGAAATCACGATTAAAATATCAGCTGTTCCATACAAAAATTCAATACCTACTCGACCAAAATGTAAGAAGCAACCGTTTTATTTTACGCGATATCAGAGTTGGTCCCTTAAGTAATATTTTAAGTTGTTCATATTGATGAGTACTTCCACACCTGTAAGTATTGCCAGTGACTAAAAAATCATCCCATATGAAAAATACTCTTTCAGGCAACTAGAATTTTCGCATCAAACTTGAAAGAGAAGATGGCACAACGATTTTACAACTTAGTCTTATTGCCCCGTGTTCGAGATGATCTTGCTGAATATAAACGCCTGAATTTCCACTTGTACCAGGCATTAAGAAAGTCCCTATTCAAACCTGGTGCCTTTATGAAGGGTATTTTATTGCCATTATTAGAGGTGAGTTATTTCTTATTTGGTATTTTAAATTGTAACTAGAGCCCCGAGCACGAACATCTATCGTAATCGCAGCGCATGGGAATTTGAAAATCGAAAGGAGCCAAACGTTAACGGACCTGCAAATCGGCAGCACGAACACATTTGACAGTTGCTACGTTTTCCGACGTCACGCTCATGAACGTTACGAATACGCAGCTTGGTATTGAATTTGGTAGCCGGAACATATTTTGACGTATGGTATCGTCTACTCGCAAGCCAGCTAGCGTCAACCGTCTCGCCGCCATTTTTTCAGTGACAGCTTTCCTTAATGTTATTTTCACGTGTAGTGGTAGGTATTGGTAATTAATTTGGTTTGGTTTTTATGTGATGATTTTAAAAAAGTGTTATGATTTTTAGTTTATATTTATAATCATATTCATTAATTTTGTGGAAATGAATCACAACATTCTAAACATTAAATAGGGAAGCCTCGTGTCCTTTTTTTACTACTATACGAAAATCAACCATTTAGATTTAATAATATTTTCGTGCGATTTCTTCGTCATATTATGTATTTTTTTTTATTAATTATAAATGTTGGATTACAATCTCACCATGATATAAGTGATGATGTGGCTGTAGGTAGTAAATACACGAAGCCTATAAGCCAACTAGCTCTCAAGTGTGACTGCCGAAACACACCGATAGGTGCTTGGTGATAGATTTTCAACTTGAGAGTGGTAGCCAGACATAGAGTAAGTACTACATGTTTTTCTTTCTTTCTTTTCTTACCCTACCATTATTTGTAAGGTTTGATTTGAACTCACAACCTAGGCATTCGAGAGTAATTATATTTAATAGTTTATTATGAAACTTTATAATAATTATAATAAGATTTGTGATGCAAGATAAGTGTCAATAGTTTATGTTAAGTGAAATCCAATCCATTAACACTGCTAAAACACTAACTAAAATTAATGATCACCGTGTTAATTTCCTTCGGAGTCACAAGACTGTCTTACTATTTATTACTTCTAAATTCAAACCTATAAACTTAGATCTCCTTGCTAAAAATAAATTTAAAAAGTATTTTCGCGCGCTTTTTTGCCTTTTAACAATTTTGACTAAATACAACGTTCAACAATTTTTATTTTTCGATCAAGAATTGGACTGGAGAAAAAAACAATACACCCGTGAAAATTTGCTGTTATATTACCTTTTTATTTTTATCTAAATATATCAAATATGCAGGTTCTTTATTTTATTTTATGTTTTTGTGAGTAAATATTTTAATTTTGTGTTTTGTACATAACATTAAAATTAAAAATTATTGCTACTAAATTTCTAAACGAATTTAACGTAGCTCGCAAGCTGGGTATCGAGTAGACGATACAACTTCTGTCAAAAATGACAACTACTAGACACTATAACTTTACCAAGGCGATACGCAAGTGGTTCGTGCTCAGGGCTCAGTACTCGTACAGTCTTGCGTATTACACGAACGATGTACCTACTGATAATAAAACTTTCCCTACTGTGTAGGTACTAAAAGATACGTTATAAAAAAAAAACTTATAATAGCGAAACTCCTTTGAAATTAAGCTAAGACGACAAAATAGTTCGAATTGTGAGAAAGTTGAGTAGGTATATATAGAGCGTAGCGTAGGGTCGTCACGATAAAGACAAACAAACAACATGTACTACAGCTGTATGGAGGGTACCTCACCTGGTGTCCGCAACCAATTTGATGTTGGCAACTGAATTACCCGCTGGTAGCGCCGCCATGGTGTACTAGTGAGATAAGGGCCTATCCTATTCTGCGCATGTTCCAATTTGCACTTGGCCAGATTTTATTCTATGATAAATTCACAGGCAGGAGATTGCACTCTACGCGAAGCCGTCATAGTAGGGTCAGTGTTAGCCCGAAACTCTGTACCTGTACTGCATTCCAGCGCAGCATTGCTTAAGATTGCAGAAATGGACTATACAGGTGCAAATTCAATCTTCCTGAGAATTCTGTTTGACAAGAAATATGCATTGCCATACAGAGTGGTAGATTCTGTTGTTTTCCATTTTATCAGGTATCTATACTTATTTTTTTATTAAGTAACCACTTTTTCCGAATTATCACTTTCTAAAATGAATTTGTAGAAAAACACATCTACAAATCAATTTACACATCTAACTAAATATGTGCATCTGGTTCAAATACCGAGATTCTGCAACAAATTCAAGATACAATATTGATTAATTTTATTAGAAACCATAACAAATGCGCCATAGTTTATCACAAACTCCATGTGCTGATGAATTTTGGGACTATTAAGCTAGTGACATCTATGAGCCCCAACATAAAAAAATCCTCTCAACATGTATTAATAGAACATGTATAGGAACTTCATCAATCACAATATTATCTACAAAGACATATCTTGGAGAAAAAATTTGGTCTTGGTTTCACTCAATTCACTTAGCTTAAAGTATTAGGGGTTAAAGTATGAAATCGATTTGTACTGAAAAATTGAAATTAGTTTTTTTTTTAATTTAACATATTTATTTAACCAAAATAATTACCATTATTATCTATACATTGCTGCCATCTAATAGGAAGGTCATTTATGGCTTTGCGATAGAACTCTGGTGATCTAGATTCGACAAACTGTGTGAAAGCATTTTGTACTGCCTCTTGAGAAGAAAACTTTTATCACGTAGAAAATTCTCCAAATCACGAAAAAAATGGTAGTCCGTTGGAGCAAGGTCTGGCGAATACGGAGGGTGACGAATGGTTTCTAATTGCAGTTCCTGTAGAGTTAAAACGGTTTCTCGTGCTGTAGTCTCGCGTTATTATGGAGCAATAATGGTGAAGATCGATTCATGAGTCTGGGCTGTTTCACTGCTAGTTTTGCTATCATTGTTCGGAGTTCGGCACAGTAGACATCTGCCGTTATTGCTTGACCAGATCGGAGAAAACTACAGTGAATAACACCATGCTGAGACCACCAAACAGTTACCATTACCTTTTTATTGGTAAGCTTTGCTATAGGACACTGTTGCGGCGTTTGACCTGGGGTCAGCCATTGCATTTTTCACTTACGGTTATCGTAAAGAATCCACTTTTCATCACATGTAGAGATGGGTAACCACCCGGGTTAAAACCCAGTTATCAACCATTTTATTCCACCCACTGGGTGGTTTGACCGAGTGAAAACAAAGTTTTAGATTATTTTTTTTTCATTCCGTGGGTAGTGACCGTGAGGGATGGATGTTTGGCGCACGCGCAGTGATCCCCGCCCCCCTTCCGTGCTCGCTCATAGCCGGCTCTCTCTAGTTTACCTCGCTGGTTAGAGTGCAAGGATCAAATAGAGACTTTCTGTACACATTTAGATTGAGCAAGTACTAATTGTAGTAATTCTTGTAAGTATTGTTCAGCTATTAGTTCATCTTTTGCAAATCTTTGTTGCATTTGCGTTATTACGTTTTTATAGTGTTCAAGATGCAGATACTTTCAATAAATTCTCTTGCAACAGATCCACGCTCAATAGATTGAAGTAAGTAATGAAATTAATCGTCTTCATCTCATCATCATTATGTATTTTTTGGAACTGAGTTCAAAACGGCAGCCATTTTTTAAGTTCGCTGTTAAATGTCGGCAGGTCTAGCTTCGGCAATCTAAAGTGACGATGATGTTTTTCTCCGGACGATGTTTGCTCATCATTGAGTTCTTTTTAGTATTGCAGGAGTATTTAGATATATATTCAGTATTAAACTCAATATATTTATTTGCCTTTTGCTCTAGCGTGGCTTTTCTTTCTGATTTTGCACGCTCCATATTTCACGGTAGCAAGATGACGTAGATTCAATGTTTTTATTAGGGCAAATAAATATATTGAGTCTCACCATCATCGTCATCTCAGCCGCAAGACATCCACTGTTGGATATGCATGGTCTCCCCAAGGATCTCCAATAGGACCGGTCTTAGGCGGTTTTCCGACAACCTTTACAAAGTCGTCCGTCCACCTTGTAAGTGGACGTCCCACGCTGCGCTTGCTGGTCCGTGGATTCCACTCCAGAATTTTTCGACCCCACCGGCCATCTGTTCTGCGCACTATGTGCCCTGCCCATTGCTACTTTAACTTGCTAATCCGCTGGGCTATGTCGGTGACGCTTGTTCGTCTACGAATCACCTTATTTCTGATTTAATCGCGTAGCGAAACCTCGAGCATAGCCCTCTCCATGGCTCGTTGTGTGACTTTGAGCTTCTGTATGCGGCCCTTAGTGTGAGACCACGTCACTGTGCCATATGTTATTACTGGTAACACACACTGGTTGAAGACTTTCGTCTTGAGGCACTGAGGTATTTTGGACGAGAAAACATTTCGTAGTTTCACGAACGCTGCCCAGCCGAGTTGGATTCGGCGATTGACCTCTTTTTCGAAGTTGAACTTACCTAGTTGGATAGTTTGTCCAAGGAAGATGTACGAGTCAACAACTTTGAGAACCAAGCTTCCAACTGATACCGGGGTGGCCGCAACACGGGCATTTGACATAATTTTTGTCTTATCCATGTTCATTTTAAGGTTGTGAATCTCGGTTGAGGTCATCAAGTAACGTGCTGAACTCGTCCATCGTTTTTGCCATGACCACAATGTTATATATTGAGTCTAATACTGAATAATGTCTAAACACTTCTGTACAACTAAAAAAGAACTCAATTATGAGCAAACATCGTCAGGAGGAAAACATCATCGTCACTTTAGATTGCCGACGCTAGACATGCCGACACTTAACGGCGAAATAAAAAAAAATTACGTTTTAGACTCAGATCCAAAAAATACATAATGATGATGAGATGAAGACGATTAATTTCAATACTTACTTCAATCTATTGAGCGTGAATCTGTTGGAAGGGAATTTATTGAAAGTTTTCCAACATCTGGAATAAACTTTAAAAACGTAACTTTTAACACGAATGCAACAAAGATTTGTAAAAGATGAACTAAGAAGATTTTTTATAAATAAACTTGTTTTTCGCGCGGTTTCACCCGTGTTTCCGGGATAAAATATAGCTCATGTTACTCAAGGATAATCTAGCATTCTAATAGTGAAAGAACTTTTGAAATCAGTTCAGTAGTTTTTGAGTTTATTCGTTACAAACATACAAAAATCCTCTTTCCTCTTTATAATATTAGTATGATTGAGTATTAAGTATAAGTAGATGTATGATTTTGGTTCAGGCTTTTATTTGTTAACCTTCCACTATAAAATAATTTACAATACCCGTTTTCACTCAGTAAAATGGGTTAAATTCGGGTTTTAACCCAATTCACCCAGTTTTAACCCATATGGTAAGAATGGGTTTTTACCCATTACCCATCTCTAATCACATGTTACAATTCGATCCAATATTCCTTCATTTCTGTAACGATTCAACACAAGGCAACACAAGTTTCAACACTCGTTTCCTTCTGCAGATCAGTCAAATCACGAGGCACCCATTTTTCATATTTTTTTATTTTATTTATTTGACGCAAATAAGTCAATATTGTAAGGTAAGGTAACGTTAAACCATGCTGCTAATTCCTGGGTAATGGCTCGGATCGGCTTCCACCATCTCTTTCAATTCATTGTTATTCACCTGTGGGCGGTCTTCCACGTGGTTCGTTCTTCAAATCAAAATTTCCACCACGAAAGCGTTTAAACCAAAATCACACGGTGCGTTCATTAGCAGTCCCCTCCAAACGCAACATTGATATTGCGAGCTGTTTCTGCCGCGTTAGTTCCGCGTGGGAATTCGTATTCAAAAATCACTCGAATTTTCGAAGTATCATTTGTCTTGTCTAAGCTGAATAAAAAAACAACTGAAAGTCGATATGTAATCGAATGTTGCACATTTTTTAAAAGAAGAACTTCATAGGTACCATGTGAAAAAAGTTTCACTCAAAAATCTCAAACCATGAAGGTTCTATGTCAATATAAAGTACCTATTACAATAAAACGGCAATTTCATACTTTAACCCCTATTATATAAATATTTATATAATACTGGTTTTTTTTTTTTTAGATTTCAGTCAGATTCACGCACATTGCCAGTGCTGTGGCACCAAGCATTATTGACATTTGTTCAGCGATACAAAGCAGATATATCGACAGAGCAGAGGGATGCTCTTTTGGAATTGTTGAGAAAGCAATCTCATCCTACTGTTACACAAGAAGTTAGTATAGTAATTATTGCTTAGCTTTCTTTTTGTTTTAGTTGTGTACCAGTGCACTTATCGTTTTCCTGGATTGTTTTTAACTAACCTTGTTAGGGATATCTATCCGAAATACCTATTTGTCATTTGTATAATAAATATATACATTTTTTAAATATATTTTCTCCGATGACTATTTGTTTAATTTCCAGATTCGGAGAGAATTACAAGCAGCCCAATGCAGAGACATTGAGATTAATGAAGCAGTGCCAACTGGTATGGTGGTGGAATAATAATTTAGGTATATATCTTGTTACAAGAAATATAGTATATATTTATGAAAATATAAACTAGTTTGATTAAACTCTTCATTACCTACTTAAATAAGTTATGAAGTGGGTAGGTAGTTATTTTTTACCATTGACACTCAAAAAGGGACATTTGGTTCATAAGTATAAAGTTATACACAAAAACATAGTAACAACAAAAGTGGACCAAGCCACTATTTTTTATAACTGACTTCAAAAAGAAGAAAGGTTCTCTATTTGACCCGTACTAACTCTTTTCTACCTACAGTTAACATACAAATAAGATGTTGTTTATGTATTTTTCTGTATTAAGGTGCCAATAAACATATTATTATTATTATTTAACTAAAGTATGTAGGTTTTTTTTTTAACTGTTTTATTATTCAGGTAAGGTACTATCTATAGTATTTTTATTTACGAGTAACAATACTATCGATAGTTTATTCTTCGCTTCTGAGCTATCGATAGTATCGATAGCTCAGAATTGCTATGTATTGTTTTCACCATTTCATAATATAACACCACGCTTGTACGGTTTTAGAAACTAAAAAAGGAAAAATAAAATTAATTTTTAACAAAAAATAAATCCATTTTAAAAGTCTCTTTGCACTAGAAAAATATAAAATAACGATAGTAGAACTCGTTTTGAAGTCAGCGGAAGAATTTGAGATTCTGGAACTTGGACTTACCTTTCTTAGCTTCTGCCCCGCGGTTTCACCCATATTCCTAAGGGATTTTAGTTTCCCAGGATAAAAATCCAATGTGTTATTCTAAAGCAGGGGGCATTTAGGTTTATTAGGGGATCCATAATATAAAAGATTATCGTGGTCCTTTCTAAGCGGATGCATAATTATTTTATAATAGCTATCTGTATGCCAAATTTTAGCCCAATCCGTCCAGAGGTTTGAGCTGTGCATTGATAGATCAGTCAGTCACCTTTTCCTTTTATATATACAGATTATTGTGTTAGGATGTACATGGATTAAATAAAATAACCATGTGTACATTATTGTTTGCCAAAATTTGGTCCGCACAATATAGGTCAGCGGACCAGAACCGGACAGCGGTCCACTTTTTGGGCCACCAACACACAGGGATCACCTAGAGTATGATCTATCCATGTGCTAAGTTTAGTACAAATCCATTCAGCCGTTTATGTGTGATTGAGTCACAAACATATCATTCACATTTATAATATTATAGTAGGATACAAAACTCCAACCTATTGTTTTGACATTTCATAAAATGTAGCTGATTTAACATGTCTTCTTCTTCTTCTTGATAGAATGGCGACTGAAGCCAATAGCACAATTCCGCCAATGTCACGTTAGTTAAAGATAAACGAAGGGGATTCTTTTACAAGAAAATTTTGTTTGTGTTGATAGGAGGAGGAATTAGAGCTGAATTATTATATATATATATATCTAAATATGCAATGATATACGTATAAGGTGACTAAAATCTTAACTTATTAGTATTTAAAAAGTAGGACAAAATGAATATAAAGGGAGAATCAATATATGTTAGTAAACATTTAAAATTAATTGGACGGGGAATTTCTGGAGGGAGAATATCATATAGAGACAACTGTAACCTGGGGCACTCAAAAAATAAATGGTTAGTATTTCCCTCATCAATACCACATTCACAGAGAGAATGATCCTTTACTCTGATTTTGTGTAAATGGACAGGAGTAGATGCATGACCTAAACGAAGACGACATATTGTGGAAGTAATTGGTTTATTCAGTTCCCGAAATTTAAAGAACCAAGGTATCTTCGGGATAAACGGTTAAATGTCACCATAGTATCTGCCGTCAACATCCAAAACAATATGACACGATGGAGCCATAAACAATAATTGGAATATAAAAACTCTAACAATCAAGATGTCTTATTTGACACTGTCTGTGAAAAAAAGAATAAAGTATTGTGTTATAAAACCATGAGTCATGACAAATTATATCCACATGGTAACTTTAGTATAATATAAAAAAGGTTAAAAAAAGGATTTCACTCTTAGACTATATTCCCTATTTACCATGATTTTTAAATAATTTTGAAAAAGAAAAGAAACACGATACTCATTACTAGATAGACCTTAGGCCCAGTATATTATTGATTGATATTGGCCTATCAACTTGACTAGAAACAAAATATACAGGTGGCAAAACAGAGTTTCCACAGTCACATTTTCTTCCAGACACATAATCAAAAGATCCCACTCTGCAGCTGCAGTTCTCACAGTTTAATCTTCCCTTAGTCCATTGTTCATTTTCTATTCTTAATTGTATCCAATCTGGGAGTTTATCTTCAATCAAGTAGATGAAGTGGTTGATATTGTAGCTGTTACACTGCTGAGGATTACAGCTTGAGTCACAGTTTGTAACGGAGTTTTCTAGCAATATATGGCGGCATTTGTGGCATTTTATAGTTAACAAGTTGTTAGAGTTCATGATAATTGTTATGTTTACTTGTTTAAAATTAACATACAAACAAATCAAATGGATCGTAGACCACACCACAGACAGAGTACATTTTGGGTGTGTTCCGTTATACACTGCGAGCACTGTTCAGTACTCTTTCTGGGGAGAAATTGGTTATAGATGACAGTATACTGCCGCAGTCACAGAAAAAATATTTTTCTGTAGCCGCAGTATCCTAAGGAAATATATGACGTCATGAATCGTCGCCATTTTTGTACTGAGAGCACTGGCGTTTTCGAGGTAAGGTGCTCTCAGTGCTATGATCACGTGATCAATGGCGTCTAGAATAACAGTTTGAATGTATGTGAATGACACACAGTATACTGGACTGCGTTCCATTTTAAATAGTACCCAGTATAGCTAACTGTACATGTTACAGAAACTATATTCACAATATTGAGAAATCTATTCATTCGAATCCTAAACTATTTTGAAGCTTTCTAAAACAGAAACGACGTAATAGTAGTAATTTTCTATCTGTTATGAATTACAACGATGTTGAAGCCTCAAATGGCCCAGATATAAGTAACCTCTTTGCTTCTTACTTTTCCAATGTATATAATACAATTTCGAAAAATAGCATAGACATACTTGATAAAAATCTTAACGATACCAGTGGACACTCGGTAACTTCTATCGTATTTTCTGAAGATCAAGTTTTTAAATTTCTCAAAGGACTGGATAACCATAAAGGCGCTGGGTGCGATGGAATACCGTCTGTGTTTGTTGCGCGATGCTCGAAGCCCTTGTCATATCCTCTCTCTGTTATTTATAACCAGTCGATAACCACAGGTACCTTTCCATCTATTTGGAAAGAAGCTAGAATTGTTCCCATTCACAAATCTGGTGATATATCGTCCGTCACAAACTTTAGACCTATATCTATTTTACCGGTATTCGCCAAAGTGTTGGAATCTCTTTTATGTCCGATTCTGACGTGGCATTTTAAGTCATTGATAATTCCACAACAACACAGATTCATGAAAGCACGATCCACTGCAACTAACCTAGTGGCCTTTGTGACAGATATAACATGTTCTGTTGACGTTCGTGTGCCTGTGGACGCTATCTACACTGATTTCAGCAAAGCCTTCGATAAAGTAGACCACGACATACTCCTTTGCAAACTAAGCCGTTATGGCGTCACAGGAAACTTACTTGCATGGTGTCGGTCTTACTTAACAAATCGTTTCTCAAGAGTAGTGGTTAATGGCCACTCATCAGCAGCATTCTCGGCAACCTCAGGAGTACCTCAAGGTTCCCATTTGGGCCCATTATTTTTAACATATTTATAAACGACATAGTCTCCTCTTTTAAACATTCTAACATCTACCTATTTGCTGATGACCTGAAAATTGCCAAACCAATTAAGGTACCAAAGGATATTGAGTTGCTCCAGGAGGATCTGTCTAGGTTCGCTGTATGGTGCAGTGAAAACCGTATGTCTCTCAACACTGAGAAGTGTTATTTCATGAGATTCTCTAGAAGCAATATTGGTCATAGTCACAACTACAAAATCAATGATAATTACCTCAAGAAGGTAACGGAGATTCGTGATCTTGGTATTCATCTAGATAGTAGACTCCGATTCAATGTGCATATAGATAAAATCTCAACAAAGGCATTCAAAATTATGGGATTTATTCTTAGGAACAGTAAAGACCTTAGCAAGCCTTATACTAAAATAGCCTTGTTCAATGGTGAGATCTGGGTTGGAATACTGTAGCACCGTATGGTCACCTCACTATGACGTCTACATAAAACGCTTAGAAAGTGTCCAGAAACGTTTTTTATGGCATTTGACCTACCAATGCAACCTTGCAAAAATACATCCATCCTATAATGAGCGCTTAGACCACTTTAAAATTAATACCTTAAAGGATCGCAGGCAACTGTTAGACCAGTCGTTTTTACATAGGCTTGTGAATGGTGTCCTGGATTGCCCTAGCTTACTGCAAACAATTACCTTCAACGCACCGCGAAAATCACAAAGATGCACAAAGAAAAAAGATTTTTTTAAACCTAAACTAGCCAGGAGTAATCTAGGACAAAACACAACAATAAATAGACTGCAAAAGCAATATAACAACACAGTTATAAACAGTTCATCATTGGATATTTTTCATGACAGTTACTCTGTATTTAAAAACAAAGTTTGTACCACATTTTGAAGGATATATACCTGGGCATTTTTGTTGTTTTTATTATCTTTTATTGTTCTCCGTCTTCAATGATTTTTATTTTTCAACATAATTTCAATATATATATATATATTTTTCTCCTACTATTATGAACAATGTTAGCTTTAGTAATACTTATACATAAGTTTAGACAATAAGTTATAATCTTTTAATGCATGCAGTGGCAACCTGTAATTAAGGCAACGCTCAGATTTTATTTTTGTATCGTGAAACCATGCGTGTATTAGTGTATGTTTTGTTGGTTGTCCAAATAAAATAAAATAAATAAAATAAATAAATAAACTATAAAGGAACGGCTTCTCAGTATACTAAATGACGTCACACCTTACAGCAAAGAGTATATAATCACTACGTTTTACAGTGCTTGCAATGTATATCGGAACATACCCTTTATATGTCATGTCACAGACTAAGTGTTGCCAAATGCTAAAAATGCGCTAAACCATCCGCGAAAATGCACTAGGATTGTGCTAATTATGATAAAAGAGCACCAAATAAATAAAATAAATCAAAATATTTTAAAAAAGAAGTTTTTATTACAAAATTAGATCGTCGTCCGAATCAGAGTTATGAAATTGGATAATAGGGTATTTTACTTAATATGAGAAAAAATCTAAAAATGTACAATTTAGATAGCTTAGGCAATAAGCAGTCGGAAGTTAGTTTTAGTTCATACAATAACTTAATTAATTTTAAAATTAATTTCAAAGTTTTCAGTTTTTTTAATTTGTTTCTAAACAAGCGAAACAGTAGCCGCCATTATAATGACGTCATACGGTGCTGTATGTAAGCTAAAAAGTGTCAACTGAAGTATTATTATTACAATAGTATTCAGGAACAGCACACTAATAAAAAAGATAATAGCTCATTTTTAATTGATTAAATTTTATAAGTCCAATTGAGACCAATATCAGCGCATTTATTTACTTACAAGAGACCAAATAACGTCATGACCGTAGATTAACATGGCGTCCAGCGTTTTCATCAAACTACGCGCGAAAATTGAAAATGTAAAATTTAAATTCATTTTTATGGCACTAATCGATTGAATAAAATTTTTGTGTTTTTTTTGGTGGCTTATTAGCACCTTAGGAACGAATTGAGACACTTTTCAAAAATGGGTGTAATACTCTATTATTGCCTGACATAAGCCTGAATAAGATAATGTAGTATGTTACAGTCAGGTAGTCAAATAATTAAAACTATGTTTCAGAACGCGCCATTGATTGCTTTTTACCAAAGTGTTATGGTGCCTCCCCACTTGGCTATGCGTATTGGCGTATTCGCCGTATTTGACGCATAACTCCCATGTGTGGAGGGTCTATTCGCCAAATATTCGGGCATATTTGTCTATGTGGCGAATAAGCAAATAACAAACTCGCGTATCCGTACGCCTGTCGGTCTTTCAAGGCACATCAAAGGAGACAAATAGGCAAATACGCAAATATACCGTCCACACATGGTCGGTATTCACTAGCGCACGATTTGTCAACTAGTTCGGACGGACGAGTAGTGGGTCTCAATTTTCTTTATTTGGTTTCATTATTTTGTTTTAATAGGCGGAATTAAAAACTGCTGATCCGATTTGGATGGGGTTTTCGTTATTAAAGATCAGGGAAGGTTTTAGTGTATGATACATTAGGATCTGCTATGTATTCTGTACCTAAGTTCTGTACTAAAACTCGACGGACTCGAACTCCTGATTACTGAGTTTTACGAGCGAGACTGATAATAGTCGCTGCGTGAATTCACCGTCAAGTTTTGCTGATGAAGATCTTCGGAGATAGACAATGGAACTCTTCAATGACAAACAGCAAATGACCCGTGATCGCTATGATCGAATGTCTATGTATTGTTTTCATCATTCCATAACATAAAATCACGCCTTTACGGTTTTAGGGGGTAAACAGATGTACATAGTACACCCTCAAAAGAAACTAAAAATTTAAAAGATGGTATCAAAAAGGTTAGGCCATGCATCTACTCCTGTCCATTTACAAAAATCAGAGTAAAGGATCACTCTCTCTGTGAATATGGTCTTGATGAGTGAAACGTGCAACGTCCATGTTGTACATGAACAAATTACTCTCTGACTGGTATAGCAAACATGTTTGTCGTTTTGGTATTTGGCTCCATGTGTGGACGGTCGTATCGCCTATTTGCCTATACGTCAAATATATGCCATATACTGTCAAATACCTATCACGAATACGCATAGCCAAGTGGGGAGGCACCATTAGAATGCAGATTTTTAAAAATGCGCTAGTTAGTTAGGGCACTTGGCACTGTTATGGAATTTTGAGCACAAACATCAAGAAATGCACTAGATCTATACTAAGTTGGCATCATTGCACAGACTATGCAGAGATGAGAACAAATAGGATAGTAACTAACCATAAAGGAAAGAGAAATGGATGAAATCAATCACTTACAACAAGCTTTTTTTCATGTGGCAATCGTCTTTAGGACATTTTAGAAAATTTAGAAGCAGTGCTTCCACTTTTAGAGATTTCTCCCTGCTTTGGGAAAAAACATACCGATATCACGTATGGCTTAGGGATATTTTATTTTAACGGAGGTTTAGGAAATTTTTGTAAAAATCGTTCATAATGTAATTAGTAGGCACCACACGATGTATACTTTACTGTACAGCACCACCGATTTATTAAAGGGGATTACCTAGAGTTAGTTTGTTTTTCATTCTGCATTGCGGACGGAACAATGACGATCTATTATTGTGTTTTTTTTGTAACAATAGCCTAAGCGGCTTGCTTCATACAAAACTAGGAATGCTGGCAAACAATTGTTCTATTTGAGAATCCAAGCAACGGTGCAATGGTAAGTGCAGCGAAAAGCTGTCAAAGTAATGCTTCGGCTTCTGATTGTAGTATTTTATGTTTTAAATACATGAAACCGACATCGCTCAACGAATTAGTAAGCTGAAATGGCAATGGGCCGGCCACCTCTGTCGAAGAACGGATGGTCGATGGAGCAAACGAGCGGAGACCGCGTCTTGGCAAAGCGTAATGTTAGAGCCCAGCCCGTTGGACTGACGACCTCAAAAGAGTAACCGAACTGGGCTGGATGCGAGTGGCGAGAAACAGAAAAGAGTGGCGCGCGCTTTGGGAGAGGCCTATGTTCAGCAGTGGACGGATAAAGGCTGATGATGATGATGATGATGAAATACATGAAATTTTAAAGTTGTTCATTATTATAATTTATGATCCCTAAAACAATGATTTTTAGGGAGTTGTAGGGATAATTCGAATATAATTTTTAAAGAAACTAGGGAAAATACCAAGTGCTCCCCACTTCTAAAAGGCACAAGACTTTGAAGACTCAGCGGTTCCATGTTGAAAATATCGTAGATAATATATTTGAAAAATGTGTAGCAACTATCTATGTATATAATAAATAGTGGCAAAAATACAGTGTTAAAAATAGACCGACCAATCAATAAAAGTTTACAAAGTATCAACATCGGCATAATTTTTTACAACAAACTTTTTTATACAGTGTTGTGTTTAATTTATCAAGCATAAGAGTCGTTTCTCCGAATTGCCAGTGCAATCAAAAATTTATTTTATTGTCTTCGTTAGCTATTTATTGAGTTTCCTTGTCTTGATATCGTTAACCTTAAACAATCAAAACAAAACCATGTGCTTAAAAACGTCATGTTTGAAATGAATAAGTAGCCTGAAGCTGGAAACAAATTATCAGACGCGGCTGACAGTCGCGACTTATAGGCATCTAGATAATGAATTCACACTGAGCTGTTCAAACTATCGGAGGTAAGTCGTGGACGTAACTTTGGGCTGAGCTTGAGTGTTCGGAGGTCCGACGGAAATCTGGCGCGCTGGATATTTTTGTCAGCCGAAGCCACGTCTCAAACGACTGTGCTTACTTATCAGTCGCGGCTGTCAGCCGCGTCCGTCAGCCGCGTCCGTCAGCCGCGTCCGTCAGCCGCGTCCGAGAATTTGTTTCCAGCTTTAGTCAAGTTTCATTTCAACTGTTCAGATTATAAGCAAGGGGAATCCTCATCGCCGTCATTCATCGTGTCTACAGATCATCGTGTTCACCATAAGATGTCGCCTCGTTCAAAAGTTGGTACCCCTGTTATTCCCTTCAACACTGACAGAAATTACATTGTCAGTCAATAGTGCCAGCATAATGGGAAGGGGACAGTGTTTGTTTGTTTGTTAGCGCAAATCTTCGGACGACTGAACGGATTTAAATGTACCTAGTTTTCACAGGTAGATAAAGGTTATTTGGAGCATTCATATTGTTAGAAACTTACATAGCTGCATAGTAAGTAATTTCACATATATTTCATAAACATATCCACAGGTTAATGCTTAGCTTGGCGCTTCGAATAAGCTTTATTTCAAAGAAATTGAGTGAATGGAAGAAAAATTGTTATAGATAATTTATAAAGTCTGCGCGAGCGAAGCCGCGGGTGCTAAAGGCTAAATGAGTAATTAATAAGGTATATTAGGTTAATTCTTTATTGTTGTTACAATAAAGATTATTATTATTATATTATGTAGGTACAATCATTATGATAGTACTACCACAGCGTAAAAAAACATACAGTGGTTTATCGCGTTTGAAGTCACGGGAAATGCCGCTTTGTATAGGCATTCGTCATTGCTGCATTGTGTCCCAAGCGAGTGTATGGTAGCTTGGGCTCGCTACCGCCCCTCTCTCACCCCGCAAGCCCCACACGATTGCTCTGTCTAGACGTGTCCATTAGCCGAATAGATGATAAGGCGATGATAGCTTAGTGGTAGTGATGTCGGATGCCGTGGCGAAGGTCGTGGGTTCGAATCCTACAATGAGCTTGAGCTTTCGGTGAAGGAAAACATCGTGAGGAAACCATAGCACGGTAGTAGACTACTTTGTAGTACCCGCCTGGCTGGCCACCAACCTCATGTCGAAAATCTGTCGCCAAGCACGAATTGGTGTGTTCCGGCAGTTGTACTTGAGAGCCTGATGCCTTCTAGGCTTTTTAAAGGTCAGCAACACAATGGCAATCCCACTGGTATTGCTAATGTTCATTGGCGACGGAAGCCACTTTCCATCAGGTGGACCGCCTGCCTGCTTGCAAATCTTCTGACATAAAAATAAGATCTATATTTGTGACTACTACCCACATCAGTAGATTAATCTGAACTCAACAATACATACGGCGGTGGAAAGGAAATGACTTAATTGAAAGGTTAAATGTTTTACTACTTACTAGATTCCGCCCCTCGGTTTCACCCGCGTTTTCCAGGGTTCTTATGTTTTCCCGGGATAAAAAGTAGCCTATGTTCTTCTCCGTACCATAGGCTATCTGCATACCAAATTTCATTGTGATCAGTTCAGCGGTTTAGGCGTGAAAATGTATTAGTTAGTAAACAAACAAACTCACTTTCGTATTTATAATATTAGTTAGTAAATAAACAAACAAACTCACTTTCGCATTTATAATATTAGTTAGGATTAGGATAATAAAACAACATGTCACAGTGCGTGATATTTTATTTCACTGAACTTATTTCATGAGAATTTTGCGCTGTTCAATGAATGCAAAGTTTTGTGACTAATAATGTGCTATATTTAGATAAGTAATGTTCTAAGTACATGCGTTCAACATTTATGAGTAAAACGTTACTCAATAAATGATATAATATATAATCATTATTAGATGATATCCACCGATTTGTCGATGCCACCGATCAATAATAACTTCGTATCAAAAGTATACTTAAAGCATAATATTGTGGCTTATTGCCTTATGTAACTGTCATAATATCGGACAGTGCTTAAAATTAATGTAAGTAGGTAGGTTTATGACAAATGGTAACAATCGTTGTTATTTTTTCAAAACTAAAATCAATGTGAATTAGTTTCTACATAAGTAGAATAATTACATACCTAACTAGTTAATGTGTTTGAGTATAACTTAAAACTAAATTGCAAATAAATGATGTGCTGTGGTAGTTAGTAGTAAAACTGAGTATAGTACCTATACAAATACTAATGCTCTATTTAAGTTTCAGCCTATAACATATTGCATAGGTACCTATAAACTGTAAACAGGCAAGGAGGTATCTGCCTAAGGAAATTAAAATACTTATAGAAAATAATCACTGTTGATTCTGCAAAAATAATATAATCTTATATTACATTGGAAACTATAATTATGTTCTTTTTTTGCTAACATGCATAAAAAATATTCGTAAACTATTTTTCGAAGTTACCTCTAGGTCTAGGTGACGCAAAATTTTGAGATGTTGGGTGGTTATGATGCTTATTCCTTAAACTCAAAAAGAAGACCAAGATACTTATACAAAGTGGCTTGCCTGACTTTACTTACTGACTGAAAATGATAATAGTGAAAATTTTAATTAGGTACATAATATAGTAATTTTTACAGTCTGTATTTCAGAAAATTCAATGCAATTTGAACTGTAAAATTAAGTGGCTGGTCTCGCACGGCGCACCATGCTATGAATTAATACTTTTGGGCTATGTAAGTAGGTAATTAATTATTTTTTATTGTCGTGGTAGGTATTTTTTAATTTTTTAACCAACAGAATAACCTTCATCGAATGTGATTTTGCTTACGTACTTATTATTGATTTTTTTTAAATACCTGTATCACATCTTGATATTTTATTATTAAAGTAACAGTTAATGTTCCAAAAACCAACTACGGGTAAGTGGCAGGGCTACCGAGTATGAAAATTGTTATGAACTTCATTGAATTTGGCTACCATTATCTATAGAGTTCTATAATATTTAGATCCCTAATGGATACCTTAAATGACTCATTAGATATTCGCGTGGGTGACCCATAAATATAATCCCATATAATGGGAGCCAAATTCAATGAAGTACCTACATCGTCAGTTTGTTACGCAGTAACGCCTCGGGTCTCTGCCCTGTGATTCTGTAAGGAAAATGATATAAGCTTGGAGATGAATCCAGGCTGTCACTATACTTTGTTCCTATCGTTTCGCAAGATATAACGTGAAAAGTCTCTACACGCGGCAACGTTGTGCGAACTCTTCCACGAGTTTTGTTTTAAAGATGTAGGTGTTGATCCAAAGAAAATCTTTATTTTTTTATACCACTAAGACAGCAAGCAAGCATACGGCCCGCTTGATGGTAAGCGGTTACCGTAGTCTATTGACGCTTGTAACCCCAGGGGCATCACACGCGCGTTGCCGACCCTGCAATTTTTTTTTACTTTTCTTTATAAAAAAAATACTCATCGATAGACTCAGAATGCGTTTCTGACAGTTCGTGATCGGATGGTCGGTGTAACTTTGAAGTGGGTTCGCCTCTTAACGATAAAAATGTCGTTAAATTCACACTAATACAAAATACAATGTATAATTATGTTGAAAAAGTCTTCGAAGCTGCCGCTGTTGCAGATCGGCAAGGTTCTCAGGCTCTTTGGGTTGTTATTTTTAGCTTCGTTTCGTATTTTTAGTTTGGTTTCGTACCAAAAAGAAACCCTTATGATGCGACTCCATCCTTCCGGCCGTCGGTCTGTCTTAGTGGCATATTTCAGTAACTACTACTGCTATATTGATTTTAAATTTACAATAGTTTTTAATATTGGGCTAACAAGGGCCAAAATGGGAGTACAACTCAATTATAGATTATAAAATTATGATACGCATCATAATTATGAAAGGGCTTCATTTGCATAATATTTCAAAACAATTTTTTATGCCTTGTAGTTTTTTGTAAAGCGAAACATGAAATACTTAATTACAGTTCATAAAAGTTTATGTCATATCAGGAAAACTGTAATGATGGTTCTAACTACCACAGTATTTAAAATCAACAAAATTCTTCACCAACAAACTGAGTTATGAGCTTAGACTCCATACTATATAGCTTGTTTGTTTTTTTCGTGAGCATGTATGTCGGCATACACCTTAACAAACTGAAATGTGTCCACGTAAAATATTATGTTGAATGAGTTGTCAACGATCATGGGCTGTGTAAATCGATTTTTTTGGGCATAATAGCGAACTGTAACTTTGGCAAACTTTTTTGCGAAATAAGAAATGTGCGTAAAAGTTTTTCTGGGTGAACTATTTATAAGAACGGGATAAAAATTAAATTAAATTTGCTTGATACAATAAAGGTCTTACTATGCACCTGTAGGTATGTACCTACAAGGTTTCTGGAAACCCAAGAAGAGTGACAAATGAGCAGTTCTCGCGATAATTATGATTTCTTGAATAGAGTATACTCTGACATTCTTGTGGCTTACTGCAGTTCTTTCGTTCGTGATTTTAGTTTGGGAGGAGCTTGTCCCAGCTGAGGGTAGACTCTATCAAGGCAAACACTAAACAAACACACTGATTGTCACAGAACGGGTTTTCTTTTATTATAGCACTTCGAAATCGCGAAAAATATCAGCTATCTTTACCGGGTGGATATTTCAAGATGGCATATTTTTGAAACCTATGCTAGGCTAACAAAGAACATATTCAAGAGTTAAATTGGAATAACATAGATATATAACATGTACATAGAAAATGAATATTACTTTTGCGATTTGCGGATGACACTGTGCTGCTCTCAGAAGATGCACAAGAAAACCAATATATGATAGAGTCACTATGCGATAAAAGTGTAAAAGTTGGTCTAGAAGTTAACGAAGCCAAGACTAAGATGATAACAAATATGGTAATACTCCGAAAAAATGTAATTTGTGAACCTCAAATATGTGGAAGAATATGTTTTACTTACTTACGTTGTACTTAGGCCACCTGATAACATTTAGTTCATTAGTACCGAGAAGAAGATAGAAAGTAGAGTCAAATTGATAGGAATAAAAATTGGACAATGAAAGAAATATTCAAAAGCAAATTACCAACAAAATTAAAAACTAAAGCTATAGAACTACTCCCTTGCCTGCCTCACATATACTTGCTCTAACAAAAGAAAGCCTCGAAAAAGGTCGGTTAAAAAATTAAAGTATGCCAAAGAGGAATGAAGAAGTTACATGGGTATCAAATATAAAGATAAAATCAAAAATAACGTCACAAAGCAAAACACTAAAACTAAAATTGTAGCGCAGAAAATGTTACATCTGAAATAGAAATGGGCTGGAGATGGTCCAAAATAATGACAAACTAGCAACCAATGGACAAAAACAGAAGAAAAAGAAGACCTCATGAACGATGGAGTGATGACATTGTCAGATCAGCAAAACATGAGGTAGAGCTGCTTGAAACAGTGAAAGATGGAAGCAATTGGAGGATGCTTTTACGGCTAGGAGCTTTCCACTAACACACAGTATTTTATTGTTTTAAACAAACGGCATTTTTTACTTATCCAGATAACTCACACTGTTAACAAAAAAACATGAAAAAATAATTAAACAAACACATACCTATGCATTGCATACTAGGTAAATGGATAATCCATACATATATGATGATGGGCCGGTTGGCGTGGTTGGTAAGATACCCTATCTATCACGCCACAGGTCGTGGGTTCAATTCCCACTCAGGACAAACATTTGTGTGCATGAACATGTCTGTTTGTTCTGTGTCTGGGTGTAATTATCTATATATGTATACATACATACAAAAGAAAAGTAGTATATGTAGTATATCAGTTATCTGGCTTCCATAGTACAAGCTCTGCTTAGTTTGGGGTCAGATAGTCGTGTGTGAGGAATAATGTCCCAGAATATTTATTTTATATTTATTTGAATATGTATATGTGACTTATTACTCTAGCTGTCCTGTTAGCCAACTTTGAAATTGCGAAAACAAAAACTCTTCATACTAAAGGTCATGCTTGCTCGGTCAAGAGTCTCGTGATTCCAGAGTTGGTTGGTCCCATATTAAAAGTAGTTCAGGATGACCAACCTAGCATAGGTTTCGAAAATATGCCTAATATCTCAAAATATCTAACCGGTATTATATAAAAATTAGTATTTGTCTGTCTTTGTTCGTTTGCTTGTAACGTACACCATTCATCCTATACCATTGCTGCTCCTATACCATTCATCTAATTAGGAGCGCATATATAAGAGAAATCAATGATATATTGCAATCGTGATGATAGGTGGCGAGTTGTGGCACGCCCGCGTTGATTTCTGACAAAAAAAAGAAAAAAGCATCGCACGCCGGAGATTAGCTGGTTCCCTTTAGGATGTAGGATAATAGCAAGTTTAATTTGATATTTGTCAGGGCTGGACTCAGATGCTTTAGGGGGGGGGGGGGGGGGCTTGAGCTCCTTAGTTGCCCCCCCCGGACTGTTATTTTCAAAATAAGTAAATAATTCATCTAGCATTTAAAAAATCGAACGTGTGCTCTATATTTCAGCTTAACAATATACAATTTTGATCACAGACAAAATTACATGTTACAATGCACGCGTTAATTTTGCGCTTTTGTTGAAATATAACATTGCTCTTATCATTACGATATCACTAATAAAATTATTGTGGGATTATTCGAAGCTGAAACAACCAGTTATGTGTGACATATTTCAAGGCAACGATTTTCAAATTATAAAGCGAATATCATTTATCAAGTTAGTGATTTAACAAACTAAGTACTTACACTTACAATATACTTAATATAAGTTTTACAGATGGGCGCAATCTTGCAGCTAAAACCACATTGCTTATTATTCCTTCTTTTTTCTATCCTATCGCTATTCTTTTTTTACAATCATTTAAATTACGTATAATAGAATAGAACAATAGTACCTACATTACTCGCAAAGTTTTATATTATTTTTTGGTAACACATGAACTTAATGACTAACTCTGTATAACATTCGGGACACAGGATAGTCTCGAGTTTGTGTTTAATTGATGTTCGGAAATATTCGTCATTACAGTAACAATTTAGGGAGTGAGCACTGTATATGACACTCAAAACTTATACTCAGTTTTGACATCCAAGCCAAAAGCAGAATAAAAATGTATTAATTCTTTATAAACTAAATAAAGAAGTTTTTCTTTATAAACTAAATAAAATAACCCATTCCATATTTTAATTTTATGATGAACTAGCTGTTCTCCGCGGTTTCACCCACATTCCCGGTGTATTTTTTTTCATACCTTCTCCTGACAATAACAAACACATAAAAGAAAGATTTATCCAATTTGGTGCAGTCGTTCGGAAGTTATGCGCGTACAAACATTTCGGCGATCCATTTTTTTATTTATATAGATGGGTTTTCGCTAATTGGATCAATATAAATAATAAAATATAGTAGGTCCGTGCTTAATTTAAGCATGTTTTTGTATCAAAAGCTAGGAACTTTCATAATGTTTTTGTTAATTGATCATGAACATCTGATAGAGAATAAAAATGTTTTGTTCCTACTAAAATATTCTAAGTTTTCAAAGATTTAGGTAAGGTTTATCATGGTCAATAACAGATAGTAGACACTACTATTACTTAGTTATCGGTAGTGTAGGTAATCATTTATTTCTTTTAATCTTGAAATATAATTATTTTTGAAATTCAACATGCTGCTTGCTGAAAAACGCTAGTAGTCAAACAATCAAATCATAATAATAGCATATTTGAAATAAGTAGGTACTTACATCATAAAATGCTAAGTTATAATAATACCAACGTGACTGACGGTGACTGACGTACATACGTCAGTCACCGTTATGATGTAAGTACCTACTTATTTAATATTTGAAATAAGTAGGTACTTACATCATAAAATGCTAAGTTATAATAATACCAACGTGACTGACGGTGACTGACGTACATACGTCAGTCACCGTCAGTCACGTTGGTATTATATGTAGTTTATATGTAGTTATTACATGTAGTAATAACTACATATAAACTACATTTACTACTTTACTTTTCTGACATGAATGATCGGACATGTGACGGCGAAGTGACTGATATGTGGTGAATGAGCTCGTTGACATGTATTTATTTTTATTATGTAAAATTGCCATGGCAATTAGTTACTATGAATAAGAGATGGATGGATAACAAACAGTTATTGTTATATATACTGTTCCATCCAATCTGTTGAATACAATTTATATAATAATGTGATAAAAAAAAACACGAGTAAGTTAAAGGGAGAAATTGACAAAACATTGTAATCTGATATGAATGTAACATAAAATTTTGCAAGTAATGCCTCCGCCCAATTGAAAAAAATTTACTTTGTTAGAACTAACAGTAGGCTGTTAATCACAGCGGAAGTGCGATTCTTGGCGCCCACCGTGAACGCATGTGCGTACCTACCGAATATTAAATGTAATTATAACTATTTCACATATATATTACAAATATCATACATTTGATAAATAATTAGTTAACGCAGTTTGTGTGCTTAATTACATTATATACTATTTATATGTAACACCGATTCGTAATTAAACATTCATAAGCTGACTTATTTAAGCTTGATTTTATTATTTTTATTTTGATCACTCGATTCTTCCATGTTAAAGTAAAAAAAAAAGTATATAAATGTCCAATACCTACACTTCAAACATGTAGTTCAAATATTTGAACAATTTAACAATATAACTACCTATCTCAGTCTTAATAGATAGGAAGGTATGTCAGAGTATAAAGTGAATAAATTTTTAGGAGGTAAACAATTTATACCTGTTACAATTTAGTATTTCGAATGTTCCGAAGTGGTTCAAAAGCTATATAAATAAATATATATACTAAATTTGCAATTGAATAAGCGTTGTGTTTGTTATAACTGATAACAAATAAATTAGTTTTAGTTGACATTAAGAGCCCTTACATTTCACTAAGTATATACGAGTTTCAAACGTCTCCCTTCAGGGAATCTCGCACGTAGCACGCTTGAATCTACTAAATACATAATATCATTTTTACCCAGAGGCATAAAGAAAGACATCCCATTATTTGACAATCAGGCAATTTGAATTACTACTACTACAAAAGCAAATATCAACACCTAAATGTAGAACTAGTGTCCCTGGCGTATAAGAGAAGGTAATAATTGTTTAAAAGCAAAGCTATTCATTAATTTTGATAAACTACATAGATTGAAGAGGAGTGTACATTTTGGGAATTGACCAATTTACAAATCTACATCTACTTAAGTATTTAAAATATTTACAAATACTTCGCGCGTGATATAATTTAAGGTTTTTTTTTTATTTTACTGAACAATACTACTGTTTGTAATATATATATATATATATATATATATATATATATATTGTTACAGCTAAAGTTGTCAGATCTACATTTCTATTAACAATCAGTGGATACTGAACAACTGTATTTAGTACATCACTTTAATTTAATTTGTTTAATTATCCTCGTGTTTCAACTTAGAAACGAAAATTATACAATACATTACAATAATGAAGATAATTAACTGGTATAAGTAACAATATTCTGCACTTCCACAATAATTACCTATATTTTCCTGCGGTTCGGTCTTGGCCCGATCTTAAAATTAATTGGCTCATGAAGTACATGATCATTACAAGAAATGGTGGCAGTTCATGGAATATGTCATATATTATGTAGCCTCGTATCTTAACAACGTTTTACTGTACTTTCTTCTGTAATTTAAAGTAAGAGAATCGACATTGTTTACTGCCGCCATGATGCATCATGGTGAATGTCATGATTTTACCATATGATAATCACATTATGTTTGATCACATCACGAATTATCCATGCATTTAGTTGACCATATCTACAAACGATTTATATTACTTGATCGGACCAAGGCACATCATGACGTCGACAATAGATAGAGATCTACCTTTAGATGTGGTCAATTGTATGATTGGGCCACGATATCTATATTGAATTAAAGATGTTTTATGTTTTTTCGGAAATTACAGCTCTTTATAACATATTATTTTTGGGTTTATCATATAATTAGGTCATAACTGTAGTACATTTTGTGGAAATCACTTATTAGCAAAGTGAGTGCGTAGTCTCTGAACGTCAAATAGTGTTTTTTTTAGGTTTGATTTGAGATAGTTAATGTCGTAAAAACTATTTCTATGAGTTTACGATGATATTCAGAGCTATGATTTGCGAAAAACTCAAGATTAAGTATTTAATTTGGAGGGTTGTTAGTACCTATAACATATAGAAAACCACTCATTAAATCATTGCTCAATGGACTTTAAAAAATATAAAATTGGTAACGCAGGTAAGTTTCTGTTCTGTTCCTGTTCCAAACTTAACAACGCTTAACAATGGTTTAACTATGAAGATGTCTCGAAATCGACATTTGACATTTTAACATTATTTAAAAATTAAACATTTGAAGACAATCGCCGTGCTGATGCTTTATAGAGCTTGTACGCATTTTACCATCATTATTGATGTTGTAGGTATTGTGTCTGTGACACTATCATTCTGGGCGATCTCAATTGGCACAGACATATTTTCTTTGCTGTAACTTATGTTTATTTTTACGTAATACATGCGTGAGACCTATGAAAGCGGAAATGTTTATGACTTTAATTTAATAAGATAAATAATAATTAGTCTAAGTGAATAGTCGTAACCTTTCGTCTCCTGACTAAGATCGCATTAATTCACAAAGAAAGCTATCGAGTAACCGATTCTTCGGTGCTACGAACAGTCCATAGCACTGTATGCAAACTGAGCACTGTGGACATTTACTCTGTAGTATTAAGCCACCAATCAGCATGTAACGTAACATAACACTAATCAAATCTTAAAATATTTAGTTATTAAAAACAAAATGTAGCACTATCTGAATACAATGAAATATTTAAAGTGGATGTAACAGCCACTCACTTTATATTAATATTTAATAATATATAATCACGATGTGGAACCTTAAAGTATGGTGAGTGTCATTATTGCTTAGAATGATATTGGCGGAATTTCTTAATCCACTAGGATATATTATAACATAACGTTAGTATTTTGAGCCACAATATTAGTAAATCTTACATAAATTAAGATGAAAAGTGGGTAAGTATTTACTCCCTTTAAAATACAAGATTGTGTGAATGTATTGCTACTGCTCCATCGTCGGCATCTAGAAACAATGTCATATTTACTCTATTTTTATTCATAAATGTTTCATTGAACGATACATAAAGTCGAAATATTTTATGTTAAAGTATTATCGTAGCTATGCATCATTGAAGACAATGCGGCAAGTGTATAACTGTGTCAAGTGTATCTTCATAAACGCACTTCCACAAGGAGCATTTTAATTAATTCTCGACATAGTAGTGAGTGTTAGACATTAGCTACTATTTAAAGGCAAGGAGCAAGGACGGGTAGAAAGCGTTTATCGTTAAGGTACTCATTTGGAAATACAGTTTACGGTATTACGTAGTCTCTCAGTCTTATAAGCCTCATTCTGATTAGCTGAAATCTATAATAAAATATTCAAATATTTTAGGTAGATAGGTAATTGAAAAATATTTCAGATATTACAAACATAAAAAAACACCGGAAGATTGAAGATAATACTGTCAGATAGTGCTATTGTACATTATAACAATAATAATTATGTAATAATGTAAAAACGACCTCTTTTAATTTAAAGCATGTAAATTACATAAAATTAAAGCACCCAATATATCCACCACTTATTTCGTTTCTAGCCACTCGTGTAATATAACGCTATCTTATTAATGTCAAAACATTTAGTCCCTTTTACGAAATAAGCCAAATCCGGTTTCCTGGACAATGTTAAAGTTTTTATTTAAGCGATCATGAAATATTATTTTTTATTACAAATGGACTCGCACGGGCGGTACGTGCCACCCACTCGCGAGATCGCGAGGACGTGTTAATTTAGGCGTTAACGGAAGTACAAAATTGGTCCATACGTCGAGTTGGGCTGCGTTAGAGGAAATTCCGGGCGTCAGCGTGCCGAGATTGCGCGATGCGCCGGCAAAAGTGGAAGTGCGCACGCGGCGCGGGTGGAGCGCGCGTGCCTCCAGGCTCGGGCGCGGGCGGCGCGGGCGGCTCGGGTGCGGCCGGCGAGCCGCCCGCCAGCGAGCCGCACGAGGCGGACTCAGCGAGCGAGCGCGTCGAGGGCCGGGAGCGGGGAGCGCTCGTCTCGCCTGCCTCACACTACCTATAGAACGAGTGTGAGTGTGGAGGCGGTGGCAGCGCCGGCGGCACTGGCGCATGCGGCTCCGATGCGGAACGCTGCACCCCTGGCGTGCGGTCAGAGCGTTCCCCTCGCCCGTAGCGCCCTCCACCGCGCTCGCTATCCCCGTTCCAGTTCCATTCCCACTGAATTTTTGAGAAATTAATGAAATCAATTACATTTTCATTTTTATTTTATTACTAAAACGACCTATAAATTGAAATATAAGTATACCTCTTTCGTTGGGGGCACCGAGAGTGAGGCCTTAGGCAGAGGTTGGGAAGGTGTGTGCGCCGGTGCGTTATGATGCATGCCACCTTCACGGGCTTGCAAGAGCTGTAGGATACGACGTACATCCGCAGTGAGTCCGGTTTCCAGCATAGCTACGCGTCTGCTTAATTCTTCTAAGCGCGTGAGCACTGTCGTTACTGATGCTGCTGTTGCTGCCGTTCCCACATTCTGATATTGTGGCGAAACGCTGTCCTGTAATGTATCAATGTTTTTAATGTAGATTTTTCATTACATGTTCTTTCTGAAAAATAATATCGTCAATAATAATCGAAGTACTGCAGAGTTCAAAGGCATCTTCATAGACCAACTTAAAATGTGGGGAATTCTTAAATTTGTTACAATTATAATACCTATCATGTTTATATAAACGCAGCACGAAAACCAGTCCAGCAAATTTTATATATTTAACACGAATACGTTGAATTTAGCTCTACGTAGTCCAGTAATCTAAAACGATTCGTGTAAATATGTCCGGTGCATGTATGCCGAATGAATATTTTGAGATGGTTTCTTTTTGAAAACTATGTTGGGTTTGGCAACCCAATAACTTTTTGCTGATTTATCTAACTTGTCTAACTATTCCAAAGACTATACTTAATGTTATGAATTAGCAATTTTTCATAAAATTAAGTACGTATTATATACGTAATAGGTTTTCCATTTATCTTTAAAAACTGTCTCAGTCAGAAGACGGTTCAGTGAGCAAATCTGAAAATGTTATCTGCAAACTATCAGTAAATCTATAAGTACCTGCGCGGCATTTTGATTTCTTTCAGAAGAAAATGCAAGAGCAGCAGGACGGCTTGTCTGGTGAAGATTGATAGCAGAATGTGGGGCGGAACGGCAGGATGGAGTGCGCGCGACCGAGGGCGGGATGGCCGGCGTGAGTATGTCATCACAAGAGACATGTTGTGGCGGGAGAGACGCTGCCGGTGGACTGGGTGATGCATTCGTGTAATACGAGCTTGGGTTCGTACTGAGGCTGGAGACAGGTAGCGTGGTGCTGTGCGCGGGTGTGCTTACGGCTGGCTCCCCTGCCGCAGCGCCTCCGGTCAGCGGTGACGTATCGTTCAATGGACCTACTGATGACTGCCGCCGCACTCCTGGAGCTCTACCTCTATATGTTTGTGGTGTCGATTGCGCTGAAAAATACTTAATACATCAACGTCATACTCGTAAGTTAGAATTTCTCCAATTTTGTTATCCGTCATTTAGACAATATGTATTGACAAGTATTTACTCGTATTAATTCCCAGACTTTAAGGATCATTCTAATATAGTTTTAGCGAATGACATAAATACAGTAAGAAGAGTGTTTCTTAATCCTTTCTACATTTTGTGTTGTAATCTAAATATTCGGTCTTTAGACAGGTCTTGCGATATTTTACTATTAAACTATTGAATGATATTTTCAATGGTATAGTATTATTAAAACATGCACTATAGAGTTGTATATGCACACTTACAGTACTTGTTGTGCAGCGGCTGGTGTGTTTTATGATGGTAGAGGTCTGGGAAGCTCCGTTTAAGTTGCGCTAGCATGCCTGCACACAAGGGCCGCGCTCAGAGCGGGGCACAGGGGCACCGGGGGTGCGGGGTGAAGGGAGGGAGTTGCGATTTAATATCACACAATTATTTATACTATATGTATTAACATTTCATTAGCTGGTCATCATAGTCTATTCGACTGCCAAGACCGATTGTAAGTTTTTGAAAACAATAGACAAAAGGTAAACGAATAAAATTCACTTGTACATATCGATACGAGTCTACTTACGAGTATGATAAACTTCATTATTTTGTTTATACGATCTCGTAGCATATTAATGCACATTATACACTACAAACATTTTTACGAGCTAACTGATCACATGTTTTGAATGTTTTTTTTTTATTAGGTAGGTTTGTTTTTGACCACAATGTATGGCCACTATGGTTAGTTAAGATGAAGCCGAAAATAATAAGCATATAAAGCCTAGAAGGGACATATAAACGTTGAATAAACAGAGTATTTAAGATTGGCAGATCTTAGGTACAGGGTTGGAGTTTTGCTATGAGACCAACTCTGAAATCTCAAAAACCATGTACATCATGTGAACATTGAAATGTTTAATAATATTGTGTATGTCAGTGATGATCATAAGTTTATAAATCGCTTTCTCCACACCGCAGCCCCACGCCCACGTCAACAATAAATAGGAGTAAATAATAATAGATACAAAAGAACAAGCGAAAAACATGCTGCTTCAAATAAAATATAATGTTTTAATAGTCACTTGTGAGACACCTACAGGGCTAGTTTTAATTATTTAGCAAATTTTTCAGAATTGAAAATACTAATTAATACAAACAACTTTCACTATGGGAATTCTGAATACGCAAAAAAACAGCAGATTTTTTTCGTCCTATAGTGAAAGTGTAATGAGTACTTTGAATCCTGAAAGTTTAGCTAAGTAATTAATAATAGCACTGCATAGACTCCTTGTTTTTTTGTTGTTTATTCATTAAATATGTTTCTTGACAACATGACGTTCTTGGTGTGTTGGTGTGTATCCATCCAAACAGATCATCTTAATCGCTATATTATATAATTTAATTATATCTAATTTTAAAACTATGATCTTAATAGAGAATATGGAACTTTTAAAATTATAAACAATAGATTAAATTAAATTGACATATTCTTGAGATAAATAGGTAGTTAGTTTCTTACCCGTCTCTTGTAGAAGAAGAAAATGACCAACATGAGGGATAATGAGTAGAGAACAATAATATTATGATGATATATTATGAAATGCACAATCGATCCATTCATGTGTAGGTTTCTACTCTATAAATAGACAGCAAGATAATATGGCACACCACACATGCCACCCGTGTTTAATTCGTGAATTATGTAGAAAATTAATTCAAGTTTAGTTCATTCACACACGAGTGTCAGTGGTATGGACAGAAATAGAAAAACTCATTTAAACTGAACATTCCATAGTGGTGTATATATATATATATAACTTACCCGTGATTGAGTTCAGTGTAGTAGAGCGTTGCTTGCTAAAATTAAAGTTGAGAGGCGTGACATCTTGGCCGGCTTTATCAGCTGAGAACTCCAGAATGCCACGACTTTGTGGTGATTCAGTATCGTCGTCGCTGCACTGAGAGTCCTAGAATTTTAATTTTATTATTAGATATAAACACCATTCATGTTATTTCATTGTGTAGTTTTACTGATAAGTGTAGCAATTGTCTGCAAATATAGTGCGCTATAAAGTATTATTCTACGTTAATTCCTTTATTGTTAACTTCTATCGAAAGTCTGTCTACGATGCAAGCGACGTGCGACCAAAACCTGCCAAGGACGCAGTGACCTATATATAAATATTTAGTATACTTGCCTACGAACTACGAGCTACGGGTCTACGAACTTAGCGGGCCGAAGTGCTCTGCTTCGTAGCGTTCGTAGCCACATGACGCATGTTTATTTTACTCATAAACCGAAGCGTTGCGTTGTAAACTATACATATTCTGTACCGATTCTTATAATTATTAAATTACATTATCATATAATGTTGCTTATCGTTAATTTAAAATATATATAAATGTATGGTGCAAATATACATACAATATTAATACACACCACTTTCTCGGCAAAGGTTTCAGTGTGCGGGCGGCGCGTAGTGCGTGCATACGCTTCTCGTAGCAAACGCGCATCACAAGGGTTCTCGTAGCGCATGCGTCGACGAGGCTCAATGCCACCTAGCTCTTCCTGCGTATTATAGCGAAAAATCTTAATTTAATACGCAAAGTACCCGACTATCGAGGCAATTTACACTGATATTGAATCAAGAAAAATTTACACCCTACATTATAATGCTTACATCTCTCATATTATACGTTATCTCCAGGCTGTTTACAAACGAAGAGCGAAACTCTGGGTAAAAATCGAGCACGTCTAGCAAGTCATCCCTGTGCACTCGATGCAAGTCGCAGTAGGTGAGTGCACGTACGCGGCAGTTGCTGCGCCCTACTGTTGAGTAAATGCATGGGTTCTCCCCAAATATGTCATCTTTACCTGAAATATTCCATAGATACATTTAAATAGGTGAAGTAGTTTTGAGCCAATAACATATTTTATTAAATTAAAATTAACGTACCCAAGATAGCCATAACAATATCATCCTTCAAAATTTCTATTGATCCACGAGAAACGAAGTAAAGTGATGTAAGTACGTCACCTCGATGCACCAATGTTTCACCAGGAGGCGCATGCGTCGTTTTAAATCTAAGCGATAAAGCTCTGGAAATAACAATTTATTTAATTTATAGAGTCAACGTTATTCACTAACTGTATCCGTCTTTGGATATCAAGCAGGTGTCAAAACGTAGCAATCAGGGTCAAACAGGGTCCTTGTATCTATTAATGATAGTTAAGTTTAGCTGTATCTACTATTGTTATTGCTGTGTATATTGTGCAATATAAATAAATAAACAGAAACACTTTCACTGTTATATCATGAGTTAGAATAAGGATTACCTCAAACATCCTGGACTAGCACCATCGAAAGCGGAACAGTTCGCAAGTAAATTACGATTGAGATGAAGACATATGTCTGCCTGGAGGCATTCAGGAAATCCCTTGAGAAGACTGGACGTATCAATGCCATTGGTATAGCTCCATGCGTGTTGGAAATACTCCTCCAACCTTTGTCGGAGAGGATTCGCAATCTGCACAAAGTCAAAGTGAGTTAAATTATAATTAAATTAAATTACAGGTACAGCGCAAAATGGATATAAAAATATAAATATTCTCACTTGATGAAACCGAATGAATTCTCGTACTCTCAATATTTGAGTATGATATCGAGCCGTTCCAGAATATAATCGTTGTATTATCGCAGATACATTTCCAAAAATACTGGCGTACATGAGAGCTGTGAATAGTAACAGTTAATTAGCCATGTGAAGCCTTACGTTACGTGTATCGTTACAAAAGTAGCAGGTTACTTCAAGCATACTCACATCCAACAAGCATAACAAATATAGTGAATCCTTTCTCCAAATCAGTATTTGGCGCTACGTTACCAAAGCCCACGCTCGTTAGGGACGTGCAAGTGAAGTATAAAGCGGTTATATAGCGAGATCTAAAACGAGAAACAATTTTAGTGTAGAGTCAACATGTGTTATTTTGTAATAGTGTTTGATTGTTGTAAACATACCTCATAGAGGGGCCGGTGGAATTGTCATAAGTTGCTTGAACATCATTGGCGAGCGCGTCGAGCCAGCCAATGGGTGCATGGAGCTGAGGTCGCTCCCAGCTACCAATCGCGTACCTGTTCAGATGAAAATCATTTTAAAGATTAGAATTAAATAAAAATATAACATAAGACGCGTCGTAAATTCAGAATAATTCTCACCATAAACAGGCCAACCAATGAGCAATAAGGACAAACGTGGCCATTAGAAGCAGCAGAACGGCAGTCCCATATTCGGAGTATCTGTCAATTTTGCGTGCGACTCGCACGAGCCGCAGCAACCGCGCCGTCTTCAGGAGGCCGATGAGTGTCGTCGTCTGCAACCACCACAATGTCGGCTCAGAATGTGCCAAGGTCAGCAGCAAGGTAAGTAGCCGCAAACCCAACTCAAGCGGTATATGAAACGTTCGCTTAGGACTAAATAGCATCAACGAGGCCTCGCAGTGAAACCCACGCTAACTAAACAAAAGTTGCCTATGATAATGCTTTTCAGCTCAACCAAACTTAGACATATTTTGCAGAATTACAAGCGATTATTTTAAAACTATAAAATTAGCTGGCATCGTACAGAATGCGGTGCATTATAACTGTCTTCATTCTTGAGTTAGTAAGTAGGTACATGGTATTGTTGAAAAGCAAGTCACTTCTAATTTGAAAAAGTTACCACTGTAATGTCAAATAACCTTTGATTTCAACAGATTTAGGTGATATCAATTCAGAGCAAAATACTTGGTTTATTTACAGTTAAAGAATGATTTTCTTTTATCAAAACACGGTGCATTATACAAGCTATCAAAAAGTCCGTAAGTAGGTAGGTGTAGTATAAAACTTAGACTTTTGTATAACTTACCTACCTCTTAGCATTTATGTGCTTTGTATACTTACAAAAAGTAAGATTCATAGTTCAGCACTGGTAGATAGTTGCTAATGGTTTATTGGTAAATGAGCTATTTTTGTAAAGCTCTCATTACGACATAACTAAAAATGCTTTTACTTCTCAAAACATGTAACATTGCCTTTTAGTAGATACAAAGTTATAGTAGCACCTAAATTAAATGACATAATAATTTATGAATCAATACTTTTTGTGTATCTACTTACAATGTTTGCTGATGAATTTAGTCGATATGTTTTTATTAGAGTAATAGTTATATGTAGTTAAAAGTTTTCTTTCTGAGTTGATTTTCAATTCTACAATTTAAATTGTTTTTTGGCTAATATATTAATTAGTAAGTATAATATGTTGTGATTTTTATTTTATCAATCATAATTAACAACTCTACTATCACTTGAGTATGTGATTAGTTTTAACAAGTGACGAGCAATAATTATACTTCAAAAAATTATGTATCTACTTATTAATGTTACGAATGTTGAAATTCAAATATATTGAGAAATTAAAATAGTTTTGTAAAGTATTCATACATAATTAAGAAAAAGTTCTTGCATAATTTAAATATATTCAATATACTAGGATGAATAGTTTTAAAAGTATGGTGTAGATGTCGGGGTAAAGGATCAGGTAAACAAATTATAAAAATCTTTGTTTTTTTTTTTACAATATTTAAAAATTAAAATAGCTGAATTATTAATGCAATTAATAACAACAAATTATAATTTAATATACCAATAAGTAAAACAATCAATAAACATTTGATGAAACATAATTCTATAAAAGTAAAGTGGCGGTAATAAGAACAATGAACATCAAAACTCTTGATTGCTTAATGTAAGGTGGGTGCTATAAGTAGGTAAGTAGATAATATTATTATGTATGTTTGGGATCGATACTATAACTTTGTGCTTCTTTATGTCGTGATATAGGCGAATATTTGTACAAATATGTACGTCTGGGAAGTGTGAGCGTATTTGCTACCAAGCTCTGTGCGTAGTGGCTTTTGCACTTTTACTTTAGTTAGTTACTATGATAAGCTAATGATGGATGTTTTGCCGTTTCATTCATTCGAACTAAGTACCATTTAATGCTCTGCTTTTTTAAGAGACATCCTCAGTTTTACCAATTCTAATTAAAGTAATTACGTTTTTACCTCTACTATAAGATACATAATACCTTTAAAGGCTTTAACTTTTATGTAACATTAATTTGTAAAGGTGAACGATTTCATAAGTCACCTTATCGGCTAGCGATGGCGCCACTTTAGAATCTGCCTTTACATGTTCTACGTTTTATTTCTTGTTTTTAACGTAGAAATTGGGTACATTTGATTTCTAAATAATTAAATATTTGAGTGACCTGTTCAATCACTTATTTATTGGGTAAGCCCTAAGTAATTTGGCGGCAATCAAGCTCGTGATATAGCGTTGCAAACCCATTGGATGTTCTGCACGGTGAACAACTTGAAAATGATTGTAATAATTTGCTCATGGGAAGCGTCCTTATCTTCCATTAACGCATTCAATTAGTGGTTTCAAATCTCTAGTGGAATTAATGAATAAAAATATGTCAACTAAAAATGTAATAAAATCGAGTGGCAGCAACATAAAAATAGTTCACAAAGATGGTATACCTCATCACTTTCCAGCCCCTGCTGTAACAAGAAATGGTATTACAAGTTCAATACGCACCCACCTTTGGGTATTCTCCATATTATGATAATAAGAAAATTATAAAATAAATTCGAATATTTAGGTAAGTACTAATTATTAAAAAAAAACTAAAGGGTAATTAAAATGCAAGTACAGTTTCAAATAAAAGGGATACACAAACAATGAAACGTACTGAATGATATGAAAGCTTTATCGATTTATACAAATTTTGTAATTCGTCACCAATAAAATAATTTCATAAAAAAGTGGGATCCTAATGTGTTTTGAATAAGTAGGTGATATCCTAATCAAGTGACAGTTGCTACAACTGCATTCCATAGCTAAGTGATTTTATTTGCATGAAAAGTCCAGAACTTCATTTGTCCGAAATAATTCGTCCCGAACGACTGAAGACTTAAAAATTGTGAGTTTCAAATAATTGTTTGCAACTACATATTATTTTGTCTTACAATAGTTATCGTGCAGCCCTTACTTGACCTAGTTTGCTTTCATATTCTTATGACCTATTTTACCCTTCGCTAGGCGGAATATAGTACCTATCGTGCTTCGCTAGTACCCTAATCTTGTTTTACTGTATGGCCTCCACTTCTGACCATTATGCAGTTTTCATATTCGTGTTTCACACTTCCTTTGCATAGTTCATTCTGTAAAATTTCGATTGTAATGTTTCGGATTTAATATGTTTTAACTTTTGAAATGCATTTATTTTTCGGACAATTGATCGTCTAGAGAGTAAAGCAAACTCACTTTAAACACTAGTGACTTTTGCCTCACGACAAAATTACTAGCTTTGAACTAAAGTTAATGAGCTTTTGATTCCGTTTCAGTAAGACCTGAACATTTTAAAGATTTTATTTTGAAAGGGTCAGCGATGAATTTTTGCTTTCTAATATACTATATTGAATTTAGTGTATCATATGTGAAATGAAACCTAATGTGTGGAAATAAAAGTCGGTTAAAAAGCAGCTCACTTCATCGGTGTCGGTGCCGAAGAGCAGCAGGTCGAAAGGGATGGCAGCGACCAGGTCGATGAGGAACCATCCTCGCAGATAGTGGAGAGCAATCTTTTGAGGGTCCGACTCCACCTCGTCCGCCGTATTCACAAATGTCGTACGAAAGTTTATTAGGATGTCTATGATGAAGGTGACGTCCACTGAAAGTAAAATATTTTGCTTTTGTTTCATATGTCGGAAGAACCAATGTATTTAAATGAATAAAAGCCAAATTATCATTACCGATCATGTCGATAACAACAATGGGATCCTCGCCGAAGCTGCGGGAACGTTTGTCGAAGTCGGGTTCATTTAATTGGAATGCTGCCACGTATGGAGTGAATATCGCCGTGTAGATGACCAGTATGAGGATCAACCAATCCCAAGCGGCCTGGAAAATTGCAAAAAGTTCTGTTATTTTACTGATATTTGAGTTTAAGCAATGCAATCTGGTGGTAGGTTATTTCTTTTATTTTATTCAATAACGGCGTCGTGAATAAATGTTGCGCTTTCGCGTGCCGTGAGGTTGGGCGAGGTCATTTTAATAAGCGTGAGGTATTTTAATTTTTTTACTAAACCTTTGTGTTTAACGTAGTTTGCCTTTTTTAAAATATTGGTGACCTACTTCTTCAGGAATTATTACATATATTATTGGCGGCATGATATTTGCTGATTTTAGCTACGAAACTTCTAGTTCTTGATGGCCATCATTATATTATAATATTATTTTATCACCAAGATTAAATTACAAACAGAATGCGGTTGGGGTTGCCTGGTAAGTTTATATAAACCTGTATCAGGAGATCCCGCACTTCCATAAACAAAACATATCTTATTCAAAATTATCTTTGAATTTAATAACAAAAATAAATAGTAGATTGTTATACAAGGAGCTAAAATGACCCATTATATACGAGGTAGTTTTACTCCCGAGCTTTAGCGAGGGAGTAAATAGAAACCGAGTTTTAATGGGTTTTAGCGCCGTGTGTTACGCTATACTTTTCACTACGATTGCGAGAAAATAAAACAATCCAATACAAGAATCCACTCGTTTTTCTGTCCTCCACTTCATAAACTTTTCGTAAGTATTTAAATAAATGCTTTGTGACCTTGACGGCCACAGATTGAAAATTATTTCTTTTCCTTTCTCTTCTAAATTGTACTTTGTAAATTAGGGTCTCCATTCTCACTAGATGATGACATTTTCACTATTGTAAAATTAATTATGGTCACTACCAATTCAATTTGCAATTAGAGAAAAATTATAAAGATTTCGCGCCAATGTCTTTTTTTTTGTTTCTTCTACAGCCGCAACACATTGCATGCATCAGGTAGAAACCTGAGATCGCCGATTTTAGTTCTATTAGTAATGGGCCGGTTGGCGTGGTTGGTAAGATACCCTTTCTATCACGCCCCAGGTCGTGGGTTCGATTCCCACTCAGGACACAAACATTTGTGTGCATGAACATGTCTGTTTGTCCTGTGTCTGGGTGTAATTATCTATATATGTATGTATTTACAAAAGAAAAAGTAGTATATGTAGTATATCAGTTATCTGGCTTCCATAGTACAAGCTCTGCTTAGTTTGGGGTCAGATGGCCGTGTGTGAGGAATAGTGAATATGTGGCAAGCTCGCTGTCCCAGAATATTAATTTATTTATTTTCAAAATTAAAATGAAGTTCTTTTTTTATGAAACAGTAATAAGTCGAGTCTTTATTCATGATTATTCTACTTATGACTAAAGACTTTTTCGTTTTTGTAGGCTCATTGTCATTTGACACACAAAAATTAAAAAAAGAATACTTTTTCCCCTAGAGGAAGAATTGCTATTTAGGAGTGAAAAAGTAATTTAACTATAAGTAGTAACTATGTGTGGGTGCGTTTAAGTGTATGAGAAGGAGAAGTGAGGTTGTGGTTTTGTGTGTATTTGGGGTGAGGGGGGGGGAAGTGTGCGAAAGGGGGCTGTGTGTATGGAGGGAGAGTGTGTGTAGTGTGAGGGGAGTAAGTAAAATGAGAAAGAAATTTAGCTTTAGTTTGTTTCAATACTTCCAATATACCAATTACGTTATAATCTGTTAAGATATATGACTTTGTTATTATAACAAACATAATTATTATATCAATGCTATTTTTTTGTTTGTATAAGTAATATGTTTTGGAATTTAATCCATTCAGTCAGCGTCGATACGAAGATTGTTTGAAGTATTGACGACCGGCAACACTGACTGTTATGTTCTAGTGCCACGTTAAATTTTCGTCTCAATTTATGAATTAGGATTATAGGGAATGAATTACAAGGGGAATATACTGAATATTTCCCTTGTTTATAAATGTATAACTTTCTCACTTATAGGAGGTTACATGATGTGTATAATATATATGTGTGGGAAACTAATATTATTGAAAACATGACTTTTAGCAGATACCTCTGGGCCCATTCTACCTCTATAAATTTAGTTATCCTACTTAACCAGCATAACTGAATTTATCGTCAAAACTATCGTCTAATTGAAGTAGACTAGACTACTTAGCACTGACAAACAAACTCACATAGGACACAATTCACATAGGATATTTCTTTTTGTGTAATGTTCAGATCAATATTTCAAAACTAACCAAATATGTCTAGTTGTCAAAGCAAAAGCAATAGTCAACTTGGACTATATGTCTCCAAATTAATAACAAAGGGAAGGTGCAAAATATATCACAACAATGTTTTCTAAGAAACTGTAGAAAGTCTATGCTGTAAATTAAGCTAGTTTATTATGTAAATAACTGTGTGCTTACCTTATAAGGAGAATGGTGGAGGATAGTGCAGGGGTGAGAAGGTTGCGTTGTTCCCTTGTGGCCGCCCGTCGCGCCCAATGACAGTACCTATGGACAACGACGACGTAACATGTAGTTATTTAATAGGTATATAACTAAAAGGTAGACTGAATAACTGGCATATCAAAGCCAAGACAAAACGGCTCATGCTTGTACTTAAGATGAAATTGACTATGAAAATGATTTTGCGAAATTCACCTTTCACATGGTTCAAACCACTGGATAAAATAAATACATAATCAACACATAATTATATATACATAATTTCATATTATAAAAGTCATGTAGATATACGTTCCTAGCTAAAAGACAAGTATGAAGTATACAATTACCATTAGCAACGTAATGCCTGGAGCAGGCAAGTTACTTAATTAACTATGGAATAAGTACCTATAAAGTTCTCAAGGTAAGAGAGAACCATTGCACACAGGGCTTAAAAAAGGCATACCCGAGTCCTTATGTTGCACCTACTTCAGTATTGATGTCGCAAATGTATTAAAGTATAAGCGCTTTTTTAATATAATTTTATTACGTCGACGATTTATGCTACTCTTTATTCGTAGGCACTCTACGGAGCTAACAAACTTTAGGTATAAACAAGTGAAAGATAATAATAACCTATTTCATGTAGGTATAATGTTATTTTTTGAGTACCTATAAAAATAATATGCAAAATATTATACAGAGCTGCAGGTATTATGTGCATTTGGGTAGTTAGCGTTTGATTAATGATGATGATTAAATTAAAATTGCTGTCAATCCACCATAGTTTTTTGATCAATAAAATTAAATAGTCGTTTTTTTTTTTTTTCAATAATTTGCAACATGGCGTTAAATATGGTTTCCTGACGAAATATATCTAGTAAGAACCATAATTTCGCATAAAGCGATCATATACTATAGATATGTACTCTTACCTACAAATATCTTTCAGATTCGTTTTGTGAAAATAAATAATGTAACGAACTAATATTAATAAAATTAACTAGCTAACGCCCCGAGCTTCTACGTACGTTCCTATAGGATCCTATATTTTTTCGGGATTAAAAGTATCCTATGTTTTTTTTTCCAGGACCGTAAAGTTAAAGTCAAAGCCAAATGTCATTAAAATCCATTCAGCTGTTACGGAGTTGAGTGGCAAACAAACTTACATACATACACAGTAGTAGTAGGATAATACATATAATAGACAATTTCATACAATGTTTCGTGATTTTGCAGAACAACGAGTATTTCGCGGTACGAAATAGTTTGATAAATAATCGTCTTCCCTACGCTGTAAGTATATTCTGTTATAAATCGAATATGGTTTCAGATACGATGATTTATTCTGGCGTTGATTGTAATTCACATGAAACTCTTTATGATATTTTATTCCGAAAGTGTTGTCATTACACTTATGGATGATAAACATAATAATGAAACGAATATATATTTAAAGACGTTATTTCAGCATACGATACAGGTAACAACGACGAAAACATTTATTTTTTGCAACATAAATCAGGCAAAGAGATAAATGATTACCTCCTTGCCGATGGCAGGCAACCCGTTGAGGCCATTACAGGGTGGTTCAAGGCGTACAACACTCTTGCGTGAGCCGCGGAAACCGGTGTCGTGTACGCGCACTGAGGAGCGCCAGGTGGAGGGTAGCGGGTCATCGCGGGAACCGCGGGCGGAGGCGACGCGCCGCGAGGTAGTGAGCGCTGCGCCCGCGCCGCCCGCGCCCGTCGGGGTCACGATCAACGGCACGTCGGGGGGACCACGCTCTTCCATGCCGCTGCCGCACCAACGTTCTCACCGGAACCAACCGTGCTCCGACGCCTCCAGATGCTCACATTCCAGCACGGCTCTCTCGAAGGCCGACGCCGACTCGAAAAGTGCAATTGCCGTATTTTGCATAGATGGTTATTTATCTTCTCGGGCACTTTTGAATTTTCGTTTTTGTCTATTTCGATAATCGTATTTACGTCTTAGAAAATATTTTGTTCAATAGCGTTGAATGAATGACGATATGGTTACTATGGTATGGTTTTGAACAAATAATGTATTGATAGAGACATAAGTAATACGCATAAGTATTAACAGGCCTACACGTCGGCACTCACAAATGTTGACTAAGATTGTTGTTGAAGAGTAGGTATAGAGCGCGCGCAACTAATAGGCATAGAACTACGAGCGCCTGAAAGCGGAGAACGAGGCCGTGCCTCATTCATGTGTGTCAATGGTTGGTTGGTTCTTTTCATCTTTTTATGCACATGTTCAACGTGAGCGCCGAGACGTTTCAGCGCATTGTTAACATAAATGGATGGTCATAAAAAGCAATTATCTTTTTTGAATTTATAATTAAAATAGACAATTGATATGTTAAAACTAGGTATTGCAGAATTTTAACAACCTTAAAATTTGTAATAGGTATTAGGTAACCAATACGGGTTGTCAAAAAACGGGTATTCAAAAAAACTATTAAATTGTAATTCCTCACATTAGGGATAATTTTTTAGGGTTAGAAGGATTGATTGGAAATAAGATGTTAAAAATAATCATGTAAACCGACGCCCAAAGATAGGAGCAGATAATGAGTGTATAATACATATTGAGTAGAGATTATTTTCATTGAAATATAGTTTGTCGATATTGGGATAACCTATTTACTTACTTATATACAGAAAAAGTGTATACTTTTATCAAGATAAATATTCAGGTATTATTAACATGAAATAATAGCTACGCCAGATGCTCAATCATGAAAAATATTGAATATAATAATACCTAATAGAATTGAATTATAGGTATATGATCGTTTCTGAACATGGGTAAATAAAGTTATTTTTTTCAGACAGAGGGTAGATATTGGTCTTGAAGTGGCATGATCTCTCAGATATATTTTAATAAAATTAGATAATATAAGTAATGGCAATGCTGCCAGGCTTTTGGGCACTTTTCCTGTTGACAGTGATGCGGATGATTTTTTTGATGCCCTGTAAGCCCCCCTTTTTTTGTCTATAGTATGTAATATATTTATTTATGTTAGTATTAAGTTCTTTAATTAATTAAGATTGTATTTTATATAAAAAAAAGTAAAATAAACATTATTATAAAAATATAAACAACTACAACGGAAGACCGTCACCAAATGGGATCGTGCCCAGAATGCTGGCTGCATTTCCTCGTTGGATACCTAAGCTTATCCGTTGACCGAAATAAAAGCCAGCGTTCCGGTTACGCGTGTGTTCCTTCAACCGGTCCGCCAAGTCCTTATATATACTGTGTCCCTGGTCCCCACAGGCCGAGAGTTTCTACTCCAAACGGCTCAAACATGTACCTTCTGTCGAGATGTGCATACTTGCGTCGCTTGAGGCACTCCACTGATGTTGCTGCGGAGCCAGCTCTCTCTCTGATGTGCCTGGAAGATGAGACGGTGACAAGATATCAACGCAGGTGGCATCCCAAACCTAGGGTCACCCTAACTTCCAGGGCATGAGAGTTATTCAGTCGGGTCTCTTACCATCGTCTCTCATGAGGCCACGTGGCTCTAGTCTGGCTTTTATTTCAGTCAACGGATAAGCTTAGCTATCCAACGAGGAAATGTAGCCAGCATTCTGGGCATGCTCCCATTTGGTGACTGTCTTCCTTTTTAGTTATATAATTGTTTATATTTTTATAATAATGTGTAAATATTATGGTATCTATGTTTTTTAACAATTTTATTTACATATTTACAATCAATGTATAAAATACAAACTATGATATATAAAAAACATCCTCAAAGCCCTCGCTGCTGTCGATAGGCAAGGTTCCCAACAGGCTGGCAGCGTTCCCTTTTTGGATGGCCAAGCTTATGCGTTGGCGGAAAAAGCTCCCAGCCCATCGGTCTCCCAAAGCCTCGATGAGCTTGGATGATAAAATCCGAGCAAATCGGCGAGCCTCGAACCCCCATGGACCCATGGTTTCAACTGCGAATGGCATGAACGAAAAATTAGAACCAAGACAAGCGTATTTTTTAAATTTGGATTTTTCAGCACCGGTCGGAGCCACCCCAGCGACTTTACAAGTCGCCAGTAAGTGGGAAGGCGCAAGTGTATCTACACATGTGGCATCCCACACCAGTGGCTTGCCAACACTCCACGGGATCAAAGTCATACCATCCGGCCTCTTGCCATCGTCACGCGCAATTCCGACTGGTTCTAGTACAGAAAGCACGTTGGTCCTGGAACCAAGACGGAGACAAATGCATAAACTTAAAGTGATTCGGTCTAACAAAGTACCGATGTTTGTAGATGGAATGGCTTGCAACCAGTGACCCAATTCCTTCTCAGAGACAGCTAACAAGCGTGCGCGGTCCGAATTTGAAGAAAAATTTGGAAAATAGATTATGCCAAGTTTTTTCGCATAGAGGCTTGTCCCACTCTCTCTGAGGGTGACTTAAGGTTAGCGACGGAATATTTGTGCCTGGACAAGCTGCCTGCCAGGCATTTTTGGCATCGGACAGGTGAGAAACCTCAACGGATCCAACAGATGGGTCCAAAACAGATCCAACGAGGTCGCCCACACTATATACCGACGACAGAAATGCCGGCAGTGATATGTCTATATGTAATATAGATTACTCATCTTTAAAAAAATCATAAAAGTGAAATAAACTACAATATACAAACTAGTAAATATATCGGCAGAATTAGTAAGTGTGCGTGATGTCAAGTCGGAAATTGATTTCCTCCGCAACGACAATACGAATGCAGTTTAATTAAATCTATCGATGGTTTACGTATTCGGGAGCAAGAGTATTTGTTGTTCCATTCTACAATCGTGTAATAAGTAATTACGTGAGTTTATAAGGATTGCTTGGTATTAACAACAAAAAAAATGATAGATACCCATAAAGTTAAAAACTGTCTGTTAACTGGCTGTACTGAGTGAAATTTTACTCAAAACCTCTCTTATTCAGAATCAATAAATATGAATAGAATACATTATACGCTTCAATTCATCGGGAGAGGTTCAAGGGCCGGGTGACAAAAAGCTAAAAGGTCGTAGGTTCGTAGGTTCGATGCCTAAGCTTTGTCAAGGATAAGAGTCAGTAACTAATTGTCTGAATCCGTGATCCATATCTGAATTAAATTGCTGATAAATAAATAAAATAATAGTGCGAAAGGTTTCTTCTGGGTAAGCGTGCTCCATCTTGGGCTTCCTCTTCTTCATGTATGGGCATGTCATTGGCCAAACGCAAGCCCATTTATTATAAAAAAAAGTGTTTTAAAATGGATAAATTTCATGTACTTACTTAATTATGATATTATCTTGGGACTAAATATAAAATGAAGTCCGTAACTCCTAGTTCGTATTAAAAAGTAATTGATGTGAAAGTGTGATTTATACACTTATTGTATTTTAAGTATAATATATATAATAATGTTATTAGGCATACAATCACCTTCATTTTAAACATTGATCTAAGCGACCGTTCATGTACCCAGGCCTCATTACCTATGAGGATTGAAGGTTTAGGGATCCGCATTTTTTTTAGTGTAGCGCTAACAGCATATTTGTTCTCAGTTTACATTGTGCGAGATCTCATCGGAATCATTTTACACTCGTCACTCCGTGACTTTGAGACATTGCTCCTGTCTGAGGCCAAAATTGCTTGGCTTGTCCAAAAACTCTGGGACGAGCCGCTTGGTAGGCTCATATGCATCGCTTTTGCGTTCTAGTTGCACCACTGCCGAGCGAACACGTCGCTTAGCTGTCTCTGAGTGGGAGTCTGAACTCTGCTTGAATGCCCTATCATCGGCGAATACGCGCAAATTGTTAGACAATACATACTTTAGTCTATGTGACATGTAATGTCCCACATCGCTGCACATGCAGGGACGTCATTGGCGAGCTGGGTTACCATTACCTATCATGCTATAGGAGTGTTGGGAGGCATTCAAGACATGCAGCATTGAATAACTTGACGACGACGCACGACGCTCTTGTCACCACCAGCGTGCCAGCTATTTTTGAACCAAACGGCCTAGTACATGACGATGGCAGGAGACGGGACGGTATGTCATTGGTGCCCTGGAAGATGGGTAAGCCCTGATGTGTGACGCTACATATGCCCCTCGCGTCATCTCACCTTCCAGACACGTTCAGAGGACCAAATTCTATTTATTTTTTGGTATATCTATTGCCCATCGGCAGCGCCGGCAGCTTCGAGGAAATTTTCTAGATATTATAGACTGTATTTCGTTTTGTTATTGTAAATATATGTATAAATATATACAAAATAGTAGGGAAGAAGGGATAGCTTTCTATAGGTTAAATAAATAAATCTGGATACTCGGGGATGGATATATTATGAGATTTTGATTCCAGAAACCGAAATATAACTTAGTTAATAAAAGGTGCGATACCTTACTTATCGTTTAAACTAAATATTGTAAATTTAATTTGGTGAATACGGTTTCGTAAAATTTTTTGTATGAAGTCGTTTGTATGAAATACAGTAATGTATAGGTAGACCAATTTTATGAAGGAGTAAAATATTTAAATGGACATCCAGATTTATAGTAGTTACATTTTATATAGGTACGCGGATTCCTATAAGTAAATTATAGCATTGTGCAAAATATCTGTCATAAAAACATTGTAGGAAAAAAAGCTGTGTCCAAAATGTCTAATATGGAAGTTTTGATAGAGATGCTTGGTATGTATGTATATGTACGTAGGTAGCGTAGCTGAGGCTAGATTCCTGGGGAATTCTTACTGAACGTGAAAGGTGGGAGGGGCTGCATGCTTTGCATAGTTTTTACAATGGACTGAGCCATAGTACATAGGTACTGACTGAATATAAAAACAGCGTTTTTGCATATACATACCTACTTATATGATAGATTAATGTATACGAAAGCTTTAAAAGCAAATGGCTTCTATATGCATTTATGGACGAAATACGTGCTGATAATAAAAATATAAAAAAAATATTTATTGCCAATTCAATACTACTTAGTTTTATAACTGCTATAATACTAATTCTACATAATATCATATCTTTAATAGATAGATAGTACGATCAAATGAATGAATATTCTTTAATTTGTAAGATTATTAATGGATTTATTTGACTGCAATGCATCAATTTATGTGAAATGTTCTACCCTCTTTTACTAAGAAGAGTAAAGTAGATAAATGAGTATAATATAATGTAGACAAAGGAAACCATACCATGGTAGTCATAACTCCAAGCATGGATCGCGTTTTTTCACAAGAATTACAAACCAAAGTTAGAAATAATCGACCGAATAAAAATTGATAAGCTCGCAAACCAAAAGAAGAGAACAACACCTCTCGGCAATTGACGCACTGTTCACTGATTGAACTAAGCACAGGACGGCACCACTCTATACTTAACTAGTCGATACGCACAAGTTATATACGACCACTTTTAGAAAATGTGTAAAAACATTAAGCCCTATCGCAGCATAACAAATTCTGCAAAGGACGATCGCAAAATGATAACAATAGATTTTACTTTTAAATGCAGTCGATCGATTAAGTGCTAAAGACTTTTAAGGCTCGTTTACAAAACGATTGCGCGCTTTATAACAAAACTGTTTGTTATTTTACTTTTAGTATTGAAAATACGTTTTCGGTATAAATCGCGTCGTCGTTCGCTAAAGGCGAGGGGCCCTAGGAACGATATTTAGATAGCAATTTGATGGCAGTGTTATAGGCGGCAGAGTCCGCAGCGTGTTCGCTGGACGTAAACTCGATGGGGCACTGTAGCGGCGCACGCAAGAGGTCGCTGTGCGCGCGTCGAGACTGTGCGGAGCCCCGAGTGCCAGCGGAGACACCCGAGCACAGGCGTGACCTCGCACAACCTCCCTTTCCACTCACTCATCGAACATTTCAGCTGGAACGCATAGCATAGTGTCGCCATGCTGCTGTCGCGTCGTGCCACCGAATGTACGTACCTACCGCAGCGATCACGTGACTGCTCGATATTAACCCCCTAGACCACACCAACAAAATATTTCATTTGATGTGTGTTTATGAGACTCCTTTGTAACTTAATATCTACTCATTATTTTACCAAAATACTTTGAATTAAAGATAACATTAAAAAGGTTATTCAATACATTATACACTTAATCAAAATGTTTATGATCAACATAATTATATAAAAGTAAAGTAGTAGTAAAAGTAAGTAGGTATACCATAATTTGTCGTAACAAAACCGGTCGAGTGCGTGTCAGAACACGGGTAGTGTAGGGTTCTGTAGTCAGTACGATGTGGTGTGGTACAGCTAAAAACCTAAGACTGAACGTAAAATAAAGGAAAACTTTACATTGCCAATTAATTCTCCGTATTTTACTCAACATTTTTAGGTGAACTCAGTTTTCGAATAGTGTGAATAATGGGAATACAAGCGTGGAGTAACTAACTATATTCGAGTTTTTTCCCCACTACCGCGGACCGCAAACTCACGTCTGATCTGACCCTTCCTAGCATACGGATAATTCTGAGTTAGTCGCTAGATGCTTCAAATTTTTCGAAATTTGTCAAAAAATATCAGATTTCGTCGGTTCCTGGCTTATAAGGTTTTTAAGTGACTTTGCCAGAAAGAGTCACACCTGACACGTGGCATAGGCGGGCAGGGTGAACTCTATGCAAATGGTTTTGGATATCACATTTATTTATTAGAGAATTTAATTTCATAGATTATGACTAACGTTACACGTATAAAAAAATGTAACACATGAAACAAAAAAAAAAATGGCAATAAGCATTAATTGTGTCTATGTAGTAAAGTTAATGACGCTCTAAACAAAATTGTTGTTTAATATTGACTACCTATATATGATTATACTATATGCGTCATAGATATGTACATATAACTACGTAATTATAGTCTGTTATCACGGTAGTTTCTGAGTAAGAAGACCATGACAGACACCGATATATAGATAAAACAATAAGGGTTCCTTGTTTGGCTACGGAACCTTAAAATGGGCCTGTATAATAAGTTATTTAACCATCTTTTACCGTGCGTAGAGCGGTTACGGAACTGCTACGAAACTGCTACGAGGCCAATACAATATTTTAAACATTCACGAGCTATTTATCCTTATATAATATACTCGTATGTATATCTTAGGTATTTATAATATGTACTAGCTTCTCACCCGCGTTCCCGGGATAAAAAGTAGCCTATGTCATTCTCGGGGCCATAAACAATATCTATGCAAATAATCACTTCGAATTTCCCGCTCTGTTGTTCCGTGCACCTGATTTTACGTATGTAGATACTATTTGCTTAAATATTGCATTTTTTCTACAAGTTTATTTTTTGCAAATAGTTTCAGAGTTATACAATGCAAAGGCATGCAAAATTGATTCAAACGGAGTTGTTAACATGCTAATTGCACGTATTCAAATAAAGCTTAGTGAAAATTTTGACAGCAGTACTTATTTACGTTGTTAATATATCAGATATAGATAATATTTTCCTCGAATATCACGGTAACTTATTGAGAGAAAATCGTTTACAGAATAGATCATTCTGATTCTTTCATATGTACTATGTTTGAAATGAAAACGTATTGTAACCCGTCCACCATTGTTAAACGGAGAGACCTTGAGTTACACAATATCGTGAAGGAGGTAGTCTATAGCCACTAAAGTCGTCTATTTGGTAGCTATCTGCTTTAAAGGTGTGGAGTCCTTGAACTATCGCGTGCTAATCGCGGGTATCGCGGCCAGTTCACCAGCCCTCTATATTGCTAGACCCTAGTTATATCACGTACGTGACGTAGGTTGCAATAGGTACATACGTATACAACCACTGCATACTGCAGCACTTTCACTTCGATGAACTTCTCTAGTAGTTCATACTTGTTTGCATTGACCTGAAAACTACCTATAGAACTTAAAATGACCTACTTAAAAAATATTAATTATTTGAAAAAATAATAGGAGAACTTAAGCTATTATTGTTAGTTATAGTATTTAAGTGCTGTTGTAAACCAAAATATTTAGCATTTTGAACACCAGACAAATGTTTTGATATTCTGTTGCTTTATAATTAATTACATTATAAAAATCTGAGGCATTTTACTGGTGTTTTAGCTCATAGGTAGGTATAGGTATAGGTAAATAGGTCACTTAAACATTTCCTGAGGGAAATACCGTAATACCGTGAACCCCGTGAGTAGGAGTACGAAAATCCACAAATTTAAATATTTTCCTGTATATCATAATGGGATGGACGTGGAAAGTTGCCTATTTAACTGAGTAGTTAAATAGGCAACTTCCAACGATAAATTATATTCAATGTACGTTATTCGAGTTTGAGCAAAGTACAGGTTTAATTTTCAGGGTTGAATGTTTTGAATGGAACATCTGATTTTTTCGCGCTTTCAGAGTCTTATAGTTAAAGTTGAAAATATTAGTAAGTACTTTCAACCTTGAAGTTTACCTTAACAATTAACCGAATTCGACTGAAACTACTAACTAAATAAGTATTACCTACAAAGACAAAGAATTGTAGATTTACGCACTATAAAATCATAACAATATGTGGAAATCAGGTTCTAATAATACCAATTCATTATTTCATCGAATGGTTTTCATTTCAATCTGGGTAGGTATAGCTTTCCGCAGCGCATTTCCGCATAAAAAAAGTATAGACTACATTGTCATTGCCATCTCAATGCAGGCAAATATTTTTTGTCCTCTGATGGAAAAGGTTTTCCTTTACAAATAAAATTATGAAAATTAATGAGAGCTAATTTTAGAGTACTTTCAGCCTCTAAATTAGATGGTCACTTTAGTACCCTATCATAATCTATTGTCATTCTTTTTACACTTTGTATGAAAACTGTGAAGTGCGTAGGTAATTTGACCTGTACCTATTCTTACAATTTAGAACAAATGTAAGTTCGAGTATGGAATTTTATTATATTATTATCTTTCTTGATTGCTAGTAATGTATAGAAAAAAATAGAAAATGAAAAATAATGTTTTTATATAAAATGACGCTTATGTACTTAACGCTTTTATGATAATAATTGACTGATTACATTGACGTAGAAGAATGTAAAAATGGCATGACATGTATATTTATGTAGTGTAAAATAATACATTTTATGAAAGAGAACGTTAGTATTCCTTATTTCATTTATAAACTATAATGTTATGATTTAGAAACGTTTCATCTAATTTTACTCTATAATGGTGGTATAGGGTTGTTTCGTTTGTAGTGCCAACCTGATTGGCTACCACTTAAATGTAGAAAATATGTCAACAAGCACCTATTGGAGTATTCATTTTCATTTGTAAGTCCAGTTGCCATCTAGGCTTTAACACATTTATTGTGCATAATAGAAATAGAATTTGTTTCATTGCATCACCACCACTGGGCAGTGTCGTGGCTTACCCGCAATGAAGGTTCATGAACTTACACTACGATCTACAAATATTACAATGAATGTGCTTGAGATTTTGGTGAAAGAAAATATTGTGAGGAAACTAGAGAAAACCTGCCACCACCTACAGTTGATAATTTATCACCAAATAGGTTGGAACAAAAATGAGACAAAGCCCTTGGCTGCATCATCACAGTGAGATTATAGTCTAGTCTTGACAGTGAGATTAGTACAGTATGCCAGTGTAGTGCACTAACTACACAATATATTTTTTATAGCAAATCATCTTCGAAAAACAAAAACAAATATTTTCAAGATCATGACTGATACAAAACAATCAAGGAATATATTATGGTCTGGATTATGAATACACTGAAAGCAGGAAAAAGTCGAGCGGTTGTTGTTTCCGTATGGAAATTGAAACCCTCTACAATTCAATATTTGCTCGATCTTATTATTACGATTCTACTTAGGTACCTACTAATCATAACAAGTAGGTACATATTATAACATTACTTGGGGACTGTTGACCAAATGACTATTTCTTCCATTTCTTCTATCGTATTGCCTTGCACAATAAATTGATGCAAAATTTGGGACGATGCAGATGCTCATGCGCTATAATTTGCATCGTCTCAAATTATGTCGGATAGTAGATAGAGTACCTAATGATACACTCTTACACATGGTATTTATAACTACCTAGATATTATATATTGTACTACCATGTTAATATTATATAGTAATTTACATACAATAATCATAGATCCTATTGCATAGAGAGGGTACTGACTTCTGTATCACAAGTTTACACCTAGCTCAGAAGTCGTGGACTTCATTTTAATTGAGTGAAATTTTATGTATGTAAATAAATAAATAAAATGACGTCGAATTCCGCGGCTTAGGTTATAGGTTCCATTCAATCCTACAATGAGCTTGAGGTTTCGGTGAAGTAAAATATCAGAGGAAACCATAACACAGTGGTAGGGTACTTTGTAAAATGAAAATATTTTTTATTCAAATAGGCCTTCACAAGCACTTATGAATAGTCTGACTCTAACACACGGTTCGGAAGGTTGCTTTTACTGAGAAGAGCCGGCAAGAAACTCAGCAATTACTCGTAGCAGCAGTACCTAATCAATAATGTTTACTTGGTTGGTGGCCAGTAGGTTCTATCTATGTATAATATTCAATATAAGAACACGACATTGACAAACATGATCACCCTTTACTTTTTAAGTTAAATGTTTTTTAATGTATAGACTTATGTGTAATAAACTATACTGCCCAGTGGGTCAACTTGGCTGCCTGACAGAGCAATGAAAAATGTGATATGAAAGGGAGCGGTAACTTGCACGCCCGTACCATTAGTATTTATAACACATATGCCTATAAGTACATTAAAAAAAGAAAAAAGAACCGTTGGCCTTTTATCTGAGGTAAATACTAATCTATTCCATGCTGATGTTAGGAGAAAGAGACGACAATGAAGAAAAGAACGCAGCACCATATAAATATTTTTTCAACAACGAACTTACTTCAAATAATAATGACCTTCTTGAACATTTTAAAATTAAGATAAATTTGACTTTTCTTATTGAATAAATATCCTAATTTGGCATATAATTTTTCCCCCCATTTAAATAAAAATAATTCTAATATATACACATGGCACTACACATTTATTATATGTAGGTATAGATTAATATCACATACACGAAAGAGTATAGCATATTATTATTCGGAGATGGATCTACAGTACATTTAAATGGGCTCGCTAAATAGCGAAATTAATTTGTATTTATCTTTTATTTTATTTTTTGTTACTAACATAGTAAGTACATAAGTCATTTGTTTGTTTTTACTAATATTCTATGGATTTTTATGTGGTCCGAAAAAAAGAATATTTTATTTTATTTATATAATAAATTTATTTAATCAAATGGTGAAGTGGGATACTGATATTTGTTTAGTAGGTACCTACGTAATAATTTACAGCCGAACCAATTGATATTAAAAGTGACTAGTAACTCGGAGAAGGACACATAAAATACCCTTACTTATAAATCGCTTAAAATTGACAGATATTTATCGATAATTTTACTGTCACTGTCAAACAATGTAAGTTTAATTATGTAACCATTTAGTCAGTATGCTAGGGTATAAGGGTGTTTTAGGGGCCGTCTATAGTAGGTCTTGCCTCCAAAACTTTTGACATGGTTTTCGTGCAGGTATCTTCTGAGTTACCCCCACATCCATTTATCCAGTCGCTCACCACATGAACTCCGAAAATAGCGGATTCAATCTCCGCTGGGATCGTCAGGGAAGCCAACTACCATTTCTCCAGAATGGTGCCGGAGCTGTACGCTTACATCTCAATGTACTGCCGTACATCTACGTTTTCGTATAGCAGGGTTGCCGGATAGGTAATCTTGGATACCCATCTACTTACTAACCAGGCTAGTTCTGAGCATGTGCAATATTTATTTATTTATATAATTAAGGGACACTAATAGCTATTAATTATATAGTTCACGTACAATATTTATGAGGAAAAAATGGTTAGAGCTACTAATAAGTTTCCACAAATGAAATATCTGTCGTTATCAATTGCTTACCTTGAAGAGCCACCACATATTCGGGAAAATATTGTAAAACCCTATATTGGAGCATATCTATAACCATAATAATATCAATAAGCATAGCCATAGCACGGTGGTAGGGTACTTTGGCCTGGCTGGCTACCACCCTCGGGATGAAAATCTGTCGCTAAACACCTATTGGTGTGTTCCGGCAGCTGTACTTGAGAGCCAGTTCTTTCTAGGCTTTGTGTGCTTACCACCTTCGGCCACATCATCACTTACCATAGATGAGATTGTGGTCAAACACAAGCCTATACAAAGTTAAAAAAAACATATCCCACGCGAACTCAATTGGATTTAAATCTGCGGACTGCGCGGGCCCCTTCAGGGTCACCATATTATGTTTCTGCATCCACTGAGTTACCACTTGAGTCGTATGTGGGCGGGCATTATCATGCATAAGCATAAAATCTTGACCCATTTGGAACCGGTGCTATAGGTTCCAGTACCTCGTTAATGTATTTTGCGGCAGTTAAGTTACCGTGTACCCAAACGAGGTCGGTTATATGTTGGCGTTTCATTGTTTACGAAAAACCAATAGTATTCATTTAATTATTTCAAACTTGTGAAAAAAATAACAGTCCTATTGGAGATCCTTAGGGTAGGCCTATGTCCAGTAGTGGACGTCTTGCGGCTGAGATGATGATGAGAAAAAAAAATCGATTAAAAACAATTTACTGCATTATTTTTTAAAATTTGAAATTAGATTACAGAAGAGAAAATGTGTCAGGAATAAATTGATGTTTTAATACTTTTCATATTATTATGGCCAGTACTTTTAAAGTTATGGTAATAAACCTGAAATAGCCCTACACAAAAGTCAAGTACATACTTAATTATTATTTTTTTCATTAAAATGTCATTATAATGTAAACATAGCATTGTGCTATTGTTCCATAAGTTTGTTAAATTGATTATTGAATATAGTATATTTTATGCTACAACTAAAAATGACTGGCCAATATTTAGTATTGAGTATTACATATTTGCATAATGAGCAGTAAGATAACAAAATAATAAAACATAGTTAAATACATTAAGGTTACTTACCACCTTTTCTTCGACGATATCATTGTTGTTGTTATTGCTCCCATATTTTAAGGCACCGTTTTCCATGACCACAACTGATTGTCGGGCTAAATATAAATATGTATTTAACACTAATTGTTCTCATTTAATATATTTAACTGTATACATTTTATTTGACTGCATTAAAATGATTATTTTATTAAAATCAAAGGCATATAACTATGTCCCTGGTGTCTAGTGTTCCTAGTCTCTATTTGTACCGAAGGATAATTATTTCTCTAATGAACTGTATAGCTACTAAGATGAATTTAATGAAGTTGTAACAATTTTTATATGATTTTTAATAAGGATAAATAAGGAATGCTTTTGAAGGCATCATTGCAATTGAGCTAGGCTTTGGTAATTTTTTTGAAACAATAGCTTTACTTATAAGTTTTTTTTAAATTTTATTTATATGAAAGGTATGGTTGGTAAATAAACTTGATAATTAGCGGCATGTACAAAACTTAAAACTTTATATTTTCACTTGAAATTATCATTGATTGACAGTACTTAACTACAACGTAAACATCTTAGAATAACAACTTTGGTTTCAAGTTTTGCAATTTTTCACTAGATTATTCAACAGAAATAGAAAAATGTTTTGTATACATTTATATTTAAATAAACCGATTATAATATATGAGATGAATATTGCGAGGTGGCATATTTTGAAAGCTTATGTTAGGTTCGTCATGCTGTCCAACTTTTATTATGAGACCAAATTTGAAATCGCGATTGAATGAAAACAGTTCGGTCAAGTCAAAGTCAAAGCCATTTATTCAGTTGAGGCCCTAGGAGGGCACTTATGAAGGTCGAATTTACTGAAGTTACCAATATGTAATGGTAATGGTATCATCCTCTTGATAACGAACATAGCTATATCCCGGGTATTGGTATTTCAGTGCGATATAGGTATTTTTTAATTAAAACTTTAAATAGTTGACCAGACTGCAAAAAATTCAATTTAATGGAAAATGGGCGCTTTTATATGAGAAGTGTCCCAAGTGCTGAATACAATTGAAACATGTCATTTGAAAGACCTCAATAATATCTTTATTTTAATGTATGACAGCTAAGCCAAAACGCAGGAAAAAATATATCACATTTTATACTTTCGCTAAACTATATGTATCACGAATATAGTATTGTATTGTCCAGTTGACACATATTAGTTGAAAGGTTTCAATAATATCTTCGTTTGTATGAAAATATTTGCAGGTAAAACAAAAAACACATTTAGGTAGTTTCCTTCTTTTTTGCGATTGTCCTTGCTCTTATCCGGTTTCGTCTTTGGCTATATTTTATAAAAATGCAGGCAGCGATATGGTTAGGTGTTCATGTCCCAAAATATAAACATTTGAAATTAAAGGTTTGTTACAAGGCGGTTCATGATTCTGAAGATAGAAATGTCTGGAAATAGCTGCATTCTGCATGAGTGCACCTGCAAACATTTCAGTTTGGCTGTCATATAATAAAATAAATTAATTATTGAGATCTTTCTAATGACATAGATATGCATAAACTGTATACAGCACTTTGGGCAATGGATTAGTACTTATAATAACTGAAATAATTCGGTCATCATTCTTTTTCTTTCAAATTATTTTGGCTTAGCTATCATACAATAAAATAGACGTTTTAAATGACATTATGTTTCAACTGTATAAAGCAAGAGGGACACTACCCCTCATTGTCCTTTGCAGTTTTACATGGAGTGCAAACTTTTCACTTCTTACTAATTTTGAGTTTGAAGATAAATCTTTAGTTAGTTCGTTCGATACCATATTTAAAAAAAAAACGGTTATCTGACAAATTTGTGATCATAACTATCCGTCTATTAATTAAGGGTAAAGGTATTTGAATGAATACCAAAAATTCTAAGGTACTAAGCTCTATAGCTTCTTATTCAATATAATAAATAGATGCAGGAATTGAAGTTACATATTTTTGGTACTCACTGATTTAGTAATCTAAATTAAACTTACTAAATCTGAATTTAAAAAAACATGAATAATTTCATATTTTTTTAAATACTATTGTAACTTTTAATATGCTAAAGAAACTGGCCCAATGCTAGTTTGGCTCGCGCACGGGGGGTTCATTACAATTTTAATAACCATTTTAATTTTGTGGCTCTGTAACTCAACTTTACTATGAAATGACTAGTAGTAGCAAGAAAATATTAATTTTGTTACTTAGTAATTATCTTTTTATATTACAATATTATTAGGATTTATCGTTTAAGAGCATTACAAGAACATTAACCGAACTCGTAATCGATAACCTTGTAGCCATAGGTATTTGGTGATATTTTCAATTGCTTACTTATTACGGTCAAAAAGATATAGTCCTCTGACAGACAAATAGCATGGCTTAGTAATAAAGTCCCGTTGAACATACTTTGTGTACAGAACCCTAAAATAACATGCTACCTACTTTATTGATAGTATGGACAATACGTATCTTTAAATATTATATGCGTTACATAACTATACTGAACCCTGAGCGTATGAGATCGTCATGCACTTGGCAGCAGTTTCCATTTTTTTAAATTTACTCTGCAGTGCATGCAATAAGAATTATCAAACTTTTGAAATAAATCGTCATAGTTAGACCAAATATTGTCTGTAGTAACATTAATATCAAAGAATGTAGTCGTCTTTGGACCACAAAAATATCGATTGTTGATAATATAATAGGAAAGACGCCAAAGGTCATGTTTCAACTCAACGTCAAATAATTTTAGATTTGACTTTGTATAAACATTTTGATATGTATTTAAAAAAGGTTAGTTTGTACGTTATTTATTTTGTGAAATCAAATAAAAGTACTTTATGATACGAACATCGCAACGATACCATTATTTTTCGATTACCATGTTAAACGTTAAGTTTTATGTTTATATGCAATATCTAATTATAAAAAAGAATAGATTTTTTTAATAAAACATCACCCCATTATGATTCTAATAACGATGTTACGTAATTGAACTCGATAAGTATTTAATATTAAAATGAAAACCGTTGCTACGTTACTTTTTTTTGTAAACACTTTCCTTTGTTCGTTTTAATTCATTGGATAATTTCACAGATAAAGTTTTATTTCTTTTCCAACTTCCAACTAGCTAAAACTTTTTATTAAAACGATTATTCCATTAAACTTCGAAAAACTATTAACATTACATTGCTTAAATTTATTAACAAAAGTTATTAATTGATACACTTAGAAAAAAGTTATCTAACGATTTTCCGTTTAGTTTTTAAAGGCACAGATTCTAGCGGACACATGATCTATGGTCATTACTGTAAGTAGTTTAACATCGTGTCGGGCTTGTTTCGGGTGCAGCGAAGCGCACAATTACTGAGGCGGGCGCGGGCGAGCGGCTCGCGGACCATGTCATACTGCGGCGGCACGGTACGGGGCTAGACGCTCGGGGCATGGGACCGCCGCGCCGCGACGCATACCCGCACTCTGTCACCGTTCACCATCACCACCACACCACCACACCGCCAAGCCACCACCTCACCACAAAGCGACGCCATCGGCTGAACACCATCGTCGCGATACGCACCATCATTTATTATTGACAGACGACCTTGGTCTATATAGTAATAATATGTTCCTTCTACACTGAAACGTTTTATTAGGTCAAAAGCAGGCTATACTTGGACATTTGCATAACACAGAATAATAAATTGTTTATAAAATCTAAAGAAACACCTAAAAGTCTATAATATAATAAATCTGCAGACATTGCGTCTGAAAATTTGTAATAAGTATAAAAAAAAATGTTGAGGGGTTAAAGCAGAGGTCCCCAAACTTTTTGTCTTCTACTCTAGACCACTTGCCATGTATTTTGGTTTTGGGTAGACTCCCTCTCGGTTTTGCTTACCTACCTAATATTGATTTATTGTTAATTCATCAACTTCAAATGTCTTTTGACAGCTTCTTTCAAAGTGAGTAAGTAGGTACTTCGATTTTATTGTATGTACTTAAAAAAATATTTAAAGCACGCAGAGAAAACAAAAATGTACGCGGGCAGAACTGTGGGCAACTGTTAGTTTATAATATTAACTCTTAAACAAAAAAAAACTTCATCAAGTTCTAAAGACATAGGTAACTTCATATGTAGTTTTATATGATAAAAATAGATGTATGTGTTCATAAGAACGTATTATGTAAGTACATGGGAACTATCTGTGTATGTGGATTATTCCATTCATGGTAAGTTAAAAATTAAGGTCGCGTCTGCTTAAATGAGATCCACTATCGTAGACCACCATTTACATTTCATGGACCCCCAATTTTGCAATTTTTTTATTACAAAAAAGAGAGCCTACTTAACATAGTGTATAATATATAATTTTTGTTTCATCAAATCGGATAATCCAATCAAAAGATAATATGCTAATTTTGAAACAAGGACATTATTGTTTACAGCACGTTATTGAAATAATAGATGGCGCTATGTGTCTTTTTTTTCTTTCTTTTAACATCATCATAGTATCATAATAGTAGATTAGTACTTATTATATTGGTTATCAGTTAATAGATCAACGTTAATTTATTTATGTGCCGCAGGATTTTGAATTTAAAGTTTTGATTGTAGCATAGCATACCTACCTACTTGTCAAAGGTGACGCATCGTGTATTCTCAAGGCATACGGTAGATTAATTTGAAATACCTACTCACCATTCATTTAAAATGCAAAGAGACCATTTGACCTTTTTATTTGTCTGTCTTTACGTTTGTTTGCCTGTTTGAATACGATATTTCAAAAACAACCAAAAATATTTTTATGGGGTTTTTATGAAGTCTACGCGAGCGAAGTCGTGGACGAAAAGCTAAGAATAAATTAATTTCTTATTGAAATAAGTCGATAATTAAGCCCCGATGTAGAAAGTGTAAATGGACCAGCAAGTTTAGTGGTATCAATAAAGCGCCACATTCTTTTGAAACTAACTACATTAAAAAAATATATAGGTATATTAAAATTTTAAATACATTGAACGTGTTTATTTCAAATTGTTGACAAAACTGATAAATTTTTGGTGATAGATTTTAGAAATTTCTGAGATTTAGGTAGATAGTAGGCAGGTAATAGTAATATTATTGAGTCTTCTTACCTACTTATAGAAATAGAAATAAAAAGAAAAGCTATTCTTACTTATAAAGTAGTGTTATCGGGTATCCTTCCATTGTACACGCTATGCTTAGTTTTGGCTGTCTGTGAGAAATATTCGAGGATATATTATTAGGTATATTAAATGATTATTACTGACCCATCACAAATTACCATCTTCTATATGATGGTAATTGTGACAATCATGATGTGTCTCTTGTACAATATTATCATTGTTGTATGATACTTTTAAATTAGTTTTGGAGCTTAGTACTTAATTAAGTAAGTTTATTTATACATTATAATAGCGTCAGTTAGTATGTATATTTGTCTGTCTGCCACTTAAGTCGTATCATACTTAGTTGGTACCTACCGGTGTTAAATTAGTGTCGTAATTACACATACGGCACCTATGTAAACAATTATGAGTTTTCAGAGATACCAATTACTTTCTTACCTACTACGAGAAATACACACACAGGGAAAAAAATGCTGGATATAATAATTAAATGTTAAATTCTTATCATACATATATTCGATTTATTTGGTGCTCGAAGCCGATAAACAAATAATAGGTAGGTACTTAGTAAAATATGATATCTATGAACGTATTCTAGATTAAATATATACATTAAGAAATATTGAAAACATTTTTACATTTTAAGCATAATGCTGAACATTCAGCAACATAAATATTATGAAATCGATATAATCTATCTTTTATATAATACAAATCAATTGGCGCATGTATGAAAGATCATCACTTGAGAACGGCTCGACTAGTCCAAGAGCCCGTGAACGCCAGACATACGTTATTTTATAAAAGCTGAAAACTCTTGTATATGTGCCTCTAGTACAGGTAAGAATGATCCCCACCCATGTTACCTGGGTAGTGGTTCCTTTGGCAGGTAGCAGGTAGTAAAGGTATATAAAATTTAATCTTAAATTTGTTAATCTATAAAACTCAATTTTTTGATATTTCATTCGTAGTAATATTAATATTCGCGTTATGCATTGCCAGACACCTACTATGGTTCCAACCCCCTGCCAGACACCCCTAAATTATAATAATTCGTAATTCTACTTACGTTAGATTGTAAAATCTGAATTTTATATATGTTATTCGAGGCACTATTAAATGATGTTTTCTCAGTAGCCAGACAGTTTCGAGGGTTCTATCATCCTGCCAGACGCATTGGAAGGGGCAAAAGTTGTGAGAGCGCGGAGTATGTGTAGTAACTGGAGTGAGTGAAACAGAGCGTTCGGTTTATTGTGATCTTTTACTGCGTATCAGATGTCGTTTATTCCAAATTATCTCGTGATCTTCTTTTTTTAATTAATCAAGAAATTTTATTAAATCAAATAACTACAGTCTGAATACAAAATTTTTAAAACAATACTCATTAATATATAATCATCGGTAACTCCAATTTTATTTTATTTTGATTAAAATTTGAAAATACTAATTTAATGCAATAAGTCAAACAAAATTTGACTTTATTCTGTAAGACTTAAGGTCTAGTTGCTTTCAAGCAAAAACAAATATTCTCGAAGATTCCAAGCATGCAAATGCACGGTTAGCTACTCAATTAGGGATTGAATTTATCGATAACGAGCTATCGATATTTTTTAAACTTACAATTGTGATTACTAGGTACTAAATAATAAGTATGATGTAATTATTGATATTATTTAACATTAGACAAATATGGCCTTACTTAATAAAGGCTAGTTAACGCCAAATAAATTATTAAAACAGTTATTTAAAAAAATCTTAACTCTTAAACTCGAATGTATAAATTATCATCAAATTGGAGAATTTCCCACATCAAATCATATAACCGATTTGATAAAAGCAATAACCGAACGATACATAAATGTGTGAATACACCATTTAACAAACAAAAAGACAAGTACGTTCTATTTCAAGTCCAATAATCTAATTTTTTTGGCATAGATCACGAAAATGTAGACGTTTATATTCTTTTAAATTTGAATCACATATTTCTCTTTTCATTAAACTGTCGTTTACTTTGATTAATTGTACCTACAAATGATTTCTATCTTTTAGTTTAAGTTTAGCCGATTTTTTTGTCTTCACATAGCATAGTCAACATCAAAAGTAGGTGATGATAGCTAAACCTTTGAAGTGTTTTATGAACAAGTACCTCTTGCCCGTGGCTTCGTACGCACCACGTGAGATACGTAATAAAAAGTATAGCCTATGTGCTACTCCGACTTTTAATCAATCTATATACCAAAATGCGTTCAACCATTACGGATTAACGCAATTTAATGGACCAAATTGGTGCCAAAGATAACGCAAACGTAGATGGGGGCCGAAGCAGCAAGTATCATTATCGAACATAGCCAATGCCACTCGAGAATATAGTGTACCCGTAACTGTAGTAATAACTTATTTAATCTGTAGTGTAGCTTTGAATTCGCAAAATCGAATAAGTAATTTAAGACATTATCTCCTTCAAACCTTATGTTACCTCATCATAATACCTCATACAAAATACAACTCTAATTTTATATTTGACATTAATATAGAAAACACGTAAATTATAACAATCTTATCACGATAAAGAAGAAAATTCTCTTATAAAGCGTATTTGATTAAAATAAAAATTTTGTTCAACACTTAACTACAGACAGATTGATTTTAAGCTATTGTATAGCTTTTATCGCAGGCTTTGAGCGCGGCGACCGAATCAAGAAATTTCGTAACGAAAAAAACCTTACACCTCCCACACACACATACATACACTGTATGCAGTTTGTGAGAAAGTATATAGGTGTATAGGTATCTATTAATATCAAAGAAAAAAACTTGAATTAATAATAAAAAAAATAATAATAATAAAAAAAAAGAAAAAAATAAAAAAAAACTGCCTAAATAAAATTTTTTTTTTATTAAAATTGCATAATTTGATAAAAATACTATGCAATAGCTTTACCGCGGCAGTCCCCGAGTGCCACACGTATTTTTACGGTATTGAGAATATAAGCGAGTAATAAATTATCGATAAGTAAAATAGATAGTGTTACATCCCTAGAGAAGGAAAAATCGAATGATTTCATTAAGCAAATGTCAACATTATGGGATAGAAATACGTCATATAATTGAGTGCATTTATTATCGTGACACCTAGCGTCGAATAGCGGAACTAGCTCGTCAAACTATGTCATGTGAGTATACAATGAAAAAGGTAGTATATACTTAAAAGAAATAGACAATAATCAACTCTATTATAACAGAATTATGTTCTTTTTTAAATACGCGACGACTGATCTTTTGGCCATTATGACAAAATTAAAATCCACCAATCATAGAGAGGGTTTGCTTGTGTTATGAAATAAGAATTAGTTGGCTACGCTGGTTCCGATACTAATGAAGGGGCATACTAATTCTATTGTTTTTATATTTCTGTGCAATAAACCGAACGCTCTGTTTCACTCACTCCAGTTACTACACATACTCCGCGCTCTCACAACTTTTGCCCCTTCCAATGCGTCTGGCAGGATGATAGAACCCTCGAAACTGTCTGGCTACTGAGAAAACATCATTTAATAGTGCCTCGAATAACATATATAAAATTCAGATTTTACAATCTAACGTAAGTAGAATTACGAATTATTATAATTTAGGGGTGTCTGGCAGGGGGTTGAAACCATAGTAGGTGTCTGGCAAAGCATAACGCGAATATTAATATTACTACGAATGAAATATCAAAAAATTGAGTTTTACAGATTAACAAATTTAAGATTAAATTTTATATACCTTTACTACCTGCTACCTGCCAAAGGAACCACTACCCAGGTAACATGGGTGGGGATCATTCTTACCTGTACTAGAGGCACATATACAAGAGTTTTCAGCTTTTATAAAATAACGTATGTCTGGCGTTCACGGGATCTTGCTCTAGACCGATTTAGCAGTTTTTTTTGTATGAAAGAAAATGTTTGGAAAATTTACCGAAAATATCGGAAATTTTGGTTTTTAATGTGACGTTAAGTTTGACTGTTTTACTGTCACATGTTTTCATAACAACATCAAATTCCGTATTGAATATTGATATTTTAAAAATATCCAACATAATCAACAAGTTTTATAATTAATCAGTCATGTACTAACATTACTACAGAATTTTAACAAAAAATAGCTTCTCTTGCTTTAAACCAAAACAATATAAAACTTTTTTTAAAACGCAGTCTGTAGGCCTTATTATACTAGGTTACGGTAAAAAGGCCTATACTTTAAACTATCCAAAAATCAACGTATACTACGTAAATTGGTATTCTTGAGATCAATGATCATTAACATAAAGCAATAGTGGTATTAGAAAATTAAATAAATTCCTTTATTCGCGTCCATCAGGACATATCTATATATCATAACAGACATATCTTCTGCAGTCAAACCGACACACTCTTCGTGGTACCACTTGGAGCATCAAGAGCATTGCCTCATTGCATTGTCCATTCTATCTTCTTTGCAGGCTCATGACAGTACCAACTCACTTGTTTTTGTGATTTACCTTTGACAGTAGTAGACTTTTTTGCAGATACGATTTTAGCTTTCTTAGGATTTAAAGTCTTTTTAAACTTCGTTTTTTCTTTTCTACCTTGTTTTAACATCAGTAAAGTTAGCGGTGCGGTCACGCGGCACGAATTATAAAAATTGGCCCCAGTAAAACGTAAGTTATTTTGAAAATATCATATTTACAAACCTGTATTGACTGTCAGTTTATTAATTAATGTATACTTGTCCCTAGGTTACCGTATTAAAGGACTTGTAGTTGTATTTTTTTTTTTTTCTGTAACCACGTGCTTGGCGGATATTAAGGCCTGTAAAATTTTACTATAAGCCTTATTATACTCCTATTTTTTTTAACTGCTATAGACAAGACGAATGCATTTAATTAAATGTAAAATTCAATTTGATGGACAAAAAAAAGTAAGTAATGGTGCGGTCGGGGGACCCCCACCAGGAACGAAGTTCAATCTAAACTAATATTATAAAGCGAGTTTGTTTGGTTGAACGCGCTAATCTCACGAACTACTGGTTCGAATTGAAAAACGATTTTTTCAATTCGAACCAGTAGTGAATTAAAATTAATTTATTAATTTAAACCAGTTTTAAATGCCTATAAACAAACGAAAAACTCTTCTGCTTTATTATATTATTATTAGTAGGTATAGTTTTATATTCTTGAACCGCCGAGAAAATCACATGGAGGATGCATAATTTGGTGACGTCACGTCTGTCTTTTGTCATGAAAGACACAGGCACGAGTGAATTTTAATTCAAAAGCATCCAACTTCAGCTGTCGACAGAGGTAACTGCAGCTGCCGCCATTGGTCGGTCGGTGTTTGCTGTCGACATGTGGACATCAAACGCCGACCAATGACGATGAATGAAACGACCAAAATTCCAATTTATTTCATTTCAATAAGTTCATTATCGTACTGAAATTGTTTTGTTTCAATTTACACAAATTCAAGGAAAGATTTGGCTGGGTGTATCCCTACTCGACGAACTGTCTGACTGACTGACAGACAAGGCACATACTAAACCACTGAAGATAAAGACATGTTAGAGTGGCATCTCTTGGGTCGAGTCCAGTGCAATATTTCTTATCTCCCCAATCAGGGGTAAATTTTCCATACTATGCAAATTTAATTATCTGCTCCGAACAATACTTGGACCAAGTTTGGTATTCCAATTTAATTTAAAGTTTTTTTTTTTTTTATAATTTTCGGATGAGTTCACGGACCACTTCGGTTGCTTCCAGGAACCAACAGTGGTCCGCGGACCACCGGTTAAGAACCACTGGATTAGGGAGTGGTCGGATTGCTATTTGCAGCTCGGGCCGCTATTACGAGACGACACTGAGAAGGACGTCGCACGGTTCATGCCAGCGAGGAGGAAATCTTGGTTGACGATTTTGTGTGTGTTGTTTTGCGAGCTTCGTCAGTTGCGATCTGAGCTATAGTGATGAGGGGTATGTGATGAAAGTTTGGTGAGTTTTCGTGCGCATGCAGGCTATATTTTCTGATAAAGAAAAATAGGCATTTCAGCGCACGCCGGGGATTAATAAGTTTTTTTTTAAATATACTATTTTACATATCTAGGTAAACGTAGGTAAGTTGAACGTTATTAATTTGTAAGTGAGGCGACCATGCCAATCGAGGTGATGTGACGCCATCAACGACGTCGATAAGATATACGTAATCTATATTTCCATTATTTTTAATAGTAGATATTATCTAATCAATTATATAGAAATAATGTCTGCATGTTTTTATTATAGTTTATGGATGGGTTTTCAATTACTGGATAAACCTTGAAAAAACGTCCATAAAAAACTGTTCTAATTTTAAATTAACAGACAGATACGGCATATCTGGACATTACCTAAATAATAATATTTGTTTATTTATTCAAACATATATACCTAATTGGAAGACTTTTCAAAATACGTCGCCACGTATAAGGTATGGAAGTAATGTAACTCTTCTATGACGCTTCTTACCTATTTCCATATTATTATTAATAGTACAATACAGGTTCGTACTTGATAAGATTATAGATAAAAAAATGCTTTTGTAATTTTCCATGAAATCAACAAATTTAACAACTAAAATCAACTACCAATACTAACAGCAGCCAGTACTCTGTTGAAAATTATTATTTAAACTAAGGTACAAGACTAGCATAGCCGCATATTAGAGTATTAATTATATTAATGATATAGATACTATTGTATGTAAGTATATACCTGATAAATAAACATAAACTAAAGCAGAGTGTTTAATGTGTTCAGTAGCAGATATTAGGCCGTGCGAGCTACGGGCAGTCTGTTGTATCGCGTATCGCGTGCGCATTGGTGCTAATTTGTCCGTTCATCCGTCAGTTCGTTCAATAAAAAAAATATTTTATGGCCTAAAAATCAATATCATGAAAGCCGATTGAAGAAAAATACATGAAAAACATTTATTTCTTTGCGGCAAGTATATAAAAATATGAGAACTAAAAAAGCAAACCGTGAAATAAAAACACCGAAAAATATGGCAGATCCTCCCGAGAAAGAAGTACCGGGATGGCTTTCGAGGTTCTTATTCTGTTGGATGTTTCCTTTGTTTTGGAATGGAAACAAGAGAGACCTTGAGGAGTACGACTTGGTGCCTACGAAGAGTCTTTATGATTCTAAACTTGTAGGTGACCAACTTGAAAGGTATGTTATTTGTATAAATTAAAATATTAATTTTGGTAAATTAGTAATAATAATCCTGAATCGACAACAACGAGTTATGTGCGTATTTTATCACTAATATTGTGGTGTAATAATTTTTATATAATTTATTTTATTTTTACGTGAATGCCGACCAAAGCCGGTTCTTGGCGATCCTTAGGGGAGGCCTATGTCCAGAAGTGGACGTCTGCTGAGATGATGATTATTTTTTCGCTCCATGTAAAGCGACTTGAGAAATGTAATCAGTAGTTATAGTTTGCTAAAATCGAATGCAAATTTTTTGACAGCTTAGCATTTTCGTAGCGATGAAATCATGAAATATAAACCCGCTACGGTTTGGATGATTTGGTGATCGCCTCTTTTCCCTATGTATCATCATTGTATTATTATCGCATACTTATTACTATGAAGGAAGCGTAGGAATAAAGCAACCAGATGTTGCTGGATCGCGTAAGATCACAATCATACTGCGGTAAGACTGGTAAGAGGTGGTGTGGTCAAAGGTGGTAAGCCTATGTCGGAATAGCTGTATTAGTGCTGGTAATGAATGGATCATACCGGTAGGTGCTTGGCAACAGATTTTCAAGATTATAATAATAATAATAGGATAATACCTAAAAAATAGCAGTACATCTATTTACTTGGTAGTAAGTAAAGTACCGTACATGCCTGAGTCAACTTTGTACTAGACTCTAGTAACGAGTAAAAGTTCCCATATCACCGGTTTTTCATTATTTGAAAGCTCAGGCTTTTTTTTAAGATCCTTTGCCATGGTGTCACTATAAGAGCTATCACGGCCTCGAATTAGAATGTGTTTCACCATGTATATAATGTATTCTGTGACATTCCTCACACACGGCCATCTGACCCCAAACTAAGCAGAGCTTGTGTACTAAATTTTTTTTGTAAATAAATTATTATTATATTCAATACTAGCTGTTTGCCCGCGGCTTCGCTCGCGCAGACTTTATAAAATTTCTATATCTTTTTTCCCGTTAGCCAATTTCGATGAAACGAACTTTTATAAGTAGGTACCACTGTACCTACTTATAAAAGTAAATTCCAAAAATCTTTAAATAACGATAACTTTTTGCAATATCCGATTTTAATGAAACAAAGACTACTTACCTATATTCTAAGCCAAATTAATTTCTGTCTACCTGTGAAATCTACATGAAAATCTGTTCAGTGGTTTCGGAAATGTGCGTGAACCAACAGAAAGACAGAAAATAATTCTAAAAATCGCTGATTTATGTTCTGTTTAATTATTTTAATAAAAGCCAGATTAGAGATCACCCAATAAATGATGAAAGTGTCACTGGACAGCTCACTCAGTAGATTACAAATCCAGAGTAAAATCAGCCAAAGAAGTAGCTCATTGTTCAAGCAATGCATACAAACATATGAAGAAAAAAAATGTTCTATGAGCTCTTAGAACTATTGACCACAAAATATTTACATTTCACTTTATGAAAAAACGTTGAATTTAAGCGGCATAGAATCATTGGCTTTTATTGAAATTCTATTATATCGCAGGATGATTTGATAATTCGAATTTTCGCGAAAATCCTAGGAATATTGCGAAAACACGGATAAAAAGAAAATGGTGAAAACAATGGTGAAACATTTCTCAATATGAAGAGTGTCCGTGCAGTTAAAAAAATAACCACTTCTAACCTAAAGTATCCGAGTCGTTTCTGAACAAGAAGAGATTTTAGAAATGTATTCACCATTTTCTTATTATCCGTGTTTTCCCAATATTCCTAGGATTTTCGCTAAAATTCGAATTACCAAATCATCCTGCGATATCTAATACCTATATACAATTCTCGTGTCATAGTGTTTGTCTGCAAAATCCTCCAAAATAGCTCGACCGAATCTTATGATTTTTTTTGTGTAGGTCTGAGAATCGGTCGTAGCCTATTTTTTTATATGAAATTTTTTTTTGGGTGAAACTGCGTGGTACATCTAGTAGATATAAACTTTGGACCTTTCTAAATACGCTCCATTTCGTAAAATTTGTGACTTAGGTCTATTGATTGGCCTCCAAAGCGATGATTTTTAAAGTAAATCCAGATCAAATTAACAAAACCACAATGGAAAATTGTACGTAATATAATTATCTGTGTCTTTCCTTAGCATGTAAAATCAAAGCTATGTCGTAATCGTAATGTTACTAATACTTACTACTGTCTCACATATATTTATACATAAGAAAAATATCCTTACATGAACACTCGTTGAAAACATTACAACGCCATCCTGCGTCAAAAATACATGACAATATAATATATCTAAAACCAAATCACAAAGCAAAATCGAAATAGAAAATAGTTAGTATATAGTTTATTATATGTAAGTATTCCGTAAAGTTATTTCCAATATTTTTTTATAATTTTTAAAAGACCGATCGAGTCGTTATCACGTCCTGACTTTCTATAAAAATCTTAAAATGACGATAACTTTTTTTGCAACATTGGATTTTAATGAAACAAAGCCTATATTCTGCCCCAAATAAATCTCTGTCTACCTGTGAAAACTACATGCAAATCTGTTCAGTATTTCCGGAGATGTGTGTGAACAAACAGACAGACAGACAGATAGACAGAAAAGAATTCTAAAAATCACTGGTTTTTGTTATATTACCCTTCTTTAGTTACCTCCTTTCTTTCTATTTTTATTACTTTTCTTCAATGTACAGACCGGTGTAGGTACTCTACTGTTTTATTATGGTATAGATTAATCATTGAGAATATTCCAAATACCTACCTATACTTCTCGATTTATTTAGAAGACATTGAATTTTTCAATACAAATTAACTTTTATTTACATATTAACAATTAAAGTAAAAAATACAAACTATGATATATAGAAAACATCCTCAAAGCTCTCGCTGCTGTCGATAGGCAAGGCATTTATCAATAACTTTTATTTGATAAATTGTCGTCTAATTTATACTTATTATGTCTATTTATCATGTATTTCTAGTTATTCAAAAGAAATTGCTATTTTTAGACACAGAAAAGAGATTTTGTTATTGCGAAAGTGGATTTTAGTACAAAATAATAAAAAAAACATAACATTGACTGGCTGAATTCAACTGTAGCAATATTTTACGAGTCTATGTAGGTATAGTTTAATCAAAGTTAAAAAAAGCAAAGCAAGAAATTTACTTTTATTGATACCTACTCAAGCTGTAATAATGGCTGAACGGATTTAGATGAGTCTTAGCACATAGATAGATCATATCCTGGAATAGTAGGTACATGGTATACTTTTTATCCTGAGAAAACATTAAATCCTTCAAGAACGCGGGTAAAACAGCGGGGCGGAAGCTAGTATCGAATAAATTACATACTTACTATAGTTTAGTTTTAGAAAAAACAAATGACTCTTTATGTTATCAGCAACTCATTATAAATGAAATGATCACGTTTCTTACATCAGGAAAAGTTTACGGTGCGAACGCCATATTTTAGATTATTGCTGCTACGGAATTTTGTTTTATCTTGTCACGATTACTGGCAAAATTATAAATAATTTTAATGCAAAATCATTTTTAAATCATTTTTTCATGAGCTTACGATGTTCTTATTGAATTCAGATAGTTTTTTTTTTATTACTATGAATGGGCTTATAGTTAATCACAAACAATCACATGATGGTGGGCATATGAGATCGAAGGTAGCATTGAATGTTCTGAAGGATCATCATCGTCATCTCAGCCGCAAGATGTCCACTGCTGAATAGTGAATATAGGCCTCCCCTAAGGATCTCCAATAGGATCACTTGCAAGGTGGACAGACGACCTTGTAAAGGTCGTCGGAAAACGCTGGATGCAGGCCGCCCAAGACCTACCTTTATAATTAAAGTAAATACCTTTCAATGTTTACTTACAATTTCGGCTTCAAATTAGTTTTTATCCAACTTCGTTATGAATGTAATAAAAGGGTACGAAATTCACTCGAATGTGGGAAACTGCGTATATTTCCTGTCGTTGTGCCAAGGGAATTGAATTAAAGGTGTTTCCTTTATTATTTTGCACCCTTTTCTGTATTTGCAAACTGGATAGGTATACTTACCTATATGTTGTGTTGTTGAAACAAATGACCCTAAAATTGTATATGCGCGTTTGAACCGTTAGTTAAAACTGACACTATATTTACGGAAATGATCTATAATATTGTTAACAAAAGACAAATCGCAAAAATACCTTGGGCTTTCAGGAAAATTCTGGATGAATTCGCCTGTCCATAAGCTATTCGATAAATATACTTATGTTGTATACCTACTCATGTTCTTCACGCAATAATTGTAGTGATTATTTACCCCTTGTAAAACAAATTATGCTCAATTTACGTACCTAATTTGATTGAGTGAAGTCGATGATTTGAAGGAAGTGAGTACGAGACCATCAATAATGTAATAAACTGATAATGATCTGTATAAATGACTATAATACACAAAATAGGTAACTTATTGATTTTCAGAGTCAAGTTCTAAGACTATTTTTGATTTTACAGAAATTGGCTGAAAGAACAGGCAGCAGCGAGATCGGCTGGACGAAAGCCATCGTTTATAAAAGCACTCTACAAATCTTTCTTTTGGTCTTACTTGCCAGGTGGAATTATGCAACTTATTAATGTTAGTCTAAGGTATGCAAATATTTCAATTGTTGTTATGCTATTGAATTCAAAGTTTGCGATATGTCTTTGACTAGTTACAGGCTCGTAAACTCGTACCTATCTTATTTTACTCCTTATGTAGTTATACCAAAGATTGGATGTAGCTTGGTAAATCAATGATGGGGGATATAAGTAATAATAGCATTTAAATATTTTGTTTGTTGTTGCATAATAAGATTAGTTAGGTTTTATCTAGTACTTAATATTCTTCAAAAGCTTTTATTTATTTTTGAAGTGTCTAATACCTACATATAAAATGAGTGAAAAAATCGATTCAAAAATATTTTGTCAACAGAACGGCGTCACCTCTGCTCTTCGCTGAGCTACTACTTTACTGGTCGCCAGACTCTAACATGTCAAAAGAGGTTGCAGGATACTATGCTATCGCCATGATTTTGACCAACTGGGTAGCAGCCTTCTTCAACCACCATGGAGCTCTATATTGTCAGCAATATGGAATGAAACTACGAGTAGCTACGAGCTCATTGATGTTCAGAAAGGTAATTTGAATTTATGCAACCTGTTTTATAACAATGGTGGCAGGATAAGTAAAAAATATAATGTGAACAGATGAAGTAAAACGTTATTTGGATAAAGATAGGAAAAAAAACAACTTGAGCTTAGGACGCTGACAAATGCTGATTCAATTTTGCATGGCGCTAGGTATCGTTCCGCTTAGCTCGAGTGAGTAGCAGATAAAAGGTAATTAGAAATAAACTAGTTTGTTTCAAAATATAACATAAAACAAGTTTTATTATCAAAGTACGACAAGTACGTTAAATTAGTAATAAATGAATGAATGAAAGAAATTTAAGTAGATACCTCTTAGTTTAAAAGAGTGTCCTCACTGGGAGCATTCGTTCGCGAGTAATCGCAAGCGAATTCATAATATTAATAATTAATATTTATTTTCATTATTTTGTCAGGCGGAACAATGAGTGAGCCTATGATGGTTTTGTCATACCGGATGTTTTCTGGTTGATGTACCCCTTTGACATACTCAGACCGAATGTACACCCAGTATAGAACAGTCCGTACATATGCATATTGTATGCATCACCCACGATTCTCGGTGATAAGGCTATATACTTATGCCGCGGAAATGTTTTGGTCGAAGCATTTTAAATGCTAATATTCTACATAAGCGTGAGGTGTATAACCTCAGAGAGTACATTCTCCATGCCGGCGGGGGGAGGTATATAGATGTGGTGCAATGGACAATCCCTCTCACTCCCAAAATCACTTTCACCCCCGTCTTTAGCTAAATAAATGATACAAACCTGTAGTACTCATCACTCATCAGGGCAGTATGGCAGGGCAAGGAGCAACAAGGAAGGTAACGAGTCCTTCATAGACCTGATGTAGACCTCACAGCACCCATAGCCTGGCTAAGTACAATTAGGTGATCTCTTTGGGGAATCAGAAGGTTTTGCTTGCCATGCCTGTGCAATTATGGACGACGTTATGACGAACAAACAACTACCGGAGATATATCCTACGGGATGGCACCATCGACATCTGTCAGGCATGCATCGCCTTGGTGAATCCATCAGATATATCATCTCCGATTGTTTGGGTCTCGCAAACTATTTGCATAGACAAAACCAAAAGGTTAGGATAATCTACCAGTAGTTTGCTCTGAGATACCGCCTTGTGGAGCCTGAAGTTCCATACTACAGTAAGTACCAGAAGCAGTTCAGTTTAAGGATATCAATTACTATAATTTAATATAGCCATCCTTGAGAATTACAACAACAACTAACCCAAATTAACTGGGACCGATCTCTCATCACTGATACAACTATTATTGCCGTTAAGCCTTATATTGTATTGATAGATCGCCAAGAGCGCGTACAATGATTGTCGACGTGGTTGTCCCCCAAGATGAGAACCTTCTGAAAGCTGAGAAAGTTAAATAAATAAATAAATACAACTTGATCTAGCACACGGGTGTATCGATATAATTGACATCGACATGGCAACCATTTTACCGATAATTGTTTCCAAGAAACTTGTGCTAGGCGGCTGGATCAGGGGCCAGATTCAAAGAGCTATTGGAGACGGCAGGCATATAGTGAGGAAGTATCTCATCTATAGCCTTGACCGTCGGCACCTAGGAAGGACCCTGTTCCCGATACCAGTTGGTTGCTGTTTTTATAAATTTAAATATTTGTAATGTTTTTTTTATATCTATGTATTTAAAAATGTAAAAAATAAGTTGTCGATTAAATAAATGGTCTTTCTAGTAATTTCTTCTAATATAACTCTCGGTTTTTGGTTTGTGCTTTTCCAAAGTAATTTAATAGATATTTCATCTATCTATACACACTATACTAACTGATTCCCCAGTTTATTTACATGACACTTGATACAAAACTGTAAATAAGTATTATTTTTAGATAATGCGCATGGATAACGGTTCTCTCGGAGAAACCACGGCGGGGAAAGTTGTGAATTTACTATCAAACGACCTTCAGCGATTTGACATGGCATTCATGTTCTTACATTATATTTGGATTATTCCGCTGCAACTGGTTGCAGTCTGCTACCTAGGTTACATGCAGGCTGGGTTTGCAGCTCTCATTGGTTTAGCTGCATTGACCATAATTGCCCTACCAACACAAGGTACTACCTATTTAAAATAGTATTTTTTTTCGTTTATGACTCGACTTAGATACTCATAGGTAGCTATAAATTTCAATATTGTTTATTAAGAAGGCATGAATGACGAAATATTTAAATGATATGCTTATTAGGAGGCTATCTCGTCCTTTAATCAACAATCAAATTAACATTTAATATTTTGATAATTCAAAAATATCTTTAACAATAAATTTAAATAGAATCAGTTGATTCTCAGACAGGTGTATGTAATTTCAAAATATGTTATCTATGTATAGCGGTAATAGTATGACAGCGTATTACACTAATGGTTTCAACTACCCAGGCACGAAATCCGTTGTTGGTTAAATTGTTTCTACGATTTATAGGGCTGCTTTTGACCGCAATCTCACCTTGGTGAGTAAGATGTGTGATATCCATACATATGAATCGCCTTACATATGGACATAGAGAAAAGCAGACAGATAGACGGGCCTATTTTTCATTCTATGATAGTTCATTATTCATGATGAATCGTAGCTATATTGTGCTGATCGTTGCTTAAAAAAATCTTTGTTATTTCACTGTATAAGTACTTAAATGAACTAAGGTTTCATTGGTATAGTCTTGCTAATAAACATCTTATTATAGGTGGTCTTGGACAAATTATTGGCAAAGTTCGGTTCCGATCAGCAGAAAAGACAGATGAAAGAATAAAGGTCATGAGTGAAGTTATCAATGGAATACAAGTGAGTACTGAACACAGGTATTTGACGTCATTTCTATAAATTTTATTATAATTAGGAAGGCCTAATAAGTTAATGAGATAAAATTTATATACCTACATTTAGAATTCACTAGTTCTAAGCAGTTAAATCTTAATAAAATCAAATGAAATTGTTCGAAACAGTGATGGTAGATGGAGTTATTTAAATTAGTTGCAATAACCAGATAGTTGCGACCTTATTACACCCGTTTTTGACAAGTGTCTCAATTCGTTCCTAAGGTGCTAATAAGCCACAAAAAAAACACATTTTTTTTATTCAATCCATAAGTCTTAAATAATGAATGGTCATAAAAATATAATGCCATAAGAATTTAAATTTTACATTTTCAATTTTCGCGCGTAGTTAGATGAAAACGCTGGACGCCATGTTACTCTACGGTCATGACGTTATTTGGTCTCTTGTAAGCAAATAAATGCGCTGATATTGGTCTCAATTGGACTTATAAAATTTAATAAATTAAAAATGAGCTATTATCCTTTTTATTAGTGTGCTGTTCCTGAATGCATGAATACTAGTGTAAAAATAATAATAATAGCTTGTTTAGAAACAGATAAAAAAAAACTGAAAACTTTGAAATTAATTTTAAAATGAATTAAGTTATTTTATGAATTTTTCTCATATAGAGTAAAATACCCTATTGACGCTTTGATGGCATTTTGAGCTGCACAGTTCTTTTATGCGACAGCTACATTTATCAGACTTGGCTGTAAGTCTTCACAACCACATCGACTATAACCTTGCCCTCCATATTTAGATGTATCTATTTTCTCAGATTACCCGACGAACACGTAGCAATATTCATAACTAGCTTCCGCCCCGCAGTTTCACTAGTATTCCAGAGGGATCTTATGTTTTCCCGGGATAAAAAGTAACCTATGTGCTATTTCAGACTATAATCTATCTCTGTGCCAAATTTCATCTAGATCCGTTCTGTCCTTCTGGCGTGAGTGAGTAACAAACATCCATCCATCCAAAGTTTCACATATTAATTATACTAAGTTTCACTCGCGTTCCCGAAAAAAAAGTAGCCCATGTCCTTCTCCATACCATAGGCTATCTGCGCACCAACTTTCATCGCGATTGGTTCAGCGGTTTAGGCGTGAAAAGGTAACAAACAAACAACCAAACTCACATTCGCATTTATAATATTAGTTAGCATTCTGTGGCATTGGTATCTTACCTTAGTAATATGTACAACAGCAAATATAGCACACAAAGACTCAGAGCGAAACCTGTAATTAAAAATGTTTTATTTAAAACAGATATTTTTTCTACTAAACACAAAATATTGAAAACTAGCTTCCATCCCGCGGTTTCACCCGCGGTCCCGAGGGCTCTTATGTTTTCCCGGGATAAAACTTAAAGTAGCCTATGTGCTATTTTAGAATATTATCTATCTGTGCCATTCATCCAGATCCGTTCGGCCGTTCTGACGTGGTTGAGTAACAAACATCCATCCAAACTTTCACATTTATAATATTATATATAAGTAGGAAGTAATTAGGATTTATAATATTAGTAGGAAGTATGAAGTAGGATTTCAATACTTAAAAAAAATACACATTTACCAAAAGAAAGAGATCAGACATTTAGAGTGAACAGTTGATCTAATCAAATCGTTGCCAGTCACTCAAATGATAGAGTGGCTAAAACATTGGATTAATACGCTGTATGACAATGCTATAATAATATGTATGTGGAAGCGAGATATGTGACGATTATAGGTAACTCCTAATGACAGATAAATTAGATAAGAAGCGAATGATTTTATATACTCATTAAACCTAGATTTTATGCCAATAACAAATTTATTTACAACAAATATTAACAATCAATGTATAAAATACAAACTATGATATTAGAAAACATCCTCAGATCCGCCTTAGATTTTATTATGTTAGGTAGGTACTTTATTTGATCTACTTGCTACGGTAGGTTATAAATTATATATAATAGTATAGATATAACTAATAATACCTACTTATCTTCGTGTAGGTGAGCTTACGTCAAAATAAATTGTTTTGTTTTTCAGGTAATAAAAATGTATGCATGGGAGATACCTTTTCAGAAAGTGGTTGGGAAGAAGCGATGGGATGAACTCAAAGAAGTCAGAGTGGCCACTATTTTGAGAACAGTTTTCATCGGTTTTATGATTTTTACAGAAAGGGCGGCACTTTTTATTACTATTCTAACTTTCATATTGTTCGGAAATTCGATGACTGCAAATGTGGTATGTACCATTTCACAATATTAAAAACTAGCTGTCCCCCGCGGTTTCACCCGCGTTCCCGAGAAAAATAGTAGCCTATGTCCTTCTCCATACCATTGGTACAAACAAACTAACATTCGCATTTATAATATTAGTTAGGATTTATTAAAAAATATATAATGGTACCTACTATGGTCTTACCCATTTGCACTGTTAACTAATATTTTGTTTGTAGATATACCCATTGCAGCAGTTTATGAATGCAGCACAAATAAATATCACGCTGATATTGCCTCTAGTGCTGGCCTTCACAGCGGAGCTCTTTGTCTCTATAAAGAGAGTCCAAGAATTCCTCTCACTGCGTAAGTATAATGAAGTGTTTAAACGCTTTTTTAAAAATACATTGTATATCAGTAACGTATCAATGAATAGGTACTTCACACCTAATTATGTATAATGAGACCACCTCCTGAAAGATGGTAACAGTATTGAAGAGCCCCTTTTAGTTTATTTTGACATATCAGGTTAATGCCGTATCGCACAATCTTTGTTTCTCAAGTAATCATTTTATAAAATTTAAACGCTAATCATTAATAATGTAACATTTTCGGGTTCAAATTGTTTTATAAATTCAAACGGAGGTAAAATTGCCCAATTGAAGCTGCATTCTTGATTTCAGCCATATTTAGAAACCCTCATAAAAAATAACAGCCGCTGCACGTACATTCGTATAAATAGATAAGTGGGCACCTCTTCAATCTGATTGTTTTTCAGTCTCCAAGGAACTGCGCTTCGGTTATTATTTTTTGAATCTGAACGTTCTTTTTCATGACCCAGATATGAATTTCAGTATGAAATGTACCTATATAACGTTGCGCAACGTCGGCGTAGAGAATAAGCACATTGCCAAAACCAGTATTTTTTTTATTTATAGAAGACAGGCCCGACTTGTTGGCGGACCCTGTATCGGACTTGAAGCCAACATTGTTCAGCAACATGTCCAGCAGCTTCACTGAAGCCGATTTAACCGTCCGACCTCTTTCTTATCACCGTAAATCTGACGCCTCTACAAAAAGCCCTGTCGCTAATGGTAAATATGCCATCATACCTATTTAATAAAAGTGTTAGCAATAAAAAATATCTTATCTTGATATTACAAAGAGGTAAGTAGGTAAATATTTATTTTATGTACGTAAATGATTAATGAGTTACTACAATAACATCTAAAATACATTGTCATCGTGAAATATAGGATAAGTGTTTGATTGTTACTTGGTGTTTTATCGATTTATGGTTCATTGCACGATGTTCATGAGCTCCTATACATACTAAGCGTAGGTACTTACATTCAATATACTTTTCAGTAGTAGGTATAAGTTACATCGCAGTTCAGATACCTACATATAACGCAATAATATATCATATGACAACAATTTTAGATTTTTAGTATACCGTATTCTCCTTATCTTATATATAAAATTATCGTGTCACAATGGTAGTTACCATACTCCTCCGAAACGGTTCGACCGATTTTTATGAAATTTTGTGTACATATCGGGTAGGTCTGAGAATAGGTTCTTATTTTTTTTTTATCGCGAGTGAAACCGCGGGGGACAGCTAGTAATATATGTATAAAATGATAAAGTAAACCTATAAAAATCAGTGAAAAAATATTTTGATAAGTACGTGAAATACTTTCCGACGCGACACTCGAAAACGGTAATCGCTCACCCACCAGACATGCACCTAAAGGTATTCATCAGTCACATTTTGTGTATAATTCTTAGTTTAGCTCCTTTGGTGTCATTATCTCTCTCCGCAGTAAGCTGAAGATCGAACTCAAGTCATCCATCGTAGAAAAATACTGTCCCTATTAAATAAAATATTAATTTAGCAGTTTAAATGTTCATATAATGTCCAGGTAACATGAGACCGATGAAGAAAAGATTGCGTAGTTATTCATACGCAGATGACACAGCGGTAGAGCTACGCAATGTATCTGCCAGTTGGACTGGAGACCCAGATTTCTTAGCTCTCAAGAACATTTCTATGCGTCTACGAAAAGGCAAGCTTTGTGCCATCATCGGTGCTGTCGGCTCTGGAAAGGTAAGATATTCTCATTTTACGATTAAGAATATAACATACATATTTAATAAATAAATTTAGGTTTTTAATAATTATTGTTCGCAAGGTGAGGCAAACCATTTGTCTCTTCAACAATATTACAACTACGTGAAGCTTAGGTTAGGTTAGTACTTTAGGTAATATGTACGATCAAGTATAACTAAGGAGACATTGATTAAATTTAATATTTATTATTATTTTAAAAGTAAAATAAAGAACAATTAACAAATAATAATTCAATCCTTTTCCATTTATATTTCCATTCTGAATAAAATATTATTAGGCATGGTATTTTCTACTTTACTAACGTAATGCAACAATTTTATTCCTAAGTACCAGTGGATGCTGAAAATATGTAATTTAATCACTCACTAGCTAAATAAATTGACATAGTTCTATTGTATTATAAAACAGCTATTACAATGATTCGGTCAGCTTGCTAGCTTTTTTAGACCCGTAGGCACATAGTATGACATTATAAATTTAATTTAAAACACCATTCCGAGAATCATAAATTATTTCAACATTTTCACAACGCATTCAACTTGCTGCATTGCGTATAGGTACGTAGAGTTAATTCCAGTTGGCGTGGCATTACGAACAGTAAGTTCGCTAAAGCTTTGCCGACGTATTTTGATTAATTGAAAATATTTTACATACTTGCCTATAGTTCAAAAATGTTAATAAATAGCTTTTGATTTGCGTGAGGGAATGAGCACATTACTCGTATAATGGTTTCAATAAACATTTTTCCTCGCGGTAGGTTTCAAATATAAGTTTGTATCTTTGTTACACAAGATTGATTATTAAATTATTTTAATTCAAGGACATGTTTTTTTTTCATATAATAAATAAGGTCCCAATATTAATTGGGACCTTATTTATTTAACACTATCTTCCGCCCTACATCTACGCTCCTATAGTTTTCGCGGGATATAATTATATATACTAATCCAGGTTATAATCTTTCTATGAACCAGGTTTCATCCAAATCTGTCTAGCCATACCGAGTGAGTTCTTGTACAAATTAAACTTTTTGAGCATTATAATACGCATTTCTGATTTACTTATAACATATTATCTACTATATAAACGAGCGATCAATCTCTACAACTTTGGGAGTTATTGCGGTTTTTCTAAGTGATCCGTTATCTTTGAGTCTCATTGTATTAATAGGATAGTAGTATAAGTAAGTAGTACCTACAGAAAGGGTTACTAACAATAATTACTCAAAATAAACATTACGTGCGTCCTCGAGCATGTAAGTGAGTATTGAAAACTGTAGAATGGTTAGTGTTATCTATGATAAAATCGCAAAAAACTTAAGTCATAAATTACCAAATCATCTCAAACATTGTGATAACAAAAATCTCAATAAAATTGTATTAATAAATAAAGTATTGTAAGTTTTATTTGTTTTTGTTTACAGTCATCGATTTTGCAATTGCTTCTAAAGGAATTGCCTGCGGCCACTGGCACAGTTTCAATATACGGCAAGATCTCGTATGCTTGCCAAGAGGCGTGGCTCTTCCCCAGTACCGTTCGGGAAAACATTCTGTTTGGCCTGCCCTATGAACCGGCAAAATATAAGAGCGTACGTAAAAATATTGCTATTGAGTACCAATAGTTTTTATTTGAAAATCTATTTTCGTTGCGAAGTAGTTTGTGTGCTTATTTATCACCTGCTTTTTGGGTAGGTACTTACATCATCACTTACCTTACTTGAGATTGTGGTTATTTTTAAAGTTACCAGAGGGACATAAGATTATTATTTGAATTAAATGTTTATGTAAGCATGTAAATGCCTTGTAAACTTATCTCAATTTTCTATTGCTGTTTTAGGTCTGCAAAGTATGTGCATTAGAAAAGGATTTCAAGCAATTCCCATATGGAGACCAAACTTTAGTGGGTGAAAGGGGAGTGTCCCTCTCCGGAGGCCAGCGCGCCAGAATCAATTTGGCCCGTTCCGTCTACAGAGAGGTAGGTAATTGGTTTTTTATTTGTTCTGTACAACATGGACGCATAGCACGATGGAAAACTGTCGGTTTATTATTTGCAGCGTAGAAAAGATTATATTTTCAAAATAATATGTTATTTTTCTAAAATAATTTTTACTATAGGGTACCTATTTAAACGCTTGTAGGTTCGATACTTTACACAATTTAACTGCGTATCCGACTTACATTTTTTTCTAATACTTATTTAAAATTATCTCCATCGTCATCCTCGCCTTTTCGATCTCATCGAGGTCGACCCCAAAGCACATTATTACCTAATAGTTATATATTACCCTGAAGTGCTGACTCACTTGTTAAGTGAAGTTCTGGTTCAGCGTGGGGATTATACAGAGTGTATGTATGTATGCCATCATACTTTAATTTTGTTAAACAATAGCAAACCTTTTGTTTAAACGTAGATAAAATAGCCGCAAAATCATTCTTAGATTTGCTCTGGTTTCAGACACGCATTAAATTAGAACGTGTTTAAATTGGAGTTTTCACATTTGTGTTTATAGTGACATGCGAATTAAGCATAATATCTACTAAATTTAATTTGAAATATTTGATGCTGAACTAACTTTGTTCAAAGAGATCTTTTGACTTACTTTTGTAGACTAAAGTCAGGTAATGGATTCTATTCCCATCCAGGACATGTCTGTTTGTTCTGAGTTTGGGTGTAAATATGTTAACAAGTACCAGTGGCGTAGCTTGCCTTAGACGGGCCCTGGATCAAAATTTGTTAGTGTGCCCCCCAAGCTAAGTTAGCCAAACAGATTTTGGTTACTCCCAAAAGTGTTATAGAATCTATAAAAAGTAAAATCATTACAAATTGACCCAGCATTAAACATTTACAGGGCCATTACTGCGCACACATGACCAAAACTCGTGTATGATCATATTGATCATGTATGAGAATTGAATCCATATGATATTGTATATAACAGTTTTTTTTTTCCCGGGAAGTACGGCCTAAGAGTTTAAGTGAGATGGTGGATAGCATTTTATGAATTTTTGCTTACATATGTTCGGGGCCCCTGTAGCCCGGGGGCCTCGTATCATTGATACGGCAGATACGGTGGTAGCTACGCCCCTGATAAGTAGCTACCATATATTACAAGTAGCGTAGATCTGGTTTCCATATCAGTTGTGATCAGACGACCTTATGTGAAGAATGTCCTAAGTATTTTATTTATTTAAGTATATCTTGGGAAACATTTACAAGTAGATATTTTGTTATGTCCGAAACATTTACTGAAAGGACAAGAATGTGGACCTCATCCAAGTTGTACCAGGCGATATGTCATTGTATTTAGGTCCGTATTATAGAACATTAATCAAAATATAGTATAGTAATAGTGCTTTGCTTCATTGCAGTAAAGCATGCCTTTAATAATTTATTTATTTATTTATTATTTCATGGATAACTTTTAGCAACACTACATCCTACTCTGATATTTAATGATTAAATGCATTCTAATTTCTCTAAATATAATTTGAATAAAAATTGTTTAATATAATATAATCAGACATATTATTATTGCATTTATCATCAAAATCTTCCTTTTTATAGTCTGATATTTACCTCATGGACGACCCACTGTCGGCGGTGGATGCAAATGTAGGGCGGCAGCTGTTCGAGGGTTGCATAAATGGGTACTTGAGGGACAGCACACGAATCCTTGTCACACATCAGATACACTTCCTCAAGGCTGCTGACTACATTATAGTTTTGAATGAGGTAATTTTGAAACATTATATAGGGCTGCAAGCGATAAAGCAGGGATTAATATTATTTTAATACAATAATATAGTGTAGATATACAAATAGCCCTCAAACAAAATTCAATGGAGGGCACCAAGCTTAAACTACTGAAACTTATACTGGATGATTGTTTAGTCACTGGCAATACTTTTAGGAATGGAAGTACTCATCAATATGAACAACTTTTATTATGGAACTAACTGTGAAATCATGAAAAAAATATCAGCTGTTCCATACAAAAGTACAATACCTACTCGACCGAAATGTATGAAGCAACCGTTTTATTTTACGCGATATCAGAGTTAGCCCCATAATAAAAGTTGTTCACATTGATGGGTACTTCCACCCCTGCAAGTATTGCCAGTGATAAAAAAATTACCAAGTATTATTTACATAACTTAAGTACAACTAGGTGTTTTACTATTTTCAATATTTAATGTTACCATTTATTTTGGTTTCTATTTTTTTAATTATGTAAGTATAGTATTTATGTTTTAAAAGTACAAATAAAATATTACATACCTAATAATTAAAAAAAACTAAAGCACATTTATGTAAATTGTAGGATTTGCAAATAAGTTTATTTTTTATTTATATACTTAAAAGGGTCGAGTGGAAAATATGGGAACATTTGACGAGCTCGCGAGTTCCGGTAAAGAATTTGCTATGCTACTTACCTCGCTTCAGGAGAGCAAAGAAAAGGATTCAGAGAGTGTGGCTTCAAAGGTAAGTGTTGTATTAAAGACTGTGTACCTACCAATCATAAATTGTATATACACTTAGGTTAATGGTTTACATTGCATCTGCTTCTATTGATTTAAATAAAATATTATCCGAAATAAGAATAAGATTCTGCTCTCATTTATTATTTTTGGGGGAATTATTAACCGCACACCTACGAATAAAATATTGTTATTTATACATATTGTTATTTATTCGTAGCCGCACACCTAATAATCTACATGTACACCAAATAAATGATTGAAAACTACTAATTAACTAAGTTTCAAAACTTGTACCTACAACAAAAATATTAATTACATATCAAAAATACTAACTGTACATCAAAAATAACAAATGCGCATACTAATAAACGAAACACGATAGACTAACATATAACTTTTAAAATCTCTTCCGATTCAGAAACGACACGGATACTTTAGGTTATAAGTGTATAGCGACCGGGAAGCGCAGCGACCGATCGCCATATAGTTCGTGGATATTTTTTTCTTGAAATACCTAGTTTAATTTACATAGATGTGCAAATTTTGGTGCGCAGGTATCGGATATTTTTTTAATACAAAAGGATGATTTTTTGATATGAAAATAATACTACTTACCCTTATTTTTGTAGTAAATCAGAAGATTTATTAAATCTGTAGGACCAGCGTGTCTGTATATATATATTTTTTTCCAAAAATGGAGTGTGGGTAACTTAGGAAGATTAACAGAATGCAAAGACTTTTGTCTGTCTGTCTGTTTGTTTGAACACGGTAAATTCAGGTTTTATATCATCGAAATCGGGTGAGAGGAAGAAAAGATATAGGTATTTTATAAAGTATACGCGAGTGAAGCCGAGTGCGAAAAGCAAGTAAGTAATAAAAACAAATTAATATGTAACTTTTAATAATAATGATTTGTCCATGTATGGCTTTGTAGTCTGTAACAAAATGTCCTGTTATATTTTTGTTATTCCTCTACCGAACATCTTTAAGTAATACAACCATGGCTAATAAAATATACATTTAGCTGATATTTGATTCTATACAAGTTCATAAAACTTTGCATCAATATTTTTTTATGTTGAAAATTTTGTTTCGTCGCAGTCATCTATTTTTTTTTTAATTTAGACAGAATTTGTACATTGGCGAGATGTGTAAATAATATTTTTACCCACGACGGAACGGAGAAGGTGTATGCGTTTAGGGTGAGAGGTTATTTGTGTGTGCGAAAAACGTAGGTTCCATAATTGGAAACCAAACCGTTTTATGGATAATTCCCTAATGTTTCTTTATCCAGTCTTATTCGCCACCTCGCGTGATAGGAGCTACTCTAGGGTGATAACTACTGCACCCTGCATTATACTGGGTGATTTTGTTATCACTGGCAATACTTGCAGGGGTGGAAGTACTCATCAATGTGAACAACTTTTGTTATAGGACTAACTGTGAAATCATGAAAAAATTATCAGCTGTTCCATACAAAAGTTCAATACCTACTCGACCAAAATGTATAAAGCAACCGTATTATTTCACGCGATATCAGAGTTAGCCCTATAATAAAAGTTGTTCACATTGATGAGTACCTAAGTACTTCCACCCCTGCAAGTATTGCCAGTGATAACAAAATCACCTTGTAAAAGTTTACTACATAACATCATATCGATCTTTCGATAACATGTAATCTGGAACTGAGTATGTTTCCAATTTACTCAAAATAATAATTTGTATTCGTATACTTGACTGTATTTATGTCGACAAAATTATTTTTTCTGTTTAAATAGTTTATGTTTATTTTTCCAAATGAATGGGAATTATGTATTAAAAGAGTGTCATTATTTTATTATTCATGAAATAACTACCTAGTAGCTTTCATTTATATAACTTCAGTAGCAATAAATATATATAAGAGAGCAAAATAAGACAGCATTATAAACGCGTCAATCCTCGGAAGATTATCTGACTGCGCTTTGACAAATATACTTTCATCAGTCATTTTTATTAATGATTAGAATTCATCACTTAATATAAAAAAAAATTATATGAAGCAGTCATGTTTACATTTTGACGCCACACTGTGGTATACGGTTTTATTAAAATATTTTTTAGATATATTAAATTGCACGCATATTTATTGCATATTTATTCAATTTTATTAATGTTAACCAATCAGCAAGAATTTGGAAAGAAAAACTATTTAGGGTTTATTCAATAGCAACAAAATATAAGGTAAATGCATATTATAATAACTCTAATTATCGATACACTGCATCTCATACTACACAAAATTACTAATACAAAATACATTCAATAATTAATATATTAATAGGTATGTGTTATTTACTTACTGCCATAGAGTATGGAAGAAAACGAGAGACCGCTATTGTTACGTACTGTGTCAAGCGTAAACGAGGGCGAGGAAATGCCTCAGTACGAGGCACAGAAAGTGGAGGCGGAGGAGAGGCAGTCGGGCAACCTGCGGTGGGAGGTGATCTCCGCGTACTTCCGCTCAGGAGGCAATTTATGCTTTATAATGTTCACCGTGTCACTTATCCTGCTTACTGCTGCTAGTGCTGCAGCCGCCGATTATTGGATTAGTTATTGGTGAGTGATCTTTAAGAGATAAGATTTTGAAGTTCATGATAGGGTCCAACAAATCAAAGAATCCCGCACAGAAATCAAATCTACGAATCAAAATATGCTCATAGGTTACGGAAATCACTTTTTGCTTACAAATAGAGTAGCTTCTTTTATATTTTATTGGTGTTACTTACTTGTAAGATTTGCACTCTACATTCTTCTCTTCTCTTCTGATAATGCAAGAGGGCATCATTAATCGATTATCGTGCTATCACCATGTTTTCCTTTACGTAAGCTTATTGTAGGATTACATGGATCATAATAATGGAGTTATAGTCATGATTGTAATAATACCATACAATAGAAATTAGAACTATAAATACCTATAACGTTTTAGTTTACTTACCAACTGGTGCTAGGATAACTAAGCTAACCGTGTAAGAATTTCTTTCGAATCAAGTTTCGAAAAATCAAGGACGTATAACCATATTGACGAGTACTACCACCCCTGCAAGTAATGCCAACGACAAAAAAATCATCCTCTATATACCTACATATATAGGAAGATTTTGTTATCACTGGCAATACTTGCAGGGGTGGATGTACTTACTCATCAATGTGAACAACTTTTATTATAGGGCTAACTCTGATATCGCGTAAAATAATACGGTTGCTTCATACATTTTGGTCTAGTAGGTATTGAACTTTTGTATGGAACAGCTGATAATTTTTTCATGATTTCACAGTTAGTCCTATAACAAAAGTTGTTCACATTGATGAGTACTTCCACCCCTGCAAGTATTGCCAGTGATAACAAAATCTTCCTATATATGTAGGTATATAGAGGATGATTTTTTTGTCGTTGGCATTGTTGGTGTGTTGGTGGTGGTATGAACAAAACCAAAAAAACATGTACCTACATTTAAAAATTGTAGTCCATTCTTATGATAAGAACTTGTTTTATCATCACGTGATTACAGTGACAGATAAACCTAATCGCTAACTGTGTAGCTTATAATTGTGTAATTTATTTGTTTTTTTGTTATTGAAAAAGATAAATTTTAAAAAAGTAGTCTCGTGTTCGCCGCAAAAAAAAACCCAAGTGGTTGTAAGTAGCATTGTAGACGCTAGAAGCTCCTCTTAAAAACTCAAAGAGTATCGCGATACTCGGTGTCGACATTCAAAGTCAAAGTCAAGTCAAAGCCACTTGCTACAAAAAGCTGGGTGTGCTAAATAGGTCCAAGCGGTACCTCACACCATTCCAGCAGCTGCAACTTTATAAACCGCAGGTTAGGTCGCGTATGGAGTACTAGTCACACCTCTGGGCAGGCGCGCACACATACCAGCTTGGTTCACTTGCCTCAGTGCAAAGGCGGGCCACTCGTATCGTTGACGATCTCAATCTCACTGGCGGTTTAGAACCTCTCAGCCTTCGGAAAGATATTGGCGCTCTCTGTATGTTCTACCGCCTAGGTATACCAGGTGATTTTTTAGTCACTGGCAATACTTGCAGGGGTGGAAGTACTCATCAATATGAACAATTTTGAGGCGATGATAGCTCAGTGGTAGTGACGTCGGACGCCGCGGGGAAGGTCGTGGGTTCAAATCCTACAATGAGCTTGAGCTTTCGGTGAAGGAAAACATCGTGAGGAAACCATAGCACGGTGGTAGGGTACTTTGTAGTACCCGCCTGGCTGGCTACCACCCTCAAGTTGAAAATCTGTCGCCAAACACCTATTGGTGTGTTCCGGCAGCTGCACTTGAGAGCCAGATCCTTCTAGGCTTTGTGTGCTTACCACCTTCGGCCACATCATCACCTACCATAGTGAGATTGTGGTCAAACACAAGCCTATACAAAGTAAAAAAAAAAAACTTTTATTGTGGGTCCAACTCATGGAAACATGGAACATAACAGATGCAACTCAAACTCCGCGCCAAAATGGAAAACATTTGTGTCAATCTAACAACAACAACAAAATAAATTTGGTATCATAAACAAATTATCCATTCCCGATATTTTTTTGACTGAATGTATTTTAATTAATAGATATTTCACTTGCAAGTCTAAATAATAAAACTTAGGTACATAATATAATATCTGGACGCACGTATATATTTACTAAGACTACGTGGTAAATATATATGTTGTAGTATATCAGTAATTTGAATTTCATACCCAGTGCAAGCTCCGCGCTAATAGTTTGAAATCAGTAGCCGTCTTTGAAGAAATATCTCAGGAAAATTATTTTAATAATTCAACAAGCGTGCGTCACTCTCTATATATGAGTCTGTCTATAATAGAAAATCGTACGTATTGCGATTGATTTTATTCATAGACATATTGCATTAAAATGTGAAATCGATAGAAAACGTGATCGTAAATCATTTTTGCTATTTTCAGTATCTATTTATTTTTGAGCGCAATGAGGGTAAAATTGCGTGTAATATTATGGATGTACTATAATTGAAATGTTATATTTTGCAATCTAATAAGGACGCTATGAACATTGCTACGCTGTAGTTTCACTTTTGTCACATGTACTGAGTTGCTCTTCTGATATTTTACCCACGACGGAACGGAGAAGGTGTATGCGTTTAGGGTGAGAGTTTGTTTGTTGCTATAGCCGCGTCCGAATTGAAAAATAGGTAGAACAACGTGCGTAGCGAGTAGGAGACGTAAGTGAGACTTGATTGAATGAGTAACCGTAACCCTCACAATGCAACTTTCAATCGAAATCGTCAGAGCCGTTTTCGAGAAAGCGCATATATATTATATATATACTATACATATATACAAATATTGTTCATTTAATAGTATAGTATAGTATTTAGGCGATTATTATTATTATATTATTATTTTTGTAAAATCTTGTCGTATTCGGATAATGTCATATAGCGCCATCTCACACAGCTTTGAGTTACCAATAGACAGCAACAATGCAAGTAACTCTAAAATTTACGAGATGGCCCTATTATACATTATTAGCATATTTTTAAATTAATACTAAATTTGATCCAAATCTTTAGAGCCGTTTCCGAGATACACGAAATATATTTTATTAGTCTATATTTATAATAATTTATTTCTGCCCAGCTTGGGGTCGCGCGGGACATATATAATGTCCTAATAAATGAAGTACGGTCCTTTTGAGGGATGATAGTATAGGTTATAAGTATTCCGAAAATGATAAAATAAAAATATTCGGTCGTAATTTGAAAAAAAAAACCTGAAATTGTACCGTCATCCGTAAAAGAACCGTTACTTCATTTATTAGAACCTTATATATAGGATTTTGAATAAATGTATTTTCTATTTTTTGTCACAATTTAAATTTATTATTCTAAATAAAAATAGTAAATCTTCATCTCCCTATCCAATTCCCATCATTTGGGGTCGGCGCAATATGTAAGTACTTCTTCGTTCTACCCTCACCATATCTGCGTCACATCTGCGTCCACAATACGTCCATTCACTGGTATGAAAGTTTACAAAACTTGCAAATAAGTAGAGATCGCTTCTACAAAGAAGTCCCTTAGACCCACCTGTATCACAGAATAAATAAGAACGATTTTCATGAATTCCACGAGACTTCTTTGGTGAAACGAACTCTAATTAAAACAAGTGCTAGTGAATGAAACCTAGAAAAAATCCTGTTGATTTTCTATTCATTGCTTTGAAAATAATTCGTTGGTGTAACAATTTTTTCTCATGTTTTGAAGGTCGAATCAAATGGCAATTTACGAGGAAGGATTAGCCGGAGCTGATATGGGTTAGTATTAACTAAGAACACTTTGAACACTGTGAACACTATTATGAATGCGATGTGTAATACGTATGAGTGAGAGCAAGGTGATCTCAATGTCAGCTGAATAACAATCTTCAATCTACTGAAGTGTATTTGTATAACGATATTACACTAAATAAATAATATAAAACATGGCGTCAATTACTAAGCAAAGAAATTGTAATACGCAATAATCGTAAAGTATATTTCCGAATAAGATTAGGTACTAAAAATATTTTAATGAATTTATATTTGAATATATTTGATTACAAGAATATATAGGGTTGAATTATATTGAGACTATTCAATACTCTTATAAAAAAATGGGAGTAATTATGAACTTTCTTTCTTGAAAAATAAATACAAAGCTAGTGAATGAATTACATACCTATAGGTACCTAATAAATCCGCAGCAGTTCGAGTATATCGTTTAGATATTTTCAGTTTCCACCAGTTTTTGTCAATTTTATTTGTTTTGATCAACAGAGCCTGGCCTGGATGTCCAGGTGGGATTGTTCACTACTGGCCAATATCTCATCATCCACGGATGTATTGTAGCTGCATGTATTTTGCTCACAAATGTTCGGGTATTCCCCTTCGCTGCGCTCTGCGTCTCCGCTTCGGATAAACTTCACAATAACATGTTCTCCACTATGATCAAAGGAATCATGAGATTCTTTGATACTAGCTCATCAGGTATATTTTCATAATAATAAATAAAAAAATAATAATACCTAAAATTTGCCATGCGCTGGTATGCCTTTTTTATTTCAGATATCGACACAGGCGTGTGCACAACAACTCAACAAACTTTCATCGCAATCAGAAGAATGGTATAGAACCGCATACGTTATAAACAGACAAATAAACCACCATTGATTTTTATAGGTAGTTTCAAGGTTCATAGGTAACTCTCAAGAGTCAGATAGCCTCTAATCCGTTTCACAAAAAGTCGTTCAAGTCTATTGACTATGTCCATTAATTTGTGCAGTCAATATAAAATCTGAAATCGGACTTGGACATGTCTACGCTATACATATTGTTATGTTTTTTATTTTCGATATGAAAACAATGGACGATCCATTTTGTTTGATTGATGATTTGATTTCCTGAAGCTTGCTTCACGAAGTTACGGAAACTTTTGTTATTGAACGTGATTGACCATCAGTTACACTAAAAGTACCTAGTATGTTTTTATTCAATTGTTATTATACTTACGCAAACAATTATAGGTTTATTCGTATTTGTATTATGAAATCAATCAAATAACCTCAAGATGTAATTGATGTAATAATACAAACTTATCTGTAATTCATCATTTTTGGAGTACCGATTTAGAATGAAAAATTATTACGTTGATTGTTCCTTTATAGGACAAATATCTTTGAAAATATTTTTGTTATCCTATAACAGGCCCGTTTTTACTTAGTATCTTTCTTCTGTTTACACTTTTAATTATTTAATACTTTTTCCTCAGGTCGTATTTTGAATAGATTCACCAAGGACATGGGGGCGCTCGACGACGTCTTGCCCAGGACGTTACTGGATGTTTTCCAGATATACAGCACTCTGGGTGCTATATTGATACTCAATGCAATAGCTTTATATTGGACGCTGGTACCCTCGGTCATATTGCTTGTAGTATTCTTTTTCTTTGTCAAAGTTTATATGAAGACAGCGCAGAGCATAAAACGATTGGAAGGAACGAGTAAGTGTAACATGAATAGAACTAATTTCCTTGTGTGCATGAATAAGTGTTTCGATTTGTGTGACTATAATCTGACCATGCTATATGATGATGTATCCAAAACTGAAAAGCACACAAAGCCTAGAAGGAAACTGGCTCAAAATTGCAGCTGACAGGATTTGGTAATTTACACATCACGATATATTTTTTACTTTTTCCCTTTTTTTTTAGCCAAAAGTCCAGTGTTTGGAATGGTGACGTCTTCACTCAACGGTATCGCCACCATCAGATCATCTAATTCTCAGTTTAGGCTCATTAAAGATTTCGACCGTTGTCAGGTAAAAACAAGAAATCACAATAATAATAATTATGTAGATGTTCGTGGATTGGTTATAGTTTTTAACATACCTAAAGCTTCGTAACAAAATGGTATATTTGTTTCAGGATATGCACACATCGGCATGGTATGGCTACTTGGGCGGTGGTTCCACTTTTGGCTTTTATTTGGATACCACCTGCCTCATCTACCTAACAGTTGTAATTTTTGTCTTCTTGTATATTGATTTTGGTATGTATAACGAATCATGAACTATGTAAACTACTTGTATTTTAAATTCATATTTTCATATTTGTAAACTCAGCTATACAGCAAACTGTATAGCTGAGTTGTACCTCACTGTTCTGCCCAAATCACGGATGAAAATAATCCCAAGTCTAAGCTCCAGGCATCCCTTGGCCAAGTTTCAATTAAAATCAGTTGGGCGGCTCAGCCAATAGAATGTATCAAACAGACAAACGGACTCACTTGAACGTTTGTAATATTAGTAAAGATTAACTTACCCAGAAGTTAAGGTATACATTTTATTGGATATAGACAATAATTCTATTTACTTTAGGCTAATGGACAGAAAACAAAAGGACGGTATTTTTTTTGCTATTAAATATTGGCTTGTGCAACAGCTAAAAATAATTATCAATAATCACGAATAAAAATAACAGCAGCTATAGCCACTAATGAACTACTATCTTTTTATTTGTGTGAAGGTGATATGATCCCGGTGGGCAGCGTGGGTCTGGCGGTGACACAGACCAACACGCTGACGACGATGCTGCAACATGGTGCGCGCATGCTTGTCGAGTTCCTCGCGCAGCTCACCAGTGTCGAGCGAGTGCTCGAGTACACGCGGATTGAGACTGAGCCCAACCTCTTCGAAGGAAGTTAGTTTTTTTTTCTACGATAGTAACACAAGAGTATATTTTTTTGGTCTATTTATATGAACTCTATTTCTATCTATTTATTCGAAGTTTCGCTTCGGTTAGCGAAACGTCGATAACGAGTTCAAACACGACGGTCTATTGAGTATATTGATAGCAGTACTCCATGCACGATCGGACTTGTCCTTTGTAATGTTATAGCAACTGTCCCGGTGTAAAGTAACGCATAACCTTGCAGAGGATGCCCAGTTTTTTAGCAGCGGTTTTTGCCATTGACTGAATAGAACCCTACCGAATAGACTACCGTCTTTTTCAACTCGTATAGACCTTTCGCTCAGAAAACCTAAAATCTAGGCAGACTAGCTAGCATGAATTCCGTACGAAGGAAGCTTTTTAAGAAGTTATCATGTCATACTCTATTGTCAAGCTTTGGACATATCAAGGAAGACTGCATCGGGGAAGCCGTATCATTCGATATCTCCACTCCATAGATGTGTGGCATACACAAGAAGATTCCCAGTCGACCGATTTTGGGGGAAGCCAAATTGACGGTTACTGAGGAGATCATTGCTCTCAAGGTATGCCAGGAGCTTCCGATTCAATACATGCTCCATAATGTCACAGAGTATGGACGTGGTCGTATTCTTTTTTGGGTATTGGTCGTACGTTTGCAAGCTTCCAGACTTTTGGATCTTGACCCATTCAAGAAAATAGAGGATTCAGGCCTGATAGCTCAGGCGCGCAGTTGCATAAGACAACGACTAGAGTAAGGCGTCGATGATTAATAGTCTCAATCAATTGTATTTATTACAAACTTGTTTAGACTTCGAAAATCCGACCTTTAGTCAATTTAGTCAGAGTACCAGGGTCTAGTGTTGCCATCGCGCAAACCATAAAGCTCCCATCTGGCAGCTTGTATACCGTCAGCACCACAGGCTTTTTCAACTCCAAAACTTAGTATCTTAACTACTTTTTCCGATTATGAATATCCGGCATGTAGACGCATGTAGACGCGAGTTCGCAAAACGATTATTACGGGGTAACAAAAAAAAGTTTTAGTTCGTTGTATTGAATTATACTCTGTTAGCTAGTTTAGCTATATTCCGCAGTTAATGCTTTGGTAATCAAACAAATTTACAAGGAAAAATAAAACGATGATACCTACTATAGTATAGACGATAGTGATATGAGACATTGTTTGTTACAAATATTACTTATTTTTAATTGATGCTTACCCCGATGTAGCCATCACATAATTATTCAGGGCAGGGAATTAAAAAATCACCAGAAAGCGCCGTGGGGCGGCTGTATGATTGCGTTCCAACCAATTCATCAGACGACCTACAAATTTAATCTTCTTTATGATCTCGACACTGTGTATTTTTTATGCACTGTATATTTTTCGCGACTGATACAAACAGTTATATTGTAGGTAAAGTTAGCATGGTGATTTCCATGTTGTTTAAATTATTGTGATTCCTTTTAGTTATAAAACAAACATTACTTAGTTTTTTTTAAATTCTTGGGGTATAGTTCGTTTCAGTCAATATAATCCCTAATCATAATCCTAACTTAATATTATAAATGCGAAAGTGAGTTTGTTTGTTTGTTTGTTACCTTTTCACGCTTAAACCGCTGAACTGATCGCGATGAAATTTGGTATGCAGATAGCCTATGGTAAGGAAAAAAACATAGGCTACTTTTTATCCCGGGAAAGCTTATGACCTCTGGGGAACGCGGGTGAAACCGCGGGGCGGTTTTTCACCACTTTATTTGTTTCACCGTTATTACAATGAAGATTGTTACATCATGATCATATGTTTGCAGAGATTGCTATGCCACCCACTTGGCCAGCTCAGGGAAAAGTTGAGTTCCAAAATGTCTACTTACGATATGGTCCTGAAGAAGAGCCAGTGCTCAAGAACTTGAACATTTCTATTGAAAGCGGTTGGAAGGTAAGCAATAAGACAAACTTTATTCGAACCAATTAGATTTACAAAGGAACATAAGTGTACAAAAAAAAATACATTTCCTACAAAGATCAACTTTGATCAATCACAATGTATGAAAAGGGTTGGTCTCATAGTAAAAGTTCAAATTAATGAGTCCTTCCACCCCGGGCGAATTATAAATAACCCTGTGTAGGACAGCGTAGGTTCCTACTTCTATAGGTACCTACTAAATACTATAAGTACGTTTTTATTTTAACTGAAGTATATTGTGTATAAATAAATATAATCTGTATTTCTGTATTTAAGTCTTGGTTGCAATTGTAGATACCTACCTACTAACAAAATGTATGCAAACATATAAAATTTAAGTATTTTTCTGTGAATTTGGAAATAGATTAAGGCTGCTCATATTATGGTTAAATGCACGTTAGCACGATACTAAAACACATGTAGTGAGACTAGATCAATTTTATGTAATAAATCTGAGTTAGTTTTAAATTGCTGAGTTTCTTGCCGGCTCTTCTCAGCAAAAGCAACGTTCCGAACGAGCGTTAGAGTCAGACTATTAATAAGTGCTGTGAAGGCCTATTTGAATAAAAAATATTTTAATTTTGTATGCATTTTTTAAATTTTTGTCTATTTGTATGTTTGTTTGATCGGGATAATATCTAAAACGGCTGAACGGACTTTCTTAAATTTTAGTATGTATATTACTATATATATCCTGGAATAGGGTATAGGAAATAGGGTACTTTTTATTCCGGGAACGCGGATGAAACCGCGGGGCGGAAGCAAGTAAAAAAAAAAACTAAAATAAATCAATTCTTTGTAAAATTTTGATTTCAGGTGGGTATTGTCGGTAGAACAGGTGCTGGTAAATCTTCATTGATATCAGCATTGTTCAGGTTCGCGTACATCGATGGATTAATATCAATTGACGGTCTTGATACATCGTTGGTCTCCAGACAGGTAAATAACATTAATACGTAGTTCACTTGTAGGTATATTCGCGAATACTATCAATAACATAATTTATTTGACAAAAAAAATAGGTACTAAAATGTAAATTCACTAGACACTAGGTAGTTTGCTAGGTTTGATTTATATCTTGAAATCAAAAATAATAGTGTTAGGTATGTAGACAACTATATGGATAGCTGAAACAATTAATGACAGACAAAAAATGCTGTTTTTTTCTAATAACGGTTTTAAAACGAATGATATAAAATAATATTACTATTTACAGGGGCTTCGATCAAAAATTTCCATTATCCCGCAAGAGCCGGTTCTGTTCTCTGCGACAATTAGATACAATTTGGATCCGTTTGATATTTACAGCGACGATGACCTCTGGAGGGCGTTGGAGCAGGTCAGTTGAATATATACAAACATTTATAATTTGTTGATAGATCAAATTTATTGGTAAAGGTACGTTCAAAAGCTAATTACTCAGTTTTACGGACTTTTAACAATTGACGTTATTTATTTTATCAGAGTTTACTTGCTTAGGTATATAATGAAAGTGATCATCAAAATTATAAAATATGTTAACGCTCTGTTATGTTATTTATTATACTATTTTAATTCTTTACATTTTTACTGTAGGTGGACATGAAATCTGCTATACCTTCTCTAGACTATAAAGTAACAGAGGGCGGTGCCAACTTTTCCGTAGGACAGCGTCAGTTGATGTGCCTGGCGCGAGCTGTTCTGAGGTCCAATAAGATATTGATCATGGATGAAGCCACCGCCAATGTTGATCCTCAGTAAGTTTAAAACATATCAGTATTCCTGTCGACAATACAATTCTGATATTCTTCGGTTACAAGATGAGAGTTGGTTATTTGGAAAATTACTGTCTTCATTGGTGATCACTTTGTTGCAGAACGGATAACTTCATACAGCAGACGATACGTCGTCAGTTCAAGTCGTGCACGGTGCTCACCATCGCTCACCGGCTCAACACCATTATGGACTCCGACCGTGTCATGGTGATGAGTACCGGTGAAGTTGCAGAATTCGATCATCCCTACACACTCCTCTCAGACCCCAACAGCCATCTCTCGTCGATGGTGAGGGAGACGGGCGAGAAAAGTAGTGCACAGTTATTCCAAGTGGCTAAAGACGCTTTTTTCCAGAGTAATCTGAAAGAAAATGCCAGATGAGCAATAATAACTCGGTGATTCTTAGACCAGTTGAACAATATTGGTGTCAAAGTCCCATGGACTAGTTTTATCATAATATATTGGTTCCATCGAATCATAATACTCATATTTTGTAAAATATGAAATATTCATGTTTATACGAATATTAAAAACTATGTTGTATGTAAGCTTTATGTTTGTTTGCAACTATTTTTCTGTTAAATTGATTTAGAATAAATATCATTATAACCTTTCTCACTCAGTTTCAATAGAACATGCAAAGTATGCTTCGTCTGGGATGGTGGCATCTAAATACACGATAGGCGAGATATATTATAATTAAAGCTAAACCAAAAAAAAAACCCTGGATTTTGTGATCGTCGAAGAACACTTCCCAGGTATCATCGACGCAACCGCCTCCACAACAACCCATTTTAAGTCATCGTATAATTCATGATTTGTCACTTTCATTGCACATGGTGATTTTTTTCTATTTTTTCAGTCATTTTAAAAAATACTGAATTTATTCATAATTTTGATATTCTTGTAGAATATTTTATCAAAACAGAACTTATTAGCATGACCATTTTTGACGTAAGAAATGCAGTCATCAAATTCTCTTTGTATTGAGATGAATGTCAACATTAAGTATGTACATAGAGGTTTTACTATCGTTATAATAAAATCTATAGTAAAATTTACTAATATATATATTAAAAGGAGCAAGCATGACGCGACATAGGCGGAGCGGGCCACCCCGCATCGCAAAACAAATATCCATGTCCACTTTGTATGGACCAAAGTACACTGCAATGCAAGTGAAGTGGGCCTCGTCGCAAAGTATACTCAATTTATTTGTATGGAAATGCTAGATACTTCATCCCACTGCATCCATAAAGTGCTTTAGCTTAGCCATCATCACCAACTTTCAAGTAGAAGTAAAATCGAAAATATTTTATAAGATTATTTCTTCCTGATTATTTACGATTTTCCTAATCGGAAGTAGGTACATCTGACATGGATCTGTGTGTAGATAGATACAAAATTGATTCAAAGGTAATTATCAGGCGAAGAATAGACCTAGAATAGTAGAGTAAACCTTTGCCCGAGGGAAGCGACGGTACTTACATATAGGTATATCTCATATTTTAACAACAAGCACTTTATTATTAGCAACGTCCACAGATTTGACAATTGTAGAGCGACCACGCAAGGTAGATGATAACCATCACGAGCATCGCTGTAATGTATACCACATGAGGATTATTGAACATCGATGTGTCGCAGCATGTTTCTCCACCGCCGCAGCAACTCATTTTCACAGATCAGTAAATAATATTAGATGTCTGATGTTTAATTATCCTAAGTACTTGTCATGGCTTCTATTTGCTTATTTTATTTTAATTTAATTATTTTTTTCAATTTTAGGATGTTATTTCATTTTGTCAATTTACTCCACAGAGAAGGCACCATAGTAGATATGTGTCACAGACGACAATTCTGGTATGTGTCATTGTGTGCATAAGTAGACAGACACCATCAAAGAGTTAAGTACTACGTTTATGGTACCATATAGGTAGACTCCTCTTTAGGCTGCCTGTCTAGAGATACTACATTCATATGCCTGTCCACCAGAATGGAGCGAGGAAAATCTAACCAAAACAATTGCAAAAACCGGGCACGTGCGAGTCGGACTCGCGCACCGAGGGTTCCGTACAAACTTCGTCCATCAAGGGAAATGCACAATCTTATTTATTTACCTTATTTGAGGTAGTTGCCAATTAAGCTAGACCTCTAAATTGTATGAGCGCCCATACAACTCAGAGGTCCTTATTAATTGGCGTAACTATGTATGTATGGGGACACCTTTTAATTTTTTTTTTTATAATTTTTTTGAATTTTTCCTTTATTTATGCTGTAAGACCTTACTTTTTGCCAATTTTTTTTAACGATTTATGACGTATTAAAAAAAACTACTAATTAGATCTCGTTCAAACCAATTTTCGGCGAAAGTTTGCATGGTAATGTACATCACACATTTTTTTTAGTTTTATCATTCTCTTATTTTAGAAGTTACAGGGGGGGGGGGACACACATTTTACAACTTTGGATGTGTCTCTCGCGCAAACTATTCAGTTAAGAAAAAAATGATATTAGAAACCTCAATATCATTTTTGAAGACCTATCCATAGATACCCCACACTTATGGGTTGATGAAAAAAAAAATTTGAAAAAAGTTTCAGTTCTAAGTATGGGGAATCCCCAAAATTTATTGTAATTTTTCTATTTTTTTATGAAAATCTTAATGCGGTTCACAGAATACATCTACTTACCAAATTTCAACAGTATAGCTCTTATAGTTTTGGAAAAAAGTGGCTGTGACATACGGACGGACAGACAGACAGACAGACATGACGAATCTATAAGGGTTCCGTTTTTTGCCATTTGGCTACGGAACCCTAAAAACGCGTCTACTGTTTCGCCACGCGCCGTATTGACGCTTTGGTAGACAGACAGCCTTAAAGTCAGTCAAAGCTCGCAGGAGTGGGTACTATAATTGCGTACTGACAATATTGAAAATAAGTGCAATGGGCCACCGATCTGAGGATTCATGGGAGTGGATGGGCACGAATCTGTAGTCTGAAAAGAATTGATCTTGATTAAGATGGTCAATGGTTATTTTCATGGTTGATATCTAAGGGCCATGATTTTAATCTTGAATGCGGTACCAAAAGTGGTTTCCATTTAGAACTATTTATATAAAATATGTAGTTGCTACGAATAAATAATAAGTCTATTTATTCGTAGTCTAGTTGTCTAATTGCTTTCCATATCGATATCATACAAGCTGCGTGGACCCTAGTCCTTGATCAGAGTAAGGCAAGATTGTCTTAAGGCTCTTTGGTTTCTTTCAAATCTCATAAATTGTTGGTAAGTATTTCAGTTTTTGTTCAATAAATAATAATAATTATCATTGTTTAAAAATCAATGATTTTTTGTTTGAAATTTTTTATCCCATTTAGCATTTTGGCGCCCTTTGCCATCTGGCGCCTAGACCGCTCCTCTCGCTATACCCCAGGGCCGGCGCTGTATAAGATACATCTGAAAATATTAAATAATGGCCACAATTTTTTACTTTTAACTTGCTTAACCCATTGCTTTCAAAATTGATAGCTGAGGGTAGTCTCTAAATACGAATCCATAGTCAAAGTTAAAAAGTGTCCTCCATTTTGAGCTATTGATTTACTGGACCGATTGCTTTTAAAAACAATAGGTTGATAATTAAAAATATAAAAAATTGAGAAAAAAACATATTTTTTGAACCCAGGTTACCGATAAATCAAATAGGTATCGAGTTTGAGAATTTATTGATTTGATTTTTTCTACGTATTATTATTTGTATTGTGTTGGACTATTTCCCTAATCTAGTCATTAAGGAAGTTTCTTTTAGCACAGAACCTTATCTCAACATAACCTTAATAAGTATTTATTGTGTAATTACCCCAAGTTTTGAGACATTCGGCCAGTAAATTTTGAAAAACGTTAAAATAAATTTATTCAGATTGGAGATTTAATGAAAGTAAAACCTGCAGGGTTCTTCATAGATCATTTATTTTCTTGAAACTTTGACGATTTTACTAAGTACATGTCTTCCGTTTGTTGGAGAAAATTAAGAAAATATTTTTTACAAAACTTTTTATTCCTCATTCAGACCATGAAGGAGCTTATTTCTAAGAAAACTTTAAAATACACATTCAATTACATGACGCATAATAATATGTTGTTAGTACTTAGTTATAAAAAGGCTTATATAATCAATTAAGCTCTAGTTTTTAGAATTATTTAAGTACACTATACACAGGTATGTCCCTAAACTAAGTATTTGCTTATTAAATAAATATTCGTCTAATTAAGAATAGATTTCTTTAAAAATGGCTCGCTTATCGAATTTCGTATTCCAATTCCTTTACACGTAAAAATATATGGGAAGGAACTGTCCCTTGCCCCCCCCCCCCCCTCTCATAGTAAAGTTGATATTTTAAATACCTATTTGCTTCCAATACAATACTTTCATCCCCTATTTAATGCTGAAATATTATAATGATATTTATAAGAACCTACTTATTAAAATAAAATTAAATGAGACGGGTGAGTCGCTAGTTATTGATAACTTCTGTAGTTTAGGTTCTGCAGTGATGAGTCAGTCAGTCACCCGAGTGAAATAAGCCGTATTCAAAAATATATTTTATTGGCTTACCTATATGTCAGTCTGTGAATGGTACAAATATCTTTTTTACCAAAATTTCTGCAAAATCCCTAAAAGGCTTTCAGCTGACATTATGTTTGTCATGTATGTTTGCGATGCAAGTAAGAATGGATATGAAGCCTGTGTATATCTGAGAACAGAGAAGGTTAGAAAGGTAACGGTAGAGTTGGTTTCTGCAAAGGCTAGAATAAGTTCTCCAGAAAAGGTTCCTATTCCAAGATTAGAATTGATAGCCGCTTTAATAGGTTCAAGACTACTTTCTCTGGCACGACAAAATTTAGAACTTCTTAACTGTCCTGAGTACTGCTGGACTGACTCTGGTGTCGTTTTATGTTGGATTAAACGTCAAAACCATGGAATACATTTTTTTTTTACTTTGTATAGGCTTGTTTTTGACCACAATCTCACTATGGTAGGTGATGATGTAGCCGAAGGTGGTAAGCACACAAAGCCTAGAAGGATCTGGCTCTCAAGTGCAGCTGCCGGAACACACCAATAGGTGTTTGGCGACAGATTTTCAACATGAGGGTGGTAGCCAGCCAGGTGGTTACTACAAAGTACCCTACCACCGTGCTATGGTTTCCTCACGATGTTTTCCTTCATCGAAAGCTCAAGCTCATTGTAGGATTCGAATCCACGACCTTCGCCGCAGCGTCCGACGTCACTACCACTGAGCTATCATCGCCTTAAATTGTGAGTAATAGAGTAAAAGAAATTAGAACACGAACATTAAAAATTGGCATCACATTCCAGGTTTACAGAACTGGGCAGATCTCGCATCTAGAGGCTGTAACGCAAAAGTACTATTAGATTGTCTCTGGTGGGAAGGGCCGGATTGGTTACAGCTGAATCCCGAAGAATGGCCGAAGTCAGAGCTATCGGTAGACGAAGATTCTGTGCACTTGGAACTAAGAAAACAGTATGTAATACAAACATAATTGTGTATAAGGGAGAAATGACATATAGAGAAAGATTTAAAGCTGAACATTACTGGTACAGAAAGGGAAAGAAAAAAAAGATGAATTGAAAGTTGGAGATGTTGTGATCGTACAAACAGAACATAAAATAATAAAATTGCCGCTTAGTATAGTGGAAGAAACACTATAGAGGGAAGGACAGTGAAAACAGAGCTGCAAAAGTAAAAACACATGCAGGTCGGCGAGTTCGACCATTTCAAAGATTATTTAGGCTAGAGGTTTCTACAAGCGACTATGTTGCAACAAATAAACAATAATTGTCTTCTGAGTTCAACAGGTTAATGGATAGTAGCACAGTTAGAGCTGAGCCAGTTACCAATAGCCGCTCAAGTAAGGATACGCAGCAGAGTAGTGTTAACAAACCACAGATAAGCCACACAACGCGTTGTGGACGGATGGTAAGGTTACCAAGTAAGTACGAATTATATACCTACTTAAGTTTAGGCTACATCACTCAAATTGTAATTTAAGTTTTTTAGTAGGACTAATTGTTTAGAATATAAGTTACTAATTACTGGTAGGAATTTTATTAATTTGCCATTATTGTTACAGGAATATTTTCATTTGTTAATGTTATGATGTAACTTTACATTAGTGATAATTCTTCTAGTGTCTGGAGGATGTTCCGAAAAGAGTATCATAATGTTGTCTATGTTTTGAGAACGTTTATTTTATCCTCAGAACAATTACTAATTTATCTAAAAAGATAATTCAAATTACCTGAAGACACAAAAGTATGTCATTGTTGTTATAGATTCCGTTCTGGAAATACGCACCTAATAAAGAAAATGGTCTAAATACATTGTATTATACTATCTTTTAAACAAATAGACGTTTATTACTCAGTATAAAACATCCTTGCTTCGCAATTAGGATCTCATTGCTACTCAATAACTATTGTTGATTTTCACTATAGTACTTTGTCTTAGCAACTTCAAAGAGGTTTTTGCTCATATTTTCTCCGGTTTCTCTAACCATGGAGCTAAACGCGCTGTTCGGATTGGAGAGCAAGGTGTAGGGGTGGTCGAACTCGATGGCTTGCCCCTTGTCCATGACGAGCACGCGGTCCGAGTCCATGATGGTGTTGAGCCGGTGCGCGATTGTGAGCACAGTGCACGACAGGAACTGCCGACGGATCGTCTTCTGAATTAATGCGTCCGTTCTGTAACACACGAGAAGCGGTCAGCAAATACGCGTAATATTTTATTTAACCCAAGACGTAAAAGACATTGTTATTCTGTGTGTCTTTGTGTCTATTAATGCGTCACGTTGAGAGATGTATACGTTTGTGTTTGATCACAATATCACCATTATAAGTGATGTACACAAAATTACAAAACAAGAACAACTCAATATAGCCAATTTCATTCATAAATAAAAAGGAACCTCGACCTCTTTAAACATATACCTAATACCAGTTAAGGTTGTATTTATAATTTATACTCACTGAGGATCTACGTTAGCAGTAGCTTCATCCATGATAAGAATCTTATTAGAGCGTAAAATTGCTCTAGCAAGGCACACCAACTGACGCTGTCCCATTGAAAAGTTGCTGCCACTCTCAGAAACTTTGAAATCAAGTGCCGGTATGACCTCTTTAAGTTCCACCTATATTCATAAAATAATCGGGTTAAAATCATATTCGTGTCATATAATAAAACTGTAAAATCAGTGTCTGAATAAATTTATAATATTATCACAGTCGGCCAACGGACACGTCTAGACAATCGTGCGGGGCTTGCGGGGTGAGAGAGGGTCGATAGTGAGCTGCCCAAGCTGCCGTGGGACACAATGCAGCAATGACGAATGCCTATACAAAGCGGCATTTCGCGTGACTTCAAACGCGATAGAACACGTATCTGTAGGTACATTTAATATCCCTATATTACATATCCCAATGTATTATAAAATTAGAATATGACTTTGTTTGTTTACGATTTAGTACGCAGATAGCCTAGCCCTATGGTATAGAGGGAAATAGGTTTTTTTTTTCTCGGGAGCGTAGGTGAATCCGCGGGGGACAGATTCATAAAAGTCGGACAATATATTTTAGCTAAAAATGTTAATATAAAACAATGTGAGTGCAATTTGGTAGTAAGAAATAAAATTACAAGTTTTGGCAAATAGTACCTGCTCTAATGCTTTCCAAATTTCGTCATCACTATAGTAATTAAACGGATCCAAGTTGTAACGAAGTGTAGCAGAAAATAATACTGGCTCTTGTGGGATTATTGATATTTTCGATCTTAAATCCTAGAAAAAAAAGTTAATTATACAAACATACATTATATTTCGCTAGCTCAATTAGGTAAGATTATTTAGCATTAATGTGCACATACTAATTATCATATATTTTTTTAAATATAATAGAGTTTTTGTTATAAATACCATCTTTGCTACACCGCGGATATCCACTCCATCAATTGCAATACTGCCTTCAATATTAGTCAACTGGAAAAGTGCCGATATCAATGAAGATTTGCCGGCTCCAGTTCTACCCACAACACCAACCTAAAATATATTTAATTTTATTTAAAAATATAAATTAACTAATACACTCATTTTCAAAATTTTCATCTCAATTTTAATAAGAAATTCAAGCGAATTAATATCGAAAAAAGTAAGAATATATAATATGTTGTTACCTTCCAGCCACTACTTATATTGAAATTCAAATCCCTCAGTACGGGAGGGTCTTCAGGCCCGTATTTCATGACTACGTTTACAAACTTTATTTGTCCCTCGATAGGCCACTCTTGAGACGGTTTAATAGCTGTAAAATAATTGTCACTGATGTATTCAAATAGTATAAAATCTGTTATAAAAGAACATGTCCTGACTGATCGAAAATGGCAAGCAGAGCCTTAAATACTGGTCTTAGAACCATACAATTTGTAGGATCTTTTGTAATATAATATAGGGGCATATTAAGAAAGGATTTTTTGAAATTCATTCCTTAAGTAGAGGATCGCGGATGATACCGCGGGGCGGAAAGCCATTAATCTTACAAACTTTGCTTATTTAAAATAATCTAAGCATATACAAAGTTTAAGTAGTTAATATAATTACGTATTCGTAATACTAAATAATTTAATGAAACTTCTTTAATGTCCTTACGTCCTTCAAGCATATTTTCTTCAGGAGGTAATTGAGTGTATTCCAGAACTCGTTCGACTGCAGTCATTTGACCCAAGAAGTCTGCTGTGAACCGAGCTGCCATCTGCAGCAACATTGTCAGTACCATTGACTGACTTACAGCCAAACCTACGCTGCCTACTGGGATCAGTGTGCCTGCGAATATTATTCGGGTTGAAACATGCCCTCCGACCGTGCCTCCGTTTATGAATCGTTTTTAAATGATTATGGTTGCTCTGCGGCTTTTTATTTATCGAGTCTAAATAAATAGTAGGTTCTTACCAAAATCAATCAAGAGAAAAATTGCCATTACAACTCCGAGGTATATTAAGCAAAGTGAATCCAAATATAGTCCAAAAGCGGTTGCCCCACCCATGAACGTGTAAAATGCACTTGAATTGAGGTCCTGAAAATTGATTAAACCATTTAAATACAGGCAGACTCTTCCTACTAATATTATGAATGTCAAAGTTTGTATGTTTGGATGTTTGTTACCACTCAACTCCGTAACGCCTGAACAGATTTGGATGAAATTTGTAGTAATAGTCTGAAATAACATATAGCATAGGTACTTTTTATCCCGGGAAAATATCCCTCGGGAAAGTGGGAGAAACTGCGGGGCGTAAGCTAATATAGTTATATTACAAGTGATCATAAGTAAAATTTACAGCAAATTATTATAGTATTACCTGAGCACCATCAAATGACCTGAGGAGACGAGTTTCAGAATTTGAACTTCTAATGGTAGATAAGCCTGATATCGTTGAATTGATCATACCTAATACAGGACTTTTAGCTGTTGATCAAAATAAGTTGTTTTATTATATAGATACCATAGATATTTGTCTTATCAAACTATCCTATTTTTATTTGTTTGCTGAAAACATTAAATACTTTAAGATAGTTATTAGCTCAGTGGTAGTGACGTGAATGCCGTGACAAAAGTAGTGGAATCAAATCCTAAAATGAACTTGGAGCTTTCTGTAAGACTGCGTTTCCACCAGAGATGCGTAGGGAGGGATATGTTACGTCAATAGGATCGCTTTATATTCGCAGCTTAGCACGTCATAATCTAATGTAGCGATCCTATTGGCGGATAAAAACGCATGCCTCGCTACGCATCTCTGGTGGAAAAGTAGCCTAATGGGAAATAACGTGAGAAAACCTAAGCATTGTGGTAAGGTAGGTAACTTTTTACAACCCGCCTACCACCCTCAGGCTGAAAATTTGTCATGAGGCCCCCCCCTATCAGTGTTTCGGCAGATGCACTTTTTTATAATAGCATCACACGGTTTGTGTATTTATGGTATTTGTATTTTGGGTGTAATTATCTATATATGTATGTATTTATAGAAGAAAAGTAGTATATGTATTATATCATTTGTCTGGCTTCCATAGTACAAGCTCTACTTAGTGTGGGGATAGGTGGCCGTGTGTGAGGCATAATGTCCCAGAATATTTCGCTAATCTTTTACATAATCAATTGATTTATTGTGATTAGGCGATTATTCCGTAAATATAAGAATATCAAAAATCTTTTAAACTGATATCGAAAGTACGTTGCCTGATGAATAAAATGACATCAATAACTTTTTTGAATAAAACAAGAAATAGGTATCCTAAATTTGGACACGCCCATACATTTATTATGTCAATCGAAGAGATACATTAAATATTTGTAATGGTACGATGATTGATATTGATTATTACAATTAATACGTGTACATATCTACTTGAATATCATTATTGATTGATTAAACTTAGGAAATTAACAAAAAAGGAACGCGGGTAAGACCGCTGGGTGGAAGCTTGTCCTGGGGCCTGCAGTCTCGACATACAAATCTGTAGTTACTTCTTAGCGATCCGTTTATAACGGTATTGGTAGTGCATCTACTGTCAATGCTATTGGTATGTCATCGATTTTTCTCTCAAATTTAACGTTTTCTCGTAATGTTTGCGAAAGCTGCGACCATATTTGACAGCCCGGTATCTAGGCTTGCTTTTGTCGTAAACATCGCAACTAATTTTTTTCGTTATTATTTAACGATCGATAGTTTGCGATGACATGTCATATATGTCGAACCTCCACTATATTATTTAAAAAAAGTCTACTTACTCGTGCCCTCCAACCTTTTAACGGCCTGAGCTGCATTCAAATACCATTTCAATATAAAAACGAAGACAATCAGGAGCACAAATGTAGGTATAAGAGTCCAGGGCAGAGCTATCGCGTTCAAGACAAGTATACTCGTCATCGACAAGTAAGTCTGTATAGTTTCTAAAACGCTACGTGGTAAAAGTTCATCCATAGCACCCATATCTTTCGAAAATCTATTTAATACGCGACCTGTCAAAGAAATACGATATTAGCAACTACCTTGGTACTTTTCCACAACGAGACAATAACTACCTGTACAACCATAATTTTACCTATTATATTTTGTCCTGCTGAATTGAATACGGTGCTTTTGAGGGAAGAACGTTATAAGGTAATGTATTCATAAATAAACATTTTACGTTGAAGTATGAATGACCGAGCATTCGGCTGAGAAGGCGCCCGCCGTGTTTTGACGTAAGCAAAAGCTAATATCACATATACTAAAATTTTGTATGGGTAATATAAGATCCATGATGATAATTCGGGGAATACCACAAGGCGCTGGCTGCGCCAATTCCTATAGAAAATAACGCAAATGTGATAGTAGTGTTTGCTAACGTTAAAAACTCGCACTAGTTACATAGACACATCAGTCACAGATCCCAGAGCCGTGGAAATCTGAAGTAAATATTTATATGTCGTAGGTACCTACGTCACATAAATTTTTACTTCAGAAGATATCATAAATTTAAAATTACTTACACGCAGAGATGTGAATTATTTGAAATACATGTATTTGAAATGCAAATACAAAATGCAAAATACCTATTTTTATTTTACATTTGAAATACTTTTTTCAAAATGTATTTTGTATTTTATTTGAAATACTTTTTATAAATATATAGTATTTGTAAAATACAAAATTGTTTTGTTACATTTTTTTATTAATTTTTCTTATTTTTCATTCTTAAATCCAAAATTACCTACTTTATTTATGATCGCACTGATCGTGATCCTAAACATTGTCAACAAGAACAATAATGCCAACATTGCGCGACAAGCAAATGTTTGGTAAATGGCGTCAATCAAACTGTATTTTGAACATGAAAGATGAACTCTTTGAACAAATACCTAGTCTAATATGTAAAATTCTCGTGTCACAGTGTTTGTCTGCAAACTCCTCCGAAACGGCTCGACCGATTCTTATGATTTTTTTTGGTGTATTTTTTGGGTAGGTCTGAGAATCGGTCGTAGGCTATTTTTTTTATACCGCTACGCAGGTGAAACCGCGGGGGACAGCTAGTATTAAAATAAAATCAGTTAAAAAAGTAACATGGTATTTTATTAGGAAAACCTATTTTGAAAATACGTATTTTGTATTTAAAACTATTTTGTATTTCTATTTGAAATAGTCAAGTTACAATGCATTTGCATTTTGTATTTAAATACTTTTACTAAACTATTTTTCACATCTCTGCTTACACGTAACAAAAAAATAAGTTGTTGCGTGACGAGACTTACGAAACAAGAAGGAGAGAGGAATTCTGTCACCTCCTAACGAACTAGTAGGTAATTTTTGACGCCATATTAGGAAACTGGATCTGTGCTAAACAGGGACGGGCTACTAGTAGAACTGTATTATTATTATTATTATAATCGTAAACTTACCAGATGGATTTGTGTCAAAGAATCTCATGACGGCGGCTATTAAATTTTTAAATACTAGGTTATGAAGATTTTCTGAAGCACGCATGGTCATCACCATGAATGTGTATATTCTCAAATGTGATATAATTATAATGGTTAATATTACGCCGCCATATATCCATAAGTATTGTGCAGTTGTCAAAGGACCAATTATTGAATCCAAGCCTGGATCTAAAAAAATAAAAATCAATAACAATAAAATATTCTGGTATTAATAATTTCAACACAATTTATTTACAACAAGTATTTACAAAAGTATTTACAATTATTGTATACAATACAAACTATAATATATAGAAAACATCCCCAAAGTCCTCGCTGCTGTCGATAGGCAAGGTTCCCAACAGGCTGGCAGCGTTCCCTTTTTGAATGGCCAAGCTAATCCCTCGGCGGAAAAAGCTCCCAGCCCGTCAGTCTCCGGAAGCCTCGATGAGCTTGGATGATAAAATCCGAGCAAATCGGCGAGCCTTGAACCCCCACGGACCCAAGGTTTCTACCGCGAATGGCATGAACAAAAAATTAGGACCAAGACAAGTGTATTTTTTAAATTTGGATTTTTTGAATTTATATACAAAACAAGATGTATATTAGCTCTGCTATTTTGTAGAAAAGCGTAACAAAGGCGAAGAGTTAATTGTAACTTAGAGTTAAATGTCAATGGTGTGGTCAAGTTATATCAGTTTGTTAATTATTTTGTTGTTGTGTTAATTGTAACGTTCATAAGTTCTTTTCTGAATGAGTCTTGAATTTGTTAGCTTTTAGAGACAAAGTGGATTTAATATTTTACATACCAGGTTCAACTCCATCAGGCAGCGCTTGTTCGTAGGCATCTACTTGATTAGTCCTGTCATGAAAATAAAATACTACTTAATTAATACAAATTATATTTTTTAATATACAAATTATCCACCATCAGAATGTAACTGAAAAATACGGTCAGAACCCATATTTTGTAGAATTTAGACCGAAATAGGCCAACTGTTTCTTCAGTCACACTCTGATTGCTTTATTTATAATTGAAGATATTATTACCAGTAACTCAGCCAATAATCGGCAGTCGTAGCTGCTCCTTGTGTGATCAATAATGTGAGTAAGGCGACTAGCACTATACACCAGGATTTAACAGCCTTCAGATATTTGCCTACCACACTCCATTTCAAGTTACCTTTGGCACGTTCTTCTGCTTGCAAAACCTGGGCTTTTTGTTCAGTTCCATCGTCATCGCTTTTAACAGATATTTTTGATACACCACGAAGATATGATGGTTTGTCAGACTGTAAACATTAACATAAAACCAGTTTATTGAGATAATTTAATGTAAAATACTTTTTCGAATATAATTGTATTACTTACCTATATATTTCTTAGTGATGAGTGACTTTAGTACCTACTTAAAATGTAAGTAATATTGTCACGAACACAAAACTATAAATGTATGTTTACTTTTTAGGTAGGTACCTATATACTTACATTGTCATCTTTTTTATCACTATCGTTAGTTTCTTGGAGACTTGACAGCAATTGTGAAAATTCCTTCCCGGATGTAACCAACTCGTCGTAAGATCCTATATTTTCAATGGAACCCTAGAAAACGTTTTTGAAGTTATAATTTAATTTCAATTACGTTCTCTTTGAGATTAATATGAAAGCACACACTATACCTCATTCAAAATAACGATTAAATCTGCAGCCTTAAGGTAATGTATCTGATGCGTGACTAGAATGCATGTTTTGCTGCCAAGATACCCCTTGATGCATCTGTCGAATAATTGTCTTCCAACGTTCGCATCCACAGCAGACAAGGGATCATCCAAAAGATAAATATCTGCCTACAAATTCATGTTATAATAAAGAATTGGGTCATTGGGTCGCGAATGGGACGCGCGTCCCGAAACTAAATATAAAAACAATAAAGTGCGAGTCAAGTTATAAGGTTTAATATACTCGTATCTATCGTAATATCGATTGATGTAATTTGCTATCAATCAACTTGCAATTACCACTAACTATAAATAGAAAGGATTTAGAACAGATGAAATAGCTTCGCAAATATTTATGTAATAACTGTTATCACTTGATATGACAATTCAATAGTAATTTGTAACTCTCACCTCGCGATAAATCGCTCTAGCTAAATTGATTCTAGCTCTTTGTCCACCTGATAAAGAGACACCACGCTCTCCGACTAAAGACATGTCTCCGTATGGGAACTGTTTGAAGTCGGGCATCAATGAGCAAACATTGCAAACCTGAAATAAAGTAAAGGTTCCAAATATTTAAAACTATTTCAATATCTTGTATAGTTATTGGTCTTGTTTAGTTTTACTTCATATTTTTTTATTATAATTATCATTTTAACCATTAATAAATGAAGGTGAGTGAAGTGTTTACCTCCTTATACTTCTGAACGTCAAACGGTAGCCCAAATAATATATTATCTCTAACAGTAGCTGGGAACAGCCATGGTTCTTGGCACGCGTATGAAACTTGACCATTCACGCTGAAGTTGCCTTCTAATAACGGCAATTCTTTAAGAAGAACTTGCAGTATCGATGACTGAAATATAATAATAATTTTATAAACTAAACATTTTCATCGGATCTGTGGAGTTACGATTTTGGTGCCGTTTTAATCCGTAAAAGCAAGGTGGATTTATTTAAAACTTACTTTTCCAGAACCAACTGGCCCAATAATAGCGCACAATTTTCCCCTTCTCATCCGCATTGAAATATTTTTGAGGGTCATATTTTCTTTAGAGCTGTTCCAAGAGGCGCTAACTTTCGACAACTGAACAGCATATTCGGATTCTAATACCTGAGCAGGTGATGCTATTAACTCTGGAATCATAAAATAATAGGTCACGTGACTGACTGTTCTAGTACATAGTTATATTTTGAGTACTGGGATAAGGGTAATCTGTGATAATCTATGTGGATATTTAAATAAACTCACATGAAAGTCAGATTATGCTGAAGATTGAGGAGTATAATCGGTTATTATGCCTAGCGTTTGAGGACTATCAGAGAGCCTTCGACAGACCCAGGCGATGCTACAGATTACCCTGTGATAAGGGTAGTCTGTGTTAATATATGTAAATATTTAAATAGACTCACATGAATAAAAAAAAATATGTTTTGCTAATATAAAATATCTATCGGTCTGCATGCACGATTAAAGTGAGGTTAAATTATCTCTCGAATATGACATTCTCCTCGGCTTTTTGATAATTGAAGGCTGATATTTTTTTTTACTGTATTTAATTTATCAGGAACCAGGAACTTACTAGGAACTTTTATTTATTCTAATCTTACCGGCTGATAACTTTCCGGAGCCATCATCTTTTTGTGAATATTTCTTCGGAACAATGTATGTAGGCTGTTCTTTGTTTCCTTTTGTCTTTATCTTAAGCTTATTAGGTGTTCCATTTAATTCTGATGTAATAGTGATGTCACCTCTATCCCCTGATTGATATAAATAAAAACTTTAATTAATACATAATATGATGTAGGTATTTTAAATGAGTTTTGTACAAAAAATGAACATCGACTTGCCAATAGTAAGAAAATTTTGAATGCGTTCTAAAGACACCAACATCTCAGAGAAACTGGCTATAGCAAGCGGAAATATCATGGTTAAGTTAATTTGGATAATGCTGAAATATTGCTGGATTGGATATATCTGAAAACGAAAAAAAAATTATAAATGTACTAAAGTATTATATATTTTCCAACACAAAAGAATAAGTTATGTGAAATCATACCGTTGTAGCGGTGACCATGGATCCAGTGAGTACCAGCGTCAAAATGGTGACGAACAATATACTTCGCTCAGTGAATAACATGAATCCAAGAAACACGCTCCGAATAAATATAGACTTTTTAAGTGCACTCATTTCATAAGCACGAGTTGCTTTCACTACCAATTCAAATGGCTTCTCCCATGCGTACATTTTAATAACCTGGAAATATGGACCATTTTATTGCCTTTATTCATCGTCTTAAAAATAATAATATAGATATCTCATCGAATGGATCAAACCTGAATGCCGTTAATTATTTCATTCATTAATTTGATACGTTTATCAGTTCTTTGAGCGGTTTGTCGTCTAACAACCGCGGTGAGTTTGGTAAGCCCGGCTGCAATTACAAGAATCATTTAAACGAATCCAGTTAGTAGATAGGTTTATAGGTATAATATTTTCTTTTTCGTTTAATTCAATAATTACCCTGCAGTGGAAGAATCAGAATCACGACGGTAAATAATCCAACGAACGGAGCATATCCCGCAGATAAGTACAGAAAGTATAATACGACGGCTGCTTGCACGGGCACCATCCACAAATAGTGCAGAAACATAAATGAGAAGTCAAATCTTCCCACATCGTTGGACAGCAAGTTTACTAGCTTACCGCCTGCTACTTCTCCCAACGAGACTTGACTTGCACGTAACAACTTCAAGCAAAATAATAATAATTATTGTAATAAAAAAAAACAGACAACAACTTCAAGAGGAACTGCTTTAGGTGGCTGGATCAAGGGCCAGATTCCGAAGGCAGTGCTCCTGCAGACGGCACACATAAGTAGTCAGGAAGTTCTTCACCCTGGAGCCTTGACCACAGTCAACTAGGACCCTGTTCCCAATGCCGGTGGAGATCTGTTTATTATATTATTATACGTTTATAATAGTTTATAAACAGTATAAGTTACATGTTAATAAAATAAATAAATAAAATAATAAGCAATACATTTTGTTTTCTTTCCACAAAAATACAGATATTGTTAAGCTATCTATAATTGACATTAATGTATGGTTAAAAGAACCGTGACACGGGTCAATAAAAAGGATGGATCCTTCAAGATCTAAGGGTATCTTAGATCTATCATTCAACTACATTCCATACTAAAGGAATGCTATGATAGAGTTCGGTGGTGATATATGTTGACATTTTTAAAAATGCGTTTGAGTATCTAAATAAACGGAGATTTGTCGGGAAATCCACCAAATAGATGATTTGTAGGTAGGTAGGTACTTGATTGACTCATCAAGATGAGTCAATCACTTTTTTTCTTAGTTAAAATAGAAACTAAGACAAAAGAACCTTTAAAATAACATTGTAAAATAAATGAAATACACAGTATGACACGTCAAGCTAGGGGTATTTTGTGCAGATCTAACATATTGAGGAGTATTATTGATGGATGTCAAACTACATAATTATAGTAAAAAATCTTCTCACCTTTCTAAATATGAGGGCGGAGCATGCAACTTTGATTTTCATGGCAAATTTAACCACAAACAGTGAATTGTGGTGCTGAAGCATCATACCGGTGAAGTTGAGCCCAAGCATGGCCAATGCGTAGAACCCGGCTTCTTGACGAGAGAGCGTGGAGTCGACGGACCAGTAGGATAAAAGCTGGGTGAACATCAGCGGCTGAATTACCCTAATTAACATTGTTTTATATAATTTCATTTACTAAAAAGTACACGTAGTTCGTATATCTTTACTGTTCCGGGCCAAAATTAAAAAAGGAATACTTTCCGTGGTTCTATATTAAGTTTTAGGGAAATAAATAATGTTTTATTTTTGAGGGCGTTTCGAAGTCAAAGCCAAGACATAAAACTACTTCAAGCAGCGAATGAAAAAAAATAATGTTAACTGATGACACTGAGTTTAGAATGTTCAAAGCTTGTATGAAATGAAAGGTTTATACCTCACGACTGCTATGCCTCCCACGTATAATGCTCCCGGCATATATGCTAGCCAGTATGCTTTCAGCATAGCCTTCCATAGTGATGGTTCTCTGTTTTGTCTTACAGCTCTTTCTATTTCATCAAACCAGTATCTGTAGAAAAAAAATGCAAACTACGATCCTTGGTATTTATACCGACCCTGAATATAGCCGATATTTTTTAATTCTTAAAGTAATCATAGGTACAAATACCTATTTTACCGCTTTATTTATCAAACCAGTCAAGCTACAAAATAAAAATACAGATATTGCAGATTCTTGTAAATCTATATTCTATATAAGGTCATAATAAATGAAGTACGGTCCTTTTGAGGGATGATAGTATAGGTCATAAGTATTCCGAAAATGATAAAAAAAATATTCGGTCTTAATTAATGAAAAAAAAACCTGAAATTGTATATCATCACTACTTAGTATTAATTACAGAAGGGTCTCAAAAGGGGATGCGGGAGACGCGGGGCGGGAGCAGACATTTTGTCATGCATGGAACATTGCTTAGTAGTGATGAAGTACAATTTCATCAGATCCAGCTGGACCAATTTTTATTTTGATTTGTTGGATTTGTCTCTGCCACGAATACTTAGCAGAATAACAGCTATTAAACCACCCCGTGGTTTACAAAGGATTTAGTGGACGTCCAAGCCAAGAAGCCCATCTCCATCGAGGTGAAAAAAATGAAGTTCGTGCGTTACCAATCGTACTGAGTTTCCTGATCAGTAAACCATGATGGACGCAATCGAAAGCCTTTGGACTAGTCACAAAATACACCAAAAGTTACTCGTGAATCCTTACATGCGTCAAAAATGTTTTGAACAAGCTCAACACCAGCATCGGTTGTAGCGCGACCCCTAGTAAAATCAAATTAGTAAATAATTAGTGTTTATTACTACTGAAATGTACCATAAAAACATTACTAAAAGTCGGTAGTATGTATAAAAGTTGGTCTAAATTTAGTGACGTCTGGATGTACTACCGATTTTAAATAAGGGCACTATTTTACTATGTTTGATAAGATCAGGAAACACACCACAATCAATACATTTATTAAAAAAGTGACAGCCAAATGTGGCGCAATATAGTATTTTTAAATAGGTACTAAGGTCGCTAAAATACTTTTACTAATTACCTATTATATGCATTGTTTTATATAATTTATTTTGGGGGATGATAATGTAACCTCATCGAAGAAAAACCGGCCATGTGTGAGTCGGACTCGCGCACCGAGGGTTCCGTAAAAACTGTAGGTACCTAGGATAACCTAGGATGAACTGGATTGAAGGACAAACTTAACTTTACCGTTGGAAATCTGTTGTCCCCATACATCAACATAGGTCGTGTTCAGTTTACCAACTGCAAATAAGCTTCTAACAAAAAAAACTGAAGTAACTACAAATTTATGGTTTTCGGATTTTTCCTTTTTCCTTCTTGCCAAATTTCATGATTCTAGGTCAACTGGAAGTACCATATAGGTTTTGATTCCCTTGCGAGGTTCAAAATATGCGACATAAACGGTCGTATCTTTTTATTGCTTTGACTTAGAAGTTTGAATTTTTCACACCTCCAAGGGATTGCAGATTTGAGTATTTGAAATTAATTTCAACTTGATACCTCCGCGCGTTCCTGAGAAAAATAGTCTTGACAGTCAGACAGACGGACGGACAACGAAGTGAGCCTATAAGGGTTCCGTTTATCCTTTTGAGGAACCATAAAAATGAAGCATAAAATGTTTTCAGAAGTGGTTTTATTAAAATCTTAATTAGGTACTGTCATTAAGTTAAGATGAATAAATATAAAACATTTGATTTTCTTTCAAAAGTATTTGGAAAATACGTATTTTGTATCTAGTATTTCAAATACCATTTCCACATGTATCTTGCATCTGATATCTCTCATACCTACAGCAAAAGGGGGAGCGAAAGACAAAATTACCTACCCCATCGAGTGGGGTATCGTTGCTTAGAGCTCGTTGAGTAGACAACATTGTGTATTGTGTATCAGATTTTTTCTTTGAAATTTACATACCTATAAGTTTGTACGAAACCCTCGGTGCGATTCGCACTTGGCTTGGTTTTATGAGGTATTTTGTACATCTCTGCACCAACGATTAGGGTGGATTTAGGATTAGGATTACTTGAATGACGGAAAAACGAAACAACATGGTACACTTCCGACCTCACGTCATGTAGTACGAGTAAGTATGTTGGAGTTGGAGTGCGGGGAGTGAACAATTGTATCTATAGGTATACCGAAACATTGCATCACTAATATAAACATTAGTCAACTTCGTATATAAGTTAATATATTTTATTTCGAGGTCAAAATCGATCTGTTGAATATTTACTTCGGGTTTTGAATTTATTCGCGGGCGTCAGTAGATACCCGATGGATAATATCGATTACGCACTAAGCTAATGTTCTATTTAATTTAATACTGTGTAACCATTGTGTAACTAATTGTACATTCATTTGAAATCAGGGTGCGGAAAAATAGGTACGTACGGTTTGAGGTATGAATCGAATTCAATAATGGTTACATTTTATGAGGGTATATCTAATAATATGTATTTAGAGTGTTTTATTGCGATGAAAGTTAAAATTTTATATATCGAAAAATATATTGTCATTTGTTGATAACATATTATGCCACAGAGGAAGTAAGGACAAAGCTTCATACAACCGCGCGAATCGGTTGCACTATTACAAGCACGCGGGGCATGTGTGCGTGACCACAGCGCTTGTCGCGTACGCGGCGACACTGAAAAAAACCGGTTTACGCTGGCTGGCACAGCCAGTTGACAATCTCAGGGTCAGTGCGACGCACGTTGCTTGTTTTGTTAGTTGCAAGTTAGAATATTTGTGTACTTAATGTAAAAACGTGTTATTTTATTATTAATAATGGTTGGTTGGTTATTGTACTGTGTGTTTGAATAATACTAGAAAAAATAAAAATATATCATACTTTTAACTATCCCAAGGAGTACAATAGGTAAGTAAATATTTGATTATTACTTTTTCAAGTAGGTACCATTATTTTATTGTATGATCCTTTTTGAAGTGAAACTTCTATATAGACGGGGGATATTAGGATTTTACTGTCACGAAAAAGCGTTACGGATGTGACGTCACCAGTCTCTTTCTATTATATACGAGTGTTTTCTATACTAATATTATAAAGAGGAAAGATTTGTATGTATGTTTTTAATGAATAAACTCAAAAACTACAGGACCGATTTCAAAAATTCTTTCACCATTAGAATGCTCCATTATCCCTGAGTAACATGGCTTATATTTTATCCCGGGAACGCGGATGAAACCGCACGAAAAACCTAGTAATTCATACGTGAGTTACATTGTTTAATTATTGCAATTTCGTAATGGAGATTAAAAAAAATGCTTTTGTTGAACTTCGTTCCCAGCGGGGTAACCAAGGTCTGATGCTGGAGCTGAAAGGTGGCCATAGGAACTCCTCAATAAAACAATACAACGCCGCGCCGTCGAGTTTGGGCTCGTTTGATATGTATTGACGAGTACTTTGATCCTATATGGAAACCAGGCTCTGATGCTGGAGCTGGAAGGTGGCCACAGGTTTTTTAATTATACCTCCTGATAATTTTATCGCTTTTGTTGAATTGCTCGAGCAAGGCAACGATACGATTTAAGGCGATGATAGCTCATTGGTAGTGACGTCGGACGCCGCGGCGAAGGTCGTGGGTTCGAATCCTACAATGAGCTTGAGCTTTCGGTGAAGAAAAACATCGTGAGGAAACCATAGCACGGTGGTAGGGTACTTTGTAGTACCCGCCTGGCTGGCTACCACCCTCAGGTTGAAAATCTATCGCCAAACACCTATTGGTGTGTTCCGGCAGCTGCACATGAGAGCCAAATCCTTTTAGGCTTTGTGTGCTTACCACCTTCGGCCACATCATCACCTACCAAAGTGAGATTGTGGTCGAACACAAGCCTACACAAAGTAAAAAAAAAAAAAAAGCAAAAGTTCCGCGAATATTTCGATCTTGAAATAAAATATTGTCAATGTTGGCAACGTAATACTTAAACGTATTAAAGATTGTAAATTTGATACGCCATGTGAGTGTTTCCCGTTAGATTACATGAAAAAACTATATGTTAGATTCAGAATTTACCACACTATTAAAAGAAACAATAAATGATTAAAAAAAAATAAAAAGAAAATTATTAGAGCAAGTAATTTGTAAAGTATTATACCTACTATCATACTGAATAATAAAACTATTTTACAAATGTTTTGTTTAATTTGTCTTAACCTATTGTGACAACCCTACCAAAATAGGTAATAATTTTGCACGTTCTTAAGAAGCTTTGTCTTTGTCCTTACTTCCTCTGTGACACTACCACGTTAACTATCTACTAAATAACAATCAACATTATAATGAAATCATTTTCATTTAAATCTTTCAAGTTTCGTTTCAGTATTATATTTCTTAAATGCTCAAATTAATCGATTGTTATCACACATTTTAAATTGACTTGCTTAACATACTTTTATGATTTCTGGTTATCATATTCTTGTTGACTTAATCGAAGTACAGTACGAACTTTTTATCAAATTATCAGCAATATTATCACTAAGAATATATGTTCAACAGCGAAAATTTACAGATATACTAAGACAGGATTTTATATTATTATAAATGCGAGAGTTCCTACTTTTATTTGGACGAAGGTATCTACTTAAATATGCATTTTATTTTAAGTTTTGTTTTGTAAAATTTGTGTATTTGCTATGTATAAGAGTGGGTTATGTGTGTATATATTATGAAATCAATTATTCTGTTTCACCATTTGTTGTAGATACATTTTATGCTTTAGCTCAAATTTCTTCTAGAATATATATTGAACTAGTCTTACTTCTATTTTACCTAGTATAAGAAGTTTAGTGGCTAAGAACTTCTACTGTCGTCAAGCAAATGAAGATGAATATTTTGGTAATGCAGATGGGTTTTCCGGAATGATTAGTCCGGGGCTTAAATCAAGGGGAAGTGAATCATGTTTCCTTAGCAGAACACGAAGATGAAGAGTTTTCTGACCGATGGAACTTTGCATCCCCAAAAAAGAGTTTCTGTTGGGTAATGGCAAGGTTTGAGTGTTTTAAAACACTTTTCTGTGCTCTTTTTAGTCATAATATTTTATTTATTTTTATCGGTACAGATTGGGGTGAAGTTGGTGAGGATGAACTGACCTGGTGTTAGGTAAATTAATTTGGTAGTATTAGACTCAGCAGTATAAGGAACGCCTTATTCTAATTTTGATATATTCTATTTTAGAGTGCCAGTCCATCGCCTCATCAATGAGAACTCCTAAATATTAGGTATTGGTCACAATAGTCAGTGGAAAACTACCACAGGCTGAAACAGGACTATTTTCCCACAATTGTGTGCGAGAATGGTGAAATCTAGAGTGGATGATGCAGCCTTTGCACTTGCAGCCTTTGCACTTTTTGAATGCAAATAACCCTACCTTGAGTAACGTTCCGAGTAAGAAGGTTTATGGAAAGCCATTGCATGATTGCTGTTAGAGGGGTTCTAGCATTTATTCTGGCACATTTCCAATCAATATTTTGAACGAGTAATGCCGTGTCATCCGCGAATGAATAACTAATAATAACTATTTTCCGCCCGCTTTCTTCTTCGCGAGATGAAGCCAACCCTAAGTCCTAATTTAAGACCTAAAGAAACCAATACTAATTTCATAAAAATCATTCATTCATATAAAGAGGTGGAAATGTTAATAAAAAATAAAGAAATGCGTATTCACTCGTTTATCGTACAAACTCTTACATAGTATTGACAAACAAAGCAAGAATGGAAGGAATTAGACTGTTTGTAAACAAACGCGTCATAACTTGTCTAAACCTGATAAATTGTCCCCACTTATACGGGCTCTTGAGCTACAAAGTCCCAATTATAGAGGTAAACATCGAAAAAGTCTAAGAAATCAAGTCTCAGTTACAAAGCTAGGTTTGAAAATTCCCAGTAACAGAAGCGTTTCAATGCAAAAGTGTCGGGACCTCATTGCAATTATCAATAACAGAGGTTTTTCACATATCCAGACCCACTTATTCAGGTATTTTTTATGATCTTAAAAAAAATTAAAATATACAATTAAAAACCAAAAGAAAAATAACAGCATAAAGTAAATACTTAATAAAATGTAACGCAAACAAGTTCATAGTTATAATAGCAAAAACTTTAATGGCTAGAACTTAAAAAAAAAGCATAAGCAAGGTTCACCTGTACAGAGTGTAACTATTTACAAACAGCCCTATCTGTAATATAATGAGCTACCTTGTAATATGGTTTATCCTTCAAAACTGTCTTTAGATGAAATTTAAATTTAAAATCGGTCATCTTGGCTACCGATTTTATTATAAAAATGAACGCAATTACCAAGGAATGACTCCTTATTTTAGCCTAGCCGAAGTTAGCAAAAGTTTGCAATTTTGACTAGGCTAAAATTTGGAACAACTAATTTCTCTCTTTGCTTTGTATATTATGGACATCTATTTTGTTTTCAATCCTAATCCTAACTAATATTATAACAGCGAAAGTGAGTTTGTTTGTTTGTTTGTTTGTTACCTTTTCACGCTTAAGCTGCTGAACTGATCGCGATGAAATTTGGTATGCAGATAGCCTATGGTATGGAGAAGAACATAGGCTACTTTTTATCCCGGGAAAAGATAAGATCCCCGGGGAACGTGGGTGAAACCGCGGGGTGGAAGCTAATATTAATATTATAAATGCGAAAGTGAGTTGGTTTGTTTGTTTGTTACCTTTTCACGCTTAAACCGCTCAACCAATCGCGATAAAATTTGGTATACAGGTAGCCTATGGTATGGAGAAGAATAAAGGCTACTTTTTATCCCGGGGAAACATAAGATCCCTCGTGACCGCGGTTGAAACCGCGGGGCGGAAGCTAGTATACTATAAGTTCCACCAATTGCTCTTTTTAGGGTTCCGTAGCCAAATGGCAAAAAACGGAACCCTTATAGATTCGTCATGTCTGTCTGTCTGTCTGTCTATCCGTCCGTATGTCACAGCCACTTTTTACCGAAACTATAAGAGCTATACTGTTGAAACTTGGTAAGTAGATGTGTTCTGTGAACCGCATTAAGATTTTCATACAAAAATAGAAAAAAAACAATAAATTTAGGGGGTTCCTCATACTTAGAACTGAAACTCAACATTTTTTTTTTCGTCAAGCCCATAAGTGTGGGTATCTATGGAAAGGTCTTCAAAAATGATATTGAGCTTTCATTAGCTTTCACTAGCTATAATTTTTTTCTAAACTGAATAGTTTGCGCGAGAGACACTTCCAAAGTGGTAAAATGTTGGTCCCCCCCCCCCCCTGTCACTTCTAAAATAAGAGAATGATAAAACTAAAAAAACTATATGATGTACATTACCATGCAAACTTTCACCGAAAATTGGTTTGAACGAGATCTAATAAGTAGTTTTTTTTTAATACGTCATAAATCGTAAACCGCAATTTACCTTTCATTCAATCAACTCAAATATAAAAAAAAATGGCAAAAAGCAAGGTCTTACAGCACAAATAAAGGAAAAATTCTAATAAATAAAAAAGTTGCAAATTAAAGGGTGTCCCCATGCATACATAGTTACGCCAATTAATAAAGACCTCTGAGTTGTATGGGGGCTCATACAATTTAGAGGTCTAGCTTAATTAAAACCTCAAATACAGTAAATAAATAAAATTATGCATTTCCCGTGGTGGACGAACGATGGACGAAGTTTGTACGGAACCCTCGGTGCGCGAGTCCGACTCGCACTTGGCCGGTTTTTTTTTTAGCCTTCTTCATCAGTTTCACATCACCAAATGATACTTTCTAAATGCAAATGCTTGATTTGTTACCGAAAATACCAATATCGCTATGTACATGCCTATAATATTTGAGGAGTTCCCTCAATTGCTCAGGATTCCATCATCAGAACTGAATTTTGATAAAAAAAAAATGGGGCCAATCTGGAGGTATACCTTTTAGAAGAAAAAAAAATTCAAATTGGTTCATAAATGACGGAGAAACGAGTGACCATCCATTAAAACAATACAACGGAATTGAGAACCTCCTCCTTTTTTTAAAGTCGGTTAAAAATGGTCCTAATATTGAGCCCTGGAGTACCCTGCTTATTGCTGCCTCTTTGCATTTATGATGCTCGCTCCCAAACATTATTTTATGTATAAAATTCACTAGGAGTTCGCAGTCTGTACCTACTAGAAGACATACGGTCAGGTTTCCACAACAATAGGGTGTCGTTCTGCCGTTATACTTTCGAGTACAGAATATACCTCGTATTCGTGTATAAAGATTATGTTACCTATTTAAAAACTTACCTTTCGAAGTAGTCTCCCAATTTTTCGGAATCATATTGCTTCGTGAGAACAATAAGATCATCTTCTTCTATATCTCTCTGATTTCCTTTTATTAACACAGGACACACCCACCAAAAAAATAATCTTGAAAATATATTCGGATTACTCCTTTTCTTTTTGGTTTTATTTTCGACAGATGCGGTTTTATTATTTGCATCGTTCTCCATGATTAAATAAAATCAATACTTGGACCGAAAAATTATCGAATGTCGATGTTAATGTTTTATATATAATAAAAAAGTTAACACATTTTTATATTAAAATTATGCTATTTATCGGAATTTTTGAACCAACTATTATTATGATCGTCTAATGTACAATAGTGGCTCGACTGATTGCTTAATCGTGAGCCATTTAACTGCGGTGATAATATTGTCATGACAGAATACTTATGACATGATTTCATATTTCTTATCGATTAATGATTAGTTTTATATTTTTCCGCCCACGGATTCTCTTAGTTGGCCTTCTTAAACCGTTGAACCGATCACGATGAAATTTGGTATGCAGATAGCCTATGGTATGGAAAAGAACATAGGCTACTTTTTATCCCGGGAAAATATAAGATCCTCGGGGAACACGGGTGAAACCGCGGGGCGGAAGCTAGTATTAAATAACTACATTTAAAATAATTACATCAAGCTTACAAATGTAGGTAGTACCAAAGTAAGCCAAGCAAACTTAAAAAATACTTGGTAGTAGTAACCTGAAGTTACTTTCTTGATTTGTTTTGTTTCAGTGAGTTTTCTTTATAGTTAAGTAGTATCTATAAACACAAATTAAGTTAAGTTGTCATAATTGTTGTCATTAGGTTTATTTCTTTTTGATAATATTTCGAGTAATTGTGAAAGATTGGTTTTAATATTTTTTCATTGTAACAAAGTAAATCCTTAGTAATTTTAACGTTTACTTGGCACCGACTTCAAAATGATGTAGAAAGAAAATATTTATTTTTTGCTTTTCAGTTTTTGAAGTCGGTTTTTTTAATTTATATGCTCACTTTGAGGCCTTTGCTTGCGGCGGCGTCGTGTGGCGGGTCGCTCACTTCCCTACAATATGTGCGAGGAGGGCGATGGCTGCCACATGCGTCATACTTGTGAACAGGTGCTGCTTGTGGGGGCTGGTCTGCTTAAATTTGCTATCTATTTATTAACTATGTCACTCATCATTTTGTTTCTTTTCTTTTTTGTTATAACACACATATATTGTCAGTGAGACTAGATAAATAATTTAATGTAATAAATCTGAGTTGGTTTTGAAAAGAGTAATTGCCGAGTTTCTTGCCGGCTCTTCTCAGTAAAAGCAACCCTCCGAACCGAGCGTTAGAGTCAGACTATTCATAAGTGCTTGTGAAGGCCTATTTGAATAAAAAATATTTTCATTTTCATTTTCATTATAAACTATTAATATTTAACACTTTTAAGTTACAAATATGGGTAGACCTAGTAAGGCAGCTTTTCAAATGCGGAAACGATGGATAGATGAAACAGAATAAAACAGAACCGTACAGAAACAGAAATATTGAAAAAATATGAATGAAAGTCCGTAATAGTTGGGCCGTCACGGTGCACTAGTTCCAGGGCACTACACTTGATGAAGCTGTTATAGACCCAGGAAATTAAAAAATCCCTAAAGGCCATGTATATGTAGCTGCCTGTCGTGTAAAACCTTATGTCTAATTTAGAATCAAATAAATTATTGAGTAGTGGCCACACAGACTCTTTCGTCAAAGAGCATTGCCAGAAATGATACTCTTTATAATATTCGCCTATCAATTTTGCCATGAGATCCATAACTGAATTTACACGTTCGAGCTGTTTATCGTTAAGGAGTTCCGATGTATACCTTCCTATTCCAAGTCCAGTCCAGTCCAACACGTCCTTGATCATAGTTAGGTACCTCCTCGTAATGGAACTGTCATAAACCGAAAATACCTCAATCACTTCACAATTTTTATCTGGTATATACCAGGTGGCCTCCGAAGATATCTTCGGAGTCCACCGTCCAACACCAATTAAATTTAAATGGAACCTCTTTGAAGAAATACTAAACCGAAAAAAGTATTATTAAAATCGGTTCATAAACAAAGAAGTTATGCCCAGAAATAGATATGATTGAGAAGTTCCGGTGGTCATCTGTGGTCTTCTTCATCAGTTCCATTTCACCAAATGATACTTTCTGAATGCAAATACTTGGTTTGTTACCGAAAATACCAAAATCGCTATGTGAATGCCTATAATATTTGAGGAGTTCCCTCAATTCCTCAGGATTCCACCGTCAGAACTGAATTTTGATAAAAATTGGACCAATCTGGAGGTATACCTTTTCAAAGAAAAAATAATTTTCCAAATCGGTTCATAAATGACGGAGAAACGAGTGAACATCCATTAAAAAAAAATACAACCGAATTGAGAACCTCCTCCTTTTTTTTAAGTCGGTTAAAAAATAAAATTTCTCCAGACAACAAAAAAGGTGATTGTTAAAATAATAGATTTTTTTTCCGAAAAAAAATTTACGCTTTACGTCGGTGAATTGGTAATACTTTGCATGCTATATTTAAGGAGCTTAATATTTTTACAATTAAAATAACTACCGTAAAAAAATTGTTCCAAACATTAAACATAATTAAATTTTACGATAGTTTTTGATAAATTTAATCATAATAAATTATTCATATTCTACTCCAGGTATATATAAACCTCTGTAAATATGGCGAGAATGCAAAAAAGCCATTATGTGCTAGAAGCTAGAGCCCTGGAGGTATGTGCTAAATTGAAGTTTTAGTCAAAAGAAAATCTTTTTTTTTTGTTCAGAATATAAGGAGAAAATAAGTACGACAGACAGGTAGACACGAGAGTGATCCTATAAGAGTTTAATTTTGTTAATCGGATATACTAACGAAACCCTAAAAACTGTAAAAAAAATATGGTAACGAAACTGCGAACGGAAAACTAGTACCTACCTATTATAGATTAAAATTGAATAAAGGTGATAACTTCAGTAAATTGGACCTTCATAATTCCTTAACTGAATAAATGGCTTTGACTTTGAATATTTCAGCAAGTTGGTTACCAAGTCATATTGCCTTTCATTCGCCTATTTATTAATTTCTATATACAAGTTTATTATTACAGGAGGATCGTCCGGCTTATTTCATGGAGACATTTTGAAATATCAATTAGCCTTCTGAAGGCCTTATTTTGTTACTTACTAGCTTTTCACCCGTGGCTTCGCTTGCGCAGACTTTATAAAATTTATATCTTTTTTTCCCTTATAGATAATAATATATAACTTCCTAACAGTATAAAAGTAAAATCCAAAAATCTTTAAATAACGATTACTTTTTTTGCTACATCCGATTTTAATGAAACAAAGCCTATAAAAGTCGGTTAATTATATAATCTCTGCCTACCTGTGAAAACTGCATGAAAATCCGTTCAGTAGTTCCGAAGATGTGCGTGAACAAACAAGACAGAAAATAATTCTAGAAATCGCTGGTATGTTTTCTATTACTCTTCTTTAGTTTACCCCTTTCTATTTTTATTTGATTACTTTTTTTGAATGTACATACCTACACACCGGATTCAACTTTTTTACTATATGTAATGGTTGTATTGCTGCAAACAGATTTAAAATACTTTTATTACTGTTCATTTTATTTTTCTTCAATTAAACATCAGCCTATATTAACGCATTGCTAATTCGTATATATTCGACATATTTAATCTAATGTAATGGACTCATGATTTATCTGCAATGATATTGAGACGTGATTATTGCGTGTAGGTCGATAAGGTAGTATGTTAAAATTTAACATATTGAATCATTAAAATTTTATTAAGTTATTATATTGTATTTATACGTCACTAGCGTCTGCCCCGCGGTTTTACCCGCGTTCCCGAGGGATCTTATTTTTTCTCAGGACAAAAAGTATCCTATATGTTAATCCATAATATATTCTATCTGTGTGCCAAATTTCATTGAAATCCGTTCAGCAGTTACGGAGTTGAGTGGTAACAAACATCCAAACATGCAAACATCTAAACATACTAACTTTCCCATTTATAATGAAAGCCTTACACTATATTGTTATACTAGTAATATCCACGTTTGAGCTACCGTGTATCATACATTTTTTTTCTTCTTAAGATAGTTTGGCTTTCTCTAGAATTCTTTCCACAGAAGTTATTTGTGCTAAGAAATCTGCAATAAGCCGTGCGGCAACCCGCAAAATAATAGACAATACAGCAAAGCGCCTGAAAAAACGAAAAGCTATCTGTAAGTGTAGATAGGGTGCTATTAGAACGTTAATATTGCTACTGCCATGCCTATACAAACTACATGGAAAAAATAATTACATACCAAAATCGAAATGCTTAGAACAACTCAAAGATACAATAGCCAAAGAATTTTCAAATAAAAACCAATGCCACAGATCCACATTGTGTTTGACTACAATCTCAACATGAAAAATGATGATGTGACCTAAGGTGATAAGTACACAAAGCCTAAGAGAAACTGACTCACAAGTGCAACTGCCGGAACAAACCCGCAGCTAGATGCTTGACGGGTTTCCACTTAGGGGTGGTAGCCATCCAGACTGATTTTACAAAGTACCCTTCCACCATGCTATGGTTTCCTCACGATGTTCTCTTTCACCGAAAGCTCAAGCTCATAGGATTTGAGCCCACGACCTTCGCCGCGGCATGCGATGTCACTACCACTGAGCTATGATCGCCTTAAAATACTATAAACCGGTATTCATAACTATCCGGTGACTTTTTATCAAAAAATTGACGGAGTAATGAGTGAACATATGATGTACATTACCATGCAAACTTCCACCGAAAATTGGTTTGAACGAGATCTAATTAGTAGTTTTTTTTTAATACGTCATAAATCGTAAACCGCAATTTACCTTTCATTCAATCAACTCAAATATAAAAAAAAATTTGGCAAAAAGCAAGGTCTTACAGCACAAATAAAGGATAAATTCTAAAAAATTACTGAGTTGTATGGGCGCTTATACAATTTAGAGGTCTAGCTTAATTGGCACCAACCTCAAATAAGGTAAATAAATAAAATTGTGCATTTCCCTTGATGGACGAACAATGGACGAAGTTTGTACGGAACCGTCGGTGCGCGAGTCCGACTCGCACTTGGCCGGTTTTTTTCTTATAGTCGTTAAATTATAACGTTGTAAATATAGTCTTATTTTTATTGTCTTTCTAAGGGGTTGAAAGCTCTCATTATTACAAACAACTTTTACTATGTGGTCAACTATAAAATCTATACTATAATAAAGGAGTAGAGTTTTTTTTGTTTGTTTGTTTAAAGGCGCTAATCTCTGACTACCAATCGGATTTGAATAAATATTTTCGCATTTGATAGCCCAATTTTTGAGGAAGATTATAGGCTACTTTTTAGCACAAACCACTGGGAACAGCTAGTATAATATAAAGGGGAGTAGAGTTTTTTAAAATATTGATAAATATATAATATTGCTAAATATTGATATTTTTTATCAACTTGATTAGTCCTGCGATAACAGACGAAATATAGATGTTCTAGATTAATTATCATAATATTTCAACTGCTGTAGGCCAATAAACTAATTTATTATAACATTTGAATTTTTTTCCGGAGTTTTATCATTGCGATCAGACTTAAAGTCTACTAAGTATAATCACTACATATATACTATTTTTTAATTTCAGAATTACTTTTTATCCTTTTGGCCGCGAGTTTACAGGTGAAATGTACAGAAATTACTATATATTTTAAAGTTACTTATAAAATATAATTATCAGGTGTCTGTTTTATCTTTTTCTGCAATTTGTCTTTATGTCTAACATATAAATTAACCTTGTCTGGCGAAACTTACTTTTTACTTACTGTAGTACCTCGGGCCCAAGATGTACACGGTGTACGGCGGCGCCAGCGCAGCAGCGAGACCATCAACCTGCACCTGCGCTGTCAACACGCCAGCGCAGCGCGCCCGCCGGACGTGCCCGAAAAACCACACATGACAATGCAACTAGTAGAGCTTAGTACGAAAGAGACTAGGGAATGTTTAGCATTATTAAAAAAAACTGGTATATATGTATGTTAGAATGTTGTTAGTGCTTAGTCCTTAACAAAGGACCGCTATGTATACTATAGGCAAGACACTTATTGTAATTTCCAAATTTCATTTAGATTTAAAAAAAAAATAGTATTAATCAGATCAGAAGTACCTACACCCGTTTTAAAAACATGTTTCAGTAGAATTATAGTCAAAGTCAAAGCCATTTATTCAGTTTAGGCCCTAGGAAGGCACTTATGAAGGTCGAATTCACTGAAGTTACCACTTATAAAATACGAATACCAACTTTACGACATGTCGGGATCAGTGACAGAAACGATTTTGCAAAATTATACACTGGGTAAAATCAACGAACTACCCCCGGTCAACTGTGACGAAAGCTAGAAAAATAAAAATGTTAGGTACTTAAATTTTCAAATATAACATTTATTTAGGGAATCGGAATACATGCGAAATACAGATACAAATTTAAATACAAAATTAAAATCCATCATAATTAAAAATGAAACTGCATGTCTCTGATTTTTTTTGTAAATTGCATTATATAGAGTGAATTGGACAAACTTTCGATGTTAATGAATCGCAAGTACACTGAGAGTGGATTAGTTTGTTTTCAATATTTTCAACTAACATTTTTACGTGACAAAGTGGTACCATGTGACAATCACAATTTGATTTTAAGCTTTTTGTTTTAATTCCATTACTATCTATTAGTATTTCACTTTTTGTTTGCCTTTTGTGGTTACTTATTGATGTAGGGACATATGAGGATTCAATGTCGTTGTTCTGAGCTATAATCGAGTCTTTATGTGTCCGAGATCCGCAATCATACCAATCAATAGGATCCTCGTTGTAATAATAATCTGTACCTATGCTCAAACTTTCTTCAAAGGTATTCGTAGTATTTTGAGTCGTACTTATTTTTTTTATAGAATCCTTTAAAACGAGTCCTTCTTTACTTAAAGTACACATTTCTGTTTCGCATGCAGAGGTTTTATTTAAACAATATGTTTTCAGAATATTGCCAGTACTTAACTTTTCTTTGTTTTCGTCTTCTGTTTTTTTAGGTCCATTCATTATATAAGAAATATCACATGTACGACCGCTGTCAGCAATTAACGTTTTCCAAAAACTATTAATTTTGTCATTGTCTGTTAAAACTATCGATTTTGTACAGATACAAGTACCAAGTTTATTATCGCAAGAACAATTTATTGTATATCCTACGTATGGCAAATTATTTTTTGTAAGATCTAATTGTGTTTTTTTATCATCAATATGGAGTATCATTGCTTCTTCTCCGATATCATTGTTACTTTGTTCTGTTGTAGGTATGGGTGCATTATATTCAAAATTATTAAAAACGGGACAACTTGAAGATTTTTTATATGTTTTTCTTATGTTTATTTTAGTCCCACAGCAGTCTTTATTTTTCGGTAAATCTGTACAGTAGTCAGTGAAACCCTTTGAATTTTCTAATAACTCAAATCGAGTACCTTTATGTTTGACAGTTGACCTAGGGTAACAATTAGACTCATCATATTTTAATTGGGAATATTGGCTACTTTTGATAGACTTTTTTAAATTGGTATCGATTGTTTGCACATGTTTAGTACCCTTTTTAATAGCATCACAAGACTTAGTTTCCATTCCTAGGTTATGTGACACTTGAGACGATATATTTTGTGTAAGTATTAAAGATTTTGATATTTGTGTCGATAATTTGCCACAGTTTTTATCACATATATAATTTGATATGTTTGGTTCATAGATAGAGTTAGCTGAATTTTCATTAAAATCTCTTACAGGTTCTTCTTGGGTTTCGTTTTGTAAGTATAAACTTTTAATAACAGCGCCACTTGTATTACATGTGCAAATACCTTGTAAACGTTGAAAATCTTTTTCTATCATAGTGCAAACTTTATCTAAAATATCGGGTAAGACAACATCTTTATTTTCTTTGGAGGAAACACACAAGCATTGAACACGTTTTATTTTTATCTTAAGATATTCTTGCAATAAGCCATATGCTCTATTCCAGCTTCCCTTTGATTGCATTCCTTCGGAACATCTACACGCTATTGTATTCGTACTTTCAGTTATAACATGCTTGACTTTTTGAAAAATTGATGAGAACAGTTTTTTCTCTTCGTCGGGTGGTATGCATGACGATTTACACGTAGATTGCTTAAAATTTTCTAATTTTCCTTTTAAGTATTCCTCTAATAAATGGAAAGTATTAAGTTCCAAGTCTTTAGATTCTTCTACTTCGCAACATATACATTCTTGTTTTTCTGAAATGTCTCTGAAACTTTGAATATCTAGAGCCTTATCTTCATTTATAATATAGTCTCCACGTTGTTTATTCAATGTATTACATTCTAATTTTATTTTATTTTTCGGCTGCAAATTGTTTGACCTATTTTTATAGCAATTTTTAACATGAGGTGAACTGTTATCAATCTGGTCATAGCTTTTAAAAATATTGTCAGACGTTGTGGTGGAAAGTGTCACACCTAAAAATTTTATGTAGTAATCACAGTCACATGGAAAAACCTCTGTCTGAACAACTTTTTTAATTTCCGGTCGATTTATATCATCTACAAATTTATCGTGTCTTTTCATATTCGTGGTACTTAAATCTGAATATGGCTTATTTCCTAAAATTGGTATTTCTTTTGAAATTATTTTATGTAGGGAATCATTTTTAATCTCAGTGTTAGCATTCCTCTGCAGCTGATCTTGTTTTGTATTTGATTTCAAAACTTTTGCACAATTACATGCATCTAAGTTGATAGGCTTATTTGGACATTTATGGTCATTACTTATATCAAGTTCATTTTTATTATGTATTATATTTTCAATACATTTACACAGGTTTTCATTGCTTTTATCTAAATTAACTGCCCCCATGTATACAGATTCTCTGGAAGCGAGAATAGGTTCTCTTGAAGCGAAAATAGGTTGAGCCAATTCTGTGGACTTGGTTAATTCTCCATCCATTTGATTGTAAGAGTCAAAAAATACTTCTGAAACATTTTTTTTTTTCAAACTACTTTGATTCAAAGACGTTCTGCTGAATTTCAAATCTTCATTTGTGCTATGGGGGTTGTTTTGAGGACTGTTAATGTTTTTTAAAATGTTACAATCGGTTAAACAGATTTTACTAAGGATTTGTTTTTTTTTTATCGATTTGTTTTCACGAGGTTCAACCAAATCACATTTCCATTTTGTTAATGTATCCAGAAGGTTATCAATAGATGTATTTGATGGTATTTTGTTGAAACAAGTACAATTACTTTTACAGAATGGTTCAACAGATGATTTACTGTTATCTAAGTTACTTAATTCTTGCGATGGAAGACATGATGTTATTGGTTTAGTTTGCTTTATGCTGGATAATTGAGATACTCCATTATTTGATACTTTTTGTTTCCAAAACGTTTTACGTTCACTGTTAAGTGTATTATTTTGCATATTATTGCCATATTGTGCTATTTTTTTAGAATCTTTTTGTGAACATAAGCACACATTAACGGCAAAAGATTGTCCACGTCTCTTAAAAGTTTTACTTGGTTTTTCAATTGCCTCATTTGGATTTGTAGAGGTTTTATTTACTTTTTTATGATAATTGTTTTTGTCTATTTGTTTTCTCTTTATAGGATTTTGTTTATCGTTCATGCTATTTTTGAAGTCTTGTTCTGCATTCAAAACTTTATGGTTTTTGTTTTCTTTTTTATTATTTTCCTCTGTTCGATTTAAACTTTCAGCTGGAACTGCAGGTTGCATAGTGTCAGGCCCCTAAAATTATAAATTATAGATGTTAGATTTATAGATACACACTCTTTTACTTTTGCCATAGGCTATGTTTGTGAGTGTGTTTATATTAAAAGTAGCTTTCCACCCACTGCACAAAAGCGACGCAATAGCGATACAGTAGTATTGTATCGAATCAGCATCGGTCTTGCATCGATGCAAACGCGCGATTGCATCAATATAGAATATACTGTAACGATTTGGCATCGCTATACGACTATTTTGCGTAACATTGGGGGCATGTAAGAAGTGGCGGGTCGGCGAGGCAATATGGGCCAGCGACATCATCGTTACTGTATCGTGACATTTTTGCGCTGCATCACGACTATATCATGATAGTAGCGATGCATCATGGCTACGTGGAAGAAGCCGGGCCAGCAACATTAGCGCAACTGTATAGTTAAAAAAAGCCGCCGTTAGCGATCACTATAAGAGCCTTTGTCTGCATTGAATTTATAAAATGGGCATGAATGGCCAAATCAGAAATTAGATTATATGTAATAGCTAAAAATGCTGTATACTTAGATAAAAAAATAAAACCGGCCAAGTGCGAGTCGGACTCGCGCACCGAGGGTTCCGTACAAACTTCGTCCATCGTTCTTCCATCACGGGAAATGCACAATTTTATTTATTTACTTTATTTGAGGTAAGTGCCAATTAAGCTAGACCTCTAAATTGTATGAGCGCCCAAACAACTCAGAGGTCTTTATTAATTGGCGTAACTACGTATGTATACGGGACACCCTTTAATTTTCAACTTTTTTTATTTTTTGGAATTTTTCCTTTATTTGTGCTGTAAAACCTTGCTTTTTGGCAAATTTTGTGATTCTAGGTCAACGGGAACTACCATATAGAAATAAAAGAGCAAAAAAATCGCGTTTGTTGTATGGGAGCCCCCCTTAAATATTTATTTTATTTTGTTTTTACTATTTGTTGTTATAGCGGCAACAGAAATACATCATTTGTGTAAGTTTCAACTGTCTAGCTATCGCGGTTCTTGAGATACAGCCTGGAGACAGACAGACGGACGGACGGACGGACAGACAGTGAAGTCTTTGTAATAGGGTCCCGTTTTTACCCTTTGGGTACGGAACCTTAAAAACAATCCTAGCCGAGATTCAACCAGTTTATTAGAAAATCAAAAACATTTGCGCTATGAAATTTTGGATACTTTCTAATGTTAATAGCAAACTAAAGAAAAAGTCTAAATCTTGTTTTTTTACATTTACTTATCAATTGTTCAAAATGATTCCTATTGTCTACAATACATAGCCGGAGTCGCCTTCTCAAGGATTGTACCTGCTGCATTCTAAGTACATCACAAAATTATTCATTTCGATTAGAATATTTTCCATGGATCGTTTCAAGTCTTAATGTCATACGTAGCTAGATGTGTAAATTAGACCTTTCCTTTAGTTTGTCAATAAACAGTGCTTCCTAGAATTTGATCCTTGTAGTGAGACTATGAGATGGCGCAATAATATGTATATAAGAATGTTTACCATGAAAACACATTTTTTTCCCATGCAAACTTTTCACAAAAGGGTTTCACCCCCTTGGAGATTTAATTTTTAAATCCTTAAATGAATATAGAAAAACATCTAAGCGGTGTTTCATTAAAATATGTGAACTATGTATACAAAAAATTTCAGCCCCATACTCCCCAGAAGGGATGAATGTAGAAAAAATCTTAACATTTTAAATTTAAAAAAAGTTCATCAGTGTTGCCTGGGTGATGACGAGTCAATCAGTTAGTCTATCTTTGCCTTTTAAAAAATATAAATTGGGATATCATTACATTCCGTTGGCCGATTTCGATGAAATAAAGCCTATTCGAAGCGTCAAGCTAAGTTTAATTAATCTACGAAAACTGCATGAAAAAATAAATAAATGGAGTTTTAGCATTCTATTACTCTTCCTACATCACCTCAATCAGTTTTTGTAAAATATATTCATTTTACAGACTGATCCTACAGTTTTATTATATTACTAGCTGTCCCGGCAGACCTTGTTCTGCCCTATTTCTCTAAAACAAAGTAACCTTGATTTTTTTATGTTAATATATAATAATAATAGGTACCCCGACAGATTTCGTTCTGTCTAACGCGCCTTTGTTTTGTTTTGATTGACGTCTAATGTTTGACAGCTGGGGACAGAGTGGTCTCTATTGGAAAAATGGTAGTTCCCGTTGACCTAGAATCACGAAATTTGGCGAAAAGCATGGACTTACAGCACAAATAAAGGAAAAAATCCAAAAAATAAAAAAGTTAAAAATTAAAGGCTGTCCATACATACATAGTTGACTCCATTTAAGATAGGCCTCTGAGTTGTATGGGCGCTCATACAATTTAGAGGTCTAGCTTAATTGGCCCAACCTCAAATAAGATAAATAAATAAAATAGGGGTTGATCGTAGAGGGTTGAAAATTCTGTCCATACATACATAGTTGACTCCATTTAAGATAGGCCTCTGAGTTGTATGGGCGCTCATACAATTTAGAGGTCTAGCTTAATTGGCCCAACCTCAAATAAGATAAATAAATAAAATAGGGGTTGATCGTAGAGGGTTGAAAATTTAGGGTTGTATGTATTTTTTGATGCTGTATCATAAAAAAATAAAAAAAAACATTTTATCTAAAAAATAAAATAAAAAATTTAGGGGTGGCCTACCCCTAACATTTAGGGGGATGAAAAATAGATGTTGGCCGATTCTCATAGATACCGGATAAGCACAAAAAATTTCATCAAAATCGGTCGAGCCGTTTCGGAGGAGTATGGCAACTAAAACTGTGACACGAGAATTTTATATATTAGATGTAATATAGAATAACCATTTTTTTCTTATTTGTGCTAAAATACCTTGTTTCCTGCCTATATTAAGTCAATGTGCAGTAAGTAGCCCACAAATTGCTGTATGCCTATAGTTTCACCCATTATGGATGGATTTTCCAAAATAACGATAAAATTAACGAGAGCACAGATACCTACCATTTTTTATGGAAACAACTTAAATAAATACGTATTTTTATACAAACTTACATCCCGTATTTTAGGATTAAGATTTAATTTCGGAAAATCCTATCTTCATTATATATCCTTTCTTCATATTTTAATAGTCCTAATCCCCTACGTTATTTGAAGAAATAACTCATACGTTATTTGTTCACTGCCGATGAATTAAAAATAACCCGGTATTGTGCTATCTATGACAATCTAACGAGGACAGTTATATTTGGCTAAATGAAAGAATTACAATTACGGGTGAAATTATTACAATATCGGAAATAGTTCTATTTGCTATCAAAATAGGCAAGTACTCGTATTTGAAAAACCACATTCAACTGGTTTCATAAACTGGTTTCGTTCACAGTTACGTAAAAAGACCCACTGGTTGGGTATTAGAATACGTTTATAATGTAAGAATTGTACTCACTTACCGAAGTGCGTTGAACAATTTTAGTAATTTTTTCTTCCATTAACTTCAAATCTTCTTTCTTGATAGATGCCTATAAATATTAAACTTATGTAATACACCTACTATAAAATCCCCACTTTGTTTTGTTCGGTGTTGTCCCCCATTTCCAATAACGATACCTTAGATAGATGGAGACAAGCAAATTCTACAGTAGGTATGTTGCAGCCAGCATTGGTTTGCCGTTCTGGATAGCGCTAGATTTTGTTTATCAATATCAATTTTACGTCACAGATTGGCTACCTACAGGTTAGTATTATTTGCTGAGATATAGATCGTATATAGTGTCTACTATTACCTACCATTTTATCGTCTATATAAAAAAATAGGTAATTGAGAGTCAAATCAAAGAGTATCGTAAACTTCTCAGTGACCGACAGATTGGGTTTCGCCAAAAAAGGTCTACTGGGGATCTTCTTGTGTACGCCACACATCTATGGAGTGAAGCCATTGAGAGACGCGGGGAAGCAATTGCCGTCTCCCTTGACATCTCGAAGGCTTTCGATAGGGTCTGGCATACAAACTGGCTTCTATAACAAAATCCCTACTTCAATTTTAAATTTGCCTTCACAAAGATTTAATGACCGTATTAAATCTGTTTTAATTGAAAAATCTTACTATACTGTGAATGATTATTTAAAAGACGATAATGCTTGGTAGATTTGTTACTTTTTGTGTATGTATATTAATTTTTGTGTAATATATTATCATATTTTTTTTAATATTGTTATTATGATACACTTTTTTTTGCCCTATAAACATGTGAATGGTAACAGTGATAACATATTGTGTGTTCTTATTCATATTCCGTGAAATTGTTTTTCTTTTTAGCAAGCTTAAGGTAGTCATGCTCACTTTGAGGCCTTTGCTTGCGGCGGCGTCGTGTGGCGGGTCGCTCACTTCCCTACAATATGTGCGAGGAGGGCGATGGCTGCCACATGCGTCATACTTGTGAACAGGTGCTGCTTGTGGGGGCTGGTCTGCTTAAATTTGCTATCTATTTATTAACTATGTCACTCATCATTTTGTTTCTTTTTTTTTTTTTTTTTGTTATAACACACATATATTGTCAGTGAGACTAGATAAATAATTTAATGTAATAAATCTGAGTTCCTCATGGATCAGTTCTCTCTACAACCTTATTCCTGCTGCATATAAATGACATGCTAAAACCCGGTGTCTCTGGGTACGCAGATGACAGCACTGTTGCAGAGATACGTCTCTGGCGCTCAGGCCACCAGTGACGAGATTCAAGTGTTGCGGGAGGCCATGGTATAGCGTTTGGAAGTGACTTTACAGGCAGTCTCCTATTGGGGCAAAGCCAATCTGGTCACTTTCAACGCCACCAAGACGCAGGCGTGTCTTTTCACCGCAAAACGGAGTCCATTTCACCTGACTCCTGCTTTCCAAAATGTATCCTTGCCGATATGCGATCGGCTTGATCTCCTTGGCATGACCGTAACAGCCAAATTAAACTTTGGCTGTTCTATTGAGTCAAGGGCGGAAACCGCTGCTCGAAAGCTGGGTATCTTTCTTTCGGGTTAAGCGGTACTTCACGCATGGACAGTTGCTGTTACTGTATAAAGCTCAAGTCCGGTCGTGCATGGAGTACTGCTGCCACCTGTGGGATGGATCAACCATGCACCAGCTTGACGCCCTTGTTTCAATAGACCGCCGTGCTAGGAGACTCATCGGAGATGAGTCACTAATTAAGGTGAAACTCACGAGCCTTGACCATCGTCGAAAGGTCGCTTGCCTATCGGTTTTTTATAGGATATATTTTGGAGAGTGTGCGCAGGAATTATTCAACTTAATTCCACCATCTCCATTCCTACACCGAACCACTAGACGCCGGGATAATTTCCACCCGTACGTTGTTGACATCCCAAACATACGGACACAACGTTTTGCATCCTCTTTTATAATGCGGACAGCAAAGGAGTGGAACTTGCTACCGGCGTCTTTGTTTCCTGACTCCTACAATCTAGGGACTTTCAAGGCCAGAGTGAATAGGTTTCTTCTGGGTAAGCGTGCTCCATCTTAGTCTTCGTCTTCGTTTTTGGACGGGTCAGAGGCCAAACGCGAGCCGATTCAAATAAAAAAAAAAGTAAATTTACCTTTTTAAGATCTTCAATTTGAACTCTAAGCTGCGTAACATCTTGCTGAGTCCTGCGCCAATAGGCTGGAGTGCTAGAGTCCTTTTGACTCGCGGTTCCGCTTCCAATTGGAGGAGGCTTTACTAGGCAGTGATATACCGCTGTAAAAATAAAAACAGTTCCAATATGACATTGGAGACATAATTTTTCAACGTTTATTGGTGCAACTCTTACCTGATTGTGGCTTACATTCACATGGTGGTGGACCCGAAGCAACAATATCTTTAGCTCTCTGTGCAAGTTCCTCAGCTTTCTCTTGAAATAGTTGTTCAGCTAGTTTAGTGGCCAGCTTTTGTGCTCGACGCTCTAGCGCCCGCTCTTCCCAGCCTTCATCTACCTTCTCCCCTGGACTCGGAGTCAATTTCGCAACGTCAGCACAAGACGCACCAACCCACTACAAAACATACCTGATATTGTAATGTCAACACATATTCTGCACAAAAATATTAAAATTATTGTTTACCTTAGCATGATAATTTTCTATAGAAGTAGCGATGGCAATATCGAGCTCTCCAATTAATAACTGAGAGAAAAAACTTTTTAGGTTTGACTTGACTATGCTAGCACGATCCCAATTGTGGTTATCCTCGAGACACTTTAACAACTTGCAAGGCATTTGTGACCCATTACTGCCCAACTCGGATTGCAATCCTCCAAACAAATCCGCCAGTAAGTTGGAGAGGAGCTGGCTGCGTAACGACGTACAGGAACAAGAATCCTAAAAGTGAAATGTCATTACAAATAAGCAAATATTACGATAAAGAATGACGCATCTATAAATAACAAGTCATGATTTTTTTTTAAGATAAAGTAATGATAAAATACCAGGCTGATTGCCTAAGTTCAGTCTCGATCGCCAACTGGGATTGTCTAACTATTGCAATTGTTAGATTTCTTAATATACATCTATCAGACAGGTACGTTAGCAAGGTAATAATAGTGTTTTAAATTTTTCTAGACGTTCAATTTGGTAATGCGTTTTGTTCGAATGGTTATATTGATTATATATCTTTTGTTCGAATTGTTGTATTGATTTGACGGTTTTTTTTCATTATAATGGGAAATCATATTTATTTTTTAGGCTAAATTACTCTTAGCTTAGTAAGTAGCAAACAAAACATAATTAACTTGTTTTAGGTAAATACAAAAAGGATAAGCCTAAAAGTATTTACAAACTTCCGTACATGATACACAAAGTTACCAGTTAAATACTACTGTCTAAATATACTGCCACATCCTTGTTTATACATTTTTGAGATCACTTTGTTCGTTAAGAAACAACAAATTGTACAGTCAGCGTCAAGTCGATTAACACTTTAGTACCCTACTATCACTCTCTTTGATCTTTGTATTTCATTTTATTTATGACATTATTTAGTATTAGTATGTTATTTCATTTGCATATCTATATTTATTTTATGTATTTATGTATTTTGTTTATTTCTAAGTATTATTATATTTTGTAATTTATTTAGTATGGTATAGTTTAGTTTATGTAGAATTTATAGGTTGATACCTGCCACAATTTTATTTTTTTCCTATTACCCAAAGGTTGCCTGGAAGAGATTGCTGAAGCAATAAGGCCGCCTAAATTGTATTCTCTTTCTTAATTTTATATGTCTATACTTTTCCTGTATGGAGATTACAATAAAGAATATTTCATTCATTCATTCATACCCTTTCATAATAATCTATTGACATTCTCTTGACAGTTTGTATGAAAATCATGAATTGTGCAATGTGACACGGTACTAAAGTGCCAATCTACTTTTGACGCTGACTGTACCTGCCGAGGAATCGTATAAACGAAGATTTTTGATGACATGGCACAATCAACTTTTCCGAATTTAATGACACCATTGCAAATAGAAGTCTGGTGATTATAAACGCCACGAGTGAACGTAGATTTTCCAAAACTTTTTTTTTTTCGTTCATCAATGTCTCAGAACCGTATTAATTAGCGACAATAGCGATTGAAAATAGTATATTGGAAAAGGTTAAGTTTCAAAATGTTTTAATCGATTTTGTATCAAAAAAGTTAGAATTGTTAATAATTAAACACTTTACAAAACGATTTAATATAAAAAAACGCATATCTATTACTAATATAATAAATAAAGCTGAAGAGTTTTTTGTTGGTTTGTTCGTTTGAACGCGCCAATCTCTGGAACTAAAAAACTCGACTTTTATCCCGGGAACGCGGGTAAAACCGTGGGGAAGAGCTACATAATTTTATATATAGATACGCAGGTTACCTACCTATCTAAGTATATTATGAATACCCGTATCGGTGATAAACATTTTTTTTTTAATAACCAGTAGAAACCAACCAACAACACCAACCAGAAACCAACTACCAACTAAAACTTCAACTATTTTAGTTGGTACTAGTAGTACCAACTAAAATATCTAGAATGCAAATTACCAACTTGTTTATGAACAGGAATTATATATTATGTAGATACCTACCAAAAATTTATCTTCCGGTGCGCACCGACACAAGGCCGCTAGAGAAGGTGTACGCTTCACCTGTACAGCAGCGTCAACCGGCAGCTTGCAGCGACACTCCATCACCTTGTTTTTGAGTTCAGAGAGAGTTTCTCTCTTCTTCATCAGTTCATCTACCTTCCCTTGCATACGACTGTCGCACAACAATTTGCAACCGTCTAAATCTTCCAATATTTCCATTTTTTCTTCTCGCAAGTCTTCAAGCTGTAAACCATAAATACTTAAATGGAAAATAAAAATAATTGCAACACATTAAGTAATTGAAATCATTCAGTCCAGTGTTCTTTTTTTGAGAAGTTGAAAAAGGGTTTTATTTAGATTGCACCATTGTCAGGCAAGCGCACCTGATTAGGTACAAAAGTATCTACTAAGTATTGTAATATTTTTATGAGGGGCTTAGAGAACACCTGATTTGCTTGTCCGTCACAGTTTAATAGGTAGGTACGAGTAGTTACCTATTTATTTATCTAAGCTGCGCTCTCTTTACCTACATTATCTATTTATAAAAAGAAAAATGTAAGTAAAATATTTTGACTTTATCACGTGATTTTGCAAGATCAAGACAATATACCTACAGGGTTATTGGAAAAACATCAACAACCTCACAGGACTATATTACTAACATCATAAAGAACAACTTTTGTTCTATGACTTTTAATAATTCATCAGACTTTCATACAAAAATAAAAATATTTAAATTCAACGCTCTAATAAATGTTTCAAACTCACGGGCACGGGAGGCGTGAATTGAAATGTGTTAAATAGAACAACGAAATCTTGAAAGTTTGTTTTAGGTAAATGTATTATGTTTTGAAAAAGTCATAGAACAAAAGTTGGTGTTAATGATGTTAGTAATACAGTCCTGCAAGGTTGTTAATGTTTTACCAATAACCCTGTATATTACCAACTGTGATAAGAATTAATGACAGAAGGAAATTATTATTCTTGATTACCTGCTTATAAAAACAGCTCTTGCTAAGTATGTTTTTATTTTTATTTTTGAGTACTTAGTTAGGTATATAATTTATAGATATATCTCTTATTATGCCATCCTCATATAGGTAGGTACCTACCTATATCGTAATTAGTATATGAGTGGTAGGGTAGGTATTTCGCGCACATCTCCGGAACCACTGAACGGATTTTCATGTAGTTTTCACAGGAAGACAGAGATTAATTTGGAGCAGAATATAGGCTTTGTTTCATTAAAATCGGATGTTGCAAAAAAGTTATCGTCTTTTAAATATTTTTTGAATTTACTTTTCCTGTTTGTTTTATCGAAATTGGCTAACGGGAAAAAAGTTATAGAAATTTTATAAGATCTGCGCGGCTTTGCTTAAAATAAAAATCAATTTTGGTACCTCTGCCTTTACAGCACTAGTTTTGGAATCTTCATCTAGCAATTGAACGGAGATTTGCGTTATTTGCTCTTTGATAGCGCCTAGTTCAGCTCGCAAAGCACGCTCAGCTTCGTGTGTAAGTGTACGAGCCGACTCTACTTCACCCTCCAGAGTCGACACTTTTCGATTTGCTTGCTCTTCTTTGAACTAATAATTTAGGACTACAATTATAATATAATATTTAACATTAACACAAAAAATAATGGCCATACCTCTTTCAACACCAAGAGGTAGGCAGAGTTGAGTTGAAGCCCACTTTTCATTAAATATTTTATTAGTCAACAAAGCATGTGGTGAGCAATTCTGTAGTCTGAAAACCTAAGCCCAAGAAGATACCTACAGCAAAATTTACTTCTGGGGTATTTGCTACCTGGGAACTTATTTAAGTGAGATAAAGATCCACAAAAGAGTGGAAATTTATTTTGAATATCAATGAGCTCCATAGTAGGTAGGTATATATATATATATATATGTAGTGTAGGTATCCCTATTTTGGATATTCAACGAATAAAACTCAATAAAATTTTGTAAACACCGTTCAGCCTGTGGAAAGACAACCTTGTTCCCGTGCTAGTGCCCGTTCCTATGTTGTTTTTATGGATAAATGTAAAATTTGTATGTTTCGACCTGGCGGTATTGTCCTCATATATCATGCGTAATCTAGGGTTCAGAAGTCCTTTACATATTCAAAAAATAAATTGAAATTTTTACTTGAAGATCTCTCTCAAGTAGTGCAACCTTGCACTGTTGCTCGGTAAGTGTTGAATCCGCTTTAGCGGATTCCTCGCTTAAACGCAGGCGGTTACATGCACGCTCGCATAACTCTTTCTCTTTTTCTTTCAAGCGGTTGCGTTCTTGTTCGGCTGCTTCACTTTTAATTTTTAGCTGTTCAACCACCAGTAAGCATGTGTTTTTAAATTCATTCCGATCTTCAATTAGTTTTTGAATCTGAAACATACTTAAATAGCTTAAATATTTATCGTAGTATGTATGTCGCAGATTCCACTGCATTGGAATGGCCCTATACCAGATACCTACCTACGTACCTAGTTAAATCTCAAGGGATATAGCTAAATTTACATACCTACCTACTTTGTTATAGAAACGTGTAGGTAGGATTGCCCATTGAAAGAGTCCTTTACTTTACTGAGCCGAGTTATAGATACAGAAAGTTTATACTTAAGGTCAGGCGGGGTAAGAGCGCCATATTTTTTGCATATATGATTTCGATGCAAAATATTTTTTTTTAATGCTGACTTAGGAGTGAACATTCATTAAATTGCCTATATTTGGAATTTTGTAGCTGCAAGAAACGTCGATTCAATCAAATCTATCAATATTTCTACGATATTTTCTATTAAATTGGATAACATGCCTATTGGCGCACTTCCCCCTGGAAACGGGGCAAGTGCGCCCATATAAAAAAAACACTAAAATTGTACGTTAACAGAAAAACAGATAATTTACTTCATAGAACATAAACAAATAAACGCATTACTCTTGGTTTCTTTTTATTTTACTCGTCCTATAAGCTACTGCAGCTTCCAAAACAAATTTGGGGCAAGTGCACCATAGACTAGCAATCAGGGGTTCTAAACCTGCAATGCAGTTTTTTGTTTAAAAAAAAATGCTGTATTTAAATAAAAATGTTTGCATCTAGTGTCAGAGTTGTTTAGGAAACCCAAAGGCCTCTGACATGGCTTAAAGACTGATGTTAAATGATAACAGCCAGATCGATAGTTTACCAGCCACCCATCCAAAGTAGCTTGACTTCGATTATCGCTTCCGATTAACGAGCTTAGGCACACCTAAGCGCGCATAAATTAACAAACAAAGGAAATGACAAGTACGTTGGTTTTACTGTTAGTACTGACGATCAACGAGTTATATAATTATAGCCCCCCAAAAGTAAATCCCAAGAAAATACAAATAAAATTACTTATTTAAAAAATGTTTATAGCCTTAATACGAGGCTTTTACTGTAAACCCATCATCCAACGCCTTCTCATCACAAGACCCTAAGCACATCTAGACAGTAAATTCTCAATACAGAAAAACATTACTCTTATTTAGAGGTCGTCGGGTAAGAAAATATCTGAATCATAAAAGTTGACGACTTCTGGCTCGGGGGAAGTGCGCCATACTACTAAAAACTTAGGGGCACTTGCCTCACTTGACTATTTTTAGGTTAAGATTTTAAATTCGATTAAAAAATATCAATTTCACTATGTAGGACTAAAATACAGACATAGATTTAAAGAAAAACTACTAAATTCTGTACTCACCTCATTGGTTTGCCGCAATACGTAAAGTATTTTAAGATTTAAGGGGATTAATAACACGTGTTCATCTCTGGTAACAGGTTTAAATGACACTAAAACTAAAATGGCGGATACATCAAGTTATGGTGAACAGAGGCATCTGTGATTGTGAAGTGGAACTGTATTTAAGTTTGTTGCATGGATGTAAAATGTCGTTAGTTGTAATTTATCTGTAGTTTTCGATATTTTTATGGTAGGTGCGCTTACCCCATCGGCGCGCTTGCCCCGCCTGACCTTATCTATCTAATTGTAGTGTTCTTAGAAAGTTATGTATGTTTTTACGAGCATGAATTAAATTTCATATAATAGGTATGTAGTACTGTGACGACACTCATTCTATTAATGGATTTAAACTAATCTTTAAGATAGTCTTTAGAACTTAAGTTCTACATTGCGGTATAGTCCTCTTCTGCAGCATAACAATTCTATTGGTACACACCCCAAAGGAGGATGCCGTAAGACATCTAAGATAGCGCCAGAAGGGTAGCAGTTAGGGAAGAAATGTGTGTTTTGATAATATTGACTTATGTAACAGATAATATTGGTTTCCAGAAATCCTATGATGCATGTTTTAGTTTTCATCAAAATCCGGCTCGAGACTCCATTGAGTAGGTATTTTACTAATCCTGTTAGTTTCGGATTTGGCCATCCACGTCCATTTGAATAATTCAACCGGTGCACACCTCTTGACACCCTTGGATTATCAAATTTGAGACATTTGATTTGGCAGGCGTCCCGTTGTCTCAAACAATATTCCAGCAACCATTTCAGCAAGTTCCCCCCCCCCCCCCCCCATAGACCTAGTATAGCTCCATTCTTTTCTGCAATAGTCCTTGCACTTAGCAGGTGCTGTCTTTGTGTGTATCTCTTCAATAGTGCAGGCAGAGATAGTATCCGCTATAATAGGTGTACATGTCCCAACATATTAACGTATCTTAAAGGGGCTTCTACGTGTTGGATCTGTATCCTCATGCAAGCCTTTCAAAAGGACCGGTCCACGGGCCGTGATGATCCAATAGGAAAGATAATAATAATAATAAATAAAATTGAAGTGTCTGTTTGTAATGCCAAAATAACAGCTTTTTACTAAATGCATATGAAATATGAAATGTAATGAGTAAGTTGCAGGTATAAGAGGCGGGAACGTATATTGATTGAATTTTATAATCCCTATAAGGAGTTACCCGCGATTCCTAGAATATTTTTTATTACTTATGTAGTTTTGGGATGAACATCCCATTCATGAGCCGCAGAATTAAGTAGGTATACATAAAAATAAAAATATATTACACATAAAAAAGCATTTATTTTATCGATTTTAATGTAATAAATCTCGTATTTTCACCAACAGCACCAAATATTTCATCCACAATTTAACATCTTTAGTGGTAACCTATCTTTGTGTATTTTAGTTTCATGTTGCTGGAGAATTCCAAAGATTAATTAAGATCAATTAGGTCATTCAAATCTGAAAAAGAAATAAATGTAATTTACAGGCACCAGTTAGATAAAAGTAATTGGAAGGAGCTGTAGGAGAACTATACTTGTCAAGGGTTCATAACATAAGTAACTACATAAATTAGTTTTTTTTTATAAAAATACTGTTAAAGAATCAATTCGGCAGAAGTTATCAGGTGTTATGCTTTATGTAAAATGATATAGGTCTCATTATCACTTTGGTTTGACTAGTTTTATTTACATTAATCTTTAATTAAATTAAACATCTATCTACTTAGGGGAAGGTGAGGTAATACGATCCCCCGCCGTAAATCAGAGACAACTAGTGCCATCTATCCAAATGCGCATGAAACATGTTCCCCACACCCCTGCCAGTTGCCTCTCCAAGTGTCCTGGCAGTGCGAGCGCTTGGTGTGATTTTATTAAAAAACAATCAAAAAGTGTGGTTCTGATCTAAGGTAAGCCTGTTTTTGGACTTTCATTACTTTTTACGTGTTCGTGTTTATTGAAATGTTGTTTTACTGGCGTGTAAATAGCAGTTAGCTAATATATTGTGTATATGTATTTAAAGGTTATTTTTTGATCGATATCTTGAAATTTGGTGTTTGTATTTGTGATAGGGATGAGTATTATGTGTTTTTTTCTATTTAGAAGAAGAGTTTATTTGTTTACCTATTGCTTGACTAGGTAAGTATGTTGTTAATTTTGCAAACCTTTTAAAAGTTTATTGCAATGCTTAATCTTTAGTTTGTTGATAGAGTACTGAGTAGTAGATAATAACAAAAAAAAAGATCTCGAATGAAACTAGAAGACTGCAAAAGTTTTGTGTAACCTGCTTACATACTTAAATTGTTATAAACAATACATATGAATAAAATAAACAGCTGAGTGTTTTATTTCACTGATATTTATTAGCTTATGGTATAAAATGATCCCTGGGATTATTTTGCCCCTACCCCAGGGATCATTTTAAACATAGGTGTATATAAAATTATCCTTTACAAAACTTTAAGAAAAACCTCTAATACAAAAAACTACTTACATATAATAAAAAATAAGTATGCAGTTACAAAGTTGAGTAAATTCACTACCTCCAACAATAGAAATCTTGCGATTTTGCCTTCAACTTTAGCCACAGTTAAGTTTTTCCCTTAATGGGTTCATTATACCTCACCTTCCCCTACTACTTATCAACCAGTCTGTACCAGAGGATGCCAATGTTGTTCTAGCTAGAACATCTTACTCTCAGGTTACTCTCTCTCTGACCAAGAAACTACCTATCTATTTTGCTAAATCATGTTGGTTCAAAGATAATAAATAACTTAGAGAATCATTAGTAAAATATACTTACCTTGCATTTTGATCAACGTATAGTGATCATTATCCTCTGTTTAGGTCTAGAACGAATTCAGCAGAATTATTCACGTTTTAAAACAAAATTCATGTTTCAAAGTATATACTTAAGTTATTTGTTGTTGTTTTTATTTAGGTACATACTTTTAAGGTTCACAAAAGTGGTGCCAACCCTTGCTATTAATTTCACTCAATGAAATATCTGTCGGTATGGATTCATAAATCCATTGGATACTTTTATAGTAAAATACTAAATAATATATTATAATTACGAAAATAACGTGTACTCAAAAAAGGGATAATACCTTTAAAGAGACTGCCATCGGACAAAGATCGGTCATTTACTATGGCTTGGCAGCACTGACATACGCGTTTGGTTACTTCATTTTGTTCATCTATATGTAGGTACTTACATGTTTTTATAATTACACTGTTTCTGAAGAAAAGTAAGAAAGTGTAATTTCAATTGATAAATAATAAGAAAAATACAAATGAAACATCAATCAAAAACATGATTGACTTAGTAAATTGCAAAAATAAAACACATATTTTTATCATTCATGTCATGATGTTCATTACCATTAGGTATTACCGATACCTATTAGGTCTTTACGTGTCGTAGTTAAAATAGTGAAAAGACAGCAACAGGACTCCGTTTTGCCCATTAGGATACCTATGTAACTCTAAAAAACAATAGTTCAACCTGTTTTGTCATGTCCTCCTCCTTGTCTTCCGTTAACGTGAGACGCCTCTGGAAGCCTGATTCAAGATCCTTCCAAGCTGCCTCAGCACGTTCAAGAAGTTCAACACGCTCAGCCTCACGCCGAGCCAACTTTCCTGCACGTGTCCGCAGTTCTTTCGTTACTGAATCTAATTCTGCTAGACGCTCCACACATTCACTGTCTAGGCAACATGCCTGAAACATCATTTATCTGAGAAAAGTACCTTTATATTTATTATCAAATTGTATTTTCCTTTCTTAACGTACAGTTTCAATCTTATTTGTTAAGTCCTTTTCTTGTCCCTTTATTTTTTTTGTTATCGGCCGCGAATTTTGTGGGCAATTCATTCGCATTACAGTTTTTGGCTCCACTGGTAATTTGACGACTGGACCCATTGAATAAGAGTCAAAGCTTGAGCAATAGAAGTCGGTTGATGGTTCCGAATCATTAAGGCCTGTGCTCTTAATGCAGGTGGGCGTTTCTTTATTTGTTAATTCATTGTTGTTCTTTTTTTCCTCAATAAACCTGGAAATAACAAGAGAAATGCCTAACTATAGTCTGGCCGTGGTATAATCACCATAAGTAATTAAAAATATCCCGTACTTGCAACGACATTGGAGCTAATAAGAACATTTGAACCCTGGACCCGCATCAATTTTGTGACTATTACCATATAGTTAATTGTAGATCTAGCTTACATGGTGAAGTACCCAGCGTCGGGGTTGGCATTAGCGCCGCTGTGTATAATTACATACCGATAGAGGCTGTCTGCATCGCTATGTCCAAGCTGTTGCCAGGCGAGGAATGCGCACGCAAGGTGTCGCTCCTCAGAGTACTGAGAAATTATTGTGGTCACATCGCGAGAATCAAGCTCCAGACGTTCCTTTGTCATTTTTATCGCTCTCTGGACAATGAAATAAACACATTCAAAAAAAGAAAAGATCCCTATAAGAACGGCTAACCTTAGAATGGGCAAGATTCAAGTTAAAACAAAATTACCTTCAAATCAATGTGCGGTTTTTTCTCTAGGACTTTTGCGATATTCCAAACAATTAATGAGCTCATTGATGTAGGTTTTCTGGGCGACAAAAGACCTTCAGATTCCTTTGTATTATGACCCTATCAATATAATATGAAAACATAATATAAGATTGTAAGGTATTTCAAGTAATTTACTTATATCTGATTAGGTATATTGTTTACCTGATCTTCATCCATATTTTCTTTAGTATTCAGATAACACTTAATTTTGATTTCTCGCATTTTTCTATTGATTGTTATTTCACTTATCACTAAATCGAGATAAACGCAGTGATTTCCTTTAAACCCAATAACCTATACATCTAAAAAAATCACAAAATATTTATTGAAATTAAAATGCATCATAAAATTTTGTAAACATCTTTAGTTAAAAAAAATTTGGTGTAATGACACTTTTTTTTTCCAACTTCCAACTTCTAGCAGCAACATTTCCAGTCACTATCAAACTTAACTTAAAATTTCCAAGAAAAACATAAAGAAGTTTTCATATCTATACATATAAAATGCTTTGTCCTGAATGACTGACGGATCAACGCACAGCCTAAACCGCTGATCGTAGAGACCTGAAACTTGGAGGGTGTGTTCTTTGTATGACGTAGGCATCCGATAAGAAATGATTTTCCGAAATGCTACTCCTAAAGGGATGAGAAATGGGGGCAAAGTTTGTATGGGACAACGTGATTTGTTGGTCCAATCTACTTCAAATTTTGCATAAACATTCATTAAAAGAATTAATTGAAGATGTGTTTCGTATTTTATTGAAATTCATCGCCTAACGGGGTTAAGCAGGGGTAGAAAGTTATTTTGGGGGTGATTTGCATCGAAGTTGATATCAATACTCCTTAGTGCTTATGATTTAAATTACATTTTACTTTGACACATGTTTGAAAACTCAATCCGTCAATCAATATTTTTCCGGTCAGATTTATTTGAAACTTGATATTAATATTTTGTCAACACATTAATGAAACACGTATGTCGGTGTTTTTCGAAATTCTTACCCTAAGGGGGTTAAAAAGAGTGCATAAGTTTTATGGAATGACAATTTTTGGAATGGAGTAAGGAGGTACAGTCAAAAGTAAAGTGCCAATCTACTTTTGACGCTGACTGTACCTACAGTTTCTAGGGATCGGGGCTTCTCTTTATGACGTAGAGTTAAACAAAGAAAGGATTTTCCGAAATTCAACTCCTAAGATGATAAAATAGTGGTGTGCGTTTATAAAAATAAGTTGTTTCCATAAAAATTGATATTTGGGCTCCTGGCTAGAACTAAGGAAAATGTTTTGTAGAATTAATCGGGGGAAATATATTTTGTAAGTGTCTTTATTGAGGAAAGTAGATGGAATACGAATCTTGCGTAAATATTGCTTAGTGCAGATTATTAGTTTAATTATTATTATCATCTCTCTCTTTTCACCCGAAAAGGGGTGCAAAAGTGTGTATGGGAAAACATATTTTTTTCATGGTATGTATGTGAAAAATTATGTTTGGAGGTACTTTGTGTATACGGATTGGGGCTTCTTATAACGTAGGTGTGTAGGTACTAAGATTTTTTTTGTAGGGGATCGCGGGTGAAACCGCGGGTCGGAAAGCTATATACATATAATAAAACAATAGAATCCGGTGTTTTTGTACATTGAAGAAAAGTAATAAAAATAGAAAGGGGGTAACTAAAGAATAGTAATAGGTATATAAAACGTAAACCATCGATTTTTAGAATTATTTTCTATCTGTCTGTCTGTCTCTCTGTCTATCTGTCTGTCTGATTATTTGTTAACGCACATCTCCGGAACTTCTGACCGGAATTTCATGAAAATTTCACAGGTAGACTGAGATTAATTAATAAAGGAGCAGAATATAGGTTTTATTAAAATCGGATGTTGCAAAAAAATAATCATCATTCAATGATTTTTGGAATTTAATTTTATACCTACTGTTCGAAAGTTATCTAGAACCCGCGTGTATCTACATTATTTTTTTACTTGAAATGGAGTGTGTTTGATGTACCTAGGAAGAGTCAAATTGCAAAGAAACCATTTTTGTTTTTTTGTCTGTATGTCTATCTGTTTGAACACGCTAATCTCCGAAACCATCGAACGGATTTTCGTGGGTTTTTCACAGTTTAATTAGGCTTAATTTGGCGCTTCGAATAAATAGGCTTTGTTTCGTCGAAATTGGCTAACAGGGAAAAAGCTATAGACATTTTATAAAGTTGCGCGAGTGAAGCCGCGGGCGAAAAGCTAGTCATCAATATAATGCTCACTAGAATTTTCCATTTGATTTATATTCAAACCGATGAAATGATTTGTATAGGTAAACAACTTATAATTTATAGCGAAGCCTTCATAATTTGTTTTGTATGTTCAAGTGTTCACTGCTCCATTTGCCCCGACAGTCAATACTAGAGTAGCAGAAGAGGTGAGCGCATTACAAAGAGACATACATCGCACTGGAAAAAACCGAGACCCAGTATCGATACTCGTATTCGTCCATTCTCAAATAACGGATCTTCACACTGATTGATTTTGCCCTCAATTGTCACGTTAATCCAATTTGTCTGGCAAAATTGACGTGACTGTAGGTAGAGGTTGCCCGCGACTTCGTCCGCGTGGAATTTGTTTAGCGCGGAAAGGTGTTTTCGGGATAAAGTGTCCTTTTCTGGGTCCCAGGCTACCTCTTTGCCAATTTTAGTCGTTTAGTCGTGATAATTTATTGATTGACATAAAAATGTAATCATTTGTTAATGATAAATGAAACACGAAACAGAAAGATAAATTTCGCAGCGCTTCACCGTTGATACTTCAAAGTACAGCAAATAATGTTAAATAGCTACTAAGTATATAGCTGCTATAGCTAACCGTTCCTACTTCGAGTTTCAAGTATGGTTTTAAAACTAGAGCGATATATTTTCCTTTTTTTTAATCTCTAATTATATCTCTAAAAAATATCTAGGTAATTAAATAATGATAATTCACATCGTCCTCGCGAGGTCCTCGACTGATCTTTCAGGACGTAGTATCTACCTCAATCTTTAATAAGGAACTACGAAAATTAGATGCTGACTAACGTACACTTCGACAGATTAAAACTTTTCAAAGATACTTTCAAGGCGATATAAATTACTTAAAGACCATTTTTATATTTGAAAGAAAGTAATATATACCTATATAAAGAAAAAGAATAATTAAAAAGACATTTGCCACAAAACGGTTCGAACTCAGCATAAAGGCGGTATTCCATGTGGTTGTTTCCTTGATGCGACAGAAGAACTTCTGACCAAATTGAAACGCCTACAAAACTTATGCATCCGTTTTATTTTTGGTCTGCGTAAATTTGATACTGTATCTGAATACAGGTCTCAAATAAAATAAAATTCGTGAGTGTCGTGATGCTCATATCTCCAATTGTATAGTGAGGCGTTCACAGTCCAGGCAGACAAGTTGTAGAATTCACTTCCCCACACTGCTCACACTAGTTCCTCCCTTGACGTGTTCAAAGGACTTTTCCTTTCCATTATTCATTCTCAACATGCATGACATATGTATGGATCCTAATGATTAAAGGAGGTTATCAATTCGATTTATTACCCGCGACGGAACGGAGACCGTATATGCGTTTGGGGTGAGAGGATGTTTTTATTTAAGTATTTATTTAAGTATTTTATGTTATGTGTTTAATGTATTCTATTCTTTAATGTATATTTAATATATTTTATATATAGGTACTTATATTATTATCTATACTAATATTATGAAGCTGAAGAGTTTGTTTATTTGGTTGAACGCGCTAATCTCAGGGACTACTGGTTCGATTAGAAAAAATATTTTTGTTGTTGGATAGCCCATTTATCGAGGAAGGCTATATATACTTTTAATCCCAGAAAAACATAAGATCCCTCGGGAATGTGGTTGAAACCGCGGGGTGAAAGCTAGGGTATAATAAAAATGGATACCGAGGGCACCGTTGGGCTCCTGATCTTGGCGCACTTGGAAATCGGTTGACGTGGAAAAATCTAAGTACCTACCCTAAATAAAAAAATATGGAGTCTACGTGATGTCAATTCTTATTACTGACTAGCTTTTCGCCCGCGGCTTCGCTCGCGCAGACTTTATAAAATGTCTATAGCTTTTTCCCCGTTAGCCAATTTCGACGAAACAAAGCCTATTTATTCGAAGCGCCAAGTTAAGCCTAATTAAACTGTGAAAAACCCATGAAAATCCGTTCGATGGTTTCAGAGATTAGCGTGTTCAAACAGATAGACATACAGACAAAAATGGTTACTTTGCAATTTGACTCTTCCTACATCAAACACACTCCATTTCAAGTAAAAAATAATAATATAGATACACGCGGGTTCTATATAACTTTCGAACAGTAGGTATAAAATTAAATTCCAAAAATCATTGAATGATGATTACTTTTTGCAACATCCGATTTTATATAAAGCCTATATTCTGCTCCTTTATTAATTAATCTCAGTCTACCTGTGAAATTTTCATGAAAATCCGTTCAGTAGTTCCGGAGATGTGCCTTAATAAAGAATCAGACAGACAGATAGACAGAGAGACAGAAAATAATTCTAAAAATCGCTGGTTTACGTTCTACCTATTTTCATACAAACGTACACCCCTACTTTATCCTCTTAGGGGTTGAATTTCGGAAAATCCTTTCTTTTTTTAACTCTACGTCATAAAAAGAAGCCCCGATCCCTACAAACTGTAGGTACCTCCTTACTCCATTCCAAAAATTGTCGTTCCATTAAACTTATGCACCCCTTTTAACCCCCTTAGGGTAAGAATTTCGAAAAACACTGACATACGTGTTTCATTAATTGTGTTGACAAAATATTAATATCATGTTTCAAATAAATCTGACCGGAAAAATATTGATTGACGGATTGAGTTTTCAAACATAGTGATATCAATTTCGATGCAAATCAAATCACCTCTTCAAACAGATCTTCAATCAATTCTGTTAATAAATGTTTATGCAAAATTTGAAGTAGATTGGACCAAGAAATCACGTTGTCCCATACAAACTTTGCCCCCGTTTTTCACCCCCTTAGGGGTAGAATTTCCTAAAATCATTTCTTATCGGATGCCTACGTCATACAAAGAACACACTCTCCAAGTTTCAGGTCTCTACGATCAGTGGTTTAGGCTGTGCGTTGATCCGCCAGTCATTCAGGACAAAGCATTTTATATGTATAGATCATATTACCAGCGAGATGCGTTAATTTTACTTTTTAGATTCTTTGTTATATTTAGAAGTACCTAATTGATCCTTATGATTAACTCTTTCGATCACTATCATAAAAATACAGAATTTAACATTTCGCGGGTTCGATTACCAGTTTGGCCAAGTTGTGTAAAATACCTACAGTTGTACTTATTTTTGAAATAGAAATTAAGTCTTTCAGTAAAATTACCTATCTAAGTAAGTACTTACATTAAATAAAGTACTTTCCCTCTGTGTTTTTTCTTTTTTTTTACTACATAGGTGGCAAACAAGCTTACGGTCCACCTAATGGTAAGCGGTTACCGTATATCCTATAGACGCTCATATCACTACGGGAAAAGAAAATACAATATTACATTATCCCAATAGACATGAAGTTGTTAAGTCTCCTGTGTCTGTAATTTCACCGGCTCCCGTTTAGTTTATTTATCTTTAGCTATTCCTCGCGGTTTCACCCGCGTTCCCGGTATAAGAAAGGAAATAATAGGGATAAAAACTATCCTATCTTTTAAGATGAGAGAGATAGCATGAACTATCCAAATATCTCCGGGCCTTAATTCTTTTTCAGGTGGTTAAACTTTTAGACATATCCCATGTATGGCCATAGGTACGACCTTCTTTTTAAAAATGGTCGAATATTAAATATTTATAGGAAAAAAAAAATGTTCAATTTAAGCCTAATATCTACATGCTTTACCTATAATATAAACTCCCAACCACTATATACATAATCGCATTATCGTAAATAAGAAAGAAAATGTTACAATATTGATAATTAAACTAAAATAATATGACGAGGCATGGTATGTTGCACTTTACTTGAGTACCTTACTATGTATTTTTGGTGTAAGTGTTTTTATCTATGATAATCCTTACTAATATTATAAATACGAAAGTTTGTGAGTATGGATGGATAGTTGGATTTTTGTTACTCTTTCACGCAAAAACTGCTGAACGGATTTGAATGAAATTTGGCAGAGAGATAGATTATAGTCTGGAATAGTACATAGGCTACTTTTTATCCTAAGATCCCAAGGGAACGCGGGTGAAACCGCTGGGCGAAATCTAGTAAATAATGTTCTATTCTATTCTATAAGTATCGTTAGGAACTAATTAATGTCATAGAAATTTACAAAGACACTAATTAGCTAGGTACCTTACGGCCTCTTCATCGTAGGTAATTATCGTCTGTTTGAATAATATTGTAAGTGTAGGACCTATTTCACTAATTAGTTAATAGGGGTACTAAGTAAACTAGATTTTTGTTCACAATAATTGAATTTTGTAAGTACTAAACAAATTACTCGGGAGGAGAGGCTGGACGCTTTGATTATTTATATGATACTTGCTGTCCCCGCGATTCCACCCGAGTTCCCGAGAGAAAAAATAGCCCATGTCCTTCTCCATACCATAGGCTATCTGTGTACCAAATTTCATCGCGATCAGTTAAGCGGTTTAGGCGTGAAAAGGTAACAAACCAACAAAGAAACAAACTCACATTTGCATATAATATAGTTAAGATGAGGACATCTATACTATATATATACTAATATTATAAAGAAGAGTGAAGTGTTTGTTTGTTTGAACGCGCTAATCTCAGGAACTACTGGTTCGATATGAAAAAATATTTTAGTGTTGAATAGCCCATTTATCGAGGAAGGCTACTTTTAATCCCGGGAAAATACAAGATCCCTCGGGAATGCAGGTGAAACCGCGGGGCGGAAGCTAGTTTATAATATTAGTTAGGATTAGGATTATGTTGGCCTGTTTGCAAACTAGTTCTGTAGTAGTGCGACTATCCATCTGACATATACTCAAAGGTAAAGGTAAAAAAAGTAAGTACCTATATTAAATACATTTCATTTAAATTAACAATTTTAATTTAATTATTAGTAATTGTATTATATATTTCATACAAAATAACTATATACAATAAAAAGGTAAAGAAAAAAAAAAGAAGAGTCATAGAAGAAACTAAATTAAACAACAATTTACAATGATTGAGTAGAACTACGAGAATAAAAGAAGTTTTAATTATACATATATAGGTAGGTATATAGGTATAATAATATACCTACTTCTAAATCACAATTATCTGAATCAAACTCGGAGTCGGAGTCTAACTGGGAGATAGTAGGCTATGTAGTCGTTGGGGAGATAAAAAGGAGGGTTATGTATTTGACCTGTATGTATGTTCGTCCCTATGTTCCCTCGTAACTACTAAACGGCTGAACTGATATTAAAATTATAAAAAAATCAAAATGGCGGATTTAAGGCGCCAAAATGTATATACCTTCAAAAACACAATTTCTCCCAAACACATCGAGTGAGGTATCAAATTGAAGGGTTTTAAAAGGTGATTACAAAAATATACACAGCTTATATGTTTAAATGTAATTTTAAATTTAAAAAAAAAAAGACAATCCCGAACTTTTGGAGTGAGTGAGTAAGAGCCCGTTATGGAAAGGTAGAAAATCACAGATTTAAATCGTTAGATGCGCCATGCGCTTGCAAAACCTGTTTACGTTTTATGACTGTGCGTCAAACGATTTAAATCTCTGGAAAGACAAATACCTACTTCCGATTATATTGTGCTGGGCTGTAACAATACATAAACTACAAGGTACGACATTAGAGAGAACTGTGGTGGATTTAAATACCTACCTACCCATTTGTTCGTCAAAGGCCAAGCATACCTACATTAGACGGTAGAAGGCTTGGCCATTTGCGCACTTGATCCAAGAAAGCTCTTAAATACCCCAAATGGTCACAAATTTTTGCAAGAATCAAATCGCCTGTAAAGTCTTGCATAAGCTAATTTACACTAATCGTAAACTTAAAATCTGAAAATGAAAAAGTAATCAAAAATCTAAAAACCCCGACTGCGCGGCGGTGTGTACGAAAAAAAATTTCAAATTAATTTAATATACACTGAAAAGTGAGAAACAAATAAATAATCTGAAACTATTACCAATAAATTGATGAATATACTCGAGTCATTGAACACAATCCCATTTTTACTTGTACCTGTTCTGGCTAGATGCTCCATCAAAACCCCACTTAGATATTAATATCAGTTCTTTGTTTTTCAGATCTTCTGGTAATGATTTTGATATTCTGTTCACTGTTAAGTCTAGAAGAGCTTGAGCTAAACATAATTTTCTATGCAACAGTCTGTTCTGTGACATATTTTGAAAAGGTAACATGTGCTTGCTAATCGTTATATGAATCAATTTGATAACTGACGAACCTTTCTATAGGTGCGCGAGTGTACAATAGACGTATTTCTAACTTCATAAATTAAGAAGGCGTTATTTGTTATCTCTGTTTCCATACAAACGTAGCTACGCTTTCATGTATACGTGAAACCATAAAGTTTATATCCGACTTGTTTGTAAATGAAAGCGTAACTAGGTACGTTTGTATGGAAACATCGAAGTAACGGCGTTTCTTAAATATGAAAGTAGGCTATCGAAAACACATAGATTGGATAGGCATCACGTGCTCATTAGCTGCCTCGTTCTGTGAACTAGATGAGAAATTATAGGTACAAAGATAAATGTACTTGGTATTGTAATATCTTAGTGATAAGTGATAAAGCTTTGTTTGGAATCTAAGATAACGTGCAAAGTAGTAATCAGTAGTCAGTATAGTATTTTGTATTCTTTGGTTTAGGTTCAGTGGGATGTCATCTGCCAAGCAATAGGGAGGGTCGGGTGGCATGAAGAGGCGCGGGTCGGCGCTACGAACATACGAACGTACGAACAGCCATTGGCACATTACTGTCATGTCAGTCGTCACGCGGTGTGTCAATAGAGGCGTATTGAATTGATGTCTAACGCATTGTTACCGTCTAGTCTGACGACCCCACTGCACCGCACACTACAATAACAGTTCAATACAAAGATCACATGTCACCGGAACCGTATAAATCTACTACATCAATCATTCAACTACAGCTTGTATCATCAATGGTACACACACAGATGGTACTTCAGTCTATATGAAAAATATTTATCGCAAATATTCTTTATTTCTACAAGACTGGTGGTTTGCTTTTTTACACGTCTGCAAGTCAACAAATAAAAGATTTAATAAAAACAGTTGAGATACTTATACATCTATAGTCAAAGTGATAATGTTATTAATTTATATAATTAGGTTGGTTATATAAGTAGATATAAACAACACTGTACTGGTATGTAGCGTAATCGTATAGCAGAAGGTATAATTGACCAGACCTTGATGTTCGAGCCTTTATCGATGTTGGCATGTCTGTTACCTGCGGCAGAATAGATGTTGGAGACTTTTGTAACAAACGTACAGCTCTAGTGATTCAAGGATATCTAGTTTAGTTTATACCCAAGCATTAACAGAATAAGGTATTTGTTCACCTTAAAGAACCATCACATCATTGGAGTCGTAATAGTAAATTATCTTACAACTATTTAGGTAACGAACGATCAGTGAGTTCCCAGTTCAAATCTGAACGAATGTAATAAAATTAATTATCTCTCGTTCTATCTATTTGCTAAGAAATTCAAATCCCTTCAGTAATTAACAAACATCTACAAACTTTCGCATTTCATATTACGAATCCAGTAGGTTAAGTAAATAAATATATAATACCGCGTAGATATTTTGAGATGGCATCTTGATGAGTTTGTCAAGCTGAACAACTTTTACATGGGGACTAACTCTTGAAATCTGAAAAAAAAACTTTTCTTACTAAAGCTCAACTTTGCACAGTATTTTTATGCGATTTCAGATCATAACTAATCCATCTAAGGTTTCGCAAAGAAGCTATCTCTAAATATCCAGCCAATAATATACTATGCTACATAGTGGGATAAGATCATCAAAGAGCAACAAGTATAATTGATTTTATCCTACTTCAGTCACATTAATATGCATTACGTTGACTACGTAAAAATAACTATTGGATATTACTGATCGAGAAAACAATCCTTCAAAGTAAATGATTTTTCCGCAGAAACAATTTTCCTTCTTGTGATAATTATAATCAGTCTTTGCACACTCTGCCACGAGAATATCTATAGTGCAGTCTGTAAATAAGCGTACTTTATCTGTAACAGAAAACATATAAATTTTAAAAGGCTTTCTCCTGAGTGACTATCTGACAACATACAGCCCAAACAACTGTTGGTATTTGGACTTGATATTGGGACTTGAAAAGTTAATGTATATTTTTATAGAGGGGTGAAAAGAAAACACAAACTATGAAAGGAATTTTGAAAAATCGCATCCCAAGGGGTTCAAAAAGAGGGTCAAAGTTTTATATAAAAAACCTCCATTTTGTCGACACCGTTCAAGACTCCATAGAGTCAAGTGTAAATGTGTTCAAGTGCGAGCCGGACTCGCATAGGGTTCCGTACACAATATCGCATTAAGATGACGCCGCGTTAAGCTTAAAAATCTGAAATTAAACGTGCTGCGTCCCGCTCCCTACTATAGCGACCTCTCATAGAAAACCCGCGTAAACGGAACGGGCGTATGCGAAAAAATGGTTTTTATTGTTTAATTTAAAAACTACAAATATATTTCATAAAACCTAAGTACAATTTATAGTATCAGTTTCAATTAATATATGTAGAAATTTTGGAACCTCAAATCGATCCTCAAGCCGGTAAAATTGGAATCTCTTATTTTAAAAAGGTCTTTTTGATTAATTATTTTGTGTTATAAAAGTTAACTAATCGTGTTATGCAACGTACAAAATAAAGTCAAAGACATGATGAATTCTTACAATAAATTTCAGTTCGTTCGCTTCAGTCATTATTGAGAAAAATCGGAATCCTTGCAACCAAAATCTTCAAGGCGTCGCCTTAACTCGAACACGTGTCTTTTATAACTTTTAATGAGCAATTCTTGTATTTATATTTCATGTATCTCGGAGTAGGATTTTTTAAGTTAATCTATACAGGCATCTTTTCTGGAAAAACGCGATTTTACACAAGAAAAAAATGCTAATGTCATATGTACATATAGTTTTGTGGAACCAATATTACCACAAAACTTACGAGATGGTACTAAGTGACATTCTCCGAATACGACAAGATGTTACGGTCGCCCAGGCACTATTAACTGAATGGCAGAATCAAATATATTTTCAAATATTAAAAAAATATTAATATAGGTAGGTATACTTAATTTCGGCAGCGGCGGCACCTTCGAGGAAACTTTTGATGTAAATATATATATTAAAACAAATGAAATCTAGTTTTCATTACTAAAGTTGCAAACTTGAAAGTTACCGATGGGCCTGTGATCAGCTGGCGCGGCTCAAATCAATTTATGTTATTATTATTTTATTTTTTTGAAAGCTCCATTTGCATAGGGCAAAAAAAATTAAGGGTTCATAGTTCAGACCAACATTTTTGGTAAAGTATACCTACCGAGTGTTGGTGACGTATCTTCGGCCTAGTTATGGGCATTCTTCTTTAGTTTTTTTTATTAATCCTTTGCTGCGCGCGTCGGAGCACGCCTCAATGGAGATGGCGGTTTTGTTGGACTCTTACCAATCCCTGTTTCACCGTAATAGCTGACCGAGAAGAGTGGTTGACGATCCTGAACTAACTGGCGGTAGTCTTCAATTAGGTATAAGTGGGTATTTCGTTCAGCTTTGTAGACAAACCATATGTAGCTGAGAATTTGGCAATAATAGAGTTGCGCTTCCATAACACCCACAACGTTAAAACACATAACTACAATAAAAAAACATGTACAATTTTTTTTTTTTATGAAAAATGTTCATTTTTATAAAGGAATAGGAATACCTAAAGGAATAGGACTAACTGTTCCCCATGGTTTCACCCGAGTTCCGGGTATAAAAATTTGCATATAACTAATAAAACTTGCCTAAGTTACTCCTTATAACGTCAGCTATCTGCCCGTAAAAGTCTTATCAAAATCGATCCAGCCGTTTCGGAGATTAGCCGGAACAAACAGACAGGCAAAAATTTTAAAAATTGTACTTCTTGTTATAATTACCGTATATTATACTTTCACATGCGAGTAAAAAGCTATTATTTTGACATTACAACAGACACTTTTTATTTAGATATTTGTAGAATAGATGTACAAATGCAGTCTACACACCAAAGTGGCTTTAATACTGGTAACTATTCCAATAAAACCATCGAGCGTATTTATAAATAGCCTATCGATAAACTACAGATGAGCAATGTAGCTAGCTGTTTTATACTTTATAATAATCAAGTTAAACACGAACACTTACGGCTGTCTGGGGTGAGAAAATAACCTACTCAGCTAATGCTGCAGCGCATGTTGGGTCAAAAACAATTTATATTTTATTTATTTTGATTTAGTTTTATTTTCATCCTAACTAATATTATAAATGCGAAAGTGAGTTTTTTGTTACCTTTTCACGCTTAAACCGCTGAACCGATCGCGATGAAATTTGGTATGCAGATAGCCTATGGTATGGAGAGGAACATAGGTCACTTTTTATCCCGGGAAAACATAAGATCCCTGAGGAACGCGGGTGAAACCGCGGGGCGTAAGCTAGTAACTTTATAATAAGAAAATAGTGTCAAATTTCATGTAATTTTTCCGTTTTTCTGGAATTCTGTTACATTTATGTTACATGCGAATATCAAACGAGTATCAATTAAACCAACCATTGATTAGTCCAGTCCTCCGCATGCGGTCAAAATATTATAGAATTCCAGATGATGGGAGCAAAATAACAAGAAATTCATTACCATTTCCATAAATCATACTAATATTATTATATCATCGAACTGAATTTATTTGTTTGTTACCTTTTGACGCTTCAGCGGCATAATCATGATGAAATTTGACACGCAGGTAGCCAAAGGCATAGGAATAAATAGTCTATATACTTTAATCCCAGGAACGCGAATAAAACCGCGGAGGAGAGCTAGTAATTTATAATTGTAGATTTTTTAAAAACAGCATTATAGTGTAGATAGGTATGTGGTTATTAGTTTGCGGAACTTATGGATATGTATGTACTTATTATACAGTTTCGCATTAAAAGCTTAACGTTTTGTGCGTCATCATACGGGTGACAAGTTGATGGCACCAGCGCCGCTACCGCTCGTTGCAACACACCATGCTGCTCCTCAGAGCTTCATTATACCTAATATAAACCAGTACTTCACGGCGCGCGCGCCAGTCTATCGGAGAGAGGTTAGCGCTCACTTCGTGTTGTTGCTAATCAAGCGCTTCGCGCATGCGAACCACGGCCCTCGTGCCACTACCGCGACTCTTTCGACGAAAATGTCGATTTTGAAACCGCACTAATTTTCCGTTAATAGAGCGAAAACGCGTGGACTTACACAAAATTATTGCTTTTTTTAAATTATTTATTTATATTTTATATATTGTTTTATAAATCAAAATGGTCAGTGGAAATAAAGATCCCAGCGATCCTCAAAAAATACCACCTAAAAACCGTGAAAAGAAGGCAAATAACTACAAGCGGGCAAATATATTTACGAAAACATGGTTTATCTGGATGATGCCAACATTTTGGCGAGGCTACAAGCGGGACCTGTACGACTCCGACCTCACCAAACCTAAAGATAGTCATCTATCTGACAAACTTGGCGATCGCCTTGAAATGTAAGTTATTTTGTATTATCATAAAGTGTCGCAAAATCCCATCCTTTCTCTACTTGTAATTTCAACTTAATCAATTTACAAATGACCTTTAGTGCTACAAGGTGATGCGCAAAAAAAATACTTGTATGTACTGGCTTTTAACAAGCAAGACATGTTAATAAAATCCTCGTCGTCCAGGGCCAAATACACAACAGTTAAATAAATAGCAGTTCCTACAATATTTACCTAAGCAATAACATTTTTTTTGTTAAGCTTCTCATGTAGCCTATATTATAGTGCTCATATACCTAATAAAAGATCTGGCTGTCCTTAAATAATTAAATAAAATAAATAATGTTTTAAGATGTGCAAGGTGTGAATGCAAGTCTTTTTAATCGGTCTAATCCGCACAAGCGCTTAAACAAACTTGGTGCAACACGGTGCTACGTGCAAATTAACACCTGTAGCTACAGCATGCACAAAGGAATAACAAAATATTTGCTTTGTTTACTGTAAATGTAAAGTAATTGCAAGGTTAGATAGTCATCTTTAATAATCATGTTTAAAAAACGATTTTGAAATAATATTAAAATTGTTAATTATATTATTTTCCTACCCCTCTTCCAATAATTCCAACATCTTCCATTATTTCCTGCATCTCGGAATTAATAACTTTAATAAGTTCCCCACAAACTATCGATGTCTTCATCGTCTTTCCTCTTCTCGTATATCCTTAACTACATGTAATATTATGTATATTCATTTATTTACTATATTTAAAGTTAATTACTATAAAATAAATATAAGATAAATTGGAAAACTGCTCAGTTAATATTTATTTTATTTTATTACTTTTGCGACTTTTATATAAGTATAACGATAACATAAGTATAAGCACTATTATTTAAAGTACATTGTTAGCTACGAGTACATACCTACTAAAATATGTATAATACGTACCTACTTAAATTATTTTTTTTAAATTAGATTTTTCTCTATTTTTTCCGTATTTTTCTTTTATTATCATAGGGTAGGTAGTATGGTTGATTAAGAATTAGAAATATTGCACTGTTATTCAGTCTGTGTGTCTCGATATTTGATATAAACACATTATAGGTAGTAGTAGGGGTGTACCTACTTAGTAAGGATTTTTCATAATTCAAGTCCCGAGGGGAAAAACGGGGAAGATACAGATTTTTATGTAACTCTTTGTGGAATGTAGTACTTTGAATACGATACGGAACAGATTAATTTCGCATTCTAAGGGTTTTTCAAAATTTGTTTCTAAGTGAGTAAAATAGGGATGTACCTACCTACTAAAAAAGTTTTCTTAAAAGTTCAACCCTTATGGGAGCCAGCGGGGGTAATATAGTTTGTACGTATCTTTTGCGGAAAGGGGAATATGTGACTTGGTTTTGAAACAGAGAATTTTGAGGTTTCCCTTCCACATCATGTCCATTCCACAATGGGTAGTTCTTTTTTAGGGTTCCGTACCCAAAGGGTAAAAACGGGACCCTATTACTAAGACTTCCGTCCGTCTGTCTGTCACCAGGCTGTATCTCAAGAACCGCGATATATAGACAGTTGAATTTCTCAAATTATGTATTTCTGTTGCCGCTATAACAATAAATACTAAAAACAAAATAAAATAAATATTTAAGGGGGGCTCCCATACAACAAACGCAATTTTTTACCCTTTTATTTCTATATGGTAATTCCCGTTGACCTAGAATCACGAAATTTGGCAAAAAGCAAGGTCTTACAGCACAAATAATGGAAAAATTTCAAAAAAATAAATAAAGTTGTCCCCATACATATACTGGGTGATTTTTTAGTCACTGGCAATACTTGCAAGGGTGGAAGTACTCATCAAAATGAACAACTTTTATTATGGGACTAACTGTGAAATCATGAAAAAATTATCAGCTGTTCCATACAAAAGTTCAATACCTACTCGACCAAAATGTATAAAGCAACCGTATTATTTTCGATATCAGAGTTAGCCCTGTAATAAAAGTTGTTCACATTGATGAGTACTTCCACCCCTGCAAGTATTGCCAGTGATAACAAAATCACCAATTAATTAAGACCTCTGAGTTGTATGGGCGCTCATACAATTTAGAGGTCTAGCTTAATTGGCACCTACCTCAAATAAGGTAAATAAAAAAAATTGTGCATTTCCCGTGATGGATGAACCATGGACGAAGTTTGTACGGAACCCTCGGTGCGCGAGTCCTAGTTACTTCGTTGTAGTATAATATTTGGATCAGCTCAAAGGTTCCTTTCCTTATATTATGTAGACATCGCAAAGAGTACTGTACGTCATGTACATTAGAGTCGATTTTTGAATATCGGTGTTTAAATAAGAAAGAATTTCTGCGCATCGTAATATATGTAATATGTATACCTACCTGCTATTACAATTTTAAGAATAACGAATAAAGTATCTGATAATTGATTCTTCATATTTTAAACTGGAGCTAGGTGAGAACATCCTATCCATAATATTATAAAATCTGTGAATATTATACGTACGTAAGGCTGTATATGTATATATGTATGTCAGATTATCCTGTTTGGTTAGTTTAAGCCGTTTTGGTGAAATTAGACAAAACCTAAATTAACTTTATGTCGCTGTACATTTATGTGAAAATATGATGTTGTCTGCGAGAATTTAAATTGTTTGAAATTAATTAAAATTTAACAGATATGCGTCTTCGGTACGTATTTCTTGTCTCAACAAAAATCGACTTAGTGTCACCTTGGAATACATGGGGCAACTAACTGTGTTCACAATGTGCGTCTTGCTTAAATGTCTTTCATATAAAAATGTATGCACAAATGGCGATTCAAAATAGATGCTAAAAAGTAAGTGAACTGAGTCTGTCCGTCAGTCTGCCTATTTTGAAAGATTAATTATTAGCAAAAATACTATTAGGTTATGATTAAGTAGTATAAACTATTGATAGGTAGGTAAGTAGTAAGTTTGTGTTGAAATAATATAAAATTTTACCGCAGCTGTTTATACACACATACGTACCTAATACCTACGATTTATTTAAGTTATTTAATAACAACAGTGATATTTAAATATAGGAACTACTTATTTAAATAGAATCGCAAACTGTATAAACCGTGTATAGCAAACTAATTATCTAAGTGGCAATAAAAAAAATGTAGGTAGGTACGCGTTTCAATTACTTAAAATAGCCTGCAAATTCTAACAATAATTTTTTTATCTTACCAATATTGTAAGAATATGTATGATTAATTTATATTAATTTATATCTTACGTAGAACTTCTTCTAATATATAAAATTCTCGTGTCACAATGTTAGTTACCATACTCCTCCGAAACGGCTTGACCGATTTTTATGAAATTTTGTGTGCATATCAGGTAGGTCTGAGAATCGGCTAACATCTATTTTTTAAACCGCTGCGCGAGTGAAACCGCGGGGGACAGCTAGTATTTATATATTAGCCGCAAAGATACTGACACGTTCATAAAATTAATACCTACACTTATTTCAAGTTCAGCTATGGAAACCTATAAGAGGCGTGTACAACGTTTACCAATAAGACATTAACATGGAAATCTAAGTAAAATCAAAAATCGGAATAGTAAAAAGGGGGAAATTAGAACTAAAAATTTTGATATAATGATAATGAAAAAGTTGGAGCTAATTACATATAGGGCTACCCGGCTGGAATTACCAATTACTCAAATCAAACTTAAGCAGACACATCAATATATATAATATAGTCGCGGGCAAAAGCTAGTAATATTTTGAACATGAACGTGAATGTTTGAACGCGATATACTCTCAGGAACTACCAACCCGTTGTGAAAAATATTTTTTTCGATAAATACCCGTTTATTGGGGATAATTATATGCATTCTAGTTTATTATAGTACCTATTTATAGTTATCTTTTATCCACTTATCCTCTAAGGCACATTTTCCTAACCACCTAGTAGCCTAGACTGACTCATACATTTAGTTACGCATTCTGCTGCATGTTAAAACACTGTAATTATTAAATACCTTTTACAATATTCTTGTCAATATGTGCAACTATGTGCATCGTCTCGCAATGATTACATCCATACAATTTATTTATCCTTATTATTTTTTTATTTAATTAAGTTGTAGATAATAATAAAATCCTACAATGAGCTTGAGCTTCCGGTGAAGGAATACATCGTGAGGAAACGCCGCGTAGCACGGTGATAGAGTACTTTGTAGTCCCGCCTGGCTGGCTACCACCCTCTAGTTGAAAATCTGTCACCAAACACCTATTGGTGTTTTCCGACAGCTGCACTTGAGAGTCTGTTCCTTCTAGGCTTTGTGTGCTTACCACTTTCGGCCACATCATCACTTACCATTGTAAGATTGTGGTCAAATACAAGCCTATACAAAGTAAAAAAAAAATATCATATTCAATTAAAATTTTACTTAGATTGTAGTTACGACGTAGCCAGGTAGGTATAATACAATTAGCAAGCTTTTAAAAATGCAAAGACTACAAACACTTGAAACATATAAACAGCACTCTGTACAAAATTAATAACCTTCATAAGTTCTACAGAACAAGATCCAAGAAGTGTTTGAACGAATACATAAAACTCCGAGAACGCATTCTTCTCTGAATATTAAACAAAGGCATTGAATACTTACGTACTAACTGTTTGGAATGGTTTTGCTATTTTATCTTGTAAGTCAGTGTCTTAATTTTAAGATCGTGACTTTTTAATTTGTTCTCAACAGCTAAGTTCATATTGTGTACCTGCTTATATATTGGACTAAGTACATTTGCCTCAAGACTTCCTGTTAAAAAAAAGTTAATATAAATGACAAAAATTAATCGTATTGTAGTAGACTAGTATTTATGGTAATTATCCTTGGCGCAACATTCTATTAACTATTGAAAGCCAAAAAACAGGCTGTCTTTAAATATGTATGAACAATCACTGGTAATGTAATCAACTAATAGAGTCATGCTTTAAAATTAATCAACTAAGTTATTTATTACAATACTTCCTTATTCAAAGCAATCTAGGATATACGATTGAATATTTTGGTATAAAATTGAATAATTCACTCCCAAATCTCACGTTGTTGATGAGTGACGGTGATGAATTATACACAAATATTTATTTTAAAATATTTTATTTCTGGAAAATGTGAATAGTAGTACAAGATGTTAGTACAATTTACTAACCGCATGCTAATTTAAAAACGTTTAACTTGTACTTATATGTAAGCTTTATGACGCAATAGTCTAATTTGTCGTTATACTTTCGAATAAATAAGGTTAAATCAGTCAATCATCATCCACCAAAGTTAAACCGTTAAATTGATTTTTTTTTAAGGTATAATTTAAGTGCAAATAAAATTATTATATTTGATTTTAAACTCATTGGTACAGTTTGGTAGTTATTTTATATTATTATTAGGTACAGATATTACATATTGCCACATATTATTTTATACTATGATATAAGTGAAGAACTTTGAATTAAACTGTGAACTTCAACTGAGTCATCAACGTAAATTCTAGTTTAAGACAAATGGTGTTTTAATGCTTTAAAAATTTAGAACATTCGTTAATCACATGATTAATTAACGAAAATAAAACATAACAACATCACGCGTCAACTAATGTACAAACGAATACCTATAAATCATTACACAGCTATACGAAAAAACGTTTAAACTAAAATTGCGTGACAAATTAGTGTTATCTGTCTTAACATGATGACAAAGTACCTATGGTAGGAAGGTACTCGGGGAAGTGTTAAACATGCCTTATATTGTCATCAGCACATTTATATGCTCGTTTCACACTTAGATACCCCTAACAAATTAATGGTAATAAATAAGAAAAACAAATGATACAAATGTTTATCTTTCTGGTATAACGACTTTTTATATTTCTTAGAAACAAGGAACAATTTCCAAATGCGTAAATTTTGACCAAATAACGTTTTAATGACATGGCATGAACTTTAGTAGATACAGTCAGTCGGTCAGAAAATTGATTTACCACCCCAAGGTTTAATGCAATTTGCAAGTTTGAGCACAAAAAATATTGTCACTAGTATATGATAAGGATCTAACAATTACTATTGACCTCTGTATCATATTGTGATGATGTCAGTGCTTTGAAGTTTGTTCCAAGGAAGTTGTATATAAACATTGTTCAGTATAGGGCCGGATCCGACCGGATTCCCATTGATCAAATCAGGATAATTTTCGCTTTTCGGCTTAAAATGAACTGTTCGTAAATTGTACTTAATAAAGGTAGTTTATAAAAAAATAAAACATATAAAATCAACTTTATTTCCAGTCCAATGTTAAGATTAGACAACGAGCAAACAATTGTAGGTAACTAGTAAAATTTTAACGACGTAACGAGTAGCTCAGTCTTCCTAGATTTCACATTCACAGATAGATCAATTATTTTAGTAAGTAACTTTATAAAATCTAATATAATTAACCTTACGTAATTTGCTGAGATGAGATCACAATAATTATTAAAGTATTTGAGAATGCTAACAACCAAGTTTTATATTATCACAATACATACAAACTGTATTATAATTTTACAACTCTTTAGTTTAATAAATTAACATACAATAAATAATTATTTTAAGTAGAATTTAAAGTAATAATTAACTTAGTACTCATAATATATTATTTAAAAAAAACAATTTTGATTTTGAAAACAGGATCGTAGAAAACAAAGAGTGTTAATTGTGTCATCTGATGTGAACATTACGCGCAACGCATTTAAAGTTTGCCAAAAATTGTACGTGTACCGGATCCGGTAAACGTTTAATTATGCCGGATCCGCCGGATTACCGGATCCGTTTTTCCGGATTGCAATCTCTAGTTCAGTAGGTACTTTTACTTTTTTGTTAAATCCTTGTTTAGTGAAATACCTTGCGAGGATTTATTGTGCCTAAACTAAATTGTCAGTATAGCTGGCCAAGGCAGTAGTAATAATATATATGAATAAAGCCTTACTAATATTTTAACAGTCACTGGCTGATTATAATTAAGCTGATACAATTATATTGTGATACAGAATTCAATAGCAATAGTAATTAACAAAATATGTCATAAAGCATTAGTTTCCTCAATATTAAAGTTATTTTTCATACTTTTCTCGCTAAACTAACTGATTAATTTAATTTTCTAACAAGAAGAAGCACCATGAGTCGCACGGGTGGACAACAATAAAGTGAAGCGTAATACTTAGTTGTTACAACATGGTTTCCTGTCTTATTTAGCCGGCGTTCCGGGTAATTGTGATTATGTAGCAGTCTTCTCATTGGGTAATGTGAAGATGACGATCGGCAGTTCGATAACTGTCTGTAGGTACCACACAGGAACCGGGCCGTCATTAACCAATTCAAGACACGAGACTTTGGACTCGTTTGGCTTGATGCATCCACAAATATTGTCAAAACTGGTTCTATTTTAATGTCTCATTTCTAAGAACCACACTATCGTTAATTATATATAACGATATTTCTTTAATGGTTTGATGCCAATGGCGCTACATTTGAATTTGAATAACGATGAAATCACATACACGCACGCCTGCCGCATGCTGCCTGCCCCGCCCCTCAGTCATTCTGACGACGACCGTTGCACGCAGATTGAAGCAGTTATGGCCGGACCAAACGAGGATATTGTACTATACGTTGCCTTTTTACCCAACCACACTGGGAATAAATTGCACGATGAGATGGATAGCTAATCTTCAGCTGATATTACGTGGCAGGATTACATTTATAAGAAACCGTAGTAAGTCATGTAAAATTTTCCGTTACACGTTACTTTGAGCTTGGGAACTAAAAAATAAACGTTCAACGCGACTACAGAACCCTTCACTGACCGTGGTCCGACGTGCACTTGACCGGTTTTTACCTTCTTGGCGCATGATTTATACAAATTGTACCAATACAAGTTTAAAACATGTGTAGCTGTTCCCCGCGGTTCCAGTCTTGAAATGTGTGGGATAAAAAGTCTATCTATCTGGCTTACCCTATCTAAGGGTATCTTATATCATGATATATCTACATTAATACATCACGTTATAAGAGATCTGTCCTTTAGGGGTTAAATGGTACCTAAATCCAATTTTAGAAGATACACCCGTTTACCCATCACGCACATTTGAGATAATCGAAATTCGTGCAATATTTTACCCCCAAAACATTCCACCCAAATAAGGTTTAATTTTTAAGGAAGCTTACAATGTAAAAATAATCTGCTCTGAGCAATATAAGATTTATATAAATTTAAATAATAAAGTTTCGTAATCCAACTATTTTCCACAAAAAAAATACATACAAACTGAATTTCGGAAAATACGATTGAGTAATCTATATATATAAAAGAAAGTCGTGTTAGTTACACCACTTATAACTCAAGAACGGCAGAACAGATTTGGGTGAAAATTGGTAGGGAGGTAGCTTAGAGCCAGGAGACGGACATAAGATACTTTTTATCCCGTTCGACAGCGTTCCCGTGTGACTTGACATGAAACGTCAGTCACTATAAAACGTGGTATAACAAAAAAGAATCAGACTTGGAATAACAAAACGCAAATGATAGCTATGTAATTGACGTATAATGACAGCTATGTAATGACGTATAGATGACAATTTAATATTTGTAAGAAATCAATATTCAAAATATTTCTATTAAATAAATAATAAACAATTAGTGATAGTGCCACGCTTGCCTCAAATCGTCAAATCTATGGCGCTATGTGAAGAAACTGCAGCTGACAACAAACATGAGAGTTACATTGCTTAATGATACATCTGCTGAAGATTTCTCGGAGCAATTGCTGACTATCGGTAATGGTCAAGTACCTGTCGATGAATCGAGCGGATTAATATCATTTCCAAATAATTTCTGTAATTTTGTCTCATCAAAAGATTATCAACAATGTATTTCCAAACATTATTTCTAACTACAAAAATAATGAATGGTTGAGTGAGCGAGCAATTTTAGTTTTCAATTTCCGATACGTCTTGCATTTGCCATGACCATCAACAAATCACAAGGCCAATCCTTAAAAGTTTGTGGTTTAAATCTAGAACATTCATGTTTTTCCCATGGTCAATTATACGTGGCATGTTCACGGGTCGGAAGACCATCTGCGTTGTTTGTTTTTGCGCCTGATAATAAAACAAAAAATGTCGTGTATCACAAGGTACTTAAGTGAAGAGCAACCTATGTATTAAAATACAGAAATAATAATGAATGATTAATGTAGGTATTTAATTTTTTTGTATTTTTTCCAAAAAAAAAAAAAAACAGCTTATTTATTGCCATTAAGGCGGAACAAAGTTCGCCGGGTCAGCTAGTTTCAAATATAAGCTAGTGTTTCTATTATTCGCCAGAGATCCAGTGGGTTTAACGGATTGGGAACTTGATTGTAGGTATAATGCATGATGATATCAATGTATCTCTACTAGCTTCTGCCCCGATAAAAATTGCATAATATTTTCAATTTTCAACTGCAATGATCAACGAATTTAAAAATTCTATGATCACCATCATTCTATGATTTCCATGAGATTTAAATTTTTGTGAATCCTATTAGTATAATGAACAAATAGGTAGCGATGTGGGAAAGAGCCACAATTTGCATAAAACGCAAAATATAAAACGATCCACCTTATTAGAACATGTAGTAAAAAAACAGGTAAGTATTATTCTACTATTCATAATAATGATAAGCCTTTTTAGGACTGGATGTGTTGGAGTTATTTTTAAATACTCGTATATTTGGAGAGAGTCCATACGTATAGGTATTCAAATCAAGAAATAAGGTGTCTAAATAAATAAGGTTATATTTTTTAAAATAAAGCATGAATCTATATTAGGTGCTATGCGTGGCTGCATTAATTACTATATTGCCGTATTCTAAACAAATATTACCAATTTTCATAGCAATATTGCCTATAAATTAATATAATCTTGCGTTTTTGAAAATTATAGCTCTACTAGATTCTACCCTGAGTTTGTACGCACGATGGGAACTAATGTTTTTCCGGGATAAAAATTGCATAATATGGTTGTTGTTTTTGTTTGTAATTATTGTTATAAAAAAACCGGTCAAGTGCGAGTCGAACTCGTGCGCCGTGAGTTCCGTACTTACTCATTATACCGCCATAATAAACTTGGTATCATTTTCTTTCACACAATAGCACAATTTTATTTATTTACCTTATTTGAGGTTGGTGCCATTTAAGCTAGACCTCTAAATTGTATGAGCGCCCATACAACTCAGTGGACTATCATAATTGGCGTCAACTATGTATGGTTTTTATTTTTTGGAATTTTTAAAATAAAAAAAGTTGAAAATTAAGGTAAATTTTGGTATACCTACTTACAAGTTTCGTGAAAATCTAAATTTGCCCATATCTTTTTATCGTGTTGACTCAGGACCTTGATTTTTATACACCTAATAGGGTCTGTTGACCTCAATATTTGGTATAAATTTCAACTTGCTAGGTCTACCTGTTCCTGAGAAAATCGGTGGTGATACACAGACAGACGGACAGACGGAGAAGAGAGTGATCTTATAAGGGTTCCTATTTTTACTTTTTGAGGTACGGAACCCTAAAAATCATCGATATTGTAAATATCTACCATAACAGTTATAGGGAAATTTAACGTACAAACGGCACATTTATATGCTGCACACGTGACATTCATAATCCATATTATTTTTATTTTAAATACCAGTTATGTAAATGATTACGTACCTACCTACATAAAATAAAGCTGCTGTATCCATACTGTCAAAAAATCAGAGCGAGTGACAGACGATCCATAAATCTACATAATCACTGAATCGTGTTAAAATGTCTCTGAGGTCCTATATGAATCGAAATATTAACACACTATAGATACTTATATAGATAAAAAAAATCTTATATCTACATCAAAAAGCAGTAGAACAGACACAAGAAATAATAAGTGGACAACACTGTACCTACGTACATTGGGTGGTCTTATTGCTAAGCAGTGATCATTCCCAGAAACCTTTAGCTTTCTCTTACAGACAACCTTTAAGTACCTAGGTACATTATATTGGGAATCCATCAAGTTTGCTTGCCGTCACGTGAGATGTACAAACAATCGGCAGGTGTTGCGCGACTTGCGCGTGCGTAGCTACGCGTGTGTTCTGCGGAAGAGACTCCGAGAAGCCGTGACACACCGAAGACGGTCGGGAGGTGTGGTGTGCATGACACAAAGGCCTAGAATCTGTGCGAATGGGAAGTACTAATCAAGGCGATGCGACTTGTTAAACCATTACGTTATGTACATACGACGGTAGGTGTTTAAAGCTTTGTCAACATATACATGTAAGATGGCACTCGAATTGAAGTCCACTCATAAATTCAATTGTTCAATTAAGCCCTTTCAACAATTTGAGAATGTCCTCGTTGTGCCCTTTCAACAAAGACTTTATAATCACATCTCATGATCATACTGTCGTCGTTCGTAAAAAATTGAAAACCACCGTAGGTAGGTACCACAGAACAGTTGGTAGGTACAACCTAACCCCTTCGTATTATACGTATACCAAATAATATTTAGTTTTATATCATAAGTATGTGGAATGTGATTGATAATATGTAGGTGATGATTAAATACTTACATAATACCTAAATATATAATTATATACTATTACATACAGTTATAGTAAGAATAAAAAGTATGTAGGTACCAAGTCCCTTTTATTAAATTTTAAGACAACGAGTGACGGTCGATCAACTAATAAAATATCATCAGTAGTTCATGTGGCATATGCAAGAATCTTTCTAACGCATGTTATAAGCCATGTGCACTCACACACTTGTTGATTAAATTCACATTATGCATTTACGTACCTACCTAATGTGCAAAGGCGTGAACCAATGTACATAATTGACATGGAGACAATAAGAATGTACATGTGTCACCTAATTGTAGTGTGTCATGTTGATACTAATGGAAACCGCAGCAGCTTCATCTGCGTTTAGAAAAGGATAGGTATACCTACTTACTTACTGTTGGCATCTACTTTCGAATCACAGTGTAGGTTATACATTCATTAACACAAAGAAACACACTGGCCCTTCTTATTTTGTATTACTCTATACTATGTATTAACATCCCGACTATAAGTAAACACAATATTTATATTACACTAGCTTCCGCCCCGCGGTTTCTACCGCGGTCCCGAGTGCTCCAAGCGCCACCAAACCTTACAGGAACACCCGCGGGGCTAATATGAAGATTGTCTGAAAATTACATCGCGATCAGTTCAGTGGTTTCGGAGTCTATAAAGGACATACAGACAAACATTCATTTTTATATAATATAGATTAGGTATCCGAGTGGGAAACATAGAATTCAGACTATGATCCGTATGACATTAAAAGTCAATATAATCTATCACACTAATCCAAGTAGGTACCTAACCTGAATGCAATTGACGAAAATTGGCCGGTGCGCCGACTTTCACTTGTATGGTTTTATAGCTTCAGTATTGTAGGTACACTATTGAACATGGTTTCGAATAGTTTGGACGATATTTGTCTTTTTTTAAAGAGTGTTCAGTGTCAACCTTAAGATAGTAAATTTAACCTCAAGCAATAGGGTTGCTTAAACAAAGGTAATCGTAGATGGCGCCACCGAAGTAAATGTGTCCAAATGGCATACCATTATATATGTGACATTAGTTTCGTCTCGTCATTGTAACTAATCGCGTAATTTTACGCTATACAAATAGTGGTAGAGAAATTGACAGTAAGGTTCTCTATTCGTTAAGGAATTGTGATAATATGGGGAAATGGGATAGACGTTCTTCGCTCAGAAAAATGTATCCGAGCCATTTAGGGCTTCGTAGAATGGTCAGAATCATGTCATCATACATTCATTGAATTGAAATTATAACCTTTAATTTTATTTATTTACAACAAGTATTTACAATCAATATATAAAATACAAACTATGATATAAAGAAAACATCCTCAAGGCCCTCGCTGCTGTCGATAGGCAACATAATAATTAATTTATGTTACTATTACCCAAGTTACGCAATTACCTATTAGTACCTAAAATAAGTCATTAAAAATAATGTTTAAATAGGTGGATGAAAAGGATTTTTATCATATATGTACCTGAGTTTTATTTACATTCAATAAGAAGTTCCACAAAGCGTGAGTTGGTTTGAAAATTAGCGTACGTAATCGTTATTATCAGTTGGTTACTCAATCACGACCAAACTTTATTTTCATAATAAAGTTAGAGTGTTATCACTAATATCACTATGTGGGCTGAATTGCTTGATTTGGCATCATTTAATAAAATCAAAAAAATATCATTAAAATCAATGTTTGTCTGTCTGTTTGTTTAATTGTATGGTAGTAACGTGCGTTGCATAGGATAACATTCATCCGATTGCAATTAAACTTTGGTGAGTTGTGTGTGATCGCGGGCGCCCGCGAAAAAGAAAAACGCATTACAACCAAACGCACGCCACGGTTTAGCAAGTCTATCTTATAAATTTATAAAGATATTATCTACTAACAAAAACAACAACCTTAACTAGGTACTTAAACTAAATACTAAAATAAAATATATGAAAATAATTAAAGATTAAAAACTGCGTTGAGATCGCCACCTGCAGGCATGGTTCCCAAAAAGCTGGCGACGTTACGTTACCCCGTTGAATTGCAAGACTAATACGTTGCCCAAGGTAAGCGCCAGCTCTTTGGTCACCTGTTAAATCAACAAGGCGTCGGGATATCTCTTTAACTAAACGATGTGCCCCCGAACCCCAGGGACCCATAGTTTCAACCCCAAACGGAAAGGATATGTAACCATTAAAATCAATGTTTGTCTGCCAGTTAGTTTGTAGGTATATAACATATGCACTCCCATACCATTCTTCATCCGATTGCGTTGGTTTATTGTTGTGCGAACGCTCGCGATGATTGCAACGCACGCTGGGAAATGGAAATAGCTAGTACCTAAGTAACCAATTTATACTGACTACTGACAAAACAAAACTACTTGACAAACACGTACAAACATGATCTATAAGTTTTAGGCCCAATCTTTGTATATGCATTATTAGTCTCGACCGACTCGCCGTAACGGATCACTGTAACGAGTGAATAGACGTTTTCACCTTTTTTTTTTTTTTTGTAGCAACCTTCGCCTTAGGAAAAACAAATAGGACCGAATAAACCACGGCAAAACTGATCACTGATTTAATTCAATCGTTTTTTTTTTTATAATTTTATTATTTCAATACTTATTTGTTTAACAATAAAAAAAATCGTTCAAATGTAAATTACAATTGTAGGTATATATTTTTTTACATAGTTACAGGTGAAACTATGAAATAAAAGCGTGCTAAAAATAATGGCACATGAATATAATTAGACATAGGTATAGCTTAACAATTGAATATTCCTTAGTTCCAGTTACGCCCAGCAACCTCAAAATAGATTTCACGAAGAACAGGTAATGCTTCCAACATGTAGTCTTCGATCCAAACAAGTTCACACAGTACTTACATAAATAAACTTGAATCCAATCAGGGATAAATACCACGTTGCGGTTGATGCGTATCGAGACCATAGTTCAATGTTAATAAATGTATCGAACCCGCTTACGCTTATACGTAAGTATGATTCTTTTAAAAGGAATAAAAACTAAAAAATATTTTAGTCTCTATCAGAGTGATTTACATTAATTTAAATACGTAGGTACTTTAAATTATGTTTTTTCCACATAATACGTCTATATTTAAATCATCTCCAAGTTTGAATGAAACTCTCGTGTGGAATAATTATAGTTAACATACTTCACGTGTCATGTAGAGTCTCTGACCTTATGTTGTGTGTGCGCCTACGCAGCGCCAGTCGCGATTACAAGTTGATGTGCACGGGCCCAACGATGTAAATACTCGTTATCGATCTATTGTATTGATATTTCACAACTATTCTTTGTTCACTTACTGAAAAAGAAGTCCTATTATTGTAATTTTATTTTACAAACTTGCGTTTATAATATAAAGTAGGTACTTTACTTACCCATCCAATAAGTTGCTGATTAATATTCTTTAATAAAAACATTAACGCTATTGACAATGGCAAGTATAGAGTTTTGTCATAAATTTTCTATTTATGGTTAGTTTTGTTATTCTATAGAGTACTAGCTTCCACCCCGCGGTTTCACCCGCGGTCCCGAGTGCTTCGATCGCCACCAAACCTTACAGGATTACCCGCGGGGCTAATATGAAGATTGTCTGAAAATTTAATTGAAATCGGTCCAGCGGTTTCGGAGTCTATAAGGAACATACATACTTTCTCTTTTATATATATAGATACCTAGATAGATAGCTGATAAGGTAGTTAGTAGTGTAACAATGCGTGCTTCTCCATTCTCATCATACTTACCTCAATGTTTACTGGCCATGTGTACTTATTATTTTCAAAATAGGAATATGAACTTGTCAAATGCGATCATAATTTGCTTTTTTCTTAGTGGTGACACGTCGTGAAAAGTCAATATTAATATTTTATCTATAGGTAGTAGGTGCCTATAATATAACTGTAGAATTAGCATGTCTCTAGGTACATTAAAAATATTTACCAAAACCTGAGTAGGGTTGATGTACAGAATGTAAAAAGGACCATGTTTTTGTGTCTGTTTGACCATAATAATCTCCAAAACTACACAGGTGAATTAAGCTTTGCCTGGGACTTCGAATAGGCTTTATTTCATGAAATCGACCAACGGAATAATTTTTACTTGATATCGATAACGCTTACAAAAATAAATTTAAAATACACCTAGAAATGAGAATATTTTTATCGTACTTTTATAATTATAGTTTAGCTTGACGCTTGGAATAGGCTTTGTTTCATCTAAATCAGGTGACAGTAAGAAATGATATCCCAATTTATTTATGTAAATAAGAGGCAAAGTCCTGGCCGGCATTCAGTGACTCATTATCGCCCAGCCAAACCGATAGGATAGATTTTTTTATTTGGAGATGTTGATTTTATATTGTAAACTTTATTTAAGAAAATAATTGACAGACCAAATCCCTATGGGAAGTAGTACCTTTTATTTTTTCCTAAAATGACACCAAATTTAGTCATTGTTTTTTTTTAAAGTTGATATTAATGCTCTTCGACGCAATAAATGAAACACGTGTTTAGGGTTTTCTTTTATTCAAACTTTTAAGGGGAGAACAGGGGTGACAAAGTATAAACTTTGAAAACATGAAAAAGTACAGAAACAGTATTAAGCAGAAAACCAAATATTGCCAAATGAAAATAATTATATATAATAATTTAAATAATAATTTGGAGTGTCCCGAATAGCATCGGAAGTCCCAAATAACACTGGTTTACGATATTAATAAAGTATGGTATTATGGTAAATATTAAGTAGGTATGGTAAGGAATAAGTAGGTACACTTTGTACGAATAAGGCTGTACTTATTTTTGAATATAAAAAATAATTAACTGTGCCTACTATGATTGGCGCGGCAGCGGGGGCGCGAGTGCAAACAAGCAAAATATACCTCACGCGGACGCCGAGAGAGGTACTCGCGGATGCCCAAGAGTACATATCTACTTCAGTTCCCACAAAGGCCGTGGACCCCATATGTCATGCATACAACAGGCTGTATACAAACGATAGGCAGTCTCCGATTGGGGCAAAGCCAATCTGGTCACTTTTAATGCCACCAAGACGCAGGCGTGTCTTTTCACCGCCAAACGGAGTCCATTTCACATGTCTCCTAGTTTCCAAAATGTATCTTTGGCGATATGAGATCGACTTGATCTCCTTCGCAAGGTCATATCATTTATAGCATGCTTTTCGTTAAATGAATGGTATATATGTAATTGTAATTTACTATACTATATAAAATACCACATACATATAAATTGTATTTTACCATATATACCTACACCAGAATAAAAAATGATAGAGATTTTCTAATCTATTTCAACAGACGACATTTCAGAAAGTGATTTGGATAAACTCATATTGAGCATCGGTTTGTGATACGAATAAAATGTTAAAAATACACTTAATTTTTATGCAATAAAAACCTTATTTTTATCAATTTATCACTTTTTAATAACAGCATGAACTGAGATCAAATATGTTGATACATAAATGCTTTTTCATTTAGTTAATCGAAAATACATCTACCTCGACATCTATCGAATGCAACACACAGACTAGCACGCCTAGATTCTTGTGCGTGTGGGTGACCCAGACCAGTTCAGGACTCGCGTCCCCGTTATGCTCTTTTTATCAGAAATAGACATAACAGGCTTCAGGTGAGACTGGTGTACAGCCACAATATAAAATTTTAGAGCGATTATCTCGTGAAATTACGATTGCAACTTTGTGATAACATCTATCCTATTATAATAGCAGATAATGAAAAATATTATGTTCGTAACATCATACAATTCTAATTAATACTTTAAGAGAAAGATGAATTTCGCTAAGTTTATTTAATATGTATATGCTCGTGACTGTACACTGCTGGATTATCTAAAGTTAGCACCATAGAATTAAGTAATTAATTCTATGGTTAGCACTGATTATCCTTTAGATTGTTCAGTTAAAATGTTTACCTACAAGGTGGGTCAAAAGACGCTTGTCAGGCGACGGTCGGTCACGTAAAGGATTTGTCACGAATCTCGTAAACTTGTAATAATAGATAATTAGATAGATTGTGTAAAAGACATACACATAATACGGGCCAAGAATAAGGACAAGGCGAAGCGGCGTCGTCTGAGCAAACTGTCGACATTATTAGCCCTCGAGCCGTGGCTCTCTCTCGATCGAAATATCATCGTATAACCACGTGCTGCAAGAATGTTAGATAACTACTTTATGCAAATATTCCGAATATATGCGTGGAAAGTAATCGATATATAAAAATAATGGTGGAGATATCGTATTTTACTTTACCTACTCAATTAAAAATAAGCTATTGTAATGAAGAGGAAGTAATACTTTACAACTAAGCTTGGTCATAGTATAGAAATATAATTAAATAAATTATAAAATTGTAAATACTACATAGCGTACAATGTTAGAACATGTAATATTTCGGAAAATCCTTTTTTAGTAGGTACTCCCCTGAGTTACAAAAGGAATAAAAAATACCTTAAAATTTCATGGTTCTATGACCAGTAGGTAGTTTAGGTTCTGCGAAACACTCAGGAATGTTCTCTTATATAAATATTATGTACCTATAGATAGAAGAAGTTAGATAGATTAAGTACATCCAATCTACGTAAACGTTTGAATATCTGCGTTAAATTATAATATTTTTAATAGCATTGCTTTATCAAGACGTATGACAAATATCAGGAAAGTACCTACCTACCTAATAAAAGATTCATTACCTACTGGTGCAATAGTATAAACAAGGTAAATCTCCTTCGAGTAGATCAGGATGTGCTTATAGTTCATCTAAGCTGATTATATAGTAAAATGCAATATCCATAATATGTATGTAGTACTCGTAGATGTGTTCATACCTTATATTCAAATCGGCGCGGTGGTAACTTCAGTAGTTTCGACGTTTAGACGTGCCCTTCTAGGGCCTAAACTGAATAAATGGCTTTGGCTTTGACTTTATACTTTATTAAACGGCCAGAAAAGTTACCTACTTAAAAGACCTACAATCGAATATCTAACAACATGTCAAAAACCATATTAAGTAAAGGTAAGTGTATATTCCAACTTGATGGCCAAGCACATAAAATATGAAAATTAATATTACATTATTTCGCCTCATTGATTGTTTTAGGTTCTTGCAAATTTTAGCTACTTCATACATCAATATTGATAGTACCCTATACAATAGAATGTTCTATACCTAAATAACTAGCGTAATTGCAACACCTTGGGAGTTTTTTTGTTTATGAATTTAAATTAATTATTTATTTATTATTTTCGAAGTAATTTAGTACCTAATGTCTTAGAAAATGCGGGTAAAACAGCAAGGCATAGGAGGCTTATAGATTACAAATAATTAAAAAATATATTCCTTAAGAATTATATGAACACAAAACATACCTATTTACTCAAGTGTATATCACTTGACTAACGCAAGTAAATTTTTATGTAAGCAGTTATCTAAATTTCTAATACGTAATGGTACTAGTCAATTAATCCTTGTTTATATTATTTACTAGCTAGCTGTTCTTGCCCGATTTCACCCGCATTATAACCAGTTGCATCCTCAGATAAAAAACCTAATAAATAAGTATGGGTTTGTCTCATTTTTTAGGGTTCCGTAGCCAAATGGCAAAAAACGGAACCCTTATAGATTCGTCATGTCTGTCTGTCAGTCTGTCTGTCCGTCCGTATGTCACAGCCACTTTTTTCCAAAACTATAAGAGCTATACTGTTGAAACTTAATAAGTAGATGTATTCTGTGAACCGCATTAAGATTTTCACACAAAAATAGAAATTAAAACAATAAATTTAGGGGGTTCCCCATACTTAGAACTGAAACTCATTTTTTTTTCATCCAACCCATAAATGTGAGGTGTCTATGGATAGGTCTTTAAAAATGATATTGAGGTTTCTAACATAATTTTTTTCTAAACTGAATAGTTTGCGCGAGAGACATCCAAAGTGGTAAAATGTGTGTCCGGTAACTGTAACTTCTAAAATAAGAGAATGATAAAACTAAAAAAAATATATGATGTACATTACCATGCAAACTTCCATCAAAAATTGGTTTGAACGAGATCTAATTAGCAGTTTTTTTTTAATACGTCATAAATCGTAAACCGCAATTTACCTTTCATTCAATTAATTCAAATATACAAAAAAAAAAATTGGCAAAAAGCAAGGTCTTACAGCACAAATAAAGGAAAAATTCTAAAAAAATAAAAAAGTTGAAAATTAAAGGGTGTCCCCATACATACATAGTTACGCCAATTAATAAAGACCTCTGAGTTGTATCGGCGCTCATACCTCAAATAAGGTAAATAAATAAAATTTGAAGATGTTTTCTATATATCATAGTTTGTATTTTTTACTTTAATTGTAAATATGTAAATAAAAATTGTTTAAGGAGTTTTTTCACAAAATATTTAATATCGAATAAAATAATGTTCCGGTATTAAAGCGGATCCCACGTGGAGCACGCTTCTGTGTGGCTTCAGCTTTATGTCTATGTATTGACAAAATTCTTTCTCGAAATTCGCAAACTGCTTGGGAAGAACTGCTCACATTTCCTTACAGAGTGCTGTACGTCCCTAGTCGGCACCAAAATGAGATCTCTCTCACTCAGAAAATTAAAAATAATTGTTCAAATCCAAACTTAATTGTTATTCCAAATATTTCCTTACTTGGCAAATACTATTAGGAAAATCGAAAGTAAAGCAAACGACGGCGATTTCAAGGGAGCAGCACATTTGTTGTTTTCTAGCGATGTCGTCGCTACAGATACACCCGAAACCTTGTCTGCTTTAGAGTCGAAACATCCACCTCCGCTCCTAAATTTAAATCTCCCTGATCCGCCATCTTTTGACCAATCTTGTCTAAATTGTACCGCCAAAGATCTTTTGAGCGTGATTTTATCTTTTAAACCTGGCTCTGCTGGCGGCCTTGACGGTTTTACACCACAGCATTTCAAAGATCTTGTCTGTGGTGCCGCTGGAGATGCTGGTACCAAATTATTATCGAAGTTAACCTCCCTTATAAATTTAATGTTGGAAGGAAAGGTGCCGAGCGCCATTACCGAAATCATTTATGGGGCCAACCTTTGCGCTCTATCCAAAAAAGACGGTGGTATAAGACCCATCGCTGTGGGTAATACTATCCGTCGTATGGCCTCCAAAATTTGTTGCCGTCACACTCTCCCTCAAGTTTCGGAATTATTTCAGCCCATTCAACTTGGTTTTGGCTCAAAGGGAGGTTGTGAGGCAGCTGTTCATGCGGCTCGGACCTTTCTGTTAAATAATGGAGGTGAAGTTTTGCTTAAGGTTGATATAAAAAATGCATTTAACTCTGTCGATAGGGCCGCTTTGTTAACGCAAATTAAGGATATCTGTCCTGACTTATATCCAAAGGCAATGTTATGGGCACCCTTCAAAACACCCACTTATTTCTGCTGTGAGTTGTCAACAGGGCGACCCTCTTGGTCCAGCCATCTTTAGTTTGGCAATTCATCCAATAATTTCCGGTTTACAGTCTAAATTTAATGTTTGGTATTTAGACAATGGCACCTTGGGAGGTGATGTTAGTTCTGTTCTCAATGATTTTAAATCACTGATCGAAAATTGGCCTTGAATTTCTGCTCCAAATGCGAGCTACTTATTTCAGATTCTGTTACTGAATCTGAAAAACTAAAAATTTTATTTTTCAAAATTTTAATGATTTGGCACCTAACATTAAATTACTATCAAAGGAGTCACTTCTACTTCTTGGTGCCCCTGTCTTAGACCTGGCTTCTTTGAGGAAAGGATTCAAAATTTTAGCGACTCATCTAATCGGCTATTTGAAATCAATGCGCATTATGCATTTTTTATTGTAAGATTATGTCTATTTGTGCCTAAGTTTACTTATTTACTCCGATGTACCCATTTGTTTAAATTTGATCAATTATTAAATACGTTAGATAACATGATTAAGATTTCTCTGGCTAAATTCCTAAATTGTTGTTTTAATGAAAACAAAGTGTGGTCTCAGGCCACCCTTCCCGTGTGTTATGGTGGTCTAGGAGTGCGGAAAATTACAGACATTTCACTGCCGGCATTTCTGTCGTCGGTATATAGTGTGGGTGACCTCGTTGGATCTGTTTTGGACCCACCTATTGGATCCGTTGAGGTTTCTCACCTGTCCGATGCTAGAAATGCCTGGCAGGCAGCTTGTCCAGGCACAAATATTCCGTCGCTTACCGTAAGTCACTCTCAGAGAGAGTGAGACAAGCCTCTATGCGAAAAAACTTGGCATAATCTATTTTCCAATTTTTCTTCAAATTCGGACCGCGCACGCTTGTTAGCTGTCTCTGAGAAGGAATCGGGTCACTGGTTGCAAGCCATTCCATCTACAAACATCGGTACTTTGTTAGACCGAATCACTTTAAGTTTATGCATTTGTCTCCGACTTGGTTCCAGGACCAATCATCCTCATCGCTGCCTCTGCGGCTATTTTTCACGCCACGTGGCTCTTAATGATATTATCCGTAGGGCTCTTGTTGTTGCCAACGTGCCTTCTGTACTAGAACCAGTCGGAATTGCGCGTGACGATGGCAAGAGGCCGGATGGTATGACTTTGATCCCGTAGAGTGTTGGCAAGCCGCTGGTGTGGGATGCCACATGTGTAGATACACTTGCGCCTTCCCACTTACTGGCGACTTGTAAAGTCACTGGGGCGGCTGCGACCGGTGCTGAAAAATCCAAATTTTAAAAATGCGTTTGTCTTGGTTCTAATTTTTCGTTCATGCCATTCGCAGTTGAAACCATGGGTTCATGGGGGTTCGAGGCTCGCCGATTTGCTCGGATTTTAACATCCAAGCTCATCGAGGCTTCGGGAGACCGACGGGCTGGGAGCTTTTTCAGCCAACGCATAAGCTTGGCCATCCAAAAAGGGAACGCTGCCAGCCTGTTGGGAGCCTTGCCTATTGACAGCAGCGAGGGCTTTGAGGATGTTTTCTACATATCATCGTTTGTATTTTATACATTGATTGTAAATATACCATAATTATTTTTAAAATAAAAAAAAAATTGTGCATTTCCCTTGATGGACGAACAATGGACGAAGTTTGTACGGAACCCTCAGTGCGCGAGTCCGACTCGCACTTGGCCGGTTTTTTTACTTCTTTTTCCGCCAAATCCTAATTATTATAATATATAGTTTAATTAATACTTATAATGTTATGTAGCCTCGTCCGTCCGCGTACCTATAATAATATTTTATGTAATTCGTGTTGTTGGTAGCACATGTACACAATATTTTGTGTCTTACTTTTCTGTTTTTGTAATATTTTGTATGTTTATGTATTATTTATGTACCGAAATACATATAATTAAAACAAACACGTAAAAAAATATTTTATAATCCGCTTTGAAGAATATTAAAAGGTGCACCAACTTTCAAGGCTGGTCAATCAATCAATTTCAACTGAAGTGATTTGAAAACCTTGCTTGCATTGCCTCACACCGTTCTACGTGATGTATCATTGATCAACTACGATGGAAATGTTTTTACTTACGTCAGGTAGATACATCTGTGAGTAGGTATGCGATGACAAGTGTGAGTGTGTTTACAAGACGTGCTCTCACTAAATTTAAATATTAATAATAACAAAGGAGAATTAATTGAAAACATTTTCAAGCTTGGGAAAACCATTAATTTTCTTTATTTTATCAGGCCTCGATTTTTTTTGACAGTAATTGATATAGAACAATTGTTGCGCGTCCACCTGATCGGCATCAGACCCTACTGGACGTAAGGAGCATCTAAAAACTGATTAGGGGTGATGTCGGAAAAGTATAGAATGCAAAGAGACCATATTTAATCTGTCTGTCTCTTAGCCTGACGCTAATCGCCAAAACCACTGATCGATTTTCAAGGGTTTCCACATGTTCATTAAGTTCAGTTTGGTGCTTCGCATAGGGTTTCTTTAATCGAAAAAAGCTGACGGGAAGAAAAACTAGTTACATACATCGTGTTCCTTTTGGTATCCCATAACTCGACTTTAGGTTATTAATGAAACCATGTCAAAGAATCAACTGGCATATTATGAATTATTTTTCAATATTTTTTTTTCGTTTTCATTTTTCATACAAAATAATTCGACAGTCACGATTATTTATGTAAAATACCTACGTGAAATATGACAACTTGAATGAAAATCATTTACTCGTACTTATCAATGAAACTTAGATACACACATCGAGAGTCTGATTGATGTTATCTTCGAAACTATGTATTATATTTTTGGGACACTTGTTCTAGGACTTTTTGTATTATTTTTACTTATAGCATGTAACCTTATAGTTATGCGACATGAAAAGGAACACGTTGTATAAAAACCTAATAGAAATAAGGATATACCTACAGAAAATTATAAGATGATATAGATAGGATATCTAAGTAGTCAAGTACTGTTTTGAAAGTCAGCGAAAAAAGTAAATATTCCAAAAATAATTTCATATTCGACCTAGAGTTTAGGTTGGTTAGAGGACAGAGATGTTTAGGAGTTGAACTGAAAAATATTAAAAATGTTGAAAGAAATATTGAGCAAAAATATTTTTTTTATAAAAAAACTAGCTTTTCCGCGCGGTTTCACCCCCGTTCCCGAGATAAAATATAGTCCATGTTACTCAGGGATAATGTAACATTCTAATGGTTAAAGTTTTTTTTTATCGGTCCAGTAGTTTTTGAGTTTATTCGTTACAAAAATAAAAATCTTTCCTCTTTATAATATTAGTAGAGACAACTATTTAAAAATTGTAGTTTCAGGAACCTTCAGAGAGATGTACCTAGGTTCAATTTGAGATCAACACAAGTACGATTGTTTCATATAAAAACAATATAAGTAGGTTGTAGATGATGCAATAACTGGCTGTAAAATACAGTTAATTAAATATAAATGATTACTTACCTACCTACAAGGATATTCTGACTTGCCAATAGAAGTCAAAAGTAAAAAAACTTGCGAGGCCAGCCGATTCTTGACATCAAAACGTCGCGGCGCCGTACAGTTTTTATCATTACTGTAAAGTTACTACTAAGCCTAGTATAAAGTGTTGGTAAACTCACGTAAAGTAATAAATATATTTAGGTTATTAAACCTACTTACTAACAAAATAATTAACTTTACATAAGAGCCTAATTGTTTATATGATTTAAAAGGTATGAATAAAAATATTAAGATACCTATATACGTTTCAGTTGGCGAACCCACCACTAAACTTGGATTTCTGGTGAATTTCATAGATTTTTTTACTTGCTCCTTATTTCATGTGAATCGAACGACATATTAGTTTGTAGCTACATTTTCCAGCAAAATATACCTATTCTATGTCAATAATATTAAATTGCTCTATGATTTTCAGCTACGCCATAAAAATTACGTTTGGTTAAATTACTGGAATAGGAAAATTATGAGACTTCTTACTTGAACTGAAGGCATCACCACAGCGTTGTAGGTACATATTCCCTACTCTGGCGCCCGCCGCCTCCATTTATTATAATGATTGCTCATAGTAAAGCCACAGACAACTTAATAGTTCTTACGAACATATAAAGTTGACAGTCATATAGATGAGAATGCGTACACCACAACGATGTATAAATTTCTCTTGGCGAAATCAGGTTTTAAGTAACTGGTCGCAATTTGTTTCGATAAGTATTTTATAAACATAGCCACGATTACAAGAGAAGCCATCGCTGGCATGTGCGTGCGCACGAAACGAAGGGGCAAGATCAAATAAATACACGTCTATCAAAAAACTAAACTACTATTATAATTAAAATTACTCATATTCCATGAATACTTGTTTATTTTTAATAATATGTTGAACCTGCCATGACCTCTGACTCAAGGCGTTGTTGCTACTTTGAACTTGATATTGACTATGATAATCAGATGGGACAATGAAAATTCGTGGGCATTATTTACTTTTACTGATTCTAATAGTAGTATACAATAACGTTTATTCAAATGCTTAGTATTCAACTGAAGTAGGAAGTAGTTACCTAAACAATTTATTTTGCGGTAGGTAATTGTGAGATGCGTATCTTTTATTTAAAAGTCAAAATTGATGATATCATACGAATACGAATGTCGTCTGTGTACCTAATTACGTGACAACGAGTATCTACTTAAGTAGTTACCTATTAGAGGTCTTTGCGTTATATTAGTTCAGAATATTAAAATAAAATAAATCAAAAAGTACAAAAACAATTACCGTGTGAAAAATTTTACAAGTTTTTTTCAGTTCAAAATTTGTAATCCATTTTTAAGCACTTGCTGGCTACCGATTGTGCTGAAATTTGAGATGTCCACTTTGGTATAATAAAAGTTGTTCACATTGATGAGTACTTCCACCCCTGCAAGTATTGCCAGTGATAACAAAATCACCTGTATAGAACTTTAAAAACTGAAAAATATTTACATTAAAAATTCTAACTTTTGGTAATTGCATTATAATCCAAACCAAGTTTCATTGCAAATCGTCTGTCTACGTTGCAAATGGACAAAATTTTGACATTGTGATATTTTTATTGATTTACAGGTTATATAATCCACGTAAGTTGTTGCAAGCGTTTATAGGCTACGGTAACCATCAGGCGGAGCAACTTGTTAACTTAGAAAAAAATACTTTATTACCTATTTTATTTTTATAAATTGCATTAGATAAATTAGGTTCTATACATTCTGAAACTAAACCGCAACCTATAAATACCTACCTGCATTATTTCACCTTCTTACTATGTAGGAACAATAGGGTTGCAATTATTTGCAATATTTGTTTTGCTAAGGTCGATAATAAAACAAGGAAATATAAATTATTGTAATTCCAAATAGAATATGGGTACTAATGTATTAACAAACCCTTTTTTAATTGCAGAAAATGGCTAGAAGAAATTGCAAATGCGGACAGATGCGGTCGGAAACCATCATTATTACGTGCGATGACGAAGGCCTTTTGGATGAGCTACGCACCTTCCGGCATTATGTTCCTTATACAAGCTCTATTACTCAAGTAAGTAAATCATGAAAAATTATCTAGGAATCACCTGGTATTATATACGAGTATGCTAACAACTACCGTTTTTAGGGCTTCTGAAATCAAACTAGGAACCTTTATATTCATCATATTCGTCTTATCAAATAAAATATACCTACAAGTAAAGTAGGTTTTTTTTTTGTTCGTGTACCACATGAAATGTAAGGTTTCCTATTATAAACATTCGTATACGAAATATAAAGCTTAAAATAAGTCATTTTCACGCTAAACTGAAAGTCAATTATCTAAATTAATTCACGAAGGAAAAGTATCATTGGTATGTAAGCTTTTCTAGTTTACGAGCAATACTTAGTCGACGGAACTTCATTTAAAAATATGTAAAGATTATGCGCGTCTTATTGAAACAAGTAATGATTTCCATAGCTTCAACAACAAAAGATTTATTATAAAAAATGCTGGTAGGTATGTGGAGGAATTATAAAAGTTAAGCTTATTGATGACCTTAGATAGTGGGAACAGTGGAGAAAATAAAAACGTTCCTTGAGGTAGCGCAGGGACTAAAGATGGGCGATTGTGAATGACATTATTCGAATTATTCGATGGTAGAAGTCATTCAAATTATTCGAATAACCTAACAATTCATTCGAATTTGAAAAAAAGCGAGAAGTAAGTAAGAATATTGCGTTGTCTCATTCCTTCCGATTCAAATTTCATTATCACTAGTTTATATATTCGGATATCCATAACATCATCTAAAATTAAACTCTATGTACTGACAAAAATACCCAATTTCGTGTCGCAAATTGAATCATAAAACCATCGAACTTAACGAAAATTACTAGTTTGTATTCGAATATTGGTACCCATGTATTCTATATACATATATAATAAAAAAGTAGAATCCGGTGTGTCTGTACATTGAAGAAAAGTAATAATAATAAAAATTGATAGGGGGTTTTTAGAATTCTTTTCTGTCTGTCTGTCTGTCCATCTATTTGTTCACACACATCTCCGGAACTACTGAACGGATTTTCATGTAGTTTTCACAAATAGATAGAAATTAATTTGGAGCAGAATACATTTAAAGATTTTTGAAATTTACTTTTGTATTGTTAAGAAACTATCTATAAGAGAAATAGGCATATAAATTTTATAAAGCCCGCGCGAGCGAAGCTGCAGGTGTAAAGCTAGTATCTTATTAAATCTGCGTGTGTGCGCGATTCGTGGGAAGGGCAATTTTTTATAGCAAAGTGAATGAATGAACTAGCGGTTTTATTCGAATTCGCAAACTAGCGATCGATTGTTTTTGTATTCGATTGTTAATATTAGTAGTATCAAACCATTCGATTATTGGAATCAGTAACAATCGCCCATCTTTAGCAGAGACGAAGGAATGCACAATATGTTGTAAAGTAAGGAGAGTAGATATTTGAGTATAGTATTCCAATAAGTACATTTTGCCACGACATTTGACGTCACTTTTCTGAGAGAAATTTAAATCGCCAATGCGTACATGCGTATGAGATATATCGCGGTGTGGCGCCTACCCCTAAAAACAAGTTAACCGAAGGCGCAATACAAACTTTGCGTGTATCATCAATGTTGTATGTATGTATGTCTTACCACGCGTGTTTTCATACAATCTGTGATGGCTTGTCCAGATTATTCAGTCATTTCCGCTCAATGCTCTGATGTGCGGGACGTACCTATGAAGGATGTCATCTCGAAATATCCACACGGTATAAACAGCAGTTACTTATTTATATTAGGGGCGCAGTAATAAATCATGCTAGTCTAGCACATATTGTAATCTCATCGAAGATTAATTAACGTCAAACTACAGATTCAGAATGAGTCAAACAAAGTCTATAAAGTAACTATGGACGATTTGTATGGTAAACCAAGAACGAAGAAGAATCAATAAAGTTTTAAACAATGAACTACTAATAGGTATACTCCTAACAAGTATTTAGGTAATTGATCTTTTTTCGAGTTTAAAAACTAATTAAAAAAAAATATTTTCTCATTTAAATTTTTCATAGTAAAAAGTGGAGGTACAGTCAGCGTCAAAAGTAGATTGGCACTTTAGTACCGTGTCACATTACACAATTCATAATTTTCATACATACTGTCAAGAGAATGTCAATAGATTATTATGATAGGGTACTAAAGTGCCAATCTACTTTTGACGCTGACTATACTATGAGCATTAACATAAGCCTTGGGTCCATGGCTTATGATAGCAAAAGATTAAATACCTACATAAACAAACATAGCATACCCATAGAATGTACAAAAACTTCTTGACTTACAAAGAAATGGGTAAAAGTCGTAACGGAAAAAATATTGGTTCATGTCCGCACTGGGTATGTTTTGCACCCTTCCTTTATGTTTTTACTAACATGAGAGTTTTGAATCCACAGTGTAAGTAGTCAATAAGGTGTTCGAATTTTTACCCACCAGACCGTTTCAACCAGTCGCTTTGAGCATGATGCTGGCTTATTGGGAGCCAGGATCCGACATGTCCTACCAACAAGCGGTGTACTGTGCCACGGCTGTGATCCTCATGTCGCTGATGATCGCCTTCCTAAACCACCACGGCACATACTCTACTCAACAATTTGGCATGAAAGTTCGGATTGCCGCGTGTTCACTTATTTATAGAAAGGTGAGAGACTTATTCAAATAACTTTAAGTATGTAGGTACTTGTACGTACCATTCATTATAAAAACATTAAATTTAGATTTCTATCATAAAAAATCGTAGATAAATGTCACATTATTACTTATCAACGCTCCCACAACCTATCGTACTAATCCTCTAATATTAGAAAGATGATGGGTGTGTGTGAATTTTTGTTGTATCACCAAACGCCTACTACCGATGTGTTCCAGCAGCTGCACTTGAGAGCCAGTTCCTTCTAGGCTTTGTGTGCTTACCACTTTCGGCCATATCGTTACTTTCCATGATAGAATTGTAGTCTAACACATGCCTATAAATAGTAATATATATGAACCTATATTTAGCACCGTAACTAGTAGAAGTAACATCATTTTATAAGATTAAATTTAAATTTTGTACCAGTATAGACATAATTAACATAACTATCTCCGTTTTTATTATGCAAGTAAAAGTCTCGAATACATTCACAGGTTATCTATCACTGTCTGACTACTACAACACAGCTAACCACAAAGATCAATCTACATATAAACATTATTTAAGATCTCTTTTAATATTTTGTGCAGGTAATGCGCATGAGCTCAGGCGCCCTGGCGCAGACGACGGCTGGTCAGGTTGTAAATCTGCTCTCCAACGACGTGAACCGATTCGACTACGCCTTCATCTACACGCACTTCATCTGGCTGCTGCCGCTGCAAGTGGTGCTCGTCTGCTATCTGATCTACATAAAAATTGGCTATGCAGCCATCGTCGGTGTCATAGGCATCGTGCTACAGACTATACCGGTTCAATGTATGTTTAATCCCTCACATATTTCTTAGTCAATGAAAAGTCCGATGAGAGTGAAAGATAGATTTAAGACAACTTATATATACGAGTAGGTAAGTCAACATTCCTGCATAGTTAAAATTATTCTATATTTATTTCGACACTATTTTATGCTTTACTATCTCTCTCTACTAATTTTGTCTTACTTTTGAAAATGTATAAAATAATTATGTGAAATCTAAGTTATTCATTAATTTATTAATACGAAATAAGTAACATGAATGTAATCATTTCTATTTGACAAACAGATTATTAGACAAATTAATCTCTCGAAAAATTGCTGGCAATGAAGGGGTTTGTAATAGTAATGAAACAATTCCGTTATGACTAAATAAACAAATTCATAAAGAGCCTAGTCATAAAACTATTAAATCTGATAATTTTATCATTCTTGCAGCTTATATGAGTAAATTGGCTGCAAGGTTACGGATGAAGACTGCGTGCAAAACTGACGAGCGTGTGCGAATTATGGACGAAATTATAAATGGCATGCAGGTATGTAGACCCATTTACTAATAATATTATTAGTTTATCTAATTTTTATACAGAACATTGAGTAGATACTCAACTATAATCAAATTTTATACCGATACGATATGATTACGTCGTCAGATTCAAGCTGAATGTTTAAATAAGAGAGGTAGAGCATAGCGATATGTCGCTCAAAGAGTAGCTCGACTGGGGATTAAGTACCTCCACCTTACAGAATACCGCAGCCAAATAACTTATTGTTGTGTTCCTGCGCGTGAGTATGGTCGCCAGAGCTCACCGGGGTGGGGGGAAGGGTCGGCAACGCGTGAGTGATACACCTGGTATTGCAAGTGTTCATAGGCTACGGTAACCGCTTACCATCAGGTGGGCCGTATGCTTGTTTGTCGACAATGTGATATAAAAAAAACATGCCTACTTTATTCTATGAATGCTCTTCTCACATAATCACATAACACATATATTAATTAAGAATGTATTCCTAATACAATCTATTAAGCAACAAGTTTTACAAAAACAATTATGTAAAATACATATATTACATGAATAGATATAATCGATTGATAATGGTTAAGACCTAAAATAAATAGCCTATCTATAGTTTTATATCAAGATATTCTAACTTTGATTTTTTTATAAAAAACATCATCGTCTTCAAATGAACAAATTTTTGTCCCCATTTAAGTTTGCTTTCTGATATTTCATATTTAATCAATTTTTAGGTGATTAAAATGTATGCCTGGGAAAAGCCATTTGAGCACGTCGTTGCCATGGCTCGGAAGAATGAGATCAACTGCATCACTTCTGCATCATACCTCCGCGGTGTCTACCTCAGCTTCATGGTGTTTACCGAGAGATTGACGCTCTATATTACGCTGCTATCTTATTCTTTATTTGGCTACCAAGTCACCGCGGATATTGTAAGTAACGCTTGATACAATCACGATACCAAAACATTCTGTTTTTGAACAGAATAAATGTAAAAATATCAACGAGTTCGAGATTATTATTTACAGACTGAAATAAACCTGCTGGATTTAAACAGGTGGTATTTTGAAACTCTAATTACAATAGTTTTTTTTTTTTCTAAAGCTTATGATATACTTAACTATTGATAATATTTTTGGACAACAACTATACGTGTACCAATTTCAGGTATTTCCATTGGCGCAATTCTACAACACACTACAAGGCACCCTCTCGATAATCATGTCAAACGCCGTATCATTTTTGGCAGAGGCGCTGATTTCTGTTCAACGCCTCGAAGCGTTCATGTTGTTCGGTACGTGAGACCCTCGGGTCTCGAAATTGCACAAATGTGCTCGCCACAATGCATGCGGCACGCATTATTATACAACTCTACCTTCCACTATCTCTCTACGAGTCTAATAAAGGAACTGAGACTCGAATCTGTAAATAACATAACAAAATCTTAGTAATGGTTAAATGCTTTATATTTTAACGAAGCTCTATAATAATGAAAATGTTTCTTGCTGCATGCAGCTTTGATTTTGGCTAGTTTCTTAGTTTCTCTGTAGTGTACTTCCTTTTTTCGATTACGATGTAGGTAGCACTTTACGGACGGCTTTTCAAGTAACAAAGTTTATTACTATACAATTTGTACCTACGTGTTATAATAATGTTAATTTTCTCGCTTATTAATATTGACTCAAAAAGTTGAGAAAATATAAACAATAAAATAAAATTACCTAGGCACATATGATTTTCACAGGCGTTCCCGATGGCTCAAATGTTCAACATTCTACAATTGACACTTGCTATCACGTTACCAGCGACTCTTTCAAACACTATGGAGTCCCTAGTCTCTGTACGCCGTATTGAGGCCTTAATGCTTTTGGGTACGAGTTTAATAACAACGATAATAAATTGAGTGTAAAACGTTCTAAAATGTAGTAAAATATGACATTGTTAATTGATTTTTCATTGCTGTGTAATAACAAACATGTTCTGTGAAGCCTGTGCTACAAACATTAAACTACCTATATACTAACTTGTGTGTGATATTGATTAACTAACAATTAAAGGTGGAGGAGTTTACCAATTTAATTAACCCTCATTATGTAGGTAGATATATGTTTAGGTAAACTATCACAAATCATACAATTATTTATCCTTCCTTATAAAGTTCGCGCCTCAATTTTACTGTTGATATCATCCATGTTATTTTTGTTAAAAATAATGCTAAATAAATTACTCATTTGACTACCTTAAAAAGTCTAAAGCATGTCCTTATTTATACTTTTAAACAGATATTAGTATAATTTTATTGATATTAGTATTGTAGCACAGCAGTTATTTTATGTCATTCAAAAAAAAAATAACAGATGAAAGGGAAGATCTGCGCGGCGTGCCTGATGTTGATATTGCGAAACTAGTTCAAAGGGTTGAACAAAAGAAAAGAAAAAACTTGAGTGAAATTGACCTACGCCCTAACACTTTCAAGAAAATTGATGAAGAAGGCATTTACAATCCCGGTATGTATACCTACACGCAGAGAAAATATAAAACTACTGTGTATAGGCTTGTGTTTGACCACAATTTCACTATGGTACCTAAGTGATGATGTGGCTGAAAGTGCATAGAGAAAGCAGTAAACAAACAGAGCATGTAAAATCTATTTTTGTGGACGTTTATGAAGAAGGTATTTTTTTGTTAATTAAATTATAACATACTTAGCTTGAACAAGACTTTTCATAACAAATTACATTATCACATACTTATATAATAAATTACTTACCTTCCTTTTGCAAACATCATATCATTTTTGTTGTTGTGTTTTATTGAAGCTAGCGTCATGAATACATTTCAGGTTTCGAATGCAATGAAAAAGGTCTGCTAACCCAGACATTATGCACTCTGCCAGTGAGCTCCGACGTGGGAATTCTCATACAAGATATAAGCGCCAATTGGGTGGAAAATGGGCCCGTCACCCTTCGCAACCTCAACATCACCGTGCCCAAGGGAAAGCTTTGTGCCATCATTGGTTCAGTTGGTTCAGGAAAGGTAGACTTTCTCCTAATAATTGGAATCTTTTGTTTGAGAAATAACGATTAATTACTCATAAATTATCATCATCCATGCATATACCTCTTTTAGAGCATCTCTCTCAATGAGTTCAAGCCTTTTTTTTTTTTTTACTTTTGTATCGTCTTGTGTTTGACCATAATCTCACTATGGTAGGTGATGATGTGGCCGAAGGTGGTAAGCACACAAAGCCTAGAAGGATCTGGCTCTCAAGTGCAGCTGCCGGAACACACCAATAGGTGTTTGGCGACAGATTTTCAACTTGAGGGTGGTAGCCAGCCAGGCGGGTACTACAAAGTACCCTTCCACCGTGCTATGGTTTCCTCACGATGTTTTCCTTCACCGAAAGCTCAAGCTCATTGTAGGATTCGAACGAAATTCGACCTTCGCCGCGGCGTCCGACGTCACTACCACTGAGCTATCATCGTCTAAACCGAGAAGTATCATAGCCATTGTTCAACTCAAACTCAGTCTGAATTGGCAAACTTCATATAACTTTTGATTTGACTTCTCGGTCACATAACATAATATTTTACAAAAAACCATAGATAATTATTTAATATATTATTGCAGAGTTCGGTGCTTCAATTACTACTCAATGAGCTTCGATCAACTAGTGGTCACATATATCTCTCCGGGCCATTGTCGTACGCAAGCCAAGAACCGTGGCTGTTTGTGGCTACCGTTCGACAGAACATATTATTTGGATTGCCCTACAATTCAAAAAAATACAAAGAGGTGATTTTTTTATATGGTAACTACGGGTCTTGTGTTGCAGTTGCGATACGAGGCCCTTTCCTGGCTTATCGGTACAACATCGGTCCGAGGTTTTCTCGATACTGAAACACTAAATAGAAACGTGTCGTCGTCGCCTACTCTCTCTCATGTCCGTATATCCTCGGGAAAAAAAACCAATAACACATGAAATCTCTCTTTGTCACACACTTTTTTCTGAACGGTCACTGGAAGTACGTGCCGAAACAAAACTTATCGTAGTGATCCCAACCCGCTGCACTGCCCCACGTGTGTTCCACACAGGAAGCTATCATAATAAATAATGTAGGTGCCAATAAATTTCGTGGAAGTAAACCGAGCATACCGATACTGTGCCAATGTCATACCGACAAGTCGGAAAATTAAAATAATGGAAATATTTGTATTTGTAGTATTGCAAATAAAGATTTTTTCTTTTGACTTGATATAAGTACCTAATTTGATAAGCACTTCTCAAAAAGAATTATAACCACTACGTTGCACTTCTTTTAGAGCACAATCTCTGCTCTGTGTTTTAGACATTACCTATGCAAAACAGTTCATTAAACTGTTACTGAATGCACTTGTTGATGTTCCAGGTGGTGAGAGTTTGCGCGCTACAGAAGGACTTCCAACAATTCCCACATGGTGACCAGACGTTAGTAGGAGAACGCGGCGCTTCTCTCTCAGGCGGTCAAAGAGCCCGCATCAATCTTGCCAGAGCAGTTTATAGACAAGTATGTATCGCGCCGTATTTCAAACAAATTACTACCTACTTATTGCTCGACAACGTCACTGTTTTTTTTTTATTAGACGAACATGACAATCTTTTCTATAATATTTTCACTTATTTTACTATAATATGAACGAGAAACATATTTATATGGCTGAAAGAATTCATAAATATGAACAACTTTTACCTTAGGATTTATTCTGAAATCGCGCTAAAAAAAAACCTTACCATATAAAACGTTGTTCAGTAAAAAAGTGTTCGCACTTCCACTCTGTATGGCCCTCGTTTAACCAGTTACCCTGTCAACAATCTGTAGGCGATTAAAATCTCCTCCTTCTCTTATTGTTCACGTGGCAAAATTCTTTTTTTAATTACAGGCAGATATTTACCTGTTAGACGATCCCCTATCAGCAGTAGACGCGCACGTGGGTCGGCAGTTGTTCGACGAGTGCATCAGCGGCTACCTGCGGCACACCACGCGCGTTCTGGTTACGCACCAGCTGCACTACCTCAAGGCTGCCGATTACATTATCATCATGAATAATGTACGTACCCTACTGTTACCTACTTAACATAACAATTATTCGAACCTTTAATGATAAAATATGTACCTATGATAAGTAATATAATTGTACTGAGAACTTATTTTATAGAACATGCTGTGTCTTTAGAACCTTTAGCCCTCTCATCTTAGGGATGGTATTAGTTTTTCAATAGAGTTGCTTGAAATTATTCACAAGTGGCAGTGGTGAACAGTTAGTTACAGTTTTGTTATTTTCTACAAGTCCAATCCAATAGTTTACGAGCTAGTCTGTCGACTTTATACGTAGAGATATGCTGTTTTTTTTTTCACTAGTAATTTTCGTCATTAGTCTCAATTTCTTATTAAAAGTAAAGTATTGACAACCGTCGTATGATACACGGGTTGAGGGTTATTACAAACTCGTGACGGTGTTAAACCCAAGCCTCGGACCTACAAAGGTCAACCGGTTTGTTATAGTCATCTTACTTACGTTTACCACAATGTACTATTGACGAAAGATTTTCTTTCAATAAACATCAATATTTTTATTAAAAGGGCTCCGTTGATACAAAAGGAACGTATGAAGAATTGCTGACATCCGGAAAAGATTTTGCGAAGCTGTTAACTTCTTCTCATGATGAAAACGATGACGCTGATAAAGAAAAGCCACCTCCACTATCTCGGCGCACCTCTGCCAGGGTAATTTTATAAAAAATTGAAAGTTATCAAACATTTATTCCATACATCTTAATATATAAAATTCTTCGATAGATACTAGCCAGCCAGGCAGGTACCTACTATAAAAGTACCCTACCAACGTGCTATGGTTCAAAGATGGTTCTTGGATATGTTTTACTCACTCAATGCAATGTTGTTACTCCACATCCCCGCGAACGCTGTCGCAGTCACAGCTATATTAGTACTACTGATCTAACTAACCTTTAAATATTCTGGGACATTAGTACGTACTTACATAATATGATTTTTTTTTTGGTAATTAATTCAGTTATCAACGACTCGCCGGCCTTCGCTGACAGAGTCTAACGGCGCTGATGTTCCTGCCCAGGAGATGGAGGAGGAGCAAAGAGAATCAGGCTCAATGGGCTGGCACGTTTACGGCGCATATCTAAAAGCTGGTGGCCGCACGCCACGTCTGGTCTTCATGATATTTCTACTGATTATTGGACAACTATCTGCAACTCTCTGCGATTATTGGGTTACGTTTTGGTAAGATTTATTTTATTTACGTTTATTTCTTTTATTCTAGTATTTCATACCTCATATAACATAGAGAAGGCGCCGACAGATTACCAGTGTTGTGGGTAGCAACGCACAACTTTATGCTAAATCGAATCCTTGTTCCTGTTCCTGGACTCACAGATTACTCTTACCTGATTTTGTTTTTTTTTTTCGTTCATTATTTTATGTATTAAACGACGCTCCACATATAGGTATACTAGATTCCGCCCCGCGATTTCACCCGCGTTTCCCAGGGATCTTATGTTTTCCCGGGATAAAAAGTAACCTATGTTATTCTCCATACCATAGGCTATCTGCATACCAAATTTCATCGCGATCGGTTCAGCGGTTGAGGCGTGAAAGGTAACAAACAAACAAACAAACAAACAAACTCACTTTCGCGCTCATAATATTAGTTAGGATGATGAAATATTAAACATAGGACTATTTCAGCAAAGTGTCATTTTTACGTACTGCAACATTTATCCCCGTAAAAAAGTAATACAAATATATTGTAAAAAAATGTCTTCATTATTTATTTTACCTCCAACTACTATAACATCAACCAATCTTTTTCACCCAAGCACTATCCCTCTCACTCATCACTCACAAACATAGTTACCTGGTAATTAATAGTTTTATGAGGCTCTTTGAAATTATATTTTGTTTTTTTCTATTGTTATATTCTATTATTTTTATATCCACATTTTATTGTATGTAAGTATGATATCTCTAAATTGAGAAAATATTGACCCCCAGAATACAAGTTCAATCTTAGTCTATGTGTCAGAGGTCCACATAGTTTGATGAAATAATAAAATTTAACCCAATAACATTTAATTTAATATCAGATTATATATTATTCTATAATTTTCTAAAATCTACCTAGTATATGGTAACTTCGTACATCAGACATATCTTTATCTGAGGACATTAAAATAATGCATCATATTATGGATATATGTGAGTATGTATTGGAACAAAATTAATACTTCCAATATTAACTTTACAGGACAAATGAAGTGACTAGACAAAAAGAAAGAGAAACAAACAGCACAACCAAAGATTATGACAGAGTTATAATGCCAAAAAATAGCACATTTAATATTTCCAGTTACTTCTCCGGAGATGACCTACAACCTGGTATGATTTGATTTAAATATTTTCATAAATTGCGTAAAATTAATTTCGAAGATGAAATTTGATAATTATTTTTAAAGAAGTCATCTAACCGTAATTATTTATCACAATATTATGCATGTCGTGCCAAGCGGATCTCAATATTTTTATGGGATAAGTTATTTAAAAATAGAAAGTTTTATGTTGTACCTGAAAAACTCAAATTTTACAGCGACAGTAAATTAATAATATTCTTAGAATATAAATTCTGAGTTAACTCAAAATTTTATTTCTGGAATTAAAAAAAAATTGAATGTCACAAATTCACGTAAAATATAGGGATATAGAAAATACATAATAATTTTTAGGGTTCCGTAGTCAAATGGCAAAAAACGGAACCCTTATAGATTCGTCATGTCTGTCTGTCTGTCCGTCCGTATATCACAGCCACTTTTTTCCGAAACTATAAGAGCTATACTGTTGAAACTTGGTAAGTAGATGTATTCTGTGAACTGCATTAAGATTTTCACACAAAAATAGAAAAAAAACAATAAATTTAGGGGGTTCCCCATACTTAGAACTGAATCTCAAATTTTTTTTTTCATCCAACCCATAACTGTGGGTTGTCTATGGTATGGATAGGTCTTTAAAAATGATATTGAGGTTTCTAACATCATTTTTTTCTAAACTGAATAGTTTGCGCGAGAGACACATCGAAAGTGGTAAAATGTGTGTGTCCCCCCCTGTAACTTCTAAAATAAGAGAATGATAAAACTAAAAAAAATATATGATGTACATTACCATGCAAACTTCCACCGAAAATTGGTTTGAACGAGATCTAATTAGTAGTTTTTTTTTAATACGTCATAAATCGTAAACCGCAATTTACCTTTCATTCAATCAACTCAAATATAAAAAAAAATTGGCAAAAAGCAAGGTTTTACAGCACAAATAAAGGAAAAATTCTAAAAAATTTAAAAAGTTGAAAATTAAAGGGTGTCCCCGTACTTACATAGTAACTCCAATTAATAAAGACCTCTGAGTTGTATCGGCGCTCATACAATTTAGAGGTCTTACTTAATTGGCACCAACCTCAAATAAGGTAAATAAATAAAATTGTGCATTTCCCTTGATGGACGAACAATGGACGAAGTTTGTACGGAACCCTCGGTGCGCGAGTCCGACTCGCACTTGGCCGGTTTTTTTATATTTTAGTCTAAAAGCAGTTCAGACAAAACGAGACGTCTATACGAGTCATTTGTATGGAAAATGTTATTCTAATGTAGCAGATAGGATATGTTATCACATGAAAACAAATAATAATAAATAGTAATTATTTGTAATTAATGTAAGAGTAGCTACCTTACATACTAATGATAAACCTAACAGAATTCTTCTCCTAATAATAAAAATTTATTAGTTTTTCGGAGTAGACCCTCAGGACGGCTGTTCAAATAAATGGGTAGCTGAAATGTATTGTTTCTAGATATGTTATAATTTTCTGACAAAAAAAAATCTCAAAAAGTACCTATACATATAAGTAGGTAGGCAAAATTACGCTACTGATTTTGACTAGTAGAACATGATCCATATTTCCAGGGACATGTACCTATGTAGGTATTAATAAAGGAAATATGTGGATGACAATTCAGAAATTGTGGAACTTTTATGAAGATGAAGTTGAGCATCTGTCGATAAGAGTGACTAGCAGGAAAGGAGATGGAAAGCATCTTCAGGATATTATAAAATTTCTGAAAGAAACCTACCGAGCTTCCAACCTTTCATGCGAAATACCTACTTGCCAAACTAAAATAACGCCAATATGTTTTGATCACATTGACATCACACAATTAACGTCAAACCATAATATAATAACATAAGTTAAATGAAGAAAGGTATAACTTGGGTGTATATTGTTCCAGATTTGGACATTCATGCATACATCGGCCCTTTGGATACCTCGCAGTACTTATACGTGTACTCAGCGCTGATAGTATGCTGCATATTTTTCATAACGGCCCGCGCCCTAATGTTCTTCAAGGTGTGCATGACTGTTTCCAGGAACCTCCACAATGACATGTTCCATTCCATGCTACGAGGTGTTATGCGCTTCTTCGATATAAATTCTTCAGGTACCAATCTTAACTAAGAATCGATATCATTTAATTTTCATTATTTAATGATACAAACTCTCTTTCTTTATTTTCTATTTAGTAGAAACACAATAGTTCTACTGTTTCTTCATCAATATTATAGCTCTCTGTTATTTGTTATTTTTAAGATAGGTAGATACAGTATGTTCTAACAATACGTAAGGTACAAAGAAAAGCCTATATAAAACTTTAATTATGTAGCAGTAACGTCGATTGCCTGTGTGTAAGCCCTATAATTACGCCCTATGACTCTATCTCGATATAGCTTCGACAAATGTGTAAAAAAATAATTTAATTTAAGAAAATGCGGAACATCTTTTCCTTGTACAGTCTGCGTCAAAAGTAGATTGGTACCGTCTTTTTTTAAACAAACTGTCAAGAGAATGTCAATAGATTATTATGAAAGGGTATTAAGTGCCAATCTACTTTTGATGCTGACTATACTACGGGAGGTAGAAATACGAAGAGTGCTACATAATTAATGTCCTTTACTAAGTGATATGTACTTACAAACACAATGCTTATTTACTCGACCAAAATGTATGAAGGAACCATTTTATTTTTTGCGATATCAGAGTTGGTTGGATAATAAAAGTTGTTCATTATGACGAGTACTTCAACCCCTGCAAGTATGGCCAGTGACTAAAAAATCATCCTGTATATGTAAGTACCATGCCACTATGCGCACTGTAGCCATGGACCGCTCATCTAATATAAAGACAATGAAGAGCTCAATTAAAAATATGTATGAAGAGAGAAGCAATAATTTTTATGCAAAAATACGTAACTAACATTACCTAATTAATTCAATTTATTTTTCAGGACGTATATTGAACAGATTCTCCAAAGATATAGGTGCATTGGACGAACTACTACCTCGTTTTCTTCTAGAATGTATTCAAATCTATCTTGTAATGTTCAGTATATTGGCACTGAATGCAGCCGCTTTGGTTTGGACGCTACTACCAACAACAATTATCTTGGTTCTGTTTTACATCATCCTGCAAATTTACCTGAAATCTGCTCAATCCATCAAGCGACTTGAAGGGACAAGTGAGTCATAAGTAAATTTTCGAGATTTCAAGATATTTTTTTTATCGACAAATAATGCTTAAGTACCAAATTTTAATATTGCAGCTCGAAGTCCGGTATTTTCACACATGTCGGCGACATTAAATGGAATTAGTACTATTCGTTCGTCAGGTGCTCAACAAAGGTTAATTCAGGAGTTTGACAAATTCCAAGTAAGTACTATCAGCAATATTTTAATTTATAAATATAGTTAAAAGTTACTGGGAATAACTTTTGGCAATTTCTCAGGATATTCACACGTCCACATGGAGCAGCTACCTCGCTAGTGGAGTCACTCTCGGTTTCTGGCTGGACTTCATATGCGTGCTGTACTTAGCTATAGTCATCGTTGCCTTCCTTGTCATTGATAGTAGTAAGTTAGCCCATTTATTCGTTTTGAGCTAGTCAGAAATAATATAATACGACAATCGACATAAATTGATTTCGGTAAATAACGCAAAAAATCAGTGAGTAGTTGAGATAGTACCTAGTAAATAAAATAAATATGAAATATTGTAAATAATATGATGTGGTATTTTTTATTACTTCTTAAAATTCTGTTGCAAAGAAATTGGTTACACTGTATGTTATATTAAAAAATATGCATTAAAAATGTAAAATATTGTCAGTTTTTACCTCTGCCGCGCGCTGAGTGTACATTTTATTAGGCGCAGCAAAACCTAAGATTAACTGGTAGGTACCTGAGCTATATGATAATCTTTAAATTTTTCATTAGAAACCATATTCTCCGGGAACGTGGGTCTGGCGATATCGCAGACCCTAATTTTGACCGGAATGCTGCAGTTTGGCGTGCGACAGACCGCTGAAGTGATCTCACAGATGACCAGCGTCGAGCGAATCTTGCAGTACACACATATTGAGCGGGAGCCACAGTGGGATAAAGGAGGTAACTATTACACTGTCGTCACTCATCACGCAATTTAAAAAGCTTAGTAGGTACCTAATAAGCTCTAATATGATTTGACATTCAGTTCTGTGCTCGATGATTCTAACTTGATTCTATGTTCAGTGGAAATATATGTGTCGACACCCTTGCTCCATCCCATCTTCCTAGCACCGCAGGCTGTGCTGGTGCGGCTGCTGCAGCCGCAGAGAACCTCAAACAGCGCAAATATAGTAATCTAATTGAAAATTATTTATTTGGGGTTGAAACACTAGGGCCATAGGGTCCCAGAGCTCGCTCACTTTATAGAGAAATCGCCAAACGATTACTCGACCTTTCAAGATGGTTTCGGATGTTTTTTTTTATGCTTCCTTTTTTGTCTTTTCTTGTACGATACCTGTAAATAATAGTTAAGTTATCACAATTAAATAAGTGGAAATTGATTGTGTATTTTGCATTTGTATTGTATCATAAAACCTTGGTCTAGAATAAGATATACATTAGTTGTACCTAACTACTCCATTAATAGAGCAGCCGAATTCTAATTATTTTTTTAGAGAAAGAAACACCAAAAGGCTGGCCATGGCGCGGTGAGATTCAATTCCGCAATTGCTACATGAAGTATACGCCTGAAGATTTACCAGTACTAAAAAATCTTAATCTTATTATAGAAAGTGGATGGAAGGTAAGAAACATCTTAATAATCACCATTAGGGATCGGTATCAAATTAGTTTATTATCCGTGAGGATCAGTTAATGGCTTTCTGTTTTCTATTTAAAATTCTAGTTTATTAAAATTTGCTGTAGATCTTCCTTTCATAAATAAATAAATAATATCCTTACTAATTAATATTATAAACGCGAAAGTTTGTATGTACGGAGGTTTGTTACTCTTTCACGCCAGAGCGGCTGAACGGATCTGGAGGATTTTTTTTCCCAGGAAAACATAAGATCCTTCGGGACCGTGGGGCGAAAGCTAGTATGAATATATTTTAAGTGAAACATCTTTGTATGCGATGAGAGTAAAATTTCAAATTGGTGTGTAATAAAAAGGATTTGCCAAATTTCCATACTTAAAAATATATATATTTTTTTTATAGAATACGTGATATATTCTATAAAAAAAACCGGTCATGTACGAGTCGAACTCGTGTGCCGAGGGTTCCTACCTACCTACAACCTACCCATTATATCGCCAAAATATTTTCTTTCACACAATAGCTCAATTTGATTTATTTACCTTATTTGAGGTTGGTGCCAATTAAGCTATACGTCTAAATTGTATCAGCGCCCATACAACTCAGAGGTCTATCTTAATTGGCGTCAACTATGTATGTATGGGGACACCCTTTAATTTTCAACTTTTTTTAATTTTTGGAATTTTTCCTTTATTTGTTCTGAATTGACAATTCTAGATCAACGGGAACAACCATATAGGTTTTCGACCCAAAACCTATAGGGTAGTTCCGGTTGACCTAGAGTTGTCAATTTTGGTTAAAAGCAAGGTCTTACAGCACAAGTAAAGGAAAAATTCCGAAAAACAAAAAAAGTTGAAAATTAAGGTAACTTTTGGTACTTAAAATTTTTCGCGAAAATCTAAATTTGCCCTATCTTTTTATCATGTTGACTCAGGATCTTGATTTTTATACACCTAATAGGGACTATAGACCTCAGTATCTGGTATAAATTTCAACTTGCTAGGTCCACGCGTTCCTGAGAAAGTCGGTGGTGACACAGAAACAAAAATTAACTTTTATTTTTATTTTAGGAACTTTTTAGTAATCAAATGTTGTTAAATAAACTAAGCAGGTAGTAGGTACCTACTCACATCAAGTCATTTACAGGTTGGTATAGTCGGCAGAACCGGTGCTGGAAAATCGTCCCTTATCTCATCTTTATTCCGACTCGCTATCGTTGAAGGCCAAGTTCTAATCGATGGCGTCGAGACTAGCTATTTGGCGTTACAGGTAAATTTATATAAGTACCTAAATATTAAAGAAATAGTATAAGTAGGTACTTAGTTATTTTGATTGATTTTGAATTTTTTTAAAACCCTTTTAGGAACGTATCAAATATGTTTCATAAAAATGGCACAGTGCAACAAAGAACTACTTTTCTCAAAAAAAAAATGAGAATTTTGATGGACGCTATTTTCTAATAATTCTCATCTTGGAAGGAATCTTTTCTCCAATGTATCCTACCAAGTCAAATTATTTGATATAGAAAATACCAACTTTATCATCGAGTCGCATCGATCGTCTACACATCGCATTTCGCATGCTGCTGACATAGAAAATAAGTTACAGAGGTTTTTTTACGTCAATATCTTTATTTTTCAACGAAATTCAGACTTGCTGTCATAGAATGAAATGAAACCCTCGATGTGCCTAACAATCACCACCATAGCTCGTATATAGTTCTATAGCTTGGGGACGCATCTCGTGCAAAATTATCTACACATACATAGTTCTTTACTAAATTCAAGTAAATTTCAAACTTTACCATGTCGAGAGGATGATTCGGATCAGTCAGGCTGCATATAATTTATTATAAAATTGTCTCCTGAGTAACATATTACATAATTTTTTGCCTTAGTTAGTAGTTTACACCATTATTTATCCAGCTTTAAAAAGGTCTGGTAAATGCTGGGACCCACGGAAATACGAATACGTATGTAGAATTGAGCTCCAGTTGTTAAAATTTAAGATATTTGATGCTATACAATATTACATACCTACCTACAATTAACTTTAAGAGAAGCATTCTTGTTGAGAAATTGGTTTAATTGGAGAAAGTGTCATTTAATATAAAATAACTAGCTAAAAAGTAGATTTTATTGTAGAAATTTTCATCCTAGGTTAAATAATTATTCTACGATAAAATAACTTTTATTTTAATTAACTAAGTATAAGGTTTTTAATATCTCGAAAGTTGTAGTTTCTAAAGATTAGATACAACATACAACCCTCTATCTGTGATCCGCATATTTCATCCACCTGCCAATTGCTATTAGTGGATAATGTGTGATGTATTTACTTGATACAGGAGTTGCGGTCGAAAATATCAATAATCCCACAAGAGCCAGTTCTGTTTTCGGCTACAGTGCGATACAACTTGGACCCATTCAACAATTATGATGATGAACAGTTATGGAAATCTCTCGAAGCTGTGAGTGTATAGTGTACCTACTTTATATTATTTCGATGTAAGAACACACCTAGTAGGTATGTGTTTTATTTAACTGGAACTGTAGGTTATTCTAATTACATAAAAACCTAAACCATATCTTTTTTTGAAATAAAAATTACATATTTCATTTTTCGGTCAAGCATGATCATTATTATACTTTTTTTTTTCTTTTATACAAACACTGAAGAATGAGGAAAATAAATTCACTGAAGGTATAAGAAATTGTCGCAATCCCCAAAATCAGTCGTGTGAACTTAAATAGATTGGCATTAACTTAATCAAATCACTTGTTCAGGTTGATCTTAAGGCAGCTGTACCATCGTTAGATTACAAAGTGTCGGAAGGCGGGTCGAACTTCTCCCTAGGACAGCGACAGCTCGTGTGCCTCGCGCGCGCCATCCTTCGCGGCAACCGCATACTCGTCCTCGACGAAGCCACAGCCAACGTTGATCCTAAGTAAGCATCATTTAATATTACAACAATTATTAACAAAGCATACTTTTCATATTAGAAATCATGTTTAATGCAGGTTGATATCCGATACGAGATTTACATCACAATTCTAATAAGAATCCATTATTCGGTTGTAACCCAACAACTTTTACTAATTGAGGATTAATAAACCTCTATTAATTCATAGGTCATCATTACTTCATACATATTCATAGGTAGGTACATACCTACATATCTTTAGTAAGTATATGAGTCAGTGCATTAGTGCATATTAAAATTCAAAAGTATAAAAAGTTGTATAAAGTGGTTATTAAATTAACTCACGTCACTAGTTTCAATTTTAAATATTGTTTTATAAACTACACTTAATTTATTATAACGTTAGCCTCCGGGCGAACAATTCATTCAAGTGTGTTATTAGGTTCTCTTTTCACATTCGCGGGTTGATATTTATATCCGGTTTAAGCAGACGATATTTCAAAAATATATAAGAACTGTACTTATTTTTAAAAATTAAATATAGTCTACTTTTAGAAACATTTCCAATCTATGATATTACAATCAATCACCTGTATGTTTAGCCCGCCAATAGGACCGCTTAATTTTCAGTTTAGCTCGTCATTACTCTAATGAAGCGATCCAATAGCGGACCAATACACATCCCTCACTACGCATCTCTGGTGGAAACCCACCCTTAGACGTACAAAAAAAATCAGATACTTAATTTTTTTTGTACTTAATCCAAACGCAACAGACCACCTCTACAATTATTAATATATAAAATTCCCGTGTCACGATGTTGGTCCGCGTTTTGTTCCGGTAAAAGAAGGATAGTTTTTATCCCGATTTTTTACATACCGGGAACGCATGTAAAAAAAATATAATATAATAAAAAAAAAGAATGGAGCATTACCAAAGGGATGAACCCATTTTATTACTCATATCTACATGTGTAATATAATTTATTTAAGGCATAAGACGGTTTTAATAGCTTCATGAATATTTTAGGTATGTATATCAACCTTTTAAACAAAGTAATCATGTCACTTACTTTTCAGAACTGATGGATTCATCCAAAGAACTATTAGAACTCGATTCGCTGACTGCACTGTCCTTACGGTGGCTCATCGACTCAATACCATCATGGATTCTGACCGAGTCATGGTGATGGACTCCGGGTGTCTGGTTGAATTTGATCATCCTTACAAACTGCTCAATAACCCTGAAGGTTATTTCACAAAGATGGTGAAAGAGACCAGTGATAAAATGTCCGCGCAACTTTACCAGATCGCTAAAAATAAATTCCTCAGAGGTGGGGGAGTCATAGAATAGTGCCGCATTCGTTGTAAAAATCATTTTAAGTTTATATAGGATAAGTACCTAATTGTATAACTACCAATCGTGTTGGAATAATGTTGTATCGGAATAGTGATATCTACGTTTTTAGCGTTCCGAAGTTAGGAGGAAGGAACCCTTATTGTTTCATCATGTCCGTCAGTCTGTTATGAATATTTTACTCGGAGACCACCACTGATATCACGCTGAATTTTTTATACTTACATATATCTATGACCCAAATGTAAAAACTCTAATCGTAGATTTTTTATGGTATAGGTATACCTCCCCTACTTGTAATGTGGGAGTGAATTGGTTTACTCGCGTACCTCATCGTTTGGGGTATGGTTATAAAGGCCTTTACAAATATAGAGGGTTGAATCAATCAAACACTGAACAAAAAAATGGTTTAGGTACATAATACTTATTTTGATTTAAATTGGTAGCGATTACTGATCATAGCGTCACTATCGCTAATTATTGGTTTACATTCACTTTGTAACATTCACTAATACCTACTTCACTTTGGGTTACTTACTAGTCAGTTTTTTTAAATCTCTTGCTATATTATTTCGTCTCATTCCCAACTTGTCTGACGGACATATTATGTACAGGGTTATTGGTAAAACATTAACAACCTTGCAGGACTGTATTACCACAGTCTATGTAACTCTTACAGTCGGCTAACGGACACGTCTAGACAGAGCAATCCTGCGGGGCTTGCGGGGTGAGAGAGGGGCGATAGCGAGCCCAAGCTGCAATACATATGTCGCTTGGGACACAATGCAGCAAGGATGAATAGGCATACAAAGCGGCATTTCGCGTGACTTCAAACGCGATAGACCTCTGTATGTTTTTGAAGTAAAACTTCTTTAGGCGCGACTAGGGAGTAACTCAGATTTTTTTACGCTGTGGTATTAACATCATAAACAACATCTTTTGTTCTATGACTTTTTACATAACATACCTATGTAATACATTTACTAAAAACAAACTTTCAAGATTTCGTTGTTCTATCTAACACATTTCAATTCTATATTTTGTTGTAGGTACCTACGCCGCCTACGCCTCCCGTGCACTTGTCACTCGTATTTTGCAACGCTTAGAGTTCATAACAGTTAGAGTGTTGAATTTAAATATTTTTATTTTTGTATGAAAGTCTAATGAATTATTAAAAGTCATAGAACAAAAGTTATTCTTTATGATGTCAGTAATATAGTCTTGAAAGATTGTTACTTTTTTCCAATAATCCTGTATACTCTAAATTACAAGTGTCATCCTAAGGCCTAACTAAGGTATATGTGAAGGTATGCCCAGATACACTTTATGTATTAGGTATGTAGCGACATCTATCAAGACTTCCGCTATCCGTGGATAGATGGCGCAACAAGATTCTACATCGCGCTAACAAAGTTCTCTGTCTACTTTGCATATATATATATATATATATATATAATATATATAGTAATAGTATAATTATTATATTATGACATAGTCCGCGTAAGGGGTTGATGGTCCCTCCACCTTCGTGTCCCGTTAAAAAACTATACTATGACATAGATAAGCAACTAAACAGAAGAGAACCTTCATTTACAACAAGATGAAGAATATGACGATAGTTGGATACAATGATATTGATTCACTGAATATGTGGAAATATATATTTTTCTATTTGAATGAGATAACTTCACCCTGGTTACTAGCAATGCATTATTCCAAGATTAAATAATTTATTGATAGGAGTACCTATAATATAAGTTATAATAGTGTTAAGTGCGGTTTAGAAATGAAACTGTATTATTTATTTTGTTAATAAATTTGTATCTTATCAGTTTTGATATCAGTCAGTAGGTATACATAATGTTTCTTAGTCAAAAATAAAAAAATAACAATTGCAATTAGGACCATAGAGGTTTAGTCCTCGAACAAAATATAAAATAAGTTTTATGATCATAGTTTCATTTATATTGTGACGACCACTGACACCCACAGACATGATTTTATTTGCCATCTGTATTATGTAATGTATGTATGTAATGTATTATGTAACAATCATAAAGTTACATAGATCATTGTGAAACAAATAATACTATATTTTCATACTTACCTACCTATGCCTCTACCCATGCTACTAATCTGTAACGTTTTAGTTACGAGGCTCAGAGCCAGATTTAGGGGAGGGCAACCGGGGCTACAGCCCCGGGGCCTCCATAAAAGAGGGGCCCCAATAATAGAGACAAGAGACTACGGAAAAAAACTTTCAAATTCCGACTAGTAATTCATTATTAATTTTATTATGCTAATACCGTTGGGACGATATAGGAACTTAGTTCTAGATATTATTATACTTTCATACAATACTGAAAATACTAGCAAACAATTATTATTGCTCAATTTTAGAACCCAACAGTGCAGCAAAAAGCTGTCAAAGCAATGTTTCGGCTTCTGATTGTGTAAAATAAAGTATTTTATGTTAAATATCTACATAAAATTATATTATTAAGCTCCCTCCACCAAGGAGCTTTGAAGTTTTTTTCTTAGGAAATAAGGATAATATTTTTAAATGGTCTATGATCTTAGCCTGTTCTTCGGAACGAAAAAAAGAAAAATAAATGCAAGTAAATTGACATTTAAGGTCGTCATTGTACGTGTGCGTCAGCGCAGTGGCAAAGTATTGAATTTCATGATTTGAGTTCAGCAGATAATTAGTGTGTTACGTCGTGTAATTTTGTGTGCTAATTTTAAATTTGTACGTCCAGTAATTTTCGAGATATTTGCGGAAAACCATTTTTTTTTGTAATGGACTTACGAGAAAAAAAAATGGTACAATAATTAGTGTGTATTAGTGCGTGAATGTGTGTGATGAAATTAAATTTGTGCGTCCACAAACTCCGAAGATATTGAAGATGCCGCTGCGCAGACGTTTGGTCGTTTGCTATATCTCGTAAACGGTTGGGCGCATACGTGTGATTTTTTTTTACCAGTTACGATGAATTTGTGTGTAATGTTTGTGAAAACAAAATTAAAAAAAAGTTTACCGTTCAGAAGATAAAAATATAAAAGTAAAAATAGGTTATGAGGTCGTAGTACTTGAAATAGGATACCTGGAGACACATTTTTGACGTTTACTTGTTTTTTTTAACAGCCCACAACACTTTATGAAATTTCGTTAATGTACAGTAAGTAATTAAAGAGTTATGACAAGATTTACTAGGACTGAACTACGGCATTGTTTGATATTCGATTGAACGAGTTTTAAATGGATTGGAAAATTGAAACGTATGCCAATATTTAGTGTGTTAATCCATTTATCCACCTATAAAATTTCAGCTCATTACGCTAATTCAATAAAGAGATATAGTAAAAAAACCAACGAGCATTGCGTTACAGTGATAATCCGACCAAGTTTGAATGGTTACAAAAAAGCGGCGCGCAGTACATTGAGCTAACCTTTTACAATTTGTAGTGTTCTATCGTTATAGGTTTAATACTTTAGTACAGGTGCGCACACAATGATTAAGGAAAATAAAATAACGTAATAATTTTACTTCAAAGATTTTACTCAAAAGTATTATGCAATTATTGCATAATATATTGCGTCTGCGCAGCGGCATCTTTAATATCTTCGGAGTTTGTGGACGCACAAATTTAATTTCATCACACACATTCACGCACTAATACACACTAATTATTGTACCATTTTTTTTCTCGTAAGTCCATTAGAAAAAAAAAGTGCCACTGGGTGGACGTCGGCAATGGTTTTCCCCAAATATCTCGAAAATTACTGGACGCACAAATTTAAAATTAGCACACAATAACACGATGTAACACACTAATTATCTGCTGAACTCAAATCATGAAATTCAATCCTTTGCCGCTGCGCTGACGCACACTCATTGTACACGGTGAAGACACTATAATATGGGTATGTTCCGTTATACACTATGAGCACTGTTCAGTGCTCTTACTGGGGAGAAATTCGTTCCGTTATATATGACAGTACACTGCCGCAGTATCCTAGGGAAATATATGACGTCATAAATCGTCGCCATTTTAGTACTGTGAGCACTGGCGTTTTTGAGGTAAGGTGCTCTCAGTGCTATGATCACGTGATCAACGGCGCCCAGAGTAACAGTTTACATATACGTAGATGACACACAGTATAGAAAGAAAAAAAGAAAGAAAGAAAGAAAACATTTATTCTGACACAACTGCACACAACAACAAACATAATTATACACATCGAAAACAAGACAATGACAAGAAAATAACACAATGAGAATAATAGTATAAGCAGATCGCCAGCGCGCAGCAATGTCAGAAAAGGCCTGAGCTCAGCATAATGCTGCGGTAAAACCACAACGCTGATTTTCAGCTCATGCCTTTGGTGACGTACGGACGAAAACTAAACAAAAAGTAGAATACCATAATATACTTACAGCCTTTGAAACAAATAAATATAAATAATAATGGAAGAAAAAATAATAATAATAGTAATTAAAAAATAAAATAAGTAAGTGAAGCCCTGAATAATAAAATAATATATAAATTATATTATATAGGGATTGGGGGGGATATTAGGTTACAATAGGTTACAATACATAAAAAGTAAAAGTAATAATATAACAGAACCCAAAGAAAGTCAAATAATTATATAAGTATATATGTTTGTAGTATTAGTGTCTGTTTTGCAAGTCCAACAATATTTTTTTTAAACTTCAAACTAAAATTAAATTTACAATTGAGTTTTCTTAATGGAGGTGGAAGGGAGTTCCAGCACTTGGTGGCACAAAACCGGAAACTACCGCGAAACGCAGCCGAGCCGTGCCGTGGAGTATGCATAAGGAAACTTGATGCTCGAGTGGCTTTCGTGCTGTGATCACGAGCCCACACTAACTTAGAGTAAAGATAATGGGGTTTTTCTGATTTAACCACGCCAAACAACAGACTTGCGAAGTGGAGGTCTCTTCGTCGCTCCATATTCAAAATATTGCTTTTATTCAAGAAAGGTGTTATATGGCTACGTGACGGCACATCGAAGCAAAAACGAGCACATGCATTTTGGACTCTCTGGATGAGCCGGGATGTTTTAGAGAGTAGACGAGGACCGTACACGGAATCAACATAGTTAAATTTGGCAAGCACAAGCGAATCTACAAGTGTAATTCTAAGTTCAGTACTAATATAATTTCTTATTTTGTATAAAATTTTCAGTCTGTAAAAACAGTTGCTTGCGGTTTCAGCTATGTGACGCTCAAACCTTAGCTGCTCATCCAAAAGAAGACCAAGGCTTCTAGCCTCAGAAACACGATCTATTTTCTCGCTATTGACTACCAATAGTGGAGTAGATAGTGCTATCTTCAGAAATTGTTGCTTAGTACCTAATATCATATATTTAGTCTTCTTTGCATTTAGCAGCAAAGAATTCGACACAGACCAAGCCTGAACCCTTTCTAAGTCTGCATTTAATTTAGTTTCTGCGGAGCGTATGTCTTCTGGTTTAAAGGATAGATACATCTGAATGTCATCAGCATAAATATGGAACTTGCAATGATGAATTCTATTAATTATATCTGCACTATAAAGAATAAATAAAAGTGGGCCCAGAATTGAGCCTTGGGGCACACCTCTATTAACCTCACGTTCGTCAGAGCACAGAACCTCCCCATTATCTTTTTGAATCTCAACATATTGCGAACGATTGGTCAAATAGGAGTGGAACCGTTTTATAACGCTAGAGTCGAAACCATAGAAGTTAAGTTTGGATAATAAAAGGGAAGTGTTAATGGAATCGAACGCTCTCGAAAAGTCCGACAAGACTATGATTGTGCCCATCCCTTTATCTTGTGCTGCAAGAATATTGTCAGTTACATCTAATAATGCTGTATTTGTCCCTCTAGACTTACGAAAACCTGATTGCATATCGGGTAAAATATTATGCTTTTCTAAGAACTCAGTGACCTGAGAACATACAACTTTTTCCAGCACTTTAGACAGGCAGGGTAAGAGACTAATTGGCCGCAGATCTTTAATCTCAACGGGGTTAGAGATTGTGGGTATAGGCTTCACTATTGCGGTTTTCCATAAGGTAGGAAACTTTCCAGATGTAATGGATTTATTTATTATTGAAGTAATGGAATCAAGGCTCTGCGGAAGCGTAAGTGAAATCATTTCTAAAGAGATTTTATCAGTACCTAGGGCATTCGTTTTAATTTCTTTAAAATATTTTAATACTATTAGTGGATTTGTCGGCTTGAGGAAGAAAGAGCAGGTGTTTGTTTATGGAATTCGAAATAGGTTAGATCAGATATGCTGACATTCAAATTACCAGGAACATTAAGAAAAAAGTCATTAATTGCATTAGGATCGTTAAATTGCACAGGCAGCTCTACTGATTTTGGTGGAAGAACTTTGGATTTTAAATTTTTCCATAGTTTTGAAGAGTTTTTAACGTGACAGTTTATATGCTGGTTAAAGAACGCTTTTTTCTCATTAACTAATGCAAAACTTACTTGTCTCTTAAGATCCTTGTAAAAAGATTTATGGCTCTCTAACTTGGTCATACGACATCTAGCAAGAGCTGCATCACGAAGTCGCATCATCAGCTTAACATTATCTGTGAACCACGGACTAGGCAATTCCCTAACTATTTTGGACTGGACAGGAGCGTGTAGATCAAACAATAGTCTAATTATATCACTAAAATTGGTGACAATAGTTTCAACGTCACTAGCGGAGTAGATTGTATTCCAGCTAATCGACTCTAAATCCATATTAAATAGTTCAAAACAAATATTTTTAATAGGCCTAAATACAATAAATTTCGGAGCAATTTTTGGTTTTCTGAAAACAAATTCACATGTAACGAAAGAATGACCCCTTAGTGACCCCACCATGTCTACACCAACATGACGCGCTCGAACATTAGTACAAACAACGTCAATTAATGTTTGACTAGAGTCTGTATAATGAGTATACTGGACTGCGTTCCGTTTTAAACAGTACCCAGTATAGCTAACTATAAAGGAACGGCTTCGTAGTATACTAAATGACGTCACAACTTACAGTGCTTGCAGTGTATATCAGAACGTACCCTTTATCTTAAGATATATGAGACACAGTGCTATACCAGTGAAAGAGAAGGAAAGTGAAGGTAGGTAGTTGCTTCTCTTTTCATAGTATAATATCTTAAGATAAAATATTATAGTATCTTCGCCGTGTGTGATGCCCTTTAAGCTGGAAACAAATTATCGGACGCGGCTGACGGACGCGGCTAACTTTTTTGAGGAAAGTAGCTGGAATACGAAACATGGTGTAGATATAGCGTTTGTACTGTATTAATTCAAGGACGGATAAACAGTGCAGTTTGTTTTGGTGATTTTTTACAAACTTAGCCTACAAATTACAATCACAACTAGCTCTAAGTGTTTGTAGCGTGAATACAATAGGGTATTTGCCTATATTCAAAATAAATTATCTAACACTAACCAATGTATAAATCATCTAAAAAAAAAGGGGAAATCACTTTTTTTTTTTTTCCTTATTATGATTTTTAATGACCAATCTAACCATAAAGAATATGCTATATAATTATGACGTCACATGCTTGTATTTCATATAAAACTCCATATAAACCGTTTTGACATTTCATAAAAAGTTGCTGATTTGAATGTCAGTCAAATACCCTATTAAGAACCTATAAAACAATGGGCAAAATAACTTGCAAAATATGCCACTTGAAGACAAGTCGGCAAAGCCATAAAAAAGATAGTTCATGGCAAAATTTCCATTAAATGGAGACCGGTGAGTACAGACTACATTATTTATGTAATTATTTCAAATTTGGCATGCGTGTAACAGTGAATAATTGTTTAACAAATAATAACAAAACTCTTTTTTTGTCCAACGTAAACAATAGTGTTTCCTGTCAATTATCGATAATTTCACTCTCGACGCGGTTGGATGAGGACGTTTTTTTATATTTTTACTAATTTTTTTGCTGAATCGTGTTAGTTTTTTATAAACATTTTGCACCTTAGAAATTTTCACCTCTGAGGTACCAGTGCCGAGATACCTATGGGACTCTTTGAAAAATTTTCGACTTACAATTTATTTTTTATATTTCCGCGTTTTTTTTTACTGAGTCACGTTGGTCACAGTCTTACAAATCTTAGTACCCCTTTAATATCAGTAATAATTGTCGCATCATAGTAACGTACGTTTATTTGTATTGCAGGACTTTAAACTGGAGTCAAAGACGAAGTTAGCTGGACTACAAAGCTTTTAAATTAAAAAACTACGAATTTTCATAACATTAATAAGATTATTCTTTTGATTTATAATTAATTTAACCTAGTAAAAAAAAAAAAATATATGAACACCACATTATTAATAATACCATAATAAAAAAAAACTTTTTAGCCTGACTACCCACTCTAAAAAACCGCTATTAATATCGATATCGATATGTTTATTTACAATTAAAGTAAAAAATACAAACTATGATATATAGAAAACATCCTCAAAGCCCTCGCTGCTGTCGATAGGCAAGGTTCCCAACAGGCTGGCAGCGTTCCCTTTTTGGATGGCCATAAGCTTGGCGTTGGCGGAAAAAGCTCCCAGCCCGTCGGTCTCCTGAAGCCTCGATGAGCTTGGATGATAAAATCCGAGCAAATCGGCGAGCCTCGAACCCCCATGGACCCATGGTTTCAACTGCGAATGGCATGAACGAAAAATTAGAACCAAGACAAGCGTATTTTTTAAATTTGGAAATGTTTATTTGATGTTTATGGAAATCCCTAATTTTGTTTTTATTTTGGCACTACGTATAATGCTGTCATGTTGGTATGAGTTTTAGTCGCATAAATCATACTAGTACAAATCCCATTTTTCTGTATGGGAGTCCCGTCTCTTAGAACGTAGTGATTATATCCCCTTTGGTTCTCTGTGGTAGTGAAATTCTTGGAATTAACGATTTATGATTGATGATGAGTGAGAGTAGTGGAGAGAAGCGTGTTCTTTAGTGCAAGTGCGTACTTCGATTTCATTTCAATTCATCTGTGTGATATTATTGTTATTGTACCATGATGTATGCATGGTATGATGTTTTATTTTAATTAAGTGTACTACTTAGGTTTCACACAATTAGAACTTGATAGAACTGTATATCTACGATACGACGACCATAAGAATAGCTGCACTTATAATCTATTGAAGTGTATTTAACTTTAAAATGACTCCTAATGAAATCTCTATACCTCCCTCAGTTTCGTGGGCTCAGAGAAACGCTTTAGTATTTTTGTCAATTAACAGTGAATGTAGTAAACCAGATATACAGTTTGAATTGAAAAATATTTCATTCAAGGGAATATGTGCACCAGACCAAAAACTACACCAAATTTGTATACCCTTGTATGCAGAAATAGATCCTGCAAAGTGTGCATTTACTAATAAAGGCAGATTCATCGATATTGTACTAGCTAAGAAAAATACAGCTGAACCATATTGGCCTACTCTTACTAGTGATAAGAAAAAGCACCACTGGCTCAAAGTAGATTTTGAAAGATGGCAGGATGAGGATGAGAGTGGTGATGATTTATATGACATGGATGATATGTTTTCATCTAAAATAGGGGACTTTGGCCATGAAAATGAAAAAGATGACTCTAGCTCTGCTGAAGAGGAAGATCTTCCTGATATGAAATAAATAATCCTGAATACATGTTACCATGGACAATGTTTTCTTGTACCCTGCAATTTAGGCCTTTGTCATGTACGGGACAAATGTACTGCCCCTTGTATGTCCTACACAACACTACTTGAGACTAACAATTCACTAAAAATGGATTTTTCATGTTTTTGCTTCAGTCTTTTATTATTGAGTAAGGGTATAGATTTTGCTACTATTTGAAAGAAAGAAATGTCTTAAATTTTGACCTTTTATTTAAAACAAAATACTTGATAAACTACAATTAAAGTATCTTAATGAAATTATGTAATTCTTAGAATGTACTCTTAAAGTGAATGTAAGGCATAGGTACAGTTTAAAAATAAAATTGTGTCAATCTGAAAAAGCTACATTGTGTTTTGGTGTAATCAAAATTGTGTAGATTTTTGATTTTTCATCCTAACTTCCTAACTAATTATAAATGCGAAAGTGAGTTTGTTTATTACCCTTTCACGCTTAAACCGCTGAACCGATCGTGATGAAATTTGGTATGTACATAGCCTATGGCATGGAGAAGAACATAGGCTACTTTTTGTCCCGGGAAAACAATATCCCCGGGAATGGGGGTGAAACCGCGGGGCGAAAGCTAGTTAATAATAAAACATTGTCTCCCATGTTTTTTGCTTATGTTACCAAAATTTGGTTTCTAGGTATATACTTATTATAAACAGTTTATGGTACTATTTTGTAATGACACTATATATTCTGGAACAAGTTCCTCACCTCACACACGTCCATCTGACCCCAAACTAAGCAGAGCTTGTACTATGGAAGCCAGATAACTGATATACATTCTGTCAAAAAATCGACCTTATCAACAACACATGCTTATGAGTGGTACAAAGCGTTCAAAAGCAGTTGAGATGTGATAGAAGATTTGCTTCGCTCTGGTAGGCCATCAACGTCTTCAACTGAAGTTAACATCGCAAAAGTGAAGGAAATAGTGACTGAAAATCCTCATTCAAGTTTGGAGAGATAGCCGCTGAACTTTTCTGTGTCTCACGAGTCGATCCATACCATATTAAATAATCACTAAAGTATGAAACATGTTGCCGCTCGTGTAGACGAGGTACCTACCCTAAAAAAAAAATTATTCAAGATTTTATTTTACCACATTTTGTCGGCGTGATTAATTTGTAGGTATATCCATGCCAAATTACAGCTTTCTAATACTAAGAGTCTCTGGGATATATTGCGGACAGACAGACAGACATGGGGAAACTATAACGGTTCCTTGTTGACTACGGAACCCTGAAAATGGAAAAATAATATAAATTTTTAACAAAAAGTAAATCTGACTTCAAAGTGGGATTGCAATTTTGCACTAAAAAAAACTATCTTAGAACTCGTTTTGAAGTCGGCGAAATAATGGTTTTACTTTTTGCTATGTGATTGATCTTGGACGAAACATATTCATGTGACTGATTGTTACCTTTTCTAGACTTTCGAGTCTGTCAAAGGTGCACGCGTGTTTCGGCAGTGGATTGCGACGTGAAACGTCTTTAAAATCACACCGAAACATACGTAGTACCTACCTATCTACGGGTAGGTACAAAGTGGACCGTAACGAAAAGATAATTACAAAACTAGAAACACAAATCTAGTGTCATTGTTAAAAAATTATTTAGCTATATAATAGTCGGCTCTAGACATGAGACCGATATCAATATATCAAAACGAATTTAAAATTCCTTTTCAATCACAAATCGATTCGTTACTATACATTTAATTAAGTATGTATGTTTGCTTTATGATTTCGCTACTGTCTATACATAGGTACTAAACATTATCACATAATTTTTTCTATGTATCAAAATAATCAAATAACACTTGTCACCTCTAGTCATTTTTGCCGTCAAAATTAATATTGTATTGCAGAAGACTCGACAGGATCCAAGAAAATCCGTCGGGTGCTGCCATTACGATATCTGATCTGATCGATTCCCGATTTCAATTAATATATAGTAGTAGTAAGTATAGAAAAGTTATAATGTGTCGTTGAGATACAGCAATTATATCAACTAGCGACTACATTTATTTACGTACCCAACGCAATTTCAATTAGTCACAAACTCATAAAATAGCAAAATTTTAGTTCATTTTGGGATAGGGAATGGCAGCCCCCCGACGGATTTTCTTGAATTTATCATTATGTTAATATGTAGGCGAATATGTGCAGTAGTACCTCTATATTTGATAATAATTTGCTGTCGGGGGTTTGCTGAAAATTTTATTTAATCCTTTTTCGATTACAACTTTTATTCGATTACAATTTTTACAGCCGTCGTGGGTTTTTTCAAAATTTTATTTGATTTTGATCTTATTAGAGAATTGCTCCGTTTTTGTCTATTTGTCTGTATTTCTATATGCTTGGTGTCTTACAATATATTATATCCGTAAATTTAGCCCCCGTACTGTTTGCTGTTTCCAATTTATATACAAATGCAGGAAGAAAAATATTTATTACAGCGCCCTCTAGCGAGTTAGCACTATAACACATATCTAAGAACCATCGCTGATGAATTACACACCTTTCACAGGAAACCGTATCGAAATCGATCAAACCGTTTTAGAGATAATTGAAAACATTATGCAAGAACAAAAATATTACAGCAGAGCCCTCAGCGACCAATGTATTACAAACCCTTCACATGCCCTCAGCAGTTTATATAGGTACAAAAAATCAAGAAAAAAAATATTGATTACAGCGCCCCCTGGCAATTCAACACCATAACAACTATCTTAAAACATGCACCAATCAAACCCGAACCCATGACTGAAAACTGCATCAAAATCGGACTAGTAGTTTTGGAGAAAAATTGCAACATTGATTTGCACAAACAATGTTTGCTGCAGCGCCCCCTGGTATGTTGTCACCGTAACACCTATCTAAGAACATGCACCAATCAAACCCGAACCCATAACTGAAAACTGCATCAAAATCGGACTAGTAGTTTGGAGAAAAATGGCATCATGGATTTGCACAAAGTAACAAACATCCTCTCACCCCAAACGCATATACAGTCTCCGTTCTGTCGTGGGTAAAAATTATAGGTAGTTAATAAGAGGTGTGACATTTAGACCGACGATATTATAACTTGACTAATAAATACACAAACCGTGTGATGCTAAATAATTTAAAAATTACCCTCGAGGGTCTTCTTGGCTGAAATTTTGAGGTTTATCTATAGGTACTAATATTATAAAGCTGAAGCGTTAGTTTGTTTGAACACGCTAATCTCAAGAACTAATAGTTCGATTTGAAAAATTCTTTCAGTGTTGGATAGCTCATTTATCGAGGAAGGCTATAGGCTATAGGCTTTTTATCCCGGGAATACAAGATCCCCCGGGAACGCGGGTGAAACCGCGGGGCGGAAGCTAGTTGAATAATATTTTATATTTAATTTCAAGGCGATGATAGCTCAGTGGTAGTGACGTCGGATGCAACGGCGAAGGTCGTGGGTTCGAATCCTATAATGAGCTTGAGCTTTCGGTGAAGGAAAACCTCGTGAGGAAACCATAGCACGGTGGTAGGGTACTTTGTAGTACCCTCCTGGCTGGCTACCACCCTCAAGTTGAAAATCTATCGCCAAATACCTATTGGTGTGTACCGGCAGCTGCACTTGAGAGCCAGTTCTTTCTAGGCTTTGTGCGCATACCGCCTTCGGCCACATCATCACTTATCATAGTGAGATTGTGGTCAAACTCAAGGCTATTACAAAGTAAAAAAAAATAAACATTGCGCTCCGGGAGTGAGTTTTTTTGAGAGGTTGAGATTGAGCTCTTGTATCATCATTATTATCATTAAAATTATTACAATCTAAATTTTTTTTTTTCTGAGCGAGTTTGTTTTGTTATGGCGCCAAAACTACTGACAGCGACTAGCGACATTACTGGCCGCAATTATTTTTTAATGGGAGAAAAAAAAGAAACTAAACGTCAAACTGCGTCTCGGTGTAGCGAGTCCAGAGGTTTTACCTCATCAAAAAATATGCGTACCGCGCTAAAAGAAGTTTACACTTCAAAAAAATCGGTGGTGTTTTGTCTCATGAAGATCAATTTAAGAGCACTAGTGAAGTGAAATTAAAAAAAAAATCATAAAATGAATTTGTGTACCGTGAATTTTCAGGTTGTCTCAAAAAGATCGTGACAAGTTTTAGTAGAACGGCCACCATTTTACTAAAACCTGAGTGACGTAACGGAGCTTGGACGAAAAATCAAATAACGGAGACTGTACGGATTTGACTTGACTATGTAATAAAAGTTATTTAATGTGACTAGAATTTTAAAAAGTCTGTGCTAAAGATGCTATATAAAAAAAAATACATTTGAGCACTCAAGCCTCAAGCTGTCATTCCCATATTTTTCGTAGAACTTACCATAGACGCAATACTCCTTCTGGACATTTTTAATTCTTTGGTTTATGGTTTGTTCTCTTCACTAACGAAAATCTATAGTAAAGAATATGAATTGAAGCTTGCGATATGGAACAGTCCGACAACTATGACAAATATTTGTCTCCCTCCCTATAACATAGTCATGTGGTAGGTAAATGTGTAAGAACTATGAAGCAACGCACTTACGCCCGGGTTCATGTTTTTTATTGTTCCGGGTCCCTGATATACTTTTAGTAAGCATTAGCCTGTCATTCAGCCGTCACCAATGACAAAAGTAAAAACTCCATAAAAAAATGTCTTTGAATAAAATTCAAAATGATTTGCTACAAATAGATCTGAAAAAAATCGACCGTATCAAGAAAATACTTTAAAATGGCAAAAAGGTAACAATATCAGGCACAATGGGGCAGATAGACCAAAAATCTTCTACGAAAATGGCTAAAAGTGCATCTGCCGTAAAGAAATCTTCATCGTCAAAGTCTAAGTCTAAGCCAATTGCAGCCCAGCCGAGTGGCAGCGGCTGTATAAATTTTTCTGATCCCAAAGTTCAAGGAGTGTTACTGGTTGTCCTCTTAGTGATATTAGCTTTGGCGTTGTGGTTTGGGTTCACTCGCGGCTGTTTAGGACGGCGTCGGCGTCGTAGGCGCTCCTCTTGTTGACCGTAAGTTGATATTATTTTTATAAATTAGGTCTGTTTAGCAGGGCCTCGTGTGTTTAAATCCTACAGAGAGTTTGCGAACTCCCGGTGAAGGAAAATATCATGAAGAAATCCAAGAACGGTTAGGTTTGTACAGTCACGAACATAGTATAGTGCTAAGCAAAATTGAAAACTGATTCTATAGTATTGATTGAAATGTCACGTTGTTACAGTATTTTCGACCTATACTATTATGTTATACGTACGTGTTATCTCACAGTTGCGATCGTTGTTTCGTTTTCGGACACTCGCTGACTTTACTTACTTTACTAAGTACCTACCTAGATGCTATTTTTATCTTCATACATATCTTTACATGAATGTTTTGGTTACGCAAAGTGTCTTCCATTGAATGGTTGATTGACAGTTCGTCTATATTGTCTGCCTTCCTGAGATGCTCTGCTCCGTTATCAATAGGTTATCAGTAGGAATCAAGAAATAGAAGTGTGTGTGTGTATTGCCATGCTTGATGAGCATCTCATCTAAAGATAGAGAACGGATCACCTTAATCACTATAGTACCTAGGTAGGGACCTAGGTAAAACTAGAATTCTAGAGCTCTTTATTTCTTTAGTAGGTATTTCGTGAATCAGTGACTTCTTTTACGGCGTAAATATGTACTTTACATAATTGGAGGAGTAACTACAGTAAGTACTACCTACATATTATAAGTACAATTTCAAAAACATTTCCTTCCAGCTGTTCACTGCGGTATCACCCGCGCTCCCGGAAAAATTAAATCCGATGTTTTAATATTTATTCTTTAGGTAGGTACTCCAAAAATGAAAGATCATAAAAATCGGTCCAGCCGTTCTTGAGTTCTTTTATAAATGGTGTAACTAACCCGACATTGATTTATATATTATAACTAGCTTTCCGCCCCGCGGTTTCACCCGCGTTCCCGTGGGATCTTATGTTTTTCTTTGCTATAAACCTCACGGAGCCCGAGACCTTTCCAACGAATGCAAAACCGTGGAAATCGGTTCGTGCGTTCTGGAGTTATAGCGTCAGGAAGGAAAACCCGACGGAAAAATATTTTAATATTTTATAACAAATTAATGTAAATTATGAATAATTTGACGTACACTTTTATTTATTCCAAAAATGTAATGGATATTCAGCGGCATAAAATCTCTTTGTTGATACTAAAAAAAAACTATAAGTATTACCCGGTTCAACTGAAAATACTCGCATATAGTGCACATAACTTGTAGTAAGGTACTAATTTAACTTTGTAGTGATAATTATATTACCGCACTAGTGCGGTAATATTATTATGCACGCGTGTGTTATAGCTCCGTTTACGGCCCTAAAAGCGATGTAATAAGGGTCACTTTACGAGCAAGTGTATTGAAAAATATATTACATTTATTGCTTTTCTGATGACTAAAAAAATGTTTATTTTCTGATAAATTCGGCAAGAACAATGATTTTAGGGAGACCAGAGCCTTAAATGTTCAAAGTTTAATTACCAATTATAATAATTTTAAAAACAAAAGTAGTTTTATTATTCGAGGTTAATGAAAAAACTATGGCAAACTACCCCGGATTTACCCTATAGTATAGCTATTTGATGCTGACCATATGCAATAAAAGTAATCCCACCAAAAACATTTTCTTGTAAAATGTCGCCAAGACGAGACCATATAGCTCGCACTGTCAAAAAGTTATCAGATCTCATGTAGAGCCAAGCTTATAACTCTACAAGCCCTAACTTCACAAACTCTTAGTCAAACCTTAGTCAAAATATATGGCTTGGCCGTTTCGTTCGTCACAAGCCCCAAAGAAACGTCTATATTTCGTTTAAGCATTACCTTAACTCCTTTTTTAATAATTATAGTTTTTTGTTGGCGAAAAAAGCTTCCAGCCCGTCGGTCTCCCGAAACCTCTTAATAATAATAATTAATTGTTTTTTTTATTTAGGCAGTTTTTTTTTCTTCTTTCCTTCCTTTTTTTTCCTTTTTTTTTGTTCTTTTTTTTCCTTTTTTTTTGATATTAATAGATACCTATACACCTATATACCTTCTCACAAACAGCATGCCTACTTTTGGTCTTAATTTCCGTCTAGCCCCCTTTCGCAACGCGCGATAAGGAACTTCGTTCCAATAATGTATAGTAATATTCTGATCTGAAACCTGACGAATGCCCCATATACACTTTTATCACCTAATATAAGGAGTTGAGGGATGATTTTTAAAAAACCCTGAAACATGTATTTTTTAATTTGTAAGTCTGTGTACTTGTATAATTTTCAGATCTCTAGCATGAAATTAAGTTTGTATAGGAAACCCCATACAAACTTCTATCCCCTAGTTTAAGGGGTTGGGGGGGGGGGGAGAAAGTTCCAAGTTTTAGATTTTTTTGTTGTTTGTGTACTAATATTAACTTACATACCAAATTTCAGCTTTCTAGGACTTCAGGAAGTACCCTAGAATTTTGATGATCATCAGTGAATGAGTGAGTCAGTGACGAAATCAAGGTTTTTTAGATATCAATAAAATCTAAAGTATAAGATCTATACAATTGAAACTTTATATGTAAAATAAGTCCCCTATTGACATCATATCCCAAGATTTTTGTTTATCTGGTACAATCCAAACCTAAGTTATGAGGGTTCAAAAAAACGACGAAGCGCTTCGAGAAAAGGTAGGTAGTGCCCTTGCGCTTCGCTTGTCGTCTTGGCGGGGGCACTACCGTGCCCCCAGATTTCAACTTGAAATTTTTAACGCGATGTATTTCGATCGTTAAGTTACCTACATTATTTAAATGTAATTTTTTTATGTTTCGTGAATCGTGTTTATTTTTATTGATTACATGAGTACCTACTAGTATTAATTAATTTATTATTGACTAAGTACTTAGTTTTTTTAGCCAATTTCGATGAAACGAAGCCTAATTAACGTTTGCAAACACCATGAAAATCCGTTTGATGGTTTGGGCGATCAGCGTGTTCAAACAGATAGACAGACAAAAACATCAAAAAACCGGCGAAGTGCCAGTCGGACTCGCGCACGAAGGGTTCCGTACCATTATCTATAAAAACGGCATGAATATTTATTTATTTTAATCTGTTTTTAGTATTTGTTGTTATAGCAGCAACAGAAATACATCATCTGTGAAAATTTCAAATGTCTAACTATCACGGTTCATGAGATATAGCCTGGTGACAAACGGACGGACGGACAGCGGAGTCTTAGTAATAGCACAGCGTAAAAAACATACAGTGGTCTATCGTGTTTGAAGTCACGCGAAATGCCGCTTTGTATAGACATTCGTCATTGCTGCATTGTGTCCCAAGCGTCTGTCTGTCTGTCTAGACGTGTCCGTTGGCCGACTGTAAGAGTTACATAGACTGTGGTAATAAGATCCCGTTTTACCCTTTGGGTACGGAACCCTAAAAAGGTCTCTTTACTATATCACACACATCCATTACTGGTAGAAAAAACTGTAGGTCGGACACGCCGGTTCTATAGATTTATTATGTATAACTTTCTAACAGTATACCTACTTAAAAGTAAATTCCAAAAATCTTTAAACGACGACAACTTTTTTTGCAACATCCGATTTTAAGGGTCAACAAAGATTATATTCTGCTCCAAATGAATCTCGTCTACCTGTGAAAACTACATGAAAATCGTTAAGTAATTCCGGAAATGTGCGCTAACAAAAAAATAACAATCAGTCAGAAAATAATTCTAAAAATTGATAATGTTCTAGTAGGTACCCTTCTATTTTTAACCGACTTCAAGGTTCTATGTTATATGATGATTTTGTGTGTGATGGACCCGGTAGGTGGCGCTGAAATACCTAAGCTTTTTTTATGAAGGGATCGCGGGTAAACCACAGGACGGCAAGCTAGTGTTATATAAAATCAACCTAGATTATATTTTCATCAAGGCCCATTTTCAATTTGATATGAATATTTTTTTTGTGTTCTCATTTATCCATACATCGGGCTTCACGCACCGGGCCGCATCTCGGCGGCTTTAGTAAAGTTGAATGGTAGTAGGCTAGTCTAGTAGATGGGTTCTAGACTGCGAGCGAACCCTAATAAGGTAGATAGGTACCTATGGAACTCTCGGGGCTTACGAGTCTGTCTCGTTATTTCTCAGATTTTTCATTTTGTTGTCGATGTGTAATGATAAAAACATCATGAATGCTAATTTTATCTATCTATACAGAATGATTCTTTAGTCACTGGCAATACTTGCAGGGGTGGAAGTACTCATCAATATGAACAACTTTTATTATGGGACCAACTCTGATTCGCGTAAAATAAAACGGTTGCTTCTTACATTTTGGTCGAGTAGGTATTTAAGTTTTGTATGGAACAGCTGATATTGACTAAAAAGTCACCAGTATAAATAAAAACGAGTCGCCGAAATGTATGTACGCGCAAAACTTCCGAACGGCTGCACCTATTTGGGTAATTCTTTTTTTGTTGTGTTTGTAATTGTTAGGACAAGGTTTGTATGAAAGAACATTTGATGGAAAAAGAATATATGAGAAGTAGTTACCGGGAGCGCAGGTGAAACCGTGGGGAACCGCTAGTAGAATATTAATTGGGTCAGTCGATGGCCAAACGTAAGCCCATTAAATGCTCAGTATGGTTCTTCTACGAGGTAATATCAAATTTCACGTCTTTCACAGCTTTACACGTATCTATTATGGCCGCGCGAACAGATGAGTGCCGATGAAAAATAACATGAACGGGCCGGCGTGTACCTACCAGATTTTTGACGTAACTTACCTACCTATAGGTATCTACAATAAGAATGAGAAGATGTGGGGGCGAGTGACAATATGAAATAAGTATTAGAAAATATGATAAATAAGATGTAAGTAGAACTAATCCTGTTATTTATTCATATTCAGCTGTAATTTTAGAAAGGCTTGTAGGGTGATTACGCTATTTCGCCGAACACTGCTGGCTCTCGACCACAAAGCGTAAATCACGTAAAAATAGTCAAACCGAAGCGCGGCAAACGTTCGTATTTTTTGTAAGCGCACGCTTATTTTGTTTCCTTCCCCCGTGTCATCGTTGGTCCATCTAAGATAGCTTGATGCCGCTCAGTGAAGCAACTAATTTAAGCTACAGTACATGCGTCACCAAAATAAAGCGAAAATTTCTGAACGGAACATTTTCAAAACGTAAGTAAAGCATGTTTTTATTTGGTGTTGGACATTGTTAGTGTGCTTTGTGTGTCAAAATATCTTTTTATTTACTTCTAACCTAATAATCAATTGGAAATTACGAGTATTTCATTAAAATAATGGGTGGTCGGTAAACTAACTGACTAAAATTACGCTTCTGTTAGTTTACGACCACCTGGTCGGGAATCAGCTGTATTAGTCTAGTAGTCTTTTGATTGATTTTACTATGAACAAAATCTAACCGTTTTGGCGGTTGTAAAGTGGCTTGTTTACGATTATGCAGCGTTATCGTCTTAAATGTTTTTATTTTGGTGGTCGAAAACTGCGTACCTATTTGTCGTCCATAAAAAAATCTGTCTGCTTATTTAAAACTGATGCCATTTATTAATCATTTCATTTTCAACCTTAATTTATCAAATTACGCTTGAGTTGTTTTTACAGTGGTTTTCTAACGGTCGAGAAATAACGAAAAAAGCGGACGTAAATTAACTGTAGCTGTTTAGTCTCGGTAAATTTATTTCAAATGATTTTTAGAATGCATATATTTTTTATTCGACAGACAAGTCGACGGATAATATAAGGGTTGTCACAGCGTCATAAGACATAACTTGTTCATAGTCGTGAATTGTGAGTCCCAGTATCAGGATACATTGCCAATTATGTTTTTCGAGAGTATGTATGTATGTATGTATAATTGTTTGGCACGCTCTGCGGCCTGAACGGCTCGATGGATTTTAGTTTGAGAGGTTTCGTTAGATTCGTATTTACTGTGAGAGTGACACTATGGGTATATCAAAATAATAATTTAAAAAAAAACAAAATTAACTCATACAATAATAAAACTAAAAAAACTGTAGAACTGTAGAAAGTCAGCTGTCTAGTCAGTAGATTGGAAGAATCTGCAATGTAATATAAGTATGTGCTCTCAATTCACTAAGCCTCCATTTCTAGAATGGATCCCGACTGCTACAATCTTAAGTTAAGTGCAATCGGGTATGACGACTTTCTTGTTTTAGGGTTTTTCATTTCCAAATTACCTACACAGAAACGCAGTCGGGTTTTTTAGTTTTTTAAATTACCGTTTTTTTTACTATACCCTATCAGGTACCTACATCTGATTGACTCATTGGTAATGTCTGATTGACTTCTCGAGTTATAAATGGTGTAAATATAACGAATCATTTTTTAATCGTACACATTCAATATGTAGTTATTTTTATTTGGAATTAAATGTAAAATTTTGGGTAAACCCTTAAGATTCAAATATCGAGAAAAATATTGATTTTTGCCATACATATGGGGGGTTCAATTTGTTCCCTATCAGCTCCTGACGGACATACCTACATGGAATTACAAGTAACCTTGTATATAGATATGGATAGTTTATTACATATTTTATGTTGCATCTGTTTTCTGTTCCATAATAATTAGTAGGTACTTACCTAACCACTTTATTTGTCTGAATTATTACTACTTACCATTCCTGTACTTCCTTTTATTTTACTCTCTTGCTGTGGTGCGGCAAGAATCATACTAATATCTATATATATAAAAAATGAATCCCTATTTCCCATGGTCCCGCCATAAATTGAGAACGACTTTACCGATTTCATTCACCTTTTTTAGTTTTCTAATACTTTGTAGAAGGTTCTTACGCAACGAAAAATTAATAAAAAATTGCGCAGAAAATTGGAAAATTTCAGAAATCTTAATAACAAGGGTTCGCCGGTGGGGCGGAAGCTAGACTAAGTAATATGAATGTGAAATTGAGTTTGTTTATTACCTCTTCGACGCCTCACCGGCGAAACCAATCGTGATGAAATTTGGCACAAAGGTGACGGAGAGAAATATAGGCTAGTAAACTAGTATAAAATAATGTTTTAAGATGTTAGTTTAATTAATCATTACCGAAATGAACAGTACATTATAATGGTTACATCAGTTTATTAAAAGATCATACATACATGCTGGTATAGAAATATATAAACAATTTTTATTTTATTTATTTTCAGGGTATACAAACACGACAGACACTTCCTGCTTATGGAAAATCTTTCAAGACCTTCCAACTTCCTCTTCGGGACTACATGAAACAACAAATTCAGTGTATGTTAGTGATAAATAATAACCGTTAAAATGACCATTAATAAACGATTAATTATGTAATACTGTCTTTCTTCACTAACATATAATAATCATCACTAAAGCAGGGGCACCGTACATTGCAACAGAAAATATCAACAATTAAATCAGACCATTATACATGATCGTCATCTTCCTTGCCTTTTGTTTACTTTTTTGTCGTTACTTCTTTTTTTTTTTTGCTTTTGGTCACCTATCAAATCATTCACGCCACACTCTCATAACCTGAATTACCTAGTCATATCATTATAGTAAATTAAAAATCAAAAAGATGAGCAATATGGTATGGTAATTGGTAAATTTTAATAAAACCAAGAACGGTCGGCCACAATATTTTTGTTAAATTACCGTTTGTTTTTTTTTTTGTCAAGGGCAAAGATATGTTACACGTGTCATTATTATAAAAAAATAATAACGCATTAGCTTGGCCATACAAGGAGGAAACGCTGTTTTTCGCGAATTTCTTTGAATTTATTTTTGTGCATATAACGTGTATAACAAAAGCTCCATGATCGAGGTATTCAATCAATACTACCCCTTGACTATTCCAGAAAAGAGACCCAATGATTAATTATTATAAGGTATTTTCCAAGTCATAGACAATCATTTCGTTTCTGGTTCATAATGGTGAAGACACATTTCATTAATTATTGTTATGAATCGAGCCAAAATTATCAGGATCTTGTTGCAACACTTCCAAAGAGCTACGGGAAATTTTCAGTCAAATGTGTTTTTACGCATCGGTAAGCATTCTAGGTACCCAACGAGCAGATCCTTTTTCATCCTGTACATTTACCCTTACTCTATCCCTTAAACCTTGATTGACTTGTTTCGTAATAACATTTTTGAAGCATAGACACGTCCCGGACACTCGATAAAATGTATTTTAAACAAACTCACTACTACCATACAGGCTCACATGCATGTCTCAAGCGCGGATCCACCATTGTGGGCACTGTGGGCATGCCCACCCTAATTAAGCCTAATTATGGTAGATAGGCTGATGTTATATCCCATGTAGGGAATGCAATCCCGATCCCGCGGGATCCCAATCTCGCGAGATCACGTGTAATTTTTCGGGATCAATCCCGACGCATCATATGACGAGATCCCGTTCGAGATTGACGGGATTGGGCGGCAGTGGTCAGCGACGCTACACACGTCCACTCGGGGCTACTGACACAGAATAAAGATGTAACCAGTACGGAAACTACCTACAAACGGACGAAACGGCTCACTCACACAAAGATGCGCATCGACAGGGGTCCTAAGCGGTTTTCGCGGTGCTGTCAAAGTCAAAGCCATTTATTCAGTTTAGGCCCTAGGAGGGCACTTATGAAGGTCGAATTTACTGAAGCTACCACCGATTCGGAAATCAGCCTTCAACTGAGAAGAACCGGCAAGAAACTCAGCAAGGTTACATTTTTTATATATATGTCAGTAGTGAGTGCCGCGTCAAGACGACTGGTCACGTACAAGTTCATTTCCGCGATCTTTTTAAAAAGCCACGAGCGTATTGTGTAGTATACGGCTGTTTGAACTCTGCTTCAACAAAACCGGAGTTATCGTTTTTTTAAGATCATATTAAGGATCCAGTCTCCCTAAAATCAGTGTTCTTGCGGAATTTATCAGAAAATAAATATTGTTTTTTAGTCATCAGAAAAGCAATAAATGAAATATATTTTACGTTATTTTAACCAACTACTTATCAGTCGAATAAAAAATATAAGCATTCAAAAAATCATTTGATATCAATTTACCGAACCTAAACAAATAAAACATAAAACGCATCAAAATTCCATTCAATTCCGCTGGGAATTGACAGCCGTTCGTTGTGTTAAATGTTTAGTTATAAAATATGTATTTGAAACTTCAAATCTCACACTTTAAAATAACGTAAAATATATTTAATTTATTGCTTTTCTGATGACTAAAAAAAAAAGTTTCTTTTCTGATAAATTCCGCAAGAACACTGATTTTAGGGAGACTGGAGCCTTAAGTTCGTAAAACATAACACAAAATACAAATCTAAGATGGCGGCTGCAATAGATTATAATATTATTATCAACTACAACGTCATGGGTGTCGTTTTCATGGTTTTCGAAGGTGTTGAAGCCGTTAGTGCTGTCAAAATAGAAATCCAAGATGGCGGCTGCAATAGATTATCGTCTTTTTCGAGATGGGTGTCGCTTTCATGGTTTTTGAGGATGTTTTAGCCGATAGTGCTGTCAAAATGTAAATCCAAGATGGCGACTGCAAGAAATTATCAACTTTTTCGTAATGGGTGTCGTTTTTATGGTTTTCGAGGGTGTTGAAACCGATAGTGCTGTCAAAATGTAAGTCCAAGATGGCGGCTGCAACAAATTATCAACTTTTTCGTCATGGGTGTCGTTTTTATGGTTTTCGAGGGTGTTGAAGCTGATAGTTCTGTCAAAATATATATCCAAGATGGCGGCTGCAAGAAATTATCAACTTTTTCTTCATGGGTGTCGTGTTTTTATGGTTTTCGAGGGTGTTGAAGCCGATAGTGCTGTCAAAATGTAAATTCAAGATGGCGGCTGCAAGAAAATATCAACTTTTTCGTCATGGATGTCGTTTTTATGGTTTTCGAGGGTGTTGAAGCCGATAGTGCTTTTGCAGTCAATAATTTGTAATTTATGAAGAATAAGGGTATTTTTTATGCAATGGTTTTTTAAATACTAGGTATCACACGCATTTTTGGGGTTGGTACCGCTCCCGCCAAAACTTGTAAAAGGTTATGCCATAATGATAAGTTAGTAACCTACCAAAAAAAAAAAGATCTTCAACTATGTGTTAATATTAAACTGTTTTTCGCATTTTAAACTATCGAGATTAACCGACACAATGAGATACCTATTTTAAATTTTATTTGTAAACTAGCTATTTCAATTCGATTAATTGGTCACTACAGAAAATATAATGTTTTAATTAAAAAAATAACAATACTATAAAACATTAAAAGTGTCAACCCTATTGCTTCAATGGAGTGTAGGTAATTATTTTATCAACTAGGCTTAGTTTCCATACTGGTTACATCTTTATACTGTGCTACTGATTAGGCTAGATACTGATTTAGTAAGTTCAGAACATACATTGCGTTTCATGGTTCGAAAGCTAGAAGACCTAAAAACTCCTCTCTCAGAAAAGTTAGTCTCTTCAATGAATAATCGTATCTCCGAGGGTCGCACAAAAGCAACTGCAGTGCTGATATATTTGAAAAATCCGAACAATTATCAAGAGGACTTGGAGGAGCAAAGGAAAGGCAACGAGATTTTTCAATTACCAAGCAAGTATCTTATAAGAAAAAAAATAAAAAATATAATCATACGATTATATCGTAAAGAACCAAACCAAGCAGAGATTAATACGGCAGTACTAATCGAAGATGACTTGTCTCTTTCAATGATAGCAGAAGATTTGAATTTACGTGCTGCACAAACTAATAAATCGCTTAAAGAGGAATTAGAAGAAACTCTGCGAGCGTCTAAAAGTCTTTTTGCACGTACATCCACGTCCAAGAGCTTTGTCAAATTAGAGTCTACCATAAAAAAAGAAATGGATTTATTTGAGTGTGGAGGAACAAGGGGACGATTTTTGCAGTTTGCATATAATTGCTTCGCCACGCTGTTGCCAACCAGTGTTGAGTCGGAGAGGGCATTCTCAGCAGCGGGGTACATTGCAACGGACATTAGATGCTGTTTAGCAGATGACACTATTAATACCCTTTGTGTTTTAAGGAGTCATTTTCAAAATCACTCGTAGGTAACTACTTCCTAATTCCCTTGAAATATGCTTATTGTTTTGATTACCTATGTTAATTTCCTTAAAACCTGATAATTATTTAGTTGGTAAGATTAAAGAATAAAGGTTTTTATTTTCTTTCGAGTAATATGTTATTTTAGTTAACCTCACTCACTATCACAAACAAGCAGTTATTAGCTTTTTCAGTCATCCGAATTTAACATTTTTTTAAAACTAGACGGGATCCCGAAAATTCCGGGATCCCGAATTTGCAATCTCGAGTCGGGATTGCATTCCCTAGTAAGGACCTAATATGTTCCTCTACTTAGAGCAAATTCAGCGTCCATTGAAATCCGGGCGGAGTGAACTTAAATTATATCGGCGGGAGCGGGTGAGTCCATTCTTACGCAATACGTACGTACTAAGAGCACAGAGTAATATAATCTACATAGGAACAGTTCTCTAAGAGCGTCTATTATATTAGCCATTATACAAGGAAATAAAGTTAGCGTTCTTAGGAGCTGTTTTTCTGCATAATACTCTGCTAATAGGCATTATTTTGTTCCATTTTCGCCAACATGCACAATAATTCGCAAACCAAATACTTATATTAAATAAATCAAACGATAATAACTATCTATTTTTGGGATCTACTAGGTGATCCAGCTTTACCAGTATTTACTTTTTCAAAGTCAAAGTCAAAGCCATTCAGTTTAGGCCCTAGGAGGGCACTTATGAACGTCGAAACTACTGAAGTTACCACCGATTCGGAAGTCGCCTTCAACTGAGAAGAACCGGCAAGAAACTCAGCAAAGTTACACTTTATATATATATATATATATAAAGTATATGTATATTTTTTTTTGGACAATCTGACAATGTTGGCTTTTTTTTCATTAAATGTTTAACAATTTTTAAAGCAATATAATACACATAGACACAAAAAATGAAAAAAAAATAACTTTTTCTTTCAAAACATTCTTTATGTGAGATTGGAATTTGAAATCGATTTTTTTTTAATGTAAAAATAAAACATAAAATACATTTAAAACCAAAGTTGCAGTACCGGTTCGATTTTTCTGATGAGAAGTGTATACATATTTTTGCCCTTGACTGTACTAAAAAGCAAAAAAACAACAATATGGCACCGAACACAACACCCCAGGCGGTCTACGTTGTGCGGTCGAGTTCTGCGTTCCATCTTGTATTACCGTCGCGGTTTGACTGCTATTGTGTGTGTAGGATTGTAATCCACCGCATAGATTACAGTGATCGCGGAATGCAGAACTCTGACCGCAGAACGCAGGTCGGCGCCTAAAGAAAGTCTAAAGTCTGTGTGTGTGAAGATACTGTTTTGAAATATAAAATGTAAAAAGTATAATACAAACATACTTTATTCCCGTGTAGGAAAAATAGTGAGGAAACCATTGCACATATATAAACATAGCATAGGTACAGTATCTTGTAGTACCCGCCTGGCTAGTCATCACACGCTGAAAATTTGTCGCCAAGCACCACGGTGTATTCCGGTACCTGTACTTGAGAACCAATTCCTACTAGGTTTTGTGACCACCTTCGGCCATATCATCACTGTTAACAGGCTCTTACTCATACAACGCTATATTATTTATCGATCAAAAAATATGTGATTAAAATAAATAAATAAAATTGGAAATTAAACAGATTGACCATAGTTTATTTACCCTTAAAATTCCTCCCAAGCTCCACCTCCACTGCCCCAGTCAAAACTATTATCTTGTTCTTCATTTTTTTCAACCTTCTGCTCAGCATCTAAAAATCAACGAAAGTAAATTTGTTATGTCCTGTTTGATATTTCGCAATATTACATAAGCTAGGAACGCATTATAGCGGACCGTAGCTAGCCTCATCCCAATGCCCCATACTAAAGAGTGGCATAAGTAAAACTATAGAATACATTATACCATATTTATTTGCAAGCTTTTTAATGCGTAGACTCGGTACTAAGATTAAGACCTTTCGGAAATTAACATTTAACAAAAAAGTATAACTAACTTCAAAACGGTTTGCACTAAAAAGTATAAAATAACGATAATTAGAACTCATTTTGAAGTCAGCGTCATTTGAGATTCTGGAACACGTGCTTCTTTCCCAAAGAAAAAAAAACATACAGTCGAATTGAGAACCTCCTCCTTTTTTAAAGTCGGTTAAAAATCTTTACAAAATTGAATCACGACAGTTATCAAATTCAGTTCGCCCCATTTTATTGACTTATACAGATTTTTCCGTTCCGTGTTGTGGACCAAAATTTCCAGATGAATTTCGTGTAGGTACTTTTCAAAAGCATTTGCTAATGATAAAGCTTTCTATGGCCGGTGTGCACGTCAGCCTTCTCAGATGAATTGTGTCCTACGTGCGCATTGGCGCCTGACTCCGCCTGACTTCTCAATAGAAGTTTGTCTAAAAGAGTATTTCTCTGCCTTTCTGAATGTACCCTCAGGAGTACCTCAAGGCGTTGATTGTTGGATCACGGACAGCCAGTAGTCTGATGTAGCACTTAGAGCAGTTGGGCGGCCACTGCGATGTCGATCAGCTAAGTTACCCGTGCGTCGTTAACACCACGTTGCAGAGGCGGTACAACGTGGCTATGCAACGTGGTTACGACACAGGCTTGAGATACGGAAACTCGGCTTAGTATTTATCTCGTAGAGTAACCTTCTTCACTTAATATTATTACTCTTTCTCGCACAACTTCAGACTTTTTAGATGAATAGATATTTTCAATAAAAGTCACTAAAATATTTCTTTGTCAGAAATCGGAATGAGAGTAAAGAAGCATTGACCCAAGACCGGTCTTATTGGAGATCCTTAGCTGAGCTGAACATAGGCCTCCCGCCTATGTTCAGCAGTGGACGTCTTGCGGCTGAGATGATGAAGCATTGACTTCATTTTTACATCCAAAATCAAATTATGGGTACCTAATTTATTGTTTTTAAACGGTGTTTCAGACAGAATCCGTGCGAAGAGGTTTGTTTTCTAAGTTTTGTGTTTTGGAAGTACTATCTTAGTTTTTCCAACTGATCATAGACTTTTTGATGTATGTACGAGTATGTACAACTTTGTATAATTTCATTAAATTATTTTACCTAGGCTTCTTACATTTTTTTTTATAAATATCTAATATACTTATAAAATTCTCGTGTCAGCGTTTGTCTGCAAACTCCTCCGAAACGGCTCGACCGATTCTTATGAATTTTTTTGTGTAAGTATATTCGGTAGGTCTGAGAATCGGTCGTATTCTTTTTATACCGCTACGCGGGTGAAACCGCGGGGGACAGCTAGTGTCTGTATATAATGTATCCTTCAACTGATGCATTAAGGCAATGTTTATAATGTCCCAGCATATTTTTATTATAACTAGCGACCCGCCCCGGCTTCGCACGGGTAGCAGAGCATATACTACACCTACTTTTTTAAAATATGTATACTATATATAACTCTATTGGATTACGCGGCGCACGCGAGTAAAGCTCATATGATTTTTTCCGACATCGTCATATTTCAGCCAATTTACACAAAACCTTTTATGAATTATATACCTAAACCTCATTAATCACTCTGCCCATTGGTGAAAACTGTATGAAAATCCGTTCAGCAGTTTTTGAGATCATCGCGAACATACATACAGACAGACAGACGGGGCGGGGGACTTTATTGTATAATATGTAGGTAGTGATGTAATTTAAACTTTATGTGAGTGTTTTATTTGAATGTGGCCCTCATGGATACAAATCACTATACTTGGGAAGATACTGGACTTCGGAGGAATGTATATTTTATATTTTTGTTAACCTTTTCTTAGTAAAATTGTAGTAGGTAACATATTTTTTGAAATAATAATATTATTATTGAAATATCTTTATTGTGCTTTTGTTGGATCATTATTAGATTTCGGATGCTTTATTTAATAATATTAATATTCTGGGACATTCCTCACACACGGCCACCTGACTTCAAACTAAGCAGAGCTTGTACTATGGAGGCCAGATAACTGATATACTACATTTCTTTTGTAAAAACATATTTAGATAATTACACCCAGACTCAAGACAAACAGACATGTTCATGCACACAAATGTCTGTCTTGAATGGGAATCGAACCCACGACCTATGGCGTGATGGATTAGTGTTTATCCTAAACTATCAACCACGTATTTGGAACCCCAACTGTAAAACTTTTTAAAAACTGAAAACTTTTTAGACTGAAAAGAAAAAAATTTTTAGGGCTCCACGGTAGCGTCATTTTACTTGGAGACTATCAATGATATCAGACTGGATTTTTGCAGTTATACAAAAGAAAAACGTGTAGGCGGAAAAAGTGAATGAAAATCCATTGTAAAAAAAAGAATTTTAGATAACATCAGTAGGTGACCTAATTTAATTACATAATGTACCAAACCGACAGTAAGCTCCTTGGCTCCCTGGAGTATTACAATGAGTATTCATATTATAATATAATACCTACAATAAAAAAATGATTAGTAATTACCTTCTTCGGGTGTCTCATCAGTAGCTTCCACCTTTTCTGTTTGATCTGTAAAAGTAGATATTTTAGCTTCTATAATAACAACAAAATTTTACTCGTTAGTTTTGTAATATTATTTTACAAAAAACGAGCAAAAGCTCCAAAGAAAGATGTCCTTTTTCCTTTAATTTTAAAATTTTCACTACACTGGCCCATTAAAATAAATAACACTGTACTTATATCAAATACTTTAAAAGTTGCTTACCAGTTATGACTTCACCCTTCATCATATTGAGAATATGTTGCTTCTCCTTAGCAAGATGCCGCTTGCCGTTCAAATGCATAGTCATTTGCTCGGTGCACGTCACAGATGACTAAAATAAAAATGAAATTTATCACCAACGGGTAATTTACGTCCAGATTGCATTGCAATGCAATGCAGGGGGAGCTTAGATCCATGTTATATCCATGCAACGTATATAGGTATTATATACAATATGAAATATGTCCCGCCGGCAATAGTATGCTAACTATACTATAGTATGCCAGTTCCTTCTAGGCTTTGTGTGCTTACCACCTGAGTTTTTGTGAACATCACCCCAAATATACCAAGTCATACTAGCAATTATCATCGTATTTATTAAAAAGAGACAGAGAAAGAGAAAGTCGCGTGGAGGGGGCATAATTGGTAGAAATTGTCGCGAAACGCTTTTTCTTTACGTGACCATTTCTATCAGTCAACTCCTACCGCAAGGCGCGTACAGAAACTTCTTTCCAATAAACAGTTCAAATTTTGTCGGCACCTTCCTCCTCGCCGACACACGGTCTCGAAATAAACGTCAAAAATTGGTAAACAATAGATAGTTGATGTATGCATGCTAAGATTATAGAGAAACTTGAATTCGATCATTCATTTGTTCCCATAAAAGAAGACAATGAAGTCACAATGAGATCGATCGCATGTACACAATTTGAGAGATGTCTCGATTCTCGAATTGACGGTAACGTTATAGCCTTTCTGTTGGTCAAACACTTTAGTAAATCTTTTACCTGGCGTCACTGACCTCCATTATACAAGTACGCTGGACAGTATATTTCTTTCGAAATGACAGTTGTTTTTTGTGCCAAATCAAAGCGAGGGGCGCTCGAGCGTCTCAGGTACTATTATTGACATCGAAATTGAAAAACACGAATAAAACTACTTTGTGCACGTTTTAGTTATTTCATGTTGTCTACGTGATATTTAAATCGTTTTGAGTATGAGAGTTTGCGTATTTTGTAAAACTCGCTATCAAAAATGCAGAGGGATAACCTTTCACAAGTGAATTTCACGGCTATACATTTGTTTAATTGCTTGTCTAAAGCTGTTATTACTATTTTGTTTTGAATAGTAAATGTTTTTATTCATATTTAGGTAAAATAGGAGCTCCATTTTCAATAAATATGTAATGTAGACAAATAAATAGGGCTGTAATGTTTCATATCGATAATGGGTCGATACTTCCGATTTTGAATGTGTTTTACAATTAGTGTTTTCAACTATAAGACTTGACAATCTTAAAAAAATGTTGTCGGATAAAAGATTCGATGAGCGATTTTTTTTAAGTAAATTAAATAAATTATTGTAAGTAAATCTTTTTGTTTTTTTTAGTATACACCTTTCCAAATTGAAGGTTTTTAAGCAAATAATAAATTGGTGATTTAATATTAAGTACGTTTTATTTACTATTACAAAATTAACGCGTAATGATATTCGTTTTTTAAGCACACCTAGCGCCACAGAAGTATGCGGATAAAACTAGTACTAATTAGAGTGCGTTCCATTTCTATCACCCACTCCAGAGCGCAATCCCATATTAAATACACAAAACAGATGTTTATCTATAGTTACACCTTTAGTTAACACATTAGAAACATTATCTTTACCTTTTACATAACAAAATTTTAATCTTAAATTATTTACATGTTCCTTTAAAAAATGATGTCTAATGTCTATATGTTTAGACCTCGGTAGGTAACAATCATTAGCAGTGAGTTTTATAGCACTTTGATTGTCGCTGTATATGACTAGAGTGTGGTCGCGCTGTCCGCCAAGCTCCCTTTGCAGTTGCTGAAGCCACAGCGCCTCCTGTGCCGCCGCTGACATGGCCTCATGACATGTACTCTGCCTCTGCTGTGGATAGGGCCACGGTCTGTTGTTTCCGGGAACCCCATGACACTGCGCCACCCTGTAAAATAAAGATATATCCCGTGCACGATTTACGGTCACGGGTGTCACTCGCCCAATCTGCATCACAATACCCTGTGACGTTATCTTGACCATCCTTGGTATAAGTAAGTTTATAATGTTTAGTCCCTTGTAGCAGCCCAATGCTCACATGTAGGTTCCTTATTAAATTGACTGAGGGCATTCACTGCATATGAGATGTCTGGTCTTGTCCCTTGAGCTATATATAACAAGCAGCCTATGGCATGCTGATAAGGGCAATCATATGGAACTTCATTGCTGTAGTCAAATTTCAAACCAACTTCTATGGGTGTTTTTGCAGGTTTACAATTTCCCATGTTGAATCTTAACAGTATTTCATTTATATACTTTTCCTGGTCTAATGTAATTGCATCCTTTTCTCTATTTATGTTTAAGCCCACACATTGTTTTGCTTGGCCAAGATCTTTCATATTTAATTTTAAGCATAATTTTTTCTTTAATTTTCAGTTATTTCCCATTGAGAGCTGAAAATTATTATATCATCTACCCAAACTGCAATATAAATTCCTTTATTAACATCAAAATAAATACAGGGATCAGTCTTTGATTGCTCAATTCCTATTTCTTTCAAGACATTGCTTAACTTAGCATTCCACAATCTGCTTGCCTGTTTAAGCCCATAAATGGACTTAAGTAGGTGACATACTTGGCCTCCTATATTATACATCTCTGGCTGTATCATGTATATGTCTGTATCTATTTTTCCTTGAAGAAATGCTGATACAGCATCCATTTGTTCAATGTGCAAATTATTCTGTGCGGCTAGAGCAAACAAATAACGAATAGAGGTGTATCTTACCACTGGAGAATATACTTCTTGGTAATCAATCCCTTTCTTTTGAGCATATCCTTTTATGACTAGCCTTGCCTTATATCGAATTATATTTCCCTGTTGGTCAGTTTTTGTTTTAAATATCCATTTGCTTGGTAAAACCTTTTTATTACTGGGGAGGTCAACAAGCTGCCAAGTTTTATTTTCCATTAGAGAGTTATATTCCTCATCCATTGCTTTCTTCCACTCACTAGCATGTGAGGACGACAGGGCCTCCTCCACACTTTGTGGATCCGATATACTTGTGTATAGACAAAGCAATCCCATTTTGTCTTTATTAATCTTATTGCGTGGCCTCAATGTCACATTACTTGTCTGTTGGTTCTGTAGTAATGATCTCGGGGGCTGATAACTATCATCAAGGTCAGCTGAGTCAGTTTCATACTCACTTGAATTTTCATCCTCGGATCCTTTCAAAATAGGTTCAGTAATTGATCCACTTGACTGAGGAATGATGACAGATTCTTTCAGTTGCTTGTTTTGTACTGAAATAGGATGGTCTTGTAACTTAACTGACTCATCTTCAGTTGGTCTAGCTGAAATTGAACACTCGTTAGTTTGATTAATATTTTAAAAGAAAACAACATCCCTGCTCTTTATTACTTGATGAGTTATGGGATCCAAAATGCGATACCCTTTGGTGGTATCACAATAATAATAATAATAATCTTTATTGTAACAACAAAGTGTTTACAGTGAATACAAGCCCTGAATACCAAACTAGCGTTAGCTGTATAATAGCCGACAAATATCATCTCCTTTGATTTCTTGTCCCATTTTAAACGTTTATCCTTTGGTATATGAACCTTTGAACCAAATATCCTTATATGGTTCAGTCTGGGTTCCTTTCCTGTCCACATTTTATATGGAGTAGTATTTCCCAGTACTTTAGTTGGTGATCTGTTGACAATATAAGCAGCTGTGGCTACAGCTTCAGCCCAAACTGGTTTCTCTAAATTTGCATAAAATATCATGCACCTTGCCTTTTCTACTAGTGTACGATTCATACGTTCTGCAAGACCATTTTGCTGTGGGGTATAAGGGGTGGAAGTCTGATGAATAATGCCACATCTAGCCAAATATGAATCAAAATTGGAGTTGCAATACTCTTTGCCATTATCAGTTCTTATAGCTTTAATTGTATGATTCAATTGATTCTCTACTTTCCTCTTATAGTCCTTGAAAATTTCTAATATATTCTGTTTATCTTTGAGAAAATAAATATGAACCATTCTTGAGTAATCATCAATGAAAGAAATAAAATATTTCATACCTCCATAAGATTTACTTTCCATTGGACCGCACAAGTCAGAGTGTATCATTTCCAGTGGCTTTGTTGCTCTGGTTCCAGCATGCTTGAAAGGTAACCTTGTTTGTTTACCTTCGCAACAGGTCGAACATTTAAATCTTATTGTGTATCCAGCGACAACATAACCCCATTAGCACAATCAGGCAATTTCTTAAGAGCTGAAACATTTAAATGTGCCATCTGAAGATGCCATAAATTAATATCATTCGGATTAATTTTATTAGACACCAAATGTGCACTTTCACCACCATTTACATAGGTGTCTAAAACATATAATTTATTCATTAAGGTAGCTGAGCACAATACTTTTCCTGCATTTAGTATATTTCAACCATTCTCATTGAATGACACCATAAACCCATTTTTAGTGATTGTGCTCACCGACAATAAATTAACTGCTAATGCAGGTACATAGAGAACATTTTTTATATTAATTTTGTTTTGTTCAGAAATTTTAATACTGATGTGCACATTTCACAGACAATGGCTCCTTGTTGGCAACAGTGATGGTTTTAATTGATGGTTCTCTTATATTATACATCAAATCTTTGTTGCTAACCATATGCGCAGAGCACCCGCTGTCAATATACCATCTCTCGTTTGGTTTATTTGAAAAAGCAGCAACAAAACTTTCTTGTTTATTATTGTCTTTGGTCACTGTTTTCTTTGCATGTTTACAGAACTTTCCTATGTGTCCATAGCTATTACAATTATAACATCGGGGACCCTTATTTTTTTCAAATGACTTTGGCTTCTGTTGGCTATTCTTATGATATTTTTTCTTATAATTGGAATAGAATGCACTGCTCGAATCTTCATTTTTCACTTCTTGAAGCAATTTGGTTTTTATAAAGTCAGCACTAATTTTCGCACCGGAATTTTCCAACCCCATAATCATTGGTTTATACTCATCAGATAAACCTGCCAGCATTAGTGTGCCCAGCCATTCGTCATTCACCTCGAAACCTATATTTCTCAGTTTGTGAGCGGCACTCATGATTCTGTTAACATAATCTTCTATACCGGCGCTTGATTCCAGTGAGGTATTAATCAATTCCTTCAACAAGCCCACTTTTCTAGTTAGCCCATTGTCGTCAAAGGCCTTATGAAGATTGTCCCACACCTCTTTGGCAGTTTTACACTCCTGAACATGAACATAGTTTTGAGTGTGTATGAATAAGATAAGTTTGGATTTGGCCTTGACGTCTTTCACTGGGTCGACTATTTTTGATGCACTATATTCGATGCAGTCCCACAAGTCCTCGTGCTCCAGATATGTTTTAATACAGAATTTCCATGTTGAGAAATTCTCTCGTCCATTCAACTTCTCGATATTGAACATACTTGAGGTCATCTTAACAGATTTTAAACAGACGCTGTGCGGGAGGACGCCTGCTATATAACCTCACTTTTGAGTACTCGGTAATACTTCGGAATTACCCCGGATTTTTTATTTGCAACTACGGAACCAACCACGCTCTGCTACCATGAAGGTTTTTAAGCAAATAATAAATTGGTGATTTAATATTAAGTACGTTTTATTTACTATTACAAAATTAACGCGTAATGATATTACAGTTTTTTAAGCACACCTAGCTCTATCACAAATGATCTCATAATATGTGAATATATTATCGCAGTTCCAATAATATCGTACATGTCGAATTGATAATCTCTTTTCTTTCTAAGCGGTGCGGATGGGTGTTTTTTCATTACGCCAAATGACAAAAGATAATTAAAAATGTATCGTACATAGCGAGACAGTAGTTCTAATACATCACATGTCACCCCCTCCCGCACCACCCCACTACCACAGGATAGGTTCCTCAGTTATTTGCTATGCCTGTAATATTATTAATACGAAAGTAATCCCGTCTCTACTATTAGTTCCGTGGACGCTTACGATTGCTATCAGCGCCAAAATGGCGAAAATCAAATGGCTTCAATAAAAGGTCGATGATATACTGTCCAGCGTACTTGTATAATGGAGGTCAGTGCCTGGCGTGATGGTTGGCAGGAACTTAAACGACTTAACTGTTTTGCTAAAAGTATTTCATATCCACGTATTAGTTTTACGTGTTTTATTCTCATTAAACCCTAATGTTTGAGACAGTACATTTTTAATTATGAACAACAATAAGTAAATCGGATGCAAGTACGCTTATGAAAGGAATGAAAGGATGTTATCAGTACCTTGCATATATCGCAGTAAAGCTCCGGAGGAACGTTTTTTGCTTCTTTGGAGACTTCTACTTCTTCAACCTCTTCAACATTCTTGAGACTTCTCTTTTCACGGCGAATAAGCTGCTGTCTGATGTTCAAGAAATACATAGGTTCATATTTTATAGCTAGTACTTATAATAAAACTCGTTGCCCCTGCCCCCCAGTTTCACCTGCGCTCCCCGGTAATAAGTATTTATCTTCCAACATACTCATCTGCATATTTCATCAAAATCGGTTAAGTTGCCATTAGCCGTAAAAACGTGCCAACAGATTGTTGCTTTACCTACTATAGATTATGTAGGTACTAGAAACAAACCAAGATTGACGCTTGTGTGTATTACTGTCTGTAAGATATAATTTAATAATTTTATGTAATAAATCCGAGTTGGTTTTAAAAAAAGGAACTGTCGAGTTTATTGCTTTTTCAGCAAAAGCCTGCCGAACCTTGTGTTTGATTCAGGTTATTCATAAGTGCTTGTGCATTTCATTAATATTTTCAAGGTCGTGTGTACGAATCCTACAATGAGTTTGAGCTTTCGGTGAAGGAAAACATCGTGAGGAAACCATAGCACGGTGGTAGAGTAGAAAGTTCAACATCTGTTGCCAATCACCTACCGGAAACTGCACTTGCACTGCGAACCAGTTCCTTCAGGGCTCTGTGATGTGTCCTTAGCACCTGCAGCCTCATCATCACTTACCATGGTGAGATTGTGGTCAAATACATTTCTATATAAAGTAAAAAAAAAAACTTACACACGATTCTCCATGCCTCTCTGCAGCAAGAATGTGTTCTTCGGAAGTTTACGACCCTCTACAATCCTAAAATGTAGAATAATAACATAAAAGTAGTAAAATATAGTTACTTAGTTTGGGATCAGATGGCCGTATGTGATATTTACTTAAAGCAGATTGTGTTACTGACCACAGACAAATTTTATTAGGTGAGAAGAAGATACATACTTACCTTTTGTTTTTCGATTGGAGTCATTACAAATTTATGAATTCAATTAAAACAAACTATCTCTTGTCTGTCTTAAATAGAGTAGTGCTCGACTTGGCGGGGGCACTACGTGCCCCCAGACTATAGTAACGATATCTAATTTCATTAATACCTTCAGTTAATTTGATATTGTTATCATTGTACAAAATTCCCCTTGTTACTAATATTTAAGAAATTTTAAACACAAAAATACATACCCGCGGTGCGGTCTTCCCGCGTAGTGAGACAGCGCATGGGCTTTGGATGTAATTTGCACATCACACAGTTCACAGTAAAGATCACGAGATTTCAATGGAACCTGAAATATTTGAGGTAAGTCAATTTATTGATTATAATTTGCAGCTAAGTCTCCTTATCAGGGTAATACATGAGCACCTATGATCAGAAAAATGACTTATCAACATGACATAATAACTCTTTACAATCAAATTAACAAAAAGTTTCAAATCTTGAATACAAAACAATTGTTTTCTTTTTGCATTATGAAAGAACAAAAACATAGTCCGGTCAAATTAGACCAAAAAATAGGAGTGAAGTTACGATAATTCGCACCCAGCTGAAAATTGGTAGGATTGTTCAAAACACCATTATAAATGAAATCTAAAAAGTCCTTATCGACCTGGAAGTTACTCGGGGTCAAAGGTGACAAAAACGGGCTATTCGCGATTTTCAGCAAAACGGTAAGTTTTATCATTAAATTATCCCAGACAAAAATTGTAGATCAGATAATTATTTATAAAAAAATGTCTAATACTTTTTTCCTAAGAGCCACAGTTTTTGAGATATAACGATTTGTAATCGTCATAATATGCACACGTTTCCACGCCACTTTTGAGGTAGTGTACTTAGCGCGTTTTTTTTAAATGTGGTTTCCCCGGTAGTCCTATTCCACGGATCGGTTGTGATTCTGTTTAATTTGAAACTATTGAATAATTAAAGATATTGGCAAAGGTTGAAAATAATAAAAGTGATAAAAGCGGTGTAAATTAAAGTATTAGACAAAGTATTTAGACATTTTTTATGAATAATTATCTGATCTACTATTTTTGTCTGGGCTAATTTTATGATAAAACTTACAGTTTTGCTGAAAATCGCGAAAAGCCCATTTTAGTGATCTTTGGCTCCGAGCAATTTTTTTCCAGGTGTCGGATCATTGAGGACTTTTTAGAATTCATTTATGATGGTGTTTTGAACAATCCTACCAATTTTCAGCTGGGTGCGAATTATTATACCCTCGGATGTCTAAATTGACCGGACTAAACAATTGTTTTAAAAAGAGAACTAACGTGTTTTAAATAGGGAATTGAAAAAATGAGAGTTAAAGGTACCTCACGTCACAGAAAACGTGGGGACAGACGATTTGTTACAATGTAATTTTCTATTTTGACGACAATATTCACATAAACTTCACTTGATATTTGCTGTCAACTATCAATTTGTTGGCCTAGGACGCGGACAGCAGCACAAATGAACACCTTTAATATACAGTCATGGGCATTAACATAGACACATTCAAGATGTCTAATGAATGAATGTATACTAATCAATCCTAAAAAACAAATACTTTGTATACATACATTTGGAATCTTGAAATGTATTTGATGCTCGTGATTATACCTAATTACGCCGCATACCTACTTTGTGAGTTATAATTTGACGTAAAGGCAAACAACTTGTCATGTCTGAATGCCAAAACCATACTTTTTTCATTCAAGATTAACACAAATTAATCCATTTAATAAAATAAAATATTGTAACATTATGTGAATCAAAGTAGTCGACAAAACACCTATTGAAAGATTACATTGTCAAATCATCCATTACCTCTCTGCTGCGTTGAAATCCCCCGTGATTAAATGATATCCATTTTTTCTGGTTCTTCAAATGATTTTTGCAAATATAGTGCATGCGAGCTGTAAAAAATTAAGTTAATTATGCACTTTATATTTAACTTTCAGGAGAAACTTGTAAGTTTCAGCTCAACCTTTTGACCGCGTGGTTTTATTTCAATGCAATGTCTCTCCGCTCAGTCAATTTTACATGTTACATCTATATTAGTAACCATAGAATGAAACATAGTAAAAGGAAAAATAAATAAAACAAACAGGTCTACTATCGTATAAATACCACGTGAGCGAAATGGACACGATAATATATTTCGAATATGCTGGAGCGGTCAAAAGGTTAAAAATGTATCCTACCGCAGCTTAAAAAAGGCTGATGAGGCGGTAAGGATTTACTTGAAAAAATAGTTACATAAAGGTTTATGATCGTGATCACACCTGCGCCTGTCGGTAGCGTATTATGAGCTGCAATGTGTAGGACAATAATATTTGCGTGAAATATGCTTATCAGAATTATAAGAAACTATTGGTACATAGTCGAAAAATACCTAGTTTCGGAAAATACAGAGATACCAAGGGTAAAGTTTCGATGATAACTAAGTAGTATGTACATGGAATGCCGTGACGAAGGTCGCGGGTTTAAGTCTTAGAATGAGGTTGAGCTCTTTTTTGCGGTTCCGTAGTCAACAAGGAACCCTTATAGTTTCACTATGTCCGTCTGTCTGCCTGTCTATCCGCAGCTCAGTTCAGAGATTTATGGCCATATTCTAAGAAGTCACCTAGTCTAAATTTACTCATCTATAACTATCAATCAGTCGAACAAAGAGTATAATAGAACAATCATAAAACTTACTTGAAAATTTCCAGTTGCATAAAATCTTAACGCAATTAATAATTGAATTATAGGTGGAATGGGTAGTCCTTTGTTATTGCCTATAGTTGTTCTATTGAAAGCAAGCGGCAACAACACATTTACAACAGAATTCTTTTCAGAATTCAACATTGTCGTAAAATTCTAAAGGATTTTCTGCATCTCGTAAATAACGGCGTTCAGGGTAATTTTACGGATTATCATACAAATAATTAATAAAACTTTGAAAACCCATGATATTATGAAGTAATAAAAATAATTTGCTTCAAATATTGTTTGTTTACAAGCACAAACCTTCCTTGAGTGTTCCTTAAGGTAGGTCTCGACGTACCTTGAGCTAGACAGTTATTTCCTCACCTCGACTGAGGAAAAGTTTCGAGTCGGATAGAAGGGAGGAATATTTTTGCTACTGAGAATATCGATTTCCTTGAGTGAGGTTGAGTGGAGTCGAGGATTTTTTGAGGAAACGTCTTAGAATATGGGTGTTAGTACTAGAAAGCTGTAATTTGGCATAGATATCGAAGATAGATATAAATATTAATCACGCCGACAAAATGGTAAAATAAAATATCAAAAAAAAAACGGGTGCCTCCAGTACCTACACGTAAAGTGGATATGTTTTTTTTCTCGTCTACCCCATGGTTTAGGGTATAGTTGGATAGGTCTTTCAAAAATATTGTGGGTTTGTCAATACAATTTTACGATTCACGGATCCGTTTGTGAAAGTGCCTCGTGCCAGCTAAATGGTTGTTTTTGGATATGAGGAAAAATTCACGGTAGAAGTATAAATTCAACCCAATCCGTACAAATTGTACCTCCACTCCAAATATGGAGTGTAATGTATGTGTATGTATGGATGGATGCAAGTTCATGGTAAGGTACTCCCTTACCATGAAAACATATAAATATCGAATTAAGAACATCCTCCCTCCTTCCTCCTTCCTCAACCTCCTTTTTCTCGTCAGTTAAAAACATGTTTTCCCATACCAAATTTTTTGTAATCCTTTTCATCTCCTTAGAGGTTGAATTTTAAAAAACACCAAAATATTATGATTTTCTTTCATTATCAATGAGCATAAATGAATACCAAGTTTCATGTAAATTTGACCAGAATAATATTTTTTACCACAAACTTTGCCACACCCTTTTTCAAAACAATATTGAGACACTTCACTCACATTTTCGATCAAAATGCGTCAAGACCATTTTTCATGGATAGATCAACAAAAATTACGTTTTTTCATACAATACTCACATATAGTGAATGATTCAAGATGTTGAGCGCATACTCCACAGTACTGCGGTTCAATTAAATCAAGTAATGTCTTTGGCAGGTTACTCACAATATCTCGAGTCACGCCACAACCTGTAAAAATATCGTAAAATTATTGTGTTTTAAATTATAATATTTTTTTCAATACACTTGCTCGTAAAGTGACCCTTATTACATCGCTTTTAGGGCCGTAATCCGAGCTACATGACACGCGTGCATAATAATATTACCGCACTAGTGCGTAATAGAATTATCCCTACAAAGGTAAATTAGTACCTTACTACAAGTTATGTGCACTATAGGCGAGTAATTTAAATTGAACCGGGTAATTCAGTGGCGGTACCTTCATACAAGCCCAATTATCCGACACATACACTCACACACACACCTAACACTAATTTCAACTTCTCAATTATTTATCATACACGCAGCAACCCATACTAGACTATTGGAATAAATGAACTGTACACATATACTATTACTATATACTATTGGAATAAAGTAATTGTACATATCAATAACTTACCTACTTTAGGCTTTTGGCTTTCATCGGCGACCTAAATCTAAATCACACTTAACTAGCGAAGTTTTTTTTTTTCTGTTTTTTATTTATTTATACTATGGTGAACGTAAAATTATTCAACTAATATTGTACATCCCTAAGGAAATTAATTTCGTTACTTCTTTTGTACTTAGCTCTTAATATTCTTAACAATACATTCGCTTGATCAACATTACATGTTCCTTCAATCTATAGGTACCTACTCATGTTTTCTACTATCTAAAACTGTATATTGTGAGAAATCAAATAGATTTAACTATATAAAATTATGTCATTATATTTAGCTTTCAACAGACCGTCCATCTGTTTCATATTATGTAAATTTTCACTTGTGGAATCTTATTAGTGGCTCTAATCACTATTTTCTTCCACTTAAATATTGATTGTGAAGTAAATAATTATAGCTGTTAGTTTCCCTTAATTATATAAATAAATAAATAAAATAGCTTCGTTTCGCTGCAACTTCAGTGCATAGACATTGTTTGTTTTGGATTGTTTGAGTTGAAAGAAAAGTTTTGTTTGTTGTCGATTCATTGCAATACTTACTAGATAGTAGATTTGTGTTTAAAAATGGAAGAAATAGTGCGTTGTGAGGATATAAGGTGTATTAAAGCGTTACTCGATCAGGGCAAGGTAAAATCTTTTACTTTTTCTCAAAAAAAGTTTTGATAACTTCACCAAAACCAACGCCTGACCTGTGTATTTCTCAGAGCAAGGGACACAAACGTAAATTCAGTAGATCTATTTATAAAACAAATTGGATTGCGGGCTGTTCTCATTTGAACAAGTTGTTTTGCTGGAGCTGTTTGTTTTTCTCGAACGATACAAATGTTTGGAATACGTCCGGTTATGACGGATTTAATTAATCTTTAAATAATCTATCTAGAAGTAGTATGCCTTCAGTGTGCTTTGGTTAACTCGCCTCAAGGATCCTCAAGGAGCAAGTGATAGTTGAAGATTAAGATTACAGATTGAAGAAATAACAAGATGGATTTTACGTCAAACGGTTAGAACCCACAAAAATATAGGTTGGGCTTGCCCTAATCTAAAGCCCTAGGCACGCCACTGGTAATACTTACAGTTTTTTTTAGTAACAACAAAGAGATTTTATGCCGTTGAAAATCCATATACATTTTTGGAATAAATAAATGTGTACGTCTTTAATTAAGTCAAACAAATATTTATTTAATCAAATTATTATTCATAATTTGTTATAAAATATTTCCATTTTGAGACGAAGAAGCATGAGAAGAAGAAGATAGACGCCCTAGAGATGTGGTGCTGGAGGAGAATGCTCGGAGTATCGTGGACTGAATTCCGTACCAACGAGTCTATACTTCGAGAACTCGGCATCAAGCAGCGTTTATCATCTTTGGTACAGTCCCGTATCCTCACCTTTTTTGGTCACGCACGTATGCCGCCGAGGGGAGATGGCTATTGAGCGACTTGTGGTCCAGGGAAAGGTTGAGGGTACCAGGCCACGAGAAAGATCGCCTATGAGGTGGACTGACCAGATAAAAGCGGCAGTAAATGACTCATCATCACTTCATGAATGCACGAGGAAGGCGGCCATCAGAGAAGAGTGGCGGCGTGCTGTGAAGCTTGCCACCAACACCTGAAGTGATGACCACGACGACCACTCTGTCAAGAGTGATACCGACAGAGAAGAAGAAGATTTGCATTTTATCACAAAAAAATAAAATTTGGAAGTAGGCTATATTCTTCATAAGGATAAAAGGAACCCTTATAGGATCACTTCGTAGTCCGTCTGTCAAAACTTTTTTCTCAAGAACGTAGAGGTATAATAAAGTTGAAATGAATATCAAATAATTAGATCTACGGTCCCTTGGAGCATTTTTTTTAAACTTTTTATAGGTCTGTGTTTGAGCACAATCTTACTCAATCTTACTCACTGCTAAGTAACGATGTGATCGAAGCTGATAAAGACAAAGCCTATATGGAACTGGCTCTCAAGGGTGTGCGTCAGCGCAGAGGAAAAGTATCGAATTTCAGTTCAGTCGATAATTAGTGTGTAACGTCGTGTAATTGAATATGATAATTTAAAATTTGTGCCTCTAGTAATTTTCGAGTTATTTGGGAAAAACGCTTTCCTTTCCGGCACTTTTTTTTTCTAATGGACTTATGAGAAAAATTTGAATGCAGTTATTTTTTACTTTTAAAATATTTTGCTATCTTCTATATTTAGGGTAAATTCCTTCCTTCGAATGCCCCCTTCGTTTGGTTCACCTGTATATAAACTAAATATTTGCAAGTAAATTATGTGCAAATAATACCTACCATCAACGACTACATAGCCTACCTGTGTAGTCGTTGCCTACCATAGACTAGGGACAAAACATCTCGCCGACGAAACTCGCGAGAGGGATGTGACCAATCAGTTGAGCTAACACGGTCGACAATAAATGAGATAATGTCTCCAAGCCCAACAAAGCTTTGACCATTAAAACCGCAGGATATTACTTAGGATATTATTAGTTACCATCAACTCAAGAACCGACATAATCTCTTCGATAGCGGACATGCTTTCTCTCCTTTTGACAACTATCATTTTGTGTTCTTTAACAGTTTCTATAGGTACAAATTAATGAATAATAATAAAAAAAAGAAATGGTACTAACGCATCAAATATCTTGCAGCCCTATCATGCACAGAGTGTCTGTTTCGTCCAGGTGGGCCACCAGGGCCAAAACCACGACCCCACATATGAATTGGCGGTCCAGGAGGAAAATCAAACCCAGGGCCATGGCCCGGAAAGAACCCCGGTGGACCAAATCCCCCACCTGGCCCATAACCACCCCTGTAGTCACCATATGCTTTAGTATAGCGTTCATTTCTGAAAAAATAATTTTATTACTTTTAACTATTGTAAATGTTAGTGTGGATAAGGTCGGGAAACTCGTTTTTAGGGTTCCGTAGCCAAATGGCAAAAATCGGAACCCTTATGTATTTCTGTATGTCTGTCTGTCTGTCCGTCCGTATGTCACAGTCACTTTTTTCCGAAACTATAAGAGCTATACAGTCGAAACTTGGTAACTAGATGTATTCTGTGAACCGCATCAAAATTTTTACACAAAAATAGAAAAAAAAAAAAAATTTGGGGTTCCCCAATAATTAGAACTGAAACTCAAAAAATTTTTTTTCGTCAAACCCATAAGTGTGTGGTATCTATGGATAGGTCTTTAAAAATGATATTCTATGAGGTTTCTAATATCATTTTTTTCTAAACTGAATAGTTTGCGCGAGAGACACTTCCAAAGTGGTAAAATGTTGGTAAAGGGGGGGGCCTGTAACTTCTAAAATAAGAGAATGATAAAACTAAAAAAAATATATGATGTACATTACCATGCAAACTTCCACCGAAAATTGGTTTGAACGAGATCTAGTAAGTAGTTTTTTTTTAATACGTCATAAATCGTAAACGGCAATTTACCTTTCATTCAATCAACTCAAATATAAAAAAAAATACAAAAAGCAAGGTCTTACAGCACAAATAAAGGAAAAATTCTAAAAAATTACTGAGTTGTATGGGCGCTCATACAATTTAGAGGTCTAGCTTAATTGGCACCAACCTCAAATACAGTAAATAAATAAAATTGTGCATTTCCCGTGATGGACGAACGATGGACGAAGTTTGCACGGAACCCTCGGTGCGCGAGTCCGACTCGCACTTGGCGGGTTTTTTTATTTTTGTGCGTACAGACTATATAACTGTTAGGCCACGAAAGATTACACCCTGACTAGTTCTATTTATCTTTACTAAAAAATATATGGGGACCATCTACCTTACCATAATATAGATTTCTAGCTTTTCCGCGCGGTTTCACCTGCGTTCCCGCGATAAAATATTACTCAGGGATATTGCAGCATTCTAATGGTGAAAGAATTTTTATAATCGGTCCAGTAGTTTTTGAGTTTATTTGTACAAACATACAAAAATTTATTCTTTATAATATTACTAGCTTTTCCGGTTGCGGTTTCACCCGCGTTCCCGGGATAAAATATAGTCCATGTTACTCAGGTGTAATGTGGCATCCTAATGGTGAAAGAATTTTTGAAATTGGTCCAGTAGTTTTTAGTTTATTCGTTACAAACATACAAAAATACAAATCTTTCCTCTTTCAAAAATCTTTTCTTTAGCCTACATCATCATAGCTACATGTATGCCAAATTTTAGCCCGATCCGTCAGTGGTTTGAGCTGTGCGTTGATAGATCAGTCAGTCACCTTTTCCTTTTATATATACATTATGAGTGTATTATATTTAGTATATTAGTATGAAGTATGATTAGTACGACTTACTCTTAAGTATTCGGCATTTTTTTTACCAAAAAGACTTATCTTTTTGGTAAAAAAAAATGCCGAATCGGTGCGGTTGTGTTTGCATTTACATTAATTTTGGTTTACCTTGAATTTCCAGGTAGTCCATATCCAGTGGGCTCCATATCGTCATCCCAAAGGTTATCATCATCCACATCAAAGTTACTATCCATTTTGCGGCTGCAAACGAACAAGCAACATTATAAAATTTAATTTAAACTCAAATATCGCAGTGTAAGTGGTTATAGATGACATGCTTTCTGTGATTTTAACTCATTAGTATAGTATACCAAAACTATCTAAGGTACCTACTCACTCATGCCTTTCCTAATAAAACCAAATTGAGATTTGGCTAGCAAATCCCTCGCTTTCTATTAACCATTCTGATCAATTCTGTAGTAAATGCTCCATAAGTTGAAAAGAGTAATTGTTGAGTTTACTGCTGGCTCTTTTTTTTTTTACTTCGTATAAGCAAAGACGATCAAAATACAATTCGTCCGCGGGAAAAAAGCTCAAAAATCTGTATATCTGTAGATGGCGTTACTGGCGCGCGGGCAAAATAGCCCGCGATATTTTGTATGTGCCGCTTAAACGATAAACTTGTGCCATTTCCTAACCAATCGAGCTTAAAAACATTGTATTTTTTTTTTTAAATGTATTTCGTTCCCAAAACATGGTTTTAAATATTTTTGATTTTCGTGAACATTTATCCCGTTTTATGAGCTTTCAAACAGATGACGTTGCGATCGATTGAACCAAATTGAACCTAGTCATAGCAACCTGTACTTCACTAGATGTCGCTTAAATAAATGCGGCCAGCATAGAGGAAAGAATATAATAATTTCTCTGGCGGCCAGCTGTTATTACAAGCTTTAATACTTTGATCGTAGATTTACTTTCACCTGTCCCGGTGTCGGTAATGAAATCTTACAAGTAAAATTTGACCCACTTCCCGGTTTCCGATTGAGCTGAAATTATGCATGCATTATGTATATTGCGTGACAATGCAATATTATGATGATATGGATCTGATCTGATGCTGGAGCTGGAAAGTGGCCATAGGAACTCCGCAATAAAACGACACAACCCCATCGAGTTTAGGCTCGTTTGGTTCGTATTGACGAGTACTTTGATCTTATATGGTAACCGGGTAAAGGGTCTGATGCTGGAGCTGGAAGGATCAGATCAGCTCCATATTATCATAATATTGAATTGTCACGCGTTATATATACAGGGTGTGGTTTTGCATTTACGCCATATTTACGGAGGTCGATATTTACCTTGTATAGAACACGATTCAATCATAAAATCGTACTCTTAAAATTACATATTATTTTTAAACTTTTGTAAAAATAAAAATCCCCCAGTCCAATAAAACCACATTAAGTTGTTTTATAAAATGACATCGTGTGTACTAAGCACCGCGCCATGGCGCCACTGCGCACTCGTTCATCGCGCACTCCGCACGCGCCGATGTATGTAGTCATGTATGTACGGTCAGTCCGCAGTCAGTCAGTTGTCCTCCGACTGCGAGCGCGCACGCACTGTGCGTGACACGCGCAATCTTCACACCGCGCGAACTCCAACGTACAGTACAGTGACAATGACGGAACGTTATTCAAACGTCGAATTTAGCGGGGATTATTGGCGATCACATCCTAGGACCATATTTCATTGAAGGCCACCTGACCAGCACCACCTACCTACAGCTGCTTCGTCACGTTGTCAATGAGATGCTGGAAGACATCCCGTTGGCTCTGCACAGACATTTGTTTTACCAACAAGACGGAGCTCCTCCTCATTATGGTCTCCAAGTGCGTCAGTATTTAAGTGAAGTGTTTGGAAGCCAGTGGATCGGTCGTGGTGGCCCAGTGCCCTGGCCACCGCGCTCTCCGGACTTAATACCTTGTGACTTTTACTTGTGGGGAGAACTTAAAAGACTTGTTTATGTTGAAGAAATATCTAGTGTGGTGCAGTTAAGACAAAAAATTGTGTTGGCATTTGAATCCGTTAAAAATAATACAAATGTTTTGCGCAAATTAAAAAGAAACTTGCGACGCCGTGCTCAACTGTGCATCGAGAATGAGGGAGGACACTTTGAGCAGTATCTTCGAGTAACATAGGTGCGTAAATAAACTTTTTTTTAAAATAAATTTAATGAAAACTACCAAATAGTTTTTATTTGGTAGTTATCATGCCTAGGTAGGTATTTTTGACGTTTCACAGTCCGGTAAAGTAAGAAGGTCAATTTGGAATTATTTTATTCCAATAATTTTTCGTACCTAGTTAGTATTCAACTCTAACAATAAAATAAAGAAGGTTGCACCGCGCAAATGTAGAACAGATACCTACGATACGCAACAGCAAAACATACCTACGTACCGGGTCACCGACCGCGGCGCCTGTGTGGCGCGGCCGCCACACAGGCGCCGCGGTCGGTGACCCGGTCGTCTCCTCGCCGCGCCTCGCCCCCGGATCGCAGACCTATTCTGGGCACTCGTGCTTATTCTGATTTGACGCTAATCACAAATCATCAATAATCGTTGACTAATCTACCATATAATTAATTACATATTTTTAAAATACTAAATTAATCATCTACTATTGGTTCTATAAATATGGCGGAAATGCAAAACCACACCCTGTATTAATATGCATGCAAAATTTCAGCTCAATCGGAAACCGGGAAGTGGGTCAAATTTTACTCGTAAGATACATTACAAGTTAAATAACAGCTTATAATAACAAAGACGATTGTAATAATAATAAAAAGTGAACTTCATCAGAAGTAGACGGATTTTTAGGCATTGAAAAGTAGAATGGCCCAACAAATCATTTTTTTTTTATTATTATTATTTTGAATAATGTGATGATGTGGTCAAAGGAGGTAACCACACAAAGCCTAGAAGGAACTGGCTCTCAAGTGCAGCTGGTAACACACCAATAGGTGTTTGGTGACAGGTTTTCAACTTGAGTGGTAGCCAGCCAGGTGGGTACCAACTACAAAGTACCCTAGCACCGTGTATCTTCTCAGCAAAATCAACCATCCAAACTGTGCATTAGAGTCAGACTGTTCATAAGTGCTTATGCCCTATTTAAATAAAAATATTCACATTTTCATTTCATTTCATAATTTTAGCAAGTACAGAAGACAAAACAATATATATATATATTGTTATATGGTGTATATATATATTCTGGGACACTATTCCTCACACACGGCCATCTGACCCCAAACTAAGCAGAGCTTGTACTATGGAAGCCAGATAACTGATATAATACATATACTACTTTTCTTTTGTAAATACATACATATTATAGATAATTACACCCAGACTAAGAACAAACAGACATGTTCATGCACACAAATGTCTGTCCTGAGTGGGAATCGAACCCACGACCTGAGGCGTGATAGATAGGATATCTTACCAACCACGCCAACCGGCCCATCATATAATCGTAATATGTCATCTTGAGTTTGGAACTGAAGGATCTTTTCCAGGTTTAAATAATGGAATAACAACAAGTGTTTTCCAAGATTCTGAATGTTCAAAAAATTAGCTTTACAAAGAAATGAGTATGGAATACCATCAATGCCTGGAGAAGAATTTACTAAACTATCCATAACACTATGGAAATAGTTGAATGAAAAAAAGAAATCCATTCTATTACAAGATGAAAGAGGAGAAAAAATACTAATGTGAATTGAGTCCATAATTGAAACATGTGGGGCCTGTATATAAAATAAAGGAGTCACCATGTGTTAATAGCTGAGACAATTTTTGAGGAGTTATAAGTGCTCTCTGCATCACTACGCTAATAGTGGCTGTACAATCATAGTCCCACAAGAAGGTTGTTTTTATATTAGTGATTAAAAACTGACCAAATTTGATGGGTCTGATTGTACCCGCAGCAGAAGGATCTTCTTTTAAACTAAGGAGCATTTACCTACACCATTTGAATTAATGGAGTCGAGGTACTAGGGTAAAACATAATTTTCTTAGAAGTCGAAACTGACAAGTTATTATTGGCATCCAAGCACTGTTTATAACTTTGAGAGAAAAGAGACATATCTACTATATCCATTACACTTACATAACCATCTATAGAATCTGAGACGGGATTCAGGACAAAGAATATCTATGTTAGGGAATGTTAATTAATACAAACCAGTACTTACAAACACCAACACTAAGAAATAAAATCACATAAAGAAAACCCTAAAGGACATCACACACGGTGAAGATACTATAATATTTTATCTTAAGATATATGAGATAGTGCTATACCAGTCAAATTTACATGATTGAAATTACGTGTTTTTTGTACCAATTGTTGCTTTTATTTATGTATGTGGTATAATTATCTAAAATTTGTTGATTGTATGTACCTAATACCTGTACTGTTTGTCTGTCTGTTTTGTCTACCTGTACTAACCACCTATACGTAATATTGCCCGTGGGTAGGTGTTGCTGAAAACCAGCGTTGCGGTGCTTGTCGCCGTAATTTTATGCTGCGCGAACACCTAATTTCGACACAAGTGTTGTTTTGTGACATGTTTATTTATTTTATATCCATACTTTTTAACGTGTGTCCAAATAAATATTCTTCTTTCTTTCTGAAAGAGCAGGAAAGTGAAGGTAGGTTAGGTAGGTTGTTGCTTCTCTTTTCATAGTATAATGCTGGCTCATGATCTTAAGATAAAATATTATAGTATCTTCGCCGTGTGTGACGCCCTTAAGAACCCCTCTTAACGTGTATCATTCAACACACGCGAAAGCCGTAGAAGTAGTTGTGGTATGGTATAACTTGCAAATGACATTCAACCTTAGACTTAGGATGGTAAACCAGGTTTTTGGCAGACTGTACTTATTTGTACCATGTAAGGTGGCGTTTTCTTGTAGGTTACAGAGCGATAATATAGTTATTGTCAAACCCACCATAACTAAAAGAAACTCCTAAACGCAAAAGAGTAGTTGTGAATAGTAAGTTATACATCAATTTAAAAAGAAATTGATTGGTACAACACGGTGTTAGTCTACAAACAAAATAAAACTACTTACTTGCGATATATGCCTACCGTCAGAGAGTAGTTTTTACGATTAACCTACCTGAATTAGTCGTAAATTATGTCGCTTCAAATTATTTTTGATTTAATTAATTTATATCTCACTCCATACACTTTTCTAAGTTCTACTTATATTCAGTGCTGCCAACAATAATTTTGAAATTCCGTTGACTTTATTACGTTACGATATTCCGTTAGAAATCCGTTAAATCTTGCATTTTTCTTTTTAGTAAAATCCGTTGAAAGACCAGCTTAATTAAAAAGTGAAATAAAAATATAGTTCAAGTTTAAAGTGCAACAATCTATAAAAAGAATCGAAATCTATGCTATCTAAATCATCATCACTATTTGGGGTCTCAGTCATTTCGGATGCAGTAGAAGTTGACGGTAGAGTTTGCCACATTATTTTGCTTGCTGCTACCTTGTCTATGACGTGATACATTGTACATTCCTGTACATGTGTAGTATTTAAGAAGAAAGAGTTGCCATATGAGAATTAACTATTTTATTAATATAAAAATAAATCTGTTTTTATTTAAATAATAATCTTTTCTACTGAATTCCGCTAAAAAATCCGCAAGCCGTCAACATAATATTTCTTCAGTTTCTTCATAACTGAATCCGCTAGATATGACGGGAATTCCGTTACGTTGGCAACACTGCTTATATTCTCTTTGAGTTCTACAACAATAGGGTAGGGCAGTATTATATATTAGTCTATGATATTCAATATATATCGATGCATCGAATTCACTCGATGTTTACAGCATAGACTACTACACGTATTGTACTAATAAACCGGCAGGCTGATTACGTTAAACTTAGCAATAAGCAAATATCGCGCAGCTATCGCGCGATTGATTGCTTTACGTCAATAATATTCGAATTATGTATGAGATCGTTTGCTAATCGATTGCTGATCGTTGGAATGCACTTATCGCGACGACACTAGCGCCAATAGCGATTTAGTAGCGATAACTGGAAATAGTTATAATGTCTTATGTCAAACAGATGTGTGTTGTATAAACAAACTTTTTTAAATATTATAATACTTTTAATGTGATTCAAATTCCTCAAAAAATAGCGTGGCGTTCCTTCCAATATGTTTAAGTGGTTTAGGCAAATCTGGCGATAGATGGAAAAGAGTGAGCTTCTTTCCGTATCCATATGTACCTTTAGTTTTATTGTAAAGTTCAGATTTCTTATTTGATTCAATAATTTTGATTATTATGTACTTATTCAATCAATTAAAATAGGTATACTTTTATTGTTATAGTATTGGCTGACCTGAAACATAAAACAAAGGCAAGGCTAGCTAAGCGGAGGCAGGATATTTCGGGTACTAGTGGTGGTCCAAGCAGCCAAGACGATGTTTCAGAGATTGACAAGAAAGTCTTGACTATCTTTGGGGAATAAGCTGTATTTAGAGATGTCCAGCACAGAGTTCCTGTATTTGTAAGTTATTTATTAATCGAATAAGTTATATATTATTGAATATGTAAAGGTTGCTCTTACACTTCACTGTAAGTAAATTTCTAGTTTAATATTGTGAAATTAATTATAAAACTGCTGTTTTTTTTATGAAAACCTCTTAAGGTGCATGTTTATAACTAAAGTATATTTTTCAGAAGTTAGGAGTGCTGTGAGTCGACCAGCTCTCAATAGACCTCGCCTCAGACTAGTAAGTAAACATTAATTTAGAGACTTTAACAAAACTACTGTAATAAATGCAAAAATTGTTATCAACTAAATATTTTTTCTTTCAGGTGCCTAGAGACCCCGAATCGAACCTGAATGGGTGATCCATTTGGAGTCTAAAAGGGCCAAAAGCTAGCCGAGGCTACTATTATAATGGCTCAGTCATCTTGCGTGCTAACAGAGACATTGCCTGCATTGTTTGATGTAATGTGCGTCCAAAATGAGAACATACATGCTCAAAATGAGAATATAGTACTCATCAGCGCAATGTTGTAATTATCTATATATGTATGTATTTACAAAAGAAAAGTACTATATGTAGTATATCAGTTATCTGGCTTCCATAGTACAAGCTCTGCTTAGTTTGGGGTCAGATGGCCGTGTGTGAGGAATAATGTCCCAGAATATATATATTTTTTTCATTGTTATAATATCACAATTAAACAATTAGGTACTTCACTTAAGTCTTCAATAAACTAGAATAAAAATCTACCTTATCTGAATCATCTCCTAGTAATTTTAGAAATTAACATTATTATTCATAATACAGTACCCAATACAAGGACAATTATAAAAAAAAAGTAATTTCATTAAAATGTTCGTAGCAATCGAAGAGCAATTTGCGATAGACTAAAACAATTAATGAAAAGGTTGTCGCAATTTGACAGTTTTAAATGCTTGCTTTTTGCTATCGCGTTGCTGTAAAAAACGATTCGTAATACCAAAACCTCGTAAGCCTATACAAAAGAATGCACATTTTAGTTTACCGATTGTCCCATCGAGGCAGCACTGTCGCTAGTTTGCTATGGCTTTATTATCGCCAATACATAATACGAATTTGCAATACAACAGCAAATATTGCGCAATTTTTGCTATCGCTTGGCTTTTGCAAGATAGGTAATCAGCCTGCGGTTTACAGTGCGATGCGATGCATCGAATAGATCCGATGTTTTGAAAAAAAATGATTTACTCGATGTTATCGACCGATGTATTTTCATAAAATATCGAATCAATTATAACTAATATACCTAAATAAATATTACTGTTTCAGTTCTAAAAATTACGATAAAATATTTATTTCTTTCGTAGTATCAAAATCGATCAATGTATTTGATCGTTTTTGGTAGTATACAGACATCCTTGTATTGAGGTAGCAAATATTTATGAATAAAATACTACCCGTGCATGAAAAAGTAAAATACTTAATAGAGTTAGAACAGTAGGTATATGGAAAAAGAATACAAAGAAAATATAACTTATAGATATCGTAACAGGCGGGTCGAACAGGGTAAATATGTGATACCGTCTGTAAGGAATTATTATGGCAAAAGAACCAGGCAATGCTTTACTCCGGTAGTTTTAAACAAAATAGATTTTATGAGTGATAGGTACATCTGTAGAAATAAGCAAACCTACACTAAAAAAACAAGTGCGAGTCGGACTCACGCACGAAGGGTTCCGTACCATTACACAGCTACACAAAAAAAAACTTTTTTTTTTGTTGCCCTGGGATATCATCGCAAATTTTTACGTTTTCAAGTGCCCAGATTACGAATATATCCATGAAAGTTCTCAATGTGCTCGTATTTATGTAAAAATAAGTAAAATTCATTTATTTTATGTGGAGCTTTAAAGCGTCTGGACAAAAGTTTTGGTCCATGGAAAGTGTCTGACACTTGTGATACTATTTTAGAATAACATTCTACCAAACATATATAAAATCAGCCATGTGAATTTAAGTTAAGTAGCTCTTATTTTTAGTTACCTTTCATACCTGGTACCTGGCCAGGTGTCACAAGGCGAGCTCCACAAGCACGCAGGTATTCAAAGAACATGAGACGCTACTGAGAAGCTAAGGTTTCAATGTGAAAATAAGTTATGTAAGATCGCTCTGGGATCTTGGTATAATAGGTTTATATGAGGTTTTGACGGGCCGGTTGGCGTGGTTGGTAAGATACCCTATCTATCACGCCGCAGGTCGTGGGTTCGATTCCCACACAGGACAAACATTTGTGTGCATGAACATGTCTGTTTGTCCTGAGTCTGGGTGTAATTATCTATATATGTATGTATTTACAAAAGAAAAGTAGTATATGTAGTATATCAGTTATCTGGCTTCCATAGTACAAGCTCTGCTTAGTTTGGGGTCAGATAGCCGTGTGTGAGGAATAATGTCCCAGAATATTTATTTATTTAAATGGAGTTTTGTATGAAATACAAGCATGTGACGTCATCATTATATAGCATACTCTTTATGGTTAGATTAGTCAGTAAAAATCATAAGGATAAATTTAATAAAATAATCGTGGTTTCCCCTTTTTTTTACATGTTTTATACATTGGTTAGTGTTGGATAATTTATTTTGAATACAGGCAAATATTCACAGAAAAGAAGTTCAATACTTAATCATTTTGCTTAATTAATAGATACCTAATATTTTTTTCATTTTTTGTGTTTATATGTATTATATTTCTTTAAAAATTGTTAAACATTTTATGAAAAAAAAGCCAACATGATTGTCCAAAAAAATAAAACAAAATATATAAAAAAATGTCACCTTGCTGAGTTTCTTGCCGGTTCTTCTCAGTTGAAGGCGACTTCCGAATCGGTAGTAACTTCAGTAGTTTCGACGTTCATAGGTGCCCTCCTAGGGCCTAAACCTACCGTTATATTACTATAACTTTGGCCTAAACTGAATAAATGGCTTTGACTTTGAATATTAACCTAAAGGTATATTTGTTGACGAGTGAAGCCGCGGGCCAAAAGCTAGTCGTTCATGAAATATCGTTCGTACAGAACGACGTATCGTCGACGTTTGTAGTTTTAATTTCATATCGATGTTAAAACATGGAAGTATCGTTTGAATGCATCCTTACTACAATGGCCTACCTACTCAAATGCCTACTCACGCTCACCTTCACTCACTCAACTCACTCATTGGAGGATTTTTTGGCGGGAACTTGCGAAGTGACATTGCGTTTACGTTTTATTTTCATGAAATCGGTGCAATTCGAGTTGTATTGAATGGCGTTCAATGATCAAGAAGTGCAAGACTGAAGTGTTTTTTTTATACAAGAAGCGCTCGTGGCGTAGCTTGATTAGCCGTTCTTAACCGGTCCGCAAAGTTAAGCAACGTCCAGTCTGGCCGGTACCTGGATGGGTGACCGCCTAGTGGTATTTAATCTTGAGCGTTTCCGTGCTTCGGAAGGCACGTAATGCCGTTGGTCCCGGTTATCACTTAATTGTGATAGTCGTTAAGCTAGTTGGAGACCTCCTAGGTGGCCTGACAACTCCAATAGTAGGTTGAACACTAGCCTACCTCCACCAATCCGCAGTGGGCACGCGTGCTGGAGTATTTGCCCATTCCCCTTTCACCCTTATTCGTGAAAGAAGGCCTGTGCTCAGCAGTGGGCAGATATAGGCTGTAATTATTATTAATTATTATGGTCGGCAAACAAGCATACGATTCGCCTGATGGTAAGCGGTTACCGTAGCCTATGAACGCTTGCAACAACAAGTCCTGTTGGTTCTCAAGTGGGACGCGCGTCCCAACCGCTCGAGATGGCTCCTTTCCTTTAAGGGCGTCAAACACGGCGAAGATACTATAATATTTTATCTTAAGATATATGAATGCTATACCAGTGAAATAGAAGGTAGGTAGTTGCTTCTCTTTTCATAGTATGATATCTTAAGATAAAATATTATAGTATCTTCACCGTGTGTGACCCCCTTTACTACTATTCCGTTTGCTTTGAGGAACGTCATCGTTTCGGACCAATTCGCATAGAGAAATTCCGAGCATAGCTCGTTCCGTAGCTCGCAGAGTGACTCTTAGCTTATTTATGCGGCCAACAGTAAAATACCAAGTCTCTGTTCTGTATGTCATCACTGCATCCTAAGTAAAACGATTATAAATACATAAAGGAGATTTAGAAAAATAAATAAACAATTGTTGCCATAATTATATACTTAGTTATAGTTTTAAAATTAAATGATAAATAACAATTGAATAGGTTTGTAATAATATAAAATCCATGTACCTACTGTCAATGACACAATATAACACAATGATAAATATCTATTACTTCAATGCACATAAAATTTGATCTTATAATTTTCAATATTATATGATGCCGAGCTGCCGCAACTGTAATGTAAAAAAGTATATTATTTAATAAAGTGTTTTGGTACCGTGAAATACGGTAAAATAACCATAATTTTAAACTAAAATTAAAGATGGACATATTCAAAAGTTGAAAGGTAGAAATTTTTATTTTTTAATTTGTCGTTATTTTTTATATGTAACAAACATATAAAAAATAACGACTTAAATACCCTTGAAGTACTTAAACATAAGATCGTAACTATTGACACTTATCTTGCATTACAAACCTTATTATAATTATTAAGAAGTTTCATAATAAACTATTTAATAAAATTACTCTCGAATGCCGTGGCAAAGGTGGTGGGTTCGAATCTTACAATGAGCTTGATCTTCAGTGTAGAAACTAAAGCAGTGTTAGGGTACTTTGTAGTATTAGTCATATGTCTGGCTACCACTCTCATATTGAAAATCCATCACCAAACACCTTTCGGTGTGTTTCGGCAGTTACATTTGAGAGCTAGTTCCCTTTTAGACTTCGTGTGTTTACTACCTTCAGCCACATCATCACTTATCATGGTGAGATTGTGATCCAACACTTATACTTCATTAAAAAAAATACCTACATATGACGAAGAAATCGCACAAAAATATTGTTAATCTAAATGGTTGATTTTCATATAGTAGTAAAAAAACTGGGCAAGTGCGAGTCGGACTCGCGCACGAAGGGTTCCGTACCATTATCTATAGTAATAAAGATTATCTATAAAAACGGCAAAAAAATCGCGTTTGTTGTATGGGAGCCCGCCCCCCTTAAATATTTTTTTTTTTGTTTTTAGTATTTGTTTGTTATAGCGGCAACAGAAATACATAATTTGTAAAAAAATTCAACTGTCTAGCTATCGCGGTTCTTGCGATACAGCCTGGTGACAGACAGACGAACGGACAGACAGTGAAGTCTTAGTAATAGGGTCCCGTTTTTACCCTTTGGGTACGGAACCCTAAAAAGGACATGAGGCTTTCCTATTTAATGTTTAGAATGTTGAATATGATTATTTAAAATCTATATCTTATAATATATATATATATAAATCTCCTGTTACGATGTTTGTCCGCGATGGATTCCTAAACTACTTAACCGATTTTCAATTAAATTGGCACACCGTGAGCAGTCTGGTCCAACTTGAGAGATAGGATAAACGGCTGGACCGATTTAGATGAAATTTTGTGTATGAGTTGGACAGGACAACGTCTGTTGGGACAGCTAGTATACATATAAAAATGAACCCCTATTTCTCCTGGTCACGCTGTAACTTGTGGACGGCTTTACTTCGCAAGTTCGACAGTTCGCGCGTTTGATGATTGTGAATTTAGCAGACAGCTGTTTTTATTTTATTTTCGAACTTCGAACGAACCTTTTTGTATGGAGCCTGGCATACCTAAAGTTACAAGTACCTAAAATTACGTGTTTTGGTGTACACCTATGAAACATACGCATAAAATAAGTATTCCGAAAATGAATAAAAAAAATATTCGGTCGTAATTTTAATTAAAGAAGAAAACCTGAAATTGTACTTCATCACTACTTAGCATAATTAAGTTATTAAAATTCAGAAGGCAGTGCTCCTGGAGACGGCACGCATAGTGAGGAAGTTCCTCTCTGGAGCCTTGCCCACCGGTAACTAGGACCCTGTTCCCGATACCGGTGGGGAACTGTATTTTATATTTTTAAATGTATTATTTTATAACTTACATTTAAAAATGTAATTTATAGGAATATATTTTAATAAATGGTATGATAATAATAACCCTGTTCCCGATACCTGTGGGGAACTGTTTTTTATATTTTTAAATGTATTTTTTATAACTTATATTTAAAAATGTAATTTATAGGAGTGTATTTTAATAAATGGTATAATAATAATAATCCTAACTTTTAATATTATATAAATGCGAATGAGAGTTTGTTTGTTTGTTAGTTTTTCACGTCTAAACTGCTGAACCGATCGCGATGAAATTTGTTTCGCAGGTAGCCTATGCAATGGAGAAGGACATGGGCTACCTACTTTTTTTCTCGGGAACGCGGGTGACACCGCGTATTTAATTGTTTAGAATGTTGTGATTGATTTCACAAAATTTATGAATATGATTATAAATAATAAACTAAAAAACAATATTAACAAAAAATTTAAATCATCACACAAAAACTAAATTACCAATACCTACCCCTATAACATTCGCTGTGACTGAAAAAATGGCGGCGAGACGGTTGACGCTAGCTGGCTAGCGAGTAGGTACGTCAAAATATGTTCCGGCTGCCAAATTATATCTATACAAAGCTGCGTATTCGTAACATTCACGAGCATGACGTCAGAAAACATAGCAACTGTCAAATGTGTTCGTGCTGCCGATTTGCAGGTCCGTTAACGTTTGGCACCTTTCGATTTTCAAATTCCCATACAAAGAGTTAATGCACTCGACACGATGACGCTACGCTTGCGATAGATGTTCGGGCTCAGGCAGGACTTCCCTATCCTTCGCTGCACACATAAAGGCGGTTCGCGCGCGCGCCGCCTTTGTGGCAGGACGACTCCACTGTATGATCAACGCCCGGTCTAAACTTGCCCTAAAAAGCAAGGTTAGACTCTATACCGCGTGTATCCGTCCAGTCATGACGTATGCGAGCACCGTGTTCGCTCACGCTGCTCCCAAACATCTCCACACCCTTCAGGTGATTCAAAACCGTTTCATGCGCAAAGCCACGGGCGCCCCGTGGTACATGCGCAATGAAAACCTCCACCTTGACTTAGGTCTCCCTACAATCAAACAATTTATAAAACGCGCCTCGCGCCGATATTTTGATACCGCAGCGCACCACGCGAATCCCTTGATAGTCAACACTATCACATACACCCCGTCCCTTATTTCCCGCATCCGTAGGCCTAGGCACGCCCTCAGCGAGCCAGACGATGCCATTACCCTAGCGCAGATCGAGGCCGAAGAAGCCCGCAAACAAATACAGATGCGAAATCGTCAACCTAGATTTCGTCCTCGCCGGCGAGGACCGTCGCGACGTCCTTCCCAGTCTCGTCCCGATTAAGCGGCCCGAGCTGCATATTAGCAATCCGACCGATCCCCAAATAATATATTTGCATGCTAAGTCCTCCCTCATTCCCCCGGCAACGTCCTGAGCCGAGGTCGAGCCCCACAGGGGGCACCCTCAGGCTACCGTTGCCCAAAATTTATTTAGTTTTAGTTTTAAGTAGCGGTTGAGAGCCCTCAGCGCTCACCGCAAAAGTCCGCGTAACGGTGGAAGAAGGTCCCCTGGACCCACCACCTTCCTGTTCCAGTCAAAAAAAAAAAAAAAAAGCAGGACTTCCAACCGACTTTTTAATTGTTGAACCTCCGACAACTGGTGACGTTACGTCTGTCTTTTATGTATAAAACACACAGGCGTTATATACGTGTGCGTATATTGTAATTCACACACACGTATATAACGATTTTTCGTTACGCTTTTTCTGCCAGTCGACTCCTACCGCAAGCCGCGATAAAGGAACTTCGTTACAAAAACATTACACACGCTAGGTAGAGTCCGCGCCACCACTGAAGTCCGATAGGTCCACCTCTATAGCAGAAGAAATAAGATCCATTATCATTAATTCCATCGGACTTCAGTGGTGGCGCGGACTCTACCATGCGTTTGACACAAACACACACATGTCTGTCAGTCGTGACTATGTTTTGTCGATAACGCGACTAAGCAAAACTTAAAGAACACGTATATGAGTGAAGTGATTTTCTTTACATTCTTATTAATATATATATTATATACATATGATATATATACTCTTTTGTTTAAGTATGGTCGAATTTTTACCATTAGTACATGTAAATCATAAAATATGTTTTACACCATGCATTTTTTTCGGAGGAGTAACGTTCACTAAATTCGATCCAAAGACACACAAATATTTTATACGCGGGCGGAAAGTATGTGTATGAAAATCCATTGTTAACGTGATGTTTTTTTTTTTAATGGCACCAGAAGGTGACCTACTTTAATTATATAGGTAGTGCCAAAGTGGTCACTTTCCTCAGTGAACAACACTGACCTAATACACACGAATCGGGGGTGTGGCCCTTCCTGGCAGGGCCACCACCACGGATTTGAATTCCAAGTCTGTCGCTATTTTGTCCTTAATTTGTCAAATTTTGTCCTCGAATATCAGATTTTGTCGCGCCCTGGTTCAAAAGTTATAAGGGTTTTTAGGTGGCCCTGCCAGGACGGGCTCTTCCTGGCAGGGCCACCTCGTATCTCAAGAACCAGACCACCTAGCGAAGATCTGTTTGCTCCCAGAATTTGTCAGGAAGAGCCCGTCCTGGCAGGGCCACCTAAAAACCCTTATAACTTTTGAACCAGAGGGGTACAAGATCTGATACTTGGTGACAAAATTAGACAAATTAAGGACAAAATAGCGACAGACTTGGAATTCAAATCCGTGGTGGTGGCCCTGCCAGGAAGGGCCACACGAATCGGGGATATCCAGGGAGATTAATGTAGGTACGTTTGAGAGAGAGGAAGACTGTCTTTTGGCTTTTAAATTAGGTCACCTACTGATGTTACTATTGTTCATTCGAGATTGTTGACAAATTGACGGGCGTGTGGTTGTATTCGATATTATGTAGTATGTAAATAAATACCAATGTAAAAAAGTCTAGGAGTCACCGGGATCAAAATAAAAATAATTTAAACTTTACTTACAAATCCTTGGCGCTCTTTTTCTTTTTGTAACACCATTTGTGTTTGCATATCGTCGAATTTAACTATGGCTGATAACACTTTAGCTAGTGTTACGGAGTGTGTTCCTGATCCAGTAAGATATTCATAAAGAATGTTCCTTAAATATTCCAATTCAGTATTTTCTTGTAATGCATGTAAATGTCTTAAGCTCACTAGAGCTTCATCAAGTCGCCGTTCTAGTTTTTCATTAGATAGCTTTAATTTTTCATTTTTGTCATAAACTTCTTGCATATTTCCACTAACAGATCTATTCATCTGCTCTAAGTCATGCAATCTTTTCTCTAAATTATTATTAGCTTGCAACAATTTTTTACATTTTAAATTTAAAGCTGAGCTTTCAAGCCCTGTCTCATCTTGGGACTTGTTTTCATATGATGGAGTAAAATTTTGCAAGTTTAATTGATCTTTAAGTTCCAAATTTTCTTCAACTAACAATGTGTTTTCTCGTAATAAATCATCTATTTTCTCCTTCCCTATAAAAAATTCTTTTTGCAATTCTCTAAAATCACCGGTTTCTGAACTATGATCACTTGTTGCAATCAATTCCCTCAATTTATCATTCAAAACACTGTTTTCTTTTGATATTTTTGTCAAATAATTTTGAAGGCCTTCAATATCTGACTGTAACCGTCGATTCTCATCTTTTATTATATCATATTCAGTTTTTAGTGAAACATAGTTCTCTGACATTTCATAATTGTCAATGTTTGCTTTACTTTTTTGGTCTGAAATATTTATAAAACTTTTCTTAACTTGGATTGCATCCTTTTCCAATATTTCATCAGTTAGTATATCTGTCTGAGAGTTTTGATCAGATTTCATCATTATTTTTTCCAAGTTATTACTTTCCAATTTTTCTATAACTTCATTCAAACGATCTTTTTCGATTTCCATTTCGCCATGTGATTTTCGCACTTCATTAATTTCAAGCTCAAGAATCCTTACATTTTGCGAAATTGTTTCAGCTTGCTCCTTCAATGAAATATTTTCTTGAGTTAGTAACGAAATATTATTTTCAAGTGTCTGTATATAGATTAAATTTTTATTGCAATCATTAATTTTATTTAACAAATCATAATTTTTTTTCTGCAAACTATCAATATCCATAACAACTTTTTTATGCTTATGTTGTAACTCACTTAACTCAGTATTTAATGAAGCTTTTTCGTTTTCTGAATGTTTTAATGCTTCAACCAAGATTTGTTTATCATTTTCGTACGATGTGATGTTTCTAGCAACATCTAAATGATGTGACCTTTCTAAGTCAGTAGTGGCCTGCAGTTCTTGGCACTTTTGTTCACACTCATGAATCTTAATAAGCATATTGTGTTTGTCGTTTTTAAGTGCGTTTGATTCGTTTACACATATATCATATTCACTTTGAATATTGGCAACTTTTTCACTCAACTGTTTGCTTTCTAATTCTTTTTCTAGAATAGTTAAATTTAAGTTATTGTTATGTTCCTGTAATGAATTTAATTGTTTAGACTTTGCAGCCAATTGCTCATTAGTTATTTCCATATTTGTTTGTAATACAGAATATTTTACATCCAACTCTTTGAATTTATTGTTACTTGTCTCTATCTCACGTTGAATGAACTGATTTAGTGAAATATTCACATTCTCCATAATAGAAGTTATCATGTTTTTATTAACTTCTTTGAGAAATTTTGTTTCGTCAGATGTAAATTGAAGGATTGCCCTTAACGCGTTAAATTTATTCGACAATTTTTTAAACACACTTTTCGCCTTATTATAATTTACAACTTGTTCATGCAATAATATATTTTCAGATTTTAATGTCGAAAGGATTTCATTAAATTCAGTATTTTGTTTCTGTATCAACTCGTGATTCTCCAAAAGCTTTTCTATTTCTGACTGGAGTTTTACTAATTCATCTCGCTCTTCTTGAATTTCCGATTCTAGCTTCTCATACTTTGATTTCCACACGTTTAGTTCTTCAATTAATTGTTCTTTTTCTGGATCTGCTGTAACATGTGAGTCCATTTCTTTTTTAATTTCTTTAAGTTCACTATCCAAAATACTCAATTGTGCGCTTTTCTTCGTATTTTCTTCCGTCAATTGAGCATTTCTATTCTCTAAATAAACATTTCTATCAATTATAGCCAACTTTTCGGCAGTTTCTTGTTTCATTTGTAGTTGACAACATTTGAAGACCTCGTCGGCTTTTATTTTTGATTGTTCTAAACAGTTATATTTTTTTGTAAGCTCTTGTATTTGTGACTCTATTTCTATATTTTCTTTTTTTGACAAATTGAGTTCATTTCTGTCATTAATATATTTCAAATGTTCTTCTTTCAGCATTATTATATTATTTTTGTAATCATTAATTACAATATTAAGAGATTGCATCTCTTTTTTAACATCAGATAGACTCTTTTTAAGTGATTTTATTTCTGTTTCCTTTCCTTCTAACTCTTTATGTATACTTAGTTTATTTTCCGCTAGAGAAATAGCATATTCTTCTTCTCGTTTAACAAATATTTCAATTTTACTCTGGAGCTGTCTTACAGCTTCTTGGGCTTTTTGTAGATCTATCTCAAGAGTTGAAATTTCTTTCGTTTTCGCAAAATCATATGCATTGATTTTATTCTGAAGCTCTTCATTTAAATCATTCAATTCCTGAACTTTTAGTTTTGTTTCACTAAAATGTTCAGCAGTGACCTTGAGTTGTTGAATTTCTTTACTTTTGTTCTCAACTTCACATGTAAGAATTTGTAGCTCTGCTGTCATTTGTGAATTTTTATCTTTACACGCTCTAAGTGATTCTTTGTACTTATTCATTAGTTGTTCCATTTTTTCAATCTTATTACTTAGAATAGCTACGTCAGTTGTTTCATTTTTAGGCTGTTTGATTTCAAAATCACTTAATAGATTAACAAGTTGAACTTCATTTTGATTTTCGTTCATAGCTTTATTGGTATCTTCATTTTGATTTACAAGATTTGCACTGTCAATGTTCGTAACATTTGGAATTTGTGAGTTCTCTTGTAGAAATTCAATTTTTGTATTTAATGCATTTATTTTTATATTCTTCTCCTCAATTTCAACGCGAAGAGCTTTTTCGAGGTGTGCCTGCATTCAAATAAGAATTTAACAATCATAATAAATACAAATATTATGAAATATACATAGAATATATGTTATACCTTTGCACTTTGTTCTAAAGAACATTGTTCCCTTAATTCCGATATTCTTCTGAGAGCTTTATCTTGTGTTTCAACCAACACACTCTGAAAAAATATTTATAATATCGTGCGATTTATAAAGCGACAAAGACTATTTAGATATTTAAAATAAACACGATTAACCCAACCTAAATGACTAATAGAATTCTACGCTCGACATTTTGTATTTTTACATAATACTTAAGGTTCTAATAAAAATAATATAAAGGGTAAAAAAAAAAACAAGATGATGAGTGACATAGTAAATAAATAGATAGCAAACTCAAGCAGACCAGCCCCCAGACAAGCAGCACCTGTTCACAAGTATGACGCATGTGGCAGCCATCGCCCTCCTCGTACATATTGTAGGGAAGTGAGCGACCCGCCAATGGCCCCAAATTGAGCAGGACTAACATAAGCTTGCTAAAAAGAAAATCAATTTCAAGGAATACGAATAAGAACACACAATATGTTATCACTGTTATAACTATTTGAATGAAATGAAAATATTTATTATTGAAATAGACCTTCACAAGCACTTCTGAATAGTCTGACTCTAACACATGGTTCGGAAGGTTGCTTTTGCTGAGAAGAGCCGGCAAGAAACTCTGCAATTACTCTTTTCAAAACCAACTCAAATTTATTACATTAAATTATTTATCTAGTCTCACTGACAATAAGGAATAAAAAATTACTAACTTAGTAAATAAAATAATTGGATTGCAAACTTAAGCAGACCAGGCCCCACAAGCAGCAACTAATAACAATAATAGACACAAAAATTAACAAATCTAATAAGCATTATCGTCTTTTAAATAATCATTCAGTAAGCTTTTTCTATTAAAACAGCTAGGTTTCTTAATTTTTTTGCGAAGGCAAATTTAAAATTGAAGTAGGGATTTTGATATACAAGCGTATACTTAGTCCTAGAAATGAACCTTGAACTGATTGGAGTCTATTAGCGGAGGTCACAAGTTTAATTTAGTAAGTTATTGATTGCACTAATATTTCGATGGACAAATAATATGTTTGCATAAATATATTGAGATGCAACTATGAGTATGCCGATTTCTTTAAACTTATCTCTGAGGGAAGTTCGAGTGCCCAAGTTATAAATAACTCACACTGCCCTCATTGGTAAAATAAAAAATATATATATCAGCAGCTTTACCCCTAAGTAAAATGCCATAGTAGAACATCACGCTATGATTTTTTAGTGCTGAGCGTTTTATTTAGAAACGCTTTTACAAAACAATTTGACTAAGAACAAACTGTTTCTTGATTATCCAACATCATGTTATAAAAAAAACTAAGCATCCTATGGATGAAACGAAACGAACGAATGCAAGCGATAGGATGGTTGGTAATATGCGTGTAACGTTTTTCGAATGGATAGATACAAGTCTATGCTGATTAATTAATAGGACTGGTATTGTATGAATAGTAAAAATCCAATAGAAACCGTTTTTTATGCTCGAAGTAGTGAAAAAGCAAAAATGAATCGTATCGTTGAGAAAACACAATTCCGGTCAGTTGATTGATACACTCGTGGAATGAATGATTTTTTTTTTTACATTTGATACCAAATAAACGGCGCTTTTATCGTCATAATTAGGTTTTAGTCTATCAAAAACAAAAATCAGTCAGGTAAATAGCAATGAGCAAATAGTACAATAGGGTATTACACCCATTTTTGAAAAGTGTCTCAATTCGTTCCTAAGGTACTAATAAGCCACCAAAAAAACACTAAAATTTTATTCAATCGATAAGTGCCATAAAAATGCATTTAAATTTTACATTTTCAACTTTCGCGCGTAGTTAGATGAAAACGCTCTCTTGTAAGTATATAAATGCGCTGATATTGGTCTTAATTGGGCTTATAAAATTTTATAAATAAAAAATGAGCTATTATCCTTTTTATTAGTGTGCTGTTCCTGAATGCATGAATACTAGTGTAAAAATAATAATACTTTAGTTGACACTTTTTAGTTTACATACAGCACCATATGACGTCATTATAATGGCGGCTACTGTTTCGCTTGTTTAGAAACAAATTAAAAAAACTGAAAACTTTGAAATGAATTTTAAAATTAATTAAGTTATTTTATGAACTAAAACTAACATTTTTCCTACTGCTTATTGCCAAGCTATCTAAATTGTACATTGTACATTTTCTCATATAGAGTAAAATACCCTATTCCACAGGTATTTTTGCCATAAAAATAAAGGTTGTTAATATAAAATAAGAATAGTAAAGGATCTAGAACAGAGCCCTGCACAACCCTGAAACCATTTGCACAAGAGAACCAGACGATTTAATGCTATTTATTTATTTATGGACAACCAACAAAACAAACACGCTTACATATAGATAGATCTTACACGAACATAATAATAAAACATGATGCCTTACTTACAGGTTACCACTGCATGCAAAAGTGGATTTAATTAATTATGTGGTAAGCATACAGATTCTAGATGGAACTGGCTCTCAAGTGCAGCTGCCGAAACACACCAATAGGTGTTTGGCGACAGATTTTCAACTTGAGGGTGGTAGCCGCCCAGGCGGGTACTACAAAGAACACACCCTACTTCCTTGCTATGGTTTCCTCACGATGTTTTTCTTCACCGAAATTTCCTTCTGTGAATTACATTGTGTTACATTAAGTGACGTCGGATACCACGGCGAAAGTCATGGGTTTGAATCCTTACTGAACTATCATCCCCTTAAATAAAAAAAAAGTGTGTGTGTACTTATGTACGCACGTAAGAAGTTATACTTCTTTATTCAATTTTTGAAGTGAAACTTCTTATGCGACTTCCAACAAGGTTGCGTTAAACGTTTAACGCTACTATGGTGGGGGTATGAAAGCCGCATAATTTCTATTTTAGATTGTAATAATTTTAATGATAATGATGATGATACAAGAGCTCAATCTCAGAAGTTTCACTTCTTCCGCGCGGAGGGACTCCACGCACAATATTTTTTTTTAATACTATCTTCATGTTTTACTGTGTATGGGAGAACCTGACTATGTTAACTAGCTAACTTCATGGTGTCGGTTTTTCGTGATGGTGTGCGCGCGCATCGTAAAAAATTACTCTCATATTTTTTTCCCTAACGCGCCAAAAGAAGTATAACTTCAATAATACATAAATAGTTCACCTACCCTTGCTTTAGCGTTTTCCCTCTCCAAGAGCTTGTAATGTCTGGCGAGATCTCCGTATTGCGTTCTGTATTTTTTGTAGCGGTCTTGGGTTCGCCTGTATGCTGTATATAATTGTTCTTTTGTAACCCTGTCAAGACTAACAGAACCACTAGAAAAGCCTCTTTCCTCAGCTTCACTGGCCGATACCTCCATATCCGACTAGGAATAGTAAGACCAAATAGTATTAATAATGTAACATAATAATATTTACTTACTTAAATATTTAAGATTAATTTATTAAAAAAAATTATATCACCTGCAAGTGATACATTGAAGGGGTTTCATAGCTTGGCAGTCTAAATGACACATCACTAGCGAATGAACTATTTGATAGTCTTCTTAGCTGTTGGTTTTCCTGGAAACATTTTAAATATTCAATATTTCATTATCATATCATCGATATAGGTACCTACGTAAAACGATGTATATTTTACTATAAATAATCCTAAACAATATTCCTACAATAACTTTTAAAAATATACATATTTCAAAATTATTATTAGAAGTCTTACAACTGTATCGTTAGATGGGTAATCCATTGTTTCAGGTGATATATCTGGCTGTATAAGTGATACATCCTGTAATGTTTTAGGTTGAATATTTTCTGTCAGCTGGGTTTTCACAGATCGTAGTTGTTGATTATCTGTAAGTGAATGTAGACTCATTAAATACCTACCTTTTTATATCAGTGGGTTGACAAACCGCTTCTGACAATACGATGTGTGATTTTTGAAGAGCCTTGCTTGTTAACAAAATTAATCTTGCTTAAAATTTCTGCACCGCCGCAAGCGGACGCCCCCAAAGACCATGCGCCCGGGTGCGCCGCACCCCTTCCACCATAGGTAATGCCAGCACTCCATCATCATCATCATCATCTCAGCCGCAAGACGTCCAATGCTGGACATAGGCCTCCCCATAGCACTCCATACTTCATTAAAATTAACTTAGGTAATTTGTGAAAATGATGTTGTCTGTCTATAATATAATTTTACAATAAGTACTCCTACTAGTTATATGTTTTGTTCGGGTCAATTTACCAACTGCAAATAAGTTTATAATCGCAAAAAAAAAAATATAACTACAAATTTACGGTTATGGATACCTCCACGCGTTCCTGAGAAAAAGGTCTTGACAGACAGACGGACAAAGAAGTAACCCTATAAGGTTTCCTTTTTGCTATTGAGGTATGGAGCCCTAAAAAACAGAAAATATACAACTTACCATTATCACCGATAGAAAAGAGGTCGCTGTTGGTGATATCAGATATACTGCTGGATGCTGATGTAACAGCAGCCTGCTTATAACAAAACATAATAGTTAATAATTTAGTCCCAATACAAATGCTATATTAAACTAAAATAATGTTTAAAATGTTATCAGACAGATATACACCCTTACTTCTAAAATGATATTTAACTAAATCACTGTTTAAGTTGTCACTTAGACATTATATCAATCTCATTATGCATATAAAAATAATAAACAAAATAATTTTTAACCCTCAATTCAGGTATGGATTAGGCTTAACTTGCTCTAAATCTTAAGGTGGGTAAGAAGGCATGTTTGAGATTAGAAACATATGTACATCTACAGCCTCTATAGAGGAAAGATGATGGATGGATGATGGGTGTTATGGGGGTTCTAGTGGGTGTTCTGTTCTGACCCTTGCAACTACTTTTTTTGCTGGAGGCACAAATACCTATATCCTACAAATATTATAAATGTGAAAGTTTGGATGTTTGTGACTCAATCACACATAAATAAATGGGTCAATGGATTTGGATAGGGTACTTTTTATCCCGGGAAATCATAAGATCCTTTGGGAACACAGGAGAAACCACGGGGCAGAAGTTAGTATTATTATAAAACAAAAAAAAATATATAAATATATTATATTTTTAGGTTGGGTAGGTACTTGAGTTAATTTTCAGGTAATGTAAAGGATTATAATAAAAGTATTTTATTTAAATAATTTAAAGTGTCAATAAAAATAATAAGTAAACATAATATTAATTCAATTATTAGGGATCCTTACCCAAAGAAAGGGTAAAAACGGGACCCTATTACTAAGACTTCGCTGTCTGTCTGTCCGTCTATCACCAGGCTGTATCTCAAGAACCGTGATAGCTAGACATTTGGAATTTTCACAAATTATGTATTTCTGTTGCCGCTATAACAACAAATACTAAAAACAAAATAAAATAAATATTCACGGGAGGCTTCCATACAACAAACGCGATATTTTTGGCGTTTTTTTTTATAACGAATGGTACAGAACCCTTTGTGTGCGAGTCCAACTCGCAATTTGCCAGTTTTTTAATACTTACAACAAATATTTTGCATGAAACAAAATAAAGGGTTTCACACTCTCCTTTTTACAGGGACAACTTAAACAGTGTTCTAATGAAATATTGGTTATAAATAAGGCTGACATTATTTAACATTGAACAGAAAATGGTTCTTAAGACACAACCTACTTACAAACCCTTTCTTAGTGGATGCCTACACCCTACCTGCCAAATTCCAAGTCTGTAGGTTAGTTCCTGAGATATTGTAAATTCATATAACTAACCTAAAAAAAAATACAAGAAGTATATATATTTCCTGGATTTATAAAATATGTATATCATAAATAATTGTTTGGAGAGTAACCTGCTTATAAGAGTTATAATAAATTAATATGTAAAAAGTATGTATTAGTTATATTTAAATCCTTGAAGTGACTGCATGAGAGTTATTTAAAAAATCACTCAAACAAACTTTCTCCAATGTCTTTGTATGAATATTTTTTTATATAAATGAATAATAAATAAATAAATATTCTGGGACATTATTCCTCACACACAGCCATTTGACCCCGAACTAAGCAGAGCTTGTACTATGGGAGCCAGATTACTGATATACTACATATACTACTTTTCTTTTGTAAATACATACATATATAGATAATTACACCCAGCCATAGGACAAACAGACATGTTCATGCACACAAATGTTTGTCCTGAGTGGGAATCGAACCCACGACCTGCGGCGTGATAGATAGGGTATCTTACCAACCACGCCAACTGGCCCGTCCAAGATATCAGAGTAAAAGTGGTCAAATTAGTATTTCGAGTAGCTTCAACCAGCAACACACGTAGGTGGTCATGCGAGTGTGGAAGACAAGCCTCGAGGAAATTTAGTACCTAGGTAGCTAGAGTTAAGGGTGTGATAGATAAGGGAGAATAACTAAGAGATTTTCATAAATGTAGCCTTCAATTGTGTGGGATGGAATGAGTGGATTTTGGTACCTACCTGAGCAGCCTGTGCAAATTGTTGTATTCTTTGAGGGGAGGACTTCACTTCTTCGGCTAATTTATCTTTAAGTTTTTTAAACATCTTTATATTCCTTAGCGCATTTTAGTATGACTAAACGTGTGACTAGACCAATCTGAGTCTAATCTTGATGTCAGTAGATGTAAATATGGCACCAACAAATGTATACGTAGGTACTTCATTTACACCATTGTAGAACGTAGTGAATATATCCACTTTACACCATTGAATGAATCTGTGAATCAAAGCTGTGAATGATCAATGAATCAAACAAAGCGAGTTAGCAAAGATAATTTATAAATAACAAGTATTTATTTATCATTATCAGTGTTGCCACTGACTCCCTGTCGAATTACACCAGTGTGACCATCTCATTAATGGCCAATCTGCCACACTTGACGCCAAAAATGCCAAAAATATCCCATCATAGAAATGAAAAAAAAACACAATGAATTCAATTGAATTTCTTTAATTAAAAATAATATTTTTCAACTTTCTTATGCATACTCAAGTATCAACATTTGTCTCCAAATTGTCGCCTTTATTATCAGTATACATAGATTTTGAAGACATCTTTTTTAACATGTTTTAGTTGGTTTAAAAGAGACAGTCTCCATGCTTCTTTATCCCCTCTTTAGTGGTAATTATAGCTTTAACATGTTTGTTTAGGAACCTATTTCTTTGTTTTGTTTCAATTCACCTGAGAGAATATTTCGCTTAGAATACAGACATTATAACATTTCTAATCTAAAAAGATTCTTCTGACTTACCTATAATCACTAAATGATAGAAAACTAGATCAAAACATTTTATAAACACTACGTAACGCCTATCAACTGGTTTTGATTTCAGGGAAATTCACTTTTACACATTATATCTCAGTTATTTCACTGAGATAATAACGGAATTGTATTTATTACTAAGTAAAAACAGAATGAGTGGGAAATCCCCGTACAATATGGCCATGAAACAGAAGTTGCCAGTTCAATAAAATCATTTGTAATATAATTATATAATATACCTCATGTAATTACTTTTAAAAAAGGTGACTTCATTGAAAATTTAAATTAGGTAATGTGAATGTTTTTGGAATCTTTTAAATCTGCTAAAATCCGCCACTTTTGTAAATCGTCAGCATGATCTGCCACAGACAAAATTTAGGAGCGAAATCTGCCAAAATGGCAGAAATCTGCCACAAATGGTCACCCTGAATTCCACCCATATGGCCAAAGAAAGAGTATATAATCACTATTTTCTACCAAATACGATCAAAATACAGTACATTGTAATTGATCGTCTTTGGTTCTACACGTGGCTTCCAGATTAACACGTTTTTGTAATGGTGCCTCCCCACTTGGCTATGCGTATTCGTGATAGGTATTTGACAGTATATGGCATATATTTGACGTATAGGCAAATTGGCGATACGACCGTCCTCACATGGAGCCAAATACCAAAACGACAAACATGTTTGCTATACCAGTCAGAGAGTAATTTGTTCATGTACAACATGGACGTTGCACGTTTCACTCATCAAGACCACATTCACAGAGAGAGTGATCCTTTACTCTGATTTTTGTAAATGGACAGGAGTAGATGCATGGCCTAACCTTTTTGATACCATCTTTTAAATTTTTAGTTTCTTTTGAGGGTGTACTATGTACATCTGTTTATCCCCTAATACCGTAAAGGCGTGATTTTATGTTATGGAATGATGAAAACAATACATAGACATTCGATCATAGCGATTGCGGGTCATTTGCTGTTTGTCATTGAAGAGTTCCATTGTCTATCTCCGAAGATCTTCATAAGCAAAACTTGACGGTGAATTCACGCAGCGACTATTATCAGTCTCACTCGTAAAACTCAGTAATCAGGAGTTCGAGTCCGTCGAGTTTTAGTACAGAACTTAGGTACAGAATACATAGCAGATCCTAATGTATCATACACTAAAACCTTCCCTGATCTTTTATAACGAAAACCCCATCCAAATCGGATCAGCAGTTTTTAATTCCGCCTATTAAAACAAAATAATGAAACCAAATAAAGAAAATTGAGACCCACTACTCGTCCGTCCGAACTAGTTGACAAATCGTGCGCTAGTGAATACCGACCATGTGTGGACGGTATATTTGCGTATTTGCCTATTTGTCTCCTTTGATGTGCCTTGAAAAACCGACAGGCGTACGGATACGCGAGTTTGTTATTTGCTTATTCGCCACATAGACAAATATGCCCGAATATTTGGTGAATAGACCCTCCACACATGGGAGTTATGCGTCAAATACGGCGAATACGCCAATACGCATAGCCAAGTGGGGAGGCACCATAACAACACGAAATAAAATAGGTACAATACTTATCTTATGTTGGCGGGGGAAAATCAACTTTTTTGTTTTTTTTTTTGCTAATCAACCTGGTCAATGTTTTATTCTAGATATGCCAAAGTAATCTAGAAGAAAATACAAGAACATCTGGATTTTAACTTTTTTTATATTCGCAAATATAGCCGAGATAATAAGCAATCAAAGTGCGTGTTTTCGCGCCGAATTATTTAAAAACTAGATGAAAACCCGGCTTCGCTCGGTTGAAATGTGACTCATATTATACAATCTTTTACAAAATGTAGGTAGATATTTTTGTAGTTATCGGTAGTGGTTTGTATTAGTTCGCAGACTATCGGATCCGACTATCGGATGAAAATATCTGATGTGTATTCCCGGCCTTAAAGGCGCCAGATTTAGGTGCGTTCAATTTGGATACGTTCATAAACTGTTTGAAATAAAAATCTAGTATTACAAATCTCGTTGTTCTCAAAAATAACGAAAATTGCCTTAAATATAAAAAATACTTACATGTTACGCGAGGGGGTGAAAAGTTACGAAAAATGTAAGAAATGTAACCTTCTGGCAACACTCTGAGAGCTCAATCCAATATGGCTCCATCGTGCCAACCATTAGACTGTATGGGCTAGAACCTTTTGCCTGTCCGAAATAAGGGAAAACAAAAGAAGAAACTGACACTGACTGACAGGGATGCGTTCATTGAAAATATGGCGGTACTGTGCTCGGCCAATATGGCGACTGCCATTTGCACCATTAGAATTTAACAAAATACTCGACAATCCGAATTTTGCGGGTATATGTTGTCGATTCGATTTTTTTTTTTTTTTATGTTTTATTATTCAGGTAAGGTTTCAATCGAGTCTACCGTAACCCTTGACGGAATTTATAGTGTAAAAAATGTAACCTTCTGGCAACACTGTCTGACAGCTCAATCCAATTGCAATTTATATAAAAAAAACAACGGGAAACCAAAATAATAGGCTATCAATAAAGGCTCATTTACACACAGAGAACACTGTCATCTTATGATTAGGCTGTATGGGCTAGAAACCTTTGCCTCCCCGAAATAAGGGAAAACAAAAGAAAAAACTGACACTGACTGACAGGGATGCGTTCATTGAAAATATGGCGGTACTGTGCTCGGCCAATATGGCGACTGCCATTCGCACTATTAGAATTTAACAAAATACTCGACAATCCGAATTTTGCGGATATATGTTGTCGACTCGTTTTTTTTTTTTCATGTTCTATTATTCAGGTAAGGTTTCAATCGAGTCTACCGTAACCCTTGACGGAATTATTAATATAGACGGTTGGGCGTTTGATCGCGCTGTTACCTCACGAGTCTCTAGTATATAATAGTAATCTATGCTCACGAGCTGCGCGCCGGCGGGCATTCGCTAAGTAGTATTATTCAATCATCGCTGCTGGTCCCTCGTACTTGCGGTTTTATTACGAGAAAATGAATAGAAAATACTGTGCAGTGCCTAAGTGTTTTAATTCCAATGTTAAAACACTTAAAAACCACATCAAAAATGCAATGGAATGTTTGCAACCACCTTTGCTAACTGCACAATATTCATAGGATACGTTTATTATTTTCTCATCCTTTTCGTTACATTGCAAAACACAGTGGTATGGTTTTGAGCGAACTTTTTGTTCCGGAGTAATGCGACATTTAACGGTACATACATTTCCCTCTCTTTTTAACTGTATGTACCCAATGGCTTTTTTTTGCACTTTCCATAGCTCTCTCTTCCTGAACTAAAATAAACAATGTATCTAAGGTAGTAGGTAAAAAAACTAATCAACTATTTGCGGGCCGTATGTTGCTTACTTCTGATTTCTTCATAGGTATATGTACCTAACCATAAAAAAAAATACGTTAACCATTATTTTACTATAAACGAACTATTTGCGGCCCATAAGTTTGTTATCCCTGATCTATATTAATCATTCCTGAATAATAAAACATAAAAAAAAACGAGTCGACAACATATTATATCCGCAAAATTTGGATTGTCGAGTACCTATATTAATAATTCCGTCAAGGGGTACGGTAGACTCGATTGAAACCTTACCTGAATAATAAAACATAAAAAAAAAATATATTCGAGTCAAAGTCAAAGTCAAAGTCAAAGCCATTTATTCAGTTTAGGCATTAGGAGGGCACTTATGAAGGTCGAATTTACTGAAGAAACCACCGATTCGGAAATCAGCCTTCAACTGAGAAGAACCGGCAAGAAACTCAGCAAGGTTACATTTTTTATATATATTTTTTTTTTATAATCTGACTATTGGCTATATTTTTTCAATAACAGCAAAATGTACAATACAATATACAATTAAATCAAAAAGAAAAATACCAATACCAAGTAAATAATAAAATGTAACGCAAACAAGTTCTTATTAAATAATAGCGAATACGCTACATAATGGCTAAAACTAAAAAAATAAAATAAAGAAAACAATATGCGAAGTGCACTTGTGCAGAGTGAAACTATTTCCAAACATCCCTATCTTCAATATATTGAGCTACCTTGTAATAAGCCTTTTCCTTCAAAACTTTCTTTACGTAAAATTTGAATTTAAAATCGGTCATCTTGGTTACCGAGTTAGGTATTTTATTATAAAAACGAACGCAATTACCAAGGAATGACTTGCTAACTTTGGCTAACCTAAAATATGGAACAACTAATTTCTCTCTTTGCCTTGTATTTATATTATGGACATCTACTTTTGTTTTAAACATTCCTAGTCGACAACATATATCCCCAAAATTCGGATTGTAGAGTATTTTGTTAAATTCTAATGGTGGAAATGACAGTCGCCATATTGGCCGAGCACAATACCGCCATATTTACAATGAACGTGTGGCGTCTAGCCACAGTTCGCATGTCCGTTAGGGGCTGCCATTGCAACACTTTAATTCCGTCAGTCAGTGTCAGTAATGATGACACAGTGTTCTCAGTGTGTAAAGTACATGCTTATTAACTAATTTATTTATATAACACAATATCTAAAGTAATGTGCTCATTAGTATTTTTCCTTTTTTATATTTCTTTCTTTTCTATTCTTATTGCTTCATACCTTCTATTTTGTTTCCCGTTGTTTTTTCTAACCAGTAACCATGACACTGGCAGAGTCATCGTTGGCACAATGGAGCCATAAACAATTTATTTCAGACAGTGCTGCCATATATACAGATTTTCGACATACGATACAGATGACAGATTTTGCTCTATTTTATACATTTTTTTAGTCTATGATATAGAAGAATAGAAAAGAAGAAATGGATGGAGCATGAGTTTCCTGCCGATTCTTCAGTTGACGGCGACTTCCGAGCTTGTGGTAGCTTCGATGTTCATAAGTTTCTAGGGCCTAAACTGAATAAATGGCTTTTTACTTTTATGTCTTTTGTAATTTGTATCTTCTGTATTATAATGTAGTGTTTACAATAAAATATGTTTGGATTGTATTATATTGTAAAACACCTTGGTTTTTTCAATAAACTACCACGCATTTATTTGACTTATTTTCTTTATTACCTATAAACATGCAGATTTTGGCTTATTGAGCTCATACAGATTTTCTACAGATTTTTAGACTATGCAATTCAGATTTTTAGGTTTGAGATATGGCAACACTATGCTATAATCTAACGTTTTCGGACTTTTTGGCGGGAAGTCAAACGAGGCGGTAATTTAAATTCGATTTTTTTTAATTTATCTAATTATTTAACTGTTCCCTATCCTAATAGACGTGCTTCAGCCATAGATCTTGCCCTTGTCAGCTCTTCCATTGCTCATTTGTGTAACTGGAATGTTCATGATGATCCCATGGGTAGCTATCATCTTCCAATTTTCCTTGAGATAAACGTTCATCCATCAATTTATGAGATTTCACCTCCTGTAGATCAACTAAAACATATTTATAGTAGAGCTGATTGGAAAAAATATTACATTCTCTCAGAAACTTGCTTTTCTCACATAGATTTAATTAATGATAGTCCTATTAATTCATACAATAATTTCATAGATGTATTAAATAATTTTAGGAATGATACTATTCCAAAGAGAACAATAAGTTCTAATACCATAATAAAAAAGCCAGTACCATGGTGGAATCAAAAATGTAGTGAAGCTGTGATGAAATCAAAAGATGTATTAAAATATTATTTTTCTGAGCCCACAATAGAAAATTGGATTAAATATAAAAAGTTAGATGCACATAAGAAACTAATCTTGAAAGAAGAAAAAAATACTTCTTGGCAAAACTGATGTAGTAGTTTTAATAGGTTAACACCTGTCTCAAATATGGGGATACATTAAAAAATTTAAAAAGATTGGAACAAAAATTATAATGATGAGTGGATTCCAAACTTTTTAGATAATTTAGCAGATTCAACTCAAGTAGATGAGACTAAGCTTGCTTATTTGTTTCAAAATGCTACTGATAATAATATGAATATGTTTCTCAAGAACCATTTTACAATAGATGAGTTGAACATTTCTTTACAAAGTAGGAGAGATACTTCACCGGGATTGGATGATATTCCTAATATGCTAATCAAAAAGTTACATTTAAATGCACAAATCATCAAGTTGTACCTGAGTCATGGAAAACCCAAATCGTGATTCCAATACTAAAACCTAATAAACCTGTAAATAATGCATCCTCTTACAGACCTATATCATTATCTTCATGTTTGGGTAAACTTTTTGAAAATATGTTAAAGTTACGATTAGATTATTTTGTGGAATCACTTGGCTTAATCCCTTCTATGCAGTTTGGTTTCAGAAAAGGCAAAAGTTGTTCTGAAAGCTTTGTATCTCTGTTATCAGATGTAAAACAGGTTAAATTAAGTCATTCTAATGTAATATGTGTCTTCTTAGATATAAAAGGTGCTTTTGACAATGTAGATATAGAGGAACTCATTCAAGTATCTCATGATATTGGTTTACCAAGTCACATTTTAAAATGGCTATATTCTTTCTTGAGCAAAAGAACTGTTTTTGTTAAATACAATAATAAGCTACATGGGCCTAAGTCTGTAAACAAAGGAACAATGCAAGGGGCAACTTTATCTCCTTTGCTATATAATTTGTATACTTCTGAAATATTAAAATATGTAGATATATCAGATGTAAATATCTCCCAATTTTCTGATGACTTGCTTTTGTATAGCATAAATCAGAATATTGAAATAGCTATGGCTAATATCAATAATGCTTTAAATCAATTGTACAGCTATTACCATAATAAACTTAAATTAGATATAAGTCCAGGAAAAAGTTCAGTTTTGATTATTAGAAAAAATCTAAATGTTCATAAAAAATTAAAAATTGTATATATTAATATTGAAATTCCAATAGTCAAACAACATAAATTCCTAGGGGTAATTATTGATGATAAATTGAAATTTGATGAGCATATCAAACATGTAAGTAATAAAGCATTAAAAGGCATTAATATCTTGAGACATTTATCAGGAACTTTTTGGGGATCTGATCCCATAGTTATGAGTATGCTATACAAAAGTATAGTGAGAAGCCATTTTGACTATAGCAGTCTAGCTTACATGAATGCCAATAGCAGCTTACTTAAAAAATTAGATGTGATTCAAAATATGGGACTGAGACTCATTTGTGGAGCTATGCGCTCTACTCCTATTAACTCATTGGAAATTGAAACATGCATACCTCCCTTGACATTGTGCAGGTTGATGTTGGCTGAGAGATTTTTCTTAAAAGATTTATCTTTGAATGATCTTCCTTTACTGAAGAAAGTTGTACTACACCCAGAAATTTCTCAGTCAATGCCATCTCTGCTTCTTCACTGGTTAATGGGTCTTTGCCTGAAATTCCAACAATATTTACACATGTAAATAATAATTCAAAAGATATTTTAATAAATATGATATTTGGCCTGTATATAAAAAAATATATTTTGGTCTAACTAATAGTTCAACAATCTTTCATCTAGACAATGTACATAATAAATTTGACTTTATACAATTTAAAGACAGTAAAGCTGACCATTACACTATATACACAGATGGATCTAAGACAAATGATTGTGTAAAGTCTGTTTATTATGATCCTCAACTAGACTACACTAAATGTATAAAATTAAACACACAATGTAGTATTTTTACAGCAGAAAGTTATGCTATTTATTGTGCACTACATCATATAAATAGTCTTGTAAATAATGTAAAATATATACTGATAGTTACTGACTCCAAGAATGTGCTATCTGCATTAGAAAATGTAAATATATCGTTTAAGTTAACTATATAATATTTAATATTAGAGATAAGATAAGAGACCTAAATGATAAGCATATTAATAAAGAATTTCTGTGGGTACCTTCACACAGTGGCATACCTGGCAATGAAGTAGCTGACACTGCAACTCGCTTAGATCATAATGAAGACCATTCTGAGTTACTGAAGGTTCCTTTCACTGATTACTACAGCTTTTTTAAGAAATCCAACATGCAGTTGTGGAAGGATTACTGGGACATAAGTCTAGAAACGAAAGGCAAGTGGTATGCTGAAATCCAAAAAGAGATACCTCTAACACCTTGGTACCATAGCCACAAAGACAATACGAGAAGACTTATTACAACTATAACACGCATGCGTTTAGGACATTGTCTAACGCCAGCCCATCTTGTTGGAAGTAGGTATACTCTTTGGTTTGTATTTATGTACCTTGTTAGTAGTACTGGCACAAAACAGATAAGTAATAAAATATGATTTGATTTTATATAACTGTCACTGAGAAAATTGAGATTGTCAATTTTACATGGTTTTATAACACCTGAATGAGAAAGTAATATAATTATCATTATTATTACTGTGAGTTGTTTTTCTGTCAATTGGAGCTTAAAGAGTCTAAGCTCCCTCAGGTTATGGGCCACCTATTTTACTTGTAAGTGATTTTTATAAGTTATGGACGGAGACAACTCCAGAGAAAGTCGGGCAATGAGTGCTTTACCAACTTTTAACAGACTGGAAGGGTCTATAAATTTTTCCACATGGAAATTTCAAATGGAACTATACCTGACACATGAAGATTTGTGGAAATATGTTACAACAACACCAGAGACCACAGATGTACTAGGTGTCAGACATGATCAAAAAGCCAGTGCTAAGGTTTGTCTAACGATAAATGCAGATTTACTTGTGCATGTGAGACAATGCAAGACTACCAAAGATACATGGGAAGTATTAGTTAAAACATTTGAAGACAATGGTGTCAACAACAGGTGTAGATTACTTGGACGACTCGTAAGCCTGAAATTACAACAATTTAGTAATATTAGGGACTATGTAACCCAAATAATGAATGTAGCTCAACAGTTAAGAGACATTGGCAAAGAAGTTGACGATGAGATGTTAGCAGCTTTGATGCTTCAAGGCCTTACTGAAGATTACACACCTTTAAGAATGACCATAGAGAACTCGAATATTGAGTTGACATCAGATTACGTCAAGACGAAATTGTTACAAATAGAGAACTCTTGTGAGCAACCATCAACGTCGAATACTGCTTTAATTTCTAGAGAACGGAAATCTACAAATCAGAAATATATGAGAAACAAGGACAAACTAAAGAAGCAGAAAGAGTTAAAATGCTTTATATGTGGAGGGCCACATAAAGCTATGATATGTCCTAATAATCCGAAGAATAAGACAAACAAGAAAGAAACATTACTCACCGCATTTACTACAAGTACAGAAGGAGAAAGTGAATGGGTTGTCGACTCAGGTGCTTCATCACACATGACCAAACGACAGGATTGGCTTTCGAACTATAAAGACTTTAATAATTTTAAGGAAGTTAATGTAGCAAATGGTCAAAAGCTATATGGTCGAGGTTATCATATTTTCAGAGAATGGATGTGATATTTATGATAGGAGTGAATGCCATGTAAAAGGAAACGTGAGTTACAACTGTAAATGTGAGAATGGAATTTATAGATTTAAATCTTCTGTTACAGTAAATAATTCAGCTCTTGTAGTTTCCAAAGAAAATTATTTGAAACTATGGCATAGGCGAATGGGACACCTTGGATTGCGGAACCTCATATTACTCAAAGACAAAATGGCATCTGGGGTAAGTTTTCCCAACACAACTCTGAAGCTAGAGTGTGAAGCTTGTTTGATGGGGAAACAGACAAGGAAGCCATTCAAGAGATCTGGTGCTAGCAGAGCAACAGAAATCTTGGAGCTAGTGCACACTGACGTATGTGGACCTATGAGTGTGAAGTCATACGGAGGGTTGCAATATTTTCTCACATTTATTGATGATCTCACTAGAAAAACTTTTGTATATTTTTTAAAAACAAAAGGAGAAGTTTTTGAGAAGTTTTCAGAGTTTGTCGAACTGGTGGAGCGTCAAAAAGGTAAAAAGTTAAAAATTATCAGATCTGATAATGGCAAAGAGTTTGTCAATAAGAGGATGAATGAATTTTGTAAAGGGAGAGGTATTTGTCATCAACTGACGTGTGAATATACTCCTCAGAATAATGGTGTCGCTGAGAGAGCCAACAGAACCATAATGGAAAAAACAAGAAGTATGCTAGAAGAAGCTGGTCTCGACAGGAAATTTTGGGCAGAAGCAGTTCAAACTGCTGTTCATCTGAAGAATAGATCCCCGACAAAAGCTGTCAAGGAAATGACGCCTGAAGAAGCGTGGTCTGGGAGAAAACCCGATCTAAGTGAATTAAAAGTTTTTGGATGTAAAGTTTTCATGCATATTAACAAAGAGAAACGCACTAAGTTGGATGCAAAAAGCAAGGAGTTAACCTTTGTAGGATATTCAACTGAATCAAAAGCGTATAGGTTAGTAGACCTTAAAGATGGAAAACTCTACAAATCACGAGATGTAACGTTTTTCGAAGATCAATTTTTAAATAAGAATATGTTAAATCTCTCTACAGAGAAGAGTAAACAAGAAATAAAAGAATTGATTTCACTGACAGATCGATTTGAGGTGAATCTACCGCCAGCCGAGCAACCAGATGTATACTTAGAGTGTCGAAATATAGAGAATCAATTAGAGATGAACGATTCTTTAGAAATAGTTAATCAAGAAGAAGACGGAGGTTCTTCATCTGAACAAAATACAGTCGAAGTGGAAGCTACAACTAATCAGGAAGAGCTACCTGAACAAGTTGATGATGAAATTGAAGATAGGAGATACCCTCTTCGAGAGAGAAAGAAAAAATCCTTCTCAGATTTCATTCTATATCATGCTATGGAAGAACAATCCGATGATCCGCTTACTGTAGAAGAAGCACTACTTAGACATGATAGAGATAAATGGCAACAGGCTATTGATGCTGAGCTGAATGCATTAAAGAAAAATGATACTTGGACTCTAGCAAAAGTCAACCCTTATGTTAATGTTGTCGATTCTAAATGGATCTTCAAAATTAAAAAGGAACCAGGGGGAAAAGAGAGATATAAAGCAAGACTAGTGGCAAGAGGGTTCACTCAAGTCAAGGGAATAGATTACCAAGAAACCTTCTCACCTGTTATTAGATATAGCACCTTGAGACTGTTGCTAGCAATTGCAGTTGAAAATGATCTATCTGTTGACCAAATGGATGTAGTAACAGCTTTCTTGAATGGAAATTTATCAGAGACTGTTTATATGAAACAACCTAGATATTTTGAAGAAAAAGGAAAAGAAGATCATGTATGTCTTCTTAAAAAGGCTTTGTATGGATTGAAACAATCTCCAAGAGCATGGAATGAGAAACTCCATGAAGTTTTAATCAAAATGTCATTTAAGAGATCTGAAAATGAACCCTGTGTTTATATTAGAAAACAAAAGAAGAACATTGTAATCATTGCCGTTTATGTAGATGATTTATTGATATTTTATAATAATTTACATGAGAGAGACAAAGTCAAAAAGGAACTTAAAACAAAGTTTGAAATGAAAGATTTTGGAAAAGTAGATATGTTTTTAGGTATGAAAATTAATCAACGAGAAAAAACCATAAAGGTGGATCAAAGAGATTATATTGAGAAACTTCTCGAAGAATTTGGAATGAGTGACTGTAAACCAGTCAAGACGCCGCTAGAGATGGGACATAAGTTGATTAAGCCAACCGATGAGAACTTTGTACCGTCTAAAGAATATAAATATCAAAAACTGATTGGTTCAGTTATGTTTCTTGCAGTATGCTCAAGACCTGATATAAGTCATGCTGTATCATACTTAAGTCAGTTTAACAATTGTTACACAAGTGAACATTGGACAGCTGCCAAGAGAATTTTAAGATATTTAAAGGGAACTGCAGACTATAAGCTAATTTTTACAAAGAAAGGAGAACACATTTCGGGATATGTTGACGCTGATCATGCAGGAGACATATGCGACAGAAAGTCTTACTCAGGATATGTATTTTTTCTAGGAGGAGCACCTATTTCTTGGGAGAGCAAGAAACAAAAGACAGTTGCTTTATCAAGTGCCGAAGCAGAGTACGTAGCGCTTTCAGAAGCTTGCAAAGAGATTATATTCCTTAAGAGACTATATGCCGAGATTATTGGAGTAGATGAAACAATAATTCTGCATTGTGATAGTCAATCAGCAATGCAGATTGCCAAAAATCCAGTTCATCATCAAAGAACTAAACACATTGATGTGAGACTTCATTTCATACGAGAAGCACTAAAAGACAAAGTAGTAGTACTAAAATATCTTCAGACAGAGAAAATGACTGCAGATATCTTTACAAAGGTATTACCAAAATGCAAATATGAGTTCTGTGTGAGAGAAATGAACTTGAGTGAGTGATGGTGAATGATGGATATGAATCTTAGAGTGAGTGACGACTGTTTTAAGATGTTGTTTTGTACTGAAGTATTTAGGTACTGTATTGATACATAACCTAAGATTAAGGAGGAGTGTTGGAAGTAGGTATACTCTTTGGTTTGTATTTATGTACCTTGTTAGTAGTACTGGCACAAAACAGATAAGTAATAAAATATGATTTGATTTTATAACTGTCACTGAGAAAATTGAGATTGTCAATTTTACATGGTTTATAACACCTGAATGAGAAAGTAATATAATTATCATTATTATTACTGTGAGTTGTGTTTCTGTCAATTGGAGCTTAAAGAGTCTAAGCTCCCTCACATCTGAACAGAATTCGTATATACAACAATAGTCGATGTCCTCACTGTGGATTGGAAGATGCTGATTTGGACCATTTAGTTCTAAAATGTGCACGTTTTCATATTCAACGGCTGATATTAGCAAGTGATATTGTGATATGATATTAATGTTGTTGTTGTTATTCGATTCGCCAAAAAGGCAGGCAAAGCCATACAGCCATGATATTAATGACAGTGACAGTCAACTCAGAGATAGTGAACGTCAACAAAGTTTTCCCCGCCGTGTTCAAGATTTATTAGCAAATAAGAACTATTTTAATTCATTGTTCAAATATATATGTAGTACGGTAGATAAAATTTAAATTAATTTATTCTAGCTATGTATTAGGACTTGAATTTTCATTGTGAATTATCATTAGCCATAAGCTTGTTTCTATGTATGCGACTGAAAGACTCCGAATCTATGGTCAAGAATAAAGATTATTAAAAAAAAAAATCTAATGTTTTCTTCACCCACCACTCGGACCCACCACAGCCAGCCACACCACGTTCTTACACTAAATTACACTTCTGTTCTGTCTGATTCGTAACAAGTGATTTAATCCTCTTTGATTCGTAATAGGTAAATCGCGTAAAAATATTGTGCGTTTTATGATATGTGTTAAACCTATAAATTAATAACATGAGTACTTCGAAAGGGAGTTCTACCAGAAAGAGGCCGCAAAAATATCAAAACAGAACAGCATTTAAAAATGATTTACATGATTCAAGTCATAAGACTAAGTTTCTGAATACGCTAGAAATATTCGGTGTATGTAATCGCTGCAAAGATATAATTGATTGGAAAATCAAGTACAAAAAGTACAATGCTTTGACTGCACCAAGCAAATGTGTTGGTTGTAATCAGAAAACTGTGAAATATGCTTATCACATGCTTTGTTCCAAATGTACAGTAGAGAAGAAAGCTTGCGCAAAGTGTCTCAAGCCAACTGAGGTGAGCACTTTATTTCTATAATATATATCGATATGGATGACGACAATTGTCATATTTATTAGGAATATTACTCTCATTTTTAACTCCTCACAGCAAAAATAACCTTCCAAACCGAGCGTTAGAGCCTGAAAATTCATAAGAGCCTGTGAAGGTCCTAGGTATCTGAATGAATATAAATATTTAATTAAAAATACATTTCTGTATGTATTTCATTTCACATAATTATTTAATTTCGAATTAATAGGTGTGCAATAACAGAACTGCCATTTTTAACACTTACTCATAATTAGTCCTGAGCTGTGATATTATCCATTGTCATCAAAAATGTTAGATAATACCCAATGATAAGTAACAACAGGCTTTGCTATCAAAGTTCCAATTACGAGATTTCTTCACTAACACCCTACTGGTGCCTGTTCTGTGGGAGCACTTGTCATAGAACCATAAAATTCAGAAGATATGTTGCTTTTATAAAAGACTTGATCAAATTCCTCCGCGGCAGGGTGAAAGCTAGCAACATTATATAATGTATAACTACTTTGAGGGATAAGTGACTAATATTCCTATTATTATCGTCTACTTATGCACAATGATCAATAATAATTGTTTGATAGTATTGTTTCTTTCTATTGAGAGGACACAAACACCTACAAACTGCATCAGTAGTTAAGCAATATTAATGGCAAATATTAAATTACAAATATATGTATGCTATTTTACTCACCAAATGTGCATCAATCCATTCCCATTATTTCAACCTGATTATCTATACATCCTTCTTTCTACTATCCTACTTTCTACTAATATTATTCTACTATCCTATCCTACTCCTACTATATTATAAATATGTAAGTTTGTATGGATGGATGTTTGTTACTCAATCACGCCAGAATGGCTGAACAGATCTGGATGAAATTTGGCACAAAGATAGATTATAGCACATAGGGTACTTTTATCCTGGGAAAACATAAGTTTCTTCAGGAACACAAGTGAAACTGCAGGGCGGCAGCTAGTCTGTATATATAAAAGGAAAAGGTGACAGACTGACTGATCTATCAATGCGCAGCGCAGCTCAAACCACTTGATGGATCGGGCAAAAATTTGGCATACAGATAATTATTATGATGTAGGCATCCGCTAACAAAGGATTTTTGAAAATTCCACCCCTAAGGGGGTAAAATAGGGGTTTGCGGGTGAAACCGCGGGGCAGTAAGCTAGTATAATTATATGATATGAAGAAACTTAGGGAATCTGAGAAAAACTGTATTTTTTCATATTGCTTATTTGGTATCTTGACTTTGTTATAACTGTGACTGACAATTTATTACTGTTGGATCAATTTGTTTTCACATGAAAGTGATCATAATTTTATTTTAAGTGTTAATTTGGGATTCATGATCATTTGTAAAATTAGTTGTTCCATATTTTAGGCTAGCCAAAGTTAGCAAGTTATTCCTTGGTAATTGTGTTCGTTTTTATAATAAAATACCTAACTCGGTAACCAAGATGACCGATTTTAAATTCAAATTTTACATAAAGAAAGTTTTGAAGGAAAAGGCTTATTACAAGGTAGCTCATTATATTGAAGATAGGGATGTTTGGAAATAGTTTCACTCTGGTGCACTTCGCATATTGTTTTTTTTTTTATTTTTTTAGTTTTAGCCATTAGCATATTCACTATTATTTAATAAGAACTTGTTTGCGTTACATTTTATTATTTACTTTGTATTGGTATTTTTCTTTTTGATTTAATTGTATATTGTATTGTACATTTTGCTGTTATTGAAAAAAATATAGCCAATAGTCAGATTATAAAAAAAATGAAAAATATATATAAAAAATGTAACCTTGCTGAGTTTCTTGCCGGTTCTTCTCAGTTGAAGGCTGATTTCCGAATCGGTGGTAGCTTCAGTAAATTCGACCTTCATAAGTGCCCTCCTAGGGCCTAAACTGAATAAATGGCTTTGACTTTGATTTATTGATAAAATCCTGTACTGTAATTGTTGTTGTAAAAAGCTCCATGCTTCATCACAATCATTTACTCAGAAAAAGTGGGATGGGATCATCACCCCACAGTCTATACCAGGGGTAACCAATTAAATTTACTATGGTTCCGTTTAAAAAATATAAAGGATTATCGCGGTCCGGTTGGTAGATGATGATGACTGGCGACCACGCTTAGATCCTTTCCTACAAATCCTACTATACCTAATGTTACTATATATCAAATTATTATGTTTGGATGTCCCCGGATTAAATAAAATAACCATATAGTGTACATTCTTGTTCGTCAAAGTTTGGTCCGCACAATTAGGTCGGGGGCGGTCCGGATCCGGACCGCGGTCCGTCTTTTGATGACCCCTGGTCCATACTATAAATTAATAATAATAGGTTAGGCTGCTGGATCAAGGGCCAGATTCAGAAGGCAGTGCTCCTGGAGACGCATAGTGAGGAAGTTCCTCACTATGCGTCTTTGACCTATGGAGCTTTGACCACCAGTAACTAGGACCCTGTTCCCGTTGCCAGTGGTGCCGGGATCTGTCTTCTATATTTTAAATATTTTTTATAATAATTTAAAAGCTAGCTTCCGCCCCCCGGTTTCTCATGCGTTCCCGAGGGATCTTATATTTTACCGGAATAAAAAGTTGCCTATATTTTAATCCAGAATATATTCTGTGTGCCAAATTTCATCCAAATCCATCCAGTACTTTTGTGTGAAAGAGTAACAAACATCCATACATCCTCACAAACTTTCACATATGTCCTTCTCCATCCCATAGGCTACTGCGTACCAAATTTCATCGCGATTGGTTCAGCGGCTTAGGCGTGGAAATAACAAAGGTATTTATTTACCTTTGTTATTTCCGTAATTACATTTGTTTATTATTTATTTTTTTCTGTAAAATGTGCGGATCGCGATGGTCATTTCATCTCTTAAAACGGACCCCGAGCGAAACTAATTGGTGACCCCTGGCCAATGGTATGGAGACGGATATGGGCTACTTTTTTCCTCGGGCGGGAACGCGGGTGAAACCGCGGGGTCAGCTACTACTTAAATAAAACTAATGTCGTGTTAATGACATCATGAATGCTTGGACCGATTTTTATGATGTTTGATTTGTTGGATTTGTATCCGTCCGCCCCAAATAGCAGAATAACTATTAAAACATCGTTTTTTTTATACTGGGAACGCGGGTGAAATTGCGGGTACATCTAGTAATAAATAAATGATATTTAAAATAAGTACCTAATATAAAGCTGTAGGCATGTTTATTAATATTTGTATACTTAATTATGGACCTAGAAAAAAAGGCGGACATATGGCCACTAAGAAACTATTGAAGCACCAAAATGGCGGCGACGACGTAACTGCGGCTGGCTTAGTGTGGTGTGAATGTGTGCGTGCCGGACGTGTATGCATTTAAGCGAGCTGGCTTACTGTGGGTGCTTCAGTAATTGTTTTATGAGGTGGCGTCCGCCTTTTTTTCTAGATCCATGTACTTAATGTAAAAATTAGAGATGTTACAAATATTTGGCTACTTTTCGGGAATATTCGGTCATTTTTCTTTCGTGTTTCTTACCCGTGTTCGCTTTCCATATTGATATTATGATTTAATTATTTTTTCAGAATGAGGAGGTTGTTAATGAACATGAAAATGCTGATTTAAAGACGATGCTTAAGGGATTACCTGAAAGGAAACGCCGAACTATTCTTAGGTAGCTATTATTGTACCACTTAGGCCGGGAATATACGTCAGATTTTTTCATCCGATAGTCTGATCTGACTAACGGAAGGCGTTGGAGTCATTACTTTGTTTGAACATTCAATACATACAATCATGATGAAAAAACCGGCCTAGTGCGTGTCCGGACCGCGCACCGAGGGTTCCGTACAATCTTGTCGGTTCTTCCATCACGGGAATCCTAACGAAAAGATAAACTAGATTGAGGGATAGGGAGGGGATTTTTCCCATTTATTGTGCTATATGACATTGCTTCTTGTCAAATTTCATTATTCTAGGATAACGGGAAGTACCCTGTGTGCGTCAGTGCAGCGGAAAAGTATAGAATTTCATGATTTGAGTTCTGAGCCCTGAGCACGAACCACTTGCGTATCGCCTTGGTAAAGTTATCGTGTCGAGTAGGTGTCGTTTTTGACAGAAGTTGTATCGTCAACTCGATACCCAGCTTGCGAGCTACGTTAAATTCGTCTAGAAATTTTGTAGCAATTTTATGTTATGTACAAACACACAAAATTAAAATATTTACTCACAAAAACATAAAATAAAATAAAGAACCTGCATATTTGATATGTTTAGATAAAAATAAAAAGTAATATAACAACAAAATTCTCACGGGTATATTGTTATTTTCTCCAGTCCAATTCTTGATCGAGAAATAAAAATTGTTGAACGTAGTCTATTTGGTCAAAATTGAAAAAAAAGGCAAAAAAGCGCGCGAAGATACTTTTTAATTTATTTTTATTTTTAGCAAGGAGATCTAAGTTTATAGGTTTGAATTTAGAAGCAACAAATAGTAAGACATGAAGTCTTGTGACTCCGAAGGAAATTAACACGGTGATCCTTAATTTTAGTTATTGTTTTAGCAGTGTTAATGGATTGGATTTCACTTAACTTAAACTATTGATATTTATCTTTCATTACACATCTTATTACAATTATTATGAAGTTTTATAATAAACTATTTAATATAATTACTCTCGAATGCCGGTTGTGAGTTCGAATCGAACCTTACAATGAGCTTGATCTATCAGTGTAGAAATCAAAGCATAGTGGTAGGGTACGTTGTAGTACTTACTCTATGTCTGGCTACCACTCTCAAATTGAAAATCTATCACCAAGCACCTATTGGTGTGTTTCGGCAGTCACACTTGAGAGCTAGTTGCCTTAAGCTTCGTCTAAGTGATGATGTGGCTGTAAGTAGTAAACTTACAGCCACATCATCACTTATATCATGGTGAAATTGTAATCCAACATTTATAACTAATAAAAAAAATACATATGACTAAGAAATTGCACGAAAATATTGTTAAATCAAAATGGTTGATTTTCGTATAGTAGTAAAAAAAAGGACACGAGGCTTCCCTATTTAATGTTTAGAATGTTGTGATAGATTTCCCAAAATTAATGAATATGATTATAAATAATAAATATAAACTGAAAATCATAACACTTTTTTAAATCATCACACAAAAAAAAAATACCAATACCTACCACTACACGTGAAAATAACATAAGAACCGCTGTCACTGAAAAAATGGCGGCGAGACGGTTGACGCTAGCTGGCTAGCGAGTAGACGATACCATACGTCAAAATATGTTCCTGCTACCAAATTCAGCTGCGTATTCGTAACGTTCACGAGCGTAACGTCGGAAAACGTAGCAACTGTCAAATGTGTTCGTGCTGCCGATTTGCAGGTCCGTTAACGTTTGGGACCTTTCGATTTTCAAATTCCCATCCAAATTTGAGTTAGGGCACTTGACACGATGACGCTGCGATTACGATAGATGTTCGTGCTCGGGGCTCTGTAGATAATTAGTGTGTAACGTCGTGTAATTGTGTATGCTAATTTAAAATTTGTGCGTCCAGTAATTTTAGAGTTATTCGGGATAAACTTATAAATAACCTATTATTACTTTTATATATTTATATCTTCTGAACAGTATACTTTTTTAAAATTATGTTTTCACAAGCATTACGTACACACAAATTCATAACAACCTGTAAAAAATAATCACACGTATGCGCCCAACCGTGATATATAGCACACCAAACGTCAGCGCAGCGGCATCTTGAATATCTTCAGAGCATGTCGACGCACAAATTTCATTTCACCATAGTCCATACACATTCACGCACTAATACACACAAATTTACTTTACAATTTTTTTTCTCGTAAGTCCATTAGAAAAAAAGTGGCGCTGGGTAGACGTCTATCCAGCGGAAAGCGTTTTTCTCGAATAACTCTAAAATTACTGGACGCACAAATTTTAAATTAGCATACACAATTACACGACGATACACACTAATTATTTATCTACTGAACTCAAATCATAAAATTCGATACTTTTCCGCTGCGCTGACGCACACGCACAAACGGCCGTATCTTTTGATTACGTTGACTTAGAAGTTTGAGTTTTTTACTGCTCCAAGGGATTACATAAAGTATTTGTTTTTGTTTTTTCATTTTCATTCAATAACAAATAGTTTTTTTTTAAGAGGTTATAAGGTTACTTTTTCCTTTTGAGGTACGAAACCCTAAAAATACGCGTCGTACATAGAAACTCCTTTTTTTGAAACCTGTTCATTACGGGCGCAGCGTCATAGTATAAATATAACAGTAGTTCATATTCAAACAAATGTACATCGCGCGGCTTGCATGTGTGTTTGTTTATTTGTTTGTTACCTTTTCACGCCTAAACTGCTGAACCGATCGCGATGAAATTTAGTACGCAGATGAGAAGGACATGGGCTACTTTTTTCACGAGAACGCGGGTGAAACCGTGGGGGACGACTAGTAGATAATAAATAAAATATCAATAAAATACACGCGGCAACAGCTTGTTTTTAACCGACTTCAAAAAAGGAGGATGTTCTATGTTCCACTGTATATTTTTTTTGTATGTTCACCGATTTCTCCGCCAACTGTTGACCTATTTCAATTTTTTTTCTTCTTTTCGGTAGGCTATACTTCCAATTTGGTCCCATTGTCACCAAGTCAGGATCTGATGATGGGATCCCAGGGAAATCGAGAGCAACCCTCAAATTTTATAGGGACACATAGTGTGTTTTATATATTTTCTAAAACTATTCAAGTATTTGCGTCTGGTACTCATCAACTCATGCTGCTGAGCTGATGATGGAAAATATAACTCCTCAACTATTAGGAGTTAGTTCTTTAAATATTATAGGCTCGTATAGACCGCTGCTTATGTTCCTTTGAGTTAGTCAGGTGAGCTGATGATGGAAGGTACAACTCCTTCCTTGTTAACTAAGAGTTAGGGGATAATTCTTAAAGATAGTATAGTGTATCAGTAAGGGCTAGCCACCAACCTGCACTCCTTCCAACCCTGCCTTACGTTCCAAACTGGGTTTCTGGCGTGGTCCCGCGGCAGATGATAAATTGTCCGTTCCTTTATGATACACCGCAATCCATAGGTTAGTCGATTTGCATTCGTGTTTACACACTAATTCAAGCACCATGAATGTTTCACAGAGGTTTTAAAGTTTTGTTATTTAGTTTTCTTTATGAGCATGTAATGCCGCGCGCGCGTGAATACGTAAACATGGTTGTGCTGTGTAGGTGGCGCTCTACTCGCTCAAGTCATAACCCGCGTACCCAGATTGAGCCAATCAGAGGACCGCTCCGCAAGGGCTAGTTAAAACACAGGAGGATACCAACCCAAACTAATTCCTAATTAAAGATTTTGTATCAATATCTCAGCGAAATGTTGTCACATATTAAGGAAAATACGTTAAATGAATTTAGAAAGAAAATTTATATAATAGCATTGAACTTCTTCTTTCAGTACGAAACATATAGATAGACGCTAGTTTTTATTCTTTCTAATTATGTGGGTGATTGCGTCAGGAGTCTTAATTTTGCTACTGAACAATTATGAACAAAATTAATTTATTCAATGTTGTCGACACGTGAAATCTTGATAAGTAGGTATTCAATACACAAGAATGGTTAGTACCATGGAAAAATAAAATAATTCAAAGAAAAAAGAATTTCAGATTCTGGAACACGTGCTTTCCTTTCGCTGACTTCAAAACGAGTTCTAACATCGTTATTTTATACTTTTTAGTGCAAACCCATGTTGAAGTCTGTTTTCCTTTTGGTTAAAAGTTAATTCATAAGTGCGTACAATAATACACTGTTCAATCATAGACTTATTAAATTGAAGCGTAATAACAAACACAAATTAAATTGCAGATATATAAACAAACAACAAGACGTACAACAAAAACTAACACCAGAAATAGTTTCACAAATTGAGGATTTGCTATCAAAAATTGATAATGTTAACCTAGATGACGATTCCTTGGATGATTTCCTGAGTGATGAAGATAAGCAAATGTGATTATGTGAAACGTATTAGTTACGAAAAATTAAAATAAACATGTACACAAAAAGACTCCATTTAACTTCGATGCCTTAGATCTCCTGGGGTAAAAAATAACGCAGTTTTAAGTGCTATACTTTTTATTAATTTGGATGTTTTATTTATTTCGAACTGTGAGAACTGCATCGAAATCTGTTCCTTATTACCCAACTGCGGCGAAGCCAAAAAAGGAGGGTTACCTATGTGTTTGTCCTGTATGTATGTATGTCCGTCCCTATGTTCCCTCGTAACTAGTAAACGGCTGAACCGATTTTGATAAATGATATCTCGTTAGATTCGTCTTTATTGCGCGAGAGTCACTTGGTACCTATAATAATAAAAAATGGCGGAGTTTTGGCGCCAAAATGTATGTTTTCAAACAAAAATTATCCCAAACCTATCGAATGGGGTATCAAAATGAAGGGTTTCAAAAGGTGATTACAAAAATACATACAATTTATATGTTTCAATGTAATTTGGAATGAGATGATAAAAAGTCAATTCCTTACTCACTACTCAGTGAGTGAGTATGAGCCCGTTATGGAAATAGTCTAAGATCCGGCTGCAAGATTACTACGTTCACCGAGTAAGTATGTACCAAATCAATTTTTTTATATATAAGGTCCTAAAGGTCTAAGTATTCCGAAAATAATGAAAAAAAAATCGGTCGTAATTTTAATGAAAAAGAAATAAAAATACATTACAAAAATGTATTTTTTTTTAAATAAATATTTTTACCACTGATTATGCTGTTAAGGCTCCAGTCTTCCTAAAATCAGTGTTCATGCGGAATTTATCAGAAATGAAATATTGTTTTTTAGTCATCAGAAAAGCAATAAATGTAATATATTTTACGTTATTTTAAAGTGTGAGATTTGAAGTTTCCAATACATATTTTATTTTTTCATTTGTCTTTTATTAGCTTTGTGAGACTTTAAACATACCCCTATTTACGTTCCACGCGTAGAGGGTCTCATTCATGCACACGCCACGAAAAAAATATAACAAAAACAAGAAATGTATTCAGATTACATTTGTCGGCAAATCCTCTACAATAATCTGTAAAAATCGGTAAAATTTGGTGTCCCCAAACATACATACTTGACGCCAAACACCTTCACCGCCAACCATAATTTGCCAAAATCACACTTTTTGTTTTTCTTTTTTTTGTATTGTTTTAGTTATTATATTAACCATCCCTCCCCCCTTCCCCCTCCCTTTTTCGATGAGTAGGCCAAGTACATCCACTGCAAACGGTAGGCCAAGAATATCTGCTGCTGATAACGCTCCAAGTACATCTGGTACAACATCTTGCGAAATTAGTGAATCTGAGTGGGTAAAGCAGAAAATTGCCTCTATTGAATGGGACATGCCAACTCAAGAAGGTCCACCGCATATTGAATATACATTCCCCTTTTCAGGCATGAAAGATATATACTACAGACTTTACAAATTGATAGATGTGCTTGACAAGTTCATAAATAACTACAAGGCTACATACACACCGGGCGAAAAAATATGCGTAGGTAGATGAATCCCTGATAGGGGAAATATATTTTGTAAGTAGGTCACTGGGAAGTAATTGGAATCCGAATCTTGCGTAAATATTTCTAAAGGAGATTAGAGTTATTATTATCTCTCTCTTTTCACCCAAAAAATGGTGCAAAAGGTTGTGGAAAAACATATTTTTTTTCATGGTAGGGAGGTAGGTCTGTACACTTTGTGTGGTTTATAACGTAGGGGTGTATTATGAAAATATTTTTGAAATACAAATCCTGAATGCTTAAAATAGGGGATCGCGGGGGAAAGCTATCTATACGTAGGCATAATAAAACAGTAGAATAGGTGTCTCTGTACATACATTAAAGATAAGTAGTAAAAATAAAAAGGATAATAAAATAAAGAAGAGTAATAGAACGAAAACCAGCAATTTTTAGAATTATTTTCTGTCCGTCTGTCTACCTCTATGTCTGTTAGTTTGTATCCGGAAGTACTGAACGGATTTTAATGTAGTTTTCACAGGTAGACATACATTAAATTAATAAAGCAGTAGAATATAGGTTTTATTCAATTAAAATCGGATGTTGCAATAAAAATATCGTCATTTAAAGATTTGTAGAATTTACTTTTAGATTTTTTTAGTCTCATCCCCTATTCACACATGCACTTATATAACGCTTTTTCGTTACGTCACCATTTCTGCCAGTCAGTCAACTCAAAGATAATTAATACACTATTGGGTCAACTCTTACCTACCGCATTGCGCGCAAGCAATGTACGCGACATTGGCATCTAGGGAAATTTTCCAGGGGGGGCCTGGCCCCTGAGATGCGATGGTCGATGAAGCTGAATAAAACTACTCTCTGATTGAGTTGACCCGACCCAACCCCAATGTACCTACGTTGGGGTCGACTCGGTCACTGATTAGTGAGCACGATTAGCACCATAATATTAAGGCGACGCTTTGAAGATTTTGTTTGCAAGGATTCCGATTTTTCTCAACAATGACTGAAGCGAACGAACTAAAATTTATTGTAAGAATTCATCATGTCTTTGACTTTATTTTGTACGTTGCATAACACGATTGGTTAACTTTTATAACACAAAATAATTAATCAAAAAGACTTCTTTAAAATAAGAGATTCTAATTTTACCGGCATTGAGGATCGATTTGAGGTTCCAAAATTTCTACATATATTAATTGAAACTGATACTATAAATTGTACTTAGGTTTTATGAAATATATTTGTAGTTTTTAAATTAAACAATAAAAACCATTTTGTCGCATACGCCCGTTCCGTTTACGCGGGTTTTCTATGAGAGGTCGCTATAGTAGGGAGCGGGACGCAGCACGTTGAATTTCAGATTTTTAAGCTTAACGCGGCATAACCTTAAAAACTAGCTTCCGCCCCGCGGAAGAGATTACCCCTACAACCTCAACTTAAACATTAGGTAGGTACCTACTTGTTGACATAACTAAAAACTGAAAGTATTTTTTTTAGTAGGTCTAAATTTACAGATAGGTACAGCTACTTACACTTAAAAAAAACTAAATAAGAACAAAATAACATGCTTACAATGATATAAGTAAATTAAAAGCATGACAAATTTTATCATAATGGTATTACGTAATTTTAAATTGTCCACTATGTACCTATACTTAACGGATAATTTTGTGCTAAAAGAAACTGGTCTAGTTTGGTTAATGACTTTTGCCTTTTGTGCGGCGTTGAATCTTCCTTTTTGAGGAACCAACAAAAATCTGCCATCATAGCTGGATCCCACCGTCCTTGGTACCTTATTTCTATTGTTCGCACATCTTGGTAGAACCTCTCAACTTGTTCATCACTGACCGCACCAAGATTGTCAGGTATAATTTTGGTTTTCGTAGAGCACTACCGTCGCGGTCGAACAGGTACATCGCGTGTAGGTACCATTGTATTAGAAGAGCAATGATTCGAGAACAAAAAATACTGCTCCACCGCTTTAATAGTCTGGCACAAAGGACTGCTCTGTAAACTGAAGAAAAAATTACCACAGTCCGTATTCCACATCCTAGAATCCTATCCCTCCGATAGGCTATGTCAAGCAACGCCACATGTAAATGCATGTTACATAAAAGTCAAAAGAGACCAAGTCAAAGTACCTACTCGATGCTCTCCCTGGATTTTGAAACCATATTATGGACCAATTTGACCATATTTGAAACCAATATTGTAAACGCTCCAGTGTGGCCTCAGAAATAGAGCGCTTGCATATTTATTGAACAACTCATAAAGCACCCCAATTCACTTGCTTCTGGATTACTTGACAATGCCAATGCCCAATGGTTAGGACACAAAAAAGAACCACATACTCTGAATTGAGAGCAAATCATTGGCCTCTGCTCAAAACCCTACATTTACCCTCAACATAGCTGATAAAAGTCTGGCGACTGATTGCAGTTAGTGAATGAGAAAAAATAAAAACTCTCGTTTCACGTTAAGCCAACATCCTGGGGTGGGCACTAGACCATTCTGGGGTTGATCACACCAATGTTAGTCCGCGCTGTTGGGAGTCGTTCAACTCGGCACGTGTTGTGTCAAAATACCTACCTAAGGTAGCAGGCAAGGCGATGATAGCTCAATGGTTGGTGGTAGTGATGTCGGATGCCGCGGCGATATGATACACAGTGGTAGGGTAGGTACTTTGTAGTACTCGGGGAAGCTCATTACACATCCTTCCTTGGTTCGCATTAGGTAGAAACATCGACTGACTTGTAGCGTGGATGACGTGAAAAAGCTCAAGATGAGGTAGAGCTCAACATCTAATCGTCGATGGAAGCGGACCAAATGAAGTCTCCCCCATTCTGAGACCCGCTGCAAAGAGGTCTCGAATTCAGAGTCTTGTAATGTAGGTAAGTAGGTACCTATTAAAACTATAATATTACTTTTATAAACTTTTTTTCCGTCTATGCAAGATACCGTATGTATACGGCGTATAGTAGTACCACAGCGTAATTACATACAGGGGTCTATCGCGTTTGAAGTCACGCGAAATGCCATGCCGCTTTGTATAGGCATTCGTAATTTGCTCCATTGTGTCCCAAGCGAGTGTATGTGGCAGGCAGCTTGGGCTCGCTACCGCCCCTCTCTCACCTTGCAAGCCCCGCACGATTGCTCTGTCTAGCTAGACGTGTCCGTTGGCTGACTGTAAGTGTAACATAGGCTGTGGTAGTACTTAGATGCATACATCCAAAGAGTATAGTAACTATCCATGCATACATCATACACACAATGTATAATTACTACGATTACGATTCAAAGCGAAGACGTAAATAAACAAAATCACGTGTTTGTGGTGGTGGTGCGATGCCTGTGGTCACGTTCAGTCACGTTGCATACGGTGTGGGTGGAGCGGAGCAGACAAGCCAATTTGACATTTCATTCTAGGGATAGGACACGATTAATTTTTTAATCGATTCCCAAAAAGATGGTATACAAAAGATCGATTTGTTTAAAGTGCTAAGCCTGCAAAGCCGAATAAATATTTTGTAACTAATTAGTTCCATTACACATAGATAAGATAAATTATATTTAGACGACAAAACGCAATACAACAGTCCACTGTTAAAAATAGGTCTCTCCCAAAATACACCACTGAGCCCGATCTTCGGCTCTGTTACTCCAGTAGCTGCCAGCTACCCTGCGTATATTGTCGATCCACCTAGTCGCAGGGCGTTCTACTACGTTTGCCAATTCGCGGTCTCCACCCTAGAACTCGTCTACCCCAACGGTTATCGGTTCTGCGGCAATTATGACCAGCCCACTGCCAATTCAGCTTACTAATCCGTTGAGCTATGTCAGTAACTTTTGTTCTCTGGCGAATAACTTCGTTCCGGATTCGATCCCTCAGAGTAATACCGAGCATAGCTCTTTCCATAGCTCGCTGAGCGACTTTCATTTTGTGGACTAGTCGTACCGTGAGAGTCCATACCTCAGCTCCGTATGTCATGACAGGTAGGATGCACTGATTAAAGAATTTTGTCTTTAGACACTGGGGTATCGGCGACGAGAAGACTCGACGAAGTTTACCAAATGCTGCCCAGCCCAGCTGAATTCTTCTATCTATTGGCTATTAAAGAGATTGTTTTTTGTTGTGTCTGTCTATCTGTTTGAACACGCTATTCTTCGAAACCACTGAACGGATTTTCATGGAGATTCCACACGCGGCTTGGTTTAATCGACGCTTCAAACAAACTTTATTTCCTTGAAATCGGGTGAAAAGAAGAGAAGATATAGATATTCTAATCCTGAAATCGTGGGGTGAAAAGCTAGTACATTATGTTTTGCTGTAGGATGGACATAAAATATATATATATATATAGCAACGCTCACCTTGCGTAAAACGCTAACTTTAGTAATGTGCAGCAGTAGTCATACGGCTGAATCAAGCCATATTCTATTAACTATATGGAGCTAGCTAGAGCCATCTATTGAGTTTGATCATAAATCGTCTGTAAACCGTAATAATAATTACTGTAATTTCTTTACACGTTATTACGTACCTACTTGTATATTGCACTATTGTGCAATATACTCAGTTCAAAATAATTGTGTGATTACATGGGTATACGTTTTTACCAAAAACAGAAATAAAATCGAATCTTAATTAAGATTTGTGAAATCGATTATAAAATCGATAATTTTAATTTATAAAACTGATACTTTGACTTTTCGATTCAGTTAACATCCCTATTCACTAACTAATACAAATTCTGAATTCATTCAATATTGATTCCTTCCTACCTAGTTCCTCTACTGACTGTAGTGATTATTAAAACGTAGTGATTACCTTCTCTCTGGTGATTATATCCTAATATTGTTGTACTGACTGACCACAAAAGTACCTTTATGTGCAAGTCTTGTACAAGTACCTTTTGACCGAGTGTTCTGTAAAGTTCCGTAGGTAATCTTCATGATTCGGTTTCCCTCATTTCCCTTGTTCTTTCATAATTAATCATGCAATAAAGTTATTGAGACCTCTAAGACTGCTTATCGTTCACATCATGTCGTCGTACGTATGGTATGTAACATAATTATTCTTAGTTTCCTGTAGCATTGATCTAATTTACTTACTACATGGAAACAGATTTAACTAAATAATACAGATTTTTGTGAGGTGAGTTCTTTGTTACTTTTGATTTTTTTACCTGCGACGGAATGGAGACCTTATATGAGTTTGGGGTGAGAGGATGTGGAGGAGAGGATTGTTTGTTTGTGCAAACCAATGTTGCCATTTTTTTTTCAATTTACTTGAATTGGAGTGTAAGGTTAGGGTTGGGTTACCATCTCTGATGAAATCTATGCCGGACTTATGAAGTAAAAACGAAACTAATTTTTACTAAGAGAGCCGGGTTATAAGGATATTAAAACAAATACATAGTACCTAAGGAAAAATGTCCTGAATGAAATTGATAACCTATTAAAATAAAATACAACCTAATTGAGAACCTCCTCCTTTTTTCTTAAAGTCGGTTAAAATATACATTTATTTATTTACAATAATTGTATAAAATACAAACTAATATGTAGAAAATATCCTCAAAGCTCTCGCTTCTGTTGATAGGCAAAGTTCCCAATAGGCTGGCAGCGTTCCCTTTTTGAATGGCCAAGCTAATGCATTTGCGGAAATAACTCCCAGGATGTCAGTCTCCCGAAGCCTCAAAAGTATAACCTATTTGTATTTTAATATTAAACATCTACATTTGAGTAATTAAAAAATCAACCAAATATAATGATTTATTTTTTAATACAAGGAATCATACTTATATTTAAAAAGACCGCACTCACTACCTACATACTTCTATTGATATTTCTCTGATGATGCAATTTTTTTAACAAGTCATTTAGAATAAACAAGTAAAATCCTTTGCAGTATATTTTTTTTTAATTCACTTGTGTGATAGCAATGGCTTTATGGACTCAATGTTGAGTTGATTCCGTTCTTTCATCCATTGAGTATTTATCAGAGAAAACATTCTTTCCACATTGGCATTATGTGCAAATGAAATATCTATTCCAAATGAAATACCTATTCCAAATTAAATATCTATTTTTTTTTGGATTTTTCTGGTCATAAAAAAGTCAAACTCTTCCTTTATAAATGCCGACAATTCATTCTTTGCAAATTTAGGTAAAAGCTTGGCTGAGAAACTTACTAACAGCTCTCAATGGCATTGAAGGTGCGGAAGTTCAAAATGCCTGACTTAGAATAAATCCGGCTGGATGCCTGATTAAGTGCTAAAATGCCTGGCAAATCAGGTGAAAGCCTGGCATATGGTAACCCTAGGTAGGGCTGCTATAAATGTCAGAACATTTACTGAGACATACAATCTAGTGGCCACCACCATTCTATGGAAATTGCAATACTTAATTGGGGGATTGTAAAGGGTTTGGGTAAATTTGGCGTCGTTTTGAAGATGGCGGCCAGTAATGAAACTTTGATATTATGAAAGAGCTGAATAAAGAGATCAAAAGTTATTATGGGTGCATTTCTCTAATCCATATCGGAACGGAGATATTTGGTTTTGTATTGCTCATTAAAATTGCAGAAGTTATTATACTCTATTGCACTGTTTTAGGTACTTAACATATTTTTTTGAGAATTCTAAATAAAATAAACCAAATACATGCAGATAGATGCATGGCCCGAAGAGCGCGTCCCTTACTGTTGTGTGTTACTTGAAGACTCAGCGCCCTGAAGGACAGGGTCAAGGCCGAGATCGACTCCTACCGCACGGTACGGCACCCTATAGAACGGTGGCCGCACTCACGCGCCTCTATAACGGCATTCTGCGCTCGGTTAGATTCCCAAACACCTGGAAGGTCGGCAGCGTTATCGGGAAGAACATACTAAAGCCAGAAAGCTACCGGCCGATGACACTACTCCCGACAATGTACAAGGTGTTCGAAGCGCTCCTGCTGCGGTGCCTAACTCCATGCATCACGCCTCGCCCCGAGCAGTTTGGATTCCGCGCTGCACACAGCACCACATTACAGCTGTCGAGGATGCTCCACGCCAAGATGGCAGCCATCAAAAGAAAGAGCACACCGTCGCAGTATTCCTCGAAATGGAAAACAGAGTTTGGGACGCGGGTCTGCGGTACAAACTGTCCACGTCAATGACTCCCCGTCGCATCGTGAAGGTGATCGCCTCGTTTCTACAAAAACGTCTTCGTTCTTCCATTAACGGAAAAGATTCCGAGTGGTGGTGGAAGGCAACGCGTCCGCCGAGCGTCCCATCGCAGCGGGCGTCCCGCAAGGCAGCTGCCTTTCACCGGGCCTGTACTCCCACTACACTGACGACATCCCCCTGAAAGTGCGGTCCCATCTGGTTCTCTACGCGGATGACGCGGCGTACTACGTAATATCCATCCAGGCAGAACCACGCCGCGTCCAAACTTCAGAAATCACTAGATCCCCAACGGTGAAATACCTGGGGATCACCATCGACGTGAGACTCGAGGGGACCTGGCCCCGCTGCACGCACGACCGCAAGGCTTTTCCGCGGGACTTGTTTCTACCCGCACACCGGAATAGACACCCACCCACACACCCCACTGTGATTCCACCACCCTACTTTGACCTTCTCCAAGCCGCCGCCGGTTTTGGCGTAGACCGCTCCTGCTGGGACTCCACTGGTTTCGCCAGAGGTCTCACACGGTAGGGCGGTCCGCACGGGCTGCATGAAGAATTGAGAACCTCCGGACAATAGTCCACTCCAACGCCCCGCTTGTATTTACGAGTGGCGTCACCACCCTGGACAGGGGGCCCAGCCCTGATTTCGGCTCCCCGTGCCCCGTGAAGGGCAACGAGACAACCATCACTTTTCTTGTGTATTACTTTTTACGCTTCTAATCTCTCGTGGACTGGATAATTATAACGACTTGGCATTTCCTTGGATATTGTGATCGTTTGTGTATTGTGACTGATCCAGCATAGCTCTTTGGACATTCTTACGATTTGAATGTATAACGCCATGGATGTAATTAACAGTGTATTTGGAGTCTGTTGCCGACGAAGTCTAAATCGCGTTGGCGGGACACGTCGAAGATCATATTATAGTTTGACAGCAGAGTTCATGCTAAACCATCCGTCTTTAATGACGTATTTGGTGGAAACTGCGAATGTTGAACAGGTGAGTTTTGTGAAATCTAATACCTGTATGTTCATAAAACAAGAGTGACATACGAAAACTCACTAACCCTCTAAGGCCGTTATGTTCACATTGGCGTATTGTACGCTACAGCATATTGTCTGCTGTTCGCATGTAATGTCCATTTTAAGTTACATGGGATGGGGCAGACTAATCAAAATAATCTGACTCCGCCGGCACAATTTTTTGATACGATTATTCGACATGACATTGAAAACGAAATGGACGAAGAGAGTAAAAAATGTGTTTTTACTTAGTTATCACGTAATAAACTGCAATAAAGTATAATAATGTGGTTTTATTATTTCCCAAGGCCCACAATAGTACTAACGTCGCATTGACAAGAGGGTCGTAAAACAGTAATAACTAAGATTTCTTTACGCAGTAAAGTAATTGACGTATTTATATTGACGATATTTTTAAAATCTTCAAATGCAAATATCTCAGCTTCGATATCACTTAGGACAAAAATAATTGAACATATATAACACAGCACAACAAAGTAACTTGAAAATTTTGAAAATTATTGGTGGCCGCTGAAAAAAAAAATTAATGAAATTTGGTGATTTGGATAAAAAAAAACAACATATTTTGACCTCTTACATTCCTACTTTTCGATAGTGACCGACGGAAGGCTCGGTTTCGGCCAGTTTCGACCAAAAAATCTAGTTTCGGTCTCGGCCAAAAAACAGCCGAAACTTCGGCCACGCATCGTTACTACTTTATCTATCTATATAATATTTGGATCAGCACAAAAGTTCCTTTCCTTATACCTATTACTTACTTACCTATGAAAAAAAAAATAGGCGCTAAAAGTACGTAACGTTCACGTCACGTACAAATGTGCACATGGATGGGCAAATGGATTAAATATATTGATATACATCGTATCGATATTTTTCAAATGTATCGATATATATTTAAAAAAAAAATCGATATTTCGATATATCGATATTTCTTAAGGAGGGGTTACCTATATATTAAGCTCTGCCAAAAATTAGATAATAAAAAATGAAAATACATATATGGCATATTTATTATTTTATTTATTCATAAATCGTACATATTATATTGACTTAACATTAACCCTCATTGAAACCAGTATTCGTCTGATATAGATATTTCTATTTTCTATCTATAGTACTACGTACAGTACACAGTGACACCAACCAAACCAGCTGATGAAATTGCTGATATATATCGATTATTTTCTGATAAAATATCGATATTTTGATACATCGTTTTTTTTGGCCCAAGCCTAAATGTGCATTTGAGTCCATTTTCAATATGGGACTGTCCTGTATCTCCTCTCCGCTTTGGTGGAAACCGGGCCTAAGAGTGCTTTCACATTAGGACGCTTGCAGCGCGACAGTAGCGCGGCAGAAGGCCTAAGCGAGGCCGCGAGAATAATTCTGTTATGTACAATTTAAACTATCTCAAGTAGTACTATGTTCAGAATAAAAACCATTTTGAACAACTTTTAAGTTAATGATTAGCAAGGTTTGCCGCAAGATTATAATGAATCTTTTTAACCGACTTAAAAATAATTTATAAATAAAATAAAAACCGACATCAAAAACTGAAAAGCATAAAATAAATATTTTCTTTCTACATCATTTTGAAGTCGGTGCCAAGTAAAACATAAAAATTACTTAGTCTTCAGGTTAGGTACTTTCTTGATTTGTTTTGTTTCAGCGAGTTTTCTTTATAGTTAAGTAGTATCTATAAACACATACTAAATTTAGTTAAAATAATAAAATAAAAAGCCTTATATTTCGTTGCAGATTGCAAAAAGAAAATAAGTTATATTCTATGTTAGTATTATAAATTTTTGTTAGTAATTAAGTTTAGTTCATAAATTAAATTGTTAGTTTATATTTTTTACTGAATTTTTAATTAATGGTATGTTAAGTTTATTATTGTAATTTAGTTATCGGCAAGAACCCCTCTGCAGGTAAAGGCCTCCTCCAAAGATAGCCAGTTCTCTCTAGATTGGGCTTCTTGAATCCAGTTGGGGCCGGCTGTTTTTTTGACCTCATCTTCCCAACTAGCTACAGGTCTACCTCTCCTTCTTTTGCCTTGTGGACCCGCCCATGTGGTCACCCTTTTGGTCCATCTTTGGTCTCGTAGGCGCGCCACATGTCCGGCTCACTTCCATTTTAATGATTGAGCGTATACCAATCCATCCTTTGCCTTGGTGGTGTGTCTAATTTTTGTATGTTTTATTTTTTGTATTTTTTTAATATTCATCATACTACGCTCTATTCCTCGTTGGCATGAGATTATTTTTTCTTTTGGTTTGTGATTAAACTTCCACGTTTGGCAAGCATATGTTAGGCATGGTATAAGGCACGAGTTTAGTACCTTAGTTTTAATTTTTATTGGCATGCTGCTTTTGAATATTTCCTTCAGTGCCCAGTATTTGTTCCACGTTAGCTGTGTCCTGCGTTCCACTTCTTGATCGTTACTTCTCTGGTCGAAGCTAATTAATAATTCTCAATTCGGTAGTATATTTTTTTTAATGGATGTGACTTATTACTCCGTTATTTATGAACCGATTTGAAAAATTCTTTTTTTATTTGAAAGGGTATACCTCCAGATTGGTCCCATTCTCAGTATAATTTCTGGCAATGCTCTTTGACGAAAGAGTCTGTGTCATTAATTACTACTACTCAATAATTTATTTGATTCTAAATTAGACAGTGCTATTCCTTCAAAGATTTTTACACGACTGTCAGCTAAATACATACACATTTAGGGTTTAGGCCTTTAGGGATTCTTTTATTTCTAAGATCTATAACAGCTTCATCAAGTGTAGTGGTGCCCTGTAACTTGTGCACCGTGACGGCCCAACTCTTACGGACTTTCATTCATATTTCTTCAATATTTCTGTTTCTGTACGGTTCTGTTTTATTCCGTTTCATCTAGCCGTTGTTTCCGCATTCGAAAAGCTGCCTTACTAGGTCTACCCATATTCGTAACTTAAAGGTGTTAATTAAATAAAAATAATTTATAAATAAAAAAAACCGACTTCAAAAACTGAAAAGCATAAAATAAATATTTTTCTTTCTACTAATAATAATACAAAACAACAACAACGAAATTTTTTTAAAACTAATCTCTCACACTAACTCAAAATATTATCAAAAATAAATTAACCCAAAGACAACAATATGACAACTCAACTTAATTTAGTATGTGTTTATAGATCAATATTCTGGGACTACTTAACTATAAAGAAAACTCGCTGAAACAAAACAAATCAAGAAAGTGCCTGTACTGTTGATAGTTGAACGGTTCCTTCGTCACTCCGAATTTCAACCCTGAGGCCTGAGGGTTATTAGCCGACCTACTTTAGCCTAGTGAATTTGTGCATTTACATTATGAGTAAAATTCATAAAACGAAAATTAATTACTGTGGCTGCGGTTTTAAAAACAACGTGATAAAGCTCTGATTTCATTGATCGACCGTTTTCTTTACCTTATATAAGTAGGTATACAGATCTATTGAGAATCAACTTTTTTTTTGTTGGTTATAAATCGTCTTTGTTGCAGAAATGTGCATCACTACGTAATCATGTCTGCAGCTGCAGAGACGCTGCCCGCGGACAGTGCGCTTCCCCTAGCGCCCGTTATTTTGCCCACGTCCGCCGCCGAGCAATGCGCGCCCAAGCACACCGTCCACTGGTTCAGGAAGGGCCTCCGACTACACGATAACCCAGCATTAAAAGATGGTCTTACCGAAGCAGTAACCTTCCGATGCGTTTTCATCATCGACCCGTGGTTTGCCAGTTTTTCTAACGTTGGCATAAATAAATGGAGGTGGGTTGGCATTGTTTGTTGTATGTAACACCAATGTGTATTTTTAGGGTTCCGTACCCAAAGGGTAAAAACGGGACCCTATTACTAAGACTTGCTGTCTGTCCGTCCGTCTGAATGTCACCAGGGTGTATCTCAAGAACCGCGATAGCTAGACAGTTGAAATTATCACAAATTATGTTTCTGTTGCCGCTATAATAACAAATACTAAAAACAAAATAAAATAAATATTTAAGGGGGTTCCCATAAAACGAACGCGATTTTTTTGCCGTTTTTATAGATAATGGTAAGGAACCCTTCGTGCGCGAGTCCGACTCGCACTTGGCCGGTTTTTTTATGTAGATCAAATTTTGTTGTGTGCAACATCTTTGCTATTACTAATATATTTCGATAGTATATTCCATATATTCGATAGTATATGTCATATTCCAAGATAAAAATATTTCCTTTTTTAGGGTTCCGTAGCCAAATGGCAAAAATCGGAACCCTTATAGATTCGTCATGTCTGTCTGTCTGTCTGTCTGTTTGTTTTTCGTCAAACCCATAAGTGTGGGGTATCTATGGATAGGTCTTCAAAAATGATATTGAGGTTTCTAATATCATTTTTTCTAAACTGAATAGTTTGCGCGAGAGACACTTCCAAAGTGGTAAAATGTTGGTCCCCCCCCCCTGTATCTTCTAAAATAAGAGAATGATAAAACTAAAAAAAATATATGATGTACATTACCATGCAAACTTCCACCGTAAATTGGTTTGAACGAGATCTAGTAAGTAGTTTTTTTTTAATACGTCATAAATCGTAAACGCAATTTACCTTTCATTCAATCAACTCAAATATAAAAAAAAATGGCAAAAAGCAAGGTCTTACAGCACAAATAAAGGAAAAAATCTAAAAAATAAAAAAGTTGAAAATTAAAGGATGTCCCCATACTTACATAGTTACGCCAATTAATAAAGACCTCTGAGTTGTATGGGTGCTCATACAATTTAGAGGTCTAGCTTAATTGGCACAAACCTCAAATACAGTAAACAAATAAAATTGTGCATTTCCCGTGATGGACGAACGATGGACGAAGTTTGTACGGAACCCTCGGTGCACGAGTCCGACTCGCACTTGGCCGGTTTTTTAAATATAATTATTTTATAATTTAGAACACATGAAATCATTGCATTGTGTTTTGGAATTAACCCAGTAGCTAAGTAACCGGCATTGGTGCAAAACAAAATGGGGCCCTATCTAAACTGGTCAGGTTTTATCAAGTAAAAATTCTAATATAATAGTACCTATGGAGGAGCTAATTGGTAGACTCCTCCATTGAAAAGGGAAGATCTTCCGCCAGGCTGGGTCATCGTGCCTGGGGACCGCGGTCCAACTGTAGATGTTAGAATCTTGTATATTTGACAAATTCTCAGAGAACTCTGTTAGCGCGATGTAGAATCTTGTTGCGCCATCTATCCACGGGTTGCGGAGGTGTTGATAGATGACGCTACATACCTATATAAATATTTTAAAGGTGCAAAGCTACATTATCATCAGCTCTTTATCGTGCACTGCAGGGCACAGCAGAGCAAAGATAATTACTACATACAGGCAGACCTCTTCCAGATCAGCGAATAGTTTAGCCTAAAAAAATTAACAATTTCACAGGTTCCTTCTACAGTGTTTGGAGGATTTAGACAGCAGTTTGAGGAGGCTGAACTCTCGATTGTTTGTGGTTCGTGGACAACCGGCTGATGTATTGCCTAAACTGTTCCGCGAGTGGGGCACGACTGCGCTAACGTTTGAGGAGGATCCCGAGCCTTACGGCAGAGTACGCGATCACAACATTATGTCCAAATGTCGCGAAGTCGGAATCAACGTGGTATCACGTGTATCTCACACACTTTACAAATTGGACAAGTAAGTATGCTGCTTGCTATAGGAATATAATTTTGATAAAATTATGTTTTATACAAATGTCATAAGTATCTACATTAGTCGTAGAATAACTAACTAATAAACCATTTTAGAATTATTGAACGTAACGGTGGCAAAGCACCGTTGACTTATCACCAATTTCAAGCTCTAATAGCGAGTATGCCACCACCCCCGCCAGCAGAATCTACAATATCTGCACAAATGCTGAACGGCGCCATGACACCGGTATCTGACGATCATGATGATCGATTCGGTGTACCTACCCTGGAAGAGCTTGGTAAGTGTGTGCTTACTTTTTCGTAAGTTTTTTGAACTTCATAAATATTTTACTGTTTGTATGACCTGTTTTACAGGATTTGAAACGGAAGGTTTAAAAGCTCCTGTTTGGATTGGCGGGGAAAGTGAAGCATTAGCAAGACTAGAAAGACATCTTGAGAGAAAAGCCTGGGTGGCATCATTTGGGCGACCTAAAATGACACCACAATCATTGTTAGCGAGCCAAACAGGATTATCCCCCTATTTGAGGCAAGTTGGTAAATAAATTAGATAATTTGTAGAAAAAAATGCTATTCAACGTAATACCTATACCTATTTATCCAATGCTAATATTGTTGATGTGCGTAAATCCATTAATGTGCATATTAAATTGGTAATCTGTAGATTAACGACATAGTATCCATTAGAATAGGAACAGTAGAATCTTTGTTTGAATGGAACATTGAAGATAGATCAGACATGTAATTATATCAATTAAAAAAATATGTTATTTAGACTAAATAAACCTACTAACATACAAAAAAAAATTGATTTTTCGTAAAAACGACGGGAACGTCATAAGTGTCTCGTATAAATAAATAGTATGTCATCCATCTCTATTTCTGTATTTCCTCCTGTCGATGTCTGCACATGATCCGACGTTTGACGAGACTTTTGGAGCTTGGACTCGCTGGCCGCTGTATGCCCGATGAGCCAGCTTCGTAATAGCATTACGCTGTGTTTAGGATCCAAATATACGGAATCCTTATAGTTTCGTCATGTCCGTCTTGTCTGTCATGTATCATTGTACTAAGAGACTGTCCCAGCTAATCGCGTTTCCACACTACACCAATTTATAACTTTACACAAAGCTATTTACATCCATACAAAACAAATACTGCGTGACAAACACATACACACATAATTGTAGACCCACACTAAGAATTCAAATCCACGACGGTGGCTGCCAAGAAGTACCACATCTAATACTCTTGTATATTTTTAGGTTTGGATGCTTATCGACTAGATTATTTTATTATCAGTTGACGGAATTATACAAAAGAATAAAACGGGTGCGGCCGCCACTGTCCCTTCATGGTCAAATTCTTTGGAGAGAATTTTTTTACTGTGCTGCAACTCGCAACCCGAATTTTGACCGTATGGAGGGCAATCCTATATGCGTGCAAATACCGTGGGAAAAAAATCAAGAAGCTCTTGCAAAATGGGCTAGTGTAAGTTGCTTTTAAGAATTTTATAGCTTCGTTACTTTACATCAAGCTAAATTATTTGAGAATTATTGATCATTGGTATGAGCACAGGGTATGAGGTATCCTTCCCAACCCGTCTTAAATTTATTATCATTAGTAAATTATTATTTTTTTGTTAGAAGGCCGACAAAAATAGGAAGACGGTCCACCTGATGTCATAACAGAAACCGGTACTCAATAAATGGGTCTACATAAGATATTACCAGATACCTACTTCTAATCCTGCTATCCTATCCTATATAATATTATAAAGTACCTGTCCCCCGCGGTTTCGCCCGCGTTCCCGCGAAAAAAAGTAGCACATGGCGTTCTCCATACCATAGATAGGCTATCAGCGTACCTAATTTCATTGTGATCAGTTCAGCGGTTTAGGCGTGAAAAGGTAACAAAAAAACATTCGCATTTATAATATTAGTTAAGATAGGATGCGAAAGTTTGTGTACGTTTGATATCACTCAGTTCCGTAAACGTAAATTTGGCTTAGAATATGTTCTGGATTAACACTTACAAACCGCAGAAGTTAACTATAATCTAAATTCACTGAGGTAAAATGACATTTACTGTGTTACCATACCAGTTGCTGATGAAAAAAATAGTATTGCGACTAAATGATTCACATCAATCACTCACTCATCACGTCGTGAATCCAAACACATTTAATTTTATTTACCAAGAAATTTCCCAATTATGTTAAGTATAAAATAAGTGTGTGTGTAAAATATATATCCTACTATCCTACTAATATTATAAATGCGAAAATTTGGATGGATGGATGGATGGATGTTTGTTTGTTACTCAATCACACCAAAACGGCTGAACTGATCTGGATGAAATTTAGCACAGAGATAAATTATAGTCTGGAATACTCTTTATCTCGGCCACTCGCTAGTCGTGTCTAATATCTTTTCTGTTTGGTAGTCTTAAAATGTGCGATAGTTGGTTCAAGTGGTGAATGAGAGCTTGTGGGTGCCAGTAAGATCGTTCGCGCATATCTCCACCTTAATCACTATTTCAATTTAAGGGACAAACTGGATTTCCATGGATTGACGCTATAATGATACAATTAAGAGAAGAAGGGTGGATACATCACTTGGCTCGGCACGCTGTCGCTTGTTTCCTTACGAGAGGCGACCTGTGGATTTCATGGGAAGAAGGGATGAAGGCAAGCATATTTTAATGTATTTCTGTGTTTATTTCCATGTTGATGTGTATAAATGAACCACGAAATTAATCTATAATTCTAAATTAATCATCGCCGGAAAAAACCCTCCTTAGGACCTTTGATAAGTATTTTAATTAACAACTTTCAATTGAATTGTTGACAGTACTTTCATACATTTCCGTTTATTTATGTGACAGTAAAATATTAAGATTAGATTAATTATAGGTATTTTCCAATAATAGGTGATTTTGTATACCTGTGCTGTGGTAGAAAAACACACACACACACATTTTGTAGGTACACACACAGAATCACTAGTTTTGTAGTAGTAGTTTTGTCTTATTTTATTATTTTAAAATTGTTTCATAAACAAAATATTACAGAAGAAACTACTTACGGGAATTTTCAATTGCATTTAAAATCTGTAGGTGCATATCTATTAATAGGTACTTAACTAGCTGTTTTATGAATGCTGCAGCCTGTTTCAAGTAAACAGACCCAAATCAAAAATTTATGCACGCTCAACGAGTTATGAGTATTTTATGAAATACGGCATAATATAAATCAGATGTAGATAATTTGCCCTGGGCATTATTACGAGTAATATCAAGACTTGGGTATCCTCTAATCTATAATAACGATAACAAAACATCTGATACTCCCCTAGATAGCTATGTCCCCTGTTTTACCTGGGTTTCTTTCATTAAAAACAAGCCATACTTTTTCACTGATAATGCAAAATGTAACTTAAACTTTATGGAAGTGTTTTGTTTTATTTTTTATTTGTATGTGGCGTATGACTGTACTCCACGACACAGGGAATCCTAGTATAGGGTTCAGAGGAATCTGTAATTTGTATTTTTGATAACTTATTCCTAGTGAAATTGTAGTAGGTAATATATTTTTAAAATAGATAATAAATGCTTGTTATTCGTTCAGGTGTTTGACGAGTTGCTTCTCGACGCCGACTGGTCTGTCAACGCGGGGATGTGGATGTGGCTCTCGTGTTCTTCCTTCTTCCAACAGTTTTTCCACTGCTATTGTCCTGTACGCTTCGGAAGAAAAACCGATCCTAACGGTGATTTCATCAGGTACACACGCATTATTAATGTTGATTAACATTGCAAATGTTATTAATTAACTAAAGACTGGGTATGATCATACCTCGCGGTGTCTAGATATTGATCTGCATTGAGATAAATATGTAATAGAATCCTAGCAGCGTAGGGATCTGCTCACAAGAACTGACTGGCCGAGTACACATGAAAAGACGACGAACTGACAGGTAAAAACATTGGACTAAGAAAGTTTTTGGAAAATCCATTGGAAAGGTCGGGAATTTAGATGGTATTTTTGTATTAAAATCTCAATAAAAATAATGTGACGTTTGCCAGTTCTGCTGTCACATGTTTTCATAAAAATAAAACACAATTTTCTTCATTAGTAAATTCCAGCCGAGCGAAGCCGGGGCGGATGCTAGTTGAATATGAAGTTCTCGTATTTAATTTTATATTATCTATCTTACATATAATAAAAGTGTAACTGATCGCTTTCTGTACATGGAAGATATTTGAGAAAAACTATTATTGGGGGTATTAAATAACACAATAATGATTATTAGAATTTTTGTCTGTTTGTTTGGTTTATCTGTTTGTCTGTGCGCGCTAATATCAGAAACGGGTTAACCGATTTGGGCGCGGTTTTCACTAATGTATTATTGTGGTAAGCTTCACTTGTTTATTTTATATAAAGTTATGTCAATTTAAAGAATCACGACAAACATTTGTTGGAAAAATGATTATATAAACACAACAAAGTTAAAAAATAGATAGTTTCGAAAATTTGGAAGCTTTCAATGTAAGTTCTATATGGTCGAGCATATTAAATAGGGTTCAAACTAGGCGCGCGTCGTATTACATTATGCTGCTGACAACAGTAACCACATTATAATAAAAATTAAATGAAATACAGGTTGTATTTAAATCCTACTACACCTAACCTCACCTAGCACCTACTGATATGTTCCGGCTGCACTTGAGAGCTAGCTTAGTTCCTTCTAGGCTTTCCGTGCTTACCATCTTCGGCCAAATAAGCACATACCATAGTGTGATTGTGTTCGAACACATAAAATAATAATAAACCGTTGTTGTAATTCTCTAGAAGATACATCCCAGCACTCAAAAATATACCCACGCGGTATATCCACGAGCCATGGATCGCGCCCGAATCCATTCAAGAGTCGGCGCGCTGCATCATCGGTCGCGACTACCCTATGCCGATGGTCGACCACAACAAAGCTTCACAAACCAATATAGAGCGCATTAAACAGGTCTATGCTCTGCTCGCCAAATATAAACCACAAGGTAAATCCACGTTATTTATTTATTTTTTGTTTTCATTACTCATATAAGAGTACGAGTAATTTCAACTTTTACTTTCCATAAGAAATAATAAAATACAGCACAACATTTTTTACGTAAATTCACAAAGGTGTCATTATATTTTTTTATAGAATTCAAATTACTCTCTTCTAGACTTATAGACTAACATGATTCATGATTTCATTAAAAAAAAACCTCTTTCTTTTAGTTTGCCTTTTGACACGACTTCCCAGAATATGTTCCTTATAAGCGACACCATCAAATAATTCACAGGGGGCATAGACCTGATTACTAATAGACCCCGAATATAGGTCAAACGCTTTCAGATACCACATTAGGAAAACAGATCTCATATAAAGCCACACCCACTTAGATTTGACTAGTAGCAACCAAATCTGTGAAATATAAACATTTCTGCGCTCCCTTACTAAAATTATCGTTATTCATAGTTTAGGATTTCCCCATACTATTCAGGTATATCTAATGGTGTCGATTTTCAGGTGCACTAAATCCCAATGCAGTGCAAAGGCCTAATGTGATGCAATCATCACCCAGCCCAACATCAATAATCGCCAGCATCAATCAGTCAAATTACTTATGCAGCCAGACTCCTGAACAACAAACGACACCTCAAACCATTCCATATAAGGATAGTGAAATTTTCCAAAGACCCTTCAAATATGTTCATCGATTGGATACCACTAAACAACCTCAATTTAAGCAAATTGTTATTGTTGAACGAGTTCAAAATTCTAATGTAGGCTCAGATAACGCAGCAGTCTGTTCACCATCTCAAAAAAAATATGTTAACGGTCAGGTAGACGAATCGTACAAGCCTAGTCAAAGTGCAGACTTGGAACCACCGGAAAAACAAGATAAATATGACTTTAAGAATTTGGCTATCAACAACTGTGTGCAGAATTGTTCAAATACCCAAAAATTTAATGAAAATATGCCATTACCTAGTAATGAATTACACTCTCAACCGACAGTAAAGATTAATAATAGTTATAACAAATCCAAATACTTCTTGCCTACTTTGATGGAAAATGGACATGAGACGATAGTTCATGCGGATAGTGATACGCCCCAATCATATATGCCTGTATCGATAAGTTACAACGGAGAAAACAAAACTGAAACCAAAAAAGAGAAGTCTGATGAGAACGCACATTTGCTTGTTACGTCTAATAACAGTGGTGAGGCATTTACAGGAGACACTAACAAAAACAAAGCATCGAATAAAAGTGGATTTGATTCCTCTAATAATAACAAATAATTAATCTGCTCTGCATTCCAACAATCACTGTGAATAAAAAAAATAGCATTTATTATAGAAGATTCATTCATATTCATAAGGATAAAATATATGGGCCAGCGCGAATACTAACCAATCGTTGATTATCAAGTTATAATTTTGTTTCATGCCTTATCATAAAGTTAGTTCTTGCAACTTCTAAATATTTCTTTTTTGGAACGAAGCTCCTTTACGCAGCTTGCGGTAGGAGTTAATGGCAGAAAGGGAACGTAATGAAAAAGCGTATACAGGATGATTTTTTAGTTACTAGCAATACTTGCAGGGGTGGAAGTACTCATCAAAATGAACAACTTTTATTATGGGACTAAATGTGAAATCAAGAAAAAAATATCAGCTGTTCCATTCAAAAGTTCAATACCTACTCGACCAAAATGTTTGAAGCAATCATTTTATTTTACGCGATATCTGAGTTAGCCCCATAGTAAAAGTTGTTCACATTGATGAGTACTTCCACCCCTGCAAGTATTGCCAGTGATAAATAACGCCTGTCTTTTATACATAAAATAAGTAACGTCACCAGATGTCTTGCGACATTCTCAGAGGTTTTAGAATTTAAAAAACACACAAAAAAAAAAAATTATGAGATTTTGTTAGTTTGAACTAATCTCTGGGACTACCAGTGGGATTTGAAAGATTTTTGATTTTTTATCCCGGGAACGGATGAAACCACAGGGAATAGCTATTTGTATATTAAATGCTTTCAATTGCTGCAATATTTGTTATATACTGAACTTTGTTCCTGGCGGGGGACACCCAACCGCACATTACGTTTGTTTGAACATTACCTCAGATTCATTAACTACTTAGTAAAATAAAAACAGAAGCAATTAATTACACAATAATTAGCACGTGATTGGTTCTTATCCGCGCTGTTTTTTCTGCAATACATAACACCCGTAGTTCTACTTGTATTTTTATTAGCCGTACTCTTTGCATAATTAACAATGCTGTTTTTGAAGCACATACCTAATTAGAACAATTTATTATAGGCATTAGTTAAACTATTTGGTGTCACTGTCGCCGGGTTACTCTTAACTACCGAGGAATGGAAAATTCGAAAGATTAAGAAAAACCTATCTCGTATGGAGAAACTGCCAAGCCGTTATATTTATTTGGTGATTAAAAGTAACCCAGACATAATGAAACAGACCTTTAATTTAAACCTTCGAAAAATATGTGCATATTAAAAACAGATAAGTATGTCTTAGTGTAATTAACAGTTTTTCATTTACGCTATCAATCGCTATTTTGATTTACGCTAGCAATCCCCTTACCCAATCATTACCTTGACAGTTATTTTGTACATACCTACTAGTTTCTAGTGAATCATGTTTTTCTCATACTAAAGTACATGCACGAATCACGATCATTCGCGTCTAGTGGTCATCGTCGGAATACGCACACTCGTGCGAATATAAAATAATTTCACTATATTAAATCTCGATATGTGAAAACAACCGGAAATCTGTCATAGTATAAATAGAAAAGTACATAAAATATAGTACATCATGTTTGCATGCATTAAAGTAAATTTAGTTAGAATATAATCTAGGTATGAAATTAGATGTAAAATTTTCAAAATGAACAGTGTAATTATATTAGAAAAACCTGAAGTGGCTTTTGAATTCATCTGAATAACGATTAATTACATTCTCATAATCAATAATACGTGGCCTGAGTTTTCGCATTTCACGATCGGGATTTTGTAAAATTGCATTCCACTCTTCATAGGTAGGTACTGTTTGTATCTTTGTGACACAATCGATGCATAAACGATTTGGGTGAAACTAGGCACATAGGTAGATCATACCCTAAACAAAAAACATTAGATCCCTCGGGAACGCGGGTGAAACCGCGGGGTAGGTAGAAGTTTTTTATAAAATAAAACAAAAAAAAATAATACATTTGGAATGTAAAACATTAATGGTCATGAATATTTATTAGTAACATGTAGTGAGTATTATAATTGAAAAAAAAAATCACTTAATATCCAGTGAAGCCACAGTTTCCATGTGTAATTGAAGCGCTTTCTTTGTTTTCCTAGTCTTAGCAGTGGCCTTCTTTACGGATTCTGGTCTCTTTTGCCTATTTAATTCATTTTTGATAGTAGCTAATATTGATACCTAGATGGAAACGTTAAGACATTCATTTAAAATACCTAAGAATTGTAAACCCCTCTCATATTATGTACATATATCTCAGAACCCTGGAGGCCATGAGCTAGCGAGCTGGCTCTTATCTCAACTTTTTGTTGTGATTTTGTAGTGTCTCAAAATACCATTCCTTGAATTCGTAGTTAAATAGTTTCACAGTAATTTTCAATTTTACCTTACGGCCCGATTTTAGGTCACCTAATCTCCAGAATTGAGGACTTTTGAGAGAAAGCGTCAACACAATTATTTTGTTGCCATTTTGCTATGAATTCGTATGGTTTTGTTTTATTCATATCTTCTACTAGCTTTACCGCGCGGTTTTACCCACGTTCCCGAGGGATCTGTTTTCCTAGGATAAAAAGTAGCCTATAGCCTTCCTCGATAAATGGGCTATCCAATACGTCACGGCCTTAGGCTGGGAATACACGTCAGATTTTTTCATCCGATAGTCTGATCAGACTTAGGAAGGCGTTGGAGCCATTACTTTGTTTGAACATACAATACACGTGTCCGATCCGATAGTCGGATCGGACGTCCGAGTCGGAAGCGGGCGCGAGGCGTTTACGATTTTATTTCCGGTCCGATTGTCTGAAGGCGCGTACTGCATACTTCTGGATAGAGACAAAATAGACATCCTATTTAGCCTCCGACTTGCCAGTTGATTCTAGGGTTGACACTGAGCGGACGCATCGTTTTGGTTCAGACAATGGGCGAAAATTACGACATTGAACGGCTTATTGTAGCCGTAGAAAAACATATTTGCCTGTGGGACGCAGGCAATGAAGAGTATCGCGACAGACGAAAAAAATATTTGCTCCCCGAAAATAAGCTTTTTGAAAAAAAAAAACCAAAACAAATTGGTTAAAACCGCCTTCAAACATACGTCACTACCACTGAGCTAAGATTGTCATAACATGAATCTTTTTAGGGTTCCGTACCCAAAGGGTAAAAACGGGGCCCGATTACTAAGACTTCGCTGTCTGTCCGTCTGTCTGTCTGTCACCAAGCTGTATCTCAAGAACCGCGAGACAGTTGAAATTTACACAAATTATGTATTTGTGCCCCTATAACAACAAATACTAAAAACAAAATAAAATAAATATTTAAGGGATTTACCCTTTTATTTGGGTGCAATCTATATGGTAGTTCCCGTAGACCTAGAATCATGAAATTTGGCAAAAAGCAAGGTCTTACAGCACAAATAAAGGAACAATTCCAAAAAATTAAAAAAGGTTGAAAATTAAAGGGTGTCCCCATACATACATAGTTACGCCAATTAATAAAGATTTCTGAGTTGTATGGGCGCTCATACAATTTAGAGGTCTAGCTTATTTGGCACCAACCTCAAATAAGGTAAATAAATAAAATTGTGCATTTCCCGTGATAGATGAACGATGGACGAAGTTTGTACGGAACCCTCGGTGCGCGATTCCGACTCGCACTTGGCCGGTTTTTTATACTTGGTATAGGCTTGCGTTTGACCACAATCTCACTATGGTAAGTGATGATGTGGCCTTATCACATTTCATAACAAAATAACTACAAAATTTTATTGATTACTAGCTGTCCCGGCAGACCTTGTTCTATCCTATTTCTCTAAAACAAAGTAACATTCATTTTTATATTATAGATTAGTATTAGTTCGAAAATACTATGTTGGTAACACAATAGAATTTCAATGAATACTCTAGAGATCTCTCAGAGAGTCACCGCCCTTGAATACTTTAAAGAAATTAGAACTCGCAACTATTAGAAAATAGTCTCTCTTTAGTTTCAAACAATTTATTAATTAAAATTAAATTCTAATAAACTTATTAAATAAATAAATCTTTATTTGTCCCAAAACAACGCATGCAAACAATCATAATCAATGTCAAAAAAAGAGCTGCACTATGTCCAACTTGACAGTTGACACTAAAAATTCCAAAACTTCTTGATAATTTGACAAACAATTTCATTGATAGTTAATACAATAAATTCTGAAACTTTATTCAATACCATAAAAAATAAAAACAAAAATTTTTATCTAAAAAATAAAATTTAGGAGTGGACTACCCTTAACATTTAGGGGGATGAAAAATAGATGTCCGATTCTCAGACCTACCCGATATGCACACAAAATTTCAAGAGAATCGGTCAAGCCGTTTCGGAGGAGTTTAACTACAAACACCGCGACACGAGAATTTTATATATTAGATTAGATTGTGGGCTAATTAATTAACTAATTTAGGCGAAACAAACATACTTCAATTAATGGATTAGCCGGCTCCGACTTATCCACTTTGCTTAAAATTAATGTCTGCTACTTTTTAGTTTTAGCAGTCATTTATCTTATTGGTCTTTCATCCTTGAAAAAAAATTCTTGTACCTTAATATTTGAAATTTCACGTCTTATAATTACCTTTAGTTAACTACCTACACAAATGCACTATAGGTATATGCATGATGCATGCTTATTTACCTAGTTCTGGTCTCTACATGCTACAGACAAACTATAGTCTTCAAACAGGGAGAATTTTAGCCAGGACACTGAATTATTATTATTATTAATTACAAATTCAGGAAATGGTGTTTTGGTTTGAGTTTAAAAGTGTGGTTAGGAGCCAGCCTGCTAGCTCATGGGCCTCAGAGTTCTGTGATCAATTCACAAACAGCATATCAACTGATGTAATGTTTAGTTGGATTAAATTTATTGAAATTCAACCTAGATTTGTAGATGATGTGTATGTTTATATCTTTATTGGAAAAATTATCTCAAAACTTAAATGCACTTCTAAAGTTAGACATAGACTTTTGATTTTTGTGTAAATAAATCACAAAAAAAACGAATTAATGATTTAGTAGGTCCTAACATTTACCCTGTGTGGACTCCACTCAAGCACATTTAAGTTTGGCTCTACCCTTATGTGCAACATGCCATCAGTTAATACATTGGTGAGTATAAGTAGGTAAATTTACTACAGCATACTCACAGTTTCAGGAACATGTACATATCTTATATTACGACCTTGTACAAATAGATTGTCAAATAGAAACTCATTGCCTTGTGGATCACAGTACACTGCATTGAAAAATGATATATTCATAAATCTGAAAATAAAAACACACATAGCAAGTCTAGTAGTAATACACTTGCGAGCATTAAACTGGAATCACTTCATCGCAGGTTGCTCAAGACAATTTCTTTGCAATTAAGTATGGATTGTGATATATCATATGAAAGGTAATTTTGTTAGCTTTCAAATGACACCAAAAAGATTTAAAATCAATTTAATTTCCTACCTAAATTTATTGCATAGAAATTGTAAAAAAATATTTTGAGCAACATGCAGCGATGAAGTGATTCCAGTTTAATGCTTGCGAGTGTAGTTTAGAACTAGGTATCTTTAGTTAGATATTCAACAATGGTTATACCTATATACTTACCCATCAACTGAAACAATTTTACCACATATACAGGAGTCATTACGCAGATCTAATGTTATACTTCTACCTTGCAAAGCTTTTACTAAGCACAGTAAAGTATTGTGGTAAAAAAATTTTTCTTTAGATGTTCCAACAAACATGCTCATTTTTCAATGTCTGAAAATAATCTAATATAAAGGATAAGAAAATAGCAAATTATGCTAACTAGTGCTTATTTATTTAAAGTAAGTAGGTTACATCCTAAATATCTAATACAATGGTTATATGCTATTAAATATGGTTATGGGTGCTAATCACTTCACTATAATAAGTCTCGACTCGGGTTTTGATTTTAATTTTAACTCTGCTCTAGTTATGGTCCATTCATTAATCGATCTTTCTGCCCAAAAATAATAAAACCCCTTCTCTTTAGGTCCAGATACAGGAACACAAAATCTAGCGGATGCACCATCAGAAAAGTTATTTACGGAATCGCTCAATTTAAACCTCCTGTCCTTGATGGGCTCTCCTAGATAAAGAACTGCGCCTGGATGTGTTCTTAACTTTTTCAAAGCATTTTGATAATAATCATAACCTCTGCATCTATCCACCAATTTATGTTGTAAATACATTCCTGTAGAACTGACTATGAGAGCTCCCCAAGCGGCAATTTGCACAAGAGTTCGGTTTGATACCGTCATATTTATGTACAAAGTAGTTACCAAGAGTGACGACAATTTTCAACAATCAATCGATATTTATCTAAAATCCAAAAAATTTAGTAAACTAAGTTTCACTCCAAAGTTTCACTCACTCACATTCTCTTCTCTTTGGTAGTGATTATATCAATCAAAGGATTATATCCTCTTTGCACTGGAGTAAAAGTAAAGTAAGAAACTAAGAAGTATCTATATATATATAGGGTATGTTCCGTTATACACTGCGAGCACTGTTCAGTACAGTACTCTTACTGGGGAGAAATACGTTCCGTTGTAGATGACAGAATACTGCCACAGTATCCTAGGGAAATATATGACGTCATAAATCGTCACCATTTTTGTACTATGATCACGTGATCAATGGCGTCCAGAATGACAGTTTACATAAGTGAATGACACAGTATACTGGACTGCTTTCCGCTTTAAACAGTACCCAGTATAGCTAACTATAAAGGAACGGCTTCTCAGTATATTAAATGACGTCACACCTTACAGTGCTCGCAGTGTATATCGGAACATACCCCTATTTTAACTCTAACTGACGTCTGACAAGTGACAAACAGTGTGACCGTTTAAAATTATATAAACCTACCAACAATCTTTGAAACTACTAAAAAGAAAATTCAATTATACGAAAATACTTAGAGAATCTAGAACTGGAGTTCACATGTCCAGGCGTTCCCCTCTGCCAATAAAGTTGAACGCTCGTTCACTTCGTTTATAAAAACTAGTTAGCCGCGATCATTCGCCATTGTGCTTGCAAACTGTCGCTAGTAAGAGCTCCCATAAAATGGTTGGTTGTGCAGTACTTACTACTTACCTGTAAAAGGCTTACTATGAAAAGAGAAGCAACGACGTACCTCTTTCCTACCTACTTTCCTTCTCTTTCGCTGGGATAAAATATTATCGTATCTTCGCCGTGTGTGACCCCCTTAATGTAGTAATCAATTACTTATTTGTGATAGGAAACTCCGTCTTTACCCAAACTTGAGGTTTTAGCCATTATTTTCATCACAAAATGCATTTTATTACTGCATGCATATGACAGAAATAACGATACGTAATTTCTTGGTACGGGGGATTAGTGATGTAACTACAAGGGATGAAATGAATGAATGAACGATTATACGGAACTATTTTATTTAAGTATAACATTATTCTTATTATATTAAAGTCCGCGTAACGGTGGAAGAAGGTCCCCTGGACCCACCACCTTTCTGTTCCTGCTAAAAAAAAAACAAAAAATTATATTAATAAGAATACTACAGAGATCGGAATAGGTAGAGTATGTTTACCTAAACTTCGAGGAAGGAAGAACCGTACGATACTTTCGATAATGAAATATCTCGTTTATTTTCAATTTTACACGAACAATGGAAATAGCAAAAGTTGTTAAACATTAAATTTCCTACAATTTTGGTCCTCATATTTTTTTTTCTTGGGATCGATATTTTCTGATTTATACCCCAATTAAGTTCACTTCCATGAACTTTTGTTTGATTAAGTAATTGCTCCATTGTGTCCCAAGCGAGTCTATGGCAGCTTGGGCTCGCTACCGCCCCTCTCTCAACCCGCAAGCCCCGTACGATTGCTCTGTCTAGACGTGTCCGTTGGCCGACTGTAAGAGTTACATAGACTGTGATAATAGCATGGTTTTTATACGCTCAGTTTTTTATTTAGTGGGAATAACTTACATACGAATAGATTTGGAACATCCTTTTAACTTACCAAAAATCCGTCCGATCTTATCCAAATACACCTAATTGTATTGCACAGTTATAAATAATACTGATAATTTCAGTTTACGCAAATATCTTCAAAAGTAGGTTTGTTGACTACATCTTCGTGCATGGTACCTCGTAGTGATTCAATCCTCTTTGAATGGTACGTCATATCGTCTTTATGTTCTTCTTGTCAAATAAAAAAACATGAAAACAACTTTTAATTATTTGATTTGTTCACAATAGTTCTAGGAGAATAATAAAACCGTAATAATTAATAAATGAATATTTAAATAAGAGCACGTGAGAAATTTCTATACATGCTTAGGGCAGTTGTTTAGCCATGTCCTTTTAGTATGCAGGGGATTTCGGGGGCTATAAATCGATCTAGCTAGGTTAGCTAGTTATAGTGTATCATCTATGACTAGGTTTCATTTTTAGAAAACGTCGTTTAAAAAAAAATACCGGTCATCCAGCAAGTACTACTATAATAATATGATTATCTTGGTATTGAAAGCTACCTTGCCAGTTTTATATGATAATAAAAATATGCCTGCCTAAATACATAACCCAAGAAACAGAAAGAGCATATGGTACCGGGTACGTGGACGTGTAAACGTCTGAACTGAGGTACGAAAATAAAAAACATACCTAATTGATATAAAGAGAACCATACCTTTCGTAAAATTTTGTAACTTTTGTTAAGATTTACGTACGTACGTACTTTTTAGGGGATTGATTCTGGCAACATCTACCTTATATTTCTTTCTAAAAGTGACCGTCTTGTCAATGTATGTAAATTTTTAAAATTACTATATCTTATTTCATCACTATAGTCTATTCATTTTTCTTCTTGGAAATAATAAAATAAAGATAGCAATAGTGTAATTAATAGTCCAATAAATATATTTTCTTGGATAACCATTACATAGGAACTTTTTCAGTGGCGGGACACAATCATGGGTCGTGTGATTCGTGCTCAACGTAAAGGTGCCGGTTCCGTATTCGTATCACACACGAAGAAAAGGAAAGGAGCCCCAAAACTTCGTTCTTTGGATTATGCTGAACGCCATGGGTACATCAAAGGCGTAGTCAAGGTACAATAGCATAAATCTGTTCATAAAATTGTGTGAAGATTTTCGATTTGGTTATCTATGTAGACACTTGAGAGAGCATGGAATGAAGTACTTTCACATCTACCCCTAAGGCTACTCTCTGACCCTAAGATTACATTAACTTACATATAATATTATAAATGCGAATGTTTATGTTTACTTTTGTTCGCACAGTCATTCTTTACTAAAATACGCCATCTGGTTTGAGGAGGGGCCTTATCCATTCACAGGCTGGTTTCTAATACCTACTTATATATCCATGATTGCTGCAGCCTATTTTGTGCGACGAGAACCTCGCCTGGCAACTGCAGGTTTTGACGCAGTTGGTGTTATTTCTTCTCACGGGGAAATAAAATATTACCTACCTAATCTTTCTTTGTGTTCTGAGTCGCGTGTGTTCCACTTTTTTAGGTTAGGAGTAGTTCTCTTTTTTTTAATATTATTATGGTGTTAACAATATCCAGGATGAATGTGTCAGAGAGTAGCCATGATAATGCAGCTAGAATGAAGGCCTTTTCTTTGCTATTGCGGCTCCCTATAGACGTTTATAGGTACCCCATTATTATTATTTGGGTTAGGTACTTAGGTGGCTGTTTCAAGTCTTTCTAGAACTTGTATCACTGACCAGACTAGGTCTATTGTAATCACCACATAAATTACATTTCACTGCCAAGACCGGCAGCTGTTATAAAGTGCACAATATTTTCTTGACAGGAATTATTTGATTTTACTTCATCTGGGTGTAATTGGTGATTCCCTAGATAAGTATTTCATTTAGGCTCAAGTGAATATACATAACCCTACACCTATGCACTCTTTCATAACCACATTCATTCATCCCACTTGACTATTGAAATCACCACCCAATGGTTATAAATCGTAATACTTTTTACGATACGGATGATCGTCAAAAATAACGATAACCTGCGGTTTACTATTTTCGGCATCGGTATTGTTGCATCCCTAATTTATATTTAAAAATTAATTTATAGGAAATGTATTTGAAGAAAATAATAATAATTTATCAATATTTAATAATATAATAATCTTATCCTAGCTAGATCGATTTATCGCCCCCGAAACCACCTGCATACTTAATTTCATGAAAATCGTACGAGCCGATTCCGAGATTCAGATATATATATGAGTGTGCCGTAAATAGTGGTCCAACGTTAAGGGGTCAATACATCTTATATTCAACTATCACATACTTTGGTATATGATTAAATTGAAGTGGACCAAATTGTGATTTGGTCCACTTTTTACCACGGGTCAAAGAACTATAATTTTTTATTATTAAAAAAAATATCTAGCTATAATTTTGCTGTAATTACAACAGATGGTTTTTATATTTTGTTTATTATTGTTGAATAAATTTGCTATCACATGCAAAACATTTTTTTTTATAAAAACGTAAAATTTGTTTTATAATTTTCAACTAAATAATTAAAGATAATAGTTTGGCCTGTGGTAAAAAGTGGCCCAAATTGTGGTATGTGATAGCTGAATATACGGTGTATCGACCCTTAACGTTGGACCACTATTTACGCCACACTGTATACAAGAATTGCTCGTTTAAAGGTATTAGATTAATTACTAATATTATAAATGCGAAAGTTTGGATGGATGTGTTCCGAGACTGCTGAAAAAATTGAACAAAAAGCACTTCTAGACTAAAGTGAGTCGTCTTCTTCGGTTTAACAGACTATAATTATTATGATCTGGGGGGCTAAAAAGGAAGCTCTAACAATATTGCTAATGCAATTCAATTTTCCGTATTTACGGCAGATTCATCAATACTAAATCTTTTATAGTGAATGACTATTTTACATAAAACATTGAAATAAGTAGGATCTGCCGAGAATTCGTAAAATGAATTGCATTAGCAATATTGCTTGAGCGGCCTTTTTAGGGGGCCTGAAAGTCGAAGTGTAGGCGACGATATACACAAAATGATGATTCTAAATTGAGTTTTTCCCTGAATTCTTTAATGCAAGAGATTTGTAAAAAATATATGTTAAACTAGAGGATTTATGCCAGAGAACTATTTGTTTAATAATTTAAAATTTTCTATGATAACGTAAGAAAGAAATCGAGAATGTGTCTTTTTCAAATTAAAAATGGATTTTTCTCCTATTTACCCATCCAAATAACTTGATTATATTAACAGACATTCTGAGATCTAATACAAAGGGAACTATTTTGTTACTTTTCCAAAAAATCAATGTTTTTTTAAAAATTAAAACATCTTTTTTACTAGGAAAAAGCCTATATTCCTTCTCTCTCTCGCCAGTTAGTTTAGTGCGGGACAGGGTTATTTGCGTATATCGTCTCATAAATACCCGCATTAAGTCTAGTTGCAAGTGGAACCCATTAATTAATTTTAATTCTTTTTCGGCTTATAATTTGCAATTGGGAATTTATTTGCATAATATTTATTTCATAATTTTCAGGATATTATCCATGACCCTGGTCGTGGTGCACCTCTGGCAGTTGTCCACTTCCGTGATCCTTACAAATTCAAGACGCGTAAAGAGCTATTCATTGCTCCAGAGGGTCTTTACACTGGCCAGTTTGTCTACTGTGGCAAGAAAGCTACTCTTGAAGTTGGTATGTAAATTATATTATTATTCTGGAATAAAAGTGTCCTAGATGTGTATTCTGAAATCTAGTGTGTCTTAAGAATTTATAGTTATACCTAGTTAATTCGTGTTAAATGAAATAAAATACTACTATTAAAGTAGGTAAGAAAAATAGTTATTTACTAGCTGTTCCACGCCAAAAATCGGTTCAGCTGTTTCGGAGATAGCCGGAAAATGTTTGTTCCGGAAAACGGTCAATTTTTTTTTGTTATAAGTAGGTACCATATACTGGGTGATTTTTTTGTCACTAGCCATACTTGCAGGGGTGGAAGTACTCATCAATATGAACAACTTTTATCATGGGACTAATTCTCGAGATCACAAAAAATTATCAGCTGTCCATACAAAAGTTCAATACCTACTCGACCAAAATCTATGAAAGAACCATTTTATTTTTTGCGATATCAGATCAGTTACCTACATACATTCGATTTTCAAAAACGGCACACTATCGCACACATAAATAACTAAATAATTCGGTACGAGAAGTACATCCGTTGACGCCGGCAACGCGACACTGAGGTCAAGTCATTAGCCACATTTTTTATTCATTGGCGTTAAGTGTATCGTTTCTGAAGGAGCATATTTTAAAGGCGATAAAATCATTCATCATCAAACATTTTGTGTATTATTGATCGTTTCCCGGTACTTTCTTGACAGTAGTGTGTATATCATTAGGCTGAAAAGATATATATCTGGAAGTAGCTGCACTAGAGATGCGCAAAATGTATCACTGAACTTAGAAGATATAATATAAGACATCTTTATCTTCAATGTAATGAGCTACCTTGTAATAGAATAGGCTTTATCTTTCAGAACTTTCTTTACGTAGCCGTATCTGGCCTTTAAAAATTGTGCCTAATAAAGCATGGATAGGTTCATGAAATTCAGTCATCAATAGTTCACAACACTATTATTTTTTAAAAAAAATATTGATGATGTTACTGATGCAGGCAGCAAATATTTTTCCTTAAACTTGTTAAATCCAAATTACCAAACTGATAAATTCCTTTACAGGCAATGTTATGCCCGTGGGTGCTATGCCTGAGGGAACCATTGTGTGCAATTTGGAGGAAAAGATGGGTGACAGAGGTCGGCTAGCTCGTGCTTCTGGAAATTTTGCCACAGTTATCGGCCACAACCCTGATGCTAAACGTACCAGGGTCAAGCTTCCATCGGGTGCCAAGAAAGTATTACCTTCCAGTAATAGAGGCATGGTTGGTAAGTTATATTTCTCGTAAATCTTAGAAAGTAATCCATTTGTTGTATCAATTAAAGTTTGAATGTATAATTTAATAATTCTCTCATTATGATGACTTTTCACTTACCTACTCTGATTAATTAAATTATGATTACACAGAGGCTCTTTCTGAGACAATATTATAAATGAAACCTTTTTAATTTGTAAGGAATGGGTAATTAAAAAAATATATATTTCAGGTATTGTTGCTGGTGGTGGTCGTATTGATAAGCCCATCCTAAAGGCTGGTCGTGCTTACCACAAGTACAAGGTAAAGCGTAACTGCTGGCCATACGTTCGTGGTGTTACCATGAACCCTGTAGAGCATCCTCATGGAGGTGGTAACCATCAACATATTGGTGAGTACAAGGGTCATGTCAAGGCCAACTAAAACCTTTGTTTGCTTGTTACATAATTGTGCTCCTATACCATTCATCCGATTCTGACAAAATCAACGGGCATTGCAACAAACGCTTTTGTATAATAAAAGCGGTTTATCTATACTAATATTATAAAGCTGAAGAGTTTGTTTGTTTGTTTGTCTGAACGCGCTAATCTCAGGAACTTTCAAATTGAAAAATTATTTTAGTGTTAGATAGCCCATTTATCGAGGAAGCTACTTTTTATCCCGGGAAAACATAAGATCCCTCGGGAACGCGGGTGAAACCGCGGGGCGAAAGCTAGTTATATAATAAAAGCGGTATACTGTTAAATGCTTTTTTGTTGACTGTACATCTGTTTAGTTAATATTTTATTACTTTTATCTCATACGTCCCAAATACTTACCAGTGCCGACTGCATTGTCATCTGTCATTGGTGTACATATCAGAATATTGCATACTTATTTAATATCTGTAGTGTTTAATATGTATGCTGTTGATTTGTCTTATTTAATAAATAACATTATAATATACCTAATAACATTGTATTTCAGGTAAGGCTTCAACTGTCAAGAGAGGAACATCAGCTGGTCGCAAGGTCGGTCTTATTGCCGCGCGCAGGACTGGAAGAATCCGTGGTGGCAAGACCGACACGAAGAAGGAAGCTTAGACATATTTGTACACGAAATAAAAACTAAATCTCAAATGCGTTATTATTAAACCAGAAACAAAATGCAGATGCACCAAATTTTTGTATTCATCTTCAATAGTGTCCGAAGTTTTGGCCGAAACCTAAGGTTTCTAGCAAGCGCCTAAATTGAACGATAGCGCGATGGACGTACCCGGGTCGATGATATTGAATAATATAAGTTTTAGGGTTCCGTACCCAAAGGGTAAAACGGGACCAAGAGGAATGTTTAGTTTATGTGTACTGACTGTTCAATTCATTAATGTTTAGTGTGAATTAGTTGAAATATGACGATAATTTCCTTCATATTTTTTTTTTATCCATTTTCACGTGGAATCATGGTCACCCCATCAGTTGTAATGTATTATGATGTTTTAGATCGAATTTATCTTTTAATGTACCAATACAGCAGAATCGCAATTTATTTGGAACGAATGTACTCCTAAACATAATTCAGGAAGTCGATTTTTGTAAACATGTCATATTTAAAAAGATATAGGCGTCTATAGAGGGCCGTGCTGAATGAGCTAACATTAGTTTATTTTTCAAATTTAGCAAGATGTATGAGAAACCAATGCGTTACATATGTTACTTGATAAAATTCAATCATTTTTTTATAGTTTTTGGCTATGGTTGTTTTGTCTTTTTTAGATATTTTCTTGTAATTTATTTTCTAGCACGGCCCCCTATCCACATCTATATATTATTAGTCAGTACAAATTCAGAATATCTGTTGCGGTACATATTACGTGTTAAATAGAGTACATTCCTTGAGTGAAACTTTGATACGCTATATATTTTTCAAGTTACACGGGGGCCGTGCTGAAAACGTTTGGCTGGCACGGCCCCCTTTTTTTTGAAAAAGAAACCGGTACATATACTCCTAGAGGCGAGTACATTGCATTGGTGCACACCAAAAACGCAAATTCTGCGGGGCCGAGCGGGGCAAACGTACATGTTTCGACTGCTCGGACATAGTGTCGTAGAAGAAAAACGACTACGTCAACATTACGAAGGAATAAAGCCGCAAATTCGTAGATCCAATAGAATAGATTAGAATATTATTTATTTAACAGCTATGAAAACATAAATACACAGAAAATATAGGCTAAATTAAAATTTAAAAAGTACTTATATATTAAACAAAAAATAAATAAACTCTAACGGTGTTATTACAAAAAACTACATAAACCCTAGTTTAAACCAGGACTAAGTAGTCCAGGTTTGTTACGGTATTAACTTTAGTACTAGGAATAAAAGTTGAGCTTATTACAAAACGCAGACTAATCGAGGATCTGTTAGTACCGCAGTTAGACCATGGTCTAAGTAATATCCACAGCTTATCTAGAGAAATCATTCATTCAATCTGGGGTCATTCGTTTGCAACGTTCCATTACCTATCGTGCTAATTTATCCTATAAATGATAAATATTTTAAATATAGTTTAATATGATGATAAGTTTTAATAGTTACGTTTTGAAAAATATTGTTCAAAATTACTTAATTTACAACGAAATATTATTATTTTGGCGTTTAATTCACGTTAAATATATGTATGTATATATTACTTAGCTACATCTGTAGCGCGTAACGGAATAAAATTTTGGCGCGTAATACGAAACCTTAACTAAGGCAAAGTTTATACAAATCCGAATCGGCATCACACAATAATTATTATTATATTTATTTATGTGATCGTTTTTCATTCACATAGGTATGCAATCAATAGCAGTCTTTGGTCGTGTATTCTGCTATCGACTAACAATATCACGTACTGCTCTATAGTAATTTAACTAGGTAAATAATAAAATAAAATGGATCAACAGAAGATGCAAAAACTGCAATATTCTTTATCTTCTTTATTTGTTTATTTAGAAGGGCACACAATGAAACTTCACAAAAAATCAAGATACAATCAAAATACACGAAAATAGTTTCACAGTAGTCAATTATGTATATAAATAATCAATGCAAATAAGTTTCAATGAACTGCCTTCTCCTCACATTTCCACGAACTGTATTATCAATATTTTCTCGTACGAATATGATATTTTCTCATTGCATCCTCTTGTTCAAGTAGCCATAAACCTGTGGGACATCCGTGCTACTTTTTTGCATAGTTGTTTGGTTCAGAACAGGTTGAGACACACCATGCAAATCAGCTGTATCATCTTGAATCTATTCATAAAACAATAATAATACATTAGTACGTTATACGTCATCATTGTTGTACTATTAGCAAACCAGGCTGTAAGCACTTACTTCATGGCGAGCCCAGCTTCGTCACGCGCAAACCACTTGAAATTCAGGGGATATTGGTTATCCTCGGGGATCGTGGGATATTTCTTCTTTTACCAAGTCCGCTATTTTCATGCCGAAACGTATTGTGAACCGGTATTTGTATATGAAGTCTTCATCACACAATTGGACAAGAGGGTTTATCCGATGTCGAAGTTTGTTCAGTCTTCGAGGCATACCTAATAACTCCAAATCGTGAATGTCCTCAAGATCAATTAGATCAATGCTATTAATATTCATTTTTCACTTTTAATCACAAAATAATAGTAATAATAATTTGACGTTTGTGACGTTTGTCACTTTAGTCCGAAGATAAACTAGGGGTATCGATGGTTTAACTTTAGTACCACTGATAAACCACGGTTTAGAGATAAACTACGTTTTGTAATAAGAATTATTTTGGACCATGGATTAATCCAAGTTTAAGCCAGGTACTAAACTTAGACCACGTTTTGTAATAAGACCGTAAGTGCTGTTAAAAAGGATACCGACTCAGCATAAATTGTGGCGGGGTACGTCACAACGCAGATAATGTATTTCTGTTGCCGCTATAACAATAAATACTAAAAACAATAAAATAAATATTTAAAAACACGTTTGCTGTATGGGAGCCCCATACAGCAAACGTGTTTTTTTTGCTCGATATTGATAACGGCAACAGGTAGACGCTTGAAATATTCACAGAATATTTAGTTAACTTTGAAAATAAATAATTAAAATAAAACAAATATTTAAGGGGGGGCTCCCATACCACAGACATTTTTTTTGCCGCTTTAATAGATAATGGTACGGAACCCTTCGTGCGTGAGTCCGGCTCGCACTTTGCCGGTTTTATTACTGTTCAGTTAAGAGTCCCGAGGTAATTACCGAAATAATTAGAAAGAATAAAAACTAGTGGTCTATACGGTACTTAAGAATTATCCCCTAACTCTTAACAAGGAGTTGTACCTTCCATCATCAGCTCACCTGAATAAATCAAAGGATCGTCATAGTCAGCGCAGTGGAAAAGTATCGAATTCCATAATTTGAGTTCAGTAGATAATTAGTGTGTAACGTCGTGTAATTGTGTAGGTTAATTTAAAATTTGTGTGTCCAGTAATTTTCGAGTTATTCGGGAAAAACGTTTTCCGCTAGGTAGACGTTACCGGCACTTTTTTTTATAATGGACTTACGAGAAAAAAAAATAGGTACAATAATTAGTGTGTCAAATGAACGTCAGGTAGCAGTCTATACGAGCCTATAATATTTAAAGAATTATACCACGTATTATTCTACTCTTTGAATTATACACTAATTCTTAATAGTTAAGGGGGTCACACACGGCGAAGATACGATAATATTATATCTTAAGATATATGAGATAGTGCTATACCAGCGAAAGAAAAGGAAAGTAGGTAGGTAAGAGGTTGGTCTTTTCATAGTAAAATGCTGTCTCATGATCTTAAGATAAAATATTATAGTATATTCGCCGTGTGTTACCCCCTTTAAGGAGTTGTATTTTTCATCATCAGCTCAGCAACATGAGATGATGAGTTGAGTAGGTACTTACCTAACGCAAATACTTGAATAGTTTTAGAAAATATTTTTTAGTGGGATCCCATCATTAGATCAGACTTGGTGCGAATGCTGCAATCTTTGCGCTTGCTATTGGCTGGAGTCATAGGTGCGCGCTTCTTCGTGCCAACCGAGTGTTCCACGACACTCACGATTTTTTATCGCGATTATTCAATTAGTTATGCAATAGCAACATTTTTTTTCTACTTCAATGTGAACATTGCAAGTGTGATAATTGTTAAACTACAAATCTGCTTCAGAATCGATCTCCGTTGCAAAAAAAAAATATTTAGATATTATTAACAATTTACGTAGTTTTTAGAAGTGTAAACTTCTTTTAGCGCGGTATTTTAAGTTGAGGTAAAACCTCTGGATTTGCGACACCGAAACGCAGTTTGACGTTAAGTTTCTTTTTTATAATTTTTTTCTCCCATTAAAATAATTGCGAATGTCGCTAGTCGCTGTCAGTAGTTTTGGCGCCATAAATAAACAAACTCACTTAGAAAAAAAAACTATTTTAGATTGTAATCATTTTAATGATAATGATGATGATACAAGAGTTAAATCTCAAACTCTCAAAAAAAAAAAAGCTTTACGCGGTAAAGCGGTACTTCTTTTAATCTCCTATTGTTTAAACATTGCATTGTTATAATAAATAGAACGTAGTGATTATATCCTCTTTGGTTATAAACGCTTTACGCTGCTTGCAATAATACGTTAGTCATCAGAAAACAAGAGAACTGGCTGAATATAATAGTTTAGTTAGGGCATAGGGATATCCACATCAATATATGTATATACATACTGGGTGACTTTTTAGTCACTGGCAATACTTGCAGGGGTGGAAGTACTCATCAATATGAACATCTTCTAATATGGGATATATCCGGTGTGTAACAGTACCTATACCTACATTGAAGAAAAGTAATAAAAATAGGAAGGGGGTAACTAAAGAAGAGTATCTAATAGCACATAAACCAGCGATTTTTAAAATTATTTTCTGTCTGTGTCTCTCTGTCTGTTTATTCGCACACATCTCCGGAACCACTAAATGGATTTTCATGTAGTTTTCACAGATAGACAGAGATTAATTTGGAGCAGAATATAGGCTATTACGTCTAGGTAATTGTATATGTATTGTACGGTATCTGTATTTTTTCGATGATGATTTTTATATATAAAAAATATTGTTTTGGTTGTCTGTTTATTTGTAACGTATGCGCTCTTAATCCATTCGTCCAATAGGGTATTACACCCATTTTTGAAAAGTGGAGTGGAAAGCTGGACGCCATGTTACTCTACGGTCATGACGTTATTTGGTCTCTTGGAAGTAAATAAATGTGATGATATTGGTCTCAATTGGACTTATAAAATTTTAAAAATTAAAAATGACCTATTATCCCTTTTATTAGTGTGCTATTCCTAAATGCATGAATACTGGTGTAAAAACAATAATAATACTTCAGTTGACTTTTTTTAGTTTACATACAGCACCGTATGACGTCATTATAATGGCGGCTACTGTTTCGCTTGTTTAGAAACGGATAAAAAACTGAAAACTTTGAAATGAATTTTAAAATTAACTACTTAAATTATTTTATGAACCAAAACTAACATTTTCCGACTGCTTATTGCCTAAGCTATCTAAATTGTACATTTTTAGTTTTTTTCTCATATAGAGTAAAATACCCTATTGCGAAGAATGACCTAGTGAGTAGAGTTGCTGTGCGCACGCCATTGCAAAGGTTTCTGACAACAAAAAGAACAAAGAGGCATTGCATCGCATGCCGATCTATGTAGTAGGTAATATATAAAAAAGAAGATAAATAATACAAATGATACTACTAATCCTTAAGTAGTATATACCTATGATGATAATTATTATCTAATAACCTTCTTACATTAAAAAATAAGTGTTCCTAGTACCTACCTAACGTAATATTATAAACAGCGGCGGCCTTAGGGGCAAGAGAGAGAAGAACGAGGCCCCGGGCGATTGCCCTGTTCGCCGGGCAATCGCCCGGGGCCTCGTTCTTGCAGGGACCTCGCGCAACCACCCAAGCACATTAAAAAATATAGATTTTTTAAACTTACTTTCAATCGAAAATGACGTAGCTCATTCGTTAGATTATTGTGCTTTAATTAAAGATTATAGTCTTAGGAAAAGCTGCAAACATCAATTTTAAAATTTATAATCTCTGTAGGTAAGTATTTGTTAATTTTGTAAATCTTTCTATTTAAAATATTTAAAAAATCAAAATGTATAACTAGCATTTCTCGTCAAACATGACAAATACTACCTAAACCAAACAACCAGACCTACTTTCGCATCACATACTTTTCACGAAGGACAAAGAGCCTCTCAAAGACCTGCCGCCCGGAGCCTCGCAATGGGTAAGGCCGCCGCTGATTATAAATAAGTACAATATAAATCGATAAGGTCAATTTTCATTAGCGATACCGTCTATGCTGAACTCGGAAATGTCTACATCACTTTCGGCTCTTTCAGTTACTTTTTTAGGCTTAACAAAAGCTATATGATTTACAATGCTTTCAGAATCATCTAGAATAGAGCTGCCTAAGCTTGTGTTACTTCCACCAACACTAGCAGTTCTTGGTATCGGCCCAGCTAAAACATCCACTCCACCTACGATGGTAGTTGAAGTATTCAAATTACGACGTGCCAACTGCGATTCTATTGTTTGTTTCAATTCAGCAATTCTTGGACTTGTTCGTGAGTTGATTTGAATCTTCGTATCATTCTTCAAAGGTTCGTTTTCAATACTGCAATAATAATAATAATAATAATAATCAATAAAATTTTAGTTTATTCAGTGTTTAGGCCGCTTAAAATTCGTTCCTAAGGTGCTAATAAGCCTCCAAAAAAAAAAACACAAAAATTTTATTCAATCGATAAATGCCATAAAAATGCATTTAAATTTAAAATTTTCGCGCGTAGTTTCATGAAAACGCTGTACGCCATGTTACTCTACGGTCATGACGGTATTTGGTCTCTTGTAAGTAAATAAATGCGCTGATATTGGTCACAATTGGACTTATAAAATTTTATAAATTAAAAATGAGCTATTATCCTTTTTATTAGTGTGCTGTTCCTGAATGCATGAATACTAGTGTAAAAATAAAAAATAAAATAATAATACTTCAGTTGACACTTTTTAGTTTACATACAGCATAAAGCAACGTATGACGTCATTATAATGGCAGCTACTGTTTTGCTTGTTTAGAAACAGATAAAAAAAACTGAAAACTTTGAAATGAATTTTAAATTAATTAAGTTATTTTATGAACTAGAACCTAAAATTTTCCGACTGCTTATTGCCTAAGCTATCTAAATTGTACATTTTTAGATTTTTTCTCAAATAGAGTAAAATACCCTATTGTTTGTACTCGTAATTTTATTAATTTGTTTGAATACATACCTACTTAGTCATTATTAAAAAAAATGTTTTGTCATGTGGTTTTGCCACAATAATGATAACACTAGTCTACAAATAAAAAGTGAAAAAATGCAACTGACATGGCTATAGGTCACATCACATCATCACTTACCATATAGTGAGATTGTGGTCAAACACAAGCCTATACAAAGTAAAAAAAAAAAAAAAAAAGGTTCATCAATATCTGTGAAGGTTCCTAAGTTTGAAATAGAAAGTTAAAAAAATCCATCACGTATTATAGATTTCAAGTTATAAAAATATAAAAAAAAATGTTTTTAAATTCCCTATTGGCTAACATAACGGTATAGTTTAAAAACAAAAAAGGCTTTTTTATTTTACATCCGTGTTTTTAACCGACTTTAAGAAAAAAGGAGGAGGTTCTCAATTCGGTTGTATTTTTTTTCTTATGTATGTTCACTCTCCGTCATTTATGAACCGATTTGAAAAAATATTATATTTATACTTCCAGATTGGTCCCATTTTTATCAAAATTCAGTTCTGACGATGGAATCCTGAGGTATTGAGGGAACTCCTCAAATATTATAGGCAAATACATAGCGATTTTGGTATTTTCGGTAACAAACCAAGCATTTGCATTCAGAAGGTATCATTTGGTGATGTGAAACTGATGAAGAAGATCATAGACGACCACCGGAACTTCTCAATGATCCTACTTATTTCTGGGGATAACTTCTTTGTTTACGAACCGATTTTAATAAATTCTTTTGCATTGGATTTAGTATAGCGTCAAAATGGTTCCATTTAAATTTCATTGGTATTGGACAGTGGACTCCGAAGATATACCAGATAGGAATTGTGTAGTGATTGAGGTATAGTTATAATAGGCTTATGACAATTCCATAATGAGGAGATACCTAACTATGATCAAGGACGTGTTGGACTGGACTGGACTTGGACTAGGAATGCATACAACGAAACACCTTAATGACAAACAGCTCGAACGTGTAAATTCAGTAGATATTATTATCTCATGACAAAATTTAAAGGCAAACATTATATAGAGTATCATTTCTGGCAATGCTATCATGGCATGGCATGGCATATCAACAACACATAAGTAACAGCTTCATCAAGTGTAAGTACCCTGTAACTTGTGCACCGTGACGGCCCAACTCTTAAGGGCGTCACACAAGGCGAAGATACGATGATATTTTATCTTAAGATATATGAGACAGTGAAAGAGAAGGAAACGACCTACCTTCGCGGTACCTTTACGGTAGGTCATTGCTTCTCTTTTCATAGTATAATGCTGTTTCATATTATAGTATTTTCGCCGTGTGTGACGTCCTTTACGGACTTCCTAACTAATATTATAAATGCGAAAGTGAGTTGTTTGCTTTCTTGCTTGTTTGTTTGTTTGTTTGTTACCTTTTCACGCTTAAACCGCTGAACCGATCGCGATGAAATTTGGTATGCAGATAGCCTATGGTACGGAGAAGAATATAGGCTACTTTTTATCCCGGAAAAACCTCAGATCCCTGGGGAACGCAGGTGAAACCGCAGGGCGGAATCTAGTTCATTCATTTTTTTGAAAAGCTGCATTTTAGCTGCCTGCTGTCTACCCATATTCGTAACTTAAAAATATTAAATAAAAATAATTAATAAATAAAAAAAACCGACTTTCATAAACTGAAAAGCATAAAATAAATATTTTCTTTCTACATCATTTTGAAGTCGGTGCCAAGTAAAACATTAAAATTACAAAGGATAACACAAAACACAAAACAACAACAACAACAAAATTACAACGAAAAAATATTAAAACCAATCTTTCACACTAACTCGAAATATTATCTATCAAAAATAAATTAACCTAAAGACAACAATTGTATTGATTTTTAAGGTTTCTAATAAGTAGTCACAACTGTAGCGATGCAAAGCCGTAAAATTACGCCGGTAACTTATGGTAACTTACGGTAAACAACGATATGGGACGTGACTATGCGTAAACACGACCATTTCTACTTATGGCGTGAGATGCTATGGCGGCGGACAGTTATATTGTGTCACGGTGCGCATGTTAGCCTGGCAAGACGATGAGTGCCCATCACCAAATGCTTGATGTGTGAAAATGATGTACCTATCTTGAATGCAACCCGGAGAACACTGCCGATAAACTGCTGTGCAGTTTGGCAGGAGATATGTGTTTTTATAATATGTATATCTTCTTTGGATAAATAAAAAAGAAAAATAATAATATCTTACCGTAAGTTACGGTAAGATATCGTAAAAAACGATGCATGTTGCCACTCCTCGCGAGTGGTCGTGGTCGTCTATTTCTCTTCAATTATCTATTTCACTACGGCACTTCGGTACAAACTAAATGACTTGTAGATGTATGCTCGCAGCAGCTTCCTTTGACCGAGTTCAAAGGGTGGCATAAACGAGATGCGTTTCGTTTACTACTTTAATTTCGATGACTACCTACACTAATCGGGAACGTCGCGTGATTATTTTGTAATTATACGCGCACGGGATTAAAAAAAAACTAAATTTAGTCTGTCATAACTCAACGGTAAGTTTACGGTAATCTATATAAATGGCCGTAAACTTACCGTATTTTACGAGCGTTTTTGGCAAAAATCACGTAACTTTGCAACCCTACAAGCCTCTGTTTCGGTAGCAGTTCCTAATAACATTTTACGTACATAGGTACGAAATGAGGGTGTTCTAGCAGTCTATCACGTTTGAAGTCACGCGAAATGCCGCTTTGTATAGGCATTCGAAATTGTTCCATTGTGTCCCAAACGAGTGTATGCCAGCTTGGGCTCGCTACCGCCCCTCTCTCACCCCGCAAGCCCCGCATCCCCGATTGCTCTGTCTAGACGTGTCCGTTGACTGACTGTAAGACTTACATAGAGTGCGGCTAAGGTTGATTGAACTAATTCGTTGGGAGGGCCTTGTAACTACGACTTTTTTGTGGAGGCCTTGTCAAAATTGAATTTGGTATTTACTAAACGGGATGTTGCCTAGACGGCCTCGTCGGGAACAACGTCGATCGACGTAAAGGTTAAGGAAGTCGCACTTTTCCGACTGCAAGTGCAATAGATCCTATTGCGCCGACAAATAGGTATTTTAGCCGCTTTATCACTGGTGAGTTCTTCCACCCCTGCATGCAAGTAATGGTAACGACTTTAAAATCATCCTGTACTTAGTACTAGTACTACGTAGTTGTATTTCGTAAACAAGTTAGGGAATTGTTCAACTCTTAGTTCTAACCAGTTTATTATAAGTTGAGGCAACTTATAATTCGGCGCTACTAGGTTATGAATCACATTTGCCACAAAAAACCATCAGCTACAAGACGCAATATTTATCTACCCACTAACAATAACAACAAATGATTTGTGGCTGAATAGTCCGATACCAATTTTCATTTTCTTTTACTCTCTCATCGCTACACTTACTCTGGTCACAAACCTCTACACTAATCACTTATTAAGCTAATACCAACTCTGTAACCACCATCTGTATAGAGTCAAAGTCAAAGTCAATACCTCGTAGTATAGTCGTACCTTGATATATCCCACTCCTCACCATCAAGATTTACAATACCCAACTCGTAATTTTCTTTACCATCGCTTTTTTCTGTACTTTGGGATGGAGATGCACTTACAGATTTCATTTGTATTGCATCCATATCAAATAAAACTTTCTTTTTGTTTAAAGAAGATGTTGAAGATGCATTTTTTAAAACACTTTTAGTTTGTTTTATATTATTATCTATGTTTTCATCTTTCATAGTCCTTTTAAATGGAGCTCCAGTCAAAGATTCAAAATCATCGCTGCTGTTTTCATTGTATATTGGTTGTGAATTATTGCACAAATTACTTAATTTCGGTTTCAGTTCTGTTATATACGTTTCAGATTGAGTTCTTTTAATGTTATTATCTCCATTATCTACTGTGTATTTGTTTTTTATTGTGTGATTATAATCTAGATTAGCAGAATTTGGTCGCTGCACTGGTGATTTAATCAAATTTTCAATCGATTTTGAAGATTGTTGAGTAATAGACACACAGTTATAGTATTTGTGATCACTTTCAATCGATATATTTTCTGAAACGCTGTCTTCATCCTTTTCTTTTATATCAACTGAATAGCTATTTTTGTTTTTATCATCAATAATAATTTTAGATTCGATTTTATTCTTAGCTTTTGTTTCCATTGAATTATGACCCAAGACGATCTTCACTGGGCTATTTCGTTGAGTAAGGGGACTGGATGTTGCAGAACCTGGAGGAGTTTTTAATAAAGACATCGCTCGTTTGGTTACCTTTGAGCTCAGTGCCTTACGTTTGTCTTTTATATTAGTTGCTGTATCGTTGAATTTTACTAAAGTCAACGCTTTATTTTTGACATTAGATATAACAGATGTGAGACTTCGCAGGGGCTTATTTAATTTACTTGGTGAAATATAATCATTCATTTGAGAAACTTCTTTCTGTGCGTTAGTTGTACTTGAATCCAAATATATTAGGATAGAATGTCTTACATTGTCATGTGCTGGATTTTTCTGAAATAATATGTTTGTAATAGTTATTAATTAAAACGAAAATCTAACTAACAAATGTGTCACTTTTTTAATACCCACCCATACTTACTTACCTTAGTCTTCAATTCATGTTGGAGTTGTAGTTGACGTTTTTGCTTTTGAAAAATATTTTGAGAAATTCCATTTTTTAATGGGTCGACACCTACTGCCACTAAGCGGTTGTTTACTTCTTCTACTAATTTTGCTCTAACTACTTTCATTGGGCTGCAACAATTTTTACTTTCACAATAAAGTGTTAGAGATAGATACTTATCTATCTGTCACCGTAACTCTCTATCTCTAGTAGGTATTAATTATTATGAGTAGTTTTTAAGATAAAACAGTCTTAATGCCTTTTAAAGACGAATTAAAGTAAAAGTTGGCAATATATAAATATTTCAGGTAAAAACTACCATATTTCTGGGAATTGTACTTGATAACGGTCTCATGTGGGAAGGTCAAATTACTAAGCTAAGGTCCTATGTGAGAAGAACGGACGCGTGTTTGCATTGTAGCGCGTGCAATCCTACACCATAATATGGTTCGCAACTGTTAATTTGCATGTGTGCACTCGCTGATACAATACGACATCTACCTCTGGGGACGCACTACTGATTGGGAACGTGTCTTACGAATGGAAATGAGAGCAGCTATGTTATTTTGTACTTAAACTCGACAGTGAATTCTCTAAGTGACTATTCTCTGTCTCACTCGCAAACTCCTGATTACCGAGTTTCACGAGCGAGACAGAGAATAGTCACTTCGAGAATTCACTGTCGAGTTTTAGTACAGAATAGCATAGAAGTTCGAGCAATAGCGCAAGTACTACAAGAAACATTACTAGCACTAGCTATTTGTACTAGGACTTTTTCAGATCATGAAAATACTAACAGTCAGCAGTTAGTATTCGAGCAATACTTATTTAAAACCAATCCTATTATTTAGATATGTCGCAAGTCATACTTCATAGATAAGGGAGAAGAAGGGGGAGGGACTAAATCTTAATAATTCATAGATAATACTATGCCTACACATGTGACCTTCCCTTCCCTTTTAAGCTTTGTGTCTTTACCACCTTCGGCCACATCATCACTTACGAAATTTACGAGAGACTTATGACAGTTGAAGAAAAATGTAGGGTTTACCTTCCGGGACTAGGAATGAGAATAATTTCTTCCATTGTAGTTCTAGGCTCCAATTTGGATTTTACCTTCATCAATTCTTTTTCTTTTATTTTAAATGCCTTGTGAGGTTTCTTATTTTTTAAATCTTTAACGTGATTAGATTTCGGCCCTGGTTCTCGTAAATTGGTGCTTTTATAATTTTCTTTTGGAATACGTGAGGTTTGTATTTCTTTTGTCAATGATTTAATATTTTCGACGCTTGAGGAATCTGAAGATGACGAATCAGTAGAGCCAATATTCAGAAGCTCTTGTGCTTTCCGATGTAGGTGTTCAAGATATTTTCGATCTGCTATTTTTTCATTTTTTTTTGTGATATTGATAGTATTTTGTATGTTATTGCCATTCGGTTTGGTGTCGATAGCCGTCTGCCTTGAAATCTGAAAAGAAATCTCAGTTATAATTCCAATAGCCGCTGCTCGCAGCTTTACCCCCATGGAGCTCATGCTTTTTGTTTAAGGGGAAGGCAGAACAAAAGAATGCGTTTAATTCAGCCATTCCAGTCCAGAGATAAGTATCTCTATAAAATACGGAAACCTTATAGGATCACTCAAATCTGCCCGTCTATCACGTTCATTCACGTTCATGTCATTTTCTCCGAATCTACTCGACTATAAAGTTGAAATGAAATATAAGTTATTTTAGAACCTGTAATAATAAATATAAAATAACGCGGGACGCAAGCTAGTAATATTATAAATGCAAAAGTCTGTTTGTTTGTTTATTTGTTAATCGTACCCACCGTAACGGTTTATGTAAGTGCATTAGGTATCGCTAAGGCGTCTAAAACTACAACTATCCAATAGGATAGTTAGTCGTTTTTAGTTAACACATGTTTGTGCAGAGCTTTGTGTATACATGCCATGGTTATATACACGAGTTGCGCACTCGTATATCCAAACATAATTATAAAAAAAAAAAAGATATAGTAGCGACACTATTGTCTCGTTTACGCAATAAACGAGATCTAAAAAACGATCCAGCTAAGAACATCTTAACGTACGAGGCCATTCGTTCCACTCTTGCAAGATGAAGTGAGCGCGTCGTTTGGATGAAAACACATAATTTTGGATTACGTCAATTCTTTACACTCAGGGTACGGAACGCACACTAAGAATTAGGTAGGTATATGCTTTCTGCTTTAGAGCTGATTCATGACTGAAAATGTTACCTACCTCGGTATGATTATTGGTATTATTTTTAATATCTGAAGCAGATGTATTTACATTGCTTTGCTGAAGCAAAAATTGCAAATGTGCAGAACGTTCCTTTTCAGTTTTAGCAAGTGCAAGTGACTCTTGGCTATCTTTAGCCACTTCATTGAGCTTTTGTAGTAGTAACTCATATTGTTTAGATTGTTTCTCAGCACGTTTTGTCCACGATAAAATTTGAGCTTCTGCTTGCTTTCTCTTTTCAGCATTTTCTTTTTCAGTTTTTATTCTCTGAAATGACAAAAAAATTAACATATAGGTACGATATTTCATCAACGTATATTAGGTAAAGTTTATTTGTAAGAAGTTTTAAAGCACTAACAGAACAATCTAACTCTTTTTTAAGAGCCAGAATTTCTGCGCCCTGTTGAATTATGGTAGTTTGAAGCTGATCGACTGAATGAGTATCACTTCGAACAGGATTTTGAAGTTCATTCTCTTTAAAGGAATGAATGGTGTCCATTATTTGATTTCGTAGCATATTTATTTCTTTAGTATATTTTTCATGTTCTTCTTTTTTCCATTCTTCAATTTTGTTTAACAAGTAGTCATTATTGGTAGAAACTTCTGCATCTTTTGTTTTTATTAGAATAATGGGTTCACATTCATCTTCGTTTGTATCGTTTTTAGGTTGTTTTTCGATTATTGGATCACTATGTTTGTTTTTGTTTGCAATCATGTGTTCCATATCCTTTAGTTTTGTTTTAAGTTCCAAGATTTCATTTCCAAGCTTTATGTTTTCGATTTGTTGATTTTCTTGCTCCTCCTTTTTTGGAGACTCCGTTAAAATATTATTATGTCGTCTTGTCATATGACTATGCAAATAAAGTTGATTCAAAAACACTTTGTCGCAATAAGTACATTTGTTGTAATGATGCGTGCTCCCGTTCGTTGACGGTAGAAATATATCGCTTTTGTTAGTGAATGATTTTAAAATCATAGATGCTATATTGTCGTTGCCGTATGGAAGAGGAGATTTGAATGTTTGACGCATCCTTCTCCTAAGTTTTGTTATTTCTTCATCCTTTTCTCGTAATTCTTTTTTTGTAGCATCGAGTTCCTGAAAAATATTAACATGTTATAAATTGTATACTTTGAATATCATAAAAGTTATTTGAATAATGTAATGAATGACCTGTGCTAGTGAACTTATCTCTTCACGTAAAACGTACACACTTCGGTCGAGGTAGTGACGGCAGAATTGCTGGTACTCTATCGTAAGTTGAGCTAACCGGAACATCTTCATCACACCCTCATCGAGAATGCGCACATCAAATTCCGATTCTAATACGCATTCCAAAATCTATTAAAATTAGACATAAAGAAGAAATTTAACATCGAAGAAAGTTAAGTGTAAGTATGTATAAGTAAGAAAGTTTTTTTTATCAAATGCAATACAATATTTTTTTATCAGGTACAAAGTCCGAGTTTTATTCTTTTACTTAACGACAACAAAAGGTAAGGGAACTGTTATGTACCAAAAAATATTTACATAACACTACTTGTACACTTTCGGCTCCATTACGCCCTCGCCTTCTGCTCGAGCTTATTTAGGTACTTAAGTAAGTAGGTACATACACAAATATTATAAAATGACTATTTTATAGACATAAAAACTCTTGACTGAGATTTAAAAAAATGAAAAATAAAAGCCACTAAAGAAACGAAAACGAGAATGGCCATTTAAAAGATGGCATGACGACATAGTGTGTGTGTGTCGCAGGGAAACTGTGGACAAGAATTGCTAGACACAGACAGGAATGGAAACACTTGGAGGAGGCTTTTACCGCTACAGGAGGCAGATAATATGTTTGTAGCGCGCGCATAGTGAAGACGTCGTCGTTGGGGAGGTTTCGTAACTTAGTCCGCGTCAGCAGGGCGACGAGCTAAACGCTGTGTAGTCACGTGTAGTGCGACCAGATTTTAAACGTCAGTTACTATGAACGTAATATAGCGTTTAATATAGCGATATTTAGCTGCATTGTTAACCTACAAGCGGTGCAATCGGAGCCGCCTTACGAGCAAGAGTTGGTTTTGAAAAGAGTAATTGCTGAGTTTCTTGCCGGCTCTTCTCAGTAAAAGCAACCTTCCGAACCGAGCGTTAGAGTCAGACTATTCATAAGTGCTTGTGAAGGCCTATTTGAATAAAAAATATTTTCATTTTCATTTTTACTGTTGGCCTTCGGAAGCACGGGATAAAATTAAAATATCCGAATTATGTGAAAAATACTGATTTATCAATGTCTAACAAAAGGCGGCAAAACAAAAGAAGACAATGAAAAAATTAAACTTATTTAAATTCAAAAATGTAAACCATAGACCATAGATAAGTCCATAGCCCTTCAGAGATTCATGTCACAGATTGATGCACTTAAAATGTCACAGACTAAATTATAATTGAATCGTATTATATTCTATGGTAATTCTACAATGTTAGAAAACAAATGAACGCGTCGCCTACAATTACATACTACGTAAGTATGTTACAAATTGATTATATTCGATCGAACTACCACCGTGCTATGGTTTCCCCACGATTATTCTCCTTCACCGAAAGCTCAAGCTCACCTTACAGGTGTAGGTACCAGACAGGGAATAGAATAGGTACCTATGTATCCTGAAACTGGAACCCACAACGTTTTTCTTAAATTTTCACAAAAGTTTTTCATGGTCTCATTATGTTATGTTTCATGAGGCTGTGACAACTCTACGCGCTAATCTATATAACTACTACATTTTCAACATTCCAATCTATTTGTCAGCTTTGCTTAACTTCAAAGGAGTTTGGCTACGTGCTTAGTATTATTTATAATACCACAGTCTATGTAACTCTATGTAATTACGCTGTGGTTATACTCAACGATGCCCTATGCGAATCTATGGTTATACTTACGCCCTTAGATACAAACAAACAAATGTTATCACTTATAACTTAATGGATTTGTATCTTATGTTTCCTTCAAGGGAAAATACCGATTAAATATATAGGTAAGTAGTGCTTACATCATTTAAATGTTGCTCGATGACGATAAACTTTCTCTCCCTTATCAGGTTTTCTATGTTAATTAATCCTGTAAGAAATTACGTGAGTAACATTTAATGTCTTTGCAATTTGACGAAATTAAAAGTAGGTAGGTAGTACCTATTTAAAATTACAAAAATTGCGTCTAGGACAACTGAACTAAAAAGAAATAAACTAAAACAAGAATTGACTTTTTTCTTCTCTCATACAACTTAACTAAAAAGGTTTTGAAATAGAGAATTTATACACAATTTTTATTGAAAAAAATCATATTGTAAACTCAAGATTAGCATTTATAATATTAGTTAGGATTAAAAATATTTAAACTGACAATAAACTAACTGACTATAAAATTTCATAAGAATCGGTCAAGCCGTTTCGGAGGAGTTTGCAGACAAACACTATGACACGAGAATTTTATATATTAGAAGATTATACAATTTCTTACCCAACAACAATTTTTTACGTAAGCATTTATCTTGATGCTGTGCAAGTCAGGGATAAATATTTCTTAATTCGTAATTAATCTAAGTACTTATATATTTTTTTACTTTAGTTTACTCACTAATTTTGCTCCAGTCTATGTGAACACGAGAACGGTGTGTATTAAAACTGAAGCCAGACTCTTCAGCCAACTTCGGGAAGTGATGGTGAAGTTCATATGAACTCTTGTATGTCATAGTATATTCGTTTTATATAATTTTTATGTAGTATAGTTGTTAGGTACCTCAAATAATAATATTGTTTTGAGTAGGTACGTACTTATTTTTGTATAGTTCCTTTCGAATACATGTATAGCTTTGTTTGTGTTTTTTGTATCTTCGGTTACCTAGCAACGAATCCACCGAACAGAGTTCTAAACCAGGTTTACCAACTTATAAGAAAAAACCCCTAAGAGTAAAACAAAATACCCCTAAATAACCCTAAATCCAATAATTAAAAGTTCTAATATTATAATAATAAATAGTAATAATCTATCATCTATATCTATAAATTGTGTAAGTGTTTTGTAATTAGGGACAGGGCAGACTTCTTTTTTACGACGTTTATTCGTATTATACTTATAAAAAAAGGCCTGTTTCTATATATGTACCTATATTTTTAATTGTATTTGATTGTATGTAATGTACGTTTTATTAGGGTAATTAGGACATAAAGCCTTTTATAAAACGTTTAAAAATACGCTTTAGAAAATAAGTAGTCTTTGATAAATTTGGTCCCTAAAAAAATCCCAATCCGCACATTGCCGCACTAAAGGGGCCAAAAAGCCTAAAGTTGGTGAGCCGCTAGGTCGAACACTGAACAAAATGAAGTCTGTGGGGTCGAAGACATAAAAAAAAGTATTATATATATGCTGCATTTGAGATAGGATATGTTTTTGTAGAGGTTTTAATCTTTTAAATTATTCTTAATTGCTTTTTGAATATGAAATGTCATTCGTCTATTATTTTCACTACGTATATATTTCCTTACTGTTTTTTTCACTCTAATAATAAATTTGTGATAATTCAGTTCTAATACTTTCATTCTAACGTTGCATGTACTAATAAGAACCTCGAATCAACAACATCTGGCGACCCACAGTGTTTTTTTTGGCCAAAAATCGGACATGTAGTTTTTATAATGCCTTAGTATAGAGTATTCGAATGCAAATGCATGACGAAAACTCCCGTGCGGCCATTTTGTATAGTTTTTATTTAATCGCTGTTCGAAAGTTGAAATCCCGGAATTCCCAAATATGTGAAAAAAATTCTAACGCGGAAGTTTTATGGATAAAACAAAATTTTCTTTATTACATTAAAAGGCCCCAAGACAAGGCATATTTCAAGCCATTCCCGGCTGTCTTACGACTTACCGATGTCAAATAAATCACGATAATATCATTTATGATTTTTTTTTTTTTGCCTCGTTTTTCGTTTTGGGAGGTTGCAACTTGCATTAATCAGAAGCTTATATGTATGCCCAAATAACGAAAAATTAATTACTTCCCTAAGCCGCGGCCACAGCGAGAAAAGTGACATTGAAAAAATCCCGGGATCCGGGATTTACTAGATTTGATTTTGAAAAATACATTTTAATGTGTAATGTAATTATAGTTCTATAGCCTAAATTTAAAATTAAGTTCAATGTATACGGGATGATGTTTTTTAAGAGTGACCAAGTTGCATAGACAAGGTATCATTTATAGATTCCAATTATGAATAATAATCTTTATCTTGCGTTTTTACTTTACTATAGTTTACAATAGGAGTTTTTCTTTTTGGTGTTTTTTTTTCAGTGAAGAGTAAGTTTTGATACGGGACGGGATCCATCCCCTATAGGTTAATGTCAAAACCCCGCATTTATATTACTCTGAGAAAACGGGGGTGAGTCGCTATGGAACCGTCAAAAACCCATAGTACCACTTTGCCTCATTTGCGGGAACTGACCCGTCTTGCTGAGGGATGTCTATAACGCGCTTTACCAAGTGAGAACAGTATGCACGGGTGGGAACAAGGCAACACTCCCAACGCAAGCGCTAGTAATCGTTGTCGAGTACTGGCTGTGCGCGTCAGTTGCGAATTCCCCAAGAGTTTTTCTAAAATGGTCAAATGTGCTGTTCGATCATGTAAAAACGATAACAGGAAATATACAAAACAGACATGTAGTGTCACTTTTCACCAGTAAATTGAAATTTTAAATTTTCGAATTGGCCTCCCGCGCTGCTTCGCAATGGCCCGCTTCGACTAGTATTGTAGTGCGATCGATACTGAAGTCGATAAACATTATAATAGTTCTTAAAAAAAGGTGTGAGAATATTGAGAACTAAATGTTTTGATTTTTAACGGAATTAAAAAAAAAAAGATTATCAATTCAACATGTACATATGTATGTAATATTATTGGAACTGCAAAATATTCACCTATGATAATCTATTAGGGCTTCCAAACAAATATACATTTTATAAGTGTATGTATGTGTTTGTCCACGCATTTCTCCGAAACTAGAAATCGGATTGTGATCATTCTTTTTAATTTTACCCCGTTGACAATGACAATGCATTCGAAATCCATTTATTAGCATGCAGTACCGCCCAACATCAAGAAAACCATAAAAACCGCTATATCTCGTAAAGGAAGCGAGATAGAGCAAAAATAACACGTTTTTATGGACTTCTAAAGGAATTTCACTTACTCAAGATACATCGACTGAGAGTTTCGTAAACCTGAAAACATAACCTATTTTTTTAGGATTTGCTTTTAACTTTCAAAAATCTTCGTAAAAAGTATGAAGTAACCTATACAGTGACCTTTTAGTCTGACTCATCAATATGAACAATTTTTACCCTGAGACTAAATATGACAATGAGTGTGTGAATTACGATTACTTGCGGTCGGCATATTTCCCAGAACTTACTAAATAGGTAGGCGCAACAGGAAGTTTTTACATACTACAATGAACTAAGCAGTTATCGATAATTCGGCGAACAGAAGCAGTTACATCCCTAACTGCCACATGTTTATCAATATAAGTATCTATAGCTCACCAGCCTACGATAGTACTGGGCGAACTGAGCGATACACGTGTTCTATTTTTATGATAACAAAGTAAAATCGCAAGATAAAGATTATTTTTCATAATTGTAATCTATAAATGATACCTTGTCTGTGCAACTTTTGGTCACTCTTAAAAAACATCGTCCTGTATACATTGAACTTAATTTTAATTTTGGTTATAGAACTATAATTACATTACACATTAAAATGTATTTTTCAAAATCAAATCTAGTAATCCCGGGATCCGGGATTTTTTCAATGTCACTTTTCTCGCTGTGGCCGCGGCTTAGGGAAGTAATTAATTTTTCGTTATTTGGGCATACATATAAGCTTCTGATTAATGCAAGTTGCAACCTCCCAAAACGAAAAACGAGGCCAAAAAAAAATAAAATCATAAATCATATTATCGTGATTTATTTGACATCGGTAAGTCGTAAGACAGTCGGGAATGGCTTGAAATATGCCTTGTCTTGGGGCCTTTTAATGTAATAAAGAAAATTTTGTTTTATCCATAAAACTTCCGCGTTAGAATTTTTTTCACATATTTGGGAATTCCGGGATTTCAACTTTCGAACAGCGATTAAATAAAAACTATACAAAATGGCCGCACGGGAGTTTTCGTCATGCATTTGTATTCGAATACTCTATACTAAGGCATTATAAAAACTACATGTCCGATTTTTGGACCGTGAAATATGGAGCGTGCAAAGGCGGAAAGAAAAGTTACTCGGCGTATTGGGAATGCGGGCGGAAGCTAGTGTCACGATACAAGTCCTGAATATCTCGATATAAGTCTATCGGCGCATTAGCCTAAACATAATCAATTTGTGGGAAGTCTGCTGTATCTAGGGAGCATTCTATTTGAGTGAGATGGATATCTAGAAGAAGATAGATGGACTGATAGACAATGACTAAACGGCCTTATTACAAAACGTGGTCTATGTTTAGTATTTGGTTTAAACTAGGGTTTATATAGTTTTTTATAATAAGACCGTAAAGGTTCCTTCTTCGACTATGAAACCCTAAAAAATAGCAAACTTGATCTTGCCAGCAAATGGAGAGTTGTTCTGATGTAGGAGGTATGGTGGGTGAGGTATATAATAAAACGAACACGGGTTTATTGTGGTCACAAACCACATTGCGTATTATTATATTATTGGTTTTAATAAAGGCGCTTATTTTATGGTATAGAGATCTATCGTAGTACCATATACATTATAATCGTCTTATAACTAACCAGGAGCAGTCTCATGGGTGAAGGGACAGCCTGACGGCATAGACACAGTATAAAACTTTTTTTTATTTTATTTTTTTATGCCGTCGGCCGATATTTACAAGCAAGGTTTAATAAATGTGTGCAACGTACAACTCGATACACAAAACGTGAACTCAAAATACGCAGAAGCCGTCGAAATTATAAAAAAACGGACGCTGAATATTTTGCAACTAGCACACGCTCTGTGCTCAAGTTAATAGCTTTGTACAAATGTAAAATGTTCGTGTATAAAAATAATAAATAACATCGCATTGGCAGAATCGTGTCCTAAAAGAGCATAAAGGTCCAGTCGCCATATCGATAGAAGTCTGTAGTTTGTAGATTACGCAGCGGGCTTTTCTTCGGAAACAGCGGTGGTGCCAGAGGCGACGGAGCCAGACTCATCTGGCGATGCCTGGCAAGACAGCGAGGGGAACCTCTGGTACAAAGCAGCCCGGTATTTAGGGTGGCTGTAATGTATTTAATAACTAATCTTAGTAAGTTGCAGTAAGTTGTTTCGGTTCAAATAACGACAAAAAATAAGATTGTCTTAGTTATATTCTAGGTATGTATTAAACCATCAACGGAAACGTAGGTAATCTTTACTGACCTGATGCCATATACAATCGGGTTGTAAACGGCATTAGCCTTGGCAAAGAGTGAACCCCAGATGGTGGCCAGGGGACTGATCGGCATGCTCTCGAACACACCCGTGTAGTTAATCACAAGGTAAGGGGTCCATGCCATGAACCACAGAGAGATGGTCATCAAAGCTACCTGTAACAAGATTTTTGTGTATTTATTTACCTGTTCTACGTGGAAATACTTAATATTTCCAGGATAAATAATGAACACCTATTGCAAAATATAAATATTAAATTAAAAATCTAATCAAAATATCTAGGCAACATCAGAGTAGCAAACATTGACCAACTTTAACGGACCTTGGCAAGTTTACATTCGGCACTGGTGTTAGCAGCTTCAGATGATCTAAGAGAAGCGACGTTCATTTTCTTAGCCTGTTCCCTCATCCCTTTTTCGTGAGCAGCTACAGCCTAAAATATTAAGGTAGGTATATAAGCATTATTAATGTCGGTAAATAAAGATAAGCAAATCGAATATAACATTACTATAGTCTACCTGGACAATGAAGAAATATGAATATATGATGAGGAGAAGTGGCATAAAGTAAACGAACACGGAGTAGATAAGGATGTAGCTTCGGCTAAGCCATTCCTTGGACAAGTAGTCGGTGCCGCATGCTGTCATGTTTCCTTCAGGCACATACCTGTGTGATATATTACAAATAATTAGAATAGTTTATTTTAGAATAATTTTGTACATAGTTATAGTAGGGAAGAATGTGGTTAGTTGAGGTACCTAATTTTCATTTATCTGCGTTTACGGATCCGTTAGCAAACGCTGGTATCGTGTTAGCACCCGTCCGTAATGTCTCGCGCGGGATTCTAGTTCGAGCGAAGCCTTATAGTTTACTAGCATTTCCCCGCGACTTCAACCACGTTCCCGGTATGAAAAAAAACTGATGTTTTAATAGTTATTCTGCTATTTGGGGCCGGGCGGAGAGACGTCCAACAAATCAAAGATCATAAAAATCGATCCAGCCGTTCTTTAGTACCTACCTTTATATATAAGGTCCTAATAAATGAAGTATATTTCTTTTGAGGGATGATAGTATAGGTCATAAGTATTCCGAAAAGGATAAAACAAAAATATTCGGTTGTAATTTTAATGAAAAAAAAACCTGAAATTGTAAAGGTGTTTTTTTAGAGGTTATATTTTTTATAGAACTTTAAGTTGGCAATTGGCAACACTTTTTTAATTGGCGGCCATTTTGTCAGCAGTCAAATGATTTACGTTTAGTTTGGTTTGGCAAATTTATTTTGGAAATTATGGTTCTGTTCGAAATTCGTATCGCGCACTACGTCCATTTTACGGTCAACATAATCGTCCATCAGATCAAATGGAACGTTTTCGCACCACGTTTACTCTAAATGATAATACGCATCCATAGAGACTTCGTAGAGTGCGTACAGAAGAAGTCATTGCTGCTGTAGAGCGTAGTAACGTTAGTAAAATTTTATCATTTTCGGTATACTTATGACCTATACCTACTATCCAGTGGCGTGCCTAGGGCTTTAGATTAGGGCAAGCCCAACCTATATTTTTGTGGGTTCTAACCGTTTGACGTAAAATCCATCTTGTTATTTCTTCAATCAGTAATCTTAGTCTTCAACTATCACTTGCTCCTTGAGGGTCCTTGAGGCGAGTTAACCAAAGCACACTGAAGGCATACTACTTCTAGATAGATTATTTAAATCGTCATAACCGGACGTATTCCAAACATTTGTATCGTTCGAGAAAAACAAACAGCTCCAGCAAAACAACTTGTTCAAATGAGAACAGCCCGCAATCCAATTTGTTTTATAAATAGATCTACTGAATTTACGTTTGTGTCCCTTGCTCTGAGAAATACACAGGTCGGTCAGGCGTTGGTTTTGGTGAAGTTATCAAAACTTTTTTTTGAGAAAAAGTCAAAGATTTTACCTGGCCCTGGTCGAGTAACGCTTTAATACACCTCATATCCTCACAACGCACTATTTCTTCCATTTTTAAACACAAATCTACTATCTAGTAAGTATTGCAATGAATCGACAACAAACAAAACTTTTCTTTCAACTCAAACAATCCAAAACAAACAATGTCTATGCACTGAAGTTGCAGCGAAACGAAGCTATTTTACGATGTACACGAGCATGCGCAATACTCGCGCCAAAAATCCGCAGACAACTTCATGGTAAATCAATGCTTCGCCCGTCCATACTAATGTGCAGTTTCGTTACAAAGTAGCGCTATTTTCACTATGCGTAGTTTTCATAGGTTAGAAAGAGAGATGTGCAAGCCGCCGTTTTTGGGCTTGCGTTAGCTTTGCAGACGTGCGTACGAGCGGGATGGAAGATGTGGAATATTGTGAACGTGTGTGCTGTACGCATGAAGCGGCGCGCGTGTAGTAGTGAGCGTAGCCGGCCGGCCGCCGGCCGCTGTGTTCGGGGTAGTTTGCCTACATCATATGACCGCGCGAACTTTTTAGCGCGAAATTCAAATTATTCGATGTTTGTTACGTGTGGGTATAAGTTAGGCAAGCCGGGCTTTTGGGCTTGTATGAAGGTACCGCCACTGCTACTATCATCCCTCAAAAGGACCGTACTTCATTTATTAGGACCTTATATATACAGGGCGATTTTTTAGTCACTGGCCATACTTGCAGAACTTTATACATATTTGATTTCATTATAATTTACAATAAAAATATAAAAATACAAACTATAATATTATAAAGAAATCCTCGAAAAAATTAATAATTCGTTTATTGTAGGGTCAAATGAGACGCATAAAAAAGTAGATATTGTTTGTAAAATAAATTATCAATTTTTTTGAAAAAATAATATAAATATTTGAATAATCTTCAACTAAATCTTCTAATCTTTTAAATCTTCTAAATCTAAAATAACCAAATTAATATTTTCCTTATTTCAATATTTCATCATAAAAAAATTGTCATTCTTTTAAATAGACATTTTATAGCTTCCTAACCTAAGTACATTGTTCTAACGCATTATTTTGGGCGTGAAGCGAAGTTTTTCCCGACTTCTGTTCTACAACTGTTGTTCTCGTCGTGCATCCAAATTTACCGCGATTTCAGTGTAAAAAAATCTGATTCCTTTAAGTGTTATTATAATTTTTACCCGCGGAGGCCCGTGAAGCGTTTAGTCCGTAGCATTTGTTATCTACTGTTATATCACCACAATACGCTATAACCACTGGAAACATGCCACTGACTGCAAGTAGTCTACGATGGGATTGGCGCTCTAAAAATAGTTACCTACCTGTTCCAGCCGAAGAATGGTGCCAGTGTCCAAGCTAGTGAGAATGCCCATATTCCGAGGATACGCAGAAGTGCACCATTATTAGTCATTGGCTTAGCAGCAATACCCTTCACAATTACGTTGTAACGGTCGAAGGCGATCATCGTCATGGTCCAGATCGATGCACAGCCAAATAAAGATCCACAGCAAGCATAGATTTCACACGCTAGTGGACCTGAGAATAATAAAATAGAGAACCTTAAAACATTTTAAAATAAAAAGTAGGTAGGTCTTTGTTTTAAAAAATAAACTTACCAAATACCCATGTTTCGTTGTAACAGTTAACAACCATAGCCGGAGACATGGCACACATCATAAGGAAATCGGAAAACGCCAGATTGACCACAAGCAGGTTTGAGGGTGTCTTGAGGGTCTGTATAATAAATTACAATAATAATATTACCTCATGGTTAGTTTGATGGATAAATAACAAGCGAGAAGTATAAAGAGTAATTTGTAGAAGCACAAAATGAAACAGGTACCTACAGTCAAGAACAGTGATGGCAGCAACATACATTGTTAAGACGTGTGGCCCTTCCTGGCAGGGCCACCACCACGGATTTGAATTCCAAGTCTGTTGCTATTTTGTCCTTAATTTGTCAAATTTTGTCCTCGAATATCAGATTTTGTCGCGCCCTGGTTCAAAAGTTATAAGGGGTTTTAGGTGGCCCTGCCAGGACGGGCTCTTCCTGGCAGGGCCACCTCGTATCTCAAGAACCAGACCACCTAGCGAAGATCTGTTTGCTCCCAGAATTAGTCCCTAATTTGTCTAATTTTGTCACCAAGTATCAGATCTTGTACCTCTCTGGTTCAAAAGTTATAAGGGTTTTTAGGTGGCCCTGCCAGGACGGGCTCTTTCTGGCAGGGCCACCACCGTATCTCAAGAACTAGGGCACCTAGCGAAGATCTGTTTACTTCCAGAATTTGTCCTTAATTTGTCAAATTTTGTCACCAAGTTTCAGATTTTGTCGCACCCTGGATCGAAAGTTATAAGGGTTCTTAGGTGGCCCTGCCAGGACGGGCTCTTCCTGGCAGGGCCACCACCGTATCTCAAGAACTAGGGCACCTAGCGAAGTTCTGTTTGCTCCCAGAATTTGTCCTTAATTTGTCTAATTTTGTCACTAAGTATCAGATTCTGTCGCACCCTGGTTCAAAAGTGATAAGGGTTCTTAGGTGGGACAAATTCTGGAAGCAAACAGATCTTCGCTAGGTGCCCTAGTTCTTGAGATACGGTGGTGGCCCTGCCAGAAAGAGCCCGTCCTAGCAGGGCCACCTAAAAACCCTTATGACTTTTGAACCAGAGAGGTACAAGATCTGATACTTGGTGACAAAATTAGACAAATTAGGGACAAATTCTGGGAGCAAACAGATCTTCGCTAGGTGGTCTGGTTCTTGAGATACGAGGTGGCCCTGCCAGGAAGAGCCCGTCCTGGCAGGGCCACCTAAAAACCCTTATAACTTTTGAACCAGGGCGCGACAAAATCTGATATTCGAGGACAAAATTTGACAAATTAAAGACAAAATAGCGACAGACTTGGAATTCAAATCCGTGGTGGTGGCCCTGCCAGGAAGGGCCACACTGTTAAGACCGCAATTTTGTAACGTGGCACACCTCAGTCAGCCTTTGCCGCTTTGAGCGAGTGGTTGTGAGAAAAATGCAAATGTCTGCGCAGTGATTTTTACGCAAGTTAATCGAGTGTTTTAATCTTACCCTGTGTCCTGTAACTTTACTTACGAGGTAGGTACGAGTGGTTTATTGGAATATCTACTAATTATTTTTTATTCTTAGTTGTGTTATTACATCTAAATATGGCTTTTTTTTGTATTTTAAAATTTATTACAATTTTCCGTCTTTACCCATCAATATTTGACGGAGTAAGAACAAAATTTTCGATTTAACCCCGTTTCCAAAAGTCATACTATTAGCACAGCGTAATTACATACAGTGGTCTATCGCGTTTGAAGTCACTCAAAATGCCGCTTTGTATAGGCATTCGTAATTGCTTTATTGTGTCCCAAGCGAGTGTATAGCAGCTATCGCCCCTCTCTCACCCCGCAAGCCCCGCACAATTGCTCTGTCTAGATGTGTCCGTTGGCCGACTGTAAGAAAGAGTTACATAGACTGTGCTATTAGTCAGATGTTCTCAAACTGTACCTGATAAGATATGTTTAAAAAATAAAACATTAGGTACATATGATATTGTTGTAAGTACCTACATAAAGTATGTTCAAGAATATCATTGGTGCAAAGAATCTATATTAATAATTCAGTCAAGGGGTACGGTAGACTCGATTGAAACCTTACCTGAATAATAAAACATAAAAAAAAAAAAACGAGTCGACAACATATATCCGCAAACTTCGGATTGTCGAGTATTTTGTTAAATTCTAATGGTACAAATGGCAGTCGCCATATTGGCCGAGCACAGTACCGCCATATTTTCAATGAACGCATCCCTGTCAGTCAGTGTCAGTTTTTTCTTTTGTTTTCCCTTATTTCGGGAAGGCAAAGGGTAGCCCATACAGCCTAATCATGAGATGACAGTATTCTTAGTGTGTAAATGAGCCTTTATTGACAGCCTATTATTTTTGTTTCCCGTTGTTTTTTCTAACCATGACACTGGCAGTCATCCTTGGCAAGATGGAGCCATTAACAATAAATTGGAATTGGATTGAGGTGTCAGACAGTGTTGCCAGTCACTTACATTTCTTACATTTTTCGTAACTTTTGACCCCCTCGCGTAACATGTAAGTATTTTTTATATCTAAGGCAATTTTCGTAACTTTTGAGAACAACGAGATTTGTAATACTAGATTTTTATTCCAAACAGTTTATGAACGTATCCAAATTGAAGGCACCTAAAACTGGCGTCTTTAAGGCCGGGAATACACGTCAGTTTTTTTTATCCGATAGTCGGATCCGATAGTCTGATACGGCGAACTAATACAAACCACTACCGATAACTACAAAAATATCTACCTACATCTTGTAAAAGATTGTGTATTATGAGTCACATTTCACCCGAGCGAAGCCGGGTTTTCATCTAGTGAATAAATTAATTTTGTGCTTAAGTGGTATCTAGCGGTGTTTTGGCAAAACAGGCAGCTCTGAGTTTTCAGTACACTGCAATCTATAGACTAGTGACCATCAACACAACGTCTGATATTCTTTTGAACGATTTTATAAACTATTTCGAACTTTCCCCATCACCCTTTCATCTTCCCCCTGTTTCATTCTCGTGATAAAATATTTTATTTAAAAAAAAACTGCTTTGGAACAGATTTAACAGGATGTTATCAATGTCATAGAAAAATATAGTCTTTGTTCTTTACTCACAATAAATATTACGTCTAATATCAAGCTACACGTCCGGTGGCAATATACTCCAATCTTCAATATCTAATCATTCGATGAGCTTAAGCTTTCGGTAAGGAAAACCACTTGAGGAAACCATAGTAAGATACTTTGTATTAGGTATCCATCTGCCTGGTTGAAGTTAAGATCTGTGAAACACCTACCGGCAGTTCAAAATGAGAGCCAGTTCCCTTTAAGGCTTCGTGTGATTCCCACCTTTAGCCACATCACCTCTTGTTAATGCGCAGGTGAGATATGTCCCAATAATATCCCAATATAAAATTATTTGAATAGTTCCGACTCACTCTAGAAGGGTTACTGCCGAGTCCGTGGACTTAGGACGTTTGCCCAGATCTCCCTATTCGCTCTAGCGTTGAAGGTCTCCAGAGTAATACCTTTGGAAACACAGACGCCGCAGAAAGCAAAAAATCGTGGTCAATCACTAATATGCTGGATAGATCAGGTGCGGATCCAAAATTTCGTATAGGGCGATTTATTATTTGTGTGATAACTTATACTGACTCTAGTAAATTTTGTGATGTCCTAAATCAATTTAAATGACGATTTAAATTGATTTAGGTCGTGCGTCAGGGGGCATTGCATATGTATTTTTTTTAATCTATGCAAGGTTTATCATGTTGATTTTATTTAGGTAACCCAATCACAATAAAAAAAACATATTTTCAGATCAAGTATAGTTTGCTCCTTTGTATGAAATGTTTGAATTACTTTCGCACCTTAAATATGGAATTATCTTATTATCAAATCCAAACCTTTGTAGAGGAGAAAATATAGATGACCATTCCGTTGCCAGTGATAGAGATGAAACCAAGAACGCCGATAGTGAAGCCCAGGAGCCCATGCCAGAGTGGGTTCATTGGTGGAAACTGGTACCTAAACATACAAATTAATAAATTTTTGCAAAATTTATATATTTTTTAAATGAATAGGACAGAGGATTACTACAGTTTAGCAATGGCGCCAGCGTTCTGGGCACACTACCAACTGGCAGTAATTTAGATCAGCTTTTCTTTTGTAAAAAGTTTTAAATTATGTGTTATTTTTTGTTTTTATTTCCCTTTTTAATTGTAAATATTTAGTTAGTATGTACATTTTGTAAATACATATAGCTGTCCCCCCCGATTTCACCCGCGTTCCCGAGAAAAAATAGTAGCCCATGTCCTTCTCCATACTATACTCCATAGATGTGTGGCATACACAAGAAGATCCCCAGTAGACCGTTTTTCGCGAAAACCGAACTGTCGATCACTGAGGAGTTCATTAGCTTCAAGGTATGCCAGGAGCCTCCGATTCAATACACACAGTTTTAATCGTTTTTTTTAGCTACCTATAATTGGATCATCTGTTGGTGTTTTGGATTGTAAGTATTACGTATGTATGATGATGGTACAAATCATTGCTTTGTGATTTGCTTTTAGGTTGTAATTTTATAGCGGATGGGAGGATTTTTGCTACTGAGGGGATTAGAAATAGATTGTTGCAACTCTCCTCGGTTCTATTTTGTATGACTGATTTGCTAATATGTTGTAGTTTTTTTTTATTCAGCATGCCTACTGAGTACCAAAGAAAGCCAGATAGAGGTAAGTATGGCGAGCCAAGAAATATATGATCTCACGGCAGAAGATATATTGCGGTATTGACGGTATTTGCGCCAAAAAAGTTAAAATTTGTTAAAATTTGTAGTAATTTAATGGTTTCGTTAAAATAGGGGTTTTATCGTTAAATTTGAGTAGAAAATACTTAAAAAATTTGAATGTTCATTTTTGATTTTTATTTTTTAACTAGCTTCCGCCCCGCAGTTTCACCCACGTTCCCGAGGGATCTTATGTTTTCCCGGGACAAAAAATAGCCTATAAGCATATCTATCGATTGGTACTAATTTCGTACAATTCTAGCTGATAGATTTTTGTGTACGACAAATAATGTCAAAATTGTTTCAGCTCCCCTCGGTCTCCCCATCTACCAGTTCGATTTGAAAAATCTTTTTACATTTACTATTATAGATTAGACAATTTTAGCACAAATTTGGAATATAAACTCAATAGTAAGATATATAATAATAGTAATGAGCCCAATGTCTAGTATGATGAATTATTATCTACTATTTGCGATGACTTTAATAAAGCCTGTCCTATCAAAAAAGTGAAGGTAAATAGTAAACTGGAATTTAGTGACTGGGCTACTAAGGGAATCCGAAAAAGTAGGGATAAAATGTATGAACTTTACCAATTAAGATCATCCACTTGCGACGAGAAATTCCATAACTATGTTAGAAATTTTTCCAAATTATTTAAATTTGTGTGTATTCATGCAAAATCTATATACTTAAGTAACAAAATAGGAAAAGCATCTAATAAAATTAAGGCAGTATGGAATGTTATAAATACGGAATCAGGAAAAATAAAATGTAAAAACGAACAGTTAACGTTAAAAATTAATGATGAAATTGTATCGGATAAATTAGAAGTAGCTAGCGCTTTTGAGAATTTCTTTAGTAATATACCAGGGAAAACAACTGAAAGTCTCAACTCGTGCCCTGATGAGGCTGGAGCGTTACTTAAGCAACATATTCGTAAATCATTTCCCAGTTTTAAATTTAATTACGTTACTGCTAATGATATTATAAAGTTATTTAATACTCTCAATTTAAAAAGCACCGAAGACTTATGGGGATTGTCGGTAACGATTTTAAAATCGATAATAACAGTAATTGCACCTATTTTGTCGAATATTTTTAATGAATGCATTGATCAGGGTACTTTTCCTGATCTAATGAAGTATAGTAAAATAGTCCCAATTTTTAAATCTGGCTGTAAAGATAATCCTTCTGATTATAGACCAGTATCCGTACTCCCAGCACTTAGCAAAATCTTTGAAAAACTGTTGCTTAATCAAATGTTAGGTCATTTCAATAAACATGAGATATTACATAGTCATCAGTTCGGTTTCACGAAGGGGAGATCCACATCAGATGCGGCAGCAAAATTATTGAAAAACATCTATGAAGCCTGGGAAAATTCGCAGGATGCCATTGGTATTTTTTGTGATCTATCCAAGGCCTTTGACTGCGTTGACCACAGTACTCTGCTCCTGAAGCTTAACTATTATGGTATTCGTGGAACTGCTCATGATCTTGTTTTGTCTTATTTAAGTAATCGCCAACAAAAAGTAGAAATTAGTGGTACGACATCCAAGGGCTCCCTAGTCAAAATGGGGGTACCCCAGGGTTCGATACTAGGGCCTTTTCTGTTTCTAGTTTATATTAATGATTTACCCTCTGTTGTAATTGGTCTCTCAGATATCGTCCTGTTTGCTGACGATACTTCATTAATTTTCAAAGTAGATAGAAAAGACAAAGAACTTATTAAAGTGAATGATACTTTGTCACTAGTCTCCAAATGGTTTGCTGTTAACAATCTTTTACTAAATTCTAAGAAAACTAAATGTTTAAGATTCTCTCTTCCAAATGTAGCGCAAGTAGACAGCCAGATATTAATAGATGGCAGCAGTTTGGAATTAGTCGATAAAACTGTATTTCTGGGCATCACATTAGATAATAAACTACAATGGGGTCCTCATGTAGAATCTTTGACTGGTAAATTAAGTTCTGCTGCATTTGCTGTTAGAAAAATCAGACAGTTGACGAATGTCGAGACGGCCAAATTAGTTTATTTTGCATATTTTCATAGTTTTTTATCGTATGGCGTTTTACTGTGGGGAGCTGCAGCAGATATAGAATCTATATTTATATTACAAAAAAGAGCAATTCGTGCCATTTATAATATGGGTCCTCGTGAATCGTTAAGGGAATTATTTAAAGATATAAACGTTATGACTTTACCTTCACTATACATATATGAAAATATAATGTTCATACGTAAAAATATAGAATTGTTTAAATCAAAAATGGAGGTACATAATATCAATACAAGACAAAAAGATAAATTAGTTGTTCCGTATTTTAGATTAGCCAAAGTTAAAAAGTCATTTCTTGGAAGTAGTGTACGCTTTTATAATAAATTACCTCTCTCAGTTACCAAGATGACTGATTTCAAATTCAAATCTCACATTAAGAAAGTTTTGAAAGAAAAAGCCTATTACAAGGTAGCTCATTACATTGAAGATAAAGATGTCTGGAAATAGCTGCACTCTGCACAAGTGCACCTTGTTCATACTTATAAAGAAGCCAGTACTTAGTATTTTAGAGATACTATATTTTTTTTTTTTTTATAAATTTGAACTTGTTCAGGTTATTATTTTTTATTTATTTTTCTTGTTGTTTTTTTTTTTTCATCTTTTGTGTTTATGTGTATTATATTTCTCTAAAAATTGTTAAAAATTTAATGGAAAAAAAGCCAACATTGTCAGATTGTCCAAAAAAAAAAAAACAAAATATATAAAAAATGTAACCTTGCTGAGTTTCTTGCCGGTTCTTCTCAGTTGAAGGCGACTTCCGAATCGGTGGTAACTTCAGTAGTTTCGACGTTCATAAGTGCCCTCTTAGGGCCTAAACTGAATAAATGGCTTTGACTTTGACTTTGACTTTGACTTATTTTTATATAATATACTTATAATATACCTACTTATATATTTCATATAGGTACTTATATAACTCTTTTTGTTTACGTTCCCTTTTCTACCACTCAACTCCTACCGCAAGCCACGTAAAGGAACTTCGTTCCAAAAAACAAGTAATGTAAATAGGTAAACATACCAATGGGGATCGACCATGTGCAGCATGTCCGGCGACACCTTGTCTACGACAGTTTGGTTCGACGCTCCGTACGCCGCAACCTGACCACCCCAAGCTTGAAGAGCCGCATACCCTGGCCCAGGGTCTAAGCTTGCGATAGTCATGTTCACACTGTGTTTTTATGCGATTAACCTGTGAAATGTATAATTTTGTTACACTTTATCTTTGCCGCTTTTGGGTCATCACCAAATTATTTCGATTCGGAATCACCTTAAGCCGGTCGGATAAATCTCAATAATAATGACAATCATATTTATTTATCCTACTTAAATCCCATACGACCGTTGAACGTACCAAATATAAACTCGTAAGGGCCGGCACTCATCAGACATGGCGCAGCCGTGCGATTCTCTTATTTTGCGACAACGTCAAAGTTCTCATCAAAGAGATCTCGTAGACTTCGACAGACGTGCGCGTCGTTGCTTTTAGGGCTCATAACAATATGTTTCACGCGGTCTAAGACATAATCTCTTATGTTTCTCATTAATTATCAAATTAATTTACTTACTTCAGAATTGTAGTTTGATTACGAATTTAAATTCTCACCAAAAATATTCATTTCTGTCCTAGATGAAACCTTTAAAAGCTTGGAATGGGAAGAATATGGTATAAATATAGACGGCACAAGAATAAACAACTTGAGGTTTGCGGATGACAGTGATGTTAGCTGACAACGCAGAAAATCTACAAATAATGATTCAAGATCTTGTATCCAAGAGTAGTGAGGTTGGCTTAACCATTTACAAGACCAAAACCAAGATATTGACATACGAGTAGATCAGAAACGAATATTACCGTCGAAGGGAAACAGTTAAATATGTCAAAACCTATAACAATTAATATCATTCATTCAACAGGAAATAGAAAGAAGAGTTTGGTACAAACTGTCGGAAAAGATTTTGATAATGAAGAATAAACAATACTCCATGACAGTACAACTAGTGACTATACAACACCTGCATCCGAACAATATTGACATACGCTTGCCAGACCTGGGAGATAACTCAGAAAAACATACAAAAACTGGAGATATAGGTAAAAAACTAGTGGCTACCAGCATAAGAAAAAGCCGGCCAAGTGCAAGTCGAACTCGCGCACCGAGGGTTCCGTACAGCAGGTAGGTATGTAAATAGTTCGTCCATCACGGGAATCGTAACGAAAGATAAACTAGAATGAGACTCAAACTGAACTTTGCCGTTGGTAAACCGTTGACATCGACATAGGTCGCGGTTAGTTTACCAACTGATTAAACTGACCGCGACCGCAAAACAATAGTTATGTTGGATCTTGATCAAAAGTCATACCAAGTTTTCTCATGCATCAAGACCAAAATTGTATAGTAATTATTTTCATATTTCTTTACAACATTAGACGTCAGTGATTTAATTTTTGAATTTAATTTGAAGTGTAAAAAGTTGTTTTCCTTTTACTTCTTGTACCGACGTTCTGTTTGACAGATAAAAATCATAGAGATGTCGAATGCATCATTCAACATCGGATTTTATCATCCAAGCTCATCGAGGCTACGGGAGACCGACGGGCTGGGAGCTTTTCCGCCAACGCATAAGCTTGGCCATTCAAAAAGGGAACGCTGCCAGCCTATTGGGAACCTTGCCTATCGACAGCAGCGAGGGCTTTAAGGATGTTTTCTATATAATTATAGTTTGTATTTTATACAATGATCTTGTTAGAAACATTTCACGTATTTAGGTGTTTTGATAGTTGCTTTTGATTTTATTGTACTAAATCGGTTTTGTATTTCTAATCGATATAAAAATAGATATTCTCTCCTTAAAACACATTTCGATTTATCGATCTCCCTCCATCCCTAAATCGCGACAACTCAGTTACTCGCTAATAGCGAGTAGGGACGGTCGATATTGCAAGAACATCGATGTTGACATCGTTAACTGAACATCGATTCTCGATGTTTGATAAAACATCGATGTCGGCTAACATAGATTTTTTTTTTTCATTATTCTTATTACCACTAAAGTGTAATGTAAAAACCAAGCAACAATCACTTTTTTTATCGGATGACACAACAACAGACACACTAGACAGATCCTGAACAACTGTGAACAACAAACAATAAGTAAGCGCGGCTGAGGCTATTTTCCCAGCAATCAATTTCCACATTTAGCTCAAATGACCAATCACCAAAAGCAGTGTATTTTTTTCGTGTTTTGGTTGCGTTCATAATTAGGTAAAATACTCTGTGAAAGCGTTCATAGATGACATATTTAGTTGGTCGTGAGATCGGTATCTCAAATATCGATTATGTGTTCGTGACATCGATGTTACGATGCTTGATACATTGCAATATCGATGTTAAAATATCAATATTTTATCTCTTAACATCAATGAACATCGAAAATTGAGCACGTGTAGACTGGTGCCAATCCCTGATAGACTACTCGGAAATTCGTGGACCACGTGATGTCCACTCGTTAACCACGCGACGTTCATTCGTTGACCACGCGAGGTTCACTGGTTGACCACGCGACGTTCACTGGTGACAACGCGGCGTCCACCCGTGAACCACCTGTCGACAACGAGTAGACGCCGACGACGAGGAGATGCTGGTCGGGTGCCGGGTGGCTCTAATGAGCTGTGACCTTAAGTTTTTCTTTATTCATTTTGAAAGCAAAAACGATACGTCCAACACGTTCGAAAGAAAGGCTGGGAATGAAGGGTGGGTGGGGACCTTTGCATTGTCCTCGCGTAAATCACTCACGGGCAGCGCGCGGTCTACTCGGGACTCGTGCGTTGGCAATGCGCAGCAAGCAACGCAAGGCAAGCATGCGAGCAGCGAGTTGTCACCGAGCGGTCCACTAGCCGTAGAAGTATCCATAGAAGTCCATATAAAGAATACTAACCGCACGAGGCGAAGCGGTGCGGGTCGGGTGCCGGGTAGCTCTAATGAGCTGTGACCTTTAGTCAGCGACCGCGCCGGCCGGCGCTGGGGTCGAGCGAGGGGAGCGGTCACTCTAGGCGCTAGGTGGCAAGGGGTGTCAAAATACCAAATACGAAAAACTATTTCGATTTATTTTTACATACTATTTATTTAACAAAAACTAAATTACAAATCTTGTGATATGAAAGCGTCAACTAAAGAGCGCCGAAAGACAATGTTCTCTACCCTGAGTCCTAGGCTAGGGCGGGCGCTGGATTAGTCATGAATGCCACGAAGAGTAGGGTAGGACAGGTGTTACTGGTTACCTTTCCATACTGTCTTCTAATTTTACAACTTTCATACTTCATAAGTATACGCTTTATTTATAAAGGACAAACCCAGTGTCTTACTTGTGATGTCTGGAAAATTTATTTGTATTGGGATATCAGGATGGTAGGTATAACCAACATTACTCACCTGCTATGAAAAATATATTTGCGTATTTTTTGACTTACATAAATTGGGATGAGGAAGTTGCTCCGAGATCGTTGTCTATAAACAAAATTACTGAAGAAAATCGATACACGAACTACTCCAGTCTTTAGTATGCTATATAATATAACTGATCCCGTGAAGCGGGGCTACCGAGGCTGTGGAGGCTACTCGATGTTTGCAAGTCCGCCCTCGCCTTATATAAGAAAATGGTAAGCATTAACAGCGTAGTGCGATATCGTCATGCGAAAATCAATATTCATAATTAGATATAGACATCTAAGAAGCTGAATACATGACTACCCTACGTACTTGAGTTCATATACATTTTTAACAGGGGCGAACTTCTATCCATTTTGGTATTTTTTTAATAGGTAAGTACTAAAACCTTTAAAAAAGACTGACATGATGGTAAGTGAAATTATCACAATGTATCAAACTTCTATTTCTAGATGCCGCGTCGAAGGTCGTGGGTTCGAATCCTACAATGAGCTTGAGCTTTTGGTGAAGCTTTCGTGAGGAAACCATAGCGCGGTGATAGGGTAGGTATAACTATGTATGTACTGGCTGTATGTAACAGCTATAAACATTTAAAATTATTTGAAGATGTGCTACAATAATGAATCGTGAAACCGAACTAACGACTATGCATTTGCAATATCTCATGTTTATTCGATATGGTTTGTAAGTTGTATATATAATTATACCTACTAATACCTATACCTTAAAAATAATAACCTATAATACTTTGCGATAGCGAAGCTATTATATGTATACTATTCCCCCTTACCTAAATTTAAAACACTACTTACTTTTGCATGAATACCTAAAAACAGACAAGCTTTTCTACTTGCTATTATTTGTTGGAGTTTTATTTGTTTGAAGTCCAAAAATCCTCTACTAACAGTAATAACTGAAAATACCACCCTGTACTTCCTACGTCTCTAATATCGTTATGAGGCTACACATACACAAGGGAATAAGTACCTCTACCTTCGTTCGCTAACAGGATTATGTTTACAGGTGAGTCATGCGAGCGGGCCCAGGATGGGAGATTGAGTACCTATTATAAATAAATGAAATATTATGTATATTTTGAAATACCAAATCTATATCCATCCACCCCACAAGAACAAGATCACAAGCGGTTTAGAGCCCCTAAGTCTAAGGAGAGCCTACAACGGATTGTGTTCTAAGAAATTGTTTGATTTAATGCCCACTCCTACCTTCTACCATCGCACTTCTTGCCATCGACGGAAAGCTCATTCTCACACATTGAAACCAAAATGGTCTAGCACGGTGCGGTTTCAAAGGAAAAAATATATTTGTTGATGTTTGGAAAGATTTAAATAAAATAAATAAATATACTGGAACATTATTCCTCATGTACGTTTGCCCCGCTCGGCCCCGCAGAATTTGCGTTTTTGGTGTGCACCAATGCAATGTACTCGCCTTTAGGAGTATACGTACCGGTTTCTTTTTCAATGTACCTCTGTACTTTTGAAGAAATATGCAAAAAAAGGGGGCCGTGCCAGCCAAACGTTTTCAGCACGGCCCCCGTGTAACTTGAAAAATATATAGCGTATCAAAGTTTCACTCAAGGAATGTACTCTATTTAACACGTAATATGTACCGCAACAGATATTCTGAATTTGTACTGACTAATAATATATAGATGTGGATAGGGGGCCGTGCTAGAAAATAAATTACAAGAAAATATCTAAAAAAGACAAAACAACCATAGCCAAAAACTATAAAAAAATGATTGAATTTTATCAAGTAACATATGTAACGCATTGGTTTCTCATACATCTTGCTAAATTTGAAAAATAAACTAATGTTAGCTCATTCAGCACGGCCCTCTATAGACGCCTATATCTTTTTAAATATGACATGTTTACAAAAATCGACTTCCTGAATTATGTGTAGGAGTACATTCGTTCCAAATAAATTGCGATTCTGCTGTATTGGTACATTAAAAGATAAATTCGATCTAAAACATCATAATACATTACAACTGATGGGGTGACCATGATTCCACGTGAAAATGGATAAAAAAAAATATGAAGGAAATTATCGTCATATTTCAACTAATTCACACTAAACATTAATGAATTGAACAGTCAGTACACATAAACTAAACATTCCTCTTGCTATTAGTAAATACCGCATGAAAATCCGTTCGGTAGTTTTTGAGTTTATCGTGTTTATCCAGACAGACAGACGCGATCTGTTGCAAACACTTACTGGTGTGTCTCGCTAGTTTCACGTGTGAATCTTGTGATCCATTTCTTCTAGGCTAAGGTTCAGTTTCCACCAAAGCGGAGAGGAGATGTGTTTTGAATAGCCAATCAGATTTCCTTATTTCCACAATATCTCGTCTCCGCTTAGCTTCGGTGGAAAAGGATCAAGCGGAGAGGAGATGTCTCATTCTTTGACAATGACAGACGGACAAGGATATTGTAAAAAAAGAACTATTTTTGAAAAATACATTCACAATTTGAAAATGACGAAATTCTGTTCTGTTTGGTTAATAATTATATAGCTTTTTCGTAGAGCACAAGGATATTAAAAACATATTTTTGCTAAATCAAAGAATCTTTATTCAATAATTTTATGAATCAGTCTTTATTCTGAATCGAAATTGCACAAACTCATAGTTCCCATAAGTAGGTAGTTAAACTTAATTAAGCTAGTTAAATATTAAATTCAATAGCTATTAAAATTAAAAAAAAAGGTTCGTCTTCCCTCCGTCATGTTAATATGACTTATTTGACAAGAGGTAAAAAAAAATGGTTATTATTTCTAGATTTATTTAAAACATCAAAGATCACTCGCTAAAACGTAACTAAGGGTGTGTACGAATACCGAATCTACTGTACTGTTGTTAATTTTCAAAGCCAAATCATCATAACATAGCCACTGATCATGGCTAAGCGTAGCAATTTTTTTTTATCCATTTTCACGTGGAATCATGGTCACCCCAACAGTTGTAATGTATGATGTTTTAGATCGAATTTATCTTTTAAAGTACCAATACAGCAGAATCGCAATTTATTTGGAACGAATGTACTCCTACACATAATTCAGGAAGTCGATTTTTGTAAACATGTCATATTTATAAAGATATAGGCGTCTATAGAGGGCCGTGCTGAATGAGCTAACATTGGTTTATTTTTCCAATTTAGCAAGTTGTATGAGAAACCAATGCGTTACATATGTTACTTGATAAAATTCAATCATTTTTTTATAGTTTTTGGCTATGGTTGTTTTGTCTTTTTTAGATATTTTCTTGTAATTTATTTTCTAGCACGGCCCCCTATCCACATCTATATATTATTAGTCAGTTCAAATTCAGAATATCTGTTGCGGTACATATTACGTGTTAATAGAGTACATCGTACTCTAGGTACTCTCGTAGGTAGTTTAAGAAACTTTTTAATACGCTATATATTTTTCAAGTTACACGGGGGCCGTGCTGAAAATGTTTGGCTGGCACGGCCCCCTTTTTTTGCATATTTCTTCAAAAGTACAGAGGTACATTGAAAAAGAAACCGGTACATATACTCCTAGAGGCGAGTACATTGCATTGGTGCACACCATAAACGCAAATTCTGCGGGGCCGAGCGGGGCAAACGTACATAATTTTTTTGTGTATATTCGGTAGATCTGAGAATCAGTCGTAGGCAATTTTTTTTTTATACCGCTAGGGGGGTGAAACAGCGGGGGACAGCTAGTACTAATATTAAAATGTATGTATGTTTGTAACTCAATCACACATCAAAAACAGCTGAATGCCTTTGTACAAATCTTGGCACATAGATACATCATACCCAGGAATAACATCCTGGTATTTTATCCCGAAACTAGTAATTTATATCACGCGGGCCGTGAGTTGCCGACCGCTGGCTTAAAGGGACGCGCTGTTTGCGGTCACGTGATAACGAAGATATTTATGTTCAATGTGATAAAATCAAACTTCTAAGTTAACGTAAAAAAAGATTCGGCCGTTATTGCCGCAAAAAATGTATATTTTGACACTCTCAAGGGAATCAAAATTTATAGGGTAGGTACTTTCAGTTGATCTAGAATCATGAAATTTGGCAAGAAGCAATGTCTTAGACCAACAAGTAAAGGAAACAATCCGAAAACGGTATATTATTTTATTATTATATTTTTTTACAGCTCCAAGGGATTGCAGATTTAAGTATTTGATACTAGCTTCCACCCTGCGGTTTCACCAGCGGTCCCAAGGGTTCTTATGTTTTCCAGGGATAAAAAGTGGCCTATGTGCTATTCCAGACTATAATCTATCTCTGTGCCAAATTTCATCCAAATCCGTTCAGTAGTTTTTGCGTGAAAGAGTAACAAACATCCATGCATCCATCCATCCATCCAAACTTTCACATTTATAATATTGTAGGATAGTAGGAGGATTAATTTCAACTTGATACTTCCACGCACTCCTGTGAAAAAGGTCTTGACAAACAAACAGACGGAATATGAAGTGAAGGGTTTCTTTTTTCCTTTTGAGGTGGACGGGTCGTCGGGCTGCACCCAGGACTGGACGGAGTCTCTCGAGTGGCTGATATCATGACAAGAAATGGAACAATCACAAGGGCCTTCAACAGGATATGTCCGCTACCTATCGAAGACTGATGGCCCCGGCGGAGAATTTCTACGACAAAATAACCGATCAACAGATTTGTTATACTAGCTTAATTAAAACTACTATTTTATACAGTCCACTATTTTATTGAAGTATTTAGGGCCAAACCAACGAAACATATGTAGGTACTGGGTGACTATTTTGTCGTTGGCAATACTTACAGGGGTGAAAGAACAACTTTTACTAAGGGCCTAACTGTAAATCACGAAAAATATCAGCTGTTCCATACAAAAGTTCAATGAATACCTACTCAACCAAAATTTATGAAGCAACTGTTTTATTTTACGCCATATTGGTTTAAGGCGATGATAGCTCAGTGGTAGTGTAGTCATTACTTACCATAGTGAGATTGTGGTCAAACACAAGCCTATACAAAGTTGAAAAAAACTGAGTTGGTCCCATAGTGAAAGTTGTTCATAGTGATGAGTACTTTCACCCCTGCAAGTATTGCCAACATTGCCATCCCAATGACTAAAAAATTACCCTGTATACTGAAGAAACAATAAGAGTGAGAAACCACAATAAATGTGATTCTATGGAGATTTAATTTTGTAATGAGAAGGAGCCAAGTCTAAAAAGTACTAAAAATATTATAATAATAATGGACTGTACCATGCTTGGATGAAATTATAATTTTTCGTCCAAGGTAGGCACCATGTCTGTACCTAATGGCAGCCAAGGTACCATAAATTGCGATGTAGAGTCCTCGCCACCACTGAAGTCCGATGGAATTAATGAAAATGGATCTTATTCGTTCTCCGATAGAGGTGGACCTATTGGACTTCAGTGGTGGCGCGGACTCCATTTTGTTGTTATTGTTAAATAATATTGGGTTTTATTAGTATAGAATAATTTTTAATAGGAAAGATATTAAAATTATTCTATACTAATAAAACCCAATATTATTTAACATGGTAGCAGAGCGTTAAAAGACGTTAGGAGACGTGAGTACCCTTGTCTCTTAAACAAATAAAAATGTCGAGCACTAAAATTGACCCTCTTACAAGAGATAATTATGATACTTGGGTGATAATTAATAATAATAATTAAAAAAATATTTATTTTCTCTTCACAAAAAGGTTTGTTATGAACTAGGCTCTAGTTTAATATGATAAAACAAAGCTAACCTGTTTTGTGTGAGACTGGTGCCTGAGCTAGGTTTATAAAAACCTGTATTACAAGTCACCAGTGCCCCACTCCGCGGATTGACCCTATCTTAATGTTATATTTATACATACAAAATAATATTATTATGATAATACTAATAATGTTGGTACATTCAACAAGAACCAAAAGAGAAACAAAAACTAATAATATCACTAATAATAATATAACAATAAATAACTACAAGCAACTACTGACTGATTACAAGTAAGTGTATGCGCGTTTGTGTGTGTAATGAGAGTTTAAATGAGCATGTAAATAAGTGAGGTAAGTAGTGTAAATATGTATATTGTTTGTGTGAATGGTGACTGATTGCGTGAATGGAGAGATTGATAGCTATCGATAATCCGATGGAATTATTTAGGTGGCACAAAATTATAGGTACGACCCAAATCAACATTGTGGACTCAATAAGTTTTCCGTTTCTTTATAATCTAATGACTTTAGCCATCTCGTGGTTATCTTTTTGCAAGATGATTTTGTTAGAGGGAAGATGGATAATGTTTTATTTAATTGATTATAGATGTATGACCCGAGGAAGAGAAAGAAATTGTGCGATAGACTGGTGCGCAGGGATTGAGTACTGTAGACGGCCCCCTTTCTGCGCTTATCACTTAATAGCTGTGGATCATATTTTATTTGGGTGTGTTTTTTAATACGGTATGTAGTACGAACGTTTGTCTTACAGTAAGTACATCCCACAAGTTATAAAGGTCCGTAGTCGGAAAGCGATAGTGCAGACCGGCACTTACTTTAAGGATGGCACGCTGCGCTCTCTCCACCTCAATGATATGAGACTTTGCTGCACCACCCCAAGCAATGATGCAGTATTCCAGAATAGATGGGCAGAGAGCAAAGTAGACCATTCTAATTGTCCTCCGGTCTGCTACATGTTTAAGAGTGCTGAATATATAAATGAGCTTACGAAACCTAGTAATAAGGATATCAATGTGAGGCTTAAAGGTAAGTGAGTGGTCGATCGTAATACCGAGGTATTTTATAGTGGCAGCTCTTTGTATAGCTGGGCAGGGACATAATACTGTGGGCCGAGAACAGGCGTGGGCTGTGATGGTAAGAGACGGCGGAGGGAGTAGGTTGGTTCTGAAAGCAAACGCTAAGTACTTGGTTTTAGAAACGTTTAAGGTTAGCAAGTTACCCCTGAGCCATGTGCAGACTTCGTTAAAACCGCATTGGGCGGAATCAAAGACATCTTCCCATGTAGTCCCGCTGAAATAAAGTGCCATATCATCTGCAAACGTTAGGGTTTTCCCATTATGCAGTTGCATATTACATAGGGAGTTTATGTAGATGAGGAACAGCGTGGGGCCGAGGATGCTCCCTTGAGGCACGCCCTGCCTAACCGTTTGCTTATCGCTAACCAAGGTGTTGATCTTTACACGCTGAATCCTACCACTCAAATAGTCTCTAAATAATTTTAGTGGGAGCCCTCTCACTCCAATGCTCTCTAGTTTCGTTAGAAGGTAGGCTATAGAAACCGCGTCAAAAGCCTTGGCCAGATCAAGGAATACGGTTAAACACTTCCTTCTTTCATCAAGGTTTGCTACAATTAGGTTTATGAGGTCATGGACAGCATCAGCAGTAGACCTACCCTGTCTGAACCCGTACTGAGATGAAGAAAGAAGGTCGTTCGTTTCCAAAAACTAATAAGGCGTTTGTTCATTATCCTTTCTAGGATTTTAGACAAGGAAGGGAGAATTGAAATTGGCCTGTAGTTATTTACACAGCTCCTATCCCCTCCTTTATGAATGGGTTTAATTATTGCAATCTTAAATGCGTGAGGAAATACACCTGATGTGAAAGCAAGATTGCAATATAGGACTGGCTAGTACGCTAGCGTATCTTTTAATTATCTTACTCAAGATCTGATCGAAACCAAATGCACAATCATCCTTCAGATCTTTTGTTAATTGAGTTATTTCAGCCATATCCGCAGGAAGCAAAACAAGTGAATTAATAGGAGACATCAATTCATTACCAACAACCATGGAAGGGCTTGGCACGTCGCAGTGACTGTATTGTTCAGCAAGCCTCCCTCCAATCTCAGCAAAGAACCTATTTACTTCATTGACACTCTGTTCAGGATTAGCAGGCGAAATTAGGCTTGATGAGTGGTCAACTAGTTTCTTATGGTTTCCAATATTTTTAACAACGTCCCAAAGCTTCCTTTTATTATTTTTAGCGTTCTCTAACTCTCGTTTCTCATATAGTCTCTTGGCTTTTTTTAAAAGAGCACAACAGAAGTTCCTGTATCTTTTATATGTAGTCTTCAGAATCTCATTATCAGGATCTGTTTTTTGTTTTTTATGAAGGTTATCCCTATTTCTCATGCAACGCAAAAGGGCCTTGGTGATCCAAGGTTTGTAGATTTTTTGCCTTTTTGGTGTTTTAGAAATTATGGAGTTTGCCATTATTGCACTAGAAATATTGTTAACGGGGAGATCTGTGGCTGAATTGACGTCCCTGCAATTTAAGATTAGTTGGAAGTTGATGTTTTGGATAGCAATATCAAGACCATCATAGTTAATACGAGCAATAGGTTTATTCGCGAGCTCGAGTCGGCCACCTAGATTCATGGATAACGCAACGCACTCATGATCGGTAATAGATGACTCTACCACAAAACAGGAAGTATCTAATTTAGTTTTAAGCATAATATGGTCAAGACACGTCTGACCATGTGTTGCCAAAGTATGCCCCGGAAGTAAACAATGGCTCGCTAAAACATTGAGGTAGTCGAAAGAACGTTTATCACCAGTATTGGGTTTTATATCAATGTTTATATCCCCACATAAGACTATATTTTTGTAACTAGATAGTTTAGTCAATAACGTATCAATAGAATTTGTAAAATTAGTTGAAATAAAATTGACTTGGAGGGCGATAGATTCCAATGATACAGGTCTCAGGGTTTAACTTTAGTAAAAGACAGTTAGCGTCACTGATAGCAGGTTCTTCAAAAGTGATTTTCAGTTGATTGTTATAATATATAACAACGCCTTCATTCTGAGTCTTATGGGAAGTTGTAGTAATATAGTTGAAACCATCAAGAACCGGAAGAGATTTGGCTGACGGAAGCCAGCACTCAGTGAGCACAATAAAATCCCAGGTTATATTTGATCTAATCATTAAGGTAGTGAAGTTATGAAAATTACAGCTAATGCTTCTTATATTTTGGGAGATTAACTTTATTGAATGGAGTCCACCTATGTATGATTTTAGTTTATCTATGTCGCATAAGATAGTTTTAGATACCGCCAGAGTGTCCAGACCCAAGTTTATAGTTTCTATACGTGAATTTTATTTACATATTTACAATTAAAGTAAAAAATACAAACTATGATATATAGAAAACATCCTCAAAGCCCTCGCTGCTGTCGATAGGCAAGGTTCCCAACTATACTATTTGAATCTAACATTGTTATTTAAATATGAAAGGTAAAAATAAAATGACTTGGCGGGGGCACTTCCGTGCCACCACATAAGGACCTGGGTCTGGTAGACGATGTGATAGACGTTATAGATAGATTATGCGACGTATTACCAGAAAGCTTAAGGAAATCAATAGCTCTTAAATAGACACGCAATGCTGGATTGTGGCAATTAATATGAATAGTGTGAATGTTTTTTGACAAGTGTTGATGATGTGTGTGAGTATATAATGTGTAATCAGTTAGAGTAAGGAAAAAGAAAAAGTAAATTAATGTGAGTATATCAGTGAACCAAATAAAGATTAATAAGGTGATACAAGCTGAAGCCGTTCTTATACGACAAAAATTATGGAAGTACGTGAACACTGATGCAAGTGTCGATGACATAGAAGGAGACAGACAGGCTAGATCTGAACTCATCCTAAGAATCGCTCCTTCTGAATTGAAACAAATAAAAAATTGCACAACTGCTAAAACTTTATGGAATAAATTGAAAGACACCTATGCCAGTAAGGGACCTGCGAGAAAATCATCTCTATTAAAGCAACTAATATTAACAAAACTTGAAAGACGGGATGTACGTGACCATTTAGATAAGTTTATTGATATTGTTGATAAATTGGCAAACATGGATGTTAATATAAATGAGGACTTGTTATCGATTATGATGCTATACAGTCTCTCACATGAATTTGAGAACTTCAGAGTCGCCATAGAAACGCATGACATACTTCCAAAGCCAGAAGTGCTTAAAATAAAAATCATTGAAGAATGTGAAGCGCGTCATATTACAAATATGACGAGTAACGACGAACCTGAATCCTCTTTTCAAGAAGAAGCATTATATGCATTTTGTAAAATTTGTAAACAAAGAGGTAACATCTTTAAACGCAAGAATCATAAAATTTGTACTAATTGCTGGAAGAAAAATAGAGAAAAGCCTATCAAACACAAAAATGATTCTTATAAGAATAATTTTGCTACGCAGTGCTTGCTCACACGTAACAAGATTCCAGAACGGAATATTTGGGTCTTGGACAGCGGATGTACATCTCATATGACTTATCGACGAGATTTATTTAAGACCATGGAGAGAACATCCAGAAAACTGAATTTCGCAACTGAGGAACACACTGCAGAGATTAAAGGAAAAGGTACAATCACTTTTGTTACTAAAAATGATGATGGTAATGCACTTACACACCTACAAAACACGTTGTACGTACCTAGTCTGTGCACTAATTTAATGTCCGTCAGCAAGATGACAGATGCAGGCGGCTCCGTCCTCTTCACAAAGAATAAAGCGACGGTCAACAATCCAAAATCTGGAATAACTCTCACTGCATGTAAACAAGAAGATGGTCTTTACTACATCAAACATATTAAACATGAGCGCAACAATCTGGCCAATGATACCTAACGATGACACAGTTCCAACCACAACAAAGAAAGCGAACTCATCAAACATTAATGACTGGCACAGAAAACTTGGGCATATGAACGCCAAAGATTTAAAACTTGCACTCAAAAATGAGAACTTAGTCGAAATTTTGGCTGAGTGTGAAATTTGTATTCAAGCAAAACAGCATCGAGTACCTGTTCCACGTGAGAAAACAACTCAACGAACTACAGAACGTTCAGAAATTGTTTATAGCGACGTATGTGGACCTATTCAAACTCCCACATTAAGTGGTAACAAATATTTCGTTACATTTATAGATGACTACAGTAGATACAGTCGAGTTTACATGATAAAAAACAAAAGCGATGTCTAAGAAAAATTTAAAGAGTTCAAGGAGTTAGCGGAAACGCACACTGGGTCCAAAATCAAGTTTTTACAATCAGATAATGGAACCGAATATGTTAACCGAGACTTTGACGTATATTTAAAGCGTTGTGGGATACAACGAAGGCTCACCGCACCTTATACCCCAAACCAAAATGGAATAGCTGAGCGAAAGAACCGTACTCTCGTGGAGAAAGCGAGATCAATGATGATTGAAGCAAAGGCACCATTAAAATTCTGGGGCGAAGCAGTATTTACTGCAAACTATCTATCAAACAGAAGTATTAACAGTGCCATTCAGAATCAAACACCATTCGAACAATGGGTTGGGAGAAAACCATGTATTAATCATTTGTACGTGTTTGGTTGCAAGACTTTTGTTCTGAAGAAAGGTACTTACGGTCATAAATTTGCACCAAAAGCAATTCCTGCTATGTTTGCGGGTTACTCTGAAACTTCCAAAGCTTCCAGAATCTTCGTACCCTCAAAGAACAGCATCGTCATTTCGAAAGATATTCGAGTGATGAAGAATATGTTTTACAATGAACCAAATAAAAACGGACTCTCCAGTTTTCTAAACAATATAGAGTTATCAAATGAACAGTCCATACAAACATCATCGCAACATACATCACGCAAGCGACTGGTTGATGATGTTTACCATAGTGATAGTGATGATGAGGACAGTGAAATGTTCCAACAAAATTTGGTCAATAGCACTGAAGATGTTCAACATGTGGAACCAACAAATAATGAAAGCGACAATGAATCTCTTTCTGGTTCATACAATGCTGTTACTGATGACAATCCTGTAAATAATGCTCAAGCTGAGGAAAATATCACTATTGAAACAAGATCATTAAGAAACAGGGAGAATATAACAGCTACTAAACGTTTTGATGATTTTATTTTGGCAGCTGCTGAAGAAATTGAAAATATTCACAAGCCTAAAGAACCTGTGACCTATAGCGAAGCGATAGACTCTCCTCACAAAGAGAAATGGCAAGAAGCCATGGACAACGAAATGAAATCACTGGAAGACAACCAAACCTGGGATCTAGTTAATCTTCCCAAAGGACGAAAAGCCCTGCCTTGCAAATGGGTGTATAAAGTGAAAATGAACCCTAACGGTTCCGTTGAGAGGTACAAAGCCAGAATGGTTATTAAAGGTTATTCTCAACAACCTGCAGTAGATTATGATAAAACATTTAGCCCAGTGGTTCGTCTAAGCACAGTACGAGCGTTACTTGCAATAGCTGCTCGAGAAAATTTTAAATTATGCTAATTCGATGTGTCAACTGCCTTTCTAAATGGCACAGTAAAGGAATAAATTTACATGAAACAACCCAACGGCTATCAAGATGGCACTAAAAGAGTCTGAAAACTAAAACGTAGTCTCTATGGGTTAAAGCAAGCACCGCGTTGCTGGAACACCTGTATTGCCGATTTCTTGATAAAATCTGACTTCAAACAGAGTGAAGCGGATCCATGCCTGTATGTTCGAGTCAAAGGACAATCAAAGGTTTTTATTGGTCTTTATGTTGACGACGGACTTGTAGCGTACAACACAACCAAAGCAGGAGATGAGTTTTTAGAGGAACTGAAAGCAAGATTCAAAATAACAACCAAATCTGCATCATACTTTCTGGGATTGGAAATAAACGTGTGCAAGGACAAGGCTATTACATTATGTCAAAAGGCCTATACAAGGAAAGTATTAGAAAAATATAGAATGTCCAACTGTAAATCAGCACCAACACCCATCATTAAAAAAAATGAGACGGGAGAGGATGAGGAAGATAATGCAGCAAATTTTCCTTACCGACAAGCTGTGGGTGCTTTGGCATATCTATCTGTAGGCACAAGGCCTGATATTTCATACGCCGTAGGTATTGCATCAAGGAATCTCGATGCACCTACTAAGAAAGATGTTATGCTAGTGAAACGCATTTTCCGATATTTAAAAGGGACCCAACAGAACGGGCTGACCTATACGAAAATGTCACCTCCACACTTAGTCTGCTACAGTGACTCAGATCATGCAGGAGAGTAGTCTGGACTACTGGAAGATCGACATCTGGAATGATGTGTTTATTCTCTGGAGCTGCTATTAGCTGGAGAAGTCAAAAGCAAACGACGGTCTCCATATCTTCGACTGAAGCAGAGATTATAGCAGCTAGTGAATCTGCGCAAGAGATTTTGTGGTTGAATCGCTTACTCAACAACCTGATCAAAACTGAGAAACCAGTATTGAACCTGGATAATGAATCAGCTATAAATCTTGCACATAATCCAAAGTATGAATATCACAAGCGTATTAAACACATCAAGCTGAAGCATTTCTTTGTAAGAGAATGTGTTAGCAACAGAGATTTTTATGTTAAACATGTTCCTTCAGAGTTCCAGTTGGCTGATATGCTTACTAAGCCGCTGTTCGGCCCAGGATAAAAAAGTTATGTAACAGAATGGGACTTAAGAATCTATCCTTAAATTCTTGAAAAATTTCGAGGATGTGAAGTATAGCTGGCACACTACAAACTCTATATCTATGTTCGTGGTTGCTAGGATATAATGATTGTTTATATATTGAAGTCTTTCCTATTAAAAATTATTCTATACTAATAAAACCCAATATTATTTAACAGTTATAGACTCAGATTAAAAAACTACCGTTATAGAGTAAATAATCTAACTATTATGTTGAATACACGGATGTAAAAAAAAGACGGATGCCTTCTTTCATAGAAACGGTGTGAAACCACTCAACTCCTACACTTTCGTGTGCATGCAAGAGCTAACACTCACACAGATACACCAAGTCGGACAATCCGCCGCCATTACGCTCCGAGCCCCAGCTCCCGTAAGTCTTGTATGTGCAAGTCAAAATTGTGAAATATGCCGTCTTGTGTGGTGCGGTGGTGTAAAAACTTCACGAAAAAATACTATAAGTCCCAAGGAATAGCCTACCATGCGTAAGTAATGTTTTAAGTTAGAGATTCGTGATTATTTTTCATAATTAGGTTTTGTTTATTTTTGTATGAAATCGGGATGTCAAAGACAGCAGTGCTACCAGTTTTTTTCGGGAAAAAATCCCTAAAAGTGGTTAATTGGGGAAATCTGTATTAGTTGCATTTGTTAGTGGTTTTTTTTGTAGCAATTAATTAATGTAAATTTAACGTAAATAAATAAGTGTAAATAATTTACAGGTCATGTAAATAATGTAACGTAATGTAAATACTTAATGTGGATGCAATTTGATTAATGTAATGTAAATAATAAATTATTTCGGCAGTGTACTTATGTTGTAAATAATAGGAGTGGGTAATATCAGGGTTTTAAGATATCGAATCGAAACTATATAATGATATTCGATATCGGATTCTGAAACTATATATTTTTTGAAACTATATATTGGTGTATCGGTCTGTATTTGGTAACACTGAACCTATAAAACGATGTTATCTGAAACTGTATACCGCATGATATTGTTTGTATTGTAATTTATTATTCTCAAATCTGTCTGGATTAGATACGTACGTTGGGTTTATCAAATATAATTAGTGGTTACTTTTAAGTAAAGTAATATTCACTTAGGTAGTTATATGTTTTAGTAAGTTTGGCATAAATAAACATTATTTGTAACTAAAATATACTATTTTTATTTTATTAATATCGATATTTATATTGATAAATATCGATATTTCCTTCATACTTCTACCAGGCTTACGACTGGCTGCATTTAAGGTTCAGAATGATATAGATCAGTTGGTGATTGGTTAGTCTAAATTTACTGTAATATGTAAATATCTAATGCAGGCGTATATAGTTAGAATAGAAATAGATCACCGGAGCGCACTATGAGTTCAAGGACAATATAAAATAAGCTTAATTTTTAAAAGTTAAGGCTTGGAATCCCACGAATAACCTATTATTGCTATTTCAGTCATACACAAATCCTTTCGCGCGCGTTTCGTGTCGGCCTGCATCGGTTGAAATTGGTTCTACTCGTCGTATCGTATGAATGAGATACCGAACCGAGCATATCGCTGATCTAATATACGTTACAATATCTATATACGATTTGTATCGCCCACTCCTAGTAAATAATGTAAACGTAATGCAAATAATGTGGTTCATTTCAATTATTTTGTCGTAGAAAGGAATAATAATAAATAACTTCAATGGATGTAAAATCATTTAGCTTTTTGCGATTAAAAAATACCAAAAAATATTACTAATTAATATTAAGCTCGCCATTGCACAAATTTGCTTGTGAAAATTTTTATAATAATGATGATAATAATAATACGCCCCAGAACGGTAGTCATAACCACAGTCCCTCAATCGACGTGTTACCTCCTTAATAAAAGCCTTAATTAAGCCTAAATTCACCCAGTAGTATGATAAAAGTGAAACCGTCACTAGATAAGTAAGTTTCAAGTTATGTTTTGATAACATGATTTATTCTCCTTGATCTGAAAAAGTGGAGAAAGTGATATTCATCTGGCAACACCTATGGCACGCACACATCAATAGCCGGCGGCCATTTGTATGCTTCTCTCGCAAGGAGAGGTAGTTCCATCCGTCTTTTTTTTACATCCGTGGTTGAATACTATTTTTCTTTAAAGATAAAACCCTTCATATAAATAACATTATTTATTCTGGCAGTCCGAAATCTCACATGAGATGAAATCAAAGGATGAAACCGTAGATGAAACGGTTTCCTTGCTATGATGACGCCATTCTTGAACTGACGCAGCCGACTGTCTGAACCATGGATCTGTTAACTGTCAAGGAAGACAGGTGATATTCAAAATTGAACGTAGTTATGCAAAATGGATCTAGACACAATAACTTACTTTTAGGATGAGTTTTAGTCATAAAAGTTATAGGTATAAAAATAACAAGACCATAGTTTGTTTTGTAATATTGGGTACTGTCACCTACTTCCTTTATAACTTTCTTGTAAGTATATTTTTTTTTTCAGTTAAAACGTTGGATATATCTTTTAGTAAGATCTTTTTCAAAGTAGTTTGGATCTTTTAAAACCCAATATCTAGAATACCAAGTCACATTTCTTTATTTGAACTCTACGAAGATGGTTTATATTCAGTGATTTTCATTAATTAGAAAAAGTTAGTTAGTTGTCCAGCAGTGGACGGTGGACGTAGTACGGCTGAGATGAAGATGATGATGAAAGTTTATATGTAGGTACCATCACTGACAGTACAGTACAGTACTCTAAAAACGGTTTTTGTAGGTTGGATCCGTTTTGCATTGATACGTCCATTATTCATTATCGTGTTTGGTCATTCATTGGTGCTGCCAGTACTAATAACTGTCTGGACATATTTTTTTTAATATTCTTTTTCTCCCGTCATAATAATTGCGATTTGCGACATTTTGCGGTTTGTTTTGTTGTGTTAGTAGTTATAACTTAGGTAAAAGATATGAATTTGAATAATGATATAGAGTTGAGTGATGAAGAGGAAGAAATCACAGCGGACACTGTATTGAAAACTTTACAAAGTGCTTGGCAAAATGAACGTTTGGCTCCTGAAATCCTCCCACATCGAAATGATATGGTGGAGTGTATGCTGGGACAAATTAAACACATGGAGCGAAATATCAACAAACTGCCTAAGACAGATCTTCGTGCTTCTATACATAAAATGGAACTGAGTAGAATAAAGTTTATCATTTGTAATTATCATAAAACAAGGTTATCAAAATTAGAAAAATACTGTATTCCTGTAATAGACGAAGAGAAACAAAGAATGGACTCTGGTACTAACTATTTGACAACAACAGAATACAAATATGCCCTTGATTATTTGCAAAACTTGGAGAGTCATTTAAAGTCTGTAATCCTTAATAAAGTACCTGGGAACATGCAAACATTTGAAATGAATAAAATGGCAGTTTATCCAAATATTCATAGTTATGTGTTTTTGAAAGCAAATGAAACAGTAACAGGAGTTGTGCTAGAGGATCTTACTGGAGAAGATGAAGAAATAGATTTAGAAGGTTTGTGGCAAACATTGGCTTTGAACAGAAGTTTTTTCATATTCTTCCGTATTTTATAAGAAGTTATTTAATTAATGTTATGAAATGAAATGAAAATAAGCATAAGTTTTAAGCTACATTCCCACTGAGCAAATATTGTAGTTAGGTAATTTTATTTAAAAAAAAATAACATTTCCGCCAGCCCCTAAAGCTTCTCCCTGCATTACATAATAGGTTTTTGAATAATTTCCTGCTTAATAGTGATTCAAATACTAAATCATAAGGATCAATTGCTTCTAATTAACATAGCATCTTAAATTGTGATGTCAACATTCAATACTATTGTATTAATAGATTTACAAGTCCTAAAACCTAAATATTCAAGATAGAAAAAACAAACTGTCGTATTTTATAAATTGGTGTTAAGTTTCATGCTATTTGAATATATTATAACATAATATTATGTAAATTTGAAATAAGTACTTGAGAGTAATATTTTTAAATTACATATTCATATTTCCAATTTTCCTGAATAACAGCCTGTAAAATTCTGATTGTAAGAATGTTTTTTAATTTAATTTATTTAATAGAATTACCAATGAGAATGATACATCACACTTACAAAAAAAACACAACAAAAGTCTTCAAAATTGAGTACCACCTTAAATTATAGGTAATCATGGCATGCATTAGGTATATTACAGCATTAATAATGATCTGAAAAATAAACTAATTAAATTACTAAAAAATTACAATCATGGCTAAGTATAATAACAAGTACATACAATTTTAATCTAGCAGTTCAATTTAATAAAATTAGCTCAGTAATTTTGATTTGAATTTTGTTGAGATATCTGAAAAAACATTGATATCCATGATTTTTTATCTTATTTAAACAAAAATTAATAGGAGAGTTAAGCCAATCGCCTATCATTATTGATAGATGTGAATCTCAAAATATCACAAATCGAAAATTATTCTAATATATGTCACATTACTTGTAAAGTGACGCAATAAAATTACATGTTGCACATGCATAGTGAGCGCTCAAAGCCTCAAACCGAACTAAAACCTACATTCGCTACAGCAAGTTTCATACCTACTACATAATAATTGCTTTTTAATTTTTTTTACGTTTTTGTGTCAAGGCCCGTTATTTGTTGAAATAATGTGATTTCAATCAATATTTATAGGGATATTTTTACTGTGAAAAAATTACGCAAACTTAAGAATCTGATCTAATTTACTTACTGCATATAATATAAAAACTGGCCAAGTGCGAGTCGGACTCGCGCACGAAGAGTTCCGTACCATTATCTATAAAAACGGGAAAAAAATCGCGTTTGTTGGATGGGAGCCCCCTTAAATATTTATTTTATTTTGTTTTTAGTAGTTGTTGTTATAGCGGCAACAGAAATACATAATTTGTGAAAATTTTAACTGTCTAGCTATCGCGGTTCTTGAGATACAGCGTGATGACACACAGATGAACAGACAGCAAACTCTTAGTAATAGGGTCCCGTTTTTACCCTTGGGGTACGGAACCCTAAAAATGACTGTTCTACAATAGGGTATTTTACTCTATATGAGAAAAAATCTAAAGATATACAATTTAGATAGCTTAGGCAACAAGCAGTCGGAAAATGTTAGTTTTAGTTCATAAAATAACTTAAGTACTTGATTAATTTTAAAATTCATTTCAAAGTTTTCTGGTTTTTTAATCTTTTCTTAATATGGTTCCAGTCTCCCTAAAATCAGTGTTCTTGCGGAATTTATCAGAAAAGAAATATTGTTTTTTAGTCATCAGAAAAGCAATAAATGAAATATATTTAACGTTATTTTAAAGTGTGAGATTTGAAGTTTCCAATACATATTTTATTTTTTAATTTGACGCCACTTTTATTAGCTTTGTGAGGCTTTAAACATACCTCTATTTACCTTCCACGCGTAGAGGGTCTCATTCATGCACACGCCACGAAAAAAATATAACAAAAACAAGAAATGTATTCAGATTACATTTGTCGGCAAATCCTCTACAATAATCTTATCTAGCTACTTTTTTTCAAAATCGTCTCAATTTGTTATTTAATTAAACTGCTTTAAAAAGTTATAATATGAATTTGACCCTTGCAACATATATTTTTTTCTATTACAAAGTAATGGTTTAGAGAAATCACACTTTATCCACTCCGAAAGCAACTACTTATCTGTCGAATAAAAAATATATGCACTCAAAAAATCTTTTGAAATAAATTTATCGAAACTCATCATTAAAATTCATCAAAACATTTTCTACTAAAAAAACTGAAGAAGTACTTATATCAAAACCAGATATCCTTTTAAACTTGCTTAATTCACAGCTGAAATCTAGTTGATTCAACAGACATAATCAGCGTTGCCAGTTTTTTTTTTTGCCAAGTGGGGGTTTTGGAACTTTTTGAGTGAAAAAAGCGGGATTCTTTCGTTGAAAGTGGGACATAGTAAAAAAACGTATATAATCAGAAGTTTTTAAATATTTTTTTTTTATTTGAGTTCAAATTACGTTTACGTGACAATAGATAGCAAAAATAGCCATAGAAATGTATTTTAATATGATATTTTAAATCAGATTTCCATCGTTAAATGAGTCTTATTCGTCTTCTGAATAAAAAAAAAACATCAAAATTAAAAAAGTTTTATTCATTAGAAAAATATGGCGTACTTAATTCAAACAATAGTCTGAGGAGTGAGTGTTACAAATTGCTACTTACAATAAGAGATCTATATACAGGGTGGTGACGACATAACGACATTAAATGAATATACGATCCTCACTAGTTAATCCAAACACTTTAAAATGATCACATAAGCTATTACACCAAATTCCAAAAATCTATTTTTTTGAACAAACTAAATGCGAAAAAAATCTAAATTAAATACAACAGCCTATATAATATTGTCTACTAACCTCATCCGACCTGTAGGCACTGCACGAAAGAGCGGCAACATCGCTCCCGTTCATTAAAAGAGACCGCCAAATAAGTACTATTTGGCGGTCTTTTTTAGGCGTAAAGTTTCATTCATGTAGGTAACAATAATCTTAAAAAAATGGCGCGCGGCATCTTCCCTGTTTGCTTATGTAATAAGAATGCTATGCGAAGCCACGTCTCAAACGACTGTGCACACTTTTCAGTCGCGGCTGTCAGCCGCGTCCGATAATTTGTTTCCAGCTTTAATTTTGATTTAAAAATCGAGACGTCTGGCAACGCTGACATAATTATGTTTCATAAAACAAAAAACTAATAATAGCATACCAAAAATACTGACTTGCACACTAAATTGACCAGTCTTAAGGAGGTCACACACGGGCGTTGAATTGTAAAGGGGATCACACTCGGCGAAGATACTATAATATTTTATCTTAAGATCATGAGACAGCATTATACTATGAAAAGACAAGCAACGACCACGGAATAGGTAAATAAGGATGGAAAGGTAATGTGGGCGTGGCAAGCGCGCCACAATTCGATCAAGTTATGATTCGAAAATCATAACTTGACTGACCGATTCATTCATTCACCGCGTTTAGTGCGCTTCGTACTACTTCGGAGAACAGAGCTCTGCTTTATAATGCCGTGTTGTGCAATCATAAACATGACCAATGACTGTTAAGTTATGTATGTATTGCAAGTATGACATGTCGTGTAAGTGTGTGCAACCGGCGACAGCGGTTCTAGTACAAAAGTTCCTCAAAGGCCTTTCCAACCTTATTTACCTATTCCGTGGTAACGACCTACCTCTTACCTACCTACTTTCCTTCTCTTTCGCTGGTATAGCATTGTCTCATATATCTTAAGATAAAATATTATCGTATCTTCGCCGTGTGTGATCCCCTTTACAACTAATTCAAAACATGTTCTACTACTAAAATCTCTTCCTATTCAGAAACGACCCGGACGGATACTTTAGTTTTGAATTTTTTTGACACTTTTAATTAGCTTCTCATCCATTTTGATTCACATGCAATGTCAATGACATGTGAAGTTTATGACGTAATATCGCTAACTAAACTAAAATGCAGCGCACGAGTCCTGTCCAGTGTCCTGACAAGTCTACCCTACACTCCGCTTCGTGCCCCTCTCGGCACCACAGCCTGCTCGACCCCGTTCTGTCTCTGTCCGGATCGGACAATGATATTATAAGTAAAAATGTGCAGATAGGTTATAAGCGGCACGTTAAAATGTGGCTAATTAATTAGCCAGACTTGACCTCAGTCAGTTCAGTGTCGCGTTGCCGGCGTCAACGGAAGCACGTCTCTTACTGAATTATTTAGTTATTTATGTGTGCGTTAGTGTGCCGTTTTTGAAGATCGAATGTATGTAGGTAACCTATCTAAGTATACCTTTTTACTTATAATAGCATTGGGCTCGAGGCCGCGTGTTCATATATTTTATTTGAAAGTCGGCTCAGCTCCGCGATCCATCACTTATACTGTCATCATCATCATCAAACCCACTTCTGTTTGAGTGGGTGTGGTTTCTGCACTTAGTCCTTGGATTGGACCATTGTACGTGTCTCCATGGGGTTTTTTTATTTATTCCACCCAGCCCAACTCGGAGAGAGCAGATTAGTCTTCCCGTACTTAATGTGTCCGCTAGAGATCTGATCCCACGGTTTCTTCTCTTATGTGGGTGACGCCTGTGCATTCAAGTAGCACGTGGGTCACCGTTTCTTCAGCCGCCATGCACGCCCTGCATCTGTAATGCCTATTGTGTGAAAATGTTTGTTGAGTGAGCAGTGTCCGGTGATGATTCCCGACACCAGGCGCAGGTTTCTTCCCGACACCAGGCGCAGGTTTCTTCTGCTCAGACGCGGGTGAGTTTCATGTCCAATGATGGCATTGCTTCTTTGGATTGCCTGCAACCTGGTGCCGAGTGCCAACCGGTTTCAGCTTGTGGTGTGTGTGTTGTTCTGTAGCCATCTGCGTAGCTGATTGAAGGGGATCGGCGCAATTGGTTCAGGTCCGAAGGCCGTCATGTCCGATCCTCTTATGGCTTATAGTGCATTGTGAAATTCCAGTATTAGTGCCGAGGTGAAGTGGTTTCTGTTAAGGGATTGGAGTACTGAGGCGCTGTCGGAGACTGCGAATGTGCATATCTGTGACCCTCCTGGCTTCTATGGCCCGTACTGCTTGGATGATACCCACACATTCCGCCTGGTAGACGGTGTTGAATATTCTCAAGGGGCCGGATATCCTGATATTCTCAGCTCTTCCGGACCAGAGAAGTCGTGGGGTTCTTCAGTGAGTTTTATGTGATAGTGTTTTTGTAAGCAGTATGTTTTTTGGATTCTGTCACAAGGTGAGAGGAACATGGGTTGTAGTTTAGTAGTGTTAGCTTTTATTCGTGTGTGCCTGATTCTGGGATCTTTACCTAGTGTGCCTGCTATGCTAAGCCTAAGGGCTGCTAGAGCTGCCTCCTCTCGTACCATCAGGTGTAGGGGTGGTAGCCCCAGCATTGCCTGCAGAGCCGCTGTTGGTGCAATTCTCATGCTGCCAGTGATAGCTAGGCAAGCTAATCGTTGTAGTTTGTCGAGATCTAGTTGGGCTTTGTTAAGGTCTATCCTGGGCCACCAGACCAACGACCCGAAAGTGATAATGGGTCTAATAACGGTTTTAATAAATAATATAATAAATAATATTTCTTGCACTGCCACATGGATATGCTGGCTTTTGTGGTGATATAATCTAAATGTTTCGCACAGTTCAACTGCTTGTCCAAGTAAACGCCCAGGTATTTGGTCTCGGTTGAAAGGGTTAGGGTGGTATTGAAAAATCGTGTTAATCGTAGTGATTCCAGTTTCCGTTTTTTTGTGAAAAGAATGAGTTCGGTTTTGTTAGAGTTTACTGCTAATTTATATTCTTGGCACCAATCCTCTACTATTATTAAGGATTGGCGCATGAGGTCGTAGAGGGTGTTCACGTGGGTCCCATTTATTATTATTGTTAGGTCATCAGCATAGCCTACAGTGAAGTAGCCTCGGTCATTGAGACGCTTTATCAGGCTGTTTATGACAAGGTTCCAGAGGAGTGGGGAGAGGACTCCCCCTTGGGGGCAGCCTTTCGCCACAGTAGCTCTAGTGGTGTCATTCACTGTGACTTGTATGGCCCTTAACCTGAGCATGTTGCTTATCCAGCCACTGAGAGTTGGATTAACACCGTGCCCCTCAAGAGCTGATGTTGTGAAAGTTGGTTTTGTCGAAGGCGCGAATATCAATGAAGACGGCCAGTGATGAGCATTTGTGATCTATGGCGCATTCTATTTTTGCTACTACGCTGTGCAGAGCACTTTCTGTAGATTTGCCTGTAGACTATGCGTGTTGTCGTTTGTGAAGTGGCCTCTTTGTTAAGGGTCCGTCACGGATGTAACGGTCGCAAAGCCTTTCGAGGGTTTTCAGTAGGAAGGATGTTAGGCTTATGGGCCTGTAAGCTTAAGGTTGTGTATAGTCAGGTTTACCGGGTTTGGGAATAAAAATTACTTTCACCTCGCGCCAAGCCCGTGGTACGTATCTGTGCGCTATGCAGGCCTGGTATATCACCTCAAACCATGAGGTTATTGACTCCAGGCCCCATTGTAGTAACGCTGGGAAGATATCATCTAGTCCAGTTGACTTGTACGATAGGAATGTTTTTATTGCCCATTTTATTCGATCTTTTGTTATTATTGTGTTACCAATCTTGTTCGGTTGGTGTCCATTATGATTCATCAGCCCATGTTCTGTGCTCTGAAAGGGTACAGTCAGGGAAGTGTGTTTCAAGGAGAAGCCTAGTGGTTTCATAGTCCGTTTGTGTATACGTGTTGTCGTGTTTTTTGAGCGTGCCAAGGGTGCGGTCCTTATCAGTTGATAGAATCTTTCTTACCCTTGTGGCTTCATTGTTTGACACAATGTCCTCGCAGAAGTTGCGCACAGCTGTCCTCCTGGCGGTTCGGACTTGTTTCTTAAAGGTGTGCAGTGTATCTTTGTATAGCTCCCAGTCATCTGGAAGTCTTGAGTTTTTTTGCTTACACTGTTTCCACTGATGCGAATTGGAGATTTCGAGCACTGTGATTGGCCAGTTCACGGTCCGCTCCTCTCCACCCCGCCCAGCTCCACATCAGTGGAAACGCACCCTTAAAGGGCGTCACACACGGCGAAGGTACGATAATATTTTATCTTAACATATATGAGACAGTGCTATACCAGTGAAAGAGAAGGAAAGTAGGTAGGTAAGAGGTAGGCTTACCTACTTTGCTTCTCTTTTCATAGTATAATGCTGTCTCATGATCTTAAGATAAAATATAGTATCTTCGCCGTGTGTGACCCCCTTAAAGTGTAAACATATTATCGGACGCGGCTGACAGCCGCGACTTATAGGTATCTAGATAATGAATGCACACTGAGCTGTGCAAACTATCAGAGGTAAGTCGTGGACGTAACCTTGGGCTGACCTTGAGTGTTTGAACGTCTGACAGAAATCTGGCACGCTGGATGTTTTTGTCAGCCGAAGCCACGTCTCAAACAACTGTGCACACTTATCAGTCGTGGCTGTCAGCCGCGTCTGTTAATTTGTTTCCAGCTTAAGGCTCCCCGAGCCGAGTCCAATCGAATCGCAGAATGTCGCCTCCTTCCTCCTATATATTTACTATGAAACTGCGTCCATTAGCGACAAGCCGCGGCGCCCAATTGAATCGACCACGCGAATTGCTCGACAGGCTAATTTCTTAGCCGATGCGATTCGTTTCGACTCGGTATGCCTCAGTCGACCGACGCGGAGAAGCGGATGTGCACGTGACGTATTTTTATTAGTACTATAAGTAGGTATCGTTTATAAACTCATAAAAATCATTTTGTTTAAATAAAAAATAATGAAGAAAATCTTCATCAAAAAGTATTTGAAATAAAAACATCTCTTCATCCGAGCTGTCCATGACGCAAAAACGACCTAATTTGATGAAGAGTTGCGATGAATGAACAATTCGATTCGTTTCTTCAGAGATGGACGCACTAGGAATACATAAATGCGACTCGCTTCGATTCGACGCGTTTGTGCTGTAGTGCCGCAATTAACCGCCATATTCGTATTTTTTCACCCTAAAAATTAAATGAAGTCTTGGTAAAAATTCTTATTTACAATATTTAAGTAATGTATTACATTCCCTCTGTGGCATAGCCTTGAGAAGTATAATATAATTTTATATATTTTTACAGAGGGATCACAGCACATCCTGCAATTTAAACCTGTTGCTGCTTTGGTTAAGAATGGTAAAGTACAACTGGTTTAAAATTATGTGAAGTAAATTAATAATATGTTATAGAACTTATCTACTTAAGTGTGTTTCTTTAATTTGTCCTAATAGAGGTACTTAGGCCCGGACTCCAACAAAGCGGAGATGAGAAGAGATGTTTTTCAGCTAGACTGGAGCGGAGATGTGTGCTGGCTAGAGCGGAACTGAGGTGCGTGCGGCGACCGTTGGATGTTGTTGAGATGAACGCACAGTTTAGCACAATCTGACACGAAAGGCAGACGTCTCAGTCGCCATCTCCGCTTCGATCGTGCCATACAAATATGATACATCTCCGCTCAGTGATATCCACTGAAGCTGAGTGGAAACGAGATGTGTGGTAACGAAATTCTATTGGTTGTTTAATACATGTCCTCTCCTCTCGTGTCGTCTCCGCTTTGGTGGAGCCGTGGCCTAACTCTCTCTCTTTTGATTCCACCTATAACCTTATTTCGACCATAGATTATAAAAATATTTAAAACGAAAATCCGGTAACTCCAGCCGGATACCAGATAGTAACGCATTATAATATAATAACACATTTTATGAATATAACACAAATAAGTAAGTTAATAAGTAAATAATTTTATTTCAATACTTACTAATATTATAAACGCGAAAGTTTTTATGTATGGATGCTTGTTACTCTTTCACGACAGAACGGCTGAACGGATCTGGATGAAATTTGGCTCAGAGATAGATTATAGTCTGGAATAGTACATAGGCTACTTTTATCCCGGGAAAACATAAGAACAATCGGGACCGCGGATGAAACCGAGGGGCGGAAGCAAAAAAAAAAAAAAAAAATTACATATATATAGTTATGTTAGTCTCGCTAAAACTCAAGAACGGCTGGACCGATTTGGCTAACTTTGGTTTTAATATATTTGTGCAAGTCCAGGGAAGGTTTAAACGGTGAGAAAATATTGCGGGGAAAATAGTAAAAATAACAATTTATTTTCCAATAAAAACTGTTCCTAGCTGTCAAACATTTGATGTTCGTCCCGTTATTTGACAACCAACAAATATGGCGTTCCTTTTTGATAGTATATTTACCATTTTTAAAATCTTCTGTCATTATTTAATCAGAAATTTGGTGCACGAGAACTTTCTTTACTTTTCGGCTAGCCGCACACAATAATATTGAAAATGCAAGATTGACAAAAATATTGATCATATATGACCTCGCACACTACGCAATATTATTGAAATTTTTTCGTGGTAAAAACAGACTCAGTCGCTCAGCAGCTTTCATTCGTTTGCGCACGTTTCATATCATGGATAGAAAGGAAGGAAGGAAGGAAGGAAGGAATTTTAGACAATGAAGGAAATAGGAAAATACCAAAATCTTACAGTGCGACAGAAAAGAGTAGAAAATAAATGAGGGCTAATATTATTTATATATTAGCCTTTTAAATTTAAATAATGATAAATATAATAGAGACCTCTGTATGTTTATTATTTAATCACTTAATCAGTTCCGCATATTAGAAATGGTAAGGAGTAAGTAGTAATAAAACAACAACTCCACTTATATATAAATTATAATTCTTAAGAAAGTACTTATACTAATCTAATTTTAAATGTAAATATTCTAATAATAATTGAATGCATACGTGTCAAAGTCATCCAATACCGTTAAAAGTTCTTCTTCTTGATTGAATGGCGACATTGAGTTATTCATGTTGATGAGTACTTCCACCCTGCAAAAATTGCCAGTGACAAAAAAAACTGCCTGTATAGGGCTAAGACAGTGAAAAAGGTCGTTTGTGGTCATTCTCTTAGCCCTGCTCCGTTTCTCCGTTCCTTACCCTGTAGGCCGGGAGTAAAGAATTGATTGACGTAAGTAAATGCTTACTATCCTGTTTGCGTCTACTCCAATTTTGTATGGGAGAAATAAATATTGACATTATTCCTCACACACGGCCATCTGACCCCAAACTAAGCAGAGCTTGTACTATGGAAGCCAGATAACTGATATACTACATATACTACTTTTTCTTTTGTAAATACATACATATTTAGATAATTACAACCAGACACAGGACAAACAGACATGTTCATGCACACAAATGTTTGTCCTGAGTGGGAATCGAACCCATGACCTGCGGCGTGATAGATAGGGTATCTTACCAACCACGCCAACCGGCCCGCCCGAAATTAGATCCATGAGTATTCCGCGAGAGGTGCTGCGCCAATTCCTATAGAGAAATGTCATAAACGCAAATGTGGCAGTAAGCGTTTACTACGTCAAATCTTTACACTTGTTTAAATAATGAAGTCCGTTAAAAACTGATAAATGTTTTGTTTATTTAATTTTATGCTCAGACTCCTACTGACTAAATACCTGGGGTGTTGCTACATGTCGCTGCCGGCTGGGTATACGGGGGCGCCGCCGAAGCATTCATCCGCGTACCCAGCAGCGACGGCCTGGTGGGAGGAGGCCTCCTCTTCGACGACGTCATAGTCGACGTCGTCGTTATCGACGGTGGGGACCGGAGCTCTTGTCTCCACCGTCTCGCCTTGGGTAGCGTGAGGGAGAACACACGCGCATCTACCCGAGCCCGATTGTGACGGGTGACAGACTCCCCTGAGTCCGCCGCCCTAGGGCTCAAGTGGGGTGGGGGAAGGTGGCGAGCAGAAATAATTTTATGCTCCTGTGCCAACCCTACCAGAATAGGTAAACATTTTGTCCGCTCCTTAAAAGCTTTGCTTCTGTGCTTGTATTAGGTGTTGTAAGAAAATGAAAACATGTTAGTTCTCGAAAGTTCTGTAAGTGGAAACACAGCCAGATAATAGTTAAATAGGTTTACATCATTGATATATTATTATCATAGCTTGGCATTAACATTTTGATTAACTTTTAAGTTAACTTTTAAAAAATTTAACGGACACGTTAACATCCGTTAATCGTTAATCCAATGCCTAATAGTTACCGCACGGCAGTCGGGCGGCGCGTGGCAGCGAGTTAAACAAAAACAAAACTAGATATATTTTGCCGGCGCGTGCGAGTGAGAAAGAAAACTGCGAAGAGATTTGTTTCGTTTGATCATTTCATTACTTAGCGCCGGTGCTTAGAGTGACGAGTGTTTTGTTTATTTGTTTGTTGTTATTATAAATTACTGTCAGTGATAATTTGCGTGTTGATAATTGATAAAGAAAAGTGCAGTGTACTGTGTAGTCTATCATGGATGTTGAAAGACATGGAATCGGATCGGATTCCAGTGGTCCTGATGAGAATCCATGGCCACATTTGACTGAGTATGTGGACTTTGTATCCAGATCGGGCCAGCAAATACAGAACTAAACCAACAGGTTTTATAAGTTCACTACCGCAACGATATAAAGATGAAATTTTACACATATTAACGATTAACGTTAACGTTAACTTCTTCCGAAATGTAACGCTTTAACGTTTAACGAAGCTAACTTTTTTTGTAGCGGATTAACGAAGTTAACTATTTGATTAACGGTGCCCGGCTATGATTATTATCAATTAGTCCAAGGTTTACATCTTTAATCATTATTTTTTTTTACATACACAGTGTTTTTATCTTGTACTAGCTTTCGCCCCGCGGTTTCACCCGCGTTCCCGAGGGATCTTATGATTTCCCGGGTTAAAAAGTAACCTTTCTCGATAAGTGGGGCTTAATATTTAGGGCCAACACAAAAATATTTTTTCTATTCGGACCAGTAGTTCCTGAGATTAGCGCGTTCAAACAAACTCTTCAGCTTTATAATATTAGTATAGATTATTATGAGTATATTTAGATGAAAATTTATAATCTTCAAGGTATGTACTACAATGTGACCAGATTTAGCAGGATCCTGCGATTTTAGCAGGATTAGGCCACTAATTTAGATTGTGCCGCAAGTTTGAATAATTTGGCAGATTTTAACAGGATTTAATTTAAAAAAAAACAGTAAAAATTAGCAATATTTGCGATATTCACTGCATTTTAATTAGTTACAAGGGAAATATACATTCATTTTTATTAAAAAACTGGCTCTCTTTAGTACTGTTTTGGGGAACACGTGTACCTAGTCTCTCTTGTGTTGTTAGTTACAATTTCTTTGTAGTCATTGCCAGTCAGTTATTCAGTTATGTTGTTTGGTCAAGTGCACAATAAAACGAAAATATGACCAGAATTATCGTTCCGATTGGGGTGTAGGGTAGGACCCAATGGATCTTATTCATTTTGTAATAGTGGTGGCGCGGACTCTAGTACGCTGCGTACTACATATTAAGTGATTAGTAAGTGTGATCTGTGGTATTCATTTGTCTCAGTGCTGCCAACTTAGCGCGTTCAGCTAGCACTTTTCTTGGACTAAAGCGCGTTTTAGCGCTAAATCTAGCGCGTTTTCGTTATCATATTACAATAGCGTAAAACAAAGTAGGTGTTTGGCGACAGATTTTCAACTTTCAGCCAGGCGGGTACTACAAAGTACCCTACCACCGTGCTATGGTTTCCTCATGATGTTTTCCTTCACCGAACGCTCAAGCTCATTGTAGGACTCGAACCCACGACCTTCGCCGCGGCGTCTGACGTCGCTACCACTGAGCTATCATCAAATATTTATTATCCTTAGTACATAGGCACCTACTATTACTTTTTACTTTCAATTTGATATTTATTGAATTGTTATTCCATAATTTAAGTTTTTTTTTTTCGATCGTTACCCATTTTATCTCATCAGTATAATCATTTTACCAAAATACAGTAAAAATAATAAATCCCCCCGTTACTGATTGGGGCCAATTAGAGCGTTTTTTTATTGTTCTAGCGCGTTTTTGACGTGCTGAAAGCGTGTTTTGCTAAAAGGAGTTGGCAGGCATGGCAGCACTATGACTGTCTGGTCAGTCTAAGACGTGTATACCAGCCTTAAGAATGTGAACATAATAAAGAAATAAATAAACAAACAAATACATATCATTAAAGATGATCTACCTACACCATATTGGTAGGTAATCACTCTTTGGTCTTGGTCCACACTCTGCATTCATCAATCATAGACTAATATATAATACTGGAGATAGACTGGCAACTCACGGTTTCAGTTTTAGTTAATGACCAGCGCACTCTGAACGCCAAGCAATGAACTTAATTAAATACATGTATCTATTTGTATTAATATACGTATAGCTATGCGTAGTGTAACTGCGTATACTTATCAGTGTGACCATTTGTGGCAGATTTCGCTCCTAAATTTTGTCTGTGGTAATCATGCTGACGATTTACAAAAGTGGCTGATTTTGGCAGATTTAAAAGATTCCAAAGAAAATCACATTACCTAATTTGAATTTTCAATGAAGTCACCTTTTTTAAAAGTAATTACATGAGGTATAATATATAGTTAGATTACAAATGATTTTATCGAACTGGCAACTTCTGTTTCATGGCCATATTGTACGGGGATTTCCCACTCATTCTGTTTATACTTCGTAATAAATACAATTCCGTTATTATCTCAGTGAAATAACTGAAATATAATGTGTAAAAGTGAATTTCCTTGAAATCAAAACTAGTTGATAGGCGTTACGTAGAAATAGGTTCCTAAACAAACATGTTACAGCTATAATTACCACTAAAGAGGGGATAAAAGAGCACGGAGGCTGTGTCTCCTTTAAACCAACTAAAACATGTTAAAAGATGTCTTCAAAATCTATGTACACTGAAAATAAAGGTGACTAATTGGAGACAAATGTTGATACTTGAGCATGCATAAGAAAATTGAAAAATATTTTTGTTTATTAAAGAAATTTAATTGAATTCATTGTGTATTTTTTTTCCGTTTCCATGATGGGATATTTTTGGCATTTTACATACCATACGAGACTTGTGACCACTGACCTCCATATATACAAGTACGCTGGACCTATGATTAGCTGGGCCATAGTAGCGATGCGCGATGGCGAGAGGTTTTTTTCGATTGTTCGAATATCTCGTTGGTTTTCGATTGTTTCGACTTGGACTTGATTTTTTTTTTTTTTGACCTAACTAGAATGTGGTGGGTCCAGGGGACCATCTTCCACCCTTACGCGGACTAGCTTGGACTTGAGTCCGACTCGGTCTGTTATTGCGACTGGCGCATGGCGCGTTCATTCGCGAGTTGTTCGTCCATGATTGTTGATGATTGTTAGAGTTTCGCGAGTTCTTGACTTGCGTTGTGATTGCGAATCCAAACTAATTATTTCAACAAGACTAATCGAAAATAATCAATAAAACCAATAACTAATTGAAAATTCGTGGCATTTTGATGAATTTACTAACTCTAGTTAAAAATAAAACAGTGCATCGTAAGTAAACGTTCTCAAATTATGCGCGGCTCGCTCGACTCGAGTCTGACATGCTCTCGCCTCTAACTAACATGCACTTCGGCTCGATGCATGCAATCGACTCACAGAACACTATGCGACTGACCCCGGTGACCGAACAAGACTCGGTGACTGACTGATTCGAACTATCTAAAACTAGCGGTAGATTCCGGTGACTCGAAACAATCGAAAAACATCTCGATTATTATGTACAACGGCGAGTCGATGGTTGACTTGATTGTTTATTTTAACGACTCTGATTCTTTCGATTGTAAAAACATCTCAGAATCACCCATCACTAGGCCATAGTGAGACGATTTGATTTAATTGCCATTTTGGCGCTGATCGTAGAAGTGGGTGGGAATGGAACTAATAATTGAGATGGGACAATGAGATAAAATAAATCGATAAAAGACTAAAGTTAGATCAAAAAATAAATAGGGAACGTTTTTTAAATAGAAATGAAGGTTTTTTGGGATGGAGTGGAATAGGTAAGGTAATTATAGAAAATAAAAATATATGTACTATCCTTTAACACTTTTTATTAGTTACCTTCATCATCTTCATAGTTACATACTGTGGTGTTTGCGTGGGTATGGCGGAGCGTCGGTGCGAGCTCACTTATCGCTGAGTCGTTGAGGCGTGCAGACGTGCCGGGGTGCAGACGTAGAACCACAGCTTTCAATATAAAACATGTTGTTTTATTTATCACTTAGTAGTGGACATCACATTGGCGACGAGGATGAAATCAAGGTCAGAGAGTCAGTGCAATTTATTTGAAAAAAATGAGCGTATAAAATATACGATCGAGGACATTTTAGTAGAATAATATTAACAGCAGATACTTAACAAGAAAAAGGCAAATGACCGGGGTTATGGAATGTAGAAGGGATGTAGAAATAAATATATTGTTCAGTAAAATAAGAAATACTTATTTTAAGTGTGAGCAGGTGTCAATAAAATTGATATCTTCGGTCAAATAGCCGTTAAGTGCCTGCTAATACTTACCAATAAAATGTTGTTGTGTAGCTGGTGTGCACATTCCATTATAACAATAAATCCACATTGTATAAATACCGCAGAACTATCACTACCAAAAACGAAGTGAGGTATTCTCTGTGTCATTCTCGACTTACCCACATTACATTTAATTATAACTATTTACATTTCGTATGCAACCGACTACACAGCAACAACCAATCGTGCCTGTAAGTATTAGCCAAGCCAAGTAGAAAGAGAATGGCAAAATACATACTGTACACTATTCCAATGGGTAAATACCCATCAAGTTCCACATATACTGGTGTAAAACTGTGTGCACTAGTGTGTATATGCAATTCCACAATAGGAAATGATTCATGTTCCAGTCCAAACGTTCAGTCTTGAATTATAAAAACTCAAATGCTATTACTATTGGGAATTAGAGTAGATACCTACCTACTTCATGCCGATGTCATTGTGTGGTCTCTAACTTCTGGCGAATGGTGTGAATCGGTTTTTGAATATGGCCGAGCACTGGTAAACAGTTATTTTAAATGAAATAGTGAGATTTCAAACGATACCTTGCTCAGTCAAGTCTGCTGACTGCAGGGCAAATATATATAATAGCTTGGGCGAGTCAAAGTCAAAGCCATTTATTCAGTTAGGCCCTAGGAGGGCACTTATGAAGGTCGAATTTACTGAAGCTACCGCCGAGGTTAGAGATATGCATAGTGATGATTGGTTTGAGACGATATTAGCCATATTTAGTGTATGGTTTCCCTATCCGTGTCCGTTAAAGAGTGTAGGTGCACATATTTAACCTACCCACATTTATTCTTTTACATTCCAAAGTGGGTATTAATGCTTTAAATCGAGAGCTAAAAATTATTATAATCTATCTATATTGGGTCCAGCATGCAAAGTTTACACAATAGTTTTGAGGCCATGTAATGGGTCTTTAATATCGATAGATGTTTATAAAACATCGAAGTACCTACAATTGACTATAGAAAACATTTTAATGTTTCTATACTTAAACAAGAACAGACATACGCGGGTGGGAATAGAATTCCAGGAAGTCAAGTTATTAAACGACGGACTCAGTCAAACAAATAATATTCCATAGACCAAGGTGCGTTCAGAAATGAACGTCTACCTATTTTCCTATTGAACTAGATACCTAACAATGGTCGAAATTATAATTTATTTAATGATTGACTTTTCAATGGTCATAAATATTACCTACACTCATAAAACGTGATAAATTATTAACTACATTGTATAATTGTCATACGTGTGGTAGGTGCATATAACTGTTCTATTGCCATTCTGCCACAGAGACAGGACTTCAAATTATGATCGTTGGAGGATCGCTCCTGTAAAACAACGCTCACGGTGCAGTGAAAGTGCGCGTGTACATACAATACACACATAATATGCATAGATATGCATAATATTATGTATAATACACAATTATATAGATATAGATATCAAGGGTTGGAGATTGCCCTGCCGCGTTTCTGGGTTTTGTGCAAGACATGTGCCTATTAGGTACATAATAAACAAATAAATACTTATGCAATACAACAAAATAAAATATTTTGGGTGACACAAAAATACCAAGCATTCAATTTGGTTTTTGTCTGTGACCACATAAAATCTTGAAAATAATGTTTGATCACTTTGGGTAGCAAAAAATGTGGCCGTGACAAATCGACAATATAAGATCATTGAAGTGATTTTTGATCACTTGAAGGACATAAAAACAAAAATAGTGTCGGGTTGTGACACTTGTTACCACGAGTCATTAAAATGATGTTTGATCTCTGGCAGAGTTGTCGGTGGCACGATGGAGTCATAAACAATAAATTGGAATTGAATGTTTAATCTAATATGAAAAATAAAACACTAGAAATCATTATTTTCCCATTGGTTTGAAATAATTCGAAACCAATAAATAAAAATCTGAAATAAATCAGTTATAACTGTGATATTTCTGATTAAGTAATTCTGAAAACCAGTAATTCGTCAGTAACTTTTACCTTAATTTTATAGATGCTACGAGACTTAACGATTCTGTCATTGCTGTGTTGGAATTGACAATGATAAACAACCTATATAATTAGATAATGGTTTATAAATCTTTATTACTCAAAAGGAAACTTAACAATATTCCTTAAACTAAGTGAAATGAAATGAGCATACTCAGCAATACAAGAAAATAACTTACTTATAGAATAGAGCAAGAGTATTAAAATATCGAACATATTGTGGGTAGTATTTTGATGCACATCTAATACCTTTAAACGAGCAATTTCTGAATCTCGGAAACAACTCCAACGATTTTCATGAAATTTTGTATGCAGAGGGTTTTGGGGGCGATAAATCGATCTAGCTAGGTTTCATTTTTAGAAAGCGTCGTTAAAGAAAAATAAAAAATACCGATTCATCCAGGTAACAAGAAAAGGACAAAAATATATATATCATAAAATGGTAAATTTCCATTTGGAAAAACTATTTAAATTATAACTTTATATCGTAGAGTAGACAATAGCATTCAAACTTGAGTCTAAGAACATTGATAAGGCATTTCAATAAGGCTCAGTAAGTATTGTCACAATATCAAGTTACATTAGACTAAACCGGTGTCACTAATTGTTGCCCACACAACAAAAAATGATTGTGGTACACTTACGAATACAGTAGAATATTGTTCCTATGTTTTAGTAAAGCTAAACATTTTACGAACAACCTATCATTGGGTAGTGTTTCAAAGGACGACCTGCTCTCACATAATACTTATACAAATAATATACTAAATGAAATTAAAAACAATCAAATAATATAACTTAATAACTTTGAGTATACTTATCTAATTATTTAAGCACCTGATTATTAATCTGTGTATAATATCAATCTATATATGTATAATAAAATATGCCTAAATATATATTTGTTTGGCTATGAAGTCCCGTTAGCCATTAAACATTTATAAACTAATTGTTTAATGTAATTTTAAAATCAAAATGTAAAGGTGTCTGAATCTTATTGGAAAAATAAAAGTACCCGACATCGAAACAAAAGTATCCGTGGCAGCTATGTATCGATTCACTTATCGCTGAGTCGTTGAGGCGTGCAGACGTGCCGGGGTGCAGACGTAGAACCACAGCTTTCAATATAAAACATGTTGTTTTATTTATCACTTAGTAGTGGACATCACACATACCATCAAAAAAAAAAACCTACTTTGTGTTTAACAGGGAAATTTGAATTATTTTTGTATTCAAAGTAGTGTATGAGTTATGTTTAATAAAACAGTCATCAGAGAAGTGCTTTGAACAGATGTAATCATATTTCATCGGACGCCAACCAGGCTTTTCAATGTTTTTCAGCCATAATTCCAGTATTTTTTTGTCAGTCGTAAACCTGTGTATTATTTTAAAATTATATGTATTTGATAATAAAACTCGGTCATTGGCGATTTCCGTTCTTGAAAGTAAATAGATGTTGATAGGAAAAATATCGGTAACTTTGATAGCACTATTAAATTTTATTGCTTATAAAAAAACCGGTAATACAAAGATAAATATGTTGTAATTACGTATAATAAGATTAGTGACAGATTTTTAAGTGTCTATAGAAGTTTAATTTGTTGAATATTAGCCGCAAATTCACATACTTGTGGAATATAACCCCACTTCCCTTCTGACGACTCAACAAAGAAGCTTAATCCCGTTAATCCCCCAAAAACACTTTGAAAACACGGGAGACAATCCAAACGAGACAGCGGCCGTTTGCAAGTTACGTCAGATTTAGTACCTCTACCAACGCATTGGGGGCGTTCCAAATAGGCACAATATAGATAGAGCTGTCATTTCATAGGGTATATCATAGGTCCAGCGTACTTGTATAATATGGAGGTCAGTGCTTGTGACGCATAAAATCAGTGTTGCTAGCGTTTGGTATGGTAAACTATTCTTTTATCGTAAAAATATTTCTCCTAACACAAAAAAGAAATAAAAAACATTCAAAAAAAATTACACTATGTTGTTATATCATAATTAATTTTTTGTTCAACTACATTAATTAAAGAAAAATTGCAAAATTGAAAATGAATGTAAAGTATCAAATATTTCACGTAAAAAAAGGTACCACTGCGTTAAAATGCTCTAAAAAAGTTCTTTGTTTCAGAGATAGATGGCACTAAACTTTATTAAATAACTATGTAAGTTGTAAGATACCATACCAAGGCATGCATCTATTTGTTTTCAATGATGCCAACTTAGTGCTTTCGGCACTAGATGTAGTGCATTTCTTGATGTTTTAGAGCTCAAAATTCCATAACAGTGCCTAGTGCGTAATTTATCACGTTGGTAAAACCAATCAATTGCGCGTTCTGAAACACAGCTAATTATTACCTGATAGTAGGTGACATACTACATTATCTTATTCGCACTTGTTTTGAAATTATTAATAAAATCCTGCTGTCAGGCAACAATTACCCAATTTCAGAACTCTGCTTCGGACGACGATCTAATTTTGTAATAAAAACTTTATTTTTTTAATATTTTGATTAATTTTATTTATTTGGTGCTCTTTTATCATAATTAGCACAATCTTAGACAATCCTAATCCTAGTGCATTTTCGCGGATGGTTTAGCGCATTTTAACAATAGCAGTTGGCAGCACTGTTTAGCTTTTGTATTTGTATTTAGAGATGGGCTGAGTGATGATTTTTAAATATCAATGACAGCATGCATGACAATGACAAAAATTATCGTGGCACGGAACGTCGCTGTGAAATGATTATTATAGTTATTTAGTAAGCCATGGGTTGTATTGTATTGTGAATATTTTTTTTTACCTTACTATATTCATGGCAGTGTAAGGCATTTATAAAAATCATAAAAAATAATATATATATATTAGAATATAGATACGAGAAAGATGTCGACTATTTAGCATAATATCAAGGTCTTCACTGAATCTTGCAAGTAAATGCCATTGTTGTAGTTGCCGTTCCGTGCGCTCAGCGCCCGGGTGAAGTATCATAAACATTGCACTCTGTCTGTCTCACTCGCAACGTTGCAGTCGCAACCTCAAGTCACAGTCACACTGTCACAGAGAGCGCCCGCAAAGCCCATAATTTTTTTATTCGGTAATGATATAAAATCATTGATGATTTTGTCGTCATTGCATGATGAAATGATTTTTAAATATCGATGATTTTTACATGTTACATGATCTCGGACTCATCTCTATTTTTATTATGAATTGTAGTATGTATTGGGTAACTCGCCAATTTTAAATGAGAATGGGAGTACTTCATTTTACTTCGCGAGGTACTCATGAGGGACCCCTCATTTGAGGTGAGGAATTGCTTGAAACGCCGCTGCCTCATTCGCGTCAAACGAGTTGGATGGGCGCGAGGTCCGGCGCGGCTCACCGCGAAATTATTGACATCACTCTCACGCACCTCATTTTCTTTCGCTCGCATTCACGAGATCAAACACACGTCACGAGTGAATACTCGTCATACGTAGTATCTCTACTTAGTCTGTGTACTCGTCGTCGTGACCCGATGTTTGTCTTACTGTGAGATAAGAGATTATTTGTTTATAACATAGATTTAGAATTTATTTCATTATTTGTATAAATGACACTGATACGATCTTATTTTATTAACATTTTTACTAGCACGATGGTGCCATAAATAAATAACAAATTGGAATTGGAAACGAATAGCGACATTAGCGACTACTTAGGTACCACTAAATTACGGATAGATTCAATTGAGCAAATTCACTACCATCAAACTTTTTGCAAAATGATCATATTTCTTAGTGATCTTCAGAAAGAACATCTCAGTTTGCTTCATAGACACTCAACACAAGGTGCGTACAATATTGATTATTTTACATTCATTACATACCTTACAACCCACGGAATAGACCTTATTTACCTATTCCGTGTTACAACCGACCATCACCTTGGTAGGTAAGGTATGTATGGATTGTATCATAGAAGTTTACAGTGGTGTAGTAAATCAGAATAACTTTAATTTAATGCAGTCTCTGAAGCAATCCTCATTAATTATGTTCTACTGATTATTTTTATTAATTTCAGTGTTGATTGATTTTTGTAAATTAGCTTTGGACTATGTAAACAATGGGATCAACTACAAAAAGTATAGCAATGCTGCAGGTAACTATAAATTAACTTTATTTATTTTTTTCGGTCAGAGAGTAGCCTTATTTGTTTCTATAACCAACAAGGCATTTAAAAAGGTCTTCAGTCGTTGATAAAATCCATCTTTTTGGTGGGTTTTCCTTGGTTTTGTTTTAATTTGCTCTGGCTCCTAGAAGCATTTGCAATTGTTTTCCATTCAGTCCAGATTTATAATTGTAGATAATGGGGGAGGGACAAAGATTTAGCATGGTGGTAGGGTACTTTATTGACAGATGACAGATGGGTATCTGGTTTGCCAAACACCTACCGGTGTGTTCCAGCAGCTGCACTTAAGAGCCAGTTCCTTATAGGTTGACCATTCTACTAATAGCAAGCCATCTATGGTAAAGCCACAAGGTGCACATCCATAGATACTTTTTTCTCCCTAAACTGTGAAGTGAGCCAGGTCTGGCAAAACCATTGGTTCAAACTCTAAGGGTGGCACACTGTGGTAGCTATTGTAGATACTCTATTTATTATGTATCATACTATGGTGGATACATTTGCATATCCTGTAGTATTGCTGTAGTAGTGCGAGTCATTCTAAACCACACTGCTCTGCTTCTGGATTCTATTTGGCCGCATGACTTGTTTACTAACATTTGTAAATTATTAATTAGCTGTTTAATATCTACAGAGAAGCTGGATGTTTCCCTATATGAAGTCCAGAATCTTGTACATGCATTAGTACATTTAATAGTGGAAGGATGTAAACACAATGTAAGTTATACCCATAGGCATAGTGATGTAACGAATGTTGGAATGAGAGTGAATGTTGACTTTCAAATAAAGCGCACACAAAATGTTAGACAGGTTTGACATTTCTTGCCATGATTAAACCAAACATAGCCGAGCCGATACATGTTGATTGAACGAAGTTAGTAGTCTTGCGCATAAAACCCTTCATAGACATAGCTATAATTTATATGATTGCTATATATTTATGTTCAATACAATCTTTGAGTGACCGCACACTCATCTGTGTTATTGTTAGGAATGAAGTGAAGGCCAAATATATATTATAGCTCGGCATATTAATATATACTTGTGGTCGCCCAGTGGTCGAGATTCGACCATTATTAAATAAAAGAGTATATGCCTATATTACTAATGTAAAAAACAAATCACTCATATAAGAGCGTATATGTTCTTTAAATTTGTCTTTGCCGCGTTATCGACAAAGCATAGAGATTTTTTTGTTTGTTTTTGTTTTATTTAGGGAAGGCAAAAAGTTCTAGCCCATCTCGTCATGTATATTATTCTTCTCCCTGATATATATTATCTGTATGATATTTTTGTTTTTTTTTTAATGCAAGAGTTTGAGTGGTCAATGCTTTTGGGGTTGCCTTGGTCGTGGCAACCATGAATGAATGAATGTAGTATGTCCGTCCAAGGTGGCAACCGACGGCCTAACATTTTATAATTTTATTTGTGATTGTAATATTGATTTGTAATCTGTATTTTTGTTAGGTTGTAAATAAATTTGCTGTCCAGTTTTTCGTGGTGTCGTTCGATAGGGTTCGACTGAAAATCAGTTCAGAGGTGTGTGCTTTCCTCATGCCTTAGGCGCGAGTGCCTCGCGTGTTTGTATTGAAAGATAGTATGAGCATCGCTAATTGGCGCGGACGCGTGCAGCGTGAACGCGGGTTTGTCACAACTAGGTATTTTATCTAAGGTCACAACTATCTTTCATAAAACAGCACGCCGCGGGGGCGCTAACGCAGCGTACGGCTTTAAGGGTGTCACACACGGCGAAGATAATATTTTATATTGTGGGGTGAGAGAGAGGCGGTAGCGAGCCCAAGCTGCCATTCAACGTCACTTCTCAAGTTCCCGCCAAAAAGTCCTAAATTGTTTTTAGAGTAGTAAGTAGGTATTATTGCATTTGTCAAATTTAGTGTTGCCAGGCGTCCGGTAAAGCCGAACATAGTCAGGCTTTTTGGTTGCGTGTGCGGCCGAATTAGACGGTGTCCAGCCTGTCCGGCTTTTTTTAGGCTTTTAAATTTGATTGTCATTGTCAACATTTGTCATGTATTGGTTTCCGCCTTGCGCCGCGCCCGGCCCGCCTCACCTTGTATCGCTAGCGCAAGCGAGCGGACTAACAGTTTCCACCGCGCCGCCCCACCCCTCAATCTGATTGAACCTGTCGGTTCTTGGGCGGGACGCGCGCCCCAAATAGCACTTAATTTGAAGACTGATTTACTTACTAAGTTATTTCATTAAAATTTAAGAAAATTTTATGGTAAATGAACTTTTTGTTTTTCATTGCAAATTGCAATAGAAAGAAAGAAAGAAAAACATTTATTTAGACTCACACATTAGCAAGAGCTTATAGGTAAAAAAAAGAGAAACAAACATTACACAATTAAAGCTGTGTGAGGCCAAAAAGGCACCTATTTCAGCATATGCTGCAGCGCGTGATGCTGCAGCGCTGGTTTTCTGATAGGGCCTAAAATGAAGCCACGGTCAATCGCAGCAAAGACATAAAAATATAGGAATAGCAATTACTGCTAACTATTACTGCGAATATTGCAATTTATTACTTATTGAAATTAATATTGTAATGAATATTGAATGATTAATCATAAAGAAGACTGATTCATTATTTTCCTATATGATAAAATAAATAAAATAATAGGGTATTTGCCTGTATTCAAAATAAATTATCCAGCACTAACCAATGTATAAAACATCTAAAAAAAAGGGAAAACCACGATTATTTTATTAAATTTATCCTTATTATTATTTTTAATGACCAATCTAACCATAAAGAGTATGCTATATAATTATGACGTCACATGCTTGTATTTCATACAAAACTCCATATAAACCTATCGTTTTGACATTTCATAAAAAGTTGCTGATTTGAATGTCAGTCAAATACCCTATTAAAAACTGTCCTCTGTGTATATTTAGGTATATACAATATGTAAAAAAAACCCTATCCGATCCGAAAGGGGCATATAGGTATCCTAATGACATTGCAAAAAACATATGGAAATTAGATTATTCATTAAAATATTATTATAATTATATGTTATTGTAATTTATAATGCATCCGAATTACCCCAATTTACCTGAAATCTGGCAAATTTTTGAAGTGTAAGCAACTGTCGTCGGCGGCGGTATGTTTAATCGTGTGAGAAACATAGCGCCGTGCCCTGTTAAAAGCACCGCCGCCGCACCGGCACGTGTAAAGCGACAATACCTACCTTGCATAGGATTCATCAAAATTCCGTTTTTCCTTGTCTCATGTGGTAAACAAACAGAAACAGTAAGTAGTGGGTATGAAAATCACAACCATAAGTTAGGTATGAACGTCTTGATTATTGGAAGAAACACATAATGATATCAATTACAACAAAAACTGCCACCAAAACTATTCAAAATAATTTGTATAAAATCAAAATAGTATCAGAATCCATTTCAAAAGATTAATAAAAAACCGGCCAAGTGCGAGTCGGACTCGCGCACCGAGGGTTCCGTACAAACTTTGTCCATCACGGGAAATGCACAATTTTATTTATTTACTGTATTTGAGGTTGGTGCCAATTAAGCTAGACCTCTAAATTGTATGAGCGCCCATACAACTCAGAGGTCTTATTAATTGGCGTAACTATGTATGTATGGGGACACCCTTTAGTTTTCAACTTTTTTTATTTTTTAGAATTTTTCCTTTATTTGTGCTGTAAGACCTTGCTTTTTGCCATTTTATTTATATTTGAGTTGATTGAATGAAAGGTAAATTGCGGTTTACGATTAATGACGTATTAAAAAAAAACTACTTACTAAATCTCGTTCAAACCAATTTTCGGTGGAAGTTTGCATGGTAATGTACATCATATATTTTTTTTAATTTTATCATTCTCTTATTTTAGAAGTTACGGGGGGGGGACCAACATTTTACCACTTTGGAAGTGTCTCTCGCGCAAACTATTCAGTTTAGAAAAAAATGATATTAGAAACCTCAATATCATTTTTGAAGACCTATCCATAGATACCCGACAATTATGGGTTTGACGAAAAAAAAATTTTTGAGTTTCAGTTCTAAGTATGGGGAACCCCCAAAATTTCGTATTGTCGTACTCAAATCAAGAGTACATATTTTAATATAATGTGTTTAGGTTTAGGCAGGAGTGTCTGCAATTATGCAGCGGCTCGTAGAGATTACGAGATGCGTAATGTAATGTAATGTTTGCGGATTGTTACTGCTTTTGACCAAATTAAGTTGGACATAAATGTGCTACAAAGCGTCCGTGACAACCTTGTGCCACGGTGCCAGACTTGTATTACTGTTGTTGGTAGGAATATGGAACAGTATCTTCGTCAGAACCATCACATAGGCGTCCTAATTGAATAATCCGACACGATCAAAACTCGGACGACACATAAAAAGCTCTTTTCAGAGCTGTATAAAATTAATTGTTTCCAACGACTGAAATCAAACAATTAACTAATAAGCGGAGCCTGGGGTCAACGGGGATCATGACCTCATGCATTGCTACCCGATAGACGACGCGCGCCGCGGCGCCGCCCTGCGCCAGTAAAAAAATAATATAATATTTTAATTCAATTTTAATCCGGGTAATTTTTTTAACTTATTTTCTGAAAAGGAATACATAAATAGAACTTAATCTCGGTACCTAATAACACCTTCATGGATCGGACTGGGTTTTTATTACATATTGTATAGGTATATATAGCAGTTATTTTTTACGGTGTTTCCGTGCGGTCAACTCTGCATCTAGACATATCTAGACAAGTAAATAATCAAAGAAATTTACATTTTTATTGCATCTACCTTAAGTTATGCGCGTAACATTTTATTTTTACCTGACATAATTAAATCATTTTTTACGAAAAACGACTAAACTATTTACAGCTATCAGACGCAGACTTTAAATCGTCGTTAGCAATAGCTGGGTTTACAACGGAACAACAAGAAGTACTAGCAAAGTTGCACAGTACGAAAAAAATAGAATTATTTGATACTTTACATTTGCTGCAGCAAAAAGCCGTTACATATCAAGACTTTTCTTGGAGATTTGAAGTTCAGGTAGGTATTTCTTCACGACCGATTGAGATAGTAATCTACATAATTATACCACAGCGTAAACGAACGGAACGGAGAATCAATGAAAAATTGCTTGTGAATGTTGTGGTTAATTTTCTTTGTTTACCTAACTGTGTCGAAATCTTTAACAGGTTGCATCTCGAATTTGTAGTGAAGAAATAAAACCAATGGTTACAATGGATTTTGTATTAATGACTCCTAAGAACGTATACAAAGATGATGAAAACAGCAGATCTGGCTATGGTACCATAAATGCTACAAAATGCATATCTCCGATACATATAAATTCAACAATACACGATGCTAAAGCTGCCAGTTATTGTCAAAATATAATCAGTCATATTCTACTCCAGTGTGATTTACCAACATTACTATATGTAACAAATAAATTAGATCAAGCCATGAAGGAATCAAAGAGCCAACATGTTCGCAAAGTACAAAGATCTATATAAGGCAATGCAATGTAAGTAGATTCTTCCTCCAGATATGATAAGTATCATGTGTGAGAATATCTAAAACAATTGATATCGGTCAATAAAGATTTAACCATAAAATTTATGTTTGTGTATGTTTGTATTCAATCAAACACCAAAGTGTTTACCTAATTAAGTGCCTACGCTACATTTTGACATGTTGTCCTACGACCTATGTGTATTTAATTATAAATGTACCTATATCAATTTATTTAGCTCTTTCGCTTTTGAGTCTTAGGGCTTACAGCGATATTTACATCGGAAGCTGCATTTTATGCAGAAAGTAAAGTATAGTGATACGAGGGACCAATCTGAATGATTTCATCCACTGGAATTCAAGATGGTGGACCTTTTCCAAAATGGCGGCTGCATAATTTAAAAAAAAATTAGACAAAATGGCTGCACCGATTTTAATGATTGGGGTATCAATCAATTGGAGCTCTAGATAATAATTCTATGTCGTCATTTAAGCAACTAATAACGGATTTTCAAAGAGTTTCTAATTTGGCTTTATTTCATCGAAATCGGGTGAAAGGAAATCTCTAATTTTAGACCGATTCCTGTACATTTAGTAAAATTTTCGAAAAAATTGTACTTAATCAACTGTTGGTACATTTCAATGAATGAATGAATGAAATGAAAATGAATGAATGAAATTTGGTTTTACTTGGGGTCGCTCAACAACTGATGTTGGTGTTGAGCTTGTTTAGAATATTTTTGGCGCCTGGGAGGAGTCACGTGTTACCGTCGGTGTCTGTTGTGACTTATCCAAGGCGTTTGATTGTGTACACCATGAATTACAGATCAGGAAATTACACCACTATGGTATTAGAGACATTGCACTCAGTCTTTTGAATTCTTACTTGAGTGATAGAATTCAAAGGGTTGATGTACATGGTAAAGTTTCCTCTGGATCCTCGGTAACGATGGGCGTCCCACAAGGTTCTATCCATTGCTCTTTGGTTCTATCCTAGGACCTTTTCTTTTTCTGATTTACATCAACGACTTACCTTGTAGAAAAAAAACATGAGATATTATTGTTTGCTGATGACACTTCACTTCTTTTCAAAGTGAATAGACATGATTTTAATTCTTCTGACGAAGTAAACAATGCTATTACAGTAGTTGTTGATTGGTTCACTATTCATAATTTAGTGCTCAACGAGAAAACCAAATGTATCAGATTCAGTCAACCAAATGTAAGACATTTGAACACAGACATTGTTATCAAAGGCGAAAAACTGGATCTTGTTGAAACAACCGTATTTTTAGGTATTACTTTAGATGATAAGCTACAATGGAGCCCACATATTTGTAATTTAGTGAATAGACTTAGTTCTGCAGCTTATGCAGTGAGGAAAATTCGTTCTCTCACTGAAGAATCTACGGCAAGATTAGTTTATTTTAGTTATTTTCACAGCTTGATGTCTTACGGCATCCTCCTTTGGGGTAGTGGTGCCGACATCAATAGAATTTTTATTCTGCAGAAGAGGGCTATTCGCGCAATTTATAAATTATGTCCTAGAGATTCTCTTAAAGATAAATTATAATTATGACTGTATCGTCACAGTACATTTATGAAAATTTTATTTATGTTCGGAAAAATATAAGTACAAAATTTTCCTAAGAACAGCGATACTCATAGCTTAAACACTAGAAATAAGCACAAACTTGCTGTAACTCGGCTCAGCAAAGTGAGAGACTCATTAAAGGGGCAATGTATACGTTTCTATAACAAAGTACCCAAAGAAATTCAAGAACTATATGTGTATAAATTTTAAAAAATAGTTAAACAAAAGTTATGTAAGAAAGGGTATTATAAAGTTTCTGATTTTGTGGAAGACAATAATGCATTTGAATGAAATGTTGTCTACACAAACAATTTCATTATAATTTACCTATAAAAATATGCCTTGCTGAGTTTCTTGCCGGAGTCTTCTCAGTTCAAGTGTTTTCCGAACCGGTGGTAGAATCAATTGTAACGTTCATAAGTGCCTTATTAGGGCCTAAACTAAATAAATGAGTTTGAGTTTGGAAGAAAAGATATAGGTAGATATTTTATAAAGTCTGCGCGAGCGAAGCCGCGGGCGAAAAGCTAGTACCTATTATAATAAATAGATACATTATTGTCGCCGGCGTGTAGCCCGTTGGCGGTTATAACACAGTCTATGTTGCTCTTACAGTTGGCCAACTGACACGTCTAGCTGGACAGAGTAATCGTGCTGGGCGAGATCTCCGTAAACGGGCTAGTCGGGATTCAAATGAACGAACAGTGACTCGCTAGAGATCAAGTGAATACCTATGTCGAGCGTGGCGCTATGAAGCGATAATTTTGAAGTGTAAACTTCTATTAGCGCGGTACGCATATTTTTAGATGAGGTCACAGCTCTGAACTCGCGACACCGTTATGATGAGACGCAGTTTGACGTTTAGTTTCTTTTTAGATGAAGTAAAACCTCTCGACTCGCGACACCGTTACGAGCGAGACGCAGTTTGACGTTCAATCTCAATCTCTCAAAAAAAGTTTTCCTTTCTGTCGGCACTCCCGGAGCGCATTTTTTTTTTTATAAGTTACCGCTCTTAAGACTGGTAGACCGATAGCAAGTTATATTTGTCGATCACCGTAACGAAATTCGATTCGACACAAGAAAAAAAAATGGACACAAGAACCGTAACTAAAGTCAAAAATAAATAATCATTAATCAATTCAACGGAGTAAAATGACATTTACTGTGTTACGAGTTTATGATAAAAACAAAATAGTGATTAATATCAATCACTGGTTCATATCAATCTAAATAGATTTTTTGTTTATAATTTTTATTAATGTTAGTTCACATTAACTCTGTGCGAGTGAGCTGAATCACACTGAACTGCATCACTATTACAATAAATGTGGCAACATTATTTAACAAAGTGACATAAGCATCTGTCAGTATACTTCGCTGTTAGCAGTGACCATTTGTGGCAGATTTCTGCCATTTTGGACGATTTCGCTCCTAAATTTTGTCTGTGGCAGATCATGCTGACGATTTACAAAAGTGGCAGATTCCAAGAAAATTCGCATTACCTAATTTGAATTTTCAATGAAGTCACCTTTTTTAAAAGTAATTACATGAGGTATAATGTATAGTTAGATTACAAATGATTCTATCAAACTGGCAACTTCTGTTTCATGGCCATATTGTACGGGGATTTCCCACTCATTCTGTTTATACTTAGTAATAAATACAATTCCGTTATTATCTCAATGAAATAACTGAAACATAATGTGTAAAAGTGAATTTCCTTGAAATCAAAACCAGTTGATAAGCGTTACGTAGTGTTTACAAAAACGTTTTGATCTAATTTTCTATCATTAAGTGATTATAGGTAAGCCAGAAGAATCTTTTTAGATTAGAAATGTTATAATGTCGGTATTCTAAGCAAAATATTTTCTCAGGTGAATTTAAACAAAACAAAGAAATAGGTTCCTAAACAAACATGTTTCAGCTATAATTACCACTAAAGAAGGGATAAAAGAGCAAAGAGACTGTGTCTCCTTTAAACCAATTAAAACATGTAAAAACCCGGTGACTCACGAAAATAACCGTCAAAAAGTCTCTTGACTCGCGAAAGGGCGGCCATTCGAACGGGCACGCGCGCCGACCTTCAGAGTTTCGTGTGTACCTCGAAAACTACACATCCATTGTAAAAAACAAAGCTACCATTAGAATCTTAGATAAATTTCCAATTGGAATCTTATTATCACTTGTCATAAACTAATAAGAGCGGACCGCGATCTTATTGGAAAGTACGCCATTAGCAAAAAAGGTGACCATCATATGTATTTTGAATATTTATTGCTAAATATGTTGTCATTTGTGCAAAAGCATATTTATTCAAGTAAATGAATAAATAATGATTGAAAACGTATACTTAGTTTTATTTTATTCCATACTAAAATACTGAGAAATGTGTCTCTCAAGATAAGGATTACAAAAGGGGAAAAAAAATATCTTATCGTATATAATTTCTTGACATAATAATAGATTTAGTATAAAACCTTTATGTTATTAGATAGATTGAACATTATTCTCTTCATTTTATCACAAATAACATGTTTGTTTCATTTTCAAGTAGAAAAAAACAAAATTGTACGACTCGGCGACGAAAAGGAGGTACTCAATTCGAGGTCTCAATACATCGAATTTTATAACAACTTTGTAAAAGTATAGACGTATATAGCTTCTAAAAATGCTCAATAATGCGATTTACTTGCGATAGTTATAATCTTTCATATAAATATAACAAGAAAAAGGTCTTTTGTTAGCCCTTGATTTCCGAATTCGCGCCATTTTTCATTACCGTCTAAAACCTACCTACTCATCAATTTCGATATTATGAAAAGATTATGTATTGTACCCTACATAGATTTTGTTTAGAATACCGATATTATAACATTTCTTATCCAAAAAGATACTTCTGACTTACCAATAATCACTTTATGATGGAAAACTGGATCAAAGCATTTTTGTAAACACTACCAAACGCCTATCACCGTGTTCTAAAAAAAAACACTTTTATACTTTGTATTTCACTGAAATAATAACTGTATTGTATTTATTACCTTTACACAACAACAAACACTCAAACACTCACAATTATATATTTTAGAAGGTAATCGAGGGACGCCATACTTTGTTGTTGTTGTTGTTTTTCGATTCGCCAAAAAGGCAGGCAAAGGTACAGAGCCATACAGCCATGTCATATTTTGTAATCTCTTTTTCCAGTCTAATGTTGTAAACAATAAAGGCCAAAGCCAGGTCTGATTTGTCAATGTTCAAAAGGCTAACGCCATGTCTGTTTCTTTTTTCCCCAAGATCAAAGCCATGTCTGATATGTCAAAGTTCAAAAGGCTAACGCCATGTCTTATTTTTTTCCCAAGGTCAAAGCCATGTCTGATTTATTCAAATTCAAAAGGCCAACGCCATATTTGTTTTCTTCGAAGGTCTAAGCCAAGTCTAATTTTCTAGTTCAAAGGGCGGAAGTGGAGACTTCTATCCAATGTATTTTCCTTGTTTGTCCATAAAATAAATTCATGTAGTCTTAAATTTCTTTAACACTTCTCAGTATAAATTTGTATAAGGGTATATAAGTATTAACATTACGTAGAATATCATAGAGGGCACGCGGGACGCTCTCAGATTCTCCATAAATATTAATTAAATCTTCAATCAACAGCAATCTTTCAATCATAAAAGCAGGGCAGCTGAAAATTATGTGATCTGCAGTTTGATCACAATCAGAGTTACAGTAATTACAAGACGATGATGAAATAATTCTCATTCTAGCGAGGTGTGCATTTAAACGATAATGTCCAAATCGGAGTCTAGTTAATGTGGAATAAAATTTTCTATTGACAAATTCTTTGTAGTGAGAGAACCAAGGAATGGATTGAATTTCTGGATTTATCGACGCATACCATAAGCCTTTTCCATGTTCCAGAATACTTGTCCAATGTGACTTCCATTCTTCTTTTAATTTCTTTTTTAAGATGGAATAAAAATCTGTGTAAGGTATGGCAACATGAGGTAAACAGTCAATGTCAGAGTTAACTATAGTTTTTGCCAAGAAATCAACATTTTCATTTCCTGTGACACCGATATGAGAGGGAGTCCATATGAATTTAATATCAATATTCTCCTCGTGTAGTTTCCACCATAAATTCTTGATTTCATAAATGATGAAAGAAGTTTTGGCATCCAAAGTTCTAGTCTGCAACGCCTGCAGAACACTCATACTATCTGAGATCAACAACCATTTCGATGATACGGCTGAATTTTCTATGATAAATTGAAGTGCAGCTACAATTGCATAGCATTCTGCGGTGTATATGCTAGTTGGTGTAGGAAGTGGGAAACCACGACCAATTTTAAGATATGGTATGTAAAATGCACAAGATACTTTGTCTTCCTTTTTTGAACCATCAGTGTAAATGTGGCGAAATTCAGAATACCTGTCTATTAACTCAAACACTTCCTCTTTTCTATTCATAGTTTCTTTAATATTTATGTGTATGTTACTGAATTTACTGTCATATGTGCCATTATAACAAGGCAAAGTATTCATACATTTGTGAATATTGTATTGGTGATCGAGTTGTATAATTTCAGAAAAATTATGGAGTATATATGGGGCAGATTCACTTATAGGTAAAATACTCTCATAGTATGATGAAATTTTCTTAAAGAGAGGATGATTGGACAAAGAAATTAAATTAAATAAAAATCTAAATTTAAGATATTTAAATCTCATTATAAGAGGAGGAATAAGGCATTCAGCCTGCAAAGAAACAATAGGAGTTGTTCTCATAGCCCCAGTAATGAGCCTCAAATTTTTGTTCTGGATGATATCTAACTTAATCATCAATCTTTTATTTGATGCAAAACAAAGGAAGCCATACTCAAAATGGCTCCTTACTATGGATTTATATAAGATTAACAGAATTTTCGGATCAGCTCCCCAACTTGTACCAGCCAGAGCCTTTAAAGCATTAAATGCCCTCAAAGCTTTGTCTGCAATGGATTGGACATACTTAGTCCAAGACAGATTATTTGTAAAAATTATACCTAAGAACTTAGCACAACTTTCAATAGGTAAAATAGAATGATTATATAATAATCTTATATTAAAAGGACGGATTTTGTTAAAAATCACCACTTTGCTCTTCTCTGTACTGACATCTAGATTTAAATATGAAAAATATGAATGAAGTTTTTCCAATGATTCATTTATGGATGACTCCAAATCTCTTACGTTTGACCCAGAGCCATAAACAACTAAATCATCTGCATATTGTAAATTGAGTACTTTTGAACCTAAAGTAATATTTAATTTGTGAATGTATAAAATAAAAATGAGAGGACTTAATATCCCCCCTTGACATACACCCTTAAAACTAAGTCTAGGGCCTAATATTGTATTGTTATTGTTAACTTTAACAAATACTTTTCTGCCATGTAAAAAATTAAACACCCACTCAACAATTTTTTCAGGAATTCCTAGAGACCTCAACTCTACAGCAAGAATGTGATGATTAATATTATTGAATGCACCAACAATATCAAAAAATACTCCTATCAATATATTATTATTCTTAATAGAATTGAAGATATCTAATTGAAGATGGGCAATACTTTCCCTTGATGATTTTCCACGTCTAAATCCAAATTGATTTGATGGTAAGAGGCAGTTACTTTCTATGTAAAATTCTAATCTATTTTTTATAAGTTGCTCAAATATTTTACTCATACAAGAAGTAAGTGCGATTGGCCTATATGAGTCAGCTTTGTGTGGCTTCTTGCCAGGTTTTAAAATGGGAACCAAACAGTCAACCTTCCAATCATCTGGTATAAGGGATGACATCCATAAAATATTAAAGATGTTTAATGTAACTTCTCTACATATAGAGTTCATATGTTTAAGAGCTTTATATGGGATGGAATCTAAGCCACATGTAGTATTTTTCCTAGAATTAATAGCTGAATTAAATTCACTTAAACTAAAAGGTTTAGAAAAATAATCACAGGCAGTGACATTATTATATGAATGGAAAGTCAGTTGTGATTCAACTGTATCAGGAGTATATTTTGATAAAAATTCATTAGCCCAACTAGAGTCCACAACAGATGTATTATTGTGTACAAATGTTTTATTAAACTTTTTAATATAATACCAAATTCTAGATAATGGTGTGGAGCGATTAAAAGATTCACACAACTGTTTCCAGCTATGCTGCCTTTCAGTATTTAAAATAATTTTTTTAACAGCCTGTAACCTTTTAAATTCAATGTAATTTGATTCTGAAGGATCAGATTTAAAAGTTAAATAAGCATTCTTACAATTTAGAACTGCATCACTACATTTATTATTCCACCAAGGTAAAGGCAGTCTTCTATTAAATCTGATTATTGACTGTGAAGGCTGACCGTTAGAAACCGGTTTAAAGGGAAGAGACTTATGCATAGCTTGTATGATCAGATCTACAAGATCAATATAGCATTGTAAAGGATGAGAATAATTAAAGCTATGATTATTAATAAGAAAACTTATCATATTAGTATACTTAGACCAATCAACTAATTTTAAATTAATGTTACTTGTAAATATATTTTCTTGAAAACTGTCATTATAAACTGTGATATTTGTAATTACAGGAAAGTGATAACTCCCAAGAGAGTCATTGTCATGCACCTGCCAATTGCATGCTGAAGCTAATGAAGGAGATACCAATGTAAGATCAAGAGCATTTTGCCTCCATCTGTGAGAACCTACAGTAGTCATCTGACCATCATTTAAGATCACAAGATTATTATCATCAATACTTGTGAGAATATCAGTGCCTCGTGGATCTGATGCAGGGCACCCCCACATAGTGTTATGTGCATTGAAGTCACCTGCAATTAATACAGGCTCTGGAAGACTTTGAATTAATGTATCTAATTTAGACTTAGTAAAATTTATTGGTGGATTTGGAGGACTATAAACACTAGCTAATGTTAATTTTTTATTGCCATATGAAATTTGGACTGCTATATTTTGAATAGAATCATCAGAAAAAGTATCAATAATATGAAAATTAATCTTGTTATGTAAAAGTATAGCTACACCATTGTGATCATTACCAGAATCAAGTCTTACAGTATTATATCCTGTAATTTTAAAATTGTGTCGTGACTTGAGCCATGTTTCGCAGACAAGAGCAATGTGTATATTATTCTCATGAAGAAACTGTGTAAATAAAAAGCGATTACTAATTAAACTCTGTGCATTCCATTGTAGTACATTTAACTGGTCCATAAAAAAGGTAAAAAATTATTTGGCTTTAACTGTATCTATGAGAACATCTTTTATTAGCTGGGAAGATATTATTTTTTCTTCAGCTTTATTAAGTGTAATTATTTTAGTAATCGAGTTTAATATAATATTTAAAATGTCATCCTTATTTAATAAAGACAATAAAATATCTGTTGAGTTCTTTTTCCTAAGTTCAGGGTAATTTTCTTTACTGAAAAGTTCAGCAAATGTATTCTTGTTTAGGGCTGCCTGGTTTTCTTTTATTTTCTCTTTTTTAACTGGACATTGACCAGAAATACTAATGTGATTGCCTTTGCAATGCACACATATAGCCTTGTCCACTGGAGTGTTGCAGTCTTTGTATGTATGATTTTCAGTACATATGGAGCATTTGACCGAATTTTTACAATATTTAGCAAGGTGACCATACCTGAGACAGTTGTAACATTGTTTCACAGGTGGAATATATTGTTTGACCACAAACCGCCATCCATTCAGGTCTATATGATCGGGCAACGCATTTGATGCAAATGTAATTGCAACTGTTCCTGTTGGCTGCAAGCTGCTGCCTCCTGTGTCACATCGTATTTTCCTCATTATGCGTTTAACACATATTATTTTTCTATATGTAGACAAAAGTTTGTAGATTTTAAAATTAGAGATGTTAGCAGGGACACTAGTAATGACCCCAGTCACCTCTGTTCCTGCTGCTGGAATCGACGCTTTGAAATGGTAATCAGTTAAAAAGGTCTTATTATTCAAAAAAGCATTCGCTAGGGTAGGTTTATCAAAATGCACACCTATCTTATATTTATTCATAGATTGTAAGTATTTAATACCCTTATTAAAACGTTTTGCCTGTGTAGACAGAGACATCATGTCCCGCGTGCCTATCGGTCTTTTTTCATCACTAGACTCAACAAAGACTACATAATCGGTGAGGATCGAGTCTTCTGGATATCTCCTATTATAGTCAGAAACATAATAAGGCTTATACTTCCGTTCATTGTTTATATCTTCATCTGAACTTGATTCGTCAGAAGTATCTCCCTTCGAATCAGCCCAACTACCATCTTCTGCCACATCCTCCTTCGTCTTTTTCTTTTTACGTTTTGCCATGTTCAAAACTTATGAAAAAGTTAACAATTAAATTATGTAATTAATTAAATAAAATAATAATATATTTTTTTCAAAAGAGGCGCCTTTTCGTATCGGGGTTCCCGCGCTTTTCGAGGGACGCCATACGCCCAAACGGACAGAAAATTTTGACTGTCTTCCATTTTTTTTTGACAGACTGCCGGTGTTGACAGTACTTTGTCGCATACCATTGCAACAATTTAAAGCGCTTTCCATACATACCAAACAGTGTAGGTCACCATGGTCGGACCGATTTATTGTTTATTTATTTTTTGCGTCGCGGGTAGGGTGGGATCAAAAGGGCTTTCGAGAACCGACATATATGGGATCAAAAGGGCTCGCTAGAACCAACGGGAAAAGATGTCTTCAAAATCAATGTACACTAAAAATAAAGGCGCGCTTTGGACACAAATGTTGATACTTGAGTATGCATAAGAAAATTGAAAAATATTTTTGTTAATTAAAGAAATTTAATTGAATTCATTGTGTATTTTTTTTTCCGTTTCCATGATGGCATATTTTTGGCGTCAAGTGTGGCAGATTTTGGCAGTTTTTTTGCCCAGTATGTGGCAGATTGGCCATTAATGAGATGGTCACACTGGCTGTTAGACTTTACGTTACTTACGTACGGCGATTATGCTTGGGCTACGTATCTTATAAATATAAATAAATAAATATTCTGGGACATTAGGTATTCCTCACACACGGTCATCTGACCCCAAACTAAGCAGAGCTTGTGCCTTGTGCTATGGAAGTCAGATTACTGATATTACTTCATAATATATTATTATATGAATACATAGCTTAGTACCTACTACTTTTCTTTTATAAATATACTAGCTGTCCCGGCAGACCTTGTTCTGCCCTATTTCTCTAAAACAAACTAACATTGTTTTTTTTATGTTATAGCTGCTCCGACAGATTTCGTTCTGTCTAACGCGCCTTTGTTTTGTTTTGATTGACGTCTAATGTTTGACAGCTGGGGACAGAGTGCTTTGTATTGGTAAAGAAAATTGTTGTTTTTACTATTTTCCTCTTATTATTTACTTTTTTCTCTCCATAAAAACCTTAGACTTCATCAAACACAAAAAAAAATACGTATATATCACATTGCACCACGTGTTGTTGAAAAAGAAATTTCGAATTCCAACGTGGCGCCATCTATGAGAAGTTCACAATAGATGGTCCGACAGTTTTCTGTAAAAAATCTGATTTAAGGCGCCATCTGTTTGAGACTTATGAAACTTACGACGTGGCGCCATCTATGAGAAGTTCACAATAGATGGTCCGACATTTTCTGTAAAAAATCTGATTTAAGAATCAGTTTATTGTTAATTATAAATTATTAAGACCATTAATCGAAATATAAACTATCCTATATCTCAAGTTAGACCGAATTACACATAAAATGCCAACTTTCATCGAAATCGGTTGACTTGGTGAAGAGTTCACTGGGAACATACATATGACACTGGATTTTTTTATATTAAGATTATACTTATAGTAGATAATCACACCCAAACCAGGACAAACAGACAAAAAAAAAATGTTATAAAAATATGTTGTTCTAGCTGTAAAGATTATTTAAATAAAATAAATAATATGATGTTGTTATTACAATAATGTTATTATCATAGTTATTCACTATTAAAGTGGATGATCGTTACTACAGCCTTTTTTAAATCTCAAAACTAGTTACGGAGTTAGGAGGGCAGAGCTCTACCCTTGATATTTATGAACAATTTATGAACGAAAGGTACGAACGGTAGCCGATTCTTAACAAACTAAGTATTTGTAGGGTGTACAATTTAATGTATGTTACATGTTGTCCTACAAGGTCATTATGAAGCAATCATAAACGATAGAATAGACCGTAAAAGTATAAGGGATATACACGAGGGGGCTAAAAAGGAAACTCGAGCAATATTGCTAATGCAATTCATTTTTCCGAATTTACGGCAGATTCATATTAAATATTTTAATGAATTAAATTGTTTATATGTGACTATTTTACACAAAACATATTGAAATACTTAAGTAGGATCTGCCGAGAATTCGATAAATGAATTGCATTAGTAATATTGTTTGAGCGGCCTTTTTAGGGGGGCAGGCTTGTGTTAGTTTTTAAGCTACCTATTAGTAAAGTATACTTAATACAAACTATGAGAGAGGACAAGAATACCTAGAGAACCACTGCTGAAGTACCTATACCTAACTGCACTAGTTTTATCTTATTTAATTAATCTGCCATTTATTGAGAAGTTCTCAGAGAGGTTTATTATATTGATAATCCTTTACTTAAAAGAGAGTAAACTTAAACAAAAAAAAAATATAGGCCATTAACATTGATTGTAGCCAGATTTTGTAAAGTAATCCATTGCTGTTTGTCTAGCATGGCATGGCATAGCATTGAAACATTGAATTGCCTGCTAAATTTATTTTTAGATTGCAGTGATTCAGGGAAGCGACCGAGATATCGACATGATGACACGCACGACGCGCCTCGTGACGTGAACGTGATGAGGAGGATTGAGGAGGGAGAGCCTTGTTACGCTAGCCAGAGCCACAGTAGTACATCGGTGGCGCCCGAGCTAAACGTTGGTTGTTAGTCTCATGCGTTCTTGTTATATCTAAACATTTTTAACGGTGATATTAAATCCTCACCCAAGTAATAAAGCATCTGAATTGTACTTATAACCATTCTTGTATAGTAAATACAATAATTTCATCTTAATTTAACATAAATAATTAAAAACGTTAGCAGACTCAGTTGTTATTTATTGACGGGAAAAAGTCTTCTCATTTTAACCTACTAGTGCAGTGGTCAACGTGTGATATTCGAGACTCTACTTACTATAACATGAGTGACCAAGTTAATTGCAATAAGTACTGCTGTAACTGAGACAAAAATACATAAAATATTCTTGAGTACAAAAGTGTTTATTATTTAAATTATTATATAAGTAAGTAAGTACCTAGTACTTACCTACCTAGTGCTATAAGTAAAACTGGAAAACTAATAATTATCGATCTTTGGATTATAAAGAAAATATATGATGATGTAAATTGAAATTTTGTCATGAAATTATAACGATAGATAGGTCAGCAAATTCAACAGTGCATCATGGAATCAAAAGTAATTCTCAGAGAGGAGAACCCTCATGATAAAACCAACTTCCTCTCAAAAATATTTTTGACGTAAGTACCTACTCACCCTTTATCCTTTAACTATTCTTAACTGTTATTTTGTAATAACATTTGTATCGACAAATGAGATTATAATAAAGAAAATAAAGAGATTTCCTGTTTAGTAAAGTAGAAGATTCGGTAGAAGTAGCAAGGGATCACTAGATGCGTGCCAGTTCTGTCTGTCACATCTTAGAGCAAATTATGCTCTAATGTTACACAGGCTGCCATAATAAATAGCCAGATGAAATGCAGCCTATTATATGTGTTACTGTGATAACCTCTGTCATTGCGATAATAATAAAAAATTAACCATTCTTGGGCTCTACCATTTTTTTTTGTATAGGATTTGTCGGTCCTTGACTTTGAAGATAATTCACATTTATTTTCATGTGGAGTAAACCAAGAGTTATATAATATTATTATCTGCAGAAAAGTCAGACTATTAATTAAAATACTGAATAAATCAAGTTAAAATTTCGATTTACTAATATTCTAGAAAAATACAAACAAGTAATAAATGAACTCTACACTCATGTTTTTCTGTATAATATTTGTCGACTGAAATTATGCAAATTTAGCATTAAATGTTCAGCTTCACTCCTAGTATAGTTGATTTTTCAACACGTACTACGCGTATCGGTACTTGCCGACAAATTCAGCGCCGGCCCTAGTAAGCGAGAGGAGCGATCCCTCTAGGCGCCAGGTGGCAAGGGACGCCAAAATGCCAAATGCTAAGAACAATTATTTCAAGTGAAAAATATTTTTTTTATGGCGGGTTTTATATCTATTTTATATAAAACAAAGTCGTGTTTAGTTTATAACTCAAGAACGGCTGGACCGATATGTATGATTTTTGATTTGTTGGATTTGTCTCCACCCCGAATAGCAGAATAACTATTAAAACATCGGAAGAAATCAATCTATACCGGGAACGCGTTTAATTTGCATAAGTATAATAAATGATAAGGCATACTTGTTAATAATTATGGTGGTGGGTAAGTTATAAGCGAATATTTAAGCGTGTCTCGCCAATAAACATGTTAGTTTGGCGAGTAGTATATACTAAGAATTAAGACTTACTTTTCTGTAATAAAAAAAATATATATATATATATATATATATAAAAAAAAAGTTGTTTTTTGAAAAATTTGGGTAATTAATTTACTGAAATATAATTTATGTACTTTATTCTTTGTAATTTATTACAAAGAGCGCTGAAAAAACAATCTTGCTCTACCCTGATCAAGGGGTAGGACCGGCGCTGGACAAATTAAAAAAATTGGCTAAAAATTAGTGACTATTCATCTTTTGAGAGCAAACCGATCTTCGCCAGTTGCTCTAATGTTTAATATGAACACGGGAACTGCTACCGACTAACTGTTTAGCAGTTTGGTAGAAAAATTGTTAAATAACATTAATTTATTATTTGTTTGATGAAATAAATTAAAAATTAAAAGTTATTGTTATAAAGAGTTGGCCCTAAAATGACATGCCTGTTCTGCGCACAGTCAATGTCTCTCGCTTTAGCGAACGATATGTTTGAGCGACAGAAAGAGATAGAGAATGGCAATCGAGGAATCTCCGGCCTGTCTGATATGGTTCGACCCTAAGTGTATTCCGAACCGGGTCAATTGTAACGTTCCTTAGTGCCTTATCATCAGGCTTCACGACTTTTGAGTTTGAGTTAATCATGAATAATATCATGTTTATGGAAAAATAATGCACTATGATTGTTAAAAATTAAAGCAGTAGTAGTTATATGTATTATATACTCTTTGGCAGTCATCTTGACGCAGTCGCCTAGTCGGCATAAACATCTGTGTTTATTTTTATAGTATAGCTATTCAACATACTATAATTTATCCTGAAACTGCTTAGCAAATATCTATGTAGGTAATAAATATTCTGGGACATTTTGGGACATTATTCCTCACACACGGCCATCTGACCCCTAACTAAGCAGAGCTTGTACTATGGAAGCCAGATAACTGATATACTATATATACTTTTCTTTTGTAAATACATACCTACATATACATGTAGATAATTACACCCAGACATAGGACAAACAGACATGTTCATGCACACAAATGTTTGTCCTGAGTGGGAATCGAACCCACGACCTGCGACGTGATAGATAGGGTATCTTACCAACCACGCCAACCAGCCGTAATGGTAGGTAGGATGCGTTATAAACTGACGTGTCTTGAACTTCGCCTTAAGGTGACGCCACGTTAAGGCGACGCCTTGAAGATTTTGGTTGCAAGGATTCCGATTTTTCTCAACAATGACTGAAGCGAACGAACTGAAATTTATTGTAAGAATTCATCATGTCTTTGACTTTATTTTGTACGTTGCATAACACGATTGGTTAACTTTTATAACACAAAATAATTAATCAAAAATACCTCTTTAAAATAAGAAATTCCAATTTTACCGGCATTGAGGATCGATTTGAGGTTCCAAAATTTCTACATATATTAATTAAAACCCGGCCCACTTCCATTTTAACTTTTGTGCATGGTTAAGGGCATCAGTGGTTTTTATTTTTGCTCTTATATCTGCATGTCTTATTTTTTGTACTTTTTTTTTATATTCAACATACTACGTTCCATTCCCCTTTGACATGTAGTTATTTTATTTTTTGTTCTGATAGTGAACTTCCAGGTTTGGCACGCGTATGTTAAACATGGGATCAGACACGAATCCATAATTTTCTTTTTTAACTTTATAGGCATATTGCTTTTAAATACTTCTTTGAAGCTCCAGTATTTAGTCCATGTGTTTTTGACTCTCCTTTCCACTTCTAGCTCGTTATTATCTCTGTTGAACCCAATTTGTTTTCCTAAATAAGTATATATTTCTACATATTCTAGAGTTTCACAGTCTATTTTTATGTTTGTTTTTATGTAGTTGGACATAGTTTTCGTTTTAGTAAGGTTCATTTCGAGGCCCACTTGTCTGCTAGCTATGTGCAGAGCTTCTATCATGTGTTGGATTTGAGAGCTTGTTTCGGATAGCAAAACCAGGTCATCTGCAAATCTGAGGTGACTTAAGTATTTTCCTTTGATGTATAGTCCTTGGTTACTCCAGTTCAATTTATGTATTATGGACTCTAGTAACGCAATAAATATTTTTGGCGAGATGGGGTCCCCTTGTCTAACACCTCTTTTGACAGAAATGCTTGGCCCGACAGTTTCTAGCTTGCCTCTACTTGAGCATTTGTTATATATGTTTCCTAGTATATTAATATATCCTTCTTTTACATTTTGCTCTTTCAGAGTTTTCCAAATACTCTCATGTGAAACCGTGTCAAATGCTTTTTGATAATCGATAAAAGCGATATATAATGGTCTCTGATATTCCTGATATTTTTCTATTATCAATTCTAGGGTAAATATGTGGTCTACAGTTGAGAAGCACTTTCTAAAACCCGTTTGGTCAATGGGCTGTTTTAGTTCTAGTGTTGTGCTTATTCTCTGGTTTATAATTGTAGCGAAGAGTTTATATATTGTTGACATTAAGCTTATGGGCCTGTAGTTTCCTATATCCTTAGGAATATCTTATTTTTTATAAATCAAAATAATGTTGGATTCAGACCACTGAGAAGGTGTTTCATATGTTTCTAATACCTTGTTAAACAGTTTTGCTAAAGGAGCAGCTAGCATGATATAGGCTGACTTTAAGGCATCATTTGTAATCTTGTCTGAGCCTGGGCTTTTGTCAGGTTTTAGCTTTTTTATGGTCTCTATTATTTCACCACACTCTATCGGATCTATGGAGCGTTGTGGTGTTGTGTGTGTCACTGAATCGTAAGTCGCAGTACCTATTATGAAAGGCAAGTGTATAAGTAACTATATACTAAAAAATATAAATTTTAATTAACCTACCTACTTACATTCCTAATGAAAATGTTTTTACTCATTTACTTCGTTTATATATCTATTAATAGTACCAATATTTGCATAACCATTATCTATCACAATGGTTGGGTTTTCTGAACTGAAATTCTGTTTAACAATACAATAAATTAGACGCTGACAAATATAATATAATACGTTGATCTACATTCATTAAATTTATTTACTACATAATACCTTTCCCTCGCGGATTCACCTGCGTTCTCAACATAAAAAGCAGCCTATATTCCTCAATAAACCGCCTATCTAACGCAAAAATATCAGTGTCTTACACAAAAATCCCATATTTTCAGTTTTTCTCGAATTTTGCAATTTACTGCGCAATTTTCTTAATTTTTCTTTCCGTAAAATCCTTCTACAAAGTATTTGAAAACTTAAAAAAAAATGAATGAAATCGGTAAAGTCATTCTCAAGTTATGGCGTGACCAAGGGAAATAGGGATTCATTTTTATATAAGTACTAGCTGTTCCCCGCGGTTTCACCCGCGTTCCCGGTATAAATATTTTTCCGTCAAATATTTTCTTTCATATAAACCTTCTCCTGACAATAACGAACACATAAAAGAAAGATTTATCCAATTTGGTGGAGTCGTTTGGAAGTTATGCGCTTACCAACACATTTTGCGATTCATTTTTATATTATAGACTAGTTGTCCCGGCAGACCTTGTTCTGCCCTATTTCTCTAAAATAAAATAACACAGATTTTTACTGATTTCCTCGTATTTTTACGTTTTTTCTCTCCATAAGAACCTTCCTCAGACTTCATCAAACACACCAAAAAAGAAATCAGCCAAATCAGATCAGCCGTTCTCGAGTTTTGCGCTTAGCAACACATTTTGCCATTCATTTTTATTTATAGAATAGAATAGAATATTATTTATTATCATAGTTGAAAACACTTACACCAAAAACACATAGGTACTCAAGTAAAGTGCAACATGCCTCGTCATATTATTTTAGTTTAGGTATTACATACAAAATTTAATTAAAAATAGATTACAACGTATCAATTGATTAGTCTTAATAAATTATACTCGCTAAAACAAAGGCAAAAATAATGTATGTATAATATAACAATTTATAATGGATTCTTTAAAAAAGTTTATTATATGTTTAATTGATTGATTTTAATAAATTATACTTGCTCATATAGACATAGGTATACTAGCTGTCCCCCGCGGTTTCACCCGGTAGCGGTAAAAAAAATAGCCTACGACCTATTCTCAGACCTACCGAATATACCTACATATAAAATTTCATAAGAATCGATCGAGCCGTTTCGGAGGTGTTCGCAGACAAACACTGTGACTCGAGAATTTTATACAGGGTGACCTTTTAGTCACTGGCAATACTTGCAGGGGTGGAAGTACTCATCAATATGACAACTTTTATTATGGGACCAACTCTGAGATCGCGTAAAATAAAATGGTTGCTTCATACATTTTGGCGAGTAATTATTTCACTTTTGTATGGAACAGCTGATAATTTTTTCGTGATTTCACACTTAGTCTAATAATAAAAGTTGTTCATATTGATGAGTATCTACTTCCATCCCTGCAAGTATTGCCAGTGACTAAAAAGTCATCCTGTATATTAGATAGATAGATATACATTCTTCGCCTAAAGCCTTTTTTGAAATTAGGTATATGAATTAATCTCAATTCAAATGCCGATTTCAATTTGTACATCCCTTATTTATCTTTCTTCGAGGGAATATGCCGGACTCTTGCCGGCTTAATTCCCAAGGTGATTGCCATGACCTGTGTCCGCCATTTGTGAAATTGCGACAAATATTAAAAGTAAATCATATGAAGAACTTTTAATATGCGGCACATATCAATAAAAAGCTCTGCTCATTCAAGTATTTACAGTAGTGTTACTGTTAATTACTACAAAACATTGTGATCGAATCTCCAGCAAAGACATATATGTATGGATTTGCTCTACCACCGTGGTATGGTTTCCTCACGATGTTTTCGTTCACCAAAGCTCAAGCTCATTGTAGGATTCGAACCCACGACATTTGTCACGGCATTCGACATCACTATTACTGAGCTATCATCGCCTAAAATGTGTTTCCTGTGAGTGGGTCTAGAACGGAGATTTTATATCCTCTTTGGCGGGTCTCGCTCCCAGGATAAAAGCCCTGTAATTACTGTCTCACTTATAAGATACCTAACGATCAATATTTTTTTAGATGGAGCTTCAATCTATTTCGTAGGGGGTATAATGGTGGACTTACAGTGGAAGATCTGTGGAAAGCCCGAAGTAAAGACCACTCCGGTCGCTTGGGGGATCGACTAGAACAAGCATGGTTCGAAGAACTCGAATCTGCCACCCGCAAAAACATCAAACCGTCATTTTCTAAAGCAATTATCCGTACATTTTGGCTGGAATATATGATTTGCGGATTTTTTTTTGGTCTGCTCTTCATATTTCTTTGGTAAATGTAACTCTTTTTGAAATAACTGTTCTATGACGTGAATAATATCATATATTAATAGTATCCATGTCTTTTATAGGCCCCTGATTCCCTTCACACTGGCTTTGTTTATAAACTACTTTTCGAACAAGAGAACTCCAGAATCATATAGATATGCACATATTCACAATTTTATTATGAATGCTTTAAGTATTTTGACGTCTTTAATGTTGAACCATTTGATGTTAAGTCAAGCACGCGTGGGAATGAGAATTAGAATAGCCAGTTGTTCATTACTATACAGGAAGGTGAGTTGTATCGAAATACTTGATCTATTACCTGTGGTATTAACCTAGGCTGCATATTGTTGGATAGTATAGGTACATTGAAAATAACATAACATTAATACTTTCAGATTTTAAAACTCGATCGGGTGGGTATGAATAAGACCGAACCTGGACAAGTGATAAACTTGATGTCTAATGATGTCAATAGATTTGATTTGGTGACCCTATTCCTGCACTACATTTGGGTGATGCCCATTGGAGTTCCAGTAGTGTCGTATCTGGTGTGGCAACATGTACGGTGGGCCACGTTCGCTGCTCTTGCGGTGATATTTCTACAGACAGTTTTAGTACAAGGTAACCATTATTGCATGGGACAACGCCATAGTGTTACTGATTGATAAATAATTAACTTTTAAACTATTTGTCTGTTATTAATTATCACGCTAATTATTTATCTGCTTATAGCTTATCTAAGCAATCTCCAAGGAGTTCTTCGAGGGAAGATCGCAAAGCGTACCGACGAGAGAGTAAAAGTTATGAGTGAATTGGTTAACGGGGTACAGGTGATAAAGATGTACGCCTGGGAGAAGCCCTTTGAAAAACTAGTTGAAAAATTACGAAAGTATGTAGAACACATTACACAATACGTTATTTTTTTTTAAATACAAACTATCTAATACCTTTAAACGAGCAATTCTTGTATATACATACAATATATACTTTATTTTTCACTCCACCACACAAATCAGTTGAGCGCTCGGCCCGAAATGTACTGAGATGAGAAAAATAAAGTTGCTCTGATCAAGTTGGTCCCATAGTGAAAGTTGTTCAGAATTATGCCTAACAACCCACTTTCGGCTTGTAACTCCCTTTGTGTTACACCCTGTATATAATCTGAATCTCGGAAACGGCTCCAACGATTTTTATGAAATTTAGTATGCAGGGGGTTTTGGGGGATGATAAATCGATCTAGCTAGGTTTCATTTCTGGAGATCCAGGTACTACTAATTATATGTATAGAAAATTTCCTCAAAGTACTTACTGCCGCTGCCGATGGGCAAAACAAATAATTTTATTTTTTGATTGAGGCCATAATTAGTCAAATAAAATTTTGCCAACAGGCTTGAAGTAAATTTTATAATGCGAACATCCATGGTGAAGGGTTTCTCAACCGCACTGTCGGTGTTCACTGAGCGATTCATACTGTTTGCTGCTATCGTAACATTCGTGTTGTCTGGAGGCGAAATTCGCGCAGATACCACATTCTCCTTAGTGCAGTACTTTAATCTTCTACAACTCGTGTGCAACATTGGTTTGCCTTTGGGACTGTCATTTCTCGCTGAAACAAGAGTAACCGTGAGACGACTAGAGGTAAGCCGCAATAATAATACTTAAACGACGTTTCTTTACACAATGTTACATCATCAATTGTATGATTTGTATACCTAATAATACATATTTTTAGGAATTCCTGCTTTTGGATGAATTAGAATCTTCGAAAGCAATAGAAACCAAACCAAAAATTATAGGTTCCGATATAATACTAAGCAATGATTTGGAGAAAGAGAACACATTTGAAAAAGATAAACCAAAAGCTACGGGTTTAAATCTTACTGGAGTTAGTGCGAGCTGGCAGCCGGACCCTATTGTACACACGTTGAGAAATATATCAATCACTGCACAACCTGGAGAGTTTGTCGGCATCGTCGGATTAGTCGGATCGGGAAAGGTAATAATTCGTTTTAAAAAAATCTTATAATAATCTAATCTGTCTGAATTGAAATTTGCGGTTATTTTTTTCAGACGTCGTTATTACAAGTGATTCTGGGCGAACTTCTACCGGCCCATGGCTCGGTATCTCTGGGTGACTCACGCATATCCTATGCAAGTCAAGAGCCATGGCTATTCGTGGCCTCTATACGGCAAAATATATTATTCGGCTTGCCCTATGATCGCGTGCGGTATAAGAAGGTGAATTTTCATACAATAAATTGTTTGAAGTTCTCTTCTGATAAATTAAACTCACTCGGTCACTATTTCGTTTTTTTGGAAGGTGGTGACGGCATGTGCTCTGATACGTGACTTTGAGCTGTTGCCGGCAGGAGATTCGACACTGGTGGGTGAGCGAGGGATCAGCCTCAGCGGCGGGCAAAGAGCACGAATAGGCCTCGCTCGTGCCTGTTATAGACAAGTATGTTTACTATTTACTATCTACTATTACAATAGTGTTCGTTTCAATTAATTGTAGTGGCGTCAATGCGAACGTCGTCTACGAAACATATACTTAATATCAGTTGAAGGTTAAACCTCCAATGAGTTAAATTGGGTTCGTGACACAATTCTTGGTAGGTTTTTTCTAATTATTGGACGGTGTTGAACATACGCTCAAAAAACGTCCTATTCTTACCAAAATAAATAAAAATATGATTTGAAAAAACTACAGATAAAAAGTTATATATACAAAAAAAATGTAAAAACATTATTGGACGATTGAATAACAGAAATCTTATTCATAAACCTAATCTATTATTTTCGGCAATGCTAGTCGTTCTGTTCCAATTCCAACTTATACCTATGTAATGTATGTGTTCTGCTAGTATGTGTACTCTGTTACCAGCCTGTAAATAAATAATCTACTTAAGGGTAGGTACTTACCTTTTATCTTATTTCAAATTAATTTCTTATTTTACGTTCCCTAGTAAAACAGGGAGTAAAAATGTCTTACAGTTCAGTAAGATAAGTATTGAAAACAAAATCTCTTTGTAGGTACATTTCAGTTTTGTCCAATGATTTCCTACAAAAGTGGAATTTGCTATTGTTATTTATTGAAATAGACAAAACCAATACAACTACGGGCATAGAATATTTCGGAGTAAGCTCAAGTTTATTACGAGTTTCTTTGTGGTAAAATTATTTTTTCTTCTCTTTTTTATACGACTACTTGTTTTTTTTAAATATATATTTATATGTATGATAAATTCACATTTTTATCTAATTTCAATGAACAAATGACATTCTATAATATAATAATATAAATATAACTTTATTTCTCCCACAATAACCTGCCAATATAAATATGGACGACAATACAGTAAGTAATATCAAGCATTTTAAGTACTTACATTATGTATTATTAAGTAAGTACATCCTAGTAGTTAAACTAACAATTTGAACGAAATAAGCTCTACAAATAAGTTACGTGATAATAATTTGCACAAGTACATACAATCAGTTGTTAGCAAATCGTTTAATTAACAAGTATTTACTTAGTTATATGGATAGTTGTTAAAAGATAACAGTTATTGTGAAAATTATCTCCTTTTATAATGAAATCAGAAGGTCGAGGGTATACATATATAAAGTAGGTATTTACTTATCTATATCATCCTAACTACTGTTTAACTTGTTCCTAAGTATTTTTTGTCTTGGGTTTTTATTGTCTACAGATGAATGTACCTAGGTAGTAATAAATAAAATTTAATGTACCTAGGTACATTTTCATTTTTTGTTTGAGTCCAAAATAAATGTCTTTTTCTTTTTATTTACTGACTGACTGGGTAACGTGTCAATTTAACGCATTGTAAGCCACTGGTAATAGGAACATGAGGTAGGTAAAGCTTAGCTTCGTATTATTGTAAGAATAAGAAATAATATGATTCCCACACATACAATTGATATAATTTATTTTATGGAAAGTAATTGGAATACAAATGAAATTGAATAAAAATGAAAGGAAGCAGATGAAATTGAATAAAAATGAAGTAAGATATAAGGCGATGATAGCTCAGTGGTAGTGACGTCGGACGCCGCGGCGAAGGTCGTAGGTTCGAGTCCTACAATGAGCTTGAGCTTTCGGTGAAGGAAAACATCGTGAGGAAACCACAGCACGGTGGTAGGGTACTTTGTAGTGCCTATGTACTGCCTATCTGGTTACCATCCTCAAGTTGAAAATCTGTCGCCAAACACATATTGGTGTGTTGCGGCAGCTGCACTTGAGAGCCAGATCCTTCTAGGCTTTGAGTGCTTACCACCTTCGGCCACATCATCACCTACTATAGTGAGATTATGGTCAAACAATAGCCTATACAAAGTAAAAAAAAAAAAAAAATGTATTGTAAGGAAACATTGATACTTACTGAAAATATAATATTAAGTATATTTCTTTAGAAAGTAGTCTTAAACTTAAAACTTAACTTCTTGAAACTGATAGGATAGAATGGAGAGCAAAAAAGATTTTTCAAATCGGTTCATAAATGACGGAGTAATGAGTGAACATCCACTAAAAAAAAAAAAAATACAACCGAATTGATTTTAAAGTTGTTTAAAAAATCTTTCACTAGCCAATAAAATTGTCAAGAGACTTGGTATCAATACTTTTTAATGTAAATAATAAAAACTGAAAAGTTTATTGGGAAGATTTGAGCCTGTCTAGATTTTTAATGGGAAAGTCGCTAGGTTCCACATTAGAATTAATTATTTGTTTTATGTGTGTATCGATCATGATATCTACTATTTCAATGGTGTAGTTAATAGTGGTGTAGTCAATATTACTATTCTAGCCTAGCGGCCTTAACGTGGGTATTATTAAGTAGCTTGCGGTAACTACTGGCTCAAGGCTACATAGGCTTGACCTTTCACAAAAATTCGAAAACTTAATTCAACGAGAAATAAAATAATAAAAAATTTATAGACATTGGTAAATAACTTTTTCAAGATAAATATATTAATTTATCATAACGATACGAGGCAGTAAAATTATGGGTTTGTCATTCGATTTTAAGAAATATATTGAATAATATTAATTATTTTTCACGTTAATAAGACCGGTTATGCGATTATATAATATAACAACTTTATCACAGCTTTATTATAAGTATTGAAGCGAGAGAAAATTTAAGCGAGAACAGTTGCTAACCAACATTAAATCGTTATAGATCCTAAATGATCATTCGAAATGAAAAATTATAAGAGAAACCTAAAGATGATTTTCAAATACCTATTCAATGATACCATTGATTCCCCAATTTACCTACATAGTTCGTCGTTTATGTATTTTCTTTTTCAATTATTATTTTTACACAACATTGATCGGCAAACAAGCATACGGCCCGCCTGATGGTAAGCGGTTACCGTAGCCTATGAACGCTTACAACACGAGGGGTATTACTCGCGCGTTGCCGACCCTTCCCCTCTCCCTGATGAGCTCTGGCGACCTTACTCACGCGCAGGAACACAACTATAAGTTATTTGGCTGCGGTATTCTGTAAGGTGGAGGTACTTAATCCCCAGTCGAGCTACTCTTTGAGCGACATATAGCTATGGTCTACCTCTCTCAATATGGCCTCTGGATGTCACCATAATTATTGAATATTTAAACGACTTAAAAAAAGGAGGAAGTTCTCAATACTTCCCAGGTGGTCCCATTGGCACCAAGTAATGATCTAATTATAGATTCCCAGAAAAATCGAGGGCAACCCTCAAATTTTATATGAAATGAAATGAAATATTTATTTGCCTGAAATATGGTAGGTACAGGTGTTAAAAATTGAAGATAAAGCGCAACATATTTCGCCAGACATTCGGCATGCAAAATTAAATTACATAAGCATTTAAATTTTATATTTCAAATATTCCTCAATTGTATAAAAACATCTTTCATGTAACCATGATGTCAATTTTGTTTTAAAATGATTAAGTGGCATTTCTCTTATATGAATCGGTATTTTATTATAGATCTTAATAATCATATTTGTACAGTTTTTGCTATAAAAAGCACTAGAACACTTAGGTAATAATAATTTCGTTGGATCTCTCGACATGATTTTTTTGTTTACATTGGCTTTTATAAATAAATTTGGATACTTTCTGACAAAGAATCCAACTTCGAGTATGTATAGTGATGTAAGTGTTAGCAATTTTAACTTTTTGAAGAGAGGTCTGCATGACTCAAAAGGCCCGACGCCACAAATCGCTCTTATACATTTCTTTTGCGCAATAAAAACCCTTTTAATATTTGTAGAGTTACCCCACAGTAATAAGCCATACCTTAGTACCGAGTTGACATAGCCGTAATAAGCAGTGATAGCAGTTTTATGATTTGCTAACTTTCTTAATTTTTTTAGAGCAAATACAAAACTATTTATTTTACAGCAAGCGTTATCAATTTGGGCTTTCCAATTGCAGTGTTTGTCTAAGATTATGCCTAAGAATTTTGTCTCTGAAACTTCTTCAATAATTTTACCACGAAAAGAAAGACTTAAATTTTGATATTTATTTTTGTAGTTTGCAAATTGTGTTACTTTAGTTTTTGACAAATTAACTGTCAGATTATTAGAATCAAGCCAATCCGTAACCGCCTCAATAGCAGAATTCAGCGCTGATACATTGCCATAGTCTGCTTTACTATTTATTATAACCGATATGTCGTCTGCAAAAAGGGTACATTTATGTGTAGTTATTTTAGTTATATCGTTTATATATAAGTGAAAAAGAAGTGGCCCAAGTATACTACCTTGAGGTACACCCGATTTATTAGCTAGGTAATCCGATCTGAAGGAAGTTGCATTCTGGCAGACACTTACGTTGCCTTCAAGTTGCCTTTTGACAATGACATGGTACCTACCTATAGATTAGGTACCTACTTATTTTAATTGTAGATTTTACATTTTTTACTTTCTTTCTTAGTTACACCTACTAAGAACGTAAATAGGTACGTAAACTTAGTTTGTTATTAATTAATACTTAATTGGATACTTAAATACATTCAAATTAAAAAACATTTATTACCTAGGTTAGTAGGTGTACCTACCAGCAATGCGGGCATAATAAGTTAACTATGTCTGTGGTTAAGTACATACCTATTTGAATCTGTCGGCCAATATCAAGAAGAGTTTTTGCAGAACTGCCTGCCAAAATATGGATTAGGTACGCGGTCATACGATTGCTTTACCAATGTCTACTAGAACCTTGAGTGTAAAGAATTGACGTAAATAAACATTTTAGTAATACTATGGATTTGAGTTTACTAAAATTATGTTTGGAAGTTTTTTTCCATGAGTATTCCGCGAGAGGCGCTGTGCAAATTCCTATAGAAAAATGTCGTATACGCTAATGTGGTAGTAAGTTACGTAAATTCTTTACACTCAGGGTACTGAACCCCGAGTGTAAAAAATTGACGTTAGAAAACGCTTACTATTACGTTAGCGTTTACGACATTTTTCTATAGGAATCGGCACAGCGCCTCTCGCGAACTAATTTCTTCCATACATTTTTACCGATCATAGCCTATTCAAAGTCAGTATCAAATTATACCATATCTAACCTTGGTTGTACATAAGACGGACACACATAAATGTAAATCAAATGATGCACAGACTTTGTTCTGCACTAATTCTACCTACGTACGAACTAACATACTATCCTATAACGGAAAAGCTAATGAAAATAATTTGTGATTTCAGGCGGATATTTATCTTCTGGACGATCCACTGTCTGCTGTTGACACCCATGTGGGTAAGCACCTCGTCTCGGAGTGCGTGATGGGTCTACTACGTCACTCCACGCGTATCTTGGTCACGCACCAACTTCATCACTTGAAATCTGCTGACAAAGTCGTCATATTACGTGATGTATGTATGTGCCAATATACTACACTACGCCGTGTTATGACTAATGATAGAGATAAGACATTTGAGTTTTTTTTTATATCATTTTCAAAGTCAAAATCTTTATTTGCAATTCAATAAGGTGGCGATTGGTGGTCCTGACACTTGGACACAACATAATAAAATAGTCAGAATCATTTCAATTTAAACATATTAGCTAATAAACGATTAATTAGAAATCATGCAATTCTAATGATTGAATAAAACATTAGTTTCATGTCTATTTGGTTAACATCATGACAAAAAAACGGCCAAGCGCGAGTCAAACTCGCGCACAAAGGGATCCGTACGTAAAAAACATGACTGTTGTAACTTAAATATTTATTTTATTTTAATTGAATTATTTATTTTTAAAGTGCATATACAGGGTGATTTTGTTATCACTGGCAATACTTGCAGGGGTGGAAGTACTCATCAATCTGAACAACTTTTATTATAGGGCTAACTCTGATATCGCGTAAAATAATATGGTTGCTTCATACATTTTCGAGTAGGTATTGAACTTTTGTATGGAACAGCTGATAATTTTTTCGTGATTTCACAGTTAGTCCCATAATAAAAGTTGTTCATTTTGATGAGTACTTCCACCCTTGCAAGTATTGCCAGTGATAACAAAATCACCCAGTATAACTAAATATTCTGTGAATATTTCAATCGTCTATCTGTGGCCGTTATCAATATCGAGCAAAAACATCACGTTTGTTGTATGGGCTCCCATACAAAATTTGTTTTAAATTCCCTTAAATATTTATTTTATTCTTTTTTATTATTATTTGTTGTTATAGTGGCAATAGAAATACATCATCTGTGAAAATTTCAACTGTCTAACTATCACAATTCATGAGATTCAGCCTGGTGACAGACAGACTGACAGACGGACGGACAGCGGAGTCTTAGTAATAGGGTCCCGTTTTACCCTTTGGGTACGGAACCCTAAAAATGGTAACACACATAATAACATTCATCCTATATCTTCATCCACGGCCAATTCGCTCGATTGATAAGGTTGATCTGAACTAAGTTGTAAGTTACTCGATGGCTCAAAAATACATATCATTATGTTATTTATTTATTATTTGTTACTATAAATTATTACAATAATTAATGTTGTAACCATGACGTATAGCAAGAACTGATACATTCTTAAAGATACAAGAAAAAACATTTTAATGCATGATCGATATTGAAAGTTGGTATTATTGCGTACTACCAGCACAATTTTTGCCATGAAAAATGGTAGATACGCATACCAAGAGATTGGTACGTCTTCTATCACTGTTCGATAGGGTACTGTTGTATGTAGGACGTATGACTTTACTTACCTACAACAACTAAGTACTTATATAGGTTAGGTACTTCCATAGCGTACAGCTCCAACTTTTACCATTATGTACAAGTGCTCTTTATCCAAAGATAAGACCGCACATTGCGAGTATTGCGATGCGACACTATCGTAACGCTACGGCCAGATTATCGGGTTGGGCGAACATTTATATTCATGACATTATGCATATTCATTCATACATTAAATTAAATTAATTGTGTTTGAAATACATAAATAACTTATCAGCTAACAAAGAATAAAAATAACAAATATAAAATTATGCAAAGTTAAATTCGATTTCATAAATTAGATTTGAATAGTCATTAAAAACAGCCATCCTTCTGAAACTATTATGTATTTTAAAATGATATCTAAAAACAATGAAGTTTAATAAAAACCGACCAAGGGCATACCATTAACCATAGGGTTCAGTAGTACTTTCCTTTAATTCGAAAATATATAGATACCCCGCTTGGTCGTGGTTGTAGGTACCAGGTACCTTTCTCTTATATGTATCTACCAAATTTGAGCGACATACACCTAGTAGCTTAAAATTAAAATGGTTGTGATATAGGTACAAGAAGGACGGATGGACACGACGAAACTAAGAATTTCTTGTATGTCTATGGATCCCGAAAAATACCTAATCTACTACTACTATTCATCGTGAGTGTATGAAAGTATAATCCACAGACGCTTATAATGAGTTGTGCTGATAAATCATTATAAGTACCGAAGTTATAAACCGCAGTAACATTTGTTAGATAAAACGATTGTGACAATTGTATCATCACAGATAGGTATCTTTATACTCTACATCAAATATTTACATGAGCGGTATCATGATGGATTATCCATTGTTGTACAAATAAAAAATAGCAGTTACATAGCAGTATTTTATTTACATCGGTTACCTCCTAATCTTATCACCTATAAGTGTTTACTTACATAGTTGGGTGTATGGCTGAATTTCAGTGACAGTAAGGACATTGGTAGGTTAGGTAGGTACCCGAACAAGTCAAATCTAAACAAAAAGAAACCGCACTGAAAAACCAACAAAGAAATTTCCTTCAGTTTATCACGACGGTACGGAGACAGAAGACTAACTACTTAACCATTTTATTATTTCATTTTTCAAGATTTTACAAACACTGAAGTAAATTTCTAGGTACTGGGGAATAATAAAAATTCAACTCGAAACAAACCAACATCATGCACGAAACAAACCGGGAATGTTATTGATTTGTTGAACTAATACCGTTAGTTGCATTAATTAACTGACTAATATCATGTGTTGCATGATTTCAATAATATTGGAATAGTTTAAATTACTTACTGCTTAACCATCCTTAGTGCAAATCCAAAAATGTTAGCAATATTTTCATTTTCTTAACAAGGGAAGCCGAAATAAGGGGTCGAAATTTCAAAGTGAGGCTACTAGTCAAAATAGTACCTATTAGTTAGCAATACTAAATTGTATTCTTACGGAAAATGAGCCACCTTACAAGTGTAAACTTGTCAAATAATGCAATTGACTAATAGTGGCCAGCTGAGTAGTCGGCGTAAAGTTGCAAAATAAAATTAGGGAATTTAATCGTTCGGTGGAATAAATTGGCGAAGAATTTAGGCAAGTACCAATACAGAACTGTTTTTCTGAAATGATCAAAATTCTTCACAAACTCAGTTAGTATTTGTATTTTTTTACTTTATTAGTAGGTATTTGTATCCTATTGTATGTTCAACATGGGTAGTCGCTGTAAGTACTTATTCGCCTATATTGACAATAAAGTTATATTCTCTATTCTATCTATGCCTCAGTTATCACTATTTGAAACCTCCAAGCAAGATCGGAACCCTCGAGTCCGACTCGCACTTGGCAATTTTTTTTTAATATAGCGTAAGCACAAGCATAGCTTAGAAACCCATTTTCTACACCTTCTCCGTTCCATTTAGTTAGGGTGAGAGGTTGTTTGTTTGTGTGTGTAAATGAAATACGAATTCTCCCATTTATCTCCATAACATAACGGTTTGACCAATTTAGATAAGATTTTCTGTAAAAAGTTTGTGATTTATCGGCGATGGTTCTTAGATAGGTGTTATGGTGTTAGTTAACTCGCCAGAGGGCGCTGTAATAAAGATTTTTCTTCTTGCTTTTGTACCTATATAAACTGCTGAGGGTCTGATAGAGCAGAAGAACATCGTCAGAAACTATGTACAGACATGTAGCTAGTAAACTATGTTTGAGCCATTCTTTTTTACCCATGACGGAACGGTGAAGGTGTAGATATGCGTTTGGGGTGAGAGGTTGTTTGTGTGTGCAAAAAACTAATGTGGCTGAAATTATATGAATCTAATAAAATTGCAAAATTTTATAAAATTAGCAGCCTATGGTGTAGCCTGTCTGTGGTATTTTATGTAGCCCTGGGATTTTATTATCTCGCAGTCGGTATGCCTTCGTCTTGGGCGACTCGAAACTCTCGCTTCACCCAGGAGTTCAGGACTCTAGATAACTCCCTCGCTTCACTCGGGGGCTAAGACTAACTCTAGAGTACCTATGTCACCCTTGAAGTATTACACTGCTTTATCCCCTTGGTGTATAATCTACTATTATTGTTTGTAGGTAATTGTTTTAATTCATACTTGAGTTACGTTGTCAATTTTGTAATGGAGATTCAAGAATGATTATAAATCAAGTGATTTTGTTTTTGTTTAACTTCGTTCCTGGCGGGGGCCCCCCAACTCACTTACATTTGTTTCTTTTTTTTTCTCTGATGCCTGTGGTAGCCAGTTCGAATAAACTCTTACACAATCCCCGTATCTATCTATGCTAAGAGTTTTCACACTAATTTTAACGTTACAAACGTTTACGTTTCCGATGACTGCGTTTTCCGACTTTATGAAAGTTATTTAAAAAATCCACAAATCTACTCAAAAATTAGAGACAAATAAATGTAACTCAAACAAAGAAAAATCCTCAAGCTTAAGGGATTAGATTTCCGTTTTGATTGGACCGACCCTAAGTGTGCTTTGATTTTTTTTATCAGGGCGAAATAGAAACACAAGGTGTATTCGATGAAGTTTCCCGGTCACCGCTTTTCACTGAACTGCTTCAGGAAGAGGAACAGCAGGAGGAGCCAGCGCGCACGCTGTTCCTTAGGAAAAGAACTTTATCTATCCAGGTTGGTTGTTTAACTTTTTTACCTAAGTATAAGTCTTAGTAGTGAAAACTAACAAGAATTTAATTAAACCTACTTATCGGTGCAGGTGATTGGTACTTTCCTCTAAACAACAATAATAATTATTTAATTATCGTGACGTACCTATGTACATGTAGGTATAATGTAAGTATTTAATTTTTTAAAAATCAGAATGACTATGACTTGTACTTTTTTTTCTAAGCATAGGCCTGTTTTTTAATCAAAATCTTCGGCCACATCATCACGTATCATGGTAAGTGGTAAACACCCAAAGCCTAGAAGGGACTGGCTCTTCAGTGCAACTGCCGGAACATGGTGACAGATTTATGGTCCTACTCACACTTGTCTACAACTTTTTTTCATACCGCGAGTGAAGCTACGGAATTCAGCTAGTTAGAATTTTAAGAATCTAGTTTAGTTTCATTCATTATGTTGTCCCTATTTTAGTCGCACACAAGCACCAGTACGGTACAAGATGGAGGCAATTTTGATGAAAAGGAACAAGAAGAGTCTGCCGAAATAATGGAAACTGGTAAAATATTTTATTAAAAAATAGGTACTTACATTCATTCGTAGGCACATAAAGAGAGGTAAGAGGAGACTCTAGAGGTAAAATTATTACGTCATATACAGTGGTATAAAGGTTAAAGTTGTTAACTTGTTGTTGTTTAAAAGGTGACAACTTATTCTCAACTTTATGATATGAAAATTGTAGTTTTAAAAAATGTTCTGCTGTGTAGGTACCTACCTACTGACGACGGTAACATGATAAAGTAAAAGTTACTCTTTATTTTAACTTTTACTACCAACTTACTAAGGTACCTATTTAGTTAAATTAGTTCCACCATAAGCTGCACGTGTAGGTACATAATAAGTATGACGCGTGTGGCAGCCATCGCACTTTTCTACATATTGGAGGAAAGTGAGCATCCTGCGTAGAAATCTATTCTGAAACCGGCATTATAATTTTTAGCAAATTTTCAAAGTCATGGTTAAATAATGTACAAAACTAAAACTTTTTCTGTATCTAGGTACTTTTACAGACCAGCTGAATATAGAGTATGTTTTTTTTTTCAGGGCGCGTCTCTGGAAAAGTTTATACGAAATATTTTCGTGCAGGTGGTGGATGGGGTCTCCTCTTCACAACCGTCTTCTCAATTATTTTAGCGCAAGTTGTTACTTCGATGAGCGATCTCTGGCTGACGTATTGGTAAATCATGACTAAAAATGGTTATCAATGGTTGATAAGTATTTTTCTATAAATATAATTTCATTAGTTTCCGCGCCGCGGTTTCACCCGCGGTCCCGAGAGATCTTATATTTTCCCGGAATAAAAAGTAGCCTATGTGCTATTCCAGACTATAATCTATCTCTGTGCCAAATTCCATCCAGATCCGTTCAGCTGTTCTGGCGTGATTGAGTAACAAACATCCATCCATCCATCCATCCAAACTTTCACATTTATAATAAGTATTATACTAGATTCTGCCCCGCGGTTTCACCCGCGTTCCCCGGGGATCTTATGTTTCCCGGGATAAAAAGCAGCCTATGTTCTTCTCCGTACCATAGGGTACCTGTATACCAAATTTCATCGCGATCGGTTCAGCGGTGAAAAGGTAACAAACAAACTCACTTTCGCATTTATAATATTAGTTAGGATATAAGGATAAAATATAGGAAGTAGGATTATTCATTATTTCGGTAGTCGAACGGAGTAAAGCTAGGCCAGAAACCGAAAGTCCTGGGTTATTTACGAGAGTGAAATGTGGGTCTCAGTAGTTTTGTTTAATTATATATTTTTATTTATAGGATGAATATCGTAGAAGCAACACATAGCACCGATATTAACAGTAATGCCACCAGAACCAGTGACAATATTAATGTGACTTATACTACTCCACCACCGGAATTGATGAATATCACTACAAGGAATAATATTACAACTACTGAAGAATCCATAAATCATCCATATTACATATATATTTGGGCTATAGGAATAGTCGGATGCATCGTGCTCACTACTGGCAGGTATGACCTTAACACAAGTCTCCTTTGTCCATCTCCGAGATTAAAGCTCCTCTTATATTCATCAAAATCGGTTTGGTTGCTTAGCCATAAAAATGGAACAAACAGATAGATGGAGGGGCACATTCACATTCAGTTTATTTTATTTTGTGCGATAGGTAGGTATGCGTGACTATACTTACTAATAGGGTCACCTACTGCGGGCTTAAAAATATATCCACTATAAAAATCCTTCTCATATAATATTAATCAAGGAATAAAGAAGTAAAATAGACTATTGTCTACCAAACTATAGTCGATAAGCCTTAGGATTCTTAAATGGATAGTTGACAAAGTACCCATTTCATTTAATAACAGCTAGATACTGCTTATGTGAACATTTTCAAAAATTGGGCCTTAATTTATTTTTCTCATAAATAAAACGTTGGTCTTTATTTCAGATCCGTACTATTCCTATGGGTATGCATGCGAAGTTCAATTAAGCTACATAACAGGATGTTTAGCAATATTCTTTCTGCCACAATGCGTTTCTTCGACACAAACCCCTCAGGACGCATTCTCAACAGATTCTCTAAAGACATGGGTGTCGTTGATGAGATCTTACCTCGAATGTTTCTTGATAGTATTCAGGTAGGTACTTACATAATTTGTGTCCCTAACTTTCGACTTCGAATTAAAGGTACATGTACCTCTAAGCAATATATACTATTATTGCGTCGTCCGTGTCTCGTCTTAAATTCATTATACTGTTTCAGATATTCATGGTGATGATCGGTATTTTAGTAATGGTAGCTCTAGTAAATCCTTACATGCTATTAACTACAGCTGGATGCGGTATAGTCATGTATTTATGGACGTTAGTTTATCTTACCACAGCGCAAGCTATAAAAAGGTGACACTCTTAATCTTCTTATTATTTTCAAGATATTGGCCTCGGAATTCTCTTACTGCTCGGCATTCTAAAAGTCGGTTAAAAACCTAACGGTGTCAGACAAATGAACCGCCTACCCGCATGTAAGATTTTGAAATAAAAAAAAACTTTAAAAAGTTATTATATTTTATTTATTAAATCAAATTATTGAAGTAAATTATTATTATTTTAATTTAGAATTTTATTACAATAACTAGCTTATTTCCGGCATAGGAATGCCACTTTTGTTTGTTTTCTAAAAGTTTCAATTTGGCAATCGGACGAATGGTATAGGAACGTATACGATACAAGCACACAAACATTGATCATTATGCAGGGCCATTTCCACGGATGTAAAAAAAAGAGTTATTTTTCGCGCTTTCAGAGTTGGTCCCGTAGTTTAAGTAGGTACTCAACCTGTATAACGTATAGATGACAATTTAACTCATAGTTTGTATTCATATCGCCAGGGTGGAGAGCGTATCAAGGAGTCCTGTGTTTTCGCACGTGTCTGCAACTATGTCCGGTCTAGTGACGGTGCGTTCTTGTGGGGCACAGACCATGCTCCTAAACCAATTCGACGATAAACAAGATGTACACACCGCAGCTTGGTGAGTCATAGCTAAATCCCAACTATTCCTGTGGCAGCTGCGCGGTGCGGGAGGTGTGGGAATTGTGATAACGCTATGTTGTTTTCCTCGTTTGCGGTGCCCTCAGTCAGGCAGTTGAGAACCCTCAGAATCACCTCACAGAATTGTCCCGTCTATGGTCAATAAAAAAGTGCCAGTTTGGTAATGTTTGATTTTATATGATTGGATTGAGTGCGATCATGCTCTACGACATGAACCACTCCTGGCGCACCGCGCAGTCGCATCAGGCATACTGACTGAGTAAAACGGTAGGCTTGTAGCGCTTAGGCTCGATAAATACTATAGATACCTATCATTATCTAGCATTAATCGTAAAACCAAAAAAAGCTAGTACTTACCTACCTACTATATATATATTTTGAGCCCAAAAGGGCTACAACAACTGAAAATGCGCTGTCACGGCAGCTGTTATACACTAAGCTAACACAGGTAAATTTTCCACTGTAGACTGTGAATCTGGTGCTATACAGCACTTGTATGTACCGTCGCGAGCATAAATATATACATACTTAGGAGAACTCAAAAGGGATTTTCTCTTAAAAAATTAATTAAGTATATTTTATGTTTTTACGAACATAGTATTTCCGAACTAATACCATAATGAAATAGGTGTTATATCAAAGTTGCGATCGTTAAATCACGAATTAACTTTCGAATTTCTACATATGTAGATATACAGGGTGATTTTTTTGTCACTGGCCATACTTGCAGGGGTTGAAGTACTCGTCAATATTGTTCATATTTTATTATGACAACAACAACTGACAACTGACATATTACAACTTTTATTATGGGACCAACTCTGATATCGCAAAAAATAAAACGGTTCCTTCATACATTTTGGTCGGGTAGGTATTGAACTTTTGTATGGACAGCTGATATTTTTTTGTGATCTCGAGAGTTAGTCCCATGATAAAAGTTGTTCATATTGATGAGTACTTTCACCACTGCAAGTATTGCCAGTGACTAAAAAATCACCTAGTATATACTTGTTAGGCTCGTGCTATGATTGACGATGTTTTTCTAACAAATTGATTTATCAATTTGAGATCAATATTTTTTTTGCATATTTTCAAATAATAATAATATTGCGTATGAAATAAAATGTTTTAGTAAGTAGGTACCTTACCTATATGGGTTTCTGAACTTTTCGTGAGCCAAAAATTTCAAAAACTGTTTCTATCCTTATAAGTAGGTAATACACAAATCTAAGTAGTACTTAAATACCTACATTTTCAGGTACCTGACACTGATCACAAATACTGCATTCTCAATTTGGCTGAGCCTCATTTGTGCAACGTATGTTATCGTCGTATCTTACTCGTTCTTACTCCAAGATGGTAAATTATTTTCTTGAACTATATTATAAATTAGCTTCCTTCGGCTTTATCCATGTTTCCGAGAGATCTAATGATGTCCCGGAGTAAAAAAATACTTTTATGGGAATGGAACCCACGGACAACCATTTGTGTGCATGAACAGTAGGTAAGTAACTATGTTTGTTCTGAGTCTGGACGTCAATATCTTTATAAGTATAAGTAGTTAACTACGTATTATGTGGGTTGGTACCTAGGTACATCAGTTACCTTATAAATTTATTGATATAAGTATTATAGTTGTTACCAATGAAAAATTTAAACCTTTAATTTTAACAAAATGTAGATTGTCGATGGCCCTTCTGTAAAAGTCTACTGAAAGGGAATCGACGAAGATTTTTAAGGCGTTTATTGCGGCTTCGGAATTTATGTTTTTATTTTGCAAAAAGTTATCCAAACTCCAAAAAAAAGAATTCAAACTCTCAACAGAAAAATTAAATAGAAGCAATAATTTAATATTTCCCTTTACAGCCTAAAGGAGGCTTGTAGGCCTGGAGGCCTCCTTTCACGAATAAGGGTGAAAGGGAATGGGCAAATACTCCACCACGCATGAATTTAATATTTACTACCCATTAACTAGTACATGATTGGTTTGTGTTTACGCTCCGTCATATTTGTCCACCCTTCTTTGCAGGTAACACGAAATCCGGTAACGTTGGTTTGGCAATAAGCCAAGGCCTAATCTTGGTGAACATGGTCCAATATGGTATCAAACAGACAACAGAAGTCATATCTCAGATGACAAGTGTGGAGCGCGTGGTTCAGTTCACTTCATTGCCGCAAGAGAAAATGGGTGGTCCATCACCACCCGCTGGCTGGCCACAACGAGCCCGACTCATTTTTAAGGACCTCTTTTTGAGATACGATAAAGACACTGAACCAGTACTAAAAAAACTCAATATTGTTATTGAAAGCGGTTGGAAAGTAAGTAACATTGTGTTAAGTTTTTGAGCCAGATGCAGGTAACTATACCTATCAACACATTGTAGGATTCTTGATTTACATAAATAAAAGTAAAATTAGATTTTTTTTATGCATGGATCCTCTGTTTATGAGTTTTGACTAACTAGTTCGTTCTATTTGTCTATCTTTTGACTTCACGTCCAGAATACCTCAGAGTCTGAAGACTTAGTCTTCAACCAGTGAAGTGATGGCATACGGAACAGTGACGTGGTATTTTACTGCTGGCTATATAAATTAGCTCAGAGTTATTCAACGAGCCAAGGAATGATCTATACTCGGTGTTCCTAAGTACGCGACAGTGCTCAAAACCAAATCTCAAAATCAATGGGGAACGCCTATGTTCAGGAATGTTCATTCTCGGGCTGAATATTTATTTATTTATATTGCACAATGTACACAGCAATAACAATAATACAGCTAAACTTAACTATCATTAATGTACCTGTTAGGGTGTTGCAAAAAGCGGAATATAATTGAATAATATGTCGTATGTATGTCGTTTTGACTACCATTTATCTTCCATTAAATCTTTTATCTTATAATAGCTTTTTTGTAATATTTGACAATCAAGTATCTTTCGTTTTAGGTCGGTGTTGTCGGCCGCACAGGTGCCGGTAAATCTTCATTAATTTCAGCTCTTTTCCGATTAGCACCTATTGAAGGAAATGTTTACATCGATGATGTTGATACTGGAGATATCGCTCTGAAGGTACATCATATTAACGACGCATGTTATAACTTACGTTAGAAAATCTATATTTTCTTTTTGTAACAGTAAATAACGGTAATTTTATTTGCAGGAGTTAAGATCAAAGATCTCAATCATTCCACAAGAACCGGTGCTATTTTCAGCTAGCTTGCGCTACAATATGGATCCATTTGATAAATATTCAGATGAAGATATCTGGAGGGCGTTGGAACAGGTACATTATTAATAATAATAATATTTTCGCGTTAGGCAGCTGGATCAAGGGCCAAATTCAGAAGGCAGTGCACCTAGAGACTGAACGCATAGTAAGAAAGTTACTCACCCTACTTGATTGAATTTTACTGAGCGTAATAGTTTAGTTCTTAAGATCTACATAAGAACTTAAGAACTAAAAGAAAATGTAAATTAGTTATTACAAAGGTTATTGAATAGGTAATATCCATTATGCATATAATTGGCAAAAGCTTTTAAAGCTTCTATCTAGTAAATGTGAAATTCATAGTATTTCTGTCTGCAAAATTTTTACTAATCGATTTTGAGAAAATCGGCAAAGGGTAACTTACACAGATTTTAATTTACATAGGCTCGATAAATTTGTATATTATTTATTGTCAGGTGGAGTTAAAGAACCTTGTAACATCATTGTTCGCTCCTGTAGCTTCAGGCGGATCGAATTATAGCGCTGGTCAGAGGCAGTTGCTGTGCTTGGCACGAGCCGCCCTAGCACACAATAAATTACTCGTCCTCGATGAAGCTACGGCCAACGTTGATCCAAAGTATGTACACGTTTTCCGTCACTCTTATCAATGTCTTGTTTGATAACCCTATCAAATAACTAAGTACGATATATTTTGGTTATAGTACGGATGCTCTAATTCAAAAGTCTATACGTAAATATTTCGCTGATTGCACCGTGGTGACAGTGGCGCATCGCTTGCATACTGTAGCTGACTCCGATAGAGTTATTGTAAGTATTCATTTAATATTCACGTCTCTCTTATAATAATCCTTACAGATATTACAAATGCAAAAATGTCCTTGTTCTTCTTCTTCTTCTTCTTGATAGAATTTCGTTTGTCCTACTTTCACGCAGAGCAATGGATTGACGGATGTTTTTTTCGCATAGAGATAGTTTATGGACCGAAGAATACCATAGCGGCTAGCAAACAACACCGCATACCCATGTCGAAATTTGACGGTTTTGACATTGTATTTGATAATGTCGTTGAATGCGGATTTTATGTAGATAAAAAAAAATAAAAAAAGATGTTAGACTCTCCAAAATAAATGTAAAGGCATTCTTATCATCTTCCTGCCCTGTTCCCAATAATATCGGGTCCGTTCAATAAATACTCTTCTTCCATTCGGCCCTTCTATCCGTCATATCTGCTTCTATTCACACCTTTCTTTCTCATATCATCTTTTACACAATATTTTTTCTGAACATTAAATTTCCATTTATTCATTCAACAAATATTCTGGACAGGTCTTATATAAGTTTGGGACACTTGAACTGACAAAGTTATTATTAATATAAAATAAAATTTATGTATATTTTTCTAATTGGCAGGCAAGATGATTAATATCTAGCCTGTTGGACATTGTCAAAGGAAGGTTTACTGCTCGGTACATACATATTGTCCTCTAAAATCAAATCTTGTTTTCTCCCCTCGTAGAAAATAATAAAATCCACTTTTATTGCTATATTAAAATATCTATAAAAATACAGGTTATGGAAGCGGGTGAAATAGTGGAATGTGGACACCCACACGAATTGCTACAAAATGAAGAGGGTCATTTTACTCGTATGGTACAACAGCTGGGTCCCGCATCCGAACTGAGTTTGCGCGACCTTGCACGCAATGCGCACGCGCAACATATCAAATATGTCGACGCCGACACCGACGTGCAAGCACAAATATAGTACTTAATATTCATACGTGTACCTACTTATTAATTTGTATAATGCTTAATTATAAGTATAATAACCAACATGGACTTAAAAATGACGAGCGTCCGGCTTTATATATATAGTTCCAGTGCCTTCATTACTATAGTAAGAAAATTACAGCCAAGTCAAGTGCGTGTAGAACACGCATGCTTCAAGGTTCCGACTACTTCCGAGTTATTGAGATAGACTCTATTTTACAGCACAAAATTAATGCTACTCTTGACAGCTACATGCAGGTGTTTAATTGTGCACGTCATACACGTTAGCCGAGATACTTTTCCTTATAATGTAACGTCTTTACTCTTATAAAATATTATTTTATTTATCCAAAGTACTTACTACTGATTATATGCTCCCGTAAATAACCTCACATTGTTTGACAATGACAGTAATTATGTGACTACATAAACAGTGTTTAGTTAAATAGCGTTTTTAACATTATCTACTTAATTTAAATTTATTTAATACCTAAGGTATATATATGTATGTAATATGTTTATTATGTAATGTACTTATGTAAATAGTGTAATTTCAAATAGATAAGTTGTTTTGGAACTACCTAAATGAGGTAAAAATCAATCCTATAGGCAATGCACGCAAACATTCAAGTATTTTGTTTACGATATTTTAAACGACATGGAGTTTTTGACACATGGATCGTATTTCTTACGGAGTAATGCCTACAAAGACATTCGTTTTTCCTTCGTCTCTCTCTAAAGCAGTGGTTCTTAACCTTTTAGTGATGACGGAGGGACCATTTGACAAAATTTCTGTGTTGCCATGGACCACCAACTGTTTGGAGGTAATATATTACAGTAAATGTAAATTAATAAAAGGCTGTTCGATCTATAAATAAAACACGCTAACACTTGTTCAAAGCCAACAGTAGTTTTTTCTACGATTTTATATTTTTCTTCATGAACCACTTCTTCGGGTGCTTCCAGGGACCACCAGTGGTCCGCGGACCACCAGTCAAGAACCACTGCTCTAAAGGAACTAGATATAAGTAAAGTTCGTTTCACCAAAGAAGTTCAGTGGTTGAATTAATGAAAATCGATAATATTTCTTCTGTGATAAAAGTGGGCCTAAGGTTCTTTGGTGAAACCAAGCGATTGGGCACATGTGTAAGAAAATGTTATGAAATTCGGTCAGTACAAAGAATTATAGGTATTATGCGTTGTTTTAAGTGCTGTCCTCCGTAACACATTTTATTGATGCTCGATCCCTATGAGGAAAGTAAAGTTGACGAGAATAAAGCGATATTCCTACGATATTCCTCGATTACTTTCAAACACAACAAATTTTGGCTGTTCCAACCATTTAATAGCCCTATCAAGAAATTGTAACTTTGTATTTTTGAAATAATTCTTGTACCAATAATTGTTGTTTATTTAATATTATTCCTACTTTCAAAATTTTAATGCTTGTTGTTCATTAAATATTTATAATATTGAATGTACCTATGTAGATAAGTAAAGTAGATATTTCGTTTAACATTATCAGTAGATTTTTGTTTAAAAAATTATGTCAGTATATCTGCTGTGCCCCACTGTACGTTCAAACATACAAATCTATAAACTCTTCAGCTTTATAATATTAGTATAAATATATAAAGCTGAAGTATAGATCTGTAAAGATGATATAGATAGCGGCAAACCGTGTCATCTCTACATTTTACCTCTACTGCAGTAAAAAGTTTTACAATTATGTACAAACTTACATTATGTAATATTATCTATTCCTTGCTTGCGATGATGTAAAATCCATCTGAAGCTACCTATATACACCTTCTCAACAGTTAATTCATAAAAATATTGTCTAAGTATAAAATATTGCTAAAATGATTGAAGTACATAACTAACAAACTTTTTCTCAATTCAGTACTTACACTTTTTTGTCGTTACAATAATCTACATTATGTACCAAAGAGCGACATACTTATATAAGTAAGTACCTACTTATACAATAGATGGCTATTGTATAAGTAATTATATAAGTATAAAGTAGTGGTAGTTTTTGAGTAAAATTCCTGTTACCTACATGCTGGCTGACGGACGGACATAAATAAACAATTAGGTACAAGGTTTCCATAAATTGACATCGGTACTACTCCAAAAATCTGGTTACCTAGGTAACTGAGTCGTACCTACATAATTTTATAGAAAAACAATCTACCTATGTACTTATTGGAAAAATATTTTTACTTAAATTGCATCTACTGATTTATTAAATAACAGAAAATAAGAAATTACTTGGAGATCGTACATACTGTATGAACTAAATGTGTATGACTCATACACATTTTAATTTGTAATACAAAATGCTATGAATTATTTTTGTACTTACACTTACGTGATTACTGACATTAATGTCCTCATTGTATGCTCACAATGGACTAGTAGGTACCTAATTTTATACTGTCACAAAGAGACTATTGTAATTATTTTGTTACTATACATATTGTTATTTAATTATTACTAGACTAATTTAAATCTGCAACAGCATACTGTTGTAGATTTCGTTACTTATTCTTCAAAAAATTGAATAAAACATTTATATAAGATAATTCGTTTCAAATATCCAGCAAAATAAATCCCGCCAGAAAGGTCTAGGCACACAGCAGTATTTCTGCCAAGCTCTGAAAAGAAAAGGGAATATTATAACAGTTTCCAATGACAAACTATAGCCCTAGCTGTGGCGCTAGTGTGCTTTCGTAAGCATTTTTAGGGTTCCGTAGCCAAATGGCAAAAAACGGAACCGTTATAGATTCGTCATGTCTGTCTGTCTATCTGTCTGTCCGTCCGTATGTCACAGCCACTTTTTTTTCCGAAACTATAAGAACTATACTGTAGAAACTTGGTAAGTAGATGTATTCTGTGAACCGCATTAAGATTTTCACACAAAAATAGAAAAAAAAACAATAAATTTTGGGAGTTCTCCATACTTAAAACTGAAACTGAAAATTTTGTTTTTTCATCAAACCCATACGTGTGGGGTATCTATGGATAGGTCTTCAAAAATTATATTGAAGTTTCTAATATCATTTTTTTCTAAACTGAATAGTTTGCGCGAAAGACACTTCCAAAGTGGTAAAATGTGTGTGCACTGTAACTTCCCCTGTAACTTCTAAAATAAGAGAATGATAAAACTAAAAAAAATATATGATGTACATTACCATACAAACTTCCACCGAAAATTGGTTTGAACGAGATCTAGTAAGTAATTTTTTTTAAGATGTCATAATTCGTAAACCGCAATTTACCCTTCATTCAATCAACTCAAATATAAATAAAAAATGGCAAAAAGCACAAATAAAGGAAAAATAAAAAAAGTTGAAAATAAAAGGTCCCCATACATACATAGTACGCCAATTAATAAAGACCTCTGAGTTGTATGGGCGCTCATACAATTTAGAGGTCTAGCTTGTTTGGCTACAACCTCAATTAAGGTAAATAAATAAAATTGTGCATTTCCCGTGATGGACGAACGATGGACGAAGCTTGTAAGGAACCCTCGGTGCGCGAGTCCCACTCGCACTTGGCCGGTTTTATTATTACTATGAAGTTGTTCTTCTCCGCTACGGAGTAATAATAGATAGACTCAAATGCAGTGTTGCCACCTTGATGATTTTGTCACTAAAGTCTGATTCTAGAATTCTAATCATTAACTTATCTATTGGCAGGGGAAAATCAACTTTGGTTGATTTTTTTTTTTTTGCTAATTTGTTTGCTCGTCGTTTGTCCTTGATTGTCGCAAAAAAATATTGTTTGTTCATTGTTCATATTATTTTTTTAAAATTTCGACTTCAATCTGGCTCTTGAAATAATAATATCTGGCTTTTTTTTTCAATCAATCACAAGTAGTTATCGTTTGTCGGATTAAAAAATACGTCCGACGTATGTCCGATCTTACATACTTTGAATCTTTTTTTTAAATGTAATTACACCTGCATTAAATGTGTAGAACCAAGTCTATCTATACTACTGCGCATGCGCAAACTCCTGACTAAGTTGTCGTTTGTTTTCTAAAGTACAGTTATGTCGATAATCAGAACATTCCAATTTTTCTCTTCCTATTCAGAAACGACCCGGATACTTTAGGTCGCTGCGCTTCGCAATCGGCATACACTTCGTGGTTATTTTTTTTTAACTGCACGGAAACCCTTTTTGGATTAAGCAATCATATAATTTGGAGTTGGTTGCATGTCATGCAGTTAATAATTTATAAATAAAAAAACGACTTCAGAAAACTGAAAAGCATAAAATAAATATTTTCTTTCTACATCATTTTGAATAGTCCCTTCCCTTAGCGGAAAAAAGGTGCCTTTGATGAAACCAGCACCATATTTTAGTATGTTGTTAAGCATGTTATTCTGACTAAAAAACCATCGGGAGACAGTTTCTAACGTGGTTAAGTCACCAGTTATGACGTCATCAAAATGGCCGCTGCCGCGTTTAGAATATTGCGTATACAACAGAAAGTAGGTCACATGAAAGCTTGTGTGGGGTGTGATAAAAAGCAAAATTAAATGCGCTACAATATTGCTTTTACATTTGAACTTGTAAATAACATAGTTTGCGAGAAATTTTAAGTTTTATTTAAATATTCCCAAAAAAGCTTCGGTTTATTGTTTTCATCAACTTTACTTGTAACTTCACAGTATAATATTGTATCAAGATATGAATTCTACATTAATAAGCTTTAAAACGCCATTAAAATTTTGAAAATCGGTTTTTAAACAAGCGAAATACACTACTTTTGTTCTATATCGGATGTCACCACCAAGAGCCGGATAGCTGTTTCAATACAATTTGCAAGGCAAATGATGATAAGTAAAGGTAACATGCTAAATTGCTTGCTAATTTTTAGTAAAGTAATATTTTCATAGCGTTTTAAAGCTTATTAATGTAGCATTCATATCTTGATAAGTACAATGCTGGTACTGTAAAGTTGATGAAAAGAAAAAACCGGCCAAGTGTGAGTCGGACTCGCGCACCGAGGGTTCCGTACAAACTTCGTCCATCGTTCGTCCATCACGGGAAATGCACCATTTTATTTATTTACCTTATTTGAGGTTGGTGCCAATTAAGCTAGACCTCTAAATTGTATGAGCGCCCATACAACTCAGAGGTCTTTATTAATTGGCGTTACTATGTATGTATGGGGACACCCATTTAATTTTCATTTTTTTTTTTTTTTTATAATTTTTCCTTTATTTGTGTTGTAAGACCTTGCTTTTTGCCAAATTTCGTGCTACTAGATCAACGGAAACCACCATATAGGTTGCACCCAAATAAAAGGGCAAAAAAACGCGTTTGTTGTATGGGACCCCCCCTTAAATATTTATTTTATTTTTAATATTTGTTGTTATAGCGGCATCAGAAATACATAATTTGTGAAAATTTCAACTGTCTATCTATCGCGGTTCTTGAGATACAGCCCGGTGACAGACAGACGGTCGCCAGACGGACAGTCAGCGAAGTCTTAGTAATAGGGTCCCGTTTTTACCCTTTGGGTATGGAACCCTAAAAACGGAAGTTTTTTTGGGAAAATTTAAATAAAACTTAAAATTTCTCGCAAACTATGGTATTTACAAGGTCAAGTGTAAAAGCAATATTATAGCGCATTTTGCTTTTTATGACACCCCACACAAGCTTACATGCGACATACTTTCTGTTGTATACGCAAAATTCTAAACGTGGCAGCGGCCATTTTGATGACGTCATAACTGGTGACTTAACTACGTTAGAAACTGTCTCCCGATGGTTTTTTAGTCAGAATAACATGCTTAACAACATATTAAAATATGGTGCTGGTTTCATCAAAAACACCTTTTGGGCCTTATAACTGACTAGAAGTCGGTGCCAAGTAAAACCAAAATTACTTGGTCTTCAGGTTACTTTCTTGATTTGTTTTGTTTCGGCGAGTTTTCTTTATAGTTAAGTAGTATCTATAAACACATAATAAATTTAGTTTTAAGTTGTCATATTGTTGTCTTTAGGTTAATTTATTTTTGATAATATTTCGAGTTAGTGTGAAAGATTGGTTTCAATATTTATTCGTTGTAATTTTTTGTTGTTGTTGTTTTGTGTTATCCTTAGTATTTTTTTAATGTTTTACTTGACACCGACTTCAAAATGATGTAGAAAGAAAATATTTATTTTATGCTTTGAAGTCGGTTTATTTTATTTATAAATTATTTTTATTTAACATTTTTAAGTTACAAATATGGGTATCTACCCCACGGATGTCTTTTTTTTATATCCGTGGTCTTCCCATGTAGCATAGTAAGGCAGCTTTTCGAATGCGGAAACGACGGTTAGATGAAACGGAATAAAACAGACAGAAACAGAAATATTGAAAAAATATGAATGAAAGTCCGTAAGAGTTGGGCCGTCACGGTGCACAAGTTACAGGGCACTACACTTGATGACGCTGTTATAGATCTGCCATTGATATGCCATGATAGCATTGCCAGAAATGATACTCTTTATAATGTTCGCCTTTAAATCTTGCCATGAGAAAATAACATCCATTACCGAATTTACACGTTCGAGCTGTTTGTCATTAAAGAGTTCCGTTGTATGCATTCCTAGTCCAAGTCCAGTCCAGTCCACCAACACGTCCTTGATCATAGTTAGGTACCTCCTCGTAATGGAATTGTCATAACCTATATAATACTATACCTCAATCACTACACAATTCCTATCTGGAATATCTTCGGAGTCCACTGTCCAATACCAATGAAAAAATGGAACCATTTTGACGCTATACTAAATCCAATGCAAATGAATTTATTAAAATCGGTTCGTAAACAAAGAAGTTATCCCCAGAAATAGGTAGGATCATTGAAAAGTTCCGGTGGTTGTCTATGGACTTCTACTCGCTTACCTACCAGTCATGTGCAACCGATAATGAATGATTGTTCAAGACAGGGGAGGTGGAGGACGATTACCGCTGGCGTCTGCCCGATAACGTACGTGACTTGAAAAAAGATAAGAACGCCGCCACTCGCGTATACGATTACCACTTCCAGTATAACCGCGTCCGATTGCGTACCCTTCAGTGAGATGTCAAAACTCGTGTCAAAGAGGTACGTCATTTACGCTGGGACCAGAGTCTGGTGACCAGACCCTTAGCGAAATGATGCTCAAGTTTTATTGTATAGATTATGACTATTGGCCTACTATATATTCATATATATATTGAATTGGTTAAGAGCAAAGAGCAGCGTTCAGCAAAGCGGTAAGCCGTTTCAAACCCTGAATGCTAAACTATTTGTTGGCTGTTCATCTTCTTTTAATTTCAGCCCATAGAAAAGCACAAATGCCGAAGGTCATGTCTGTTTATTATCTTTTTTCACTTATTAACTTCTGAAATTTATTGTTTATGGCTCCATCGTGCCAACGATGACTCTGGTTCTCATGGTTAGAAATTACAACGGGAAACAAAATAGAAGGAAAGAAGCAATAAGAATAGAAAAGAAAGAAATTTAAAAAAGGAAAAATACTAATGAGCACATCATATAAGTTTATTTGGAATCTTGACTTTGACTTTTGACAGTTTAACTCATCAGGATCGGTTATTTTCAAATAGGTTTTAACATGAAATCATAATTCGATTATCATAAAAGTGGTCATAATTTCAGTTTTAATTAGGGATTTTTATAATAATTTACCTACAAAAAAAATCTCTTCTGAGTCACTAACTAACTAATAAATCGCAATAATTTATTGAATTAAATAAAGTAGTTTGGGATCACGACCTTTCGCGCAGCTACTCTGTCTGTCTGTCTGTGCGCTTGTCACATTGTCAGATTTTTGTATTTGTCAGAAAATGATAATACTGAATACGAGGCGGTTTGGTCCAAGACTTACCAATATATAAAATGTACTCTGTGGTCCAAGACCTTTGCCTGCCCTGAAGGGGCGAAAGGAAAAAAAAAAAAATTGTATTTGTCAGATTCTTGCTCTTATGCTTTTGCTCGGGAATCTCGGGATTCTTGCTTGCGCATACTAATCTCGTCATATCCGCGTTTCTTCGCTTTTACCCAATTCTTATGTTAACAAAATTATAATTAATGGTGATTAATGGTGATTAAAGAAACCTATCAACATGGCTTTGAAGAAAGTCAAGGGAAACTTCGAAAGGATGTTTGATAAAAACCTGACCGATTTAGTTCGCGGAATCCGAAATAACAAAGATAATGAGGTAAGTTGTATTTTTTAGTTAGACGAATTTAAATTATTTTATATAGGGGTACGTGTCTCAATCTGTTATTCATGTTTTGGTTAGAATAGACACCAATTTGGGGCATGACATCCTACTTTCTCAACTTTGAACAAACACTGATAGCACACAATAAATTATGAAATCTCTATTTTAATAAGCAATTTAAAACTTGTTCGTGTATTTACGAATACATATGAGTTAACTCTTTTTTTAAGATGTATGCTATGGTATGTAAGCTAGAGAGAAATAACTGGAGCTGTTCACTAATTATTTCCATTTATGTGATCCTCTGCCAATTCTTCATATCTGTATATTTGTTAGTATATTCTATTTGGTAAGTTTTTAGGATGATCCAATTTTGATGAAATATATATATTTCTTTGATCTTTATTCTTTAGTTTAGAATCTTTATTATCGATACTAATATTAACATGTAAAGTTTGTTTGTGAGTTAGGATATAGGAGGTAATGTCTGGAACTCTTGATCTGATTAGAAAAAATATTTTTTTGTAGATAGCATGTTTATTGTAGAAAGTTATAGGCTACTTTTTATCAGTGTTAACATATTGGGTGTTCTAAATTCTATTCCTTGTGTTCATTTTTATTATTTGTAGCAAGTTAGTCATGCTCACTTTGGAGCCTTTGCTTGTGGCACTCACTTCCCTACAATATGTGCGAGGAGTTTACTTGTGAATAGGTGCTGCTGGTGCAGACTAGTCTGCTTGAATGTTATCCATTTATTTACTTACTAGCTTCTACCCTGCAGTTTCAACTGCCTTCCCGAGGGATCTTATGTTTTCCCAGGATAAAAAGTATCTTATATATTGAAAACAATTGTACCAAAGCATATTAAATTACAATTTCATGAAAACGATAAAGGTTTATTCAAACACTGTAATGTTTTGAATGTTTTTGACAAAATCCATATGTGCATATTATGTGAGGAATTCCATAACATAGGATATATACAAAGAAGAGAAAGACCAAAAAAACTGCATAAATTGTCTTATTTACCTACCTATGTATTACCTAAATGCACTAATATATATTTACGGGACGAGGATGTGGGGATACATGATGCCCGATATACTAAATGACCTACCTATCGAAATCCAAAACGAAATAATGTCGATAATTGTAAAAAGGTTATTCAAACATTATATCAATGTTTAAATATAAAAATAAAAAAAGTAAACACAGTTTGCATCGCGCTGTGCCTATATGCCACGGTTAAGCCCGCAATGGTTTGTGTGGCTGTGAACTAAAAAAATAAAAAAAATATCTTGAATGTATTCTATCTGTGTGACAAATTTGATCCAATTGTTTATTATGTGGTAACAAACATCCAAACATATAAACTTTCACATTTATAATATGAAGTATTAGGATTCACTAAGTTAATCATTATTTTCTTGTTTGTTTTTTTGCTTTAACACAAAAATTGTCAGTGAGATGAATTATTTTAAATTTGAATAAGCAATATTTTCATTAATTCATCCCCTGAGTGTAATTAAATTACAGCATTTAATTTTATAAAATTAAAACCGAATTGTTAGGTAATTGTCTTAAGTTTGGTATTTTGCTCCTAGCAGTTTAACTCAGTCTATAAAAGTACTACTTGGTATTTGTGTCAATTTTAGGTGAGTGAGACAGAGTGACTTATCTGTAGCTCTATTACTGTATGTAAGAGAGCTACTGTCTGTGTGAGCGAGAGGGGACTATTTTTAGACCATGTGAGGTGTTAGCTTATCTAAAGTCTGTTTATTATTGTCTATTTACTTAGCTTATGTACAATTGTAATCCTATCTATTTTACTTATTTATTAGTCTTATTTACATTCAAACTGTATATTGGTAATAAAAGACATGACTGATATTTATTAAAATGGCACATAAGGATACATATACTTATTAACTAATTAAAATTATGTTATTTTACAAGTCAAATCTTAACTATTTACAATGGTATTCTTGCACCATACATAATAATTCTTCTTCACACCGTAATAATCTATAGGAGAGTCAAATCTTCACAATTAATTTTAATTCCCCATGCAGAGTCAACCTTAGCATTGAATAGGACATGCACCTCAAACTTTCTTATGAAACTTGGTGCATTTGTGGTATTTGCATTCTCTGTAGGATATTTATATATTATCACTAGCTGTCCCCCGCGGTTTCACTCGCGTAGCGGTTTAAAAAATAGATAAGAACCTATTCTCAGACCTACCCGATATGTGCACATAATTTCATATAAATTGGTCGAGCCGTTTCGGAGGAGTATGGTAACTAACATTGTGACAAGAATTTTATATATAAGATTATTTTATTTTTATTGTTTTTTAATTCCAGGAAGAGTTTTTCTGATATGAAAAGATCTTTTGTGTAGTTCCAGGATTGAGGAACAAACTTTCACAGATATAATATGTGTGACATTTAATATTGATGTATCACAATCCTTATTTTTTCAGGCAAAGTATATAGCACAATGTATGGAGGAGATAAAAGTAGAGTTGCGTCAAGATAATATTGCAGTGAAAGCTAATGCAGTTGCGAAACTAACTTATGTAAGTTTTAAATGTAATACTTAGTTCATAAGGAGAAAGAAAATAAACTTTTTTATTAGGTAAGTACCTATTATAATAAATATCTTTGAATAAAATAGTCATGCATTGATTTATTTTATTGCAATAGTTAATCATTTCAGTAAATAGAATATGAATATCTATTAAAACATTAATTGTTGGATGGACGAAGATAGACAAGTATTTTGCATACAGCACTAAATCACGAAACTAGCTGATATATATTACTCATTTTCTCATGAATGATCACAGTACACACAATAAACAAAAGCAGAAGTATCATATTATACTTCTACTTTTTATGGTTTAAAGATACAGCCCTGATAGGGTATTTGATTTGATCGGTACAAAACACTAAAAATAAGTAAACCTATGACTGTTGTACAAGCTGTTGGTCTTCCAATTAAATAAATAAATAACAATAATTATAAGAATTTATTTGCTAATTTACCTCATTTAACAACTAATTCTTACCTGTTACTTTTTCAGCTTCAGATGCTAGGATATGATATATCTTGGGCAATATTTAACATTATAGAAGTCATGAGCTCAAATAAGTTTACTTATAAGCGCATCGGATACTTAGCTGCTAGTCAGTCATTTCATGCAGACTCAGAATTACTCATGCTCACTACAAATATGATCCGTAAAGACCTGAATGCTCAAAATCAGTATGAAGCTGGACTGGCTTTGAGCGGCCTCAGTTGTTTTATATCCCAAGATTTAGCTAGAGACCTGGCCAATGATATCATGACTCTGGTAAGCATATTATTTATTGTTTAGATTGGTAAGCTACAAACCCTTGTTATCTCTTCTCACCATTTCCTCCCATTCCCCCTCCCCCTCTTCATTTTATTTTTAACAGAAATATTAACTGAACTTTTAGATGAGCTCTACAAAACCATATTTACGGATGAAAGCTGTACTCATGATGTACAAAGTATTTTTGAGGTATCCTGAAGCTTTGAGGCCGGCATTTCCAAAACTGAAGGAAAAATTGGAAGATCCTGATCCTGGTAAGCACAAGCTTAGTATTGCATACTAATTTGAATGAAATACTGCTTTTTGTTAATTATTATTTTTACTTACAGGTGTACAATCGGCAGCTGTTAATGTTGTGTGTGAATTAGCAAGAAAAAACCCTAAAAATTATCTCTCCTTAGCTCCAGTGTTTTTTAAGCTAATGACTACTTCCACCAATAACTGGATGCTGATTAAGATCATCAAATTGGTATGATAATTATGCATTGATTTTATCAAAAATTGCCCACACATTGTACATTGCTTATGTAAAATTAACAATCAAATGTACCCAAGTTAAGTGTCTACATCTGGAATATTATGTTTAGAGACTGATAACAATTACATCAATTTATTTCAAGTATATATTTCATAGATAAATTGATGAATGTTTTATTGATAGTTGACAATACAATTGATACCTTATGAATCATGTACAGAAATTCTTTTGTAATCTTTCTGATATTAATTATGAATTCTCCACAGTTTGGTTTAATGACACACTATGAACCAGATATTGGAAGAAAAATAACACAAAGCCTCATTGATCTCATTTGCAGGTACCACTCACTAGTGAAACTAAAACAATCGAATTTACCAAAACTGCTAGATTCATTCACCACATGTCACCGTTTTGTTTACAGTTTAGCAATATGATCCACACATAACTTTTCAATGGCTGGAATATTTTTAATTTGCAGTTCCCAGAACCACTGACATTATCACTTAGCAACATAATCTAAAATACCTATATATTATATATATACGTTACATAAATACAAACAACTAACTATAATATATCAAATACAGATATCTCGTACATACCGTGTAAATATAAATTTATTTATTTACATTTTCAACTGAATAATTATTAAATTTCTGGATTAAAAACAGGTATTGATGAAAATGGCTGCAAATTGTACAATTTTCCAATCGATTAATTTAGTATAAAATGTTTGACAAAAAATCTTGGCACATATACCTACACGTTTTTTATAATTTTGCTGCTAATAACAACTACAACTCAAATAATACCATAGGTACCAATTTAGTTATTGAAATGTTAGGTTTATCGACGTCATGACATTTAGTTATGTGGTTGCTCCACATAAGCTAGTCTTATGTAGTGTCATTGTGTTTGTTGCAGTTTGGTGCGTTAACCCCATTAGAGCCTCGACTTGGCAAGAAACTGATAGAACCATTAACTAACTTAATTCATAGGTGAGTCGGTTACTGTCCATTGATAAGCGTCCCTAAGGTATAATAATTGTGATTTTAGAAAAAAAAATGGAATAGCTTCATACCCATGGATTACTCAATGTAGTATTTTTGAGTAATGTATTATAGTTTTTATTTTACGTATGAAATATGGACTTCGTTAAAACAAATAAATTAATCGACGTAAATGCAGCCATACATTTAAGTGAAATATAAAATTTAGGTGAACATTCTACATTATTAATACAAAATTATGAGCTTTCACTGCTTTTTTATGTTGATATGTTTTTGGTTAAGCTTGATTTACATAGTAGCACAAAGTACACTAGTTTTGCTTTGTTTTATGTTATGTAGGTATCTTGACTGTAAATTATTTGTTTTAAATAGTAGATTTTAATTTCTGAAAAAACTCCACCTTTAATAACTTTTACTAAATACGGCTGAGGCACAAAAACGATAAAACAAATAATGTCCGCTCAACCCGTGGGCAGTCCATATGTTGCGGCTCGATGTAATCGTGAATAGCTTTCCCGAGCTTATCTGCACTAAAACAATTTGCATTTTAGACAAACAAACTTCTTAAGATAGATTATATTCTGTACCTCAGTTAAACTAAATATAATAACGGTCAGCCATACGTCATTGAAAATGCCTTTTAATATCTAACACTTGTTATGTTATTATTGCCGTCAGTCGTTGTGAGTACCTATAGATTAAGCACAACCTTTCAGTCAGAGATGGTCGATTGTGGACCCGATTGAGAGGTCTAGTACTGAATCTACTGTCTAGTTTGTCTAGTCTAACATCTATTCGGAATGAGACGGTCAATCGGTACTCGTTCGCGGTTTATGAAGGCTACAACTAACAGCATCACCGTAAACGGGTTCTCATATTTGACTAAGTATGCCAGGCTCGCCTGGCATACCGCCGCCATATACATTTTAGAAAATTCGTGCAATCGCGGACCCAGATCAAAGTGATCAAACTGATAATTCGATGGACGATTTCGATACAAACAAAAAACCGACTAATGCGAGCCTGTCTCGCACACCGAGGGTTCTACCATAATAGCATACAATAGGGATGTTGCCTGTATTGAAGATAAGTTGTTTTATTTTTAAAATTATCTTCTAAGTGGGTAAAACCGGGAGATAATTTTTGAATGGAAAATCTCAGGAACGGTTAGTGTTAGATGTCTGATATATGTATGTTATGTAGCCTACTTATTAAAATTATTCCTTATTGTATTGTACTTATTTACGTTAACTTATCCAATTGCTTTCAAAATCAATGTCTGAAGGTCCATGTTGTCTAAATAGAAATCTATTATCAAGTCGGATTTATTTTTTACTCACTGATCCGATTTATATGTATTTTGAATTTTTGAGCTATAACAATATTTTTACTATAACTGCTTTGTTACAAACTAAACCTTGCCTTGCCTTGACAGTCATATTTTAAGTAGGTACCTACTACCCTATCTATATCTAAGTTTTTAAGTAGTGTATATAAATGTTTCCCTCCCAGTACATCAGCGATGTCGTTGCTGTACGAGTGCATCAACACTGTGATAGCAGTACTTATCAGTATCAGCAGTGGTATGCCCGGCCATTCCGCCTCAGTGCAGCTCTGTGTGCAGAAACTTAGGATCCTCATCGAAGATAGCGATCAAAATTGTAAGTCTTATGTTTTTTTTTCTATAGGCTTGTGTTTGACCACAATCTCACTATGGTAAGTGATGATGTGGCCGAAGGGGGTAAGCACATAAAGCCTAGAAGGAAATGGCTCTCAAATGCAGCTACCGGAACACACCAATAGGTCTTTGGCGACAGATTTTCAACTTGAGGGTGGTAGCCATCCAGGCGGGTACTACAAAGTATCCTACCACCGTGCTATGGTTTCCTTCACCGAAAGCTTGCACTTAGCCGGGATTTTTTAAATATTTTCATATCCGTTTATGAAATATTAAACTTTAAATTACTAATTTTTAGGGTTCCGTAGCCAAATGACGGAACCCTTATAGATACGTCATGTCTGTCTGTCTGTCCGTCTGTATGTCACAGCCACTTTTTTGAGCTATACTGTTGAAACTTGTTGAAAAAACCGCATCAAGATTTTCAGACAAAAATAGAAAAAAAAAAACAAAAAAATTGGGGGTTCCCCATACTTAGAACTGAAACTCAAAATTTTTTTTTTATCAAACCTATACGTTTGAGGTATCTATGGATAGGTCTTCAAATTTGATAATGAGGTTTCTAATAACATTTTTTTCTAAACTGAATAGTCTGCGCGAAAGACACTTCCAAAGTGGTAAAATGTGTGTGTACTGTAACTTCCCCTGTAACTTCTAAAATAAGAGAATGATGAAACTAAAAAAAATATATGATGTACATTACCATGCAAACTTCCACCGAAAATTGGTTTGAACGAGATCTAGTAAGTAGTTTTTTTTAATACGTCATAAATCGTAAACCGCAATTTACCTTTCATTCAATCAACTCAAATATAAAAAAAATGGCAAAAAGCAAGGTCATAGCACAAATAAAGGGAAAATTCCAAAAAATAAAAAAGTTGAAAATTAAAGGGTGTCCCCATACATAGGTACATAGTTACGCCAATTAATAAAGACCTCTGAGTTATATGGGCGCTCATACAATTTAGAGGTCTAGCTTAATTGGCACCAACCTCAAATAAAGTAAATAAATAAAATTGTGCATTTCCCGTGATAGATGAACGATGGACGAAGTTTGTACGGAACCCTCGGTGCGCGAGTCCAACTCGCACTTGGCCGGATTTTTTGTTATTTGTGTGGAATGTGCTGACTTTATTTGCGCATCATTTCAGTAAAGTACTTGGGACTGTTAGCGATGTCTCGAATACTCAAATCGCACCCGAAGTCAGTGCAAGCTCACAAGGACCTGGTGTTGGCATGCCTCGATGATAAAGATGAGTCCATCAGACTGAGAGCTCTCGGCCTATTGTATGGAATGGTAAGTATGTAAATCCATGTTAAAAAACATGATGATTAAATAAAAAAATGAATTTTATTAGAATTAAACACTTGTTACTCAAGTTGTCACGATTAAGTAAACCTTACGTTCTTCGCAATAAAGCGCATTCTTGTTCAAACAGACTACCCGCTATGTGACTGATAACTACGAAATAACGAACAGAGATTGTAAAAAGTTATATGTTAGTTATGTATGTTCCTACTTATAAACACTTTTTTTATTATGATACACGTTGTATACCTAAGTTTGTTTTTAAATAGATAGTATACTTTATATGTATAGTTTAGTAGAATTAGTACAATACCTATCAGACATGTTGTTTCCAATTTTCCATCCAGTACATCGAGCTGTTAGCCATCTCCTTCCTTCATTTATTTATTCCGTGTATTCTGTAAAGTTAAATGTATCTTATATTGAACTAACAGGTATCCAAAAAGAATTTAATGGAAATTGTGAAGAAACTGATGATGCACATGGAGCGCGCTGAAGGGACGTTGTATCGCGACGAACTGCTCACGCGCATGATTGAAATCTGCTCCCAGAACAACTATCAACACGTGGTGGACTTCGAGTGGTACGTCACCGTTCTCACCGAGCTGACTGAGATGGAGACTAGCGCTAAACACGGTAAGTTAATCAGGATTGCTTCTTGTTAAAAACTCCGCAAAACGTTGGCATTTCTCATAGCAAAATCAATCTGTCAATAAAAATTACATCTGGTAAATCGCAATTACATTTTCTTCTCCCGCTTTTACTTCCTACTCCATAGTAAAAGTAAGTAGTTCGTGGACAGGTTCGTCGAACTAATAAGAGTATGTTCCGATATACACTGCTAGCACTCTAAGGTGTGACGTCAATTTAGTATACTTTCTATATTTCCTTCAAAAATAATATCCTTTCAAAATTGATATTAAGAGCTCCCGCTTTCACAGGCTTCTTTTTTCATGACTAGGAAGATATTTCACTGCGGGTTTTGAAAAAAAAAAATCGTCGATTTTTTGAACCGGTCTATTAGCTATACTGGGTACTGTTTAAAACGGAACACAGCCCTGGACGCAAGGTTTTTTTTGATAAAACTTACCGTTTTCGAGAAAAATCCAAAAAACCTCAAATTTTGACCTTTGACCCCGAATAACTTTTGTTGCACACATAGGATCGATGGGAATTTTTAAAACTATTTGTAATGGTAAACCCCAGCTCGCCACCAATATTTGGCTCTCCGGGAATTTTTGTTATTTTAAATGTCTATATTGACCGGACTATAAGCAATCTACGGGTCTACTCAATAAAGCACTCCAGTGGGCATGGTACCGAGTACCGGCCGACATCGATGCGATGCGATGCGATGCGATGTGACGTAGTGTGGTATGTGCGCCCGCAGGTTTGATCCTGGCGGGTCAGTTGACGGAGGTGGGCGCGCGCGTGGCGGACGTGCGCTCGTTCGCGGCGCGCGAGTGTGCGGCGCTGTGCGCGCGCGCCGCCACGCCGCCCGCGCCCGGCCCCGCCTCGCGCGAGGTGCTCTACGCCGCCGCCTTCGTGCTCGCCGAGTACTGCACGTCAGTAAACTTGCACAATACATTACATTACATTACAATACACTACACTACACTACACTACACATATCTATACTATACAGAACCTATAATACAGCCTACATGTTATAATACTATTTGTTACTCAATTATGCTGTAATTGGTGATCAGAGTCGAATGAAACTAAGTATATAACGTGTCCCTGACAGTTCGACATTAATTGAAATCCCGCGTAGTTTTAATTCATAAGATTTTTTTTAAATTTTTAGGCATAATTGAAATTTTTTAATTTCCAAATAAATTTATTCGGAAATATGAAACAACATAGTAGTTACACCTAAATTTTAGGTGTAGTCTGTAGTCTGTAGTCTAATTTAGTAATTGTTACTTAGTGACGAGCAGGTGATGCGCGAGTCCGTGTCTCCGCTGACGCTGTGCGCGGCCGTGGGCGGCGCGGGCGCACTCATGCGCGCGCGCGCCGTGTGCGTGCACGCCGCGCTCAAGCTCACCGTCAAGCTGCTCGTCATATACGAGAACCGGGACGACGTCGACGCGGCCATATCTGTAAGTTGCACTCTAGTGTAGTCTAGCATTCGCGCACTCTAGGGTTCCCTAGTCAGTACCGAGTGGTGCAGTCTTAAACCTAAGACTTAATGTAATAGGAAAATAAGCGTCTCCAAAAACAAACAAAAAAATCTCTGTAATTTGCTCTAAAATTCATCCATTAAAAAAATACGTATCTGGTACAGATAGTGCGCGAGGCCCTAGCGGGCATGCGTCCCCTGCTATGTAGTGAGGACATGGAGGTGCAGGAGCGAGCCCACAACGCGACCGCGCTGCTGGCGCTGCTGCTGCGGCGGCTCAGCCCCGACGACGAGGCGCTGCCGCCGTCGGCCGCGCCCGACCGCCCGCCCGCCGCCGCACCACAGGGCCTCCTCGTCGAACATCAACAAAGGTATGCTATACGATTCATTTAAATGTATTTAACCTTTCAATTTAGCGAAAGTGAGCGTGTTAAATTATATAGAACCTCGAGCCCTTGTAATATTTTTTCTCTATTCCTTATAATTTCGAATTTGGCCACCTATGGTCATTTGAAAATTCACCCTGTGTACTGCTTATAGTGCTTACGGAGTTTAAAGACTAGTCAGCTGCTCATTATTGTAGCATGGGCAATGCAACTACTCACTACCTCGCACTTTTAAATTTGCCATTACATAAATTTAAGGAACGTGTTAAGTCTATTTTAGTACAAAAGGCATACTATATCGTTAATGAATATTTAAATGACGACAATGCTTGGGTGTAGCGCTCGCTCTTGCAGGATAAATTTTATGTAATAATCTAAGTTTTTTTTTAAAGGGGATCTCTTGATGTACATACCTTTTGGGTTTGAAAAAATATTTTTGCATTTGATAGCCCAATTCTTGAGGAAGGTTAGAGGCTACTTTTTTTTATCCCGGAAATGCGATTAAAACCGCGGGGAACAGCTAGTGTAATATATAACTGCTACGTGGGAGCACATTTAGGCCTTAAAATATAGTGATGGTGAAAAATTTGCATTTCCTCTTGTATATTAGATTATAGCAGTTATTATACGTTATTTCCAGTAACGGTATCGAAGAAGTAAAGGAACCGGAAGAGACCATAAACGGTGAGATCAAGTTACAGTGCTTTAGCGGCGGACTGATTGAAGAGCTCGCAGAATTGTTCGATGGAGAACTGAAGCCAGTCGCGCCCAAAGCGCAGAAAAAAGTGCCGATGCCAGCTGAGTAAGTACGGTTCCTAATAAACTAAAAAATCCAGATTGTTTTTAGCTTTTATTTTTGATATTTAGAACATTATTACTGTGGTTGCGCTCCGATAAAAGAAGTAAAAAGTGTGCAATGAATAAAGTTTTAAGTCTTGTAATAGATATACTGTGAGCATACATCGATAAACTTTATATAATTTTTACGACAAATCTCTCTTTAATAATTAAATTCATGATAAATAAAAATACCTACTTAAACGACTATTTAAACTTACCTATAATCCGTGCAAGGGCATCAGAATATTATTTTTTTACTGTTGAAAAATTAACATGGGTCTCCATGGATTTCCACACCATTTTCTTTCTTTCTACCTTTGTTATGATATTTTTAAAGTGACTTGCAAAGTGAAATTTATTGTACAACGATCACTAAACGTTAATAATGCAATTAACGTCAAGGGGTAGTTATGCAGGTCAAGATTATTATCATTGACACGTTCGTATGATGTAGTGTGAACCTAGAGCAGTGGTTGTCGCGCGACCACTGGTCGTCGGACAGCTCGAGCTCGAGCTCGGACGAGGGCGGCGGCAGGGGCGGGGGGCTGCAGGAGGGCGGGGGCGGGGGCGGCGCGTGGAGGGGCGCTCTGTTCGCGGCGCCGCACCAAGACCCGCGCCCCACCGCGCAGTTCACCCCGGAGGAACTGCTCATGGTGAGATTGTATTTATTAAGACCATGTACTCATTTACGTTCATTGTACCTCAGCAACATTTTTTTCGAACGAAGTTCCTTTACGCAGCTTGCGGTAGGAGTTGACTGGCAGAATAGGGAACGTAACGAAAAAGCGTTATATACGTTTGTGTGTGAATCACAATTCATGTTACGCCTGTGTCTTTTATACATAAAAGACAAAGTGACGTCAAAAGAAAGACGACAAAAATATTGTTGAGGCTCAATGAACGTAAATAAGTACATAATATTGTTTCTACACTGTAGGCATATTTCAGTCATATTCGAACTCTCTACGTCGAATACCTTGTTCACAGGAGCGGCAAATTAATTGTCAGTTGTAAATTAGTAGGTATGCGAAATTTTCTAAACATTGAGATTTTTTTATGATAGGTGATCACCTCCTCTTTACCCCATTTTCCCATTAACCGCATTCCACGTAGTCAATTTTGAAAAAAAAAATATGAATGTAATATTTTTTTTTTTTATACTACTTAGGTGGCAAACAAGCTTACGGCCCACCTGATGATAAACGGTTACCGTAGCCTATAGAATAGACGCTCATAACACCACGGGAAAAGAAATTACAATTTTATATTTTCCCTGCCAAGGGTATCACTCACGCGTTGCCAACCTTGAGACATGAAGGTGTTAAGTCTTCTGCGCCTGTAATTTCACCGGCTCCCATACCCTCCTAACCGAAACACCGTAATACAAGTGCATTACTATTTCACGGCGGTTTAGATATGGTGGTAGTACTTCCCCGGGCGAACTCTGCACTAAGAGTTCTACTACTACTTATCTGCTTCGAAACATATTAACACCAAGTTGCGTATTCCAACTCCATTCCAAAGAAGTTTCATACAAACTGAAATTCCCGGTAGTATATTTTTAGGTTTTTTTACTAATAATGTTGGTGTATAAATTATTAAATACTAGCTTTCGCCCCGCGGTTTTAACCGCGTTCCCGAGGGATCTTATGTTTCCCGGGATAAAAAGTAGCCTATGTGCTATTCCAGACTATAATCGATCTCTGTTCTAAATTTCATCCAGATCCATTCAGCCGTTCTGGCGTGATTTAGTAACAGACATCCATCCATCCAAACATTCACATTTATAATATTAGTAGGATAGTAGGATTGTTGCATGAATTATGTATGGGTGGTTTATGGGGTTTGTTATTAAAAACTATTGTGTATACAATTTATAAAACTGAAATAGATTCCTCATAGGAAGTAAGCATCCACTAAGAAAGGGGAAGAATTCAGAAAGGGGTAAAAGGGAGAAGTACAGTTTGTATGTAACTTTTTTTTGTAACGTAATTGGTATATGAAACTTAGTGAAAATATTACTCAGAGCAAATTATGAATAGTGTAATTTAAGGTTTCTTCAGTATGAACTCCTATGTGGGTGGAATGGGGAGTTAATGTTTGTAAGGAAAAGATATACGAATACTTAATATGCAGAATTTGGGATACGCAACTTGGTGTAAATATTGTTCAGATTATTCATTTTAAATTTTAGGGATTTTTAAAATTGCCTCCTAAGTGAAGTGAAATGGGGAGATTTTGTTTGAATATAAAAAATAGCATTGGTCTATTGTCGCGAAATTTGCTGTACATACATATTACGGGTGTATCGACTAAGAACTTTTTCTCAGAAGTTGAACCCCTAAGAGGGTAAACGGGGGAAAGATAGTTTGTATGTAATTTTTTGAGGAAAGGAGACAACGTATTTCGGTGTACATATTCTTTGGAGCAGATTATATGAAGTTTAAGGTTTTTTTAAATAGCGAACACAGTAAATGATAAAAGATTCATCATAATTTAATTTGAAAGCTAGTCGAGAACATCCTTACTAATGTCATGAAATCTGTGAATACGCCCGTCTGTATATTTGTCAGGTAAGTTAGTAAGTTTTTAGGTTAAACCAATTTTGATGAAATCTGATAGAACCACGGGGAACAGCTAGTTTACAATATAATTTTGATTCTGAAAATGAGGTAGACTTTTTTGTTGGTAGAATATTATTGGTAATCTAGAGATTTACATTTAGAGATAGATCTCTAAATGTATCTGTAATAGGTATCATACGAACCATGCCATGAATGCCATGCGTTAGAGGTTACATAATACAGTAGTAGGCTTAGAATAATAACGCATACTTAAAAAAATACAAAGTTAAAAAATATTGATAGATAGAACAACAGTACAACTAGTTTTGATATTCGTCCACATTACCTCACGGATTGCACACAAATATACTATAACATACGGATTAGCGGAAACATATCCACTTGGCTTTTAATCATAAGCTGGCCGCTACTTTTAAGCCGTCTTTCATCTATCATTCTTACAATCAATCAGCTACAAAAATAAATTTTATACATGTTAACTAAAAGCAAATTTATAAACAAGTTTATAAATGACGAAGTTCTGTGGTCACAAACATAAAAAAATACAACTGTATTGAGAATCTCCTTTTTATTTGAAGTTAGTTAAAAAGATAAAACTGTGATATCATTCCATTGTATGGGAAATATCCATAGGCGATGACCACTAAACATGAGGTGGACATAAGAAAAATGTAATATAGGTAACCTACAGTACAATGTTTTTCAATTTCATAATCCGGTGATTTTGTAAGTTTTTATGTATTAAAATGGTTTAAGCAATGATTGAACTAAGTATTAATAATATTGGATTTATTAGAACATAAAAAAATCAAATATTATTAAGAAGTTCACGAAATATCTAAATTAAGTGTTTTTGGGAAGATGTTCGAAAAGATAGTCACTCATCAATTAAGTGACATAGTTAAGTTACATGTATCCCCTCATCAACATGGTTTCACGAAGGGTCGTAACGTTGAAACGAATCTAATTTAATTTAACGACTTTGTTCTAAGTGCTTTTGAGGATGGCCACCAGGTCGATGCTGTGTATACCGATTTCTCAAAAGCCTTTGATAAAATAAATCATAAATTACTCATGAAAAAGCTGTATAAATTGGGTATACATGGCGACCTTCTCAGGTGGATCGAGTCATACATAGAAAAAAGATCTCAGGCGGTTGCGGTTAAGGGTTACTTATCAAAATGCAGGCAATGCTTTGGAATATTCTCAACATCTTCTTTATGCTAACGACATGAAAATCTTTAGCATAGTCAAATCAGATAAAGACTGTATGAATTTACAAAAGGATTTAGATAAGATGCTGATATATTGTAACCATAATTCTTTATTCCTGAGCGTTGACAAGTGTTATACTATTGGTTTCACTAGAAAACATTCCTCTCATATTCATTCATATCAACTGGGAGATAAACAGGTAACACGCGTGGACTTTGTCAGAGATCTGGGTGTTATGCTCGATTCCAAAATGCATTTTAATCTACACGTAAATTTTATTATAGAGAAAGCTTTTAAAAGCTTACGTTTCATCCTAAGAATATGCCAGCCTTTTAAAACTGAAAAAAGTTACAAAACTCTTTATTTCGCTTTTGTGCGCAGTGTTTTGGAATTCTCTAGTATAGTCTGGAATCCCTACTATAATGTCCATATAGACCGAATCGAGAAAATTCAAAATAAGTTTTTAAAAGCGATTGATTACAGGACTGGGAATGAATTAGTTGATTATTTAACTACACGTAACCGCCTTAAAATCCCATCTTTGGAATGCAGACGCTCTCTTAATGATGCTATATTTCTTTTTAAAATTATACACAATGCCTTAGCTGTTCTGACCTTTTAGAAAAAGTATTTTTGAAAGTACCACGACCCTCCTCACGACAAAAAATGTTTAATTTTTTTTATTAATTTCGGCCGAACTAATTACGCTAAACATAGATTTTTAAATCGTAGTCCTAAACTGTACAACAATGCACTTCATGAAATCGACATTTTCCATGAAAAACTACACTCATTTAAGGCCAAAGCAACTAAGGCTTAATATAACATTTAATTTCATGCATAAATGTAAGTATATGTTATTTGTTTTTAAATTGCAATATCGTAAAAATCGTAATAGGTATTATAGGTTGCTAATTTATGGTTGTTCATTTTTCACGTAATTTCTGTAAATCTAAATATTTGTCATTTCACTATTTATGTTGTTTATTAGCTTCTTAATAATGTTTGTTTCTTCTTAATACATTTATGATACTGTAGGTCTACTTAAGTATTATAGTAGTTTATCAAACTTGAATTGTAACCGTTTGTTATCTATATAAATAAATAAAATAAATGAGATTTTTTTCACTACTAGCAGCAATAAGGAATACAATTAATGGCAAATGTTCATCAATAATAAATATATTATTATGTCGCTGTAATTGATTTATGTTTTAAAGTTTTATTTATCAGTGGCTTTCTCTACAATCACTGGAATTTATTTCCCGAATTCACAATTAATCTTTTGTAGTAAATTGTGTAAATTATAGATGATATTTATTTATTTATTATTCAACATTATATATCAGATTCATAAAATGAACCCGCAAAGCCTCGCTATTGCTTTGTGAGCCCAAACAAAGAAACATCCTAACTTCACCAAATATTATAAATGCGAATGTGAGTTTGTTTGTTTGTTACATTTTCACGCTTAAACTGCTAAACCGATCGCGATGAAATTTAGTACGCAGATAGCCTATGGTATGGAGAAGGACATGGGCTTTTTTCTCGGGAACGCGGGTGAAACCGCGGGGGACAGCTAGTATTTAATAAATTGCCCTCTATACTTAGAACCCATTGGTATTTATACTGACCCTTATAATACATAATTATATACATAGATTATTGATATAATCTTTTTTTTTTTTTACTATTTATAGGCTTGTGTTCGACCACAATCTCACTATGGTAGGTGATGATGTGGCCGAAGGTGGTAAGCACACAAAGCCTAGAAGGATCTGGCTCTCAAGTGCAGCTGCCGGAACACACCAATAGGTGTTTGGCGACAATAATTCCTGTTATAATAGTATAGTTATAGTAATTCTTGTTATAATTCCAACGACTCGCAACTAAATTCTAATAATATTATTTATTTTGTATGTGTGTGTCAGTTGCGCGAGGCTCGACGTCAAGAGCAAGCCAACAATCCGCACTACCTGAAGGACGACTCGCCACGTTCCTACCAACAAGACGACATTCCTGTAGCGGAGATCGCACTTGAGATACCGTTAACAATCCACGGTAAGTAAAATTACCTTTTAATCTTATTAAACTATACGCTATTATATGGCAGCTAGACATGATGATGATTATAATTATAAAGTTACATATCTCAAAGATCAACTTTTTCTACAACTAAAAAGCCTTATGAAGTTCACTAACACACTGAAAATAATTTGATTGACAACATGCTTTTGACCTTACAATCTATAGAGCTAAGATGAAACCGAAGATGTGACAACCTTGTTCATAAAATGCCTATTCACTCTTAGAAGGTTATCAGTGTCAGGAAACAAAAATAAATCACGATGTGTGATAAACATTTATTACTTTGACATTGGACATGCTCAAGATGATTAATGCTAAGTAAATATCAAAAGTAACGATATGACATCTCATCTGATATCTCTTATAAATGATAGACATAGATATGCCTGTCATTTCGGCAAACATCAATTATGCCAAATCATTTACATATTTATACGTAACATTGTGCAATTTGCGCAATCTCAGCAACACATGTTATTATTACGTCATTATTACATGCTTTATGAAATCAAATCGCGGTGGAAAATATTATCTAACCAACAATGACGTTTCATATTTAATTTTATCTTACGATTAAAATTAAAATTATTAAATGATCCTTTATCATGGCTAAATGCGTCTTCAGGGCATGAATATGCAAACTCCTCATTATTATGTAACGATTTTTATAATAGTAACTACCTAATTTATTTATGTAGTTATCAGTGAGCTATAGTTTTAATTGGCTCACTTATTTCTTATGATGATACTCTATACACAACGTTTTGTAAGCTGTTGGTCCCCCAGTAAAAATAAAATAAAATATTTTGTAAGGTCGAGGAATCCAGCAAGATTATTAGGAATACAGCATTTGTATTGTGTACCTGACTACCTTCACCAATGAGCCAAATTTTCAAAAGATACTTCTCCAATCCTCATCGATGTTTATCAAAGTTTTTCTGTGAAATTTTCTTGCAAACGAACGGCCTCGCCACATACAGAGATAATAATTACAGCCTATATCTGCCCACTGCTGAGCACAGGCCTCCTTTCACATTAAAGGGAACGGGGAGAGATACATACATAGATAAACCCCGCAAATAAGAGTCGATTTTCGAATATCGGACTGACCGTGTTGGTCTATATTCAAATATTATTTTAGAAATAATTTAGATAGTTTTCAAGACATGTCACTAGTTAACGTATGCACTCGTAGCTTCAAAAACGATCTTATATCGAAAGCATCTTTATTTTTTTGGATAAAAATTTAAACAGCCACTTTCCTCAAAATATAAATAAAAAGTATCCTATATTTTAATCCAGAATATATTCTATCTGTGTGCCAAATATCATCCAAATCCGTTCAGTAGTTTTTGCGTGAAAGAGTAACAAATATTAAAAAATCCATCCATCGGTTGTGTGTGGCAGTGAGCACTGGTATGCCAGTTTTTTGAACGGGACACGAAGGTGGTGGGTCCAGGGGATCATCGACCACCCTTACGCGGACAATATGCTGGATAACGCTAGCTTTTGTTTTAAATATTAACGTTACGTCATAGTTTCGCCGGCCTGTGTTTGACCACAATCTTACCATGGCATATGATGATGTGGCCGAAGGTGGTAAGCATGCACAAGCCTATAAGGATCTGACTCTCAAGTGCAGCTGGGACACATCAGTAGGTGCTTAGCAACAGATTTTCAACTTGAGAGTGGTAGCTAGTAAGTCGTGCTATGGTTTCCTCATAATATTTCCTTCAATGAAAGCCCAGTCCTACATTGATTGTAGGAATCGAAAACATGACCTTCTTCACGGCATTTGATGTCACTACCACTGAGCTATCATCACCTTAAAAGAATCAAAGAATCATGGTCAGGTTTATACTAGGTTTCGGGGAAAACCCCCGTTCCGCTAATTTACCCCCTTAGGGGTTGAATTCTGAATAACTTCATTAGTGCATGCCTAGGTAATGTGAGTGCAAAATTTGAGCTGGTCTTTGATCTGTCAATCATTCAGTCAGTTTCTCGATTTATATACAGTGTGTAACAAAAATGCTGAAACAATAATTTCAGAGCATATAGGATAGCTTAGGTATGTTTTATTGAAGAGTTAAAAACTCAATAGTTACGGAGAAAACCATCACCTAGTCCAGGTTAGGGGATCCTCGCATCTTCAACATCAATGTCACTTTCGACATCAGGATATCTGTCAAATGTATTGAGCCTCGTTTTATTAGTAAATGTAGAATGCTACATTAATTTCAAAAGCGTAAGAATCGGGGGCCAGTCAGTCAGTATTTGTTAGTGATCAGTCAAATACAACCAATAGACTTGTTTAAAATTCGTAAATAAAGGTCTTTTTTTTCAATTTGATAATACTTATCAAATTACACTTACTTACTAATCACCGGTGGCTTCAGCCGAAAACCAGCGCTGTAGTTTCTGCAGCACATGCTGAGCTGGAGCCGTTTGGGCCCAACTTGGTAGAACAATCCATATTGTATATTATATTGTATGTTTTGTATTGTTATGTGTTGTGCTATTTTGTTGTGTCTAATAAATGTATCTTTCTTTCTTTTTTTCTTTTTCTTACTTATCCAAAAAAAGTTGCGTATTTTTATTTAATACTTTTACAATATTCTCTACTCGATATAGATGCATAAACGAAAAATAAATAAACTTTTGACAGACAACCTGCAACATGATAATATCCTTACTAATATTATAATCGCGAAAGTTTGTATGTATGGATGTTTGTTACTCTTTCGCGCCAGAACGGCTGAACGGATCTGGATGAATTTGGCACAGAGATAGATTATAGTCTGGAATAGCACATGGGCTACATTTTATCCCGGGAAAATATAAGATCCTCGGGAACGCGGGTGAAACCGCGGGGCAGAAGCTTGTGCATTTATAAATCCCGTATAATTAAAATGTCTCTAAATAAATACCTTAAGTTACATCTTAACCCGCCAAGATTCAATTGAACGTAACCGAATTACGCTAAGTTGTAGGCCAATAATCTGATTACGCTTTATTAACTCACTTTATTTTCTGTTCCAGCTAAGAGATCTGATAAGTACTTAATATCACGTGAAAGTTATAACAAAAAGAAGAAAGACAAACGAACATCAAAGAAACGTAAGAGCAAAAAGGATAAACATTCCAGTGATTCAGATAGCGAAGGTGAGTAATATTAGAAATATATTTTCTTTAGGTTATAATTTTAATGTTACATAGAATTCGACCAATTATAAGCTTTTCACCTATTATAAATAAAAGAAAGGGTAATAATATTTTACTATAAGGGTTTACATAATTACCGCCATTTTTAAATTTAGTTAAATCGCAGCAATAGGTTTGCTTACGAAAGGTCATCTTAGATGGGGCCACCAAATTACAACGGAAATTTACCAATGGCGTGCCACGATTTATGTGTTGCGTGCACGGTTTACTCCGTGGTTGCGTGCCACATTTCGTCTTGTCATTCTAACCAATCGCGTCTATTGTTACGTTATGACAGTAGCGCTTCTCGCGGGAGAAGTTAGCACTAAAGTTCACTATTGTCAAACATTACTAAATCGATGGAAAAAATCCATACAAACAAAAAATTACATGTAGTGAAATATAAAAAAAAATAAGGTTAATGTTTAAAAAAAATAGTATGCGGGTTTCTCGAGGGATCTAATGTTTACCCGGGATAAAATTATACTATATTTTTGTGCAAAATTTGTTTAGCCATTACGACGTGATTGAATATTAAACATGCTTACACATTTACTGTCACATTTATAAATTGTAGTAGGATTATAAATATACCTAATATAAGCATGATAGATTTATTAAATTTTGTCAGTAAAAATATATAGTACGTATGTAATTGTTTATTGTGCAGAAGGGTCTGCAGTCGGGGCGCGGCCGATGGTGTCGCTGGGCGGCGAGCTGCCCGAGGGCGCGGCGCCCTCCGACGAGGAGCCGCCGCCGCCGCGCGACGACCCGCACCGCGCGCTCGACCTCGACCTCGACCTGTCAGTATACATATACACACGCACGCACACGCACCCACCAACATACCTCCTCATAAGATACCCGACCGCCCCGGGGGCTGCGGCTGGGTTATGCCGGACTCGTCCCGGCTTAAACCCCACGGTGCCGCGATGGTCGCCATCTGCGCTGTATAGACGCTCTAGTTCTCGTACAGAACGCATACACGAGCCCCTCCAAGCGCGGCGCTGCGACAGCCCGTCCCGGGGGAAGTGTGACGCCGTCCCCCAGTACCCTCACGGTGCTATCGCCCCTCCCCCCACCCTCGTTTAGTCGCCTTTTAAATACCAATCTTTATTAGCGATGACCTGATTTACAATCTATTCTTGAAACTTGACCTATGTTTTGATGCACGTTCTATAATATGGTCCTTCTATAATATGTGATTATGCACACAAATTCTAGGAGATATGTACTTGGCGTCACATTTTCAACATGAGAATGGTAGCCAGGCAGGCGGGGACTACAAAAAACCCTACCACCACAGCATAGCTTCTTTACGACTTCTTTCCATTACTAAAAATACATGCTCATTGTACGATTCGGATCCATGGCCACTACCACTGATTAAAATAAATATCATCAAAATTACAGGCCCCTACGTGAAGAAGAGTTACTTACGTCTAGAATACATCAGTACCCGACGCCGGAATCCGGTCTGCTAGATAAGTCCAAGCCTCCGAAGAAAACCAAATCGGCTGAAAAGGGATCGAGTGATAAACCTATAAAGAAAAAGAAAGAAAAGAAAAATAAGCAACACAAAGATGTAGATCTAATGTTACCAGAATTAGGTAAAGAAATAATGGACGAAGGTTTGCTCGTAGATGACCTAGCTTATGGTAAGAAGCAATCTAAAGGCAGCGGGGATATTGGCGACGAAGCTACGCTTGCTGATAACCATGTCAAGACAAAAACTGACAAGCATAAGAAATCCAAGAAGGAATCTAAAGACAAGGACTCTAAGAAAAAGAAAACTTCAAAAAAAGGTAAGACGTTTGGTTTTGTATATTACTTTTTGCAAATATGAATACAGTCTAACATATTATTAAAAGGTGGGGTTATTTCAAAGAATGCGTTATAATAAAGTTGTTCCAATATATCCCCGCCATGTCTGTCATGTGTTTTTTCACAGAACTAACTTTAATGATAGACAACATAATGCCAACACATTATAACGACATTGCTACCAACATAGGAAATATATTTTGTTGCACAGTGTTGCCCTACATTCTAACACGGATTAGATAGTTAATTTGCATTTTAACGTTAATTTAAAATTGAACCCTATATGTGTCTGAGTGGAATGAGAGAGTTAATGTTTGTATTATTTAATGTATGAGTGAATATTAATGGTGTAAATAAATTATGGGTAGTACCTACCCCTACCTATCTAAGAAAGGGTTTTCCAAAATTCAACCACTAGCAAGTGTTACATGTATAGCAAAATTATTTCATATCCTACCGAATTATGGTACCACAGCTGGATAGGTTTCTTAGCTGTTGTAATAATATGCATTATACAATACGCGCCACGAAAGATGAGACTTGACTAGTGTCAGTAGTGGGGAGCCTGCGCAGGTACAGTCGTGTACGAAATAGTTAATCATAATTTGTATATCTATTCAGGGATTTTTCGATGACATTCGGAATTAGGTGTATGTACCTATAGTAATTATATATTAAAATTATTAACAATATTTATTACGAATTAATAAAGTTTAGGAAAATATAGCAGATTGCCCTAGTCTAGTCACTGTCAATAAATGATACCCCAGCAGGAAGATCATCGTTCGAGACGCGGCTGCAACCAGGTACATTGACTCTAGAAAATATACCACTTGTTCCAGGATTTGACAGATTATCGTTTTCGTCAGATGACGATAAGGAACTACCTGAGTTGCTGTCTGACGAATCTCCTACTCTGATAATTTAATTAATTTCTAAATTTGTACACCTTCCTTTGCTTCTTTTGACATAATACGTCGTAAACCATCTTCCCACTTAGTCTTTTTAATGCTTCACCTCGATGCATAATCAAGATTTCACAAAGTTGCACTCGTATACAATACATATATAATAAATAAATATAATAGAAATTTATAAACACAGGTTGCACTCTGTACTGCGGATACAAGGGCCACGTGCACGGAGTGAGGAGAACGAGACGCAAATAGCGATGCAAAGCCGTAAAATTGCCCCGGTAACTTATGGTAACTTACGGTAAACAATGATGTCTTACCGTAAGTTACGGTAAGATATCGTAAAAAACGATGTGGCGTTGCCGCTCCTCGCGAGTGGTCGCGGTCGTCTATTTCACTTCAATTATCTATTTCACTACGAAACTTCGATACAAACTTAATGACTTGTTGGTGTACGCTCGCAGCGGCTTTCTTTGACCGAGTGTCGGCATTCTTTAAAATTCATTTTTTGAATTATTTAAACGAAACGCATCAGCTATAACTTCAATGACTAACTACACTAATCGGCAACGTCGCGTGATTATTTTGCAACTATACGCGCGCGGGATTTAAAAGAAATCAAAATTTTAACTATCATAACTCGACGGTAAGTTTACGGTAATCTATATAAATGACCGTAAACTTACCGTATTTTAAGAGCGTTTTTGGTAAAATTACGTAACTTTGCAACTCTAGAGGCAACTGACGCGCATGCGCAGCGCTGTAGCCCGTACCGCACCTCCCGCGCTCTTTACTATAAATCGCTGCGCAAGTCAAACCACGTGGTGTGTCAAGTCTCATCTTTCGTGGCGCGTATTCTGTACTTCATAGTACAAACCTATTTCGGAGTCAGTTTATATTCTGTTGAAAGAAATTATCATTCCATAGAGTTATAAAATTGACCATTGTTTTTAACTCTTATGGACTTGAAGATTTAGCACCAGAAATTGGTCGAACCAAAAATATTTTTAGATTACTAGAGGCCGCTCGAGACTTCTAACATTTGAACATATGATAGCAGGTCGGACAAGAATTTGATTGTGTGAGCTATACTTTACATGATCTTATTGTTATTTACAGATAAACATGAAACTAAAGTTGGATACGAAGAAGCGTTAGGTATTTCTACACCCAGCAAAGAAGTCATATAGTTTACAGATTAAGAAGAACGAACTGCTTAACAATTACTTAATACTTGTCACACTACTCATTCAATCTCAGTGCAATTGTTGATTTGAACAACATAGTGATATTTTATTTGTTATAATTAGTTCCACATTAATTATATTAGTTTAACATTGTTTTCATTCATATTTAAAAGTGATCATGTCCACTTTATATTAAATTTCTTCATAAGTCTATATATTAAAAATCTAAATATATAATCATGTACAGTTTTATTAAAAGCAATTTATGAAATCAAGTGTTTTTGAATTTAAAATGCCATAAAAACTGGAGAGATGACAGAGAAAAGGACATAATTTTGTACATTTTTTATTTAATAATATGGATATAAATAAACATGTTGCAAATTTACAGTAATTTACATGTATATAAACAAAAATATGGCACAATTGATTTGGACGTAGCACGAGCATGACATTATAAATCACTTTTTTCTTAAGTTGCCGCAGACCTTACTCATGTCTCCACCGGGCTTTCCTCCGCCTCCACCTTTGCCAGCCTTGTGATGAATTGCAACCTAGAATGTTTCATCATTGTTACTCACTGATCTGACTCTCAAGTGTAGCTGCCAGACACCACGGGGGCCTTGGTAGCCCAGGCAGGCGAGTACTACACAAAGTACTCTACCACCGTGCTATGGTTTTGTCACGATTGTTTCTTTTCCCGAAAGTTCAAGCTCATTGTAGAATTTATTTCACCTTGATCAAAGTCGCAGATTGATGCTCTTTTCAGCTTTTAGTAAAGGAAGGATAAATGAATATTATATTAATGTATACCTAATAATGTATTATATTGAATAAAATTTTGCAGTATGGGATTACTAAAATTATTTCTTAATGGAAAGGTTAAAGTGCATCTTTCATCAAGACAAGACAAGTGTCTTGTCTCCCAGCGTCAGCTGGGGTACCACATAAAAAAATTTTTTAACGCTTTGTAGAAATCACACGTAAACTGAATTATTATGGAGTTAAGGGCGAAGCACTTGATCTGATGAAGTCGTATCTTGGGGTAAAAACTCAGTGTTGATGTCAATAAATGACTTAAATCATCTGGATTTCCTGTGGATATAGGTGTCGCAGGGCTCCAGAAGTAGAAGTAGAATAATACCTACGTATCTATTAGAAAACAAACCATTGGCAAAGGGCCTTGAAAATGAAATTTCATTTACACACATAGTTATGAATTGTCAGACTATCGCACGGTTTGGAAGGTTAGATTTTTTTGAGAGGAGCTGGCAATAAACTTTTCAATTCAAAACAAACTTAGATTTATTACATAAGATGTGTCCTGCAAGAGCCGCCACTACAATCATGACGTCGGCGACATCAGTTTTGCGAGGCCTAGGCCGAGCACAGTTTTTTTTTCAAGATTATGTCATTGTTAACACCAGGCGTTATTTCCGCTTCAATTGACAAAACTATAACGCAGATAGTCTCTCTTGGCTCATAGTGCTTCTCAAGTAGGTAAGTATCAATTTTAAATTTGAAAAACTTCTCTCAGCAGAAGCTGTAGGTACTGACTGGAGCATTATTCTGATTGTTATGTAAACATTTGGATATACTTATTTACTTCTTCAAATTAATTTTTAAAGTGTAGTGGACTAAACATAGTTGAACTTTTTTTCGAAGTCCCTTAGGCGCGAGGCTGTGCGTTCGTTGACGCCTAGCGAAAAAGTAGTTGCGAATTGAAAACTTCCTTCATTTAACGTTTAGCGAGCACATGTTACTTTAAAACGATGTCGCAGAATAGACTGTTGCATAGAACATTATGATTAACAGTTCGACAACAAAGTTTAATTCAGATAAAAATATCATCTTTGTTTCTGATGATTAGGTAAAACTATTGTATCCCAGTGTCTGTTTCCACGTGTAAATATTTTATGCAGAGTTCTTTAAGTGTTGAAGAGCAGCAATTATTGCCGAACATTGAAGCTCGCTACAGATCAGCGACGACGAGGAATAAGTAGGTACTTAGTGTGTGATCAGGACACGTAGTGAAGAAGGTAAACTCATAGATCATCGTCACATCAATCCTGGTCGCCGTCCTATTTTGCTGCGCAAAAATGCAACACGAGACTGCAATATAAAGAAAACGGCTTTCTGTCTACTTTTAACCAATTATTTCTCCCAAATTGGAGCCTTCATTTGTGGAGATATAACGGGTACGAGATATATCTACACAAGACCATTGTACCTACTTAGTGCCCTATTTCAGTTTTGGACGAATCTGCTAATATTATAGGGGTTAAAGTATGAAATTGCCGATTTGTACTGAAAAATTGAAATTCGTTTTTTTTTTTTAATTTACCATATTTATTTAATCAAAATAATTACCATTACTATCTATACATTGCTGCCATCTAATAGGAAGGTCATTTATGCCATTGCGATAGAACTCTGGTGATCTAGATTCGACAAACTGTGTGAAAGCATTTTGTACTGCCTCCTGAGAAGAAAACTTTTTATCACGTAGAATATTGTCCAAATCACGAAAAAAAAGGACTATGGAGCAAGGTCTGGCGAATACGGAGGGTGACGAATGGTTTCTAATTGCAGTTCCTGTAGAGTTAAAACGGTTTCTCGTGCTGTATGAGGTCTCGCGTTATCATGGAGTAATAAAGGTGAAGATCGATTCATGAGTCGGGGCTGTTACACTGCTAGTTTTGCTATCATTGTTCGGAGTTCGGCACAGTAGACATCTGCCGTTATTGCTTGACCAGATCGGAGAAAGCTATAGTGAATTACACCATGCTGAGACCACCAAACAGTTACCATTACCTTTTTATTGGTAAGCTTTGCTTTAGGACACTGTTGCGACGTTTGACCTGGGGTCAGCCATTGCATTTTTCGCTTACGGTTATCGTAAACGAAGTGTCTAGTCGTCCGCTAAACGGATGAATAGATAACAGTCAAAACTGAAACTGTCTCAGTCAAAACTCTTATAGGTTTTTTTTTTAAAGTTTTTTAAAAGTAACTAGTATTTTTTTTTCAACTGGAAGGATTTTATTAATTCAAGTCCCCCATCCGTTTAGCGGACGACTAATTTATTTTTTATTTATCCGTTTAGCCAGGCCCGCGCCGTCCCCCCACAGCGCCTGTGTGCGAAACCTATGAAACGCCTCTTTTTTTCACGAATCTTCATGTTTCAACTTATTTTTTTTATTATTATTTCTTTTTTTTTCGATTGAATGATTGTTCAATTGTTTTGGCTCTCTCGTTCCTTAAAGTCGGGGAATCCCTGTGACCCCACCCAGCTAGCGTCGCACGCATCGCATCGGGTTGCGTTCATAAACTCATTCAAACAAACTCACGGCGCGCGGCGGTTCTTTTGATTTTAACGCTGAGCTCGTAACTAATGTGAGCTAAAACCCAAAGCGTAAAATTAAACCACAAACGTGCATATTATCTTGGGAGACTTTTATAATAAGCGCAATATATGTTCTGTTATTTACAAGGCATATGTTGCGCCTATTGTACCTACTTATCGATACTCCACTACAAAGAATATGTTGTTGTGTAAGTGTAACAAAAATAATTTCGATGGCGGCGCCCCTATTGTCTTGGCGCCTGGGTGCGCCGCACACTTCGCACATAGGGGCGGTGCGGCACTGCGTTTAGCGGACGACTAGCAACAGCCTATCGTAAAGAATCCACTTTTCATCACATGTCACAATTCGATCCAATATTCCTTCATTTAAGGTAACACAAGTTTCAACACGCGTTTCTTTCTGCAGATCAGTCAAATCATAAGGCACCCATTTTTCATATTTTTTTATTTTATTGATTAGACGCAAACGAGTCAATATTGTTTGTAACGTAACGTTAAACCATGCCGCTAATTCCTGGGTAGTTTGGCTCAGGTCGGCTTCCAACATCTCTTTCAATTCATTGTTATTCACCTGTGTGGGCGGTCTTCCACGTGGTTCGTTCTTCAAATCAAAGTTTCCATCACGAAAGCGTTTAAACCAAAATCGCACGGTGCGTTCATTAGCAGTCCCCTCTCCAAACGCAACATTGATATTGCGAGCTGTTTCTGCAGCGTTAGTTCCGCGTCGGAACTCGTATTCAAGAATCAGTAAAATTTTCGAAGTTAATTAATTAATTCATTATTGGAAGTCGATAATCGAATGTTGCACATTTTTTAAAAGAAGAACTTCATAGGAACAATGTGAAAAAAGTTTCACTCAAAAATCTCAAACCATGAAGGTTCTATGTCAATTCGAAGTAAGTACCTATTACAATAAAACGGCAATTTCATACTTTAACCCCTATTACATGGGTGTGAGAGCTCGTTCCTCTTTCAAGGGCAAACGCAACACACTAGGAATAGGAATAGTCCGACTCTAACGCACGCGCACGGTTTAATAGGCTATTGCTGAAAAGAGCTGGCAATAAACTCAGCAATTACTCTTTTCAAAACCAACCCAAATTTATTGCATACAATTATTTAACCAGTTTCTAACAATATTTGTGTCATGACGGAAAAAAAACTGTAATATTGGCTATATAGACCAAGTGAGAGCAAAAGAGAAGCCGTGTCGTATAAGGTACAGGAAGTGGCGGGGTACAGATTGGAGTGGAGGCTTCACCGAGAAGAGCCCAACAATATTATTATTATTAGAAACGTTCTTAACAAAACATTTTTTCTTCTCCATTCATAAATGTGGCTGGCTCTTCCGTCACGGATTTGAGTTCAGTTTGTCGCTATTTTACCAGTCGCCAAATATCAGATTTTGTCGATTGAAGTATTGCATATTGCTGACGAAAGGGATATAAGATATATAAGTATACATGAACTAACAGATAAATGAAATCAACCATTTCGAACAATAGCCAGACTATTTCCCTGGTGTAGTTCTGAGATAGCTAAAATATTTGTTCATCTTTTTATACTTCATTCAATGTAGTTAATTTATTAGCACCTCGTATTCGTGCCAAATGCCAATACAAATTACGCACTCACGATTACATTGTTCGGACAACGGATAAGCACCTTATCTACGACGTAAATAAATCGAAAATCATTGCGAGAACATCTATAAATAAGAACAAGTCTGTCTATTGATACATTGTCAAACATCCTAACTAATATCACAGCGTAATTACATACAGTGGTCTATCGCGTTTAAAGTCACGCGGGCATTCGTAATTGCTCCATTGTGTCCCAAGCGAGTGTATGGCAGCTTGGGCTCGCTACCGCCCCTCTCACCCCGCAGATTGCTCTGTCTAGACGTGTCCGTTGGCCGACTGTAAGAAAGAGTTACATAGACTGTGCTAATATTATATATGCGAATGTGAGTTTGTTTGTTACCTTTTCACGCCTAAACCGTTGAACCGATCGCGATGAAATTTGGGACGCAGATAGCCTATGGTATGGAGAAGTTCATGGGCCACTTTTTTTCTTGGGAACGTGGGCGACAGCTAGTATAACATAAATAGCCAATTCCAAAAGCTAGAGATCGCATGCCGTCTGATTTTTAGCAATTCTCATGAAGATTTTACGCAATATATAGTATACAGTGATAAGAATAGATACGAAGTAAACTACAAAGCAGATCTAAATAATTTATTTCGATATAAACGAACTTTGAAGCCAATAAATAAATTGTCATTACTTGGGTTACAAACGACAGATTTTATAATAACATTGTACTTTTTTTAGAGAAATAATCTCTAGCATAATTATAATATTTCGAACGTATAGATGAACTTAATGGATGTTTTCTATTTACAAAGAAACATACAGTACATAATGTACACAAAATACCTTGATTATTGCGATGATACACGTATAAGGATATAGCCTTCTACAGGCGTCCTCGAAAAATATATAATAAAAACAACAGTATATAGGTATATTTAACATGTCAACTTGTACACTTAAAGACAATAATTAATTACAGTAATAGGCGATGATAACAAATCTATTGAATACTTTCAAAATCGGCTGCTGGTGCACGATCCTTCTACATACATAGATATATGTCTTTACCGTGTATTTTGAAATGCAGCATATTCCTTCAAATTATAACATCATTATTTGCACTATCTACTCGACAACCAATATGGTTACTTACACTAGCAATAAATAAGTTAATGAATGTAATTAATTAAAAATGAGTAGTTGTTTTACAACTGTGTACGCTTACGTTACATTCCTGCGACATACATCAAATTATACAGATTGCATGTGGGCAATATGTGAATTACTTATGCAAAATAGTTGAATCAAATTCTATACAATTTTATACAATCGCAACACGATAGAACTGCGTCACCATAAAAAAATATAATTGAACTGATAAAAACTACCAAGTATCTCCTTACCTATCTAGGAATGAAGCGAAATAACGTAATGTATAAACTAGACTCTACAGTTAGACTTACAGTATAATACAAGTAATATACATGTCTTACAATACAAAGAATGTGATTAAAGTGTCGCGTAGTATATAAACTTGTAAGAAGTAGTATTAGCGAAGCACAATCAATTTCGAAATATTCTAAAACTCGATTACAATAGACAATCACTAATGCGATGTATGAATTGCAGATAATAATATAGACAATGACTGAAGATAATGAGAATACTGTATAGTTTTACTTTTCGATCAAATATTTAGGGATATCGAATTTAACCTCGACTCCGGCCTTCTTGGCCAGAGCGACGATCTCCGAGAGCTGCACGACCAGCTGCGCGGCCTCGTCCAGGTCGTTGCGGGGCACGATGCGCAGCCCAGACTCCGCTATCAGCTTTCTCGCTTCGGTCACTTTCGTTCCCTGGAAATTTGTCGATCTTTAGGCTACGATCAATTTCAAAAAATCAATATTTCACGCTAATGGACCGTGACACTATAACACTATTCGTCGTATTCAAATTAATAACTAAAACGCGCTAGTGTGCGTGTCATACAACAGCAGCGTCGAGATAAATATAATTCAATCTGTTGCATATCTGTTGACTTCTGATGTGATAAGGATATCTACCTACTAGTTGAGAAACGACAAGACATAACTGCCAAAAAAAATATAATAACTAGAAAAATGGCAATAAAAATAGGTATGTACCTGTAAGCGAACAATAACAGGAATCTGAATGTTTAGATTCTTGGCGGCGTTGATAATACCCTCCGCGATGACGTCACATCGCATGATGCCTCCGAAGATGTTCACCAATATTGCTGATACATTGGGGTCCGAGAGGATGATTTTGAAAGCTTCCTATAAATACAAGTTATATTGAATCGAACACTCTAAAGGTAAATATGTTTTTTCTTTATATTTCATATATATTTAAATACCGTGACAGCCTGTGCAGTAGCGCCACCGCCGACATCAAGGAAATTTGCTGGGTCTCCTCCATACAGCTTTATGATGTCCATTGTAGCCATGGCCAATCCCGCACCATTGACCATGCATCCAATGTTACCTAAAAAAACAGACAACTGGTAAAACAATTATGTATTATATTAATAAATAATAATTATGGTTACAAATATCTTACATACCATCCAATGCAATATAATTCAAGCTAAATTTAGCTGCTTCAATTTCCTTGGGGTCTTCTTGACTAACGTCCCGCAACGCAAATAGTTCCTTCTGTCTGAAATCAGCATTGTCATCAAATCGGAACTTGGCGTCCAGGCAAAAGACTGCAATAAAAAATCGAATTATCGTAATTCAACTCCCTGTAACCACAATTCAAAGATACATTACTAAATTGACCTCAAAAAACACCTTGAGAAACCAAGCCAACTGTATCAAGATCTATGTAGTGAAAGCGCACTAACGGATAGGAAGACGTCGCCTTTAATAATATCAATATGTATGTATATACATGACTTACATTGGCCAGTAATTGCATCTTCAGCATAGGGGTTCACTTCAATAAGCAAAGCATCTTTTTTCAGAAACAGTTGATACATTTTTTTGATCATATCACCTGCTTCTTCACATTTTTCTTGTAAGCCAATCTGTAAAATAATAATAATTTGTACAACATGAAAGCAAAAGTTTGTTTTTGTTGCGAGTGCGGAGTTTGAATCCCGAGCAACCAAATGATTCTATAATATAATCACGAGATCTGTGAGTGATTCTAAATTAAAGTCCTGAGCATAGTGTGGGATTCAAAGACACGAGAAACAAATCACTTTACTTTCATTACATACTTACAATCAGCAAAATAAGTAGCTGAACAGTACAAATTTACAAAGAACTTGTTATAACTATCCATAATATGGAAAAATAAAGTAAAGAGGTATGTCTTCAAAAACCTACATACTATAAATTTCTACATCATGGATAGTTTTAGTGTACAGGTGTTTTGTATATTTGTATCTGTTCAGCTACTATGTTGCTGACCGTACATTTAAGGTTTTGAGAGAAACAATTTTTTCCTGAAGATTAGGAATTTCCAAAAAAAAAATTCACTGTGTTTTAACTGTTGTTAAATGTAGATTATTGTTTTGTACAAATTAGAGTAAACCCGACTACGCTTTGCTGAAGCTTTCCATTTTTTTTTTTATTGATAACACTAAATGTGAAAAAGAAATGCCTCTTAGCAGCGTTCTAAATTAAAAATACTTATTTTCAACATTTTGCTCGCTGGTGTCAGTAATGCCTCAAGGCGCGCTTAAGGTGAAAAAAATTGTTTCATTATAATAAATTCGAAATAATTAGTTACGAATGAGTTCGTAAACATTAAGAAATGGCTTAGAAGCAAGCTCTAGACCGCAGATAAAAACTGCGGAACGGATCTATGAATATTGTATATATGTATATATGAGCGGATTTTCATACCTTCTGAACAACGCGTGCCACTTGCTCATCTGTAATTCCTGTCATTATATCAATGGGTTCGTAAGTTATCGCGTCAGGGTTTTCAGCAGCAACATCTTCAATATTGACACCTCCTTGTGAAGATGCAATTATAACTGGACCCTAGAAGTATACCGATACACGTATTTGAGTTGTCACAGTGAAAGTATTCGTCAATATGAAAAATAAAAACTTTAGGACTGAAATCACAAAAAAAAACTGATGACCCATACATTATGATGGCGTACCTATGTATTTTACCTTTGTATGGAAATTATGTATTATATATTATAGAATAATAGATTGTTTTTGCGATGACAAAACCTAAGCATTTGGCATTTTGGCACATACATTAAAGCTGCGCTCCATCATGATAGCAACGTAGAACTCTCTTCGAGGAAATTTCCGTTCAGTGACCATCACCATGTTGCATATACGTCCACCAGCTCCAGTCTGTTTGGTCACTAGTAACTGGTTCAACATTTTACTGGCAAGTTCACCAGCCAGCTCCGGCCTACATTAGGAAAATAAGTCATTGACATCAAAATCAATAATGATCAATTTGTAAAGGTAAACAACGGTACGTAACAGTGTCAAGTGTCACTTACGTGTCAACCATGCGGACACCACCTTTGAGACCGCTCTTGAATGAGCCTTTGCCTCTACCTCCAGCAAGTACCTACAATTAATATAAATCATTACTTATTATTTATCCAATCATAAACAATTGCACAATGTAATAAGTACGGAGTTATTCAATATATGTATAGGTACCATTTTCCTACAGAAATAACTTTGCTATGTATCACCAGTAGAATCGATCCCCATAAGGTACCTATACCTACTATAAGTAGTATTTTATTTTGTACCAAAACTGCTTAGAAATGATATTACTAAAAAAACCCTCTATTTACGACACAGTAAATAGAGGATTTTTTGTTCATAAAATTATATAAATTATTTCCCCTTTAACATCTTGTTGGTTTTTTTCATATTCTAAGAATACTATTGTAATAAAAATCATTTTAAATACAATTACCTGTGCTTTGAGTACAATATCTTTTGTTTTGAGGTCAGCAGCAAACTTAACCGCCTCCTCCTTGGTCTTGGCCACGTTGAATTTTGGTACAGGGATGCCATTGTCGCGCAGTAAAGTGTAACTAACATACTCATGTACATTCAAGTTACGAATTTGTTGTTTGGATGGAAGGTTGTTTGCGGCTGATGCTGCCAATAACTGTTTCAGAGAATAGTTAAATAAAAAACTGACTATGTCAAAGTACCTATTCTTATACTGGGTGATTTTGTTATCACTGGCAATACTTGCAAGGGTGGAAGTACTCATCAAAATGAACAACTTTTATAATGGGACTAACTGTGATATCATGAAAAAATTATCAGCTGTTCCATACAAAAGTTCAATACCTACTCGACCAAAATGTATGAAGCAACCGTATTATTTTACGCGATATCAGAGTTAGCCCTATAATAAAAGTTGTTCACATTGATGAGTACTTCCACCCCTGCAAGTATTGCCAGTGATAACAAAATCACCCAGTATAGACCCAACTAAACCATATTTTTTGTGGTATTTGTCATTGTGGTCAAAAACATCCACGAACATCTTATAAAGATAAAATAAATCTTCTATCTTATAAAAATCGCGGAAAATACATGGGAGTGATTTGTATTTCAATCAACTTTACCATTAGACGTCAATTATCCGGTCACCATGTATGTACTATAAATACTTTGGAATGTTATCTATGAATCACACACATAACTCACATCTTACAACATATAAAATAAATAAAGTAGCATAAGAACTTTAGACTTCCCTATCTGATACATTTGTCATAATAAACTGTGTAATAAGTATACCTACTATGTAGTTACATCATGTATATAGGTAGATCAGGTAGGTAGGTAAAGTGGTTTAATGTTCATAATATGACACTTTTTACCTATCTAGAATTATAATATCTGTCTCATTCATCAATTTCATCTTTATGTAGTCTGTATTGAATTGCATCACTCATGTCATAGGGGTTAGGTAAATTTGTTGCAATTCGTTTCTTTATACCTCTTAACTATTGATGCGTCAATGGCACAACCAATTGCAATGAAATTTGGCATGTATCATATGGTATGGAGAGAAACAGGCAACTTATTACCCTAGGAATGCAGGTAAAACTGCAGTGGATTGCTAGTAATTAATAAACATAACTTGTTTATCACCTTAGAAATCAAATGTATTAACATATTGTACCTACATTCATTGTACACATTGGTGTTTAGTTTGGTGCTCTAATGGTTAAAATTTCCTCGCTCCACTCACTTCGCTCTGGTGGACAGGCAGCCTTAGGCCCAGAATCTACAAGCGAGTCTACAATCAAAGCAGAGACTGATGTGTTTTCATACAAATGACAACCCAAACGGATCATCTGTATTTGTATTCCGGGCCTTAGGAGCAACTATGTTAGTGAGAAACGACGAATCATTAAGTACTCAATTGATATTATTAAAATTATTCTAATAAATGTTATGTACCGATGACGTAAGGTCACACTAATGCTGAAAACGACAAGGTCAAATTTAAAAATAAATTTGTAATATGTTCAGTCGTGTTACTTTTATATTGGATTAAATATAGGTACTCTTCCGAGTAATTCAATCTTCCGAAAATTATATCGATTTATGAATAGTGGCATTTGTGAACGAGTTAGTGTTTTATAATGTCGAAGGAGAATTTCAGGCCTTTTCTTAGAATTTTGACCTCTAACTAATAACTTACTTAAAAAACCACAAATACAATGTAATTATTTACCTTTTTTCCACATTTTATGAAAATTGATTCTCCAAGACCAAGTGAGCGAGGAAGTAAAGTCGCCATTTTTCCACCGACAGACCAACCAACCAAAGAGTATAATTCACAGATGATTATGGTATGTACCAAGTAAGTATAGAATAGATAGGTAGGTACCTTCTTACCTACCTAAAATCGAATGAGTGAGTGAGTAAACTGACAGCTGCCTATGTCACTTTGTAAAATAATGCTGCCATATTTATTGAAATAGTGATGTTTATACTTATAAATAGCGATATTGAATTAATTATGAAGTGTAAAATTGATTATAAATAAATACGAAACGTGTACGTACGTAAGTACCTATGACAGGGAAACATAGAAAAATGCTGTCCCTAATAATATACCTAGTACAATTAGGTGAAAACATGTCGGAAAGGACAATAGAGAAATTATAATTGACTAAAATTTGAGCGTTTTGAAATGTTATTTATACAAAGTAATTCTAATAAATAGCATGTACAAAAATATTGGGTGGACTTTAACCATTTATTATTTTATCGATTGGATCTAAAGTTATGCCACGTTAAGTTCAAAATGGGTTAAAAATGGATCGATCAATGGAGCTATCAGTTATGCGATTATATAATTTAGAAGGATTAGCATTAAATCGAAAATTTCCCTTTATAGATTAAACAGTATTAAAACATCGTATTTGTTTAAGTATAGAAAAAAAGGTAATATGAAAAAGTACTTGATATAATTAAATTCGGGTTTGGTCTTATATATTATCTATTACTAGCTTCCGCCCCGCGGTTTCACCCGCGTTCCCATAGGATCTTATGTTTTCCCGGGACAAAAAGTAGCCTATGTGCTATTCCAGAATATAATCTATCTCTCTGCCAAATTTCATCCAAATCCATTCAGTAATTTTTGCGTGAAAGAGTAACAAACATCCATCCACCCATCCATCCAAATTTCACATTTATAATATTATTAAGTAAGATTACTATTCATTTATTTTTTCGTTTTTTTTTTTAATTTTAGTGTTTATGCTTATTAAATTACTTTAAAAATTGTTAATCATTTATTGGAAAACAACAATCAGCCAAGAGCAAGACGGACTCGCGCACCGAGGATTCGGTGCAAACTTGTGAGTATGTAAATTTCAAAGAAAATAATCTGATTTATCTGATGGTATTAGGTAGTAAAACATTACTACATATTATAAAACAAAGTCCTCCACCGCGTCTGTCTGTCTGTTCGCGATAAACTCAAAAACTACTGCACCAATTTTCATGGCGCTTTCACCAATGGATAGAGTGATTTTCGAGGAAGGTTTTAGTATATAATTTGTCAAGTTTTTGTATACATTGGCTAAAATATAATTATATTTGTTGGAGGTGTCGGAAAAAAATAAGCCGTCTGGGAGCTTTCAATGTATGGTGGAATTGTGTATCTTATATAGGTCTACAGCAAAATTCGCGATGGCATATGTCAATCTCTTAAGGATAACATACTATATTATACATTTGGACCCTTCGGGTACGGAATCCTAAAAAAGCCAACATTGTCAGACAGTCCAAAAAAAATATATATAAAAACAATAATCTTGCTAAGATTCTTGCCGGTCCTTTTCAGTTGAAGGTTGACTGAGGCTGAGGCTACCTCACCAACCTACAGTAAGAGGATAACAGTGTGTCCTGGTTTTCCTACTCTCTCCCGGCGGACAGGAATCTCAAAGTGGCCATCCGCGGCCTGCCACTTGAGACGCCACCCAATGAGAGCGACAGGGAGCTCCGGGACATCGGATACGACCCCGAATACGTGTGGCCCATCCAAGGCCGCAAGGGACGCCCCGGTTGCGTTTTTTACGAGCAGCTGCGTCGTACCCCGAATACCATACTGGGCATATACAGCGTCGAAGAGCTGCTATTCATGCCTGGTATCCAGATAGACGCGTGGCGAGGCAATCGCGCGCTGGTGCAGTGCCACCGCTGTCAGCAGTTCCGCCACTCGTCTCATCACTGCCATGACACACTAGCGTGCGTCTGGTGCGGCGATGAGCACCCTGCCAGGGAGTGCCCCCGGCCGCTAGAAGAGCCCGCCACTTGCACCAATTGCAGTGGTCCCCACGGCGCGAGGCGCGTAACCGGAAGGCGGGCACTGTCGCCCTCACCAGGGCCACCAAGAAGACGCTGCGGCTGGAGTTGACCGCCACCGACACGCAGACGGCAGATCCTCCCCACCCCCCTCACCTAGGTGGGCAAGAAGAGGCGACGACGCGGCAGTCGTCGCAATAAAACCGTGGAAAAGTCGGCAACGACTGCCCCACTGCCACTAAGAAAGTTTGCACCTCACCGTGCACCTCGAGCCGCAGAGGGTAGCCCCGCCCCCTCACCCACGGGGGAGGGGGAGATGGCGATACGGCCCAAACCAACGCACAAACCCATAATGGGAGAGCAACCGAGGGCCGCTCGGCGGTCATAGAGACCGCATTAGTGGTCCTCGGCGAGGTGCTAAATGCCATCCGCACCAGCGCCGACCCCATCCCGCGGTCATGAGAGGGATGTACTCACTCGCCCGTGACGAGCCCCATGACCGCCCAGAACACCGCGCTGCAATCGTATCGCTCGAGCAGATGTCTCCGTAAGGATGAAGATGACACACTAAGCCGCCGCCGCTGTTGGTCGCTAGCTGGGCCTCGCCCGGCTAGCTTGACCACGCGGCGGCGTGAAGATGAATCGCCCGGACGAGACATCGCTCAGGCACATACTTGGCGCCGGTGCCGTAAGGTGTACGCCAACACAATGTCCCGCGTGTCGTTACACGCGGCGGGGACACCAGCATGATGGGGCCATACGGCCCCGGAATACTTTTCCCATTGTCCCATAGGGACAATGCGTGACGACCACGGCCAGTAAGGCAGTCTGCGGTGGCTCTGGTGTAGCACGATGTACTCCGCTACTGGCTTATCTTTTACTCTTTGGATAATTAATTTGTGCAAACGAATTATTATTCTCAATTATAAATTAGCCTCAGTGCAGTTTATAGTTGATGACTATCTTCTAGTGGATTCAATTACATCTATATCGTTATATCCGCATTTTTGACGTGACTACGTCTTATAATTCGATGGAGCCGGCTGCACGCATGAAAAAACATGACTCATGCGGCGTTACCTCGCTCTGAGGCGTTCCATTTAAGGCTTGAAGTGCAAGCGAGAGCGCGGATGAGCGACAAAGAGGCACAATCGGCCTCCTTATGACGTTGCACGTTCAACTATCGTCAGTAAACCGACTTTACAGACAACCGATTTTTATCAATATTATGTCTCCTACCTGCTTTCCTACGTGTTAAATACTGTTTTTGTAAATAAAAGTAAAATAATTTTTTTTATGATTTATATTTTAAAAATAAATATCTTTATGATTTAAAAAGTAATTAACATAATATTTATTCTGGGAATCCAAAATCCCCCATGACATGGAACGCCATGACGCCGTTCGTTGCTAACGGTTGCTAAGCTGGTTTGACCACACATGATGATCTACCTACCTGTGGTATGACGCAGCCAACTGTCAACCACAGATCACTATTCTCGTAGATAGAGGAGTCACCCTCTATCTACGACTATTCTATATATCGATGATATGTAATAATAATAATAATATAATTTATTTCAAAGAAGACGGTACATTTGTTGATAAAGCAACAAAGCGGCCGACGACGTATTCTACCATTATTGATGGTGTAGAAATTATTTATGTTAAAGGCTTATTTTATTTTATATTAATTAATTAAATTACAAATTATTAAGTTCAGCTTAAATTAAATAACAGTCTTATGCCTAAATCCAATTGTATCTTATCAAATTATAATCATATTTACATTTTATGGTCCATAAATTCTTGAAGAGAATAGAAACACATGTCTAATAACCAATTAAATAACCCTGATTTAAATTTATACAATGTCAATTTCTTTAATTCTATAGGTAATTTATTATAAGTTTCAATTGCTATACAATATACATTTTTACTGTATCACTAAAGCTTATATGGATCTCTACTGTTGCTTCTTTTGTCTATCACCACATCATGAAGTGGAAAGAGACGTGGATATTTTTTTACGAACAAACATATTTCCTTAATGAAGAGGCTCTAATGAAGAAATTCTTCCACTGCCATGGAAGAATTTTAAACTTTTAAACAATGGTTTGCAGTGATCCAAGTATCCTGCTCTGCATATAGCTCTTATGCATTTTTTTTGTATCAGAAATGCACGATTTATGTCAACCGAATTTCCCGAAATTATTAATCCGTATCGTAAAACAGATGATACATATCCGTGATAAGCAGATAATGCCGTTTCATTAGAAGCTACGAGAGTCAATCGTCGTAGTGCATAAACGAATTTATCCAATTTAATGCAAACTTTATCGATATGCTCTTTCCAATTTAAGTATTTATCTATTGTTATACCTAAGAAAATTGAGTATGTGGTAAAGGAACACAATTGTAGTTTACTCTAGCATTAACATTATACTTTTGAAATTTAATAAGCTTAGTCTTCTTAACGTTTATATTTAAATTATTGTTATCTAACCACATCCTAGTCCTGTTTAGTTCATTGCTAGTTATATTCCCTAAGTCCGATTGATTTTTAGATTTAATTATTAATGTTGTATCGTCAGCAAAAATAATACAATCTTGTTTGAGTGCTCTAGGTAAGTCGTTAATGTAGAGTAGAAAAAGCAGTGGACCAAGAACACTGCCTTGTGGAACGCCATTGCGATTAATTTTGTACGATGACATAAACGACTTTTTCTTAGAATTGACTATTTTTATGATTTCCGTTCGCTGTTTCCGATTGCTAAGATAGCTAGCTAACCAATCATAAGCGTTACCCCTTATACCATATTGTTGCAACTTCCAAAGTAGTTTTTTATGGCACACAAAGTCGAATGCCTTACTCATATCTAAAAAAACTGACAGCACTGGCATTTTTTTATCTAATGATTCTGTGATCTGTTTTACCAAAGAGAAACAAGCCAATGTTGTGGAACTGTTTTTTTGAAACCCAAATTGGTTTTCTGCCAGTATATTATTTTTCAGTAAAAACCCATCAATTTTAGCTTTCATAGCTTTTTCAAAAACCTTTGACAATATGGGTATGAGCGTAACTGGTCTGTAATTAGCCATATCGGTAGAGTCACCTTTTTTAAATAGAGGCTTGACTATAGATTCCTTCAATCGGGTTGGGAAAACTCCATCTTCGAATGGTCTATTAAATAACACAGAGGAAAAGCCAAATAAGAGGCATACCTTTCAAATTTTTTGTGTTGAGACCATCATAACCAGTTGACTTCGTGTTATTTAATTATTTAATTATATTTATTACTTCATTATGGGTTACAGGTGAAATAAACATACTATTTTTTTGATTTGTAATTAGATTATTATTATTAGTTAGGAGTACGTTATGTCGTAGATAGAGATATAGCTACGCTACTGTCAACTGTCAAGCAAGACGTGTGACATTCACAATATTGTTATTACGTGTTTGGTGCTGCCAGTACTAATAACTGTCTTTTAGGACATTTTTTTTCCATGAAAATAATTGCGGTCGTCAAAAGTTCATTTGCATCTAGTTTTTTGCGAAGCGATTATTTCCAAGATGGATTTATAGTCTATACCTGATGGCAAATATGACTTATAACCAGTGCCGTAACTGAAATACGCGGGGCGGAAGCTAGTAATAAATATGCAACAAACTGATTTTATCATAGGTTTATTTGTGTGACATCAGTACTTTTCATCTTTTCTTCACTCCATACACCATTACCTGTAAAATAGTGTTTTTTTTCTAGAAGATATTGCACTAAGCTTAATTTCTGAGATTTATTCAATTTATCTATAGCAATATTTTCATGAATGAAGGGGTAACAGCTATGCAAATCGTTTTTGTTCAATATATACAATGTATCCTTTATTTTACTCCAGGGATAAAGAAGTATTGAACAATTTTCATAAATATCAGTTGCTGAGAATTCTGATGACAACTTTTGATAGACATATTTTACTTGTATCAATGGTATATTTATCCAAAATGGATGTCGCTTTAATATGTTACGTACAGTAGTCATATTGTATTTAGTACCTAAAGACTGTGATATACAAAAAATCAAGTCCTTTCCCTTTCCTAATCTATCTCCAGGAGCTTTCTCAAAAGTCTCAAAATGTGCTGAACTTCCAGAAAGAATATTTAAGCTTAAACATTTCTTATTTTGACTATACAGATTATTCAATCTTTTGACTGCAGTTGTGTTGTAGTAAATCATTTTCAAAAAACGTGGATGATTTACAAATGCACTGAACTCAGGGGTTGTCATTGCTTTCTGTAATCTTTCTCTCACTGTGCTTGGTCCCAGAGTGTAAACATCGAAACATCTCATTTGAGCATCACAGCTGATTCTATATTCTTTTAATATATTTCTTATTTCAATCAAATTGGAACAATTCTTTAATGCTATCTTTGGATATAGCCTCATGACCTCTTTCACATCTATACCACCAATAGATCTAAAGTTGTATATTATATCCTTTAAATTCCTTGGATCTGCATGAATAAGATATAAATTTGATTTAATTTTGTGATCTGGCATCATCATGATCGATTGCAATATTTTGAGGGTTTCATTGATAATTTCTAATGGCCGATGTTTAATAGTAGGATATGTCTGTATGCCACGGTAAAATTCCTCTTGTGTTAAATCTAGTAGAAGTTCAAGATACCTTTGTATTATTTTGAGTCTTAATGTATATAATGTTGATGAATCAATATCTTCATCAATTAAGGTTGTAAGAGAAGTTGGCCATTGAGTCATATAACTTGCTAGTCTATTTTCCAAATTCATGTGAGTTGATATTTCACCTGAGCTCTTTAACTCTCCTACAGTTTTCCGTTTGACTATTTTTAAGTATGAAAGTATATGTGAAGGTTCAATATTAGTAATTCCACATTCTTTCAATACATTATATCGAAATTCAAGTGTGACTGGCAATATACTGAATAATGTTGGATTTTCAATCAGCACCTCTCGATTATAACCTAATTGATACAAAGTTTCTATTACATTTCGTATATTCTCTTCATTCAATTTATTGATCACTGGATATTTCATTGTTATGAGGTTTACTTTATTTTCAGTGATACTTAGATATTTACACAAATTACGTAAAGTGTTTTCTTTTGATGTCCCAGCAGAAAAGGATTTGCATGAAAAAGGGGGCCTCCATTTTAGGAGGCCCGTAGTATATTTTTGGATGTTCATATAAGTAATGGGTGTAATAATATTCCGTGCAAGCACAAGTAGAATAATCAAAAAGAATCACTCACTCACTACGTTAATCTGAAATTTATACCTTGTTTGTTTTGTCACTGTCAGTCAGAGACGTTTGCTGTCAGACTGACTGTTACGTTAGTGTTTCTACTTAAGATTTTGGTTTTTCCCTAGTTTCTAGACGTGTGTCGAAGTCTAACTTAAGGAACCGACTCAGTGTTCCGATACATTAATGTGATCCGAATATTTCGGAGCAGTTGCCCGGTATAAAAACAATGATTCATTTGGAATAAGAACTCGATCACTTCGACCAACGCGAGATGACGAACGAACGAACTGAACGACGCTAGTGAGTGAAAGAGAAGTAAACTGCGCGCGCAGCGTGTACAGACTCCATACGTGACTCTACGAAACACGATGATTTTATTTTACTAGGTAGGTATGTAATTTTCTAAAAAAAGGTGTACCAATGTTTTTGCTTCACGTATTAATATTATAATAAAATACTTTAATTAACACAGTCAAAAGTATTCAGAAGCTGAAGCATTACTTTTGACAACTTTCCGCTGCACAACATTGCACTGTGGGGTTCTAATATTGAGTAATTGTTTCCTAGCATTAATATTCAAGCAAGCCGTTAAGCTGGATGTAGGCTGCCCAAGACCGGTCCTATTGGAGATCCTTAGGGGAGGCCTATGTCCGACAGTGGACTTCTTGCGGCTGATATGACGATGATGATGATGAAGCCGTTAAGGGTTATAATTATTATTCCATTTATTTTATTAACCGTCTGACACTCTATAATACGATTAAAGCGATTCACACACTACGCAGATACGATAATATTTTATCTGCAGATAAATGAGACAGCATTATGCTAGGAAAAGAGGAACAACTATATCTCATCACTTTCCTTCTCTTTCACTAGTGCAACGCTGTCTCTTGATCTTAAGATAATATAAATACTATCGCATCTGCGTAGTGTGTGAATCGCTTGAGTTCGTATGTCATTCTTAACAACGATAATAGCACAATTAATCAAGGTAAACTAAAATTAAACGGATTACTTTCATTACAAAATTGAGGGAATCCCCTTTAATAAATCGGTGGTGCCATAGAGTAAAATATACACCAGGTGGTGCCTACTATAAACGACAGGCTACCACCTTATATTCGATTTTCCCCAAAATTCCTGTTTATACATATAAAATATCCCTAAGCCATACATAATATTGGTAATTTTTCCTTAAAATAGGGAGAAATCCCTGAAAATGTAAACACTGTGTGGCGTTCCAACTCGCAAGTTCTATTATCTAATGGTTGGCAGCGACGATAAATTGCGGTTTGTTTTCCCGCAATTCGTGCTGTCAGGTTGAGAGTCTGTATTAGATTTTCTCTCGACAATAATGTCGACACAATAATAATTATAACTTTAATAACTAATATTATAATTTAATGTTCGGTTTTGCAAGTAGCAATTTACATACATATCTACCTACAACTGTATGTTGTAGACAGATATATTATAATAGTATGGAGTAGCGATGGGACCTCCTGTAAAGGTCTCTTATTTTACCGAATCGAACTAACTCAAACCATGATTCGATTCAACAACCACATGAACTTGAGTAATTCGCGTTGAAAAAAATACGACTAAAGTCCGCGCCACCACTGAAGTCCGATAGGTTCATCTCTATTTAAAAACAAAACAAATAAGAACCATTTTCATTAATTCCATCGGACTTCAGTGGTGGCGCAGACTCTAGTCGTATTTTTTTCAACGCGAATTACTCAAGTTCATGTGGTTGTTGAATCGAATCATGATTTGAGTTAGTTCGATTCGGTCGAGCAGAAATGGAGGCTATCGTGTGTGAATTCGCCGATAGAGGCGGTTGTGTAGCGATCTTTGAAATGTCAACACTGTTTTTGGTACGAGATTAATTTTCAGTTACGGATATTTTTACGGTACGGTTTGTTTACGATATGATTAAAATGTAAACATTGTTTTCACGCCCGTAATAACAAACTTTGATAGTTATACTTCAGGACCTTACTCGACAGTGGCACCAACTGGTGAGCACAAAAACGATAGCCCCTATTGTGTAATGCGAATGCGACAGGAGAAGCGTATGTTCGAATGTAATATTATCGAGCCAATTCGAGCCTCCGAGTTGGGCTCGATCGATTACATTACAATTGAAGAGTCGAGTTGACTTAATTCGATGTCGAGTTAGTGAATCAGAGCCGAGTCATCGAGTTGAGCAAAGTATTTACGAATAATATGACCAATATTTTTGTCCCGGCGACCTACGCTTTCGAACAAACAACAATAGAAGATGACTCATTGGGATGTGAAGAGTGCAAAATTTGCACAGCAATTATTAGGTTTGAATGTTAAAACACACTACTACACATGGCCCTTTTGCCGCCAAGGGCCACAATTATTGTATACAATAAACAAAACTTCCAATTACGACGGACAGCTATCGCTGGCTAATGAAAAAACGTAAACAAACAGAAACGCTGATACCTAAATAAATAATATTGTATATGTGATGTATCGCGAACCATCGGATCCGAGTCAGCGAATGGCATCGAGTCGAGATCATGTTAAAGGGCGTCACACAAAGCGAAGATAAGATAATATATATGAGACAGTACTATACCAGTGAAAGAGAAGGAAAGTGACGGTAGGTAGTTTCTTCTCTTTTCATAGTATAATAGCAATATTATGGTATCTTCGCCATGTAGGACGCCCTTAAAATGGTTGGGATTGATCGAGTTCCTTCGTATTTACGAATCACAACGAATTCACAGCGAGTCGCATGGTATTTTTTCTCACGAGAACTCGTGGAATCACCGCTATTTGCAGTCTTACTCGCTCACTCAGTTTGTTGCTCGGCGGCGGCGGTGGAGCGGTAGGTCAGTCACCTCACCTATTATATTCGAGGCGCCGAGCAGGACGCGCGAGTTCACTCGCACGACGAATGCATAAAACGAATCAACTCGGTTTTGAAGAAACGAGTTCAAAGACTGATTTGAGTTTAATGATTCAAATTGCGCATGGCTTGGAGAAAGATTTATTTCTAAAAAAAAACTAGCCGAGTGCGAGTTGGACTCGCGCACGAAGGGTTCCGTACCATTATCTATAAAAAACGGCAAAATAATCGCGTTTGTTGTATTGGAGCCCCCCTTAAATATTTATTTTATTTTGTTTTAGTATTTGTTATTATAGCGGCAACAGAAATACATAATTTGTGAGAATTTCAACTGTTTAGCTATCGCGGTTCTTGAGATACAGCCTGGTGACAGACAGACGGACCATTACCTTTGGGTACGGAACCCTAAAAGAGGCCCAAGGAGGTAGTGTTGCCAGAGCGTTGTCTGACGGTTAAGATATTCTTCTATCGATATTATCGACTCTCGTTCTTCGATACATCGTTGCAACACTATTTGGGGCGTTTTTATTTTATTGTAATTATACAAATAGAATAGGTAGGTACAATACCTATTACAATTGAATAAAGTAAAGAAAGAGGATACTCTCGGTAATACTAATAAACCGAGCGAGCAGTACTTAACTGCACGCACTAACTAACTCATACTTTATTTAATAATCGTTAATAAATTACGCTGAGTGAGAAACGTACTAAAGTTTTGGTTACTTAGGTCGGTACAGTACCTGTACGTACGTTAGTTAGTGATTATATTAAAATCCTCTGCTACAACGAACGATAATTTGCTGTATAACTTTCACCATGGATAAATCTAAGACTGGCCTAATTGCTATGGGATTTTTTATATTCGCATCGTTGTTTGTGATTGTGTCCTTTGTGAGTCCTTATTGGCTAGTTACTGATGGAAAACTTAAAAATCCTAAGTTTGAAAAAATCGGTAAGTAGATTTGGTGTTTTAATTTTTGCTTTGTATTTCCCATTACTTGTCATAACGTTAGATCAGATGATTGGGAAAGCTAAGGATTTCAAATAGCCAACATAAAATTTTATAAGTACTTAAATTATGTATGTATGTATTATTTCAGGCCTGTGGGAAGTTTGTTTCAATGGGTTTGAGGAAGTTCATCATTTATATGATACAGTATTCCGAGACTGCTGGTGGATATTTGAAGAGGAATATTATATTATCCATGACATATTATTACCTGGATTCTTCATTGCCACACAGTTCTTCTTTACTGTATCATTATGTTGTGTTCTATTGTCAATGTTGTTGTCCTATCAATATTTAATCCGAGACAAGGATGATGACAAGTATTTGACACTACTTGTTACATTGGGCACAGTACTAGTGATTGGAGGTATGTAAAATTAATGAAACTATTTTAAAGAGTTTTTTTTATCAAATTTGATTAATATGTTGGAACGTAAAATGGCCAGGTTGAACCTTGATTGCTTGCTGAATCAGTGAGGATTGGTTTGCACATCATTATTTTTTATATATGTGAGTGGTTACGCAAAAAAGGATGAATATTTAAGGAGGAAGGGAAAATAATTGATTTCAAGTAAATCACATCAAAGTTTTGAGTCAAAATGAGTTTCGCCTCGAGTGTGTAACTAGTGTGCGCTGTGTGTAAGGTGTATTTTTTCTAAAACTGCCTCGGCTCTTGAAAAAAAACAGTTTCCATTCCCTTGAGGTCCCTTTTTGCGTAACCACTCAGTAAACTTTACTTATATGTACTTATAATTTATACTATATACCTAAACAATAAACCAATCACTACTGGCTGTTTAAAACTTGTCACAAAAACCAAACCTGTGATCAAAATGACTCACCCTACCCTCACACTTCACATGCCACTAAACAGACCCATTCACTTTTGTGCAGATGATGGTCAGCACTCAAAAACCCTGCTGGTAACTGTAACATGGTTGAAGTTTGTAACCTTTTACCATGATTCTAATTTGAAACATAGGTATAATGTCAGTTATAATATAACTAAATGTTGTATGTAATATAATTTGTATATATTTCAGGATTCTCTGGCATTATATCTGTTGTAACATTTGGAGCCCGAGGAGATGGACGTGACTGGATGCCCAATTGGGAACATAATGACCTTGGATGGGCCTTTGCACTTGGAGTCATAGGTGTGGTGTTCCTTTTCCCAGCTGGCATACTCTTTTTAGTTGAAGCAAGAGTTCAAAAATACAAAAGACTTCATGAAATGCAAAGTAGGGAACCATCATCTTATACAATGCAAGAAAGAAAAATTGCATACACAGGAGGCCACACTGACATATAAACTAGTGTCATGCTATTGCCAGGTCTTAAATGGAATCTCTGGGTAAACATACTAATAGTACGAGAGCCCACGACCAAAACCATGTCTCATAGCAATACGGCAAAAACCCTATAAAATCGTTAGATTGTATGATTCTGAACCCGACTAGGTGTGCAGTAACGGTCGAAAGTGTAGCAACTGCGTGGGAGGCCATTTCTGCTGTGTCAAAAAAAAAGACAGTCGGTATTATAGCAATACGTCTGATAGTGAAAATGTACATAGATTTTATAATTGTATTACGAAAAAGTTTGTTTTCAGACATTTTGCGCGTAGCATATAGCCTGAGCGCATTTTTGAAAATGTCAACAAATTTAGCCGACCTGTATCATAGCAATACGGATAAAAAAAAAATTCAACTTTTCGTATTGCTGCCATGATTACCAAAAACCTGTTTTCAGACACTTTAAGTGTAGCATATACTCCCAAAAACGAAAATAACGTTTCGGAGTCGCCTGGCCGACGCCTCTGTTAAATGTTTTTTTAAATTTACAGCCTTCATAGATATTCAAGAATCTCCCTTGTCTATTATATGTACTTTGACAGATGACAGATGTCATTACTTATTTATTCAAGATGCCTCAATACGATTTTTAAATGATATCTGAGTATCGAAAAGTTGTCTGATAGAGAAGGTGCTACACTTAATTTGTCTGATATAAATTTTTTGCACATGTGGACAACTTATTTTATCATGTCCAACAATTTTCAGACATATTGCTATGATACCGATCGGTAAAATTTGTTAACATTTTCAAAACGGTCTCAAAATTTAATGCGTTCACATTTCCGTCTGAAAATTGTATTGTTCGCATCAAATAACCAAAATTTACTAATAAAAAAGATTTTCAGACGTATTGCTATGAGACATTTTTTTTGTCTCATTTTTAATTTTTTTAAGTGATTTTACGGGTTTGCGCTACACCACTAACGTCTGAAAAATATGTTTCCGGTATCTCAGAACTATCATTCAACTACAGTCTGCAAATCAGACATATTGCTATGATGCAGTTCGGTAAAATTCTTTGACAATTTTGAAAATTCGGTCAGATCAAACGCTACGCGGAAAATGTCTGATATTGGTATTTTCGAGTTCAGGATAATCGTATCTATCGATTTGATGCGGTTTTGGCCGTATTGCTATGAGACAAAAATTTTGGTCGTGGGCTCTCGTACTATAATGTTTACTGAGCTTTATAGTCTGTCTATTATCTACATAAGCGCTCATGGCCTCATTTGTAACCAATTTTCTGTGTATGGCTATGTGAATAGAGATGTTGACTAACATATCAAATCAGCTACTTTTTAATTTTTTTTAATAAAAAGTATAAACTTTACAAAATAATCGATGTTTCCATGAACACATTGTTTTACATTTGTTACTTTTTATAAATAATCTTGAATACAGCCATCCCTACTTTTTGATATTTAAGTATGTGAATAAAAAATTAATCGTATTTTGTCAAAATAAGGTTTATCTGTTAAATATTTTGTATGATGATACATGGATACAAGGATGATACAGATAAACCTTGCTATTAAAGGTACTTATTATTATTTGTGTCATAAAAGCAATAACGTTTTTTTTTACTAACATAAACATCAAAACCAGATTCTTATAAACGGACAGACTTTAGTTGCCAGCAATGCCTGGCTATAGTATACCCCTAGTATATAATATATGATATACACCAACAAATGGAAATGATATGTTATCGTATTGAATCCGTCCATCAATTTTATTCTTAGTGTTTTTATATGTATATATTTTTATGCTAACAAATTATGTTTGTTGTGTGGATTCCGTCCAATATAGGTATCTAATTAAATATAGTATAGATTACAATTTACTCTATAAAGCTACAATGAATGTTCCAATGAATGTTTGCATTTAAAATAATATGTTATAGTACCTATCCAAACTAAGTGATTAGCAAGGTATCATTTTACAAAATTATAGCTAGACTATAGTCTGACGATGAGTGCTGTGAGCCGCGAGGATAGAGCGCCTTTCCTTCCCTGCACCATCGCTGGTGCATTCAAGCCTTCCCACACCATGCCTGCCGAACCAAGGAGCGGGCAGCGAGGCACAGCTATTGTGGTCAGAATATAAAAAAAACAATATAAATGTATCTCAGGTACATTCGGCCCTACAATGGTTAGGGCAACCTAATTTAACTTTTTCTGTTAGTTCAGTTATTGTTATTTTTTTTTGTAATTTCTGAAAATGTTCTAAAACTCGCTTAATAAGATAAACTCTAGAATAACAATGTAATTAATTAATTTAGGTATTAAGATCTGCAGTTGCTTTTTGCGATACATTTTAGTTGCAAGTTAGGGTACAAAAAAATTGTAGTAGTGCCCATAGACCAGGGGGGCGAAAATTCCGTTTTTCCGAATTTACGGCAGATTTATCAATATCAAATCTTTTTATGAATTAAATCGTATATACTATGCCACTATTTGTAGTGACTATTTTACATAAAACATTGAAATAAGTAGAATCTGCCGAGAATTCGAAATATGAATTGCATTAGCAATATTGCTTGAGCGGCCTTTTTAGCCCCCCCTCCCCCCGTAGACATACCTACTAACTATGCAGTGCCTTAAATAAAATTACTATGGATGTTGTAAAGTGCGTTTACAGGCGTCTGCAGGCGGAATTTCATTTCGCACGAATATATTGCCGTCGCACTTGTACAAATGCGGTGACCTCATACGATCATGACCCTGATTTGTGCGCGAGCGATACAGACAAGTATTGACGGGTTATTGTACGAAATTCCGACTGTAGATTTCAATTCCGATTGAAGTGAACGCACATAATTAATTTTTATGCCCCTGAAATTAAAAAAACCGGCCTTATGAGAGTTAGATTCGCACACTGACGGTTCCATCCACCAGTGTCCACCACAACATAAACACTAAATACAATTTCTTTTATATGTAAATGGTAGGTAGGGTAGGGATTAGATGTTTTTACAAAATTATTATAACTTTACCAACTTTTTATTATTTGGTGTTTTACTATAGATATAGTACCTAACTACGAATAAATAATAAGTCGTACCTAAGTAGGTACTAAAATCGGAACAAATTTGACGAACAAATCAGAACAAATTTTATACAATGTGGATAAAACGGTCGATTATAAAATGAAATCGGAGCTTTATAACGTTGTTAATAAACCATAATACAAGAAATAATTGAAATCCATTGAGTAGTTTAGCCACAGTTATTAATTTTCGTTTTATCGATTTTACTCATCACGTAGAGTCGTAGAAGATGCCTGCCTAACAAATTCACGAGGCTAAAGTAGGTCGGACAATGACCAGTACCCTGAGTGTAAAGAATTTACGTAAATAAACGCTTACTATCACGTTTGCGTTTACAAAAAAATTGTATGGAAGAAATTAGTTCCATGAGTATTCCGCGAGAGGCGCTGTGCCGATTCCTATAGAAAAATGTCTTAAACTCTAACGTGATAGTAAGCGTTTTCTCTAACGTCAATTGTTTACACTCGGGGTACTGAGCAAACGCGCTGCCACAATTTCTCTGTCCACTGATTGTGAGGGTGGTCCTAAATCCGGTTGGAAGCTAGTGATCACACTTACACTAAATTGAATTGAAACCACTTGAGTAATTGAACACCTTGCGTTTTATTACTCAAGTGGTATTACACTACCCGATTTAGGGACTCCCTAAATCTGAAATCGGGAGGTGTAATCGTAGTTAGAGCAGTTGCTTCCGATTTAGTGCGATTGGAAGGTCTCGATCCTAAATTGTGTACGATTAAAGGGGGTCACACACGGCGAAGATATATAGTAGGTCAGAGTTGGCCGAGCGGATATTACTTCGGAACAATTGTTTCTTTTGCAGAGTAAATACACGAGGGGGTGTGTCTCGCAGGATGGTCGTGTCGGAGTATAGCCATTGACCATGGTGCTACATAACGCAAGGAATGCTATCTTAAATGTTACTTCGGCAGAGTCTCGGGAGCAGTGAAGCCACAGAGTACTTTTTATATATAGGAGTGAAGCACAGGAGCGAGCTTGAGACAGACGTGTACCGAGGAACTGTCTTACGCTTTGTAGTGTCCATTAAATTAATTAGTGTTATAGTGTAATTATTAAAGAAGACATTAAAACTATTATTGAAGGCTATTCTATTATATTATATTCTGTTTATTTAAAAACAAGATAATGAGTGATAACCAGCAAGAGTGACCTCCTTCTCCGTCACATATATATGTCACCGGAAAATAACAAAAACCGCAAATTTATAAATTTACTAGGCAATTTATAAACTTTCGTATGATTCTAAACGAGAGAGTAATTGTATTATTTTACGCCCACATATTCGCAAATTTATCAATTTGCGACGTGTCGTGGTAAATTTATAAACTAACGGATAAAGGTTAGGTTAGGTATGTTTATAAATTTCCTTGTAAATTCATAAACTCGCGGTGGAACACGTGACTTATTCAACCAATCTAGGCGCACATGGCGTTTGGTTGTTACTTCTTATTTTCTATTTTTACGGTAAGTTTATCAATTTGCGAAAACGTGGGCGTAAAATAATACAATTTATCTCCCGTTTACAATCCTACGAAGGTTTATAAATTTCCTAGACAATTTATAAATTTGCGGTTCTTGTTATTTTCCGGTAACATATATATAGATAGATAGATAGATAGATAGATGGGACCAGTATAAGTAAACTACCCAAGTAGGTATTTAATCATATTATCACAAATTTCTAATGAAATGCTTCATCTATATAATTGCAATTGCACCTTCCCTGAGGGTAAAAAGGTTATAAATTCCTGACTCCATAGATAGTCGTGTAAACCCATGGATTGAGAAAAGAAGGCGGACGCCACCTCATAAAACAATTACTGACGCACCCACAGTAAGCCAGCTCGCTTAAATGCATACATACAAGACCGGCACGCACACATTCACACCACACTAAGCCGGCCGCCCGCCACACAGTGGAACGAATGTATGGGAGAGGTTGGACATAGGCATTTCGGAAAAAAAAAAAACGAATTTTGAAAAACTAATAATGCCATCGTTTTTAATTATCAAATGCCTTCAAAACTAGTTCTAACAAATTTCTTTCTATCTCTCGTATTTCGGGAGTTTTTCGAGAAAATGTGAAATTTTACTATGAAAATGACTGTATCGAGCTCTCTGCTGCCTGATTCCGGCCTTGTTTCAAGTTGTGGTCTTTACTATCATAATACGCATAGCAAAAGCTACATTTACTGCTAAGACACATGGTGCGCCAAACGTGCACCTCTCCCATACATTCGTTCCACTGTGCGCCGTTACGCTCCGAACCACACACACAGTTACGTCGCCACCATTTTGGTGCTTCAATAGTTTCTTAGCGGCCATCTGTCCGCCTTTTTTTCTAGATCCATGTGTAAACCCGAATGTTGGCCCTATCAGCTATTCCCCCTTATTCAAAGTCAAAGCCATTTATTCAGTTTAGGCCCTAAAAGGCCACTTATGAATGTCGAAACTACTGAAGTTACTACTTATTCAGACCACTGCTGTTACGGTTACTACGGTTCCCACTAGATATGTGTCGTTCGCGATTGAACGAATCAAAAGAACCGGGTCGCGAGATACGCGCGAATGATCGAATCACTACGACGAAAATGATTCGATTGAGTCGTCGACCCGAACGAACGAGACTGAGTCGCTTTTTTTTTTTTTTTTTGAGCAGGAACTGAAAGGTGGTCCAGGGGACCTTCTTCCACCGTTACGCGGACTTGACTGAGTCGCGCCGCTTTCTTTCTTATATATTTACCAATTTTAATTGTAGTCTATTATGATTTATGAGTTTAAGTTTTTTAAATGCAAAGATTTGATTTAAATAATCAAATCTTTGCATCTTAGTTTAAGATCTTTTGAACCAAAACAAATGGGTACCTATCAATAATTTCAATCAATCAATGACCCGCTGATCTGCTACTTTAATGAAACGTTTCTGATTTTGTTGTGAATTGTTGGCTCATTTGAGCTTCTTGTTCGGGAACCATTCGATCGATTGAACGGGTCAAAAGAACCGGGTCATTTTCCAAATAGGTCAGTATTGATTCGGATTTTAAAACAATAGATATAGCAAGTGGGCGTGGCCCGCGTACCCCCACGTTTGCTTAGCTCCGCAAATGTCGAGCGCCGCGCACAATGGCGCACATCAGTATAGTTTAGTCTCTCACTGTGTAAAAGTGTAGAAAAAATAAAAATAAAATGCCCTATTGTGCAATTTTAGAGTGCAAAAATGATAGCCGTACCATAAATGTGTCCAAAGGTGGTATATCGTATCATCGGTAAGTCCAATTTTATTTTATTTTTATTAAAATTTGAAATTACTAATTTAATTCAAAAGTCAAACGAAATTTGACTTTATTGTGTATAGCTTAAGGACTAATTGCTTTCAAACTAAAAAAAAATATTCTCGAAGATTCCAAGCATGCAAATGCACGGTTAGCTACTCAATTAGAGATTGAAGTTATCGATAACGAGCTATCGATATTTTTTATGATGTGATTACTAGGTACATTATAATATGTATGATGTAATGATTGGTATTATTTAACATTAGACAAATACGGCTTTACTTAATAAAAGCTATTTAACGCCGAATTAATTATTAAAAGAGTTATTAAAAACAATCTTCACTCTTAAAAGCTATAACCTTATTCACTGCTTAATAAATTGGTTGTCTGTAAAGTCGGTTTACGGACGATAGTTTTACGTGAAAACGACATAAAGAAACATTGATGAAAAATTGCATACTTATATGAATTTAATTGAATTATTATCACTGAATTATCATTATTTTGTATAATACATAAAAGGAGTTAATTGAATTATTTTTTTTCGATAAATTAATAATTATAAATATTATCAATAATAATAATTTGATGTAATTGATACAATTTGACATAGTGATCGTGCCTCTCTATCGTTTGCTCTCGCTTGCACGCTCAGGCACAGGCGGAACGTGACACTTTTTCGTGCGTGCAGCCGGTGTGCATCGATTTATAAGACGTTATCACGTCAAAAACGTTATTTAAGTAGCTGTCAAAATTAAGCAACCTACCCCTGTTTAGCGCCATAAATAGCAAAATGGCCGATTGCTGTCAGCAATAAAACGCCAACTGTTATACAGTTATGTCGATATTCCCCCTTATTCAGTCCCATTCGGTTGCCATTCCGATAGGAAAGGACGATTTTATTTCGTTAAATTTAGACTGACGCTGTGTTAGTCGCAAAATTCATTTGCCGCGATCGTGTACCGATCGACTGCCAGATTACAAATAGCAGTCTGAAATGAGAAAATAGGAGCCATCCTATTCATTAGAGTACTAAATCGGTTCGTTTACCGAATCAGGACCGCAACCGAGCCGGTTTGAATGTCAGACTAAATTCATGCAAAATTATTAAAAACGCTACATTTCAAAAACATCGCATTTCTTAAGCGATATCTACTTGGCTACTCAACCGTGAGGTGGAAGCTAGTAAAAAAATATTGTAATGATACACATGAACGCATAGAGTAATTTAGTAAGCCTTCCGCAATAAATGTTTTAAGTTTTCATTTATGGAATATAGGTTTTTTTTTCATTGGTTTGACATCTAAACTGCCTAATTTTAAAAGCTAATTTTATTTCTTTTTCTTGCTTTTCAATTCTAAAATAACATAAAATCATGACTGAAAAGCGTTAATGAGTAAAGAAAAATCACTGAATAATAATGCTAATGACTATTAATTCGTTATTTAAGTATGGCTGATAATAAATATAGCGTCTGTTAATGTAAATAAATGATTTTACCTATTTGGATTAGAATTGCGCAATATTTTGTGATTTCAGGTTTCCTAAAGCTCCAGAAATAAAAGAAAAATGGATTGAAGTGACAGGAAGGCAAAGTTGGTTTCCTGCTAAATCGAGCACAATTTGCTCAGGTCATTTCATAGAGCAAGATTTTTTAATAAAAAGCGGAAAAAAATACCTAGCCAACACAGCCGTACCAAAACAAAAAATTATATATTTTCAGGTATTTACCCTTTTTTTTTTTAACCAAGTATGGGATTCTTGGTTAGTAAGTCAGATTCACCTCTTTGACCACTTTTTGTTTATAATTTATTCACCTTACGAGTAGACGTAAAATAATTTTAAACATAATGAACTGATGATTTACATAAAACGTATTTTTTTCTTAGTCAGATGCTCAAAATTTTGCTAAAAGAAATGAATCGATTAATATGGGTTCAGGACCAAGTACAGAAACTTCCATGCTAACTATGCAACGTAAGCTAAAACATGATGATGAGGCTTTCACGATATTTCCCTCACATAAACTAAAATCAATGGATACCAATCCAGTGATTCCTAGTTCATTGGCCTCAACTCCTCGAGAAAAAAAACTACAAGGAGTGCTAAGGTGGAAGGAAAGCAAAATTAAAAAGCAGAACTTGATAATCAAAAAATTAAAAGCAAAAAATCGCAGGTTGAAAAAGAAAATTAATAAAATTGAAGACATTTTAAAAACATTAGTAGAAAAGTTCTCTATGGTTAATGAAAATATAACAAACAATGAAACACTAATGTAAAGGTGAGTGTTAATTTATTTTTGGTTAGTCAGAAAATGTAAGAATTGCATGTTAGTTTTAATTATTTTTGCATTTACCTTAACTAAACACTTTTTGATTTTACAGGTTAATGATTTAGTTTTTCGATAAGTTCGAAATTTGGAATCGGGTGCAATTTCAAAACAACTGTATTCGCCAGAACTACGCAGTTAATTACGTGCGATTATTGTTCTTTGCCTCATCCGCAAACATCAAAAAAATGGTATGCGAATATAGGCGGAAATCCAGGTTTTACAAGAGAGTCCTTTGTAGCTTTAAAACTTTAAGCAGATTCATCTAGCCATCCGTTATTAGCAACATTGAAATGGCTATACGATCATGAATTGAGTGGGATGGACAGAAATTTCATTCAAGAAGTGTTCGTTTTTGAAGTTAAACTTCTTTTGGCGCGATTGGGAAAAATAATGAGAGTGAATTTTTACGATGCGCGCGCACACCGACAGTAAAAACAGTATGAAGTTAGCTGCAAAAAAGCGACAGTATGAAGTTAGCTGCTAAATTTTTACTGTATAGTCATATTTTTACGTTAATAAAACCTCTTTTATTTAAACAAAATCTTTTTGATTCATTTTATTATTTATCGTTGATCACTACTGCATTTTAGTTGTTTTAATTTTTTTTCATACGCCAAAGAAGTATAACGTATATCTAACGCGTGTACATACACACTTTTTTCTAATGACGGCCGTAAATGGGAATTTTTAAGGTAAAACGACAACTTCTTAATAAGTACGTTCTAGTTCAAGTTCAATAATCTTATTTTTTTGGCTTTGATTACGTAAATGAAAATGTAGCCGTTTATATTCTTTTTTTGAATTACATAATTCTTTAATTGTACCTGATCTACAAATGCTTTCTTACTTTTAGTTTCAGGCTAGCCGATTTTTTTTTCTTCACATAGCATAGTCAACATCAAAAGTAGGTGATGATAGCTAAACCTCTGAAGTGTTTTATTAATAAGCAGCTCTTGCCCGTGACTTCGTATGCACCACGTGGGATACGTAATAACAACTATAGCCTATGTGTTACTCCGACTTTTAATCAATCTATATACCAAAATTCATCAAAATATGTTCAACCATTACGGATATAGTGTACCCGTAACTGTAGTAATAACTTATTTAATCTGTAGTGTAGCTTTGAATTTGCGAAATCGAATAAGTAGTTTCAGAGATTATCTTCTATAAACTTTATGTTACCTCTTCATAATACCTCGTACAAAATACAACTCTAATTTTATATTTGATATTAATATAGAAAACATGTAAATTATATTCTTATCACGACAAAGATTATTCTTTTATAAAGCGTATTTAATAAAAATAAAAAATTTTGTTCAACACTTTTAACTACAGAGAAATTGTTTTTTTTTTTTTTTTAATATTTAACGACTTGTTTACGGAAGCGAGCTAAAAAATAAATTATCGATAAGTAAAATAGGACAGTGTAACATCCCTAGAGAAGGAAAAATCGAAATAGGTATAGAAATACGTCATATTATTAAGTGTGCATTTATTGTCGTGACATCTAGCGTCGAGTAGCGGAACTAGGTCGACAAACTATGTCATGTGAGCATTAAATGAAAAAGGTAGTACATACTTAAAAGAAATAGATAATAATCAACTCTATTGTAACAACATTGTGTTCTTTTTCAAATACGCGACGACTGATCTTTTGGCTATTGTAACAAAATTAAAATCAACCAATCATAGAAAGGTTTTGCTTGTGTTATAAAATAAGGATTATCCTGCAGATGTGTTAGTTGGGTACGCTGGTTCCGATATTAAATGAAGGGGCATGGGGACTATCGCATGTGAATTCACCGCTAGAGGCGCTAGTGTAGCATGAGGACTTCGAAATGTTAAACTTCACTGTTTCTGGGTGGGTTACGAGCGGGTTTATTTCTAATTAGAACAATGTTGTGAATATTTTGCAATACCTGAGATTAATTATGGCAAATATGTATACGAATCAATGAATTTCAGTGCTTTGAGACAGTTTTATCTATCGGAAACTTGTGTACCTACTTTGTTTTTTCGAACAAAACGGAACTGCACGAAACTGAGGCATGCTCGATATTTTTATGGGACGGTTAAGGCTGGGAATACACGTCAGATTTTTTCATCCGATAGTCTGATCAGACTATCGGAAGGCGTTAGAGCCATTACTTTATTTGAACATACAATACACGTCCGATTCAATAGTCGGATGGAATTGTATTGAATGTTCGCCGGCTTCCGATAGTCGGATCTGACTATCGGATGAAAAAATCTGACGTGTATTCCCAGCCTTAAGGTATTAAAATATGATATAAATATAAACATTGTATTCACGCCCGTAATAACAAAATTTGATAGTTATACTTCAGGACCTTACTTGACAGTGGCGCCAGCTGGTGAGCACAAATACGGTAGCCGGTAGCCCCCATTCTATTGTTTTTATTATTCTGTGACGGTTCCGCAGGCTGATTACATTAAACTTAGCAATAAGGAAATATCGCGCAATTGATTGCTATACGTCAATAATATTCGAATTATGTATGAGATCGTTTGCTAATCATTGCTGATCGTTGGAATGCACTTATCGCGACGACACTAGCGCCAATAGCGATTAAGTAGCAATAACTGGAAATAGTTATAATGTCTTATGTCAAACAGATGTGTGTTGTGTAAACAAACTTTTTACTTGTTTGTTTGTGATGTTGATTTGTGAAAATCGATTCTAGAAGAAAAAATAATCGATTTTATCACTCAATGTCATATCCGTGCAGGGTTGCCACCTCAAAAATCATCTTGTCACTAGATCCAGTGTAAAATATTGCTGAAGAAAACCCTTAAAAGATGCGAAACTATTTTACATACATACATAGCACAAATGGCGCCGTCTTTTGATCGACTTGTTTATTTTAGTGTAGTTTCTTCGTATTTTTTCATTCGTCGCACAAATGGCGCTGTTTACAAAAATCTATTAAAAAAATGTGTGAATTATATAAACAATTAATTAAAAATTGATGATTAAAAATCGATTATACAAAAAAATTATCGATTATCTTTTCACATCCCTGGCACCTATTTTCTCATTTCAGGCTTCCATTTGGAATGAGGCTGTCAATCGGTACACAATCGCGGCAAAAGAATTCTGCGACTAACACAGCATCAGCTTAAAATTAACTAAATAAAATCGTCTAAACTAAAAGGCAATCGAATGGGTCTGAATAAGGGGGGTTATCTCACAGTCTCAACGCACCTATCCGCGCCGCACTCGCCGCACGGCGTACGCGCGGAATATGATGACGTCATCCGCGCTTTCTTATGTAATCCTATAGTTTTTTTCTGAAATGCGGCGAGTACGGCGCAGATACGTGCGCGGGGTTGCATACTACTTCATACAAAGATTTATAAAACGCGATGACTTCGGCGCGTCCACCTTTAGGCAACGTTTGTATTCAGCCCACTTTCGCAGTAGTGAGCAAGCAAGTTGGCACTGTTGGCAGCACGACAAACGGCTTGCTGTTAGGAGAGAGAGGTATGCATGTCGCGCCCATTATATCAATATGTGGACCTACCTAATCCCTATTTACTATTACGAATACGAAAGCGTGTTTGGTGTTTATTTTTCTTACACGCAGCAAGGGAGCAACGGATCGACGTAATATTTTGCATTAGTTTATGGACCGACATAGTTTATGTAATGACATTGGCTACTTTTTACCGGGAACGCGGGTGAAACCGCGGTACAAAGGCTAGGGTATTGTTTAATAGTATACGATTAAACTATAAATTATACAAAAATAAAACTTTAGAGGACACTGCTATATGTATCGAATAAAGGTTTTTATTATAAAGTAGTATTTTTAATAAGTAGTTACATTAAGTAAGGGTTAAGTTTAGTATACTTAATTAGAACTTTTACATACGTAAGGATATTTTTTCAGCATTTTATTGTACTATACTTAGCTTGTTCCAGTATAGTGTTGACAGCATTAAATTCCAAGGGTACAGTTTTTTCACATAATAATGCTGATTTAGCTGTCTCAAAACCTATACTTACACTGACTGATTCCATAAAACCTGACAACGTGCCATGTATGAAACCACTCGCAAAACAGTCCCCAGCGCCCGATACATTTTTAATATGACTTATAGCCAAGACTGGGTAGTGACGTGCAATTACGTCACTGTTCAATTTTCTAATAATAAGAATCCCATCAGACCCAAGTGTTACAATAAGATAATTAATGTATTGTACAATATCTTTACATAAATCTAATATTTCAGTTTGAGTGGATGTTCCTGTCACATGTAAATTTGGGTTCAGAAAGTGAGCCATTGCTTTTAATTCGGATATGTTTGGTGATGCAAATGTAACAGTATGTTTACAGTGTAACGGTTTTATGGCCTTTCTTCTGTCGGTGGGTTCGAAGAAAACTGCAACAAAAAAAATGAAGTAGGTACCTTTCAGATTATTTACTTTTATTACAAGAATCTGTTACGCTAAAGCCATCTTTAGTAATAATAATAATAATAAAAGCCTTTATTCGCTGACCTTTTTAACTTACATGCTATTCTTATAAAACAATAGTATTCTTAAATCTAATTATTTACATAGCAAAAAATAATATATTTATTAGCAACCATTTTGGTCAGGTTGTCTGTCGACATAGGCCTCTTTAGTAAGTTAAGTGTAATAATTAATGTGTTGACTCTAAATTTACCATGATGTAAAGGTAGAACAATAGTTTAGTTAGGCCACGGTTAGGCAGACAGTGCTGAGTATATTCTCTTTGGCTCTGTCGCTCTAAAACTAATTAGCACCCAATTTAGCTCAATGTAAAGCTAGCTTTGCATGCTAAATCTTTGCCTGGCTAGTTGCTTTTGCTTCCCAACCAGTATATCGAGAGGACGTTTATTTGAAGCGCCACGCGTTTTACGAAGAAGTGAGAGACATAAACAATTTATAAGTAGCTCCATAAAGTGCGTTTAGCTATAACTTTAATTTTATTAATGCATTTTGTTTATTTTTAACTAGAAAAAAGTTGCATACTTGGTTTCAAATCCTGTCATCAAAGCCCACGGATGTTATAATTACATCCATGTCAATGCCATAATAGAGTATTTTACTCTATATGAGAGAAAATCTAAAAATGTACAATTTAGATAACTTAGGCAATAAGCAGTCGGAAAATGTTAGTTTTAGTTCATAAAATAACTTGATTCATTTTAAAATTCTTTTCAAAGTTTTCAGTTTTTTTAATCTGTTTCTAAACAAGCGAAACAGTAGTCGCCATTATAATGACGTCATACGGTGCTGTATGTAAACTAAAAAGTGTCAACTGAAGTATTATTATTATTATTTTTACACTAGCATTCATGCATTCAGGAACAGCACACTAATAAAAAAGGATAATAGCTCATTTTTAATTTATAAGATTTTATAAGTTCAATTGAGACCAATATCAGCGCATTTAGTTACTTACAAGAGACCAAATAACGTCATGACCGTAGAGTAACATGGCGTCCAGCGTTTTCATCAAACTACGCGCGAAAATTGAAAATGTAAAATGTAAATGCATTTTCATGGCACTTATCGATGGAATAAAATTTTTGTGTTTTTTTTGGTGGCTTATTAGCACCAAAGGAACGGATTGAGACACTTTTCAAAAATGGGTGTAATACCCCATTAATCAGGGTCTCTGTCATCAAAGCTCTGGTATTTCTATTTGTGCAGAAGGTTAAACAAATCAAAATATCAGAACTTTTCCTTAAACCTTTTCCATTTTTTTTAAATATACTTACCTACTTAACTGAATATTATTTAAATAATTTTAAGACTATTTTATGGCGAAAATGAAAATGTACGTGTTTTCAGTACGATAACTTTATTGAAAAAATGACATATCATAGACAAAAAAAATTAAACAATAAACAAACAAATGTTAAAATAAAATGTTACTATTAAGCTTTGAGTATAAAGCCAACTATACTCAAAGCTATTAAGTAATTTGGATTTTCTCGCTTCGAATGATATTACAAAGCGAGTGGCATAGATGGCAGTGTATACGTTTAAAACTTGTGGCATTTTTTCCTGTTAAGTTATTCATTTCTTCTTCTCGCTAATACTTATTCACTATCCAGCGCCGCTCTGTACAGCGGCTCTAGGCCATGCGGTTTATTCGTGTAGGCTTCTCAATTTAGGGGTTTCCCCCCAAATTTAGGGGGAAAATGATGGGATGGGATGTTTTTTTAGGGGCTTAGTAATATTAGCAATTTTTTTAAATTTCTATTAACGTTTATTCTCATTTAGCATGTTAAAATAAAAAAGTTAAAAGATAAAAATGTTAAAATCACAAATTCACTAATCAAATTGAAAAAAAAAAACAATGTTAAAAAAAAACATGGTGAAATAACTTTTACATATTATATTTATTTAAGGTACTATTCAATTATGATCTAAACTAATTACACATTTTGGTGAAATTATGATTTTTAAATTGTGTATTGTTTTGTTTTCATAATATTTTTACCAAAAAAAGACTGCCCGTGATAACATCTTACTCGTTAAACTCCACTACCTAGGATGAAGTGGATTTCATAAGTGACCTGGGTGTTGTCCTGGATAGAAAACTCACATTTGTCCAACATTTTGATTTTATAGTCTCTAAATCATTCAAGTTATTAGGCTTTCTTAGGTGAAATTGCAAGACTTAGTAATGAGCATAACAGATATTACAAGTCATCCAAGTCTGATATATTGTCCTGTACTCTAAGTCAATACAAAATATTAGTTTTTAAGTTTATTTCCATATTAATTCATAATTAGTTATTTACATGTCGGTCACATACGTCACTTAAAATTTTAATTTTACATTCATGTTGTGTTAGCCTTTAATTGTAATTTACACTATGATAGTTATAACTTTATTCAAGTTTAGTTTCTAAAATGCTGTGTAATATACGATGGCAAACCTAATAAAAAAAAAAATATATATATATATATATATTTTCGTACCACTTGCTCAAAAAAGTGACATTCTATGCCACAAAAAGCGAATATAACAATAGTCATTTTTAATCTGTTAAAAACAGGGAAAGAAAATTGTACTGAATTTCATTCATCCTCTAGGGGGAGAATGTGATTTAAATTTGGAATACTTACCGAAATTTATACTGAACTGTGTTTACACCATTGAGTTTGTATATAAAGCATTACTTACACATATTTTTGAAAAAGGAATACGCATTTATTATGCAGTTATGATTATTAAATAAAATTCAAACAATAAATGTACCAAACAAAAATGTAACTCTCTCTATCAATAATTGGACCAATGTTTCGAATGTTAACTTTTACTTTTAATTGTCATTATTTTTAATAAATGCTTATCTCATATTATTATTGTGCTAATTTTTTCGCAAATGGTACGAAAAGTAGAGTATTTTCCTAGGTGATAAAGCTGTCTTAGTCTTGGGTGAACATAAATCCCTCGCTACACTCAGGACTGATCTTAAATCCCTCGCTTCGCTCGTGATTTAAGTTTTTAACACCCTCGCTACGCTCGGGAGTAAACCTCGAGTCCTTCGTTACGCTCGCGATTTAAATCGTCACCCGCGACAGAAGACACTGCTTTATCCACTTGGTTAATAATCTACTATTTGGTATTATTATTGCTTTCCTTGTTTTCATATTATTAATGAGCCGCTGTACAGCGGCGCTGGATGGTGAATAAAGGCCTTAAAGTAAAAGTGTTCCGTGCTGTGCGTGACTGTGTTTTCACTTTTAGGGATTTCTCCCTATTTTAGGGAAACATTGGCCTAGGGCAGGGGTCGGCAAGTAATTTTAAGTGAGGTCCGGATACTGTTTAAATTTTTTATCGAGGTCCAGAAAAAAACCTCATAATGCTCTCTACTTAGTTGTTTTTTTTATATCTATATGTATACTTAATATTATAAAGCTGAAGAATTTGTTTGTTTGTTTGAACGCACTAATCTCAGGAACTACTGGTTAGATTTGAATAATTCTTTCAGTCTTGGATAGCCCATTTATAGACAAAGGTTATAGGCTTTTAATCCCGGGAAAACACCAGATCCCTCGGGAACGCGGGTAAACTGCGGGACGGAAGCTAGTCTGTACTAATATTATAAAACCCTTTAACCCTTAGCCCTTTTCGGGCTAGATCTAGCACTATTTACTGTAGTTGAACTCGTTTTTTGTTGATTTAGCCCAGAAAGAGCAATCTAGCCCTTTTTGCTATGCGATACGAAACATCGCACAGCGCGTACCAAGTTATAAAACAATGTGCGCCATGTAGGATAGATTTCGTCAGTCACACTCACAATCACTCATCCGATATATTTTTAGTTTTAATATGGAAAACCTAGCTGCTCCTACCCTACAGCTTTTATAATGGGGAATCCCCCAAGTGCTTAATTCTCTACGTCTAAGTATAAACCGAGTAATTTAAGAAGTTATCACAATTTGTTCATCGTAATTTTTCTAACACCTCTTTTGATGGCAAAATTTACTGTATCAAGTTCTAGCTTGTTCAACTGCTCCTTTTCAAAAAGCAAGGTGGCAACACTGGCTGTGCGTCAGTGCGTTGCGTATCCATCCATCCAACTCTATTATTACGTTATTTGGAACTTCAGAAGTCAGAACTTCTGTCTGTTGTAATAATAACTTGAACAATAAAGACAGTCAACGCACCCATTGCATTTCGTAAAGTAACTGTACTGATTGGTAAGTTATTGCATAAAATATTTGATAAGGATATTGTTAGAAGCTGCCATGTTTACTTGACTGATTTTTAACGACATCACTACTAAGTACCTACATAAATTCACTAAACTTCCGCATATAAAAAATATATATTTGTGTACCTATTGATTGGATAGTAATCCAAATGATTCCTTAAATCTGTCTGTAAAATTTGATATCTACAATGTAAGGATAATTTATTTACAACAAGTATTTACAATAATAGTATAAAAAATACAAACTATAATGTAGAAAACATCCTCAAAGCTCCCACTGCTGACGATGGGCAAGGTTCCCAACAGGCTGGCAGCATTCCCTTTTTGCATAGCCAAGCTAATGCGTAGGTAGGTAGGCCTTAGGGATTTCAGATTTTTCATAATTTTAGTTCCTCATTTACATTGCCTATCTCTCTAGTAAGTTTTTGCCTACTGTTGTTTTTTGCCTTGTGTACTAATTTTTAAATTAACTCCTTGGCTCATGAATGGATGCACATTCTAAAACTACATAAAAAAAAATGGAATCATGAGTCAAGTTATTAATGGTTTAAATTAATACTTTGTACATACTGTTTTTTGTTCAGTTTCAGAATTTTTATCTAATTACTTAACTACTATCTATACCGGGTGACTTCTTTTACCCTGAGGAAAAAAATAGGACATAACCGGTAAACGGAGTAGAAGCCTTTGGCATAGTTACATTGATAATTTGACCAATACATACAACTAATTTATAGTAAATTTCCCATAACAAAACAATTGAATGAAGAATTCGAAAAAATTTGGAAAATTATTGAAATTTGAATAGGGTATTGGACTGACATTCAAATCAGCAACTTTTTATGAAATTTCAAAACTATAGGTTTATATGGAGTTTTGTATGAAATACAAGCATGTGACGTCATCATTATATAGCATACTCTTTATGGTTAGATTGGTCATTAAAAATCATAATAAGGATAAATTTAATAAAATAATCATGGATTCCCCATTTTTTTAGATGTTTTATACATTGGTTAGTGTTGGATAATTTATTTTGAATACAGGCAAATACCCTATTGTTATTTACCCTACACTATGCATGAATAAATTAATTAATGAAATCTTTATCTACAAACTTACTGGGCTACTTGACCTCGACCTGGACGATTGTAGGTACACTTCGCACTGACAGGTGCACTCGACCCGCCGCCCGCCGGCCCCTTTGTTTATCTTAAGCGGAGTCGTAGGCGCAGGTCGATAATTACGTAATTATTCATCCTGTGACGCTGTTATCGGTTGCGTGTATGTCACTCACCCGCGCCCGTATTTTTACTTTAAACAACATGGCCTACGAATATTCCAATTTACAATGGTGTAGTTTTACTCCGTGACTAGTGAAAGCTTAAATGGTGCAAGACAAATGAGCCAAATCATCTGCAATCTTTGTCCAAGAGTTGATTCCCAGCTCCTCGAGTTCCCAACACGGATATAATATTAAGGATATACCATCACTCAGAAAGTTTTGAAAAAAAAAGTTTTTATGTATATGACACTGGCCAGTTATAATTTATTTAGAAAACACGATTATTTATAAGTAAAAATACAAACATTCCAATTACAAAACTTCCCTCCACTTTTTTTACGAGCTAATTTGAACTATCGTGTCTCATTGAAAAATAGATCTGCGTCGGGAACATTTTCGCGCGATGATTTTTTATGATTTCAAATGTCGTCTTAAACCGGACGAGTGACTTCAAATGTCATTTATTGATGAAGGCCCTTCTAAAGCAACCGTATACCACTGGTATAACGAATTTCAGCGCGGTCGACTAACTTTGAGGGATGAAAAACGAAGTGGTCGTCCTTCGACAGCTGTTACGGAAGGAAACGTGCTAGCAGTGAAAAAAATAATTCAAGAGAATAGGTGAATTACGTATGAAGAGCTTCAGCACATACTGCAAATTGGATCGGGAAGCGTTTACGAAATTCTACATGAGGAGGATAGTTTCACGCTGGGAGCCGCATGCGCTAACAGCGTTCGAGAAGGCCATAAAAAAGGTGTCTCGCGGCGGATTGGAAAAAGTGTTTCGAAAACGTGCTAGTAACGAATAATCTTCGTGAAGTCTAAAATGCTATGTAAATTACTTTTTCTAAAGCAGACCTACGAAAAAAGAATCGACATGCGTCTAGCTCGTAGGTACTTTGACCATCGATGAGACGTGTTGCCGAGTGGCTTGGTTTTCATTCAAACGCGATCTACACCTACAGCTGCGTAGGTTAGGTACTATCTGATCTTACTTACTATTACCACGCTATTACGCATCGCGCCGTAGGATGCCTTATTTTTGTGTATTTTTTTGGATATTTGAATTCGTTTAAACTTGACCGTATTGAGAAATACTCTTGTATATAACTTGTACTCCATATACATAAGACACAATAAAATTTTCCTGACGTTAAAAAAAGTCATCTGGGATGTTTAAATATTTTTCTTGTATTTTTTATGAATACATATATGTATATAACCTAAACTTTCATCCCTTAGATGGTCAGAGTAGTATTAGGGGCAGTGTAACAAAAAAAAATCAGTGGGGCACTTTTTAATTTTAAAATATACAATTTATAATCATAGCCAGCAACAGTAGGTAGGTAGGTAGATAGCTGTGTCTGCGAGACACCCTGTTTGCCCGAAGTAATTCACAAGGTATGCATAGTATTGCAATATGATAGAATATTTTTCCTGTATGTTCATCCCTCAAAAGGACCATACTTAATTTAGTATGAACTGTAGGTAGGTACTTTCATGTATTTCATTTCCTTGTAGAACTTTGACCAGATTATCTTATTAAATTTGACTAAGTCTAGACCAAAATTAATATCCTATTTCCTATATCCTATCCCATTAATATTATTTATATTCTTATTTTCTTCAATGTACAGACACACACACACCGGATTCTACGATTTTATTATTAGCTTGTGGCTCAGATATGTTTTTGGGTGGGGGGTAGGAATGTCGGAGTGCAATTTTAACTGAAAATTGGAGTCAAGTTTGAGATCTTTTGGACTTTATATCTTCACCAGTTTAGATATAACATCGAAAAGATAAATACTATCCTACAGTGAATAGTAACAATAACAAATTTAAATAAAAATATTTTTCGTTTACGAATAGAGTCTGTCCCTCTTCAAATAGCTCGAGAAAATCTGGGATGCGACGCACTGACACGACTTTTGCCTAGACTTACTTAATTATATCATTGTCTAAATAACAGTAAGACTGACAAGTCATGAATTTCGTGCAATTTTATGAATATTTGAAAACGACTGATCGGACTATCGTGTCTCGCTTTTCGGGGTAGATCCTCCCTAGGGACCTTATGTTTTCCCAGGATAAAGAGTAACCTATAGCCTTCCTCGATAATGGTCTATCCAACACTAAAATAATTTTTCAATTCGAACCAGTAGTTCCTGAGATTAGCGCGTTCAACCAAACAAACAAACTCTTCAGCTTTATAATAGTTAGTATGTGTCTTTTTATCCCGGGAAAACATAAGACCCTAACGTTCCTTTTGATATCCCGCAACTCTAGGGTATTAATGAGACCATGTCAGAGAATCAACTATATACATAATTATTTATTTTCGTTATAATTTTTCATACAAAATAATTCGACAAAGCCACGATTATTTACGTGAAATATGACAACGTCGCGTCGCATTTTCTTAGCTTTAAACTGCTTTAAATATGTATTTTATTACTGCGTAAGTTTGGCAATGTCGCAAAATAAAGATTCGTCATACGGGTGACAATTTTTTAACTATTTTAATAATGAATGATGTTATTTTTGAAACTATGTATTTTTGGAATGTTTTACTTAAGCATATTATAACCTTAAAGTTATTGGATATCAAAAGGAACACGCTGTATAGGCTATTATAAAACCTGGGTTTTACAAGACTTGCTTTATACCGGCTGTAATAAGAAGAAAGTCTTGTAAAATCTTGGGTTTAAGATGTCCTAGGTGAAAATGACGTGCCTAAATATTGTTTTGAAACTATTATTGAATGTGAAACAAACAAACACCTCACATACAACAATAATGTCTAGCGAGACCATGTCTACATTTCATCATGAGTTCGACTTGATTTCATTTTAATCGATCAACTCTGCTGTGAGCTTTATATTTATCTCAAAATCTTCAAAAGTTTTGTTTTATGTGTACGTAATTAGTTAATAAAAATAAAGATAAATTTATGTTCCCACAGTGAGTAATGCGTGTGAACTTTGTGGCATTGTATTTCGGGGTGAATGTTATGCTGTATGTATGTAACACACAGACAGTGCCTCCACCATTGAGTGTATTGCGAAAGAATACGTAGTACTTGTATTTGCTATTCATCTAACACACAACCTTGTGGTTTGTGTTAAATAGTGTAGCCTTATATTATAAGGCTCTATTACGCTATTTCATGTTTAGTGTTCTTCACCAATACATTTGACATCAGTAATTTTTGGGCTAATTAACATGCTACTAAATAAGGTTAAAGTAGACTGTAGAATCATAAATAAAAGTACAGAGACGATTTTTTAATTTAAGTATTTCCTTCATCTTGGAAATTAACATAAGTCTATTAGTAAGATTTTTTTTATAAATCGATTAATACTAGATAGATACTTAAAACCTACTTAATTAAATATCTATCTAAAAAAATAACAAAATTCAACATGAAATTCAGTTTCTATCGAAACCAGATAAGTGGTATACTACATACATACATATACATTACTTGTAAATATACAAGGGCGGATCCAGATTTTTTTTCTGGGAGGGACACAAGGGGCAGACGGGCAAAAATAATCAACTATAATTCTTAAAATTACTTGTTTAATAAAGACAATTTTCTTTTATGTTTCCTGCCAAAGATGTCCAGCACTTCATTAGCGTTAATTTTTGTCACAATGTCTTGCTTGATGGATATATATATATATATATGATTTGGGTGCCAATTAAGCTAGACCTCCAGATTGAAGTCACGAACGTCAGTGACGATAGTCGAGCTCTCGTTGTAAACATAAAAAGGAAATATACTACTTACCCATACTCGTTATTTAAAGTGAAATTTTAAACTATAAACTTAAGTTAGTGATATTGTTTTATAAAACTGGTGAATATTGTGATATATTTAGTAAAACAGTTAGACATTTGTGTTAATTTTATAACTCAATCTATATTGGAAATTTAAATTTTGCAATCAGTGTTTAAAGTGGTGTAAAATAATTTTGCTGAACAGTGGAACAGTTATTTACGGTCCCGGTCAATTTATTTAATCGCTATACATTTTATTATTCACGTCTTCAGTGATAGCGACATCTGTGAGCAGTAACTTGTATTTGTTTCACTAATCAATAACACCCACAACCGTCTGGGGTAAATCCACCCTTGTAAATATATATATATATATACTAGCGACCCTCCCCGGCTTCGCATGGGTAGATTGATATAGAAAGATAAATTATATTTTTTATAAAACGTATATAGGTTTAAACCAGGGCATAGTTACTTTACCAATATAAATTCTAAGGTTTTTTCTGTTAACAAGACTGAAGTGACTATTTATGTTTCCCGCAGCTGCGCAAGCGAAAGTTCTCATATTGAGATTATTTTGTTACAGACACAATGAAGAATAGAAGTTTGGCCGGTAATTGTGGCATTGGCGTGTTTGTCATTGCCCTTGTCACCGTATCATTGGCATTTGGTACGCCAAGTTGGTTGAATAGCGACTCCAGAATAAGAGGAGCTAGGCTAGATAGGTATAGTTACCATGCCATGTTTGATAATTGTTGTTATATACATATTGTACGTTATTTAAAAAAATATGGCGCTATGTGTTTTGTTTTGGCCGTTGTCTCCCGTTTTCTTTATTTTAACTATGACTAGGCCTGTGTTTGAACACAATCTCACCATGTTAAGTGATGATGTGACCGAATGTGATAAGCACACTGCCTAGAAGGAACTAGTTCTCAAGTGCAGCTGCCGGAACATACAGCTAAGTGCTTGGCGACAGATTATTAACTTGAGGGTGGAAGCCAGGCGCCTGCTTGGCTTCGGGCAAAGTACCCTAGTACCGACCGTGCTATGGTGTCCTCGAGATGTTTTCCTTCATCGAAAGTTAATGTTCATTTTAGAGATCAACCCACCATCTTCGCCCCAGTTTGACACTGCACACACACTGAGCTTTCATCGCCTGTTTCATTATTAGAACGTAACTTAAACTAAAATATAGACTACAAACAAAGTATCTAATTTTCAGATTGGGTCTCTGGAATTACTGCTTTAGATCACTGCCTGATCCATTAGATCAATATCAGAGGCGATTCTTTGTGGGATGTCGTTGGGTATACGACCCCTTTACTACAGGATATGATAAAATACGTGGTTATTTATTACCTGGTCAGTGTACTTTTTAAATTCAATTTCTATGTCTTAAAGCTTTCAGCTGATTCTCTCCTTCTATTATGTCATTCGGTTGGCATTATTTATCATCCCTCTAGGCATTAAGGGAATAGCAACAGAAAAAATTGCCGTAGTCCGATAATATGGCCCCAGCATATAACTTACATATATTGTACGGATGGAGAGATGAATATACTATGATGAAATACACTCAAATATGTGGTTGATCGATCTAAAATATTATTAAATATCACTTAAATCCCATTGTTTTTCTTTGCAGGTTTCATGATAGCTACTCAATTCTTCTTTACATTGTGCCTTATTGGTGTTTTGATATCAGGGATTTTAGTTTTAATATTCTTCCTGTGTTGTGGCCCTGATCAAAACAGATTTGTTACGTTGATCAAGACTATTGGATTTATTATGTTAGGAGCAGGTAAGAAAAAAATGAGTTTAACCCATAACGGATTTTTGACCCTATCGCCAGGGCCGGCCCGTTCATATAGACGAATAAAGCCACGGCCTAGGTCGCTCGTATTAGGGGAGCGACAATCGGCGGCATAAAAAGAAAAAATAATAGTTTTTTTTTACCATTTGATTTTTTTAAATTAAAAATTATATAATTTTATTTCTCGGAAACCGGCTGTTAATCTGTTTACATTCTTGATTTATTTTGTCACGAATTTTCTTAAAAGGGCGTCGTTCTAACCTTTCGCCTAGGGCGCCAAGAATGCTCGGGCCGGCGCTGCCTATCGCCCTAGCGAACGATATGTTTGAGCGATAAATGGTCACCGGGTTTTCAGACTTCCTCTAAATGTTTAAAATATATTTTTATATTTCAGGAATTTGTGGAGTAATCGCAGTAATAGTATTTGCATGTTTGGGAAATACAGATGGATGGATGCCAGATCATCCAAATAATTATTTAGGTAATATTTCTTTCATTCATTCTCTGATAGTAAAAGTAAGGAAAAATGTTGCTACCATAATAGTGAAGACTCAAATCCCAATTGGGACGTTTCGTCTTTAGTAGTCACGTGTAGCGCGACCAGATTTTAAACATCGGTTACTATGAACGTAACATAATTATAATTATCTTTAGTACAATATCATTGGGTGCTACAAAATGTTTGTTTTATTTTAGGATGGTCGTTCGGCTTAGGTGTGGTGGGGTCAGTCGCCTGTATCATTGCAGCTGCCATTTTCTTAACAGAAGCTAACATTCAGAATAAGAAACGCAACAAATTAAAGGAATCACAAGCACGTTTCGAATTGGAATACGAGTCCAAGGCTTAATTTGATTGAAAGTGAATCATTTTAATTAGGGTTAATTAGTGTAGGTACGGACTGTGAACGGACGTGACCGGGCGCCGAACTTTGTACCGGCATCAGGAATCTCAATAATACTTTGAAAATGGTATAGATTTTTGTATCCAATGTAATGCCCAGATTTTATATTATGGTCTATCTAGTGTTTTGATATATTTAAATAATTTGTCAATTTTACTAACTAATATGTTGAAGACAAGGCTTTATTGGTAGCTTTATGTTTTATTTTATTTATATATATTATATTATATTTGTGGAACGAGATCAAAATGTCGCTATGAAGACAGTTTCGGACTCTTTTTTGGAGTTATTACGTAATAAACTATCATTATCGGTACTGGTCTTGCTTTAGTATTTTTCATAATTCGTTTTAAAAATAATACATTGTGATTACTACGTGATTGTTTATTGATGTGGATTAGATTAATGTCAGATGACATTTTATTATAAAGGATAGTTAGTAGTCTACCTCCACTTGTTTACAAAGTTATTCTTTTAAACTGTTCTTATAAAGTTCACGCTACTTTATTATGGACTAACGAGCAATTCAAAGCGAAGCGAAAGCGAAGCGGTCGTGGCGTAGCTTGATTAGTTAGCCGTTCTTGACTAATCGGCAAGTTAAGCAGTTAAGCAACGTCCAGTCTGGCCGGTACCTGGATGGGTGACCGTCCAGTGCTATTTCATCTTGAGCGTTTCCGTGCTTCGGAAGGCACGTAAAGCCGTTGGTCCCGGTTATCACTTAATTGTGATAGTCGTTAAGCTAGTTGGAGACCTCCTAGGTGGCTTGACAACTCCAACAGTAGGTTGACCACTAGCCTACCTGCACCAATCCGCAGTGGGCACGCGTGGTAGAGTATTTGCCCATTCCCCTTTCACCATTATTCGTGAAAGGAGGCTTGTGCTCAGCAGTGGGCAGATATAGGATGTAATGATTATTATTATATAAGGAACGACTCACACCGGCTTTTCGGGGGTGCTTTTGCTGTTTATCGTTATAAGCGTATATGCAACAATTAACTCACTGACGTTTGGTTTATTTTTTTCGTATTCACCGTTGACAGTTGTGTCCCAGGTATTTATCTTTGTTATTTATTTATTACCAAACACGCGCGCACAACCTGTGGTAATGTCTTTTTAATGTTATAAAAAGCTATTTGTTTTGTCAAAATTTCAATTAAATTTTAGTACCTAGTTAAGAATAGAAGTAATAAGTAACGTATGCTGAGTAATGATCACATCATCTACACATGCTTATATCTAAGTTTTAAGGTTATAAACTGTACCTAATTTTATGCCGTCCGCATTTTTAAACGTTGAATGTTTATTTTATACCGTCCATATTAATATTATGATTATTGTTCTAATGTATTTCTAAGAGTAAATCTTTTACATTGTCTTTTACATGCATTTTTGAATGAATAAATATGTTTGTATATAATTTTATTTTATTAATTCGTCGCCCACCAAATTGGTTACGGCTTAGGTACTTGCATCGACATCATCATTTTCATGTCGATGGGTACTTGTTACTTGTGGTGGGCTCTTCTTTTCCGCAAGAAGGCCGCTTGAGTTACGTGAGGTGAGTGGCTCATTCTTCATGCAGGTTCTGCGTATTGAAGTTCAGTAAAGGGCGTCACATGGCGAAGATACTATAATATTTTATCTTAAGATCATGAGACAGCATTACGCTATGAAACGAGAAGCAACGACCTACCTTCACTTTCCTTCACTTTCACTGGTATAGCACTGTCTCAAGATACAATATTATCTTGTCTTCGCCGTGTGTGACGCCCTTAATTATAAAAACCCGGCCAAGTGCGAGTCGGACTCGCGCACCGAGGGTTCCGTACAAACTTCGTCCATCGTTCGTCCATCACGGGAAATGCACAATTTTATTCCTTTAACTTATTTTATTTTATTTTTTTATACTACTTAGGTGGCAAACAAGCTTACGGCCCACCTGATGGTAAGCGGTTACCGTAGCCTATAGACGCTCATAACACCACGGGCAAAGAAAATACAATTTTATATTTTCCCTGCCAGGGGTATCACTCACGCGTTGCCAACCTTGAGACATGAAGGTTAAGTCTTCTGTGCCTGTAATTTCACTGGCTCCCATACCCTCCTAACCGAAACACAGTTATAAAAGTGCATTACTATTTCACGGCGGAATTATATATGGTGGTAGTACTTCCCCGGGCGAACTCTGCACTAAGAGTTCTACTACCTTTATTTGAGGTTGCTGCCAATTAAGCTAGACCTCTAAATTGTATCAGCGCCCATACAACTCAGGTCTTTATTAATTGGCGTAACTATGTATGTATGGGGGCATCCTTTAATTTTCAACTTTTTTTATATTTTGGAGTTTTCATGATTCTAGGTAAACGGGAACTACCACAAAACAAATAAATGGGCAAAAAATCGCGTTTGTTGTATGGGAGCCCCCCTTAAATATTTATTTTATTGTGTTTTTATTATTTGTTATTATAACGGCAACAGAAATACATAATTTGTGAAAATTTCAACTGTCTAGCTATAGCGGTTCTTGAGATACAGCCTGGAGACAGACAGACGGACGGACAGACAGCGAAGTCTTAGTAATAGGGTCCCGTTTTTACCCTTTGGGTACGGAACCCTAAAAAAACGCTAAGCTAAACGTCGTTCAGTTGTTTAACATAACGGTGCTGTTATGTAAAACATACAGTCTGTTCATCATAACTTGTCCCCTAGCCTTATGTTGGCACTATTGATTGACAATATAATGGAATAACAGGGCTACCAACTTTTAAATGAGGGGACAAGTTACGATGAACGGTCTGTATATACCACAGGTATATACGAACGACGACGACGCAGAGGCACGCAGGGCCTTGCGTTTTATTGAGTCTAGCGTAGGTAGGAGTCTAGGGACTAGAGGTGTCAAAAATGGTTTGAAAACATTTATTAGTTAACTGTTAAGGGCGCGTTCGCATATCAGGCAAAATTAAGCTGTTTTTCGGTACATTTTATAGCATAATCAAACAAAATCCAATATAACTAATAACTACCTCGTATAGATTGCTTCTTCATCTTCAAATAATAGTTACATTATTATTGAAAATTTTAGTTTCTCATAATGTAAAATCGATCTGTCGTTGCCATTTTCCACAAAATTATCGATACCGGGTTGAGTTTAGGTACATTTTTTAGCTATTATAACATATTTCACTATTTCTAAAAATACTATATGTAGGCAAATATATTCAATTCTTAACGATAGGACTTGCTACTGGAACTCCTCGACGAGTAGTACTAGGTGAGCAGAGTTTGGGCTCGTTTTGTTAGTCATGAAGAGACCTTCGAGGAGTTCCAGTAGCAGTCACCGAAGTACACCTTCAGGTCGCTCCATCAAGTCCGGAGGTAAGGTCTCATCATGACTAACAAAACGAGCCCAAACTCGGCTCACCTAGTACAACTCGTCGAGGAGTTCCAGTAGCAGTCACCGAAGTATACCTTCAGGTCGCTCCATCAAGTCCTGAGGTAAGGTCTCATCATGACTAACAAAACAAGCCCAAACTCGGCTCACCTAGTACAACTCGTCGAGGATTTCCAGTAGCAGTCACCGAAGTACACTTTCAGGTGAGTCCATAAAGTTCGGAGGTAATTCGAAAAAATATAAACAGCAATAATAAATATTTTTTGTAGGTACCATAATTTTATTACAAAGAAATACGTAAAAAAAAATGAATCCTTCAAAGTATCAAAATGAGTTCACTTGACTACAATTCTCGCAGTTAGTCGTGCGACTCGTGCGTACACTTGTGTGTGTGACCCGTGTCAATGTAGTAGTTCGATTCTCTACCTATCAAATTTGCGAACGCGTCCTTAAATGCTAAAAAAATATCGATATATTTTTTGCTTGAAAAAATTGATGCATAATTTTTGAAGTGAAAACTTCTTTAGCCGCGTTGAGCGTTTTGGAGGGGAAAACTTATAGGTTCGCGTCACCGACATGCTCATGCTAATAGTAGGTATATCTATAGCTATGAGTAGTCAGACTGGCGCACGCGCAGTGGCCTGTGTACACGTATACACTAATACGTTTTCACTTCTATCGGCAGTCCCCATGACTGCCTGTATTTTTGATTGAAGCACACGCGGATGTTGATTTATTGAATGAATATTTTACTTGCATGAAAATCGTTTGGGATGTTTTTTGGTGTTTTATTTTATTTACATTTAAAACATTATTTGAGCTACTTTTGATGTGATGAGGCGGGTCCTTCTATCGTTTATAATTCACCCCGCCTTTGAGAATGCAATTGATAACACAATACACAATACAATTGAATGCTGTTCAAGTTACTAGTGCATATTTTTATAAGTTGAAAAGAAACTACGCGCGCACTTCAACAGAGACAACTGATAATAACGTCAGTTAATTAATCCAGCGTACAAAAATGTACCTTAATCTCAACATTTTGAAGTAGAAATTGAAATGCAGTAAAATAGGTTGGTTCGTGATTTCCGGGACACTACCTACGACGAGCGTGAGGCTAGGTCATGAACCCAGGTTGAAGTAATTGGTAGGATTTTTTTATTTATATTCAATATTGTTAATTTTGAATTTTTTTAATGGTTGATGGTTATATTCATCAACTCTACTAGGGACTTCAAGTTATAGGACTTGGCAACACTGTACTGTATGTATGTAATGCGTAGCATCTCTAATGTCTACTAAGTCTGTGGTATGTAAGTATGTTGCGAACTGCGGACGGGACGGGCGTACGAATAATAAAATAACGCTTTCTATGAACTGAACACACACATACACAGAAAACTGAACTGTGACCTGTGTAAATGTTAATCTGCTGTTTTGCTGAAACTGAGAAATTGTGTAGGGATAGGGTAGCCGATGCAATAATTATAATAAATCAGTTGTAAATAATGACGGCCGATAATGACTATCCGAAAGCCTCTAGTAAGTTAACCATCTATTATACCTATTTTAGTAATGTTTTTCTTACGCTAATGGGCACGCCCTTTGCTTACATTGTTTTTATTTGTATAAAGTGTGAATTCGTTGTTTTGATGCAAAAGTGCATACCAAACTTGATTTTTATTTTACAGATGCTACTCTTATTGGGGCCAGTATCACTTATGTGGCTGGTTTATTCCTCCTTTTGTCTTTTGCCGGCCCCTACTGGATAGAGTCTTATCCAGAAATGTTTTCATCATTCAAACATATGGGCTTATGGGAATATTGCTTTGACCGTTTTCGGTTCCCATCATATCAATTTGATAAGTTGTTTCATGGATGTCACTCTATCTTCAGTCAAGTAAGTATTAACTATTGATCACAGGTTATCTCATACTGTTATGGTCATTAGGTTTGATGTAGTTAGTTGTTGAGCAGTTTACTATGTTATAAAATCAACTTTTACAGTCTATTCCAAATTCCAAGACATGGTATTGGTCTTAAAGTTTTGCTAGGCTTTTAGTAAATGTGTATTGTTCTGGAGAGTAGAGGTGTCTTTGATTCTGATCAATAATACAATTTCATTTATTATTATTATTATTATTGAAATGAAATTTGTCTATGTTATTCATGTTTTTTATATTATTTTTGGTGTGATGTTAATAATTTATTTATATTTTTGCAGGAGTTTTACGTTATCAGAGAATGGCTGCTGCCGGGATGGTTGATGGGGGTGCAATCATTTGTGACACTGGCACTTATATTGTCTTTAATTGGTCAGGTCCTGTTAGCATGTGTCATTGTACGCTGGCCTTTGCGAACAGTACTAAGATATGAATGGATCTTTGTGTCTTCTGCCTTTAATATGGTGACAATATCAAGTAAGTATCACATAGACTTGGGCAAAATGTAATCTAATTAATGATTAAGGATTATCATTAAAATGTGTAATCTTCTATCACAATTACAGATTATTGATTTAATTATTAAAATCAATAATCTTGATTGCTTGCTTTCAAGACAAATTATATTTTTTAAAGTCACCTGGCTTTTACAATTGCCTTATATGGCTTAAATTGCTTAAAATAGGTACTGCTATCCTCCTCTAATATTATATACCAATATCATTCAAACATGTTCTGGAATATTTGAAGTATAATCTAAAGCTTTCCTGAACTAATATGAAGAACCTTTGATAGGTATTTATTTATTTTATTTTTATATGGGAAATTTACAGCCTAACAACATAATACTTATATGCAGTGTAGAAAAAAACAAGGCCAATTAATTACAAGTCCTTCACTGATAGAAATATTAGAAGAACAATATTGAGAAAGAAGTAACATAATGAAATAGACAATTAAAAAGTAAAATAAATAAGTATTCAGGGACATTACTCCACACACAGCCATCTGACCCCAAACTAAGCTGAGCTTATATTATGGAAACCAGATAACTGTATACTACATATACTACTTTTTTTTGTAAATATATGTTTATATAGATAATTACACCTAGACTTGTTAAACAGACATGTTCATGCACACTAATGTGTGTCCTTAGTGGGAATCGAACCCACAACCTGTGGTTTGATTGATAGGGCATCTTACCAACCATGCCAACCGGCCTGTTAACAAACAAAGCGTCAGTAAACTTAAGCAAATGAAGCAATGGTGCTTAATTCATTTGCATAGGCAAATTATATGCAATAATTTTAAATGATTAAAGTCAAGAACTGAAAAATCCCAATTACAATAGCAATGATGATTGTACTTATATGTTATTCTGGAAATCTTTTATGAAAATTGTAGCAACTTCTATCAAGACTTCCACTAACTGTGGATAGATGGCGCAACAATATTCTACATTGCACTAACAAAGTTCTTCAAGAAGTTAGTATATATACAAGATTCCAACATCTACAGTTGGAAAGTGGTCCCCAGGCACGTTGACATAGCCTGGCGGAAGATCTTCCCTTTTCAATGGAGAAGTCTACCACCTTGCTCCTCCATAAAATAATATAGGATTCTTTTTACTAGAGAAAACTTTAGATTACTATAAAAATCCAAGGCCTTATGATCAGTTTTATTCAAGGTTTCCTATTTGCAGGTGTTTTTCTGTTCCTGGCAGTGGCAGTTTTCGGAGGCAATTGTTACCGTCGTGACTGGCTGTTGTATCCTTCATTTAATGTTCTCTCATGGTCATATGCATTTGCTGTCATCGCTTGCATGTTGTTTGGTAAGAATTCTACTGAATTATAACTGTGTAGTTGTTCTATGTGGGCCATTCAACTAGTATGTAAGCACCAAAGGGGGATGGGAGGGTCTTTTTTTCTTACCCTTGCATTACTGGCTACAGTTGAGTAAAGTACAAATATATTTTTTATCTTCAAAACTAGATTCCGCCCCGCGGTTTCACCCGCGTTCCCGAGGGAGCTTATGTTTTCCCGGGATAAAAAGTAGCCTATGTTCTTCTCCGTACCATAGGCTATCTGCATACCAAATTTCATAGCGAACGATTCAGCGGTTTAAGCGTGAAAAGGTAACATACAAACAAACAAACAAACTCACTTACGCATTTATAATATTAGTTAGGATTAGGATAGTAAGGATTTTCAAAATAAAGAAATGAGGGCTGTCAACTAGGTGCTTTTTGAGACTATTTTTGCTACCCCTGACCTAGACTCCTAACTCAAAAAATAATTAATTTAGGATTTTTGAATTTCCGTGAACAAATCAAACAAATATTACTAAAATCAATGATGTTGAGGTTTTCCGTTTAAAGGAGGAGGATAGAAAGGTGAAGTGAACTTTTGTATGAAAGACGCAAAAACCAGTAAAGTTGTTTGCTAGTATTGCAACGGGATCTATAAATACGCCATTAATGTTTGTTTATATATTTCATCAGGTGTGGCAGCAATTCTTCTGTACTTGGAGTCTCGCAAGTTATACGAATTACGTCTCGAGGCGAAGAACCTTGTTGCTCAAATGCAGCACAGTCAGCCCGAGCATGCGCTTCATCAATTGCGCGGTCAACTTCAGCAGCAACGTCAAATGGGTTACATGTGATTTATTTACGTGTTCTTTACTTAAATTCTTAATCATACTTATTATAAAAGCTATATAGCTTCATTTTAAAACACTGATTTATGAGTACAGTCACGAGTATAAATATATACAGGTTACAAAACTACCCGTAAAGCCGAAAGGAGGTTAAATAGGGTCTTATAACGAGTCCATTCATAATATTTAAGAACCGTAGTAACACTGTAAAACACCCCAAAAAAATAAAAAATATTATTAATTTCACTGATGTGCAAACCCTATTTCAGTAAAATTAAAGAGTAAACTACGCAGAATGTACCTACATTTCTACCTAATTCGCGGAACGACAAAAATAATAATCGTAAATTGACAACATATTTTATTTTTCCAACTTGTCATTTTTTGAAGCCAGTACTTGAGTATAATGACATCCTTGTACTGAGGTAGCAAACATTTATGAATGAAAAATAGAAAAACTATTTAAGTAGACAATTAATAGGTAAAATAGGTACGTAACCCTTTCTGTTAAATAATCTGGTTCCCTGACATGACAGTTTACTAGGGTTGACAAATTTTTTGGCTTTGATAATTAATTATATTTTTTACGTGGTAATTTGTAACACGTTGTATACTTACACGTAGCAAAATTCAAGTGATTCATAGTCTCTATAAATATTTATTAATTATTTTATGGTGTTACAAACATAGTATTTTCGAACCAATACTATTATCATATAGGTGTTATCTCTAAGTTGCAATTATTTTACGAGAAAATCGTTTTGAATTTCTACTAAGTGTGTACATATTTATGCTCCTGACTGTACCAGGTCATATTTTCAAATATATTTTTTAATTTTATGCTTTTTGTCACTAAAAGTCAATCAATGTGATTAGGTGTGCAAAGATTGCTAACTTAAATTCATAAGAATTCAATTCAATGGAATCTTTAGATTAATCATATTACTGTTTTATTGGATGTTTATAACTTACATCGCGTATTTCATTCCCATAGTCTAATCTCTGCTTAATTTGGGTTTATGGCTGTGTGTGTTGAAAGTCCCAGGATATTTATTATGGCGTTGCATCAAACTCTCTCGTTCTTGTAGCTTCACAAACACTGTCGAATCACGCTAACGCATATACACGGACTGACTAAACCGGTAGACTTATAAGTCTATACGTATGACCCGTTCTGGCACCTGACCTGACCACCATCACGGATTTGAATAATTTGTCGATATTTTGTCTGTCCCTGGACCTACTAGTAGAAGTACCTCCTAGAGCACCTAGCGAATATCTGATTGCTCCCAGAATAAGTCACTAGTTTGTTGAAATTAGTCGCCAAAAGAATTTGCAGACAAGTGCAAGTGATGGTGGCCCTGACAGGGGCCAGGATGGGTTACACAGTACTAGTAAGTATAGTAAAAACACTAGTATTAACTAAAATTGTAACTAATCAGAAATAAGGCATTCATAGTCCATTGGTTGCTAAAAATATGATCTAAAATAATTTGATCCACTAAGATATGAAATATTATAATTGTACTTTATTGAGTTTTTGAATTATTTCATATTGATGTTATTCTTTATCCATGACGAATCTCATTGGATATCCGTCCAATTTTAATTTAAAAAATGTAATATTACCATAGCGGTAGTATTAAAAAAAAGCGTTTGCAAATTTGTGTTTTTTTTAGGATTATATTTAAGTGCACTGATATTTTAAATACTTTAAAAACTTATTCGGTAACTTACTTGACCTTACGATTGTTTTTAATTTTAGGTAGTGGGATACTTTATCCTAAAAATATTTTAGTTTTTAATGAAATGGTACGTAAAATATTATTATGATATTCCTACTAATTATTTTTCGAAGAATAAAATGGTCTTCTAAAGTCAGCAACATACATATGTAATTGAACAAATCCAAATTTACAAATAAGATGTACATTGTACACTTGTACAGTCAGCGGCAAAAGTAGCTTGGCATTTTAGTACCCTTTCATAATAATATATTGACATTTTCTTGACAGTATGTATGAAAATTATGAATTGTGTAATGTGACACGGTACTAAAGTGCCAAGATACTTTTGCCGCTGACTGTACACTGTAACTATATGTAAAGATTAAGTAAATGTAAATGTTCTGCAAATGTGTAAAAAACCTGTTAAGGCGACGCCTTTATGATTTTGGTTGCAAGGATACTGATTTTTCTCAACAATGACTAAAGCGAACGAAATGAAATTTAATGTAAGAATTCATCATGTATTTGACTTTAATTTGTCCATTGCATAACACGATTGGTTAACTTTTATAACTCAAAATAATTAATCAAAAAGACCTCTTTAAAATAAGAGATTTCAATTTTACCGAGATCGATTTGAGGTTCCGAAGTTTCTACATATTTAATTGAATATTATTTTTATTCGTTTTTAAATTAAAGCAATAAAAACCATTTTGTCGCATACGCCCTTTCCGTTTACGCGGGTTTTCTATGAGAGGTCGCTATAGTAGGGAGCGGGACGCAGCACGTTGAATTTCAGATTTTTAAGTTTAACGCAGCGTCACCTTAAATTCTACATCATGGATAGATAGTAAATTTTCATCTGTTCAGCTACGTACGTGCCTGACCGTACTAATAAAACAGAAAAAATATACATTCAACTAAAAAGTATTTTATAACTATTTTAACTACCTATATGTAATAAATAAAAAATACTTTCACATTGATATGAAACGTGTATCTATAACGTTATTCGAAATAAATGACAAGACACGTGAGTGCCTTACATTATAGAATATTTCAAACTTCGAATGACTTGTACTTATTTAAGAGCCAAGCCACACAGAAGTGACGTAAGGCGAGAACGAGGCGAAGACGTGGCGCCCCTTTAATGTATGCACCCATATACAAAATGTATAGAAACGCGTCGCGACGCAAAACGTACAGAAAAATCGTGATGTAGGCTAGTTGAAAAAAGTTGCGTCCACGCCTCGTCCGCGTTCCGTCCGCGACGCTTCGTGTGTGGTCTGCGTCTTATAATCCGTCCCATTAAGTATATTGGTTTAGTTTATAAATATTGTACTGAATTATCAAATATAATTATATTTTAATGTAAACCTGTCATTTTATATTTATTTATCTTCCATCATTTTGTCATGTCTTCGATTATGCATGAGCGAAGCGAGTTAAATAGGGGTGCCCCCCGAGGTTCAAAGAGACCATGCCTCCCTCTAAAACACACCAAATATGTATAAAACTTGTCAAATGATAAACATAGCCATTATTTTATTATAACTTCTACACTCTTAATCGTTTGTATACTTTGTATGTACTCGTATACCACATATGTGATTTAATCATTTACTTACGTGGCAATAATAGACAAAAACCTAGTAGGAAGGAGGTAGGTAGCAAAAGTTAATATGGAATAGTATTGTACATTGCTTATTTTTGAGATTTGTCTCTCAAACTCATATATTCAGTTTAGGACCTGATGAGGCACTAAACTTGCAATTGACTCTACCACCGGTTCAGAATACACTTGGACTGAGAAGACTCATACTATATTCGACTTAGATCTTTGTTTTGTATTAATGTACATAATTACAAATAACAAAGGCTATATTTAGGTGTATATAAAAATCAGCTTCCGTACGTTTGTGTCCGTAAAACTCAAAAAGTAGTATACACTCAAAAAATTTTACCAAAATTGCATTTCTATTTACGACAGTTTATAATACTTTTATCCCTGTGTTCTTAGGGGAACGGGAAATTCTAAGCGTTTTGCGAGGATAAAACTGAGCCACAGCGAATCTTGGCTGAGTGTAGCTAGTATAATTACGTTCCCGAGGGATCTTGTTTTCCCGCGATAAAAGGTACCCTATATATTACTTCAGGGTATGATTTATCTATGTGCCAAGTTTCATCCAAATCCATTCAGCCGTTTATGCGTGATTCAATCACAAACATCCAAACATTCACATTTATAATATTAGTAGGATTGTTTGTTTAGGGAACATTTCACTCAAGTGTGTTCTTGTCTTCTACAAAATCAGAAACTAGGCGTAGGTATTATCGACAATCTGCCCCGCGGATTTTGTCCGCGTTCTCAAGGTATCTCATGATGTTTTCCAAGCTAAATAGTATTCATTAGTGATTCCATGGTTATGATTCTATGTGATATCTACATATGTGTCTCATCCAAATCTGCGTTTATGGCGTGCACACAAACAAACATTCATAAAAAAATTCGCATTTATAATATTAGTAGGACTAAGAAATAGGATATTTGGGGATATAATATGTAAGTAGAGATACTTTGTAGGTAAGTACTGATGATAAGTTCTGTTTCTACGTATGACCTACTAGCTGTCCCCCGCGGATTCACCCGCATACCCGAGAAAAAATGTAGCCCATGTCGTTCTCCATACCATAGGCTATCTGCGTACCAAATTTCATCGCGATCGGTTTAGCGGCTTGAAAAGGTAACAAACAAACAAACTCACTTTCGCATTTATAATATTATAGTTAGGATAGGATACGTTCATTCCTCAAAAGCATCGTAAGTACTTAATTTTGTAAGACCTCAGGGGTCACCAATTAGGTTTATTAGGGGTCCGTTTAAAAATATAAAAGATTATCGCAGTCCGGTTGGCTGATGATGATTGGCGACCAAGCTTAGATCCTTTCCTACAAATCCTACTATAATGTTATTAATAATTATATCAAATTATTGTGTTTGGATGTGCGCGGATTACATAAAATAACCATGTGTACATTTTTGTTTGTCAAAGTTTAGTCCGCACAATATAGGTCGGAGGTAAAGTTATGGTTTTTTAAGAACAAGTGACTGAAGTACCTACCTGGTTTTTGTAAGCGATGGCAAGTCTGTAGCACGTGCTCTATGGTAGTTTGGGGTATGTTTCCGTCAATAACTACTAATGGCGCCTGTTCCAGCACATCCATATGCCTGTTCACCTGTAATAATGATGCAAAGGTAAGGTAGGTTAGGTACTAAATGTTTTTGTAATAATTTGGACCTGTATCTAGAGTTATATTATTACATAATCCTCAAAACTAATTATTTGGTTATGACGTGGTAATATGAATATAATTTTCGAAACGAGAATTACTTAAGTAGATGTATTGTGTGTGTGTGTGTGGTAAACTCGTAGGCCCATAATTTATCAAGGCTAGATTGAATAAGCATCTTCTGAGCAAGCCTGTAACATCCTCGGCTTCATCATCGTTCCTCCCAGAGTGAGTCTGGACCCAACGCAAGTAATAAAAAAAATTATATATTAATCGTAGTATAACCGCGCCGGCTATACCTACTCAGAGATTTAAATAGTTAGATACGCCCTTGCCATACATAAGGTGCACGAAAATGTGTTATCGTTGGGAAGAGTGAGCTCACTCTTTCCGTCGTAGCGTAGTGACTTGTAGGAAGCAGTGAACGGTGCACGTTGCGCGCAGTCATAAAACGTGGACCGTTTTTACCGGCGCATGGGCACATCTAATGATTTAAATCTCTGGCTATTCCTATATTGCTAATCTGAATAAATCAGTCTTCAAGCACCTAATGGTAAGTTCCTATAGTCGGACTATTAGGCTTTGTGTGTTATTTATTACATACCACCTACATCACTCTAAATACGTGCAAATGAAACAGAAGCATATGTAATTGAAAAACTTACTAGGTCAATAGTAACGTGTTCATGAAGCTCCATGTCGCCAAGACCTATAAGGCATTCTCCTCGAGCGTCCAGCATTGCAGCGTAGCTTGGCGTGCGCGCGTTTTTGACTACGCATCCTATATTATGATATTATTATGAATAAACATGTAATAGGCTTGGTAAGTATTTACAACACAATTCTTTAGTCTGAGATGTGAGCTGTGTATGGATGGATTCAGTGCTTCTGGTTCCGTTACCAATACCTTGTGAAAAGCTACCTATTGAGTTTTACGGAAGCGTATTTTCAATTCAAAATACTTAGGTACCTAATTGTATAATAAATAGATTCCGCTTCTACATTATCTACACTTTTAGGTTTTGCGTATAGGTGGGTATGGTGGTGTATATTACAAATTGGTTAATTTGAATGTGTCAGTGTGGTGTGTGATTGCTTACCGTCAAGTAAAAGTCCCGGTGCAATGTCAATTAGATATCTGCCATCAGGGTCGTCACCAACGGCAGTTAGAAGCCGCGTGCGACCCTCGCGCAGTCGCCAAAGTGCTTCTGCCATGTTGCGCGCCACTCCACCGGCGCACTGCTCCGTTTTACAAACGTGCGTACTGCCGTCCAACTTAAATAAACAATATCTGGATTTATTATTTATTGTCATTCATTGTGTAGTTGTATGACCCCAAGCTTTTAGGGTTCCGTAGTCAACAAGGAACCCTTATAGTTTCGCCATGTCCGTCTGTCTGACTGTCCGCAGCTTAGCCCAGAGACTCTTAGTACTAGAAAGCTGTAATTTGGCATGGATATACCTACATATTAATCACGTCACAAAATAGTAAAATAAAATCTTGAAAAAAGTCCTCCTCAAGAATAAAACATCCCCACCTCTACACGTAAAGTGGGGATGTTTTATTTTTCTCGTCTACCCCATGGTGTGGGGTATCGTTGGATAGGTCTTTCAAAAATATTGCGGGTTTGTCTGAACAATTTTTAGATTCAGGGACCCATTTGTGAAATATTTAGCTTTAATGTGCAAATTTTTGTTAGAGTCAAGTGTCCCTCAAATAGAAAATTTATCGCCAAACACCTATTGATGTATTCCGGCAGCTGCACTTGAGATGCAGTTCCTTCTAGGCTCTGTGTGGTTACCACCTTCGGCCATACTTACCATAGTGAAATTGTGGTCAAACAAGCCTGAACAAAGTAATTAATAAAAACCAAAACCGACTTCAATGTGGGTTTGCATAAAAAGTATAAAACAACGTAGTTACAATTCGTCTTAAAAAAGATTTCGACGAATTGAGAACCTCCTCATTTTTTAAGTCGGTTAAAAAGAAGAAAGACGTTTATAAGAATGCACTCGCCTTCAATCTTGAGTATGAAGGATCGATCATATAGTCTCTAATTTTAAGCTTTTTAGATTATTTTAACGTCGATGAAGGAAATCATCGTGAGGAAGCCAGGATCCCTGAAAATAAAATTGAAAGGTGAGGTCAATTTGGCCTCCATTCTCGTTATTAGAATAGCTGGATTAGTTGCAAATTAGTTGCAAGGAGGAGTCCCGTCCAGTCCCCAGCACTGGATACGGAGAGTAGATATTTGTAACTAAGTCCTTTAATATAGGTTCGTAGGTAACCATGTTGCTAGTAAACGCTTCAGTTATTTGATACATTTGTACAGAGTAGCGTAAAATACAAAAGTAAAACGAAGTGGACTTCCATAAAATTCTAAAAAGAATTTTAAATGCATTAAAATTAAAATAATTTGCTCCAAATACTTAGTTAACTTACCTACTTATAACGATTTAGTTCAGCTGTTTGTTGAAATATGTTGCATGTGAATTTTAATGGTTAAATGGTTACACGATAGGATGGCGTCAAAAGGTTGGCAAAGAGGGAAATGGCACATGCACTGGCACTCAGTCAGCCAGTGGGAGCGAGCTGGGGCCTAAGGCCTGGCATGTGGGTGCATGTCATTGACCGCGATGATGGTATCAGCGGCTAACACGCGACTGTCCGCAGTACGCTGCATTATGTGTTCTACTTTCATTTGTTTTTGCACCCATAATAAAATAAGTAATTTATATTGCGCTAAAACCATTGCACGGTGCGGTGGAAAATACTGCCTATACATAGTAAAAAAAAGCATTGCTTTGTCCCGTTAAAATATATGTAATTATAGGCATCAAATTACACATGCATGATGGAAATTGATGAGTTTGACTAAACTCCACACAGTGATTAATCTGAGCGCTCAAGAGTTTACTTATTTTTTGTTATGATATGACGCATTCATGTTTGTACAATACCTACAGTAAATATTTTTACTAGTAAGTATTAAAAGATTTCTTAATATTAGAGATTGTTATAAACTTAATCAGCTTCGCTTATTTGTGGTAAAACTATCTTTAGCAGGACTATACAATCTGGCTAGTAGTTTGTGTTTCACACGTTGGACAAACTAAACTAGAGATAACTAGGTACCTGATACCTTGGCGCCGTCTCATCTTCAAGGCACATCAGAGAGAGCCGGCTCCGCAGCAACATCAGCGGAGTGCCTCAAGCGGCGCAAGTATGCACATCTCGACAGAGGGTACTTGTTTGAGCCGTTTGGGGTAGAAACTCTCGGCCCGTGGGGGCCAGGGGCACACAGTATATATAAGGACTTGGCGGAGCGGTTAAAGGAACACACGCGTGACCAGAACGCTGGCTTTTATTTCGGTCAACGGATAAGCTTAGCTATCCAACGTGGAAATGCAGCCAGCATTCTGGGCACGCTCCCATTTGGTGACGGTCTTCCTTTTTAGTTGTAAATATTTTTTTTTTTTCATTTTAGTGTTACCCTTTAAGTAAATTTGAAAAATTATATTTATAGTTCTGTTTAAAATAGTAAACTGTCTGACTAGGTATAACTAGAGATTTCTGATGAACACATGCGACTTGATGTCGTCCCAAAAGCATTATCTTTAGTAACCGAAGTTACCTGCAATATGTCCTGGAATGAAATCCTTTGTTCAATACCGAAAGATTTAAGTTATTAACTTTAGGCAGCGTTTGCATAGCGTTTACCTGATTGATAATATGTATCTCATCCACTGGTTTTTATTGTTATTCCAGTGTATCTTAATTTAATTCTAATCCATTCAGCCGTTACGGTGTGATTGAGTTATCCATTCACAAGCTTTCCAATTGATAATATTAGTTGGAGTAATACGTGTATGTATAGTCATAATCTCAAATGCTCGACTGACAGCTGCGCTACGAAGTCTTAGATAAACAAGCTACGAGCCCTACGAGCAGACTACGACGTAGTTATGTCGATAGCGCTACCAAGTATTCACGATAATAAATATCAATATGACTCAAGAATTGATAGATGGAGTTTATTTCACAATGAATACAAGTTACATAATATGCATGATATTCATGCATCTATTATAATTTTATCACTTGTTTTGATGAACTTAAATGACGTGCATACTAAGAATTTATAATTAATTTATATGAAATATCAGTTAATACGTAACTGATATTTTAAATTTAAATCTCTGTGTTTATTATCATTGATATAAATATTATTGCTATAAAATTGTTATGCCAAATATATAATATATTTCTAAAACATAACTTGTTAGTAGATATTTTATCTACGTAACTTGATAGCAGACAATAATGAAATGGTTTCGTAACACAAACAAGTCCTTTATAAGCATGAAAAATAAATACAACCTCAATAAAGATATTAAGCTAAAAATAACCGTTTCATTGCCACGCCTCTACAAATGTACCTACATATGTTTAGAGTTCGAAAATAATTGAATCACTGCACAAAAATGTTAAGGACTGTAATCATACTTAATAGTAACGGACTCGGAATTAACAGTCGATCGTATTACCGGCAATATTGACATTAAAGTAAAAATAAACAGATGAATTTTTATAAATGATTTTTCAATGTGGGAGGGCGTTGGGCGCTGAGAAGGCGGCGGTATCGAGCGTGGGCGCGCCGCCCTAGCCGTACAGAAGCCCTACAGTCCAGTCCGTCGAGAGGTACGGCGCGCACGCCCGTACGCCGCACGCCGCCACACTCGACACAACGCTCACTGAACAGTGCACATGACAATATATATTTCATATACATCTTTTACCGCGATACTGCACGTGCTTCTACGCGCTCACCGCGAACGTTCGTCATTGGACTATAAAGTTTTCGAATAAACGCCGCGTGTAACTTTCATTTTACATAATAATTGACACGTCAAAAGCTATTGAAATTTATAGTATGACAATAAATTATATGATATGTGACAGCAAAACAGTGTCTTTCGAATAAATTGGGCGGCGGCGACGCCACGTCTACGTCATGCAACGAGGTAACGTATAATTTTATTATGATGTTATATATATATATAACGTGAGTATTTGATAAGGAACATTTGTTAAATCAACATCATTATGTAAACTTGAACTTAATAGACATAATTTTAGCGTGAAAGTCATATAAAAATAAACAAATAATAATAAGTAGGTACCTACTTACAAATTGACAGCACAATCTTTCAATATCAAAACAAGTATCTATATTATTATAATATATTCTGCTCTACGAAGCCAGCCCATAATAGGGATCCGTGTCTTAAATAAAACAGTAAATTACCCCACGGTTAATAGCAATAGCTGGGCGCAATGATTCAAGCTCAGGAAAGACTTGAAACAGCCACCTAACCTAACCCAATAATAAGAATACCCCGCGGTTAAAGCAGACCCCATCAATTAATTTATAAGAATAAATAGATTGATGCTCAACACTCTCCACTTATTTCCATGATTTATTTATAATTATTTATAAGTCTTTTTATTAGGATTTATTATTAGGACGAATAAGAACATATTGGAAAATAAATGGCTCTAGCAGGGAAGACTTCTGCTTTAATGTATAAACTTAACCTTACCCCGGGGCCTTGCCGCCCCATAACCAAGATCAAAGTACCTAGAGGGAACTTCTGTTAACGTATTGAAGTGATAGCTTTAACGATGTTCTACGCAATATAATCGGGAACACAAACTTGAATTCCACTATCTTAAACGAAAAGGGAATTGTTCAATGTATTATACGCTCGATAGTTCGTAAAATTATTAGTCTGTGGTGAAAATCTCGAGCTCCAGAGTTATAGATAAGTATACAGATTACAATAACCATCAAGCAATATATCGGTATCAGCGTTTACTACATACATAGGTACCTACACTTTGTAGGCAGGTCTAAATAGAAACTGACTTTCAAGTGCTGCTGAACATACCTACACTGGCATTTGGCAACAAATTTTCTGCAGGAGCCAGTCAGGCGGGAAATTATTTTTTCTGACGTCAACCTACTGCTGGGTATAGGGCTCTCTCTTGCGCTACTCTATTGGTCCTGTACCAGTCTCATCCGCAGTTTGTTCACCAACCATCTCGACTATGTCGTCTGGGCCAACTACGGTAGCTAGCACTATGCATAAGGCTTTCGTCACGTTGCCATTACACCTATGCTATTTTACATTTTATTTTTTGTAATGTACCTACATAATATAAATAAGCGTAAAATCAAACAGGAAACTTTACATTTCTTTATTTAATTTCTACTATTAGTTTACCATAAATATTACTAATTTTGTATTATAATTATTAAATAAATGTATAGTTGATTAAGTACCTAAAAAAATAAATAAATAATTTTTTAAAAGTGACAAATATTGCTAACGTCGGTAGTCTTTAGTCCCTATTCATAAAAACCTTTACATTATATATGTAAGAAAAACTGTAAAGAATTGCTTGATTTGCACATCACAGGATTCACATGTTTTTATTAGAGATACGCAAAGTGTATTATAAAATAGGACTATGAAAGAAGATTTGAACATAGAGTACCTACCTAATGATAATGACGACTCGTAGATATATATGAATAAGATGGACATTTAGAACGAAAAGGCCTAAGTCAAAGATTAAATTAAGGTTTACATTTTTGACAAAGACTGTTATTTTTTGGTTAATTCAATTTTTGTAATTAAATCTGAAAAGAATTCGTATGCAGTTTTGTAAAAACAGACAAATAAATAAATAAGTAATAATCTACCAATAGATTTTTAGTTATTTCTAATACTGGCCATCCACAAATAAGAGCTGCGCCCCCATAAAATATATGGATGGCATAAATATAGTAGATACGAGAGATGGGTGATGCTTCCTACAGCATAATATGTATATTGCTTACGTATACGTAGAGACATACCTTGAGAAGACAATTGTCGTTTCGTCGCATGCTCATACTTTTAGGTATTCATGCATCCTTCGATATCTCTCCACCAGTCGAGGCACATCACTTCAGGTTTATCGAGCTATATCGCAACTCTGTAATAATAATATTATTACAACTATATATGGCGATGATAGCTCAGTGTCACTACCATTAATGCTGTGGCGAAGGTCGTGGGTTCGAATCCTATAATGAGCTTGAGCTTTCAGTGAAGGGAAAAATCGCGAAGAAAATATAACACGGTGGTAGGATACTTTATAGTACCCGTCTGGCTGGCTACCACCCTTATGTTTTAAAAATCTATTGCCACCCATACTGATGTGTTTCGGCAGCTGCACTTGAGAGCCAGTTCCCTTCTAGACTTGGTGTGATTACTACCTCCGGCCACATCATCACAACAACAAAAATATATACATATTTGTATTTTTCGTAACGAACCCTTTCATTTGATACGACACACGATGCAATTTAAATAAGTACTTTATTTTTTCGTTTTCTAATTTGTCCCCAAAATGATTCCCCATTAAAATCGAATTGTTTCTCTACGTTATACGCCCATGATGGCGACATTTAACTATAACAATATGATGAGCGTTGAAATCTGCAACGCTTTTCGTCCAGTAGATTCAGAAAAAATAAGCTGTGACAGACGGACAGACAGACAGACAGGTACGAGAGTCAAAGTATAAGGTTTTCGTTTATTCTTCGGACGTTCGGACCCTAAAGAATCTGTCAGTTACTATTCATAAGTTTTTAATCTAAATAATATATATTTTCATAAAGACATCGATCCAGTTTCTAAGTTAAGTCGTCATACTTACTAGACTTAAATACTTAAACTTAAATAGAGTTACGATGATTTCCTAGTATTAGCAGACTGCTATTTCACCATCCTGTAATTACATGTTTTCAGGAAATGTACTGAAACTCCAATAAATGTTTTGATGGATCTTATAGAGGAATAAGAATTTACTTTGAAGATTTTGCCTATTATGTATTTTATTCCCTTCACTCAGAATATATAAAATGGTATCCATTGATGGCAGTGGCAGTTCCCCGGAGTTCATTTGGCACCGTAAAAAGTTCACACCACATTAAGTCTCAACGTAGACTTGGCCGCCAGCCATGGTGCTATGTAGAATCCGGAGTCCTGGTATTATTTTTGAATGCTGCTTTCAAATGCAAGTTGGGATTGCTTAACATACTTGGCCTCGATAGCTATGCAAATACTATTTGAATTTATACGCACTAAAATACTTTTAGAATGCGCATTGTTTGTTATTGGCCAAAAATTAACAAGTAGGTAGATTGCTCTGATTTTTCAAAAGTCCGCTATTCGAAAGAAATCAATTACCTACGTAAGTAATTGCTAGTTATTGTAGGCTTTCAATTTTGCGGTAAAAAGATAATCAAGAGCCAGTAATGTCGTCATCTGTATCTAAAATGGGTTTATATTGGAGCAATCAATGCGTCTACAAAAAGAGCAATAAACAATACCTGGTTTAAACCAAAATCGATTATAAAATCGAGGTAAGGGTGTGCGCTTATAGTAAATATTGCTCTTTATCAAGCCTCAGCAAAGTGCGGTATGATTAGTGGAGCGACGGCCTGGATGTGGTCTGGCACCGTGCCACTACGCCTCGAGCTGCTGATGCTGCACTCACCACCATTTCACTTCGTCTCTCGATGCATATATAGTATTTTTTACTGGATAATTTAATCTAGTCTCCGTTATTTCAACAATGTAAGAATCACAAATATCTTAATGGTGTTGGTATAAAGCGCAACAATGTCGAATTATGTGTCACTTGCAAGTTCTTTATTATTTAATTTGTTTTCAAAATAATGTTGAATGTTGTATGAATTATAGGTACCACTGAAGTTTAGTACTAATATATTAATGTACCTACGTATGTTTTGGTGAAGGAAATTATAATGTTGAGTGATCGTTGCACAGGTATATATTAGATATTATATTAGTATCTTTACTTTCTTCTTACCTCACGGTCATTATTTAAAGATAACGTGCATGTTGCGGAGTAAACAAGATGCGGAGTATAGGGTTCCGTAGTCTGTACAGTGCGTGTGCTACAGTCTAAAACCTAAAACTGCACATAAATTAAAGGAAAGTTAAATTAAAAGTGATATGCTCAACATCTGTTACTTTGTATTTTGTAAAATACTGTGAACACCTACAGGTAACAGGTGTTGTCAATAAAATACTTTGACTATGTCAGTGATGCGATATTGATATTGTAACGTATAAAAATCCCATTGGAAAATTTCTCATAGCACCTAATAAATACAAAAGCCTACAGTTTAGACGGTTATGTAGGTAGGGGAAAGTAGAACGAAATTATCCCTTGGGGTAAGATGATTCTTTGCGATTGTGCTGAAACCACTAACGCCATGTTGATTTCACTGGTAAAACATAGCGCCGGACACCCCCCCGCTTCAGTCAAATCGTAATGGCGGCGTGATCGATACATCGATTTTGACGAGAAAAATAAAAATTGTGTACGGCTGATCTAAGGTAGGCACGACTTTGAGCTTATGTTACTTTTATTCAAACAATGTTAAATGTAATTACTATTGTCTGAGGCTTTCTATTATGCTTTATTTTAGTATTTGGGCCACATGAACATAGCCGTGTGCTTGTAGGTTATGTTAGAAAACATTGAATGAAAAAGTGGGACTTGGGTCAAGATGATTCCTTTCTATATGTACGAGATGATCCCCGGGGACCATCTCGTACATATAGAAATTTTTGTGTTTAATTTTAAATATCGAATATTGTAAACAATAGTCGCTGCCCACTTCGATCTGTCAGTCTGTCTGTGCTTTTGTCTATCTTCAGGGTGGTTGTAGTCTATAATTTATGTCAATAATTCTGGGTTTATAAAACATTTTCTTAACAATTTTTTTTTAAAACAAACGTGATGTCACGTATAATTACAAAAGAAAAACTTCAAACAAACAAGAAAATGAGCTCGTGGACCATATTAAAGACATGGAGATAAGAAAGTATGAATTTACAAAAAAAGGAACTGTTATCTTTAGCATATCAACTAGCTGAAAAAAGTCATCACTGTTGATTTTGATAATTTTTATTGCGTATTTTTGTTTTTTATAACCTTTTTCTTCATAAAAATATTTGTTTACTCGGAATGGGGGTAAGATGATCACACGATCATCTTACACATAGGGGTGTACAAGATGATTACTTTGTAAGGTTTTAAAAAAAAGAAATATTTTAATGAAACCTCAATTAATTTCTGGTTTTGAGTATTAGAAAAGTTGGATAGATAAATATACTAGTAGTAATCACCTTTATTTTTGGTTTACCTTGAAAAATATCTATTTTACAGCGAATCCCGCTTAAGGGGATCATCTCGTACTACCTTCTCCTACTTTATAGATTTAACCTGGATTTTGAAAGCATATTTTCTTCCTCCGTTCCATGTTATAATACCTTACCAGATTGTGCTTGCAACTTAAATTACCATCTGCAAGATATTTTATAAATTGCTTTTATCAAATAGATAATTTCATATGTATGACGAATGTTAAAATCACTACTAAAACCGATAACCGTTCAACAACTAGAAGATTAGATATTACAAAGAAATATTATGTATCGTTGGTTTAAGATAGGTCATTGAATGTTTACCTAACTAAATTAAAAGTTTGCTAAGTTCAAAAGTCATAATCGAAAGCCTTTTAACATCATCTTAAAGCACCAACTTCTATATTACTGCAATAACATCGTCGCGGTTGTAGCAACGCAACACTGAGACTGACTTACAGTTAATCTAAATGTACGAAGGACGGTATAGGATGCAGTTCCCTCCCAAGACCGAATGCAAATATTTAGTTAATGCAATAATAGAGCAGTTTTTGACCGTCATTGGCTTAGACGTACCTTTTGGACAAAATAGTAAGCGTAAATATATATGCGTCAATGTAAATTCTCATTCATATAATGTAAAGTGCAAGGCTTTTCTGTATTACATTACTGTGATTGTTTCGAACGAGGGAAGCGTCAACTGAACAAAGAGCGTTATTGTGGTTGGTTCTTGTGATAACCGGCATTGACCTGATGTCAACCAACATAGAAGTGGGTTAGGGGCACGCCGATGACACGCATTCGTTGTGATGCCCTCGACTTGAGCTTGTAAAAATCTTTCTATCATCTTGTTTTCTTATCAACTGTAGTGACTATCTCTCGGTATATTGCGTATAGTCGTTATAGCTTTGAAATACTTCTAAACATTTATCTGTGTTTATATAGGTACTTCTTGCTTGTGGCGGTGCATAGGTATACATTTGGTGCACTATCTTTATTTTTTATGTTAATATCATTTATTTTATTTATTGCATTCATGTTTACATCTCACAGTTTACATAATAAATGGAAAGATTGTAACATGTACCCTGTAAGGGCGCTTGCAAACATGTGAGTGCGAGTCATGTAAGAATTAATCTTAATAATAAAAAACAAAACAATTTTATGTCAAGAATGGAGTCAAATTAAAATTATCAGGATTAAAGTTAACATAGAAAATTCAATAATATTTAATTACAGCCAAATTATATAATAGCTGGCAAACAATAATTAAATTAAATTGCATAAGAAGAGATACATTGTCACGACAGTTACTTACACATTATTTATCTTTATTTGGCAGGTACCTATTATAGCTTATTATTGATATTCTGGTCGCGAAATTGAATCATTTTTCGATATTTTGTCATGTAAGAATTGTTCAACTGAGTAATAGCATTTTTTAATAAGAAATGACTTTAGTATATTAGAAAAGATAGTGGTTTTTTTTTGCATCTTTTATAGAATTTGGGATCTTACTAAAGATTTTTATAAATCTAAAGTTTGGACTTTTCCCCAAACTTTGTAAAGTTGTTAAGGGGAGGACTAGTTGCTGTTTGTTTCGTCTATTATAATTTTTGTTAGTTTCCGCATTGGATTGGAAAAAATGTCTATATTTCCGCACGAAAAGACACACTTGTAATATGTATAGACAAGGTAAAGTGAGATTTTTTTTATTAATGAAGTGTGGTTTGCAGCTATCTCTTTGATTTACGTTTATTAAGATTCTGATACACTTCTTCTTTAAATGAAGATATCGCTCCATATTCTTGCAATTATAAACAATTTTATACGACGTCATTCAATGTATACCATATTCCAGAAATTAATTTGCTCAGTATCATCAGTAGAATCGATCCTCATGGGATACCATCTTATTTATTGCTAATACTGATCCAAAACAATATAAGTATACTTTTGTCTTCTTAATTGATCTTCGTATTTGTGTTGTGTAATTTTAGCTTATGTGGGATGTTAATCGGTTCTTTGATATACTTAAAACAGCCCTGTAGATTAGGAAGGAAAGTGATTCATCATAAATGTATCTAATCCGTGTTGAGATCAATGTAACTAGGCCTTAGTCAGTCAGTCAGCACTTATAAACTTACTAAAACTTTAATTCCACCAAAGTTCAAAAGTGTGACGTCATTTATCTCGTCTCCGTAAAAACAGAAAACGTGTTAGCCAATTAATCTTTTTTCTTATTGATTTGATCGAAAAGTTAATAACGAAGTTTTGATTTATTCAGAGCACTTAAAACATCAAGGTACTTTGTAGACTGAACTGTAAATTAACAAAAAAAAAACATAATTTTAAATAACGGAATTGTGTAGACATCGATGTATGGTCGATCGACTACGGATGATTGATGGTTGAACCTCTACCTTTATCGAATAACCGATGTTGTCGTCTGGGTATTTCAATCGATAAATACCGGTTAAGTCGACATCATCGGTCGACCGAAATGAGGATGCAACAATAGGCAAATTTGGAATTTGCCAATATAATTCCACAAGTCCAAAAATGTAGGAGGTATTTAAAGCTTTAAGAGTGGCTTTTCGAAAATAGAACGAACGGATATACAAAGGGCGATAGCCAGGGCTTATAAAGGTATTCGGTCGCGAGACAGACGTAGCTATGGATAACTGGAGCTAAGGTAAAAGTTTATACAGCTATTCATCTCTTATTAGCGCATATATCTTAAACAAACCTAATCTACAAATAACAGAAGTTAGTTATTAATTCGAGAGGAGGTTTATTTACTTATGAAAATCTAATATTTTGGACTCAGCTATAATAATTGTCATTAAAAATATAACCATAAGTACTGTCTTGTCAAAAAAAGTTTCATATGTCGGTGAAAAGCTTTGTTTTATTTTCGCTACTCAACTCACCTTTGTTATGGAAGAAAGAGAATTCACTTAAAAATCTTTTATCAAATGCTTAAGTCCTTTTCGTTTTATAAAATCAAAATAAAGCTTCAAAATGTATGAAACAGTTTTAAAACTGCTAACATGACAGTCGTCTGTACCTATATAGATTAATAAATAATCCTTTTTATTATTCTTATCCTTACTAATATAAAAGTAGAAAGTGAGTGTCTAAAGTTATTACAGCTAATTTGGAATGAAGGAGTTCGTTTTATTATTGAAGTAAAGTTTTCTCTTTTTGTTTTAGGTTTCGTTGTTTAGTTTTAATTTTCAGTATGGAAAATATATATTCATAAAAATTAAACCAATGATAGAAGACACGAGTGTCTGCAGCAATCAATGAAAATTGAATACATTAGTTCCATAATACGGTCAATAATAATATAAAAATAGTTCGAACGCCACGAGGGTCGCCTGCATTTACAATGAAAATGGCAAAGGTAATTTAAAGTATCAATCGATAAATGGCATTATGACTTACTTGGCTTGCGATAGATTTTAAACTACGATGAATTTAAATTTTGCTTTCTAAATAATTGTAAAGAATAAAATGAATGCTTGACATGCTTGCCGGACTATTTCAAATCGAATATAATCTGCATCTCGTTCATAAGCGAGTAAAAGGAAGAGAGAAGGGTATCAAGAGCGACTAGAGACCTTCCAGCATCAAACTGAAAACTTGCTAAAGTACAGACTCGAGGAACCAGATTCGCCAACGTAACATCCCAAGTCCTCAAGGAGAAAATGACTGGGAGTTATAGGTATACTGGCTTCGTGACTTCAATCAATAGGGAGACACAAGTGGTTGGCCCACCAAAATATAATATACACCATAAAACAATCCCATAGTAATCACCGCCCGGCGCACAAAAATTATGCTGTACGACAAGATCCTGGAAATAGACATAAACCATCTCGGGAAATTTTGATTCCGTGTAGCAGCATGGGAAAACTGGGCAGTACCAAAAATTTACTGAGTAAACGGGGTTCCGGAATGCAGCAAAACAACATGGGTCGTAATAAACTTCGATGAGGAGAAGGACGTCATAATCACCACTACAACCGAAGTAGCCAAAGACCTCCGTAAAAAGTTAACACGTCGCGTAGGCGGAGTTGCAGCTGAAAACAAAGTTCGGACAATGGCTTCCGTGCTAGCAAATGGATTCCAAGGGCCTAACAATGCATCAGTCATGAACCACTTCGAATCTATTATAATGTCAACTCGGCTGTCAGGGGCCAACTAAATTGTCCTCATGGGAGATATCAACTAACTTCTGTACGTCGAAAGAGGCAAGATACGCTACGAGATACGCTACAACCGACCAAACCTAGTAGGCACTAGTAGCCTAGATCAGCCAGGTATTCCCTAAATAAAATATATTCAGGTATATATTTATCCAAACATAAAGTACACTCCCTAAAGCTGAAGAGGTACACAGACGCGCAAATACCCAATTCCCTCCCAGATACTTTATTCTTGGTCCAAACCCATGGGTGATGTACTCGAATGCAATAATTATTGAGGAATAAAGCTCATGTCAAATAGCATGAAAGTATGGTAGAAGGTGATATATAAAGACGATTGAGGGAGGAAAGTGAGATCACCCAAAACCAATTCGCGTTTATGCCCGGTCGGGGAACAACGGATGGTATATTTGGCCTCTATCCATTTTTGTTAAAATTACAAGCGTGCACGTGGTGTTTATCGACCTTGAGAAGGCATACGACAGAGGTTTTATGGTGGGCATTGATCCTTACCTGCAGCTGATCAAAGCTGAAATTGTAGTACATACGTTGGGTCTGCGTCTGGCTCTACCTATAAGTTCGTACTTATAAATAAATATAAATATGTCCTGGGACATTCCTCACACACGTTTATCTGATCCCAAATTAAGCAGAGCTTGTGGTATGGAGACCAGATAACTGATGTACTACATATTATAGGTACTACTTACTTTCATCTATTTTTTTTCTTGCGATCCAAATAGTTTATTTTATAAATTCTTCATGTTAGTTAAAGATTGACCTTAGTTTCACCGTTGTATATCAAATCCTAGAATCAAATTGAGTACCTACCTATTCATAATGAAAATTATTCAATTAAGCAAAAATAATACCTACTAGCTACTTTTACTAGACGTAAGTGTAGTTGGTAGCAGTGAGTTAATTCAATCTTATTTAAAGTTGGAAAACTTTCTATCCCAAGTGTCGTGGAAACGAATGAGCGTCTCAGGCGGATTTCACTGATGCTGAATGCAGTGTGATTCAATTTTTTTTTTTTTATTAATCTGATAATAGATACCTCATGTGTGGGTTTCGTTTTCTAAAATCTACTACTCTAAAGTATTGTTTACACGATCAATTTTACAAGCTGACTTTTGTATTTGGTACCAATTAAAAACTAATCACTGATAACGTGTGTTGTGTTAGAAATTATGTGTTAGATGTTCACTATTTTATGTTTATTTCATTATACCTATATGCTGCATAATTATAAATGTAATATATTGTTTAAGTAACCTAAATAAACATTAAAAAAGTAAGAATATTATTAATGATTTAGTAACAAGTTCGTCTAAAGCTGTAATTCCAAAGTAACATATTTTTATAGACTGAAAATTCAGCTTTTATTTAAAATACTGCAACTTTAATAGCGTCATAGTCGTAGATAAAATATTTTAGCATTTTTTTCATGGTAATTCTCAATGACTATAGAATGAAATAGATAAAATCTTCATTAAACGACTTCTACATTTTAAAAGGAGAAAATGAGACAAATACAAATGATGTTAGATATAAACTCTTAAATATACACACTGCCTCACAATGAAAATCTAATAGTATAAATTACTATTCTTCTAAAACATAAAAAAACATGAGTCTAATAAGTAAGCAATGCAATACTTACAAGAAAACAAATATTTACTATGAAAACGTATTAAATAAATTATTTGTAGGAGTTTTATCAGGCTAGATTCATTTTAATACGCTGTTAAAACGAGCAAGTACCTATTTTTCACAAATTTTCAACTTCAAAAGAGTATTTATGGTATGAATTAATACATTATTATCTATAATATAAAAATGAATCGCAAAATGTGTTGGTAAGCGCATAACTCAACAACGCCTGGACCAATTTGGCCAATTTTTTTTTAAAATGTTTGTTATTGTCAGGGGAAGGTTTGTATGAAAAAAAAATTACACCGGGAACGTGGGTGAAACCGCGGGGAACAGCTAGTATTTATTATATTCTTATAATTCAATGAGAAAGAGTTCTAAGTTATTTAAATCATGTTATTGTTTATTTTGGAAATACTATAATGATCGTGATATCGCTTCGTTGGTTGAATGAGTATATAAATAATGTTTTCACTTCAGTAGCTCAAACATGTAGGTTTTGCTGCCTGAAATCAGTGAGCAAAATGCGATTTTGCTCCTCCACACTCAAGATTCAATTTTAGAATCACTCGCTACGCTCGTGATTCAATAGTTGAATACTTTGTTTGCTCAGGATTCAAATTCAGCACTCGCAGCAAAAAACGACTTTGCTCTCTTGTTGCACAAATAACTATTATCTCCTAAAGAGTTCTCGCTGCTGAAGCGAAAAGTTATGTGTGTTACACGAGAGCAAAGTTTTTTGCATCTCGTGCCTTTGAATCCCTCGCCACAATCAGAATTCAACTTTAGAATCACTAGCTACGCTCGTGATTCAATCGATGAATCCTTCGCTTGCTCCAGGATTCAAAATCAGCATTCGCAGCAAAAAACGATTTTGCTCTCTTGTTGCACAAATAACTATTATTTGTTTAGAAATGATTGTAGCCCGAGAATATTACCTATTGTGCCCGTGAGACGGAGACCATGATCACCACATGTCACGTTGGATCTTAAAATATCTTCGGGGTCTCTATACCTACAACCTAATAATAGGCGTGAAAATATTTTTTTTATTTTATAATCTAATGATTTATTGATAACATAAAATTTTACAAAAATGATCTAGAAGTAAATAGACGAGATAGAAAATAAAGAAAAAAGAAAAGTAAGTAATAAGATAAAAGTAAAAATGAAGGTACCTACCTACTTTCGTTTTCACGCCAAAGGGCGACGAGCTAGCATATGCTGCTGATATCAAAAGCAGTAGTTTTTGGATGCCACCTAAGTGACCAGTTTGAGAGTAAATAGAGGTTAAAACAAAGTTTACATTATTTATAGCATTGCCTGACGCATTTAGACTCAATTGCGTCGGCAGTATACCTACCCAGATGAAAAGGTCAGTTACTCATACAGTTTTTTTAGTAGATCTACTCTCGCAACTCGTAAACTGTAAATGTTTTATAATTTATAGCTTTTCTGCGCGGTTTCACCCGCGTTCCCGGGATAAAATATAGCCTATGTTACTCGGTGAAGATGTAGCTTTCTAACAGTGAAACTTTTTTTTAAAATCCGCCGCTGAATCCTTTTTAGCATTTAAAACAAAGTGATCCTACTTGCTTCACATTTGTTTGTGAAATCTAATTGATTAATTTTACATAGTTCGTCCCAACCCATAATTGAAGTTGCGATTAGTTTAATAGTCCTCCAGACATAACAAAGTAACTACTTTAATAATTGTATCATATTAAACACGCGTTTAACTGGTTAAGAATAATAATAAAGAACTGGTCATTCAGTTTTAACCATAGCTAAAATGAATGATTATTTATTATTATATAATTAAACCACAATAATTATTCTTTAATTTGAATTGAATAAAGTAGGTAGGTAAACATTTGTAATTGGTTTTTTCACTTATTTGTGTCAAAGCTACGACGACGACTTCCGTCGGACTATGGGTAGCTTATCAGATTTATCATTTTAATATAGTCAGCAAATTGTAAGTGGCACAAGTTAGTGGAACGAGCACACACACTATAAAATGACCCTCACAATTGAATGTGTTTCAGCACGCAACGGATCTGCTGTTTACTTTTTGTGACACTCCAAATTCGCCGAGTCATGGGGTATCCACCGTCGATAGTTTTCGTTTTAGTTTTCATCTGTAAAAATCCGTGTGACTATAGTTTATTTTGCCCTTATTAGGGTTCCGAAGTCAAACAACGCCTAGCGCGCCTACCAGTGATATTAAGCTACAATTTTGCATAGTAATGACTCAAACAAAGTTATCAAATAAAATCGTATATAAAATGCGGTACCTCATCAACATGTTTTATGGGGTCGTTTTTGTGTCAAATTTGCGATAATATTGTGGACGATGTCGTCACAGTTTCATGACAAATAGCAGATATTGTTACTTCATTTTTAAATTTATTTCGGTACGGTTGCTCCCACGCATAAACCAGAGTTTTCTGTTTTCTTTTTCCAATAAACTTAATACCATCTTTGATTTAGGTACTCAAAGTCTAACGATGTAAAGGCAAGTTAACTATTTGAGGGAAATAAAATATTAGTTTTAATTCATATAGATATGAAGATATTATACCTAACTCGCAATAATGGACTTGAAACTGTGCGACACAATTATGTCTAGGTATTTAAGATTCAAATGAAAGAACGCCACAAAACTTTGCTATGAAATAAATATCACTAAAGTCGCAGATAGATGATTATAAACTAATCCGATGAAATATTTACACTCACTGAGTGGTAAGCTTAAAATGAAAGTTCGCTTACAATGTCATACACAATGACATGAGCTGTTAGCGGTCACGAGAAACTGAGTTAAAGTAAAAGTTTAATATTAGCAGATCAAACATGATATAACTTTTGTCTATGTGCGCAATAATTGACGCACGGAAACAATTTCATCATGGAATCACGGTGGAATATTATTATTATATACGGCGGAATGGTCACGCATCTTTGTTTATATTTTATACACTGCTATACTTTATACAAGCTATATTTTTAGTATCCCCTTTGGACTAACAACTCAGAATTTGTCTGTTTCCAATAACCAATAGTGTTGTGACATTGATTTTATTAAATAACTAAGTATCTACCTATAAGTGTGTATTATGTAGCTGGGAAAGTATGGGAAATATCCTAAACCAAGGGCGATACAGGAAACTCCGGTGCGAAGTTACCAGCCAATAGAATCCTAAAAATCAAGGAAAAAATATTTTATGTATTTAGGTACTAAGGGGAGATAACATAGCTTTATGGGACAGCCCCCAAAATACAAACAAACAATATCGTTAATTATTTCGCTCATACGTTTAGGATAAGCTAGTTTTTAAGTTGGTCAAAATACGTTAATTAATATTTTCTGGACTACTTGGACTGGAAACAAATATGTCGTTGCCATTTGAATTAGGTAACTGTTTGTTCTGGAATACGTAGAAATACGGGTCGACGTGGGCGTAGAAGCTTATAAAGGAATACATTATAACTGTCGAGTATTTTCGTCGCACATACCTACAGTGCGCAATTTGGTCTGCAATAAACTGAATACTAACGATTGCGATTGCGCACCACAATATTTGCGTCAGTACCTACGTCCATACCTATTTATTCGAGAATTGAACCGATCGGAAAGTAAACTTTTGTTTGGTTTATTCAAAATAAGTGGTCACTTTAATCACAATAATTTATTGCGCTTGAAAAGACTTTAAAGGGTTGTTACACACTGATTCCTAAACTGAGTCATATAGTCGTATTTTAGGATTCAATTGTCCTTATGTCTAAAAGACATGGGAACCCAAGCCATTTAGCTAAATCAATACAAAAAAAAAATCGAATTCGATGAAATAATGCATAATCGAAGCGCCAAGCCGTTTTAACCTGTGGAAACTCCATGGAAATCCGTTCATTGGTTTCAAAGATTAGCGTATTCAAACAGACAGACAAGAAAAATACTCTGGGCATACCCGTTTACGTTTCACTTCGCTATCAGTGTGGCACCGATATTAACGACTCGGTCATTACGGACGCTATTTTTTCTTTTTTTATATTAAACGCAAGCCGTTTGGCCACTGACCCGCCCATAGAGGACGAAGAAGAAGCCTAAGATAGAGCACAAACAGAACAAAACAATAACAAAAGCGCTGGCAGATTTGCTAGACATGCCAGTCTCAATGATATCATTCAGGCCCTTACCAGCGCTAACGTAAAAGCTATTTTACTTATCCCCTGGAATTTAGGAGGGCCTTTGGTATGAGACTCCACGTGTGTCGATAATTTAGCACCGTCTCATCTTCCAGAAACAATGAATAAAGCTGGCGGCACTGCCGTGTCGGCAGAAAGACTCAAACAAGATGATACAAGCTACATGCATGTTTCATAAACGTAAATTAAAAATATTACGCGCCGAAAGATTGTGCTGGTTGTTTGGTTGGTCACGCAATAATTTTGAAGCCATTCAAATAGTGTTTCCTTTTAGAAATCCGAATGCATCGCCTCGCTTCCTACTTCACTCTTGATCTGTGCTCACTAGAAATTAGAAAATACAATAAATCGTTTATTTGGGCATTTGTGGTGGTTATTTTATCGACACCAAACTTAAGTCTCAAGTAGGTTAAAGAAGACCAGTGGCACCCCGCACCGGTGCGAAGGCAGAATATCACCGCACAACATAATCCAAACATAAATTCATCGAACATATCCAACCATTATTTTCTGGGAGATTTGGATGCTATACGAATCAGGTTAGTAGACACGCATTATTTTATGATATTAATTGTGGGGTTGAACTATGGGTCCGTGGGGGCCTAGAGCTCACCATCTTTATCGCGAATTTTCGAAACGCCTGGTCGAATAATCTTGGGACAAGAATCCTGGCGTATACTTCGGTCAGCCGTCTACGTGGCAATGCTGCCAGCATTCTGGGTACGTTGCCTTCTGATAGCGATTTTTTAAATTTATATTATTTTATATAATAGGCCTTAGGTACTTTCTTAGGTTTATGTTTTTTAATAGTAGATTAGTAGATTTTAACATAGGTATGTTAGTAGGTTATTCTTAATTAATTATACAGTGTAATCAAACTAAAATTTTGTTGGGGTATACCTACGTTTTCTTCATTAAAAATAACGTAGATAAGCATATTCAAATAAAAAACTTTGTCATGTCAATTCATACTTACAATGTAAAACTTTAATTTTAAATTGTTATAATTAAATCAAAATAAATTGAGTTTCATTTAATTAAAACATAAAACTTTTAAAATTAAGGTACCTACACAAAAATATAAGTCAAAAGTTTTAGACATGACAGGTAGGTTAGTAAAAGGACATAATAATTATAATGATAAAGCCGCAGGGCAGTTTATGGTGAGTACCTACCTACACCACGGACCCGAGACCTCCTGGGGGCGGCACCTATGCCTCTGCCTCCGCACCCGGCTTGCCTTCACTCGCCGGCATGAGTGGACGCGAGACTCAATCTATAGGTGAAAAGCGCTCGCGAGCTTATCTACTCGCGATGGTGAAACCAGTGCATACCTCGTAACACCCTTAGTTGCTGACACCAATGTTGCTCCCATTATAGAAACCGCATGATGTTTCGGTGACCTTTTTTGGGGGCCCATTACAGTCTGCCAGGATTATCAAGATTGAGACATTTGATTTGGTAAGCGCGGGACGCTTGTTGATTGTTTTAATCAATAGCCCAGTCCAGCAAGTTCCCTCCCCCCATAGACCCAGAATAGTTCCGTTCTTTTCTTCAATGGTTCGTGCACTTATCTCTTCAATAGTGCAGACAGAGATAGTATCTGCTGCGTGTAGGTTCACATCCCAACATTATAAAGGGGCCTCTATGCGTATGGAATATAAATAAAATGTATTTTTATAACTATAATTAACAATGTATAAAATAAGTTTTAAATTAAATAAATGGAATGATAACTATAACAATAGTGAGGAAGTTCCTCTCCCTGGAGCCTTTACCACCGGTATCTAAGACCCTATTCCCTATTCCAGTTGATGATGCTAGAAGCTGTTTTTTTTTATACATTTAAATATAAATGAGATAAAAAAATTAAATAAATGGAATAGTAAAAATTATAATTATTTAATTAATATATATTTTTAGTTACTTTGAGGTGGCATCTATTCGGAATCTACATTATGTTAGGCTCGTCAGGCAAAACATCGTATAGGTACTTGTCAGTTGCTTCTAGTGTTTATGTACTTGTTACCTTCCGCAACATCACTTACCATGGTTAGATTGTGACAGACATTTTATCACTATTTCCATAGTAGAAAGTGTTCAGCATAACGAAATTTTCAAAAATAAGTATCCACCCAGTAAAATATGTATGTATATATCGCAGTCATCTGGTTGAATCTGCTTTTTGATTGAATGACTAGCGAGTTCATTGAATGACGACATTTAATTGAATGAATAGGCCGAACGTGTGAAATTGAAAAATACCAGAATGGATAGTAGTAGCTTGAAATTATATTATTGATTGATTGATTCCAACCCTGTTAAACTGAATGTCTATGTAGGCATGTAATGTATAATAATATGCATATAGTATGTTGTATTTTACATATTATCCACTTAATTAATTCATTTGTTAAATCAAAACTGGTGTCCAAACGGAACACACCCATTGTAAACTAGTATTCTGTGACCTGTTTTTAAAGTCACGTGTGTCACGTATCATGTGTTTATAATACGTTAAATTGTAATTGGTGGGTAGTTGAGGACCGTCACATGAAGCGGTGTTGATAATCGACACCGGAAGCTCTACCTTGTTGCGTGAACTGAGTAGCGGAAAAGGCGAAACCTTGCTTCCTTTCAGGCCAAATACTTTATTATAATACATTGTACTTTTAAACATGTTTGTAAAATAATGAATGGTAGCCCCCGTCCAATTTTCTTGGGTTTTTCATTATGTTAATAGGTAGGTGAATATAATCTAACTCTACTACAAACAAATGGGTACGTAAATGTAGAAAGCACTAAGAAAAGTAATTAGTTGTTTATATGACAGACATCGCGACAAATCAAACCTTTTTAAAATTATTTTTATTATTTTTATCTTTCGTTAGGTACTGACTTAAATTTTTCGGAAATAAATTTTTCAATGACAACGTTTAAGTATATCCATCCTGGGTTTTTTCAACATGTTTAGTTTTGCTTTTTATTTTAAACGTTTTAGTTCTCTAACTGAATATCCGATATTGTCTAAATATTGATAGATTTTATATTTTTATTGTTTTTTTTTAGTGTATATCTAGTCATTCCGACTATATTAAGTTGATCTACATAGTAAGTAGGTTTTGGTTCCTGTATAAAAATACGTGTACATCTCCACAACGTAGATACTCAAAGGTATAAATACTCAAACATAAAACAATAGAGAATTTACGCACTAAATATAGATGGTAGAGATAGTAAAAGGGTGCCAAGGATAAAATTTTGATATCCATGGCATTCTAGTAAAATTTACGATAGTCATAGTGTCGTAAAATGTAAAATTTGTGGGTGGCTTATATGACCGAAAGGGCGTATATTGCGTGCTACTCCGAGGGCTCGCCGGAAGACCCGTGACCTGCCGCTGCCGGCCCCTTACAACCGACACCCTTTGTTTGTTAAATTATGACAATTACTTCGGCGCGTAAACCTTTAGGCGGTATATGAAATATTTTTTTATTTTTTGTGTAAAATATTCAAGAGACCAATCGATATCAAAAATCAATGAGTAAAAATCATCCACAAACTATCACATTTATAATTTTTTATTTTTTTTTGATAGCCATAAAATTAGTGGTTGGTACATAAAATTGAGCAAAGCCAAATATGTATGTCTTATCATATAATTAGAACAAGGAATACACCCTCTAAATTGTATGTGTCTAGGAGCAGCGGTTAAGGTTGTGCATTGATATGTCAGTCAGTCATCAGTCAGGGTTGGCTTTATGCTCTAAGGTCAGGACTTTGAGTTTTATATACCGGGTGGATATTTCGAGATGGCATATTTTTGAAACCTATGTTAGATTCGCCATGCTGAACACCTTTACTATATGGGACCAACTCTGAAATCTCAAAAATAATTTCAATTTTTTGTCACTAAAGGTCAAGCTTGCTCTATCAATATAATGTCAGTGTTTTGTTTGCACAATTATTTGGAGCCGTAAGGACATAGCAATATTTTTTTGTCCAAAAAAAAGGATCATTAGTCATCTATTGCGGTTTTACAACGCGTGCTTGGTTATGGAATCGAAACTCCATCTCTTATATTATTTCAATTAGAATAAAGGCTATCAAACAACAATAGGTACATTGTTTATATGTTTTTTCGATCAATTGGCTATTTGTTTGAGAAGCATAATAAATAAGAATATAGCGTGTTCTCTGAACAAAACTATAACGTTGCTCAGAATTCAATTCTCGCGGGAGAGGGAAGGCATCCCCCCTCTGAAATGATTCATTAAGTTGAGTGAGCCCTCGCCGGGCGCTTTGTGCGTAGGTACACGATCTCTGTTTGCGGTTGGTTAACGATATTATCTTTAGCTTTGGCTCCACTGTTATTGGAATTATTAATCCTTTATACTCTTCATGATTTTGCAAATGCATATTTTGTTATTTCATATTAATATTGTTGTTATAACTATCCTCAGACAGTACTTGTATCAGTCTTTATAAGGTAGGTACTAGTAGGTAGGTACACTTAATGCACAACTTCTTTACGTGATCCAGTGATGTAAAATGTTGGATCCTCTTTGCTGTATATTTCTGAAATGGAAAAATAGATACATCATCTAGAAAGTTTCCAGGTCACGTTTCAGTAAAATTGACCATTCGTTCAGTATTCGCTTGAATGTAATAGTCAGAGATGTCAAATAAACTGTAAAATATATTTAGGAAAGTATTTTCATTTTCTATTTCAGACAGCATCTGTCCTCATCGAACGAGCAGCCTGCTACAATGGAGCTCATCAGTTTGCATCAGTTCCGAAACATCAAATTGAAAGGTATCCCGCCGTAATATCAAATCTGTGGACATTTTCATGTCATTGTGTCATACACAACATAGCATAGTATAAGTATAAAAAAAATCAAAGTCCTCGCTATCATTCCAAGAAGTGGCCTACCCACTTTTCATTTCATAAGTGAGTATAGTCTAAAGGTGAGTCGTCACTAAATCTTTATTTTTTTTAGTGTTAATTTATAAACTGTATTTCATGATTTGTAGCCTACCATCAACAATCATCATTTAGATCGTCTAATGTTTATTATTGTAGGAAATATTTAATTACTATATAGCTTCTCATGTAAATTCCATATTGACAAATAAACAACCCTACGTAGCGAGAGGTACCTATGAGTGGCATCAGTCTGATGCGTGCCTGTCGGCGTCGTCTCCGTTGTCAACATCGATAAAATGAGAAACGACTGTTGCCAAGGCGCTAACGATGCTTGTAATTAGTTTTCTCTCTAGACGCTTTTTCCTCCAAATATTTTCGAGGGGCATTTTAATTTAATGGAAACTGTATGTTTATTGATGGTTTTTTGTTTTTCCTATTAGTAAAGAAGAACAAGAGCGACCTCATACAGCCATTCGACTCAAGTCGACACTGTTGTGTCGAAATGTCATTGTTCTGTAATTTTATTACGTTGTAAATCATCGCCGTGTTTTCTGTCGCCGTGACGAAAAGTGGGGTAGAATCCTACCATTAACTAAACATAATTAATTACGAGAGAAATACGTAGAAATTTGATTTCAAAGATGTTTGAACATTAATATTTGTAATTCTACACATAAGTAGTTTGATGGTGAACCCAAAGTATAAAGAATGAATTAAGAAACAAAAGTACTTGTAGACACAACGAGATCGCATAATTACTATAACATGCAAAGTGCAAATTGTCACCACCGTCACTACGCACAGCCACCAAAATTCACGCGGTTTTATGTGCCGTAATAGTTATAGCACTGTAATAGCAAATTGTTGCTGCATTTTTGTGACTTAGTAATTAATTATTACGCATGTGTGACATTTTTAATTTTGCGACTGAAAAGTATAACACGTTATAACAACTAAGAATGTCCGGTAATATCGCAATCATTCGATTTTTAGTTAAACCAGTTAACATGAAATATTTTCTCATAAACGTTCCTGAGATTAGCGCGTTCAACCAAACAAAAAACTCTTCAGCTTTAAAATATTAAGTATAGATAAGTATAGATAATATGAATTAGACGGTATTCAGAAAGTAAGTAGGTACACTTAAACAATTATCTTATTATCTCACATCGTACTCGTATTAGTAGTGTATTGGTTCTTTCTCAAGTAGGTGTATGACATGACATAGATAGAGGATCAGGAGGTATTACCGTCCGTCGGACGATCCGGTGTTACGCCGTATCTGTTACCTATTATAGCGGACTGGACTATCCCTATTCTTTGATGTATGTAGGTCAATGGTACTTGAATTTTTTCGCTTTGATATAATAATATATATTTGTAACAACGCAGATTAGACATCTGTATTAGATAAAATCCATAAAATGTATAGGTACATCAAACTGTTCAGTTATATTCTGATTTTGTATTGATGAATCTATTTTATGTTTTGTTGTGTTTTGATTATTGTTACATAAAAATTACAAATAAGATACATTTTGGCAAATTACATTATTAAAATATCTATAGTAATCATTATTTTTTATTATATATTTTTTTTACTCAGGAGTATCTCTCATTCCATTCATTCATTTGATCTCGCATTCTCACTTGTAATTGTGCTCGTAGACCCCTTAGCTTAACACGAATATTTTCTCCTCTTGTATTTAATAGTTGTTTCGTAGTTCTAGACCCCTGTAGGAACAATATAATATTTATATTCAACTTCTCTTGCACCTTTGCTTTGATAATTTACTTAGAATATAAATGTACGTTTCCCTTTACTCCCTCCTCGTTAGGTAGGTATCTATAGGTTGTTCAAAGTGATAGTAGTGGTTCCCGGCTCCTAGAATATCGGTGAGTATCCCATGTTTAAATATTCCCCTATTGTTTTGTTGTATGCGATTGAAAGTGGTAAAGGGAAGGATTAGCTTCGGGCTTCTTCAAGGACCCAAATTTTTTGCGATATCAGAGTTGGTCCCATAATAAAAGTTGTTCATATTGACGAGTAGGTACTTCAACCCCTGCAAGTATGGCCAGTGACTAAAAAATCACCCTGTATATATCGTATACTATCGAGGATATTAGTAACAGCCTTGAGAAACTGTATTTTAATGATTAGACATACTCATGTCGTAGGTACTCACCTAAGTTTGAACAATGTTGACGTAGGTTATTTGTTGAGAATGCAAGACATCGTTTAGCCGAAATATGGTTTGGTAGGCACAGGTTACGATGTCGATAAGGCATGAACTCCTTCTATCGGGATGATTGGTTTTTTATCCATGAACCTAGATCTCGTCCAAGCGCACTTACCTATATTATGGCGCATCTCCCGCTAAGCTTTCATGATGACTAAATATCTAATGTCAAAATAGTTACCTAAACTCGTAGTTATCATAATATTTCTATCCTTACTCTTAATGTGCTTTCTACGAACAGTAGCGTTTAAATTTCATAAAGATCATTATATTTTTATTACTATTATATTTGTTCTAAAGAGATACGGTGAGATGTTATTTAATAGCGCAGTACCTAGTCTTATATCAAAGTGTAGCGTGGTATTGACAAACGTTGTTACTTGTGTATAATATGTACAAACAAGTAATAATACCGGTAGGTACAAACCTATGAGCAAAGTTATCAAAATCGACAGATGTTTATCAGTTATACATTATTATATGAACAGTTCATAATATAGAGATAAATACCTTACCTACAATATATATGTATTTAAATGTGTTAAGCCTACGTTTATACTTTAGAATTTAAAGGAATTGTATTTAGTTTTATCATATACATGATAGATACCTTGTAAGAGATGTTCTACGAAGAATATTTCTATTAAAAACATTCAAGGTTTTCTTGTATAGTAGAGCAATTTTATTGCAGCCTTGACTAAGAACTGGGGCGGAAAATTGCATAAATAAACAAGGTTCGGTATAATAACGTTATTACTGTTTCTCTATTATAGATAAAGAGAGAGATGGAAATGAGATATATACACAGAGTATTATACAGGGCTAGTGGTAAAACATTAACAACCTTGCAGGACTGTATTACTAACATCATAAACAACAACTTTTGTTCTATGACTTTTTACAAAACATTTACCTAAAACAAACTTTCAAGATTTAGTTGTTCTATCTAACACATTTCAATTCTATATTTTGTTGTACCTACGCCTCCCTTGCACTGTCACTCGTATTTTGCAACGCGTTTGCAATTTAAATATTTTTATTTTTGTATGAAAGTCTGATGAATTAAAATCTGATGAATTATTAAAAGTCATAGAACAAAAGTTGTTATTTATGATGTTAGTAATATAGTCCTGAGAGGTTGTTAATGTTTTTCCAATAATAATTAGGTATTTTTAATAAAGTAAAATAAAGCACCTATTAACATTTATTTTATTTCGCTACCTTTTATCACCTCGGCGGCGCTAGAATGCGCGCGGCTTCGTGTGATAGATACTTGAAATTAAATGAAAATATTTTTATTCAAATAGGCATTCCTTCACAAGCACTTAGAAATAGTCTGCCTCTAATGCACGGTTCAAAAGGTTGTTTTTACTGAGAAGAGCCGTATAAACTCTGCAATTACTCGTCTTACTTTCAAAACCAATTCAGATTTATTACATAACATTTGTTTATTTAGACTTACTATCAATATTTGCGTGTTATGGCCGAAATAAAATACAAAATGATGAGTGACTTAATAAATAAGTAAAAATAAATAAATAAATAGCAAACTCAAGCAGAGCAGCCCCTACAAGCGGCATCTGTTCACAAGTATGATGCAAATGGCAGCCATCGCCCTCCTCGCACATATTGTAGGCAAGGGGCCTAAAGTGCGCATGACTAAGTTATTTCTCGGTTCATATGATTTCTTGAGTGATTTACGCGGATTACGTATTTCCTCACGAATTTGAGCCAAATGTTCTAGGGTCACAGCTAACGTTGATGGTTCTGGTGAAGTTTGGTTGACAGTTGATCCTTTTTGCCTGATCCTTTGGACTTATGACTAGATATGTTGCGTGCGCAGTCTATCCCTTACTTGTTGAATATCGTAGTTAATACAAAAAAATCGATGCGCATGAACTAATGATTCACCGCTCTTCAAATATGCTCAACCGCAAACGCTCGTTGCGCTCCTGACCAGCGACTTTACGTCTCTAGAGACTGTTAAATCTGCAAATCGCGCGTTAATCAATACCCCTCTCACTTAGCTTGAAAATTTTCTACTGGATACCCTTTATAATATGGAGGTATATTTATGAGCGTAGTGATACATCATGAAACAATAAGTAAGTAGCAGAGTTACAAGAAGTTAGTATCAAGCGTTACAATATAAATTAAACATTATTAAGCGAGTCAAAGAGCAAATTGGTAGCAACTAGTTTATGCACATTTGTCAGTGGGATGCGTATAGGCTGTTTGTGGTTAACTGCGAACTAAAACTGAGGAAATTAACGTAAATTAAGGTTCGGTCTTGCTTGGCTATTGTATTCTGCTGTGAATTAAATCAACTCAGGTGTACCTTTTCCATAGACAAATTTATTTGTCTATACTATCTATACTAATATTATAAAGAGCAAAGATTTGTATTTTTGTATATTTGTAACGAATTAACTCAAAAACTACTAGACCGATTTCAAAAATTCTTTCATCATTAGAATGCTACATTATCTTTGAGTAATATGAGCTATATTATATCCCCGGAACGCGGGCGAAACCACGCGGAAAAGCTAGTAATTAATAAAAAAAATATGATTAAGTTTTATCATGACTGTTATTTCTGGTATAGATATGTTCCATGTTATATTCTAATCTATTTGCCATTACAACGTGATTTAATAACGAACAACCACACAAACATAAAATTTTAAATAATTATAATGTATACTTTATAATACTAAGCATAATTATAAGTGAGAAAGTTACAATTTTACATTACGTTACGTTTCATACATAGAGAAAAGAGAGGAAGAATGAGAGATGGTATCATCTGGGCTTATTTAATAAAATACTATTTTTTTTATACCAAAACCGTTGCATCTTGCATAAAATATAATTATATTATACTTACCAATACCTTTACATTACAGTCTATCAAAACTGCTGGGAGAGAGAATTCTAAATTCAAAGTAATACCCAATATTTTTTATTACAAGGCAGTAATCTAGAGAAATACAAATAGTATTGCGGCGTATTATGTAGGTATAAGCGCCAAATCCATATAGCTACGAGTATTGTAATAGAGTGTGTGCTTGTAGCGTAGCCGTCGCGGTCGTAGCACGCTACGAGCGCTCTATAGCGGATGGCTATTTCGAGATGGCATATTCGAGATGCCAGGATAATATAATAATTTCAAACTTTGCATACTAATGGTAAAGCTAACTCGATTAAAATGTATGTTTTTTTTTACTAGAAAGTTGTTTTCTGCATGAACGAACCTAATGTAGGTTTAGAAAATGTGCCATCTTAGAATATCCATCCTTTATATTAATCATGAAACAACGAGTTGTTCATTAATATTAGGGTTAAGTACAACATATGTTTTAAAAAATGTAGATTCAAAATATTCATAGCAGAAGTTTATGTTTGAACGTTTTCTATATTAATAATCTCTATTGAAATAATGATAATGTATCAATTTGTAGCTTCAAACACTAAATTCATGTTCAATAAACTATAAACAATAGAATTTATAACAATAGGGATGAAGTAACCAAACAAAATTAAATTTGAATATAATTTGAGTCAATCAGTTTTTTTGATCGGTTGGCTCGCGAATGGGACGCGCGTCCCAAAACAACCTACAAAAATTATAATTCCAGGAATCGTGAGTCAAGTTAATGGTCTATTTTTTTATTTCGCCGGTGTGCAACAAACTTTTATCATGCTTTCGAGATGGGCGTGACCGCTGTTATGCGTGAATTGTATGATTGATTTTCCCATCACACGAATATCTGTTTAATCCAGCCTTAGATAACATTTATTTCACCTAAAACGTATTCAAAGCCACACGATGCCGCGACGGATCGTCGCGGCGACAATGATCGTGATTTTATATTTCGTATCGATTATAGCTATGTTCACACTTTTGAATTCAAATGAGGTGTAAGTCAGATAAAAGTTCTTATGTTCGCTATTTTATGAGTATTTTATGTAGAGTGGAGCGTCTTGAATCGCGTGTCAAATGGTTGCTTAGCTCCGATACTTGGGTGGTGACGCGTGGCGTGTGGCGTGTGGCGCAGCAGTGTCTTGTGGCGCCAAGGCATGATAGCACAGTACACAATGCAGTGCGCCTGCTTTTATTCTGTTCCACTAATTCATCGCTCCGTCACTGCCTTCGTTATCGGGTTTCCGGTAGCGTGTGCAGTAAAACCATTCTACACCAACGTAGCTTATGCAAACTGCGCTGAGGTAAACGAACCTATTTAACATTTGGAGATATTTTCCAGCGGTAAAATTATTATTATCGTTGCATGTAACAGAATATTGCATTGGTACTGAATTGTCTAGAAATGCTATGGAGATTAGCAGGTTAGTAATTTTTGTATTGGGATATTATTTAATATATCGTAGCAATAAAAGATTAAATATTACTCGAACATAAAACTATTATTAATGCAGTAGGTACAGTTTAAATATTAAAATGGACTATTTATCTAGATTTGATAGCTGGACAATGAGCCAAAAAGAGTCCTGGAAAGTGAGTCACACCTATTCAAACAACAATTGATATTAAATTAGCTAATTGCTTTCTCATTATTGTAATGGGATTATTTTCTAAATTGAAGATACGGCCTATATGGCAGCCAGTCTAGTTAATTATAGAGTTTTGGTTCGTTTCGACTTCAGTATTTTTTTATAATCCTAACTAATATTATAAATGTGAATGTGAGTAAATCATATTAAATAGGAGAGTAAATTATATTTGCAAAATAAAAAGTTAGAAATTCTTAATGTGGTTAGGAAATTGCTAAAAGTGAATTCCTACATCGTGGGGGGTGGGGATTGTAATTATGTAATCTTGTTTAAGTACTTTGTACCGCCATAATCACACAATATACGACAATCTTTTTTATTAAAAGTTGAATGATCCTTATCGCAAGTTAACAAGCGAGAAATTAATTAGGAGCGATACGCACGTTTACCACGATAATTAATATAGGGCTTGTGTAAACATCAATATCGTAAGGTACAAAGTGTGACGTCCTCATTTTATCTCTCCATATTACACATGTAAATAATTAAATATAAATGAGACGCAACACTTTCGTAAAATATGAATTTGAAGCTTCGTCGTACACATCACAAAAAGAAAACGCGTGAGAGACTTTGCAACGAATATATGAGAGTGTTTGTTTAAATTTTCTTTGATTAGATCATTTTATTCAATGGCGGCGTGTATATAAGAAAATCACACGAAAATAACATTATAATATAAATTATATACCTACCATATTATTAAAATTAGTTCGTCAGACAAGCCATTTTTAGGGTTGCGTATCCAAAGGGTAAAAACGGGACCCTATTATATTACTAAGACTTCGCTGTCTGTCCGTCCGTCTGCCTGTCATCAGGCTGAATCTCATGAAACGCGATAGCTAGACAGTTGAATGGTCACAAATTATGTATTTCTGTTGCCGCTATAACAACAAATACTAAAAACAAAATAAAATAAATATTTAAGGGGGCTCCCATACAACAAACGCGATTTTTTTGCCGTTTTTATAGATAACTAGCTTCCGCCCGAATCCCGAGTGCTCCGATCGGTTCAGCGGTATCAGAGTCTATAAGGAACATACATACATTCATACATACACACTTTCTCTTTTATATATATATATGGTAAGGAACCCTTCGTGCGCGAGTCCGACTCGCACTTGGCCAGGTTTTTTATTTATAACATCAACACCACAAAAATATATACGATAAAAACTCAGTAGTTAAAAACTACGTCGCAGCTATTAACGCCAACTTCAGAGCACCAATAATTGTATGCAGGGTCTACATAATAAAATTACAATAGCAAATCGAAAAATTATAAGTAAAAAAAAAAACAAAATACTACGCTGTCTATTTTTCTGTCACTGGACTGTATTTTTTTCAGGTAGCCAGTTGATTTTTTTTACTGAATGCATGGTGTTATGTACTATTATCTTTTAGTTTGTAAATGTTAGTAGGAGGTACAAAGTACAAACACATTGTATAGTATCAACTTTCATTGACCGTGTATGTCACTAAACTTTACAAAATCTTTAAAATTGTATTCACATAGTAAATAAATAGTAAAAGAGCTGAATACATAATGATCTTCAAAGTATCTGTGAACATAAATTACTATCTCAATAAGGCAACAATGCACGTTCTATGAGCTAAATTTAATCTGCTGCAAGGCGAGTGGTTCTCAAACCGTAGTTCAGGAAAGTTCATATCATTGTTCGTAGCAACTTCTCGCACAGACCCGAGGGTAGACACTTGTTATTCGTAGTTATTTTGACTAATACAAGAAGAGCGAATTCATCGCCAAAACTCAATTGAAATATGTCACCTTTACTCGTATTGCTAGATTTTTTTTTCTGATTAAACGTATGGTAAACGTATGGCAGGCAGTACAAACGTATGGTAAAAATATTATATTCCCGATTTTTTTATTTCAATGTTCTGCAGGAAAGCTGTCCAGTACGGGACGAAAAATAAAGGTTTTTTGTACATAATGTTTGGTTAGCAAACTGAAGTTAGTACTCTTGCATAATGAGCGCAGTTAGTAATGTGTAGAGTCAAGAGCTCATTTCCATGACATTTGTAACGAGCCCCTGATGACAACTTTCATTATCATAAGTTAGACGTCACATTGTTGTCTATTTATGCAGACTCAACCGAATACAGCTGTACGAGTTGTATTATATAGTTATATAGCGTCGAAATAGACAAAGCTAAATTTAGTAATTCGTTAACTGTATATTGTGTTAAGTAATTGAAAGGTATTATAAAAGATTCGCCCCGTGGTTTCACCTGCTCTTCACATTTATCACATGTTAATCTAAGTTATTTAGTATAGTATTACCATTTACATGCTTAGTTTAATCTAATTATGTTAGCCCATGTTTATTACTTAAGCTATAGGATAATTTAATGTTAAATAGTTAAATGTATATTTCATCTCTCTAGTTTGCAAAGCATAGACAATGTTACATTACCTATTAGCTCTTATAATATTTAAAGCTATAAATAATGTTCAGGGTTCATGTTTTGTAGGTTAAGTTTATATAAATTAATTTCATATTAAATATATATCTATAGATTAGATATATATCTTATTAATTTTAATCACGCGAAGTAAAATTAGAGTAGATTATAATATTTTTATATTTTTCGGGCTGGTTGGCGTGGATGTTTGCCACGGCACAGGTTGTGGGTATGACCCTCATCCGGACTTGCTTCAGGGGCCCAATTCTAGCGCTTTCGATCGACACCGATTGTGCACAAAGAACATGGCAGATATCTATAAAATTCTATACATTTTGACATACTACCGCCATGTTTTGTTTCGCAAAATGTCTTATGCGACATCGAAGTTTAAGACGGGAGAAGCGGGACCCAGTTATCAGCCATATTTTTTGGCAAATGTTTAATGAGACATAGGTGTCAGAGATAGGAGAATCGCGGCGGTCCCGCGTTCGTTCTGGGTCTGGGTGTATTTATCTAAGAATATCAATAAATAGTATAAACAAAGTCTCTATTAATGTTTATCTGTGTGCACATAGTTCTCTTCTACCTACTGATTTTAATACGGTTGTACCACCATTTGAATTTTTTCCGTAAGATAAAACCTTCCGGATTAAATAATTCTAAAATAAAGCGAGTAAACCTATCAGAACGACCTACTGTAAGACCGACCAATCAGGGACAGTCTTCGGACAGTTGACAATTTAACGCGCGAAAGATTGTGATTTAACAGTTTCACTTCGATAGATTATAATCTACCGAAAAAAAAAGCGTTAAATTGTAAGCAGTATGTTACGGTTCACAATCTTTCGACAGTTTACAATCTCGCGAGAAAGATTATAATCTAACGGTATTTACAATTTTAGGGTGACATACATATCCTAAACCTAACTTTAATTTTATTCTTTTAATCCTAATTATAATATTATAAATGCGAAAGTGAGTTTGTTTGTTACCTTTTCATGCCTAAATCGCAGAACCGATGAAATTTGGAATGCAGATAGCTTATGGTATGGAGAAGGACATAGGCTACTTTTTATCCCGGGAAAACATAAGATCCTTGTGGAACGCGGGTGAAACCGCGGGGCGGAAGCTAGTAAGTAATAAATATTATTATTATTCAATTGTGTTCGTAAGTTGACCCAAACGTGTCGCCAAAGAGCTTAATGGGGCCCATTTCTCGCTCACTAGTCGTGTAAATTAAACGTCACCCGAAACTTAGTTACTTACGTAAAACCCTATCGTAATTTAATAAGGAACAAATACAAAGCATAGTTTATAACCGTCACAAAACATTCACATCAACGAGGTACCAACAGTAATATCCGAGGTAACCGCACTAGGCAGTTTCTATTTATTTTAACACTCCAATATGCAATATACAGAACATTGTATTATTATATACTTACACTTTGATTAAATATACAATAACATTAAGGTTAGTAGTATTTATATTTAAATCACAATACCGAAGTTTAAAAGAAGGTTTTGACTACCATTTATATAGTAAGCACTTTCCTCAATGTAGTTAAGGTAATGTGCAGATTGCATGCTCTAAGGAAGCCTTCGCTCGTACAAAATGACAGTGTGGTAGTATAACATGTAGAAATATAATATAGTCGATAGATAGATAGTATACATATAATCACTCAAGGAAGTGTAGTGTTTTACGTTCTTTATATTGACATGGATCTCATTGCTGTGGATGTATGTTTGTTAAAGTTAACCCAAAATTACACATAGTTCTTTACGGTAAAAATAAAAAACAATTTTAGTGCCCCCCTCCCCCTCCTCCTCTGCTGCATCAGATTTGATGAGTATAAGTTGTCTGCTTAAGACTCACAATAATAATTTTGAACTAGTTCGAAAAGCAAACAAACAACTAACAAATAGTTGGAACATATGAAGCTGATAGAAGTTTCATACTCTCTAATCCGGTTTTCTGATTAACTAGCTATCTCCCGCGGTTTCACCCTGCATTCGCAGGATAAATAGTAACTATCCCATGTTTATCATTATGGTACAAGATAAAGAGGTCCGTGATAAAAAGGGCACATTTTCACTTTTATAATATTAGTACGGTTTAGGAAGGATTGTGTTCAGGCAGCTTCTGGGGTTAGATCATGTTCTAAAGGTAGTAGTATGAATGATGACCTTTGTTACTCATACTTTATTGATATAAAGAACGTGTAGTATATTATTAGGACTCAAGATTACAAATTTAACGAGAGCTCACAAACTGGCCGTTCGTCGTCGCGACGCATCGCTACTTGAGCGAGAGGGCCTCGGTAATTGGATAAGGCTATTTTTAGCTTACTACGGCTAACTGGTAGCATTTCGTCGTTTGTCGTCAGATGTCGTTAGCTCTGAATGTGCGGATTTATTTACGAGATATTTGGTTTACTTTTGTTGGTAGGCCTTGGATTCGAATCATAACAAAATTGAGCTCTCTCATTTATCTTTTCGATTATCAAAATTCGTATTGAGACGATTGTAGAGATTTAGTTAATCATGATGTTATTTTTTTTGCAATAAGGTAAATGTAACTGACTAACAATAACTATACAAAACTATATCATCATCTATCTACAAGTAGATATTTTATTTGGAAAACAAATCTTACTAAATAATATTTACACACGTGTCTAGATATTTACAATTAAAAAGGGAAATAAAAACAAGAACAAAAAGTATACATCTATCTACATATATAATCTATATAAATAAAAATGAATCGCCGAAATGTATATACGCGCATAACTTCCGAACGACTGCACCTATTTGGCTAATTCTTTTTTGTGTTCGTAATTGTCAGGAAGTTACCTTATGTATGAAAAAAAAATTGACGAAAAAAATATATACCGGTAACACGGGTGACGAAAAATACTGTAGAACAAGATCGGGAATTCGGGAAGTGTAGTTTTTTTTAATTTTGTGGCTGATACCTATTATGGTTTTTTCTTTCATCAGTTTCTAAAGTATTTTAATTATCATAAAATGTTTCTTTACCTTGTGTACAAAAAATCTATTGTACTGAATTCACCTTCAACTTCAGCACACAACAATGGCCTGAAATGATCTTGAAACTATGCAGGTACCTATTTACCACAAGGGTTGTAATTTCTTTTTTAAATAAATCTGTCATTATCACCGTAACAATTTAATCGAAAATATTAGATTTGGCCTTTATATACTTACCAGCTGTCCCCCGCGGTTTCACTTGCGTTTTCAACATAAAAAGTAGCCTATGTTCCTCAATAAACTGCCTATCTAACGCAAAAATGACGAGTGTCTTAATTTCATACAAAAATCCCATACTTTCAGTTTTTCCCGAATTTTCCAATTTTCTGCGCAATTTTCTTAATTTTTATTTCATAAGAACCTTAAAAAAAGAATTACCGAAATTGTTCCTTCCGTTCACGCGTGATGCGATGACCAAGGGAAACCGGGATTAATTTTTATATATAGGTATATACAGGGTGATTTTGTTATCACTGGCAATACTTGCAGGGGTGGAAGTACTCATCAATGTAAACAACTTTTATTATAGGGCTAACTCTGATATCGCGTAAAATAATATGGTTGCTTCATACATTTTGGTCGAGTAGGTATTGAACTTTTGTATGGAACAGCTGATAATTTTTTCATGATTTCACAGTTAGTCCCATAATAAAAGTTGTTCATTTTGATGAGTACTTCCACCCTTGCAAGTATTGCTAGTGATAACAAAATCACCCTGTAATAGTTTGCGCGAGAGACACATCCAAAGTGGTAAAATGTGTGTCCCCCCCCTGTAACTAACTTCTAAAATAAGAGAATGATAAAACTAAAAAAAATATGTAATGTACATTACCATGCAAACTTCCACCGAAAATTGGTTTGAAAGAGATCTAATTAGTAGATTTTTTTTAATACGTCATAAATCGTAAACCGCAATTTACCTTTCATTCAATCAACTCAAATATAAAAAATGGCAAAAAGCACAAATTACATTAATTGGCACCAACCTCAAATAAGGTAAATAAATAAAATTTTCCCTTGATGGACGAACAACGGACGAAGTTTGTACGGAACCCTCGGTGTGCGAGTCCGACTCGCACTTGGCCGGTTTTATTTATATACGTATAGTTAGGTATATGTGGGTACATACATGCATATATAGATGCATGTATGGTTTATATTTACGACGAATACAAGTGGTTACCAAATTTTTTTTTTGCGTGTCATGACATCCAAAATTGAATTTGAATTGTGACACACAATAACATTATCCTGTATTTGGAAATACATGTCTATAAAGATGTCGTAGACTTGTAGTACCTATCTACTGTACTAAAATAAACTTCAGAGCTCTGACTTCATTAAATATTTTTCTATGTTAGCGATCTTCACAGGAATATATCATGTCTATAGGGGCAAGTAGGTTTGCCCCCTCCCCATGCTCCTACTCTCCCAAGGGTCGGGTAGCTATCGCCTGGAAGGCCACGCAAACGGACTAGTTCTATTTTTAAACCGAAAATGCCTGTTCATTGGGTTTCAACGTAGTTTCGATATGTTTTTCGATATTAAAATCTCTATGTTGTTAAAGGAAATTAAAGGAAATAAGGCGATTAGTCTGCGTTTTAGCTACTTACACAGAAATGTTCATGCAAGTACCTACGTTAAATGGGAACATTTTATGTTTTGTAATAAAATAGGCATGGATAGTGAAAAAGTATTTGTAAATTACCACCATTACTAAAAATATACAGAATACAAGATCTCAAATTTATTTGTAGTTCTTACCGTCTGGTGGTTAGTGCGTGCAATGGTTTGGTACCGGACTTCAAACTACCTGAACAAATAAGTCAGTAGAAACGACCGTAGCATTACACGTGCCAACATACAGGAGAACCTGCGACTTTCATCTACCCAGCGACCGAGATCTGCACTTGAGCTTCTAATGCGGTTTAAAATTTTTGTTCAATAACTTACTGGGCGGCATGATAACTCAAAAAACTTTATATTTGTATTGAGTTCAATATAAATGTTCACATTTAATCTACCTGAATCTCCACCCCTCAATTATTCGAATTTCAAGCTCAAAAATCTGGGGTAATGGAACTTCGTGCCCTGCAATAATGATTCTACAGAGAGCGCCCTTCGTCAACCTTATTTTATCTAGGGTTTGTCTATCTCACTATTGGTGCGACCTTGTAACAAAATTACATAAGTACTATCCTATATTACTCGTTGTTTAAGCATTTGTAGGGATACTAATTGGTGTCCTTGGGGACAATAAAATAGTAGGAAAAAGAGCTTGTTAAGTATTTTCGTTAAAAAAATATTGCAGTAGATACATGAGCTGTAACTTTTATCAAATATAACAATAATTATAACGATGTTTTACCGATACAAGGCTAAATATGTCGGGGTTATCGTTGTATATTTTCTTGTAATATGGGCGCTGGTAGAAAACCCAGGGGATTTTTAATTTTGCAGGGTTATTTTAATTCACCTGCAGTGCTTTAAAGGGTGGAAGTACTCATCAATATGAACAACTGGCAATCCCCTATAGTCCCCCCTTTGTAGCGCTGAGGTTGGTTCTATAAATTGCTTCTTTGTTTTCAAGACAAGGTTGATGCCTTTATTCACTAATGTACCAAATGGTCAGTCTGTGTAGGATATATTTAGAGAAAAAGAGAGTTTATAAATAATATTGTCTTCATATTAATAATATTGACTTATTGGATAATACCTGGGCAATCAAACTATAACTTTTGAAAGCAAATGTTCACCGAAATGACATGTATCGAGATCCATTACGGGCTGCTTACATACATTAGATAAATATATTTTTTATCAAATTTAGTATATTATATTCATTTCAGCGTAACAGCGTAACAGCTTGAGGGCGCAACTGATTAGAGAGAATGAAGGGGATAAAATCAATATGTCGGAAGATTTTTGTGGCGTTTCATTTATCAAATGATTGTCCAAGAATAGCCCATTCAATTCAGTAAAGAAAGCGAAGTGAGTAGACGAATATAAAATAATAGTTCGTAGGCAATCCGTCATATCTTTGGGATGGAGCTCAGATGAAGCCATTTCAAACTGTCTATCTGTCAGATAATTCTATTGGTATTGATTTGAAAGTAGACGTATGTATGTAAAGTAGTGAGATTGGAATGTGCAATGGGTAAGTATCCTATTATTAATATTAAAACGTGAATGTTTATGAGGATGGATGGATAGATGGATGGATGTTTGTTACTCTTTCACGCATAACTACTGAACGGATTTGGATGAAATTTGGTAATACACAGATTTAATATATTCTGGATTAACATATAGAATAAAGTATAATGCTTGCTGTTAACAACATTAAATTAAATTTGGCTTTAAAATTTTGTTTACGTAGTCGTAAAGATATGTAACGTACTCGTATGTTAGTCCTACTAACATAACTGTTTGAAAATACAATTTTATAATTACTTATTTCTATTATAGGTACCTAAACTAACTCCGTAGACCGTTACGTATTAGAGCGTAGAACCACAGCGTAAATACATACAGTGGTCTATCGCGTTTAAAGTCACGCGAAATGTCGCTTTGTATAGGCATTCGTAATTACTCCATTGTGTCCCAAGCGAGTGTATGGCAGCTTGGGCTCGCTACCGCCCCTCTCTCACCCCGCAAGCCCCGCACGATTGCTCTGTCTAGACGTGTCCGTTGGCCGACTATAACAAAGAGTTACATAGACTGTGGTAGAACTAAAAGATTCCTTCATATGCATGCAGTGCATTCTAGAATCAGTTTAAGTACGTAACGATATCGCGGAGGTTTAATTCAAACTGTCTATTCAATTATAAATAGTGATTGAATAAGTTTTAGAGAACTGATTCGATGAGTCATAGCAATTACCTACTGAAGTGAAATTCAACAATTGTAGTGCTCTAGACAAGTTGATATAAGTATATTTTAAGATTTCAGAGATGGTCCCATAATAAATGTTATTCATATTGATGAGTTTTTCCACCTCTGCCAGTTTGCCGACTCAATACAAAATAATCTTTATTATGTGTACCTGCATAAATAACGAGATAAGGTTGGGGGAAGATTATTTGAATAGTAAAATTTATATAAATTATATTTTTTTGGGAAAAATGAAAATTGATACGGGTAATTAATTGATTATTTAGTTTCACGTCTCTATTAAAAATGTATAAGTAGGTACGCCAGAGAAAAGCAGAACGCTTTTTTGAAAATAAACTGACAATCGCCGGATTTGAATGAATATTGTGAAAACGACTTCTATTAAATTTAAAAAATACTATAACTTTGTAAATTATATTGAAACAATATTATTTCCTACATCTACATAGATATTCCATAAACCTCCTAGGATTTTTATATAAGTACCTATGTATTTTTATTTTTATATGAAACACAAAGATTTCATAGGTACTATTCTGGATATTGCGCTCATATTAACTTTTAAAATAACGGTACAGTAGGTATTATATTACATTTTGCCTGCTATATTATTATTATATTTTAAAATTCATAGTTTAAATTGGAGAATCTGTATGAAAATATGCAAGTAATCTCTTGCATATTTGTCTTGTGGCCACAATGCCGCCAGGCTTGCGCTAGACCGCAATCTCTGTTGCCAAACAACTGATTTTAAGCCATGACATAAAAGGCATCTTAAGTTACGGTTACAATCTACCTTCCGCAGTAAGCTCAACAATAAGGAAGATAAGTGGCGGATTTACACCATTCTTGAGTAGGCCTCGGCTTTGTTGATTTTACCATAACACTATCTTGTTAAAGGAAATATTCAGGAAACTGGGATTTTGCACCACCATTAGTATACTTTATATTTCGCGTTTCTTTTCTAACAATTTGTTTTCTTTTCGACAGATCCATATATAAAAACATTTAATTTTTTTTTTCAACCTTAAATTTGACGAAAACATGACGAAAAGCTATGAAGGACTAGATAAAAATATAAATTGTTTAAACAAGGGCTAAGATGAGATGAGAGGGTACATTCTATGTCTGGGTATTTTGAGACTAGTTTTATTGAATAGGTACCACAAATTGTCCATACCAGGATTGGAATTGGTTTGGAACATAATATATAATATGATGCATTGTTGTCACTCACAAACAAGATCTGTTTCCAAAGGCGGCTTATTTTACTTTATTCGTCATTTCATGGAATAGGCTCTTCTAGTCTGTTTGAAAAAGTACTTTAAAATGTTTATTTTCTAATAAAAAGCCACAGAAACAACATTAAGGCAAAATAAATATGCTTTCTTGCCTTTTTTTTTATTCCCGCGAAAACGCTGCACGCCATGTTCAATTAAATCATGACGTCATAATGGTACTAATAACAAATGAAATGCACTGACGAATCGAAGAATGATAGCTGTTTATGACTGGACTGACACATGAAAGCGTATTGTTTTTGCCCTTATGACGTCACAATGGCGACTCGTGTTTCAGGTCACGTGATATAGATTAAAAATATCGATGTTTAATTTATTAAAACAATCATATGCATTTATGACTCATAATCAGAATATCTATGTTTTTTTTCTACATATTTTTTTTTTATCGAATTTCATAATTTATTGTTCACTACCGAAAGTAGTTACCTAAGTAGAAAGTAGAAGAAGTAGTGGCGCTGTCCCCCGCGGGAAAAATGAGTCCTACTATTGTGATCCAGCAATAGATATTTACGCTAAGTTTTGTCTGACGGAGGAAATACAACCGGGGAAATACACTTTCACCCTCTTAGGGCTTGAATTTCGAAAAATCCTTTTGCCTGTAAGGAACCTTTTTTTTGTTTTTAGTTCCTGAGATTTCGTGAATATACTCGGTGACTTTTTATTGGTGGCAATGTTGGATGGTCCTATTTTTTATGGTTTACTTATTGTAAAGTGTACCTATTTTGATGGTCCGAATAAGGCCAGTTTTTTTTCAATTCAACCCTTAAGGGGGTAAACTATTTTGGTTGCGGGTAAAACCTCAGGTAGCATACTAGTAAATAATATGTATGTCAAGTACATTTATACTCATATACATATGTATCGTGCCGTGTTTTTATAGCCTGACTCGATTTTTTCTGACCGAGTCTTTTCCCAGGATTTTTCCGTCTGAAGCCTTTTACGTTATAAGGTGTTTGTGTTTGTATAAGTCACTTACATATTTACACAGAAGCGTACCGTAATAAGTAAGAGCGATGCATCTTTAATGGAAACCTACGTAAACAATCTCGTGTGAGTGCCAGACCTTAGATTTACGAGTATGTGACCTTCAAGCAAATGAAGGCACTCGTGAACTATGTAGATACTCGTGTGTATGTACGAGGCAACAACGCGTGCCGTCGCCGAATTAATTTCACTAATTAAGGTGGCACCTCCCGCCACCTGGCTGCAAGATGCCATTTTGTTTACGCCTCATTACTGTTTATGTTTGTTCCAACAACTATTTATACTAAATACGTCATGAATGTTACGTTGACCCGTCTCGTGTACATATAAAATGTATCTGAATAACGACAATGGCTTGTTTACCATGAGATGCTAATGAGGTCTATAACTTTGTTGAATTATAATTACGTTATTAATAAATTTGAGTAAAGTATAAATAAATATTAATATCGGATATTCTACAAATATACCTGGGTGAATGACTTCCTAAAAAGCTTATACGCTAATTAATATAAGTAAATTAAGTTTACAACCTATTCTCATTTATAGGATATTAGTTTTATTATTAATAAATAGCATATTTTATTGTATAACTATCGATTGTTTTTGCTGAGAGGCACAAACGTACTTGTCCTACAAAATGTTCTCATATCGGTGACCAAAAGTAATTTAAACCTAACTTTACATAGCCGAGTCCGACAGCGTCCCCTCCTCAATTTTATTTCATGTTAAGTAGCGTGCTAGTGCGCAGTCAGGACGGATGGGTGTCAAATCGATGCATATTCCCGCCAATAACGTGAGTACGCCATTTCAGTTGCTCCCGGACAATTATTTTATAATATCGGTGGTAATTTTTCTAGTGTAATGAGTAATTATATTATGGTTGTTTGGTTCTTACAGAGGTAGTAAGTGAATTAGCTTCATTGACAGTTATTGAATTTATCCTAGATATTATGCATTTTTTCTAATTTTCGAAAAAGTGTGTTATTTATCACGTCGGTGTTCTCATATCGGTGAAATCGGTGGCCTTTATTCCCGCCGATGTGATAATTTTCACCGATATCACCAATCGGTGACTTATTTCTTATATCGGTGTTCATGATACTGCGCACAGTTTTATCACATCGGTGGATTGCTTTATCATATCGGTGGATTATGTTATCATGTCTGTGAGTCGTTTTGTCATGTCGGTGGATCCTGTGTCATTTCTCTTGCTTCTTGCGATTAACATATTGGTGGATACGCATATCATTTCGGTGGATAAACTTATCATTTCGGTGGTCAGCCTTTTCAAATCGGTGTATAGAAAAAACAATCGGTGGTCGGTTTATCATATCGGTGGGAACCAAAATTCAAACTAAATTTTCTCCTTAGTCTTAAATGATACGTTGATGATAACATATTTAATATCCTAAAGATTACATCAAACCTAAAAAATATACAAAAAAGAGATAAATGAAAAAGTTCACCGATATGATAAAAAAACTCCATTTGTTGAAATTCACCCACCTAGATACTTTTTAAAGGATGATAAATGATGTGATATGTATATCTACTGGCTATAATTAAGGAAGCCTCAAGAGCGATGAACGGACTAGAAATAACAATAGTTAAGATGCTTGGTTTCAATCCCGACATTCCCGACGCAGTTGCATAATTTGAGTCAGTATAATGGCTGCGCTGAAGTTCCTATCGCAAGTGAATAGCATAGACTAGAGACTTAAGTTTAATTTAGCTTTATTTTATCTTAGATTATAATTAAGCTTATAAAACGATATGATATATGAAAACAACGTTTGTATAATGTTTAATCAAGGAATATAGAAGCAAACGAGTGGAAGCGAATGTGAAAATGACGCGCATATTTAGAGAATGACGAAGAAAAAAATTTACAATCAATATTTCCTACGATATCTAGATACATACAATAAATCTATAGACTTGGCGTGTCTACACATTACAAATATTAAGAATGTCTAACCGACCTAAATATTAATTACACAATCTGATTACAGTAAATCGTTATTTCATAATTTTTTGTGCAAATCCGCTTTGAAGTCGGTTTAAGTTTAAATTAAAAATTATTATTTGATTCTGTTGTTGTTTTATAAGTTACTAGCTTCCGCCCCGCGGTTTCACCCGCGGTCCCGAGTGCTCCGATCGTAACCAAACCTTACATGATTACCCGCGGGGCTACTATGAAGATTGTCTGAAAATTTCATCGCGATCGGTTCAGCGGTTTCGGAGTCTATAAGGAACATAATACATACTTTCTCTTTTATATATATAGATACTCGTTAAGTTTAGTTAGTTTGTTTTTAAATTTAATTTCTTAAAATTTTACAGTACCTACATTTCAATTTGATGGAAATAATTAAATTTTCTTTTATTACAGGGATTTCCCAAGGTGTAAGAGAACAACGGCATGCCACCTAAGTAAGATATAATTCATACATTTCGATATGTGTTAGAGACATTTTAGGTACTTTTTACGTTTCTCCAGTATTTATTATATACCTACAAATACAGGTATAAATAAATAGAAGCTTAATCGAGTTATTTGAAGCTGATACAAACATATTTTTTTCTTTCATTTTACAACCTAAGAGTTACTTCAAGTTACTGGCAAATAAACGATTAAACTTCATTATGCCAAACAAATAGAAATTTTAGTATGGTATACAGAGTTAAGTATCCCTAAGGAATCGACCATCAGACAATTTCTCTCGACAGTTCTTCATATGCTACGGCCACATTATTGGGATTCGGTGTATGTTTGTGTCGCTATCCCTAACCCACTCACTGTAGTTGGAGAAGGATGACTATAAAATGTTCACCAAATCCCGATAATGTGGCCGCAGCAGTAGAAAAAAAACCAATGTTATCTGTTACAAGCATGCTTATGCATTTGTTTTGATGAGAATGTCACCGTGGGGTTAATTCAATAAGCTCACCGAATTGGTGACAAAGATTTATGCCATTACCCCCGTCCTTATACGAATTAATAGTAAAGTCAATGGTGGTATCAGCTTCTTGTGACTTTTTACAATAGGGTGCTTTGTCTTATATGCCCACACCTAGTATTTCTAATATCTAAGCTTTATTATTTCACCGCATCCACATTTTTTTTCTTATAGTTAATTATATTTAATTTTGCTTAAACGTTAGCTTGGACGCTATGTAATGAGATATAGCATCGCTTGCAAAGACTGATGTGATGACTAATACTGAAACAAAAATTGAGTACTAACTAACTTTTTAAGTGCCTGTAGTGACCACAGTATCCTAAAAAGAAGGGTTGTACCCATTAGGGTAATTTGGGGCGCCGAATACGTACGTGGAGTGAGTAAATACGATAGTCACATGTCGTTGTCATTAACATTTCAAAATCCAGGCAAATGTTTATTTCGAGGGTTAGTAGATTGGTATGTTCCGTGTCTGTGATCATTAGCCTTCCTGAAACTTTTATCACTTCACATTTAGCGCTTCAACCTTGTTTTCGGTTTAAATGTATAAAAAAGTTCGCCAACTCCGGTGTGGGCATCGCAGAGTTGGAAGGTATCTAGTAAGATTTATTGGCGCCATTAATCGTCCCAAACAAATTGGTTTTTGGCTTTGGGTAGGTATATAGATCTTTTCGTATGCAAACAGAAGATAACCGTAGTGTAGTTAAAGAGACCTTTTCTTTACTTTTGGGTGACTATCATATTTCACAGGTTGGTAATGGATATAACGACCAGAAATACATAATAAGAATGTTCGTAAAATAAGTATCTTATAACGTAGATGTAATAAAATAGAGATATACCGAATTAGTATAAATTTCAGTTTTCGTTTAAAAACTCGAGTATAAGTTAATTCTGTGAAATTTATCTACAACCGATGTTCGTAATTACAATAAAACGGAGATGCGGTTTCAATTCAAGTTAAGTTTCATGCAACCATTTTCGGTAGCAACATTTAAAAAAAGCCTCAATTTAGCAAATTGCTGTAACAGTGTTAATTGTTATAACAATTAGGACATGTAAAAGCTGTAAATGTTTGTTGCTGTTTCTTAATTAATTCTCTACATATTATGTTCACCATGAAACTATGTGGTAATCTATACTAATATTATAAAGCTGAAGAGTTTGTTTGTTTGTTTGAACGCGCTAATCTCAGGAAGTACTAAGTTTGAAAAAATATTTCAGTGTTGGATAGCCCATTTATCGAGGAAGGCTATAAGCTACTTTTTATCCCGGGAAAACACAAGATCCCTCGAGAACGCGGGTGTAACCGCGGGGCGGAAGTTAGTTTCAAATAAAACATCGTTGATACCAAGTTACTACTTATTTGTTCTGTAATAATTTTTATTTAATGTTACAAAACTGAAATGTTAGATTTGCCCCAAGGAAAAACAACGAAGTCATCAGTGGTTCTCAAAAGTTCTCCTGGTTTGTTGTGATTTATATTTATTTTATTACATGTTCGCAACGCGGAAATCGTAGTAGTGACAATTTCTGTGTCTGCTGCGGTTTACGTGCCAATTCCCGTATCGCTAGACTGACTTTTGTAATATTTGCACTTTTCAAATACTTATTAATTAATATATTATACTTAATATCAGAACTATTATTTCACAAGGGGTGTAATAGAAATAGCGTCCAAAGTATCTAATCTCGTCAGCGTAGATTTAAATGGCATACCTATTATGTCAAAGCCGTTTATTCAGTTTAGGCACTAGGATGGCTACGGAATGCAATTATGGTCAAAGCTACTAAAGCTACCACCGGTCCGGAAGTAAACCTTCAACTGAGAATAATAATAATGTTTTATAATTAGAGCTAGCAATAGCTACAACCATTTTTACAGTCACATCGACATTTTTCATGAGAGGATGGCGCTTTCCGCAACCTTTTGAAGTCAGTTTGGTATTTAATGGTTGCGGAATGTGTTTATTCTGTTATTGTTTATTCTATATTATGTGTATTTGAAATCATTCTTGTTTATTTTTAGTTGTTTTAATTGATTAATACTGCACCTGTCTATTTACACGATAAATGATTAACTATTAGTAGAAACTTTTTTGGCAAGTGTATTATTTAACCTTTAAGTCTCATTTGTGTAATAATAGCTGTTTGTTTCTTTAATAAATAAATAAAATAAATATCCTGAGTCATACTACACAAGCTGCCATCAGATCCCAAACAAAACAGATTTTGATCCATATTTAGATGATGATGATGATGACGCCCCTTTGTACGCATAAGACACTTTTTTATATATAGATTTGATAATATCATATAAAATTTTACCATTAAATATAAATAATAATAACTCTAATTATTTTGGATTTTTTTGCTTTACAAGCTTCGGAAGTAAGAACTATTTAGTAATCTGTGGTAAGGGTAATTTTTAATAGTTAATAAAATGTCAACATTATTTTTATTTTATATACCTACTCGTTATCTGGTTTCCATATTATTAAAATGTCTGCTGATGACCAGATGACCATAGAAATTACCAAAAAGAAAATTTTTTTTTTTATTACTACATGATTAAGGCTATGATTCCAACAGTAGAAACCTAACTAATTTAACAAATAGAATTACCTATTGACTCGATGCACGTTAATATAAACGCAGCGTTGGTTTAGTTGGAAAAATCAACTATTCGGATAAACTTTTTAATCCGATGAGGACAGAAACGTTAGCAAAGGGTATATTTCAAATGAAGTTGTTAAGAACTGAAAAGTTATACAAAACGTTTTGAATGATTGGCGGTAGTAGGTAGTGCATGCATGCAGGCGGTGCCTGGTGCATTCCAGTCGCAATGTGCACTTATATTTTAAAATTTCGCTATTTAAAGTTATCACTATTTAAATCACAATAGTCGTTATGTAGTAAAAGTTCATGAGCGAACTTTAACATTTTACAGTGAAGCTCACGGTAAGGAACGACTAAAGATAATAATGAGTTACAGTGTAAATCAGTTTTGCCAAATATCAAACGTCATTAGTAGGATGAAATAAAGGATAAAAGTAACTGGTAACAAAAGAAAATAAATAAAAAAAGTGCGCGGCAAACACGATGACATCAATATTATTTCATTGATTGAAAATTCGGACAATATTACTTTGTGTGCATGTTTGTCCCTACTAAGCTTCATAACGGCTGAACAAATTTGGGTGAAATTTGGCACCTAGATATAAATAACAATAATTTATTAATATTCCGGATTAATACATAGAATACTTTTTATCTCGAGAACGTGAGTGAAACCGCGGGATGGAAGCTATTATAATCATTAAATTTTGTAACCCGATAAGTTTCGGTAGCGTAGAATTGCATTATGTTTTTCATTTATAAATTCATTATCCATGAACATTATTTATACATTAAACGTATCTGGTACCTGAGAATGACAATTTAAGGTTTTGCATTCATCTATAAGCACATGTACTTATACATATATGGGAATGTTCACAAGCACGTTGCCGATTGCACGAGCTGTTTATTTCAGAATGTCCCACATTGGTAGCTAGTCGTACGTAGATTACTTCGGTATTGGGTATGTAGGTACTCGTAGGTAGGCACACGGAACTTGCTCAGAAGTTCGAAACTAATTTCCTGTGGCACAAAGCAATCGTCCGGATCAATGTGTGCTCGATCTCTGATAGAGCCAGCCGAGCACGTCTCACTGATTGACGTTTTCACTAACTCGCTCTTATTTTAATTTCTTTATCATACTTAAAACATATCATTGATATAAAAGTTACTATAATTTGTTTGTTACCTCCTAACGCCAACAAATCGCACACCTTTGGCATGGAGAGGGACACAGGCTACTTTTTATTCCGGAAACGCGGCCGCGGGTGAAACCGCAGGGCCGAAATGACTTAAAACCATCAAACTTCCTGTCAAAATTATTTCGTATAATAAGTGCCGTTTTGTTGCGCTGTGCGCAAATTCCTCCATTTTTGTGAATAATGTCTGTTTAACATTGTATTCGATAATTAATTATGTAGAGATTGTATTACTCGGACAGTTTAGTTGTTTTATTAAATAACTAGTTGTTCCCCGCGGTTCCACTCACATTAAAGGTAAAAATATCCAAGGTTTCTCTCCGTGATCCATGATATCCCTCTGCCAAAATTCACTAAAATCGGTTCAGCTATGAAAACGCTCACTTCCCTATAATATATGCGAGGAGGGCGATGGCTGCCACATGCGTCATACTTGTGAACCGGTGCTGCTTGAGGGGCCTGGTCTGCTTAAGCTTGCAATCCATTTATTTACTGAGTTATTCATAATTTTGATACTTACATATATTTTTTCCTTATCGTCATATACACACAAATATTGTCAGTAAGACTAGATAAATAATTTTATGTAACTTCTGAGTTGGTTTTGTAAAGAGTAATTGCTGAGTTTCTTGCCGGCTCTTCTCAGTAAAAGCAACCTTCCGAACCGAGCATTAGAGTCAGACTATTCATAAGTGCTTGTTTGAAGGCCTATTTGAATAAAAAATAGATTCATTTCATTTCAAAATAAAACTCTTTGAGGATGTTTTCTATATATCATAGTTTGTATTTTATACATTGATTGTAAATATTTGTTGTAAATAAATAATACTCTTCCTCTATGAGTTGGGTGAAACCCTATTACCTATTGTAGTGTATCAATTTTCTAGATAAAATACAATATATGCTACTTAGTTTAAAAAAAATTATAAATACAAGTATTAACTCCAAATTCCATCCACTTAGGGGTAAATTTTGACAATAATTACACCAAGCAATATTTACTAAGTTTTGTGTTACAATAACATTTCACAAACATTTCGTAAACATGTCTTTTACGTACTCTATTATTCAATCTCTGCAGCAAAGTGACATTGGAAATGGACCAATCTGTGACTTTTACACAATTTAACGGCCATTATCATTTTGTGAAATTGTCAAAAACTCATCCATAATGTCACTGATTGTATTCAATGAATTTGGCTCATGATATTGTATGAAATGTAGACAATTGACAAAAGTCTGCACAATTATAATATGGCTGCGTCCCTAGTGGAAGTATACTATACAATAGCCCTTTTTTTTTTTTTTTTATAGCCCTGCGACATTTTAGCATATCCTTTGTTAAAAATTACAACTGTCAATTCGTGAAAGTACGAAACCATCTTCTGCGCCAAAAGGAGTTGAAAAATACCCACCTCAAACCAGTAAACAAAAATTGTTGTTTTGACAAAAATATTCCATTTGTACGGAAAATATTATACGAAGATATACACGAGTATATGCATGTTATAGCGAGAATGATCATCAGTTTACAGTCAACATTACCATTTCTTTATTGCATCTCCCGACGTGCATAACAAGTAGTCCAGGGAATTGAAGCAATTGACATCCACTGTTGACTATAGCATTAAATCTCATGCATTGGATGAAACATCGTATACTATTTTGGAATGTTAGGCCCAATAAATAATGTCATTCAGATTGCAAACAAAAAGTTGCGTTACTGAAACCTATGAATGTCACTTGATTCGGCTTTATTCACATATATGTGAGTCAATAGTCCCAGAGTCAGATTGCGGTCGGGCTCGGTGACGTCCGCGCCGACCGTTCTGCACATAACAGTAAGTATTTGTTGTTTACCGCTCTGCTATCACTCCACGATTTAAAAACAATATAGCCAAAGTAAAAGTTTTTAGAGTAAATATGAGGAATTCTTCGTGTGATAGTTTCAAACTTTTGCTTTCATCCCGAGGTTTTATCAGAATAGCGTGTTACCTATTCCTGTTCTTTTTTAGGGTTCCGTAGCCAAATGGCAAAAAACGGAACCCTTATAGATTCGTCATGTCTGTCTGTCTGTCTGTCCGTCCGTATGTCACAGCCACTTTTTTCCGAAACTATAAGAGCTATACTGTTGAAACTTGGTAAGTAGATGTATTCTGTGAACCGCATTAAGATTTTCACACAAAAATAGAAAAAAAAACAATAAATTTAGGGGGTTCCCCATACTTAGAACTGAAACTCAAAAATATTTTTTTCATCCAACCCATAAGTATGGGGTGTCTATGGATAGGTCTTTAAAAATGATATTGAGGTTTCTTACATCATTTTTTTCTAAGCTGAATAGTTTGCGCGAGAGACACATCCAAAGTGGTAAAATGTGTCCCCCCCCCCTGTAACTTCTAAAATAATAGAATGATAAAACTAAAAAAAATATATGATGTACATTACCATGCAAACTTCCACCGAAAATTGGTTTGCACGAGATCTAATTAGTAGTTTTTTTTTAATACGTCATAAATCGTAAACCGCAATTTACCGTTCATTCAATCAACTCAAATATAAAAAAAAAATGGCTAAAAGCAAGGTCTTAAAGCACAAATAAAGGAAAAATTCTAAAAAATTTAAAAAGTTGAAAATTAAAGGGTGTCCCCATACATACATAGTTACGCCAATTAATAAAGACCTCCGAGTTGTATCGGCGCTCATACAATTTAGAGGTGTAGCTTAATTGGCACCAACCTCAAATAAGGTAAATAAATAAAATTGTTCATTTCCCTTGATGGACGAACAATGGACGAAGTTTGTACGGAACCCTCGGTGCGCGAGTCCGACTCGCACTTGGCCGGTTTTTGCACGAGCTATCTCCATGCAAAAAATCCTCGGGCGATAGTCAAACAATCTAACCCCCACACAAACGTCCTTAGCCCGCACTAACAGATCGTAAAAACGATATGGCCCTAAAATGCGGAAAAACCGGAAAACAGTATAAGCTATATCATGTTTTTGCCATAGATTGAGAGTAATGGCCGTAGATTAAAAATATCACTATCACTTATCAGACAGATAATAAATTCCATTCCTATTGAAGTTGGCCGGACCCGCCGCCCGCGTGCTCAAACGCTGGGCTCTAATTAATTGTGCTCACATCTATTTTTGGTATCGAAGGACACGCTTAAACGTGACGAGAATGCCTCCTAAACAAAATAAAATACCCAGCTGTGCTTTTAATATTGTTTTCCAAACAAGTGAAATTAGTTCATTGTGTTATTTTTATTGACTTATAAATCAAACTTTATTCGTTGACTATTCAAAATATTTTAACGTTGAATAAATAATTTTAATTGGAGTCTGCGTATTATAACAGTTTGTAGGGTAACGTAACGTGCATCAATACTAAAACTGCTTGAAATCATAATTACTGAAATGCCTTTCAAATCCTTTATTTATTTAGAACTAGTTACTAATTATATAAAGGATTTTAATAGTTACTTATTCGATTCAATATTATTCTATTGGTGGAGATTTTTAAATGGCATATGAATATTTAATTGTTTACTTCTTACTTATTACTACTATTTAGCTGTAAATCTTCCTAAAAGAAAATAAATAAATTTCATTTCTTTCACAGTACGAAAATAAAAAATGTACGAGACTTTAATTAAATTATTTTAGAGTTTGTTAGCATCAAAAATAGAGGACATGCAATGTCCAATGGTCGTTAGTTCTCCGGTCGGTTCTCTATTTAGGCAAAATAAAACCTAGCTCTGTTTAAATGTTCGTAGAAGCATGAAAAGGCTCGTAGCAAGCTCGTAGCGAAATCGTAGCACCTGGAACGGTGCCAATATCATTTGAAGGCAATCTTGTTATATGCAAAATTGCATATTGTCTACTAGCCTAAATTCATTGCAAATGTGATGCTCATTTGTGTTAAATGAGTTAATGTCTACGTCGTAGTATTGTAGTTAAGTGGCATTGTCAAAGTAAGATTAATGATATTTTTATATATGATCAATACTTTTATGTGTGGCATCGATATCTACTTACTTATAAAAAAAAATACGTTAAATATTATTAAATTATGTTTATAAATTACTATATACCATTAATATCCTTTCAGCTCGTTGTTTTTTTTTCATTTCTATCCAAACCCCTTTTATTATTTTAAGTCGTGACCATAGCCCCAGGCAACTTTTAAAATATAAAATAAAATATTTGCAGTAACAATAATTACTAACTCAAGGTTTTTGCGATTATGTAATTTTGTGAGAGCTTCTTAATCGATCAAAGTTGTCAGTGGATCGGTGTCTTGTTAGGAGTACCTACGCGTCAAACCGTCAACTGTACGTTTATGTATGTGTAGAGGTACTTGAACAAGTTTACTTCTATACTTGCATGGCGTGTTTAAGTATAAGTAGAGCACCGCCATCCATCATCATTTCACGCCCGTAATTCGGTGCGATGCTCAGTCTCATTTAATCAAGTTTAAGACAGGTTAATAATAATTCTGTAACTTGATAAATAACGCGAATAAGATGAGGTTGCGGATTTTTTTTTATAAACAAGGAAACACAGGAAGAAAATTACCTATAATTTAATCTTATGTTCATAATTTGTCAAGACGCCTGAGGCCTCTATATTAGAAATTATATATTTTCAATAGAATATTAACTGATTTAAAAGGCAGTGGAATTTCTTTTTTCGAGTAAGAATTTAATTAGGTATTTCTTTGGTATTTTCTTATTTATTTCAAACCATTTTTTTCACAAAAGGGTTCTATTTCAAAGCCCGTGGCCTGTCCATATCTTTATAAGCATATTTACAAGTTTTCTACTTTTTGTAATCTCAATTCTCACGTCACATTTGTATTCCCTTATAACATATTCAGAGTAGTATGACGTCGAGGACTATAAATACTTCGTGCACCACAGATCTTAGCTCAATTTGACACACATAAATTATTATAAAAATAATAAAGTTAAATAAAAATATATCGAACCTGTAACTTATCTGTTTTTTTTTTCATTTATCATCCCAAGTGCGGTATCGTTGAATAGGTTTTACGCAATTAGGAATTTAGGTTAAATAACTTTAAAAAATACCCGTTAATACATGAAAGGATAAAGATATGTAAAGCATATGAGATACGTTGAGGATAGAGACGTCATACTTCTTTTTTTTTTGAGAGAAATGGAACATTTTGTTGGAATAATTTTCATATAAACTCGGCAACGGGTATGAGCCACGTATGGCAGCGGCCACGTTCAAACGCTTTTAGTGAAATAACAAGAATTTCGTGCCTCCCTCATCACTGCCCCCTCTAGTCTGTGAACACAGGACACCATTTATAAAGCTCTACGTACTTAATGTTACGAAAAATCATGATTGAATTTACGAACATGGCCTTCTAGATAATAAACCCATCAATCTATATTTAAAATACTATCTTAATAATATTACAAACATTTTCACATGTATAATATTAGTAAGATAGAAATAAAATTATATTTATTTACTACAAGTGTTTCTAATAATAGTATAAAATACAAATTATAATATGAATACAGAAAATTTTCTCCCGCTGCTGCCGATGGGCAAGGTACCCAACAGGCTGGCAGCGTGCAGCGATCCCTTTGGTAAGATATGAAATATGATGAATATTAAGTATGAATCTAAGAAGTTATTAGTAACATAAGAACAAAATTTGTTCAATATTATGGCTTGCACATTTTTGTCATATTTTTCATCGAGCAATCCCTCGTTAAGGTCACGGAGGCTGTACGCGGTAGGCTGTGTAGGTTGTTGGCATGTCGCCAGCCATAATTGCTTCTCTACATCGTTACACCGTTTTCATAGAATTGAGAGTTAACTTTCCTCAGCTGACTCAAGAAATATTCGATTTAACTTGACCCATTTGGTCTCATGTAGGCTTAAAAATTCTAATAAAACCCAGGTTTTAAGATAGTCCTTTTTGGTACATGACGTTAGTTAGAAAGTGAGGGGTATACTAGATGGTGCATAGATATATTAAGTAACTGTTGATTGGAAGATGCTCTAATTTTTGGCGTAAATGGCGTCTTATGTCTCTGCAGTATCAACCAAAGCTCCCGAGAGATCTTTTAAATGTTGCGGTGTCAGACCATTAAAACCGCCAGCCGAGCCACCATTGAAGGACATCACAACTCTTAAGACATCCTGCGCTGATGCTAATAGTGTTGGATCGGTGAGTTGAGGCGGGTCAGGAAGACTGGTTGGATTCAATAATGTCTCCCAATGGAGACATCGTATCATTCGCTAGTTTCCTATGTGCTATAGTTCGAAAAAATATTAAACTAACAAATTTATTTGGTTGAGTACATCATTTACCATGGACTTCAGGCTTATGCAAAGTAAAAATTAATAATAATATTAACATAGAGGATTCTACATGGGAACATTAGAACCTGCTCCAAGCCATACTTTGAATTATATGCGATAGTGTTTTTGGTGGTATCGCATAGTTTTTGAGCCGCAGAGATCGGGCACATCCGGGAATTATTTTAACAAGAGGGGGTGAATTTCTAAAGTCTACAAAAAGATAGGGGTATGAACTTTGTCGGAAATTAGGTCAGTACCTAGTTGGAACAGAGCGACTTACCAAGATGGTTTGATTCTTTGGCCTTGGAACATACGTGACTGGCGGCATTTAGGATACTGAACTAGGTTATCATATGATACGGACCGCTGGCTTCCATCTGTCGTCACGCTGCAATCTGTACTACCCTGCATAACAACCACCAAGCGTACACTAATGATATAATGAACGTTGCAACTATACGAAACAATTTCAAATATCCACAAACAAATCATAAACAAACCGCGAGGTCAAAGCTGGTAGTGGATAAAAAAACAAACAACGCAACGGTAGGACACGGATGAAAAGTAGAAATGGTGAAAAAACAGAGCAAATGTAGGTAAGTACCTATTGTAAACACTACCAGCCATATTGAAGCCAGATTCGCTTCACTCTCTCATGTTGACAGATTAATTTATCTTTGTATGTTGTTTCTGAAAAGCTGTTCCGATAACTGGCCGTTGTGTGTCACGAAAAATACTAGACTATTATATTTCTATAAGTTATCGGAATGAGGCTGATCGTTTGTAAGTTATGACTATTGGTTTCGATAGTTTTGTGGGTCGCTTATATTAGGAGCGTAGGCACGTTTTAAATTAGATCGGTGGTGTTTCGTGGCGGTATAAAGAACTTTGAATGGTTCCTACAGGATTCAACGGAACCCATATCGTGTATGCTATCGTTATCCTATTGTAAATCCGATGATGCCTTTTGCCTACTAAAACCTGCATTAGTACCAAAATACAAAATCAACATCAAATTGCTGAATTTGGTTTACGGCAAATTACTATGAATTTCAACCATTTCATACTATGGAATTTCTTATTCGATTCGTTATATAACATATTTGTATATTGGCACAAAAGTCGTCGAATCCAATATTCCATTAAACGAGTTAGGTCCGAGAGTAGAAGGTCTATTTGCTTTTCTAAATGGCTCGAGTTGTGCTACCAGCTACACAATTGCCGACACAAGTTGGTTGCAATATCCAATAGCAAATACGAAACATTGACATAGGCCTATATACCTACTTACTTCATTGAAAAAAATAAAATTTATTGATTATTTTTTCCAAAAATAGAGTATTAGCGTGAATAAGTATATTATATGTGTATATGTCTGTTTATAGTAGTACTGGCTATTAGTTTCAAAAAATAAAATAAAAACGAGATAAGTAGGCATTATCTATATATATAAAAGAGAAAGTATGTATGTATGTTCCTTATAGACTCCGAAACCGCTGAACCGATCGCTATGAAATTTTCAGACAATCTTCATATTAGCCCCGCGGGTAATGCTGTAAGGTTTGGTGGCGATCGGAGCACTCGGGACCGCGGGTGAAACCGCGGGGCGGAAGCTAGTTAAATATAAAATTTGAATTGGTCAATGTCATTTGTTAAAATAAGTAAATAAAATTTCTAGTGTTTTTTTTTGTTTTTGGTTGCTTTTTAACTGCTTTTTGGTGTAGGTACAATAAATAGGGGGGCTTTAGTGGTTTCGGTCCGCTCGTCATTCAAACCGCGAAATTCTACCCCTAAGGGGGTGAAAAACGGGGGCAAAGTTTGTATGGGACAACGAGATTCCTTGGTCCAATCTACTTCAATTTTTGAATAAACATTCTTTAACAGAATTAATTGAAGATACGTTTCGTATTTTATTTAAACTCATCGCCTAACAGGGTTAAAAAGGAGTAGAAAGTTATTTTGGGGGAGATTTGCACCGAAGTTGATATCCTTAGTGCTTTTGATTTAAATTACATTTTATTTTGACACATTTTTGAAAACTCAATCCGTCAATCAATATTTTTCCGGTCAGAATTATTTGAAACTTGATATTAATATTAATTTGTCAACACAATGTCGGTGTTTTTCGAAATTGTTACCCTAATGGGGTGCAAAAGTTTTATGGAACGACCATTTTTGGAATGGAGTAAGGTACAGTTTGTCGGGATATTTGGGCTCCTGGCTAGAACTAAGGAAAATGTTTTGTAGAATTAATCGGGGGAAATATATTTTGTACCTAAGTGTCTTTATTGTGGAAAGTAGTTGGAATACGAATCTTGCGTAAATATTGCTCAGAGAAGATTATTAGGGTTATTATTATTATCATCTCTCTCTTTTCACCCGAAAAGGGGTGCAAAAGTGTGTATGGGAACGGGAAAACATTTTTTTTTCAGGGTATGTACCTATGTTAAAAAAATATGTTTGGAGGTACACTTTGTGTAGGTATACGGATTGGGGTTTCTTATAACATAGGGGTGTACTAAGAATGTTTTGTAGGAGATCGCGGGTGAAACGGCGGAAAGCTATCTATACATATAGGTAATAAAACAGTAGAATCCGGTGTTTCTGTACATCAAATTCAAATTCAAAATCATCTATCTGTCTGATTATTTGTTAACGCACATTTTCGGAACTACTGAACGGATTTTCATGTAGATTTCACAGGTAGACCGAGATTAATTAATAAAGGAGCAGAATATAGGCTTCATTTAAATAAAATTGGTTGTTACAAAAAAGTTATCGTCATTCAATGATTTTTGGAATTTACTTTTATACCTACTGTTCGAAAGTTATCTAGAACCCGCGTGTATCTACATTATTTTATTTTAGTTGAAATGGAGTGTGTTTGATGTAGGAAGAGTCAAATTGCAAAAAAACCATGTTTGATTTTTTGTCTGTCTGTCTATCTGTTTGAACACGCTAATCTCCGAAACCATCGAATGGATTTTCGTGGGTTTTTCACAATTTAATTAGGTTTAACTTGGCGCTTCGAATAAATAGGCTTTGTTTCGTCGAAATTGGCTAACGAGGAAAAAGTTATAGACATTTTATAAAGTCTGCGCGAGCGAAGCCGCGGGCGAAGAGCTAGTCTCTCTATATGTGTCTTTGTTTTAGATGTGTATAGTAACAATCCCACCTTTTTATTTTCATTTGCTAATACATTAACCATCGATTTGAGATCAAATGCATTTGCAGCAAACACCACAATATCGTCGGCAAACCGCAAATTGCTCAAGAACTCCCCATCGACTTTTACTCCCATATTTTCTACACTAAACACCTGGAAACTGATCGTAGTAAAGCTGAAAATATTTTTGGAGATAAAGGATTCCCTTGCCTGAATCCTTTTAGTATTAAAAACTCTATTTTACATTTTTTCCTAAGCCCCTAGGCTTAGGGAAATTAATGTATTTCCTATATTAAAATGTTTTTCTATATTATTAAATTAAACATTTATTACTAATCATAGAAATAAATGCCTATTAACTACTGCTGTCACACTTAGGCACCCGCGGGGCCGTGCTCCCCCCATAACCGATTGACAATAACAATAATAATAGGTAAATACGAAACGCACGTGGATAGCCTAGCGGTAAATAGATAATTTTGTGGGAATAGAGAAGCGAGATGTATTGTGCATAGTAAATGCTTTGAATTCATCGCTTCGTTGACGCTTGACGTGGGTCTTTTTATACGAAAATCTCAGTAGATTTTATACTCAACTAGAATCCAGACTGCGTCAACCTTCTGAATTATTCATCTTACTGTACGAAATCACTTTTTTTAGCTTCACCGTTTGGCCAAAATACGTCATTTTCGTAAACTTATTCTTACAATACCTTATATATAATCTACACTATCTCGTAGGAATTAACAAATAAATATAGATAATTAGCATTTTTTTAAATAATGAAACATTGTATTAACTCTTAGACACTGTAGAAATATTTAGAATTTTTGTCATGGCCTAAAAACACTTTCCAATAACGAGCCGACAGCGTTTCGACTAACTACACTCTTCGTGTTAAATGTTGTCAATTAAGAAGGAAATTGGAAAAACAGGGAAAACGTTCCCAGCTAGCTGCCGAGGTCACTCCATTCGTGGAATGCCAGTAGCCTATCGCTCCTTATGTGCAAAGCATCATACCTATGTAGGTGTATTCAAGTAAATGATGATTTGGTTCTTTGATTGACAGTTATTATTATAACTATGTATGAGAAAACATATTGATTATGAACTGGTATTTGTATGCCAGAAAGCACGTGCCTAGAGTTGAAGTTACTACTATTAATACAAACTAAACGTGTATCTCCTGTAGAGATCTTCACTGCGCTTCACTGGATTAGAAATAATTGAGTTCCTACCTAACTCTAACGATTTAAATAACATTATTTCAACAGCATTTCACAGGAACACTGATACATCAGTATCTCACTGCTTGCCCTTTTCCCCTGACCTTTAAACTCTGGAATTATTCCCTCCGCGGTAGGATACGAGGTTTTTGTCCGCGCTTATTACAATAGGCATGATGTAAAATGTCAAGTCGTCTTCAGCTTTATGTATGTTGATAATGTCAGGTGGTATTTGTAGACTCTGTAACCTTGTCACGACGTGGATTTAGGCCCACGACGGAGCATAAATAAATAGACGATTTTCACCAAATAAAATTTATTGTAATAATAAAGAACCCAATTGGGTTCGAATATAAATCTTATGAGGATTGCACAATTTATTATAACCTTTATAAGCTTAAGTTTTATATGTACTTGAGAACTTGAGAGCAGGTTTACATAATCAAGTACCTAATATTCAATATTAAAACAGTACAGTAACTTGTTATTGTTTTGAAGCCTCTCCATGTAATAATGAAAATATACAGAAATGACAGACGTATTTTAGACATCATTCTAAAGACAGAATTTTAAAAATTAAAAATAAAACAGAATGAAGACCAGAAACAATTATTATAAAAGTATCTTTCCAGGTCGCATCGTTACAACCTTGCACGTTTGTATGGGCAACATACGGCACCTTTTTACAAAATAATTTATCAATCTATTTATAGTTTCCCTAAACGATAACATCCAACTTATACTACACTATATTTATAATACGTCTAGCTTACCGCGACGCGGTTTCACCCGCGATCCCCTATTTTAGTCCCTTAGGGGTTAGATTTCGGAAAATCCTTTCCTAGTTGCTACGTTACAGAGGAACATACCCTCCAAATTTCATCACCAATAGTTTAAGCTCTGGGTTGATTATCACCTATTGATTATCAGTCAGAACTTTGTTAGATAACATTCGACTACATTCTCAACTTTATTATGATTTTTATTCTAAAAGTAATATAGGTATATTAATAACCAATAACTCTTGTGTGCACCTTAATATTTTCTGACTATAACTAAAAAATAAGGCTTTGGAAATCATTACGCAAAATATTCAGAGCTCAGTTATGTAATTAATAGTTCGTCTATCATTAATTAACTTTCGTATACATCGTAGTAAACAAATGTATGGAATGTCAGAAAACAGAGACAAATAGCTATTCAAATTGTGATGTATTGTGCTTTTCATTCGCTATTACAAGGACTGTCCATTAATAATAATAATAATTGCGTTACTTGGAAAATTATAGGCATTACAAAATATTATACATTTGCAAATCGTACAAGGTTTTAAAATTAACTCAAAATATGTAACGCTCAAGTAGAAGACAGACTGAATAAGTGAATAACCAAAAATATTTCTTTTGGCTCTAAGTTTATTTGAACTCTAAGGGCGGAACAGAAGATGTTATTACGAGGCTGAGGCAGGCCATAAAAATTAAGCAGCTTTAGGACTGTATGGTTATAGTGGTATGTATAACTGTAATGTTAAGGCAATTTGGCGATATAGTCACAGATATAGTGTTGTAGGAGCGAACAACTTGCGACATGTTAGAGCAGTTGCGTATATTGTACGAGTATGTAGCCACGTTATATTGCTCCCGAGGCACAGCACAACTTGGCTCGGTATGCAGAGAGCCAACAATGCGCCACATGTTCTGATATAAGTAACAACTTACAACAATAGCTAGTTCTCTCGGCGCGTTCTCGCCCGGACTATTCAATGAATCTACCACTATGATGTTGGTATTTGTATTTAATATGTTCAGATTTATTTAAAAATTGTAAATCCGTTATTGGCTGTAAATATTGTTTATATAAGTATATACCTAAGTTTAAACTTGTAAGAGCTGTGGATTTTGTAATAAAAATAAATAAATAAATAGATCGTGTTCTAAAACCTTGATTTTGTCAAAGGTTTGTCCATAGTAAATATGTAATAATATTTATTATGTGAAATATAAATGATGGAAGTTTCAGTCCTTACTGAGACATCTGCCTACTTCATCGAGGATATCCGGGAAGGTATTTATTTTCATATAATAGGTACCTATATTATGTTTTTATAGATTAAGATGTCTACCGTCAGTAGGTACGTAAATTGTATCATAATAATTATTTTGTCCAGCTTTGAAGAGATTACTTAAAATCAGCAGTAGAATTTGCCCATGTAGGTAGTAGGATGCGGATTAGCAAACAATATTTTATGTTGGCTTGAGTATTATCCGCTAAAACATTCTTAGTATATTATTGAAATACATATTTATCATCAATACATCAATTCTGCCGGACTATGGTATCTACTTAAAAATATCTATTTCGTGTGCCGGACTAGTTAATCTATGTAATTATTTATTATATGTTTATTTCAGGCCCCGCACCGGAGTGGTAGGCGCGCTGCTGTGGGCCGCTCGCCCTCTCCTGTGACTAGCCAGAGCACTTGCATACGGCACGGCCGGCGGATTGTAAGTGCAAGTATTTATTAATCAAATTATATCTTAAAAAAACCGGCCAAGTGCGAGTCAGATTCGCGCACTGGCGGGTTCCGTACAAACTTCTAGGGAAGTTCGTACAGAACCTTCGGTGAGCGTAAACATTTCGTTCATCACGGGAATCGTAACGAAAAATTGCGTTCAATACCTATTTGGTTTTATGAACCCTACAAAAGAAGGATCGTGTTTTAGTTCAACAATATTATACATAGAAGCCCTGGGATTGCAAAAAAATCGTATTTAGATAAACCAACTTAGTCACAACTAAGGAACCGAATATAGGTTCTTTCATATCTGGACAGCATTTGATCAGCTTCCTATCAATATCCTTTATTTCTACATAAATTGTTAGCCATCTTTTATTAGAGAAAGCCTGAGGTTGAAGTCAAAATAAATATTAACGGTTTATCCAATTATAATTTTATTTCCTAACAACTTGTATCAAATTTTGCTGATTTCCGGCCTGCCAAGTTTGCGAAGGAAATTATTTTATTTATTCATGATCTCAAGATTGCACTTATCTTACCTCTGCAAACTAAAATGCCAAGGTAGGGTTTTGTTCTCTCAAACTTGTGGAGTTTGTTACTGAGTAGGCACCTACAAGATTTAAACAATTCAAGAGAATGGCTACCAAATAACGTATGCAATAGTACAACTGCAGTCACTCAAGTCACGTAAGCGTGCGACTATTTTTTGGCCTAGAGGCTAGAGGTGAATTATGCATCACGATCTAGTGATATCTATGTAGGTACCTATAGGAAAATAAATCGCTTCTACCTACTAGTACTTACCCTAAAATTACATAATTTTAATATTGGACCGGATTCTTCACCCGCATTCCCGGTATATAGGTATCTTACGTGTTAACGACAGGTTATCCCAAATTTGACGTTGTTAAACCTATTTTATGTAGAGAAATTCCAATATTTTGCCGAAAAAATGATGCAACATGCTCATACCAGCGCCAGGCGTCATCGAGACCGAACCTGTGTTTCGTCGTTGCGCTCCATTTTCCGCAATTTCTTCGCAATGGGAAATAAATTTTGTGTATCAAATGGCTTCTGCTGCCCGGTCTCCGCGCAGGTCTTGCAGCAGCTATCACGCCGCTGTAAACAGTACGTCCAAATGTTACTTTAGGGCAATTCATTGTGTTACTGACATAAGGCAGGTATAAAATTTATAATGATAGCGACAGTAAGGAATAATTATCAGTAGGTAAGGCGATGATAGCTCAGTGGTCTCTACGTCGGACGCCACGGCGAAAGTCGTGAGTTCGAATCCTACAATGAGCTTGAGCTTCTTCAGTGTAGGAAAACATAGGCAGGTTATCCGAGTTAATATTACGCTTCCTCAGCCCCCGCCAAGATAGAGCGACGATGTATTTTGCCGCGGAAAAATCAAGGGGCAGCCCCTCGTGGCGCGCGCTTTATCGTAAGCTCCCGCTGGTTGTACGTGCATTGAATTTAAGCCACAGTATAAATTATTGCAGTAGACCAAATAAAGTGTTACATCTCTTTTATTGTGTTGGATCTTCAGTTTTAGGTATGTATTTGATTTAAAAATAGTCAAAGGGATAACCTGCCGTTAATTTATATTTGGCTAAATATGATGTAATGTTTCAGAGGCGTGGGGCGCGGCGCGTGGCGGCGGCGCGGGCGCGGGCGGCGCCATGACGCGGCGCCCGCCACCATGACGCTGCCGCCGCCCGCGCGCCCCGCGCACCCCGCCGCGCACCGAGCAATGCGCTATTATCGCATCTGGATTTACGCGTGCAACGGCGCGCTGCTGCTGGGAGCGCTCGCTTTTTGTGCGGCGGCGGGCCGCGCACTCTCTGACTACAGGCGCACCCTTGTGCCTGGGCTCGGGGCCGCACAGCCAGGCTTCCTCTACGGGTACGCAGCGTTACCGGTGCAGGCCGGGCTGCTGCAGCTCCTCGGCTGTCTTGCCGCTCTGCGTCTTTCCGAGCGCATGCTCAACGCCTATTGGCTGGCTCTATTGGCTCTTCTCGTCGGTGACGCTGCTATTGGAGTATATTGGGCGTTCCGTTTCGAACGTGTCTGTAGAGAGCTTCGGCCTCAGTTGCGAATACGTCTTGCGAAAGATTATGATACGGATGTGGACTTCTCCGAGGCCTGGGATCGGCTCCAAAGAGAACAACGTTGTTGTGGAGTGACCGGTCCGGCAGATTACGCAGCCTTCAATCGGACTACCCTACCTGCGAGCTGCTGTCGCATCGCAGCGCACACTTCTGCTGTAACACCAGCACTGCTTGCCTCAACATCCGCCACCTCGCCGGTGCCCATCACGGCGATACATTGCGCTCCTCATACCGCCGCGTGTGCGGAAAGATTGCTTGTTTGGTTACGACGAACTGCCGACGCATTATTTGTGTTAGGATACTGCGTTATCGCATTTCTAAAGTTGTGCTTCCTCGGAATTCTCCGTTATGAAATAAAGGAAATGATTCAGAAAATTAGAATATTGCGAAGCGAACTGGGGGCTAGCGAACTTCTCGACGGCAGTCCAATTCATGGCGGACCTCTGTCGCAGACGGTGATAGTGAACGCAGTAAATGCAAACGGTGGTGTCAGAGCCCACGGCGGAAGCCCCGAGCGGGCAGGAGAACGTGAAGCGCTTCTCGGCCGAGCTTCGGAGCCATGCTCGAGGCGTAGTATACACGACGAAACTCTTGGCCCCAAAACAGTAAATGGAAATAACAATTGTGAAATGCGCGAACTAGCTCGAGGTGAATACAGACCTCTCGCGGCAGACAATGCGGCGACCCGAATCTGACTAAGATGTTACTTGGAGCGGTTGTTCGGGCGGCGATGGCGGTCGTTCCCGACCGCCGCCAGCTGCGAGCTGGAGACGACGCTAGGGCACGCCGCCGCCGCGCCTGCGTGCGTGCGACGTGCAGGCGCGCGCGTTCGCCTTGATCACCGCCGCCAAACCCGCTCCGAATACGAGCTATAAGCTTATCGTGACACATAGGTACTGCAGCTGTCGCCAACGCTATACTCACCGAGGAATAACAGTCGCTGCTGTCAATTGTGAATAATGATATAATATTCAGAATCATTTGTGCGCTACGTTCAGTGGCTTAAATGAACTGTAACAGCGATGAGAATCGATATTAGTGTTATTAATGTTAATTTTGAACATTTATGAAGTGAAGTTTGAACGTTTATTAAACGAGATACGGGTACGAGTAATTAAGACGACGTGAATTCGATTCCACGAGCAAAGCTTGTGTTTAGTTCCTACACTTGGCAGTTATTTTTTATTATTATGTTAATACATGTTATTAATTTTGTCTTTGATGAAGTGCGGAAAGTTTATTTAACACTGAACTAAATGTTTTAAGGGTTCGTAAATAAAGATAATGATTCAAAATATGTGAGCGCGTGAAGTGCAGTCGTCATAAGCTGTTGTCGTATAGACATGAGCATTTTTCGAGAGTGCAGCAAAAGTTGGTACCTACACTGGATATGGGTATCAATTACGTAAATAATTATAGCACTAAAGTAACGGAATCAAACCAACATTTATACCTATTGTTTAGCCGTAAGTCAAATCAGCTTTTGATTGTATACCAATAGAATTACGAAACTATTAATGTATTTTACATTACATAAGATTTTCTTGTTATCTTTATAACTAACCTACTTTATTTATTTTCGTATAGTCTGGTATTATCATCAATTTCATTCATTAAAGTTCACCTTCGCAATTATATCAAAATAATTAAATTTTGGATGGCATCAATTTGAAACTGAATGTGTTTTGTAAGTACTTTTTTCTTACAACCGATACCCTAGTCTATGATTTTTTTTAGCATATTCTTTTTTATTCATACTATATTATACTATCATAGAGATCATAGTTTAGTTAATGGTAACTATATTATTGTTATCTTTTTATATTACGCACGTCTATCCCGAACAGTATTTATAGTTGTAGCATAGATTAGAAATCTCTGAACCTAACACCGCTTCACTTAGCTAAACAACGCATTTTATTGAGATTTTGTTCCCAAAGCTTTCCTTACATGTTCTAGACGCGATTGTCTCTACGTCTATTAGTCTAATTTTCGTTAATGTACCTAATGTTGTCGGTAAATGTAAATAATTATCATAATTTGTACATGTGTAGAATGCGAGTAATTGTGCATGGACAGATTAAACAAAAATAGTACTGATATGAGCTTAAACGACGTAGTGCCTACAATTATATGCTTGTGAACAGTATCAAGCAAACGACTACATTAATCCTTTTCTTTACGGCAGATTTAAAAATGTTCGTACTAACGTTTTATATGTCGTGACAAATCATAAAAAATCACAATGTAAGATGTGTAAGGTAAATTATAAATGGCTGTGTAACATATAGGTGAAACCTATAGATGCCGTGCGTAGAGAACTGTCACAGTTTAACAATAATAGCGAGAGAATGCAGCGCGAGCGCACGCCGCGGCCGATGCTGGGGCGTGGGGCGGGGAGCGCTGGCGCACGGGCCCCCTGCGGCCCATGCGGCATGCGGCCACTGCGCCCCGCCCGCCTAGCTCTCCGCGCGATCATCATCAATCAATCAATGTTCTAATACCTATATACATATTTGTACTTATTACGAAATAAATTTATAGATATATTGTAACGACGAGTATGATGTTATGTTCGCTTAGAGTAGGTATAATATTTTGTGAATTTATGCAGAAAAATAGTTTTTTAATATTGTTGTCACATAAATAAATGTACCAATCTTATAAAAATTTGTACCTATATTCGGAAAGTTGAATAATTTGTAGCTAGGATCCAATCTAAATCCTGCATTTCTTCCAAAAAACGGTTAAAGTAACATGTGCCTTGGCTTATAAAATCGTATAACTGACGTTATGTTTATTATAAACTAATCGATATAAAATAAATGGAAATATAAAACTCGTCTCTGATGTGCTGCCTACACCTTCTAAAACTATTGTGTTTTTAACTTATTATTTAAAATAATTTATAATAAATAAAGTAATTCAATTTCCTTACTCTCCAAAATTGAATGGTCATAAAGTCTGTGTAAGTTCTTACTACGATGTTCTTTCTATTCTATTATGACGAATAAAATAGATACATAATAAAGGTTTGTGGTAAATCGAATGCAGTAATTCATCATGTAATGTGTAGGAAATACTCCTGCATGCTGATGTAAAACTATAGAAAGGTCCTCATGTATCATGCTTGATACTACTTGTACGTAATCATTTACATTCTCTATTGTCATCATCATATTTTTTCTAATTGTGTGTATTTTTATTATTACAGTAGAGTTGTTACAACTTTCCGAAGGTACGCACTAGGCGACTGAGAGCTAATATTATCATATTAAATGCATTAAATAAAGAGTTTGTTAAAAAGTTGCGAATTTTATTTTTCTCTTAGTACGTAGGTATATACGTATCAGTTTGAATCATCGTTTAGTACTGACCTGTACGTGTTTTTCAGTGAGTCTGTAGGTTCTGTCGACATTAGCTCCACCGATAACAAGCACGTCCCCGTCGATTTTGTCCGCGGAGAACAAAGACGGCACCTCCTCGCTAGTGCACCCAGCTTTCCACGCTCGAGAATTGCATGAAGTGTGAAAATGTTTCGAAGAATTGTACGAACATTTTCCCGTGCCCTTTGAGAATCCAATATAAGAGGCGCTGTCTAAATTGTCCACATTCTTGAGTTTTTTAAATTCAATGGCAATATCGGCGCCGACTTTTGCGTTGTTCTTTATGAGGGCGATGTCTGCTAGTCGTTAAAGAAAGAAATTGAGGCAATTAGCTTCACTACTATCATTTAATGACCGTTGGCGTTTCTACACATTTAATTTACGACAGTATTACGCAGCTACGAGCGGGCCAAGTTCTAATTAAGTATTTTTAATGGTCTTGTAATTATTCTTTGTAGGTTCGTAGCGGTAGGTCAGTAGGGAGGACTTTTTGTCGTTAGATTTGCGAGTTCTTTATCCGTTCAACCACTCTAGTAAATGAAATATTGATCTAATAATGCCGACATAAGTATAACATTGATTCAATTTGTATAAGTACGGTTTTTTTTTTAAAGGATACTGGCACTTAGGGATGCGCCTCCAGTTGCGTTGGCCACTGCAGATAAGATGAACGGTGTTACTTCTTTGCCTTGGATGCCCTTTTGTTTTGCAAGTTCTAATGTGTGATGAATGACTTCGTTAATCACTTTCTCTATAAAAAAATAATACAAGTTACAGACATACTTTTTCGCTTTATCTACAACTTACATTAATTATTATCAATAAATAATTAATCAACAAAAAGAAAAGTTTGCCTTTCTGTAGGTATCTAATATAAACATTGCATCGACCTTCTCAATGAATGAAAATTGAAACAAAATATTTTTTGTAATGTAGTTGAAATCATAGGACAAAGTTATCCATATCGATTCAATTTGATATCCAACTTTATGATGTTATGTTATAGGAAAACACGGTTAAGCTTGTTATAAAGCAAGTTTAAAAAAATGTTTTATTATTTTATTGAATTTTAGTGGTTGTAGAAGGTATAAGAGATAATCAGTAATAAGTGGTAATATACAAACATATCAGTCGATTCATTTGTTACTCCCTTGGCACCACACCTCATGGATATTCGTATTACTATTTATTATTGACTATCTCTTATGGATACAAATAATCACTACAGAATATATCTGATTATTACCATCCATAGCAAATTCAGTAGGTACAGGTACAGCAACAACGATGCCAGAGTCTAGACACAAGGAATGCGCAGCTCGCAAAACCTGCGCGGCTTGTAGCGCGTTCGACACGTGGTGCGGCGCACGGTGCCCCGAACGCAAGGAGTAGAAAGCAGGGAACTCCTGCGACTCACCGAAAGCGCATACACATACACCCTGCGTTTCCTATGAATCAAAAAGCAAGATAATATTTTACTTTTATTATTAAAAACAATATATCTAGGCATTGTCATTCAGATTTATTTCAGAGAGACCTGTCCAACAGTGTCCAAGAGATGTCCAACAGTGGACTGATGTAGGTTGATGATGATGATTCAGATTTATTTGCTAAGGTAGTGATACTTCCATTTTTTTATAATGCCTCACATCATTTGAAGGCAACTCTATTTTATGTCGCGCTAAAAAAAATAATTATTATGTTATTTTTTTTAGGAATAATATTTATATTTTTTTTTTTTACATTTAAATAATATTTTTTAATAATATGTTATGTGATATACCTATTACACAGATATATTTTGCACAAAACCATCAAGCGTAAAACATCTTCTAATACAAAGTTATTTTGCTACCATCCCCGAGTATGACGATCAAAAATTTGTACATACCTAGGTAAGTTAAGTGGACACTGTATGTATTTGCTTATATATACACTTCTGGACACATCTATTGGCCCACATTAGAGTTTAGGTTTCGATGGCCCCTACCGAAATATGATTGCTAGATTGAACAAAAACTGTTGATGCAGTTTTAAACCTGATTCATTTTACCATCTTTTTAGATCGTATTGTTTTAAATTTGAATTCAGAATACCATACGACATGGAGCTACGCCTAACAAGTCGGATATGCGCCTTGTTAAAGGCAATTGATTTTTGAATAAAAAACATGTTTTATCAAATATAGGTTTAATTTAATAACGCGTGTTGCCTCCATGGGCATCTACCACAGCTCTCATACGATTAGGCATAGAGTTTATCAACCGCTCTATGAAATTTTGAGGGATCATCTCCCATTCCTCTTCTATGGCAGTTTTCAACTCCTGCATCGTCTGGGCAACTGGCTGACGAGCCCTAACACGTCTTTTTAGCTCGTCCCACATGTGCTCAATGGGGTTCATGTCTGGGCTTCTGGCTGGCCAGTCCATAACTGTGATGTTCACATCCCGAAGATATTCCCTGACGATGCGGGCCGCATGGGCTCTTGCATTATCATGCATAAAAAGGAAATTTGGGCCCACATAGTCCGCGTATGGTATCACGTGAGGTTCTAAGCACTCACGAATGTACCTTTCAGCATTTAATGTTGGCAGCCGTGGTCCTGTAACAACCTCAAGTTGAGTTTTGCCGCTCGCGGATATACCGCCCCAGACAGTCCATGAGCCACCGCCATAAGCAACCCTCTCTTCAAAGCAGCATTGTGCGAAACGCTCTCCCTTACGTCGGTAGACCTTCTTCCTTCCATCATTGCCATGTAACACAATTTTAGACTCATCAGAAAAGAGTACCCGGCTCCAACCTTGCTGTGTCCAATTTAAATGACTGCGTGCGAAATGAAGGCGCGCTGTTCGGTGGGCTCGCGTTAGTTTGGGCCCATTAGCTGGCTTGTGTGGTACCATATCGCGTTCTTTTAACCTTCTCCGAACAGTTCGAGCGCTCACAGATACTCCGTGGAAGTCGCGAAGTTGGTTTTGTATCTCAATGGAGGTAAGGTGACGATTTCTCAAGCTGGTCGTCACGATGAATCGATCCTGCCTTTCAGTTGTGACCCGAGATCGTGGCCTTCCTTGGCGACGAACAAAGCCGCCAGTCTCTAGGTACCTCCGATAAACATTTCGGACCGCAGATCGACTTAAATTAAGTTGAGCACTCACGTTTCTTTGGCTGTGTCCGGCCTGAATAAGTGCCACAGCTTGGGCGGCGACTTCAGGTGAAGTATCCATAGATTATTGATAGAACCTCACCTTAATGTTAAGAATAAGTAATGTTTGTTGCAAAACCAAAGATATCAATCACTTTTTCAAGAATTAAATCCAAGTAAACCAATAAAACCAAGTTTTCTTAGTATTCGATTGTTTGATATCAACAAACAGGCTCCAAATTGTCTTTTGTTTCTTTAAATTCTGTGTTCAAAATTCAAAAAAAGACTATTGAATGAAATTGTGAATGTGCCAGGTTCAAAACTGCATAAAAACTTTTTGCTCGACCTAATATAAAATTTTAGCTAGGACCAAACGAAACTGAAAATACAAGGTGGGCCAATAGATGTGTCCAGAAGTGTAGTTTTACCATTTTTCATCGATACGCAAGTATCATAAAAAATAATAAAACGTACGGTAAAACAGTAGCAAAGTAGGTATCATAAAGATGTCTACGTCTGTGGATTGGTGTAATTTTTTTCTATAGTATATAATTTTTTCCACCATTGTATGAATCATCCTAAAAATAAATACTCAAATAAAATAAAATAATATAACTGACTGCAAATGCACAGAACAATACCTAAAATGAAAAAAAATATAGGGACTTGGTTGTTCCTAAATATAATGTAGAGCTGTACCAAGAAAGAATTTACGAAATTCAACCCAACGCGGGGGAAACAAGCAAGGATAAAAGCTAGAAAGTAATCTAATATAATTATTCGGCATTAATTTATTCAAAACTAGAATAGGAGTCGTATCCGTTTGTAGTGACCTATTTTCATACTTCGTTGAAATATAAAACATAAAGAGGAAGCGACGATACTTACCAAGTATTCCAAAGTTTTTCCGATGTCAAGAATGGACTTGACTCCGCTGCATACAACAAGAGTCTTGCTGCGACCCAGTTCATTCAGATCTGCCGATATATCCATAGTATTTTCTCCTTCTCGATGTACACCTCCTAAGTTCAAAAGTTCCAAAATTCATTAGATACAAAAGACACAATACAATTTAGCGGGGGTCACCAAATATGGCGGACCGCGGTCCCGGACCGCCCCGACCTATATTGTGCTGACCAAACTTAGACAAACAAAAATGTATACATGGTTATTTATTTGAACCGCGCACATCCAAACATAATAATTTGATTAGTAACATTATAGTAGGATTTGTAGGAAAGGATCTAAGCTTGGTCGCCAGTCATCATCTACCAACCGGACCGCGATAACCTTTTATGTTATTTAAACGAACCCCTAATATACCTAATCGATGACCCCTGCAATATAGTAAACACAATATAAGGTTTATTTTAGCTACGTCGTAGCTGACGTCATTCGTTACGCACATGAATAGATACTGCTACGATAGAACGCACTAACGGTGTCAACTGATTGGAGCCCTGTATACAGTCCTTAGTAAGTAACCGTTAATTATTTTGTTTTGATTTAATAAATTGTGATTTTGAGGTCTATTTCTTTATTAGTTTATCAATGTATTTATTGATTATTAAAAATTAAATACAGCCTTAGGTTTTGAGGGAATTAATTTCTATACGGTTGTGCTGTCACAACAATGTATCGAATGTTTTAAATTCAAATTTAACACCAGAGAACAATTGCTTTACGGCAGATATCTGTATGGACTGAAAAGAATATAGAAAACGTGTTCACAAATAATAATAATAATGGTATCCAATTTGGTTTTACGCACCTATGCGTTGTTACAGGAAACATCTCAAAGTCTATTTTTTTTTCATGGTAATTTTTCTTTGACACTTTGTTTTGGGACAGCTGAATAATAATATATTGTGCACGGCAATATGCTAGGTTAATTTAAAATACTCATTAATAAATGTATTAAAGAACAAGTCCTGACTGATAGATTGACTTAGAATGGTTTGGAAGCTTAAACTCCTGGTCATAGAACCATGTAATTTTAAGCATATAGGTACTTTTATAATGTACGGTTGTACAAAGAAAGATTTTTCTGAAATTCAAGCAATAGGGGAGTAAAATAATGAATCGCGGTAACCCGCGATTCATTATTTTACTCCACGAAAGCTATGCCTAATGCAAAATGTAAAGAGACCATTTTCTGTCTATCTATTTATCTCTGTTTGTTTGTCTGTTTGAACTCGATAGTCTCCGAAACCACCAAACAGGTTTTATTTTATGAAGTCTACGCAAGCGAAGCCACGGGCTTAAAGCTAGTAGTAAATATTAACGTTATATCCAAACTAACCAGAGCAAGATTTACATTCCAGCCATCGTCGTATATTTTAACCTATGCAGAGAGAGCTGTTACCTTTATGTACTGAATAATTTCAGTATTATCTCTAAAGGTGCCCCACGATCATAGATCACAGTAAGTTGATCTAAATATTCGTTCAAACAAAGGTATAAATTATTTATATCTATTGATGTTAAATGAGTGAAAGCTATCAACCTATAGCTACCTACTATCATGTGAGATGGCGGAAAAGTGTGGAAAAAATATTAAATAAAACAAAATTAATAGGGATAAGTAACTTAGACAACTAGACACGCCGCGAAAAAATAAAAAATAAATTAAATAATAAAGCGTTTGAATAGCCAAAATATTTTGCCGCAAAAGGTTATTTTATTAAAAATTAAGAATTTATGATAAATTATATACAGTATTAAAAAAACTCATGTTATGCTAACTCAATTTAAAATTACTTTTTTCATGCAAAAAGTACACTTAAAACTGATTCTGATCAGTTTTATTACAAAATAACATGGGGATCGATTTTGCTGGTTACTACTGAACAAACTAATTTCTTGAATAAGGTAAACATTAATAACCCTGTATATAAAATTTAGGAATAGTAATGGGTTTGCTTATTCTCTCTCCCTTTAGACAATCCTACTAATTCAAAGAAAGTGACAGTTCGAATAAGCCGAGCGGATTTTTGTATGACTTCCTAAGACTGGTATTAATTTATTATTAGCTAATAATCTGCTACTACTTAGCTGAGGGTAAAATATAATGTAGGTTAGTAAATAACATAAACTAAGTATGTGTTCAGATTTATTTCCCTGAATAATTTCAAAACTGTATTACTATTCCAAGCAATATCTTGCTAAGTGATAAATGAACCGGATAAGTTACCTGTAAAATGTGGTTTTAGATTAACATATAACGAAATCCTAAGTCACGACGCGTTTGGAGATACAAATTAAGATTTGAGGTGTGAAATTCGAAGTTAATTACATCGTCTGTTCGACACGACTGCTATCCGAATGACTGCACTAATTGAATGTGGAAAGCGATGAATTCACTTGTACCATCGTTGAAATTCATTGATATTCGTGTAAACTCACAACAATGGTTCGCTGGTATTTTCATGCTACGTTTATGATTGTTGCTCGATTTCACCACAATTTAAATCTATTTCAGTGTTTGAACTCGTTTTGGTAATATGTTTATTTGAATGGCACATTCAAAAATAGAATAGAATATAATTATTTTATTTGCAAAAACATGGGTCATAATACGCAGATGACCATACATAGGTTTGGTTAGTACAGGTATGTTGTATATGGGGTAGTACATATTATTATGTAAATAGCTACATTATATGAGTATTTTCTCCATCGTAATATTTGTATTCAGCAGCGCTTTGAAAATTTGTTTATTTTGTGATGGTTTTTTTTTATAAACACAATTTGCTTGCACACTCATACTTATACGGTGTCATGACAGTGCAACACGATACCGTGTGATGGAAATTGGGTTGGATATCACGCAAATGAATTTCACTTATATTTCAAAACTACTGCAAACGTTCAGAAGCAAACATGACCATTGCCACTAACGTATGTTTCCTACAACACAACATGCAAATGAAGTCAACCATAGAATTGTAAAATTTATAGTTTTGTGTCCATTCAAAACAATTACAAGAAAAATAAATCTATTGATATTAAGTACTGTAATATACTTATTATATAAATCGGGCATAAAAAATCATACTCTTAAGAAACTATAAAATATACACACCTATACCTCCGGTGACAAATATGGGTATGTCTGCGAGCTCAGCGGCAATGATGGTCCCAGCAACAGTAGTGGCTCCATCCAGCCTAGCAGCAGCTATTGGGGCCAAGTCTCTCCTCGAAGCTTTGATCACGCCTTTTGCTTGAGCAAGATACTGTATCTGATCCTTGGACAGGCCTATAGTCAATTGACCTTTGAGTATTGCTATTGTGGCTGGTACTGCTCCCTAAAATATCTTCACCGATTATTTTCGAACAGATTTAAGTCCCAACATGACATATTATAGTAAGCATTGTCATGTTTTTTCAGCACTTATACCAATTTCAGGCTTATATGTTGCCCTTATCTATGTTTAATTTACTTGTCAAAATCTAAGGATTTTTTAGTGATTTCTGAGATTTGCTTGTTATATCAAAACAATTAAAAATGGTCTTTTTGCATCATCTTATTCTTCTTACATCATCCCCAATCAGTTTTTGGTAAATGTATGAATTAGTGACTAACTTCATTCACTTTAAAAAAATTACCTTATTTCAGGAAAAACTTTTTGATGTCTTGTGTCAAATTAGCATTATCACCTGCATAAATAAATGCCCTACATACGTCCTTACTACACATTATGCATATGCTACGAACGAGAGAGCTACGAAACCGTAGCACTTGTAGAAATACAATGCATGATTCGTAGAATCGTATATTACCTATCCAGGCTTTACATACGAGTAAATAATAAAATACAGCTCATTCTGGGAACTTCAGTTCAGCACTTGGAGACTATTTTATTTAGCAAATATAACTGTATGATAATAATAACTTATTTTCTCAATGTTGAAATTTATTAATTCCAACCATCTTCTGATCAAGTTTATTATTATTGTTCATAGTTGAAGTAAGTTCATAATTTGGTACAAAATATTAAATCTACAGGCTATACCTACTGATACTAAAATAACAATTAATACATTTTTTAAACTAACCCTTTGTCTGATAATATTTTCGACTTCTAAAGCAGTTTCCAAATTCTTCGGGTACGGCATCCCATGGGTGATAATAGTAGATTCTAATGCAACAATCGGCTTATTCTCGAACTTGGCTTGAATAACCTCTTCCGAGAAAAATAGGGGAGAACTTCCGCTATAACGTCGATAATAATGTGCAGTGAGCCATGAACCTCTTGACATACACTTCACTAAGTACGCCATCCTGATTGCTAAAAATAAAAATCAAGTCTTTAATCGATATCTAAAAATACTCAAACTGGTATTTAAGAGGAAAAATCTGTTGGCAATGTGGATGAGAATTTATCGATTAAAAGTTTTTGCCTAAGCGCACTTCCTGGGCTTTAACTAAAAGTTATTATATAGCAATAAAGATATCCGCTCGATTTATATAGATATAGTGATGTTTTAATTTTGGCTCGCAAATTTGTGTCCTTGTTTTTATACCATTAAAATTATTAAAAAAATAAATTTCTGTCTAGAAACCATATATTCAAATGCTCATATAAAATTTAAATCAATAACCTAACTTATAACCGAAGTCGAGTCGGCATTTTTGAAAAACTGTGTCATTCGAAAATGTGAAGTTTTCTAAACGAAATAACGAGAACAAAGTTAAAGCTGGCTGGATATGGGAGGCATGTCAGAGCCCAGTCCGATGCTTTGATGACGGCCATCTATCGGTGCTCACAGCCGGTGCACATTAATCAACGTCCACTCTAGTGACGCGACGCCACTTTCAGCTCGACGACCTTTTCAACTTGGCTTAAATTGACAATCACGTTTAATCATAATATAGTTTACGAGACTTTATGGGACATAAGAAACAAACTCCGATAAATTTAATTTAGTTATAATTAGTCTCATTTCTTGGATCATGAGTCTAAGTTCAAAAAATTCAGCGAGGCTAGCGTGTAAGAAAATAGTAGGTAATAAACATATTGAATTGCGTCCATATTCTGCAATTTAGTTATATTCATGAAATAAGCTCAAATGAAACAAATGTATCAAACTTTTCACATTCCATTGCCTCGTCCAGTGTCTAGAGAGGTGTCTAAATATTATAGAATTCCAGATTGTGGAGTGAAATTCAATAAATTAATTATCATTTCCTTATGCTATAGCCCGGATGGTCTTGGAAACACAGCAATAATAAGTAAATTCCCCATCATTTTTAATCGAACCTACAAATTTCATCTCTCGCGTTTCACCTGTGGCCGAAGTAACAAGACCCTCAGAAACAATAAATTATTCATGACTTTGTCCGTGGATTGTAACAAATTGTAATAAAGATAGTATAGGCGCTACAAGGATTTTTTTTAGTAAAGTCCTATCATTAATTTTATGAATAAAGGATGCTGACCATTACATGATTATAAGTTTACACTTATTAGCTTCGATGGATACATAATAAGAAGATACCCATTCACCACATGGCGCAGGTTAGACTCGCCGGGAACCGCTGAATGCAAGCCGCCAAAAACCATTAGTTGTGGATATCTATGGCAGACGCCTATGTTCAGCAATGAACATTCACGAGCTGAATATGATGACCTATTGGTTACCTATTGTATTCAATAGGTAAAGAAGAAAGAGTAGCTTGCCTATTATTTATTTGATAGATATCAACATGATTGCTTTCAGGTCAATAAGGTCACCAGTCACTTCACATGATATGATATATAAATAATCAGAACATGCGGAAAATTTCGCTTATATTTCACATTAATTTAAAAAAAATGTGATAACCTAAGGTAATAAAAACATATTAAATGTAATTACGTTTAATATGTTTGCTACATGTTTTGGGTAGTATTTAAAAGCATATCAAAAATTTTACTGTCAATTTTTTCCAACAGAATATACTATACCAAAGACTGTACGCACATACATCAAAAATACTGTTTGCGCACCAAAATTTGCACATCTAAATAAATTACTTCTAACCTAAAGTATCAGTGTCGTTTCTGAATAGAGAGATTTTTTTTAGAAGTTATATTTTAGACTATCGTGTTTCGTTTATTGGATGCGCATTTGTTATTATTGATGTACAGTTAGTATTTTTGATATGTAATTAATATTTTTGTTGTAACTTTGGAAAATAAATAGACGTATAAATAATAATAATTATTTGTAGGTACAAGTTTTGATACTCAGTTAATTAGTAGTGCAATAATTTATTTGGTGTACATGTAGATTATTACGTGTGCGGTTAATAATTCCCCCATGTTTTTACCACCTAAGACCGCAGGCTGAATTTCGGTGCCATTAAAAAGCTGAATATGTTTTATTGTCAGTTTAATATAATTTTATTTAATTTCAAATAATTAATATTATTAATTTATTTATAATAATTATACACTTAAAACTAAAACAAATAAATAAAAACTACCACTATCTAGGTATATATATTATATGAATAAATAAATTCTAAATTTATAACATTTACCTCCAAGTCCCACCTCCCAACCCAAGTGACATTTTATCGGCGTAACTTGGTGATTGCCTAGCAACGGCTATGTTTATTATTCCACCAGCTGTTTACTCAACAACGGAACTGTCATAATATTTGCTCATTTTATTAAAGCATATTTTCTGTGATGTTTTCCTCATAACTACAACTTTTATAGAGTATAATTATTTACACAAATCAATTGATAATTTCGAGGTCATTTTATTTTAGGTAAGAATTTAATTTTTAACTCTTATGAACATTATGAAACAATTCGCTCATTGGTGACTTATTTTTCGATCGAATTTATATAGGTCCTGTAGTTCACTGATCTTTTTATTTACACTTAAAAATAATTTTGAATACGTAGATAGTTATAGCACATAACTATATCTGGATTTTTATTTGAGAATGCTTCCGTATCTCCTTCCGTGTTTATATCTTGTGTCAATACTAATAGTCAATTGTGGGTACTCGTATATCGGTACAAAATGTCTACCTAGTTTTCTCCTTTGTATGATGAAGTAAACTCGCTAGATAAAGGTTCTCAAATAGCAATAGTGATTACTTGCCGTCGTTGCTTCTTTGTTACTCCTATATGTTTTATTTTTATGTCAGAAGCCTGACTAGCAAACAGGCAATCCGCCTGATGGAAAGTAGCTACCGTCGCCTGTAGACATTAGCAATACCTATATGTTGCCGACTTTTACAAAGCTTAGAAGGTAACCATCACTACCATTGGGCTTCATCATCGCTTCTAAATCGAATCTTATACTAACGGTTATGAGTTATGCTCAAAGATAATACTGATCGATTATTATGAATATTTAATGGTAAATAGCAATATTGTCTAGCTAATGTAATACGGAAACGTTTAATAGAAAATATGACCGTAAATTTTATATACAGGTAGGTACGAGGTTGGTACTTTCTAGCATATCGTAATATTATTTAATACTAGTCTTGAGTGCATAAAGCCTGAAATAGTTAAGCAGACATTAGTCTAATGTTAGTTTATTTATTTTAAACAGTCACAGTTACTTTAATTTCAGAGATAAATCTATGAATATAATAAAACTATATTGATATAAGTCAATTAATCAGTTATTTTTTAAAGCAAAAATGGCTTGGGGTTTGCCAAAACTACCGGGACTAACATTCTCAGACCCTACGAAGACGCAACACCACATTAGAAGCTCTTTGCGCTACTATCAGGGACACAGATTCCCGGATACAACAATTCGTGGTCCTGGGGGTACTGCAACTGATGTTGACAGCAATGCCTTTGCGCTTCCTGAGGATTCGGTCAAGTAAGTCATCATAATTAAAATCTGAATTAGTTTGTGATGACCCGAGGAAGGTGGAAGGAAGACTTTTATACATGTTGTATATGATCATAGGGTTAAAATTGTTCTTAGAATATATTTGTGCGCACTCTTATTTAAAAAAAATAGATAGTTGCTACAAAACTTAAAATAGTTATTTTGATCAGAGACCCTTTCAAAATGCTCTCAGACAACCTTACCTGCTCGTAACAAGTGCACCGGGGCATTGCCCCAATGCCCGACGACGAACGGGCGCCCTTGTCAAGAGCCAACAAACCGAAAACAGTCGAAATTCTATTCGATACAACAATATATAATTATTTGGAAATTAAAAACGAATTCAAAGTCACTCCAACGGCTACGGTTAATTTGAAGGATTTGTATGGGGATGTTGCCGTAGGATTGCAATTGGTATAACTGTTTTTTCACAAAAATTATAATCGTATCGTTTTATTGAAGAAAATATATGAAAATTTAACATTACTTATCTTTAAATTAATAATATCGAAATCTTAAAATACACTATTTATTAATCTACTCTAAGCAATATTTACACCATGTTTCATTTTCCATTTACGTTATATTTATATACGAACTGTAAATCCCCTTGGGGATTGATTTTTGGAAAACCTTTTTATGACTTGGATGCCTACACCCTATAAGGAATCTGCCTGCCAAATTTCAAGAGTGAGTGAGTGAGTGAGTGAGAAGTATTTCGTTTTTTTCAATAGTGTATTTTAAGATGTCTTCAGAATTAACGCCTAATTAATATTTGTATGGAAAAAATATTTATACAGTATAGGCATCCACTAAGGAAGGATTATTTGAAATTCAACCCCTAAGAGTGTAAAATAGGAGTTCGCGGAAACCGCGGGCACAGAATAAAGATGTAAGCAGTATGGAAACTAAGCCTAGTTGATAAAATAAATACCTACACTCCATTGAAGCAATAGGGTTGACACTTTTAACAGATTACAGCCTTTTCACACTAAGTGACATAATATACGTCACGTATTGTGATAATTATGTGTTATCGTTAGACGTACAGGTTTAGCGAAATTACTAGATTCTCTCGGTTAAGATAGCAAAAATAGACTAACCTATGTTACAGTACTAATACGATTTTTTTAAATTAATGTTTGTAGTTATGATCCCTCGTTAACATACGGGCGCGTGAAGCAGGCGGCGCTACCAGCAGTCGTCCCGCATTGGGTGCACTATGACAAGCGATGCCTCAATTTCACCGCTTTCTTCAAGCAGCCTGTATACGAAAACGCCGACGAGAACTGTAGGGTGCGCATCGTCAACATCGTGTACTTTCTCGAAGACGATAGTTTAACTGTGATAGAACCACGGGTTAAGGTAAGCTACATACAACTAAATAAGGATATACCTACATACAACTATGTATTTATCTTATAGAACGTTATTATTTTATTGAATTTGATAAATTATGAGATTTTGAGCCTGTAACAAGTTCTTCAATTCTATTTCAATTATTATGTAAATTATTAAAGTCAGAGTTTGCGCACTGTATTCAGATATAACTTTACATAGTGCAGTCTGAATGTCTTTGCTTGTATCCGCGATGTATGTAGTACCTACCTACCTATTTGTATTGATTTCCTTTGCTTGTTATTCAGTTCGTGCTTTAAAGACGCCGTTTATTTGCTAAACAATACCATTTAGCTTTTATCCAACACTTGAAAACGTGGTGCAAAAAAAAAACATAATTATATAGTGGCTCGCATTTACTAGCTGTGTCCAGCAGCTTCGCCCGAGTTCCCGTAAAAAAAATAACCTATATCTCGATACCATAGGCTATCTGCATACCAAATTTCATCACGATCGGTTCGGCAGTTTAGGCGTGAAAAGGTAACAGACAGAGTTGCATTTATAATATTAAGTTTGAATACATAATATAGACTCAAATGGAATAATAAGATAGCTCGCAAACAATAAGTGTGAAATGTTTCTTGCAAAGCTATCTTTTAAATTTATGATTGCAAAGAGATCTGCGGAATATTCGTGGTAAATGAGCGCGTATCCCATTTATTTGAGATGCATGCACGCGACAACGCGGGCGGGCGAGCAAGGGCGATCGACGATGTTATACGTAGGTAGTATCTCTGAGTGAGTAGTCTGTGGTTGGTTTTTACTGAAGAGGTGCTGCGTGTCTCGCTCTCGGCCCTTCTCGATCCCATTCTATTCATCTTTTTCTACCCAGAGACAACTACGAAATGCGTCATTCGTCCTCAATAATAACGAGATGAATAATGCCCCCGCAGGCGTTTTCATGCCGTATCGGCTTAAATTATTGAAATATTTCTTTGGTTTTCATGAATAATATAGACTTATTAGATCATAGTTTTTTGAAAGAAATCTATTGTTTAATTAAAAGAGTTGAGGATATTTTTGTCATGACGGTAAGTATAAGTAAATAAAAAAAATATATAATTAAAATGTTCTCGGTAAGTACTTCAATTTTGGTTCGGTATAATTATAAATCATATAATTCCTAGATGGATAGATAACACTTTATTTTTAAGTATATCACAATAAAATTATTGGAAACATATAGTAAATTTGAGCGAAATCTTAAAGAACTAATATGCTGTTTGTTTATTTCCATAGGAAAGCTAGTCCCCCTCGTATTCGGGTCAAAACTATACAAAAGTCACTCGAATTAGAACTAAACTCCAAGAAATCCAATCTCAGTTAAACAATAGCCAAGTGACATTTACGTTGGAATGGAACACGGCGCAAATTGTAAGCGAATCTGGAACGAAGCTGGCAAATGAGCATGCATTTGTCTTCGTATGAATGAGTTGCAACGGTTGCAGCCGCCTTTGTTCTCTTACAAGACTAGGTCCCATGAATGTCTAACTGCCTACAAATACTCGAATGCGTTAAAAACCTGCATCTCCTTTTCTTCTATACATCCTCAAGTTTCAAGACATACTTGCCGACAAACTGCAATGTAGTTTAATAGATATTTTCGTAAAAGTATATCTTTGATATGGGACCAAAGGAGTTTTCTTTTCATCAATGAAAAAAAGAATCATCAATATAGGTTCGAGCTAAGTCGAAACATCCATAAAACAAAACTATATTTTACTGGATGGATATTTTGAGTTAGAAAATTAAGGTTTAAAATATATACATATATCCACGTGATTTACAGACGTATTTCCCCTTTTTAGGTATATCAATTATTCAAACAAATTGATTCATGTCCATTCAAGAGAGAAACATAGTGAAAATGCAAAACCTGACGTGTATCAAAGGGGTAAAATAGATACAGTTTGTTTGGTAGCTATAACGTAAACCACTAACATATACATAATAAGATTTGATGAGATCCATGAGTATATCCACGTAAAGCCTCAGGCAACATATTTGAGTTTATAAACACATACCTATATACAAAATAACGCGTATGTACCTACTTACCTATAGTTTTATATCGTTCGTGAATTGATACGCTTTTACATTTAGGTACTTTTAAAGCTTTGGTTGTTACTCTGTGACTTTGCAAACTAAATTCATGATTTGAATCTATTATTCGGGTCTATTCAAGCGCAGTTTATCAACAAAATTGTATTATTACTTACTAACCTCGACGTTTCGAATGTAGCGGGATTGACCGTGGTCTCGACTCGACTGGACTGGAATAACGAGTGTCGGCATTTTGATGGGCGACAGTCGTTTCAACTACCCGCAATTGGTGTTGGTAAAACTATAACTATTTACTAATCTGTGGTAAAACATTGATTCACGACGACGACGCACTAGGCATACAACGCAAAATCGAATCGAAACGTCGAGCTAGGTAACTAACATATATTCAAACAAATATATGTTAATCCAATACACATAGATATTGTACAAACCATTTTTTTATTTTCGCGCTCTTTGTTGATCGTATTACCGCGAAAAACGCAAGAATTTTTTATTCGGCGACCATTTTGTTTTTTTTACTAGATGTGGCTGAAGGTGGTGAGCACACATACATATAGGCTATAAGGATAAAGAAACGGACTTTCAAGTGCAGCTGTTGTAAGCCGCCGATAGTTAAGTGCTTGGCGACATATTTGAGGTAGCCAGCCAGGTAGGTTCTACTACAAAGTAGGTAGGTACCTACTGTGCTATGGCTTCCTCACGAATTTTCCCTGCAACTAAAGCTCAAGCACACTGTAGGATTCGAACCCATGACCTTAGCCACGGCATTCGACGTCACTAGTACTGAACTATCAACGCCTAGGAAACGCATCACATTCAATTAGTTTAAGTCAGAAATTCCATCATAAATTGTTGAGTTTTTTTTGACGCTTGTAGGTATCTTATAGTACCTACAATATTAAGTACCTCTGGTAATTCAAACATCGTTATATTTTCCAACGTGACTGTATAATTGAATTATGGGTTCAATTATAGGAAAAATTGGTTGGTAAATCGAAAACCACATTTCAAATTCAATACTATATTCATGCTGTATTACCTATAAGAATGGTTTAGTTCCGTTTTCTGCCCAGTATTGGGAAATTATAATGCGTAGATAGAGTAAAATGGTGCAAAGTGATACTGTATTAGGTAAAAAAGTAGCCTGTAAAAGTAGTTGTAAGTTTTTTTTTTTTGTATATTTAAACTGAAACATGTAGGACCTTATTGAAGTATATTTTGAATGACCTATAATTTTATACACCAAGCATATTTACTGCTATAAGCTACTGTGGACAACGATAGTACGATATTAATAGTAAAATACCTCTTTGATTGTAAATAGAAAATGCAATAATTTAAATTAACTGCCTGTAGGTACTAGAACTATGTGTAAAACCCAAGCGATAATGGCTAATACTCAATACACTATACTTGCCATAGTACAAACTATAGGTAGGTATATAATCTACTGTACTAAAAATATAGCAATATAATCTATATTTACCTATACATTATAAGATAATTCAGGAAACTAAAATGTAGTCATACGTAATAGAAATATTATGACGTAGCTCAAAGGAAATAACATTAACTGGAAAAAAAACCTGTCAGGGTGTCAAAGGAAATACAGTTTGTCAAACTTTTGTGGAAAGTCAGAGATTTAAATCGTTAGATGCGCCCTTGCCATACATAAGGCGCACGAAAATGTGTCATCGTTGGGAAGAGTGAACACACTCTTTCCGTCGTAGTCGCTTGTACTACTTCGAGCTTATGTCGTAGCAGTGAACGGTGCACGTTGCGCGCAGTCATAAAACGTTGACTGTTTTTCCAAGCGCATATTTTAATCTCTGTGGAAAGTACTTAATTGGAATACGAAACATGGTGTCACTATTGCTTCGAGGAGTTAATGTTTGTATACTAAAAAAGGGTTTTCCGAAGTTCAACTCATAAAGTTATGTCTTCATAGCCGAACCGATTTTTATGAATTTTAGGCTGAGGGATAGTTTGGATCAGGGAGAGAAACACTGGATACTTTTATCCCAGGAACGCGGGTGGAGCAGCGGGGAATAACTAGGTACTTAATTTATTAATCATAGTAAGCAAGTAAGTACAACCCAATCAACAAGGAACGTACAATTTTCTAAAACTAAAAAAATAAAACATTGAAAGAACGTAGTAGCATTGAATAAATCTTTCCTTTTTACAGAATTCAGGATTATGGCAAGGAAGAATGGTAAAGAGGGGTAAGATACCGAAGAATGATTTAGGAGAATTCTGGCATTGGAAGGACCTTGACGTTGGAAAAGACATTTGCATCTACGGCAAAGTTTTCCACACAGTGTCGTGTGATCTGTTTACAAAGGTATGTTGACAATGTTTAATGTAAATTCATAAAATTGAAAAACAATCGATTTTTTAAATCTCTATGGGTCGATTTTTCAATTACGGGATAAACCTCGGATATTCCTCCATATAAGTTTATACAAAAACTGTTCTAATTTCAAATTAACAGCCAGATACCATTTATCTGGCCATTGAAAAATTAGGCCTTAGATTACTATTTATTGATTCCAAACAACTTTATTCTTCAAAGATTGTTTCACATCCCTTAAATCTCATCAAATCTACCAACGGTCAGACAGTCAGTCAGAAAGAGAACTATTTGTGTACTTATGTTTCTTTCTTTCTGAATTATGACTTAACTAAAGTAAGTTGTAACAACTAAAGTAATCTGTGGTCTTGTGCCATTACACAATTTATCTTACGGTACTTTTCAATATTTACCCGCTTTTTGTTCATTGGAATACGCAACAAATAATGTGTGGGATACCGTATTTATAACATAGGTAACTTATAACGACATCCTAGTCAGTATGTCGCTCGCAGGTAACGGCTTTTTAGGGTTCCGTAATCAAAGAAGGACTCTTTATAGTATTGTCATGTCCGGCAAAGCCAAAAGGAGAGTTATGGTTTTATTCAGAGACTTATCAATGATATCAAGCTGAATTTTTTTATATTTGGTAAGTAGGTCACTTTATGTAAGTGGATTTTTTTTTACCGCATTAAGTCGTTTTTAGTTTACAAGGTATTTTTAAAATATAGTGGGTTGTCTTATACACTTCTTTGATATAAAAAATCGTTAACGAAATATGAAGCTTTAAATTGCTAATTTTTGTTCAGAGTAGTGCCCCTACTCGCTTAACTGCTACTTCTAAGAATCTAGAAATATCCCATCATGTAAGATGACTAAATCGAAAAGTGTTACCAGTAGATATATTGTGTGTACGCTTTCAGTACTTACTTACTTACTAGTTTCAAACAATCGTCCATGGAAGTCTTCAATCCTATCCTATTTAATATTATAAATGTGAAAGTTTGTGAGGATGGATGGATATCTGGATGTTTGTTACGCTTTCACACAAAAACTACTGAAAGGATTTGGATGAAATTAGGCACACATAGATAGAATATATTTTGGATTAAAACATAGGATACTTTGTATCCAAGGAAAACTTAAGCCTCGGGAACGCGTGGGAATCCGCGGGGCGGGAGCTAGTATAATATACAATAACAATATCAAAAATGTATTTATAGTACAACAAAAATACAAACTATAATTCATAGAAAATTCTTCGAAGCTGTCAATGGCAGGCAGTATTTTCTCTTGGATAACAATAAGTATTTTATATATACATATATTTTACTAGCTGTTCCCAGCGGTTTCACCCGCGTTCCCGGTGTAATTTATTTTTCATACAAACCTTCTCCTGACAATAACGAACACATAAAAGAAAGATTTATCCAATTTGGTACAGTCGTTCGCAGGTTATGCGCGTACAAACATTTCGGCGATTCATTTTTATACATATACATTGTATATTATGTAGTTGTTTTACGTTACACGTTTTTTTAGTTTTCAATTAAAAGGTATTATCGGGGCGCGGGCTAACCCACGGCGGGTGCCTCCCCTTTGTCCGGTTTCATCATCAAATTTCATTTGTACACATACAAACAAGACAAACACACACTGTTAGCTTACTAGCTGTACCTACCTATTTACAGTAAGTAAAGCGGTCATTAACCCATATCTCTATCCCTTTCTTACTAACCACGACTTGATGTTATTGTATGATAAAATTGTTCTAACCTAAAAGTTTCTAACGCTATTCCCAATGCTATTCCGAATCTTAGCATCAAAATAAAATAAACGATTAAACATGAATGTATTGTGAGTATCTTACCTTAAACACGGTGAATGTTGATGTTGACTACAAATCTGACAAATGGAGAACCGCTTCAAGAAAACGTAATGTTGTGAACAGCGCGTGCTATTTTTAGGTTATTCAATTTGTGTGTTTATTCATGCAAGGTCGCTGCCATGCCGCCGCGCGTCGCTCTAGTGGACGGGCGCGGACTCGGTCGGACTGGAGATGTTATTATCGTTTTTTGCAATATTGACGTCGTCACTTATCAAGTTGTCATACATAAGGCATTTGTATTGACTCGTGTACAATGTTGGAAGGTACCTTATTATATGGCCCTAAGTAACTAATTGATAAATCGTTCACGGATTAGGTATAATGAACTTTCCTATTATTTGGTGAAAGTACCTATATCTTTTCTGTATGAGCACTAAATATAGGTTGTCACAGACAGAATAGCATATTTACAAAATCAATGGTTTCTTTTCAATTTATACATAATACTTAAGTACTTTGGGTCCTAAAATGGACCAAGTTCACATATCTAATCTATAACCACAGCGTTGACTGTGCTATAACTTTAAACGAGCAATTCTTGTATATAGAAAGTGGAGAAAACGTTCGATCATTAAATGAAACCAGAGCTTTATCACGTAAATAACGTTGTTAATAAATAAATAAATAAATAATAATAAATAAATAAATATTCTGGGACATTATTCCTCACACACGGCCATCTGACCCCAAACTAAGCAGAGCTTGTACTATGGAAGCCAGATAACTGATATACTACATATACTACTTTTCTTTTGTAAATACATACTTATATAGATAATTACAACCAGACACAGGACAAACAGACATGTTCATGCACACAAATGTTTGTCCTGAGTGGGAATCGAACCCACGACCTGCGGCGTGATAGATAGGGTATCTTACCAACCACGCCAACCGGCCCGTCAAGGTAAACAGTTTACAAAAAATCCATTGAGTAGTTTAGCCACAGTAGGTACTAAACTACTAATTAATTTTCATGTCATCAATATTACTTTTACCAAACGTCGCCGTCCAACTAGCGGCTTTAATGATATTCAGCTATTCAATCAAACAAACTATTACCTACAGAAAGTAGGTTTTTAAACAACTGTTGCTCGGAAGCTAAGTCAAAAATTCGCTGTGTGCGGAACTGTGCCATACACACAGATGCAATTATAGTGTGCATGATACATTCGGCGCGTATGACGCGCGCGTACTTGATTTCTGTAAGTAACAATTCGATGCTGAGACCGTTCCTGAGGTAGCTGCGCGGTACGGGAGGGGTGTGGTGATGCAGTGGCGTAGCGTGGGTTTTCGCCGCCCGGGGCTGTACGAAAATTTGCCGCCCCCCCACCCCGCGTGAGGAGGCGCTGGCCCAGGGCGAGCCGGCACCAGCCGGTGGAAGGGCGCCTAGCGCAGCTGCGTGTGCTCGCTATCCAGGAGTGGAAGTCCAGGCTGGAGCACCCTAGTGCTGAGGACCATTGTGGCCATCCATCCAGTGTTGGAGGAGTGGTTGGAGTGGCGGCACAGCACGATGATCTTCCGGTTCACAAAGATCCTCTCGAGCCGACTCTCGTGTGTCACCACTGTGACGGCCGGCAGCGACATATAGGAATAAATACCCCATGTTTTTAGTCAGTAGAAGTCTGACGTAACCCCGCCGCTTCCCCCCGGAGCCGCAGGATATCCATGAGGATAACTTCTTCTGAGCTCATCGATTTTATCTCGCCTCCTCTCTTGGCTTGGCACGTAACATTGCGGGCGCGATATGGAGTTTTTTCTTATTATTATTATTTCCAATTGAAAAAATCGTGGCACTTGCCGCCGCCCCCTTTCGAATGCCGCCCGGGGCCATGCCCCCCCCCCTCGGCACCCCCCACGCTACGCCACTGTGGTGACGCGACGCGCACTATTAATACCTACGTCGACATGACTTCTCCCGCACCGCTCAGCTACCTCAGGAACGGGCGGTCGGGCTTTAGGTAAATTACTTGGATCGATAACGTTTAACTTCTTGCCTAACCCAGACATTAAACTTTAGTTTCATTTTCTGCCACCTGGCGCTGAAACCCATACTGTCAATATGGCGTCGACGACCGACAATATTTCTGGTGTTTCTCGCAGTTTAAATGCGTTTTTGCAAAAAACATGTCCTACTATGGAATTGTTATTAAATTTTAGATAAGGTTTTGCTTTTTAAGTTTATCTTAAGGCGTCTTAGCTAAAAAAAATACAAGATTTCCAAAAAAAACAGAACGCCGAGCAAAGCTCGGATGCCCATGCTATCTACTTATTACTTTATATGCCTTGTGATGAACAACATTAACGGAATCAAGTAAAATTTATATTGTTATTTGGGAAACACTTGGCAACAATATCTATTCAAAACGGATGACATGAGGTACCTATTGGCTCGACAAGTTGAATCGTTTGATTCCATCAATCAATCTCTGTCATAAAGTCACGTGTCAGTTTGAAACTATGCTTTGTCTGTATCCAATACTCGTAGTTAACGATGTGATGTCTTTTTAAAAATTGTTCTACAAAGCTTTTCATAAATGTCCCTTGACCGAGTTATCTATATCTACATATCTATCAAGGTATATATATATTAAAATCAATTGCTGTTCCTTAGTTTCATTAAAACTCAAAAACTTTTTTGTATTATTCTCTCTAATACAGGGGAAGTTTAAGAAAAAGAACATTGGGAAAAACCCAAAGAAACAGACGAAAAACCGAAAAAAATATATTTGTTTTAACTCAAACCGTACACGATGCGGCCAATATTATCGATCTCACGTGCTAGAACGAACTTTACCGGGTCGTTTAGTATGTACATCCTACTAATCCTACTAATATTATAAATGTGAAAGTTTAGATGGATGGATGGATGGATGTTTGTTACTCTTTCACACAAAAACTACTGAACGGATTTGGATTAAATTTGGCAGAGAGATAGATTATAGTCTGTGTTACGTCCTGCCTTTTGGGGATAGAGTTAACTACACTGGCTCACCGACACACCAAGTAGTACACGCTTTTGTCGTTCCACCGCTCGAACCTTCAAGTGCCTCTTTTGACTGACTGACCGACTGGCAGTGTTGCCACTACTTGTGTGCGTGAGACGGCGTTCAATATCTATTTAATAGATACACAAACACTACAGTCTGGAATAGCACATAGGCTCCTTTTTATCCCGGGAAAACATAAGATCCCACGAGAACGCGGGTGAAACCGCGGGGCGGAAGCTAGTAATTATATAAAAACAAAAGACCAGACTCACTCACTGACTGACTCGTCAAAGCCCAGTCCAAACCCATGGACCTAGAATGCCGAAATTCCTTTTTTATGATGTAGAGAAAGAAAAAGATAGATTTTTCGAAATTCAACCGCTAAGGGGGTAAAATAGGGGATTGCGAGTGAAACCGCGGGCGGCAAGCTAGTTAATATACAAAGAAGTAATAATCAGCATGACTTACAAATAAGCAATCTTAACTTATATGGTGAATGGTGATGTAATATATTTTTGAACTTTTATTTAATACTCACTCTCCATCATCACATCACTCTTTTATCAACTCCGTGCCTACTAATGTGCCTGGTAGGTAACAATCTAAACGCACTGCATTGTCAGGCCAAGTTCGAAAAAGGGCCGTGCACGTGCGTTTACATATTATAATTATATTAAATATAGACTCTAGCTTTCTTTAATATAATCCCTAAAACTCCAATTATATTTAGTATAAAGTCAAAATTACTGAACAGAATTTATGGGGTTTTCACAAGTTAATTAGGCGAATAGCTTGGTAATTCGAATATTGGCTGATCGGGTGAAAAGATATCCCAATGGATATTTCTATATGTATTTTAAGTATCTATTTAAATAAATTCCTGTCTGACTAATTCATTCAGTGTCACATCACCACCCAGAAAGGGAAAATTTCACACCTAAACCGCAAAACCGAACGTGATGAAATTTGGTACGCAGATAGCCTATGGTATGGAGAGGGACATGGGGTACTTTTTTTGTTGGGAACACGGGTGAAACCTCGGGGGACAGCTGCTAATAGTCAGCTCAGTTTTACAATATCACTAGTTTTATTATAAACGTAACTGTGTTTACAAATTATTATCAGTTGACATAATCTAATATATAAAATTCTCATGTCACAATGTTAGTTACCATACTCCTCTGAAACGGCTCGACCGATTTTTATGACATTTTGTGTGCATATTGGGTAGGTCTGAGAATCGGCCAACATCTATTTTTTAAACCACTGCGCGAGTGAAACTGCGGGGGACAGCTAGTATATTATAACAATGTCGTGCGACTCGGCCTGTGGGGTAGGGTGTAAGGGGGTGAGGGATCTCCCACCTCCCGCCATCCCGCGAGCCGCGCCGTCCATCATTCCCGCATCCCACACCGTCCGCTGAGTCTACCCGACCATTTACGAATTTTCACGAAGTTAAGTAATATTCCAGCGTCGACTAGATACGAACGTCCAAATCTTCTAAAAAATAAATCCAAGTTCAAAAAGCCAAAAGTGAAGTCAGCGAAAGAATTTGAGATTCTGGAACACGTGTTACTCTTTCCCTGACTTCAAAACAGTACCTAAGTAGGTACCTAATTATTAATTACACAATCAGATTAGGTACAGTTCCTCTACACAATACAAATGATAACACAATACCAATATTTTTTCAGATAAACAGTATATAGCTGCTAATTTTAAATTAAGACACATTTTAACCGACGAAATAATGGAGGAGGTTCTCAAGTCGACGCGTATATTTTTTTTTGTATAGAGTTATCAGAGGAATAGCCTAGCCGAGGTTTATCCAGAGTGATTGAAAAATTTCCCCCCTATCTCTTTTATTTTATTCAGCCTTGATTACATCACAGAAAATACAAAAAAAACGTTATTATTAGCTTGTAGCTTTTTGCCCGCGGCTTTGCTCGCGCAGACTTCATAAAATTTCTATAAGTATATTTTTTCCGTCAGCCGACTTCGATAAAATAAAGCATATTTACATAATAATATATTGCCCCAAGCTCAACTTAACTTCCTACTTGTAAAAAAAAACCTCATTTAAAATCCGTTTGGTGGAATCGGAGATAAGCGTGTTCAAACAGATGAATAAACATAAAGACATGTTTACTTTTTGTCTATAGGTATACAAAAATGTAAGAAATGGGTTATTTCGGTTATCCTTTTACCCACCATTTTTAGGGTTCCCTACATACGATGAAAAACGGAAGCCTTATGGAATCCTTCTCATGTCTGTCTGTCTGACCGACTATAACAGCTTAACTTTTCTGAATGTATTGGACGAATAAACTTGAATGACTCGATCACGGACGTGGTTTACTGCGTAAATAAACTAATTCCGATTTTGGGGGTTAATTTTGAGGCAATAATTGATATTATATGATATTGATATTATATGCATCAGGCATTTGAATAAATCTATTCAAATGCCTGATGCTTTTAGCATGCAGTACCTATCTACTTATAAATTTTTATAATGTATAAATGCATAAATATAGACGAAAATTGAGCACTCTAGTGACAGTTTAATATTATCAAATATATAATGTACCTACTGCGATTAATTTGAATTAAAAGAAGTTCATACCTAAACTTTTGTGATAACCTCACTTGAATATTTTTCTACGAACTGCATGCAGAGCGTTATCTTCCGAATACGACGGCGACGCCCGCAACCTCAATGATAAATGTATTATTTTTATGTTACGCTGGCTAGCTATTCTTATATATTTTTACTTATAAGTAACTGAAAATATTGTCGTGTATTCATATGCAAAACTGTTTCTCTGTGTGGCTGAACGTTTATTAGGTACATATTTTATATGCAAGCTGCATAATCTATTCTTTCCATCCTCAAATTCCAACCTAAAAATCCACCCAATAATATAAGTAGGTACAAAATACAAGATGAGCGTAGGAGTATAATATGCCAGAATCTCTTTTCGAAAAGCTGTCATATGGTCGAAGGATATCCATCTCCAAATTTCAAAATGCTCTCGTCATCCCCAAACGTAATACCTTACCACAGGTTTTCAGGGTAGCTTCAAATAAAAACCGATATACCTACAATTCATTTACTACTAGTTCGTCAGAAGCATAACTTTGACTATGTATAAAGGTAGCAGCTAACCCAAATTCACCTCCTCCCCCTACATACATATGCATTATAATAAATACTCAAAAATGGTCTAACTAAATAGTAAACTTGCAAATTCTATTTATTTCTGAAAGAATATAGTTTATTGTAATATTTCCAACGATTCTTTTTCTCTTATCTCTTTTGTAAACAGCTTGCTTTTTATAACTTTTAAATATCTCGCTTCATAACTTTACAGTCCGAGCACAGAGGTAAACTGAAAAACAGTGCAGCATAGACATGCAAATGTGTACGCCGCAATAGTTGAGACCATTTTGCCGTGTCTATTTGTGCTTAATTTTAACTTATTCTAGTTTTATTATGACAACAATAAATTATGTTTTCTTTCTTGTTTGTTTATTTCTAGTAACTTATTAGTCATAATAAAAATGAGCAAAAAAATATTCTAATAGGTATCTACGAGTAAATTCAGTCAGATTATTATAGTTTTATATTCAGAGATAAATTTTATTATGAAGAGCCCGTCAGCTGCGATCCCTTTGTGGAGCCAAACCCTTGTACTTTAGAAGGGCTTCTGTTCACAATAAGGTTTATATTGGTGCAGATTCTGTTGTTTACAAACTATTGCATCATTCTCTCGTATTTTGAGGATATAAACTGATCCCCATATAACTTTAACTGTCCCTGACAAAATATTTATAGGAAAATTTATATTCTTCACTGCTACAGTTACATTATAATTTATAGAGTTGCCTTCTGGGATTTTGTATACCATACAAAAAAAAACCAGCCAAGTGGTAGTCGGACCATGCACAGTGTGTAGGGTTCCATGGACAAAGTAGCAAGTTATAGCTGTTTACTAAGTAAACTTTATCAGCAGCAAAAATAAGTTTGTATTTCATAGTATTTCTCAAAAGCTCTGTGAAGAAAAACAAAGTTAACTACATAATATAATTTTCGTTGAAAGTGTTTTTTATGTTGTACCTACTACATATTTTTTTTAAGAATTTTCCACTCCATAGTTGTAAAGTTAAAAATGGCGAACCCTTTATGACTTTGGAATGCATCATTTCACCAATTATTATTGATTTAAATATTAATTGTGAATCCTCCATATAATTTTTAAGTCCTATTTAAAGATATGTATCCGACACGCTTATCCTCAGGAATATTTTTTCATCCCGCAGTTACAGTTATGGAGTGCCCCCATTTTTTTTCGTAACAGTCCTACATGTTATCCGGAATAAATTTTATCTGTATGCCAAATTTCATTCAAATCCGTTCAGCCATTACGGAGTTTGGAGGTAATAAATTTACGAACTTTCATATTTATAATTTATTTTGTGAGTAGTTTATAAAAATCACCTATACCTTTCTTTCATTAATATGTACATATTAATTAAGTAGGATTTTATATTCTACTAGCTTCCGCCCCGCGGTTTCACCCGCGTTCCCGAGGGACCTTTTGTTTTCCCGGGATAAAAAGTCCTCGATAAATGGGCTATCCAACACTAAAATAATTTATCAATTCAAACCGGTAGTTCCTGAGATTAGTGCGTTCAACCAAACAAAGAAACTCAAACTCTTTCAAGTAGGTATATATAAACACTACTTATATTCAGCTGAATAATACTATTGTGTATTTATTTGATCTCACGATCGAAATTCATATCATTAACTTAAAACCAAGGTTAATAAACCTTTATTGTCATATATACGATTTTAAACTCAAAATGTGGTGGTTCCTTTGCAATAATATAGCAATAATGTGAAACGAATGACCGCCGTAAAACCGTCAAATGGCTTTTCGAATAAAGCCAAAAGGGAGGTCGTGAGGCTTAAAGAAATGTGTTTATAGCCAAAGGAAGTAGAGGAACAGTGGAACCGTCCCGTTATAGCCCACACTGACCAACCTATAAAATAAAACACGCCTTTATGTTCTTTGCACTCAATTACTTTCCCTATATAGGTATCTTACTTTGCCCTGTAGTTATCGATTCAAGACTTCCTAAAGAATTGTTGCTAGATTTTAATAAAGTATGACTAATTAAATCAATTCATTTGCTATTATTTATAAATTATTTAATATTTTTTACAAAAAATCTATAGGTATTTAGTTTTTTTCTTTATGTGGAAAAGGTAACTCAAACATAAACTCAATTTTATAGATTCTACCAGCAGTTCGGAATATACTTGGACTGAGAAGACTCCGGCAAGAAACTCACCAAGGCATATTTTTATAGGTCTTTGTTTTTAATTTTAATTTATGTAACTATTTAATTGCAAATACCAAAGTTTATAAAATTGTTTGTGTAGGTTAATTTAACAAAGTACTCGGTACTAATTAACTTATCATTTAATTTTTTTTAAGAAGCTCATCTCATCACTTACCCATATTTAGTTCATATCAGTATTATCGATATTTACACAAGAGATTATAATTAAGGTAGGTGCTTATTGAAGAACATAACTATACGAATTATGTTCAAAGTACATTATTGCGATTATTATAATGTATGGATCAAAATGAAAGTCTTACGATAAATAGGTTAATATTAATATCTTTATTAGGATGAACCCTACCTACATAGGTACTCTACTACTAAAAGTTATATTTCGGAACTTATCGTAAAGAACTATTACAATTCGTGTTGAATATTAGTGATACCGGAATATTTCTAAAACAGTAGGTTGTACCCAACTAAACAGTCTTATTAAAAACGCACACAATAACCAAGAGCAATAATAGAATTGGTTTATGCCTTTTATCAATTGAAATACATGTCATGGAAATAAATGATCAACTAATATGAAAATACTCATAGATTTTCTTTTCAAGAATACTTTAGTTTACGTTTAATTTTTATTCTTTTCAATTCATTTCAATTGTAGGTAAGTCAAGGAATTCTTACAGTAGGTACCTAATATCAATAAATGTTACATGGCTGATATGTAGTGCAACACTACTTTAACACCCATGTAAATGTTAATAAGAAATGGCATGCCAAAAGCGATGGCTCGGGCTGGCTGCGGCAGGGGCTTCACCGCGTATACGATAGTATGGATGATCCGGCCAGCCGTGAATATCCTGAAGAGCATTGTGGCCCACGAAGCGGACGGTCCGGTTGTCAGGTACAACGCACCGAGAACCCAAAACGCAGGAATATTCTCCAAGTCGTTGAGGTGCGCCCGTCTCACTCTTTCCACATCGGGATCATCGAACTTAATCTTCCCATTTTTCGTTTTAGCATCCTCTTCGTTTGCAAAAACATTTTTTTGAACACGCACTCTCGAAGTTAAAAACGTTACTCCAAATAATTTTAAGGCCAACACGCCTGAATATAATATGTACGATTGCACCGCGGGGTCGGTAAGGAGAATGGAGGTCATTTTATTATTTTAGTAAAAAGTCTTTATTTATAAGTAAACAACACAGTCGTTCTCGTCGTGTTGACTAGCAGGGTATTTAGCCGTGAATGATTGTTCTGTACAATTTGGTTGTGTGATAATGCGATGAACACTTGCTTGTTTAGCGTATCTATACATGATTTACTTACCCTATCTTATCTTATCTTATCTTAGAACAGCCCAGTCGACGAACAAAAAGTATTAACTAATACCTACCTAAGTCATCTATAAGTTTGTTCAGAGTCAATATTATAAAATCGATTGCAAATGTTTTTTACAATATTATAATTGAGGCTATTTGAGTCAAACTATATCACAGAGTAGATAATTACAACGTGAGGAAAGATAGGTATCAGTTTACCTACGTAATTCAGATCAGGTAAACTTTGCTGTGAACTCAAATTTTGCAATAAAAACACACCCACAGAACAATTTCGCAGACAATTTGATCCGCCGAATATTAACTTCACGTCTTTTTCAAGGGTTGATTTTGTATAATACCTACTGCCACTCCGTGATCTTACACGCATCCACGGAATTTAATGTTATCCCGGGATAAAAGCCGCAAATAAATACCTATTCTGCCAAATGAACTAGTTGTCAACCAAATCTACACGTCATGCAATTCTGTTACGAAATACTTAATACGTTCAATTTTTTTTTTTTATACAACATGGTCGGCAAACAAGCATACCGCCCGCCTGATGGTAAGTGGTTACCGTAGCCTATGAACGCTTGCAACACCAGGGGTATCACTCGCGCGTTGCCGACCCTTCCCCCCTCCCCGATGCGCTCTGTCGACTTTACTCACGCGCAGGAACACAACTATAAGTTATTTGGCTACGGTATTCTGTAAGGTAACATATCGCTATGCTCTACCTCTCTTAGAAGATCTTGGATAAATCTTTCTTTTATGTGTTCGTTATTGTCAGGAGAAAGTTTGTATGTATAAAAAAATATACACCGGGAACGTGGGTGAATCCGCGGAGAACAGCTAGTATGAAATAAAAAGAATACTATTTCTGGCAATTTTAATTCATATAGGTACCTACCTACCTATGTACTTATCTCATGCCGTCTCCTTAAGTAAAAATAGAATATTTCAACTTGAAACATGAAAAACTGTGCTATCACAACATAAAATGTATAAGGTATCACACACAAACATTAGAAAGCCGAGATATAGTGCAACACAACTTGGACACCCATGTAAATGTTAATGAAGAATGGAATAGTGAAGGCTATGGCTCGGGCTGGCTGTGGCAGAGGCTTCACCGCGTACACGATAGTGTGAAGAATACGGCCAGCCGTGAATATCCTGAAGAGCATAGTTGCCCACGAAGCGGTCGGTCCGGTTGTCAGGTACAACGCACCGAGAACCCAAAACGCAGGAATGTTCTCCAAGTCGTTGAGGTGCGCCCGTCTAACTCTTTCCACATCGGGATCATCGAACTTTATCTTGCCATTTTTCGCCTTGGCGTCTTCCTCATTTGCGAACACGTTTTTCTTATAACGCGCTCTTGACGTGAGCAGTGTCACTCCAAACAATTTCAAGGCCAATAAACCCGAATATAAAATGTATGATTGTACCGCTGGATCACTTAGAGGAATTGACGCCATGTTTATATATTTTTCTAGTTTCACAGTAAAAACAACACAGCAGAGTCAACTCAACTCTATATTATAGACACAAGCAATGATGTCGTAATTTACACTCACTGGACACGAGTATCTAGCACAGATACCCGCGTTTGAATGAATCCATGGACATTTTGCGAATATTTTAATTTCTAGAAGAGGCAGCCCATTAGAGCAATCAACTACAAGAAATAGTGAATTGTAACATATTTTTTTTACTCGAAACTATATTTATACTATTTATGCCACCTATGGTAGATTTATCTTTAACTTCACAGCGGTAAACACAGAATGGGACTACCTATTGTACCTATGTATCACGTAGTTATATACTTGTTGTTATACGGAGCCGGCAAGATTGTTGTTGCCTCGTAGATAGTGTTATACGTTATACCGTACACACACAGATACATACATCTATTCGAAGTAGGCTTAAAGGTCAGCAGAAACCGTTTTCAACATAAAAATGTCGTTGTTATTAAATCTTCGATGCTAAAAAATGGAGTGTATCTTTTTGATATACTTAAATCACAACCAAATAAATAAAAACTATATAGGTATTATAAAGTACAAGGGAACTTTGAGCGAGCAAAATTATCCAATATTTAAGTCTAAGACCAAAGGTAAATCATACTAGATTTATTAGTTTCATTGACATTAATGCATTGTCTTGAAAATTACCAGTTCTACCTTGGAAAATTTCCTTTATCTATCATTAAGTAGGTACTAACCTATATTTTACATTAAAGAAATAAATAAAAATGCAATTTTCCCACATTACAATAATATATATTTAGTATTTTGTAGTAACCAACGAATGTTTTAATAAAAATCCAGTCTTCCACACATCTTGCTTAAATTACTCACTAACTTAAATTAAAACAACTATATGGCAGTGGCGTAGTGCAGGATGACTTGCGCACCCATATAGATCATAATAACGAATGGTATGCCGAAAGCAATCCCTCGTGACGGCTGCGGCATTGGAACTACGGCATACACCAGGGTATGCAGGATGCGCCCAGCCGTGTACATTCTGAAGAGTAGTGTGGCCCATGAAGCTACTGGCCCGGTAGTCAGATACAACGCGCCCAGAACCCAGAATGCTGGAATATTCTCCAGGTCGTTGAGATGCGCACGTCGAATCCTCTCAATCACTGGATCGTCGTACTTCACCTTTCCCCTCAATGATTTTGCATCTTCGGGATTTGCAAACACACCTCGCACCACACGCGTAGCACCCGTCAATGTTGACAATAATAACAGTTTCACAGCCAATATCGCTGAATATACGATATATGATTGCACGACAGGGCTATCCAGGATTAAGGACACCATTTTGTTTAAATCAGCGCGCGACGACGAATACACTACACACTTGGTTAGTAGGGGCACGAACGAATGTCATGTCAGTCAAATGGATGTGCTCCAAGCGACCAAGCGTTCATTTACAACTTCATGTTAGTGACGACATGCCGTTAAACGTCTCGATTGTTTACTCAATGTATAGTTATAACGCTGCTATTGCTAGAAATATAATGAAAGACAATTAATGAAACACGCAATGTACACTAATGTTGTAAAATGATCATCTTTCTTAATGACGATCATATTACGCTGGTAGATATAAATAGAGGTCAAGTTAACTGTAAACAATTATGTAAATAATATGCAGGCCGTAAGGATTCTAAATGAATCTTAATATACCATATTTGTATGTTATCTATATGTTTAGATAATCCATACATAAGACTTATAACATGATAACATTCGATAACTGTTTATTAATTGCTGTGTGGAAGCACTGTATGATTTCTAGGTAAAACACAGGTACTTAACATAATTGTAAGGTTTTAAGTTAACTGTAACCTATCTAGTAGATACTGTCAGTTTTCTCCATTTTTTAAGACTGTAATCTATACCTAGTCTAGCTAGGTATTTACTACACCAGACATGCCTGAAAGACCCATTTACTGAGAGGAGTTTACAACCGGCGACGGGTCAGTGTTGACAAGTGCCTCCGTGCCGGCTTACAGCAACGATGCGATTGCATGCAACCTTGCTCTTACACCGAAGGGAATAACTATCTAACGGAAATAATGGAATTGAAACTGTGATGATATGTGGGTTATACATGAAACAATTTTGGGTAGTGGCTCATAAATTTTTGGTAGGTATGGGCCAAAAATGTGGTCGACAATGTTCACACAGGTTTAAATTTGTTTTGGAAATGCCTAGGTACTAGGTAGGACCTGTCCTAATTGAAGTATCTGCTGTTCCATACTTTTCGGCCGAGTAGATATTGGACTTTTGTATAGTTATATTTTACTTAAATATTAATGATCATAAGAATAAGATGTATCGGTCGGTGAAAACTGATTTAAGGTATATCTATGACCGAAACGTTTTAGTAGTCGCTTATCAGCCGGTGCTCCTCTGTAGAGAGTTGAGGAGCTGAGTGTTGATAACACGTCCCATCACCAAAGAGAAATGGTAGTCTATCGCTAAGGGCGGACGATAATTATTTAGGTACCACACACAACGTTCCGAAATGCTTGTTATTGAGGCTTGTTGTGGCTTATTGTGAGGGTACTACATTGCCGCTTTTTTACTTTGAATTATATATGTATTTAAATTTAATTAATTTTCATAAATTGTACCTTATCTCTTTAAATATTGCGACATAGTTTTGCTTATCAAGAATTTAAAATAATGATATACAACCTAAACCTACGTACCTACATACTTACCGTATTAATTTATAGGCATTGATTATACTTACTAATGGAATTTTTTATTCATCTGAGATGATATACCATATAGCGAAACGTACAAGAGTAATGTAGGTAAGTTATGTAATATTCGAGGTTTTTCGTTCCCTTGTTATGGTTTGATTTTATTTGTTGCCATCAGCTTTTGACATTTGTTTCGGTACGACTATAAATTTGGCCTAAATAACGCAATTTAGGTTGTTTTTATTTTTCACCTATAGGTTGTGGTGAAAAAAAAACAACTCGGTTCGCTTCTAATATTTTATGGAAAATGGAATGTGTTGTGGTAGGTACCTATTTATTTAGTATCTCAAAATATGTCAATTGGAGCACGTGTGGAACATGGAATCACATTGATTTGTAAAAAATGTCTACTTCGCACAATAAAAAACTCTGTCACATTAGAATAATAAATAATACTTATGTATTTTTTATGTTTGACTATGGAAGCCTAAAAAAGACTAATACCGAGTTCGAAGTACAAAATAAATTAAATATTTTATGTTCTCGTTGATGTTGGTATTTTCCTTTAAATCAAAACATAATACATCTTTTGGTAGAATTTAATAACAAGGACCATCGCTCCTAACACCCTCCATACAATACAAACAGCGTTCTGTTTTTACATATCTTCTCCATTTAAAAAAAATCGAAAAACTGAGCCTTTTTTTTTATGTAACTAACGAATTGATTGAGAAAAAAGCCGGACATACATACGAAAGCATTTTTGCCCAAGCTGAAACGCTTCGCTCGCTAAGCTTAAAAATCTGAAATTCAACGTGCTGCTAACAACGTCCTCACGCAGATATTTGTACCTCACACAGATATTTGGCCCTCACGCAGATATTTCCTCACGCAGATATTTTGAAACCGCAGCGCACCACGCGAATCCGCTAATCGTTAACACGATCACTTACACCCCGTCCCTTATCTCCCGCATCCGTAGGCCAAGGTTCGCCCTCAGCGAACCAGACGATGTCACCACCTTAGCTCAGATCGAGGCTGACGAAGCCCGAAAACATGCACAAATACATAACCGTCAACCAAGATTTCGTCCTCGCCAACCGAGGACCGTCGCGACGTCCCTCACAGTCTCGTCCCGTTTGAACGCGGCCCGAGCTGCTTATTAGCAATCCGACCGATCCCCAAATAATCTACATTAATAATTCCGTCAAGGGGTACGGTAGACTCGATTGAAACCTTACCTGAATAATAAAACATACAAAAATAATAATTTCGAGTCGACAACATATTATATCCGCAAAATTCGGATTGTTGTAGAGTATTTTGTTAAATTGTAATGGTGCAAATGACAGTCGCCATATTGGCCGAGCACAGTACCTACCGCCATATTTTCAATGAACGCATCCCTGTCAGTAAGTATCAGCTTTTCTTTTGTTTTCTCTTATTTCGGGAAGGCAAAGGGTTCTAGCCCATACAGCCTAATCATGAGATGACACAGTGTTCTCAGTGTGTAAATGAGCCTTTATTGACAGCCTATTATTTTTGTTTCCCGTTGTTTTTTCTAACCATGACACTGGCATTCATCGTTGGCACGATGGAGCCATAAACAATAAATTGGAATTGGATTGAGCTGTCAGACAGTGTTGCCAGAAGGTTACATTTCTTACATTTTTCGTAACTTTTGACGCGTAAGGATGGTCCCCTGGACCCACTACCTTCTGGTCCTGTCAAAAAAAAAAAAAAGGTGCTACGTCCCGCTCCCTACTAGAGCGACCTCTCATAGAAAACCCGCGTAAACGGAAAGGGCGTATGCGACAAAATGGTTTTTATTGTTTAATTTAAAAACTACAAATATATTTCATAAAACCTATGTACAAATTATAGTATCAGTTTCAATTAATATATGTAGAAATTTTGGAACCTCAAATCGATCCTCAATGTCGGTAAAATTGGAATCTCTTATTTTAAATAAAATTCAAAAATCATTTATTCAGTTTAGGCCCTAATAAGGCACTTATGAACGTTACAATTGATTCTACCACCGGTTCGGTTCGGAATACACTTGGACTGAGAAGACTCCGGCAAGAAACTCAGCAATGGACATTTTTTTATAGATCTTTGATATTTTTTATTTAATTTATGTAACTATTTAATTACAAATAACGAAGTTTATAAAATTAACATGAAATAGTTTGTGTAGCGAACATTTCATTTAAATGCATTCTTGTCTTCTACAAAATCAGAAACTTTATAGTACCCTTTTTTACATAACTTTTGTTTAACTAATTTTTTAAATCTATACACAGATAGTTCTTGAATTTCTTTGGGTACTTTGTTATAGAAACGTATACATTGCCCCTTGAATGAGTCCCTCACTTTGCTGAGCCGAGTTACAGGTACCTACAGCAAGTTTGTGCTTATTTCTAGTGTTCAAGCTATGAGTATCGCTGTTCTTAGGAAAATTTTGTATATTTTTCCGAACATAAATTAAATTTTCATAAATGTACTGTGACGACACAGTCATAATATTAATGGATTTGATTTTTTCTTTAAGAGAATCTCTAGGACATAATTTATAAATTGCGCGAATAGCTCTCTTCTGCAGAATAAAAATTCTATTGATGTCGGCACCACTACCCCAAAGGAGGATGCCGTAAGACATCAGCTGTGAAAATAACTAAAATCAACTAATCTTGCCGTAGATTCGTCAGTGAGAGAACGAATTTTCCTCACTGCATAAGCTGCAGAACTAAGTCTATTCACTAAATTACAAATATGTGGGCTCCATTGTAGCTTATCATCTAAAGTAATACCTAAAAATACGGTTGTTTCATCAAGATCCAGTTTTTCGCCTTTAATAACAATGTCTGTGTTCAAATGTCTTACATTGGGTTGACTGAATCTGATATAATAGGTCTTTTTGATTAATTATTTTGTGTTATAAAAGTTAACCAATCGTGTTATGCAATAGAAAAAATAATGACAAATATTTATGAATTCTTACAATAAATTTCATTTCGTTCGCTTTAGTCATTGTTGAGAAAAACCGGTATCCTTGCAACCAAAATCTTCAATAATAAATAACATGTTACATGTTACTTTTATTCCTATTGGATTAGATTTTATTGTGTGCTTTTTTTATTAGGTTTATTAGGTGTTTATTTACCAAAACTATAGTAAAGCCTGGTTTTCACAGGACTAGTAGCTGGCGGTTAGTAAAGGACAGTTACTGTCTGACAGCTACTGGGTCCGTGAAAACATAGTTGAGCCAGTACTGACCGATCAGTTGCTGACGGCAATAGACTGTATAGACAGCAGAATGTACAGTTGCTGTCTACTGGGTGGTCAGTACTTGGGCCTGTGAAAACCAGGCTTAAGAATCTTAAAATAAAGGTCACACGCAAGAAATCGTAAGTAAAGGTTGTCCATACTCAAATAATATCAATTATGTAAGAAATAACGCCCATGTAATAAATTTATTTTGATATTATAATAAAGTCGCTTTAAAGTAAAAATTAGCCGCCCCCGGGTGGGCTCGAACCACCAACCTTTCGGTTAACAGCCGAACGCGCTAGCCAATTGCGCCACGGAGGCCAATGGGCAGTTTGACAAAATTAAAGTATCGGCTACCAAAGAACATACATACGTATAATGACTAAGTTCATCAATATTATGTGCAGTAGGTAATAATAGTAATATTGACAAAAAAAACTCGCGATTGGTATTTTATTTGATAATTCGTAGGTAGTTATTGAAATTATAAAATGATGAACTCATAAAGAAATAAATATTTATTTCTTTATTTCATTAAGCCACAAAGCCTATTCTTGACTCCATAGTATTAACTAGTTATATTTGTGCTTGAATCCTTTTGTAGGAATGGCTGGAGTCTCAAGGCATCGAGTTGTCCAAAGAAGAAGAATTACCAGTTGATACGTATACGCAGAAGGAACGTTGGAAGAAAGTGCCGACACCCAAGCGTACGAAGGCTCATGACGACCCTTTGCGGCGCTATTTAGAATACGACGGAAAAGTTCTAGCGTAAGGAAAGAGTTATTAATATAGTATGTATAGCAAGTCACTAAAACATCAGCTGTTCACTGACTTTATAACTACAATATAGGTAGGTAATGGGTGGATCTTTCCATATGTCATATTTTTTCATCTAGATTGGGTTTGGCTTTCGTTTTGCTGATTTTTTTTTATAGGATCCAACTCTAAAATCTCATTTATTTTTTTCGATAATATTGATATCTGGAAGTTTTTAAATCTAAACTGTTCGGAATTTAATCTGTCATTGCTTATGTGCTATGGATGCATAATATTAACATTATAAATATATATTTCTTGAAATAATAATAAATATCCTAGGACACTACTCACACACGGCCCCATCTGAGCTTGTGCTATGGAAACCTTATATTATACCTATAATTACACCCAGACTCATGACAAACAGACATGTTCATGCACACAAATGTCTGTCCTGGACGGGAATTGAACCCATGCACGACCTGTAGCAACCACGCCAGGCATGCCAATTGGCGCGTAATATTTCAAAGATATCAGCAGCATTTCCGAGACAAAAGGTACTGATATCCTTAATTATATAAGATACATAGAAGAACGAATGAAAATAAAATAAACTGAAAAGTCTCTGAAAAGAAAAACTGGACTTGACAAAGATAACATTCTGTCGTCGTTTCCTTGTGTACTATGAACTACATTAAGTTCTTCGTGGAAAAAATACAATGAGATACCTACATAGCTAATATTAAGTTACTTTGCTTTGACTATTAGTTAAACGTACCTACCAAAATATTGTCGACCTTTTACTTACGTTAAACGTAAATTTAAAAAGTCGAATAATTTTCGTTACATCTTTTACCTTATATTTACAATCACACCCATGTGAAAAACATCACTTGTATTAGGAATAATTTGTAGGCTCAGTTTTCACCCAGATGCTGCCCATAGTTAGGAACTGTTGGGGGCCTTTAAAGAGCTCTTATCGTCATAACTTTGTCTATTAAGTCCAGACAGGCGATGTATATAGTGAGGGTAAGGCGCACTCCACTGCCAATTTATTTCCTAAGAAGGTGGCAATTCCATAAAATATTGGGATATTTGTGATAGATAAATACTAATAAATAGCCAAACCATAGATATATCTACTTGGGGTATACTTGTGCCTATACCTGTAGTTCAATAAAAAGTGAGAATGATAATCCCAAATGTTACACTAAAAGGTGACATTGAACAAAAAAATAACATTTAATAAAACTATCCTGTAACATATACTCATTCTTGGTTTTTATTGAACTCCCCTAGTACTTCAGGGAATGATCAAATCATTATTTAGACAGCTATCCGGTATATGTCAGCTTAAGCTCTTCGAAACTACATATAATTAAATCACACGTTGCTTTACAAATCTAATCAGAGCTCGGTTGAAACTGCCAACTAGATATGCTGACTGCACAGTGCACATCTCGAGGGGAAACCTCAGAGCGACTCGGATTTGTCTTCACACTAACGTCACTCTATGCAATTGTATTAGCTAGCCTACGTAGATGGGTACGTAACTTGATCCACCTGAATAATTGCCCTGGGCCTCGTGTTTACGTAATTATCTTCTTACATGCTCAAGGGGCATTCCTTCTTTACTAAATGGGAAGAGGGAACGGGATCTTACGTAAACTTTTAGATCTTTGGCGTAGCATTTCCTCACGGATCATTGAAAATTAAAAAAATGAGTTGTTTTGGGCTATGGTTTAATAATTATTTGCTGACTTTTACAACATTTTGTGTGTTGCACTTGTTTGTGTGAAGATGTCCATTTTAATAAATACTATGCGAAGAAAAATTACATTCACAAGGAAATCTTATCTGTCATTCTATTCTTTATTCAGGGTACTCATAACTCTTAACTCGTGATGACGATCGACATCTGTACAAATCCTGACCGACTGATTGATTGACTGACTGAGAGTGGTTCGCAAAGCCTAAGCTACTGGTCATAGAACCATACAATTTGGAGGATATTAGGTATACCTTTTTTAACGTACTAAGATTTTCCGTAATTCATCCCCTAAGTGGGTAAAATAGGTGATCGCGAGTGAAACCGTGTTGCGGAAAGCTAGTTAGTAATAGTGATCAATTCACATAGTCTTTTATTATATACTAGCTTTTCGCCTGCGGCTTCGCTCGCGCAGACTTTATAAAATGTCTATGACTTTTTCCCCGTTAGCCAATTTCGACGAATCAAAGCCTATTTATTCACTGAAAAAAGTTTCAATTTGACAGCACAATCCCCATCTGTAAAAAGTATATATTTGACAGCAAAATCCCCATTAACAAAATGATCCGCCATTTATTGTTACAAAAAATGTGATAAATGAAGAACCGCTCGACCGATTTTGTGCAAACTTCACATAAATAGTCCGAACAAAGCCTAAAAATTTGGTTTGGATAGGTGAGCCCGTTCTTGAGTTATAAAATTACAACGAAAAGTGGCATTGATTTTTATATATAAAGATAAAAATAATCAAGTCAGCCGTGACGTAAAATTTGGAAAAAAATCTAAATTTGTGTGAAAATTTTGTAAGTTTTTAAAGAAAATTATTTTTTTATGTATGGCAACACTGAAATCCGACGGAGCGGTTGATAGGAGAGCAGAAAACTAATGATATATGCAAAAGAAAGTGCGCCGAAATATCAATTTAAAACCATAAAAATGGAGCCACTTTGACGGTTGTACAAGTTAAATTTTAATATTATTGATTAGGTTTTGTTTAAACCTAAACGCACGGGAAAGTCTAATACAATATACATGGGCTAGATTCCTAGATTATGTTAGGCGTTTCCATAACGAATTTTTATATAATGTAAAAAAAATATGGATTAATTTAGAATTATTTGCTTCCGTTCATTTCTATGATTGTTTGATATTTTCAAGTGTAGGTACCTGCCTATATGACTGATTTATCAATTCTCGATTATTTGTCGTGAACCCTTAAATATTAAAATTGTTTTTTTGTTTGTTTGTATTGGAACCCTCTACCGATTTCATCATCATCATTATCTCAGCCGCAAGACGTCCACTGCTGGACATAGGCCTCCCCTAATAATCTCCAATAGGACCGATTTACAAGGTTTAATCATTCAGTTAGGCATTAGATTTTGTACATTAAGTGCATCTAGAATAAAGTACCTACTTAATTATAAAGGTGTGTTTCCTTTAAACCCCCGACCTACGCCTTCCATTTTCCCCTTATGAAAGGAGCCGGCCGGCATGAGAATTTGTTGTATAAATCCCCTCGTACGATCTTCGTAACTCCAGTGGCTATTTATTGTCGTTTTGGGATAACGTTTTCATTATAAGAAATTATCGATTATTTCTACAGTAACACACGCCAGCAAACTATTACTGAATGTCATTTGTCCACATTTCGGTACCTAGGGAAGCGAAGCCATATTATATCCTATTCCAAGATTCAATGACACATTTTGGGATAAGCTAATGGTCCTTACGCGTTCTGATTCCATTCGTATTAAAAGTTATGTAGGTACCTATAGACGTTAGGATGACCGTCCGCATGTACTATCAACTGTGCTATCTTCGGGTTCGACGCTAACCAAGAATTACGTCTACATTAATTGCTTGGTTTAATTACGAGCTCTTCACCTCCCGCTGCTTCACGAAACATTGGATATACTTACAGTGATCTAGATTTATTTGTTCTGTAAATTGAATCTAAATGTAAAAGATTTGCATTTGACCGCGATCGTTAGTTTCATTAATCATCATACACATAACTAGACTCATTCCTTTGTAGGAATATGACGTCACGTTTGAATTAACCGTTCGTTGAACTAATGAAGTATCTTTCTTTAACAAGTGTACCTAATATTGTGTAAAACTAAGTAATTAATTAATGAAGACAACGTTACCCATGACTGTACAGCAAGAACCTACGTCATCATTTATATTTTTGTTGCGTAAACATAGTTGATTTTTTTCACGTGCTAACGAACAGCTAAAGCCGATTCGACTTTACTATTCCCTTTGTCGAAACGTTTTTACCTTTGAATTGTTAAGATGTTAAAATGATTTTCGGTTTGCCTATGTGCATATTTTCATTCAATTATAAGTACTGAAACAAATCGATAATGTTCCATATTATCTAAAACTACGTATTTTTTACCTACGAGTGCCGAAGTTTGTCCAGAAACTTACATAAGCGGTAATGCTTGCTCAGGGATAACCGCATTACCTTCTGTACATTGTGCTTACTTTTATACCTCTCGTATCCGATTCCGCATTTGCTCTATCTATGTAAATCTCTCTCTTCAATGATCTTCTCTCTACTTTAGTTTATGTAAATTGTCTCTTTAAGTATTTACAAAGTCAAGTAGGCACTTTATCCAATATAGTACGCAAACTGCTCGAAGTATTACCTATCCTCTTGTTGCCAACGGTCCATAAGCTCGCCGGTTCAGGTCAAAAATGTAAGGTTTTTCTAGATGTTTCCTACCTTCAAGCACGAATCATTATGACGTGAGCTATAAGCAATGTTGCCTCTCGACATTCACTCACAGTGCCAGCCGCCTTTTATGACTCATAAACAGGGACCTATATTATTCCAGAGATTTTTTATTCCAAGTATGCCATAAATAACATGTTCTTTATAATGAAAATACTGTCATTATAAAGAACTGTATACTGAAAGCTCCGCGGAACCTATTTTATTTATAGGCACTACTTACGATAACTTTACACCTAGCAAGGCACTCAATATTAGATAGGAGGTGAACTAGTGGTTAGTATTATTTATATGAACATTTGTGCGTTTGTTCTAAGTCTAGTATAAGTATGTATAAAAATAATTTATAAATAAAAAAAAAACGACTTCAAAAACTGAAAAGCATAAAATAAATATGTTCTTTCTACATCATTTTGAAGTCGGTGCCAAGTAAAACATAAAAATTACTTGGTCTTCAGGTTACTATCTTGATTTGTTTTGTTTCAGCGAGTTATCTTTATAGTTAAGTAGTATCTATGTGGAGATTTTTAAATGGCATATGAATGTTCAACTGTTAACTTATTACTACTATTTTGCTGTAAATCTTCCTAAAAGAAAAAAATAAAATAAAAAATATATAAACACATACCTACTAAATTTAGTTAAGTTGTCGTAATATTGTTGTCTTTAGGTTAATTTATGTTTGATAATATTTCGAGTTAGTGTGAATGATTGGTTTTAATATTTTGTTGTTGTTGTTTTGTGTTATCCTTAGTAATTTTAATGTTTTACATGGCACGGACTTCAAAATGATGTAGAAAGGAAATATTTATTTTATGCTTTTCAGTTTTTGACGTCGGTTTTTTTTATTTATAAATTATTTTTATTTGACACTTTTAAGATACGAATATGGGTAGAGCTAGTAAGGCAGCTTTTCGAATGCGGAAACGACGGCTAGATAAAACTGAATAAAACAGAACCGTACAGAAACAGAAATATTGAAAAAAAAATGAATGAAAGTCCGTAAGAGTTGGGCCGTAACGGTGCACAAGGCACTACACTTGATGAAGCTGTTATAGATCTTGGAAATAAAAAAACCCTAAAGGCCTAAACCCTAAATGTGTATTTGAAGGAGTAGCACTGTCTAGTTTAGAATCAAATAAATTATTGAGTAGGCCACACAGACTCTTTCGTCAAAGAGCATTGCCAGAAATGATACTCTTTATAATGTTCAACTTTATGCCATGAGATAATATCCATTGGTACTGAATTTTCACGTTCGAGCTGTTTGTCATTAAGGAGTTCCGTTGTAAGCATCCCTAGTCCAAGTCCAGTCCAGTCCAACACGTCCTTGATCATAGTTAGGTACCTCCTCGTAATGGAATTGTCATAAACCTAACTATACCTCAATCACTACACAATTCCTATCTGGTATATCTTCGGAGTCCACTGTCCAATACCTATGAAATTTAAATGGAACCATTTTGACGCTATACTGAATCCAATGCAAAAGAATTTTATTAAAATCGGTTCGTAAACAAAGAAGTTATCCCCAGAAATAGGTAGGATCATTGAAAAGTTCCGGTGGTCGTCTATGGTCTTCTTCATCAGTTGCAAATCACCAAATGATACTTTCTGAATGCAAATGCTTGATTTGTTACCGAAAATACCAAAATCACTATGTATATTTCTATAATATTTGAGGAGTTCCCTCAATTCCTCAGGATTCCATCGTCAGAACTGAATTTTGATAAAAATGGGACCAATCTGAAGGTATACTTTTCAAATAAAAAAAGATTTTTTCAAATCGGTTCATAAATGACGGAGTAATGAGTGAACATCCATTAAAAAAAAATACAACCGAATTGATAACCTACTCCTTATTTTTTAAAGTCGGTTAAAAAGTAGGTACAAATTTATAAGCAATATGTAGGTACTTATACCTATCAGTTATTCGGTTTTCACAGTATAATATCTGCTTAGCTTAGGATTCGATGGCCGTGTGTGAAGAATGTCCAGGGATATTAATTTATGATCACCTACTTACAAAAAAAAACTTGTAATAGGTTTGTAATATTGAATATTACGCACATTTAATTACCGAAAAATAAATGTATATCATAATCGCATAAAAAGTGATCATGAAACTATTAAGCACTATGAAATGAATGCAACAATACAGTTCAATTCTTAATACATTACATATATGATACATGCAATTTCATGTATTTTACTTATACTGGCACAATATTCGGAACTTTTCCAGGCCAGGCAGTGCAAGTCGCGGGCTTTGTTTGTATTAGTACTGGAGTAGGTATATGATCGTTGCGGTCGTCTTTACGTGGGTCAACCGTACAAACAAACCGCAAGACGGCTTAGTGCTGTTAGTTCAATCTCAAACAGTGGTTTTTACTATAAAGCAACCTGTGGCTACCATACTTCCCAAAATAGTTAAAAATAAACATTGCCTTAGTTTAAACGTAAATTGAATCGAAAGGTAGCAATAAAAGTTAATCAAAGCTAAATAAACTTTGTTGTTCTAGTAAAAAAATATAAGTTACCCATAAGTCAATTATAAGTCGCTATCGTTGTAGAAATGAGTTCACCAAAGCCAATTTTCTATCGAAATTAATTTGTCGATCATGCGTCTTTTTTTGAAAACAAAACTTTTCCTTAGAAAACAACAGTTCAATAAGGAATAAAATGTATATATTTTTTTAATTAAAACTGAAAGATGATTAAAGATGTTGGAAAGATAATTTTTATTTAACTATTTTTACTACTAATACTTAGATTCTATAAAGTCTAAATCGTATCTAAAATCATATCTTCATCGACAACACATCTGAGCTCTCAAAACTCTGAGAACTTTGGTACGTCCTTATACGATGCCCAATAAGACTGCCTCCTTCCATGCCTCATTTAATACTTTATTACCCAGGGAAATTGGAATTCTGGCATGCGTCATGCGGCAAAATGTGGATTCCATATGAAGCATAGGTACCTAGCTAGCATGCATAAGTTTGTACCCATTTATATAAATCGTACACGTATTCTATCCACTCCAAGCTCGATTGTTATTTTGAAATACTACGGTTTTCTACAAATCTGACAAAAATCAAAACAGAGTTGTATAACAATAGCTTTCATTGTCAATAAAGAAATAAGTCCAGGGTTCGATTACAACCAAACTTGAGCATTTTATCCCACTTAAGTAATAATCGCATTTTCCTATACAAATAGGTATATACGTAGGGATGACGCGAGGCAAATGGTTTCTCGCGCGGGCGCCTCTATATATTGTTTCTTTTATACATTTTGTATAAATATTTGCAACAATAATTGAATAAGTAGGTACGATAAAAAAAATCTAGCACGAATAGCTTTCCGGTCTGACTGAACCGACTACGGGCTAGTAAGTAACATCTGATTTCTTTTATTTATTCATATGTTTGATGAAAGTAGGTACCTACAATCAAAGTTCAAGGGAAACAATAGTAATTACCATTTTACCTTTATCATTAATTTTTTAAATAGTGAACTCAACCTAAAAATATGCAAATTGTGTTGTCCATTCACAATATTTCGTTAGCTAACAGTCTCGCAAACTTTTGTATAAACTAACAGTAGGTATTTACAATTATCCAGTGACATATAATTGAAGTATCAGTGATCGATTTATACGTTGTTCTTACTATGTATGTGGCGCCGACCGCAGAGCCTAGGCGGGCGGGCGGCTGCGTCTAAGCGTAGTTTAACGCTCCAACCTACCATCTGTTCCTATTTTATTGCTCACAACTTTAGTGCTTCTTGCGGGGATGTCACTTTAATCCTTTTATTACTTCTTATCATTCAGTTTAATATACATTCCGTACTCACCCGACTGCTTTAAAGTCATTGTTTTGTTGCCTCTTACTTATAGATAAGTATTTCATGAACCTCGGAATAATTAATCAATAATTCGCATTGTATACAAAATATATTGTTTGTTTAATGTCTCGTAATCTTATCTCAGTCATAATAATAAACACGACCCTCTAGAGCTTTGTTAATAAATCACGGTCGGTTCCGCTGCGGCTCTCGGTACCGGTGGGAGTTTGTGACGCGGCTCCTGCTTTTTCCTCTACGTTCCTTAAATTATCATACCATTTGTAAGTAAGTAAATCTTTTCACATAAAACGAAATCTGCGACACTGACTCGTAAATTACATCACCTAAGTTCCTCAACTTGTAAGGTCTACATTATCTAGCTAGGGTTACAATTAACATATTAAGCAGAATGTATGTCAGGGAGAGTAAAAAAAATACTTTTGAAATAAGGTCGTATACCATAATTATATATAATTATAAAGTGCGTTATAGTTTCTTATTTAGCAAAACATATTATTAGAGTGCGTTTTTACTAGCTCACTGCACGTTGCTCATATAATTATATATATATAACACTAAATGTGAGTCTTCTAATGCAAAGTTGCATTCAAGTAACGCAGGTGGATACTACAGAGCTATTTATAGCATATTTATTTATCAATAACATAATTATAATTTCTTTGTAGGTTTGACGTGGTATGGGATAATCGCCAATCAGAAAACGGAGAACTCAGCCAATACAAGCTTCTTTACTTCCTCCAAGATGACAAGATAGCAGTAAAGGTATGTAGGTGGTAATTAATTACCTGTACAAAATTTAAATAGATTTTACTACTTAATAATCCACAACTGATGGAATCTCTTAGCTGACAGAATGCTTATTCAGCCATCCCGAGTAAAATATTAAACTTCATAGACTCTTAACTTTATATATACCCCTCACGGTTCACATTATATACCGAGTGTGTAGTGTGTTCGAGATGAAGCCTTTGTCAGTGCTCATATCTCTACAAAACCGAGCGATTTGTAATTTCCCTACAAATACACAGACATTTCTCGGTTCAACCCCATATAAAAACGGGAACAACAAAAGGCCTTCGTTAGTGGAGTGCCTTTCGAGTAATTCTCTCATTCACTGATATAATCCCCAGTTAATGACATCGACCTTTATTCCTTTAATTATATAACTTCACTGTTTGAGAATGAGAATGCCTATCGTGTGCAGGGATCATATTGAATCCAAAAATATTGATAGTGAAATTTAGTATTCTTAATTAGTTATTTTTAGGGTTCCGTACCTACCTCAAAAGGAACGTCTGTCTGTCTGTCAAGGCCTTTTTCTCGAACGCGTAGAGGTATCAAGTTGGAAGTAATATCAAATACCTAATCAGCTCTGCAATATCTTCGAGCTGTAAAAAAAACAAATTTCTAAGTCATCGCAATCAAAAGATATGGCTGTTTATCCCGCATATTTTGAGACTCGCAACTACTCGCAAGGGAATCAAAACCTATCTATAGGGTACTTCCCATTGACCTAGAATCATGAAATTTGGCAAGAAGCATTGTCTTTATAGTACAAGGAAAGGAATAAATATGTAATCCGTAATTTTGTTGTTATTTTTTGTTTTACGATTATAAACTTCTTTGCAATTGGTAAACTGACCGCGGCCTATGTCGATGTATGGGGACAACAGTTTTCCATCGATAAACTTAAGTTTGTTACTCAATCCATATCTTATTGTTAAGATTCCCGTGATGTTACGAACTATTTACATACCTATAAGTTTGTACGGGACCCTCGGTGCGCGAGTCCGACTCGCACTTGGCCGTTATTTTTTTATATATATATCGGATATGGACCTACGTGGCAGCACATATCGTTGACTTTTAGGTAAATCATAGAATTATAGTATTGATTACTGGGGTAGATATTTTCATTGACTCGCAACTACTCGCAAGGGAATCAAAACCTATCTATAGGGTACTTCCCATTGACCTAGAATCATGAAATTTGGCAAGAAGCATTGTCTTTATAGTACAAGGAAAGGAATAAATATGTAATCCGTAATTTTGTTGTTATTTTTTGTTTTACGATTATAAACTTCTTTGCAATTGGTAAACTGACCGCGGCCTATGTCGATGTATGGGGACAACAGTTTTCCATCGATAAACTTAAGTTTGTTACTCAATCCATATCTTATTGTTAAGATTCCCGTGATGTTACGAACTATTTACATACCTATAAGTTTGTACGGGACCCTCGGTGCGCGAGTCCGACTCGCACTTGGCCGTTATTTTTTTATATATATATCGGATATGGACCTACGTGGCAGCACATATCGTTGACTTTTAGGTAAATCATAGAATTATAGTATTGATTACTGGGGTAGATATTTTCATTGACTCGCAACTACTCGCAAGGGAATCAAAACCTATCTATAGGGTACTTCCCATTGACCTAGAATCATGAAATTTGGCAAGAAGCATTGTCTTTATAGTACAAGGAAAGGAATAAATATGTAATCCGTAATTTTGTTGTTATTTTTTGTTTTACGATTATAAACTTCTTTGCAATTGGTAAACTGACCGCGGCCTATGTCGATGTATGGGGACAACAGTTTTCCATCGATAAACTTAAGTTTGTTACTCAATCCATATCTTATTGTTAAGATTCCCGTGATGTTACGAACTATTTACATACCTATAAGTTTGTACGGGACCCTCGGTGCGCGAGTCCGACTCGCACTTGGCCGTTATTTTTTTATATATATATATCGGATATGGACCTACGTGGCAGCACATATCGTTGACTTTTAGGTAAATCATAGAATTATAGTATTGATTACTGGGGTAGATATTTTCATTGACTCGCAACTACTCGCAAGGGAATCAAAACCTATCTATAGGGTACTTCCCATTGACCTAGAATCATGAAATTTGGCAAGAAGCATTGTCTTTATAGTACAAGGAAAGGAATAAATATGTAATCCGTAATTTTGTTGTTATTTTTTGTTTTACGATTATAAACTTCTTTGCAATTGGTAAACTGACCGCGGCCTATGTCGATGTATGGGGACAACAGTTTTCCATCGATAAACTTAAGTTTGTTACTCAATCCATATCTTATTGTTAAGATTCCCGTGATGTTACGAACTATTTACATACCTATAAGTTTGTACGGGACCCTCGGTGCGCGAGTCCGACTCGCACTTGGCCGTTATTTTTTTATATATATATATCGGATATGGACCTACGTGGCAGCACATATCGTTGACTTTTAGGTAAATCATAGAATTATAGTATTGATTACTGGGGTAGATATTTTCATTGACAAAGTAAAGTCCCAATTCCAATGATCTCATCATTTAGAACGTGTATATATTACCAATACAATATGTTTAATTTATCACTGTAAGGAAGCGTAGATCTTTCATTTAGCAACTAGCTGGTCTGATTTCCAAGGAATAAATATTCCTTGGAAAATTAGACCACTGAATATTTATTCGGGTTCTGTGAGTAGGGCGCTCTCCAATTACCAGCTCAATAAAAAATGCTCTGCGCCCACAGCGTCGGCAACACGTCGGTGGCACCATGCAACCGAGACGTCCGCCCCTAAATAACTGATACTTTAATAACTATAAAGTTGTAACTCCGACACGTATAAATAATTTTTGTACAGGAACTTCACGATGGTCGAGGCGGAAAAGATCCTTTCCCATTACTTCTCAAGAAAACGAAACTGCCAAAGAAATGGAAGGAAAAACCCGGTGAGATTTTGTGTTTATTATAGGGACATCTGCGAACTTTTAAGTAAGTAATATACCTTAAGTATTGGACTTGATTACAGAGTAATATCGCGATAAGCGTCTGCCGCCGTGTGTCGGATGATTGACATCGCATCGCTGATCGCAAGTAGAGTGTGAACCGAACTAGAGCTAAACGAGCCGGTACAAAAACCTTTAATGGCATTTCAATGGCGCTTGTTAGCGCTCGACTCGCGTGAAAATACCGATAAAAATGAATGTGGAAATGATATGTGCTCTTAGTATGAGAGAAAATATCGAATGCCATCTCTCGTAATGCGTCAATCAGAATAAAGGCAAGGCTTTTACAACATAACATGAAGGCGTCTTATGCTTAATGCATTTGTAAAATAATTTATTTTAGTTTCTTTTCTTTTTGATGACATTTTGGTAATATGATAATACTGCGCTCAGGGCCGACTGCTACTACTTTTTAACTCTTTACATTTTTGGGGTTTCCGTCGTTATTATTTAATTATTTAACGAGATTGATTAAAGTAGGTAGCTAAGTATAATATAGCTATGTATAATATAGCTAAGTGTAATATAGCCAAGTATAGTAGTTTACTTAAATACGTAAGGAACACACTGTAGGTAGGTACATTTTGTATAAACATCGAGCCTCTACACCTCGGTCGGTTTTCTAAATTCGACCCTGGCTAGACTGTTTTACGTTCGATGCTCGTGATTAATCCCATGTTAGCTATTTGCTTGATAAATTCATGGAGCATTCTCAATTCCCAATAGTATTTCTATAGTAGATTAGTTAATTGGTGCAATATCTACAAATAACTTGACAATCTAATAAGAACAATTCATCTCCTTGGATTGTATTAATGTTGTTTGAGCCCCTTAGGTTTGACAGCTTCCTTATATATCTAATAATTATTATATTTATTTATGAAGCCGTTTATTCCACGTTATTAAAATCTTTTTATTAAGTCTGTTTGTTCCTGAAAAAAATTAAAAAGACTTAATAAAATTTACCAACTTCTTTTTACTTAAATTAACTCAGTTGATATACGACTATATTAATCAATCCTTGAAAAAAATTATCGGAAAAGTCTTCTGGCCAATTATCGCGAAAATAAATGATAACCATTAGCCATTTCTGGTAACCTGTAATTTATTTACAAATCTGTATATTGATATTATAATCTTGGACAATATTGTTTTTTTTTCGCATGAAGCTTAAATATCATGCACTGAAACAAATCCCATTTAGGTACTTATATTACAAAATAAAAGGTAAAGTTTCCGCAATTTAACTTTTCAAATGGCATTCCGATGTTCGGAGTCGACTTTGTCGGAGTTAACGCGCCCGGCTGCATTAATCCAAATACTCATGCAGTCGGCACAAACATATCACTCATTTATGAACTGAATTTCCTAGTTACCTACCTACTGTAGATTCGCAAACCTTACGATTCAAGGTAGGACACAGTCCTTCGATGAAGCGTTTCATTATAGGAAAGCGAATTAATTATAAAAGCAATGTTTTAAGTTTAAGTAAAACACTTAATTTTTAACTTTGATAATAACGTTTTGAAGGCGAATAAATAAGGTACCCACTCGCTTTATATTAATAGGCCGCTTTTAAGGAGATTAAGCTATGAAAGTTTGAGGAGTTGTCGAGTCGCTCCAACTCGAACTTGTTTACTAAAGAGATTAAATGAATTATTGCAAGTGAACAAAACGCCCGCTGCAAAGCTTTTGTAATGACTTCGCTCCGAGCCGCCGCACAGTACAGACGTACCCCGTACGGTCTATTGTGCTCCGCCCGCCACCCCGACTCGATTCTCGGAAGCGCTCTGGTATTTATACCTGGCCTTTCGCAGAACCGACCTTATCAGTTTGTTGACTCGGAACTTTTCAGTTAAAAGTCTCCAAACGCATATTTGTTCTTTCGACATCGCGCTCGAAAAACCACAGACATTTACTTGTGGTGAACCAGTGGATACCTTACGGTGATAACTAAGCTGGTTCGAGCGTGACCCGGGCGCTCGCGGTTTCCCTTAAGGAAAACGCCAACCCGGACGGGACTGGACCAGTTGGCCTTGGGGGCTTCCCTAGTCAACCCCAGTTGTCGTTAGGCAGGGACTTAGGAACCCGCTGCACAATAAGATTGGCAGCGGGAGACAAGCTTAGGGCACACCCTAGGGCCTACTCACCTCCCGACCTATCCCGGTTGGGAGTGTAACACACACCCCCAGGCCCATCCACCCGGGGCGAGATAGTAGGTTAGATTAGGGCGATCGCCTGAGGTTTCTTGTGGTTTCTTTTACTCAGGAACGCCCCGCGTCCGAAACCACGGTAGATTGCCGAATTAGAGTAGCTCCCTCTGGCTGGCCATCATGGCCAGCCAGAGACGCAACGACCACCCACCCCTGACGCTGGTCGAGATTCTCCAGGACGACGAGTCCTGGGATTTCCTCGTCGAGCGTTACGGGTCATCATTTTTACCTCCCCGACCCGCTCCCACTTCACGGTCATCCTCAAGGATGTCCGTGATATCCGCTTCTGATTCCGCGGAACCAACCGCGGAATTCTCCCCCGCGGAATCAACCGCGGAACACTCCCCGCCTCCCTCTCCCGCGGAATCAACCGCGGATCACTCCGCCCCTCCCTCTCCCGCGGAACCCTCCGCCCCGCCCTCTCCTGCGGAATCCGAACCGCCCTCTCCGCCTGCGCCTGCCGCGACGACCGGCCAGTCGTCCTCTTCCTCCTCCTCGGAGGGAGAGTTCACGACGGTCGTCGGGGGCAAGCGCAAGCGAAAAAAGAAGGCAAAAGCCACTGAAGCCGAGGTAGCTGCCAAAGCTGCCAAAGCTTCCGCCCCTTCCCCTTGCCCATCACCCAAGCCCCGCCCACTCATGGACACTGTTGTGCCCACACCCCCGCCGCTAATGGACGTGCCCATGGCTCCTCCCCCGGAGGAACAAGGCCGCCCAGAGACGCGCATATCCCAGCCCCAGTCCCAATCCCAATCCCAAGTCCCCAAAAGGAAGGACACTCCTCCACCACTATTTGTGCAGGACAAAACCCGATGGACCGAAGTGTCCGGGTGGTTTACCCCACACAAAATTCAATACACGTCCGCCCGCTCTACCGAGCACGGCATAAAGGTCCAGGTACCTACATCCCAGGACCACCGTGCCATCACCAAACTACTCCGGGAAAGAAAAGTGGCTTTCCACACATATGCTCTCCCGGAGGACAAAGCCCTACGCGTAGTGATACGCGGAATCCCCCACCAGATCCCCACTTCCGAGGTTGAAGCCTCCCTCAAGGGGCTCGACCTGCCAGTGCAATCCGTCCATCGGATGCACAAAGGCCGCGGTCACGAACCGTATAACATGGTCATTGTGGCATTGGACCAGGGGCCGGCCGGGAAGGCTGTATACAAGATAAAATCTGTATGCGGCCTCAGCGACGGCTTCTACGTAGAGGGTGTCCGAAAGAGCAGCTATCCCTCTCAATGCCACAATTGCCAGTTGTATGGCCACTCTGCCCGCAACTGCTACGCCCCTCCCCGGTGCGTGAAGTGCCTCACACCTCACGCCACCAAAGACTGTGACCGTCCAAAGGTCATAGACGAAAACACCCCGCCACCTGGTTGCGTTCTCTGCAACCAGACCGGGCACACCGCGAATTACCGCGGGTGCTCGAAGGCTCCCCGCCCTTCGCGCCATTCAACGCGCAAGGCCCCCATCACCAATCCGGCGCAGACTGATCTGCGCCCTCAAAGGCACTCACAATGGGCTCGCCTAAACACAAACTCCCCCAAGGAGTATCCTTCTCTCCCAAGGGAAGCGTTTGCTCTCTCCGAGCAAACCGTGACCCAGCCACCACCTCCTCCTCCCAAGGCCTCCGCTTGGCAGCCGAAACCCACCGCAGCGCCTTCAGCGCCCGCCCCGCAGCCACCGCCAACCCAAACCACCCGCCGCGCAAACCCGTCACCAAAACGGGACCAAAACCCTCCGTCGAGTGTGGATGCGGATTTCGCACTCGTGGAGCGCTTCATCGATTTTATAAACTTCGATGAAATAAGGGAGCTCGCCGAACTAATCAAACAGAGCGAGGGCAACGGTCGTGCCCTTGCATCTGCAGCGCTGCGATTTCATAAAATCGCTTGCCAACTCGATCACTTTCGCGTAAATCCATAATGGATATTACACCCACGCACGGTAGAATCAAACCCCGATCCCTCAAGTTAGGAACCTTCAATGCCAACGGCATTATAGGTAAACGAGATGAGATCGCAGAATTCCTGCGAGAGCATCAACTCGATATCCTTTTGGTACAGGAAACATTTCTTAAGCCCTTTCACAGGGACCCTAAAATTGCGAATTATCAGATAATTCGCAATGACAGACCCAACGCCGCAAAAGGCGGCACCCTCATTTATTATAAAAGATCCCTTCACTGCTCCCCTATGGACGCACCATCCCTAGAGTACATTGAGGCTTCAATCTGTAGGCTCGGTATGACTGGACACTCATCCATTATACTAGTCTCGGCATATTGCTCCCCTTCTCACAACCCACCCGACTCAGGAATGTCACTCAAACGTGACTTAGAATCCCTTTTCAATTTAGGCAGCTCAGTCATTCTGGCGGGCGACCTAAACGCGAAACACACCCTCTGGAATTGCGTCGCAAACAATACCAGAGGGCGTATTCTTGAATCCCTCCTCGGGCCACTCTACGTGGACCTGATCGCCCCATACGAACCGACTCACTTCCCGAACATAGTGACTCACAGACCCGACATACTCGACGTGGCGCTGCTGCGTAATGTAAACATACGTTTGCATGACTTAGCAGTGCTACACGAGCTCCAATCGGACCACCGACCTGTAATCCTAGAGTTTACACCGCGCGTAGGTCCCCCAGATTCAGGTCAACCCTCTCGCACCAAGGTCGTGACGGACTGGGACAAATTAGGCGAAAGCCTCAAGGCGACCTCGTCCGTCCATCTAGACCGTATCCCTGACAGCCTAGTCACCGCCGACGACGCTGTAGGCGCTATCGACTCACTCACAAGTCACGTGCAATCGTTAGTTAGCGATTGCTCCCGGACAGTACCAGCGGAGGATGACCGACGCTGGCACTTGCCCGACGACATACGGGACTTGCTGAGGGAGAAGAAAGCCGCCATTCGCGCCTACGATAGAGCTCCCTCAGAGCAAAATCGTGTCCAATTACGAGCTCTCGAACGTGCCGTCAAGGCACGCATCGCAGAGTTTCGCGAGAATTGCTGGGGCCAGACCCTCAGCGAAATCAAGCCCTCCCACCTAGCCTTTTGGCAACTGTCTCGTGCCCTCACAAAGGACACAGTAGTTCCAATGCCTCCTTTAAAGCGACCCAATCTTCCTCCCGCCTTTGAAGACGTGGAAAAGACCGAATGCCTCGCCGAAAGTCTGGAGGCTCAATGTACGCCCAGTTCTCTCCCTATTGACCCGCGTCATTTGGAGAAAATCACAGCCGAAGTAGAACGGAGGACCACTCTTCCGTTACCTCCTCCCGCTCCCCCGACTGACGACGTCGCCAATGACGTCAACACAAATGACGACCCACTTCCACCCGCGACCCATGACGAGGTGAAAGCGATCATCGGGAAGTTACACCCTCGTAAGGCCCCGGGCTCGGACAAGATCACCAACAGAGTGATCAAACTCTTCCCAGACTCCCTTATCATGTTATTGACGGCCATCTTCAATGCCGCCCTCTCAAACAATATTTTCCCACACCAGTGGAAAGAAGCCCATGTGATTGGGATCCACAAGCCCGGCAAACCCAAGTCCGAGCCCTCCAGCTATCGTCCCATAAGTCTGCTCAACGTACTGGGCAAGATTTATGAGAGAATCATTTATGTCCGCCTTAAAGCATTTGCCGATGCTAACAAACTCCTCCCAGACGAGCAATTTGGGTTCCGACCCAAACACTCGTGTGTTCATCAAGTCCATAGAATTGTTGAACACATCTCCACAAGTTACCAGAGAGGTCACATGACAGGCGCCCTTTTCTTCGATGTCGCAAAGGCATTCGACAAGGTGTGGCACACAGGCTTGATCTACAAGCTTTACACCCTAGGTGTGCCACCGAGACTCGTGACCATCTTACGAGACTTTCTGTCGAATCGCCTCTTTCGATATCGGGTCGAAGGCGTCCTGCCCTCACCACACCCCATTAGTGCCGGTGTCCCGCAGGGCTCGGTACTATCTCCCTTGCTCTTCACGCTCTACACGAGCGACATCCCTAGAGTCAGGAATACGCAGTTCGCTCTCTTTGCAGACGACACTGCCATATATTGCTCAGGCAAAAGCCCGCCCGCGATCTCTAAGAAACTCCAGACCGCAGCCAACGCCCTAGGCGCATGGTTCCGGAAATGGAGAATAGAGATCAACCCCTCCAAGAGTCAGGCGGTTCTCTTTTATAGAACCGACCGAAAAAGACGTCCCCCCATCCCCGACCCAGTCACACTATTCGGCGAGCCGATCCCTTGGGAGAGGCAAGCCAAATATCTCGGTGTGACCCTCGATGATCGCCTATCCTTCGCTGCACACATAAGGGCGGTTCGCGCGCGCGCCGCCTTTGTGGCAGGACGACTCCACTGCATGATCAACGCCCGGTCTAAACTTGCCCTAAAAAGCAAGGTTAGACTCTATACCGCGTGTATCCGTCCAGTCATGACGTATGCGAGCACCGTGTTCGCTCACGCTGCTCCCAAACATCTCCACACCCTTCAGGTGATTCAAAACCGTTTCATGCGCAAAGCCACGGGCGCCCCGTGGTACATGCGCAATGAAAACCTCCACCTTGACTTAGGTCTCCCTACAATCAAACAATTTATAAAACGCGCCTCGCGCCGATATTTTGATACCGCAGCACACCACGCGAATCCCTTGATAGTCAACACTATCACATACACCCCGTCCCTTATTTCCCGCATCCGTAGGCCTAGGCTCGCCCTCAGCGAACCAGACGATGCCATTACCCTAGCGCAGATCGAGGCCGAAGAAGCCCGCAAACAATTACAGATGCGAAATCGTCAACCTAGATTTCGTCCTCGCCGGCGAGGACCGTCGCGACGTCCTTCCCAGTCTCGTCCCGATTAAGCGGCCCGAGCTGCATATTAGCAATCCGACCGATCCCCAAATAATATATTTGCATGCTAAGTCCTCCCTCATTCCCCAGGCAACGTCCTGAGCCGAGGTCGAGCCCCACAGGGGGCACCCTCAGGCTACCGTTGCCCTAAATTTATTTAGTTTTAGTTTAGTTTTAAGTAGCGGTTGAGAGCCCTCAGCGCTCACCGCAAAAGTCCGCGTAACGGTGGAAGAAGGTCCCCTGGACCCACCACCTTCCTGTTCCAGTCAAAAAAAAAAAAAGCTTTTGTAATGGTTTGTTTATGATTTTCCTTCAATTGTATTCAATATTATAATTCATCGCTTTGAATTTACTACGGTAATAGGTACCTACATATACGATGAAGGCGCGTAATTATTTGACGATGATTTCGATTGAGCAATAGCTAATGAAGTTAGTTGACAATGTTTCAGCTGGATTATCGGGACTAACGTTAACGTTATCTACTGGCTAATAAACCTTCTCATCTACTTATAATAACGGTGTGGTAACTACCAGTCCGTATGCCTTCAAATAAATGCCTATCTACCTACTTCTCAATGTACCATGCATGGATGTAATTTTTTTTTACATCCGTGGTACCATGCCCATTAAATATAATACTTTAAAGCGAGGCGAAGATAATTCTGTGCGTAGTGTAGTGGTTTGCCGTTGCCGATTGAATGAAAGTAGTGTGTTCGAATCATACAATGAACATAAGCTTTCGGTGAAAAATCCTTGAGGAAACATGTACGATGGTATTTTTTTTAGTAAGTAGGTACTAGGTACGCCTGATTGACTTCCTCAAACCGGTAATCTATCGCCAAGCACTTGTACTTCATTCAGTACCACTTCCCTGTAATATTTGCCGACAATAAACCATATCATCACTTACCACGGTGAGATTGGTCAAACACAAACCATAAACAACTTTTTAACAATTGTTTTTTTTTACAGTATCTTTTCCATCCACCGTGCTGGAGACGACAGACGAGGAGGTGACGGAGTACTACGCGCCGCGGGACCTGATTGTGGGATCGACGGTGTTCGTCCTCGGAAGGCGGTTCCTGATATGCGACTGCGATAGTTTTACACGGAAATATTACAAGTAAGTTCATTAAATCTCCGTGTGTATAAGTTATTTCGTCCATAACTTAGTTATGTTACTGTGTAACTAATAGTCTGTCTTTTAAACCTAATAAGCTTAATTTTTACATATAAAAAAGCAGATTATAATGAAGGATAGAAATAGAAAGAAAGAATTATCGGCACTCAGTCAAATGGTTCTCAAAAAATCTTCCATGTAATGTTACTACCTATATGACTTATGAAGGTCGGAAATTGAAACGGAAGGAAAGTTCCTACTTCTTCAGTGCAAAACATTTCATACAGGGTTCGGCATTCGGTCCGTTGGTAAAAAAAAATGTTGCTACCTACTTCCTATTGATTATACCTATTATAACATTGAAGGAAATATACCCCAGGGGTGTACTAAAGGTTTTTTCAAAATTAAACTTCTAAGGAGGTAAAATACGGGATCTCGGCTGTGACCACGGGGCGAAAATTTAGCTATAAATATATAATTCTATACGTAACTTATGTTCTTAAAGGTGTTTAGATTCTCCCACCTCCTTAATTTTAAACCATAGTCCCGTGAAATTAATAGTAGATAGTATTTTATGTGGAAGCATAAAATACTATCTAACATTCAATGTTTACTTGTTTGATTCCCAGCCAATGTTGAAAATTCGTAATTCTTAGATAAAGTTAACATAAAGATAAATTCAGTCTTATTTTGTACTATAATTTCTGCAGTATTTGTTAGTTTCAATCACATATGGTGTAGGTACTATTTGATCTATTAATGAAATCTTTAATGAAACTAGGTTAACAATTTGATAGATGTTTATAACACATTTAGCTAATATCTAATCACATAATCCGAAAAACTTGTCCCCAACAAGTAACTTACTCTAATAAACAATCACACAAAACATTATCGTGGGACGACAATGACTATTTCATTAGCCATTGTTAGCTGTTAGGCATAACAAGAACATTTGCGACAAGGATACCCCGGCGAATGGCTCTCGCTTTATCTCCCTTTTATTCTATTTTGTTTTCTGTGACACTGAATAATAGCTGTTCGCTAGTGCAGCGTAAGCTCTACGCGATCACATAAAACAAATTAACTATGCCCTTATATTTTTCTTTGTCTCAAAGTTCTGTCTTTATTTTTGTAGGAGCGACATGCACATCCCACAGTTTTTAGCACCTGTCAATATATCAATAAGATATTAAGCTAAACGCAGGCCAAAATGTGTTTAGTGATTGTCGTAGTGCATACCGATTAATCCTGGAAGAAAGCTGATCTTCGCTATAGGTGTCTAGTAACAGACACATTCTGAGACCTTGAAGGAACATTCTAGAAGCGAAGCGATTTCTGCTAAATGTTTTAGTTTTTGAGAATTCAGAGGTATGTTGACGACAACAAAACACTCTTATAACCTGGGCTATTCAGAGCTGCTCGGTTGCTGGCCCAATTCCGTTTGAACCGAACCGCCGGGTTCAAGCCACGCACGTTTCTATTTATCAGAAATATAACAATTATAAATTGTTGTCTTGTTTGTCTCGACTTAATCTTGCCTCTTAGTAACCAACCACAAATCTCTTATAATTCCGTGGTCACTAAGGGCAGTAATCAGACGTTAGGCGTCTCTATATAATTCTAAATTGTATGTCCGTTTGAGACATGTTTACTATGATAACTGCGGGCTAGCTTTAATTGGCACTTGCCAAGTGAAAATAAAATCGATTAATTCTCAGAGAAGCGTGGGAAGTTATTTATCTACTGCTGGCAAGTCTCCTCACATACTTTTGAATGCTACCGCGATGCCTATTTAAAAGACTTTCATTCACAAAGCTCCCTTATAAGTTATCTTCATGCTGCGTCCCATCAATTCTTTGTAAAAAAAAGGAGCACGTTGATATTGTCAATGAATCTCTCGAGACTATTGTATCCTTTATTGATCTTCATGAAAAAAAAAATGAGGTAACTGGGGGTCGAAGGTGATAAATGGACATTCATAGCACAATCGAAGAATACTTACATAACATACATAAATATACCATATTAATGATCTTTTACAAAATTACATTTAGCAACCGAGACGTTTTAAAGTTTTGATTGTCGAACCGAATGACTCGGTTGATAGCCTGATATTTTTTTACAATCTGTAGGTCTAAATAACAATTTCTTTTACTGATCGGTAAAACATTTAAATCCGTGGGTTTACCCTGCCAGGAAGGACAACTAGACAAATAGGTATTTTATATTAGATAGGTTTTTTTATGAATATAAAATGCGCATTACTAGTCACAGTGCTAAAATATTATCTTAAATAATTAAAATATTATAAAAAGATACACAATGATCAGAAAACTAGAACGTACCTATGTATCTACTACTACGTAAACGAACAATGGTTGGGTGCGCGAAAATACCCATAACCAATATTATATTGACACCAATAAATTTATATCGAGATCCGCTTAAGCAGCATTATGATAACGGCTACGACACAGCTTCCCGAGCTTGCGTTAAACGTATGTGCGTGGGTGTAATGGGTACTTACCTACGTAATATAGATATACCTACTTAGGTATCTACTGGTTTGTAAAATACCTTAGGTACTTGAAAGAATTCTGCTTCTGATTTTCGTGGGAGTACCTATGTACATTGTTATAAGACAGTCTACCTAAGAATGATATAAATCGATTTCGATTTATTCTGTGTAAATTCATAAAAAAAATAAAAAAATATTTTAATTTATAATCAATAAGCTTATAATCTACTTACTATACCTATCGACAAAAATTATGTACAGAATAATTAAATATGTATTAGGTAAGTATATAGGTTTACTTCATAAGGACAGAACTAACCACGCTTTTTTGGCAGCGTCGCGCTGAGATAGGAGTTTGAAAATTAGTTCAGTTTTCATTTTGACATTGTCTCCAGCCCGTACCGCAAATATGCATCGTTTCTTTTTTGAGACGTGTTCGACTTGAACCTGGTAGTACCAGTTATGGTTTTTGTTTATTTACAAACCAAAAATTCACCTTTTTTGCCTTATAGATTCATCTAAGCCTAATTTGAAATCTATTATGGGGCACTTATTTTCAACGATAGTGTCTTCCACAGATGCCATCTGGAGTCGCTGCAAGGAAAGGAATTTTTTATTTTCTTTTTATTTTGTTGACCATGTTTGATGGATGCGGCATTACCAAGGTTGCCTTTATACAGAATGTCTTTGACTATGATAGCACATACTTTACCTGACCTTCGTTTGATGACTCGCCCAAAATTGGAAGCCGTCAGCAATAATCTGCGCAGTTCCATCCATTCACCACTGTCCCTTTGTAGAATTGATATTTTTTTAATCAGTTCTCTTTCTAGTTCAGTTTTATTCAATGAAACTATAAAATAGTTCTTCATTTGTTCGAAAACATCATCTGGCATACCGGGTTTATTGCACTTTTCGCCATATTTTCATATGTTTTTTTGAACACTATTCGCCTTTTCCGTTTCATATACCTATATGTTGTTCAAACTTTTCTTTTTTAATCTTCTTTGTTCCAACATCATTAGGGTCCCTCGTGGACTTTTTAAAATAATTTTCTTGTAGAGGTGCGATAATGGCTTACTGGTGTTAAAAGAAACTGCTGCAGCATGTCATCTGATGGCATAAGATAGTTTAAATGAGAAATTAATTATCTTACCTCCTATTAGTATATTTAGCAACGACGCTATGATAGCGATCTATTATATTGCTATCTACATCGTGAATTAGACTTCGTGTATGGCCAGCTAAAATTTGAATTATTAAGCAAATTCATTGCCATAATGGGCTCAAAATGAACTCGTTCACGGCAGTCTCTTGCTCACCTTGTTTGTTACAGAATAAAGTTTTACAACGGACGTGGTTCCCAAGACGGTTTCTATATTCAATTTTTTCGACCGTTATACCTTCATCGTTGTATCACCGCAACTGAAGAATTGTATTATATGTATTAGAGTCACCATCGGAAATTAGACGTCCGTAAATTAGATTATGTGTTTCAATTGATTTTTTAAAGCCTTCAGCAATGATGTCGTTTTCCATTCCAGTTGAGTTCCAATATTTTTTTATATGATCTAATAACTTTTTTATATGAGGAATAACACCTATCTGCAATTACGTCAATAATGGGCATTCCGGTCTTGCTAACTCTTCCTGCCGATATGGCTATATCTCTTTCTCTTTGTGCTACTTTATCCATTGTTGGATAGGCAACAGCTTGCCTATTTTCTGAAATTTTCTTGTGAAATTTTCTATACCTATTATTTGAAATCAGTGGCAGATTTAATTCATCCAAACGTGAATGGCCTTCTCCGATGGATATTATCCCAGCTACAGCACAATTATTCTTCGTTAGTCACTTTCTATATAAAATTTTATGTTGCACATTCTGCACAACAAAGTTAACTTTGAAGTTAATCTATTCTGTTTTTCACCTATAAAATCAATACTTTTCGAACCATAATCAAATGGACCATGATTTGATATTTCTTTGAGTTCTTTGAAAAAATGCGAGACGCCTAAATATTCGACGTCTGACGTATTTTTTTTAACCAGGTCGCTCACAGAAACCTGAAAAATTATTAAATTTTTAATTACTTGTAATTATTTTTTAAATTGTAACACTTTCATTATATTAGCCTTTCCTATAACAATTTAGAGTTCGGTATGTAGAATTTAGATTTGAAATGTTGGTACATTTTTAAATCGTGTCATTTTTATTACTTTCATTTGTTGTTAAATGGAACAGGATATGAATGAATTTACATACAAATCGTTTAAGAAAAATAATTGCTGGTACAAAATTTTTATTAGCCACTCTCCTTTTGTAAATAATTACCTACATACTTATTGGATAATACAACGACGTAGTTACAAAGCTTTACCTACTTATAAAGACTGAAAAAATAAATAAGGTAAGTACTAGAATTTCAGTTAGGTATCTTCTTATTACGAACGAAGTTCGGGGTTTTTTTAAAGATGGTTTGACTATAATAAAGAGAAAGTGAGGCTGTTCTTCGATTTGCAGGCTAACATATATACATATACCTCTTTTGTGCTAACGTCATCACTAATTCCCATATATACCTACAACTGAATATTACATAAATATAGTGCAAGCTGAAAGAAAAATGTGACGCAGAAAATAATAAAAACATGAACTAAGTTAAAAACAAATAGAATTTTACGGTCTGTTCTGAATACCTATTGGAAAACTTGCAAACTTATAAATGTGTTCTTTAAATCTACTTACTTTTTGTTTTTGTCTGTTGTTTCATAAGATATAAAACTTTGTAATTCCGATTTTATGAATATATTTTCCTAAAAGCAGATACCTACATAACAAATTTTAATATTGAACAGTTCGTTTATATCTTAAATTAATAAACTCTTTAAAAAGTTAACACGTCTAGCTATACCTACGTAGCTGTAGGTAGATAGATACCTTGTTTCAATTACTGATGAAAATATCCGTTCAATTGTTAAATTGTTTTAAGAAGAATGGTGCCTAACTATCTAAGTAGATTTGAGTCCACATAAAATACTAACTGGGTAGGTATTTTGTAGATATCTGTGTATTAAGTAGGTATCTATGTAAATTATATTGTCATATCTAATAGTTTTCTCTGTCTGTTAACCAGTATGATGCTAAATGTAGAACAACCACCACGTGTTGAAGTTCACCACGAAACCAAGAAAGAGTTTGCTAAGGTAAGTAGCATTTTCTTAATAAGTAATATACCTATTTATCAGACTTTGTTATAATAATTCAAGTAAATACGCAACCAATGTAGGTACTTTGAATATAATAAAACTGTCTTATTCGTAGTCTCTACCACCGCATATTGGCATTGGAGCTCCAGAGGATACGCTACAATCCTGCTTCGGTCTCATGCCCAAACCTCCTTACAAAGACGTCATCAAATACAACCTGAACGCCAATAAGGTAACATATTTTTTTTTCATAATACTTAAGTATCCAAATTCAGATAAATCCTAACTAAGTAGGTAGTACAATTTTAAGCGAGAGTGGATCTGTCTGTCTGTTTGCTACGATTTCACGACTGGACTACCCAAACGATCTGAATGGAAATTGGCAGGAGCTTAAACTCTGAAAATGTTCATCGAATAGGTACTTTATTTAGGTATCCCGTGAATACGAGTAAAACAGCAGGGAACAGCTAAAGTTAAATATTTCCGATAACTAAAAGATCACTTTACTTTCGGAAATCTTTATTTCGAATAAAATTGTTACGTGACGTAATTCAACGTTTCAGAACTAAAGCAACTTCTCCGCTGACTCTGAAGGATTTTATAAAAAGCCCGTGTATATTTACATTGAACAATATAAATTATGCTTTGATACCTCGCAGTTTGCAGCTTCTTCTTGACTCAATTAAAGTTGCAGCGCTCGACAAACTTGAGAAGCGAATTCTTGCGACTCGTTGCCTATTTATTCACTAGATAGATGCAGTATCTCTGTTTACCTTTTATTTTGTTTATTTCAAATAGAATCTTTGTCTATTTATCATTGACCTCATTATTTAGGGTTTTCAAGAAATAATACCTACTTACCTACTTCTATTTCTTATTCTGTGCCTACATAAACCCAATGAAATGAACTCTTTTCAGTATCTACGTTACCTCTGCGAGTTAGACTCGATCCACCCGGAAGACAAAGGGCGTCGGTTCGTCCTCTCCTACAGCCTCGCCGATGGCTCAATCAAGATCGGCGAGATCCCACGACGTAACTCCGGTATTAAAGAGGGAAAATTCCTGAAGTCAATGCGATTGCAGACGCCTGATTCCGATCCTAATTTTCCTACGTACTACACACCTGATAAGTTTTATATAGGTAGGTTATTCTTGCTGATGTCTACTTCTTCCCACAATGACATTTCAAGTGTGGTCGGCCACAAAATATAATTAGTTATAATTCTAATCTATCAGGTATAATATGATAAAACGAAGGTCAAGGATATACGAATTTAAGTAATATTTCTGATTATTTATGTAGGTACCTTCACCAGCACGTATTTGATACCTATACTTATAGACCAGGGTAGAAGCCTTTAAAAATAATAAAAAGTGAAAAAAAATAATAGTAGGATGGAACCCATTAGAAAAGGAGGGGAATATTATAAAAATGAAAGGAAAAATAATTTACGGGCGATCTGAGGTCGGGAAGGGGATGGGGGTGAGTTTTTAAGGGTAAAAAACGGTTTTTCTCGATTTCCGGGAAAACTAAAAGTCCTATCGAAAAAAGTCAAATGGCAAAGTTGTAGGTAATAAAAAGATCTAAAACTTTTGTATTTACATTTTTTTCACATAACCTCAAAATTTATGTGAAAAATTCAAAAAACCAAGTTTTTGGTTTTTTATTTTTATCTTTTACAAAAAAAAAAATTTTTTAACGAAATTTGGTGAAAACTTACCTTTTTATGTCCCAAATACGCTATAATTTATTTGATTAAAAATATTTATTTTTTCACCTTATTTTGAATTAATATCGAAAAAGCACCCTAATTTTCAATCGAAAATTCTGACGTCAAAATATCAGCTTTTTTCAAAAAGTCGGTATGTTTTCTGTTTGTTGAAATCTCTACTTTCTGATGGTGAAAAAAAAAAAATGTTATTATAGTAAATCTTCTCAGAAAATGCAAAAATAATGCAATGCAATAATCGCCTGGACACACTTAATAATAAATCGTTAAGTGTGTCCAGGCGATTATTCCGTAACTATTACAAATATAAAAAATAAAAAAACTGATATCGAAAGTACGTTACCTAATCAATAAAACACTATCAATAATTTTTTGAAAATCAAACGAAAAGTATCCAAAATTTGGACATTAAACACTCCCATACATTTAGTATGAGATTAGTAGAAAGAAAGGTTTCTTCGAACGATTGCATTTTCATTTTCTAATAACATTTTTTTTTTTCACCATCAGAAAGTAGAGATTTCAACAAACAGAAAACATACCAACTTTTTGAAAAAAGCTGATATTTTGACGTCATAATTTTCGATTGAAAATTAGGGTGCTTTTTTGATATTAAGTTAAAATGAAGCGAAAAAATAAATATTTTTAATCAAATAAATTACAGTGTATTTGGGACATAATAAGGTAAGTTTTCACCAAATTTCGTAGAAAAAAAAAATTTTTTGAAGAAGATATAAATAAAAAACCAAAAACTTGGTTTTTTGAATTTTTCACCTAAATTTTGAGGTTATGTGAAAAAATTGCAAATACAAAAGTTGTAGATCTTTTTATTGCCTACAACTTTGCCATTTAGCTTTTTTCCATAGGACTTGTAGTTTTGCCGGAAATCAAGATAAACCATTTTTTACCCTTAAAAACTCACCCCCTCCCACTTCCCGAACTCGGATCGACCGTAATTTATTTTTCCTTTCATTTTGATCATATTCCCCTCCTTTTCTAATGGTATGGTATCACTTTAGATGATAAGCTACAATGGAGCCCACATATTTGTAATTTAGTGAATAGACTTAGTTCTGCAGCTTATGCAGTGAGGAAAATTCGTTCTCTCACTGACGAATCTACGGCAAGATTAGTTTATTTCAGTTATTTTCACAGCTTGATGTCTTACGGCATCCTCCTTTGGGGCAGTGGTGCCGACATCAATAGAATTTTTATTCTGCAGAAGAGGGCTATTCGCGCAATCTATAAATTATGTCCTAGAGATTCTCTTAAAGATAAATTCAAATCCATAAATATTATGACTGTGTCGTCACAGTACATTTATGAAAATTTAATTTATGTTCGGAAAAATATACAAAATTTTCCTAAGAACAGCGATACTCATAGCTTGAACACTAGAAATAAGCACAAACTCGCTGTACCTGTAACTCGGCTCAGCAAAGTGAGGGACTCATTTAAGGGGCAATGTATACGTTTCTATAACAAAGTACCCAAAGAAATTCAAGAACTATCTGTGTATAGATTTAAAAAATTAGTTAAACAAAAGTTATGTAAGAAAGGGTACTATAAAGTTTCTGATTTTATAGAAGACAAGAATGCATTTAAATGAAATGTTCGCTACACAAACTATTTCATTAAAATTTTATAAACTTTGTTATTAGTAATTAAATTTTTACATAAATAAAAAGAACAAAGATTTATAAAAAATGTCCCTTGCTGAGTTTCTTGCCGGAGTCTTCTCAGTCCAAGTGTATTCCGAACCGGTGGTAGAATCATTTGTAACGTTCATAAGTGCCTTATTAGGGCCTAAACTGAATAAATGATTTTTTAATTTGAATTTGGTTTCATCCTACTGTAATTTTTTGGTTTCAAAAATTATCTACCCTGGTCTATTATTGATATATAAATACATAAAAAAAATATTTGTAGATATTTTACAGTCGTGCAAGATAGAAATAGCAACTTTTATTAGTGACCAGAATCACCACCATACGACGCAATACGACCATTTTTAGGGTTTCGTAGGCAAACAAGGAACCCTTATTGACGGGCCGGTTGGCGTGGTTGGTAAGATACCCTATCTATCACGCCATAGGTCGTGGGTTCGATTCCCACTCAGGACAAACATTTGTGTGCATGAATATGTTTGTTTGTCCTGTGTCTGGTTGTAATTATCTATATATGTATGTATTTACAAAAGAAAAGTAGTATATGTAGTATATCAGTTACCTGGCTTCCATAGTACAAGCTCTGCTTAGTTTGGGGTCAGATGGCCGTGTGTGAGGAATAATGTCCCAGAATATTTATTTGGCCTTATTAGTTTCGTTATGTTCGTCTATCCGTCTGTCTATCATGGTCATTATACTCGGAGACCAGCAATGATATCAAGCTAAAATGGTGCATAGTTATAAAAGTTATTACTAGGTACCTACATATCTATGACCCAAACAAAGTTTTAACAAAAAAAAATATTCAACACAAACTCGAATAAAACGTTACGTTCTACAAGAGTCAAGAACGAGTGTTCTTACTATTTTATACAAATACCTACGCCATATTTATTAATGAGTTCTATTGGCTAATTGACACCAATCCTAGCTATTCCGAGCTCTTAAGTTTTCGTAAAAAACCTTGTCGTAAAAAAACATGACATTATCATAATACCTTTGCACAATTCTACATCAGATTCATACAACTTCATAAATTATTCTAGGTGCTAAAGTTCCGGTATTCAAACATCGCTTCAAAATCATGGGGTGCGATCTTTTTGTGTATCGCTATATGAGTGCCAACCCTGAAAAGTTCCCGCAGGAGATAATCGACAACGTCCGCAACTATCACATGCGGGAGGGCAACCTTAAGGATGAGCTCCAGGTAAAATAAATTTTCATCTCTAAAGCTCTGAAAGTAGGTCGTATTTAACTCGAAATGCGGGATGTAAAGTCGATTTACAGCCTTAGGAAAGTAAGAAAATTTGAAAATCAAACGAGACTCCTTTACTTAGCTAGGTACCTACCTACATTACTAACTTACCAATTACTCACTCCACTTACCGAAGTAGTCACTCCAACCTCGTCTAGCTAAAATGGCAATGGAAAATATTTGCTTTAATCTTTTTTTTTAACCGACTTTTAAAAAAAGGAGGAGGTTCTCAATTCGGTTGTATTTTTAACCGACTTTTAAAAAAAAGGAGGAGGTTCTCAACTCGGTTGTATTTTTTTTTTAATACATATATTTTATTACACTCATAACTCCGTCATTTATGAACCGATTTGATTTTTTTTTATTTATTTGAAAGTTTATACCTCCAGATTTGTCCCATTTTTATCAAAATTCAGTTCTGACGATGGAATCCTGAGGAATTCAGGGAACTCCTCAAATATTATAGAAATATACATAGTGATTTTGATATTTTCGGTAACAAATCAAGCATTTGCATTCAGAAAGTATCATTTGGTGATGTGCAACTGATGAAGAAGACCATAGACGACCACCGGAACTTCTCAATGATCCTATCTATTTCTGGGGATAACTTCTTTGTTTATGAACCGATTTTAATCAATTCTTTTGCATTGGATTTAGTATAGCGTCAAAATGGTTCCATTTAAATTTCATTGGTATTGGACAGTGGACTCCGATGATATACCAGATAGGAATTGTGTAGTGATTGAGGTATAGTTAGGTTTATGACAGTGGTAGTGACGTCGGACGCCGCGGCGAAGGTTCGTGGGTTCGAATCCTACAATGAGCTTGAGCTTTCGGTGAAGGAAAACATCGTGAGGAAACCATAGCACGGGTGTAGGGTACTTTGTAGTACCCGCCTGGCTGGCCACCCTCAAGTTGAAAATCTGTCGCAAAACACCTATTGGTGTGTTCCGACAGCTGCACTTGAGAGCCAGTTCCTTCTAGGCTTTGTGTGCTTACTACCTTCGGCCACATCATCACTTACAATAGTGAGATTGTAGTCAAACACAAGCCTATACAAAGTAAAAAAAAAAAAAAAACCATTACGAGGAGGTACCTAACTATGACCAAGGACGTGTTGGACTGGACTGGACTTGAACTAGGAATGCATACAACGGAACTCCTTAATGACAAACAGCTCGAACGTGTAAATTCAGTAACAATGGATATTATCTAATAGCATAAAGTTGAACATTATAAAGAGTATCATTTCTGGCAATGCTCTTTGACGAAAGAGTCTGTGTGGCCTACTCAATAATTTATTTGATTCTAAATTAGACAGTGCTATTCCTTCAAAGGTTTTTATACGACTGACAGCTAAATACATACACATTTAGGGTTTAGGCCTTTAGGGCTTTTTTATTTCCAAGATCTATAACTGCTTCTTCAAGTGTAGTGACCTGTAACTTGTGCACCGTGACGGCCCAAGTCTTACGGACTTTCATTCATATTTTTTTAAATATTTCTGTTTCTGTACGGTTCTGTTTTATTCCGTTTCATCTAGCCGTCGTTTCCGCATTTGAAAAGCTGCCTTACTAGCTCTACCCATATTCGTAACTTAAAAGTGTTAAATAAAAAATTTTAAATAAAAAAAAACCGACTTTAAAACTGAAAAGCATAAAATAAATATTTCCTTTCTACATGATTTTGAAGTCGGTGCCAAGATTTTCGTACGTAATATATATTAATTCTAATAAATATAAAAGACGCTTAGGTATAATATAAAGAGGTAGTGTTTTTCGAATTTTTTGCATAATTTGATAAAAAAAATGCTATGCAATAGCTTTACCGCGGCAGTCCCCGAGTGCCACACGTATTTTTTTTTTTTTATACTACTAAGCCCGCGATAAGGTAAGGTTTCAATCGAGTCACGCTCGGCCGAGCTACATGGTAGGCGGAGTGGGGGGTGTCAGGTTTTTTCGTTACGGAATGTCTTGATTCGGTTGCCGCGCTCAAAGCCCGCGATAAAAGCTATACAATAGCTTAAAATTTTATCTAAAAAATAAAAAAAAATAATTTAGGGGTGGACTACCCTTAGGGGGATGAAAAATTGATGTTGTCCGATTCTCAGACCTACCCGATATGCACACAAAATTTCATGAGAATCGGTCATGCCGTTTCGGAGGAGTTTAACTACAAACACCGCGACACGAGAATTTTATATATTAAATATACAGATAAATTAAATAAGTCAGTTTTATTGATCACTTACCAGTTACCTCCCTTTATAACATCAGTTATTGGTAAAATTCACACTTGTGAAATTTAACGGACTGTTAACTACTATCAGCAAATAACTACTGAAATAAAACAAATAAGTAGTTAATTTATTCTTCATGCTAAAACTAAAAGGTTCTATAAGTACTGTTATTTGTTTTTTGCAATTAAATGGCTTATGTAAACCAGCTATGTATTGTCTTAGATGGCGATTCGCGAAGAACACGCGGCCGACACTAGGGCTCAGCTCGACAAGATCGGTCAAGCAGCTGTGGCAGAACCAAGTGCGATGGAACGTTGCTTGACAGCGCTGGACGTGATTGAGGGTAGTGCAACCCCGCCGCGACCACCGACGCCGCCCATGACCACGGATCGAATATCGTATGATGATTCTCTACGCATGACTAGGCTGAGGTAAATGAAATGTATAGGTACCTCTATTTTACTTTGAATACGTATGCTTGCCGTTATATTACGAAAATATTATACGATGCATGTTATATAAGTGAGGATGTGGTCAAATGTGGTATGCACAGGAAGCCTAGGTAGGACAGCTGTCAGAATACACGAATAAGGTGCTTGGTGATAGATTTTTGATATGATGGTGGAGCCAAGTGGTTAGGTCCTACTAAAGAGTACCTAGGTATCTTGATCTAAGAAAACCTCAAGATGTTTTGTTTTACCAAAAGCTCATAAAAGAGTTTTTTTAATAATAATTTATTTATTAGATAATCCGTTTTTCTTTTACCTAACTTCATCTACGACAATAAAGCTCATTACTAATTAATTAATCGATAATGTATCTTCGTAGATATAAATTAATTGAATCATAATTATTTCATAAATAAATATAACTTTCTCCACAGCAATCCAACGTGCGACAACATTGTACCAATAAAGGGGATTCTAAAGTCTGGTACAGCGCGCGACGATCACCAGAAAATGGTGTGCTTCAGTGGGCCCGCCCCAGACGAGCACCGCGACGCTGGAAAACCCAAGCAAGCTATATATCCACCAGGACAACAACCACACTTCGTAGAAGACGATGACTTTTGCGAACGATACAGAGATCCGGTTAGAAATATGTTACAAAATGAATGTTATAAGTATAATACAGGTACAAAGGCAATGAGCCCAGCGACGTGAAGACGTTTTCATTGTTTTTTAAGATAGACATAAGATTCTAAGCTTGGGTTTGATTCAATCTCAACGTAATATGTAAGTAATAATAGCTCAAGGTGGAGAGCACACGAAGCCTACAAGTGATTTATTTTAAATTATGAATGATTATTAAGCCGAGTAGGTAGGTATAGGTACCTACTAGTCGCTAACAGAAGTTGTTGAAAGATTATGTACCTTTTTCATTATTCACTTCTTCAATTGAATTCGCTACGGTTCTAACATTATTATATGGTACTAGCTGTTCCCCGCGGTTTCACCCACGTTCCCGGTGTAATTTTTTTTTCATACAAACCTTCTCCTGACAATAACGAACATTTAAAAAAAAAATTGGCCAAATTGGTCCAGGCGTTGTTGAGTTATGCGCTTACCAACACATTTTGCGATTCATTTTTATATTATAGATTCCCTATTATAGATTGCGATTAGAGCTTAGTTGCTCGGAAAAGGTTGATAAATAGGTGCAAGTAACTACATAGTTAGGTAGATATGAGTATGTAGTAGTTTGAGGTATCTATTGTATTGTTAAGATGACCTAGGAATATCCTCGGTTAAACGGAAATATAAAAGTAAAGGCTTCTCATAAAAAAAAAACTGTGTTATTCTGCTATCTGATCCCAAACTAAGCAAAGCTTCCCCTAATACGGAAACCAATTAACTGATATATTATTTGTAAATTCATATTTAGGTACTTACTTTACATATATATTTAGGTACACCCAGACACAGAACAAACAGAAATGTCCATATTATATACAAATGTTTATCCTGGGAACCCAGAACCCGTGGTATACAGAGCCTTTAACCTCTACGCCAAACAGCCCTTGTCAAATAATGTTTACATTATTTACTTTACTATTATAATAGTATTACAGTAAAATGTAGTTTTGAGGGTTATAAGTTTTAATGTTTCCAATATCACCGTACCAGGACGCCAAGGAACGAGCCGAGCGTCGTGCCCGCGACGAGTGTCCTTACGAGATCATACCAAGCGCGCAGACAATGAACGCTACGGGAGACGAGCCAGACAAACCGCCCTTACCGGGCTACCTCGGGACTTACGGCGTCGACTGCAAGGAGGTATTCATTCTTCGAACAATGGCAAACGTCGAACTTGTTGTTCACGCACGCTAGGCAGTAAATGTGCAAAAGAAAAGTGTAGCATGTACCTAAACACTAACTTTCGCTCGCGCTGCTAGTCCTTCTTCGGTAGGGTTAGTAGAATAGTCGTGCTGCCCATTACAATGCTGCAGAAGTGGGTTCAATATAAATAAACCAGTAGGTAGTGTCCTGCCAAGCTAGGTGAGGACCTTATTTCAAGACCTAATGAATACATGGAATGAATATGCTATAGCTATATCTGCTTAATTTTCCACGTTTGAAATTCTCGAAAGTATACTACCCTTTATATTATTTTCACAAGGTACCAGACTACATGCGACTAGCATCAGACGCGTACGAGCGCGTGAAAAAATATCGTCGCGATGTCCCTGAAATATCTCCGGCTGCTCTGCGAGTGGGTGACTACCCGCGCGAGCCAGCGCCCCCTGTCGACACATGTGTCAACCCGCCCCCAGAGAACACCGGCCCCTGTGCCCCCAGGAAGGAGGAAGATGTGGCCTTCGCGTGTCCACATGTCGATCCACGATTGCCCTGCTGCGACCCCTATAAGAGGGATAAATAAATCGCTTTTTTATCTATTGCTTACTGATTCGAGAATTATATTCATTTAAATGTAACGTACTTGATTTGTGCAATTAAATTTGTTTTATATGCTTCGATGCCGGTTTTTATGAAACTCCTTATCATTCTTAGTAGATGATTTAAATAGATACGTAGGAATTGAATAAAGAAATAACAGTTTAAAAAAACAACAATATTCAAAAATAATAACTGAATATAATTATGTATTTCATATCCCATACCAGCATTTTTACAATATTTATACATCATCATCATCGTCAACTCTGAAAATATAATAATCAACACACTTACAAGTAACATAATATTTATTTTACTTACTGTGGCGCAGTCGGGTAAAAAGATTAAAATAAATAGTATGAATACAGGAATGTTATATATTATGTGGGGAAAAGAAAATTAATGAACGAACATACCAAAATAAACATATTCTTATCTATAAAACAATCCTAAAACCAATTGGGACATATGGCATATTGATAATTCAGAGTCCAAAACAACATTCTCAAAATCATATAAAATATCGAAAACAAAATTTATCAGAACAACAGAGGTCGATTAAATTCTTAACATGTCAACGGTTAAAGAAGAGATAAATTTTGATGGTTCCAACTACAAATCCCGATCTCAAAAGCACCCGAACCAACTTGTGGGACAATGTACTATTATCCCTAATACGTTGGCTAAATATTTTTAGCTTATAGCCTACATGAGTGATCACAAGATACAATACAATAATAATACCTATGGAACGTATTTTATAGACATGTTCATTCAAATGAAGAAAATTCGAACAATGTACAAATTAATTTAGGTGTTGGCATTACATGTAGCCAAAAAGCTACGTACATCGAATACAATAAAGTAGTTTCTGCCTTAAAAAGTATACCTACTACTTTCTTTTGAAGGGCTAAATTTCATCCAAATCCGGTAAAGCTATTTCGACGTAATTAAGTAACAAAAACCCACACAAACATTCGCATTTATAATATAAGTAGTACATCTCTATGCCTCATTATCATCGAAGAGGTAGACAGTGTACTGATTTAACTTACAATAGGTATAACGCACATACCTACCAATGTTTGAATGTCCATCTTTATGTATGGCAATGAAGATGTGATTTTAAAAGATAGGTTGTCTATAACTTACTTATAGCTTATAACAGACCGTCTCATTTTGTACATATCGAAAGAAAGATTAGAGTATTATCTGTTAGATATGGTATCAGTAACTTACCGTGAAACCTGCCCTTAGACACCTGTACGTACAACCACGGAATAGGTAAATAAGGTTGGAAAGGCCTTTGAGGAACTTTTGTACTAGAACCGCTGTCGCCGGTTGCACACACTTACACGACATGTCATATTTGCAATACATACATAACTTAACAGTCATTGGTCATGTTTGCACGATAATCGCAACTATTAAAAACAAAGCTTAGGGTAATGATAATAAGGATGGTTTTGATAATTTGTGAAATCTTGCAATATTTGACGTCGCAGTAATTATTTCCAATTAAGTGACATTTGCATACTTTTGTGCAAATATTATTGTGCAAAATTAGAAAAAAAAGAATAAATAATAAATATTTTAAAGCAAAATTAATATAGGTTCTCATTTGAACATTACGCGAGAAATGATTTTGGGCGGCGATTTGGACGATACACCAATTGGGAATATGCATGATTTTTACTATAATAAAAGCTTATTCATATGAAACAGCAGAAAAAATATCTAAGATATAAGCCATCAAAGATTTGTCTCTAACTCTTTCTAGTAAAACAGAATTTCGTAGGTATGGAGTTTTAATGGTCGTAATGTTAAATGACGTCACAAGTCATGTCGGATCTCTCCGTCTAATTAGTAGTTTAAAATGCTTGTTATCTTCCGCATTTCATGACTGATTTTAATTTCACTTTTTGACATTATTTTTTCATCATCTTCACTACTCTGACATCGTTCCGCCATGGCTGCAAGCAAATACTGACAGACGAAGCGCTTACATTTCAATATTATTGAAGCCACGCCCCCTTAGTATCACGGTTATTAAGATTTCCAGATATTCTGTGATATTATCACGATATTGCGATACGGCCTATTACACTATCAGTAATATCACGATATCGTGATAATATTGATAATGTAATGCGCCCCATTAGGTTTTACGAAATAGGTAAATAAGGTTGGGAAGGCCATCATCGCTCCAATTTTGTATTAGGACCAGTGTACCACTAAAAATATACAATCTTTAATTAAATACAAAATAATTCAAAAATTATCTTTGTCAATCGTAAATATAGTTAAAAATTCTATCGATGATTTTATTTAACAACATTGTCACCTCACTATCGATAAAATGGCTCCGAGCAATGTCAATGGTCGAAGTGTAGAGGACGCAATGCATGCAGTACATTGCAAGCGGACTTGGTCATTGCGTTGATTAAGCGAGTACACATCGGGCAATGTATTTATTTTTTAATTTGTAGCAATAATGTTGTTAATGTTTGGAATTTATATTTACATATTGATCAGTATATTTTATATGTTTTTTACAAATAATATAGTAATTAAATGTTATTTTCGATTTACCGATGGAAAGATATACCTCCTCGCTCTATACTTGAGGTCTGACTTTTTGTCTTACAAGTTATGATTGCACAACACGGCATTATAAAGCAGAGCTCTGTTTTCCTAAGTAGTACGAAGCGCACTAAACGCGGTGAATGAATGAATCGGTCAAGTTATGATTTTCGAATCATAATTGTGGCGCGCTTGCCACGCCCACATTACCTTTCCATCCTTATTTACCTATTCCGTGCGTACAACCATAGGCCCATTATAATAAATACGTCATACTGCCCCAAAACTTCTCGACACTTTTAATCAATTTTCTCAAGTCAAGTCACATTCTCTTTTCAAGAACTCATCATATAAAATTTTATTTTTAATTCAATTATTGTCTTGCTCTAGTTGGAATCACAAGAAGTCGTGTTACGGTTTGCTCTTTTAGCGAATTTAATAAAATAACGAATTCCTATGCCTTAACTATGTAAGATATATGATGACTAGTACAATCACAGCCAATGTAACGAACATTCCACCAAAGAGAACGTATTTATCCTGTGACACTCTTCGTTCTATTAACGATATCGTAGCGTTTGACAGTCCCAGAGTGTTGGCCAAGTCTATTATTCGTCTGTGAGCCCCCTTTAATGTTTCTCTGTTGTACCGCAACGTCTCAAGCATACTCGAACCTGAAAATAGAAACAAAAAATATGATTAAGTAAACAGGTATTTATATTACCAACCAATATTAGGTACCTACAGTGGAGTCCCGGTAATCCGGCCCCTGTCTAATCCGGCGCCCCCCTGTAATCCGACATGCCTATACCATGTAGGTACAGTCGAGTCGCGTTATGAATGATCGTATGATTTATAGTACTTATAGAATCTTACCACTTTGATATATGTAATGATAATAAGTTATGAGCTATGATAATTTGTCGGATTACAAGGTACCTTTTTCCAAAAGCTCCGGACTACAGGGGGCTGTGGCAGTACTCTATAGTCCGACAAATTTGATAATCCGACACCGCCTTGCAAAACATTTGTCGGATTACCGCGGTTACACTGTATTTCTTATTCGTAGACACCAAATAATTGAAATAAATACGTAAATATTTTTTTATCAAGATTAGTAGCTTCCATGAAACTGTAAAGTGTAATGTATTGGTAGACTGTATGATGTATAGTTTAGTGTTTGTTATTGAACCATTGAGGTTGTTAACTTGGCAAGCGACGTAATATACATATTTGATCTGATAAAAAATATCAGCTAATGTGTTATGGATGCCATCTGTATGGTAGTAATTGAACAAATTTACAGTTGTATGCTATCGTTAACCAGCACCTGAAGTGTAATGAGGAAGATAAGGGTATAATTATAAAACGACAATCATTACACAGTCATTAATTATGGTACACTTATTATGTTGCATGACAAACTATCAATTATCCACACAAGGTTTTTCTGAAAAAAGTAAGAAGGTATTTCTATGATCGTAGTTTTAAATGAAATTAGACATTGTCATAAGGCATACTACCTAATGTTGTAACTTTTTCAACCTTGCGAGACTTGTTAAGAACATAATTGCAAGTCTTCTACAGGCAGTTATTTGGCCAGGAGCAATTTGAAATTCTGGCGAACTGATAAATACTCATCCATTTGACATAGAGATCAAGACTAGCTCAGTATCGCCTCGGTCTTACAATTGGGCATTACATTTTACTAAGGTTATTGTGTTCGTTAAACTTACTTTGTTTTTACATTTTCGTAATGTCTTTGCATCCATCCGAAAAAAATATGATAAATATCTACAGCGACTGAAATGACTCGTTAGTTTTTAGCCATGTTTGATTGTAAAATTCAGTAGTTTTCATAGTTTTCAGGGCAATCTGTCGATTATCAGATTTTTTAAAGTCTATGCTCAAATGTTCAGTACCAATAGAGTTATCACGCATACTTGGGAACTCAAAATTCCAATAAAGATCAGAGTTATTACCTCTGTCTGGATCATACACTGTATAGTACAGTACAAAGTGCAGACCTAATAAGTTAAATCTCTACTGTCTAACTTATCAGACTTAGAGATTGCAGGTGTTAATAATTTAATAAGAAATAGTTGATAGATATGTAGGTACCTTGCTATTCTAGGTAACTTTTATACCTATAAGAAAAGCAGGTTCTTTTAACTGATCCGGCAATATAACATATTAATTTGTTTGACACATTAATCGCGGGAATTAATAGCAACTACTCCGAAGGAGATTACCATAACAGGTTTTGGTTTAACATTAGCTTCGTACAACTAACACTGTCAAGATTCAAGGTTGCGCTGAGAAGAAATATTACAATTCAAAAATATAATGTACCTATGATTTTTTGCCGTTACGTGTGTTTATATATTATATCGATATCGATTTAACTATTAGGCAAAACCTTTGTGTAATTTGGCAAATATAGTCTCGTCACGTTGCGAATGGTAAAGAGCGGTAATACAAAACTCTGCGACAACATTACTAAATCTTAGCAATAACACTAACTACAAGTAATTAAGAATCCATCTATCAACGTTTATTAGTCCACCTTGATGGGATGTGGTCGGAACTAAACTGAGTTGATTTTTATTTTGTTTAGAACCTTCCGTAAGTGAACAAGTGCATTGTGTTTGTGCTGGTTGAGGCTTCGAACTTGAAACAAAAATATGTGGTAAGTTGACACCACTTTTCTATTTTTTCACAACACTATAATACCTAATAATACATTCGTTATTTTACTGTAAAACTGTGTGAGAATTTAACTTCACTGATTGAAACAAACTATTTTAAATTGGAGTGGTAGCACCATTGAATGTAAAATACACGAGTGAAAAAGAAAAAAACAAGAGGCGACTACAGCGACGCGCGGTGAACAACTTATACCTAAATTACATCATCACGGGTCAGAGTCTAGGTGCCGTAATTAATGTCAACGGCGTTAATGTAACCAATCAACAATTTCATAGTATGCCATTACATTGACGGCAGAGCAATAATGCTTCGCGAATATTGTGTTAGATGTATTGTAAATAATACTCATGACATTTTGCTGTCAAACCCTCTATCATATTAATAAAAAAATCGAAAGTTAGTGTGGATTTTTAACCAACGAAAAAACGGAGTAGGTTCTCAAGTCGACGCGTATATTTTTTTTTTACTCTAAGTATTACTTTTAGTTGAAGGCACACAAATAGCTCACACCCTTGAACAGGACCCTAGGACAGGACCTTTATCCCGGGAAAACATTAGATCCCTAGGGAACGCAGACAATAAGAGACAAATAAAAAGATAATTTATTAGACTATTGAATTCCTTTGTGGAAGCCAGTCGGCAGTTGACTTCTCCAGGCTGAATAATAATAATAATATTATTTTGATGACAGGTAAACAGATACTATTTTTTTTTTGTTATAAGCAAAATATGCCGTTAAAGCTTATTTAAGCCGATGATAGCTCAGTGGTATTGACGTCGAATAGCGTGACGAAAGGTTGTGGGTTCGAATCCTACAATGAGCTTGAGCTTTCGGTAAAGGAAAAGATTGTAAGAAAACTATAGCATGGTAGTAGGGGTATTTTGGAGTATCCGACTAGCTGGCTACCACCCTCAAAAATCGATAGAATATCCGTAATCAAACCGGTGTAGGTACATATTCCGGTTGCTGGCCTTGAAGGCCAGATCTTTCTAGGCTTTCCGTGCTTACCACCTTGGGCCATCATCACTAGCCAAGGTGAGATTGTGATTGAACATTAGCTTAACTTTTTTTACAAGCTTTTATAAGTTGCAATGTATGTATATATGTAACTATGTTTGTTAAGGTGGAATCTTGCAAGCCGAATTTCAGCCACTCCCAGTGGTCGGATTGACTTGATATTTGGTATACATTAGTATATTGGAAGACAATGCAATACAGTCAACAGAAAGTACAGTCACCAAAAAAAGCTTGTATTAAAATTTAAAACCGGCCAAGTGCGAGTCGGACTCGCGCACCGAGGGTTCCGTACAAACTTCGTCCATCGTTCGTCCATCACGGGAAATGCACAATTTTATTTATTTACGTTATTTGAGGTAAGTGCCAATTAAGCTAGACCTCTAAATTGTATGAGCGCCCATACAACTCAGAGGTCTTTATTAATTGGCGTAACTATGTATGTATGGGGACACCCTTTAATTTTCAACTTTTTAAATTTTTTAGAATTTTTCCTTTATTTGTGCTGTAAGACCTTGCTTTTTGTAAAAAAAAAAATTTATATTTTAGTTGATTGAATGAAAGGTAAATTGCGGTTTACGATTTATGACGTATTAAAAAAACTACTTACTAGATCTCGTTCAAACCAATTTTCGGTGGAAGTTTGCATGGTAATGTACATCATATTTTTTTTTAGTTTTATCATTCTCTTATTTTAGAAGTTACAGGGGGGAGACACACATATTACCACTTTGGAAGTGTCTCTCGCGCAAACTATTCAGTTTAGAAAAAAATTATATTAGAAACCTCAATATCATTTTTGAATCCATAGATACCCCACACTTATGGGTTTGATGAAAAAAATATTTTTGAGTTTCAGTTCTAAGTATGGGGAACCCCCAAAATTTATTGTTTTTTTTCTCTATTTTTGTGTTAAAAAAATAAAAAATAAATATATAATAAATTTCAATAGCCTATAGTTTTTATAGTTTCGGAAAAAAACGTGGCTGTGACATACGGACGGACAGGCAGACAGACAGACAGACAGACATGACGAATCTATAAGGGTTCCGTTTTTTGCCATTTTTACGGAACCCTAAAAATGACTTTTAACAAAAACTTATTACCTCAATTATTTTGTCGTTATTTAATCATCGGCTTTATCAAACACCGCTAGGTATATGAACCAACAAACAAACAAAATGAGCATTCTACTTCTCATGTTAAAATTACACAAAACATCTAACCTCAGGCAAAAACCTTGACGTTTCCAAATGTATGATGAGAATAAAAACTTAATTGGATCGGGTCTTTATACAATAGTACCAAGGGATAATTATTTGATAAAAAAAATTGAATCTGTTGAATTTCATTGTCCAAACGATATCATCAAGGCTACCGCACAAAGACTGGTTGCGGAAGGTGTGTCGAAATGAGTGACGGTTGTCTATACTGCGGCAAACCTTTTCTAATTATTGAGCACTAGAGTACCCACCCGGACTACGCATGCGGAAGTATCTGCTTAATAGATTCTGATGCATTAAAAGTAGGTAATGCTTGGGGTGTATGTTTGCTGCCGCGGAACTACGACATGGCCGCTATTTATGATTCCATTCCGTATCCGTAGAGGGTGGCCAACGGAACCCTATGACTAAGCCCACGCCGTCTGTCTGTTTGACTGTCACATGCGGGCTGTATCTTTTTAACTGTAACAGGTAGCTAATTGATTTTTTTACTATGACCACATTCATGACACGGGGAATTTTCACGCCTTTTCTTGTTCGGGCTCTATTTCGAAAACTTAGTTACGACTAGGTATGTAAAAAAATTAATAATATAAGTCGCGCCTACTAGTCATTAGATAGCAAAATTGTATAGTAAAGTTGATTTACTTTATTGTTGATTTAATTATTACTGTACGGAATCCGCAGTGCGCGAGACCGACTCACACTTTGATAGTATTTTCATACAAACTAATATTTTTTTCATTATTGCTATACATGGTAAAGAAAAAAATATTTGTTTCACCACAACTTCGCCTTGATAATTGATGATGTGGCCGAAGGCAGTAATCACACAAAGCTTAGACGAAACTAGATCTCAAGTAATAATTTAATGATTTACCTGCCTTTGTTACGTAGGTATAACTTTTCTACAAAAACTAGCGACTGTCAGAAACATACGAATATGAACCTAAATTGCAAAAATTTTTAACTTTATTTTATGTATTTAAATTCCGTGCATTCTCGGTAAACATAGCACATAACCTTTTAATTAAAAAGTTATAAAGAACAGGTTTAAATAATTAGGTTTTTACATATAGCAGTAGGTACAGCATGTTACTGTGATTGTAAACAAATCTATCTATCATTTAAATTCTCAGCAATGTTTTTACACTTCATTGTTTTCCAATAACACGAGTAATATGAAATATTGTGTATTGTAAGCGCACTGAGTGGACATTCTTTTTTTATATGTAAACTATCTAGACTAGCTTCCGTCCCGCGGTTTCGCCCGCGTTCCCGAGGGATCTTGTGTTTTCCCAGAATAAAAAGTACTATATAACCTTGATAAATCGGCTATCCAACACTAAAATATTTTATTAATTTGAACCAACCAAACAAACATACAAACTCATAAATTGTCAAATTGTCATAAGAAGGTAATTCCAACCTGTATGTAACATCTCATCCACATTCCGATGAGAATTTTGCAAGGACACTTGTTCTTGCGCAAGGTAATCCACAGTAATAGCAGTGTGGTCATAGCCAAACCGCCTGCTCAGCAACTGTTCCCTGTCTGCATGTTCTTGTTCACGGCGATTCCTCTTGCTTTGAGCATTAGTAAGAGATGCCTGGAAACAGAATTTCATATATAACATCCTATTATCTTAAAATGAGAACTAGCACCTAATATGATAAGATATTCATATTTATGGGAATACAGCATAGGGGTCTCCAAGGGTGTACCTCGTATGAGCTAGTCTCATTAATTCTTTCTAGGTAGCTACCTACCTTCTCTTTTTAATTTTATTCATTACAATCATTATATTGTTCCAATCTGGGTGTAAAATAAGTAGGTACATATATATTTTCAAGTATTATAAGTAGCATATCACATATTTGGTTCCCATATTAAAAGTTCTGCTTGGTCTGCAATCAGATGGCCAAGTGTGTAGAATGTGAAGAATATTATTTTATTCAATATGACTAGTCTTATGTTAGACATTATTATGGTCTGGCTGAAGATGGTAAGACTTAGATGGGAACTGACCCGGAGAATTTATGTTCTAGTATTTAACCACATTTAAGGTAAATTATATTTCTGATTTATTTTGTTTTTATCATGGATAGGCTATAGTTTGCCAACAATCTCTACAAGATGATGAGCACACTGACAAGCAGCTGTACTTGATAACCAGTACACATTGGTAGGCTTGGTGAAAGAATTTCAACTTGATCAAAGTCAAATTCAAAGCCATTTATTCAGTTTAGGCCCTAGGAGCGCACTTATGAAGGTCGAAATTACTGAAGATACCACCGGTTCGGAAATCAGCCTTCAACTGAAAAGAACCGGCAAGAAACTCAGCAAGGTTACATTTTTTTATATATATATATTTTTTATAATCTGACTATTGGCTATATTTTTTTCAATAACAGCAAAATGTATAATACAATATACAATTAAAATAAAACGAAAAATACCAATATAAAGTAAATAATAAAATATAACGCAAACAAGTTCAAACAAACATTATGCAAGGTGCACCTGTGCAGAGTGTAACTATTTCCAAACATCCAGCTACCTTGTAATAAGCCTTTTCCTTCAGAACTTTCTTTACGTAAAATTTGAATTTAAAATAGGTTATCTTGGTTACAGAGTTAGATTATAAAAACGAACACAATTACCAAGGAATGACTTGCTAACTTTGGCTAGCCTAAAATATGGAACAACTAATTTCTCTAATAAATACTCTCTTTGCCTTGTATTTATATTATGGACAATGGACATCTACTTTTGTTTTAAACATTCCTATATTTCTATGTATGAACATTATATTTTCGTCTGGCTGGCTACCACCCCGGTACCAGCCAGCCAGACAGATCCTACAACATACCCTAGTGCCTAATGCTATAGTTTCCTCATTATATTATTCTTAACCAAATGCTGAGGAATTGGGTAGGGCCATTTAGGTATGTATTAATTTGTATAAATTATTACTTACCTGGATATGTTTATTGTCATACTTCAGCTGGTCAACCCGCATTTTAGCCATTGGTCTCTGATTGATAGGAGTTTTAAATACATATATATCCAGTTTTTCACAGTTTCTGAAATTCAAACAAAAACAATACTTTATTATTTAGTAAGGACAATTTTTTTAATTTACCCAGAGATAGAACTGCCAACTGTCAGAAATGAATTGTGATGTCCTCATTTCTTACCCCTGTGTACCATGAATATTCGTACTTAGAAGGTATTTATAAATAAAAGACATGCAATAAATAAAGAAAAACATGTTTATTAATGCTAGTCATTCTTTGCTATAGTTATCGACTGTTTTATTTTTGATGAACATAGGCAAAGCTAAACAATAAAACTTCAAAAAAGTAACAGGTAGACTCAAGATAACAACAATATTATTTATTTAAATTAGCAGTACCTAGCTGCAGTTATTTCGTATTCTTATGTTATATAGCAACACAAGGTTAAAAATTTTGAAAATAAAGAATAAAGTAAGAACCAAAAATCAACAACAATCTTAAATTTGCTGCTAAAAAATTACTCTTATTAAATGTAGCAAAACAATATTTAACACTTAGAAAATAAAGAATAAACAATGACTCAAGAATCAACAACAATCTACCAGCAATCAACTACTATCTAATTGTTTTGTACTCTTATCAAATATAGGAACACAAGCTGTGACACAAGATTAAACACAACACTTACTACAATAAAAGTTAGACTGGGTCATGATGATTAAAGAATATAGTTAACCAATTACAAAATTTGACACTATTATTGACATGTCAGTACACACTTCAAATTATTTGGTTAACCTTTAGTCATGGCTTATACCTAGTCTAATATTTAGTCATGGCTTAGACCTAGTCTAAGACAATGACACAAAAATATAAGGAACTAGATTATCAATTGAGCAGTTTGGTTAATTGTGCTACTAAATAAATACCAACTCAATGAAAAAATATGATTATTAGAAACCCTGCCCCATTTTTTTCAATATATCTCATTTAACTCATTTTTGGAGTCGGCCAGCCTAATCAGAGAGTAGTCTAATAGTCTTGGAGGCGGGATTATTGACTTATCACTGAACAATATGGTACCTATTGAATAAAAATTATATGCTCACAATGTCAGCAAAACTATAAAAATGGGAATCATCTACTTACTAGATAACTGTAAATTACTAAATTTTTATCCTATTGATATTGAAAACAGATGAGAATCTTACGCATTGACTGCATGAATTTTTGTCTGGATTTCATTTTCGATGTCCACAAAATTTGTTGGATTTTTTTCTAATCTATGAAAAAGATCAGACGCTTCTTGTAGTATTTGATTCGTTTGATGATATAAGGTCTCCATTTTATGATAAAATTATATCCAACGGAATCCAGACAAGATTCTGTATGTAAAAGAATTCCGGAGATATTATTCAGCTAAACTAAACTAACTTTATATGATGACAGCAAAGCAAAGAGTATAGTTAGAGATGTGTCAGTCAACTCAAGTTAACTCGAGTCCTCGAGTTGTGCTAAAGTCGAATCATTAATTCAGCGGAGTAAACTGACAGGTGCTTATGTCACTTTGTAAATTAATGTTGCCATATTTATTGTAATAGTGCCTATTGACAGCAGCGAGGGCTTTGAGGATGTTTTCTATATATCATAGTTTGTATTTTTTACTTTAATTGTTTACTTTAATTGTAAATAAATTAGAAATAGAGATTAGTAATTAAGATTTTATAAGTTAATTGGGAAATTTATCATAGTAAATATTATTATTTTTATTCACGATGTACTAAGTGAGTGATTGATATGAATCAGTTATTGATGTGAATAATTTTTTCACAACACTAGTTTTTTTTCATCATAAACTGGTAACACTGTAAATGTCAATTTACTCCGCTGAATTAATGATTCGACTTTAGTTCGAGTTGATTTCTCCCTAACTCAAGTTTGGGCTGGCGGTAAATGAATGAATCAATCGAAAGAGCGAGAGCGCGATTCGTTCGTTGGGTGCACGCTTTAATACTCCCCCGAATGGGATTGTTATTTGATATGATCTTGGGAAAAGTCACAAAATGTAATTGGTGTGTTCTGTGACCTATCCAAGGCTTTTGATTGCGTTGATCATGGGACACTTTTACGTAAGTTAAATTATTATGGAGTAAAAGGTATGGCACTTGATCTTATGAAATCATATCTAGGACAGAGAATTCAAAGTGTCGATGTAAATAGGGTTAAATCATCTGGTTCTCCTGTGCGTATGGGTGTACCGCAGGGCTCTATTCTAGGTCCTTTTCTATTCTTAATTTATATTAATGACCTTCCTTTTTATGTTAAAAATACCTGTGGAATTGTACTGTTTGCTGATGATACCTCACTGATTTTTGGTGTTGATAGACTTAAATCTAATTATGACGATGTAAACGGCACATTAGCTCAGGTATTGAATTGGTTTACTGTTAATAATCTAGTGTTAAATGCAAAAAAAACTAAATTTATTAAATTTGCATTACCCAACGTAAAAAAAGTAGGCTGTAATTTAATGTTAAATAATGAAGCTCTAAATCTTGTTGAGTCAACAGTATTTTTAGGGATTACTTTAGACTCAAAGCTTCAATGGGGCTCCCAAATTTCATCAGTTGCGGCAAAACTCAGTTCGGCAGCTTATGCAGTTAGAAAAATTAGACAGTTTACAGATGTAGATACAGCTCGATTAGTATATTTTAGTTATTTTCATAGTGTCATGTCCTATGGCATTTTACTTTGGAGTAAAGCTGCTGATATAGAAACAATTTTTATTTTACAAAAGAGGGCAGTGCGAGCTATTTATAACTTGGGCTCTCGAACTTCCCTCAGAGATAAGTTTAAAGAAACTGGCATACTCACAGTTGCAACTCAATTTATATTTGCAAATATATTATTTGTGCATCAAAATATTAGTCTTTTTTCGAAAAAAAGTGATGTGCACTCTATCAATACTAGAAATAAGCACAAACTTGTAACTTCTGCCTATAGACTCCAGAAAGTGCAAGGCTCATTTCTAGGACTAAGTACACGCATCTATAACAGAATCCCTACTTCAATTTTAAATTTGCCTTTGCAAAAATTTAAGGAACGGATTAAAGCTGTATTAGTAGAAAATGCTTATTATACTGTAAATGATTATTTCAAAGACTCTAATGCTTGGTAGATTTGTTACTTTTGTGTACTATTATTGTTATTATTTTGATTTATAAACCTGTTAATAGTCTCAGTGATAACATATTGTGTGTTATAATTCGTATTTCTCGAAATAGTTTCTCTTTGTATTATTTGTAGTAAGCTTAAGTTAGTCATGCTCACTTTGGGGTCTTTGCTTGCGGCGGCGTCGTGTGGCGGGTCGCTCACTTCCCTATAATATGTGCGAGGAGGGCGATGGCTGCCACATGCGTCATACTTGTGAACAGGTGCTGCTTGTGGGGGCTGGTCTGCTTAAGTTTGCAATCCATTTGTTTACTAAGTTACTCATCATTTTGATATATTTTTTTTTTCCCTTACTGTCATATAACACACACATATTGTCAGTGAGACTAGATAAATAATTTGATGTAATGAATCTGAGTTGGTTTTGAAAAGAGTAATTGCTGAGTTTCTTGCCGGCTCTTCTCAGTAAAAGCAACCTTTTCCGAACCGTGCGTTAGAGTCAGACTATTCATAAGTGCTTGTGAAGGCCTATTTGAATAAAAAATATTTTCATTTCATTCATCATTCAATGACACCGACGATGACACGAAGTTTTCCGATCATATCAAACTATATTCAATGGTCACAAACGTCACAATATTGCAGATTTGACGTTTGAGGTTATGTTACGTTACCCTTAAAAGTTAAGTTATCCGTAAAGCTGTAAATTATATATGTAAACTATAAAAACCTTTTTATTTCAATCCTACCTACGAAGTTTATCAATGATAATTGTCCTAACAGAGAGTTGGATGGAAGAACAAATTGTAAAAAGATAATTTGTAACAAATCATACACTCAGTTTCTTCCTGCTAACTCGAGCTGTGTAACTGGAGTACAATTCGAGTTACCTGAATTTCAACTCGAGTTTACTCGAGTCGTGTTTATTCTGAGTTGGCACATCTCTAAGTATAGTAAAGTAAAAGTAATGTATTGCAGATGACAGACAAGAGCTCTCTTAAGTTGGCGGGGGTAAATCAACTTTTTTGATTTTTTTTGCTAATTCGTTTGTTCGTCGTTAGTCCTTGATTATCGCAGAAAAAATATTGGGTATGTTCGGATATACACTACGAGCACTGTAAGGTGTGACGTCATTTAGTATACTGAGAAGCCGTTCCTTTATAGTTAGCTATACTGGGTATTGTTTAAAACGGAACGCAGTCCAGTATACTGTGTGTTACCCACGTATATGTAAACTGTTATTCTGGGCGCCGTTGATCACGTGATCACTGAGAGCACCTTACCTCGAAAACGCCAGTGCTCACAGTACTAAAATGGTGACGATTTATGACTTCATAATAATATATTTCCCTAGGATACTGCGGCAGTATACTGTCATCTATAACGGAACGAATTTCTCTCCAGTAAGAGCACTGAACAGTGCTCGCAGTGTATAATGGAACATATTGTGTTCGATTTTCATTATAAAAAAATTCAAAAATTTGACTTCTATCAACCTGACTCTTGAAATAATGATATCTGCCTTTTTTTGTTTTCAATCAATCACAAGTAGTTATCGTTTGTCGGTTGAAAAAATGCGTTTGTCAGATCTTATATAGGTACCTGGATTTTTTTAAATGTAATTACACCTACATTAATTTGTAGAACCAAGTCTATACTACTGCACATGCGCAAACTCCTGACTAAGCTGTCGTTTGTTTTCTTAAGTACAATTATGTCGATAATTAGAACATACCGTTTTTTCTCTTCCTATTCAGAAACGACCCGGATACTTTAGGTTAGAATCTCATCTTAATATAGTCAAGTATAGTTTGGATCATGAGTACCATGATTTTCGACTTTATGATACTTACGTTAGTTACTTGAAGAAAAAGAAGATTATAAATGATAAGGCTGTATGGGCTAGTACCTTTTGCCTCCCTTTAATAAAGAGCATAATCAAATTGTAGTATACAAATGTCAGTATCAAATTGTCATTGTGAATTGTCAGATTGTTTGTCATCCTTCAGTTGTCATTGTAGCGATGGGTACTCTATATTTCTCAAAGTGAAGTGAAAGTATTCACCTATTCCGGATCCGCAATCGGATCCGATTCCTCATAATGATTCCTTATTCCTCTTTATTTTTGACGCTTATGAAAAATGGCGCGAATATTGAAACCAAAGACTTACAAAAGTTCTTTTTCTTGTTATATATAAATGAAAGGTTATAACTATGGCAAGTAAATCGCATTATTGAGCATTTCTAGAAGCTTATACGTCTACACTTTTACAAAGTAGGAATAAAATTCGATGTATTGAGATCTTGACTTGAGTAGCTCATTTTCGTCGCCGAGTCGTACTATTTTGTATTTTTCTAGTTGAAAATGAAACAAACACATGTTTCTGTGATAATATGAAACGAATAATGTTCAATCTATCTAATAACATAAAGGTTTTATACTAAATCTGTTATTATGTCAAGAAATTATAAACGACAAGATATTTTTTTTCAATTCACTGTAACCCTTATCATGAGACTAGGGTTGCCACCTGACTTTATAATAAAGTATTGTACGTTATTTCAGGTAATTATGCTCTATACTTTATAACAATAAAGTACACGAAAATACTTTATTTCGCATGATTTGACTTCTTTGGGATTTTGAAAAGTTTAGTCGTAAGTATTTTTTCATTAAACGAAATTTATCGATTGGTGCTGAATCGATGTCGCCACTCGCCAGCGCCACATCACTTAAGCACTCCTTTTTAACAATTCCTGAACGCAACCTAACCTCAAATGTCAACAATGTCAGTGTCACTGTCACAATTTCTTGTTTGTGTTTTGTGCGAAGCGGTTTGAGTGCATTAAGAATGCGATTTAAAGTTTTATAGATTAATGCTATACTAAATCATGGACAAGAAATACTCCACATACACCTACAAAACGTAATTTCGATAGTGAACCGGATCAAATAGATAGTGAATATGTTACTCCGAAAAAATGATTAAAAAAAAATATAGTACGACAAAACAGAAAAATAAACGATTGCAGAAGTGTTTAGTAGAGATATTAATTTGATACAAACTGCAAAAAGCAATAAAAAATATGTTTTGAAACATAATAAAGAAAAATAAATTGTACTTTATTTTGATACTATGTACTTTTTTTTCTTACCTATAATAACCGATTTACTGCAAAAAAAAAGGTGGCAGCCCTACATGAAACACACATTTCTCAGTCTTTTAGTATGGAATAAAATAAATCCAAGTATACGTTTTCAATCATTATTTATTCATTTATTTGACTAAATATGCTTTTGCTCAAAATAACAACATATTTAGCAATACTTATGAATGATGGTCACCTTTATGTTAAATGGCGTAATTATTATTCTTATTATCACTTGTCATAAAATGATAATAAGATTCCAATTGGAAATTTAGCTAACATTCTAATAGTGTTTTATTTATTGGAATTGATGTTTAGTTTTGGAGATAAACACGAAAATCTCAAAATAGGCATGCATGCAATTTCGAATGACCGCCATTTCGCGATTTTCGCGAGTAAAGCGCATGTGCAGTTTTTTTTTTGGGGAATCTACAGGTTAATGATTCCTTATTCATTTTAATTTACTCTGTCTGTATTATTCCGTACGGTACGCCCCGGTAGGAGTGAAACTAGATTTAAACTATCGTGCTGCGGTTTGTTGCTCTTGGCGAGGTAGAAAGGCACAGTAAAATAAAGTTTAAAATATTAGGTACTCTAATAGTTAGTTTAGTAGGTGCCTATTATGTACCTAGGTACTTAGCAGGAGTAAGACTTCCATTATAATTTTCTTAGACAGTTATAATAAATAACATTAGTACTTAGGTACGTAACTATCTAGATAATATTGAACTATTTACGAAATGTCTATGAAAAGAAACGAATTCAAAAATTCACGTCGTCATTATTTAACAAAAAAAAAACCCACGAAAACCAAGAAAGAACTCATTCATTCCTTATAGTTCAAAACAAACCAAGCAAGCAAAAATCATACATAGACAAACAATCTTTCGAACGTGCTCCCTCTCCTTCGCACTAGTTTATGCAATGGTCCATCCATCACGCTCTAGCTCGTTATCGCACCACATCGTTCATTCATTTCATTCTATTCATTCAGTGAGTGAGCCTGAGCCGTCTCGCTCGCTTCGTAGCCGGTTGGTCCGATCCGGAATCCGGAGCCGAAGCTCGGAGTCGTTAGCAATCGTGAATCGGGTGGAATAAATAAGTCCATCACGTTCGAAATCGGCTCATTTTATTCACTTCACTTCACTTATTCCGGAGTTACCCATCACTATGTCATTGATTTGATTTTGATTTAGAAAACACAAATGGTGATATTAAAAACTTTCTCTTTTTGGAATGCCTTTGTTCATAATTTAGTGAAAAATATAAAATAAACGGTATCTTTAAAGTTCAGTGATCTATAGTGAAAATGGGTGACGCATGTCAAGCTTGCCTTACGAGGGTCCCTCATGCAACCCTCATCGCTACGATTATGTGCTGCCTGGGCGTGGGTGTGTTCTGTGGCACCATGTACCGAGGCTCATCACTCTCGAAACGCATGTTCGATGAAGTATTTCACTTTCGACTCATATGGATCGAAGCTCTTCAAATGATATTTATCGTTGGCAGTGCCTGTATGGCCGCATTGGGATTCATGCTGTTATGCTTGGGTTGCTTGACGACCGGGGCCACTAGGCAGAAAGTATACCGGGCGTGGAGAGTACGAGTCGGAGGACGGATATCCTGTGCTATTTTCATGATAATCACATACATTTTGACTTTTATATGGATCTTATTACTAGGTTTTCTAGTTATAACGACATTTTTGTTTACAATATTTTGGAAGCTCTGCTCGAAACCGAAAAATATTGACTTATCTACATGCATTGACTTCACCCAATTTGACTTCATGTTCCCTTCATCAGTTAAACAGGAAGATATGAAGATTTGTGAAGCACATAAAATGAAGTTATTCTGCAAGGACTATGTAGAAAAAGCCGAATTCATGTTCATTCTTGCTATGGTATCTTGTATACTGGTTATATTGAGTCTTGTGCACTATTTAATGTGTTTATCTGCAAATTATGCTCATATCCGTGATCATGAAAAATTCCAAGAGTTACAAGAGCTGCAATATTTAACCAACCCGAATCTACATGCTTCGAAAGACCGTTTCTAGTATATGGCCCGCGCACCGCTCCTGCGCTCACTAGAAGCATCTACAAAAATGTGACACTCTTAATCATTTAAAACACATTTGACCACACAAAACTAATTCGCAAACATTTTTATATTATTGAAAGACTGAAGTTCATTGAATAACAATTTCTAAATGCTAAATTAGTGTATACAATCTTGTACTGCATGTTACATATCTCTAGAGATACAAGTTTCATAACAATAGTTTTATTGTATAGTCCTGTCCTATAATAACATTCCAATTATGACCTCCTTTTGTTAAATTCTATTAAGACATTAATATTTATTTACTATGGTGCTTATCATTATATTTACACAGGTCTATGTAAATGAGACGTGTTTATTTGGCTTGTATTATTAGCATAGTAGTTAATGTATGCACACATGTAATACAATAACTTATTTTGAACACTTACATACTTTAAGGATTGTTACTGCCAACTAACATAGATTTGTTACAAATAGGAAGTAGAGTAAGGACAAGACAGTTGTATAACTTTTTTTGCACCTATCATTTAATCATTAAATGTTCAAAGTATATAGTACAATAATGATTTATTGAATGCACCACAGTAATTTTTATTGTAATATCTGTAGAATTTAGGAAACTATTTATAAGTTAGACTGAATTTGGCCACGTCTATGAAAGAAATATCTAATATAAACACACTATAATCAAATTTTTATACAAAATTGTAGTTTAAGTATTACTCTGTTTCAATTGTGATCCCATCATAAATTTTATTTGCTTGTATAAACTTATTTTATATTATTTGTCATTTATAATTACAATTATACTACCGCGGTTTCACCCGTTCCCGGTAAACGTATTTTTTTCCATCAAAATTTTTTTTTCATACAAACTTTCTCCTGCCAATAATGAAGACATAAAATAAAGATTTATCATATAAGGAAGTTATGCGCGTACAAACATTTCGGTGATTCATTTTTATATATATATAGATAAAGCTAAATCTTGTAAGCTCTTTTGTCATCACAGACATTGTGAAATACTTATAATAATTTTGCTGATGACTCATCTAGTTGTTTTATGGACAATTGTTTACCAGTAAGAGAAAGAAGGTGATTATAAGACAATAAAATGCTTCTTAGTTAATGTGCACTCTTTCCACATCTATTAATTATTTTCACATATTTTTTTTACAAAAATTGATTATACTATTTTCATGTTAAATTTTAGATTTAAGTAAGTGTATTAATAACATAGGATATGTTTTATATAATAAATTTTCGTTTTTAAAAATATATCTAGTATGACTATCATATCTTAATTTCTCTATAATCATCATTTACATTCCATTTTGTTTAATGACTTACGGTTGTTGGAGCTTGGATAGTAGTAATTTAGTTTTAGTTGCCATTAGAAACCTAGTTATTGCCATAACCATGTAGTTTGTAATTTTTACTCAGTTTACTTGACATTAAACATTTATTTGGGAATAAAACAGTATAGAAATTGGTACAATATTCATCTAAGTATCATAATAATAAGTTTAATAATAATAATAAGTATTCATTGCTACTTTAATATACCCATCTATGACACTGAACGTACCTAACTGTTGGTATAGGTAGGTAACGGTATAAGTATAACATTTGTCAGCTGGGTCATATCCAATTAGGGCGAATGGACCTATCTCGCACTGAACTAACGGGCGGAGAGAGAGGGGGGAACAATTTACATTTTACCCATCCAAAGATCTTGATCTTAGAATGTCTGTTAATCATCATCATCTCATGCCGCAAGACGTCCACTGCTGGATATAGGACTCCCTGTTAATATTTTCAAGTTATTTGGATTCCAATGGACAGAGAGTCCTATGTCCAGCAGTGGACATCTTGCGGCTGTCAAAGTCAAAGCCATTTATTCAGTTTAGGCCTTGTTTAGGCCCTAAAAGGGCACTTATGAACGTCGAAACTACTGAAGTTACCAGACAGACAATATACTAAGTTACAGATAAGACATTCTAAGATCTTTCGATGGGTAAAATAAGAAAAAAGCTAACTTTAAAAAGGGACATACCTATTCTCGTTATTTTCTACCGTTATCAATGAAAATTTACCTATTTTAGTTTCATATATTTTTTATAAATATCTTGCAATAAAGAATACCTACAGAGAAAATCTTAATTTAGAATCATCTTGTATGTAGTAGTAAGTCCTAGCACAGTTCTGTTTATTTATTTATTTATTCACTCACTAGAAGCATGGTACATAAGATGTCAATGGTTACAATTAAGTGCTACATGTTTCGCCTTATATACTGTAGGCATGCAAGTACTTAATAATAGGGTACAATTATATAAAAACTTTAGAATGTCAATAAGAATAAAATAAGAATATAAAATTAATAATTAGAAATAATTGCAAAATGTCAACAATAATTACGAAAAAAATATAACAGCAAGCAAGGGTGAGAAGGTTTAGTTTTTTAAACAGTGGTCTGCACGATTCTAGTGGACCTACGCCGCACATGGCACGAATACATTTTTTTTGAACAATAAAAGTCAAGCAGACTTTTGTTGTTATTTCTAACTAGCTTCCACCCCGCGGTTTCACCCGCGTTCTCGAGGGATCTTGTGTTTTCCCGGGATGAAAAGTAGCCTATAGCCTTCCTCGATAAATGGGCTACCCTACACTGAAAGATTTTTTTAAAATCGAACCAGTAGTTCCTGAGATTAGCGCGTTCAAACAAACTCTTTAGCTTTATAATATTAGTAGGGTGACCTGTTCAACAGTTTACCACATCAAATTCAAACCACCATACCTCATAATTGTTCATTACAAACATGTTTTCTTCTATTCTGGTAAAAAGGTAGGTTAATTAGCTACATATTGGCTATTGGCAAGGACTGTTCGTTTTCCAAACGATTTTAGAGAAAAAGATGTTTTTTTTTAAATAGAATTGGTTAACTATGTCCACACTATTAGTACACTATTAACCGGGGGGTATGTAACACTTAACCATGGGGTACAGAATTAATCACTAAATATGATAAATTATTTATTTTGAAACAATAACATCGTATGTTATCAAATTGACCTTTTATTTGTTATTAAAGGTTATTTGGTCAAAATTAACACAAAAAATATATGTTTTTCCTTATGATAATTACGACCAAATTAACGTTATCAGTCAGACTTCTCGATTTGAAACATAATTATACGATACTACTTAATTAATTAGGTACAATAATACAGTAAATATAGTATTTGAAACATTTTCATGCTTAACAGCACATACCTACAACCAGTCAACCATAGTTAACTGTGTACCAACTGCATTTGGTTGATTGTAGACCACCCTGCTCCCAAAGCCGTAGTAGTAGGACAGTTACTGAACCATTTGACTAACCCGTTTCCCACAAAGCTATTTTTTTTTTAAGATATTTTATCATCGGTGAATCAACAAAGTACCGTTCTAAAGTTACGTCATCATCCCGTAATTTTTGAAAATGCAAAAAAAAAAATCAAAACCTCCCACAAGGCTACAATTTTTATATGTTTTAATTAACATATGTTTAAGCGTAAAAAAAAATTGCCAGACCATTTTTATGGTTGCAAGTATGTGCCAGAATAAGGCAAAGTTGTCATAAAAGTAGTATTTCATAACCTGCTTTCCAGAAGGCTGAAATTTTGAGGGAATATTCTTTCAACAGTTTTAAAAGTATATCTAAATAGCCAGAATATTCAGGCGGTTGCAAGCTGTGGTTGCAAGTATCTACTAGAGGAGTATATAGGTTGAATTTTTCAAAAGGGTGTGGATGGCCATATCCTTAACTATATAAGGAATAGCGAAAAATACTCAAATGGGTCTTAGTTCGATTTTGATGAAGACTAAAACTGCATCATTGGATTTTTGAAAAATCAATATTCCTAGCCAGGAATCGAACCCGTTGAAATTAAAAACACACCTGTATTATTACACCATCCGACAGTGTTGCTAATAAAGAGCAATTTCTGGGAAGTAATAATATACGTCAAACCAAAGACCATCAAATTATATAGATGGTTTTTGGTCAAGGTTTTTGGTCAAACTAAAGGAAAGTGTACATTTTTAACTAAATAATATTTTATTACTTTTTTACGTTACCTACCTACTAAACCTTTACCTCAAAATTAAATAGGAAATATTTAAGTAGTGATTGAGGTATGGTTAGGTTTATGACAATACCATTACGAGGAGGTTTTATTTTTAAATTGACTAGCTTCCGCAGGGTTTTACCCGCGTTCCCGAAAAAAAAGTAGCCCACGTCCTTTTCCATCCGGTTGAGGCGTGAAAAGGTAACAAACAAACAAACAAACTGACATTCGCATTTATAATATTAAAACAAAAACGTAATCATAATGATATTTAAATTTAGTAGATTTTGAGATAGTAAGTTAACATAAGTAAAAATGTTTAAAAATTCGTGCTTTTGAACATTTTTACCTAGATGGTTATAGCAATGGGTACCTACCTACTGGCAACTTTTCTACTATAGTCCGACCTAATTAAAAATAACGTTTGATATCAGTAAATGCCTTATGGATGCCACACACGGTGAAGATACAATATATTTTATCTTAAGATATATGAGACAGTGTTATACCAGTGAAAGAGAAGGAAAGTGACGGTAGGTTAGGTAGGTCATTGCTTCTCTTTTCATAGTATAACGCTGTCTCACGATCGTATGATAAAATATTATAGTATCTTCGCCGTGTGTGACGCCCTTTAACCTACCAACGCTGGTTGGCTAATAACCCACCCTATTTCTTTTGAGTTATATTATATTATAGCTTTTCGCGCCCGCGGCTTCGCTCGCGCAGACTTTATAAGTAAAATGTCTATGACTTTTTCCCCGTTAGCCAATTTCGACGAAACAAATCCTATTTATTCGAAGCGCCAAGTTAAGCATAATTAAATTGTGAAAAACCCAAAAAAATCCGTTCGATGGTTTCGGAGATTAGCATTGTGTTCAAAAAATAGTTTCCTTGCAATTTGACTCTTCCTACATCAAACACAATCCATTTAAAGTAAAAAGTAAATGATAATACACCATTTTCTCATTATCTGTGTTTTCCCAATATTCCTAGGATTTTCGCGAAAATTCGAATTACCAAATCATCCTGCGACATCTAATACCTTTGAGAAGTTCTAGATACCTTTGAGAATCTAGAACCTATACTGGGTGATTTTGTTATCACTGGCAATACTTGCAAGGGTGGAAGTACTCATCAAATCACGTCCATACTAAACACTGGTGAGCGGGTGAGTGCTCAAACGATAGGGGGAGAAGCCCCCTATCCAATAAACCTCCTACCACAGGTGTAGGGGTCAACCACACAAAACGGGACGTATCACAAAATACTAAAGGTTAAAATCAAAGTCAAAGTAAAAAAGTCAAAGTCGAAGTCAAAACCTATGAAGGTCGCCATTTATGAAGGTCGAATTTACTAAATCACAAATCCTAGATCGAAATTAGCTCTCAAGTGCAGCTGCTGGAACACATCGGATGTATACAATTATAATTATAATAATTTATAAAGCTGAAGAGTTTGTTTGTTAGTTTGTTTGAACGCGCTAATCTCAGGAACTACTGGTTCGAATTGAAAAATTATTGTTGTGTTGGATAGCCCATTTATCGAGGAAGGCTATAAGCTACTTTTTATATTATTTTTAATTAGAAATCCCTAAGATTGATAATAAGATGTTGTTAGTTTAGTTAATTACCTAATAACTTAAGATAGAAGGACCCTTAAGTAGGGACTGAATAAATTAACCGACTTGGTAATGTATGGATCTCAAAACTTTTTAGTAAAAGAACTGAGTTGTGAGACTTGGTTTTTTGATGGCATAATTTTTAAAAGAGTTATAGAGTCGTTAGCACTTCCTGACTTTCTATAAATTCTTAAAATGACGATAACTTTTTTTTGCAACATCCGATTTTAATGAAACGAAGCCTATATTCTGCCCCAAATAAATTTCTGTCTACCTGTGAAAACTACATGCAAATCTGTTCAGTATTTCCAGAGATGTGCGTGAACAAACAGACAGACAGACAGAATTTTTTTTTAAAAATCACTGGTTTTTGTTCTATTACCCTTCTTTAGTTACCCCTTTCTATTTTTATAACTTTTCTTCAATGTACAGACACACCGGACTCTACTGTTTTATTATAGTATATAGATAGATAAAGAAGATTTGTTACATTAAATACTTTACATATTATTGTAAGTAACTCTGTTTATCTTTAAATTCAGTAATCTTTTATCATATCTTCACAATATAATCATACTAATATTATAAAGAGGAAAGATTTGTATATTTGTACGTTTGTATTTTTGTGTGTTTGTAACGAATAAACTCAAAAACTACTGGCCTAATTTCAAAAATGGGCCTGTAGTTTTTGAGTCTTTCACCATTAGAATGCTACATTATCTTTGAGTAACATGGCTATATTTATTCCGGGTACGCGGGTGAAACCGCGCCGAAAAGCTAGTATTGACATTGGAACCCGTATAAGTCTGTTGCGCTCGCACTCCCATCGAGCGTCATGACTACTAATACACGGTGAACCAAGTAAATACCCCCTGGATGAAATGTACCCTAAATATTGAAGATAGCAAATTTTACTTCAGAAAAGCTATATTATATTGTTTATGTAAAGAAAAACTGCATTCAAAGAATTTTGAAAAATCTCTTGCCTGAGCCGGATAAATGCGAAAAAAAAATCAACCTGTATTTTTATAATACCGATCGAAAGGGTCAAAGAATCAATCTTTGTATGGCGGCAAACCTTGCAAATCATTACCATAAAAGTTGTTCAAAATGGTTTTCATTCTAAACATATTTACTAGAGATAGTTTAAATTGTACCTACATAACAGAATTATTCTATTAAAAAAAATACTACCTACGCATTTGTATTTAATTTGACTATCTCTATATTATTTTCTTTTCAATTAAAATTCATGTTTATTAGAGACAAGCTGACCCAACAGTGTCACTCGCATTCTTGAGAAAAAAACGTGACCTATGTAGGTACCATAACATAGGCTATCTGCGTATGAAATTACATCGCGATCGGTTCAGCGATTTAGGCGTCAAAAGGTAACAGTCAGAGTTCCTTTCGCGCCTTGTGTTATTGTTAAAGGAAGGAGTATCATGCCCAAAACCAGGCCTACGATGCGTCTTCACCAAACATGTACTAATAATATAGGCCTAAGTTATGAAACTTTCCGTTTTTTTTTTAGCTCTGTAGGATTGGAAATAAAATATTATAAGAAGTTTAATTGATTACTATGGCCGACCGACCACAACCCGACCGCCATCTTTTAAGTCTCTAGTGGTGTGCATAATTAAAATCGATTTACTTTAAATATCGATATTTATCATAAATATATGATACTAGGTTCCGCCCCACGGTTTCACCCGCGTTCCCTAGGGATCTTGTATTTTCCCGGGATAAAAGTACCCTATGTTCTTCTCCATACCATAGGCTATATGCATACCAAATTTCATCGCGATCGGTTTAGCGGTTTAAGCGTGAAAGTGTAACAGACAGACAGACGGATTATTAGTAGGGATAGGGAAGTAGGGATTACCTACCTTACTGTTACTAGTATGAAAATTCACTCTTAAAATTTTTCGTTTTCTGCTTGGAAACACGGTATTTAAATTGAATTAAAGTAAGAATACACGCATCTGTAAAATAATTGAACTATTGTTACGTAACCAAAATATCGAATAATCGATTTGAAAACTCTTAAGTACGAGGGATGTGACATTGAGTGAAAAAAATTGACCACTTAATAGTTGAAAATCGATTAATAGACGATTTTTCTCTTAAATAGGTATGTGAAAAATCAATTTTAGAAGAAATAAATAATCGATTTTTTCACTCAATGTCACATTCTTGCAGGCTTGCCACCTCAAAAATCATCTTGTCACTAGATCCAGTGTAAAATATCACTAAGAAGAAAACCGTTAAAAAGATGCGAAACTATTTAACATACATACGACATAGTACAGATGGCGCCGTATTTGATCTTGTTTATTTTAGTGAACGTACTTCGTATTTTTTCATTCGTCACACAGATGGCGCAATTTACAAAAATCGATAAAAAAAGAGTGAATTATATAATGGACTAGCTTCCGCCCCCGGGGTTTCACCCACGTTCCCGAGGATCTTGTGTTTTCCCGCGATGAAAAGTAGCCTATAGCCTTCCTCGATAAATGTGCTATATAACACTGAAAGATTTTTTCAAATCGAACCAGTATTTCCAGAGATAGCGACAGCGCGTTCAAAAAAACAAATTCTTCAGCTTTATAATATTAGTATAAATTAATTAAAAATCGATTCATATTATAAAAAAAATAGATGATTTAATATCGATTATACAAAAAAATTATCGATATTTTTTACATCCCTACTATCTCTATGGTATGGTTGCATTGATTGCATTGCATGCATACTGTCACTGTCACACTCACTCATGTCTTGCTTTGTCGAAGTTTTCGTCAAGTCAACCGACTGTCGTATGTCATGTCAACATTCTATCCCGTGCTTGCATTTTCGTATTTGGTTGAGAAATTCTATCGTGTTATTACATACTCTTTGAATTCTATATCGAGTCTAAGGTAGTGTCGAACGCAATAATCCTTCGTCACACGATGACTTCAAGATCTGGAGCGGTTAATTTTGGAAATATACCACGGCGCTGTGTTTTCGGTGCCGCGCCAACGAAGAGTTCATTCTATGGACGAACTATCCAACTCCATGCTTAATGTTTTGAGCTCATGGATTGCGCCTGGTTCTGTAAGTATTTATTTATTTGATACTACCTAACATGTTTACGTTAGTTGCTACGTATATGTATTTAAATAATACTCATGCGACTTTTTGCTCACAGATAATTGATGGGACTATTCTTTGTAATGAATGTTACACTCTCATTCATACACATTCAGCTTCTGAGATCATACATGCACCAGAATTTGGACACCAACAAGTTTGTTTTGGTTGTGGGAGATCAACATCAACAAGATCTCGATCATACAGTGTCATCAGAATGCCCAGAAAGACATGTTTTTCTCAGAATTATTCCAGTGCATCAGGTATGTTAACAAAACTTATTACAATACAGTGTGGCTAGTTTGAATTAGTGTTAATAATTAGGCATTAATTATAGTATAAATAATAAATAAATATTCTGGGATATTCCTCACACAGCCATTTGACCCCAAACTGAGTAAAGCTTGTACTATGGAAGCCAGATAACTGATATACTACACATACAACTTTTCTTTTGTAAATATATAGTTATATAGATATATGTTAAAGCATTTTTGACGGGCCGGTTGGCGTGGTTGGTAAGATACCCTATCTATCACGCCGCAGGTCGTGGGTTCGATTCCCACTCAGGACAAACATTTGTGTGCATGAACATGTCTGTTTGTCCTGTGTCTGGGTGTAATTATCTATATATGTATGTATTTACAAAAGAAAAATAGTATATGTAGTATATCAGTTATCTGGCTTCCATAGTACAAGCTCTGCTTAGTTTGGGGGCCGTGTGTGAGGAATAATGTCCCAGAATATTTATTATTTTATAGTAGTAAGTATGTCCCAAAATATTATTATAGCTGCAATCTGTGTACAAGTTCAATTCTTTGTCAGTATATAATATAATTATGTACAACTCTTTCTGAGTTTAGATATTTGATACAGGGACTATCCCAATGTGGAGTTATGATTGTGTACTATTATCTGTTCTGTCTATATAGTTCAAATTCATTAAATGCTTTTACCCACTGACTGGTTTAGTTCTTGCGCATATCAAAACAACAATAAAAATATCAGTATTCCAGGAGTCAACTTATTAATAATAACTGTACATTAACTATGTTACATTAGCTTTTAGATTTCGAGACTAGAAAGAGTTTGTGCTGCTTGTTGGCGATCAGCTAATAGAGAAGTACAAAGACAATGGCAACATGATGGTAATCAACCAGTACTTCAAGAAAATAGCTGGTCTGCTGATAATAGGAGAGCCGAAATCCCTGTACCACCACAACTGCCCACCCTACCTACTTCTCAACATACCAGACCTATTATAGTGAAAATCACATCAGCAGTGTATAAACGTGCGGCAGCCTCATCGGGTTATTGTATGTTTTTAGGGTGTCAGGGGCCAGAATGTTTATTAGTGCCTAAAATAATAAGTGAAATGTTATTAAAACACCACTAGTTTCATGTGCCAACAAGTGCTAGAATATGTCAGCATCACTTATAGATAATGGGTGTTGGAGTGATTTAACTTCAAATCTATGTGATTTCACTGGTGCACAGTTTGATGCCATTTTGGCAATACTAGGAAAAGCAGAAAGCTATCACATAGATTTTGACAACATTAACCTCATTTATGCCATTATTGGCTAGGCATGAATGCAGAACAATTTGATGAATTATTGTCATGTGTACCAAGCTTGTCACAAGAAATGAAAAATCCCAGATTGGCACTTAGCATTTATATAGTGAAGCTAAGAACTGGGGAGAGCAATGAAAGACTCATCGCTATTTCAAGTACCCCGCAGTACATTAGATAGAAAAATGAAAATTGCAAGATATTGTTTGATGGAAGATTTTGTATCTAGATATTTGGGCTTTGAGCATTTAACCGTGGAGCAATTAGCTAGACCAATTATTTGGCACCATTTGGTGACCACCCTCACTTAAATAGCTTTCCAAGACTAAGTATAGATGACTTAAAACAGTTTGCCCGGGACTTACCAATTAAAACAGACTCGTTCATACTTCGGGGAACACATTATAAGAACCGGAATGTATAATGTTGAAATTAATTCTGAAATAGATGAAGATGTTCCGCTGATACTAGGTCTTACTTAATATTTTTTTGATTAGAGGACGTATAAAATCAAGGCATGTCAGTGGACGTACTTATTTCACATATATTTTAGTCAGCCGAGATACCAATGTAACTAATACTCTAGATGCTTTGGTTGGCTACTGCTGCAATTGTTTAGTAGGCAAAAGAACAATTGGATGTTGCGCACATATCATGACAGTGCCACAGTGGTTTGGTATCTTAGCTGGGGTCGATTCAACGACATTAAAGCTCCTGCGCCATTTTTAAATGATTTATTCAATGAAGGTATATAATAATATAAATAAATATGATTTTAAAACAAAATAATGTGTTGTTATTCTTAGATTTCCTTAACTTCCTCTTTCTTTCTGTGCAATGAAAATAAGTAGGTATGTATTATAATGCGTGCGTATTAGCTTTTATAACCTAACTTTTTAAATAATTATGATTATTTATATTTCCCATCAAATATTAAAAAAAAATTTTTTATAAAAATCTTAAGTAGGTATATTTCTTGTCTTTTGGCGACAATTTGGTCCAGACGCATGCTCAGCCTTCGGCAAGATGCTTTCATGGTCTTCCTTTAATTTGGGATACCGTGTTACCTACTAAGAAGAATTTGGTTCACATGATTGACCCCTTTGATCGGTATCATAAAAATACAGGATGTTTTTTCCCATATTTGTCCAGTTCGTTTCCCAGCTCAAGCAGGTGAATTTTTAAAATGCTTTGAAGGCAGTTTTTCTTTATTTTAATAATAAAATACATTTTCTTTGAGCTATCTTCAATATTTAGGGTACATTCCCTACAGGGGGTATTCATTTGGTTCAACTGTTCAAAGAATATTCCCTCAAAATTTCAGCCTTGTGGGAAGCAGGTTATGAAGTACTTACTATTTTTATGACAACTTCGCTTTATTCCGGCACATTCTTGCAACCATAATGTAGGGGAGCCCAAGCGGGGATTTTGCGCCCTACTCGTGCGCATCAGCGCATCATATGGGGAGAAACCTTACACCCTGTAATGTACCCCTACCATATATGAACCCTTATTATAGGGGCGTGCGTTGAGGGCAGCCTATCAGATTAGTAAAAAAAAATGAAATGGATCCTCAGAAAAACTCGAGTGCGTCAGATTAAGACAAGGTAAGTAAGTACATGGAGAAAAGTATATATTTCAAAAATCTGACGATTTGAGCTTGACATTAGGAAATGGGCGCGTCACAAAGTTGTAAAAAAAAACATGACCTCGAAATACTCTAGCGCAATTGATTTTTTAGTTTGAAGGAAATCCTTTAATAATTACGGAAAAAATATAATCTGACGTTTTTAATGGGGCGATGTAGCATAAACCATCAACAAAGTGTAGAGCGTACAGCTGCAGCAGCAGCCAATTAAGATTGTCCTCTGTAAGATTGTCCTCTGAGTTGTATGGGCACTCATACAATTTAGAGGTCGAGCTTAATTGGCACCACCTCAAATAAGGTAAATAAATAAAATAGGGTATTTGACTGACATTCAAATCAGCAACTTTTTATGAAATGTCAAAACGATTGAATTATATGGAATTTTGTACGAAATACAAGCATGTGACGTCATAATTATATAGCATACTCTTTATGGTTAGATTGGTCATTAAAAATCATAAGGACAAATTTAATAAAATAATCGTGGTTTCCCCCTTTTTTAGATGTTTTATACATTGGTTAGTGTTGGATAATTTATTTTGAATACAGGCAAATACCCTTATTGTGCTATTGTGTGAAAGAAAATAAAAGAAAATAGTTTTGGCGGTTTCGGTATAATTGGTAGGTACGGAACCCTCGGCGCACGAGTACGAATCGTACTTGACCGGTTTTTTTAAACCGGTGTTCTATCCATAGACTTATTTTGTTTTTTTTTAAAAGGCGGCATAATGTTTTAAACTGAAATAAGGAAAAAAATCCTTAAGCATATGCTAAATGTCAGTAATTTGGAAACACGTCAGTCCTGTGGCGCAATATCAAACAAAGGACTGACGCCAACGGACTGACAAAAAAGACATGAATTTGAAGTTATCATTAGAACTAGCGTTTATTTTGATATTTTCGAATATTAACAAGCAAAATTTATTTATTTGTTTTAAATACAATTAAAAATATAATAACGCATCGTTCCATTGTCTAACGACAATGAGTTACCCAATATTTGTATAATCACCCATATTTATATTGTTTTTATTACATTTTATTGCGTCCGAATCGTCAGTCATTTGAATAGGATACTTTTTGAATTCACTTAACATTCCTACTGAATACCTGACACGCTCGAATATATTTTTTTTTCTACACCTTTTTACGGCCACCTCCCACTAATTAATCGTCAGATTAATATCTCTCGGTTATCAGAAAGACATTGCGCGTATACACTATGAATGTCTGACGCGCACGAGTATTTCCATATGACTTATTAAAGGCTTATTACAAGGTAGCTCAATATATTGAAGATAGGGATGTTTGGAAATAGTTTCACTCTGCACAGGTGCACTTCGCATATTGTTGATTTTTTTTTTTTTAGTTTTAGCCATTATGTAGCGTATTCGCTATTATTTAATAAGAACTTGTTTGCGTTACATTTTATTATTTACTTGGTATTGGTATTTTTCTTTTTGATTTAATTGTATATTGTATTGTACATTTTGCTGTTATTGAAAAAATATAGCCAATAGTCAGATTATAAAAAAAAAGGAAAAATATATATAAAAAATGTAACCTTGCTGAGTTTCTTGCCGGTTCTTCTCAGTTGAAGGCTGATTTCCGAATCGGTGGTAGCTTCAGTAAATTCGACCTTCATAAGTGCCCTCCTAGGGCCTAAACTGAATAAATGGCTTTGACTTTGACTTTGACTTTGACTGTTTTTTTTTGCATTTTTGAAAATTTGTACGTACTTCCCCCCACTAAACTGAAAATCTTCACACAAACTTTTTTTCGTTTTAGGACCTAAGCTTCACAATTCAACAGGTCCCCATGACGCTTTAGTAACTGCAAATTTAGTATCCTGGGCTCCCCTACTATAAACCTTGCAACCATAAAAATAGACTGGCAATTTTTTTTACGCTTAAACATATGTAAATTAAAACATATCAAAATTGTAGCCTTGTGGGAGGTTTTGAAAAAATGTATTTTTGCATTTTCAAAAATTTAAGGGATGACGCAACCGCGAGATACCGCCAGAACGGTACTTTCTCAATTCACCGATAATAAAATATCATTTAAAAAAAAATTGGCTTTGTGCGAAACGGGTTAGTCAAATGGTTCAGTACAGTAGCTCTTAAGCTATTGAGCTAACCTCACTTTCAAATAAACGTCACTAGCTAGACAGACACATAATACCTATACCTAATAAAGCATATTTAGTCAGTCTACACAGCCGACAAATAATGATTATTTTAAAATCAAACCAAATTAAGTTAAAAGAAAAAGAAGCCCGCATTATTTTTTTTACTTTTTTCATTAAAAACACAAAATTTGATGTCGCGCAACTGACGCCCGCGCTAGGTCGCTGCAAAGCAAACAACTGGGGAGAGGGGAGTGGGGCCATTTTGACATCTTAATCGCGGGATATAGATAGTGACGTCACGTTTGCCAAGTATGGCCATGGTTTATTGTGTACGAGTGGTTAACTGTTGGACAGGTCACCCTATAGATAAGTACATCAAATATTATTGTAGAAGATAAAATATGTTGTTGAAATAGATATTTTTCCAGAAAAAAGATAGAAACCTATACTAAGTATGTGGGATATACATAACAGTCGTGTTAGTTACACCATTTAGGTATAACGCAACCCGCCCGAATAACAGAATATCAACTATTAAAACGTCGGTTTTTTTTTTGTACCGGTCAAGGGTGAAACCCCGGGGAACAGCTAGTTATTAGATACTAGCTTCCGCCCCGCGGTTTCACCCGCGTTCCCGAGAGATCTTATGTTTTCCCGGGATTATTTAGCTTATAGCCTTCCTCGATAAATGGGCTATCCAACACTAAAAGTTTTTTCAATTCGGACCAGTGGTTCCTGAGATTACCGCGTTCAACCAAACAAACAAACTTTTCAGTTTTTTTATATTAGTATAGCTGAGTAGTATAGATAGGATTAAAATCTTAATATTTCTTAAACGAATCTTTAATCAAGGAAGTGTTTACGAGCAAAATAGCTTGATATTACTCTGGTAGTCTCCGAGTACAATGACCATGACAAACAGACGGACATGACGAAACAATAAGGGTTCCTTGTTCAGCTAAAAATGTAAGTACATACTTAGATACGGAATATTAAGTATAACCACAAGAATGATATTGAAATCCGCGTGCGAAGGCCTCATAAAGAAGCTTGTTTGAAAATTTTCTGAGAACCCTTAATATAGGTAGGCTACGTGCTCTGTCATTTTATTTCTTATAATATATTGGGAAAGAATGTTTTATTGTACCTAGCCTACATGATATACCAAGACCAAAGGTGGAAATACAGTACCAGTGCGCGTTAAATGGCCCTTATGTTTTAGGTGCAGAACTGCACATCCAGTTTTCAGATTATCCACACGAATATATTTTCACGATTTTATTAGTAAGTATTTTAAAAGATATTTTATATTTACTATAATGACCACGCTGCTTAATTTTTCTTTATTTTATTGTAAGTATGTCAAGAATTATTTTTCCCAATCATTTTGTCTTATTCCCCACAAAAAAGTCATGCTTTTTTACGTCTATCAAAATGTTTCGAAAATTCGAACGCATTATTTTGACCGCACAGCAAAATTCGTTACGTACATATAGGCAACTCCTAAAACCCGCGGGGCCAGCTAGTAGTTATATAAAAACAATAACTACAATCCTGAGCATTTGATAAATCTGATAAATCGTAAGAAATTATTTTCGATAAGTAGGTACCATTTCAGTTAGAGTTCTAATTGGAGTCTTATTAGATAATGAGATGTGACTTGTAGCAAGCAGATGCTATTTAACACAATTGTAACGTAAATATCTTATCTAATGCGAAATGGTGACAGGGTCGGGCAGCTGCACCACGTTCGGGCCCACGGCCATCGGACTTAGGAGACCTATTGACTTTTGTGCGAATTTGGCCTATCTATAGTCTGTAATGAGAACCACAATCATTTACTTAGCAAGGTTTAGGGACATATCAAATTAAAATTTCGACTACGATACGATTGGTGTATCTTAATGAAGTGTTAGAATTGAGTTTTCCTCTATCATCTGTCACAATCAACTTCTGTTTCAACTAAAGGCCCTGACTCTTATCATTATATTAAAAAATATTCACTTGAATATAAATACTTATACACAATGATCAGCTTTAATGTAAGATAAATACCATTACTGCGTATGTATGTACTTAGTACCCATGCCTTCGGTAGGACTTCCTAGAATACAAAAAAAAACTAAAAGATAAGTAGGTGAGGTTATAAGTAGTCAGCAAAAAATCCAAATTTACAAAACACCTGTAGTAGGTACTATACTAAATACTATAACTAGGTACTTACCCATAATATGGAAGGATAAAGTAAACATTTGTCACACAAGTGTTTTGTAAATGTTTGTCTTCAAATTACTACAAATTTGTACATCATGTATACTAATCAGGAAAATATTATTAATTAATATAATTGAATCGGTTCATCTTATGTTGCTGACCAATGATATTGTAGGTACTCAAGATATGTTACGATCATAGTTACCGACGACGACGTTTAAAATCCTGGTCGCACTACAAGTGACGTGACCTGCCTGACACGGACTAAAGACAAAACGTCCCATTTGGGACGTTTTCGAGTCTTCACTATACGCGCGCTAGAAACATATCTGCCTCTTTTTAGGGTTCCGTACCCAAAGGGTAAAAACGGGACCCTATTACTAAGACTTCGCTGTCTGTCCGTCCGTCCGTCCGTCTGACGTCCGTCTGTCTGTCACCAGGCTGTATCTCATTTATTATAATATCATTGTTGCTGACCGTATTTATTTAGCTTTTTAATATGCTAAGACCGGTGTTTGTATATTATACTATACCTAGGCGATTCACAACAACCACAAAAAATGTGAAGCACTTTATATCTTACAGCTCAACCTTCACAAAATTGAAGGTCTAGACTGCAGACCGGTTGCGCCCTACCGCACAGGTACCTACCTACCTACCTACTCCCTACGTCATAGTGTCTTTAACCTTTCATTCTCTTCCAATCTTTATTATTTCCGCATTTTCTTTTCCTCATCAAATTCTTGAGATGTTATCTTTCCTCGTAATAAATAACCTTTTGATGTTGTACACAGACTTCATTTCTATCTACCAACCTACATAGGAAATGAAGACTGTATAAATGTGAAATGTTGAACTGTGTAAATGGGACTGTACAGTCATATGACTATCAATATATATAATTTCATTTAAATATTCACAATTTGGTGAAATTTACCTGGTATTAGTGACAGATCACACTATGTACCTATATAGGTACCTAAATCTAAAAAAAATAACCACTTAGAGAGGTACTTACTACTACTACCCTAACGTAGCTGTAGGTTAGGTTAGTTAAAATTGTGTTTTAAATTCGTGTCATTAAAAACAATTTGATAAGTAAGTTACTTAAGTATATCTCTTTTTTATAAGTCTCTCTGTCTCTTTTTTATAACTTTGTAGATAGTCTTTAATATTTCCAATAAAATCATGGTTTCTTCCCACCCTGCAACCTTAAAGCCGACCTTAGAAATAATTTTGATCTTGCCATTAAAATTATAAAATCATAGTCATAAAACAAAGATTATATATTTATGGATTGCAATGTTACCCACTAAGTAGGTACCTATCTGCCAATTTAACTTACTACCGCTAAGAAGCTTAAGGTTGTTTGGCTGGATTCTGAGAAGTCTTTCTCCTGTAAGTAAGTACCTATCTACTACTTCCGCGATATTAAATATTGATATACGCAGAATTCCTGTTTTTTCGTCACGATCACGGTCGTTGAGATGTTCCGTAGGTCAAAATGTTGACTATGACCTACAAAAAAAAAAAGAAAAAAATTGAAATATCTTGAGACAGGTCACGTTTACCTAATATATCAAGGGGTCATTATAATAGCGAATGACCTCTCCTACAACTCCTAACGGTATCGTGACTAATAACCAGTAACACGTGTATAGGTAGGTAGGACAGATCTGTCCATGTATTAGTAGGTAGCCTACCTACCTAGTAGTACCTTCCAAATACTAAGTATTTAATATTTAATTATGGCATCTACCAGTGTGTTCTGATAGCTCCGCCTTCAGTTCCTTCTTATTAAACTTACCTCTGTCGACCCCATCACCATGTTGAGGTTTTGGTCAAACACATATACATAAGCCTATACATAGCTAAAAACAGATGAAAATTGACGATGGAAACATCTTTGGAATCCATAAAATTGCTATTATTGTGTATCTAAGTAGGTATAGGTATTCTTTTATTATTTTTATAATATTCAGATATTAAGAATATTAAATAGTTTCAAGCAATGATATTATAAGTAAAACCTTATAATATGTATGGCAACCAAATCTTTTACCTATACCTACTTACCTAAAAATACTACAAAAAATGGCATGCTTTGTGTTTGTTTGATTTATTTATGTGTTACTAACTTGTAGTACCTACTTAGTAAACGACGAATTTTATTAATATATGATAAGTACACGGTAGGAAATAATTATCTCAATTTAATTCAAGTTTAATTACTGCGCAATAACATAATTTTTTCAACCATAACGCTCGTGGACATTTTTTTAAATTCAGTTTTCATAAAGTTTTTCAAGCACATTTCTGGAATGAAAGTCTGGCTAGTAAATAAAATGTAGAATATAATTTATTTGAAAGTAAAAAATTACAGATCTTAAAATTCACTGCTGCTGTGTGTACGTGCTAGGGAGCGAAAAGTTCATACAAAAATCTTTTTGTCCGCGGAGCCGCGGCCGCGGCCGTATTGTCTTCTCGGCCGCATTTTTTTCAACTAAGTACATAGTTTTCGGTTACCTGTTGTCAATAAATGTCATCGGAAACCATGCTAAAAGGCGACAGAAATGGATAGAAATTGCATTAAATTCGTATAATAAAGAAGAAGTGAGTAATTAAAAGAAAAATTCCGTAAATTTTCAGTAACACGTTTACCAAAATAGTAATGGCTGCCCAATCGTCTTATCATTAGGGGTCTGATATGATGATGATGATGATAAAATGTTAACACGTTATACGTCAAAAGCTTAGTGGACTACCGATCAATCGTGCCATCAAGGACAAACACTGAACAAGTTAGAAAAATTTTACAATCATTTGGAATTAAACTTTTAAACACTTTTTTCAAATTCGACAATCGTAGGTACCTATATTATAATAAAAATAAAGGACTTATAAAAGTAAAGGATTTAATCAAAATTGCCCGATTAATTCTACTAAGGTGACTAAAGAAATAAAACTGAGTAGGGACAATATGATAGTACTTATGAGTTCTATCGTAAAAAATCCTATAGATACAAATAACGAAAAATTTTATCCATATTATGCGTATTCAAGGCCTCTAAGGTATTAAAATTTGTTTGTCAAAAAGGATTTTGGCTATAAAAGTTTAAGTTTTATAAACATCAGAAAAAAAAAATTAACGCCTCTTCATATTACTATTTGTACTTAAATAATACATTATAAATGTTACTCATTTTGTGACGTCCATATGTTAATTTATGCGTATACCCACGCTGCGATACATTTTCAATACTAACCAAATCACAGAAACGTCGATCACGTTGGATGGATAAACACGTTTATTTTGTTTTAATACTTACTTAAAATGAAGTACTTAACTCAACTGGAACGACAAAAAGTTTGTAAAAGATAATATACAAATATGTTCAGTGAAATAAAGACATAGATACAAAGCACCGTAAGGAGTAATTCCCTTAGCTGATCGCGAGCAAGCCGAGGTCTCGCTAAATCAGTCATTTGTGTACCTCCGCAACGATCGCGTCTACGAACGACCGGACGCAGGTATGTGCGCTTCACAACAAACATTCAACATACTTTTGTTGATTCATTTTTAATTATTAACTATCATATTTTGTTGTGTCGAAAACGGACAATTAACTGCCTATGATAACTAAGTTCTCAAGATGTGTTTTAAATTTAATTCTTATCGTTTTTGCCATAAATTCATAAGTTAACAATTTAATTTTGTTACTCATATAAAGCCTTAATTGAATTCAGATGCATAATAGTAGGTATATCGAGTTAAAAATAATACAGTGATACATAAACTCACTAGTTGTACTGTTTATAAAACGGTGGAGCGGGACAACTTTTATTTAAATCGATTTCAACTGCGGTATGTAACGTACTGGTAATATCATTAACGAGGAAAATAGCGTCCAAAACAAAAGCTCAGATCGAATGTGAGAATATTCCATCGTCTGTGATGGAGGCGCCCGAAGTGGTTTATAAAAGTAACGGTGATATAAAGGCGGTGCTGTTGTCTTCGCCCTCGGCAGGGGTTGCTGCAACGTTGACGTTAAATGATGAAACTCCCTCAACGACAACCGGCGAGATTGTGTCGCAAGTTGACGAAAATACGGACCAAGTGTTGGATAGTCCTTGTGAAATTGTACCATTAACAGTATTGCAACTAGATACACAAAACAATGAAAATTCTCATTTAGATAGCAAACCGTGAGTATTTATTTAACACCCATGTTTTGCTGGATTTATTACTATCTATTTTATATCCTACTTGTACCTACTTTGATTACAATAATACGTGCATTACAATAGGTCAATAATAAACGTATCTTTGTTGTTTAGTTATTATATAAAATCTAGCTAGCTCTACGAATCAATGCACATATCATAATAATAAATATCCTGTAAAATTTCTCTCACACGGCCATCTGATCTAACTGAGTCGAGTTTGTACTATGGAAACCTGATAACTGATAGACTACATCTATATCTACGTATATAATAATACGGTAAACTTCACGTGTCTATACATTACAAATATTGAATATTGAGAAAAAATGTTGGGGGATTAAAGAATAATCAATAGAACTAATTTCTTATCTTGGATTTTTATCGTCAATTTTGTTTGCATAAGCATCACGTAAAAAGTAATATGCCAAATGCGGTGGACTTTTATTACAAAAAAGAAGGCCTAGCTACATACTGAGCTAAAAAAAATAATACGTAACACAATTTAATCAAAAGTTATGCTAATTCTAAAATTTTAACGAAGGACATGTACGTTATTGTAAAAAACTGATAGCGCTACGTGCCTTTACTAATATAATAATACGTAATATCTCACCGTAACAAAAGATGATACCACCAAGCTATGGTTTCCTCGCGATGTTTTCTTTCACCGAAAGATCAAGCATCCGACGTCACTGCTACTGACCTATAATTATAGCCTTATAAAATTAAACTCTTAAGATTATTTATGTTTAAACCCGGAACGGAAAAGGTATATGCGTTTGTTATAAGAGGGTGCTTTTGTATCGTTTATCTTCAAAATAGCTGGTCTTTTTTAGATCCGATTTCGTGCATTTAATTAAAATCGCTTCAAAACAGGTTTGTAGATATGTTTTTGCGTTAAAAGGCACCATACACTACTGCACATGTGTTCGTCACGATAGTTAGATTAGTTTGATACTGGAAAGTCTTGACAGACGAGATAGGTGGCGTGGACATTATTCTACAATTAAATATTCTGTGCCATATAGTAGTGTCTGCTGCTTCTTACACGGTTAGCTCTACTTAGTCACGTAGTAGTAACCCGATCTTTATTCACGTATTCCTAGTGGTTCTACTGCTTTTTTTTTTACAGAGAAGCTTTATTATAAACGCCAATTTACAGGATGCAAGATTCTTGGCTGTTGCATTTAATCAAATTGAAATTGAACATGTTACTATTGCCTTTGTCATGGCAAATAAGATTTAGTACTTAATAATATGTAATACATATTCTGTAAAAAAAATAACTGGCTACCTATTACAGTTGAAAAGATACAGCCTGTGACTGACATACAGACGATATATTATGATTATTATGTCAAAATGATCTGCTAGCAATTTGGTGGGTATAGGTATACCATAGGTAATATTATTCCACATCCACGCGGAAGAAGTCGAGTGCAGAAACTAGTATAAATACTTATTACTTGTAAAATAGTATATTTCTATAAATAATTAAATGAAATGAAAATGAAAATATTTTTTATTCAAATAGGCTTTCACAAGCACTTATGAATGGTCTGACTCTAACGCTCGGTTTGGAAGGTTGCTATTACTGAGAAGAGCCGGCAAGAAACTCAGCAATTACTCTTTTCAAAACCAACTCAGATTTATCACATTAAATTATTTATCTAGGCTCACTGAAAATATATGTGTGTTATAACAAAAAAATAAAAGATACAAAATGATGAGTGACTTAGTTAATAAATAGATAGCAAATTTAAGCAGACCAGCCCCCACAAGCAGCAGTTGATCACAAGAATGACGCATGTGGCAGCCATCGCCCTCCTCGCCATATTGTATTGTAATTGAAAGAGAGAAAGAAATAATGATACATTTATTAGACACAACAAAATTGCACCCATACGTAGAAAAAACAGAGGTGTTCATGGACGTAAATTATTTTTCACTCCTCTTGCTCAAAAAGACCGTCTATGTGGCGTACCAGAGCGAAGAAAAAATAGCAATTCTTCCTCTAGGGGAAAAAGTATTTTTTTTTTAATTTTTGTGTGTCAAATGACAATGAGCCTACAAAAACGAAAAAGTCTTTAGTCATAAGTAGAATAATCATGACTCGACTGTTACTGTTTACTGTATTACTGTTTCATAAAAAAAGAACTTCATTTTAATTTTGAAAATGTAAAATCTAAATCTAAAATCGGCGATCTCTGGTAGAATGCATGCAATGTGTTACCATAATTAATTTTACAATAGTGAAAATGTCATTATCTAGTGAGAATGGAGACCCTAATTTACAAATAGAAGAAAAAGGAAAATAAATAATTTTCAATCTGTTGCCGTCAAGGTCACAAAGCATTTATTTAAATACTTACGAAAAGTTTATGAAGTGGAGGACAGAAAAACGAGTGGATTCTTGTATTGGATTGTTTTATTTTCTCGCAATCGTATTGAAAAGTATAGTGTAAACTCGGTTTCTATTTACTCCCTCGCTAAAGCTCGGGAGTAAAACTACCTCGTATATAATGGGTCATTTTAGCTCCTTGTATAACAATCTACTATTAATTATGACACATAATGTCTGTCAGAATGTCTTATTTTTTTCCCTAATTTGCTATTTAAATATTTGCAAATATTAATAGTTACGAAAAGTTATCGCTTATGTAAACTGCAGCGCGCTAATCTTCTTGCTAACCTTACACCAAATCGATCAATTTGTCAAGTTAATTGGTAAATATCAACTGTTGCATGATCTATCGTGTAATCGCGAAGTATGTCTTGAGATTAAGCAATAATCTTCTTTTATCGCTCCATTAAAAAATTACTTGATTATTATTTTTGAGTTCGCAAACTAACAATGGTACTTAAATTGTTGTTGAGAAACATTATTTTTCTGACCTAGGCAATATATATCCTTGGACATTCTTCACATACGGCCACCTGATCAAAACCTAAGCAGAACTTACTATGGAAACCAGATAACTGATATATACATTCATGTACTATTTGTAAATACATACTTTTATAGATATTAGCACACAGAGTCATGTTCATGCACACACATGTTTGGCCTGGATGGGAATGTGTTGCGTAGTAGTCGGGGTATCTAGCCTCCACGTACTTATGGCACCAACGTAACCCATAATAAATTATGTATTAATAAGGCACTATGTACTTATCTTAAGCCACACAAATAATCGTATCTGCATATGAAATGAAATGAAATAATTTATTCATTCAAATAGCCCTTCACAGGCACTTGTGAATAGTCAGACTCTAACGCACGGTTCGGAAGGTTGCTTTTACTGAGAAGAGCCGGCAAGAAACTCAGCAATTACTCTTTTCAAAACAAACTTAGATTTATTACATAGAATGTATCCTGCAAGAGCGAGCGCTACACCCAAGCATTGTCGTCATTTAAATATTCATTAATGTAATAGTATGCCTTCTGTACTAAAATGTACTTAACACGTTCCTTAAATGTATGTAAAGGCAAATTTAAAAGTGCAGGAGGGATCTTATTATAGAAGCGTGTACTCAGTCCCAAAAATGAACCTTGCACTTTTTGCGAGCATAATAACATGAATCGCGATTCCTGTTATTTTTTTTGTCCTATATGTACGTATGAATAATATTATCTCCTATGAAACCTAGTATACGATTTACTGAGTGTACCTTAATAGTCCAATTAGTTCACACTAACTACATTTACTTGGCATGACCACTAAATAGCTTGAGAAGTTACTTCATTTAGTAACCGTAGAAATTGTGGAAATTAATTATTACAGTTAGTTGATAAACTTTTGTGGTATCAGTTACCAGTCCAAATAATTGGGGAAAGAGAACAATAAGTCCAATTTAAAATGGTTAATTGAAAAAAAAAACTTGCAACATAATGTATTGTTATATATATACTTAGTATTGCATTCGATAAAATAAAATACACTCATTATCATAGGTTCTTGTCCCTCAACTAGGCTATTTAATTAGGTCATCTAATTCACAATCCAACAAAACTAAATTTAAATACAATTAAAATACAAACAGACAAGGAAATATTTACAATTCACAACTCAATACCTTTGAGACACAAAATAACGGATATCCGCGTGTTTTTATTAGAACTAGGTAGTTAGTTGATGTTCGATCAAAGTATTTGGTAGAGGTACGTTAGTAGGTACCTACAATACCTATGGTTCAATATTTTAGTATTTGTGTTTTGTACTGTAGCAGGTTTACAGGGTAATTGTATCAGGTCAGAATAAAAAAAACGCTAAAAATATATCAATCTCGACTAACCTTGAACTCAAACTTTTACAAAATAAGTATCTACTAAAATTATTTTGTCAACCTTGCTCACAGTGGCAGTCACGGCCGTACACTCCGGAACTCATTTCTTATTTGGATGGCGGAAATCAATAAGAAATTAAAAGCCTATTTATTATTGTAGTAGACTCCATCGTCTCCGTTTTTATTTAAGCACTAGCTTTTCCTTTAAAAATGCTAAAATAAACATCACGTGATTATTGGACGGCCCCTAACATGAGATAAACATACCATGTTCATAATTTTTCTATTGACGGTCAAACCACTCTCAAGTAAAACGTAATCCTAATCAACTTGAGCTATGTAGGTCACTTGTCTATGTAAAAAAGTGAACTTTGAACTGTGTTTTAATTATAAATAATAAACAATAATCAAAAATATCGTATATTGACAAATATTTACAATCAATGTATAAAATACAAACTATGATATATAGAAAACATCCTCAAAGCCCTCGCTGCTGTCTATAGGCAAGGTTCCCAACAGGCTGGCAGCATTCCCTTTTAATCTATATTTTAATAAATAAGCCTGATCTATCAACGCACGGCCTACACCGCTGGGAAAATATTCTTCAACACAAGAATGAGACACGTATGTCGTCGTTTTTCAAAAAAATTCGGGATGTAAATGTTTTATAGGAAAATATAACTTTTTGAATGGTATCAGTTGTTTGTATGGATCGGTGCTTCTTCTTATATCGTAGGGGTAAACTTAGAAGGGATATTTCGGAATTCAACCTCTAAAGGGGTAAAATAAGTGATCGCGGGTGAAACTGCGGGGCGGAATGCTATTATATCGCTGTATATATTGTTGGTTACTCTTATTAAATAACGAAGAACTAATATAATTCACCTTGCCCATCGACAGCAGCGGGATCTTTGAGGATATTTTCTATACCTATATTATAGTTTGCATTTTATACAATTATTGTAAATATTTACTTGTTGTAAATAAATGTATTCACAAGTAAACACTTCAAACTGTACTTGCATGTGCTTGTAGAAACACAATATTTTTTTTATATACCAACTTATTGCCATAAGACAACAGAAATGTATTATATACAGATGTATTATGTATACCAACTTATTTTAATTAACTATGTATTAATAATGAATAGGTATAAATAGGTACTTCTAATTTTCTAGTCAGTGCACTTAATATAAAAAAAACATCTTATTGACAAGATTTCATGCTAGGCTTTTTTGCGTTGTGGCCTCTTGGTAAGGTTGTTGGGTATTTTTTTATGAATGATTACGTAACATATTTGTTTATGTTGTAATTGACATGTTAGTTTATAATTTTATTGATGCAAAAGGGCATTGTTTAAAGTATTTTACAATAACACACAAAAAACCATCAGCTAGATTTGTAATTTTTGTCCAAATTAAAATTACCAACTGTGTTAAAAATAATATTTTTTTATGGAAATTATTAAAATCTATCATTCTTAAAAAATTGTCGAGAAAGCTTACACCTAAAAATGATTACCAAACTATTAGTAAGTACATATTATGAATATAGAAAATTTATCACTAGTCACTACTAGTGGGAAATTAGTCTCAGCCTGCCTTCCTCCTTCCTACTAAATTCATTCTTATAAAACTTGGGTATTTTAAATGACGTAGGTAACTGGTTTCTTGTCGATGGTCTCCTTAGATACTGGTTGCTCTGACGTCAATACCCGAATCCTTGTAGGTACATACTCAAGAACATTAGCGTATAAGTTTTACGTTCATTCATTTCATACCCATCTCGATAAAGGCTAGGGATGATGATACATTTCTTTAGACGATAATATGTTTTATTCTTTGTACATAATAAATTAGAATAAAAACCGGCCAAGTACGGGTCGGACTCACGGACGAAGGGTTCCGTACATCATGTCTGTTGTATGGGAGCCCCCTTAAATATATATTTTTTAGTATTTGTTGTTATGGCGGCAACAGAAATACATAAGCTGTGCAAATTTCAACTGTCTAACTGTCACGGTTCATGAGATACAGCCTGGTGACAGACGGACAGCGGAGTCTTAGTAGTAGAGTCCCGTTTTACCCTTTGGGTACGGAACCCTAAAAATGGTACAAAATATCAGTAAAACAGTGTTGATGATAATTTTCACCCCTTTCAAAACATCGCTCATTGGCTGCTCGTAACTGCATCAAAATGAAACGAAGAATTTCTACTATGAAATAATATGAAAAGAGCACGTGGTCAAATACTGTCACTAAAACTGTGCTTTACTTATTGACATAGGTTGAGTCCTTACCTACATTTTTAAAGCTTATATTTTTTTTTTTTTTTTTTTGTCATATCCTAAGTTTGTCCTCTTTACAGATAGCCAACCCACTTCCTTCCACTTTAGCACGAAATATTTTTGTCTCCAGTACCTATATCTAGTAATTGGCCACAGTCGCTTATGGGCATTAGCAATGTGTTGCTGACTATTACAAAACCGTGAAAGCATCCTCCAATTCATTTGCGTCTTCTGTCGGATCTGCCCCAAAAAATCATATTTCTCCTCGAATGACGCATCAGTCTCTATTGTCATTTCATTATAGATAAATACTATAAATAAAGGGGCATTTACTATTCAGGCCCCGTTAAACATTGTGACCTTATTAAGGTATCCATCAACAAACGGACGAGACTAGTACTTAAATGACTTTATTTAGCGTGAATTTCAATATTCCCGAGACAATCATCAACAAATGCAAATGTTGTAACATTGCAATGAATACTTATGATGCCGAATCATGGATGAATGGAACTTCAAAATTTTTATACAGACTTTGCAAAAAATTAACTGCTAACTGGTTACTAGGTTACTATACACTACATTTAAAAAATGGCGTCTTATGTCATTGTGATTTTGACGTTAAATATGAAAAACAAATGAAACATTCATACCGAAAAAATGGAAAAGCGCTACACTCCACAAGAACGTGGAATAATTATTTCATTGTTTTTAACCAAATATTACTAGTCAAAACAAATATTTTTGATATTTATGGGGTTTTGGGGTTGTAAATTGATAAAATTAGTTGAATTGATTTATTTTAAATGTAAAAAGCTTACAATTGAATTAATTCATTAAGAAATTCACATTTCACAACATTTTTAAGGAAAAGTGCAATTTTGCAAAAAAATACGCACAATATCCAAATGCAATTTAAATGGAAAATTCACAGAGTCCGATGCTGAATTGGTTTTGTCAGTATCAGGTGTGTCATCTCATCTTCCAGATACATTTTTGAACATACTCTCTATGAGATGGAGTCCTGTCTCCTGCTGAAATTGTTCCCAACTCTATTTGAGTATGTTTATGAGCTGTCTGTCGTTATGCACGGGTTGGTTCGTGTCTCGGATGCTTTTTTTCAATTGATCTCACATGAGTTCAATTGGGTTTAGGTCTGGAATATTCGCAGGCCATGGCAACACTTGTATACGAGCCTCCTCTAGGGCCTCTCTGGTGGCTCTACCAGTATGTTCGCGAGCATTATCATGGATCAGCATGAACCTTCCGCCCATTTGCTGGGCAAATGGTAGCACGTGGGGTGTAATGACCTCCTCAATGTAACTTTGAGCTGTTATTGTGCCTTCGCTAAGGATTACAAGCTCTGTTCTTCTTGTGATGTTATTCCTTCAACATACCATTACATATTGCCCCCCCCCGAAGCGGTCACATTCATGGTCATCATCCGAAAATCGCTCACCCTCTCATCTCTAAACTCTCCAGTCCAAAAGCAGCCTTGCGAATGATATCGGTTAGCACGATGAGCACTTGTCAACGTAATCCGTACTACTTTTTCCTAGAGAACTGCTGGTCTTTGTGCAAGTGGTTTCTAATCGTTTGATCACTGACGCGGGTACCTACCTGTCGCCTGATGCAAACGGTTTTGTAAGGAGCGGGCGGTTATCGTACGGTCTCTAAGTGCAGTTAAGCGTATTTAGCGGTCTTCCTGGGCATTGGTTGCTCTAACTCTGCCTGATCCACGTTTTCTGGTTGCTCTACCAGTCTATTAAAACCGATTCCAGGCGTTTTGGGTCGCTCGCCGCGAAAAACCTAGTTGTAATGCTACAGAACGCTGCAAATAACCTTCTTGAAGTAATGTTATGGACCTAGTGGTAGTTGGCAAGTCCATATGTCGTCGAACTCTCGGCATTGCTTTCTTGAAATGCTAATTTACACGGTCCGTTTGTAAAAATAAACACGTGGCCCTTATTTTGTTTTCACTAGTATATAATCGATCAGTGGTGTTAACCCAACGATTTTTTTATTTTGTTTATTTACCTAGTGACGTTGGATACCGCGGCGAAGATTGTAGGTTCGCATCCTACGATGAGCTTGAGCTTTCGGTGAAGGGAAACATCGTGAGGAAACCATAGCACGGTGGTTGGGTACTTTGTAGTACCTGCCTGGCTGGTTACCACCCTCAAGTTGAAAATCTGTCGCCAAGCACTTTGCCAGTTGCCTTCTAGGTTTTTTTTTCGGCAACACATTGGCAATCCCTCTGGTATTGCTAATGTCCAAAGGTGATGGTAGCCACTTGCCATCAGGTGCTACCTGTTTGTCAGCCTACTGAAATAAAATAAAAAATTAACAAGCAAATGTATCGGTTCTGTGGGGCACTGAAAATCCGCATGAACTGCATGAAGAGCCATTACATTTTCACAATCGCGATTTGCAGTAGCCCGTAAGATCAAGAACAACACACAAACCTTCGCTGCCTTAAAAGTGGTGGCGGCCACATAAAAGATATTATTTTCTCGACTTAAACAAAATTATAAGTAAACATTACCTATCCACAACCAGAATAATTCATTTATTTACAACAAAAAAAGTTATAGAAATCAGGTGATTACTTATGCGCCACCTAGTATAACAAAAAAATATATAGCAAATAATGGAGTAAGAATATTGTACAATAAAAAAATCCCCGAATTATTTCAGCATATCTGTACTATTTCGTATTAGGATTACTTATAGGGCTAAAATATGGATGGCTAAATATTTCCATATTTTATTCCTATGACCTCTTATTTTTATTTTTGAACAGCTGTCGCGCCCTTTTGTATAGGGCATCGACCTATAAACCGGCTATCAGTGAACCTATATTTCCTTTAAACATACTCGTATATGCACTCATTGTCATCAGGTCATTCGCAATACCAGACGGTCTGGCGATGGACCCGCTTGCGCCCACAGCGCTCGCAGTCTCTGCCGAATTCATGGAACGCATTGGCAGTGGTCTGACTATACTTAGGGATCATGGGAAAAAAGTGCAAAAGGTATGTAAAACAATTATATTCAATCATCTTACATATAAAGTGATAAACTTGATTACCAGGAGGATGTTCTTAATATATACAGTCATACTTCATACTTATACTTATATCTATTCTAATATACTAATATTATACCTAAAGCTTGCTTGTTTGAACGCGCTAATCTCAGGAACTACTGGTTTGATTTGAAAAATTTTTTCAGTGTTGGATAGCCCATTTATCGAGGAAAGCTTTAGGTTACTGTTATCCCGGGAAAACACAAGATGCCTTGGGAACGCGGGTGAAACCGCGTGGAAAAGCTAGTAATATTATAAAGAGGAAAGTTTTGTATGTTTGTAACGAACAAACTCAAAAACTATTAGACCGATTTCAAAAATTCTTTCACCATTAGAATGCTACATTATCCCTGAGTAACATGAGCTATATTTTATTCCGGAAACCCTGCAGAAAAGCTAATTTGATATTAAATTAATAAAAAGAAGTGATTATAAAAAAGACTTACAAAATCAACAACAATAAGCAATAATCCTATAATCAATGTACAAAACTGTTCATGCATGTATATTTATCTAAACAATTTAGAACATAAAAATAAATTGAAATGATAAGATCAATGTTAATTAATGATATTTTGTATTAACAAGTTTCTAACAATCACAATAAAATTAAAAGCGTGGTGTAATGAAGCTAATTTATTTGTCATTATGCTACTACACCTAGAAAAACCATGTTTCCTGCCTATTCTCGGTTTTCGGGTTGACGCTTTACAAAGAACAATGTAAAGCGATTAGTTATGCTAGGTACTTATGTCATGTCATTACAACACTATTATTAGATGGATTTCTTTCCCTATGACACCATGTTTGCTTCCCTGCTTGTTACAGTATGTTTGGAAAAATAAAAAAATCGACATTTTTAAGAAGTCGTGGAAGTCAATAGTGAACGTGGTATTGGTAGAAGCCAAAGCCCTGCCCGATGGCCCAGCCAATGGTTCCAATGGTCTCTACTGCAATTTTAAGTGAGTGCTTATAATTTTGGACACATCGCTTTATTCAAATAAATAATTCGTTTTCTAAGTTAACTTAGGTATATGCTGAAAGTAATAACCAGCCAGCAGCGACATGTAGGAACACCCCAAGTTTTTAGTCAGTAGGAATCTGCAATAACCCCGCCGCTTCCTCCCGGAGCCGCGGGGTATCCATGAGGATTATCCTGGGTAAAAAAAAATGGTTACAGTGAGAAAATTTACTTATAAATTCAATTATTCAAAAGTTCAGGGACTTAGACCGTAAACACGAGGTCACGGTTCAACCCCATACAACGCTGCTTTATTGTCTAAGATAATTGTTAGCATATAGTTAAACATAATGTAATATGCTGTGGCGCCAGTTATGAACAATGCAAATAATATGCAATTACTATGCATAAGATATTGAGGATTTATTATTATTTAGTAAACGTCATAATATGACTTAAATTAAATAATATTTATAAACGATCGAGTAGGCGCAGCACCAAGGTTATAAAATGTATAGTATACATAGCCTATGACGTCAAGAAGAGAGTGGAAACCACAAAAATACCTCTTTTGGACTTCGTCCGCTGATGTTACACAGTTTTATGTGTCATACGTAACCGAGTTCTGCCTTATTTAATTACTACTACAAGGTTTTCTAGGAATAACAAACAAATAATATAGACACATTATACATATATCGACACGTATCGACACGTGTCGGGATCAGACTTGGATCCATTTGGAAAAAGTTTCTCCACTGTTTAAATGTTGGTTGTTTAGAAGATATAAAAAAGGGCGTAAAAAAAGAGGTCTTCGAGGACGGCAACACTGGTATTGCGAATAAATTTTCATAGGGTGGACCGTATGATTGCTTGTCTACCTAATAGAAGACAGCATTTATTTAAACTTTTTAGTCCGCTACAAATCGCTTCAAGGAACAAGATTTGTGAATATTTACGTTAACTAACTAACGAAGTATGATGTAGAAAAAACAGTTTTAAATTAACAAATTGCTTTTAGGTATACATTTAGATATTAATGTTGTCTTAGCTAATTAAGAGAACATAAAGCTATGTTCAAGCAGTAGGTATTAAATTTATTGCGTTTTAATATCATAAGTCATCAAATAATTTATTTATCTATTTAATACAGTACTATTTAATACAAAAACTATAATTTTGTCTAGAGGTTAATTAGTAAAACTAGTTTTAGCTAGTATATACGTATCAATTTGTTTTCAACCTGGTATGCACACAGGTGGTGGTGGGTGACCAATTGCCGTCACGTGCATTGTCTTCTTACACATCAACTTTTTGCAAACCATTTTTTTTTCAGACTAGGCTCAGAATGTCACAAATCCAAACAAGTTCCAAAGTCAAAACCAACGTGGCGTGAAAGATTCAACCTATATTTATACGAAGACAATCATTTAGAAGTCACAGTATGGCATAAAGGAAAACAGAAAATTTTTATGGGCAGGTGAGACCTACTGAGGAAACTCAGTCATCATTATAACCTATTTCGCACTTATTATAAGTGTGAAAGACAGGTTCTATATTAACGATCTTTAGCAAAGAGTGGAACCAAAAGTGAATCTTAAAAGTTCCCTTTACCACCAGATGAATATGCCCTAAATTAAATAGGTATACATATGAACAGTATATTATGATATTAATTTTAAAAGTAAATTCCTATGTCGGTAATCCTTTCAAAATTAATTGTGTAGATATAGGTAATACTATAATAAGAAAATACTCCGATTTGCTACCAAATATCTTAAGTTTGCTTCCCAGATCTCCAAGGAAACAAACAAAAACATACCGATTTTAGATATAGGTAACCAATCTAGGTTGCTTCGTAAAAAATATTCATTACTTATACACAAAAACAATGAGAATATGTATCTACTCTTATCCTTGAATCCGCTGCAGCCAGGCTACATGCAAAAAACACAAATAGCTTTAAATATTACGTTTGTTCTTTTTTAGGGTTCCGTACCCAAAGGGTAAAAACGGGACCCTAAGTATGTCCAGTGACTAAAAAATCATCCTGTATATAGATAGATGGTACGGAACCCGTCATGTGCGAGTCCGACTAGCACTTGGCCGGTTTTTTTTATTATATTATTATTTTTTAAAGTACCTAGTAAATTCGGGGTATGGTTTCTTATTGCAATATACTATAAAATAAAAATCCTTTATTATGAACGATTAAAAGCTGGTTGCCGAATATTGGGCACATAAACAAAGCGTTTATACCAACAGGTGTATCATTGACCTCTCCCAGCTTGAGAAGGAGCGAACACATGACCTGTGGTCAGAATTGGAGTGCGGTTACGGCTCCCTGCACCTTCTGGTCACACTCAGTGGCACAGCAAGGAGTGTGCCCGTGGATAACGTGCCGACCACCATCGATGCTGTTCACCACTCTGCACCCCCTGGGGAGGACTTCGTGAGTCTTATTTCGATAATTTTAAAGCAGACATATGATAATCTAGAAGTTTATGTGGCTATGTTTTTTTTATGATAAAAATACTACGTACCGTCTAATCTTTAAAACGTCAAAAAGGGAAAACCAAATAACACAGTATTGCATTAATAATAGCAGCGATAGGGATAGGGATAATAAAGGACGATAAAGGGATAGGGATTATACTCAGCAAATTAAAATAGGAATAACCGCAGCAATTAAATATTATGTAGAACGTTTACGTTTACGTTACGTTTACGTTTACGAACTATTTGCTACGATATTGTTGACAATTTGTCAAATCTTCTATTACTGTAAATAAAACTATGGCTATGTAATGCGTGATATTCGAGACTTCAGTTTTATTGAGCATAGGGATAACTCAAGAGGAAAATTGATATTAGTCACAGCAAGTAATTATCATACCTACATGAGTGACAAATATTTATCATTCGTGTGTTTATTTTTACTGTGTCATGAGTAGGTACGTGGTGAGCGAATAAAATATATTTACCTAAATGCACAACTCTAACAATCATTAATTCCTACATAAATAGTATATACCTTATTCATCTATGTTAATTCCTTCCTAATCACATGAGTTACCACGATTTTTCTACAAATCGTAAGGTCATGCAGCCATATAGCGAGAATTTGTCAGTGACATTGACTGGGTTCTATGAATTAATGTCACTCGGGTTTTTTATATCGATTATATTGAGATATCCATTATTAAAAGAACATTTTGGCATTTTATTGCATTAGACGTTTTACTAGACTAGCTTTAACCATCTCACTTAATAAGGGTGTAAGTTTAAATATTTAGGAAGGGAGTGAAAATATAGTAAACTATCAGTGAAAATTATCCTAAATTTTGCAATTACATTACAACATGCTTATTTACCATTGTATCAATGTGTGTCTGTAAATTATTACGTACGACAGTCATGTATGACCCTGCCTGTCTAGTCTTCGTCTTACAATCAGTTTTCAAAACTGTAGATAACAATGTCGGTCCGCAAAAACTACTTAATTTCAATTGACTTATTTACTTCATGTCTCAAGGTTGGCAACGCGTGAGTGATACCCCTGTCAGGGAAAATATAATATTGTATTTTCTTTGCCGGTGGTGTTATGAGCGTCTATAGGCTACGGTAACCGCTTACCATCAGGTGGGCCGTAAGCTTGTTTGCCACCTAGTAGTATAAAAAAAAATACGTTTTATGAACATACCTACTTATTTTTTGTTGAATCGAACCATACTTGCACTTTTAGATATCATTCTCGTAGATAGATAACTATTGTACATGAAAAACTAGTTAACCATTAAATATTTATGTTTGTAGGCAAATATACCCTAAACGTAATATTTGTTCAGATACCATTTTACCCAGATTTATGATATTCAACGACATGACAACATTTCATGCCACTGTCTAATAAATTATTTTTATGAAGTTTAGACATGTCAAGCAAACATAGAATAGTAGGTAGGTAACCTTGTTTGTTTACACAAACTTCACGAAACCTCGGTTACATAATTTTCTATGTAACTTCTTTGAAATACGGTCACAAGCTAAGTCCAGAAGAACATACCTAAGGTACATATTAAATGCCTACTTAAGTAATTTATATTCTATGCAAGTCTGTAATATCCTTCAAATGAAAGACACCTATGCATCGCATCGAGTCAATTGGGGTCTGTCTTGCAGATCTTTAACATATTGTTAACCTTGTTAAAACAACCTTTAGTCTATCCGTTAGACTTGAGACCACAAAACATATTACGAACATAGGAAATTAAACTGATTTTCAATTGAAAATACAAAATTAAAGGCGTGAATAAATTTATTTTAGCTGAATATTATTTTTAGGATTCCATTCCCCTGACTGAATGACTGTTATTGTTACTGTTCTGTTAAATAATTTGTTGTATCCAAATTTTGTGGTATTTTTCATGCAGTGTCCATGTAATTTATTGCATGATTTTTTGGCATAATATTGGCACAGCGTAAAAACATACAGTGGTCTATCGCGTTTGAACTCACGCGAAATGCTGCTTTGTATAGGCATTCGTCATTGCTGCATTGTGTCCCAAGCGAGTGTATGGCAGCTTGGGCTCTCTCACCTCGCAAGCCCCGCACGATTGCTCTGTCTAGAAGTGTCCGTTGGCCGACTGTAAGAGTTACATAGACTGTGATATTGGCAAGGCCCAGCCGTCCTAAACGGTACCGCGTGGCCGTCACCTACTAACTCATGGGTATACTTTCGGGAAAAACCAATATCATCACTTTGGTCGTGACTCGCGATAACGTATTTTTGATTCCGAACACTTGTGGTATTTTAGTTATTTACCTATGCAAGACTTTATATAAACATATTATTCCATTGAAATCAATGTTATTTTATTAATTTATAATGGCAGGTATATCATCGTGAAATGTCCAGCTGATCTTTTTCGCGCTCTCAGAGTTCAGTATAATTAAAATTTAATATTATTCTTGATTGGAGAGTGTACCTACATAGATTAAGCTTAATTATTTTAATTCAGTTAATGTTAATTATGTCCGATCAAGGTGTTTTTAACTATAATCTAACTTAAAGCTAGTTAATTATGATACGGAAATCTTGTGCATGAATCCGTCTCGCTCTTGATCGCAACTTTTTCACACCTATGCTATAATACACGTGTGTATGGGAGAAGAACCATAATACGCAAATTTAACTAAATATTTTTATTTATTCCTACATAATCCTAATCAAATATTTTTTGTAAATAAAATTGACTCTTATAACTCCAATTAACACCACTTAACATGATAATTCTTATCTTTATTGTTTATTTTTAATTATAAAGAAGTATGTAGTGATTGGCTTGGGGTTAGATACCTGACTGCCACACGACAGGTTGTGGGTTTGTAGGCGTATAAACGTTCAATAGGTATGCATTTAGTAATAAGCTGTTATTTTAATATTACAAACAGACACTTTATTTGTTTGTAAGTATAGATTAATAATTTACCAGGTCCCAGTCAATGTCACTGGTCGTGGGTTTAATTCCCACTAAGGACAAAATATCTAAGTTTACTAGGATATTTTTTTATTTATTTACTCTATTCATATTGGCTTTTGTACAGACATGGTATAGGCTCAACAACGACTGGAGTGAAGTCGGAGAGATGTCGGTGACAGTGTACAGCGCGCGAGGACTGAGTGCTCTCGGCCTCAGCGGCAAGGCCGACGCCTACTGTGTGCTGGAGCTGGACAACTCCAGGGTACGGACACATACAGTATGCGCCACCAACGAACCTACGTGGAATAAGAACTACAACTTGTAAGGAACTAATTTACTATCTACTACTACTAGAGTAATCGCTTCGATGGGGGATTTTCATTTTTTTTTATTGATAACACTAAAGCTTGTCAATGGTACCAAACTATTTTGTCTTTGCCATCGTTTTCAACTCTAACTCTTGTGGTGTTTCGGTTTACCAGTATCCTACTCACAATGACATTGTAGATATGCTATCGGCGGCCATTAGCTCATCATGATAATACATCTACAACTATCATTCTAAAAATAAGAATGGTATGTAATTATATTAAAATATTATTAATATTACCGATTCAATGGTGTACTGCGAATTTGCAATGACGTGTGATATAACCCTCGTGTGGAATTTCCCGATTTCAATAGAAACATTATACCGTAATGGTATAATTTAATGAGCCTGTCTTCAGAGTGATTAGTCAGTTTAATAATAAATAAACAATGATGAGTATGATGAATGACAATGTGCCATTTAGTTTGTACATAATTATATAGTATACCTACATAGTTAATAATAAATATTAAAATTTGTGATTTTTCTAACATGAAACGACGAATAACGTTATGATTATATATCTATTTATAGGCATATATAATTACTAATACATTTAACAAGAAATGTATATAGGTACTTACTAAATTAATTATTTAATAACAATGATCACGGAACTTCCATGAACACGTGTCGTTATTTGTTTCATGCCACTTAGCTACTTTATGATTATTTGCTTATTTCAGTGCCGTTAACGACGTAACATCAACATTAGACATCACAATATACGATGAATCGATAATCTCGACGATAAAAGATGAGACCCTGGGAAAAATATCGATACCCTTGCTTAGGATTAATAATGACGAGAAGAGATGGTACGCGCTGAAGAACCGGTCGAAAACGTCCAGTGCCAAAGGGAACTGCCCAAGGATTCTGCTGCAGATATCCATTGTATGGAACCCGGTAAGAAAACAAGAGGTTTCTATCTATAACTAGCTTTTCCACGCGGTTTTTGTTTTCCCGGGATAAATAGCTTATAGCCTTCCTCGATAAATGGGCTATCTAACACTGAAAGAATTTTAAAATCGAACTAGTAGTTCCTGAGATTAGCGCGTTCAAACAAACAAACAAACTAACAAACTGAAGAGTTATAAATTTAAGTTAGTTAGTTTAATTTGAGTTAATATTATAAAGCTGAAGAGCTTTATCATATTAGTATAGATATGGAGATAAAGTGCTCAAAGGATACTACTTTCATCGATCTTTATTAATCTGAATTACATATGAATATTTATCAAGTTCTCAGAATTTTGTTGATTCCTTTCTATCAACACGAACGAGCAAGTGGAGTGAACGTACCTAAACTTTCGTATGACTTCCTTAGAACTATCCAAATAGCAGTTAAAAAAGCAAGTTTTTTGGTAATAACCTATTTCAATCTACTAGGTTACCTACCCTACCATTACTATTAAACTTTTTGATTAAGTAAGTTACTAGCTTTCTGTACCCTGAGTGTAAAGAATTTACGTAAATAAACGCTTACTATCACGTTTGCGTTTACAAAAAAATTGTATGAAAGAAATTAGTTCCATGAGTATTCCGCGAGAGGCGCTGTGCCGATTCCTATAGAAAAATGTCGTAAACGCTAACGTGATAGTAAGCGTTTTCTAACGTCAATTGTTTACACTCGGGGTAGTCGAGCTTCACGTAGACATCATGATGTTTTATTATTTCTACCAAGTTAAAAAACGAGATATCGGCCTGTCAAATATGGGTTTAGGAGTTAATTTAATTGTAACAACTGTTTTTTATTAACATTATGAAATATTTACACCACATTTTCGAGAAATATGCCACATATATTTATTTCATTACATAAATTAAGGTTTATAAAATCCAAGTTGTGAATCTATTGGCTGATGATGTCCTGATCATCATGAGATGATCAGGACATCCTTCCATTCATAATGTTTAATACTCCAAGTAAATCAGATATAAATACGTTTTTCCCATAAAATCATTGATTTTATTTTATACTCTACCAAGGATGATATTCGAGTTCATAATTTATTATATTGTAGAGTATTTATGCAAAGATTGATGTAATCGTTTTTATTACTTAATAGTGTGATTTAAAAAGATTTTATTACATCCACAGTCATCAAGATATGCTATCAAAAAGTTAAACTGGATTCAAATTCAAGGTCAACTATAGGTTGTTTTGTTAGGTCAGTCAAAAAGACTTCAACGCGTGGCCAATTTTATCACCGAATCAATGATCAATCAGTGTACCTACATAATAGGAAGTAAATCCCAAAATATATTTGTGATTTAAATGCTTGTGAATGAAGTAGCTTATATGTAAGCTTAATACTTAAAGCAAATCCATTAAATCTCAACAAACAAGTTTTTTCAAATGTTATCTTGAATAACATTACAAAAAACTTATACTTAACTACGTAAGATGAATCAATGATATAGATGTGCTTAGTCATTTCCAGATGAGGTCTATCTCTCATTTAAAACAGTATATTTGCTTATTTTGAATTTTGAATGATACAATACTCTTTTTCTATTTTTTCAGATAAAAGCTTCCCTACGCGTCCTAAGTCCTAAAGAAACTAAATATTCGCAGAAGTCGCCTAAATTCAGTATTCCTCTAATTTATAACAATCTAAGATTCATCAAGAATATTTTCGATCTTGTGCATTTGACACATGAACATATAAAGTAAGTGTTTAATTATGTACTCTTTATTATTTCATTAATATAAATTTTCAGATGTGCTTTTTTGTCAATATCATAAAATAAATACATTGTTAGGATGTAGGTAGTTATTGGTATTCACTACCCACTTAAGTTTTATATTTTAATCCACATTTGTGAGAAAAAAAAAAATCTATACATTATTATCTTTGACATTTACCTACAGCTAAATATAAATTAACATAAATATTTGTTTTGAATGTTTTCTTAAAATAGAATTCGTATTTTTAAAATGATCTGGCTAGACAATGGATTGTGCATTAATCATTTTGTATATGGATTTATACAAAAAATCTTTGTAAATAATATATATTATGTAAAATAGTTTCAAAATAAATCTTTACTTATATCGTTTTACCATTAAATAGACTTGTGTTCCACAATCACATAGTAAAAGGAGATGATGTGGCCACGCACGTAGTTACGGTTTTAGGTTTTAGAGTCAGACTTTTCTTAGTAAATGCCTGCAAAGGTCAATTTGAATAAAATATGTTTTTGAAGGTGGTAAGAATACAATACAGAGAGGAACTGGGTGTCAAGTGCAGCTACCAAAATCCCCTGCTTTTATTTGCTTGAGGACAGATTTTCAACTAGAGAGTGGTAGCCAACCAGGCCGGTACTAAGTGGGGAAAATAAGACGAAAATATAAAAATATTATGTTGATGGCTAAGGATCCCCTTCATTCAGACCTGCTCGGTTGTGGTACCGATCAGGTAGACAATTGAATAGCAATTGAATAGGATGGCTCCTATTTTCTCATTTCAGACTTTCATTTGGAATGAGGCAGTCGATCGGTACACAATTGAACTAACACAGCTGCATCAGCCTAAATTTAACGAAATTAAATCATTCTTTCCGATCAGAACGGCAATCGAATGGGTCTGAATATCTAAAAAAATCAATGCAAGTCATATTGTATCTCGTTTCTTTTACCGTCAAACTAATTACGTCAAAACGAGACAAGGACACTTGACGTCAAGCTGGGAACTATGGCAGATATGCCTACAGGCATATACAAAGTGGCAGGCAACGCGTTCGGTGCCGTAAACAGCTAATCTAGTAGTAACTAGATAGATAGTAACATATAAGATCATTGTTTTAAACCTGTCATCGTTGTCAATTGTTTCTCTTTCCAGATATGCATTTGAGTGGGATAACCGTGAGAAGTCTGCTATAGCGCTAACAGGGTGGCTCATTTTCTGGTACTTCTTTCGAATGTGGATGGTACCTATGTTGTTTTTAACACCTTTCGTATACCACTGGACATTATATCGAGGCTATAGTAAGTCTTTTAGCTTAACAACTGTTTTAAATTGGGCTGTCACTTCTATCTATATAAACAATCCTATCTATTTTCATTCAAATAGAGTGCGATAGATGTAAAATAGTGGCCCATATACAGACTGGGATCCTTATCATAAAGCAACTTCATAATGTCTAGTCTAATACCACAATTTAATTGATATAAGAACAAGATATTTATTTATTTACTTACCTGTTAATTAATTAATACCAGATAATATAAACCTACTCTTCAGTTGATGAGGAAATGTTTTTTTACCAATACTTATTAATAACTAAAGCTTTGATGATAACATCCTGCCTGTGCAGGTGCTAACACGGTTATTATTATTTTTCAGACAACTCCATTTTGATACCTATGTGTGCGTCTGACGATGAACTATCAGACGATGAACTAGAATCCAATAAAGTAAGTCATTTTTGGTCAACGTATTCTCATTGTAGATCATCTTTTCTATATTCATATCAGTAAAATTTCCAAAAAGTAGGAGTTATTTGCTTTTTGACAAAAGTGAAGCATTCATTTCAATGCTTATTACCTATGCACTAACTTCCGCGATTTCACCCGCGTTTTCGAGTCTTATGTTTTCCTGGGATAAAAAGTATCTTATATATCTTATGTAATCCAGAATATATTCTATGTCTGTGCTAACTTTCATCTAGATCCGTTCAACCGTTCTGGCGTGATTGAGTAACAAACATCCATCCATCCAATCAAATTTTCACATCCTTACTAATATTATAAATGCAAATGTGAGTTTGTTTATTTGTATGTTACCTTTTCACGCCTAAACCGCTCTACCGGTCGCGATGAAATTTGGAACGGAGATCGCCTATCTATGGTATGGAGAATGTCATTTTTTCCCGGGAACGCGCGTGAAACCGCGGGGCGGAGGCTTTACCTATTATTTGCATTAAGAATCTGTTGGATTTTACAGGATGATAAAACAATAAAAACGCGATTGTATGGACTTCAAGATTTCACATTCACGATCAAAAATGGGATCGACTACATTGTATCCCTACTTGAGAGGTTAAAAAAGTATGTATTTTATAGCCTGCTGGCTTTAGATATTTAAATGGCAATGATTGCTCGATGATTTTGACAACAAATTTCATGGTAAAGGTCATGTGGTCAAAGAAAATATCGTGGGGAAACCATTAACCTGTAGTAGTGAAACTAGTCCCCCCTCAAGTTAAAAATCTATTGACAATCACCTTCTGTTGTGTTCTGGCAACTGCAACTGTACCTACCTCAGTATGAAGAGAGATATTTCCAACTTAGTGCCCCTGCCATAAGTTTCTTCGACACTTGCTATTGACCACAGTAACAATTTTTGTTAGAAATATTCGCTATTATAGCGAGTTAAGTCACCGTAGCAAGCTCATGGTAGGGGTGCACATGTTCTATTTTAGGTTTTGTATCCTTACCACCTTCATCCCTTACTACGGTTCGTGGTCAAACACAAGTCTATCCATAGTAAAGATTTATCCACTCAGTTTAAGTGTGTAATTTTTTTTCAGTTTGGTGAACTTTTCTGTACCGTATCTAAGTTACCTGGCAATGGCTGCTTTAGTGTTAGCCTCTTTAGCTGTCTACTTGATACCTGCTAATTATTTATTTATGGCATTAGGTGAGGCAATATATTTAATAATATACACTCAATTTAATTAATGTGGCCGTTCCGTGACTGCCTCAAGTAGTATCCTACTAAATGTGAAAGTTTGTGAGTATGGTTGTCTGGATGTATGTTTGTTACTCTTTCACGCAAAAACTACTGAACGGATTTGGATGAAATTAGGCACAGAGATAAATTATAGTCTGGAATAACACCTAGGCTACTTTTTATCTCGGGAAAACATAAGATCCCTCGAGAACGCAAGTGAAACCGCGGGGCGGAAGCTAGTCTACTATAATTCTGTACAGTCATGTTGTTGATATATAATGCGTACAATAAATTCGTACAATCATAAAAAAAAACAGAAGGCCATTAAAAAACAAAAACCGGTCTTAAGGTTCCAGTCTCCCTAAAATCAGTGTTCTTGCGGAAAAAAATATATGTTGCAAGGGTCAAATTCAGAAATTTATAACATTTTAAAGCAGTAAGAAATTGAGACAATTTTGAAAAAAGTAACTAGATAAGATTGTTGTAGAGGATTTGCCGACAAATGTAATCTGAATACATTTCTTGTTTTTGTTATATTTTTTTCGTGGCGTGTGCATGTATGAGACCCTCTACGCGTGGAACATAAATAGAGGTATGTTTAAAGCCTCACAAAGCTAATAAAAGTGGCATCAAATTAAAAAATAAAATATGTATTGGAAACTTCAAATCTCACACTTTAAAATAACGTAAAATATATTTCATTTATTGCTTTTCTGATGACTAAAAAAAATGTTTCTTTTCTGATAAATTCCGCAAGAACACTGATTTTAGGGAGACTGGAGCCTTAATTGAATATTAAGGTAATTGTCAAATCATTCAAATAAATTGTATTTTTACAGGTATTTATAAATTCACACGTAAATTCCTGGATCCTGGTCGAGTTCCTAACAACGATATACTGGACTTCATATCAAGAGTACCGGATAACAGAATACTGGTAAATATAATATTCAGCCGTACCTTCACTCAAAACAGGTTCAAGCTATAATAAAATAGGTGCATTGAAATTTTTACTAAGGGTGGTTTTAATTATCTATTCTTTTATTTTCAGAGAAAATGGCAAGAGCTCAAGGTTCCTGAGCCGAACCTCAACAGAAGTAGTTCTGCTAAGAGACGGTAAAGCATAGGTTAAGCTGCTTGAAGGTTACTGTTCACTATCCAATAGTGCCATAGAAACAAGGATGAATCTTATGGTGGTACTTATAATTATGTACGTAAATGTCGTACATTATTATAAGGTGTTATAGGTGGAGTTGAAATTATGAATGAACCGAAAAAATGTACGCGAAATTTGTTTACACTATACTTACAAATAGAAACGTTTTTATATTGTTTGTTCAGTATTTATTAGTCAGCGTATAGGTTTCGTAATATCAAATATATTGTGTAATATAAAAACAACAATATATGAATATGAATATAGATTCATCACAGTTGGATGAATTGTATAGAAACGCATAAATACGTTACAAACAAACAAACGAACATTGAGTTTTATACATACCTACAATAGACGATTTACATGCCCGCCACTTCTGATTTTATAAGGATACTAGCTGTCCCAACAGACGTTGTCCTGTCCAAACTCGATTACGACGCCATCTACCGGGTCCAATTGTATTTTAAAACCATCCAGGGACCCACTCATATATACACACAAAATTTAATTCAAATCGGTCCAGTCGTTTAGGAGGAGTTCAGTCACATACACACGCACACAAGAAATATATATATTAAGATTTCTTGGTCGTCTAAATTCTTGCCCTTATTTAAAAAAAAATAACCAATTGACTATTTATATAACTATTCTAAAATATAACTAGGCTAAGGAAAATATTGTAAGACTGCGGTATCGTTAATACTTAAGTCAAGAAAAGTAGGTACCTATAGGTAGGTTGTGGTTTTCCAGTTTACATTAATTGCTTTTAGTCCTTTTACAATAATTAAATGTACCTACATTTCTAAAGAAAATTACTAAATAAGGATCTGAGCAAAATTTAATAGTAGGTATTGTATTAAATTATACATAAATTATTTATTTATGAGATATAGAATAGAATAAGTAAGTTTAAGTATGTATAAATATCTAGCTTTTGCAACGCGGTTTCTCCCGCGTTCTAGAGGGATCCTATGTTTTCCCGGGATATCCTACTTATATGTTATTCCAGGGTATAATCTATCTTTGTGCCACTTTTCAATCAAATCCGATACGGAACAGAGTAGTATCTAACAAACATCAACACACACACATACACAAACTTACACATTTATATTTTATAATATTAAATAGGATCTCGGATCATAGACTGTACTGTACTGTACCTTATAAATTGTGATAATTATTATTAAGACTAATAAGAATAATAAATAATTTTCCAATATAAACATTTATTTATTTTTATCTTCATACAAGTATATAGAACATATTAGCATGTATGATCGTGAAATGCTATTTATTTGAAGAATGTTGCATTTGTTTTGGTTCCGGTACGCTTAGTTCCTCCCAGTCTTTCTGTGGAACCAAATTAAACTCAATACAATGAAAATAGAGTAAATGTAATCTGTTACTATAGTTATTACATATAGCATAAAAAGAAAGAAATAAATTAGTTTCCTTAATATTAATGAAAAAATATCTCACGGTGTAGGAACATAATATGTAAAGAAAATCATTAAAAATTATGAAAACTTGCAAAGTTTTGTCTTTTCCCTCGTATAATGGTTTTAATATTTTTTGGTTAAACCAATCGATTCTATCGGTGATTTTACACAAGTTCCTTTAAGACTTAGTATTATTTTCCTATGTTGTACATTAATTAGACAAGACAAACGATTATCATCATCATACACTTATTATTAAGTATTCTGTGATTGTATCTGTCCACTAACAGTGCAATCGAAAGTCTAATAATTGATTAAGTCCAATTTAAATTACCAAAACTTCATTGTCCGGTATCCTCGAAATGAAATCTAATAAATCATTGTTCAGCACTCGTTCTGGATTTAATTTTTTTCGCGTAAACTTATAAATTCCTATAAAAGAAAACAAACATAATAAAACTTTAATTGTCATAATAACGTTCAATTTATATAAGGAAAAAACTGCCTACATAAATCTGACTTACCTAAAGCCATTAATACATAGTTGAATGGAATTAAATATAATACAAAAAACGTGACTATTAATAACATTATTGTAAAATAGCTCAAAAATGGTACTTTGAAACTGGCAAGGCTGAAACGAAAACAAATTCCAGCGGTTAGGAGAAAACATATAGAATACATAATTGGAAAAAGATAATGTAATTTGTGACTTACTTATACATCTTTTCTGCTAAAGATACTATGTAATCTATTCCATTTGTAATAGCTAATGTCATTTCAGGTAGTTCATGTACTCTTGTTGATAAATTCTTGTGGCTTGAACTCGAAGAGATATCAACGTGATCTTTGTCTAATGTCATTGTACTACCATAACTTTGTCTGAACGGTTGCTCCTCTGAAAGAATATAATTTATGGAGTTTGCAAGCACTATATGGTTCCATATTAAGCAAGTTACTTATATCATAGTAATAACTAGCTCCCACTCCGTTTCCACCCGCTTCCCGGGATTAAAGGTACCCTGTGTTCTATTATTGGACCTAAAGTAAATAAATTATATACCAAATAATTACATTTTTAACTCCCATCAATATCAGTTAAGCCATTTTGGAGATTAGCACGAACAAAAATCAGATAGACAAAGATTTAATAACCGCGTGGCATGAACTGAAGAAATACCCTTTTTTTCGAAATCACAAATAGATATTACATTTTTACTTATTTGTCCATAAATGTATCGAAAACATCCAATATGGTGGAAGTAGAATAAATTATAACGTTTATCCTAAACTACGGTTTTTTTTTTATATACAAAATTTTTGGCAAACAAACATACGGCCCGCCTGATGGTAAGCGGTTACCGTAGCCTATATGAACGCGTGAAACACCAGGGGTATCACTCACGCGTTGCCAACCCTTCCCTCCTCCCCGATGAGCTCTGGCGATCTTACTCACGCGCAGGCACACATTTGGCTGCGGTATTCTGTAAGGTAGAGGTACTTCCCCAGTCGAGCTGCTCGTTGAGCGACATATCGCTGTGCTCTACCTCTCTTTAAAAAAATGCATCAAATAAAGCAACCTAGGCTGAAGTGCATGCAGTTCGAGTGTAAAGAAACTAAATCTACAAACTCAACAAAAGACTGAGTTTCTAAAACAAAAAACCATGTTGTATAGTGTTGTCAAGATCAATACCCATCAAAACAAATTGAATCCTTACTGTGTATCAGATTGTACATCCAAAAATAAAAGAAAGGTATCAAACAAAGTAGTGGCATCATCCAGATCTTGAAATAATACCAAAATAAAAGCCAGCCAGATAAAGCTATAAAAGATATTTGTTGGTCATCCCACTCGAACAGACGCCTGCGTAAATAAATAAACAACAATTAAAAAGTGCTGGTCGTTAGGCATGCCATTATTATGGCATCGTCTTTATTACTAGGTACTAGTAGAAAGGCTTTCACAATTTAAATATTTAGCTATAGGTATATTATGTAAGTAGTAATCATGAGAAAAGTAAAGAACACACACAGTAGTACGTGTACCATATTTGAAATATAAAGTTGATGTAAATGACCAAAGAAACTGACAGAGGCGAATACTAGATTTACTGCCTAAGGTACCTATAGAATAATGAGATGAAAAATGGGTCTGCTGGAAAATTAATAATATGTAGTTGCCTTCAAAAAATATTGATATCAAATCTGTTGCCAAGCACCCATTGGTATGTTTCAGCAGTTGGACTTGAGAGCAAGATACCTTCTAGGATTCATAAAGGTCTGCAACAAATTGGCACTTATTATAAATGTCCATAGGTGACGGAAGCCATCAGGTGGACCGCCTGCCTGTATGCCAGCCTTCTGACATAAAAAATAAACATGGTTCTTACTTGAAACTCTCATTCATTTCTAATAGAATATCAAAAGTGTCTCGTACGAATTCCACATTTTTATAAACGAGAGCTATGTCGAATTTCGTTGGCTTTTTTATATGTATTATTTCCTTTGGTTGAAATAACTTTAAAACGGCTTTTATCTGCAAATAAAGCATCAACATTTAGATAAATCTTATTTGACTTTGTTAGGAATATATCTGTATCTTTCAATTAATAATAAATTTGTAAGCAATTATTTATTTAATTAGTCTAAATAAGACACATAACTTTCACTAACAGGATTCCATACTATTGACATCTCCAGTTGTACTCTTGGACAATTTCCTTTAGCAATGTTCCTTTTATTTTTGTCTTTTAGTACATACCAGCACGTCTCGCTATTTTTTATCCTGAGCAGAGGTATAGAAATTTTTCCTAAAGATTCATTACGGATCGCATTCACGAGGGAGTTATCGTATACTTTCAAGTCTAACGTAGATGAAACATCATATACGTTGCTGAAAAAGATATTATAAAATTGTATTCCCTATATAGATTACACAAAAACAAAATAATATAACCTACATAAAGCAGTATGTACTGTTTGTACATTTGTCAAAAATATAAACCTATGGTACGACTGTTAAATTGTGGCGCGAAAGTAAGAGAGTAAACAAACATTCAAGAAACCTAAGTCATATACATAAATAAAAAGACTATTATAATGTACATACAATAAATACGATTTATTCCACTGAGGCTCTGATCCGCGAGCACTAGGTGTTTGCACTCTCTCATTATCGAGTTCCAGGCCGCAATAAACGTTCGTTCCATTCAAACCCTTCGCACATATTATTTTTACGAGGATTTTACCCACTACCTCCCAATCTTCTCCAAAATTGAATAAGGCCTGAAAACAGTAATAAATAATATATAAATAAATATCCTGGAACATTCCTCACACACGGCCATCTGATCCCAAACTAAGAAAAGCTTAAACTATGGAAATCGTAGAACTGATATACTACTATTTTTCCTAATGTTATTAATATTAAGTAATTAATACTAATGAGTAATCAACAGCGAAAGCCGGTTTTCATAGTCAAGTTGACCGGTCAGTACGCTTCCACTGTCCCCCAGTTGATAGGACAGTAAATACCATGCTAAACTGACCGACACAGGTACTGGATTCTAGTTCTTCTCACGGGGTAAAATACTGTCGGACTCGGACAGTAACTTTCTAGTCTATTCCTCCAGCTAAGTACTGGGCCCTTGAAAATCAGCCTTTATGGCCTTGCAATGGATTTAGCGATGTGGCGGTGTTCAGAGACTTCATATATAGGTATTTTTATGTTTACAGATGCATACACATTGTGCACAGAAAAATGATTATGTACGGCGCGTTGTATTTTATTATTTCATGGTATATATTATTACAATATTAATACATACTAGGTACTTTATGTGTAAAAATAAAGTTTATGTAGCATTGACTTAAAAAATCTGTCAAATTTATCAAAAGAGTTGAATTGAATTGAGAATTGAAGAGGTCATGATCAAAAAGAGTTATTTAATTTTTTTCGAGAAAAACTTTTTACGGGTTTGCCATAGGAATAATCATTACCCAATGAGGCAAGCAGTATATCCAATAAAAAAAAACATAAACACAGATGAGTAGAACCAATAATGTACTTATACGAGTTTGTAAATAAAATTACACTTGACAAAGCTAAAAATCTATTGTAGATAAGCGTAGATTTGAAGCAACCGAAAATTTGGTATTGGTTTGACCACTACTTTTACTGCATATCTACTTACTTGTACTGTAACTTTATATGAATTCGTATTTTTTTTTGTTTGGATGATATATAATTGAGTAGAAGTAGCAATAATTAAATACAAACGTATTTCTCCTGTACAGCATCCGGAATATGTTGTATGTTGTTGTTTGGAGCTGAGTCGGTGTTGCGAATGGTGCACATTGTCAAAGATAAATGTAGTGAACCGTAACCATCATCCAGATCTTGCCATATCTCATGTGTACGCTCCTTTTCCAAGATAGACAAATCTAGAACACAACTTTAAGAGAAAAAAATGCGAATTAATTTAGCTTTAGAATGGCTGCGGAGCACCTTCAGCACCAGCGCTGAAAAGGAACTCAACTTTTTTATTGAAAAAAAATTATTATTATCATAACGTACCGTGTTCACTCACGCTAAACGTGTTCATACCCTTCTGGTAATTCAGAATCGCTTCAAGCGTAAAGCTTCTTTCTCTTATCCCGCATCCTTTGGCCAAGGCAAGCCCTTAGCGAGCCAGACGAAGCCATCATCTCAGCTCTGATCGCACTGATCGCAGCTGACGCGTAAGCGTATAACGGTCGAGAGACCACCACCAGTCGAAAAAAAAATAACTGTACGAGGGCTGGCGCTAGCTATATAGTCACCTAGCGCTGACTCCGTGTCGGCATAAGTTAAAGACAAATGAGCACGAAAGCAGAACATAATGTACAGACAAAATTAAAAACTGTAAATCAATATTAAGTATGGTATGCATTACCTTCCCATGAAAATTTTCTGCTTTCCTTTATCCCATAAAGAAATACGTAACAAATGATCTTTATATAGATTAAGTTTGATTCGCTGTCGCCACTCTGGTTGCAGCGTGTTTGGTACGGATTTTGATTTTAACGTTTCTGAACCCAGCCTGAAAGAAACACACGTAAATGTATATGTAGTACCTAATTAAAAAACTTAATTAAATTATCAAAGTGTACGTTTAAACTGCTACGGAAAAATGAGAAAGTGTTACTTTGAAATCAGTGGGCTTTGATGATTTGTATATTGAAGATAATACGATATCAAATTTCTTACTTAATTTTGCAATAAATGCTATGTGAGGAGCCATCATCAGGGTGGGCTGGAAGACCTTTGGCTTTCACGAGGACAATGTTGAGAATAGTGTTCCATCCTCTTTTGACCTTACCCTATAAACAAGGTACTGTTATTTTTTTTATTTATATCGATTTCACTGGCACAGAAATTACTTTCCTTTCCACTCCTCTTGCTCAAAAAATAGCAATTCTTCCTTTTTTTGTGTGTCAAATGACAATAAGCCTACAAAAACGAAAAAGTCTTTTGTCATAAGTAGAATAATCATGAATAAAAACTCGACTTATTACTGTTTCATAAAAAAAGAACTTCATTTTAATTTTGAAAATGGAACTAAAATCGGCGATCTCTGGTAGAATGCATGCAATGTGTTGCGGCTACAGAAGAAACAAAAAAAAGACATTGGCGCGAAATCTTTATAATTTTTCTCTAATTGCAAATTGAATTGGTAGTGACCATAATTAATTTTACAATAGTGAAAATGTCATCATCTAGTGAGAATGGAGACCCTAATTTACAAATAGAAGAGAAAGGAAAAGAAATAATTTTCAATCTGTTGCCGTCAAGGTCACAAAGCATTTATTTAAATACTTACGAAAAGTTTATGAAGTGGAGGACAGAAAGATGAGTGGATTCTTGTATTGGATTGTTTTATTTTCTCGCAATCGTAGTGAAAAGTATAGTGTAACACATTGCGCTAAAACCCATTAAAACTCGGTTTCTATTTACTAAAACTACCTCGTATATAATGGGTCATTTTAGCTCCTTGTATAACAATCTACTATTATAGAGCGATTGGCAATTCAAATTTCCTTGGTAAGTACTTATTTGTAAATACTTTAGTGTTGCTTCTTTGAGAAATCATATGGAACTTATGTAGGTAGGTACCTACCTACTAGACAATATCTACAGTTACACAATTTCTTTGCTTCTAACCTTTTCGTCATCATTAGATACGACTGAATTATCCAAGATAACTGTATCGGTAGTTTCAATAAGAGGTGTAGATTCATATACAGAACTCCTTCTTCTGCTATAGTTGATGAGATTTATTAGAGAACTTGAACGCCACCTATTGGCAAAGTTATTTACAGTTATAATTACCTACAAGTAAACTTGTCACAGGAACTAAAGTTATTTACATAAGACATACCTACCTAATGTTCTCAATATATTTGTATTTTAGGTATTATAATATTTGTAATTGTAATTTAAAGTGTTGAGAATAAGACATTTTAAAATAAAATAGATTAGGTACCTACCTACTACAGGAATCGCATGTGGTGAAAAAAGGGAATATTTGGGGAATCCCTCAAAGATTACGTGCGCTCTGAAAAACCTACGTGGTAATAGTTTTTGATACGACTTTGGTGGGGCCAAAGTCTTGTTTTACATTCTTGCGTTCACGGTAGTTGTTTGTGGTAATCAACCAAATAACCAAAACGCCGAAGTTTCTATTGTAACTGTTGGATATAACTACATATTTTACCTATAGATTCATCGGTATCAACTATATATTTTCTTGTCCTATACTGTAATTCAAACAACAATATAAAATCAATGTTTCAGTAATTCTTCTTTCTAATAACAACCCATAACAACCAATAACTTGACTCAGATTAGGTAAATAAAGGTAGGTACACAATAAGTAAAAGCGATAAAATTATAGGTTAGTAAAGATGGTATCAAAATGTACTTACAAATTCATACCCCGATATCTATTTACATTACCATTGTTAACTATCGTATCTATAGAATGGCGACTCCTGCTCCTATTGACTTTAATGTTTTGCATTTCAACGATTCTTTTTCCTCACTCTGGGAATGCTGTACCTACACTAAGCTGCTTGAATGCCCTAATTATTATGACTGAGATGTTTCTATATTTCGTCGTAATCATTAGCAAAAGTCTGATAACGATATTATAGTAATCTTGCATTTAATAAGATATCGTATGCCCAGCCATAGAGAATTATCAATTTTACTGATAAGGTCAAGTCCAATTAAATAATTATGAATCATTTATTCTTAGAAAATATAAATTAAGTTTGGTGTACAAGACTTCAGACGTCGTAATAAGTAAAAAATATTTATTTGTGGGGGATTTATGAAATAAGTTAATTTTGTTTCATTTCTTTTTTTTGTTATAACACATATAGGTAATATTGTCAGTGTGACTAGATAAATAATTTAATTGAATTGGTTTTGAAAAGAGTAATTGCTGAGTTGCTTGCCGGCTCTTCTCAGTATAAGCAACCTTCTGAACCAGCGTTAGAGTCATACTATTCATAAGTGCTTGTGAAGTCCTATTTTATAAAAAATATTTTCATTTTCAATTTGTATTATTATTTAAACAAATATTATATGAATGCAATGGCTAACTCGCATAGCTATCAATAAATTCAATAGATATTAGTAGATAACATCCATTAATAACAATAGTTATTAAAGTAACTAGCTGTTCCCCGCGGTTTATATTTTTTTAGTTATTCTGCTATTCGGGGCGAAAACAAATCCAACAAAAGAAAGATCATAAAAATCGGTACAGCCTCAATATATTGAAGATCTATCACAGTCTTCAAAACATTGTGAGGAAACTATAGCACGGTAGTATCCGCCTGGTTGACTACCACCCTCAAATTGAAAATCTGTCGCCAAGCACCTATTATAGTTTGTTCCGGCAGCTGCACTTGAGAGCCAGTTCCTTCTAGGCTTTGTGTGTTACCTTCGGCTACATTCCTCATTACTTACCACAGTGAGATTGTGGTCAAACACAGACTATACAAAGTAAAAAAAATACACCTGTGTAAATGAGTACTACCTATCCAAATCATATACAAATACAAGTCACAAGTCACATACATACAAGCATCATGGAATTCCATCACATTCTTACGAGCATCATTATATTTTTTTAGAATAATTTTTACACCTAATATTTGTAATTGTGACCTAAAATTTGAAGACTAAGATTGATACCTATGACAAAGCCTAAGACCCAATTACAAGAATTTAAAAGTAAATATCTTAGGTTGGATAGTCAATTAATTTTTATTTACAATAAGTATTATAAAATAAAAACTATAATATAAGTATAGAAAACTCCAAAACTCCGGCTGCTGCCGATGGGCAAGGTTCCCAACCCCAACAGACTGGCAGCGTTCCCTTTTTGTATGGACAAGCTAATGCGTTGGCAAAAAAAGCTACCAGCCTGTCTCGGTGTCGGAGTCGGCATCTCCCGAAGCCTCAAAGAGCTTAGATGATAAAATCTGAGCGAATCGGCGAGCTTCGGACCCCCAAACAAATCATTTGGACTAAATATTTATTAAATTATTTTTACTTTTAAATTATATTCTGTACCTAAGTATTTTCTCGTATTTAAGTGAAATGTTATTTCTTATGAGATTACCTAAAGAACTTTCGACTGTATATTTCCGACGCGAAAGTAAATTTACATGCATGAGTTGAGTAAGGTATGTATAAGAAAGAACCAGAGTTTAGTTACTAAACTACATAGGTATTTAAGAAGTCTAATAATCGCCATATACAGTGATATACATAAAAATAAAGAAATATACTCTGTAACGCTACTGCCAAATAAAATCAAAAAGTTAGTTTGATACTTCAATCGAGATTCATATGATCTTTTCTTTCTTTGATTCAAACTGTTGTTTTGATCCTTACGGTGTCGCTAGTAAGGTGGCGCCGCGGCGGTCGGCGTCATTGGTCGGCGGGCGAAACATAGGTGGTTAGTGGCGCTAGTTGAAGTGTGGAACCATAGATAATCTTAATATATAAAAATCCAGTGTCATATGTATGTTCCCAGTGAACTCTTCACCAAGTCAACCGATTTCGATGAAAGTTGGCATTTTATGTGTAATTCGGTCTAACTTGAGATATAGGATAGTTTATATTTCGATTAATGGTCTTAATAATTTATAATTAACAATAAACTGATTCTTAAATCAGATTTTTTACAGAAAATGTCGGACCATCTATTGTGAACTTCTCATAGATGGCGCCACGTCGTAAGTTTCATTAAGTATCAAACAGATGGCGCCTTAAATCAGATTTTTTACAGAAAACTGTCGGACCATCTATTGTGAACTTCTCGTAGATGGCGCCACGTTGGAATTCGAAATTTCTTTTTCAACAACACGTGGTGCAATGTGATATTTTGATCGATCTATAACGTAACATCGCTTTTTCTGGATTATTTCTCATTTAATTTCATGTGCTCTATATAATTCTGAATATTCCTTTTCAACTACTAAATTGCAGTTTCATTAATACAACAAAATATATGAACAAAAAAATTAAAATACAACAAAATTTATTCTTTTTTAAAAATTGTAAGCATAGGTTAGTTTTCCCTGATTTCGATTAATGGTCTTAATAATTTATAATTAACAATAAACTGATTGTCAATGTTGATGTTTGTTATCAATCGTAAGTTTCATAAGTCTCAAACAGATGGCGCCTTAAATCAGATTTTTTACAGAAAACTGTCGGACCATCTATTGTGAACTTCTCATAGATGGCGCCACGTTGGAATTCGAAATTTCTTTTTCAACAACACGTGGTGCAATGTGATATATACGTATTTTTTTTGTGTTTGATGAAGTCTAAGGTTTTTATGGAGAGAAAAAAAGTAAATAATAAGAGGAAAATAGTAAAAACAACAATTTTCTTTACCAATACAAAGCACTCTGTCCCCAGCTGTCAAACATTAGACGTCAATCAAAACAAAACAAAGGCGCGTTAGACAGAACGAAATCTGTCGGAGCAGCTATTAACATAAAAAAAACAATGTTAGTTTGTTTTAGAGAAATAGGGCAGAACAAGGTCTGCCGGGACAGCTAGTACACTATATATACGATGTGGAACTGTGGCAAGTTATTCGTTTTACATTCGTTTTTTTTTTTCCAAAATAATATTTACAGTGTTGCCGATGCGGATTTTTAGTCTGATTTTGATCTTTATATATTTAAGCATATCTACATATTTTAGTACTAACTAAGTATGTGCAACAGTGTGGAACGCCAATGATGTGTTTTGTAACGCGTAATAGTACTAAGCAAAACTTATGTATGTTTTGCTTAGTCACTCACTGCCATGGCAAGTTCACTTTGCTTGCTTGGCTTATGTTTTTTCTTGGTTACTGTTCTAACCCGTCTAAATTATTATATGCACTTATATTTGAACATAAATATGTAGCAATCGATGTCAGTTTCATTATATTAACAATACAATTATTTCCTTATGGACGCCTATAACGCCTTCAATTTAGTTCTGGCCACGCTTCAAATCTCAAAATTAAGGATAAGTCAATTGAAAAAAAAATGTAATTCAGTTCTGGCTATGCTTCGACAAACATTACCTCGGTAAATTGTTGTTGGCTTAATGAAATTCAATATAATTAACTTCCGCCAAATAAACGGCCTACCTCTCTTTTTCACTTGGTGAACCATTAAAGAGTTAACTATCTATTTATCAATAGGCACAGTATTAGGTACCTACTATTATGGTGGATACGCAACTATCCGCGCCAAACTCGTTGCACGCGCTGAATTTGATGACGTCATCCGCGCGCGCTAGCGTAAGTAATCCTATAGCATTTTTCTGAAACGCGGCGCGGATTGGTGCGCGGGGTTGCATACTATTTCATACAAAGATTTATATAATACGATAACTGCGGCGGCGCGCGGACATCGCATGCGGCGCGGATAGGTTAGCGTCCATTTGATATGCATCTCAAAATTAAGCCAATAGGGTATTTGCCTGTATTCAAAATAAATTGTCCAACACTAACCAATGTATAAAACATCTATAAACAGGAGAAACCACGATTATTTTATTAAATTTGTCCTTGTTATGATTTTTAATGACCTATCTAACCATAAAGAGTATGCTATATAATTATGACGTCACATGCTTGTATTTCATACAAAACTCCATATAAATAAACCTATCGTTTTGACATTTCATAAAAAGTTGCTGATTTGAATGTCAGTCAAATACCCTATTCAATGTAAAAATATATACATCAATACACGTACCTACTGTAGACTTTTACGGGGTTGGTTCAGTAATTTATTAGGCATATTTTAGCGAAAGTCTCATCCAAACACGACATCCGTTTTTGGGATTTGTCCATTATTTACTTACAGCTATCAGAAATACATTCACTCAGGCGGCCGCACTGTAGGTTCGATATCCGACTTTTTTTGCAGCCGGTAACACTTGCTTCTCGGGCGAACGGTCGCGGTCGGTCGTCGGCCGATCGTTAATCATTCGTTCTTCTGATTCATTCATTCGTTAGTTTAGTTAGTTCGCCGATGTATCTATTGTGAAAAAGAGGTTATGGATTAAAAGTAAATTTAAAATAAAATTGTGTTGTGCGTTTCGTTAAAAGAACAAATCAACATGGAAAAAAGAAAGGATTCGTTGAGTTCACTAAGACTTTGTCGATTTTGTTTGTGTCAAGATAAATCGCTTACAAGCTTGTATGACAGAAATCGAGAGCCAAAAAATTCAATACCTTTTGCATTAAAAATCCTGTCATGTGTTTCTATCGAGGTACGGCCTTATTTTAACTATACAATTATTGTATTGTATTATTGAAAACATAATAAAAGTCAGCAAACCTTTGGACGAAGTATTGGACGCCATCTATAATAATCTGATTTTCGGCAACGCAATGTTCGATGCAGAATATTGAATTATAATACAGTCGGGAACCAGATTTCGGACTGACGTAAAGTTAACTATTTTTCCTGGTAAAACTAAAGAGAATAACCATTTATTATTAGATTTCATCAGAATCCAACGCTACAAAGCATCTAGCGCCACCTGGTGGCGGCTGGTGTCACATTCATTCAAAATAATAAATTGAAAATGTATTGAAATCTTCTAGCATCAGTGGTTATCTCTTTGAGATATAAAAGTAGGTGCATACTACCCGTATTTCGTACCCAAAGGGTAAAAACGGGACCCTATTACTAAGTCATCACTGTCTGTCTGTCTCCAGACTGTATCTCAAGAACCGCGATAGCTAGACAGTTGAAATTTTCACAAATTATGTATTTCTGTTGCCGCTATAACAACAAATACTAAAAACAAAATAAAATAAATATTTAAGGGGGGCTCCCATACAACAAACGCGATTTTTTTTGCCCTTTTATTTTTATATGGTAGTTCCCGTTGACACAGCACAAACAAAGGGAAAATTCCAAAAAATAAAAAAAAGTTGAAAATTAAAGATAGTTTGTATTTTATACATTGATTGTAAATATGTAAATAAAATAAATTAATTAAGTTTTATAAAATTAAAGGTTGTCCCCATACATACAGGCGCTCATACAATTTAGAGGTCTAGCTTAATTGGCCCAACCTCAAATAAGGTAAATAAATAAAATTGAGCATTTCCCGTGATGGACAAATGAATGATGGACAAAGTTTGTTATGGAACCCTTGGTGCGTGAGTCCGATTCGCACTTGGCCGGTTTTTCCAATTGGACAGTCTGTCTACCTACCCTACCTATGCATTGAGTTTGAATTAATCTTGACATTAGTATAAATTTTGTTTTCTAATTTATACCCAGGTATTTCCTTCTGATAAGATGCCAGCATTTATATGCAATCGCTGTAAATTTTTCATGGATCTCAGCTATGAATATAAGCAAATTTGCCGGAAGGCTGATGAGACAATATTGCAGTATATTCAAAATGGGACATCATTTGAACCTATTAACTGGTCTCCTTCACTAAACAGAGTAAGTATCCTCAATCCAAATTATCAAAATGCATCTGTAACTTGTCAAGACTTAAATTTATTGCCACCTTTTGTTGGGAAGCAATCAATCTATACTAATATTATAAAGCTGAAGAGTGTGTTTGCTTAAACATGCAAATCTCAGGAACTACTGGTTCGATTTGACAAATTCAGTGTTGGATAGCCCATTTATCGAGGAAGGCTATAGGCTACTTTTTATCCCGGGAAAACACAAGATCCCTTGGGAAAGCAGGTGAAACCGCGCGGAAAAGCTAGCTTAGAATAATAATAGAATTAAAAAGCAAAGCAAGGTGAAATCCTGTGGTGTCTAATCCATTAGTACTGTGCTGCTAGTCTACAGCAAATCTATATTCTGTTATTTGAAAATTCAATTTCAAAACTATTTAAATTTTTAGATATTCCGCGGTGGAGGTAAAGCACCTGAAGTAGGAATAATGAAAACTGTTGTAGAGGGTGGTGCTACAGTGGAAGTTACCGCTCAAGAGATATCTGACAGTGATGAAGATGATGATGAGAATGTCTATAATGTGAAGGTAACTACACAAATAAAATAAAAAATTGCACTGGGGTACAATATATCCAAATGTACCCATTGGGAAATGCATCCTCTTAAAATCACATCACATCTGAGTTTTTATATTCATGGAGAACAACATAGTGTGTCTTATTATGTTAGATACATTAAAACATGTGATTTAAATGTGTCAACAGATAGGAGATGGATCCGATGATGGATCAAAAAGTGCACGTGTCAAAGTAATAACTGGTGATGAGAAAGATCCTAAGGGGAAGGCTAAGAGAGCCCGTAAAGGTAATTGTGGTATATTAATATTAATTAGCGTAGACTATAAATTATGGTTGCTTAAGTTTTACCTCTTTTTATTATAATTTGTAAAGCCAGAGAATAATTGGAAACATTATAAGTTTACATGTATTTTTATATGAAGTATCCAATTTTATAATGTTTCCAATAATTCTATTATAGATATTAAGAACAATTATTATGTCTTTAATCTGCGTGTGTTCATAGCTTTTCAATATGTATTCTTAACGTTTTATTTTGTAAGTGGCATGTTTAGTTGTGCAAATTTTATTGGTTCTGCAATATGTGCATCCCAAATTTATTCTTCATTTCAAGCTAACCTTGATAAATCACCCGCAGATTTTAGGCAAAGCCATATCCTGCATTAAGTACCTTTGGTTAAAATTAAGTGAATTAAAATGGTTACGAAATGAAGAGTAAGTTTATTTGGTAAATATAAAAAGTGTGTTTCCCACAGCATTTTCCTTTAGATGGTTTTTTAAATCCTTGTATAATTTGAGGTGAGTTGTATATATTTTTTTTATTTATATTGAAATTAAATGACTAATAGAAACACCATCTATTTGTTAATGTTTTTTAAGAACGTGAATATTTATTTAGAATTTCAGGCTTTTGCATTAGCTTGGTCGAATATACGATAAATGTCCATTTTCAAAACCTAAAACAGTAGACAATTCAGAAACAAAATAATTTATACCAATAAATACCATTACGAATAGGGAATTTGGAATATGTAGGTTTTTTTTTGGCTCAAACATAATAATATATAATTGATACATAAGCTTAAGTTACGGTGCAGATTCGGAAGAGTTTGACGTGGTGGAAAAGGATGATCTAAGCGATGGGTGCTGGCCTTGCGACGAGTGTGACTGCACTTACCCATTGCAGCAGCTCCTCGACCTTCACAAAATGCAGAAACATAGAGAAAGGACAGTTCAGTGTGACCAGTGCAATGAGTAAGTTTTTTATGTTTAGATCTATTGCAAATTTTTTGAACATCGTCATTGTTCAATGATAATTTTTACTTCTGCGTTTTTTATTATTTTTGCATATAAGTGAATTATCTTGCTCTCTCTTTCCTTTAATTTGATCAAACTGGTATAATAAAATTATTGTATTTTGAATTCTTAATATTATTTCCACTTTCTTATCTTAAATTTATGATATTGTTTTTATTTGTTCCAGTAAATTTTTCTCTAAATATGATCTGTCGGTTCACCAATCGCGACATTCCGATGAGATGGCATTCCAATGTGTAGCCTGTGACAAGAAGTTCAAACGGCTTGTACTGCTCAAACGGCATGAAAAGGTATAAAATTAATGCGTAGCTATCTATTCAACAACAAAGAAAAGACGCTCTATGGTATCATGTTTTATGTTTTAATAACAAAATGTTATTCCTTTTTTCAGAAAATGCATTCGGAATTGCCTCAACGGCAATGTCCTTTTTGTCCAGCAACATTCCTCTCAGAGGAAGAATTGGAAGCCCATCAGAAAATACATGCTTCGTTGCCAAGTCGCCGCCACGTTTGTAATTTATGTGGCAAAAGGTAATTTACCACAGACTTTCTAATAAAATAACATCAATAATGCATAGCTCACACTAATTTTATTTGTTTTCCCCAGGTTTTATGACAGTTCTACTCTGCAAAGGCATAAAGAGTTTGTGCACACCGAAAACCCGGCTTATAGTTGTAAATACTGCCCAGAGCGTGAGTCTTCAAGAAGATATTGCCGGATCTCTTGTTTCCTCAAACTAAAGCATATTCGTTAATAAGCTATGAACATACGCAATTAATATATATTTATAAGTAGCCTTTGGAAAGTTTATGATGCAATAATATGAAACTATAATTATTTTTCAGGGTTCTCAACAGTATCGAAATTAGCAAGACACGTGCGCACTCATGCCGGCGAGAGACCCTATCCGTGCAAGTATTGCGAGAAGAGCTTTATGAAATCACATCATTACACTAGGTATGTTAATGAATTCTTTCATGGATTTAAGGATTAGTAATTATTCCCGAGGGATATTATCTTTTCCGCAGAAATTAGTATCCTATATGTTATTCCCTATTATTATAATCTATCTATGTCCCAAGCTTCATCCAAATCCGTTCAGCGAGTTACGGAGCTGAGTGGTAACTAAAAATACATATTTATAATATTAGTAAGATTAATTCCCAAATCATTACATAAACCATGTGCAAATATTATACCGAATGATCTTTAACGTAGGAAGTAAGACATTAGGATGTAGATTGAATTACACATATCGGTTTCACATGTTTACTGCAGCGCTCTACAAGATGGATATCTTAAAAATGGCGTCAATAGAGCTATTAAATATGGCGACATATTGGCTATTACGCTGGTACCTTTCGCAAATGTCCGAAAGTGTCGAAGACCAATTATTTCAAGGTCTGATTTACTATATTGACAAAAAGGTCTTGTCAAATAATAATGCCTAAAATGATGTGATGATGATGCCGTGTACTGGAACCGTAAACCAGGGTTTCCCACACTCTTTCAGTACACGGCGCACTTACAGGCATAAATAGTACCTACTTTGTCACGGCGCGGCGCCCTTAAAAATGTGCGACACTAATAAGGCATAGAAATTAAAACGACTTAATTCAAAAGAATAATCCTACTAATATTATAAATGTGAAAGTTGGGATGCATGGATGTTTGTGACTCAATCTCGCATAAACTTGGCACATGATAGATCATACCTTGGAATAATATAATAGTTTAATTTCTTTTTTGCACGCTGTTGGTTAACCTAAAATAAATAAATAAAAAAATAAAATATAATAGGGTACTTTTTATCCCGTGAAAACATAATATGCTTCGGGAACGCGGGTGAAACCGCGGAGAGGAAGCTAGTATAACATATAATTGGCAGAAAAATAGGAAAACACAAAAGGTGGAAACTTTCAATGTCAATAGGACGAGTGGGCTTGCTAATTCCCACGCATTTTAGCAAACCACTTTTATTATTAGACTTGATTCTGCTACTCTAATTTCTTGCTTCACATTGATTTCTGAGCCATAATTCGCGCGCCTGCGCTCCTGGTTACCCCACACGGTGCCCAGAACACCGCGGCGGACATTTTATGAACTAAAACTATTTTTGACTTGAATAACGACGGATCTAAATAGCGATAAGTAAGCCTCAGTGTGGGCTGTCGCATAACCGAGATGTAATGTTTTATTTCCTTGATCCTTATTCATTATCATATATGACTTGAATATGATAAGAACAGTGAAAGTTTTTTTGTATTTTTTTTAATAAATAACCAGACGTGTGACATGTAGGGTGGAATAAAGATCAGAGCTCACTTCCACGACACCGCTCCCGTCCGGCAAAAAAAAAATCATTAAATTATGGGTTTTTAAAGTAGCAAATAGCGCGCGGCAACCGAGCATGCCACATCGATAGTTGTCATCTCTTTGAGGCGGAACCTTGCGATGGGGGTGCCGTGTGTGAGGTATTTTACCTTAACTCTAAAACTATCATCGATTCCGATTTATATGACATCCCAATGGTATTGAAATCGAATGCTGCGGCAAATGTAGACTAAAGATAGGCTTATTGTAGTAACAAACACGAGACTGTTATCGTCAGACATCTCCGCCTGAAGCATCGTGAGACGATTCGTTCGGCGCGCGGGCCGTTCGGCGAGGCGGAGCAGTACCGCTGCGAGCAGTGCGAGGACAGCTTCGCGTCGCAGGACGACCTCATCTACCATTCCGCCATACACGCCACGCAGAACCTCACGTGCCCGCTGTGCCAGGAGAAGTTCCCTAACGTCGATGCGGTCACTGCTCATATCAAATCTCATGTCAATGGTAACTTACCTCCACGTATTATACTTTATAATTTACCTTGTCTTTGTGTCCAACTGTTCACGCCATTTACATTTTTCTTGTAACGGAAATGTACATTTATTTATGTATTTGGCCTTTTGAGTGACGCATCAATAACAAAGTCAAATGGCTTACATCAATGCAGTTTATTATATACATTTGATAGTGTTGCGTCCACCATGAATAGTGATTATCAGGTTAAAGATGGTGAGCGTCCATAGCATTTATCGAAGTTGCTCATGTATCAGTAAAACAAAACTAACTTGCATACATAAAATATTGACGATAAATATGCTGAACATGTTTTACTATGGGACCAACTGTTTAATGGTGGAGAAAAAAATCTAAATTTTCACGCAACAGAGAGATCAACATTGCTTGATCTCTGAAATCTGTACATTTTTCACGAAATCCCAGTTGGCCCCATAATGAAATTTGTTCAACATGACGAAACCAACTTAGGCGTGGAAAATATAACATCTTGTAGTATCGCTTCTGTATAATGATTGACAAAATTCAACCTTATTTCACAGGTATAGAGTTCATGTGCGACTACTGCGAGCTAGTGTTTACCTGTAAAAACAAACTGGATCTCCACTTAATCAATGTCCACGAGGATGAGATCCATGGCCATGTACGTAACTATTAATTGTGAACTGTGTGTAAGAGGGGGATACTGCAAATATGTTTGAGTTATTGAGACCATTATGTCAACAGAGCTATTAGTATAAGTATCATAATGCATATATTTACTATTTCATAGGATTTAAGACAAGATGAGTCATCTATGGAACTGGACGCTGAAGAAGACGAAGACGATGATGATGACAACAGCATTAACAGTAACTTTTTTAAATAATCAATAACCAAAGAGGATTTTTTTGTTTTTAACATACATTATCAGTAATGTCTGTTTCTTAAAACCTACTATTATTATTTCCAGTAAAAGAAGAAGACGACCACATGGTAGTAGAAATAAAGAAAGCAGATAATTTCATGGTAAATTGTTTTTATTTTTACATAGGGAATATCTGAATGTCCGTTTTTATTTTTACATAGGGAATATCTGAATGTCCTTTAAGTTCAAAAAGGTCATTTGGACGTCTCGATACCGTATTTCATAAACATGTACATACAATCATAATACATACTTTGAATAACCAAATCAAACAGTATCTATATGATGAATAAATCTTAATTTTTATATCACAGTTGGTCCCATAATAAAAGTTGTTCATATTGATGAGTACTTCCACCCCTTCAAGTATTGCCAGTGACAAAAAAATCACCCTGTATATACGATGATACTCATAAAATATATTTTCTGTTCAGCTTGCCAACTCACAAGATGATACTGAAGACAAGCTAGACAGTGTCAATTCAGAAGGTAAGTAAATGAATGAAAATGAAAATATTTTTTATTCAAATAGGCCTTCACAAGCACTTATGAATAGTCTGACTCTAACGCTCGGTTCGGAAGGTTGCTTTTACTGAGAAGAGCCGGCAAGAAACTCAGCAATTACTCTTTTCAAAACCAACTCAGATTTATTACATTAAATTATTTATCTAGTCTCACTGACAATATATGTGTGTTATAACAAAAAAGAAAAGAAACAAAATGATGAGTGACATAGTTAATAAATAGATAGCAAATTTAAGCAGACCAGCCCCCACAAGCAGCACCTGTTCACAAGCATGACGCATGTGGCAGCCATCGCCCTCCTCGCACATATTGTAGGGAAGTGAGCGACCCGCCACACGACGCCGCCGCAAGCAAAGGCCTCAAAGTGAGCACGACTACCATAAGCTTGCTAAAAAGAAAAACAATTTCACGGAATATGAATAAGAACACACAATATGTTATCACTGTTACCATTCACATGTTTATAGGGCATAAAAAAAAAGTAAGTGTATCATAATAACATTATTAAAAAATTATGATAATATATTTATATACATACACAAAAGTAACAAATCTACCAAGCATTATCGTCTTTTAAATAATCATTCACAGTATAGTAAGATTTTTCAATTAAAACAGCTTTAATACGGTCCTTAAATCTTTGTGAAGGCAAATTTAAAATTGAAGTAGGGATTTTGTTATAGAAGCGTGCACCTAGTCCTAGAAATGAACCTTGCACTTTTTGTAGTCTATAAGCAGAGGTCACAAGTTTGTGCTTATTCCTAGTATTGATCGAGTGTACTTCACATTTTTTCAAAAAACCACTAATATTTTGATGGACAAATAATATGTTTGCATAAATATATTGAGATGCAACTGTGAGTATGCCGATTTCCTTAAACTTATCTCTGAGGGAAGTTCGAGAGCCCAAATTATAAATAGCTCGCACTGCCCTCTTTTGTAAAATAAAAATGGTTTCTATATCAGCAGCTTTACCCCAAAGTAAAATGCCATAGGACATGACACTATGAAAATAGCTAAAATAAACTAATCTAGCTGTATCTACATCTGTAAGTTGTCTAATTTTCCTAACTGCATAAGCTGCCGAACTGAGCTTCGCCGCAACAGATGAAATTTGGGAGCCCCATTGTAATTTTGAGTCCAAAGTAATCCCTAGGAATACTGTTGACTCAACAAGATTGAGGGCTTCATTATTTAACATTAAATTACAGTCTACTTTTTTTACATTTGGTAATGCAAATTTAATGCATTTAGTTTTCTTTGCATTTAAAACTAAATTATTCACTGTAAACCAATTTAATACCTTTGTTAATGCACCGTTTACATCGTCATAATTGGATTTCAGTCTATCAACACCAAAAATCAGTGAGGTATCATCAGCAAACAGTACAATTCCACAGGTATTTTTAACATAAAACGGAAGGTCATTAATATATATTAAGAATAGAAAAGGACCCAGAATAGAGCCCTGCGGTACACCCATACGCACAGGAGAACCAGATGATTTAACCCTATTTACATCGACACTTTGAAGTCTCTGCCCAAGGTATGATTGCATAAGATCAAGTGCCACGCCTTTTACCCCATAATAATTTAGTTTACGTAAAAGTGTTCCATGATCAACGCAATCGAAAGCCTTGGATAGGTCACAGAACACACCAATGGCATTCTGCGACCTCTCCCAAGCATTAAAGATATTTTTTAAAAGTGTTACCCCAGCGTCAATTGTAGAACGACCTTTCGTAAAACCGTACTGCTCACTATGTAATAGTTTATTTAAATTAAAGTGTGCAAGTAATTGCGATAAAATTATTTTTTCGAATACTTTACTAAGGGCTGGCAAAATGGAAACGGGCCTATAATTAGAAGGATCCCTAGGATCTCCGGTTTTGAACAATGGTACTATTTTACTATGTTTCATCAAATCTGGAAATTTACCTGAATCTACACATCTGTTAAAAATTAAAGCCAAATAGGGAGCGATATCATCCATGATACCCCGCAAGACAGTAACAGATATATCCCATAAATCACCAGTGCGTTTAACTTTCAGACTCTTAAAAGTTTTCAAGATGTCATGAGATGTTATATGCCTAAATTTGAATAAGTCATCGCACTCAGACACATTGTTTTTCAATATTATTTCAGCGTCTTCTGGTGAGGAATTTAAGGAGCTGGTGGTAGCTATAGGTATATCACTAAAAAACTCATTAAATGCGTCTGCAATTTGACTACTTTCACTAATAATTATATTATTTATATTTAATTCAATACTATTATTATGCTTTTTACTCTTTCCCCTTTCAGAGTTAATAATGTCCCATGTTGTTCTTACTTTATTAGTTGATTTACTAATTTTATTTTTTAAGTAGATGGACTTAGCTGAAGCACAAGCTTTCTTGAAAATTTTAGAATAATTTTTAACATACTCAATAAAAATTTGATTTTGATTAAATTTTTTCATACCATACAGCTCATACAACTTAGCTCTACTTTTATAAATACCAACTGTTGCCCAATCGTTAAACTTAATGTTATTATTTTCTTTAAAAGTCCTTGGTTTAAAGGTATTGTCAAATTCCTTTCTTATAAAACCAAAAAGTTCATTATATAGACAATCTGGTTCATCCTGTGCCATCTCAATAGAAACAATATTTTTGTTTACATTTGTTTTGAATCGAACCATGCGATTTAAGGTAATAGGTCTACATGTTATTTTATGGGGGGTAATCTCGTTTTCATTTAATAAAACCACCTTTAGACCGCAATGATCTGAAGTTAACTCACTAATTACAGATTGTTCAAGTGCATCACAGCTGCAAAACATATTATCGAGGCAAGTGGCGGACGTTGCCGTGATTCTAGTTGGCTCACAGAATAAATTGTTTAAATTAAAAGATTTGAACAAATTAATCAGTCTTACTGTTGTAGGTGAATCTACTAATAAATTCACGTTAAAATCTCCACATACTATAATGTTCTTGTTGCCCGTTTGAGCTTTATTAAGAACGTCTTCTACGACTGATTCAAATAAACTAAAGTCACCTAAAGGGGGACGGTACACGCAAACTATAACAAATCGCTCCAACTCTACGCAAGATAATTCAACAGTGCGTTCGACTGACAAGTCTACAATGTCTTTGCGATCCTTACATTTAATATTACTTGAAACTAAAATTAAACTTCCACCGTGTATAGCTGATTTTCTAACGAACGCACTAGACAGTACTTAGTGGCTGTAAGTGTGTGATGTTGTTAGTGGGTGCCTAGGTATAAGTGTGTGTGTGTTTGTTCACTGGGACATATGGATATGCATGTAGAATGTGTGCGCACTCTCTTGTGATAGTTATAAAAGTTGACGCCGACTACAGATATCTACAAATAGATAACGTGTAATTTTCAGAAAGCGAACCTGAAGCGACCTACACGGAACTGGCAACTGTTGACACTTTAGCTATGATAAAGAAAGATGCAGCTAAAGCTCGGGATTTACCTTTAAAGTTATCGAATGACGTCACAATTTTAAGATCAACAACAGTTGTCCCGAAACCGGCCGACAATAGTATTGATACTAAGGTAATTAATGTGTTTCCTTGGAGAAAATCATAGTTATTCCCCAAACAAGTTATATAAAATAATATATCCAATCGCCTTATATATATATGTATGAATGAACATGTACTAAGTATAAACAAGATAACTCAAGTTCATATCTCGAATCAGAACTCGAAATGAGCTTTGATTGACGTTCCATAGTATTATTTTAGGACCTTGGGTGTAATGTAATTTAAGGATCTTGCATTTACTTTAATTCTTAGTAAGGTGCCCTCAGCTACTGTAATTTTTAGTTCAGATAATTATATGTTTTAGTATCATATAACTTATTCAAAAATAAATTTTAAAAAAAATTATAGACAGGTTATTGATCCGGGAAACCATTCCAGTATACTGAAAGACATGCAAAACTGACCAATTTTTGTAATATGGAAAATTACTGAATGAATAAGAGCTAATGAATGTGTATGTATAATTGTCATATCTCATTTATAACAGACCGCAAGTATTCTGAGGAAAGCAGAAGAAATTAAACGTAAAACTACTACTCATCAGCAAGCAACAGAAGCAGGTAATATGCTTTATTATGTAAAATACAGTAAACTTGCAATATATTTAATCTAAGGTAGTCAATTAATAAATTTTGTTCTCTCACAGCGCCAGAAAAGGGAAAAGAGAAGGCGAATAGTAAAGTCGAAAGCAGTAATAGTGGTGCAAGTGACAAATCACTTCGTTTATTGGAGAAAGAGCTTCAGGAGCTCAAGAGGGTAAATCAAATAACATAAATGTCTACGTAAATACTAAAATTACGAAACAAATAAATGAACTTAATATGTTTTTCAGACAAACACGCCGTCAAACACACGTAGTGAAACTGTAAAGGCTGTAGCAACATTAAGAAGTAAGCGGCCACAAATTCACACATCGACGCCAAAGTTAAGGTAAGGCCCCATCTCTACTGCAAAGTAGAGCTTTGACGTCAATAAGATAAATAACCTGAGACTGATACTGACGTGGGACATTATTGTAGTTTATGATCCCAATCTTATCAAATAACATTACAATTTATAATACAGATGTAATACAGATTGATATTTTGCTACAGATCTGTAGAAGAAAAGAAATCTCAAGTAGTATCAAAATCTCCGGTATTAGAGAAAAAGCTACCGGAGCGCCGCGTGATCACCAAAGAAAACAAAGAGCCAAAAGACGTGAAAGAGACAAGGAGTAACTCTAGTCCTAAAGAAGAGAAGGAAACACCAAAGGTATGATTTTCGTTATAGAAGATAAAATTGAGATATTATACCGTGAACATCGAAAATTATCGTACCTTTTTTTAGTATTTATTATAAAAGAAGGGAAACAAATCTTATATTATTCGGAAGGTAATATTGCCAAGATGTGCAACAAATGGTTAAATTTCCACATTCTTAGGCGTTATGACAACTAAACACGACATTATTAGGCGACGAAGACTGGAGATTCCTCAAAGTATACAATAAGACTAAAAATCTTTCAGAGTGTGGTCAAGAATGGCGCTAGCGATAAAAACACTTCGGAAGATGGAGTGGTCCGTCGATCAACACGCCCCTCCAAGGTCAAGGACTATGCCAAAATGATTCGCGACAGGTAATAAATTACGGTATTTTAAATATAAGGTACAAAATTATTTGTAGTAAGTAATTTAATTATTCCAAGAATAAAGGACTTAGCGGTCATCGTTTTCCTATTAAATTCATCATATTATATGCAACTATTGTGAATATTTTAATTAATAACCGTTTAGCTTTTAGGGTCTTATTTACAAAAATTGAGGCGCGCACATAGGAAAAAATATTTATGATTGATAATTTCGTAGGTGTCATAAATATATTTAACTATGCAATCACATAAAATATCCAGTGTATGTACAAATTACAGTTTTATATCACTAATGAATCTCCGGGCTGTAAAATGGCTGTGACAGATAAAAAGACATGACGAAACCATAAGTTATCCTTGTCTGACTAGAGGACTCTATAATAAAGAAATCTTAAAATAATTACTGATGAAAGAGTGTTACAAAATAGTCCAATGTTTTGTATTTTAACAGCAGCTCGCAAGAATCTGAAGAGATTGACGATGACTCAGATGACGGCTTGGATGACGACGAATACAAGGACAGTGAACCTGAGGTAGGTACTTATTCTGTTACCCACAATACAATTATTTCCTAGATTTCCCTTTATTCCTCTTTTGCGTCATGAAACTTGGATCATCATAATTGATTATAGGGGACCAGGGACTGTACCGCGTATGGAAAACAGTCATGAACTACATTGAATTTGGCTCTCAATTCCTGGAATTATTTTCTATTTAGGCACCTCGCCGGATGAGACAAGAGGTGGGTTCATTGCTTCGCACAGGTCATGAATATAATAGAATCCCAGTAAAAGGCAGTAAAATTCTATGAAGTTATTTATTTATTTATTACTAGCTGTTCCCCGCGGTTTCACCCGCATTCCGGTGATAAAAATAGCCTATAACCTTCCTCAAGAATTGGGCTATCAAATGCAAAGATAAACAAATCCGACTGGTAGTTCCAGAGATTAGCGCCTTTAAACAAACAAACAAGCAAAAAAACTCTATTCCTTTATTATATTTATATAGATACAAGAGCGGGTATGTAATTGTCGTATCTATTTTTAAAAGAGTTCACCGATTTTGTACTGATAACAGTCTGAGACAAATTCATTTCACTTGCAAACGATACGTTTCCACATTACCTTATGTTTCCTTACGAGAAGCCTTTATACAGGTGACTTTTTAGTCACTGGCAATACTTGCAGAGGTGGAAGTACTCTGTATAGGCCCTTTTGTATAGTAGAAATATTATATAATAGATATTGTATCGCTAGGCTATATATCTTATAAATATAAAAAAAAATTAAACATAACAGAATAAAACAAAAGTACGGCGACTGAGTGTGAAACCGCCAATAAAATCAACGCCGGCACCGGCACCGGCACCGGCACCGGCACCGACATCGACACCGGCTCCAGCCACTGCGACTGTGACCAGGAAACGAGGTCGCCCGCGCAAAGATCAAGGGTCAGTGCTAAATATTTAAGCCATTTATTATTTTATACAAATAGTAGTCAACTTATTCAGATACAAGAGCTGACCGCTCGAATAGAAACATCAACTATAAAATACCCATGTAGATCAATAATGTACGTACTTATTAGTGATTGACCTCTAGTCTTAATTTCACTTAGGCCCGATTTCACAAATGGCCAGACAGATACTGTAATTAGAGAATTTAATTTGAAATTAGATCAGTTTTTGTATCGGAGGAATAAGTGATTCGAGGTTTATTCAGCGACTAGGTTTTCCGTGTGGATTCACCCGCGTTCCCGAGGGATCTTGTGTTTTCCCGGGATAAAAAAACTAGCCTGTAGCCTTCCTCGATAAATGGGCTATCCAATATTGAAAGAATTTTTCAAATCGAACCAGTAGTTCCTGAGATTAGCGCGTTCAAACAAACAAACTCTTCAGCTTTATAATATTAAGTATAGATTGAAAAATCGGCCCTTACTCGTTGGGATACTGTGCGTAATCGCTACCAACATTATGCCAAACCAGATACCTGAATGAAAAAATATTTTCAGAGCTGCAAAATTAATAAGAAAAGAAGAACCTGAAGAGAGCACACCCAAAACAAACAAGAATGATTCTGAAGACATAAAGGATAAAAAGACTGAAAATAAAAATAACGCTATAGATAACACCACTGTAAGTTACACATCAGTTAGTGCATTATTGAGCATAACCCAACAACATTTATGAAATGAAAATAGACTACAATTTGGCAATATAATATCTTTATTACAGGAAAGCAAGACTCCAGTTACCGAACCGAAGCCTGCAAATACGATAGTGTCTCCAACCGGTCAAATGTTGAAAAAGGTATGTAAAATACTAACTAATATTTATAACTTATTTTTGCGCTTAACTAACAACACGACACAATTATCTTATTTTTTATTCGCGTTTTGTCATAAATGTCGCTTTCGACAATAAAAAAAACTCGCCTGGTAACTCCAAGCTAAGCAGATCGTGTCATCGTGAATTGGACCTTCCCTTATTAAAAACTTGCGAGGTCCTCATACTCTTGAGAAAACTCCATAATGGCTCGAGACTTGCGCGGCAAAATATTATTATTTCACCTCAACTCCTCACCTCTGCGGAGCCCGCTATGAGCAAAAAACCTATTAACTATTTTGTCACAATTTGATATTTTTTTATTGAAACCAGTTCCTTTCTAGGCTTTATGTGTCTACCACTTGCAACCACATCATCACTTACCACGGTTAGATTGTGGTCAAACACAAGCCTATCCCAAGTAAAAAAAAAAGTGTTATAAAAATTATTTTCGCTCTTGAGATACGAATTTTAAAAAGAAATTACGATCCTATATATAGACTTCAGTCAGATATCTATCTCTCAGGAAATTCCGTTTATATGGAATAATAGGTGTGCCTTTGGGTTAAAATTTAAAATGAATTAAAAAAAATTACAGGTGCCTATAAAATCCTTGCCGCCTGGAGTGAAACCGCTTCCATTGCCTGTGAACGCTCGACGTAAGTACTTATCGTAGCATCATATCATACTAATGTAATTTCTATCACTTGATACTGTATGTGTGTGCTATATTAGTGACTCGCTTTAACAATACTGTCAAAGTACTATCCGCTCCCAGCGAGGACAGAAAAACTGATGATATGATAGAGCATGTGCTGTTGTTTTCATTTCATACGAAACTGGAGGCCTTAAAACCGCGCGTTTACTTACTATTACAGCTATACATATATGTAGTACTGTTCGTTTAAATAGGTATAGGACCTGTATTGACGATGAGTGATAACGATAGATCGTACTTTTATAACTCTAGAAATGGGTGGCGGCGAAGTGTGCGAGATGCAAATCGGCAAGAAGGTCGTCAAAGTTCAGAAGATCGTTATGACCAAAGCTGAAGTAGAAGCTATGGCCAAGAAGGGACTTGTTGAAATGAAGGTTCGTACAATAACAATGTTTGGTACCTCGGCTGGGTGAAATTTTGTTGTATTATTTATTTCCTTAAACCTGAATATTTAATATATATTTCCAGGATGGAACAATGGTCCTCAAGCAAGGTATAAAAATACCAACAGCAGATCCAGCTGCACTCAAATCTTCTCTGGTCGGAGACGGAGGTTTGTGTATTGTTATGGAAAAAATATATGAATAAAGATTAATATTATCAAACAAAAACATCCCTTAACCTGTGCCTATTGACTAAGGCATTTTGATAACTTCCAACATACATAGAGTATTCTTAAATCACTAGCCAAACTTTATGACGTGAAAACAACTTTTTTTTGCGACCTATTCTGAACTAGCCTTTTGAATTTTCAATTACTAAGGTCAAAAGCTAACTGGTAATATTATTTTTTTTCAGAAGCATGTAAAGAATCTCCTAGCAAAAAAGAAAAAGCAGCTCCAATGCGATGCACCTTGGGCGATGAGTCGTAAGGTGTTCAATAAGCATTATTATAATTATTTTGTATTATTCTTAACTCACCTAGAATTCTGGTGACTAGACATTAAAATGTCTTTTTTTATTATAAATGTCTAAGTTCGTGTGTTATTTTGAATTATGTTATTTCTCATAGGGAAAAATATAATTAAATGTAAGTTACTCTTGCTATGAAATGTGTAAGTAAAATATTTAAGATATTTCTGAAGGGAATTTAAAGAATAATTTATGATGTAAACAAACATTAACATTTAAAATGAAATTCCTTTGATTATTCATTGTGATAAATATCATTTTTAAAATGTTAAATTAATGTGCACTGTGCATGATCTAGTATTTCATAATTTATTTTATGTATCTATAATCTTAATGAGATACCGCTTTGGAGTACATAATATTTTTCATTAGCATGTGCTGATTCCCACTACTAGATCTTGACGATAATTATTATTGATAAATCGTTCCAGTAAAAGTACCGTGGATTGTATATTTTAATTGAATATTAGTTGGCTTGGGCACAATCAAATTAGAACAATGTTGCAATGAGTTTTGTAGTGGGAACCAGGTCTTATCATAAAAAAACAGTAAAATAGTTTATGTTGTATTTACCCTAAGAAACTAGTAAGTAAATAAAATTATATATACATATTTGAGATGTTTTATTTTATAATGAGCCCATTCATTGTATCAAGCACGATTTTCTTCTTGTCATACATCAAATAGTTTTGAAATAAACCAGCTGTGGCATGTAGATTACTAGATATATTACATTTTACATATCTGCCCCGTTGTATAATAAATACTTAAACAACGTGGTAAAATTCCGAAGTCGCACGGAAGGCTCCGTACAACAATTAAAAAAATGTCGTTTCCGAGCTAGACACCGCGAGAACAAGCTGTGAAAGAAAAAGTGTGATATAATTTTTTTTTTTAATATTTAGAAAAGTGTTGCATATAAAACATTTTTGAATCGGCGTTCCTTTAATTTTGAAGATAAAAATAACATTATTGGTGCATATTTGAACCCTACTCAATTAGCGCAGATAAATTATTTAATTGAATTTCTGATTTTGCTTTGCAGTTTGTTGGGTAAAAATTGAATCAACCTCCATCAGCACTAAAGCCTTGCCGTATACCACCTTTGCCAACTACTAGGCACCCTAAAATGTTACTTTCAAAGAGTATAATAACTATCCAGTTACTTTGTTCATAATCGTCACCGATCTCCTACGTTATATTGGTTAGTGAAAATGGGCGAAACAATATTCCTACTCGACGACAGATGTCACTAATATGCGCCTTATAAATAGATGTCGCTACCGTAGAAAAAATAAGTTGGCGCGCTTTCATTAGGATTACAAGGCGGGCAGGTTCAAAATATTTAATTCAAACGACAACAAAAGCGCGCGACAGTCGGCTGCGGCAAACGATAAAACAATAGCGGTTTATAAAAAAATCTTTATTAAAAATTTTAGTAAAATTATTTTCTTAATTTAAATAAATCACGATTTTTGCCTAATTTATATAACAGTGTTGAGTGTAAAAAAGGTTCGTGTTCAAATAATTTTGAAACGTTTTAAGTGTACTACTGTGTGTACTTTTATACAACGTGAGTATTTATTCAGTTATAATTTTATTTAGCTACAAATAAACTTATTATCTCAATAACTAGGTATGTATAATTTTTTATAATATAATATATATAATTCATAAAATGACCACACTCTAAATAATTATTAGAACGATGTTTTTCAAATAATTAAATGTCTCTCAAAAAATTAAAGTATATTTTTTACTAACAGTTATAGCTCGTTCAGATTAACGGATTAACGTAGGTAGTAATTGCTTACTCATTATTCAAGTATTTTCTATATTACCAAATCAGTTCGGGTAAAGCATTTTCTCTGTCTCCCTTCTCTATTCTCTTTTCGGTATCTCATATCGGTATTATTATAACGACAATTATATTAGTTATTAAACATGTAAGTGCTCTATAATTAATTACTTCCTTATGATGGATCAAGATATAATCTAGGCAATTCATATTTTTCTTTAAATTGTTAACTAAACCATATTATTCAGATTTACTATTTCAAGATTTTATTAGACGATAAGAAATACATTCACAAATGCAATGTCGTTCTAGCTAGGTACCGGAGTATTAACAGACCCTTTAAATAACTAAGCTCAAACATAGTAAAAAAAAAACGTTTAATCAGTTATCCCGGAGAATAACCTGTTCCACTCGACAAAGCTTTCTCTTCTACGCCCTGTTTGTATCAACAAAAATACAGGATCGTTAGTAACGAGTACCTATTAATAATACATTCCATAGTATCAAGTTTGTTTTATAAAGATATTCTTATAATATTTTACATATGTTGTGAATTACCAAGTTAGATGTTGTTCAAAATACACTTTGAGATAAGTAAGTAAATTGTTTACGTGGCTTCCAATTTCAAAGAAATCAGTACTAGGGTAGTATCTATTACATATTTCTTATTCTATGTCAGTCTTTATATCAGTAGACAAGTCACAATACAAATTCTATCACAACTAATGAATTAAGGTGGATGGTCCCCGTTTAGAATTTTTAACGAATATTTCCTTAGCTTTAAACGAATACTGAATTTATGCACAAGATAATTTTGTTATTTGTATATAAAGCGAATGGCAGTGGATTATTATTTGTATTTATTATGCTTTTTGCAATATATTGGTTATTTAACAACAAATAATGGACATTTGTAATTAGGGAACCGACACATTTGTTTAATTCTATAAAGTGTTGAATGCAAAATGTATAATAAATGACATTAAATATTACGCCTCAAACGAAAAATACAAATTTAGTAGATGCTTGAAATTGACGTAATTAATTAAAACACAAGAAATATTCGATAAAAAATTCAAAGCAGACCATCCACCATAAGTTATGGTTTTCACCGACAGAATTAGTGTTATAGGTCAGAGAGATTCACAAAGTACAAACAGTTTTCACAATTGATAAATTGGATTAGATAAGATAGCGACGCCGAACACGTTAACCGAATGCTTGAAGAGGACAATAATTATATACCTCGTAGTAAATCTATGGACATTTAGACATACCTAATTAATTATAGTTCAGAAATGACGTTTAATAATAATGACATTTATTGTAGTTACTTATTTATCATAGTAGGTAGGTACTATGTTTATTTCATGCATTTAGTCACTATTCTTCTCTAAAGAAGTAAATGGAGTGAACGATGCCTATACAATTCACCCCTACAAGCGTCTATTTAAAATGGTATGTAGCCGCAAGAAATAGGTTGGTGGTTATGAAAGAAATTTTGTTAGCTACATATTTTAGAATAAGTACTATTTTTACTATTATCACTGTATCTTGGAATGACATTGAGACTTGAAAATTGTAACATAATTGACAATAAAAATAACGTAGTGTCAACACGGCTTGTTAATTCAATTGTAGTTATCGAACTAGTGTTACAATTGTTGTGACGAAAACTTGTTAAATGATTAGACACGGTGGATATTTAGAATCGCTAAGCTCAATGCCTATCTATGTTTCTTTATTAAATAACTACTTACTTCAAAACTCTACTTAAAAATACAGATTAACTTTTGTATTTTTTATTCGTATTGTTCCTCCCATTTATGATAATGTGATCCCACAGTGACGCAATGACTATTGAGAATGTTTGGTTTAGCAGCATTAAAATATATGTAATAACGAAAACCCGACTGCAAAAAAGACAATTTAAAAGTAATGCACTAAAAAATCCGAAACAAGATTAAGAATAGAAAACAAAATTAAAATAAACTATAAACAGTAGGTATGTTATAAATTGTTTATATCTACCTATAATATAGTATAGGTATTATAGGAATTAATTTTAATAAATTATCACTACATAGTATAAAACAAAGTCGCTTCCCGCGTCTGTTAGATTTTTAAAACTATAATACGCAACGGATTTTGATGCATTTTTTTAATAAGATAGAGTGATTCAAGAGGAAGGTGATAATATATAATTTGTCAAGTTTTTGTATACATTGGCTAAAATATAATGATATTTGTTGGAGGTGTCGGAAAAAATAAGCCGTCTGGGAGCGTTCAACGAAAACGCTGCCTAAACCCTTTGAGATATAACAAAATGATGTATGGTGGAATTCCGTGGAATTGTGTATCTTATCTTATAGGTCTACAGAAAAGTCCGTGATGGTATATGTCTAAAGGTTAATAGCGGTAATTGGAGAGCTATTTACGCAAATACGGTATTAATCCTTATTATTTTAAATAAATTAGAGGCTTTAATCATTCATGTACATTATTTACTCTTTTACACCATATAATTTCAATTAATATCTTAGGTAGGAGCTATCGTAAATTAAAAAAATTCAAGCGGTCTCGCGACACGACGACGGGTCTCGCAGCTCGCTTGATGCAGCCACCTCCGCCCGCGCTCCACCACTGCCCGCCTGTTGCCACGCAACAAGCTGATGCAAAAAATGTAGGCATAATATATTATGCTTTTCTACCCGTGCGAAGCCGGGGCGGGTCGCTAGTATAAAATAAATAAATAAATTCTCGTAAAAATTACCGATTACAACTTCGAATTTTACGTCCTCGGATATTTCCTATTGTTGACTCCAAAATTAAAAGACAAAATTTTAAGTCGGTAAAAAAAATAACTATTACTAATACCAGGAATCTACCTGGGTTTCCCTCACGTCGACATTGATCTTTCACTTCTGTGAATCGACCTCCAATCTAAGCCTCCAGTTTTGTATCTGTCGTCTATAATTTTATCATACGTCATTGCGGTTTTCTTGTTTCACCTTTGGTTTTACCAGAAAGTTATTGTGGTGATGATTTTTGGGTTCCGTAGCCAAATGGCAAAAAATGGAACCCTAATAGATGTCTGTCCGTCTGTCTGTCTGTCCGTTCGTATGTCACAGCCACTTTTTTCCGAAACTATAAGAACTATAATGTTGAAACTTGGTAAGCAGATGTATTCTGTAAACCGCATTAAGATTTTCACACAAAAATAGAAAAAAAAAACAATAAATTTTCCCCATACTTAGAACTGAAACTCAATTTTTTTTTTTTTCATCAAACCCATAAGTGTGTTATCTATGGATAGGTCTTCAAAAATGATATTGAGGTTTCTGATATAATTTTTTTCTAAACTGAATAGTTTGCGCGAGAGACACTTCCAAAGTGGTAAAATGTATGCCCCCCCCCCCCCCTGTAACTTCTAAAATAAGAGAATGATAAAACTAAAAAAAAATATGACATACATTACCATGCAAACTTCCACCGAAAATTGGTTTGAACGAGAAGAAAGAACTTACTAGTTAGTACTTTTTTTAATACGTCATAAATCGTAAACCGCAATTTACCTTTCATTCAATCAACTCAAATATAAAAAAAAAATGGCAAAAAGCAAGGTCTTACAGCACAAATAAAGGAAAAATTCTAAAAAATAAAAAAAGTTGAAAATTAAAGGTGTCCCCATACATACATAGTTACGCCAATTAATAAGACCTCTGAGTTGTATGGGCGCTCATACAATTTAGAGGTCTAGCTTAATTGGCACCAACCTCAAATAAGGGTAAATAGATAAAATTGTGCATTTCCCGTGATGGACGAACAATGGACGAAGTTTGTACGGAACCCTCGGTGCGCGAGTCCGACTCGCACTTGGCCGGTTTTTTTTAGCAATGCTAGAAGGAAATCACTGAAAAATTTAGAGTTCCGTCAATTTAGTTACAATATTTCATTGGGAATAAACATTTTTATTAATAAAATTAATATCGTCATCCTATTGCTGCAGGTAAAAGTTTTTATAAAATAATTGGTACCTTTCCACCATATTGTAAATCATTTACCTACATCTTTGTTACTTTGTTAAATAAGTATTTCAGTTTCATTAGATTCATATTTTTTAAGTAGAAATCGAGCCCACGACCTGTGGCATGATAAGTAGGGTATCTTACTAACCAGTCCTTTTTAAAATGTTTTTGAGAAGACACAAACCATTTGGCCCACGTGGGCAATTTGCTCGCTCTGATAACCATCGGGTGTTGTTTGTAGCACGCATATTGTAGTTATAAGACGAGTGTAGCTTGACAACTGTCACGACCCATACAATGTGGCTGGATACATCAACGTCACTAGCTAGCGCCCGCGACGAATGTAACCTATTCAAGCAGATCACGCCTGCGCAGCCTCCTGCGCGCATTCTAACAGTAAATGTTCTCTTAGAAATATTGATAAACATTTTGACATAAAGTACCTTACTTACTTATCTATAAAAGAAAGATTATCCTTCTTAATAATAGGGTATAATTTAGATAGCTCAGTCAATAAGCAGTCGGAAAATGTTAGTTTTAGTTCATAAAATAACTTAATTAATTTTAAAATTCATTTCAAAATTTTTCCGTTTTTTTAATCTGTTTCTTAACAAGTGGAACAGTAGCCGCAATTATAATGACGGTCAAGACGTCATACGGTGCTGTATGTAAACTAAAAAGTGACAACTGAAGAATTATTATAATTATTTTTATACTAATATTCATGCATTCAGGAACAGCACACTAATAAAAAGGATAATAGCTCATTTTAATGTATACAATTTTATAAGTCCAATAGAGACCAATATCAGCGCATTTATTTACTTACAAGAGACCAAATAACGTCATGACCGTAGAGTAACATGGCGTCCAGCGTTTTCATCAAACTACGCGCGAAAATTGAAAATGTGAAATTTAAATGCACTTATCGATTGAATAAAAAAATTGTATTTTTTTGGTGGCTTATTAGCACCTTAGGAACGAATTAAGACATTTTTCAAAAATTGGTGTAATACCCTACTACCAGAATTCAGAATATGGTAGTTCCTTCACTTAGCGGTTGTCCTGGCTGCTGTTAGATGTTTTGAATTGAATCTCCTTCGTTACTCTCACTATCTGTCAGTATCGTTCAATGAGCTACTGTATAAAAACATTAGCCTTTAGTAGCCAACAATAATATGCAAATTAAGTATATGGACTAACGGAAAAAGGCAAATCAATAACGCGATCGACCGTGGACTTGATTCTATTTTTATTCAAGATCACACAAACTTAGAAGTTAAACAAGTTACATGAACCAGTTAGATATTGCTTCTCAGATATTCTTCACATGTAATGTTTGCCTGATTAGACGGACGCTGTCCATCAGCCGAGGGCTACTGTTATTTTTACGATACAAACACTGATGCATGTGACAACTGACAACTGTTCCTTACTTGAACAAATATTTACCGCTGTTTATCTTAGCTTACGCTTGTAAAGATATACATAAGATATTTACAATAATGAACCGCTGCAAACTACTACCTATACCTATCAATATAGCATAGGATATAACCTAGGATTAATTACCAAAAGCTCATTGTAGGATTGATTTCATCCAACTTCACTACCATGGAGCTACATATACATATAAAGGAATGGTTCTGCCCCTACTTACAAAGATGAAGTCGATTAGCAAAGTGATCTTGTTTCTGAAGCCGCGTTTGTTGGAAATTTGCATTAACATTTGCACTTGACGCGATGCCAAAATATTATGAGTCTTCGGGTATTTTAAAGAACATTTTGTAGGTAATAACTTTGAACAAGGACGAAATACAAAACAATTGTTGTTTGCTGAAAGCAATGTCAAGAGCGCGGATCGAATTCAAACGGACAAGTTAAAAATACATACTCATGAAATATCATATTATTAGTATTTATTTATTTATTTCTAGTATTAGTATCATAATAAATTATGATTAGGTTAAAACAGTTTTCGTAATGGAGTATTAGATCGAATTGAATTATTTGTACTTACAAGGATAGATAGCATGGCGGTGAAAAACAGCCTTCTTTTTATCCCGAGAATGCGATTGAAGCCGCGGGGAGGAACTTAATAGCAAGGTGAGGTGACGTCAGTCAGTTGCCCAACTATAATAATTTCGCTAAGGCTATACATTTTTTATCGACTACAAAAAACCTTTATTTCTGAGGAGCTTGAGATTACTTTATGGGGTCCCATAGTCCCGTAGCATTTAAATCGAAGTAGATACGTTTCGCAATTCATATATCTACTTATATATATAAAACATAGTCGGGTTAGTTACACCATTTATAATTCAAGAACGGCTGGACCGATTGTTTATTTTTTGGATTTGTCTCCGCTCCGAATAGCATAACATCAGTTTTTTTTTATATAGGTAACGTGGATAATACCGCGAGGAACAGCTAGTAGTTAAATAAATTGAATGAGAATCAAAATAGTATGCTAAAAATGGAAAAAGTAAATTAGTTATGGTAATGAGCGCTGTTACCTGCGGAAGGCGGGCGGATACCGCCCATCGCGACGGAGCAAGGGGAAATGCGGACCGGATGTCCGGCATTGTACAATATGGTACATGTAGAACACAGAACATCATTACCAATTTTTATTGCGACCATAAACTGGATTGAACCCATTAAAATAAATATATGATGAGCCTATATTTATAAAACTCTTTTATAATATTCATTCAGTTATCTACTTATTTTTAGGGTTCCGTAGCCAAATGGCAAAAAACGGAACCCTTATAGATTCGTCATGTCTGTCTGTCTGTTTGTCTGTCCGTCCGTATGTAACAGTCACTTTTTTCCGAAACTATAAGAGCTATACTGTCGAAACTTGGTAAGTAGATGTATTCTGTGAACCGCATTAAGATTTTTACACTAAAATAGAAAAAAAAACAATAAATTTAGGGGGTTCCCCATACTTAGAACTGAAACTCAAAATTTTTTTTTCATCCAACCCATAAGTGTGGGGTGTCTATGGATAGGTCTTTAAAAATGATATTGTGAGGTTTCTAGCATATTTTTTTTCTAAACTGAATAGTTTTCGCGAGAGACTCATCCAAAGTGGTAAAATGTGTCGTCCCCCCCCCTGTAACTTCTAAAATAAGAGAATGATAAAACTAAAAAAATACATGATGTACATTACCATGCAAACTTCCACTGAAAATTGGTTTGAACGAGATTTAATTAGTAGTTTTTTTTTAATACGTCATAAATCGTATACCGCAATTTACCTTTCATACAATCAACTCAAATATAAAAAAAAAATGGCAAAAAGCAAGGTCCTACAGCACAAATAGAGGAAAAATTCAAAAAAAATTTAAAAGTTGAAAATGAAAGGGTGTCCCCATACATACATAATATCGCCAATTAATAAAGATCTCTGAGTTGTATCGGCGCTCATACAATTTAGAGGTCTAGCTTAATTGGCACCAACCTCAAATAAGGTAAATAAATAAAATTGTGCATTTCCCTTGATGGACGAACAATGGACGAAGTTTGTACGGAACCCTCGGTGCGCGAGTCCGACTCGCACTTGGCCGGTTTTTTATATTATCTCAACCCGTTGCCCTATGAGCTAACTTTTGACCGTTCCTAGTTCAAGTAAAATAATGTTTCTATGTAATTTAAATTAGGTACCTACATAACCTAATCTTTATCGCGCCGTTTACATTTTGTTGTTTAGTAGTAGTTGATATTAGGTACTTAGGTCCCTTAATTAACAACATTTAGTAGTAGTTTATATTAGGTACGTAGGTCCCTTAATTAACAACATTTAGTAGTAGTTGATATTAGGTACTTAGGTCCCTTAATTTACAACATTTATAAACTCATTTGATATCACTGCCGTATAGGTAAGCGCTTCAGCGATCAGTCCGTATCATAAAGGGTACCCTAACAACTTATTATTTATTGAAAATACCTACAGAATTATAATAATATAGAGACAAAATTCCCGATCAGTTTAACATCTACTCTACTTAAATATGGCAGAATCCTCAATCACAATATAATCAAATTACATGGAGAAATGAAAGATAATTGCTTCATAGTAAAACATACATTAAAAGGGAGAGCTAAAATTACGCGCGTACCTACCTACCTACTAAATCGATAGATAAATCGATCACTGTCATGACCCTAACATTTCCCAGGCAAGAAAATCAAAGTAGTACAGATGTCGATTGCGTCTTATTTAAAGCACAGAATGCGGCCACTGATCCTTAGTAGTATTTAATCTAATTAGAAGTCAACAACTAGCCACACTATTGTTGCCAGCTTATAAAAATCAGTTATTTGATTTTGATTCAAAAGTATAAAACAATCAACAACAACAAAAGTATAAAATATGTTCCATTGAAGTAAATTAAAGACACATTGATAAAAACGTCTGTTTACCTGTTTACTATAAACTGTGAGTTCTATTATTGACATGAATTAATTCAAAGGCTTTTTCAACATTAATGTAAATAAAACGGCCTAAATGGAGGTAAATATGGCAATACGATAATTATTATTATATGGCGTAATGTCTTGACTTTAGTTAGAAAATAGAATTTATTCTCATTTATGTCCTGAATAATTAAATACTCGCCTATAATGTACATTGACAATAAATGTATATTCTATTCTATTATATTCTATAGCCACATATTATTTTACACTTTTCATATTTCCTTCATGACATCACATGAGATTTGTAGCTAATTATACCTACATACTGGGACATCTGGGATGTCTGAGAGTGGTTCGCAGAACCTAAATTACTGGTCATAGAACCATGAAATATAGATATATTATATTCCTTTTGTACCCTAAGGGCGTAAAATAGGGGAGCGCAAGTGAAAGCATTTCGGAAACCTAGTATAAAATAAACTACGGGCTACTCTTAAGTATAAGGTACTGTAGGTAGACATTAGCTCTAGAAATTTCCTAAATCAAATTTACTTGAAGTCAACCTTGAAGTAACAAACGGAACTAGTTTACTCTGAGGTTTGCAGCAAAAAATCAACGGCATGAAGGTACCTAACCACTGAATCATGATTCACGCCGATACACTTTTTAATATAGGTAAGTATCGTATCATTAACTACGAGTAGGGAAGTAGCTAAATCTGTAATTACTTAAACAAACATTATCCAACATGGCTGAAAATATTGTATTTTCATAATACAAGAGTGTACCGTGTGTACTACCTAGAAATAGCATTGATATTAGGTGAATAGTTCTTTTATCGCTATAATTATGAAATATTAGCTCTTTCAATCTATCCATCCTCGTGTAACTCGAGTATTGATAAACTTATTTTAAATCATTTTTAAGATACACCATAAGTTTATAGAGCCTACCTTTCACATCAAAATCTTCGAGCGAATGATGTTACGAATTTTTAATTTTTAACGAATATGTCTTGCATTTTAATTTATTACTTAATTTTCAAGCACATATAAGATTTGTGAGCATGTCACCCTAATAGCGTGTAGCAATTTGGCTTTATGCTCAAAGGTAGCAATAGATTGATGTATTCAAAACAATATAGAGCAATACATTGATTCCTTAATAACAAATATCCGTTATTTATTGATAAGGAACCAACGTATAAAAGCATGATTAATACATACAATAATATATATAATTGCCATACGCTTCATGTGCGAATGAATAACAGAATTAGGTACGTCCCATATACGCTCAAAATTAACGTAATAAATTAAAACGCGAGAAAACTCCATTAAAAATTCAAATTGGGGACTATTCACCTTAATTGCTTTTTATGTACTTACCTAATTGATATCTCCGCCAAAAATATTTTGTATTAAGCCCAAGGACGTATACCTAACTCATTTTGTACCAACCGATGTCATAACATAACGGATTGATCATAACACGACGAAGGGCGCATTTTTTTTTCAAATAAAAATTTTGATTATTACCTTTAACTAGCATCCATCCTCGGGTTTTAACCGTGTCGCAGAGGTCATATATTTTAATTCAATGTAAGATCCAATTAAGGTATCTAATATAAATTCCGGTTAAATAAATGCAAATCGGGACAGTGTTCTATACAATCAGTTTTTCCTTTTTTTTAGGATTCCGTTCTTCCGATGACAAAACGGAACCCTAATTGGCTCTCTCTCGTGTCGTCTGTCTATCCACTGCCTATTTTTCCGAATCTGGAAAATGGATATTATAGAAGAGATAATAGAAATGCGTTATATATCGATCGAGTTGAAATTTGATAACCAACTGATACGAAGGAGTAGGGTATTCTAGCCTACTTTTTTTAAATTATCTTTTTTAGACACTTAACCACCACCACGCAGTTAGTTTATTATATACAGTAACTCAATCTTATTTTGCGGTTAATCAAATATGACTTCATAAAAGTTAATATGAAATCCTTGGAAAGCTAACCAGCTATGGTAGCACATGTGCTAAGACCATCTAATATAATATACGATGATACATTATTTTTATGCGTAGGCTGTAAATGATAAATTGTCTATTCACAATGTATTACGTAACAAAACTTATAATTTTGTTATTATAATATTGTCTTATAGAATATTTAGTAATATTTATTTTTAGCTCTGTTAATGTAATCTATGAGATATGCATTGAATAACGTAAATGCAATTTTGTCTATTATAATTTATTATTGTGATAACTTATCAGTGATGTATTAATTTTAAAAGTTTATTTAGTATGCCAAACGATTTATTATAGGGTTAAAAGTATTTCTAGTAGTTTCAATTCAAGGCTTGGTCAGAAGTATCCTTTACCATCACCACCAGCTTGAGCATGTTCTAGGTACATTACCACTATTAGGTACCTTCAACCAATCAACAAAGTGACCTCAGTCACTTTGTTGATTGACTGTCTCTGAAGATCCCAAATATTTCAATATCTAGTCATCACGGTCATCATTTCAGCCTATATTCATCAAATACCTATTAAAAAAAAATTTAATGTAAAGCACACACATATTATATGTATATACTTTATCGGTTTTCTTAAGCTATAGCATCCCTTACCTCTTGTGTATCATAGATATTATGTATTCTGTCCTTATTTTTTTTTTATAAATGCCAACTTCTTACCTTCTTGTATCTACACTGCATACGTAACCTAAGCTTAACAAGCATTCACGCTATGATAAAGTGTAGCTACAGATACTGAATGCAATTATTTGCTAATACACATCTTAAAGTAAATTTGCACAAACACCCCTCAAATATTTGTAATAGTCACCTAATGAAATGACCGTCACGGACTCATTTAATCTAACATTAGCTTAAAAAAATCAAATCAAAGTAACTTAAATGTAAAGGCATTTTTGTAGTACAAGTACAGGTAGAATCTTATAATATGTAGGTTATTTTATGTTACTCTACATCAACAAATAAACGTGCTGCTAAATAAAGTAGAAAACGATATTGCATCTGCAAGTACATATATACCTACCTACATTTTATACAAAAAATCCTATAGTAGCTTTTATAGATCCGTAACAATGAAAGCGTGTCAGAGCAACAAAAAATTAATGGAAGTTGAACTCAGTACATACTCTATCCTTTTCTTGCAAGCTTTTATAAAAAGAGAGGTAACACGTACGCTCAAAAAAACTATTTTTTGTAGCTAAATTACCGAGTCATGGGGATCTACGTAGCGTAACCCCATCGGCATCGTTTTCCTTCGGAGTTCTTGGGATGCAATTATTGTCGGCTCGGGGCCACTACCATTATAAACCGAGAGAACCAAAAAACACGCAAGTACGTAAGATAGATAATTGACACTGCTGAGCCCGAGGCGTCCTCCGCCTCGCCTCTACTTTGATGTATTTTTTGTACAGTCGGCATATAGATTTCTATATATTTTGTTTCTTTATTTGGAACAACAAAAAATTGTACTTAAAAATAATCTTAAATCGTAACAATTAGCGTAGTTCTAAAAGTACAATCAGTCCCGTTGTCCATGTCTTGAAACATTTACACATCTACCTACATATTACCCTATTAATTTGCGATCTGATTTCATTTATTGATTTACTTACCTACACTAATATTTTTTAAATAGTCAGAGTTGCATTTAAAATATCACACTCCATCATCATGATCATTAACCTTAAAAATCACAAAAAAATATATAAATAAAAAACATAACCTAGTGTATCTAGGTACAACAGATAATAAAATTAATTTTATCATTGGTATAGCAATGACGTGATATATTATATAAATATTTTGAACTGTAACCTTTATACTAAGTTACAGAAGATCAAAATTTTCATTATTACTAAGCAGTTATTCCGGTTTTATGAGAATGTTGTCTCAGTCGTCATTGTAGACGAACTACGGCTACCAGAACAATTATAGTCATTATTAACAGGTATCAGTATGTAAATAATTAATATAATTATCATACTTACTGTTTTAATACAATACCTACATTTAAAGCCCTAGAAATTTAAGTAATATTCCCATCAAATAAATAGGCCTTTAACAAGAAATACCAATTATCAAATATCATACCGTCGATTAGCACTATCAGTCATTATTGTTACTCATTAATATTTTTAATTAGCAATCGATATTATACGAAAAATGATAGGTCTATTGTTTTCGGATACATAATAAATAATTGGAACCGGCTTACACGATTATAAATATCTAAGGAAGCCGCTCCCATTTTATCGTGGATTCATGACGTCACAACCTTTGTGCCAACACTAATATGTTGATGGTGTAAAGATAAATAATTGTTATTGATAAGAGGCATATACACTCAAAGCGAGACTCGAGCTGTATTGCTCTTAGGTTCCGAATTCTAAACCATCTCATAGGTTAAGTTTATTAGAATCAAAATAATTGAATCAAGTACCTAGTTAATACCCACTTCAGTAAAATATTTTGTACTTAAAATTCAATTTGAACGTTGTCGTCGACCTCAATCTGCAACTGACGCGTGAAGAATCAAATTACCTTTTCATCTCGTCTGTCTGCGTCTGAGTAAACACAGAGTAGAGTTAGGCACTATAGCTACATAACAACAATTAGCTGCCTGGTACCTTAGACTTAACAAACAAAAAAATTAGAATACATTTATCACTCTACAGTTTCCTCAGCACATATTTTAGATTGAAATTACAATTAAATATGTAGTAGCAGTAGGTACAAAAAGTTTACAACACGTAATTGATTGAGTATTAAAATCAGTTTTCATTGTCATTGTCATTTATTTGTAAAAGTCAAAAATAGCCTGACATCATTCAATGTAACAATCCCGGCAAGGACATTAATAAAGGAACCTACGAGTAGGTCGTAGGGCGACAATCCGTACCATCCAGTGATAGATCCTGAAAAGGCTCCACTGAAACAAATATACCTATTGTCGTTTTACTTGGTAGCTTTACAGTATTTTTTTTTGTTGAATTGTAAGACACCTTTACTCTCTTTAATGTCCGTCCTCTTTAAACTTAAATTATTGCATAGGACAATATTCTTATACTGTGAACTATACAATGTTACCTGAAAGAGAAATAAATTTTGCTTACCTTGTATTTGAATCTATTTTAGGCTTATCTCAAGACAATGAAGACTCATTCGATAAAATAGTTTCAGTAGTACTGGGTTTTTAACAATTATCTGATACTTAGTTCCGCAATGATCTAATAAAATTGACACTGGCCAAAATAGCCCGTTGTTAATGTGATTTTAAACACAATGTAATTGTTATTTCGAACACATTGTTATTCCCCTGGGGCAAATGGTATAAAACGAATTAACTGTATGACTTGACGTTAATTGTTTTAACGGAAAGTACAATTATTGTTAAACACATTATTCCATAGCCGTAATATAATTGATATTCAGTGGGCTTACACACCTTTGTTAAGTAATTGTAATAAATAGTGATGACGTGTATGTTTCACTTATACATTGTCACACATTATGTGACAGACTTAAAACAACGCAGTCGACATGGAGACAATCCGTCCATGTCGACCACGTTAATCTATTGTAATAGATGACAATGTTTTTTCTTGTTATAAGGAAGATTGAAACAAATTCCCGAATGGATAAGCAACGAAGCAATACATTTATAACCTTCTTAGAACATTGCAATGGTCTGCGCTCAGCAGTCTCGTTAGCCGGGCCGGCACACCTCGACGCGACGCCCCCCAGGGGGAAGCAGCCGATTACCTCATTGTCATTTGTATCAATTTACAACTACATCAGAATTATTTACAGCGAAGAATAGTTGATGTTTTCATTTCCATACAATTTAATCTGTCACATAACAAGGTGATTTCCGTAGATAAAACAAAACAATACTAAGTAATCATAAAGTAATTAACTGAAACATAACAATAGCTTCAAATTAATCTTAAATTACTAATCTATTTATACATTATGTATGTAATTAAAAAAAAAAACTAACATTCAATATATTTACCAAGAACGGATTAGGGGTGATGTAAATAGAGTAACAGATTTGCAAAGAGACCGTTTTGTATTTGTTTGTCTGGCTGTCTGTTTAAATGAGGTTTTCACTCCTAAGTTACCATACCTTAACGTATTTTATCAAAATCGGCAGACGGGTAACAAAAATATACGTTTTATGAAGTCTGCAAGAGTGAAGACGCGGGCGAAAAACTAGTGATTGATAATTATAATAGGCAAAAAGCAAACAGGCACAAAAAGTTAGAATTCGCATGACACTGTTTCAGTGGTTTGTTCTGACGATATTTAATCTTGATGGAAATTACAATTCTTATTTATTTTTAAGGGTTCTGTACCCAAAGTGTGGTCACGGGACTCTATTATTATCTGTCTGTATATCACAGGGCTGTATAACTTTAACCGTTATAGCTAGCTAGCGTGGTATGTAACATCTAACATGGCAAATAATAAAAACCACGGGTCCGCCTCGCACTTGTTTTTTACTTAGGATTTAGTAAGACTCAAACAGTTCCTCAGAAGAAATCACAATTAGTCAAAATTGCGATCTATCTAATCTAACAATTAGCGGCAATAGTAGGTATTAGAAGAGCTGCTCATTATTTATATCGCATTCTTCATTGTATTACGCAGGCCCACTTACATGTTCTTTTATTCTTATTTTATTCTATGAAATCAGATGACGCGCTCGCACCTGCGTGAGCGGGCGCTGCGTAACGACGCCGCTACCTCTTCGTTCATGCTCAATTACCTGATCTAGCTTCCTATTCCAAGTAATGTCCTTAATTTAAATATTCATCATGGAAACCTTTAGGCATAATAGGTTATCTGGATATATTTTCCATTCATCAACTACAAGTATCTCGATTGTATTGCTGACTAAGGCATGATTACATAGACACTATTCTTATTTCTTTTGTTTAGTATCCGGTGTGTGTCATTAGATTGCTTTTTTACCATTTGCATGGGTTTTTCTCATAATCATAAATGACTATAGAAAATTATTAAGCGACTGCAGTTCGCCGCTTATAATTGCATGCGAGTAGAGGTCGTAGCGGCTGCGCTTCTGTCCTTTATGGATCTGCGAAGGTTGCGCTGGTCACGTTTGCAATACATCGTCCTGTGGGACGAACGCCCTGCGCCCGCGCACCGGTAACAATACGCGGACATCGTTCAATCCCATGGGTTTTGGGTTACCTAACTATAAAGTTGCATAACTTTGCTTGCTATGAAAAGATTGTAAATTCATTGACAAGAATACAATATACTCTGTCGTGGGCAATCTAGCATAGCTTTATCTACATAATAACATTAACTACCACAAGATTCATTATGGAATCAGCTCAGTGGTCTTTATGCTACTATATCGTTTAGAATAACCACATAATCACATAATCTTGACCGTATCTTACCGTTATTGGTGGAGATTTACGTAGCAGTCGGTAATAGGTATCTTATCAGTGTGTTATCATATAAATTGTTTGAAGAAAATGTTATTTTTAATCCTTTGGCGCAGTGCCGTTCCGTTCCGTCCGATTTATATTTATTCGAAAAGATAAAATATAACTTGAAACAGCAAAAGCGAAGCACGTGTTCGAGAATCTCAAATTCTTTCGCTGAATTCAAAACGAAATCTAGCATCGTTATTTTATACTTTTAGTGCATCCCACTTTGAAGTCGTTTTTTGTATTTGTTAAAAGTTATTGTGAAGTAAAGTAGTTTTGAACTTTGAGTTTTCGGTCTATGCGGTTTGCAGCGTTTAACAATCGGCCTGGGACACACGCAATGGTAATTTTCTACGCACTATTTCAGCCACAGTCTTTTCTCATTATTTTTTAACAACGCTGTTACATCTATAATTTTGTTAATCTGAAATACTTAAGACAATAACTTCAAAAGTCTATGTAGTTGGCAGTGTCGCTCCAACGTTAAGATCCGGCCGAAGCTCAGCAGTATTTTATACACAAATCATAAACTTTGCATTACGACCACGTTTGTCCATTGACTGTTGCTTTGTACTCCACACGCTGTATTTTATTCGCATGCCTCTTGTCGCCATCGACCGATTGCAATGATTGATGCATGTCTTACCTAGGTACCTATCTTACAAAACAAAATCAACTATAGGAAACAGTTTTGAATACGCGGCAAAACAGATAAAAATAATGCAATATATTTTTTATAAATACATAAATGTATGAAGGAAAGTAATTATCGAATTTGTAAACGACATATTTAAACATATGACCTATACGAATTATTATAGTAAAAAAAGTTCACAGTAAATAATACATAATTATAATAATCTGCTGACTGTAATCTAATGAAGGAAAGATGAAGAAAGTGCAGTAACTGTTTAAGTTCTGATCACTCGTTAAATCCAAAGTGCAATCTTGTTCGCGATTTTATGCCATTTCAAGTTTTGCCGTAAAGTTTACTCCAGACGTTCAGCAGGTCTTTGACCCATGTGAGGAAAAAAGACCCCTCATTTGACGCCTGTCTTATAGTAATATAATAGCTGTTTTTGTGCAGCTTTTTGCTCATTCCAGTGCTGGCAGAAACTCGTTATGATATTCATCTTGCTTTTAAAGATATTTTTTCCGTCACTGACCGCAATAAATAACTGAAGTTGAACTGATTCAATGAACAGTAAAAACATGATATAATTAACGACATAGCTTACTGTTCATTGAATTTTAGAGAAATAAACATTCCATAAAGTATTCCTACTTTGTTAAAGTGTTTGGTTAGGAGTATGTAAATATGCTGGATTTTTTACAGGGTGAATTTTAAAGTGGAATAGCATACCTAACATATTTCACAAATAAATAATAATAATGTGAGTCCTGCATTGCCTAACCCTCGCCGGACTTGGATGGTATGCCATGGTTAAGAATTCGTAACGTGCGCATAATTTCAATGTTTATAGGCAAATCGAATTCAGCATACGCTATGAATACAAAAGTACTCCAGTAATATTCGAACGAACACACACCGATTACTTTATTGCGTTATAATTGGAAGCTCGAATAAAATTTTAATTAGGTGTCCGACCGGTAAGAAAAGTTAACTAGTAATAATGCTATGAATTATGTAATAAATTTTATGTTATAATTGTTTTATAGCTTCTACACGATATATCGTATTCGACTGACGAAACGTACATCCAAATCTAAACTTTTATACTCTTATCAACACTAAAATCCATTTCAACTGATGTGACGGACGGTAACAGCTCAACAGTATAATTAGAACCCATTTCCCCTGGGATCATTGTCACCGGTTACTTTTATTCTTGATTCTCAATTAGGTTTTGCTGTTAAAATGGATACCTAGAAGACTTGTCTGTAGTTAATGCCTCCCACATGTCAAAATGATATTATTATCACATGTTGTTATAATGACAGTGTTCCGTACTACTGTCATTAGATTCGATCATAATGATTATTTTCAACCTCGTTAGAGGTCAAACCTCACTTCTAGAATTATCCATTAATGATTCTCTGGAATGTACAAAAACATGAAACTTATGTCTCCACACCTCACACTGTCTAATGGTTATTTTGACGTCAAATAAATAATAGTCTGTTATTTCCAGTTCCACCCTTTTACTGTAAGTAGTCGGAAATGAGGGCTTTCTATATACATATGTAGGCATTATACTAATGGGCATGTAAGTACGATACGTAGGTATTACATAGATGTGATTGAAAATTTGAATATACAAGACCATATTGTAACGTTACATATTTCTTATAGGTTAATAAGAACGTAAGTATCTAAATGTTAATCAAAACGTTACAAATCTATAAAGATTTATTTTAAACCACGGTTGTAAAATCACCTAAAGCGTCATAGACAGCGGCGATTATGAAATTTGTATATTAGATTTCGTCCACATCATCACTTATACAACGTGTTACAAAATACCCCGTAAAAAATATAATGAATAATCAAACCCAAACATTTTGCCAACCCTAGTAAGGTCAGGGAACCAGATTATTTAACAGAAAGGCCTACGTACCTTTTTTACCTATTAATTGACTACTTTAATAGTTTTTCTATATTTCATTCATAAATGTTTGCTACCTCAATACAAGGATGTAATTATACTCAAGTACTGGCTTCAAAAAATGTCAAGTTGGAAAAAAAATAATATGTTGTCAATTTACGATTATTGTTTATGTCGTTCCGCGAATTAGGTAGAAATGTAGGTACACTCTGCGTAGTTTACTCTTTAATTTTACTGAAATAGCGGCACATCAGTGAAAATATTTTTTTATGGGTATGTTATACAGCGTTACTACGGTTCTTAAATATTGTGAATGGACTCGTTATCAGGCACCATTTAACCTCCTTTCGGCTTTACGGGTAGTTTTGTAACACCCTGTATAGTGAGAGTTTGGTCAAACACAAGCCCATACAAAGTAAAAAAAAATAGAGTAATGAAAATGTATCTTTCCCATGAGACATTTATATTGAGCCGGCAAACTACGCTGTTAAAACTATTTATTACAATGATGATAGATAACATCACGCAAGTACCAAAATTCCGACGCAGTATAAACACTGGTAAAATTATTGTTTGCCTCCCATATAATAACCTTAGGCTTCATCCGCGCTTACTTAATACTTTTTATCAACTTGGCTTACGTCACATTGTGGTCGCAAATTATAAAGAGAGTGCGATGAATAAACCTGCCATTCTTGGCATGCTAGCAGCGCTAATTTTTGCTCAATAGTCTCGCAATTTTGTTTGTTATTAATGTATTATTATAAGGTAGCTTAATTAGTAGTAGTAAGTCTGTGTGTTCAAATCCTTCACTCATTGTAAGAGCTTGAGCTTTCACAGAAGGAAAAATCGAGAAAAGGAAAGCATATCACGGTCTTAGGGTATTTTTTATGGGTACTTTGTTTGCCTGGCCGACTACGACCACCCTATAGTTGAAAATCTGTCACTAAGCACCTACCGGGTAGTACTATTAAGTATTCTGTGCTACCGGTGTAAACTGGCAGCTGCACTTTAGATCCGGGTCCTATCTAGGCTTTGTGAGATTGTGGCCAAACTACCAGTCCTCCCTGGCTTCCTCAGCATTAAATAAATTATTAAATTACTCAAGTACGTACAAGTACAAAACAAGTAAATATTGTCATTTAGAGTAGAATTAGAAATGATAGGAATATTTACGTTTATTAAAAAAAAAAAACAATTGACTGCAGAGTTTATAACAAGTCTTCTCAGCAAATAACTCAACTCAGCAACGTAATATGGTGCGTATAATAAAAGTTTATAGCCACAAATTAGTATTAAGTAAATCTAATGGAATTAAAGTAAATCCTATCAAGTTTAGCACTAAATGCATTTGTCATGCATTAAAGCACTCATCAAAATATCTTATCAGCTAACTCTTTACAATTGGGCCAAATCACTCAAAATATTATGCTGGCTTATATTTTGGTCAGAGAATCAGCATTGCCATCCAACGTGGCAATGCCGCCAGCATTCTGGGTACGCTGCCTTCTGGTAGCGACTTTTTTAATTTAGACTATTTTATGTAACAAAGTGATTATTGTATTTATAGTTTTAGTATAGAGAAATATATAATGCTAATTGAATTTCAATATTATGTATAAGTTATTAATACCTAACCTTGCCCTCAAAGTTCCATTCCATTCTCTGACTGTGTGACGTAGTCAGAGAGACAATAAAATGTAATTATTATAATTAAGTAGTGCATGCAAATAAATTGAACAAAAACGTACCTATCGACCCTATCGTTTAGTTGTTGCTACAGAATACCACTGATTTTTATCAAATTAAGTATATCAGTGCTTTCAATAAAAATAATAGTTACCATAAATAAAGTTTATTCGAAGACTTTGAATGGGTAAAAGGTTACTAATTGAAGGTGTTTTTACGAATAAGGGTAAAAGGCAATAAAGAACAGTAGGTAAATATATATTTATCATTACAGCCGATTATGGTAAATCGGTCATGGTAAGCCGCACAGACCTCGAAGTGCAATGTCATCAAAGAAATTATGAAAAATCTGTCATCTTGCCAAGTACCTAGGTAAATTAATTCATATATATTCCGACTAACTGTGATTTTGGTATGATTGGATGATAATCGCATTGAAATTAAATCACAGTAGGTACCTATTATGTGGACTGACTGCTAGGATTCGGTAGTTACACATAATTTGGGCAGATAGCTGTGGTTCGTTGGTTGATGATTTAATCCAACTGTGACCCTCTGCAAGCAAGTTGCTAATGTCGATTATGAAAGAGGGCTATTTTTGTTCCAATAAACAATAGGCTGACCATTCACCAAAGTTCCGGAAATTCGCTTTCCCAATTTCCCAGTAATTACCACCTACAAATCGGTCACAGTACATGACCGATGACAGACGGGGCGTGTAGTCAAGTTAATTAGTATACTTTACGTCCGGTCGGTTCGTCACACAATTCCACTTCCCTATTACGGTTATTACACATGGTCGAGAATTATTGCTGAGCTACCGCAGCTCTTTGTTAACAATGTAGTGAATAGACCACCCTGGCCAATGACCACTCGACTACCAATCTAACGAAATATGTAAATCAACGTGTTGAATGTTATCAGATTTCCCGAACTAACGACGTATAACGTAAACCTCAATTAGTAAAAAAATTGAGCGTTAATGTACAAACGTTTGAGGGGAATCAGTGTTATATCAGTGCCTATTATTTTTCTTTGTAAGCAAATTAAACTAGCATAACATAAACATTTATAAATTTGAAAATTGAAATTCATTCTTGAGAAAAAGCTAAAACAACGATGTTTTGGTAAATTTAGAAATACTGTAATTTTGTTGCAGAACCATGGGTGAACTCGGAGCTAAGCTTGGACTGGATGAGCTGACTGGAGGTGCCGGTGGCATCAGCAGAGCACTCTTAGCGGAGTTTATTGGTAATCTCACTGTTTATGACCTACATTCATAAATATATAAAAACAGTAGGTACCCAATACCTACCCATTTCTCTTTAGGCGCTACTTGAAATTTGTATAGGCATCCACTAAGAAAAGACTTTTCGAGAAACCATTCTAAAAGGGTGAAAACATGTATCGGTGTTCTTGAAAAATCACCCCTGAAGAGGGTAAAATAGGAAATGAAAGTATGTATGGAAAATGATATTTTTGTGGCAAATTGTTCTCGAAACTTGGTATTAATGCTCTTCGACACATTTAATGAAACATGTGTTTTTATATCATAAATTCAGTCTTTATGCAGGTGAAGAGAGGTGCAAAGCTTGGTATTTTTTTTTTTCTTAGTTTGGAGAAAAGAGGTATACTTTATTTGTTTGGATTCAGCTTTTATATGGATTTGAGGAACGTGAGCAAATCCTGAGGGGGTAAAATGAAGACTTACTTAGTAGGAATTTGAATACCTACGTCTATAAAATAAGTAGACATTTTAATTAAGAGCTAAAAAAAAAGGTAGAGTTGGTAGAGTATCTGTTGAATAAAATGTTGTTAACAACATTGAACACCTAATTGAATAGGTGCACGTCACTGATATCCTTTTACGGGATATCTTACTATGGTATTACTAGTCACACCATATATTCTCAAATCCGCCAACCTAAATGGAAAATTCTATAAACTACATATGTGACACTAATAAAGAGTAGGTACCTACAACTTATTTTACCGTGAATCTAGTGTTCCCGTGTTTCTAATTCCAATTGATATGTTATTCGTAACCAGGAAAGTTAGTTCCGCTTCTATACTATTAAGAATTAATGAAAGGCTTAAAAACTATAATTATTATATTCTTATAAGGTTATTTAACTTATTGATTCCAATCTCTTAGAATAATACTTTAGAAAATATAAATCAGAAATAGCAAACATGCTAAGTAACGCCATAGATTTCCATTTTGAATAATCTTATGTGTATGGATATGGAGTGATATTTCGTATCACTGGTTTTACGCTAGCCTACGTTATTATTGAGTAGGTACCTGGGTGACCGAGCTCTACTCGGGTGAAAATAGAGAAAACGAATTTTCCCACAATGAGACCTAACTAGAACGATTTTTCAACCCCTATATTGCAACTGTCATCGTAAGAGCCGCTTTCAAGAATGTGATAGAAATATTTAAATGTTGCTCATTTAATGTAATAGGATAATATAAGACTAATTATTCTTATACATGTTTTGATGTGCAGGCAACGTGCTACTGAACCTGTTTGGTTGCGGTGCGTGCATCAACATCTCCATAGGCACCACCGCCGCCCCTGACATTGTTCTCATCGCCCTCACCTTCGGTCTCACTGTATTCGCTGCAGTATCTGTAAGTATATTTTCATATGGTATCACTTTTGTAAAGGTCAATTAATGGTACACTACCAAATTCTTGTTCTTTAAATTTTGCCAGTCTATACCCAAACTAGATGTGTCCATTAAGCAAATAAATGTTATAATGTTTTTCACCTCAAAAATGGGTTGATAAATATCACCCACATTATGGAAAACAAATAGGAGATTACAAGTGTTATCTTTTTGTGCTACTGGTGCTTTCAACCTAGTTGCAACGGTGTATCTTACTAATGTAGGTAAGTATCGAGTTATTTGGTTTGTCGGTTATTATACAGGTATACCTACAATAACATATAATATAATTAATGATTACCTGAAAGAAGACTAGCCTAAAGTGTAGCTAACCAATACAAAAATAGATGAGATAAAAAATGTTTTGTATTGTTTTTTTAAGTCCAAAATATAGCTTATTGGTTTTATTTTATTTAGGTATTTTGGTTTGAAACATAGCTTGCATAACTAGCTACACCCCTGGTTTCCCGACGTCCATACTCGGACTATAAAGGTCTTGAGAGTGAATTTTGTTATTATGCGTTAAACTTTGACAAGCTGTAACATGAAAATGCAGGTAAAATATTAACATAGTTTCTTGCAGCAACATGAAACAGTTACACAATCAGTAATTTTCGGGAATATCGGCCCATTTATCCCACCAGGCATAAAGAAATTAGTTATAATAATTTAAATGTTATCAAAAAGAAGTGACTCGGGCTTATATACGGCCAACTTTAAACTTTACTTTACAATATTTTCCTATAGGTAAGATAAAATAAACACATAAAAAGATTAACTAACAAAACCAAACTGGTTAATTTAAATCGATAAGAGTTGGTTTTTGGCAAAGTTATTATTATTATTATTTAATAATCAATTTCAATATTTTCCATCAGGCGATAGGTCACGTTTCTGGTGGACACTTGAACCCAGCAGTGACAGTAGGTCTAGCGTCAGCAGGGAAGGTGAAGCCAGTGCGAGCAGTGCTCTACATCATAGCTCAGTGTGCAGGCGCCGCTGCGGGCTCAGGTCTCTTGAAAGCACTGACGCCGGAACTCGTGGCGGGCAAACTGGGAGTTACTGCCCTAGGTTCTAACGTCACAGCACTCCAAGGCTTCGGCGTTGAATTCTTCCTGGGATTCGTCCTCATCTTCGTCGTTTGTGGAGTGAGTATTATTTTCAGTATTTGCAACTTTTTGATCGTTTTGTGTCGGACATTTCGCTATGATCTTTCTTACATCAGCTTTCTTTTTGTATCAATAGCGTCTACTTTTTATGGTGTTATTGAAACGAGTAGGTGGATATAAAATTTTGGTTCGTCAACATATTTATTTTTAACTATCAGGCAACTTCATCTAAACAAATCAAATAAGTAGGTACCATTGATTGCGAAAAATGATTACCACCATAAAACATCGATGACGATATCAAATATTGATGAGTTTATTTTTTTTACAATCATGTATGTATATTATTTATTTAATAAAATAACCTTAATCTATACCTACTTAAATAAAATTAAAATTAAAAACTAAAAACTACTTACTTATAAATAAAAAATTTGCCCCAAATCGCTGCCGAGCGGAAGTGTGCCAAAAAGGCTGGCAGCATTGCCACGCTGAATGGCAATGCCAATTCTTTGGGCAAAATATACGCCAGCCTTCTTGTCACGGGAAGCCTCAATTAGTCGAAAAGAGACCTCTTTAAACAAGCGATGAGCCTCCGGTCCCCAAGGCCCTTGAGTTTATTGAATATCATTCTATCTATAAGTTATATACATATCGATAGGATATAGATAATGGTATGGCAGTAATCGAGCTAAATAAAATTTAAGCTTAATATTTCTCACAAATCCGAATAAAGAGTAGATATTATGAAGATACGTGATCGTGACACCGTATTATTAGCGTTACCAATATAAACAGCGCTAATTTACCAAACCTACTCTGTGTTGACTTCTCTACATTCATTAAATCTTTTAAATGTCAATTAAGCCTTCGAAAATAGTAGTGTCCTAAATAGTAGATTATATGTAAGTAGGTATAGGTAATTTATTTAATTTAACTGTTTAATGTAAAGACCAGTAAATAGGTAGATTGTATCTGAATCATTCCCGAACTTGAACCTTCCTTATTGCTTAAAAACATGAAACATATTTATTTATCTACCCACCTATACATACTTCCATAAGTAGACCTATAATGATTTTCCAAGGCTATGCTACTCTGATACATCTGATGGTTTACCATGATGGTGCTTTCAGTCTACACAAATCTACCTGAGACATTGATTAGAATTAGGGTACTTAGCATAAATAACACAGTAGATAGGCATCTCTAGTTTATACAAAATTTGCGGATTAAAGCAGGCAATTCTACCCAAAAACTAATACTGGGCACACACATTTAACACTATCTCATCCTATCATATCCTAAAAACCTGTTTTAATTAAATTGATTAATCGATCAATTAATCCTTCAGTTCTTCTTAACAAAGGCAGTCATTACATTGTTTTGTAGATATCTGAATAATTAATATTTTTTCACATTGGAAAATTTAATTAGCCATTACATTATCTGGCTGAGGTTGGCATGTAGTCAGTCAGTGTCATTCCAGTAAATAGTAAGTTGTGTCCTCACGACCGCCTTGTGCGCTATAATTATACCTATGTGATTTGTACTAATACGACATACATTGAAATGTTCCGTCATGTGATACATTTTCAGTTATTATTATTTACCACTTTTTACCATTTTAGATTTCCTTTATGTCCCCTCAATATGGTGTCACAAGGCTTTCCTGTGAGTAGCAGTCACCATTCTAAGTATAGATTTTACTTAAGATATATTTAATATCTCATCCAATATGTACCACTGTGTAATCATTCAAAAGGAATACTAATTGAATTAAACTGAAAAATCCAAATTAAAAAAATACGCCTGTATTGGTCCCAATCATTTGTTCATGCCATTCGCGGTGGAAACCTTAAGTCCGTGGGGCTCGAGGCTCGCCGAATTGCTCAGATTTTATCATCCAAGCTCATCGAGGCTTCGGGAAACCGACGGGCTGGGAGCTTTTTCCGCCAACGCATTAGCTTGGCTATTCAAAAAGGGAACGCTGCCAGCCTGTTGGGAACCTTGCCTATCGACAGTAGCGAGAGATTTGACGATATTTTCTATATATTATTATACCTAGTTTGTATTTCATACAATTATTGTAAATACTTGTAAGTAATAGATATCTAAGATCATTGATCAAACTTTACAAACTAAGTCCCTGTATCCAATGTATCATCAAGAATCTTGAGCAATAATTGTTGAAGGCTGAACTTTTAGTTCCTCGGGTAGATAAGTAATAGTGTAGCACAGAACTAAGATAAGGCAATTAAATAGAAAAACACAAGCGAAAATTCGAATGAAAATAATACAACTGATAGATGAACCGAAAGATAACGTTCAGCCACATCGCGTGTCATAGTACGATAATTTGTTCGCGAAACAAAATAGCTAAGGGATTACCATAATCAATAAATTACGCAGCTGTTGGGGTACCGTCTTTATTAAATATACGTATATATTGGGTTATTTATAAACAACCAAAACATTATACAGCGTGTCGTTAAGAGTACGTGCCAAACGATCTCATTCATTACTGACGGAAAATTCGCTAAACATTGTTACTGGCATCACACACAAACATTTGCTATTTTGAAAAACAATAAAAGTAAATGTATTATGACGGAATAATTATTAACATACCAAAAGGTAGAAGGGTAGGTAAGTACCTATATCTAAGTAGGTATTCTGTTAATGGTAAAATCGTAGAGCGGAGCGATTATTTTAATCAATATTAATTGAAATAGGTTAGTATATACATACTTAATTATAAAAAAATAGCTAAGTAGTCTTTTGTGATAATGATTCACTACTACCTACTATTCGAATGTAATGTCTTTACTTCCGGTCGTAATTGTCTTCATTTTCATGTAAAATTTACATAAAAATATCAAACATACCCCCATGTTCAGTTTTAGTAAAAATCTATTAGTTTAATTTAGCAACTAAACTTTAACTACATGCACATAACCCCATCTAGTGGCCAGTAGTAAAAGATAGATTATTATTTTAATTCATTTTTTTTTTCTTTTTTTTACAGGTATGTGATCCAAACAAACCGGACAGCAAGGCGACAGCTCCCCTCACTATCGGCCTGACGGTGACTTTAGGCCATCTCCTGGCCGTGGACTACACGGGCTCAGCCATGAACCCCGCCCGGTCTTTCGGGTCTGCGCTCGTTGCTAACGATTGGGCTGACCACTGGGTAAGTTTTAATTTGGTGTTACTACTATTTATAGCAAGCAGACAACATTATTAGATCTACAGTATGCTACTAGAAAAGTTGTAAATCGCAAAAGACTTTCCAATAAACGAACGTAATAGGTAATATAAATATCTTTATTCATTTTAACAATCAGAATCGTATACACATTAGCACCAACTGGGGTCAAACTATACTCGTTGATATAAACTTACCAAAGTATTGCAGCTAAGTATAGTAAATGTTTGTATTATAGGTGTACTGGGTAGGACCAATAGCCGGAGGTATTGCAGCAGCGTTATTGTACGTGCACGGATTCTCCGCACCAGAGACTCCTCGTTACAGATCTGTTGCTGGTGATGAGAAAGAGGTAACTTACTTATAATTTTTCAGCAACATTAGAGCTTATATAAAGAAAATAGGTTTTCACTTTAGGAACCTTTATTAAATAAAACAATCTACCTACTTACTGTATTCTCATGTAGGTACATAGTTTCTTACAGTACTTACTAAAATCTAACCAGCAAATAATAGATTTCAAATCATATGACAACTTGTTTATTAGATCATTTATTAGTTACTAGTTACCTACTCCATCTCCATATTTTAATGTTAGTTGGAATAAGACCAAATTAGTGTACAAAACCTTGTTTTAGTCATAGTTTCTTCATGGAACCTTCTTGATTTGTTTTTGTTATTGTTTTCCTCAATATTTCAATCATGAAATGGTTATGCCCCTTAATATTTGAATTACAGGAATGACTCCATCACTTTTAGTAAATAACACACAAATAGTAATACATTTAGTATTATTATTTTATCAAACGAGTGTGTAACATCTATTGGTATAGAGGTCATGAATGCAGTTTCCGATTTTCCTGTTGTTTCGCACTGTTTTCAATAATCTTTAATTGGTATAATGATGCTAACATAAATATTTTTGCAATTCCCTAGAATGATCATTATGACATTAATATTGATGCGTAAGATTCTGAGTATTGTTTATTGCATATAGCTAAAAACAATACTTTATATTACTTTTGCTTCTTTACTAACAAGCGTGCTGGACGCCTAACTACTACTGCTTGGACGGTGGAACAAACTGTAAGCAATCCGACAATTTGAATCAATTCTTACATTTTATACTAGCATGTTCAATTCATAGACTCGGTATTTTTTTAAAATTAGATCATTCGGTTTGCTATCTAGGTGCAACTGATGCATTTGATAAACAATGCTAAATGCGGTTCAAGAAATTAAAGTATTACTTATAGAGTATCTCAAAAATCTTCGCACATGTTCACGCACAGGTTCTTTCTCGATGTTTACCTTCACATCATTATAGCATTACTAGCTTTCGCCCCGCATAAGATAAAAGATAGATAAAAAGTAGCCCATGTCAATCGCTAATCCATAAACTATCTTATAAAAAAATCACAAAGATCCATTGCTGTGTAATAAGACAAACCAAAAAACACACTTTCTACAAAACTGGATGATTCTATGGTTCAGCTTTTTACCAAGCAAACTAAGTACCTACTACACTAAACAATAAAGCCTGGAAAACTTTGTAATTTTTCTTTCACTTGTATTTTCTTAGACCACGACCATTTCACCATTGTATCGAATAAATTCCTTTAAGTTATTTACTAGCTTCCGCCCCGCGGTTTCACCCGCGTTCCCAAGGGATCTTATATTTTCCCGTTATAAAAAGTTGCCAATATGCTATTCCAGACTATAATCTATCTCTGTGCCAAATTTAATCCAAATCCGTTCAGTAGTTTTTGCGTGAAAGAGTAACAAACATCCATCCAAACTTTCGCATTTATAATATTAAGTAGAATTGGATTTCATATAATTATAACGACTGTTTAATTGCTTGGTTGTACAGCTGAAGCGGCTCGACGGCAAGGCGGACGATCTTGCCTGAAGCCGCGACTCGGTGCGCGCTCTCGAGCCCACCGGAGTGTCCGTGCCGACCGACACCCGCCACTACTCCATACAACAACCTTACAGATACTACTCTCAATACAACCACCAATAAAACCTTTCAATACAACCCTTGGACTAGCTGGACAGAATATAAGCATCCGATTTCCTAAAGTATGACTACATAGAGTCGCAATGTGTTCAAACCCGCTTTGTATTTTTTTTGAACCAGTTTCTTTCTCTAGGTATATTTGGAAAATTTATTTTTATTTTATTACTTACTAGACAATCCCCAGCGTGTCTTGCAATGCCGGTACATCATCGCAACTATGATGCGTTTGAAAGCGTCAAAAAAAACTTCGCCGTAGGTATTTCAGGAAATCGCAGGCTTTATTCTGATAAACAAGATTATGATGCCAGATATCTTCAGGAATTGATTTCAACATTTCAAATGTGAGGGAGGGTATCTGAATGTAATCCTATCGTCCTTTTCACACATACCTATTGATATCTTTAGGCTTCACTATAATATTCCTAGTGGTCAAAATTATGAATGCCAGAATTAGAGGAGCTTACAGGATATACTGCTCGGTTTATGTTTGTATGGATTCCATTTGTGTGTATGTGTGTAAAGGGTGTAAAAATTAAAAGATGTCACACAATAGCTGTGATTCTTATGACAATAACCAGACACGAAGCTTGAAGCAAAGCTACTTTTTAATGAAAACAATTTTTATATTTATTTTAAAGTAATTAACTTTAATATGATATTTACTTTTTCTATTACTATAAAATTATATGACCCAATCATCTCTATTCTATTTAAACTTGACTCGTTCATCATTGTCAGAATTATGAATATCTAGGTACATACCTAACCCAAACCACAGAGCTTGAATAGTTAGTTACATCGATGTACCTACCTAGTAAATAAGGAAGGTCATTGTTGTAAGTATCAACCTTGTTTATTGTTTACATTATATTATATTATAATAGTATTATTATTAGAGTAATAAAGATATAATCGAACCATACGCTCAGCTAAAACGGCTAAGTGTCTGGTATACAATTTATATAAGAAATAGAACCTATAGTGACATCTAGATCTCCCTCTGCCAATATAAAACACCTTCAAATACATGTTAAACTAAATTATTTTGTAATCTTAATATCAAATCTCGTAAATATAACTGTACTACCTACGTAGGTACTATATAAGTACATGATTATGTAAGTATAACAGGCTGCCTCTATTTGTACTAGAATGTCATCATATTGAGCAATAAATGCCTACTAACTGTAAATATTTACATTGTGATGATGGATAGTTCATACAAATGGTTCACGACGCTCTCCTACAAGCGACAGCGTTAGTCGTGTCAACCCCATTTTAAGTGCACTTCGAACATCTTCTAAATAATTAAATGATTTTATATACGATATTCTATTAAATTTAATATTCTATAATAGTTATAGACAATCAATTTAGGTTTAAAATAAAGTATACAGGTTTAGTTGTAATTATTTAGCTAAATATTCAATTTTTCAATTGTTAGTACTGATCGATACAAACAACCAACTCTGAAAGTACGAAAAAAGTAAGTAGAAGATTGTTTTCAACCCTGAAACTTTAGCTAAACAATTAAAAATAGCCCTGTATTTAAGTAAACAGTAACTTAGCTTTACCATAGTAAACATAAATGCCTACGAACCAAATTAATATATATTATAAATATTGATTTATAAATGTACTCACATTCACATGAATTTTAATGAGTACCTACGCTCCATCGAATAATACATTTATTTGAATCTGAGCTTAGACGCTCAGCATTCATATTATACAGAAGCATTTAGGTGACGTCTGTCGTTTTATATTTAGTTAATGATAATACTAGTATCTAAGTAGTGCCTAAAGAAACTTTCAATTGAAGTGTTCAAATTATACTAGGTTCTTGAGATATGAAATGAATTTGTTTTGTAACTGAATTGAGCGAATGGAATTTAATCTTTAAAAAACTTTAATGTGAAATTTCTCCATTTTTAACTTTAATAAATACTTACTATGATATTATTTAATACACGAGTGTTTTATTTAAATCTTACCCACGAATGTGTCCAAACGACAAACGTATAAAGCCCCAAAATATAGGTAGGTACATTACATTAATTAAGCACATACATAAGATTTAAAATTGGCCTGAAAACTAGGATGGTCCCATTGTTTTTGTAGATGATGAAGTAACATATCTTCTGGTAATGGTTGGTTATACAGTAGGGTAGGTTTGTGATTCTAATGATTGAAAAGAACATAATAAAAATTAAAATCTTAAAAAACCTCCGACACAAAAAACCTCTAAAAAGTAAAAAATAATATAGGTATAAGTACCCTTTTAATGGCCCTATAAGTGTACCTAATACATATTTTGATCCAAGCGTCCGCATGTCGTCGCGTCGCGAGCTAAGAGTTAGCTGTACTCAAATCAAAATCCGTTGCGCAGTTTAGAAGAACTAGGCGTTTAACAGACAGTTCATTCACAGAATAAAGATGTGACATCTTTATACTGTGGTTCATTGGATAGATGGAGCGATCAACTCGTTACGACAGGATACATGCTGCCATAGTTATTTGCTTGATTGAGGTGAGCACGACCGTTTCAGCGTATACAACGACATCACGCGATTTATTATTGCTGTATCTAGGTCACTTTTACAGTTATTCAAAAAACATATGACGCCAAATACATTATATAAGTTTATAAAAAAATGCAAATGGGGAACCCATGGTACCATTCACGTCATTCAATTGTGTATTTTACTAAAGTCAACACCATATGTATAATAAAAAACTGGCCAAGTCCGAGTCGGACTCACGCATGAAGGGAAAATCACGTTAGTTGTATGGGAGCCCCCTTAAACATTTATTTTATTCTGTTTTTCAGTATTTGTTGTTATAGCGGCAACAGAAATACATCATCTGTGAAAATTTCAACTGTCTAACTATCACGTTTCATGAGGCACCAGTTTGATGAGCCTGGTGACAGACGGACAGACAGACAGACGGACGGACAGCGGAGTCTTAGTAATAGGGTCCCGTTTTACCCTTTGGGTACGGAACCCTAAAAATCAATGTTTGTCTGTCTGTTTGTTTGTAACGTATGTGCTCATCATTTACAGACCGTTCACCGTAAGATGTCCCCTCGTTCAAAAGTTGGTAGCCTTGTACCCTGAGTGTAAAGAATTGACGTATGTAAACGCTTACTATCGAGTTTGCGTTTACCAAAATTTTGTATGGAGGAAATTAGTTCCATGTGTATTCCGCGAGAGACGCTACGCCAATTCCTATAGAGAAATATGGTAAACGCAAACGTGATAGTAAGCGTTTACTTACGTCAATTCTTTACACTCAGGGTACTGTTATTCCCTTCGACACCGACAGAAATTACCTACCTACGGAAATTACATTGTCAGTCAATAGTGCCAACATAATGGGAAGGGACAAGTTATAATGAATGGACTGTACATCTACATACACGATTTCATGAAAATAAAATGAAATCGCAACGTCACTTTGAAAATTCCCACCAAAAAGTCCTTTAATAGTATTCCTATCACATAACTCTGGGATAACTCCTTATTGGTACACTACATGAGAAAAGAAAAAATAATATAAGTACTAACGTTTGGATGGAGAGTAGTTGAGGGAAATTATAGCGATATTTACAGGCAACGTTTGGATGGAGAGTAGTTGAACATTACAGGCCATTTTTACAATTTATTTTAGCAGGTACCTAAGATACCGCTAGGTATCTTTTCTATTCCAAGTAACTAGCTAGGAGGACATACCTACTTTAAAAACATATACTATCAATATTTTGTCGTCCTTCAGCATAGCACGGTCATTTAGATTTTATCTTTTTTTTCACGTTATTCTATCGTACCTACTAATGGATATTGACGTGACAGGTTGTAGGTATGTATTCACGTTTAGTGGACTTGCCAAGATCATTAGCACTCAATTACAATGAGAAACGAAAATATTACAATTTAGGTACTATAGCATCCGCTATTTTTTCCATCATGCTATGGAGGAGAAAGGTGGTAGGTTAGACTCACGGTAGACTCCTCCATTGAGCACAAACTCGGCTCAGTAAAGTGACGCTTTCAAGGGGTAATTTATACGTCTCATAACAAAGTAACTACTCAAAGGATTCAAGACCTATCTGTGTACCTATAGGCACAGCTATAGGTACCTAGATTAAAAAAGTTTGGTAGGAAAGAGTAGGTAATTATTTTGTAGAAGACAAGATATTTGAATGAATTGTTCGCTCCACTCATCCTAACTAATATTATAAATGGGAAAGTGAGTTTGTTTGTTACCTTTTCACGCTTAAACCGCTGAACCGATCGCGATGAAATTTGGCATGCAGATAGCCTATGGTACGGAGAAGATCATATGCTACTTTTGATCCGGGGAAAACATAAGATCCCTGGGGAACGCGGGTGAATCCGCGGGGCGGAATCTAGTTACATAATAATTGTAAAGTGTCATTATAATTAAAGACAAAGATCCACAAAAAAAATATACGTGTGGCACTCAGGGACTGCCGCGGTAAAGCTATTGCATAGCATTTTTTATCAACTTATGCAATTATAATTTTTTTTTTTTTTTTTTCTTTGATATTAATAGATACCTATACATCTATATACTTTCTCACAAACATCATACTGTGTACAGCATGTGTGGGAGATGTTAGGTTTTTTCGTTATGGATTTTTTTCGTTACGAAATTTCTTGATTCGGTCGCCGCGCTCAAAGCCCAAAGCCCGCGATAAAAGCTATACAATAGCTTAAAACTGACAAGACACATAATTATTTAGATGCTATTTATCAATTTAACCTCTTTGGAATCAAACTACACTTGCATATCCTTTATTCGTAACAGTGGCGGATTTACAAATTTGCCGCTAGTAGGCTATTCAATTTTTGCCGCCCCTACTGACCTTTGAAATTCAATACGTTAGTTTAGTTCCCAATCATATTAAAATACCTACACCATATGAACACAGCTCACATAAAATAATGTGTAGTCGGTAAACGTTGTTTTTGTTAAATATTTTTTATTGCACTTACAGTTTAAAAACAATACGAACATTTCTATTAAATAACATGTTAACAATCCGGTTAATGGTGACAATGAGATCAAATAAGTTTTACATTATCTTTTTGCGAGATTTTAAATTCGCAAAATCATTAATTATATCGTCGTATGAAATCTTGTTCATTAGTTCTGACTCTATGCACAAAAGAGATAAAGCGTTAAGCTTTTCTTGACTTAAAGTAGATCGTAAATAGTTTTTTACCCGTTTCAAGCAAGAAAAGCTTCTCTCACCTGAACAATTTGTCACTGGTGTGCATAGAGCCATGCGAAGTGCTATATCCAAGTTTGGATAAATGTGCTCCAAATTCTGTTTTCGCAGGAACAAAGATAGACTTCTTAATGATCCAGAATCTGGTTTTATCAAAATTCGTTGAGAAGAAAGGTGGCATTGAAAGTGTATGCATTCCTGAACTAAATCAGTTTCTAAATCATTAGGATACATTTTTTCCAACGAACTGGCTTTTTCTGTCAGGGTCGATGGTAACAACTCACTCATTTTGGTTAGAAATGAAAACTTCTCGTTAAATTCGTGGTAAGCCTTCTGCCGTTTCTCTAACTCGGATACGAGTCTATCTATGAGGACGAGAAACGTGTTTTCTTATCTCGTCTGAAATCTGTTTTAAGACTTTATGACCCATCAAGAGAATAAACTCATCGCAAATGGTCTTTGATAAGTAATTGGTACTACCTGATCCTTGATTCCCAAATCGTTCAATATGACTGGCTAAAAAAGGATCGAATTCCGCTAACAGTTCCAAAATCATACAATAATTCCCGTTATGTGGATCGCCGAACTTTTCATTTTTTCCTCTGAAAGCAAGGCCTCTTGAACACAGTCGCTTCACTACAGCAACAACTCTCTTGAGAACATTTCTCCAATAAGTAATTTCTTCATCAATTTGGACCTGTAGTAAATTGTCGAGTCGGCCATCAATCGCACTTCTAGCTTTCAAACTAAGAATACTAGATTTATGACGTGCAGAGTTTTCATGCTGAGCTACTCGGTGTTCTGCGTTTTTCCAGTCATTAAATCCTTCGTTCTCGAACTGAGTCTTATACTCCAATGGACCGAATGCCAAACAGGGTCCGCAATATACAGATCTTTTACATTCAGAATAAACAAGCCAATTTCGGTCTTTCACTTCATTATTTTTCATTTTTCTTTGGAAGATACTCACTGGCAAGAAACGACGCTGATCGGCATATATTTTCTCACTTTTAGATAATAAGTCACAAGATTTATTTTGATCGAAGCCGGACCTTGCGATAATCTCCCTTAAGGTATCGTTAATTTCCCATAAAGCTGGATCTTTGTTTAGATTTACTGTTGTTCGCACTTGGTCATTTTTTGTACTTGACGTCGGATTCGGAGACGGATCTTCAATTGTTATACTTATTGATGATTCCTCTACCGCCTCGTTGTTAAAATCATAATTATCCGTTTTTTCAAAAGCAGATTGTTCAACAGGCGACAGTTGTTGTTGGGCCACAGAGTTCAAATCCGTTTCATTTTTCTTAGATTGGATTGTATCAGTGCATGTGGTTGAAGTTCCTGGTCTTACAACACTGCTTTTACTTCCACTAGTAAGAAAACAGTCCATTTTTATCGTTTTACGGATAATCTGTTCTTGTTCTTCTTTTTTTATTTTGGCCTTTTTTTTATACTCAGCTCCACTAAGTCGCTTTCTTCGATCACTCATTCTAACGATTTTTTATTCAAGAACTGAAACAAAAAAATAACATTACATTGGGAGTTTTATTTCTCGTACATAAGTACCAGTACCTTTGTTCAGACTTGAATACTTACCTAAATTAGCAAAGGAAATAAGTATATCAATCGACGGTTAAGTACCAAACAATGCTACAAAACAAAACGTTAACTTTCATTATCATCATCATCATCATCATATCAGCCGAAAGACATAAGAAATAAAAAGTTTTTTTTGCACTCCTGTAGAGTTGACGTTTTGTAGATAGCAGTGTTTGGTATTTAACCGTCGATATTTAAGTATAATAAAACAAAAAATTTGAATTTCTACGTTAACCTTCCGAATCAGCATCAAGTTGAATTACTGATTCGTTACGGATGATTTATTGTAAAACATTACAATTACTTACCTATAAGTATGTATTGTATGTATGCACCAGGAATGCGATGTTATGAAATTATTCATATAATCCACTAAACACTCTAAACAATATAAAAAATATAGCACACAACCAGAAAAATCTGCCCTCGAAATACGAATATTAATACGTACTTATTAGAAATTGCAGGACGCAATAACGAAGTGACTTTTCATTTGTTTTTGTTTGCCGCTCCGCTCTATATCTATCTCTCTCGCCCCCTACATCGGTTCCCACGCACGGCAACCCGATCGCGACGCAGAGCGGACGCGTTCATGGCTCGTGCTGTCAATTCGTCCAAACACTCTTAGCGAACGGTCATGCCATTCGTTCCCTTCCCGCGCCGCAACCCAAAAACTACTACGCAAATACATACGTATAGTACCTAGTAGAAAATAAATATTTAAATGTTGAAACATATTACTCGTTAAATATCATTTTTATAATTAGGGTAAAAGTTACTAAATTTAAATTTAAATTAATATTGAAACACTATTGGAATATTTTTAAAATTCATGATTGCATAAGTACCTATACTTTACAGTGCGTTTAGTAATCTTTTATATACGGATTACGGACGTAATGTGTATACATATAATTATAAGTTTTTTTTTTATTTCTGTAAAATAAAAAAAAATTTGGGCTAAATTTGCCGCCCCTCTAAATCTGCCGCCCTAGGCTCCAGCCTACTTAGCCTATTGGTAAATCCGCCACTGATTCGTAACGATTATCTATATATATAAAATGCTTTGTCCTGAATGACTTAGGATCAACGCACAGCCTAAACCGCTGATCGTTGAGACCTGAAACTTGGAGGGTGTGTTCTTTGTATGACATAGGCATCCGATAAGAAGGGATTTTCCGAAATTTTACCCCTAAGGGGATGAAAAACGGGGGCAAAGTTTGTATGGGACAACGTGATTCCTTGGTCCAATCTACTTCAAATTTTGCATAAACATTCTTTAACAGAATTAATTGAAGATACGTTTCGTATTTTATTGAAACTCATCGCCTAACAGGGTTAAAAAGGGGTAGAAAGTTATTTTGGGGGTGATTTTCATCGAAATTGATATCAATACTCCTTAGTGCTTTTGATTTAAATTACATTTTATTTTGACACATGTTTGAAAACTCAATCCGTCAATCAATATTTTTCCGGTCAGATTTATTTGAAACTTGATACTAATATTAATTTGTCAACACAATGAAACACGTAATGTCGGTGTTTTTCGAAATTCTTACCCTAATGGGGTGCAGAAGTTTTATGGAACGACAATTTTTGGAATGGAGTAAGGAGGTACCTACAGTTTGTCGGGATATTTGGGCTCCTGGCTAGAACTAAGGAAAATGTTTTGTAGAATTAATCGGGGGAAATATATTTTGTAAGTGTCTTTATTGTGGAAAGTAGTTGGAATACAAATCTTGCGTAAATATTGGTCAGAGTAGATTATTAGGGTTATTATTATTATCATCTCTCTCTTTTCACCCGAAAAGGGGTGCAAAAGTGTGTATGGGAAAACATATTTTTTTCAGGGTATGTATGTGAAAAAAATATGTTTGGGGGTACACTTTGTGTAGGTACCTATACGGATTGGGGCTTCTTATAACGTAGGGGTGTACTAAGAATGTTTTGTAGGGGATCGCGGGTAAAACCGCGGGCCAGAAAGCTATCTATACATATAGGTAATAAAACAGTAGAATCCGGTGTTTCTGTACATTGAAGAAAAGTAATGATATCTGTCTGTCTGATTATTTGTTAACGCACATTTCCGGATTTTCATGTAGATTTCACAGGTAGACTGAGATTAATTAATAAAGGAGCAGAATATAGGCTTCAACAAAATAAAATCGGATGTTGCAAAAAAGTAATCGTTATTCAATGAATTTTCTAATTTACGTAAGTTATCTGGAACCCGGGTGTATCTACATTATTTTTAAATTGAAATGGAGTGTGTTTGATGTAGGAAGAGTCAAATTGCAAAGAAACTTTGTCTGTCTGTCTATCTGTTTGAACACGCTAATCTCCGAAACCATGGAACGGATTTTCGTAGGTTATTCACAATTTAATTAGGCTTAACTTGGCGCTTCGAATAAATAGGCTTTGTTTCGTTGAAATTGGCTAACGGGGAAAAAGGTATAGACATTTTATAAAGTCTGCGCGAGCGAAGCCGCGGGCAAAAAGCTAGTACCTATTATAAAAGAGAAAGTGGATCTGTCTGTCTGCCTGTTTGTTACGTTTTCACGGATAACTAACTGAACATAGAAAGATTATGGTTTCTTGGTCTACTATAATAGAAATATGATATTTTTTATCCTGGGAATTCAAATCAAACCGCAGGGGACAGCTAGTAGACTATAAAGGGATAATCAATTTAGTACAAAAGAAAGTAAAACTGAAAAAGTGTATGTATTGCATATCCAAAAAGAAGAAACTAAATGTGCCTACCTAAAGTAGGTAAGCAACAATTTTAGTAGACGCACGAAATTGGGATTACGCCCATGATTTATTACCTAATGATTTACCAGAAGACACCATAATATTGTGCGTACACCACTTAGACAGACAGACATGTAGACAGACATACGGATAGGCAAACAGACAGACATATTTTTAATATTATTTATGCAGACGGGCGACGGCGCTGCGTAGTGTAACCGCGAGTCAGTAAGCTGAGTAAGTAACACCGGGGGCACGAGGCGCGGTTGTGGTTATCACTTACTTACATCAGCAACCGCAAGTAATACAGGTTGTAATAAAATAGTTCAATCATGCTGGGATAAAAGTACTGAACAACATTCTGAAAAAGCAAGGAAATTCTGACTATTCGACATAAAGTTCGAGTGAGTAGACAAAATTATTGAACTGGAGTAATAGATCAGAAAAATTGGTTAACACGAAGTGGTTCTCCTATTTTATTATATTCCATCATTCACCCAGAAACGATTGCTTTCAAAGATTAAAGTGCTTAGGTGGTGGCCAACTTTCGTATGGACGTTTTGCCCCACTAACAAAATATACTGTACAGAAAAAACAAATAAACAAACTTATCCAAATAAATATTGATTTACAACAAATATTTACCATAATAGTATAAAATACAAACTAAGTAAATATTGTAACGTAGTAACTATTTATTAATTTGTGATATTGTATAGAAAATTTCCTCAAAGCTCCCGCTACTTCTTTGAAAATTATTATAATTAGGTAGTTACATTTTTTGAGGTTATTTTATAAATACAGTCATCGTTCAAATGTCTGGTGCATTTTGAGTTATAAGACTATTTAAAAAATATAACAGATTGTTTCTTCAAATTTTGGCTTCCACGTGAATTTCCTTTTTTTATTAAAAGCTTTTATTTAACATGCAATGTATTTATGTATGTTAAATCAATCAATGCTGTTGATATACGTAACTAGCTACCTACCATTGCCATCCAACATAGTGCCATTTATATTTTATTTTTTAACTAGCACAGTTTCTTGATTGCTAATTAGTACTCCTGCGTTGTGTTGTGCCATGCACTGAATGTAAGTTATAATTGAAGTTGACAAATTCTCTACGCAAATAAAAGTAGCATTTCCAAACCCAACAATAACCTTGAGCTCTTGGTGTAGGAAAACATCGACAAGAAACCATGGCACGGTGGTAAGATACTTTATAGAACCCGCCTAGCTGCCTACAGGTTGAAAACCTGTCGCTTAGCACCTGTCGGTATGTTTTAGGCAGTTGAGGGTTACTCCCAAAAACGATACACGAAAGTCCGATCATCGTTTTCAAATATTACTTAATCAATAGAATTTCACGTAATTCACGACTTGTCAGTTCTACTGCAATTCCATTAGTTCATATTTGAAAAAAAAAGCGATGATATATTATCGTGTATCGTTTTTCGGAGTACTAGCACCCTCTGCACTAGAAATAGTATGCTTAACGTTCGGTCGGCCACATAATCACTTACCCGACTTAACATACCCGACATAGCCTAGATAATATACATAGTAATTAACTTAATCAAGAAGGCAGGTACTTACTCACTTTGTTGTAAAGGTAATGCTAATAAAATAATACAAAATTTTGAGGCTTAATTTTTTTTATTTATTAATTTTTAAAGTTGGTTAGGTTGGAAATTATTAAATTTAAAAGCAATGGAAATTTCTAATGAAGGTAATATAAGTATATTCAATAAATTTCACTGGTTTGAGCGTCGACACAATTTCTCGTATGTTTAGATCACAACAGGGTAGTTCGGGCTTTTGACAAACCCGGGATATAGCGATGAGTAGACTATGGGAGAATGGCTCAGGTCGACACTTGACTGGTGGGAGATATCGGGAGCTGCATATGTCAAAAAGGGAGCAGAACGCTACTTGATGAAGTGGGAGGAATACGCGATAGGTTGGGAGAGCAGGGGCGACGTGATGAAAGGTGATCCAGCGGCATAAGCGTTGGAATACAATGGTGCATTTGCAACGTAAGTAGATGGGGCAATGTAGGAGCTAGGAGTAATGTAGCTAGTAGACAACAGAGGTGCAGACCTTTTCTTGATCAAGTGTCCAGTGGTGTAGCCCAAGGGCGACGCAACCGGTAATATAGACGCAGTTTGAATCAGGGGATCACTGTAGGCCGTAGATGCGAATACAGGGTTAGTGGAATAGTAGCCGGTATTAGGCGCGACGTAACCCAGATGGAATTGAGGCGATCGTTTCTTGATAAAGTGTGAGTATCCAATGGGAGTATTATAGACAAGCGGCGACGGGTGGATCACACTGCTGACCTGATTCGTAATGGCCGTCGACACCGGAGATATGTAGGTGGAGTAGCCCCCATAAGGTCCAGCGATTAAGACATCGGGTTTAGCCGCCGCAGCAGCTAAGAAAGCGCTCAACACCACTAGCTTGAACATTGTGGTTTGTGTTCTTCGATGACACGACTGATGTTGAACGATATATTGGAGCAGTATTTATAAGAAAGTAAAACTAAGAGCGATCTCGTTACACAAACCGGTGCTCGGGGCGGGCGGCCATCCGGGAAGCTGATATTTACAAATAGCAAGGTCAACCAGAAGTCCTAGCTAGTTCATCACCCTTGTGACCATTCATTGTATGTCTAGGGTAAATTTGCCTTATTTATACCACATAAGAGCTAGTGCTTATACATATATATTAGCCTATTTTTAAAACTGAGTAGGTACCTACGATTTCTAGATCCAAAATCGTACTGGCTTAATATTCTTAAATCGTACCTACTCAGAGATCCTCTACACTTAATCAGTCTTCTTAATAAATAAAAAATTGTAATAGGTACTTTTCCTGCTTTGCCATACTATTTTTCACATTAAGAACATAAAATTTACGCTTCGATATAAGAGTGTGCATAAGATACGAAATTAGCACCGAGGACGAGTAAAGTGTCTGTGAATGGGGAGTGACAGCAAGTCGTTGTAACTCACATAAGGTACCATGGCAGATTGTTATTTATAATATCTGCTGCTAGATGTGGCTTTACTGTTAATTGATCGAGAAATAGTAGAGGTACGATTTAAGCAAGTTTACCCTACTATTGTTTTGATACTATAATGATAAGACAAAGGATAAAATTAATCGACAATACCTACACAGTTAATGTCACTTGCAACTACGTACTTATTTATGCCAACATAAATACGAGTACCTATATTAAATGAGATTGACTACCTACATAAATGATATAGCTAGGTACATTTATACAATAAATGCATTATAAAACTATTCTCATATTTGGATACTTATGCTTTTGTTTTTGCTATCTCTAAATATACAATACTAGCTTCCGCTCCGCGGTTTCACCCGCGTTCCGCGGGATCTTATGTTTTCCCGGGATAAAAAGTAGCGTATATTTTATTAGCTATACTTATTACTGTAAAGTTTCATCAAAATCCGTTCGGTAGTTTTTGCGTAAAAGAGTAACAAACATCCATCCATCCATCCTCACAAACTTTCACATTTATAATATTACTAGCTGTCCCCCGCGGTTTCACCCGCGTTCCCGAGAAAAAAGGTAGCCCATGACCTTCTCCATACCATAGGCTATCTGCATACCAAATTTCATCGTGATCGGTTCAGCAGTTTAAGTGTGAAATTGTAACAAACAAACAAACTCACATTCGCATTTATAATAGTTATGATAGGATACTAGCTGTCCCCCGCGGTTTCACCCGAATTCCTGAGGAAAAAAGTTGCCTATGTCCTTCTCGATACCATCATCGTGATCGGTTCAGCGGTTTAGGCGTGAAAAGGTAATAAACAAACTAACTTTCGCATTTTTATATAAAAAAAAAATACATATTAAATATTAATAGTATAAAATATAATATAAGTTAGGATTAAGATAGTTAGGATAGTAGGATGTAGTATAAATAACAATGTCGCTATCTGCCTGTATCTGTTTCTCATTTCCGCTTACTTCTTCTAAACTACGCAACGGTATTTGATACGGTTTTCACTAATGCGGGGTACAATTTTCATTCGGGAATTCAATTTCCATCATAACGGGATTCAATTTATATATATATATATATTCATGATTTCACAGTTAGTCCTATAATAAAAGTTGTTCACATTGATGAGTACTTCCACCCCTGCAAGTATACAGGGTGATTTTGTTATCACTGGAACAACTTTTATTATAGGGCTAACTCTGATATCGCGTAAAATAATACGGTTGCTTCATACATTTTGGTCGAGTAGGTATTGAACTTTTGTATGGAACAATGATAATTTTTTCATGATTTCACAGTTAGTCACATTATAAAAGTTGTTCATTTTGATGAGTACTTCCACCCTTGCAAGTATTGCCAGTGATAACAAAATCACCCAGTATATTATCTAAATACATTTTAAATAAGTTATTATTGTAATTTTATATTTTTACTACCTACATAATTAAGGAAAATCATTACTTAAATACTTTTGGTATTTTTTCTGACTGAACTAGATGATGGTGATCTCTCGACCGTTCCACCCTTTATATTTTTTTTTAATTAGGATCTACGTGTTGCTCTAACTAAAGTCAAGTTGAGGACTTTTACCTTATCAAGATTTAAAGGCGCCTGGTCGGTTTTCTATAGGAATTATTTTGGAGAGTGTGCATTAAAGCCCGGGAGGATTTCCATCCACACGATGTCGACATCCCGCTTATACATACGGACACAACACTTTCCTTCATTGTTCCTTTTGCGAACAGCGAAAGAGTGGAACTCACTTCGTGATGTATTCAAGGCCAGAGTGAATACCTACACATTTTCTGACGCATTAGCGGTAAGTTGGTACCTACTTACATAAAACATTGAGCACCTAAATATCGACAGAAACAGCAGGGTGATTGTGTAACCTAATCGGTCTTTTCGTATTGTGTAACTTCATTACGATTCCGTGAATCGCTTTCATATGACCGAATGAAAACCCATATATATTTTTTTTGACATAATTTGGTAATGTAATGACGCGGGAAAATTTAAAACGATTACAATTTATAGGTACTAAATTGTCAAATGAAGCCGGAGACTATTTTTGCGCCAGAATCGCTGTTTGAAAGTGAAAATTTGGAAAAAAAAAAAACCTTTAAAATTTCAAAGTTCTTTTAAGTTCATCTATTCGTTTGTCTGTTTAATTTTGTTAATAAATATTTAGCATTAGGTATATACAATAGAATAAAACAACCGTAGTCTTTGAATACAAATATTATATCTACTTTATTGTAGACACTACATTATAACAGAATTTTAAAATAAAATGGCACGTGGATATTTGTTGGCGCTAGCTGAAGACTAAGTGCGGATTTACGTGTGAGCCGCAGGCTTTTGATAGTTTCCAGCAATCCCCTTGATTTACCAGAATGAAATTTCGTGGCCAATTTCCGTCTGACAAAGTCTTAGTTCATGAGATAGAGGGAATAAAATAATTGTTAAAATAACTAACATACATATAAAGTTGAGTTTCACAGACATAAAGTTAAGTAGATTTATTATTTTTGCACGGAACCCTGCGCGGACTTGTACTTGGCAGCTTTTTTAAAAAATCACGAATCAATTAAAACTACAACTCCTATCATTAAACATGATATTCATCATCATCATCATCTCGGAAGTTTGAAAGCGATCGCGGTGGCAAAGCGTGTGTTGTCACAATTTGTTATTGTGTAACTATTTCGATTACGATAGCTTATGTCACAGGACTAATCGTTATCAGAAATTGAATAGTTTTGCAGTTTTGTTGTTGCTCACCTGATCGTTCAAATGAACTGTTCATCTTTTTGTCATAAATGTACGATATCTGTCTACTAAAATATTTATTATATATAGAAATGAATAATTAAGCTATATAATTTATTCATATAAATCATATATTGCATAATAATATTTTTTTTTTTTAATAATTTGTACCCCAAAGTAACGAAACGCATTCGTAGTTTGTTTGATAAACTGTCAGTCATGTCATGTCATGTTGATTGTAAGTAAAGTTTTTAACTTTGTATCAATATAGTTTATTCAAAGTTAAAAGTAAATTTAAGTGCTTTATTCGTTGATATAGTTATAATATATCACATACAGTAGTATAACATTGTTTCCAGTTTGTTTTATCAGTCATAAGTTTATGTATACATAGGTATGTACCTACCTAAATTGATTTTATTGTTGTGGTTGCGTTTTCAGCAAAGAAGGTGATAACAAGTAATCTGATCGCCAATGTAAGACCCTGCTAGCTATGAATGGTCATAAGGGTACTCTCCGACCGAACCAATCCTGACATAATTTGGGACTTTTGCCCAAACAACGAACTCTCAAAAATTGGGAAGCTGGTGCATATAAAATTCGTGCAAGTGGGGAAATATAAGTGAAATAAGTAGGTACTCAAATCTTGTCATGTTTCTACAAATAAATAGGTACAATAGGGCTGATTGTAATCCCCTTTTCATATTAGTACTTAGTAAATTTTATTCATACAATGGTTTGAATGTCATTGACTTTACTTTCTTGACAATTAGTTTATGGGCTTTAGAAAATTATTTTGGTTTATATGTAGATGATAAATAACTAAACTATAAAAGGGGTCAGAGAGTAGAATTTCCTAAGTTTGCGGTGTACCATCAGTTCACATAGGTCAAACTTAAGCCATAAGCTAAATATCTTAGTTTTTAGGCAAGGGTAATGCTACTACTGTGATAACAATATATAACAGTATTGATGATAATTGACAAGAATATTTATTTATATCCCATTTAATATATCTGGGATGCCATTTTATTATTCATAATAATAAGTTTTTTTTTGATGAGCAGCGTGAAAACAACAATCCATTATGTTAATGTTCTTATTTGTGTCATGTTACTTACATTTGTTTTTTGGTTGGTTATAAATAAATATTTTATAAGTAGTAAGTACCTACTATAATTAGTTATTTCTATTAACTATTATATTTAGTGAAAGTGAAGAAAAGAGAAGGAAATAATATCAGTTTGATGGCATTATCCTGACCATACTCAATAGATTTAATATTTTATGTGCTCTTTGATACACAGACTTCCTAGGTCATATAACAATTAAAAGTAGTTTTATATTGTAGGCTAGAAAATAACACCTAACAGTTAATATATTTTTTACAAAAACATATATTGATGTGTGATAAGTTTACATCAATATACAAAAATGTATAGTGATGTCCAAGATAATTATGCAGAATGATTGACATGTTACTTACTCAAATTTGTTGGCTATTAAATTAATACAAGTAATAATTGTTATAATTAGTATAACTTATTATTGTAAAATCAAAGAGGTACCTACCTTACTGTTCTATCTAGCCATTAATAAAAAAAAAACAATATAGTACATTATGTAGACTACCTACATAATGTACTTATATTGTTTTTTTTATTACTTATTGTTAGGTACTTATATTGAATAATAAAAATACACAGAAAGTATGTACACAGTTTTTATCTTGAAATGGCATCCCTTCGTCACTGAGGTTAATGACCTGAGACTGCGTGGCGATAGTAGGTTATGATATTATTCTCTCATCTCTGTAAAATCGGAGTGGGTTGTTGGTAGTTCTCAAGAGCCTACAGCTTTACGTAATTCTGAATTGAGTCTCCTCTACGAGCGCCAATAAGTAGGTGTCCTCGAGTTCGCACACTAAAACCACAGTAAACTATGCTAAAACATTCGAATTATTACCTACAGAAAATAGGTTTTCAAACAACGCTTGCTCGGAAGCTAAGCAAAAAATCGCTGGGTGTGGAACTGTGACATATACACGGACGAAATTAACTATAGTTGTGTATATTATTATATTCACATTTGGGTCAGATTGTGACCCAAAAAAACGGCGCGTACTTGGTAGGTAGGTAATAATTCGATGGCTAAAACACAAAAATATTAAAATAAATGGAGGTAGTATTTTTTGAACGAAAAGTAAGCTAATTCTTTTATTCTAATCCACAAATAGATATCAAAAACGTATTTTTTCGAAACTCACATGATTCCGACGCGCGACGCCAAAATAGTCTCCGGCTTCATTTGACAGTTAGTAAACAATTACTAACTGTCAAATGAAGCCGGGAAAATTGAAAACGATTACAAAATCGTTTTCAATTTTCCCTTCATTTCAGTTACACATTACCAAATTATGCCAAATATTTTATTTTGATATGGGTTTTCAAGGGTTTTCATTCGTTCATTTCAAAGCGATAGTCGGTTTCAACTGTCAAAGTTGAAAGCGGTTACACAATCGCCCTGCAGATTCTGCACCTAAATAGGGACAGAAATTTCGCACAGCTGAGCCCTCAGCGCTCGCCGTTTTGTCCGTGTAAGGGTGGAAGATGGACCACCTGGCCCCACCACCTTCGTGTCCCGTAAAAAAAAAGGACAAATTTCAAATATAAAGTCGGCTCGGTGTCCCTTATACATAAAACCGTCTATTAATAAAACATATTGATTAAAAATGTATTCGTATTTTTAATCAATATGTTTTAGCTATTGTATCAAAAGGTTGTTATCTAACACTTTAGGTACGTAAATATTTTTTGTTTCGAACATATTTATTAGTTCTGTTATGGTTATTAAATTGTTGGCTTACTCGAAAAATGTAACTAAAACACTCAGTAGGTAAGTTTAAAACTTTTATTAGTTTTTTAAATCAAAATAATTTTTAGGATTACAAAAGAGAATAAAGTATGTACTTAGTTACGAAATTAACTAATCATTGAACAAAAATATTAAATGTAAATAAATACTTAGGATACTACATTTTCATAAGCCTTTATTTTAGGCTTTATTTTATCTACAAAACATAATTCAATCGGAGGAAATAATATAGGTACTATTTAGTCAGTCTTAGTTCTTAGTACATATAGTATCTGACATCTTTCGGATCTACTCCGAAAAACGATTACAATATAGTTCGAACAACGTTTGTAAATATGGGATTTGCACGAAATTCACGATTCGTCAGTTTTGCTGCAATTCATAGGTTAATATTTGAAAACGATGATCGGACTATCGCGTATTCGTTATTCGGGGTAGAATTAAAATCATATTTAATTTTAACAACTAGTGGCTGGCTATCTTTCCGTTTTCAATTCAAATAATTTGCGTGATCATGAATCGAGTTAAGTTTTAATTGTTTTATTGATTGTTTATTTTACGTATCCATAAAACCTGTTTTTGTTTTTGTGCTTAAATCACGCAAATACTCTCAATGATGGTCACAAACATAAAGTGATCGAAAGAAGACGAATGCATATCATTGACAAATATTATTACGCAAAAACGAAAACACTTAATTTGCGTTTTATGTTATTACATAAAATAATCGTTTTAAAAATCGCTGGTTCTTGACATCCAAGAAGTATTAAGATTATTAGCTGAACTGCTAGATTTATCTAGCTTTCATCTAAACCAAGACTGCCCAACCAATATTGGAGTTGGTCCTTAATTTCGGTTATAGTCGGCGGGTCACCTAGTGCAAAATACTTGCCAACAGTTATGATAGATATTTAAATTAGATAAAGGTTTAAGGAAGGTATGTAAGTATATATAAGGTCCTAATAATTGATGTACGGTCCTTTTGAGATTGAGATGAGATTACTTATATTTTATTTATTTATTACTTTTATTTATGAAGTACAATTTCAGGTTTTTTTTATATTTTTATTTTATCATTTTCGGAATACTTATGACCTATACTATCATCCCTCAAAAGGACCGTACTTCATTTATTAGGACCTTATAAAGAAAGGTACAGTTTAATTAAAATCAAAAACCAGTCATGTGCGAGCCGGTATCTTGCAAGGTGTAACAAAATTAATATTATATTGTTATAACTACATAGTCATAACTTTATATTGCTGTTATATATTTAACTTTTCTTAGTTTAATAATACAAGACGCAAATTACATCGTCTTACGTAGTAATAGTATTTTTGATAGGTATCTACTCTACAGAATGGGAAGAAAACACGTTAAAAAAAGGATTATTTTTTAAAACCCTTGGACTTTGACATGACTTTGAATTTGTATTATTTGTTATGATAGAGGCCATAGTGATGCCATAAGTGTGATAAATACCTACTAATAATTCTTTGTCGCGGCGCAAAATGCTGACAGGCAGCATTAGTCAAAAGTAAAGTCAAAATATGCAAGGGTAGTCACAAAAAAATACCGATTACAAAATTATAATAGGTATCAGATTGCTGTTTTGTGTGGGAATTTCAATCCGTTTTATTTGGTCAAAATATTGAAGTAACTAATCCTTCTTGCCATTTTAAAAAGGGCAGTTTGTTGATCGAAGTGTTTAAAGGTGTTCTTAACTGCCGCCTTGGAATCAATTTTTATTTGTCAAAAAATCGAATTAAATTTTCCCAAACAAAACGGCAATTTCAAAGTTAAAGACCTAATATTTAATATTATATCAAATTGCATCTACATAATTATTTCATACAAATTAATATTTAATGTAATTGATAACGCCTACCAGCATCTACCACATTCAAATCAATCATGAAATATTTAATTTACTCAACTTTCCTTGTACTTTGGAAATAGATGAAATCGCAGTTCTCCACTATTCTGTATATATGACGTTGGCGTTTACCAAACAGCATATTTAAAACAAAGAATTGAATCGTCTTGTTATGTGAACAAACACGTATCATGTATCTGACACACCTAATTGTAAGCAGGAATGAAACGATACGAGCAAATACAAGTACCTACCTACTTATTCGATACATTTCTTTCGATAGGTACCTAGTCCCTTCGGTATCTACATTTTTATTTTTTTATACCAAGTAGGTATCGGTCAAAACTATTCGTTCGTATCGGTACAGATGTATTTATTGCCTCAAATCGCAGCTAAATAAACATTATCAATAGAATGTCGTTTGCAAATTATTGGTTCATCATCTCAGCCGCAAGACGTCCACTGCTTATTATTGGTTAAGAAGATTTAAAACCGGTGCACCTACTGTTATATTTGACTATAATCCTACGAAAAATACTAACCGATACGTGTAAATATCGATGCTTTTCATTCGATACCGAGTAGGTGTTAATTCTTTCTCACCGATACCACAGATAAGTAAATAGTTACTACGTAATATAGTTCACTTTCTAACAAATGTTGGTACTTGCAATTTATAATAGCCTACTCTTCCAGCTGCGCGCGAAAATGTACCTTATTGTTCGGGCGGAAATTTCATATCGGTTAACAGATCCGCGCGGTCGCATGGCCTTGAAGCAAAAACAATAACGCTAGGGCAGCCTCTTTCGATAAAAAAAATATTTTACAGTTTTGGTAAAATATAAAAGCGTTATACTTTTTATATTTATTGTCTCATGTGAATGTAATACAAATACAATATTTAGTTAACTATCGTGTTAACTATAAATATAATAATGACCAATATTTTTTTTGCCCTGTCTAAATTCCCTATTATTTAACCATTTTGTAAGGACACAAATAAATATTTTATATCTGTGATTACATTATCTTTCTCATTAATTCAACGAAAACAATGATTTATGTAAACTTTCTTCGTCAGCAGGTAAACAAAAAAAGTAAAATTCTTATTTCTCCTCTTGCTAGATCTACATCCAGGTACCGCACACAAATTACCACCAGCCATTTCAATTTTTAAGTTTATAATAACTCGAAAAATAATTTCGAGCGAGAAAAAAATTGTAGCGAGCGGCCGCAACTGTACGTACGCCGAGTGGCTGGTGGCAACCCATTGAATCTGGATACCGGGAGTCCGCCCGGCCGGTATGCAATTATAGCGCGCAAGTACATGGAGTGAACTAGGCCTGCCGATACGGTATCGATACCTGCCTGGAATCGATACCTGCCTGGAATCGATACCTGCCTGGAATCGATACCTGCCCGGAATCGATACCTACCTGGTATCGTTTCATCCCTATTTATTTGTGAGTACTGGCGGTGGTAGCGGCTCGGGCAAGCAAAACAGAACCAGCCTACTGCAGACGTCGCAGAATGAGTGAGGCGGCACTCCGTTCTTTTATACCGCACCCATTCGTTGGTCTGTCAGGCGGCCAAGTTGACTCACTATTAGTACAGTTAGCGTCAAAAGTAGGTTGGCACTTTAGTACTGTGTCACATTACACCACAGAAATATATCTAGATAGAAGGAAAGAGTGTATGTACCTCGCGTGGCGAAATGAAGAGAATTTCTCATCATTGCTCGCAGCGCACTTCAATCTGCTCCCGACCGCGGTCTACGTGCGACGTCAGGTTTTAAACACAAAATGGTTTGTTGCGCAATAACCAATAGTTCAAGCGACTCCAATAAAGTTGGAGCTGTAAATCGAGGTATTTCCTTTTTTCGGTGAGTACTGTTTGTCCTTAAATCTCTGTTATTAATTAATAAACGGTTTATTTTACTATTTTCATCAAAACAGTAGCGGGTGATTGTGTGCCAACGATAGTTTTCCATTGCGGCTTTAATTTGACGAGCCAGACTTTGCGTGCGCTCAAAACCAGCGATGTAAAAATAAGCTATTCAAACTTTCGAGTCACGTTCAAGGTCGATTTCTCATTTTTTTTGTCAAAAGTAAGAATAGTGCTGTACCACAATGCTGTACACTGCGATTTTCTTACTCGATTAAAATCGGTTTTGAAAACAGAGGAAATGATAATTACATTTTTATATTATTATGCAGCTATATAATGTACGTAGTGCAAAGCGAATATTATTAACAAACAGGTTATGGTTACTTCTATATTGCAATTTTATTTCAGTTTTCCGAAAGATCCACATATTAAAAATAAATGGATTGAAGGAACTGGGCGTAAATATTGGTTTCCTACAAAATACAGCCGGATTTGTTCCATACATGTCCACGAAACCACCTTTACTGGCCCATCAAAGTACCGACGAGTAATCAATACAGCTTATCCGACTATTGATGTAGTGATGATATCAAATGATGAAATCGAATCGAAAAATCGATCAGTGAATCGATGCTTTTGAATTGTTCTCGCGCGGCTTATGTTTCCCATCTCTAAATTATGCTCGTGACGTCAAAGTACCTACGCAAAATGTTACACGCTCTCGGTCTCCCAATACAAATTGGTGAACTCTTTTCTTCTATCTAGATATATTTCTGTGCATTACACAATTCATAATTTTCATACAAACTGTCAAGAGAATGTCAATAGATAAAATGCCAATCTACTTTTGACGCTGACTGTACGTATAAATTTCACATAGTATACATAATACCTGTTCTGTGACTAACTGACTGAAAGACAGACAGACTGACGGACGGACGGCACGTAGGCTTAGTAAAGTGGGGGTGCAAAACGGAACCCCCCCGAAAGACACTCTTTGGGTACGGTACCCTAAAAACGTCTATGAAACCCTTTTATGAGCTAAAATGAATCGGTTTGGGTCATACTTCATTCCGCGTAGTCTCGAGCATAAATATAAATACATTTATTAAAATTCTAAAGCGTATTTTTTTGAAAATACCATAGCACCTTTGAGATAATACCTATATCATAATAGTATTGGTTCGATAATACTATGTTCGTAACATCATAAAATTTCAATGAGTACTTTCAGAGAAAATCAAGTACCTATCAAAAAAATTAGTTGAGTATATATTTATGCTCGTGACTGTACAACCAATTGCGTCGCCGCGTCGGTGGTGGGCGCCGTTGTGGGCGGGTAAATTCAATTTAGTGGCCCGCGGAACTGACTTTGCTCAGCTTTAATCTAAACGTTCTACATAATTATTATTTAAACACTAGACGTTTTATTATTCATTGAATATCAAGTGATTATTGTCATTGATTATAATATAGTCATAAATAATATAATAATGTAAACAAACCACAACATGTAAGCTAAATAATTATAAATTATATTTAATTACATGTTAATTATCTAACATGGGCCACAAAACATTTTCATCGTGTATGAGTAAACTTTTATTAATACACGATGACAAATTAATTCTTAATGGACATAATTATAAATGACATAGATTCTTGGTGTTGTATAAAAAACAACAGAACAATACAAACGTTTACAATAGTTTTATGTACTGTGATTATTTGCAGTAATTAGCTATTTAATTGCTCAAGTGAATTAAAAACAAACAAATATCAAAGTTAAGCAAAAGGATACAAAAGATCATACATTTCCAAAACTATTGTATAACTACCAAAATCCTATCGAGACCGCTGATAGCCAACGAGCGAGTGTCTCTTGAGCGATAATTAAAAATATCAGATCAGCAATAATCACTCATGTGCAGTCAACTTATTTCGTTAAATCTTATAAAAAAGTCACAGTCTAAAATAAAACATAAATCATAAGTATACTTAAAGTATCTATAGAGATATGGACATATTTACAAGGTAATAACTATGTACTGTATATTTTCTTATAATAAAAAAATGTTTAAACAAATGCGAGATGCATCTATCACTTGAAATATGACGATGAAATAAATATCACTGAAGCACGTGCAAATTTATATTTATGCATGTGACCGATGACTAATGTAGTAGGCTCGTCGCTAAACTCCATCCATGAAGTATTCCCGTTTCTTTATCAATATATATTCCATAATTTTTATTCGATTAATAATAATAAAATAAAAATAAATACAATAGTATGTACCTATTATGATACCATAATATGTGGTCAACGCAATATCAGATCTTATAATATTATTTCTCAATAATAATTATAGACATCCTGTCATAACCTTCCATGGGATATTTGAAAACATTATAATGGTCACTAAATAAATTTAAAGCATTTCTGTTTGTCGTGAGGTATCCGCGTCTTGAACAACACGGAGTCTGCTCTGTACTGAGTGGACAGTAGAGGCGTGTAACCCATTACCTGTAATAATATATCGATTCAATACCTTCTACATAAATAATCAGTATAAATTAATCTGTCTAACCTATACATATAACATAATTATATAATAAGTCTGTCTCATTATTGAAATGATTATCAACTCACTTGTGAGAAGAATTGTATGCACTTATGTCTCTCGTGGAAATGTGTTTCGTCTGCGGAAAGTGTGACGGGACAGCCGGGGCAGCGGAACGTCCACCGTGAAGTCACCTGGAACATACAAACACATTCATTGTGGTCAGATCAAAGCCCACCCAATATGAAGTAGTAGAAAATAATTAGTAAAAGATAACGGGTTTGCGTGATTGGTAAGATACACCCTATCTATCACGCCGCAGGTCATGGTTTCGATTGCCACCCAGGACAGACATTTGTGTACATGAACATGTCTGTTTGTCCTGAGTCTTGGTGTAATTATCTATATAAGTATATATTTACAAAAGAAAAGTAGTAGGTATGTAGTTTATCATTTATCCATAGCACAAGCTCTGCTTAGTTTGGGAACAGATAGCCGTGTGTCAGGAATAATGTCCCAGAATATTTGTGAGGGCCATGGCTGTGGCCAAGGCCTGAAAGTATATTACTTAATACCTTCTAAAAATAAATAATACTAAATCAGACTGCTGGGGCTGTAATTGGTATTATGGACAAATGTTGTAAGGCTCCCTAGCAAGGCAAAGATAGGCAAAGCTCACTCACCTTCTTACAACTCCTCCAAACCAGCAAATGCATTCAAGCAAATAGCGCATTCACGAACGGGGCTCCAAAGTAACCAATGACACACAAGTCACAGCAGCTTCTTCAGCACAACAAGATGGTTTACAACTAAACGAATTTATCACATCAGTCTCGTGTCAAATTCTTCACATTAATAATTTTTTCATTTAGACGCGCAGTCGGCGCAGATGTTTTTCAGGAAAAAACCGGCAGAAGCCAGACCACCGAGGATGGGCCCCACCCGAGAGAAGTAGGATATGACGTTGTAGCACGTCATTTATATTCGTGTTCCCATTGGCTGGCAGGTTGACTCGAAATATGAGCGAGACATTCAGTCATCTTTACGATGATAAGGAATACCTCAAAACATATCCTTAATTCAATTAGCCCAAACAATATTTATTATTATTATTTATTTTATATAATCTCACCCAAAATTAAGTAGTAGAAAATGAATAATGCATGGTCGACTATCTTGATTCCATCCACTCAAATCCCCATCTAAATGAACTCCTGAATGCAAGCAAGGTACCTTAACGGGCGGTTTCCTGGTGATGTGTGCGACGAGGAAGTTCATGGCGATGTCCTCGCAGTTCATGTACTCGTCGACATAGTCCCTGATGGCGGCGGGCAACGTGCGCCAGTACGCCCACAGGTAGTACCGGTGGACGAAAGCGGCGCCCGTCAGTACCATGCTTAGTTCACAACTGTATCAACAATGGGAAATACAGGTGATTTTTTAGTCACTGGCAATACTTGCAGGTGTGGAAGTTCTCATCAATATGAACCACTTTTACTATGGGACCAGCTCTGATATCGCGTAAAATAAAACGCTTGCTTCATACATTTTGGTCGAGTAGGTATTGAACTTTTGTATGGAACAGCTGATATTTTTTTCTTGATTTCACAGTTAACCCCACAATAAAAGTTGTTTATATTGATGAGTACTTCCACCCCTGCAAGTATTTCCAGTGACTAAATAATCATCCTGTATATAAAGTCTAACATTGTTAGCTGAGGTATGTTTAAGGCGTGAATGTGTAGGTCAAAAGTAACCCAATAAAGCAAAATAAGTATACTTTCATCGGCAGCTCACACAGTGATGCGTTATGAGCACTAACAGTGAGGTGTAAGTGCTTGACGATAGATTTCCTACATGAGTGTAGTACCCAGTCAGCTAACTAGTAATTTTACCTGTAGTTAGAGTTGTAAAGAAAGCCATTGTTGAAGTTGAGATCCCACGCGTGATATCGTCCCGGGAACCCGACGATGCGATCGCGGTGTTCTCGCCATACTCTGGGGATATATTAATATATTATTGGCACTTTTAGCATATAATATACCTACGCTATTTTAATAAAAAACTGGCCAAGTGCAAGTCGGACTCGCGCACCGAGGGTTCCGTACAAACTTCGTCCATCGTTCGTGCATCACGGGAAATGCGCAATTTTATTTATTTACCTTATTTCAGGTTGGTGCCAATTAAGACCTCTAAATTGTATGAGCGCCCATACAACTCAGAGGTCTTTATTAATTGGCGTAACTATGTATGTATGGGGACACCTTTAATTTTCAAGTTTTATTTATTTTTTAGAATTTTTCCTTTATTTGTGTGCTAAGACCTTGCTTTTCACCATTTTTATAGGTATTTGAGTTGATTGAATGAAAGGTAAATTGCGGTTTACGATTTATGACGTATTAAAAAAAAACTACTTACTAGATCTCGTTCAAACCAATTTTCGCTGGAAGTTTGCATGGTAATGTACATCATATATTTTTTTTAGTTTTATCATTCTCTTATTTTAGAAGTTACAGGGGAGGGGACACACATTTTACCACTTTGGAAGTGTCTCTCGCGCAAACTATTCAGTTTAGAATTTTTTTTTATTAGAAACCTCAATATAATTTTTGAAGACCTATCCATAGATACCCCACACGTATGGGTTTGATGAAAAAAAAAATTGAATTTCTGTTCTAAGTATGGGGAGCCCCCAAAATTTATTGTTTTTTTTTTCTATTTTTGTGTGAAAATCTTAATGCGGTTCACAGAATACATCTACTTACCAAGTTTCAACAGTATAGTTCTTATAGTTGTGGAAAGTGGCTGTGACATACGGACGGACAGACAGACAGACAGACATTTTTGCCATTTGGCTACTGAACCCTAATAAAAAAGAAAAGAGGATTTCAATATTAAAATAGTAGATTATACAACAAGTGAAAAAAAGGGAATTTAATTCGAGGGATACAAGGACCGAGATGAATTATTTTTTTCACAAGTTGTGTAATTTTCTTTTTACCATTGCGAGAAAATAAATAGTAAAATAGTTGACGGGCCGGTTGGCGTGGTTGGTAAGATACCCTATCTATCACGCCGCAGGTCGTGGGTTCGATTCCCACTCAGGACAAACATTTGTGTGCATGAACATGTCTGTTTGTCCTGTGTCTGAGTGTAATTATCTATATATGTATGTATTTACAAAAGAAAAGTAGTATATGTAGTATATCAGTTATCTGGCTTCCATAGTACAAGCTCTGCTTAGTTTGGGGTCAGATGGCCGTGTGTGAGGAATAATGTCCCAGAATATTTATTTATTATTATTAAGTAGTATAGTATTTATCACATTTTATTTTATAATCGGTAATAAGAGAACAATTTTTTTTTTTAATAATTTTATAGCTCTATGGAATAGCTCCATATAGCCAGTACGTACTTTCAGCACGTTTTATTTATTTTTGTACATGATTCGTATATTCGCGCTTGTTCCAAATTAAAAATGTGTTTATTCACTCAGTGACTAAAAGAGAGTTTAATTCACTGTTATCGATGAATAAAATGCCCTTTTTCGAGTGGCAATGGTAAAAAGTAATTATAGCATTTAAAAATGGAACTCTTTGGCTGAAAAATACGAATTGTTTCATGTAGCTGTCATTTGTTTTTTTTTTTGTGGCGTCATTTTGAAAATGCGTGTATTTATCACCATGGATTTAACTCCTGAAAATTTTCGTGCTATGATTTATTACGATTTTCGGCGAGGGTTAACTCAAAAACAGTGCATCGATCAACTCATTTTGACTTTTGGGGACGAAGTACCATCGAAAACTACTGTGTATCACTGGTTTAACGAGTTTAATCGTGGGCGGTCTGTGAAGAAGAAAGAAGATTGCCCTAAATCGATTGTTGTACCTCAAAATATTGATGCTGTGCGGGAACTAATAATGCAAGATCGTCATGTTACATATCGTGAGATAGAGGTATCTCTGAGCATAAGTATGACGAGTATACCGAAAATATTACACGAACATTTAGCTGTAAAAAAAAATGTTCACGTTGGATACCGCATAACTTGAGAGTTGACCAAAAACGGGCTCGTGTCGATTGGTGTAAAAAAATGTTACAAAAGTACAATCAGGGTGCGTCAAAAGCTGTCTATAATATTTACACAGGTGGTGAATCTTGGATATATATTATGCTTATGATCCTGAAACTAAACAACAATCAACGGTTTGAGTGTTCCAAGATGAGTCGAACCCAACAAAAGTCATTCGTTCAACTTGCACGCGCGCTTTGAAGCAAATGGTCGCTTGTTTTTTTTAGTATAAATGGACATGTGGCTACAGTACCACTAGAGGGTCGTAAAACGGTTAATTCTGAATGGTACCCGACCATTTGTGTGCCAAAAGTCTTTGAAGAAATATGAAAGAACAACCGACAACGCAGAATCCTTCTTCATCATGCCAATGCTAGCTGCCCTGTCACACATCGGCCGAAACAACTCGGTATTTGGAAGGTCAAAAGATCGAATTAACGGTTCATCCACCATACAGCCGCGACTTGGCTCCCAACGACTTCTATTTATTCCCAACCGTGAAGAATAAATTACGTGGTCAACGTTTTTCGAGCCGTGAAGAAGCCGTTGATGCGTTCAAAATGCATGTTTTGGAGATACCTCAATCCGAATGGAAAAAGTGCTTTGAAAATTGGTTCCGACGTATGCAAAAGTGCATCGATCATCATGGCGAATATTTTGAAAAGCAATAAAACCATAATAAATGCTATATGTTTGTTTCATTCTGTTTTTCCGGATACATAAATAGCAGCCCTCGTATTTATGTTTTGGTAGTCTAGTTGTTTATTTCTAGTAATGATTTAATTTATGTCATACCTTTACGGTATCAATAATGGTATTTTAATGATGCAAATGGATGAATGGATGTTTGTTACTCAATCACGCCAGAACGGCTGAACGGATCTGGATGAAATTTGCCACACATATAGATTATAGTCTGGTATAGAACATAGGCTACTTTTTATTCCGGGAAAACTTAAGGTAAAACCGCGGGGCGGCAGCTAGAAATTTAATACGTAATCCTATTTATAATTTAAAAAGATCATCTTATATTTTATGTAAAGATCGATTATCAAATCGACAAAAAAAGGTCATAAAATTGGGAGCAAAAGAACTAACCTGAAAGCGAAGACAATTTCATCGTGCCTCAGATGCGCGTCGTCATCGACGCAGAGTACGGCCTCCGTCTCGATCAGGTGGTAGGGCAGGAAGCGGTTGTTGAGCGAGTTGCGGCCCGCGCGGACCACCGCCACCGGCGCGCCGCTCTCCGGCCACGCGGCGGCCGCGCCCGGCGCCGACGGACCGTTCCACACCACCACCACCTGGATCACTCGCTACTATTTCAAACTGTTTGCATTTACAAGATTTTTTTACTGCATCTAAAGATTCTACAATTTTCTAAAGAGTATTTATTCAACTCTTTAAACTCCAACTAACTTTATTAAGATACGGAAGGCCACGTAGCCGCGCCAGCGCCGCTGCCAAGACCGCCTCTCGTTCGTAAGTGAGAATGACGACGGTGAACTGCTCCCTCGGCCGGTCGCCGCCCAGCGCCTCGCTGAACTCTCGGCCGGAGCCGCCGGCGCCCGCGCCCACCGGCCGGAAGCCCGCCGCCGAGCCCGCGAAGCGCGCCTCCGACGTCACCGCCGGGTCCCACGGTAGCTGCGGGTACAGCGCGAACGGCTCGCCCCACTCGTTCCACAGCTCGTAGCCGTGCACCAGCCCCACCGAGTAGTTCCGCCGGTACGCCGGGCTCGGGTAGGGCGCCTCGAGCGGGCCCAGCGTCTCCTCGGGCTCCGCATCCACGGCCGGCGGCTCCGATCGCGGCGGCAGGTACGAATCGTTGAACGCGGGCGCGCCCACCGTCGCCGCGGCCGCCCGCGCCGGTATATGCAACCGCGTGCGGATCACCGCCAGCAGCGAGTCCACGCTCGCCTGCACCGAGCTCAGATACCTCTCCCAAAGCACCCGGCCCTGTCTCCGAAACGAGAGGAGATCGGCATCCGACAGCGCTCGCAGCAAAAAATGAAGCTCGGTGACGCGCGATTTCGGAAGTGAAATAGCCGCTCGTCGCCAATCGAGTACCTCGCCGTAGGGCAGGTGTATTCTGTCGCCGCCGAGAATGATGGGAATGGCGCCCGAGCGCAGCGCCTCGTACAGCCTCGCCTGCAGCAGCGCCGTGGTGCAGTAGGCGCGGGCGGCGGGCGCCAGCACCAGCGCGAAGGTGGAGTCGCGCAGCACGCCGCGCCGCGACCGGTCGGTGCCGCACAGCGCCCAGTCGCCGATACCCAGCACGGTGCGACTCTCCACGGGAGGATCGCATTCGAATTGTAAAAGGAATTGATCCGACTCGGGTGCCGCGCTCGCAGCCCGCTCTAGGTGTTCGATCACTGTCTCATCTAGATCCTTATCCGATCCTCTCGGGGGTGGCTGTGATCCCTGAAAGCTGAATGTAGCTCATAAATTCATAACAAAGAATATTGCATTATATCATACGTCACTAGTAAAAAGAAAAAAAAATACCTTAAGAGATATTTTCGTCTTGCGGGCGATAAGGGCGCGCAGTCGGACCAGACGTCACCACCCGGTGGTCCGAGGGCGGGTGGAGTGATAATATCGAAACCCGAACGAAATTGGTCATGCGTAAATGTCGACTGAGCAATCAGCGCCCTGCCGGTGGATGCTCCTCGGAAGACATCACCCGAGCCGACTGAAAGTTCTCGCCGCGCCAAATTTAACAAAACATGATTGCGTCCGTCACCGCCCCAGTAAGGTAAATTTTTGATAGCTGTCTCGTTAATTAACAATCTATATGTATCTGCTGTTACCCTGTAAATGCAAATGTAAAAATATAGTTACTCCCCAATAGAACACAAATTAGTCACATTATTTAAATCAACTTACGGAGCATTCTTATCAAAAGGAAAGGCTTCCCCTACAATGACTAGATATATGCAGGCCTCGTTTGGGTCCCGCGTGATGTGTGTATTATAGCCCAATGTCTGTCGCAAAGTAGTTTTGAGGAAGCCATCAACGTCGGCGCCGACAAGCAGAGCGTGCGCATCCGGATCATAGAGATAGACAGGGAATCCCGACGTTAAAGAGCATCGAGAGTGATCGAAGCAAGAGAACATGCGGCATTGTGCTTCGGATGCGTGGTAGAGAGGCGGTTGAGCGGGAGGTGGCCGCGAGGGTATTATTTGCAGCGGAGGGGCGAGTTCGGGCGAGTCTCGTCGAATGGCTTCTAGTTGTGCGAGGCGAGCCTGGTCAGCGGAGGCGCGCAGTCGCTGCAGCTCGGCGGCGGCGCGCGCGTGCTCCGCTTTAGCGATCTCGGCTTTAGCACTAGCCGCTGCGGCCTCGCGTTGCAGGCGTCCACGCTTAGCTTCAAGCTCACGCAACTCTGTAGATACTGATGCCTAAAATATAAAAATAAATATCTTAACAGAATACTTCTACAAGAAGATAGGCAGAGGTCTCAGTACTGAGAATCAAACAACCAAGTTAATTTACTACATTGCTTACTATTTGCTACAGAGAATTATTTTAGAACAATGAATAACAAATACAATGAAAAGTATTTTCGATAAAAGCCAGGGAGCCGATTCTCGAGCTGTAGAGATAAATATCACTTTCGATATTTATCATAAAACATGGCGGATACCTATAAAAATATTTTTTTGCTATTCTCGAGATATTACAATCGATATCTATCTATCGTTAGCGTGCGATATGCAACGAGTGGTCTCTAGCAGTCATTTTTACCTACACCTCGTGGTGTTTTATTGGGGATATATTACTTTTTATATTAATAATACTACATTTTGGGCATTGTAGGGAGTCTTTTCGCTTTTTAGGATCCACTAATCCAGTTATATTTAACCTACCAAAATACAGCCTAGTCATTTATAGTCTTCTTCTTCTTAGTTTTAAATTAATATGTTTGACATCTTAAAATATAAATGCTAAGCCAAGTTTGAATTACATACAGTCAAGTCAGTTAGATTTTAGTAAAATGGTGGCCGTTCTTCTAAAACTTTTTATGGACTATTTGAGACAACCTGAAAAATCACGATAAACGCATTTATTTAATTTCAGTTTCACTTTAGATAAGTCACTAGTGGACTTGAATTGATCTTCATTAGACAAAACGCCACCGATATTATTCAAACAAATACACTACATACATAATTTCTTGAAAATAAAACGAAAACGTAACGTCACTTCGCAAGTTCCCACCAAAAAGTCTTACGCGAGAAGAGTATTTAATCAATACGTTCGTTTCAATATATTTAAAAAACTTAACGTTTTTGAACCCCGCGTAAGATAAGTTTACCTGGAGAAATAAAATAAACATAATAATATGTTAAAATTTTGTTAACAACATGGTATAAATAAAACATTAATTCATTATTAATTGATTTACACTCTACAAAGCTAATGGCACTAGTGAAATCAATAGTTCTATTTATTTGTAAAATTTATTGACTTATAGTTCACGTCAATCGAGAAAACGGAACGAATTTAGTCAAAGACAATTTGTCCATCTTCGATATCCCTTCGGTCCATTCGATATTCATATCAAAAGGCTCCGAGAATAGGAATTATTGAAATATAAGATATTTTCGTGATATTGTGACGGGCCAGTTGGCGTGGTTGGTAAGATACCCTATCGCCGCAGGTCGTGGGTTCGATTCCCACACAGGACAAACATTTGTGTGCATGAATATGTCTGTTTGTCCTGAGTCTGGGTGTAATTATCTATATATGTATGTATTTACAAAAGAAAAGTAGTATATGTAGTATATCAGTTATCTGGCTTCCATAGTACAAGCTCAGCTTAGTTTGGGGTCAGATAGCCGTGTGTGAGGAATAATGTCCCAGAATATTATTATTAGAATATTTTCCTTCGATATGAGACTCGATATATTTATCGAAAGTGCGAGAATCGGCCTCCAGCTTACTAGCTCATGAGCCCCAGCTACTTAAAGTCAATACTTACAACAATCAAAATAAACTTACCTTAATTGGTAAGAGAGTAACACCCTTACACTTAAAAATCCCTTAAATTAGCTTTATTACCTTAATTAATCATCTTTATATTGATAATTATGAGCAATACCAACCAAACACAAGCTCTGTCTTTGCTATACAAAATTTAAACTGGATATCATAATGTAGTTATGGGTATTACCTTAATTCTGAGCATTTCTTCTATTCTAATTTTGAGATCAGCTACATTCATGGTGGAAAAGTCTCCAAGTGCCTCCAGAGTGTGGCGGATAGAGTTCCCACCAAATGATCCAGATGATGATTCATACTAAAAACAAAAATGGTATTTATAAGCCATAGTAGATATTTCAGTAATATAATAGTGTCCTTATTCTATTCAACATTTAACAGTTCAAGTATACAATGAATACTAGCAGTTGCCTGTAGAATAGGTCTACTCAAGAAATAATTCAGTTTCACCTAAAGTAGCTCTTGTCTTGCTCATTTATCAAATAGAGTAAACGTAAACATAGTGATTATATTCTCTTCGTATGCAGTATTAATAGACTGTAGACAATGTCTACAAGATTTATTGATACGAGAACAGAAGCAAACTTCAAAATAGTTATACAAAAATGTTCTCTGAGCCAGAAAACTGAGATAACTGTTTACATTAGTGACTCACCTTTGATAAATAGTAATGTGTGAAGAGCGGCACCACAAATAATATAACTGAGACAAGAATTATTACACGAGACAATTTCAAGTGTCCTAACCATTGGCAAAACTTTTCGTAGAAATACATTGTGAAATAAAGTTATTCTCATCACATCACCATCAGATAACCACGAACATGTTCTTCTTCTTCTTGATTGAATGGTGACTGTAGCCGATAGCACAATTCCGCCAATGTCACGTTAGTTAAAGATAAACGAAGAGGAATCTTTTACAAGAAAATTTAGATGGTGTTGATAGGTGAATTAGAGCTGAATTATCAAAAAACATACACAGGACAACACTGAACTGGACAAACACAATCTGAAAAAAAGAAATAATATATATATATCTAAATATGTAATGATATACATATAAAATCTTAAGTTATTAGTATTTAAAAAGTAGGACAAAATCTATATAAAGGGAGAATCAATATATGTTAGTAAACATTTAAAAATAGAAAGTCTAACTGCACCGAATCAAAATATAGAGACACTATACTTCAAAGAGATCGACATATTAAGTAAATTGGAGAAATTAAAAGATGACAAAAGTTCCGGCACTGACGGAATATCAAATGAGGCCATAAAATTAGCTAAGACAGTGATCCTTTACCCCCTAACGTTACTATTTAACAAAATTCTTGATGAAGGAAAAGTTCCACAGACATGGACAGAATCAGAAATAATACTGTTTTATAAGAAAGGAGACCCAACAGACGTAGGGAATTACAGACCCATAAGTATTATGCCATGCTTGTATAAACTCTTTGCTAGCTGCCTACTAGAAAGAATTAACAACGACATAGAAAAACATCAACCAAGAGAGCAAGCAGGGTTTAGAAAATCGTTCAGCACCATTGACCACATACAAGTACTAGATCGAAAAATATTATGAATTTTGCATGCCTTTATATCTCGCTTTCATCGACTACAAGAAGGCATTTGATACTATATCTCACCAAAGCATCTGGAAAGCCCTCTACGAACATAATATAAGCAGCAAATATATCAGAATCATTAAACACATCTACGAAAACAGTACTAGCAAAAACAAACTAGAAAGTTCAGGACAAAAATAGAAATAAACAGAGGAGTTAGACAGGGCGATCCCCTGTCACCTAAATTATTCAAATCAGTCTTCCAAAACGCTATGAAAAATCTATCTTGGGACAAGAAAGGATTAAAAATCGGCAATGAGCGTCTTCACCATCTATGCTTCGCAGACGACATTGTGCTATTCTCAGAGTCCCGCAGAGCTCCAATCCATGATGTCTGAACTTGATAACGCAAGCACAAGCGTCGGTCTGGAAATGAACATCTCAAAAACAAAGGTCACGTCTAACCACCAAAGAACTCCAATTCAAATAAATAATATCACTATAGATTACGTTGATGAATATATCTACTTAGGCAAATAGGTATCCTTTCGCAAAAGTAACAACATTGAAGAAATAGACAGGCGTATATCAATCACATGGAAAAAGTTCTGGGGCTATAAAGAAGTTATGAAGTCTAGCATGGCTTTAAAATTTAAAAAGAAAGTAATGGATTCATGCCTCTTACCATGTCTCACATATGGCTGTCAAACGTGGATATTTGATTCAACAACCAACAGAAAGCTAACGTCATGTCAAAGAGCCCTAGAACGCAGCTCACTAAAAATAAAATTGAAGGACAGAGTCAGTCACAAGGCAATAAGAAAGCAGACTGGCGTGTTAGATGCCTTGTCCTTCGCACGAGGTCTGAAATGGAGGTGGGCAGGTCACGTGACACGCTACACTGACAACAGGTAGACAAAGACCGTGACTATGTGGAGAGGACCTCATGGGCACAGAAACAGAGGGAGACCAAAGGCAAGGTGGAAGGACGAGATAGAGACCGTCGGAACTGGCTTAACCTAGCAAAGAATCGCGACCTTCGCGGAGGAGGCCTTCTCCCGAAGAGGGGTCCAGATGGCATATATATACTAACAATATCCACACCCATTACTTAAATGAATGTACATGCCAATGGAATAATATAGGCTTTTTATTTATTTATTTATTCAACATTTAAAATTAATTGGACGGGGAATTTCTGGAGGGAGAATATCATATAGAGAAAACTGTTACCTGGGGCACTCAAAAAATAAATGGTTAGAATTTCCCTCATCAAGACCACATTCACAGAGAGAGTGGTCCTTTACTCTGATTTTGTGTAAACGGACAGGAGTAGATGCATGACCTAAACGAAGACGACATATTGTGGAAGCAATTGGTTTATTCAGTTCCCGAAATTTAAAGAACCAAGGTCTTCGGGATACACACTTGATGGTCACCATAGTATCTGCCTTTTACATGACGAGAAATTTGCCATAACTTACTCCAAGATCTCCCTCCATACGAGGCTTTGCTAGACTACCTATATCCGCAGCAAATACATCTACTGTAGAGGGGTACTGTACTGGGTACTGAAGAGAACCATCACGAATAGCACACCTAGCACATGAGTCAACAGTCTCATTACCATGAATGCCACAATGACTAGGAATCCATACAATAACCACATTCAAACCAAGAACAAATCAATCATATAATGCTTCTCTAATTTTTAGAATGATAAGATGATTAGATTTGGTGCGTAAAGGATTAGAAATCATGGACTGAAGACAACTTTGGGAATCTGAGAAAATAACAGATTGGATAAATTTGTGCGACTTTACAAACATTATTGCTTCCAAAATAGCAATAGCTTCCCCAGTAAAAACGGAAGTAAGAGAAGGACATTTGAAGTTTAAAATAATTTTAAATTTAGGAATCCATACCGCTAAACCTACATTCTCGTGCTCAGAAATTTTAGAAGTATCCATGAAAACATGCAACCAACCAGGCCATCTGTTTGATGACTCTTCTATAAAATGCTTATCAGCCTGAGGAGAGTCCTTATCAATCCCTATACCTAATAGCACATTGGGTTGATAAATCAAAGCATCATAGTTGGTGGCGAATAAAGAATGAATTCGAATTTTCGATATTGGGTGAGGAAGACGAGAAAGGGAAACAAAGCTCCGAATGAGACAAGGAAGATTATCTAAACATCTATTCCGGTCAGAAGAAAATTCAAAAAGCCTAGATAGTTTATGAAAGATAGGAAGAGATGAATTTTGAATTTGTTTGAAAAGAAACCTGTCACAAAGGTATTGTCTACGCAGGTGAAGAGGGGGGTCGACACATTCCACCTGCATCGCATAGATGGGAGAAGATTTCATTGCACCTAAAATTAAACGGAGACACCTGGACTGGACCCTATTTAACTTATCAATGCTGGACTTATTGCAATGATCAAGCAAGAATGTTCCATAGTCCATGAGACTTCGAACAAGTGCATTATAAACGAGTTTCTGAGTATAAGGATGGGCACCCCATCACACACCAGATAGACAGCGAAGAACATTAATACCTCTTTCACATTTTTGAGAGATGTAAGAGAAATGAGGAACGCCAGTCATTTTTGAATCTAAGATTACACCCAAAAACTTAACATTATCTTCCAAGGGGATCTCCTCACCCTCAATGTTGATATTTATTATAGGAATTATTCTTTTTTCGTAATAATTACTAATGAACATTTGGATACAGATAGAGAGAGTCCATGATCAGCAAGCCAATCACCCAAATATTTGAGAGCGGAGTTTAATTTTAAAGATGCTTCTAAAGCTGAACTAGCTGATTTATAAAGGACAATATCATCGGCATATTGAAGGATCTGACAGAAAGAATTTACTGAACACTCAAGGTCACTAGTGTAAATGTTATATAGAAGAGGACTTAAAACTGACCCTTGGGGAAGGCCTCTCCAGACATTACTAGCATGTGTTGAACAGTTTTGGGATTTCACTATAACAGTTCTCTGCATGAATAGGTTGCAAATAAACCTGACCAACCTCTCAGGAATACTCAGCTGAAGAAGTTTATACCTGAGTACCGGAAGAAGGACATTATCATAAGCAGATGCAACATCCAGAAAAACTCCCACTAGAAACTTTTTTTTTGTAAATGCTAGTTGTATGTCTGTGGTAAGGATGCTTAAACTATCTAAGGTGCTCAAGCCTTTCCTAAACCCAAATTGGGATTTGGCAAGTAAACCCCTGCTTTCTGTAAACCATACTAATCGATTGCGTAGCAAATGCTCCATAATTTTAGCAAGTACCGATGACAAAGCGATAGGTCTTCTGGAGTTAGGATCTGAAGGATCCTTTCTAGGCTTTAGTAACGGAATCACAATTTGAGTTTTCCAAGATTCTGGAATCATGCCATGTTTATTAATAATATCCAAAAACAAAGATTTTGTCTTGTCACTGGCTCTACAGAGAAAAGAGTATGGGATACCATCAATGCCTGGAGAAGAATCCACTAGGCCATTCAGAACTCTATGGAGTTCATTGAATGAAAACAAAGAATCCATTTGACTATGGGATGGAAGAGGACAGAAAATATTAATGGAAATTGAATCCATAAATGGAACAGAAGGAGGGGCCAGTTTATCTGTAAATGCTTCCAACCAAAGTGATGGATCATTAGAGGAAATTATCTGTAGTCTGAGATCCTCTAAGCCTACATATCTGTTTCCATACTACAGAAGGAGGGGATTGTGGAGATAAGGACCCTTACCTTACCCTACCCTTTTTTTTTTAAGATAAAAGTATTCACACTCGATCTGCTGTGTGTTGATAGGTGAGGAAATTCTCCATGTTCATAGAAGAATTATAGCATCTTTCTACGTCACTATGCTGATGAATGATGGCTGTACAATCAGAGTCCCACCAAGGAGGAGATAATTTGAAATTAACTTTCTTTTTCAATGGGATATTAGCATCTGCAGATGGAATTATAGCATTAATAAATTTTTCATATATAAATAGACAGTTTGTAGATTCTAAACAAGGAACTGATCTAAAGAATTAGAAAATGCAGGCCAATCGGCTTTGGATAATCTATATTTTAAAAGAGGACTATATGAGGGTAAGGAACAATGCGAGAAGGATATGATAATTGGAAAATGATCACTTCCATAAGTAGTTGCAAGGATATCCCATGATAAAAGAGAAGATAAAGATGAAGAACATAGAGTAAGATCAACAGCACTTTTAGGATCTTGAGTGGGAAGTACTCTACGAGTTGGGGAACCATCATTGATAACACAAAGACCATTATCATCCAAAATATCTAAAATAATTGAAGCAAATGAATCACTGTGACTGGAACCCCATGAAATATGATGGGCATTAAAATCACCCATTATGATAACAGGAGAAGGAAGAGAAGAGATAATAGATTGTAGTGCAGGCTCAAATGAGGATGAGGCATATAAATAGAAAGGAATGTAACATTAAAAGCCCTTAATGCAATAGCATTAATGCCAGGATAACATACCGGAATATCAAATATAGAAAATAAAGTACCATGTTTAATCAGCAGGGCACTACCACCATACCCATCATTTCTGTCATCCCGCACACAATAGTAACCAGGAACCCTGAATAGGGAACCTGGTACCAACCAAGTTTCCAAGATGGCAGCAATGACCGGCATATGATTATTTAGTAAGTAAAGAAGTTCATGTTTTTTGCAATGAATACTATTAATGTTCCATTGAAGGATTCAAATGGGAGCCATTGGAATTGAATAATGATACAATTTGGGAATTTTTATCGGCAACATGGGAGGTATATTATTAGAATGACTAATGAGGTAAATGATTAAAGATAGAAGAGAATCCAGAAAGTTTTCATTGATAGAAGATGAGGGGGTTAAGGAAGGAGATTGGGACAAAGCATACCCATTTGGAAGGGAAGAAGGAACATTCAACACAAAAGCTCTGTGTGCATCCTTATCATAGCCTTTACCAAGAGGAAAATGAGGATGACGTTCACTGTGTACAGTTTTTCTGTAAGATGATTGAGGAGAACCAGATTTATTTAAAATAGAAGGGGAAATAGGTTGGGAAAATTGCTCAACTTATGGTTGAGCAATTTCAGTATATGATCTGCGGACAGGGGGAAAGTGGGATGAAGCTTCCTAATATGATACATTATCCTGGGACATGGACAATTTAATATTTTTCTGTTGATCATGTTCAGGACAATTTTTATATGTAGCAAAATGTTTGCCAGAACAAAACAAACACAAAGCTAACTCCTCAGTCACATTACAACCATCTCCAGAATGAGGCTGAGAACAACGATAGCAACGAGGCTTGAAAGCACGACATTGGGTTTTAATATGGCCAAATCGACAACAATTATGGCATTGGATTGTTGGAAGATTATATGTTTCCACTGGAAGTGATGTGTGAAAAGAATAAACTCTAGGAGGGATGAATTGACCATGAAAAGTAAGAACTACACTCTGAGTCAGAATCCAAGATACTTTACCATCAATCAACAACACTTTTCCTGTTCAGTCTACGGGCCTTTAATATATACCCACAGCCATCAGGAAGAGTCATTGACTCCACTAGCTCATCCATTGACCACTCAACCGGTACATTACGAATTAGATCCATACGAGTAATATTATAGGTGGGAATATTCACCACATATTTATATTGAGGTAGCAACGAACAATCGAGAAAATTGTTTGCATCCACTGCTGACATAAACTCTACAGCAATCTTATTACAACCAACTTTTTTGATACCGTCTTTACAGATATTTTTTACTTTATTGGTAACTAAAAATTGCCCGAATTTGATAGGTCTAATTGTAGTACCGGCAGAGGGATCAGGTTCAGACCGAGAGACATGTACGATAAAGGGACCTTTATCTTCCTTCTCGTTTAAAGCCTATGGTTAAACTATGGTGCATATAAACCGTTTGAATCGATGGGGTTGAGGTACTCGGGTCAACTATCGTTTTCTTCGAAGACGAGACCGACGAGTCATTATAGTCAACAACCAAGCGGCGTTTACTGCCACTTGGAGAGAAAAGAGGAGGAGAAGCATCTACATTTACCTGTTCGTCCGGAGGATCAGGGGGTTCAGGAGGAAGAGAATCCATGATAAGGAAGTTAACCTAACACAAACCAGTATTTGTCACCACCGCCAACACACTACACAGCAAAATTCCGTCTAATTTAAACCAAAACAATGAAACCAAATACAGAAAATTGAAAGAGGCCCACTAACACGTGTATCATTCAACACTCGCGAAAACGGACTTCCATGAACATGTTATAAAATATCATTTTGATCTTATAAACCTACATAAAAATAAAATAATCTCTATGTTAGTTATGTACAAAAACTGAAGTCAGTCAGTCAAGCAAGCAAGTCAATATACATACATAGGGTTAGGGATCCGCAAAAAGTATCGATACTTTAGTATCGATAATACTTGCACTGCGATACCTATTATTTTGGTACTCGATACTTTTGTTCCGATACTTTACTAGGTATCGATACTTTCTGATTTACTCGATACTTTTTACTCTTCACTATTATTGGTCTAGATTCTATATTAGGGAAAGCCGGGAATCTCCGAAACCCCTAATCCCCGCAGGCTGATTACGTTAAACTTAGCAATAAGCAAATATCGCGCAGCTATCGCGCGATTGATTGCTATCTTATCTTAATATATATAAATCTCCTGTCACGATGTTTGTCCGCGATGGATTCCTAAACTACTTAACCGATTTTAAATTAAATTGGCACACCGTGAGCAGTCTGACCAACTTGAGAGATAGGATAAACGGCTGAACCGATTTGGATGAAATTTTGTGTATGAGTTGGACAGGACAACGTCTGTCGGGACAGCTAGTACGTCAATAATATTCGAATTATTTATGAGATCGTTTGCTAATCGATTGCTGATCGTTGGAATGCACTTATCGCGACGACACTAGCGCCAATAGCGATTTAGTAGCAATAACTGGAAATAGTTATAATGTCTTATGTCAAACAGATGTGCGTTGTGTAAACAAACTTTTTACTTTAAATGTTAAAATACTTTTAAATGTGATTCAAATTCCTCAAAAAATAGCGTGGCGTTCCTTCCAATATGTTTAAGTGGTTTAGGCAAATCTGGCGATAGATGGAAAAGAGTGAGCTTCTTTCCCTATCCATATGTACCTTTAGTTTTATTGTAAAGTTCAGATTTTTTATTTGATTTAATAATTTTGATTATTATGTACTTATTCCATCAATTAAAATAGGTATACTTTTATTGTTATAGTATTGGCTGACCTGAAACATAAAACAAAGGCAAGGCTAGCTAAGCGGAGGCAGGATGTTTCGGGTACTGGTGGTGGTCCAAGCAGCCAAGACGATGTTTCAGAGATTGACAAGAAAGTCTTGGCTATCTTCGGGGAATAAGCTGTATTTAGAGATGTCCAGCACAGAGTTCCTGTATTTGTAAGTTATTTATTAATCGAATAAGTTATTTATTATTGAATATGTAAAGGTTGCTTTTACACTTCACTGTAAGTAAATTTCTAGTTTAATATTGTGAAAATAATTATAAAACTGCTGTTTTTTTTATAAAAACCTCTTAAGGTGCATGTTTATAACTAAAGTATATTTTTCAGAAGTTAGGAGTGCTGTGAGTCGACCAGCTCTCAATAGACCTCGCCTCAGACTAGTAAGTAAACATTAATTTAGAGACTTTAACAAAACTACTGTAATAAATGCAAAAAATTGTTATCAACTAAATATTTTTTCTTTCAGGTGCCTAAAGACCCCGAATCGAACCTGAATGGGTGATTTATTTGGAGTCTAAAAGGGCCAAAAGCTAGCCGAGGCTGCTATTATAATGGCTCAGTCATCTTGCGTGCTGACAGAGACATTGCCTGCGTTGGTTGATGTAATGTGCGTCCCAAATGAGAACATACATGCTCAAAATGAGAATATAGTACTCATCAGCGCAATGTTTGACCATATGCGGGATGTCAAAATAGAAAACACAACTACCACAAACACTAGACTTGAATAAAATAAATGTTGCAAATTATTTTGTGTTTATTATAGCCAAGATTAGGGTTCCTTATAGCCATATAATGTACAGTACACAGATTCATTGTTATAATATCACAATTAAACAATTAGGTACTTCTCTTAAGTCTTCAATAAACTAGAATAAAAATCTATCTTATCTGAATCATCTCCTAGTAATTTTAGAAATTAACATTATTATTCATAATACAGTACCCAATACAAGGACAATTATAAAAAAAAAGTAATTTCATTAAAATATACGTAGCAATAGAAGAGCAATTTGCGATAGACTAAAACAATCAATGAAAAGGTTGTCGCAATTTGACAGTTTTAAATGCTTGCTTTTTGCTATCGCGTTGCTGTAAAAAATGATTCGTAATGCCAAAACCTCGTAAGCCTATACAAAAGAATGCACATTTTAGTTTACCGATTGTCCCATCGAGGCAGCACTGTCGCTAGTTTGCTATGGCTTTATTATCGCCGATACATAATACGAATTTGCAATACAACAGCAAATATTGCGCAATTTTTGCTATCGCTTGGCTTTTGCAAGATAGGTAATCAGCCTGCCGGTTATGTGTGAATGTGTGACCAGTTGAGTATTTCAATTGGATCATGGTATTTTGAAATGGGATGATTTACAGAATGATATCTTATTAATTGTTTAAGAAAACGTTGCATATTATATACTGTTTGAACTTTACTAATATTATGACAATAGCTTGTATGTCTGGTTGCAACGAAAAAGACTGAGGGTTCACAAAAAAAAAAATGAAATTAGCCTTTCCGCGCGGTTTCACCCGCGTTCTCGAGGGATCTTATGTTTTCCCGGGACTAAAAGTATCTAGTAGTAGTAACTATAGCCTTCCTCGATAAATGGGCTATCCAACACTAAAAGAATTTTTCAAATCGAACCAGTAGTTTCTGAGATTAGCGCGTTCAAACAAACAAACAAACTCTTCAGCTTTATAATATTAGTATAGATTAGTATGACAGTTAAATTAGTATTCAGTATTTAGTTGTATTCAGTATTATGTTAGTATTCTTAGTACAAAAAGTAGTTTTTTTATTATTTTTGAACAAAGATTAAAAATGTGGTTTTTTTTTAGATTTTTAAACGTTTCCCGAGGCAAAAAAAAAGTACTTGATACTTTTATGTGTATCGAAACTTTTGATACGATACTTGGTATCGATACTTTTGAAAATTTGCGGAACCCTACATAGGGTACATTCCGGCAGTGTTGCCGTTTTATAATTTAGAAAAATGACAATTTTGCGCCAGAAAAATATTAAAGTGTTAAATAAAATGCCAACTTAATTTAAAGTATTTATTATAATCAAAAAAACAAAATATTAGTCTTCTATTTCGAAGAATATCTGAAGGTCATCAACAGGTTCGTCTTGTTGTGACGTTAGCGAGCCACTTTCATCAGTTACTTCATGTTCTTTAATACCCTTAATAAGTTTCAGCTCGTCATCAGGCATATTATAGGAATAACAAAATAAACTGAACTTAAACATATACAATCGACTAAACCGAATACCATTAAATCGAATTATACCGATCAATCGCTCGAACGTACAAGCTGATATCTCTGAACGATGCTCGGGATTTCCTCATAGTGTTGCCATAGACGATAGTCCAAAATAACATATTTGTTTGGTTGTTATTATAAAATTACGATTTTAAACCTCTAGGTTGCTTAACAAACAAAAAATGCTAAAATAATGCAATATGCTAAGTTTTTGACATGCATATGGTGAAAATATGCCAAATTTAGCATTAAAAAGCCAAAACGGCAAGACTGCATTCCGGTTCATACATACTATACGTACATACATATGTACGTATTCTACTATTTTCGATTTATCAGTGTTTCCACTTAAGATTTTGGTTTTTCCCTAGTTTCATTAAGCATTCATTATCCCTGAAATTCCCTAAAATCCTTGTTTTAGGGAGCATAATTATAATAAAAATTAAGTTATAATAAATACTTTAATTTAAACAATCAGAAGCCGAAGTATTACTTTGACAGCTTTTCGTTGCACTTAACATGACACTGTTGGGTTCATTGAGGGTTACTAACACATGCGAATATTGCACTAAAACTACTTAACAGTAAAGTTTAGATTACGTACGATATATTAGTATTTATTTCACGTAATTCTATGCAGTATTACAGAAGTTATGACCGTGAGAAGTTTTTGTAAATTTTCAAGATTTCACGCGCTTGTGGCGTGACGTCAGAATTCCCCTCGCTCCGTTTCGCTCGTACCCCATAATGAATCTCATTGAAGTGGTGTCTCGCGCGCACGCTGTACTTATTTTATATAATTGCTTTGTTTATTAGTTTGTAATTGTTGTAACAAATCAACCTGTTAAGTACCTTGTTAGTTATATCTACGCCATGGAAGAGGGTTATCAGAAAGGTCAATCGGATAATCTGCCGAGAGTTGATAACTGGATGGTGGCTCAATATTTTATAAAAAATAAACATTTTACGGCTGCCAGAATAAAAATGAAAAGATAAGTATCTACTTAGTACTTTTGTTTAAAACATTTATAGGTTAAGTAGGTAGGTACCTACCTAACGACCAAACCAAGTGACATTTTATATTAAACTAGCTTCCACCCCGCGGTTTCACCCGCGTTACTGAGGGATCTTGTGTTTTCCCGGGATAAAAAGCCTATAGCCTTCCTCGATAAATGGGCTATCCAGCACTGAAAGAATTTTTCAAATCGAACCAGTAGTTCCTGAGATTAGCGCGTTCAAACAAACAAACTCTTCAGCTTTATAATATTAGTAAAGATAACAGCATGTCAGACGTACGTGACACTTTTTACTTTGCACGACCCATATGTCGGGGGCAGAAGCCCTAATGCTTATATCGACGATGAGTTGAGATTTTTCGATACCAGCTGTTTATAAAAATATCAGGGATAACAAACTTACGGGCCGCAAATAGTTCGTTTACAGTAAAATAAAGGTTTACGTATTTTTTTTATGGTTAGGTACGTATACCTATGAAGAAATCAGAAGTAACCAACATACGGCTCGCAAATAGTTGATTGGTTTGAGTTTTTTTTACCTACTACCTTACATTGTTTATTTTAGTTAAGGAAGAGAGAGCTACGGAGACAACGCCATTGGGTACATACAGTTAAAAAGAGAGGGAAATGTATGTACCGTTATATGCCGCATTACTCCGGAACAAAAAGTGCGCTCAAAACCATACCACTCTGTTTTGCAATGTAACGAAAAGGATGAAGAAATAATAAACGTATTCTATGAATATTGTGCAGTGAAAATATTGTGCTATGAACAATATGCAGCTAGCAACGGTGGTTGCAAGCAAACATTCCATTGCATTTTTAAAATAAACGCGTTACCGACTCTTTCTTCCCTCACCGATGAGCTCTGGTGACTTACTCATGCGCAGGAACACAACATTAATAATACCGCTTTGACGAGACGTCATAGTCTGTTTCTTGTCACCCGCCATCGCAATTACAAACACAACAAATAAAAGAGAAGTAGAGCATAGCGATATGTCGCTCAAAGAGCAGCTCGACTGGAGAAGTACCACCTTACAGAATACCGCAGCCTAATAACTTATAGTTGTGTTCCTGCGCGTGAGTAAGGTCGCCAGAGCTCATCGGGGAGAGGGGGAAGGGTCGGCAACGCGCGAGTGATACCCCTAGCGTTTCAAGCGTTCATGTTACTAACCGCCTTTGAGTATGTAACCGCTTACCACCATCAGGCGGGCCGTATGCTTGTTTGCCGATAATGTGGTATAAAATAATAACAATTAACCGATTGGACATCTCTAATAGTTACCTCTTGCGCTTATGACTACAGTTACTAACGAGTCTTCTATTTGTGATACATGGCGTACATACAGGTTGAAAATCTTAAAGTTTATGTTTTTACGTCGTAGGTAGCCCAGAAAAAGGTCTGTCAAAAAAAAAACGAAATATGCTGTAAAACTCTAAAAGCATCGCCGCCATCGTCAATTTCCTGAAATTCTAACAGCAATTCCCGAAATTGAAAAATGTTTAGGTTTTCTATAATTTTAAAAATATTTTTACTATCTTTAATAGTTAATAATAGTTATTTGAAAAACATAGATCAAAATGTTCATATAATCGTGCGTGACGATGAAAAGAAAACGTTAACACGACGTGATTGGTATTCCTGACCGACAGGCCGAACCAATTTTAGGAACTGTCAATTCACTTAACAAATCAATTGAAAATAAAAAGCAAATATTTTGGACAACTAACTACATTATAAATTTTATTTTACGAAAACTAAACTATTCATGTTTTAAAAGGTACAGACAGTGATTTAATCGACAAATCTTATTTACTTCATCTTCATTTAACAGTATTAGTAGGTATTTTGTTTTCATTCTACTCAGTATAATATAGAAAAGTAGATTAAAAGTTATCCTTAGGTACACATGTACCGACCCATCTACATATAATACGACATATTAGATACATAAACAAAATATATTTTTACAAGCTACGTAACAAAAAAATGAGTACTTCAAATAATATATAGGTATCTATACACACACACACACATCATAAGATGGTACCTAAACATGGGCGGATCCAGGATTTTTTCTGGGAGGGGCACAAGGGCCAGACGAGCAAAAATAATTAACAATAACTGTTAAAAATAAACTTAAAATTACTTGTTTCATAAAGACTCGTTTGTTTCGTAAAAAGACTATCCGTTTCAATGATTTGCCTAATTACACATAAAAGCCACCGAAATAAAAGCCAGCGTTCCGGTCACGCGTGTGTTCTTTTATGCTTCCTGCTAAAGATGTCCAGCACTTCATTAGCGTTATTTTTTTTCGCAATGTCTTGATGGATATGAATTAAAGCCAGTCCATTCAAACGCTCTTCTGTCATCCTGCTGCGAAACAACTCTGATAATTTGATTTGCCTATAAGTATGTACTCTGATGGAAACTCCACAAGCGTTTGGGGGGGGGTTTTCAATTTCACCCTGTATATAATACACATTAATTTCTACATTTTATATCCACTTAAACATTATCAAAGGGCCGGCCGTTATTAAAAAATGTGATGAATTTTAAAAATGCTTAGCTATTGACGGCTTGGTAATATTTCAAGTTTCGCTTTGACTGGATGCACTTTTACAAAAATTGCGAATAAGTTTTACTTGCATAAATATTGCAAGCATTAAAGCTACCCTCATAAAACATAGTTTATCGTGCTAGTTTTATTTGTTCTATCGGGTTACTATCTTGAGTTTACCTATCAGATTTTACTGATAACTTCCACTCTAAAGTTGCTATTACAATCTTCGTGAAAACTGGACAAATGCAATTTTAAACTACAGTTTTTACATTCCTTGCCATGGTTTCCTTTTTCATCGCAATTTTCAAAATGCGTATTTGCTTCGTTCGCAGCGGAAAAATGTAATGGACATTTTGGACACTTATATAAAATTCGTGTGATCTCTTTAAAAATATTAATAATATTGAATTTGTATGTAATTTTTTTATCGCCATGATGCATTAATAAATGATCAAATAGGTCACTAGGAGTGAACAGCAAGTCACATTTAGAACAATTTTGTTTCGATGCGCGAATTCTAGGATTACAAATATCAAGATGTGCTCTAGCACATAGTTCATCAACAAAATGTAAACCACATAGGCATTTATAAATGTTGGCTACATTTTCTATGATAGCCCTGTCGTCACAAGTGAAATTTTTATCGACAATATTTACCTGGGATTTCTTTTCAAGTATCGAAATTTTCGTTTCGTCGATTGACGAGTCTTCCACCATTTTTTTTGTCTCAAATTCATTCATTTCTTCACTGGACGTTTGCTTTGACGTTGTATTCCCATCAAATGTTACGATATTCATATTATCTCTGATAAAATCTATATCATTTTCATGTATTTTTAAGTGAAATTTTAATTTTTCTTTAAAAAAAACTAAGCCACACCTCGGACATTTTGAATTAGAGGTATTGTTACAACACCTGTGTTTTAATTTTTGGTCTTCTTTTTTCAAACAAATTTCACATTTTAAGCATTGGTAAAATGTGTAGTCGCATATTGTACCGGTAAAAGAAGACTGTAGTTTAAAATTTATGTTATTTTTCGGTTCTACTTCATTGCCAATTAAAATAACTTTTATGCGTTCTTTATTAAATTTAACAAGGTCTTTATGTTTTGACACATGACATTGGAAGTCCTCTTTATATAGCAACAAGCCACACTGTAAACATTTGCATAAGGATTCCATAGCGCATTTGTGCTTCTCATATGTTGACTTATTTACCAAGCCATTACAGTTTCTACATTGATATAATACATATATATTTTGGTTAGTGAAAATTATGTTATTAAAAGCTATATCTCCTTCTCTATTAAATATGACTATTCTGTAAGATTTCAACCGAATGTTAGGATCTTTATGAATTCTTTCATGTTCTACTCTAGTTGCTGTTGAAATAAAAGGTAAGCCACAATGAGAGCATGGATGTTTTCTCTGTTTAAAACAAGAATTTTCGGCATGTTTGTACACTAGTATGGGATCTATAAAACTACGGCACCTATCACATTTATAAACAGTTAAGTTTGATGGGCCGTCTTGTATTACTTCCATTTTAAGTCTACCTTCAAATTTATAAATTGAATTATTAAGAATCATTCCAGATTGTTCAATTGGCAATGATCCCATTACATGATTCGTCCAAATTTTATTGTCTGATGTGAAATATATAGGATCAAAGCTTAATATTTGAAAGGAGCTTTTGGCAACTCTATTAATATCATGTAGCTTTTTATGAGTTTCATAGGACCCTCGATCGAATTTCATACTACAAGTATTGCACTTCAGTAAAGACGATGAGCCTTTTTTACGCGCCGCGTGGTCTTGGCAGTGTTCTATTACTTTCTCGTATGTGTCCATAGCAATAAAACAAGCTCTACATGAATATACAATTTGAAGCATTTCATTGAGTTCTGTCATTAGCTCTGATGACGTAGAAGATGTAGGGTATGTCGATATTTTTTTGATTTCACTTATTTTTGGTGCAAATACATTCTGGGCAGAGTGAGTATTTTTCATGGAATAATTATGATACAACATATGTAACTTGAATGCAGCTTCTGAGAGTTTCGTGTGGCAAATCTGGCATGTTAAATAATCATCTTCACTACACTCGTGACTTATTTTAGCAACCTTAGATATGAAGTGTATGCCACACATTTCACAATTAGGAAATTCAGGAATGGGAGGACATATTTGCTTTTTACTTTTTAAGTCGTAAAACTTGAAATCTTGTAACTTCAACTGCTTTTGTTTATGATGCAGTAGTTTGTGTGATTGAGTAGCTTTTTGAGTTGTCATAATCCCACAATACTTGCAAATATATTTAACTATGTGTGCACAACGTGATTGGATATGAACTTCACGATTTGGTCCTAGCTTACTAAGAAAACATTTACATGTGTGACAATATGATAATATAAGGGCGTTATTTATCTCTGACTTGTTTGGCTTTTTTTTTGAACAGCTTTTGCCAACAGACTTATTTTTTTTCTTCACGTCTAATTTTGACTTCTTTGATATTGTTTCACTTGAACTACCTTTGTCGACACACAAATTTTCTCTCTTCATACCCAATTTTGCCTTCTTTTGTATAATATAGCTATTTTTATCGACGCGCATATTATTTTCTGATTCTACCGTCTTTGGTGCAGAATTTTCATTTTGGATTTTAATAACGTCCTTTTCAAATATAATCGTTGTTTCAATAATAGTGAAATCAGTCGATTTAAATTTGTTATACTTGTGACAATACTTATGAAAACGCATAGAACTTTTATCAATCAAAATATCACATAAATCACAATAAGCAGAGTCAGCAGTTTCAAGCTCACATGTAGGATAGTGACTTAGATAGCGATCTTCAGTAAAATGTATGGCACATTTAGAACATTTATATAAAACTCTATTGATTGCTGATTCACCTAAATCATAGACTTCAAAATTATCAGAAAATGTATGCTGTTTTAAATGAAGAGCTACATCTCTGTTTTTAAAAATTCTTGTACAAGTGTAACATTTCCAATTAATCAACATTTCCATATGTTCCACGTGAAGAACCGCATCCTTAGCGGATAAAAAGTGAATATCACATTTATTGCATTTGAATAGTACTGATTTCATTGCAAATGGTTCCCAACCACTATTGTTAAGTACATTTGATGTGTCAAATGTTGTGACATTAGGTACTATATTGGACTTTTGTGGTTTTAATTCGGGAGTTGGTATTTTATTAATAATCACTTTAGGTTGGTTTTTCATAATTCGCTGTAATTCATTTTGATGTCTCCTTACTAAATGTTTATTATATGATATAAAATTGCTGTTTTTAACACAACAGTATCTACACTTAGGATCAAAAGTTACCATTTTGAGTTTTGACATCTGTTTTACTTTATGCTTCCGACCCATGTGACTCTTAAAATATCTGACACTTTTAAAGTATTGCGAACAAATCGGGCAACTATACAAATTCTGAATTGACTTTCGTTTTCTCTGATAGTTGTTACTTTCCTTCCGAGACCTTCGTTTAACTAAAGTCTTTTCTTTTTGTGCTTGCATTTCGTGTATATTTATTATATTTCCGTTTTCAAATTTTTCGTCTAACGGTACTTTCAAACTTTTATCTGGCATATTACCTTCTTTTTTCCTGGGCTCAAGTACTTTGTAGAGGTGTTCTATAAGAGATTTTTGATCCTCGAATAACTTAGAGCAGTGAAAACATGAATGATTTGAACTTATTGAATGTGCTGCCTTAATTTGCGAGACTGGTTTATTAACAATATTAATAACATCGACATTTGCTTTATCATTATGGAACTTCTCTCTGTGTTCCACCAAATTTTCTATTTTAATGAAATAGATTTGGCACAGTTCACATTTATTATTTGGCTTATTTTTATATTTCTTCATATGGCTGCCAGGGCCTAAGTTGAAAGTATGCAGCTTCGTTTTATGAAGATCATATACACTGTTATTTGGAAATAGAATGAGACAATCTGTACAATATCTTTCACTTTCATGTAAATAGGAGCTGACATCTTGCAGTGTAACTTTAACCACGTATGGTATAAAATGATTAACATAACTTTCCTTTGTATGTTCAGGAAGTTTACTTGGCTTTGAACCAAGAATTATTTTATTACTATATATGTTATTGCCTATCCTACTATTCGTTTCATCATTTATAGATGAAAGTACATTCTCACAATGTTCAGATCTCAAAGCGCTGTTACTTTTCATTACATTTAGATTAATGGTTTTCTCATTTTCAACATTAAAGGAATTTTTAATTTTGCCAATAGTTTGAACATTCATTGATGTTATCTTAATTGCATTTGGATTAGAAGATACAACTCTTTGATTTACATTCGGCATTTTAATGACATTGTCATTTTCAAAAACAATCCTTTTCAAACATCTATATTTCTCCTTTTTAATTCGTAGCTTCTGTTTAATTTGAGTTCTTAACTTGTTGTTAGCTTTAGGTTTTTCAATGATTTTTTCATTAAATGAAGTACCAATGAGATTCTGATGTCCGTTTTCTTGTGGTATTTTATCGATATGTCTGGATCCTTTAAGTAAATAAGGTGAATCTTTTATTTGTTTAGGTGGTACAACTGATTGAATTATCATAGGGTTTTCCTCAATTGTTATATCAGTGCTGCTATCAGATTCAAAAGAAATTCGTTTGTAGCTGTCGCTTTTTTCAACAGGACCTGGCTTTACATCTAGCGCTGAAAAAAGCAAAAAATACATTCTGTTCTTTTATGCCATTTACAAAAAAAGCGAATTGTGTTTTTTTTCAAAAAACCACGCTTTTATTAAGGAAAAATATTTTTATTAATTTTACTTAAGTAATATATCATTTAGAATTAATAGATATACAGGATGATTTTGAAGTCGTTGCCATTACTTGCCGGGGTCGAAATACTAATCAAAAAAATATCAGCTGTTCCATATAAAATTCAATACCTACTTGACCGCAATGTATGCAGCAGCAGATTTTTATTTTACGCGATATCAGAGTTAGTCTCATACCCATAGTGAAAGTTGTTCATATTGATGAGTACCTACTACCACCCCTGGAATAATGCCAGCAACTCCAAAATCAAGTTCTGTATAACTTAAATGTGACTATAGTTTTTTTTGTAAGGTCTTATACCTTTTCAAATAAATTTAATCGATAATAGGTCATATTCTATTAATATTAGAAAAATTGTGATAAAATATTACCATAATCATATTGCAAAAGTTCTTTCTTTAGCACAGAAAGATCTGGAAATATGCTTCGTACTGTTGGGTTATCCATTAAGTCATGTTCTTCTATGTCAATTTCATCATCCATATTGGATCTGTAACAATTTTTGCAGACATTTTCTCATATTTTCCTACAATATTTTATTTAAGTTTGTTTTCTTGCAATTTAATTATTACTAGACTTTATAACTTTTCTGTGACTTTGTAACACTTCTAAGAAGTGAATACTTCCTAGTTCAATAGTGAAGTAATTTTATCTCATGTAACTATCTAACCCATCTTCGAGAACCTTTGACACATAATATTTAACAATGTTTGCAGCCAACTCATTGCAGGTCATTGAATTACATCAACTTTTAGCAGTGTGTAGATTTCCTCTACATGCTAAGATCTTCTTGCTCCGGTTAATTACCCGTTTAACCAAAGGCTGTATGGGTTTATAATGTAGGTACCTATGTTGATTTCGAGTAATGGATATTATTCATATTGTCAATGTAACACAGACTCATCATGATTGAAAACCAATTGATTATGGATTACCTGTTTTTTTTTCTCTTTGTCAGTTCAGTTTGAACATTCAGTGTCAGAAGTACTTCAATCTTTTGCAGTTATCTATGAAATTATATGAATAAAGATAAAAAGCAAATATTGGCATTGCAGAAATTATGCAAAGTTTGAAAGTAAAAAATGTAAATTAAGCAATGAATATGTTAATACAATTGTAATTTTTTACAGTATTACACACATGCATGGCTTTTATCATACATATAAGCATACTACAGCTATATAATATCCTGTTTGTAACAATTTAAGATTCCGGGGCATAATTTAGGTTTAGATTAAGTATGATTCTTAGAAATGTTTACAAAACAATAATTGGAAATATTAGCCTCTTTGGACATAAGTATACTAAATTTGATTATTGAAGAGACTTATTTATGAGCAATCAATATATGTTGCAAAGTTAATCTAGGTTATAGCATCCGCACCCACAACCAGGGTCAGGAATCTTGTACCATCTTTGTACCATCACCCTACAGACAAAGTGTAGTGCGGGACCATACCACAATCACCTCTACAAATGGTTACTCCCTGACCTGGTTTTCTGAGTTGATCCAAGGATGATTATTAACATAGGTAACAGTAGATTAGTACATGTCTTTATTTTACTTTGTATTAGGCCAGTTTGACCACATCCCAGCATGAATTTTATGTACCTCCATAGGTACATATGTATGTACCATTACCTACTATTATGGATAGACTTGAGTTAATCACAATGGCAAGTAAATCACCCATTTGAATACAAAAACTTTAAACGACTTACAGTTTCCAGAAATTCAGTCCACCCTCTTTTCCTCACCTTCCACCAATGTCTGCTTCGAGTTGTGGTCTTGTGTGGGTTTAGGTGGTGGGTATTCCAATTGTAATTTGTTATTTAGGCTCCATCGTGTGACTGATGATTCTGATTACTTTCGCTTACACCAAGAAAATTCTTTCCGTCACGGTTAAAGTAAGTACTTGTTTCATCACCAAACAAACATAAACTTTCAAACATAAAAAATACTTAAGTAAAAAAAACGGGCGAGTTTAACATAAAGAACCATTGTAGAAAGAATATAAACAATGTGTAGGGGTTAATTAGTAACTACGGAGACAGATAACTCCTATAAAACTAAAAAATAAAATACAATTTCTCAAATATTTATTCAGACAAAAAATATTAAAATATGTAGCATAGTGATTATATATATACTCTTTCTTTGTATTTAGCACAGACTTAGTAGAGGAGATGCTACGCATAATAGCTAGCTGAATCAGTGTTGCCAGGGCCCTTGAGTCGTAAGTTACATTTCGTCTCCTGAAATGCTACATTTTTGCTGCAAAAGTTACATTAATGTTTTTTTTTTAATTTACGTGTTTTTAGGTTCGGAGGTCGGAGGCAAATTGATGTCAGCAACAGGGCCAGTAATTTTTAGTTTGCAAGTTTTCGGTCCGGTCGGTTTCTGAAAAAAGTACTTGGTTGTCAAATGGGTAGTAGGTACATAGCATAGTACGGCTCTTTGAGCCTTGATGATAATCTTTTACGGAACTTTGATTAATTTTGGATTGGTCAAAGAGTCAAAAAATTATTCAAACACCTAAAAGATGCTGGCTCAAATTATCGTATCATTATCAATTGGTAATTATTAAAACATTTAAGATAGGCACTTGTATCACGATACTTTGAAAAACTTTGACGCTAAACTTACTTACCATACAAAAAATGTACGACAGCAAACAATAAAACAACGAAACAAAACAAATCATAATCAGCATTGTTTATTTTCTTTTTCTAGCTAAGTGGCTACGAAACCGCAAACGGTGCGAACTTGCGAAGTAGGAAACGTGCACACACACACGCTCAAGCAAAATCAAGTTTTAATCTATCCGTTACGTCAAAGGATAAGTTTCATTTTGTCATGGCGCGTTCCATACAGAACCATCTTTGAGTGTGATATGGACTGAAATACTTTTTAGACGCGCCAGTATTAGGTGCGTTCAATTTGGATGCGTTTGTAAACTGTTCGCAATAAAAATCTAGTATTACAAATCTCGTTGTTCTCAAAAGTTATGAAAATTGCCTTAAATATAAAAATTACTTGCATGTTACGCGAGGGGGTCAAAAGTTACGAAAAATGTAAGAAATGTAACCTTTTGGCAGCACTGTGCTACATAGTACGTACAATACAATACAGTCCTACTCGAGAGAATATCAATCCATCTAGCCCACCTCTATTTGAAAAATAGGGTATTTTACTCTATATGAGAAATAATCTAAAAATGTACGATTTAGATAGCTTAGGCAATAAGCAGTCGGAAAATGTTAGTTTTAGTTCATAAAATAACTTAATTAATTTTAAAATTCATTTCGAAGTTTTTAGTTTTTTTAATCTGTTTCTAAACAAGCGAAACAGTAGCCGCCATTATAATGACGTCATACGGTGCTGTATGTAAACTAAAAAGTTTTTTATAAGTCCAATTGAGATCAATATCAGCGCATTTATTTACTTACAAGAGACCAACCAAATAACGTCATGACCGTAGAGTAACATGGCGTCCAGCCACTGACCTCCATTATACAACTACGCTGGACAGTATATCATCGACCTTTTGTTGAAGCCATTTGATTTTCGCCATTTTAGCGCTGATAGCAATCGTGAGCGTCCACGGAACTAATAGTAGAGACGGGACATTTTAGTGTCTATATCGATAAAAAATGTTTTTTCTTTTTTATTTATCGACATAACTTGTACCTGCGATTTCGTCCGCGTAATCTTTAAATATTGTAATCCCTAGACTAACTAATAAATAATCCTTACTTTCGTATTAATAATATTACAGGCATAGCACATAACTGAGGAACCTATTCTGTGGTCGTGGGGTGGTGCGGGAGGGAGTGACATGTGATATTTTAGAACTACTGTCTCGCTATGCACGATACATTTTTAATTATCTTTTGTCATTTGGCGTAATGAAAATACACCCATCCGCACCGCTCCACTTCCGCAGGAACCAACTCAGTTAAGCGTTATACCTGTAGTAGCAAATAGGAGCAACTGTACAACAGCTAACAAATGGGTAGTTATGCCTTAAAATGTAAATTATATACAAATGTATGTATAGTTTACTAGCTATCCTTCCCGGTTTCACCCACGTTCCCGGGATAGAAAGTAGCATATGTCCTTCTCCGTACCATAGGCACTATTTATCATGCTGCATGCACAATTTACCGTGATCGGTTCAGCGGTTTAGGCGTGAAAGCGTAACAAACAAACACACACAGTTACATTCGCATTTATAATAAAAGTATATATAGTATGCAACTATGGATGTTATAATAGTATAAATAGCATATAAAGGCATTTCAATGAAATCATGAAGTAGGCACCAGTTTAGGTACGGATTAAACCCTCATTCATTAAATGTTCCTGTAGATCACTTGGAAAGGTACTACTAAAAAAATCACAAAAAATACTTAATAATAATTTATATTTAATCAACTTCAAAAAAGAGATTATCAATTCGACATGTACGATATTATTGGAACTGCGATAATATATTCACATATTATGAGATCATTTGGAAAGGTGTATACTAAAAAAGCAAAAAAAAAACAAAAAGATTTACTTACTATAATTTATTTAATTTACTTACAAAAAATCGCTCATCGAATTTTTTATCCGACAACATTTTTTTAGATTATCAAGTCTGATAGTTGAAAACACTAATTGTAAAACACATTCAAAATCGGAATTATCGACCCATTATCGATATGAAACATTACAGCCCTATTTATTTGTATACATTACATATTTATTGAAAATGGAGCTCCTATTTTACCTAAATATGAATAAAAACATTTACTATTCAAAACAAAATAGTAATAACAGCTTTGACAAGCAATTAAACAAATGTATAGCCGTGAAATTCACATACTTGTGAAAGGATATCCCGCTGCATTTTTGATAGCGAGTTTTACAAAATACGCAAACTCTTATACTCAAAACGATTTAAATATCACGTAGACAACATGAAATAACTAAAACGTGCACAAAGTACTTTTATTCGTGATTTTTTATCGCACGAAATCCTTAGTGTCGCACAAAAACAACACGACGGCCATTTGCAACAAATGTCAATAATAGTATCTGAGACGCTCGAGAGGGGCGCTTTGATTTGGCACAAAAAACAATTGTCATTTCGAAAGAAATATACTGTCCAGCGTACTTGTATAATGGAGGTAGCGATGTGTCAACTCGGTTCACCAAATCGGTTTGCCGTTCGAACGAGTCAAATCGATTCGAAGATGGTTTAAACCGGTTTGACCCGCTCGCCGCGGCGCCGTGCGTTGAGTCGAACGTCAGCTAGCGGCGACGCGCGGATGACTCGATGCGAGTCCTGACTGATCACTGAACGAGTTGCAACTTGCAAATACGAATGAATGAATCGAATTACCGACCGAACCGAACTGATTCCATTCAAATCGTGTGAGAGTGAGAGTTTTCGAACTTACGTAGGTTTTGATGGATTTCTATAATAATCCGTTTCCTAAGTTCCTTTATTCTACGAACAACCGTTCGTAAGCTACAGATCAAATTGTAGCTAAATGTATGGAATAAATAAAAACTACATTAGGCATAAGGAAATAGCTCATATACTTTAATTTCGATAGTGTAATTGTACATTATGCCAGTCAATATTTATTTTGACGTGCTTTTTATTTTTATAGCTATCCTACCTAGTGTCTATTTTTAGGACTTTTTAATTCATGAAAAACTGTATTTAGTTATTTTTAATATGAATAAACCAAGACTATACGCCAAGATCTATATTGCATCGGTCAGTTCGATTACGGTACCTACGTTGAAGTTTGCTGTTATTCGATTTGGATGTGAATCGGTTTGAATCGGTTTCAAACCGATTTGCTTATTTGTAATTTTTTGCCGAGTTGTAATTTTAACCGAGTTGCCCATCATGAAATGGAGGTCAGTGCGTCCAGCGTTTTCATCAAACAAAGGCGCGAAAATTGAAAATGTAAAATTTAAATGCATGTTTATTTCGTTTTGTTTAGTTATGGCACTTATCAATAAAAAAAAAATTGTGTTTTTTTTTGGTGGCTTATTAGCACCTTAGGATGGAATTGAGACACTTTTCAAAAATGGGTGTAATACACTATTAAATAGCTTAGGCAATAAGTAATCGGAAAATGTTAGTTTTAGTTCTAAAATAACTTAATTAATTTTAAAATTCATTTCAAAGTTTTCAGTTTTTTTAATCTGTTTCTAAACAAGCAGTAGCCGGCATTATATGACGTCATACGGGGTGCTGGAAGAAAACTAAAAAGTGTCACTGAAGTAATATTATTTTTACACTATGCATTCAGGAACAGCACACCAATGAAAAGGATAAAGGGCGTCACACACGGCGAAGATAAGATAATATTTTATCTTAAGATATATGAGACAGTGCTATACCAGTGAAAGAGAAGGAAAGTGAAGGTAGGTCGTTGCTTCTCTTTTCATAGTATAATGCTGTCTCATGATCTTAAGATAAAATATTATAGTATCTTCACCGTGTATAGCTCATTTTTTTTACCTACTAGACCAAATGACGTCATGACCATAGAGTTGTGGCAGCCGCACCTGAAACATAAACTTAAAACACATGAATAAATATCAAGTAAAAATAATATAAACTAAAAATGAATAAAATAAAAAATTGTACTTACTCCTTTGTGCCTCGGGTCGGTCGACGCAACACGCGCAACGCATGCGCAGTCGCTCTACCGCGCCACGCGCCGAGCCGCTCGCGCCGTACTTCACACTAGTCAAGGCACTACGTAGATACATGCTTGCGCTTCCTTCCGATGTAAATAAACAAATCCTATACTCTGTCCATTCGTTTATTTTCTTTTTGACGTTTAAAATGACAAAGAAAAATGAACTTTATTCATTTGTGATAAGGTTTATCTCATAAATCACTGGTTAGTTGTATGATGAGACTAATGCACCTTATATTGCAGCAATAAGGTTTTTTTTCATTTGGCATTCATAAACGTCAAAAAGAAAATAAACGAATGGACAGGGTATAATTGTGATCTCGTTACCTTCAGCCCTAAGTTATTAGCATAATAATTATATTTTCTTTGTTATTAGTATTGTGTTCCGTGTTGTGTTAACCATATTGTCATTGTTATTCTGTGTTCCTATATATCTTTCTGTTGTTCGTTTACCATTAAATATTATCAGTTACAATCCAGTGTTACTATTCATTTGAAACCCTTCTGAACTTAGAGTAAATTGTATTTTATAAATAACCTAGCACCCCATAGAGTAGCGTTCAGCGTTTTCATCAATTGTAAAATTCAAATGCATTTTTATGGCACTTATCGATTGAATAAAAATAATGTGTTTTATTAGCATCTTAGTAACGAATTGAGACACTTTTCAAAAATGCGTGTAATACCCTATTATACTTAGGTACCATTTTTCAATCGCTGGATAAACCACTGATAAGCTATTCGTCTCTCATAAGTCTATACAAAAACTGTTCAGATTTCAAATTAACAGCCGATACCGTTTATCTGGCCATTGAAAAATCGGGTCTTAGAGCATAAATGACTAAGGGCCGATTCGACCAAGCTAATTTAAGTTTGGTTTAAGTGTTATCCCAAGAATAAATCGGAAATTATACTGGAGTAAACCTATTTTACGTTTTACCAACTACTAATCCCGTGTTAATGTCGCAATACTCCGGTATAGCACTATTCTGCCGATACTCGCGGTATACCGACCCTTATCCATAGAATAAATTCAAAAATCAAAATGGCGGACGAAAATCAGCTGTTGCCTGTTTGTCAAACAAACGACTGCATTTGCGCGAGGATGCTCTTGTGTTGTTGTGTGTGTGTGCTTTGACTTCTATGTGAGTGTGTGCTAGACTAGAAAGTAAATATCGTTTTTGGATTTTTGACTTTTGACAGCTGCCTGTAAACCGGCGAAATTGAGTTGACGTAACATTTCATACATAGGTATAAAGAATAGTAACACAGTAATACTGTTGGTTCATCCATTCATTCAAATTCGTTCACATTCCGTTGCTATTCTTGCGAGTTACTATCCGAGTATTAAAAAAGTCTGGAAAAATGCAACGAATTATACCGAGATAAAATTTAGGGAGTAAATATATTCCGGGATTAGTTATTCTGGTTTAAAGTCGTAGTTGGTCGAATCGGCCCTAAGCTATTATAAGATCGATTTCATTAATTCTACGGGACTTCTTTGGTGAAACGAACATTAAGGCTTTGAGTATGTAGATATCTATATTTATCTCTACTGCCCGAGAATCGCCTCAGACCGTTCATCATAACTTGTCCCCTCGTTTAAAAGTTGGTAACCCTGTTATTCGATTAAATTATTGTCACATAATATTGTCAATCAATAGTGCCAACATAAAGGCTAGGGGACAAGTAGTGTATCTGTCTGTATCACCAGGTACTTCTTATATTATAAGTGGATGTTGAGAAATTCGGTGCAATTTTTAAAACATAGGTAAAGATGGCGAATGAGAAAATTACCTTGGTTGACTCTGAGAGTGATATTTTAGTAGAAACTTATGTTTTCCTATAATATAATTTGCGTCTAACGAATTACGTAGGCCCCAGCCGGAGGATCGAAAAAAAACCAAAAACTTTTCTAACTAATTTAATTTAAAATAAAAATTACAGAGTAACTATTATGTATGAATGCTACCGATGCTAGGTATACAATGATTTATTCTATCAATTTAATATTAACTAAAACATGAAATTCGGTTACACGAGTTTCCGCCGATATTGCTGACTCCATGCCTCGTGTCGCTGCCGTGACGCACGTAGCCCGTCGCTAGGTGCCAATGCACTTCTATGTCAGCGGTTTTCTATAGGTACTATATCATAACACCTCCACCCTCAGAACGGCAACTATTTTAAAACTTTGAGAGAAAATGTTGCCGGTACTCTCGGTGGGGGTTCAGGCTTCTCAGCATCCTCGTAATGTGGTTCTTCAAATTTTGATTTACGGTTTCTCTTCAGATGGGTGTAGTAACGGTGAATAATCAAGGCAGCTCCTAGTGCAAAAGCACCGAATAGTATAGTGTAGATTGGTATTGTAGTATGAAATATAACATCAGATGAAGTATGATCTAAATCTACTGTTCGCTGCAGCATCACTTTATCTGTATATTCATGAAGATCTCTCAGGTTGATTGAGTTCAATTGAATGTGAGGTAGTGGCGAGACACTTGATGTTTGAATGTTCATCGAAATCTTCATAATTTTCAGCGGTTGACCTTCGATCCTGTCATAGCTATTGCTGATGGTGATTTCAGGTGATTCCAAAGAGCAACTAGTTGGAATGGTGACCAGGAAACTTCCTTGTATGGTGTTGTAGCTTTCGTGCCCGCAGATAGTGTGGATCTTCGTTAGATGAGGGAAAGAGATGGCGTAATGTCTTCCGTCCAGTCGATCTACAGCTTCTTTGGATAGCTTGATGGTTGTCATCTCACAGGCCGCGTCCAAAGATTGGTTAATGATAAGGTTTTGTATGCAATCCGCTTGTGTTCGAACTTGATTATGTTTTTCTTCGCAAAGGAACTGATTATTAAACTTCGGACATTCTGTCTCTATGTACATGAACGCCTTCCTGTTACTTGCTATGAGAGGATGTGGGGGCAGAATGGATTGGTTATTTTTATTCGGAAGGATTGCTAACCTATATAAGTCGTAATTTTCAGGAGATACTATGGGAAACTTTAAAGTAATAATGATACGCTTGCCTGAAAAGTAGTAACCTGGTTTTATTATGTCATAATATTCTCTTAAATCTAACCCGAGTATAGTACCTTTAGGGTATATTAAATCTAATTTATCTACCATTTTCGCTAATATATCTATGCCTACTATAGAATTATGTGTGCTTGATGCACGCACGAAACTTAAAATATTCTCTACTCTCAAAAGTTCTGCCATTATATCGTCTGTATTTTCCGAAATGATAGTTAATAATTGAGCAAACTTAGCGTACTTTATTAAGTATGTATCTTTATGCGCATCTTTATCTAAAAGTAACTCCAAAGTAGAATTGATTCTTTCTTGATTTTGAACTATTTGCGTTATGACTCTACTGTGGTGTGCCATCCAATCTTTGCTTATACTAATATGACTGTTAAATTCATCTGTTATTTTAACTTGGTTATTTTCTAAAATTTTGATGGCATTGTTAAATTTAATTGCATCTGAATAATCAAGATTGCCAGTAATGCTCTTAATAACGGAACCTAAGCCATCTATAAGACCCCTCTTGTTACGATTAGGCTCTAAGCTACTTAAATAATTTAGAATTTTTTGCATTTTAATAGTTAAATATTCAATCTGAAGTTCATACAATGAGTAAGTGTCATTTTCAAGTCTATTCTTAAAGTCGGAAAGTTGAGTCTGTACGTTGTTAATTTGGAGTTCAATATTTTCAAGTTCTATGTATTGTAGGAAGGTATGATAATGAGTTATAAGTATAGTCGGTCCTAGTTTGAACGGTAAAAGTCCAGGTCCATCATCCAGGCTCTCAAGTTTTATCTCTTGAGCTTCCAGCATTGTCATCGCGGTCAGAGTCAGTAGGAACCTGCAACAATTTTGCCGATTTAGGGACTCTTTTGAGACGGGACTTGGCTACGGGACCACGTTTTTTGGATGTATAAATATGAATCGGTAAATCAGCAAGGACCGTGTCTTGAGTATAGCGTGGTGCAAGTTTCTGTCGAGTAGCAAAAGGGTTACTTATAAAAACTTGTTGATCTGGCTGATATTCTATTTCCGGTTCACGGTTCTGATTACGGTTTTCTATAAGAGAGCTACGGTTAGTCAATGCCGTCTCGTTAATCATATCATAAACAGTTTTCATCTGATCGCGGTGATTCTGTGTATACTGTTGCAATAAATGTTTAGTCAGGTCTATGTCAACAGGGTCTCTTGGGTCAAAGTGTCCGTTAATTATGTCATAAGGTCGGCATTTTGTGAAACTGTGCACTGAGCTATTATATGCCAAAATAGCATAATGCATTAGATTAACCACAGGTTCATCTTTTTGCTGTAACTTAAGTATGCGTAAATGTTCTAATATGGTCAAATGGAACCTTTCGATATTACCGTTATCATTAGGTGCATGGGGTAATGTTCTATGGTGATTAATCTTATGTAGCTGAGTGAACTCTGAGAATAACTGATTCGTAAATTCGGTTCCATTGTCTGTCACTATAGTCAATGGAAGACCGTGATGAGTGCAATAATGTAATAAGCTTTGAATTATGCTGAGGGCAGTTCCATCTCGAAGATGGTACGCTTGGCCGTATTTAGAAAAAACGTCAATAAACGTTAAGTACTTCTCATTCTGGGCTGTGAACAAGTCTAAATGAACTATCTCGAATGGTTTCGTTGCCGGTGGTACTATATTAAACTGTTGCTTAATTGGGTTTCTGTCATATTTAGCTTGGCCGCATAACGTACAATCGTTGATGAACTTAGTTATGTGATCCCTCATTTTAGGCCAATAATATCTGTTTGAAAGCGACAAGAAGCACTCGTTAATTCCACGATGGTTCGTTTTTCCATTGTGGTAATTACGAATTAATTCTTGTTGCCTGAGGTACTCCTTAACATTTTCAACTTCCTTTTTAGCTAACACCAAATTCATCGCTGAGCTACGAAATTTCTCTTGAATTATAGGAGTTATATCATACATTCTTAACGGTGGGTTTATTAAAAGAGCGGTTTTTACTTTAGGATTTACATATTCTCTAATAGCACTCATTACGTCATCACATAAGTTATTTTCAGATATCTGTACGCAAATCCTAGTATGTGTGTCGAATGGCTTAGTAGCCGTCGGTCGTCGTTTTACGTCACCTACTACTGTCATGATTAGTTGCCTATGAAATTTATTCAATAAATCGTCAGTTATAGGAATTTCAAGGATAGGGCTCTCGTGACTTGTATGTGCAGTAACTGTAGTTGAACCATTAGCAGAACTAGCTGGCATTTCTGAAGGATTGACAGCGATAGAACTTATCTCTTCATTATGAATCTCGACTCTAGAAAGTGCGTCGGCGTTGGTATTGGCATTACCCTTTTTGTACATGACTGTAAAGTCATATTCGCTAAGTTTCAACCTCCATCTTGTTAGTCGCGAATTCGGTTCCTTAAGGCTCATAACCCACTGGAGTGGCTTATGATCCGTGAGGATCTTAAATTTACGACCAAATAGATATGGTCGAAAGTACTTAGTAGCCCATACTATAGCCAATAGCTCTTTTTCTATTGTGCTATAGTTTACTTCGCTATCGTTAAGTGTTCGGGAAGCATACATAGCACACAGGCTTATCTGATCCTACGGGTCCTTGGGATAAAATAGCGCCAATGGCTACATTAGAAGCATCTGTTGTTAATATGAACTCTTTATTAAAATCAGGATATTGCAAAATGGGGTCATTGGTCAAGAGGGTCTTACACTTTTCAAAGCTATTTATATATTGGGAGTCTAAAATAACTTTATTAGCCTTCTTTAAACAGTTAGTGAGAGGTTTCGTGATTCGAGCGAAATCGGGAATAAATTTTCTATAATACCCAACTAGGCCCAGGAATTGCTTTATCTCCTTGGGAGTTTTGGGTATAGTGTAGTTCTGTATTGCGGAAATCTTATCTGGGTTTGGTTTGATTCCATCTCCACTAATGATATGTCCTAAGTATGCGGTTTCTAACTTTAAAAATTCCGATTTATCCATCTGAATTTTAAAGTTAGATTCCCGTAGTTTTTGGAATACTTTCTGCAGATTTACCATGTGCTCTTGGAGCGAGGTACTAAATACGATAATATCATCCAAATATACCAGGCAAACAGTGTTCTGGAGATCCTTGAGTACATTATCCATCACACGTTGGAATGTAGACGGAGAATTTTTCAATCCCATGGGCATACGTAAAAATTCGTAATGTCCATGTTCTACATTGAACGCAGTTTTGGGAATGTCTTCAGGGCTCATTTCAACCTGGTAAAATCCGCTAGCCAGGTCAAGGGTTGTAAAGTACTGACTGTTGCCTAGTTTGTCTAATACGTCAGAGATGTTGGGTATTGGATACTTATCGTCTATTGTCTTTTCATTGACTTTACGAAAGTCTATCACAAGTCGCCATTTAACTTTCCCGGACGCGTCGGCTTTCTTAGGTACGATCCATATGGGAGAGCTCCAAGCGGATTCGGAAGGTTGAATTATTCCTTGCTCTAACATTTTACCTATCTGTTGTTTAACCTCGTCCCTATGAACGTACGGGTACCGATAACTTTTTGTGTATACCGGTTCCTCATCAGTAGTTCGAATCCGATGTTTAATCTTATTTGTGAATGTTAATGACTCGCCTTCTATATAAAATACGTCCGCATATTGTGCACACAAAGCTTCTAAATTAGCGCGTTCCTCTGCATTTAAATGGTTCGTTCGTAATCGTGATACCACTTCATCAACTCGCGAATGCTTATTTTCGGTACGCGTGCACTCGTTAGTATGAACCTCGGCTAGTAAAGGTTGGTTCATAGAAAATATTATATCGTGTGAAGATGGATTTGAAATTTCTAAAATACCACGATTGTTCTTTACTACGGTTATACAATCCTTGATAACGCAATTAGAAACAACTTGTTCCGGGATGAAAGCCTCTCCGTCGTGGATATTAATTGGCAAACGTACTAGTTTCGAGGAGTTAGCCGGGATAACATTTTCGTATAAATTTAAGTTCCGCGAATTATACATGTGAATGGGGTTGGTCGCGTTACGAGTAATTAATACTTTATTCTTAAGGTCAATCTTAGCTTCCCATTTTTCTAATAAGTCAAGTCCAATAAGTCCGTCAAAGTAGTTATGAAAACGTCACAAATAATTTAATATAGTCAGAGTCCTGAAATTCATTAAAACATGGTAAAGACACAGAATAGTTATTACGAGTAGTTGCATGCACGTTAGTTACTTCAAAAGGATCAAAGTTAAGAGGAATCTGCGGAAAATAATTTTCAATTACATCGGGATTGATAAAGGATTGATTAGCCCCTGTGTCAATCAAGAACTTTAAAGGAGGGTTAGATATCTGAATATATGGAAGTTGCCGTTGCGTTTGCAAATTTACTTCTATTTTGATTTTCTTATAATTTGATTTAATTGAAAATCCTGATCTGGACAGTTAAAAGAGGATTGAGGGTCATTTGAATTCCCGTCAGTCTGTTCAGTCACGTTATAGTCTTGACAATATTGGGTCTCATCAGGTTCGTTAGCAATAGGGTACGACTGACAATTATATTCGTACTCAGAATTATATGAATAGGGATCACTATCTTGATAATAATAACTATATCCATCATAATCATAGCACTCGTTGAGATTCATCTCACGAGACTTAAAATAATTGTTAGGCGGTGGGTTACCAGACTTTGTCCAGTCATGTCCTGATAGACCAGTAGGTGGCAGGGGTTTAACCACATAATGACTCACTCCACTCATGGGCTTAGGGCCTGTACTTTGTGGTTGATTGCGTGGCGACATTCTAAATGGAGTAGATTGAGGGTTATAACTTTGCGGCAACGCACGGAACATTTGTTGGGTTCGTGAAGGACCTTGAGGAGGTCGGTTCATAGGGAAGTTAGGCCTCCATGGTTGTTGGGGCTGTGGTTGAGGCATAGGTCGCTGAAAAGGCACATTGAATGGCATACTATACATAGGTGCAGGAGGAACGAATGATTTTTGTACTGGCATTGCAAATTGCGGAAACTGCATCGGTTTCGGTGCAGTATTAATTTTACGATCAGGCACAGAATCATTACGTTGTTGCAGGTACATCACATTAAGTTCCTCTTGCACAAATTCTAATGCTTTTTCGACACTATCAGGGCGCATGCATCGTAAGCGTGAGCCTAACGGCTCCTTTAGTCCACGAACAAACGCTTGCATAGTCAGCTTTTTATAAAGAGTGCGTTTCGACTCGATAGTAGTAGAAATTGACTCGTGCAAACTTACATAGTGCTGAATAAATTTTGGCAGCGATCGTAAAACTCTTGTGGCGTACTATTGCCCTGAGTAGCAAGAGAAAGGTCGTTGTAAAGGGCAGTTTCGTCCCTTTGGTCAGAAAAATTATTGATAAGAGCAGTTCTGATACCTTGCCAACTTTCCGGAATTCCGTTCGAGTTGATAGTACGGGCGGCGGGCCCGGTTATTTTGTTAAGAATCCCATTTAATAGGCAAAGATTGGTTAGCTCATTACCCGGTTCAGTTTTTAAATAATGTGCACATAACTGATCACAAAGATGAATAAATCGGGTCAGTACGTTGGGGTTGCCATCAAACTCAGGCACAGGACGTAAGACTTTAAAAATCGAATCGGGATCCATATTAATTAAGGTTTCTACTTGTCTACAACTATCTACTAGATTCCTACGCGATTGCCTACTGGGTGCAGGGCTTTGGGACAATTTCCTAGGATGGAAAATTTTGGCAAATTATATTAACACTAAAAGGGATTTAAATTATAAGGACAAGCAAGTACAGGAGCGATTCAAGTACTTACATATATTTCATTTTTGGTTCCTTCGCAATCGATTTCTTGATTTCCTCCAGCGGTAGGCCCAGGTTCTTTTAAGGTATTCGGATCGGCGCGACGTAGTCCTCACGACGCTCAGCAATCAGGACGATTCGATTGTTTGAATGTGACCCTAGCTATCCTATCCAAATATCCTACCGACTGCGCCAATTACGTAGGCCCCGCCCCAGCCGGAGGATCGAAAAAAAACCAAAAACTTTTCTAACTAATTTAATTTAAAATAAAAATTACAGAGTAACTATTATGTATGAATGCTACCGATGCTAGGTATACAATGATTTATTCTATCAATTTAATATTAACTAAAACACGAAATTGGGTTACACGAGTTTCCGCCGATATTGCTGACTCCATGCCTCGTGTCGCTGCCGTGACGCACGTAGCCCGTCGCTAGGTGCCAATGCACTTCTATGTCAGCGGTTTTCTATAGGTACTATATCGTAACAAACGTATAATGCAGGCGTAAACAAACCAAGAATATTATGTACCTTAGGTTACGTTAAAAATTAAAACAAAATATACTTTCATCAGTGACTAACTTTTGACCTCTCTATGTTATTTGTAGAGCAAGGTCGTGCCAAAGATATAGGTAAGCATTGCTTTTTTTTGTTGCGGGAAAGAAAATGTTCGCTTCCTTCAAATCTAGTTTTCCGAGATCCTTCCTATCATACCCTAGTTCTGCCATTTTTTATACCATAGTTCGGCTTCTTGATTAAAATTAAGTGCTAAGCTGCATCTTCCAGGGGGAAGGGGGCATGCCCTACCCTGCCCGTACCGTGCACTACGCCCTTGATGGCAACCGAATGGGTCTGAATAAAGGGGAATATCACAGAGGATGTTGAGTAATACTGATCGACTAATAAAATTGTCAATCAAACAGCACGCCAATAAACATAAAATTATGAATCAATTCAAAGGGAAATTATCCACTCCCAACGTTAAAATCAAGCAAATAGAATTTGCGCCACCGAAGAAATCCCGTGGAATTCATCAACGGTATCCTGAAAATGATTGCATCTCGGTTGGAATGTCCTATCCAGAAACACTGGGTAGAGGTGGTCCTGGGCAGGACAAATTAAAATGTTGTGTGTTGCTGATAATAATATGTAAATATTGCGAATTGTATTTGTTTTGTTTGTATAATCTTCTATGTGCTGCTAACCTACTAACATATTTTATAAGCCAAAAATTGTTACTAACAAATACTAAAACTACTATGGATGGATGAATATGTTTTTTGGTCCGAAATAAATGATTATTATTATTATTATTATAATGTATCTTTCTGACATCACGGCGCGAGGACCGGTCTTTTTTAAAGGCGTGCGTGGGGATACAGATCCAACACGTAGAGGCCCCTTTAAGATATGTTAATGTGTTGGGATGTGTACACCTAGCGATACTATCTCTGTCTGCACTATTGAAGAGATACAGGTAAAGACAGCACCCGCTAAGTGCAAGGACTATTACAGAAAACAAGGAACTATACTGGGTCTATGGGGGGGAACTTGCTGGACTGGTTGTTGGACTATTGATTGAGACAACGGAACGCCTGCCAAATCAAATGTCTCAATCTTTGATGATGTTCGTTATACATATATATTTGATAATTCTGGCAGACGGTGACTCGCCACCAACTGAATGGGCCCCCAAAAAAAGTCACCAAAACCAAGGTGACAGAGGGAGCAACATTGGTGTCAGCAGCTAAGGGTGTAGAGAGGTGTGCACCGGTTTCACCATCGCGAGAAGGCTCGTGAGCGGGTTTTCCCGTTATTACGCAGATTGAGCACTTCCACCCTTTCGAACATATAGCTCTCGCGCTCCACTACAGCCGGCCAGTGAAGGCAAGCCGTAGGTGGGGGCATAGGTGCCGCCCCCGGGAGGTCTCGGGTCCGTGGTGTCGCTACTCACCAACAGCTCGCCACAAGCTGCCCTGCGGCAAATTATTATTATTATTAATTAAAATCGATCTTATTTTTTCTAAGATAGAGGTGAGCCATCGAGACTTCTTTGGTAGCGCGAATTCTAAGCTCAGTGAAGTGACTATTGTGAACGGGGTCTGCCGATGAACTTACAATGGGTATGTTCCGATATACACTGCTAACATTGTAAAGCGTGACATCAATTTAGTATACTGAGAAGCCGTTCCTTTATAGTTAGCTATACTGGGTACTGTTTAAAACGGAACACAACCCAGTATACTGTCTGTCATCCTATATCCTACTGTCATTCTGGATGCTGTTGATCACGTGATCAAAGCACTGAGAGCACCTTACCTCAAAAACGCCAGTGCTCACAGTACAAAAATGGCTGCGTTTATGACGTCATTATGTTTCCCTAGAATACTGCGGCAGTATATTGTCACTCTGTCAGTCCATAACGGAACGTATTTCTCCCCAGGGGTGCGTTCAGTAACAACACACCGGGTGTAAAAGTTACCGTGTGACTTTCATCCCATCATCGCCCGACGTTATTGAACGGCAATTGTCAATTGATCACACGGGCGTACACTCCGAGTTACTGAACCGTACGGTGCAGTACACGGCGTAGTTACCGAACGCAGCCCAGTAAGAGCCCTGAACAGTGCTCCCAGTGTATATCGGAACATACCCATTATAAACAGGGTATTTGACTGACATTCAAATCAGCAACTTTTTATGAAATGTCAAAACGATAGGTTTATATGCTTTAGTAATGAGGAATGTTAACTCATTTTGAATATTAGCTCTCCATATTCTCTGTCAAAAATAAAAAAATACAAGTGAAAGAATTACTTCGATCCGTCAATTAGTTTCCGATTTACAAAAGTAAACGTGCGACGCGGACTCGTACTCGATGTGTGTGCCGGTGTGACGTAATCTCACAACACTCGCTCAGTGACTCCCGACACCGCTATGAGACGCGACACCATTATGATGAGACGCAGTTTGTCAGATTCAGATTCTTTATTTACAAGAACATGGTATTTTACAGGTGCTGTTTAGTTTCTTTTTAGATGAGGTAAAACCTCTGGACTCGCGACACCGTTACGAGCGAGACGCAGTTTGACTTTTAGTTTCTTTTCTCAATCTCAATCTTTAAAAAAAAATAAAGTTTTCACTTCTGTCGGCACTAGCGATGCAAAGCCGTAAAATTACGTCGGTAACTTATGGTAACTTACGGTAAACAATGATATCTTACCGTAAGTTACGGTAAAACATCGTAAAAAACGATACGACGTTGCCGCTCCTCGCGAGTGGTCGCGGTCGTCTATTTCACTTCAATTATCTATTTCACTACGGTGCTTCGATACAAACTAAATGACTTGTAGGTGTACGCTCGCAGCGGCTTTCTTTGACCGAGTGTCGGCATTCTTTAAAATTCATTCTTTGAATTATTTAAACGAAACGCATCGACTTTATTAGGGATGTCGGAAATGCAATAAAGTATCGATATATATCGTATCGATGTTTTTTGAAAATATCAATATCGATATTGATATTTTTATTAAAAAATATCGATATATCGGTATGATTTGACAGAGAATATTCGTGCTCTAAAAATTAATTTATTTGGTCTAATCTAATTCAATCATCTTACATTTCTAGATAAATATTAATTAATATACATAATTTTTAATAAATCAAACAACCATTCAAATTTTTTTATTATTTATTATATACAAATACATAAAATATAATTTGTCAAAAGATGTTAGTTTAAAAAAAGTATTTTCTTTTTGGGATTTTTTAATCTTAAAACTTATAAATGTTTATTGTTCTGAAAAAATATCGGTTTTTATACCTTTTCGATACTTAGAATTTTATATCGATACATCGATATATCGAACTATTAAATATCGCTCAAAAATATCGATATATTGACAAAATAATATCGATATATCGATGTATCGATATTTTTTCAACAAGCCTACTTTAACTTTGATGACTACCTACACTAATCGGCAACGTCGCATGATTATTTTGCAACTATATGCGCGCGGGATTTAAAAACGGTAAGTTTACGGTAGTCAATATAAATGACCGTAAACTTACCGTATTTTATGAGCATTTTTGGTAAAATTACGTAACTTTGCAAACTCGGCACTCCCGGAGTGCATTTTTTTTTTAGATGTATTATACATAAATTTTACGAACCACTGACTTTTAACCGACTTCAAAAAAAATATTAAATTACCTACTGTTTTGAAGTCAGGGAAAGAGTGATATGTGTTACACTTAACAGACAGAATCACAAATCCGTTTTTAAATCTTATCTGGCAGCACTTGCTATCTATCTGCCATTGACATCCCCCTTCACTCTTCCTCACCTCACAGCTGATCAAATGTCAAGAAAATGGAGTTTTGTTACGCATTTTATAATTCTGATTAGAAAAAGCTTCATTATGAAATCGATGAACATTATTTTTTTAACCTCCCTGGGCTAGAATGGATAGTCCAAGTCCATTTCAGCCATGGGCTACTGAAGATAGTGTGAAAAATGTTAAAACTGAAAGAGAACTAGTGGATGACGCGAAACTTCATCGGGAAAATGTCAATCATCCAAAACATAGGCAAACTGCGTCTTACGATAAAGAAAGTGTCGTCGTTTCAAGCAACGCTCCGGGATCTTCAGGTGCCGCGCTACCTGGTGCCGACCCCGCTCGGGGCAAGGAGTCCAACATGGACATTAGCAAAATAGCTTCTATGCAGCAAATAGTCGAAAACACCCTCAGGTAACGCTAATTTACTGCTTTTAGGACATTCTTACAGGTTTCCGTATGGTTGTGGTCCCACACTTTTTGTGCACAGAACAGTGGATAGGGTCAGATATGCAATGCTGCTGGCAAGATAGTTGTTTGTAGAACCAATGTAATTAAAGTGATATGCACTTGTTTAATCGCTTGATATCTAATAGATAATATATTCCAATAGTTATATTAACTACCCTTGGCTCACAAAATAGAGATCCAGGAATTATGAAAAACTGCCATAATTTTAGTGCTGTATTAGTGTATATGGTGGCAAGAAAGCTTCCCTGTAAACAATGTTAAGAGTAGAACCACCAGGAATTTTTGCATAAAGATTGCTTGAGTTTCTAATGCATGACAAAGCCACATAAGACTGATCTCCTCATGGTCCTTTGTGTGCACTTTAATTCAAATAATTAAATGAAAGTCATGAAAGTAACTAGTGGCAGTGACAGCGTTTTGCAGAATCATATTTACTGTAGTGCCCCCTGGTGGACCTAGAGAGCTTTCACATGAATATGTTAGCAGCACGACAGTAGTGTGGCAGAAGCACATTCCTTCACATTATAAGTGGGTTGGCCGGTCAGTCGACTGTCACGCTGCTAAAGTCGCTTAAATGTGAAAGCGGCCTTAACTCTAGAACCGGCTTTGTAATGACACATGTAATTAAAAAAACACTATTCTAGAGAAACATATCAACTGCAGTGCCCCTCCTGATGGCCCTAACCCTAAAACATCTAAGAACTCTACTATAGTTAGACTTTTCTCCAAAACATCGCTAAGGACCTGCTTTGAAGTGATACATAAGTAACATAAGAAACCGCATCAGAATCAGTCCAGCCAGCCATTTTGGAGTAACATCTCTACTGCAGCGCCCCCTGGTGGCCCTAACGCTAAATATATCTATGTCTCTGCTTTGAAGTGGCACTTATGTAATGCAAGAAACTGCATCTTAATCGGTCCTGCCGTTTTGAAGAACAATAATACAACACTATCTGTACCTTATCCGTTTTGTTGTGGCGTTGTGGGTAATAAAATATCAAATTAATGAGTATTTCAAATTAGAATACAATGCGCCATCTATTCAATCATGGATGAATCAATGCTACAATGAGCTTGAGCTTTCAGTGAAGGAAAACATTGTGATGAAACCATAGCATGGTGGAATAATACTTTGCAGTACCCGCCTGACTGACTACCTCTTCTCATTGAAAATCTGTCACCAAGCACCTACCATTGTGTTCCGAGAGCAGCACTTGAAGGCCAGTTCCTTCTAGGCTTTGTGTGTGTACCACCTTCAGCCACACATCATCACTTACCATGGCGAGATTGTGGTCAAACGCAGGCCTATACATATTCGGCATGTACTTCTTATTTACATGATGCTTATTGTAACAATCAGACACAAATTTCAAAAATATTAGAAATGAGTTCTATGGTTTTTTTTATAATATTTCCAATGAGACGCGAAGCGTGTCACGTTAAATATATAAATTGTAAATATTAAAAAGAATTAAAATTTGTTTGGTTTCTATGACCTGATTCACCCTGTTATTTGGTTTCACCCTGTGAACTGATTAAAAAAATCTTTTACTTTTCAATAGTTGTAAATCAAGTCGGAAAAAGCACTGCTAGGATTCTAAATTGGCGTGCGCTGACTTGTATATCCATGAAAATATTGAATTACAAAAATATTATTCAGTAGATCTAAAACCACAAGTCACGACACTATAAACCTATATATTACACTAACTTTTCTCCGCGGTTTCACTCGCGTTTCAGGGATAAAAAGTAGCCTATAAAACCTTCCTCAAGAATTGGGCTATCGGGAATGCGGGTGAAACCGTGGGGATCAGCTAGTTTATAATAAACCAGGTGATCACTTATAATAACAAGCGCAGCGTAGGACGTCCACTTACAAGGTGGACAGACGACCTTGTAAAGATCGTTGGAAAACGCTGGATGCTGCCGCCCAAGACCGGTTCTATTGGAGATCATTAGGGGAGGCCTATGTCCAGCAGTGGACGTCTTGCGGATGAGATGATGATGATGATGATGATCACTTATACAGGAAGTAGGTACTCATAAAAATGAACAACTTTTATTATGAGACTAAGTGTGAAATCACGTAAAAATTATCAGCTGTTCCATACAAAAATTCAATACCTACTCGACCAAAATGTGAAGCAACCATTTTATTTTACACGATATCAGAGTTGGTCCCATAATAAAAGTTGTTCATATTGATGAGTACTTCCACCCCTGCAAGTATTGCCAGTGACTAAAAAGTCACTCTGTATGCATGTGTTTTTATTAAAAAGCTGATGAAACGAAATATGTTTTAGGCTCCAGTCTACCTAAAATCAGTGTTCTTGCGGAATTTATCAGAAAAGAAATATTTTTTTAGTCATCAGAAAAGCAATAAATGAAATATATTTTACGTTATTTTAAAGTGTGAGATTTGAAGTTAATCCAATACATATTTTATTTTTTAATTTGACGCCACTTTTATTAGCGTTGTGAGGCTTTAAACTTACCTCTATTTACGTTCCACGCGTAGAGGGTCTCATTCATGAACACGCCACGAAAAAAATATAACAAAAACAAGAAATGTATTCAAATTACATTTGTCGGCAAATCCTCAAGAATAATCTTATCTAGTTACTTTTTTTCAAAATCGTCTCAATTTCTTATTTAAACTGCTTTAAAAAGTTATAAATTTCTGAATTCGACCCTTGCAACATATATTTTTTTCGTGGCGTGTGGTGATGTTTTGTGGTCGTGATTTTTTTTGAGATATTGCAGAAATTAAATTAGATTTTCAGTGTCTTTAAGATAACTGTGCTGCCAATATATCCGACACGCATTTGACCGGTTTTCCAGTATCACATCTATTTTTACTATAACAAACAATGATATACAACCTTAAAACCTTGAACTAAATGACGTGAATAATGTTGCAGTCAAGAGGGTCGACAACGTGTTGCTCAGCTGCTTGAAGCAGTAGAAGCCTTGAGTGGTGCCGAGAGATTGCTTCTATACCTTCGCTTGCCTACTGGAGTGCCACCACATGATCCTCTTAAGCAGCCCATCAATCCTTTAGGTTCTAGGTATGGATTACATTATAAGCTATCGCCCCGTCACTTCATCTCATGCCAGAACTCAGAAGTAATGTTTAATCATATTCAACATAATTTTTCTCTTGAAAACAAAATCTTTATGAATAAAAATCAATGTTTGTCTATTTGTTATGCTGATTTCTGAGAAAACAAAGAACAAAAGGCATCGCAACGCACGCCGCGCGCCGGAGATAAAAGCTACTAATTTATAAAAGTCTTTGCTGTCGGGCAGCCGGGTAGTTATTGGTACCTATCTACCTAGGTACCTCAATTTACCTTTACCATAAAAGAAAATTATTTAACTTATTTTCTTTCCCCAGCTACGTCTGCGTGAATTTTGGGTTTAAAAAACCTGTTATTTAAACAGAAAGCAACATTAGTGTAGCTAATAAGAAATTGTCGGTTTCTAACTAGATTTCCTCCAATTTACATACAATATAATATTTTGTTTGGCTAAATCAATGTCAATAGGAGTGATTGGATTTCCATTGGAGCTATTCAATAATGAGATCTCCATTTAAATATACCTATACAGTATTTTTAGAAATACGCCTATATGGGTATATAAACATAAATTAAAACCTTATCTAAATGCAAAATTTTATCCAAATCGTTAGAGCCGTTTCCGAGAAACACGAATATATCAAGAATTGCATATTACCTATACAGGGTGATTTTTTTATCACTGGCAATACTTTCAGGGGTGGAAGTACTCACCAATGTGAACAACTTTTATTATGGGGCTAACTCTGATATCGCGTAAAATAAAACGGTTGCTTCACACATTTTGGTCTTGTAGGTATTGAACCTTTGAATGGAACAGCTGATATTTTTTTCATAATTTCACAGTTAGTCCCATAATAAAAGTTGTTCATTTTGATGAGTAGGTACTTCCACTCCTGCAAGTATTGCCAGTGACTAAAAAATCACCCAGTATATAAAAATGCTCACTGCACTGCAACAATTCTCATACTTAAACTCATAGAAAGTTAGTCCAAAAGGTCCAAATATTTGCGTACATACTAAGTATTTTTAACGTTACTTTAATTGTTGCATAGTATGCTGACGAGGCAGCTAATGTGTCGCCACATATTAAAATAAAACATGTTTTGTTTTAGGGCTGAACTTCAGCAGACTGTAACATGGATACAGACGCACTTAGAAGTTGACCCTGATGTCTCATTGCCCAAACAGGATGTTTATGATGAATATATGTAAGTTTGTCAACAGTTTTACTTTAAAAAACTAATGTCAAATTTATTTCAGCAATAATACTTTCAAGGTGTGTTCCGTATTTTCTGAATAAAAGTATTTTATGTCCGTCTCTGGAATTCAAACTATTCAGCTACCAAATTATCATCAAAATCAGTTCGGTTTTGATCTCAGAACTGCTGTTCATGCCAGGAAAGAAATCAACCTGGAAATTATTCTTTGAATACAATCTATCGCATATACACACGAAATTAGTAGATTTTTAATGATTGTCATTGTTCTCACATGGCGATCTTTACCTCCAAAAAGGTGAACCTTTAAGGCACCAGTATGGTGCTAATTTTTTATTAATTTAAGTGCCCTCTATCGATAGTAGATACATCGTGTACCTCAACTTTTAAATCTATACTAATAAAGAATCTTGTAATAAATAAAATAGCAGCTAGTGGCTATTCGCAAAGATTCAAGCCGCTTTAGAGTTTTTGAAGAATAAATATTGTTTTTGTGGACACTTTAATTTATGTTCAGTCTTAGGTTTCGACACTATACGTGTTTTTTCTATGTTTAAGTCAGTATTTGACTACTATCACCAAGATAAGTGATGTATGATGTAGCTTAAGGTAGTAGGTAGGCACCAAACCACTGAAGGAACTGGCTCTGGAAGATAGTTCGCGACAGATTTTCAAATAAGAGTGGTGAGCCAACCAGGCAGGTATTACAAAGTAGGTACCCTACCACTGTGCTTTGGTTTCTTCATGTTTTCCTTCAGTCAAAGCTCTAAACTCGTTGTAGGAATCAAACCCATGACCTTCATCACTGAATTTGTCGTAACTACTACTATATTACCGCTTTGACTATCCTAACTTCATAACTAATATAATAAATGCGAAAGTGAGTTTATTTGTTTGTTTGTTTCACGCTTAAACCGCTGAACCGATCGCGATGAAATTTGGTATGGAGATACAGATAGCCTATGGTACGGAGAAAAACATAGGCTACATTTTATCCCGGGAAAACATAAGATCCCTTGGGAACGCGGGTGAAACCGCGGGGCGGAAGCTAGTAATATTATATTTATTAGCGTCTGGTGGGCTAAGGGAGATATTATTTATTTACTTTTTTACTAAATTTAAAACTGAGGACACCAATTACCGACCGAATATGATCAACGTCATTTCGATGCGTTGATCAACCGCGTAGATTCAATAGCTCAGGATGATCAATTTTTGGGCCTTGTAAAACACGTTGAAAGACAATCGATCAACCTTATTTTCATACAGCAATCGGGAATTATAGATCAGCTATTACATATATTATGACTTCGACATCGACTATCGACATTGGATTGATCTCGACGACGGTGTGTTTCTATCGATGTGGAACTTTCTATAATACCTATCGGTGCTGACCGATGCCATCGATCGATGTCGAGGGGAAGGGTGCTTACACTAACTCGTGTATTAAGGACGCGTTCGCAAAATTGATAGGTAGAGAATCGAACTACTACTTTGACACGGGTCACACACAAGTGTACGCACGAGTCGCACGACTAACTGCGAGAATTGTAGTCAAGTGAACTCATTTTGATACTTTGAAGGATTCATTTTTTTTTTACGTATTTCTTTGTAATAAAATTATGGTACCTACAAAAAATATTTATTATTGCTGTTTATATTTTTTCGAATTACCTCCGAACTTGATGGACTCACCTGAAGGTGTACTTCAGGTGAGTCCATCAAGGTGTACTTCAGGTGAGTCCATCAAGGTGTACTTCAGGTGAGTCCATCAAGGTGTACTTCGGTGACTGCTACTGGAACTCCTCGACGAGTTGTACTAGGTGAGCCGAGTTTGGGCTCGTTTTGTTAGTCATGATGAGACCTTACCTAGTACAACTCGTCGAGGAGTTCCAGTAGCAGTCACCGAAGTACACCTTCAGGTCGCTCCATCAAGTCCGGAGGTAAGGTCTCATCATGACTAACAAAACGAGCCCATACTCGGCTCACCTAGTAACTCGTCGAGGAGTTCCAGTAGCAGTCACTGAAGTACACCTTCAGGTTGCTGCATCTTTTTTATAGCGAAATAAAATAGAATGAAAATCTTACCTCGTCAAGTATAAAATTTGGTTTATCGAATATTTTGTGTTTGTACAGCGATCTTTTTCAACTCGAGCTGCTCTAAACAGGCGATACAGGTCCACTCTCGACGGCGGCCGCGGCCGGACTAAAGTTTCATTCAAAATGCTTGTGCAATACATCAAGACGAGTTTTATAACTATAATAACCCTTAATGCAACCTGTTAAGATTAAACCAGAATAGAAAAAAATGTGAAAAAATAAGTTTCGCTTTTAATTTTTTCTGCGACTATTTATAGCATTTAGATAAAAAAAAGTCCTATCGTTAAGAATTGAATATGTTTGCCTACATATAGTATTTTTAGAAATAGTGAAATATGTTAATAATAGCACAAAAATGTACCTTAACTCAACCCGGTATCGATAATTTTGTGGAAAATGGCAACGACAGATCGATTTTACATTATGAGAAACTAAAATTTTCAATAATAATGTAACTATTATTTGAAGATGAAGAACCAATCTATACGAGGTAGTTATTAGTTATATTGGATTTTGTTTGATTATGCCATAAGGGGGCGTCCATAAATTATGTGAGGTGTTTCTGTCCCTCCCCCTCCCCCTGGTGAGTGAGATTTTATTCAACCCCCAACCCCCAATCTCACGTGAGATTTTTCAAAATGTGGGTTTCTTACGTAAACGCGTTGGATTGTTATTGTAAAAAGAAAAAAAAAATGCTTCGTGCTTTTATTTACGACTAGTTAAGACTTGTAATCAATATTGCTGAGAGTTTAAATTATAAATGTAATAAAAATTTAACAATAGAATACTTAAATCGTAACTACTGTGATTCAAAAAAGAATATCTACTCTAATTCAGTCCATGGAGAATCATGCGCGGTCTCAAGAGAGACTATGGGAACCAACATGTTCATATGATTTTCAGTATGGTGGTTTGACAGTCAGTAGATGTATAACGTCGAAGTATGAATGAAATTATTTTCTTTTGAACGAATTAGTGAATGATTTTAATTGTATTACGATTACGCTTAAGATTAAATCTTAAGCATGTACAATCTGGATTAAATGGACCAAAATAGTATTTTTTTCTTTGTTTCAATCAGAAAAAAAATTGCGTGATATTTGCCGAGACCCCCCCTCTCTCCAACGTAAGATTAGATGAGATTTGACTCGACCCCCTCCCCCCCTTAAACACCTCACGTAATTTATGGACGCCCCCTAAAATGTACCGAAAAACAGCTTAATTTTGCCTGATATGCGAACGCGCCCTTAACACACCCTTACACGTTTTTTTAATACCACTAAGGCGGCTAACAAGCATACGGCCCGCCTGATGGTAAGCGGTTACCGTAGCCTATTGACGCTTGCAACACCAGGGGCATCATTCCGCGTTGTCGACCCTGCAAAAATATCTTCACACCTTTCTTGAAGAACCCCATGCTGTACTCCCTTGGGAAAACCACGGCGGGGAGCTCGTTGAGCTGAGCGTCCGCGGCAGAAAGCTCCTTTGAAACCGCACTGTACAAGACCAGTTTGGCTCCAATGTGTGAGGATGGGCTCCCCGTCGATGACGAGAGGTACGATGATGGTAAAAGGTAGCCGTGGGCTCAATTCCTCAGAACTCTGTCCGTTGTACAAGCAGTAGAACACACATAAGGAGGCAAAGTCTCCTAAGACTCAAGGGCTCTAAACCGCTTGTGAGGTCGGGATCGTTGACAATTCTAATGGCACGCCTCTGAACCGAGTCAAAAGGCCCAAGCTGGTATCCAGGTGCTATAAAGTTGCAGTCTTTGCCCTGATGTGAAGTACCGCTTAGTTCTGTTGAGCACACCTCTTAGATGCCAGCTTAACCTTGCCTTCCAAGTGACTACGGAAAGTACGTACTTATACTGAGTGATTTTTTTGTTGTTGGCAATACTTTCAGGGCTGAAAGTTCTCATCAATATGAACAACTTTTACTATGGGACCAACCTGTATTATAATGATGATTAAGTGTTATTAAGAAATACGAGTACTTACCTCAATATTCTCGTGTCGGCAGTGCACACTGCATGAGCAGCAATATGAAGCCCCTGTCGACGGCTGACTTCGGGAAGGTGATGAAACAAGTATACCCCACGGTGCGGCCGCGACGACTCGGCACTCGCGGTAACTCCAGGTAAACCCTATTCACTTTCATAACAGGTCAATGAAATAAATAAGTAAAACTAATCTATTTACATATTGTAACTAGCTGTCTCCCGCGGTTTCGCCCATACTGCTATCTGCGTACCAAATTTCATCGTGATCGGTTCAGCGGTTTAGGCGTGAAAAGGTAACAGGCAGAGTTACTTTCGCATTTATAATATATATTAGTATGGATGTACAACTAAACAAAAAAAAAATCTTTATTATAACTTTTAAAGGACATTAGCATGCACATGTCTATGGTCAAACCAAGAAAAATATTCTTATCCACTACTAGTCCATTAACATCAACCACAATATGGACATACTCTCGGTACGTTTTGTATGAAAATCTTATACATTTCGTTTTTTTAAGAATTAAAAATAAGATCATTGACAGCAAACCACAGACAAGATACAGTTTTCAGCGCGTGGTCAAGTCATATAAGGTCTTTGTAATTTTTATCTTCTTTAAATATCAGAGACTATTTGCAAATAAAACAACATTTGATAGTTCCATTACAAGCCATGTATCATCATTATAGACTTAAAACTGAAAGATGGAATAAGGCTGCTATTCCACCAAAGATGCGAAGCGAGGGATGTATTTTTATCCGCCAATAGGATCGCTTTATTTTCACAGCTTAGCACGTCATAGATCTAATTTAGCGATCCTATTGGCGGATAAAAACACATCGCTTGCTATGGATCTCTGGAGACACCGCAGCCTTAATGAGTAAAATGGCTAGCTCAGACAGCCGTCACTCGAATGTATCTAATTGCTTCTAGTTGCAAAATATTAATGGCGATCAGTGATTATTTAAGCGATACATACATACATAAATACGAAAGATTAATTGATAAGAAAAAGATTATGTTTTTATCTTATCCATCAGCATTGATATATTTCACTATTCTTATTTTTAGAGCCGTCCACTTCATAAACGGAGGTTATCATCACGTGGACATTTTTTTTAAAGTCATGTCACGATTTGTTATCATAAACATTGTCCCTGTGTTATCGGTGACGCACATTTTGTGATAGTGACATTCATATGCAAATTATAAATTGACTTTTACGGGTCATTGGAACTAATAATCGTATTAGTGTTTTTTTTATATTGCTCTTATATTTTTATCGAATAAAATTATAACGAACGCGTACATACGTGTATGTAACGATTAAACAATTCGCTTAGAATAAATTATCTTTGCTCAATTTCATAATAACAAATGCTAAGTAGCTACTACAGATAAAAAAATCATGTTACTTTTATTTATTGTAGGTATTCGGGGTTATTCAGACCTGCTCGGATGCGATCCCGATTCCGATCCTATTAAGTAGACACAACGATTGAGTAGTCTACTGAATAGGATGGCTCGTATTTTCTCATTTCAGACTTCCATTTGCAATGAGGCAGTCGATTGGTGCATGATCGCGGTAAATTTATTCTTTACTAACACAGCATCCTAAATTTAACGAAATAAAATCTTTCTTTCCAATCGGAATGGCAACCGAATGGGACTGAATAAGGGGGATTGTTATTATTTGTCAATTAGTAAAGCCTTTTAGGGTATGTTCCGATATACACTGCGAGCACTGTAAGGTGTGACGTCATTTAGTATACTGAGAAGCCGTTCCTTTATAGTTAGCTATACTGGGTACTGTTTAAAACGGAATGCAGTCCAGTATACTGTGTGTCATCCACGTATAAGTAAACTGTCATTCTGGACGCCGTTGATCACGTGATCATAGCACTGAGAGCACCTTACCTCAAAAACGCCAGTGCTCACAGTACAAAAATAGCGACGATTTATGACGTCATATATTTCCCTAGGATACTGTGGCAGTATACTGTCTACTATAACGGAACGAATTTCTCCCCAGTAAGAGTCCTGAACAGAGCTCGCAGTGTATAACGGAACATACCCTTGATTACTTAGTTTGTAAGTTATTGTATTATATTTCTTATTTAGTTATTCATTACAGTTTTTGCACTAGGCATTATTGGCCAACTAGTATAAATCTAAAGTAGAAAACCTAATTTGAGATCAAAAGGGGTTTCCGTAAAGGAAGATTTCTCTGTCGATTAGCGTATGTTTCATAGTTGTACACAAAACACTTCATTTTAGGTACTTGCAACTTTAGGTATGCCAGGCTCCATACAAAAAGGTCTTTTACAATGTTTGAAAAAATATATTTAATATAGTATGTTTCCAATCATGTATTAGCAAATATAAGACATAATATATTACGGTAACGATATAGGAATTGGAACAACGCCTCTATCAGAATAGTCATGGAACTAATATATTCTTTCTTCGTTACAGGTATTGCTACGCAGGTCTTCGAAAAAAGATCAAGTTGGAAGTACCACAGTTACCTGACTTAGGAGAATCATCGAAGGTAGTAATTTGTATCGTACAGATCGTCAATATATGATGCTGTTACGCAGTTATAGTATTTTAAAAGTGCTATTGGCAATGGGGGCTATCGTTTTTATGCTCACCAGTTGGCGCCACTGTCGAGTAAGGTCCTATAAATGTTTGATATTACGGACATGAAAACCATGTTTACACTTAAATCATATTTAATACCTTAAACCGTACCGTAAAAATATCAAGCATGCCTCAGTTTTACGTAGTTCGTACGTTTTGTTCGAAAAAAAAGTAGGTAAAAGTTTCCGAAAGAAAGCACTGCCATTAATTGATCCGTAACTCATTTTTGCCATAATTAATCTCAGGTATTGCAAAATATTCACAACATTATTCTAATTAGAAATAAACCCGCGTAGCCCACCCAGAAACAGTGAAGTTGACATTCCGAAGACCTCACGATACACTGACGCGCAACGAAGACTGCTTCGCGAACAAATTTGCACGTTATATCGATCACGATTAAGGTTGATTGTTTTACTAATGTTAGTTTATGTGCCAACATACAGTTATTATAAGAAAGTTGTAATCTAAATACCATTTTAGATGAGTAGTAGTATATAGAACATAAATTTTGTAAAATACTGTCTAGTTTAATTGCATGCAACGAATGAACAACATCACATATGGTTCCCCACCTGCTGCCTACCAGGTTTCAAACAAGATGTCGATATCTCATAGATTGTCTGTTCTACTACAGATTTGGATTGGCCACTGCCACTTCAGCTTGCTTATCCTCAGAGCTATGTCGGATAGTTTAGTTCTTCGTCAGATTTCATAGTTATGAACTACGTCCGTAAGAGAAATCCCGAGTATAGCACTTAGCTGCTGAGAAACTCTTATCTTAGACTGGAGTTGGTACACATAATACAGCGTCCCACAGTCGTTTCTATTCCACACACAGGGACATTTATTTCGTAAAAAAGAAAAGGTAAGTGATGATGTGGCCGAAGGTGGTAAGCACACAGCCTAGAAGGAATTGGCTCTCAAGCGCAGCTGCCGGAACACACCAATAGGTGTTTGGCGACAGTTGTTCCCTTAGTGAAATTTGATCATAACTATGAGTACCTACTTTCTCTCCTGCAAGTAATATTATGGCAACAACTTATTTACCAAACTGTATAAAAAAATATCATTTATAATTCTAATGCCAGTTGTGGCATTCCGCCGCAAGTACTCGTAAAGTGTCTCCAAATTCGAAATTGTTGTATCTACTGTTTCCAGGTCAGCTGTAGTTACTTTAATTACCTACTGCACTTGCGTGTGTTACAGGAACCAAATACATCATCGAGAGAAAATGAACGCATAGTCTGTGATTGGGCCGAAACCAAATTAGGTATGTTGATCCCTAATCATTTCTGTGGAGGGAAAAATTCCAGCAAGTCGTTTGTGTACACTCGGATTCAGCCGCATTTTGGAATAGACTAACGGGTCGACTACTGCTACCCCTTTATGCTTAATGGTAAGGGATAATAATAATCGATCTTATAATCTAGTCCGACATGGATTCAATTTGAATTAAATAATAACTTAACGTCACAGAACCCATAATAATAAGTGAAACTCGTTTCAAACTGCAAGGAGAATGCTATATATCCCATTAGTTAGTCCACTCAAAAATAATAATAACTAAATCTTATGTTAAGGCTCCAGTCTCCCTAAAATCAGTGTTCTTGCGGAATTTATCAGAAAATAAATATTGTTTTTTAGTCATCAGAAAAGCAATAAATGAAATATATTTTACGTTATTTTCAAATGTGAGATTTGAAGTTTCCAATACATATTTTATTTTTTAATTTGACGCCACTTTTATTAGCTTTGTGAGGCTTTAAACAAACCTCTATTTACGTTCCACGCGTAGAGGGTCTCATTCATGCACACGCTACGAAAAAAATAAAACAAAAACAAGAAATGTATTCAGATTACATTTGTCGGCAAATCCTCTACAATAATCTTATCTAGTTACTTTTTTTCCAAATTGTCTCAATTTCTTATTTAAATTGCTTTAAAAAGTTATAAATTTCTGAATTTGACGCTTGCAACATATATTTTTTATATTACAAATTAATGGTTTAGAGAAATCACACTTTAACCACTCCGAAAGCAACTACTTATCTGTCGAATAAAAAATATATGCATTCAAAAAATCATTTGAACTAAATTTACCGAAACTAAACAAATAAAACATAAAATGCGTCAAAATTCCATTCAATTTCGCTGGGAATTGACAGCGTTCGTTGTGTAAATAGAGGTTTGTTTAAAGCCTCACAAAGCTAATAAAAGTGGCGTCAAATTACACATACGGACATACGGACGGACAGACAGACAGACATGACGAATCTATAAGGGTTCCGTTTTTTGCCATTTGGCTACGGAACCCTAAAAATTGCAAAAAGCAAGGTCTTACAGCACAAATAAAGGAAAAATTCTAAAAAGTTGAAAATTAAAGGGTGTCCCCATACATGTATACATAGTTACGCAAATTAATAAAGACCTCTAAGTTGTATGGGCGCTCATACAATTTAGAGGTCTAGCTTAATTGGCACCAACCTCAAATACAGTAAATAAATAAAATTGTGCATTTCCCGTGATGGACGAACGATGGACGAAGTTTGTACGGAACCCTCGGTGCGCGAGTCCCACTCGCACTTGGCCGGTTTATATTATATTACTAGCGACCCGCCCCGGCTTCGCACGGGTAAAAGAGCATAATATATTATGCCTAAATTTTTTGCATCAGCTTGTTGCGTGGCAACAGCGAGCAGTGAAGCGCGGGCGGAGGTGGCTGCATCAAGCGAGACCCGTCGTCGTATCGCGTTGGTGCGAGACCGCTTGAATTTATTTTTTCGCGCGTAATTTTTAATTTACGATAGCTCCTAAGATATTCATTAAAATTAGACGGTGTAAAAGAGTAAAATAATGTGCATGAAATGCTTACAGCCTCTAACTTATTTAAAATGATAAGGATTCATACCGTATTTGTGTAAATAGCTTTCCAATTACCGCTTTATAATTGCCCATTTTTTTAAGTATTAAAATGGATATAGTATGTTATCCGAGATAGACATATGCCATCGCGGACTTTTCTGTATACCTATATAAGATACACAATTCCATCATACATCATTTTGTTATATCTCAAAGGGTTTAGGCAGCGTTTACGTTGAAAGCTCCCAGACGTCTTATTTTTTTCCGACACCTTCAACAAATATCATTATATTTTAGCCAATGTATACAAAAACTTGACAAATTATATACCTTAAATAAAACCTTCCTCGAGAACCACACTATCCATTGGTGAAAACAGCATGAAAATCGGTGCAGTAGATTTTTAGTTTATCGCGAAAAGACAGACGCGGTGGAGGACTTTGTTTTATAATATGTAGTGATTGTATTGTTTGTCAGGGCTTCAGTTCGCGAGCGTGTCAGAGCTGTCACGCCACCTGGCGGCGCTGGGCTCGCCGCAGCCGCAGCCGGCGCCGCGCGCGCCCAGTGCCTCGCCTCCGCCGCCCCACCACCCGCCGCTGCATCCCCACCTGCCGCATGGTAATCACACGGTTTCTACAAATAACTATTACTATAAAAAAGTTTATTTGGACTTATGGACACGATTCAATTTTGTTTATTTCAGCCCCATCGGACGACTCGGCCAGTCAACTGTATAAGCAAATGAAACGCAAAATACAGGTAATCCATATTTTAACTGAAATCGATCATTGTTTACTTAATTTTAGCGGTCCAGGGTGTTCAATATGTCTAAATAATAGATCTAACGACTTGTATACGTTTAACCTTAGACGCAGGGAACACCCGGTAGGCCGAAAAAGAACAAAGGGCAAGAAGCGTCTGGCGAGTCGCTGCCATCCACCTCGTACGTGAGCCACCATCCGGTATTGAAACACGAGAGCGAAATGGTCCCCGAGGTCAGCTACGGATACCAGCCGGCCTACGTGCCTATGTACGAGCCGCGTCCGCCCTTCCCGCACCCGCAGTACGCGGCGCCACCCCGCGCGCACCCCCCGCACACCCCCCACCCACCCCACGTGCCGCCCGCGCCGCACCCCGCCATCTCCGTCCACGAGTATCGACCTGATCCCTACGTTTTCGAACCTCCGTACGCGCCTCGCGACCTCACCCTGCCGTCGGACACGACTCACAACCTACCCATAAACCTGAGCAGCGACGCGTCGTTGGACCTGTCCACGGAGCGCATCGAGTGGCAGCGCCGGCGGCCGCCGGAGCCTCCGCCGGCTCGCCTGCCGCTCCCCGGCAAGAAGCTCATCCTGGAGACGTACCAGAGCGAAAACCGCGCCAGCTCGCCACGCTCCTCGCAGACAGACTCGGTGGCGCGCTCCACGCTGCACACGGAAGACTTCCCGCGCGCAGAGTACCTACCCAAGAAGATGCGAGCCGCCGAGATCCTGGGCGGCAAGCTGGCGGCGGCACGCGCGCAGGCGCTCAGCACCGACGCCGCTTCCACCTCACACGCGTCCGCGGTCCTCGAGCCCGCACCCAGACCCGACCCCGCTTTTTTAGAGGATCCAAAAAACTTAACGAGCCGGTCCATAAGCACCGCCGCGGCGCTGGCCCGGGAAGAACAGGAGGCGGCGAGTCCCACACGAGCGGCGAAGGCTCCGACGTCTAAGGCCGAACGCACCATCAAACGGAAGTCGTACAGCCGAACGAGGGGAGCCTCGCCAGATCGGGCGGGATCGCCCGGCCGACCCGCGACTCCTGATTCTTGTTGCGGTTTAGACGGAATCAATATTAAAACTGGTATGATTTGTGAAGAGAAACATACAGAAATCCTAAACAGGGAACGAGTGATCAGCATCTGTAATATAGACAAACACGACTTAGACGATTACTTGAACGAGGGTAACAGTCAGGAACACGAGGAAGAGTTACTGCAGTATTTTCACCATCGTACGACAGAATCGGGAGCCACCGTAGACGCGAACGTACCGAATAGCACTGTTGCTTTTTTAGAAGCAGGCCAGGACCCACAAGACGATCATAGCCAGGGCAAAAATGAAAAAATATCACAGTTGAGAGAATTGTTAGCTAAGAATTTAAAAAATCAAAGTGGGTCCAGTTCTCAAAATCTACAAATAAGTCAGGAGCCTCAACACTCCCAAGAACATTCGCACGACCTACCTACAAAAACGTCCATATCCGAAGGCGCTTTCAAACCTCTCTTAGGCCCCAATGATTCTGAAATTAACGGAACAACTACTTTAATTAATCAAACGGAAATAAATAGTAATAAACATAACAATTCTATACCAAACCAAAATGGAACTTCATTATCGTATATAAACGAAATCGCCCCTAATCAGTTAGTTTCGAATGTTGGACCACCTCACCTTTACAACGGCCATTGTCACAACGAGCCACAGAGTCCTACTACGAGAACACAACAATATGAATTTGTACCGATATCGGATGGATGTCATTCCCCTGGACATTTTCATTCAAAATCTCCTTTGGGGTTTGGTCAAAGAGGACAAAGTCCATCAAAAATAAATAAAACTATTATGATGGGTGGTTCCTTACAAACTTCTCCAATTTCACACAGCACTGCTGCTAGTCCATTCGTAAGTCCTAGGAACACTCCAGTGCCGCGATCGCGGCTCTGTCCTCGACCTATACCTAAACATAATGGAAGGAAAAGACGAAATCCTCTATCGTTAGGCGTCGGTGATCAATGTTCTAAACAATTTGCAATACCGAACGATCAAAAATTCATTCCTAAAACTGCAATTTGTGGCCCTGGAAAGTATTGTCAGCCGATGTCTGCACCGCCTTCTCCCAACATACTCTCATCACAATATAAGAACCATATGTATCAGGGCAATAACCCCATTACGAACGGTAACAATAATCTATGTTTAAATTTCTTATCGAACACACCATTTAGAGAGCATTTAAATGGAGATCCACCACTGTCAGCGGACCCTTTATCGAGTGAAGTCAGTCAATTTTTCCAAGATTCGCTCGGCACATATAGACCTGGTCAGGATGCCTTCAGATCGCAGTCTGTGCCACTCAAGCAAGGTATAAATAACATGGCACTATTGAGCTACAACAACACGCCGGTAGGCTCGGTACCGCCGACACCTGTGCCTAATGAATTTTGTGACTTTGGATCTCTCGCCGATACCTGCGACATATCGAGAGCCGGTCTTAACCGCGAAACACTCGACAAAATATACAATGCAATAGACAGCAGCAACGATGTACTTAATGCAGGCGCAACGCAAAGTCTCCTGAATACCAATGATACTTTGAGCAATGGTTGTGATACACTACCTGAACAACAGATTCTTTCTGGTGACCAGCTTATTATCCCGAGCGGTGATGAATTACTTGATAGAAGTAATCAGTTCAATCAGTCCTACACCAACGACGCTACCGCTGCCGATAACATGGAAGACTTTCTCAAACGAACGAATAGCATCGAATTTGATCTAACAGAAATGGTTAATGAGAAGAGTAAATATTACACGTCACGTTCCGTACCGAGCACGCCATTACCGTACAAGCAGCGCACGGCGCCTAATTTACAAATAGATTCACGTCGTTCTAGAGAGTTGTTTACTACAGAGAACTATTCCAATGTGACGAATGGCATCAGTTCGAAATCTGTGCCATCGACACCTCAATTCGCGGAAGACAGGAGCGTATTTAGCTACAGCAATCGTGATTTTCTCATCAACGGCAACTCTGTGTGCGGTTCCGCTCAGATCCACGACGCCGTAGTAGAGAGTAATCAAGGGCTCACCTCTCCGCTCCACGACATTCTGCGAGAGGACATATTGGACCCTTTGACACCCGCCTTGCTGGCCGACCTCGACAAAATGGACGGACCTCCATATGTCGATCTCTAGTCAGTTCTTCTGTTATATATCACGACTTGTAAATACGTAGAATAACATTAGTTTCGATTTCCATTTGTACAGATACTGAAATATTGGATATCTCTATAGAGTACAATGTTTTTTTTGTATGCCTTCAGTGAAGGCTAATAATAATTTGTGAATAAATACTTTTAAATTTTGGATCGCACACTCCCAAAAGTCGAGTCAATATACACTATACACCGTAATATTGTGATAAATATAAAATCTGTGGCTTCAATTACTAGAGAGTAGGCAGAATCAAGCTGAAAATGTTTTCATTATTGAAAGTAAGCAGTTTAGTTATAAAATAGTGATGTCAGGATATTTTATCATGGATAACGTCCTTTCATATTAATTTAAATGTGTAATGCCATGTGTGAATAATTTGAATTCATTACTATTTCGATTTATGAAACCACAGTGATAGGTACCCTCGATTGAATTTTAAATTCGTTGTTGAATATAAACCATATGATTGTCTCTTTAATCTATTCGATCGATTTTTATAATATTATAAAATAATAAAACACTCTCTTAATTAAAGTCTTAATTAAATATTAAAGACAAAATCAGACCCAGAGTTATGCTCAAAAAATCTGTGCTATGAATCGTTAGGGTATTTGTATAATCGTGTGAATGTTGTATTGGACCATAGTAATTGTTGATATTGCCATAATAGGGGGCGTTTTCGTGGGTTAGAATATGTACGTTTAAAATAATGGCAATTGTTAATCATTGGACGTACATCAATCATCTAAAATCACGTCAGTTTCTTGTTTGAAACGGGCTAACTTAAAAAGGGAGCCTGTATGGTTATTTTTCCAACATTCTTATTTGAATTAATGACTGGTTTGAACATATTATATCGAGTGGATATTTGGAGATGGCATATTCTCGAAATCTGTGCTCGGTTTGTCATGCTGAACAACTTTAACTATGGGACCAACTCTGTAATGACGAAAATAATTTCAAACGTTTCATACTAAAGATCAAGCTTAAAATGTCGATCAAAATATATGAAAAAAATGATTTCCTTTCGCGATTTCAGAGTAGCTCCCAAAAGTTGTTCAGCGTGACGAACTTTTTTAGATTTCAAAAATAAGCCATTTCGAAATATTCGACCAATATACCATTCGAGAATGATTTAGAAGTTTTATTTATATGACAGCATATGTTCTGGAATACTTGTTTTGCAATGTATATATAATGCAATTTAAAACTCGATAAGATTAATGAATAACTGATGCATAACTTTGACATATATAACATAAGTGTTAACACTACTCAAAATAAACATACATGTTTGTTTCTAAGTCATTAAACAGAGTGCCTAGTGCGAGTTTTTGACGTTAATAAACGCTCATAATCACGTTTGCATAAAACAATTTCGTATGAGAGAAATTAGTTCCATGAGTTAACCGCAAGAGGCGATGTCCCAATTCTTATGGAGAATTGTCTTAAACGCAAACGCGATAGTAAGCATTCACTAACGTCATAAACCAGCACTAGGCACTCTGTAGTTACTTGTGAAAAGATTTGTTTAATTTCGTTGTAAGCGTATTATAAAGATGAAGAAGGTGGTACGTGCCTCATGACAATATCTACGCTCATCGTAAATCACAAAGTAACATCGAAATTTTGATATGTATTTTATAAAATATTTAGTGAGATACAAACAGTAGTCATAAACTAGCTAACCAATTCCATCAACAACTTAATGCATATAGCTAATGTAGATAGTATATAGAAAATTAACCAGACCAATGCAGCGTGCCAAGCACGCTTAGAAAATTAGAATTGGTTTTCATAAGAAAATTATATAAATATTATACATATAGTTTATGAAAAATGAATTTATTGTAAGTTAGCACAAAGATTTAATATATTTTATTATCACATAGGAGTTTTACTAATATACTAAATTTACATGATCGCATTAAATGCGGAATGAAATTGTAACCTGCCAATACGGCCTCGAGTGAGGCGTAACTGAAATTAGTATTTGATTTATATTTTGTTCGCCAAATAGAACCGGCTGGTATCATGCTTTTATTGGTGATGCTTAATTGGACTGGAACACAACAAGATCACGTTAAGAACATGAAAATATATTCACTCACATACTACAAAACTGACGTGTTTCAGCCCATAAAGATAGCGATAGCCGAAAGTTAAATTGATCATTAAAAAAAGCGAAAATTATATGAAGGTGCTTGCTATCAAAATTAAATTGTAATACGTATTTGTATAAAACGTGAGACCCAGAAAATAAAATTAAGACCATAAACTCAATTTTAGGTCTATAAATAACAGACCGAAGAATGCGGCCTAACTTAAGTTTTATTTTTGGTAAAATTTTATATTAATGAATGATTGTAATTACGCCTTATACTGCGATATCAGTTTGTTTTTTTTTTCCTAAACCTGTGCCTCAATATTGGATATTATGATGGAAATGTCCTTTTAAAAGCTTAGTAGTTGGTTGTTAAAACGCTAGTACAAAGTAACACACTGTTTCAACAGGGATATACTTAGGGGTAGATACCTATGTAAGTGAACCGAAGACTGTTTAATAAAGTTTGTAGATATTTTCAACACAACAAATAACTGGTTATGATCACTTCGTCTCGAGTAGGTAATAGAGTACGCAACGAATGAACCTCAGTGATCAGTGTTATATTCCAATTTGGTACAACTTACCAAAATCGACTAGTACCTAATTACTCTTAAGTTGTAAATTTTGTTAAGGCACGTTTCTTGTAAGATTAAGGCATAAAAGTGACATGTAAATATTTAACAATGTTAATTCTATTCCTCATCTTCATGAACATCAAAATCCTTCATTTGTCTAAAATTATAACCTTAATCGTTAACGTATGTGCACTCGGACAAATGTTTTACGTGTGATAATTATATGCCTAAACCAATTAGAAGGATTTGGGAACATCAAATAATATTGTTGGTTTTACTTTGCCGTGTTTGATGACCACGATGTCACTAAGGCCGTGGGCTGGACACAAGACAATCCATAGTAAAAAAAAAACTTATTTCAGATGATATCTATAGCAAGCGTACCTATAAGCCGCGCGCCTCTGGTACATAGAAACAAAACAAAAGTGTGGCGGGCGGCCTGGCTTGTTTTATTTCAATACATAGAGCGTCGAACACGTTGAGCCTTACTTTAAAAACGCATATAACTAATATACTTACTGATAAATAAATAAAAATAGCCCTTATTACAATTACATTATAAACACATAAATTAATATAACTCAATATTTATTGCGACCATCCAATGTTGGAAGAAAGCCTCCTCCACTCTTGCCACTGATAAAATAGTCACGTAAATAACGTCACATTGTTTTAATTACAGTAAGGTGATCGATAATAATATATGACAATTTAAACAGTGTTTTAGTTATACAGTGTTTTAGTTATATAGCGACACTTCCTGGTAGACATACCATGTAGGACCACTTATCATACAATCAAATGTATTATAACGCCAGATGTTTACTTTCTTGCACCAAGATAACGTGCAAACTATCTGTGGTAAAAGAAATTGTACATAACGGGTACAGTTTCAGTGCAGTCTTTAATTTCACTGGCATCAGTTCAGTTAGGGTCGGAACACATTTGACCTCCCGGTCCGGCAACAGAACTATCTCTCTCTCTCTCCATCCCTTTATGTCGCTCAAACAAACAGCCGCAGAGTGCGAACGCGCACAATCAATGTATCTAACTTTAGAATGGAATGGAGATAGAGCAATATCCGCTGCTGGGCGGTCAGATGAGGTACGTCCCTGAAACGGACGACTTCATTCATAGATAAGCCAAAATATGTTTGTTTACAATTTAACATTATATTTTAGGCAACATTTTCATTTGCTTGTATGCAGAAAAATTTAATTAATGTCCCTCGCACCTCTCTGCTCTTGTGCCAGTGTCAGTCTGTTTGAGTAGAAATTATTTTGGTTAAAAGTAATGATAATTAAAAAATACACGCAAACATTTTGGCGTACTAACACGCACAGGAACTAGGTACATCCATTCAAATGTAGTATGACATGTTGTATAACAAACAATTAAGTAAAATATATGGAAATGTTATGTATGTATCCCATACGTTTGTTGGTTTTAAGTTTTATAAAATTTATATATAATTATTTTTATTTAATTATTAAATTGCATACATGCATACAATTAACAAATAATAATTTATCAATCTATTTGAATGAGTTTTATACCATGTGGTAATAAATAGTTTTTGTATGGTTTTATGATTATGATGTTTAAGTTAGATGAGGATTTTTCGGAAATATAAATATTTTATTAAATACATTATGCCTAAACAAAAAGATAAAATCGAACCCTTTGTTCTGTAATCTGAATAATTGAATTATATAATTTTATGTTATAAGGAGTTATCATTGAAAAATACAAAGAATATAATTATTTGATGGAGATTCTGTTACTAATAATGTAAATATACGAGCACATAAAATTGGTACATGTATTAATACATGACACGTTTTTTTTTATTACAAGTATGTTGTTCTGTTTATTATTGTTTTTATTTCTGAATAGTTTTTATAAATAAATAAATGTATAAATAAAACATCAGTTTGAAAATTATTGTATTAATATCCATGTTGTTGATTAGTCTTTTATGGATGTTGAATTTACGCCATTTGCTATGCAGTGATAATAAATGGTATGATAGTATTTCTAAAGATTTTTATTTCACAGCAATACCTACAATACAAATAGTAATAAATATTTGCAATATGCAGTAATTAAATAGTTCATTACACTTAATCTATGTAAAACCCTTTGATTATTTATATATTTAGACTAGCTTTTCCGCGCGGTTTCACCGTGTTCCCATTTTACTCAGGAATAATGTAGCATTCTAATGGTGAAAGAGTTTTAGAAAATTGGTCCAGTAGTTTTTGAGTGTATTCGTTACAAACATACAAAAATACAAATCTTTCCTCTTTATAATATTGTATAAAGTATGATAGACAGTCGAAACTGTGAACGAGTCGAAAAAAAATAGCGACCAACCGTTTGCTCTTAAATCATGATAAACAGTACGGCGAAGCGCGAGCGTAAGACGTAAATTTAACGCACACCAGCATAAAAATGTTGGTCTGTTTGCTTTAGTTTTGTAGTAGCGCGACTATCAATCTAGATTGTAGATTCTAGACATATAAATTATCAAGGTAAAATCATAACAACCACATAACACTACCTAACAATTTTCCCAAAATTGTCAGTAAACCAATGAGGTAATATAATATCATCTTCATGAGTATAATGTTCAGCCACCTGCACAGGCATGCCAGGTCTCCATTCAAAGAGAATGCTGACTAATGGCACTGATTGTAAATTATTCAAGGCCTTGTCACCATACTTGCGTTTTATTTCTCTTGCCAGGCATCTTTTGACGTACGTCAAGAATGATTCCAGAAAATTAAAACAGACATTTGGGTCCCAAAACCTCTAAAAATAACAAATATTTAGTTTAGTAAAATTATTTCATTAGCATGATTATTATTTTCCATCATTGAAACTGTTTTACTGTACTGTACCTGTGATATTTTTGGGAGTTCTCGTATATTAAATTCCTTTAATTCTTCTACAATCCCTTCATCATTTCTGAAACCACATAGAATTGTATCTATTCCAACTAGAAATGACTGACACCACCATTTCTTGGTCTTGAATCGTCTAAAATAGAAAATTGTATAAGAAATAAATTATAGGTTGGGTTTATATGAAAAACATCATTGGTGAGGTTTCCACCAGTTCATCCAGTTTCTCACGGTTTCATCTGTGAGTCCCTATTTTACTCTTTTCAGGCTCCTAGGGGTCGAATTTTGAAAAACTCATTAATATACAAGGTGGAGAAAACGGTCGATCATTAAATGAAACCAGAGCTTTATCACGCTGTTTTTAAATTGTCTACAAAAAATAATTTAAATCCATCAAGTAGTTTAGCCACAGTAATTAATTTTCGTTTTATTATTTTTTCTCATCACATAGATGCCTAACATTCACAAGGGTAAAGTAGGTCGGACAGTGACCTGATCGAACGCGCTACCTCCATTTCTCTGTCTTACACTACGTATTACACTACCCTAACTAGAGCCTCCCTAATTAGGACACTATTTAGGTAGAGAGTAGTGCGGTTGGCACCCTAAATCGGAATCTAACTCCAATTTCCTAATTAGGAAGTCTCTAATTAGGGTACCTAGTGTAATAACCACTTAGCCTCTTGGGTCCCGCGCGTGCTCGTCGCAGTTACTTACTGAAAGACACTTTCCATTTTTGATCACCAAAAAAGGGAAGCCTTTTTGGTTAATGACACCAGTGCAATTTAAATTTACACCAACTATTAACTTATTGTTCTAGTGTTGCTTATTCCCCCCCCCCCATATTTATATTTGATGTACGATCTTCTTTTGTAAATGTTTTATTAGATGCTGTTATTTTGTTTGTTTAAAATATGTTGTTTTTTTATTATTATTTTTATTTTATTGCGCACTATATATTTAGTCGTGCGTGACGTCACCGCCAGCTCTAACGGAAGACCAGCGCTGGTTGCTCACAGCGCAACCAGCTTTATGCTGAGTTGGAGCTGTGTTGGGGCAAAATATGCTTTATTATATTTTTTTGTTGTACTGCATATTTAATCTTTTTGTTTTGCCACAATAAATATTTCTTTCTTTCTTAACACGTTATGTGAGACGAACAAAGCTTATCGCGAGCGCCGCGTTAAAGGTCGGTCGCGTCTCTGACAGGTTAGTGAAGGTGTAACTAAGATGTTGTATTTTGTTTATGTTCTGAAGGTATTTACTTCCTTTAATTTTCTTTAATGCACTTGTAACAATATTGTTAAAATTTAATGATCAATCGTCATATCCACCTTGTAAATAACCTAGCTTAAGCACTTCTACTAAGGATGCCAAAGGAAATCGACATAAAAACTATCCTATCTTGTTAAGTTGGAACAAATCACACATTTAAAAAAAATCGTTAATATCGGATAAGTAGTTTCGGAGTTCATCGCCGACCAACATCGTGTCACTGGAATTTTAATAATAATAAAAACAGGCAGTCATGGGGACTGCCGATAGAAGTGAAAACTATTAGCATGAGCATGTCGGTGACGCGTACCTATAAGTTTTTCCCCTCCAAAAACGCTCAACGCGGCTAAAGAAGTTTTCACTTCAAATACTATTAGCATGAGCATGTCGGTGACGCGAATGTCGGTGACGCGAACCTATAAGTTTTTCCCCTCCAAAAACGCTCAACGCGGCTAAAGAAGTTTTCACTTCAAATACTATTAGCATGAGCATGTCGGTGACGCGAATGTCGGTGACGCGAACCTATAACTTTTCCCCCTCCAAAAACGCTCAACGCGGCTAAAGAAGTTTTCACTTCAATAATAAATAAATATTCTGGGACATTACTCACACACGGCCATCTGACCCTAAACTAAGCAGAGCTTGTGCTATGGAAGCCAGATTACTGATATACTACATATACTTTTCTTTTGTAAATATATACTTATATTAAGAAGATAGATTTGTTAGATTCTAGATAGTTATCTAGAAAGGCAACAAATATAATGAGACAAGAGACAAATATGAAAGGAATATAATCATCTGCTCAATCTAATAATAAATAACATACTTACTTAAAACTTTTTTCTTGATTTGGAAACTGTATATGCCTATTTGTTTTCAGCTCTATGAACTCCTTAGTGGACAAGTAATCAACAATAGCATCAGGTCCCAGTTCTGGCAAAGGAGGTTTGGGTACAAGACTTTTATCACACCTTATACCATCCATTTCAGCTCCATATAGTATTTTGTGATGTCTTAAATGTGTTGTGAAAACTAATGAAAACTCTTCAGTCTCATCAACAGGTACATTTGGGTTTGGTTCACTATTGGGTTCATCTGAAGCAATTAAAAAGTCTAAATGTATTGGTTGTCAACTTTACTTCAAGCATATATGTCTGCTTTCAGTTTTATCTAATTAATTCCATAGCTACATTCTGCTAAGTTCATTTATTAAAACTATTTTTTTTGTAATTTGGTAATAACAAACCTAAACGGGATCCACGCTCATGGACACTCATCTACATCTCATGCCCTCCTTTTTCACTGTTGTGGACCCCTTGTAGTATAAAATAGGGGTTCTATATAGACCACTTGGGAACCAGTGTACTAAACTTCAATCATTAATTCAGCGTAGTAAAATGACAACAGGTTATGATGAAAAAAAAATTGTGTTGTCAAAAAGTTATTTGAACATTAATCAGTGATTCACATCAATCACTCACTTATTCGGTTTCTCGCCACTCGCATCCAGCCCAGTCCGGCTACTCTTTTAAGGTCGTCAGTCCAGCGGACTGGGAGGCGTCCGACATTACGCTTGCCAAGACGCAGTCTCCACTCCAAGACTCGTTTGCTCCATCAACCATCCATTCGTCGACAGACGTGGCCGGCCCATTGCCACTTCAAAAAAGAAAGAGTGGCGCGCTTTGGGAGAAGCCTATGTTCTGCAGTGGACGGAAAAAGGCTGATGATGATGATAACTCACTTATTCTCAATAACGTTATAATTATATATATTATCCATTAATTGGTAAATAGAATTTCTATTTATAATTCTTATTAATATTAGTTATCATTAACTATGTGCGAGTGACATTACCCTGTCAGTTTACACCGCTGAATTAATGATTAGACTTAGAGTATACCCCTCATTTTACAATCACTGGGAAAGTGTGTGAAGCAAAAAGTGTATAGATTTTTTGCTCTTTTTATAACCATTAAAAAAACCCTGATTTTCTCGTTAATACACCCTAATTTCCCTGACCACCTTGAGCTTCCCATCTTTTCTACGACTTTCCAGACAGTGCACACCTGACATGGGTTATAGCATAGCGTAATATTATATTACTAGATGTAAGATTTTTATTATTGTGCATAATTAATTTCATTTTACATTTACCTATACCTGGATCATTGAAAGTATCAAAAACCTAGAACTTAGCTATGTGCCTAGTAGATAGCAGACAGATTTTTTACAAAAAGATATTCTAAATATGTTTGCTTTACACAAATAGACAAATTTCAAAAATAATATTAGTAATGTTTCTGTAGTATATTAGATTTTTTGTCCATTGATCATTATCATTATGATACTCACCAGATAACATGTATTGTTCAAACTTATATCCCCATGATGTAAACCGCTTATCATCCTCGGACATATTACGGACCCTGCTAAGCTTTTCGTCGGTATCTCTTGCACATAAATATATGTTACCTTTGAAAAGAATTGCAACAATTTTCCAAGGCTCTCTATTTTCATAAGGTGTACAAGCGATGCAAGTCAATAGACCTCGATAACAGAAGAATTGTGCTTTATCCAACACACTTTCTAAAGGAATATTTAATCGAGCCTCATGTTCCAATAAAAATTTTAGTAATTCATTTAATTTTACATCCAAGGCTGGTGGCTTACGAATAGCTTTGTCCAAATGTAGGTTTAAATCGTATTGCACTTTTGAATCTCGCAAATATCTGGCAAACTTAATATTCTCCAAGCCAATATAACCAATTACTTTTGGTCGATCAAATCGTGGAAATGGTCCTGTATAGATATTAACATTTACATGAAGGTTAGGTTGTGGTGTCTGCATTATGCTGGCTTCTGTTACTGAAAATTTTATCAATAGTATGTTTTTTTCTCAAACAACTATATTTTTTTGAACTCATTGGATAGTTTCTTAGTTTGGTTTGGTTGGATACAAAATTTTATTTAGTGGACTGGTAAAAATTTTTGAACTTTAGAGAGCTAATTTACACCAATTGGATAGCATTAAAATTTAGAAACTCGTACAAAACCAACTTTAACATTATTATGAAAAGTAATGAAAACTATAAACGTAGTGATTGATCAGCGTATAGTGTATCGCAAAGAGTAAAATAATAAACCTACCTATACATACAGGAGGTGTATCGTATCGTATCGAGCACGACGTTTGATTTCACGTTATTCTGACAGATCAGTGTTGCCTAGTGCACAGTAAAAGTAAATACTTTTGAAAATTTAATGAAATAGAAATATAATATTTCGATTCATGTAAGTGGCTTCGTGTCCCATTTTCAGTAATTAAAACTGAGTTCTACCAAACCACTAGAAAAACCCACCAGCCACTATAGTCTATATTTCGCCACTAAAAGGGGGGTCTAAACCACCAGTTTTAGTGGTAAACCCACTAAGTTGCCAGCACTGACTATAATCCTAATCCTAACTTCCTATCCTAACTAATATTACGAAAAATGCGAAAGTGAGTTTGTTTGATTATTTGTTACCTTTTCACGCTTAAACCGCTGAACCAATCACGATGATATTTGGTATGCAGATAGCCTATGGTACGGAAAAGAACATGGCTACTTTTTATCCCGGGAAAATATAAGATCCCTGAAAAACGCGGGTGAAACGGCGGGGCGGAAACTATAGCAAATAAAATTCACATACCTACATACATATTACAAAATAACATAGATATAATAAGATAACTTGGCCGCAATTATTTCCATGGGAGTTTTTTTTAAAAAAAACATCCTCAAAGACAGTTTATTAGTACTGCCAGCACCAAACGCGTAAATAAATGGACGTATTTATGCAAAACGGATCCAACCTACAAAAACTTTTTTGTAGGTTGGATCTTAGAGGTTGGTTGGTTTTTAGAGCTTCTTATTACTGACATAGATGGTATCTACACATCAACTTTCATCAACATCATCACCATCATCTCAGCCGTATGACGTCTACTTCTGGGCATAGGCCTCCCCTAAGGATCTCAAATAGGACAACAACTTTAGTAAGCATCAGACCCTGGTTACCATATAATATCAAAGTACTCGTCAAAACGAATCAAACGAGCCGAAACTCGATGGGGTTGTGTCGTTTTATTGCGGAGTTCCTATGGCTACCTTGCAGCTCAATCTACAGATCATAATATTGCATTGTCACGTGATATAAATATGCATGCCAAATTTCAGCTCAATCGGAAACCGGGAAGTGAACCAAATTTTATTTGCAAGATTTCATTACAGACACCGGGACAGGTGAAAGTAATTATATATTTGGTTTCTCTGTCTACGTTATAGGGTTCATTGAGGTATAACTGGTCGCTTTCAGTAATTGGCCACTTGACACTTAATTTCCAAAAAATAAGAATTAGGCATTAAAGCGCCACCTCTAAGAGTTCACGGAATCTCGTAGTTATCTAATTATCATCTTAATTCGTTTTTTTGCCGCTATAGAAAGTGCTAAATAATTCTTTCCACCTCAGCATTTGAGTTAGGTAGAGATAAATCCGTCAAAACCAAATCATGAAATACTGATTTACCGATAGCATTTTTATAATTTTAAACTTGAAAAAATTGTACAGTATAAAGAAGTATTCCATTTGTACAAGTGAATTGTGCAGGCGGCGGGAATCCCCACAAGATTCCATAGACAAATGTTCGCTCAGAAATAGGTACTGAGTGAAAACAAGTGTTATGAAATGAAAGTATAAAATATTACGTATTATTATTTTGCGGTAATTTTACTTTACCTTGTCTAATAATAATAATATTAAAAGTTGCTAAAATTGTGGCTAAAATATTTATTTATTTCTCGGAAAACTAACAGCTATTCATAACATTTTATTTTAATAGTAGAATACAATAGATCTAAATAATAGTCAATAATCTACTATTCGCGTTTCTTTGCGTAAGGAGCTCAGTGTCTTCACCTTAGGGTATTTTCCCCTAGCTTTAGGGGAATTTTGAGGGTAAAAAATATTTATGAGATTTTCCGAACGTATCCATGTACCGTACTCTATCGCTAGCAACAATCAACAATATTTTTTATTTCGCGCTCATATATTTGTGTACGCAGAATAGAGATATCGAATACGAATAATGCCCCTTTGTTTGTATGTGTGGCCGTTGAGGTAAACTGGTTTATTCTTATTTGTTTAACTTGGTTTGACTGCCGTGTTTCATCCGATCGATCCAGTGAATAGATCTTAGATACTAGAACATCGAGATTCGTTTTTTTGATTTTGATAAGAATGCATCTATAAAATTATTTAAACACATAAGAGTTGAAATCGGAAACCCAAACAATGGATGCAATCCAAGAATATACAGAAATAAGGTAAAGGTAAGTAGGTAGTGAAATAATATGTAATAATTCACCTCAATTTGTGTTTTATTTTTAAAACAAATGTTTAGGGGAAAACATATTGAAAAGTGCCAAAATTAGGGAAATTTCACGAGGAGTCCAGGGGAAAATCAAAATCAGAGGGTGGCAGCACTGGGAGCTATTCAAAAAGTTTCCGTTTGATCGATTCGTGTTTTTTTATTTTTAAAACAAATGTTTAGGGGAAAACATATTGAAAAGTGCCAAAATTAGGGAAATTTCACGAGGAGTCCAGGGGAAAATCAAAATCAGAGGGTGGCAGCACTGGGAGCTATTCAAAAAGTTTCCGTTTGATCGATTCGTGTTTTATTAAATTAAGGACAGAAAGTTAGTAAGCGTGTATGGTACAACTTGTAAATAACTGAACAAATAAATAATATAAGGAGAAAGAAAGTACCACAAATAACAAAATTGTAAAATATGGAAACCCGATTCCATAAATGTCGATTGTGTCTGAAGCTTGGTGAATTTTGTTCAATTTTCGAGCAAGATGAATCCATTAAATTATCTGAAATGGTTATGTCTTTCACCAATATTGAAGTAAGTATATATTTATATAAAGCCTAAACAAAATCTGTGAAAGCTACTAATTTCAGTTATAATTGTAATTTAGTAAAAAGTTTTTGTTCAACAGTTAAAAACTCCTTACAGGTTTATGAAGATGACGGATTGTCCGACCGTGTTTGCACTTCGTGTATAGAAAATTTGAGCACAGCATATTTGTTTAAACGACAATGTGAAAGGATTGATAGTTTACTTAGAAAGTGTCCAGGTTGGTATACTCATTCTAATGATAGTTTACTTAGAAAGTGCCTGGTTGGTATACTCATTCTAATGATAGTTTACTTAGAAAGTGCCCTGGTTGGTATACTCATTCTCTTTTAATCCATAGGCTACTTTGCATACAGGGACTAGAACTTATTTACCCCATCATTTGTAGATTCTGGAACTTCAAAATGTATCTAACATAGTCGGTTTCAGTTTTTACATCATTCTATTATAAAGTTTTGTAAAAGTTTTCCAAAAATTTTTTTTGTTTCAAGAAAATTATTTTTTTCATTTCTTATGGGAATGTTTGGCCAACATTTGTTAATGTTTTCCAGTATATGCATATTGATAGACTTGATCACTAACTAATTTGTGTGTTTTACCTTCATGAGAATCTTGTTAGTTGTGGAACGAACTGAGGACCCTCCTAAAAACAGGTTTAATGACCTCATTGGCATTTTTGAATAGAATAGAAAGATACAGGTGAGATAATCTAGTGATGAGTTTATTGGGATAGTGTTGGTGGTATTAGGTTTACATATTAAAAGTAAGATAATAGCCAATTGGAGCTGATGCTGCAGCCAGGGTCCGCACTTCATGAGGAAACTCCTCAAAAATATATACTTATACATATACTGCAGAAGAAGCCTCCTTATTTCCTCATTAAATTCTTTTTGAGGATTTAGTTACCTTCAATCTTTCTTCCATAATTTTGTTTAAATGATAGTACAACATTTGTCTTCTACGCATGAGGAAAACCAGTCTTTGGTTGTTCCTTGTGTATTCATAATTATGTCCATGGATGTTACTAAAACAAACTCACCACCCACACACTCAAAAGAATTAAGGCCAGGGCTGTAAGCATTTTACACTACTTCACCGCGCGCTATAAGTTACATACAAACTATTTTATCCCCTTAGGAGTTGAACTTCTAAGTCGAACTTAAAACATTAAAATTAGATTTTAAATTCCTAATCTGTTCCAAACAATACATACCTCTTACACAAATCTCCTTTCCTGAAATAGTTACATACAATCACTAGGTCCCTTACATACAATCAATACATCCCCTTATTCAGAGCTGCTCAGTTGCGGTCTCGATTCTGAATGAACCAAACCGATTGGATAGTGTACCAAATCGAAAATCATCTATATTGTAATTCAGAGTGCTGTTCGGACTGAGGAAATCGGTCGGTACAGGACCGCGTTAATGAAGGCATCCTCATCCCAACATCCTCATCGGCATCAAATTTAATTGAAATGAAATATAAGGATATTTCATTAATTTCGTTTTTTTTTGTATTTAAATTATTATTATGATTTTTGATAAATATTTTTCCACAGTAGATATACAATAATCATTTAAAATTTAATTCTATTAAAAAAAATTGGCAAGCTCACATTGTAAATATCGCTATTTACAAATGTTACAGATCTAAATAAAATTTTGTTTGTTTGTTTTGTGTTAAAATTGAATACAAACTGTCTTAAAATGACCACAAAGGTATGTTTATATGTTTTCATTCCATATCTTAAAGTTTTTGACCTAGGTATATTTTTATGGTGCAATAGTTTTCTATTAATTTACAAAAATAGACTATGAATACCCATAAAATGTTGTGCAGTGAAAAGGTCTCATTTGTCCCATAGACTACGGAGTAGTATCCTATGATTGAGTCTTATTTAGGCGTTTTCAAGCCTTCGCCTGCTCTCTCGTCTCCTCAAAATTAATATGTATTCTATGATACGTTGTTTTTTTCTAAAAATCACAAAATTTTATACTGTTTAACGCAAATTTATTTAGTAACCGAGACGTTTAAGGCGACGCCTTGAAGATTTTGGTTGCAAGGATTCCGATTTTTCTCAACAATGACTGAAGCGAACGAACTGAAATTTATTGTAAGAATTCATCATGTCTTTGACTTTATTTTGTACGTTGCATAACACGATTGGTTAACTTTTATAACACAAAATAATTAATCAAAAAGACCTCTTTAAAATAAGAGATTCCAATTTTACTGACATGAGGATCGATTTGAGGTTCCAAAATTTCTACATATATTAATTGAAACTGATACTATAAATTGTACTTAGGTTATATGAAATATATTTGTAGTATTTAAATTAAACAATAAAAACCATTTTGTCGCATACGCCCGTTCCGTTTACGAGGGTTTTCTATGAGAGGTCGCTATAGCAGGGAGCGGGACGCAGCACGTTGAATTTCAGATTTTTAACTTAACGCGGCGTCACCTTAAGCATTCGGTTATCTTACCGAATGACTCAGTTGAGAGCCCGATCGGAAACGTCAAATAATATGACATTCGATAAGTCTGAATAGCATTTTCATGGACCGATCGGTACATCTCCCGAATAACGGCAACCGAGTAGGTCTGAATAAGGCCCGTAGTTAAACAAGAGTGGATATGACGGTCGATCATTAAATTTAAACACTCGTTACAAGTGCAAAGCACTATAACATAACACAGTTGAAAATGATTTTAGAACAAAATAAAAAACCGCTTAAGTGGCTAAACTTTCTCAGTGTGTTTCAATGATTTTGGATTAAACAACGTGATAAAGCTCTGGTTTCATTTAATGATCAACCGTTTTCTCCACCTTGGGTATACAAGGTATAATGTACCGACTATCTAGTCTAGTCTATCTATGTGAGTTAATTGTTATGTATTTTACCTCATTGCTTAACCATTATGTTTAGATACAAGCATAAACAAACCATCTGCCAGTGACTACAATGATTTCTTCAATCAAGAGTTTCACATGCACACTTTATATGAGTCTGCGGAAGGTGAGAATGATCAGAACTCTGTGAAGGATTCAAACATCGACATAAAAACTGGGCACCACCCCAGCCAGGACATGAGTGATGAAACTGACAGTGATGTTGATTCCGTAAAGTGTGCATGCTGCAGTCAATCATACAGCACACTTGGAACTCACACGTGTCGTGTTGCTTGTACAATAGAGCACAATGAGCTACAACGCTCCAGCAGTAACGAGACACTGGTTGCTTCCGATATTACACCACCCACAAGTCGAGTACTCCAAGCACCTCCCGTTATCAAGCCTAAAGCTGTACAAGTCTCATGCGTACTTTGTGATGATTACTACGACAATTATAATGATTATGTGACACACCTGAACAATTGCACTACTAATGTAAAATTACATCATTTTGTTTGTCCAGTCTGCCATGACATATTTACGGAAAAAAATGCTTATTTAGAACACTTGAAAATAATACACTTCAAAAGTGAATATAGCAGTCCTGGCATAGATTGTGTTGATTTTGCGATTAATGCCGAAAAAGTTAGGAGACCGAAAGCTGTACGTCGTCAAATAGGTTGGTCCATTGAAGATATTTATCAAGAGATAGATTGTAAAAGAGTAGAAGAAAAAGAAACACCCACATCGAGTCCATTAAAAAGTTTTTTTTCACGGTTGGGCAATGAGTGAGTCAAAATTCGAGTATTGGCATGCTTGGGTCCTACAGAAACGCTTTCTGAACTTATTTAATTACTTAGGTATTTCATTATATTTCATTTCATATTTTTCTATATTAACAATATTTCAAAAAACTCAACTGATAAAACAATATTTATTGGGATCTAAATGCTTCTTTGCTCACAATATTATTTTAATAACATATTATTATTATGAGAACAAAGAAAAACAAAAAATCCTATGGAGACAGTATTATATCTTGTTAATGAATTCTACGTGAATTCTTGTTTATTTTAGATCTTTCAGCAGACAAAGCACACCAAAAAAAGTTAGTTTCCGAAAATTACTTGAGACTGGAAAAGCCAAGACAACAAACTATTTGCCATTTCAAAAATATATACAAAACTACAAACTCAAGAAAAAGATGAATGCTTACAGTCCAATAAAGGGCAAGTTGCAAGTAACTTCTAAAATACAAGCCCGCTTGCCTGAAGCTATCTCTGGTACTTAACAATACTTCTACCTTAGTATTTTCTTTTTATTGATTCTGTTTGTTAATTAGATATCATATTGTATGTTCAATAGATAGCGACTACGGCTCACCTAGCGGCACATCTGAAGAGTCGTGGAAATTGAAGCAGGACTTGAAATGTGCTTGTGACAAGAAAGTCTTTATGCTTTCGGAGTTTATCAATGTGAGATTTTATGTTGTTTTATGCGGTGCCAACTAGGTTTCAGATATGTTTTTTTCCATACTATTTTTCGCTTCGCAGTTTTACCCGCATACCAAAGGTAGCTTTCCTCGTGATAAATGGTATCCTATGTTTTATTCCAAGGTATGAAATATGTGATTGAGTAACACATTTAATATCCACACAACTTTCTCATTTACTCTCCCTCATAACTCTCGTAGGTATTTATTGTCTTTATTATTTTTTAAACTATTATATATTTCGATTTTTTTCGTTCAGTAGATTCGGAGAAAATAATCTGTGATAGTGATGTGAGACGTTCAGACAGACACGGGAGTGATCCTAACAGGCGTCTGATTTTTCACGGAACCCTAAAAAACTAAGGAAAAACTTTACAGGATAGAGACAGAGTGTCAGCGATGATATGCGAGCTAGGTGGGGTAATTGCTGAGAGCACAAAAATGGAGATGTTGGCGACGCATTTCATAGCGGTGTTGCCAAACGATACACTGACTGGAATGATGGTGTGCGCGCTTGCTACCGGCAAGTGGTTGCTCACTGTTAACTTTATCTACGACAGTTTTAGGTGCAAAAAGTTTTTACAAGTAAGTCAATAAACAAAACCTCAATTCTTGGTCACATTGCACTCTGACATTATAAATAAATCCCATGATTGGTTTTCCTTAATACCATGTTTTCTATATTAACATGATACCGTAATAAAAGTCCGTGCTAAAAACTATTACATAGTTTAGACTAGCTTCCGCCCCGCGGTTTCACCCGCGCCCCCGAAGGATCTTATGTTTTCCTGGGATATAAAGAACCCTATATGTTATTCCAAGGTATGATCTATCTATGTACTAAGTTTCATCCAAATACATAGAGCCGTTTATGCGTCAATGAGTCATAATCATCCATACATCCAAACTTTCACATTAATAATATCAGTAGCACAGCGTAAAAAACATACAGTGGTCTATCGCGTTTGAAGTCACGTGAAATGCCGCTTTTGTATAGGCATGCGTCATTGCAGGATTGTGTCCCAAGCGAGTGTATGACAGCTTGGGCTCGCTACCGCCCCTCTCTCACCCCGCAAACCCCGCACGATTGCTCTGTCCAAACGTGTCCGTTGGCCGACTGTTAAGCTGGAAACAAATTATCGGACGCGGCTGACGGTCGCGGCTGATAAGTGTGCACAGTCGCTTGAGACGTGGCTTCGGCTGACAAAAACATCCAGCGCACCAGATTTTTGTCGGACGTCCGAACACTCAAGGTCAGCCCAAGGTTACGTCCACGACATACGTCTGATAATTTGCACAGCTCAGTGTGCATTTATTATCTAGATACCTAGTAAGTCGCGGCTGTCAGCCGCATCCGTCGGCCGCGTACGATAATTTGTTTCCAGCTTAAGAGTTACATCAACTGTTTTCAGTACCCTGAGTGTAAAGAATTTACGTAAATAAACGCTTACGTTTACGTTTACTAAAAATTTGTATGGAAGAAACTAGTTGCATGAGTATTCCGCGAGAGGCGCTGTGCTGCGTTTTCTAACGTCACTTGTTTACACTCGGGGTACAGTAGTATGTTCATGGCGAAGTAATTCGCTCAGCAATCCACTGTAGATAGAATCGAAATAGTTAATTGAATACACGAGGTACTTGAGGTACCTACGTGTATTCAATTAACAAGCTTGTGATAACTGGATGACATTGCTCCAAGTATTTGTAAACCGTTGTCATTTACATATCATATTATCAGATATGTAGGCATGTTTGTTTACAATTTCGAACCAAGTGGGTTGCCGAATATATCGCTTGCGTCGTGTTGGTTTGAATATCATCTAAAAATTCTAAAAGAAACACTTGATTCGTTAAAAAAATACTTTTAACAAAATAAAAACGTGTTAAAAATTAAACCAACTAAAATAGGTGTACACCTATTATATATATATATTGTATATATAATATATGTTCTATGACGTAGAATAATTATATGATAATAATCATAGAATCTATTAATAATCTATAGGTACTGTTTTTAAATCGGCGATGTACTCTTAGCAGGTGTTTCAAAGAAAATTGCAAATTCTACATAAATTTGGTAGAATTGCGACTTCAAAATAAGTCTGCTAAAAAGAAGCATTAGTCAAGCTTCGTAAATTAGCTTACGACTTCTTGTATCAATCATAGTTTGGCTTTGACGAAATAGTAATACTACAACGTTCTATTGTACCTACAATGGAACATTGTATTAGGTACTTACAATTTTTTTTTTAAATTATTATTATTTATATAATTTACCATACAATATTGATTTATCCGTGTGAGACAATAATTATTATAGCGATTGATTTATCATATTTTATTTTAAAAAATATAAGTACTGTTCTTTCACTTCAGGAATATCTTTACGAATGGATGAAGCATCCTAAAATATTAGAAATAGATACTACAAGTGTCGAAGTTGCCAGAGCAGCGATGTACTGGCATTTAGAGCTCCAAGCATTAAGTGCCAGATTTCCCTTTGAGGGAAAACAAATTGTTCTTATAATGAAGAAGAAATATAGACAATATTATCAGATGATATTCAAGACACTCAAAGCGAAGCCCGTTACGTATGACCCGAGGTAACATGAATAGCATTTTTTTTATGTAACTGCTAAAATGTATGTCCATGAATCTACGATCGATTCAATATGATTTATTCCTTTTTAGTGTAGTGCATTAAAGGGGTGGTTTTTAGTTATTGTGTCCTGGGCGGGAATCGAACCCACGAACAGTGGCGTGATAGGGTATCTTACCAACCACGCTAACCGGCCCGTCAAATCATGAAAAAGTATTAATATAACCAAAAGTTAAACACGTGGTCACATAGTTACCACGAATATTATGAAGTTCGAGTACCAACATGATCATAGTGTCGGAGAATAGTAGGAGTTATCAAAAATTTGATCACATTGTCACATAAGTAAATATAGAATAATAAGGTTGGAGTTGGAGATCATGGTCTTGGAGATATTAGAATTTGAATTACTGTAAATCCAAAATCATAGCATACTTTTTGCATCATGTGGAAATGGATGATAATTCATCGGCGTACGTTACAATGCTTCTTTTGTCATATCGGGTGAATGGTATAGGAGCGCGTTACAAACGATCAGTACCCCGAGTGTAAACAATTGACGTTAGAAAACGCTTACTATCACGTTAGCGTTTACGACATTTTTCTATAGGAATCGGCACAGCGCAGCGCCTCTCGTGGAATACTCATGGAACTAATTTCTTCGATACAAATTTTTAGTAAACGCAAACGTGATAGTAAGCGTTTATTTACGTAAATTCTTTACACTCAGGGTACTGACAGACGTAACTAAATATGTCGTTTGTCATTTCACATAAAGTGGGAAGTTCTGTTAGAGTTAGATTTGCGCACGGTTTCTGTAGATTGACGTCTATATGGAAATGGTTTGCCCGTCACGAGATTTTTATTGTTTGTGAACTATATGTGCCTTTTTATTTACAGAACACCGGGCAGTTGTTGCACGGCTGACTATTGTTTCGTTGACATGAAGGTCATAGAGCGAGTGAAGTTGCGATTCTTCGCTCGCCACAACGTGCCAGTGTTTCCATACCAATACATTTTAGTGTATCTCCTAAAAAGAGGTAAGATAGAAGATGAACATAAATATCTTCTGCAGGACTGCAAGTTTTATCCTAAAGATACCAATTATTTGTTAAATAATACGTATTAATATTAATTATTTTTAATATGATTTAGTTTAATAGATAGATAGTTTCTTATTATAATTTGCAAAATGCAATATAATTGTACTTGATTTTTATAAACTATAGTTCTAAAATTGGTGATTTCGATCATATCGATTATAATATTTCATAAGAACATACTACTTTAGTAGGTATCTTAGTAGTAAGGAGATTAGATTTATATCACGAAATTGTAATCCCGCCGACATAAGATGCGAATATTTTGGGGATAAAAGATGCATTATTTTGAAAAGGTATTAAATTTATAACGCATTGAATAAATATATCTAAAGACAAATCTATATTTTTGTTACTATTTTTTAATGTATGGGTAAGATAACACTGATATTGTGCTATTTTATATTTTTAAATCTATTATAAAATGCCATATTAAACCAGTTATTGAATATTAAAAGTTTAGTGTTTATTTTCTAAACAGTGTTTTATTATTTATTCTAAATAATATCCTCTACGTGTAGAATTTGTAACTCTTGGCTTGTTTTGTTGTTGTTGTTGTTCTTGAAGTCGCTTTTTCCTATTTCTGACCTGTAAAAAGTAAATAATTTAATTCCTACTTTGATGGCTTGTCTTTCTTTCACGCAGTAACGGCTCATGATTTTTTTGCATAGAGATAGTTAATGGTCCGATGAGTGACAGGCTACTTTTTAGTTACCTATTATTATACAGAAAGTAGTCTGATAAAATTTTATAGCTATACTTACTACCGAATCATTTAGAAATCAGGAGATAACATAAGAAGTTTTTTGTATCTAGGGAACGCGCGTAAATCCACAAAGTCGGCTTGTAGTAGATATAATATTTGTAACTATGGTTCAATGAGACGGGGACCATGCAAATCGGAAACGGGGTGATTTTTTAGGATTTCCCGTGACAAGATGTAGGTATCACATTATTTCTGAATCTGTAAGTACCTAGCGAAGGTGAAAATAAACAGATGTTTGCTGATATAGCTATTTACCATAGATGCATCGCTATTTACCCTTGTGTAAAAGATCCAACAGGCAACCGTGGCTAGTATTGTGCCTATCATTCCCCAGATTTGGTCGGTACTTGGAAACATGTCATCGTCTAAATCGTGCCTATTTTTCGGTTCATCACAACTACAAAAAGAGACCATATGAACAAACATTATTTAATAAACTGATAATCTACTGACAATTTTAACATAGTTTTTTTATACAATCAATACTAAACGTCTTCAGGATCGCGTCACTCAAAGTTGAAATGAGATTTTATCATACTTAAAAGTAAGGAGGTTTTTATTTCTAGCAACTATTTGCTCTCCTACTAGGGTGTTATGAAATACTTAGAACCTACATAGAAACATGATTAATGGATGTAATCTTAATAATGTATTTTAGCGGAGGGGGGTCAGGCCTATAATCTTGACGTCAAGATCATCAGTCATAATAAAATTCAGAATCTGTCGCTAATTTGATGTTACCTAACTTGTTTCCAAATATTGGGGGTTATTCAGACCCTGCGCCTGCTCGGTTGCGGTCCCGATCGGGTAGACAAACCGATTGAGTAGTCTACTGAATAAGATTGCTCCTATATTTTCTCATTTCAGGCAATGGCGTAGCGTGCCTTGGCGGGGGCCCGTATAAAAAATTGTTTGGGGGCCCTTATGAAGGGTAAAGATTTCTCACAAAAGAAAAAAATGTTTTCATAAAATTAAAAGAAATATTTATTCGTCATAATTATCTATCTGTCACCTTTTCCAAATTTTTACAATCAATTCAAATTAAATATACACTCCCTTGCCTTTTTTTCGGCAAACTAATTTATTAAATCATTTATAACTGATGTACATCGATTATTGTGGGATTCCCCCGTTGAAGTAAATGACTTAAACGGGGAAATCCCGCAGCCCGCGATAACCGATGTAGAGTATTGCCAACTTTTGAACGCACGCTTTACGCGGGAAAAAAGAAATTGCTTTTTTTGACTTTTGTAATTTCTGAAATAAATAAAAAATTGGGAAGTTTTATTAATTTTTGCTTACGCACGTTGGGGGCCCCCGTGGCCCGGGGGCCCCGTATAATTGATACTGTAGATACGGCGGTAGCTACGCCCCTGATTTCAAGCTTCCATTTGGAATGAGGCAGTTGATAGTTCACGATCGCGGCAAATGAATTATGCTACTAACACAGCATCAGCCTGAATTTATAACGAAATAAAATCGTCCTTCCCGTTCGGAATGGCAACCGAATGGGTCTGAATAAGGGGTATTGTCGGTCTCTGGTTCAAAAGGGTATAGGGGGTATTAGGGTTAGTAGATGGCCTTGCCAGAGACCTCGGTAGGTACATATTTCATGAACTAGGAGTAGAACACCTAGCGCAGATGATAGCGCACTTAGTAAAGATTTTACGGCGATAATGGCTCGGTGGTAGTGACGTCGAAAGGTACGATGAAGGTCGTGGGTTCGAATTCTATACCCATTATAGCTTTGCACTTTAAAACCAGTGCCTACTAGGCATCGTGTGCTCAACGCCGGCCCTAGCCCTGGATCAGGTTAGAGCAAGATTGTCTTTCGGTAGTTTCGGCGCTCTTTGGTTGTCGTTGTGGTCATATCGCATAAATTGTACCTATTCCAGTTTATGTTAAAAAATAGTATTTACTATCTAATATATAAAATTCTCGTGTTTGTATGCAAACTCCTCCGAAACGACTCGACCGATTTTTATGGTGTATATTCAGTAGGTCTGAGAAACGGTCGAAGGCTATTTTTTTATAACGCTACGCGGGTGAAACCGCGGGGGACAGCTAGTTTTTTTATTTTTATAAAATATGTTTTATTGCTATCAGATCCGCAATCAAAATTTTATTTTTCACTCTAATTCGTTTTTCCTATTTGGTATTTTGGCGCCCCACCCTTGCCACCTGGTCCCTACCTAGAGCGATTGCTCCTCTCGCTCTATCCCAGGGCCGGCTTTGCGTGGGCACCACCTTCGGCCAAATCATCACTTACCAATGTGATTAAACATACCTACCTATAGGCCTGTATATACAGAGTAATAAAACAGATGCATTTGCTCCCAGAAATATATAAATAACAATACCTCAATCTACTCATTTCTTCTTTGATTTTGGGGAGTTCCCTGGTATATTATCTACTTTGAAGCTATACTGAACCCTACGCAAAAAGAGTGATTAAAATCATTTTCACGTTGTCATTGTCACGTTCATAAACAAAGAAGTTATGCCCAGAAATGGGTAAGTATCATTGAGAAGTTCCAGTGGGCATCTGTGGTCTTATTCATCAGTTCCACCAAATGATACTTTCTGAATGCAAATGCTTGTTACTGAAAATACTAAAATGGCTGTTTCTGAATTTCAAGTTCCTCTTGTTCAATTCCCCATGGATTACATCAACAGAATTGAATTGTGACAAAAATGGGACCAATCTGGAAGTAAGTATACCTAAAGGGTATACTCGTACACCCTTTCAAAGAAAAAAAGAATTTTCGAAATCGGTTTATAAATGACGGAGTTCGGAGGTAACAAATATTTTTAAAAAATAACCGAATTGAGAACCTCCTCCTATTTTTTTGAATCGGTAAAAAACAGAAATGTGCGGATAAGCCTACCGATATCGTCTCGAGAAGTACCTACTTGGTAGTATTTTTTGTCTTCATGCTGTGACTTAGAAAATAGTGTCAAAAATGTCGGATGGCGGCGCATAGGTACACCACCGCGGATGAACGGTTTTATGAATTCTACAAAGAAGAAGTAAGTAATTACCGAAATTGAAACTGCGGTGGATCGTGGATCCCTAACTAGACCCATGAGCAGCATGACCTCCTATATACAAATGAACTTTTTGAACGTGACGTTGACACCGAGCGAGACACGTAGAGTCAATCATAGATAATACACATATACTAGAGTCAATACATATATTTATATAGATCGAGTATCGAATGAAATTCGTAGAAAACATTCCATGGATATCAGAAATCCCCAGTAATAGACTAAAACAGAGCAGTATCATGACTTAGTGTTGTCAGCTTGTTAAAAAAACGCTCTGAAAAATATTTTATGTTCCGTTTTAGGTACATATTATAGATGAAATAAAAAATCTTGGTTTTATGACAATTAACCTAAGCTGAGCTATCTTCAGAATGATTTAAATTCTTAGGTAATGTTTACTTGAGAAGTGTAACAAAAATTAACATAATATCTACCTATGCAGCTGGTGTTATCTTATGTAATTAATTCTCGACTTATTTCAGACAAGCCGACGAAACTAATGTCACAACAATTCACATAAATCATGATAGGCTATTGGACACATTTCGGTGTATTTTCGTGGCGCCATCTACCATTTACATTATTAACCTTTGCGTAAGCAACCCTATTGCCAATTTGCCATTGCTGAACATTATGGTGGTACTTGACTGTTATAGATAGCACAAATTATGAAATTATGATGTAGGAACTTTGTGTACAGAACTTCAAAACAATGTTTGACAAAAAATGGTTCAAATAATTTCTACGGGTCTGTTCGTGGCGTAATGATATTTTTTTGTCATGTACCATTGTACACCTAAACCTACTTTTGCTTGTGTAATACATAATTAGCAAAATTTTACTGGTCAGGTTATTTTTCCTTGCAACACTTAGCGTTGTTTATTATCGTTCCTACCTACTAAGCTAGTATAATAATAAGTATTATAATAAACCGACCTACACACACTCCATTGATACTACACTCAACTTCAACAATAATAAATATTTTTTGCTGATCGTGTTATTAACTTATCGAATAAGTACATGTTGAAGTTCTGTTTTGTTGAAATTGTACCTAAACCAAGAGAGCTTTTACGTTGGTAATAAGTAGATTTATTTACTTTAAATAATGGGTTCCTGTTGGTCAGATGGGGTAAGTTTATCAAACTAATGTTACCTAATTAATATTTACTAGTTTTAGGCATAGGTACCTAGATATATACATGTTTATATATACCTACAGAATAAGAAATAATGTTTTAGCCTAACGTAAAAGTAGCTGTAACTTAGTACCTAAGCTATAACTAATAATTCTATCGATGTTTTTTTTTATTACAGTCTTTTGATTATTTTTTTAGGGTTATTATTAACTTAATTAAGTAGTAACTAGGTACTAGGTACCTAAATAGATACCTATCTACATAAATACATCCACTTATCCAATCATATGAAGCCAAAAATCCCACTTTATGAATGTGTTTCGACCTTTAACTTTTGTTTAATTTTTCCAATGACTAATAGTCAAAGATTGGTATAGTATAATCACACACAACACAACGTTGTTTCAATAACGAGACAATTTGTGAAACACCGCGGGCGGACTTTATGTCAGCGAATAGCGATGGTAAACGGTTGCCTGTCAAGAGCGGATATAGGATATTTCGTTTGTTGGTTTGTCTACCAGAGAAACAAAAAATATATTATGTAAGTACTTACTTCGGTCATGCGTATACAATATACATCCACAGTCCACTCTCTGTAGTGTAGAATTTGAATTGCACAAAAATGATGCCGCATGCCGTGCCGACGTAAATGATGAGTTAGAATAGATAGGTATTAGATTGGACATATAATTTATGGTTTTGCGTATTTTTTCTCGTGTTCGGCGCCGGCATTCTTCTATATTACGTTAAGTGGCAGGTACTATTATACATTTTTTATTTTATTTTTATTTTTTATGTCAGTAGGTTGACAAGCAGGCAGACGGTCCACCTGATGGTAAGTGGTCACCGCGGCCTATGAACATTTGCAATAAAAGGGGTATTGCCGATGTGTTGCCGACCTTGAAGAGCTCTTTTTACGCCCCTCTCGAAAAAACCCATATTGTAGCGCTGAGGGAAAACCGTAATGGGGAACTCATTCCACATCCCAATGGTCCGCAGTAAGAACATCCGACTAAAACGTTGTATCAACGATCGAGGCGACTCGAGGATATGAGGATGAGCTCCACATCGCCGGCGAGTGGTGCGATGGTAGAAGGGTATGGCACCAGATCAAAAAGTTCTTTAGAACACTCCCCATTGTAGAGACGGTAGAACACACAAAGGGAGCCTATGTCTCTCCGAAGGCTGAGGGGTTCTAAACCGTCAGTGAGTTCGGGATCGGTAACGATACGAGTGGCCCGCCTTTGCACCGAGGCAAGTGGATCAAGCTGGTAAGCGGGTGCGCCTGCCCAAAGGTGTGAGCAGTACTCCATATGCGGCCTAACCTGCGCTTTGTAAAGCTGAAGCCGCTGAAGAGGTGAGAAGTACTGTTTGGACCTATTTAGTATACCCAGCTTTTTTGAGGCCAGTTTGGTTTTGCTTTCCAAATGACCCCGGAACTGGACATCACTCGCAATGTCGACACCGAGTATCCCAATACTCTTTGAGATGGAAAGGGGAGTGTCTTTGAACTTTAGTGCTGCTACAAATGGGGTATTTTCGCAGTGAACGCGTAGACCTGTGTCTTCGTGGGATTAAATCGGACTAAATTAAGTCTCCCCCATTCCGAGACCCGCTCCAAGGAGGTTTCGATTTCAGACACAAGTCGTATTCGGCTTTCCTCCAACACGGAGCGAGGGATGTTAGCACGGCCAGAGTATTGGGCATCTCCAGTGCTGTCATCCGCATAGCAGTGAATGTTGGAAGTGTCCAACATATCATTGATATGCAGGATGAACCGCGTGGGCGATAGCACGCAGCCTTGCGGTACGCCAGCATTTATATTCTTGATATCGGAGTAGCATCCGTCAACGACGACCTTGATACTACGATTGTCGAGAAAGCTGGACACCCAAGTGCACAATCCCTCGGGAACTCCATACGACGGTAGCTTCGATAGAAGCGCCCTATGCCAGACCCGATCGAAGGCCTTAGCGATATCTAGGCTAACTGCCAATCACTCACAATATTATAATACGCGAGATATTAAAATTCTCGGTTCATACACCGACATATCCGGTTTTATTAACAAAACATACCACCTCTGCCTCGTTGGATCTAACGTAGTTAGAAATAGGTATATTGGTTGATCCAAATTTTTTTTTTTCAGAGTGAACGTGAATATCCTGTGAGAAATACTGGCGCTAATAGGCAACCCTTGGCATCGGTAAATGGTTTTTAAGTTTATGTTCATCTAGCTTCCGCGCGCAGTTAAGTCGGATCTAATGTTGTCCCGGGATAAAAATACTTATTACCTACCTATCCTATATCATCAAATTGTGATCTATCTCTGTGTTACAAGTTAAACCCTAACCCGTTCAGCCATTTTGGCGTGATTGAGTAGGTAACAAAAATACACACAAACTTTCCCATTTATTTATATCTATAGGTACCATAGAATGATTACCTATAGATAGAAAGTAGGTTTCCAAAAGCGACGCATTTGGGTCAGATTCTGACCCAAATGATCGAAAAACGATCGGCGCGTATGACGCGTTCGTACTTGGTTTCTATAGGTCATAATTCTATGATAGGTACCTAACTTTCGCCGCTGACTTCACAAAATGTCTATAGACCTACCTAGGTTTGTGATTAAGGCCCTATCCCGATAGTCCTCTCTAAATGAAGCTTCGCTTCTACAATTTTATCAATATCTTCGGTCTTTACCGATTTTAATTAAAACTCATCTGACCAAGTTCGCAAATCATCACAAGCTCAAAGCCGTGAACCTAGATTTTAACTTGACTTTGCCGGCTAGGACAAAGGCGACGTCCTTCCCAGTCTTGTCCCGAGATGCAATTAGCAATCCGACCGATCCCTAAATAGTCTAAATATCCTAAAGGTCCTCCTCTTTTCTCCCGGCAACGCTCTCACCTGAGGTCGATGCCCCATTCGGGGGCGCCCTCAGGTGTCCGTTGCCCAAATTTTTTTCAGTCTAGTTGAGTCCTCAGCGTTCGCTGATCAGACCGCGTAAGGGTCGACAGACCACTACATTCTTGTACACCCAAAAAAAAAACAAAAGGATTTAGATTTTTTTGCACAACGGAAAGACGAGAGACTTATATTCTACAACTTACAAAATACAAATTTGTTATCTTCTAACTAAAGTATGGTCATAATAGGTATATTTTTTCTCACATTTCTAGACCAGAGCGAGTTTCGGAGAATACAGATGTTCATGTGGACGCAGTTGGAGTAGTCGCCTCTCTTGGCAATATTCGTACCAGATATGCAAGCGCTGTGAAAAAACGGTTTATCCTCACAGCTTGGTAATCATTTTATTTGTCACCCTAATAACAGTTAAAGTAAACTAGACATCTTTGATGCGGTTTTATCCGTTCTAGAAAGTCGAGTCTTGAGTTTGATGCACGAAGCCAATCCCTCTTATTCTGACTCATTCGGTTGCCATTCCGATCGGTAAGGACGATTTTATTTCGTTAAATTTAGGCTGATTCTGTGTTAGTCGCAGAATTCATATGCCGTTATCGTGTATCGATCGACAGCCTCATTCCAAATGGAAGTCTGAAATGAGAAAATAGGAGTCATCTTATTCAGTAAACTTCTCAATCGGTTTGTCTACCCGATCGGGACCGCAACCGAGCAGCAGGTTTACTCTTGACTTTAATTCCGATCGATCTCCATTGGATTTTGAAGTTTCCTACTCTCGAATTAAACACTAGGACCAAATTATTTCAAGATTGCGTGTGGGAACGAAATATAATTGATTAGATTGTCTGTCATCACCTTACACCTAAGTACTGAGTTTATTTTGTTCAACTCGGTTTATTAACTACTATACCTACTCTGGGTACAAACGCCTTATTATTATGATTCTATTATAATTATTATTATATTTATCAGTAAGTATTTCATTTTCATTTTACAAAAAAGCTCAGTCGCACAACGAGCTATGGAGAGGGCTTTGCTCGGGGTTTCTCTACGCGATCAAATCAGAAATGAGGAGATTCGTAGACGAACAAGGGTCACCGACATAGCCCAGCGGATTGGCAAGTTGAAGTGGCAATGGGCAGGACACATAGTGCGCATAACAGATGGCCGATGGGGCCGAAGAGTTCTGGAGTGGAGACCACGGACCGGCAAGCGCAGCGTAGGACGTCCACTTGCAAGGTGGACGGACGACCTTGTAAAGGTCGTCGGAAAACGTTGGATGCAGGCCGCCCAAGACCGGTCCTATTGGAGATCCTTAGGGGAGGCCTATGTTCAGCAGTGGACGTCTTGCGGCTGAGATGATGATGATGATATCATTTACATGGTATATTTATTTATCTACTATCTATTTATTTATTAATCTTATAATTACATATTATATACCTTTATATTTATTTAATTTTACGCAAATTCTTTGTGTGTGCAAATTGAGTATTCTACTATAATAGTGTTAAACCCTCTTCTGTGATTTTAGCTGTTACCTCAAGGTAGCTAAGAAATTATTGAAACATAATTTAGTGGACACCTGTCATTGGCGATAGTTTTTAGCCGACTTCAAAAAAGGAGGAGGTTCTCAATTCGACTGTATGTTTTTCTAAGGTTTCAATATTTGTATTTCAATTAAAGTGGTTGATCTTAATTAAAAAAAAAGATTCCGTTGTGGGAACGAAATAGGATTGATTAAATTGACAACTTTGATTTGAAGAGTAAGTACCTACCGAATCACGTGACTCTCAAATTAACATTGAAATTGATTATTTTAAGAGTTTGCTGGTCTGAATAACCCCGATTATTTATTCCTGGGACCGCTCTTAGTATTATTGAACCTCAATCGAAAAGTTTTGAAGCGAAATTGAAACAATTAATTTTGGATCCTACATATAATAAAACAGTAGAATCTAGTGTCTTTTAGCACAGTATAAAGCTGTTAGTCGAAGTAAAGTAATAAAAATAGAAAGGGGGTATGTACCTAACTATTAAATAAGGGTAATCTATATCTATATACATTATAATAAAACAGTAGAATCCGGTGTGTCTGTAGGTATATTGAAGAAAAGTAATGATAAAAATTGAAAGGGGGTAACTAAAGAATAGTAATAGAACATAAACCAGCGAATTTTAGATTTCTTTTCGGTCTGTCTGTCTGTTTGTTCACGCACATCTCCGGAACTACTGAACGGATTTTCATGTAGTTTTTGCAGGTAGACAGAGATTAACTTGGAGCAGAATATAGGCATTGTTTCATTTAAAATCGAATGTTGCAAAAAAGTTTCGTCAATCAATGATTTTTGGAATTTACCTTCATACTGTTAGTAGTCTGCGCGAGCGAAGCCGCGGTTGAAAAGCTAGTAAGTATAGAACATAAACCAGCGATTTTAGAATTATTTTCTGTCTGTCTGTTTGTTCACGCACACCTCCTATTAAACGGATTTTGATGTAGTTTTCACAGGTAGACAGGGATTAATTTGGAGCAGAATATAGGCATTGTTTCACTAAAATCAGATGTTGCAAAAAAAGTTATCGTCATTTAAAGATTTTTGGAATTTATTTTTAAGGTCCTAATACATGAAATACGGTCCATTTGAGGGATCCATATTATTTTTTCATATTATTATTTTTTATCTATATTATTTTTTCATAATATATAAGGTCCTAATAAATGAAGTACGGTCCTTTTGAGGGATGATAGTATAGGTCATTAGTATTCTGAAAATGATAAAATAAAAATATTCAAAAAAAAAAACCTGAAATTGTACTTCATAAATAAAAGTAATAAATAAATAAAATAAAAGTAATGTATTTTTAAATGGTTAATTTTTTTATAATAAATTTTACACTAGTAGTGATGATCACTACTAAGCATGAAGTACAATTTCAAGTTTTTTTTTTTTCATTAAAATTACGACCAAATATTTTTATTTTATCATTTTCGGAATACTTATGACCTATGGCGTCCGTCTGACATGACGATTGATAAAGAAAATATTAAGGAACATGCGCAAGAACTTTGCCAAATGTGTAAGGAGCTTGGCCAGTATTGCGGCAATGTTAGTAAAGCCAGGAACAACGTTAGAAGAGGCCAAACAGGCAAACGAAATTATTGATTTTTTATAAAACCTGCCTTAATTACTTTAATTTTATATTAGGCTGTGTGTGTAGCTTATGTCTCAAACTATTTTTATGATGAATTTCCATTGTAGCGGATTTCAATTTTTAATTGTTTCACTCTTTTTAACCGACTTCATTAGCATTCCGTAGCCAAATGGCAAAAAAAATACGGAACAATTTTTGGTAAGGTATGCGCTTCTAGTTGTAAAAGTGTGTCCCCTCCCACTAACTATACAGGTAAAATGCTATTTTGAGTTTAGATATATCTTTATTTTTCAGTGTCTTTGAGAAATACTATTAAATACAATCTTATTGTTGCTACCGATAAAGATAAAATTAACTTTATAAACTTGCTACTTTGACATGCTATGGAACTAATATTCATACTTGTCCAGCATGTCTCTTCTGCTCTTCGCTTCAGGAGAAGCGCACCTTATAAAGTAAATAAAAATATGTTTGGCTATAAAATTTGAAATAAAATGATTTACTTATGTATAAAATTTTGTATTATTACTCGAAAAATTTATGTGAACATTTTTATGAAGTTGCTATTTAAACTTTATTTGTTTTTCTTGTACTGTTATCTTACTATGAATCACAAGCACACCCGTTGCCTAACACTTTATTAACAAAACCAGCTAAACAGGTATTTTCCAATTGTTCCTTTAAACAAGTGGAAAAATCTATTTTACTCTCAATTAAATATGCAAACAGTGGTAACAAAAGTGTCTCGATCTCTTTGACATCTTCTTCCTTAATTAGTTTTGCTGTTGCTGTGACTATGCTGATGATCTCTGACACTTGACTGTCTGTTACCGGATCTTTGAAGAATTTATACTGAAAAATATAAATGTAGGTACAATATTTGTGAATAATGATAAATATTCGTCCAGGTGATAAATATATTACCTACTAGCTTTTCGCCCGCTTCTCCACAAGCGCGGATACACCGTTGTGGGCACGGTGGGCATGCCCGCACTTTTATATAGAAACAATAAAAACAATGAACCGTAAGTGATTTGGTACGCGTCTTAGGTAGGTACTTTTTCTAAACGTCTCCTTTGTAGCAATCTAATGTATCGATCGTGAGCGAGTCCGTAATCTGACTCGCACTTGGCCTTTTTTCGAATGACCATGACCACAACCTTTTTTTAGGGCTAGATCCGCGCCTGCGTCTCCGCTTGCACAGACTTGTAAAAATGTCTATACCTTTTCTTTCTGACAGCCGATTTCAATGAAACGAAGTGTGAAAATCCCATTAAAATCCGTTCAGACTTCAGAGGCTTCTGAGATAAGAGTGTTCAAATAGACAGACAGTTAGTCTACTCCACCAATTAGTTTTTGGTACTTAAATATATTGAATGTACAGACACGCTGCACCTACAGTCCTATTACATATTTGCATAAAAGTATCCTGTGTTAATACAGAACATATTATTCTACATGTGCCAAATTCCATACAAATCCATTGTCGTTACGAATTCGAGTTGAGTTGTAAAATACACGCGAACTCTCGCCTTTATAATATTAGTAAGATATTAATTACAATTTACCCTGATAACAAAGACGATATTCCTGTAGCAATATAGCAAACATTTCCTCGAGGCGTCCGTGCGGTGGTCTCCTTCAGCTATTGTTATCAAGGATAAAGCATCATGCATAATGTTCAATATGGTCTTGTCATCAAACACCAACAAACTGTTCCAAATATCACACCACTCTTGTTGAATGCAGGAACACATCATCTGAAAAACATTTTGTTTAATTTAGTTTCCACTATCAAAGGTGCAAACATCATTGGGAAGATTTGAGCCAGTTTAGATTTTTAGACTACTTAGTTTTTTCTTTTCAGTTTCTATAAGTTAATTTTTACGCAGTTTGGTTATTTGATTTTTTATTTAATATTCATTTGTAAAAGAGTTGATTGTAGTACGGTAATTCGGTCGGCGGCATTAGAACACTGGCATAGAGGTCGAAGCGTCAATATCATTGGGCGTTATTACCTTAGTGATGTGCCTGAAATAATTTAATAAATTAGATACCTGTGATAACCATGAGGTCAATTGGCCCTTATCCATATAATTTTGCACTTTTGTACCACTAATGACTTCAAGAAAATTTTCACCAGGTGGATTCCATAACATTCTATAATAATACATATTTAATGGTTGCATTTTTTTCAATTTACTCTTCAACCATTTGTCTTCTTTTTCTGTAATTTTAAAATTAACCATCTAATAAGAATAAGAATTTGTATTTTGATTTATATTTATATGAATTAATAAAACCCATTTATTTAAAACTCACAAAGTTTGTGTGGTATGCATCTATGATTGAGGTACATTATGAAATTCTATTTTCGTGCCAATTAAACATTCTATGCCAAATGGTTCAAGAAAATTACAGACAAACATTGAAACTATTGCATAAGTCTAATACTTATGGTGTAGTGTAGTGATATTGGTAAAGGAGAACATTGTGTGTGAGTCAACCAAAGGCTGTAGGGTACTACTTTATAGTCGCCCCCTGGCTGTCTACCATCCTCGAGTCCAAAATCAATTGTCAAGCACATATTTATAGTTTCCAATTCCATTCTAGGCTATATGTTCATCCCCTTCAATCATCACATACCAAGTTACTACAGTGAGATTGTGATCATGTACACTCTAAAGAAATATAAAAAGATTGTCAGTTATTACCTGGTATAGTTGAATTATAAGATTCCAGTAATGATTTTTGTAATCCTAGTACAATATGTAGTGTGGCTGGGGAGAGTGCTACAAATGTATTGATCTTCCATCGCACAACATCCAGGACTTGGGCCAACATTGCCAACATTGGTGCTCTGTATTCCACCAGTTCCTCTAATGTGTACACCTCTTTCATAAGTTTCACCTGTACATTAACACTATCAATATCTTTTTCTAATAAAGCCTTATGCATAATCGGCATTATTATTAGCAGCAACAATTTTGTTCCTGGGATTATATCAAAATTTTTAATGCCCCCTATAAATTTAATGAAGTTGTGTTGCTTAGTATCAGTGTCCAGCTGGGCTTCAAAAATTTGCTGGGTAACTTTTACGATACTAGGTTGAGTTTCAGTACTGTAGCAGTGATTAGAATATTTTCCAAGAATGTTCATTACTCTCAACATTATATCTGTTTGTTGAATATTTTCTGTTGCTAGTGTAAATATCTTCAAATAAGTTTGATAGGGATTTTGCAAAAATAAAGTTAAGATATCCGTAAGGTTAGCATCCTGCGTCAGAATAAGTTTATTGAATATTTCTGTCATCATACAATGATATTCAGTAGAATCTTTCATATCAATAAAGTTATTATTACTGAAGTGTTCCTCTAGTATTTTAAACTTTGCAGAATTGCTACATCTATGGTATATTTTAACAGACAACAATTCAATGATATCTGTGTTGTTTGAACTGCTATTTAAATGATTCCAGAACATTTTATACAACTTGTGACAATCCTCTTCATTAAAAACTTCTAAGTTAAAAGCTACAATATTTATCAAATTGATATCATTACACAGGTTTTCTTTATTTATAAGTGCACAAAGCCATAATGCTTTATCTTCACCATCTTTGTTAATTTTGTCTATGATATCAGTAGTATCAGTTACATTGATGATATCCTTAATTTCAACCGGTTTAAGGGCGATTTGCTCTATCATACTCACAAGTGGGTGCTCAGATACACTACTGAAGCTCAATAACTTGGTGCGTAATTTATCACAAAATTCACCTATTGTTTGTTGCATACTCTTTCCATTTTCATCAAATTCACTCCAGGCACAAAATATGTCCACACTTATGTCCATTACTAGTTCCTTGCACTTGTCTAACATTATTATATGACAATTATTCAGACATTCCAGAATTAACTCATTCAGATTATCATGAACATTTAGATCTATAGAGTCTCTAACAACACTTCCATCTTTAAATGTCAATTCATAAATATAGTCAACTGGACTTTTAACATGGGTAGTGCTGAACTGTTCCAAACAATTATACATGAAAAGTAATGCAGCATGAAGACAATTACCTTTGTATCTATACAGTCCATCTTTATTTAGACTGTTCAATTTTAAAGTATTTGGAGGTTCAGGGAAATACTTCAAGAATTTTTGTAAGATGTTGTAGGCATCAGCTAATGTCTGAGATAATTCATCAGTGGTAAATTCAAATAGATGCAACCGACATATGAGAATATAGCTAGCTGTTGAAAGTTTTTTCAATTTATCTAAACATTCTGTAGGATTGAAATACTTGAAGTTTTCTAATAATGCACTGGCGACATTCAAGCCCAATTGAGGATAGCTGTATGCAATAATTTCAAATACAAACATATCCATGTGTAAATTCCAAAGCATTTCGCACATGAGACATTTTGGTATGGTGGGTATTGTCCAGATCACTAAATCTATTCCTTCTGTTTCTAGTAACCTTTCGAGCACCTGTAAGTCTGAGTTCAAGATAATGTACAAGGCAAACTTTCGGACCTTTGCTATAGCATTCTTAATCAAACCGTTGCTATCTATGAAATTCTCATCCTCTAAGAATTTTAAAATGTTATTAATCACTTGCTGAATCTTTTCTTCATTTCCTATAAATTGAATTATAATATTACATTTAAATATTACCTATCATGGTTATAAGCGTAGAATAAGTACTACGATATATGTACGATACGTACCTCCTTTTGCTGAGAGTCTCGAAAAGGGTTGAACGTTATCTGCCGATATAATTACACCCTGGAAAGAAGACAATTCCGGAGTGAAATCCATTTTAGTAGGTACATAATACGACACAGTGACAAACACATTAGACTTTTGTGCGACTTGCACTTGCACTGTCTCGTCTGTCTCACCTCAGTAGTACTGTACTGTCCAGTGTTGCCAGGGCCCTTGAGTCGTAAGTTACGTTTCGTTTCCTGAAATGTTACATTTTTGCTGCAAAAGTTACATTAATGTTTTTTTTTATTTACGTGTTTTTGGGTTCGGAGGTCGGAGGCAAATTGATGTCAGCAATAGGGCCAGTAATTATTCGTTTGCAAGTTTTCGATCCGAGGTTTCTGAAAAAAGTACTTGGTTGTCAATTAGGTAGTAGTTACATAGCATAGTACGGCTCTTTGAGCCTTGATGATAATCTTTTACGGAACTTTGATTAATTTTGGATTGGTCAAAGAGTCAAAAAGTTATTCAAACACCTAAAAGATGCTGGCTCAAATTATCGTATCATTATCAATTGGTAATTATTAAAACATTTAAGATAGGCACTTGTATCACGATACTTTGAAAAACTTTGACGCTAAACTTACTAACCAAACAAAAAATGTACGACAGCAAACAATAACACAACGAAACAAAACAAATGATAATCAGCATTGTTTATTTTCTTTTTCTAGCTAAGTAGCTACGAAACCGCAAACTGTGCGAACTTGCGAAGTAGGAAACGTGCACACACACACGCTCAAGCAAAATCAAGTTTTAATCCATCCGTTACGTCAAAGGATAAGTTTCATTTTGTCATGGCGCGTTCCATTCAGAACCATCTTTGAATTGTGATATGGACTGAAATACTTTTTATACGCGCCAGTTTTAGGTGCGTTCAATTTGGATGCGTTTGTAAACTGTTCGCAATAAAAATCTATTATTACAAATCTCGTTGTTTTCAAAAGTTAAAAAATTGCCTTAAATATAAAAATTACTTACATGTCACGCGAGGGGGTCAAAAGTTACCAAAAATGTAAGAAATGTAACCTTCTGGCAACACTGGTACTGTCCTGTGCACAGATCATAGTAGAATACATTTAAGGGGGTCACGCACGGCGAAGATACTATAATATTTTATCTTAAGATCATGAGACAGCATCATACTATGAAAAGAGAAGCAACGACCTACCTCTTACCTACCTACTTTCCTTCTCTTTCGCTGGTATAGCACTGTCTCATATATCTTAAGATAAAATATTATCGTATCTTCGCCGTGTGTGACCCCTTTACTCTAGCGCACAGATGTACTGTCTGTCTTTACTTTGGGTATGTTCCGATATGCACTGCGAGCACTGTAAGGTGTGACGTCAATTTAATATAATGTGAAGCCGTTCCTTTATAGTTAGCTACAAAGAGTATAGTAACTATCCATAAAGGTTAGCTATACTGGGTACTGTTTATAACGGAACGCAGTCCCGTATACTGCTGTCATCCATGTATATATCCTACTGTAATTCTGGACGCTGTTGATCACGTGATCAAAGCATTGTGAGCACTTTACCTCAAAAACGCCAGTGCTCACAGTACAAAAATGGTGGCGTTAATGACGTCATTATATTTCCCTAGGATACTGCGGCAGTATACTGTCAGTCCATAACGGTAATCCCCAGTGCTCCCAGTGTATATCGGAACCGTAACATATCTTTTATAATTTATGCTGTCTGTCTGCTGTCAAAGAAAGAGCCGAAAGAGGATGGATATAATCTGCTGTCTTCTCTGTGCACAGAATCAGTGCTGGCAACAGTTAAACGAGCTCTCCACCTATTTCAACTTCTAAAACCACTAACAAAAAAAAGCCCTACTCTCATAATCGCTAAATCAACTATCTTTTATTTTGACCACAATCTCACTATAGTAGGTGATGATGTGGCCGAAGGTGGTAAGCCCACAAAGCCTAGAAGGATCTGGCTCTCAAGTGCAGCTGCCGGAACACATCAATAGGTGTTTGGCGACAGATTTTCAACTTGAGGGTGAATATTTGTTTGGTGAGGTTGTTTATTTTATGAAAGAAAACAATAAGTACTTATATTAGTAATAGTTTTCTTTATTACTACGTAATAAAGTAAAACTATCAATGTCACGTCAATCAGTAAAACAAAAAAAAATACAATTCGTTTTAAGACAATGATAGCTCAGTGATATTAGCGACAGTCCCCTCAAAGAATCTTTCCACACGAATCTCCCCACAGAGTCGAAAAAAAGTCCCGAATTAGAAGGGAACCCCCTCGATCTGGCATCACTGTACGGTACGATCTAAGAAGTGTAATAGCAGCTTCCTTACCCGATTTAGGGTCATCCTAAATTGGCGTCCTAATTAGGATAAGTGTAATAACCGCTTAACTAACTACAGACCGTTCACCGTAAGATGTCCCCTCGTTCAAAAGTTTTTTATTCCCCGCTATTCCTTTTCGACACCGACTGAAATTCGAAGCGATTATATTCAACATGGGTTTATAGTCTGTCTGTACCTAATCGCAGCCATAGACAATATGTATATGGCTGGATGGCTGCAATAATAAATTATCGGCGTATTGGTTTAACTTGTTATTGTGTAAAATATCTACTGTTATGTTAAATATTATCTTTATTCAAAGACAAAACCCTTTTTTACGATCTAGCCAACAAATTAATTTATTAAATAAATAACAATATTTATTTTGGCAATCCAAAATCCATCTTGAGATGAAGATGAAACCTCCTCTATCTACGGATGAAACGGTTTCCTGCCATTACGCCGTTCGTTGCTTAGCTGAACTAACCCAGCTGACTCAGTGTTGCCAAGGCCATGAAACAAGAAATGGCTAAACACTTCCAAGTGGCCAAAAATTGGTTTAAACCGTTTCCGAGAAAATTATATAAAAAGATTACATGAATATGTAGAACCTCCTCCTAATGTCCCAGAATATTTTCTTTAATTAGAATTGTTGAAATTATTTAGGAATAGAACTGGAGGGATAATGAGATCATAACGACTAATTATTCAATTCACATTTATTAGTATTATCACATAACATTGACAACGTAGTTACAAATAACTTACCTATTACTTATTTATTATTAAGTATATACCACATTAATAAACATTATATTTGCCTACTTATACATTACTAGTATTATTATCACTGTTTTGATCACTTATTTATTTTGAGCAAAGATCCAAGATTCTTACGAGCACTTTTAAAATAGGGATCTATTTTTAAGGCATTTAGATACATCTGTTCGGCTAGGTGGTACTTTTTCCAACGGTGGTATAAAACGCCTATAAAAAATATGATTAGGTTTAAAATCAATAAAGGCATAATAATAAGTATGATGTAGATAACACTTAACCGATGGATCAGAATGAGATAGAATTGCAACGTATCTGTTTTATACTTTGGAAACAAATTATCGGACGCGACTGACGGACGCGGCTGACAGCCGCGACTGATAACTGTGCACAGTCGCTTGAGACGTGGCTTCGGCTGACAAAAACATCCAGTGCGCCAGATTTCTGTCGGACGTCCGAACACTCAAGGTCAGCCCAAGGTTACGTCCGCGACTTACGTCCGATAGTTAGCACAGCTCAGTGTGCATTCATTATCTAGATACCTATAAGTCGCAGCCGAAGCCACGTCTCAAACGACTGTGCACACTTATCAGTCGGGGCTGTCAGCCGTGTCCGATATTTTTTTTCCAGCTTAAGTGTATCATGCACGTTTGCACTAGTGTCGACTAGGTGCCGTGAAGCCACGGCTTAGTGTCGCAATGGTTTATGAACGCTCGGCAAAAGTGATGGGGGTGTTTGCGCAGCTGTACACTCGCGCACAGAATTCCCTATACCCAGACTTTTATAATAAGTACTAAAGGCCTACTTCAGCGCAACTTTCTTAGTCAATTTTACGATTTGACTGTAAAATAATACTTACTAAAGTTAGGTAATGATAATGATAAAAAATATTAATATTATTTATTTTATTTTATCCATATTATAAGTATTTTTGTATTATGTTGTAAGTTTCCTTAATTATCATGATTTTGTGATGGATCGTCGGATGTGTTGAAAGTGAAACGGAATAGCTTATTGCTTACCTATTAAAAATACGTAAAAAGCTGTATATTCACAATTAATAAGTGTTAATTTGTGTGCCCTAAAAAGTCTAGCAAAAAATGAAAAATGCCAAAAGTGTGCATTCATTATCTAGATACCTATAAGTCGCAGCCGAAGCCACGTCTCAAACGACTGTGCACACTTATCAGTCGGGGCTGTCAGCCGTGTCCGATATTGTTTTTCCAGCTTAAGTGTATCATGCACGTTTGCACTAGTGTCGACTAGGTGCCGTGAAGCCACGGCTTAGTGTCGCAATGGTTTATGAACGCTCGGCAAAAGTGATGGGGGTGTTTGCGCAGCTGTACACTCGCGCACAGAATTCCCTATACCCAGACTTTTATAATAAGTACTAAAGGCCTACTTCAGCGCAACTTTCTTAGTCAATTTTACGATTTGACTGTAAAATAATACTTACTAAAGTTAGGTAATGATAATGATAAAAAATATTAATATTATTTATTTTATTTTATCCATATTATAAGTATTTTTGTATTATGTTGTAAGTTTCCTTAATTATCATGATTTTGTGATGGATCGTCGGATGTGTTGAAAGTGAAACGGAATAGCTTATTGCTTACCTATTAAAAATACGTAAAAAGCTGTATATTCACAATTAATAAGTGTTAATTTGTGTGCCCTAAAAAGTCTAGCAAAAAATGAAAAATGCCAAAAGTGTGCATTCATTATCTAGATACCTATAAGTCGCAGCCGAAGCCACGTCTCAAACGACTGTGCACACTTATCAGTCGGGGCTGTCAGCCGTGTCCGATATTTTTTTTCCAGCTTAAGTGTATCATGCACGTTTGCACTAGTGTCGACTAGGTGCCGTGAAGCCACGGCTTAGTGTCGCAATGGTTTATGAACGCTCGGCAAAAGTGATGGGGGTGTTTGCGCAGCTGTACACTCGCGCACAGAATTCCCTATACCCAGACTTTTATAATAAGTACTAAAGGCCTACTTCAGCGCAACTTTCTTAGTCAATTTTACGATTTGACTGTAAAATAATACTTACTAAAGTTAGGTAATGATAATGATAAAAAATATTAATATTATTTATTTTATTTTATCCATATTATAAGTATTTTTGTATTATGTTGTAAGTTTCCTTAATTATCATGATTTTGTGATGGATCGTCGGATGTGTTGAAAGTGAAACGGAATAGCTTATTGCTTACCTATTAAAAATACGTAAAAAGCTGTATATTCACAATTAATAAGTGTTAATTTGTGTGCCCTAAAAAGTCTAGCAAAAAATGAAAAATGCCAGTTCCTTCTAGACTTTGTGTGCTTACCACCTTTGGTCACGTTATCACTTACCATGGTGAGATTGTAGTCAAACACAGACCTAGGCATATTAAAATAAAACCGGCCAAGTGCGAGTCGGAATCGCGCACCGAGGGTTCCGTACAAACTTCGTCCAGTACTAAGTCTATTTTAGTACAAAAGGCATACTATAACGTTAAGGCTCCAGTCACAACGAACGCTGTCAATTCCCAGCGGAATTGAATGGAATTTTGATGCGTTTTATGTTTTATTTGTTTAGTTTCGGTAAATTTATTTCAAATGATTTTTTGAATGCATATATTTTTTATTCGACAGATAAGTAGTTGCTTTAGGAGTGGTTAAAGTGTGATTTCTCTAAACCATTACTTTGTAATAGAAAAAAATATATGTTGCAAGGGTCAAATTCAGAAATTTATAACTTTTTAAAGCAGTTTAAATAAGAAATTGAGACAATTTTGAAAAAAAGTAACTAGATAAGATTATTGTAGAGGATTTGTTGACAAATGTAATCTGAATACATTTCTTGTTTTTGTTATATTTTTTTCGTGGCGTGTGCATGAATGAGACCCTCTACGCGTGGAACGTAAATAGAGGTGTGTAAAGCCTCACAAAGCTAATAAAAGTGGCGTCAAATTAAAAAATAAAATATGTATTGGAAACTTCAAATCTCACACTTGAAAATAACGTAAAATATATTTCATTTATTGCTTTTCTGATGACTAAAAAACAATATTTCTTTTCTGATAAATTCCGCAAGAACACTGATTTTAGGGAGACTGGAGCCTTAATGAATATTTAAATGACGACAATGCTTGGGTGTAGCGCTCGCTCTTGCAGGATAAATTTTATGTAATAGTCTAAGTTTGTTTTGAAAAGAGTAATTGCTGAGTTTCTTGCCGGCTCTTCTCAGTAAAAGCAACCTTCCGAACCGTGCGTTAGAGTCTGACTATTCTTAAGTGCCTGTGAAGGCCTATTTGAATGAATAAATTATTTCATTTCATTTCATTGTTCGTCCATCAAGGGAAATGCACAATTTTATTTATTTACCTTATTTGAGGTTGGTGCCAATTAAGCTAGACCTCTAAATTGTATGAGCGCCGATACAACTCAGAGGTCTTTATTAATTGGCGTAACTATGTATGTATGGGGACACCCTTTTTTTCAACTTTTTAATTTTTTTAGAATTTTTCCTTTATTTGTGCTATAAGACCTTGCTTTTTGCCATTTTTTTTTTATATTTGAGTTGATTGAATGAAAGGTAAATTGCGGTTTACGACTTATGACGTATTAAAAAAAAACTACTAGATCTCGTTCAAACCAATTTTCGGTGGAAGTTTGCATGGTAATGTACATCATATATTTTTTTAGTTTTATCATTCTCTTATTTTAGAAGTTACAGGGGGGGGGACACACATTTTACCACTTTGGATGTGTCTCTCGCGCAAACTATTCAGTTTAGAAAAAAATTATGTTAGAAACCTCAATATAATTTTTAAAGATCTATCCATAGACACCCCACACTTATGGGTTGGATGAAAAAAAAACTGAGTTGCAGTTCTAAGTATGGGGAACCCCCTAAATTTATTGTTTTTTTTTTCTATTTTTGTGTGAAAATCTTAATGCGGTTCACAGAATACATCTACTTACCAAGTTTCAACAGTATAGCTCTTATAGTTACGGAAAAAAAAGGCTGTGACATACGGACGGACGGACAGACAGACGGACAGACAGACAGACATGACGAATCTATAAGGGTTCCGTTTTTTGCCATTTGCCTACGGAACCCTAAAAATATACATAAACAAGGAAAAATGCTCGAGCATATTTCAGTTTGGTTTGACCCTTAAGGATACTGACTAGTTGCACAAAGGGACATAAGTAATGAATTGGCTTGCATTTCTTTCGTAGTTAATGTCGTAATCGTGCTAAATTAGCGCCTTTTATTACTATTAATTTTGTCTACGTAAAAAAAGAATATTTATTACCCAAATTAGCATAATGTATTGCTTGTACTTGTTTCCCAAATAGCTTGATGGCTCTTATAAAATATTCTTCGGCATCCTTGTAACGATCCATTTTACCATAAATATTGGCAATTGCAAAGTTAACTGAAGGTGCATTCGGTAAGACTTTAAGAGCTTCAGGTATTATTTGGAGTGCTTTGTCAATTTTCCCTGAAATAATGCGATTGGTTGAAATTCATTAATAATATATACCTGAGTATGTTGTTTTATGTGTATCTACCTACTTTTATTTGATACACATAAAACTTAATACATTATATAATAATTGTTGGCAACTAAATACTAGCTTGTCTGACGCGAATACAGTCCTTTTTAACCGACTTAAAAAAAATATTCAATTATAAATAATATAATATATAATATTATATATTATATAATATAATATTAATAAATTTTTACCATTCTATCTATTATTGTCTTTATTTAAATCAGAAGGTTGTATTTGAAATGAAACTCACTGATAAAATATATGATACATTAATAGGTGATCACCAATACATACAATACAAGGATATACCGACACGGACGCACGGGCGTTACACGCGGCTATTAGGGAACGACTGCTTAAGCTAGTCTACATACAAAGCTGTGTCCCTACAAATTTGACACGTAGGTAACCTACGTACGTAATATTGTTGGAACTGCAAAATAATCACATATGATAAATTTATTATTTAAGAAATATACAAAAAAAAATTGTAGATGTATATGTTTGTCCACGCATTTCTCCGAAACTAGTAATCGGATTGTGATGATTATTTTTTTATTTGATTACGTTTACTTCCACTTAGGGAACAGTAAAGATTTCATCAAAATCGGTTCACTAGTTTTTATGATAAGGACTAATACGTGTCTGGCTTATTGATACGAGCTACGGGTATGGTGTCAAAGGGAAAACATCTCAAAACCTTGACCAAATTCTAATGCGTATCTAAGAAAACCAAAATGGCCGAACCCAAACTGGCCTCACGATACAAATCCGCCGCGAGAACTAAAAATTAATACTAGATGTAATACTTTTAAGCTATTGTATAGCTTTTATCGCGGGCTTCGGGCGCTAGGAGTAAATATGTTCCTTGGCTTCGGGCTTTGAGCGCGGCGACCGAATCAAGAAATTTCGTAACGAAAAAAATCCGTAACGAAAAAACCTAACACCTCCCACTATACCTGTATGCTGTTTGTGAGAAAGTATCTATACACCTATGTGTATAGGTATCTATTAATATCAAAGAAAAAAAAAATGAAAAAAACTGCCTAAATAAACAATAAATAAATAATAAGTCGCTGGGGCGGCTGCGACCGGTGCTGAAAAATCCAAATTTAAAAAATACGCTTGTCTTGGTTCTAATTTTTCGTTCATGCCATTCGCAGTTGAAACCATGGGTCCATGGGGGTTCGAGGCTCGCCGATTTGCTCGGATTTTATCATCCAAGCTCATCGAGGCTTCGGGAGACCGACGGGCTGGGAGCTTTTTCCGCCAACGCATAAGCTTGGCCATCCAAAAAGGGAACGCTGCCAGCCTGTTGGGAACCTTGCCTATCGACAGCAGCGAAGGCTTTGAGGATGTTTTCTATATATCATAGTTTGTATTTTTTACTTTAATTGTAAATATGTAAATAAATAATTATAATTGCATAAGTTGATAAAAAATGCTATGCAATAGCTTTACCGCGGGAGTCCCCGAGTGCCCACGTATTTTTTTTTTACTTTGTTTTTTCTCAAATATGTTAAGAATACATATCAATGCCCTGAATTATTATTTTGATGTGGTTTACCTGTATTATCCAGCAAAGCCATTAAATTAGTCCAAGCTAAAACATGCTTCGAATTAAGATTGATTGCTTGAAACCAACTGTCCATAGCCTCTTCTGTTTTATTCATTTCGAGAAACTGTAATAGATATTACAATGTACAGGTAGTACCTACATATACACCATACTGAAAATTGAAACAGTGAATTTAGCACATTATTCTGAATTTGAAAGATGTTCACCCATCGGTGGAAAATTTCTGCAGCCGGGGCCTGAAGTAACTGATTAGGTATCGTATGATTGTTATACCTATTGCCTTTTTTATTTTCTACGATCATTAGACTAATGACTAAATACTGAAAAGCCAAGCGCCTTAAATACTTAAAAAGACCCTATACCATACAATCGAACTTATTACATTATTTTGAAGTGGGTCTGAATTTCTAGCGCTTTCACATTAGGACGTTAGCTTCACATTTTACGAACAAAATGTCGGTCGCGCTGTCGCGCTGCTAAAGTCGCCTAAAGAGAATGTGAAAGGCCGATTATACGATACATACGATGAGATCATCATCTTGTATGATAAAATTAACAGTAAGAAAGCGAGATTTACTATAATTACCAAGTTTCCCAAATTGTAGTAGCAATCTGTATAATTCTTTCGGTATCTTAACGCACTTTTATAAGCATTTTGAGATTCTTCATGACGACCTATACTAGCTAGAACGATGCCCAAGTTCATCCAAGCTGCTGGAAAGTCGTGCCTAAAAAATACCATTCATGAAATTATCGCTGAAAAGCACAATTGAAAGGTTATCAAAAACTAGGGGATTTACAAGACAATATATTATACGGATAAAATGACACATCGGATTTTTATCAAAATTGGCTCTTTCGGTGAAGGAAAACATTGTCAGGAAACCATAGCACGATGGTTGCTTTAGCTGTTAGGGTACTTTGTAGTACCAACCTGGATGCCACACTCATGTTGAAAATGCGTTGTAGATACTGCAAGACATAACTGGTTACGTCGCCGTTTAGGTAAAATGAGCATACACAGGTATGGTAGGGAAGGGTGCGGTAGGGAAATTAAGGTAACGAGATATCGCATTTTTTCAGGCGTCAGGTCCGCACGGCTTCCCTTAAACGCTGATTATTCCTGATCTACTGCGGTACAAATCTGAAAACTGCTGTTACATATTTGCTTGTAAAGAGAACTAAAATATGACATAATGATCCTAGACTCTAGGAGTAACGGGAAGTCTGTTATATCACCCGTAATTTTGCTACCGCATGGCCACCTGTGGATGCTCATTTTTCCTTACAATCAGTATAATAGCGAAAATGGGTATAAGCTCATCTTTTGAGCTGTACTAAATATTAGACTCATAATTTTTGTGTTCTAGATTGGATAGGCTGACAACGAGAGATATTTAACAAAAGAAGCGTCAGGACCGCACGGCCCCCTTCTGACGCAGATTACCTTGAAGTTTGAACCTATTGCGGTACAAATTATGGGACTATCATTGGCGTATGACTGAAGGCTCCAGGCGCTGAGGCCGTGCGGTCCTGACGGTCACACTTCGACTAAAAGTGAGCCGCCGTATTGTTGAACACGTTGCTACAACAATCAAACTTATTTCATAGGTAGGTACCTTAATTTTGTGATTATTGTATCATGCATGCTACAGCTAGAATCACGGTTTTGGTTCTATATTGATGACTTATTTATTGGGTTAAAGACAGAACTACGGCTAGAACATTGAATAATCTCACTGCCACTGCCTCTACATTAAAGATTTGATGAAATGGAAAAAGACATACTTATAACTTATTGCAGTTCGCAGGTAGTGTTCAGCTTCAGTAAATTTCTTCTGATTTCTAAGTAAGTTTGCTAAATTATTCATTGCTTGATAATATTCCGGATATAACCTGAAATAGAAAAAATGTCTAAGACTAATGGACAGACATCCCATAAACACATAGACATAAACTATTAGGATTCCTTGTTTGACAACAAAAAATGGGTCCTAATTAATTGTAGGTAATCCAAATGATTTATTTGCATTCATGATAAATAGGACGTCTTGAAAAAATAATAACAATGCAATATTGGAACAGAACTGTGGATGTACTCCATTAAGAATTATAATTGGTCGAGAAGTGAGCGATTGAAAAAAAAAAAAAAAACAATTAATCGGTAAAATGGTTTTATTTAAGTTATCAGTTGCGTGGATCCAGTGATCAGTATCCGCATCTGTCTGTTTAAACGCTTATTATAGTTCTTCTAAACTACGCAACGGATTTTGATAGTGTTATCACTATCATTTAAAAAATAATTTTGCACCGGTGCGAAGCCGGGGCGAGTCGCTAGTTTATTATAAATTAAATAGGTACCTGATTGATTCCCTGTATTCAATAAGTGCCCAATCTGTGTGTTGTTTTGCATCAGCTACTTTTGCAATATTATAATGAACTTTTGCGTTCAGAGGGCAAACATCCAAACCGCTAATGAACAATATATGCTCATTCTGCCACTCCAATGATCTCTGCCAACTTCTTAATCCATATGACAAAAGTAAAAGCAGATACATTGTAATTCCTAGCTGAAAATATGCATTATACAGAGTTATTTGTGATTCAATCAGTGCTTACTCATCAATATGAACAAATATGTATTACTGTGGGACCATCACCGAAATAGCGAAAAAGAAAAAAAACAATAATTTCGATCGAGTAGGTTGATCCTTTGTATGATAAGATTGAAGACGTTTTAAAATCTCTGTCTCCATAAGTTATTTTGTATTTATCAATCAAATTAATATAGCGTGTAGTATATGATAAAGAATGCGCTTTATTACTCACTCCAAAAGGTTTAATTTAAAACGTTGTGTACCAAGCGTTTAATTTCAAATGCAAAATAAAATAAATGTTTTAATGGATTCCGTTAATGATCCTAAACAAAGTAGTTTCTGTTTTCTACTATTTCCCTTACAGGAAATGTTTCAAAATACAAACCTTATAATTTCTGTTGATTATTTTAATAAGTCCCATAGCAATGAGAAGGCAATATCCTGCCGAAGGTATGTACAAAATCCTCTCAGCAATCACAAAACCAACTGGATAGAAGATGTTTGTGGCTGGCAGAAAAGGAATAATTATTAGAGAAACTGCTAAAATTGTATATCTGGAATAAGTAATGTTTCAGTTTAAAATTAGTCATAAGAGTGGATAACCATTCTCTGGGCAAGTGTGTGTAAACCTCAGGCTCGTCGTCATTCTTATAGGGAATTGTAATTGATTAATATTTTCACGGCAATGTGTAGCCGACAATGCCCACCACCAATTGTCCAGGATCACAATCTATTGCTCACTAGTTGCCGTGCAATGTGTGACTCAATTATTGCTGGTTTCATTACCGTTATAATAAAATCACTGCTATAAACAAACTTATGCTGGATAACAACATTGCATTCAGCGTACCTACGATATACCTACGCACCAGATTACCAGTATAACTTACAACTGCACTTAATAACTTATTTCAATTACACCGGATAATTACACGGGAATCGAAAAAAGAAACAAATAAAATACTAGGTATATGTCTGTTTATCACAGGGGCTTTAAAATATACCCCAATTGGGTTTAGGATAACCTTTACGAGAGGTTAAGGTCACGTACACAGTTCAGACAGTACACAGTTTGGGCTCTAGGAGGGCACTTATGAAGGTCGAATTTACTGAAGTTACATATCACCGGCACCGTTATTCCCCTTTATTCAGACAAACCGATTGAGTAGTTATCTACTGAATCGGATGGCTCCTATTTTCTCATTTCAGTCTTCGATTTGGAATGAGGCAGTTGATCGGTATACGATCTTGGCAAATCAATTCTGCGACTAACACAGCATCAGCCTAAATTTTACAAAATAAAATCGTCCTTTCCGATCGGAATGACAACCGAGTGGTTCTGAATAAGGGGGATTATTGGAGTTTTAGATGAATTGTCTTTACACATATCACATAGGTACTTCACACATATTAAGTATCTATGTATACATTATTTGTCGTCACAATGTCGTGGGTGCCGCTAATTCGTATTGTTCGCCAGTGGGCGATATGTGCTTCAATGCGGCAATGTTCGCAGTGCCTACTCGATAGTTTCGGCAATATGGCCGGCGATTGTCGTAATGCCGCAATATTACGGTAACATAGCGCGACCATACTTGCCAGCTACATATTGCCTGAAAATGTTGATCGTTTACAAACCCCTTAAGGCTCCAGTCTCCCTAAAATCAGTGTTCTTGCGGAATTTATCAGAAAAGAAATATTGTTTTTTAGTCATCAGAAAAGCAATAAATGAAATGTATTTTACGTTATTTTAAAGTGTGAGATTTGAAGTTTTCAATACATATTTTATTTTTTAATTTGACGCCACTTTTCTTAGCTTTGTGAGGCTTTAAACATACCTCTATTTACGTTCCACGCGTAGAGGGTTTCATTCATGCACACGCCACGAAAAAAATATAACAAAAACAAGAAATGTATTCAGATTACATTTGTCGGCAAATCCTATACAATAATCTTATCTAGTTACTTTTTTTCAACAATATTTCTTTTCTGATAAATTCCGCAAGAACACTGATTTTAGGGAGACTGGAGCCTTAAGATCACGGACGGTTCCATTCAACCAGTTTTACTTTCTTACCTCTTATTAGTGTATTTATATTTCTTATTAAGTAATGTTCTTAATATCAACATTCCATACAAATACATTAGTAAAACTGATAAGATTCTATAATCACTTATATTTTCAAGTAGCGGTATACATCCCATAGACCAATCATAGCAAAGCCACTGTGGCCATAAAAATAGAAGAAAATTTAGTGAATATATGTAGTTGTAAGTTCCTATCTGTAAAATGGAAAATATTTGTTTTAGAACATCCATAAAATGTGTCTGCCCCCTTATTGCCTCTCCAACACCTATAAAGATTACTTTTATTGAGCAGTGGATTATATGCTTTATAGCAAAAGCCTTCAGTCCACTTTGGCTCTGTTTTCACTGTGATCAAATGGCATTACACAATGTAACATGAGCCAAAATGGAGTTTAAGAATTTGGGATAAGGCATATTAATTATCTACTGTATAAATAGAATTCAATGAATTGGAGTTTTACAATAAGTTTAATTAGTAAACAATAATAATCTTGTTTGCTTTTTGGGTAGCAATAGGGAAATATGTTCTTTGGTTGGTAGGTGAATAATAAGTTTATGGACCACACCACAAGTCAAAATACATATTTTTTACCTTTGCAAAAATGCTATTAGCAAATGCTGCTGGATTATCAGTTGGTTTAAAATTTGGTTTAGAACCACCCATAACAATCCACCTTCCATATAGGAACACCATTGTAGCTATCAATAAATAAATAATTCTTCCAATAGATTGCTTATTCAGGAACCTCTCATTTTTACTTGATCTTAGTTTTGTGATAATTTCATAAAGTATACAAAAGCCCTGAAAATATTTTTTTCATCAAAAGCTAAGCTAAAACATTAGATACTAGCTTCCACCCTGCGGTTTCATCCGTGTTCCCAAGGGATCTTGTGTTTTCCCAGGATAAAAAATTTCCTATAGCCTTTCTAAACGGGCTATGCAACACTGAAAGAATTTTTCAAATCTAACCAGTAGTTCCTGAGATTAGTGCGTTCAAACAAACAAACCCTTTAGCTTTATAATATTAGTATAGATTTTATTATGCTCCAATTTATTGCAATAATTAGAATAAAATACTTACCAGCACTGTAACACCATTTTCTTTAAATAACATAGAAATTAGTGCAAGTATAACAGTCACCCATAACATAGCATACTGCTGAATCTTAGATTTTACAGCTTTATTGTAACACAGAAATGTTAGAAAGAATGTAATGGCAGCAAGTATATCAGCTCTGCCTACTATACCACACACAGCTTCCACATGTATGGGGTGCATTGCAAATAAAAGAGTTGCTAAGTAACTAGTATCTTGCCACAATCTTTTTTGGATATTGTTTTTTGGGTTATGTAAAATGGTCTCAAATGTCCTCCATACCAATAGACAGCAAATTACATGGCATATAAGATTAGTAGCTTTGAAAGCAAAGGCTGATAGTTTGTTTCCACATACTAAATAGTTTAACCTGAAAATCAAAAAGTCTCATGTTATAATATGTAATAAACTGTGAGTGACTCTATTATTGTTTGTTATCACATTAAGTTATTGTGGATCAAAACTCATTTTAGCTAAGTGAAACATAATAAATAATAAACAGTATGGTTTTACGAAAGGTCGTTCTACGATTGACGCTGGGGTAGCAGGGTTTAAAAGGTATATTTAATGCATGGGAAAAGTCACAAAATGTAATTGGTGTGTTCTGTGACCTATCCAAGGCTTTTGATTGCGTTGATCATGGGACACTTTTACGTAAGTTAAATTATTATGGGGTAAAAGGTATGGCACTTGATCTTATGAAATCATATCTAGGACAGAGAATTCAAAGTGTCGATGTAAATAGGGTTAAATCATCTGGTTCTCCTGTGCGTATGGGTGTACCGCAGGGCTCTATTCTAGGTCCTTTTCTATTCTTAATTTATATTAATGACCTTCCTTTTTATGTTAAAAATACCTGTGGAATTGTACTGTTTGCTGATGATACCTCACTGATTTTTGGTGTTGATAGACTTAAATCCAATTATGACGATGTAAACGGCGCATTAGCTCAGGTATTGAATTGGTTTACTGTTAATAATCTAGTGTTAAATGCAAAAAAAACTAAATGTATTAAATTTGCATTACCCAATGTAAAAAAAAGTAGGCTGTAATTTAATGTTAAATAATGAAGCTCTAAATCTTGTTGAGTCAACAGTATTTTTAGGGATTACTTTAGACTCAAAGCTTCAATGGAGCTCCCCAATTTCATCAGTTGCGGCAAAACTCAGTTCGGCAGCTTATGCAGTTAGAAAAATTAGACAGATTACAGATGTAGATACAGCTCGATTAGTATATTTTAGTTATTTTTATAGTGTCCTGTCCTATGGCATTTTACTTTGGGGTAAAGCTGCTGATATAGAAACAATTTTTATTTTACAAAAGAGGGCAGTGCGAGCTATTTATAACTTGGGCTCTCGAACTTCCCTCAGAGATAAGTTTAAAGAAACTGGCATACTCACAGTTGCATCTCAATATATATTTGCAAATATATTATTTGTGCATCAAAATATTAAGTCTTTTTTCGAAAAAAAGGGATGTGCACTCTATCAATACTAGAAATAAGCACAAACTTGTAACCTCTGCCTATAGACTCCAGAAAGTGCAAGGCTCATTTCTAGGACTAAGTACACACATCTATAACAGAATCCCTACTTCAATTTTAAATTTGCCTTTGCAAAAATTTAAGGAACGGATTAAAGCTGTATTAGTAGTAGTTAAAAGACTCTAATGCTTGGTAGATTTGTTACTTTTGTGTGCTATTATTGTTATTATTTTGATTTATAAACCTGTTAATAGTCTCAGTGATAACATATTGTGTGTTATAATTCGTATTTCTTGAAATAGTTTCTCTTTGTATTATTTGTAGTAAGCGTAAGTTAGTCATGCTCACTTTAGGGTCTTTACTTGCGGCGGTGTCGTGTTGCTTCACTTCCCTATAATATGTGTGAGGAGGGCGATGGCTGCCACATGCGTCATACTTGTGAACACTGTGCTTGTGAGGGCTGGTCTGCTTAAGTTTGCAATCCATTTGTTTACTAAGTTACTCAGAATTTTGATATATTTTTTCCTTACTTTCATATAACACACACATATTGTCAGTGAGACTAGATAAATAATTTGATGTAATGAATCTGAGTTGGTTTTGAAAAGAGTAATTGCTGAGTTTCTTGCCGGCTCTTCTCAGTAAAAGCAACCTTCCGAACCGTGCGTTAGAGTCAGACTATTCATAAGTGCTTGTGAAGGCCTATTTGAGTATGTTTGCCAAATATGACGAGCCGGTTGGCGTGGTTGGTAAGATACCCTATCTATCACGCCGCAGGTCGTGGGTTCGATTCCCACTCAGGACAAACATTTGTGTGCATGAACATGTCTGTTTGTCCTGTGTCTGGGTGTAATTATCTATATATGTATGTATTTACAAAAGAAAAGTAGTATATGTAGTATATCAGTTATCTGGCTTCCATAGTACAAGCTCTGCTTATTTTGGGGTCAGATGGCCGTGTGTGAGGAATGTCCCAGAATATTTATTTATTTATTTATTTATAGATTTTGGCACTGGAGCTTTTATGCTATCTGGGTAACCCTCCCATCCTCTTGGTTTGTAGTGTAGTATTTTTTTCAATTTATGAATATCACTATTGCCATAATATTCTTAATAGCAGAGCGGTAGGTACAAAGAGCGCCCCTAAGGCTACTCTCTGACTGACCTAACTTATAATAATAATAAAGCTAATGATTTACCTGAAAGATACTATGGTAAAAGGCCGGTATGACTTATGACTCAAGTTGCTTTTTAGACTCGTACCCCAAAAGTCATTAAAAAATAATTCTTCCCAAGAGTCAGAAGTAACATCCTTATTTTTAACAATTGCTTCAGAATCATCGAATACGAAATCCCCGTTCAAACTAAATAGGAATGGTACACTGGATAGAAACACAATACTTATCAATTTGTAAGGCATTCTAATGACTATATAAAATTAAAATTTCTGATAAAAGCATGTTTTTCTATGCTTTATTTGACTTTCTTTCTAAATTCAATTCAAGGAACATAATACTCTGATCCAGTGTTGCCATATCTCAAAGCTGAAAATCTGACTTGCATAGTCTAAAAATCTGTATAAAATCTGTTTGAGCTCAATAAACCAAAATCTACATGAAATCTATAGGTAATAAAAAAATATTAATACTACATTATAACACAGAAGATGCAAATAACAAAAGACATTAATAAAAAGCCATTTTCATAGAAACATATGAACATCGAAGCTACTCAAGCTACTACCATTTCGGAAGTCACCGTCAACTGAGAAGAATCGGCAAGAAACTCAGCAAGGCTACATTTTTTATATATTTTTTGGACAGTCTGACAATGTTTGCTTTTTCCATAAATCATGCTGAAATCAATTTCTTCTTTGAGTATCTAGAACTCAACGCATTTTTAGTCTAGTTTCAGTTCCAGATACCTACTCAAAGCATTTTTTCTATTCTATTCTTCTATTTTATCATAGATAAGCTTAATTCCAAAAATCTGTATAAAATATAGCAAAATCTGTCATCTGTATCGGATGTCAAAAATCTGTATCGATACAGATAAATCTGTATATATGGCAACACTGCTCTGATCATAGACAATACACTATATACTAGAGAACTCTGATTCAATTATCAACAAAACGTCAAAAGTCAAAACAATAGAGTTGTGTAGCTCGCGAGCTAGAGATATAAAAGATATACATCTATACCAAAGATATAATCTTTTGAGTTTGAATTATATCTTTAGAGATATGGATTCATTTTGAGTGACTGAACTAAAGGTGATTAACACGTAGTTGACGGGTAAAATCTCTCTCGCTCTTCTAGCTCAGATAGAGATATATATTGCACACGACGTAAAAAATAACGAGACTAGCGATTGTTAAATTTTTACTTGTAAATTGACTATAGTGTACAATATAAATCATCGTAAAAAGCTGCTGATTTTTAAATACGCCAACCTAGAATAAATTTGTTTTTTTTGAAAATATTACTCAAGGTTTCTAGATTGACAGTCCTAAGCCTATCCTGCATGAAGGAAAATCAAATGCTACATACACACTGTAAACATAAATAATTTGCAATGTATTAATATGTCTTGGTCGCTGTGGTGTGTGGAAATTGACATACGACGAGGTCTGTGTGGTAGCGTTGTAAAAACATATCGCTTGTTTTCGCTCAGTCGTCAAACGAACCTTTATATCATTAGTGATATACAGATATAGAAGAGTGACATATATCTTTGGACTGAAAAGAGATATATATATATATATATATTTCAATTCATCGATACATTTTGCGCATCTATACAAAACAAACAACCGAAACTTTTTTCTTATGTTTTCCTTTACTTAGATAGGCAAAAGGTTTTAGCCCATACAGCCTTATCATATATAGTCTAAGGTCGGCCACATACAACTGGAATTTCATAATTTTAAATTCATACTCTGCAAAAACACTTGTTACACCCACCCACACCTCTCTCGACTACAGCTAGCATTATCAGATCGATCCACAGAAGACTAATGACGTTGAACCCTGCGTAACGTTAGTCGTCGGCATAGATAATATAGTCGTCGGTTCGATTCCTAAAATAAGAATGAGCTTTCAGTGAACAGAGCAGCAGGGTGAATGGGTACGTGACGTTGAACGCTGCGTAACGTTAGTCGTCGGTTCGATTCCTAAAATAAGCTTGAGCTTTCGGTGAACAGAGCAGGGTGAATGGATACTTTTTTGTAATGTAACCGCGTAACCTCCCACCATGGAGTTGAAAATCTTCAAGCACATGCACCGGTAATATTCCTCCAACACAAAATTTAATGAATTAATGACATAACGGGCCAGTTGGCGTGATTGGTAATATACCCTATCTATCACGCCACAGGTCGTGGGTTCGATTCCCACTCAGGTCAGACATTTGTGTACATGAACATGTTTGTTTGTCTCGAGTCTGGGTGTAATTATCTATACAATTATAAAATAAAAGTAGTAATGTAGTATATCAGTTATTTTGCTTCCATAGCACAATCTCTGCTTAGTTTGCGTCAGATGGGGGGCGTGGGTGAGTTATAGTGTCCCAGAATACAAAGAACTTTAAAAAAAATATATATATTCTTAGCATAATTTATTTATATTTTAATCTTAAGTGTTAACATGTAAAATAGATCAGTGCGACATAGTAGATGTGACAGTGAAGTTGGCGGCGAGTGGTTGTAGGGTATGTTTGATGTCGAGCGCCGTCCTGGGGTCGCGGAGCGCGGCGGCGGCGTGCGCCAGCTGCAGCGCGCACTCGGGCGGCGCGGACGCGGCCAGCGCGGCGCACTCCCGCTCTAGCGCGCTGCCCACGCACGTCAGCAGCTCTGAGAAACCGAGGGAGATCGCCGCTCGACGCAGTCGGTTCAATTCCTGATAAAGGGTATCAATAAATCGCCTGTGATTGGTATAAAAGCTTGTCCGGTTGGCGAGTTTGATTTCGGAGTCGGACCGAGATACAATTGACATTACTCGTTTTGGAAATCCATCTCAACCTTTTACCTGGCTTCCAGAGATATATATTTTTCCCTAGATTAAAATTCTATAAGTATCTATGTTAATCCATGTGCTGAATTGTATTCAAATGCATTCAGCCATACATACGCACTGAGAGACGTAGAGAAGGAGAGGGAGGATGAATATACCAGCTTTCAGAATCATCAACTAAACGGGCGGGTTTTGTAATACACATACTTTATATAGGTGTTGCGTCTTGTCGGGTAGTTTCCGCGCATGTCGGAGCACCTTCTGCACGTCAGCGAGCAGCGCGTGCGGGCGGGCCCACGCGCAGCCCGACCCGCCGCTGCCGCCACCGCTGTACGATCGCCAAGACCGCACCGGAAATGTCTCTCCTACACACACAACACATAATCATCGTAATGATCGGCATTGAAAGAAATAATTAATTTACATACTAAAAACACAACGCATTGAAATAATGATAACGTAAATATTAGATAGTATGTTAAGCATGATGCTCAGCTCGATGCTACGACCATCAAGGTCATGATGCCACAAACGCTGATTTTCAGCTGAAGTCAAGTATGACTGAGCGCAAGAACACGTAATGAACCATTACTGATATAGATATTTTATTTATATCACAAAGTCCGTTTGTATGATTGTTATCTCGCGTGCATAGATACGCCATATATTTTAGTGTATGTACGGTGCGCTCGAGGGCGCTCAGTCAAGACCGCATCGCGTCGCAACACGTCCACACTACACACAGCCGAGATTACGTAACGACCGACAAACGCTCCGCAATGTTTTGAAAACAGAACTCTGCATTAAATATCAGGAAACAAGATAATCCGTACTAACAAAACGCTAATAACAATTTAAATAGTTAGGTATTTATAGAGCACTATGATAGCCAATATGAGATATGAAGTAAACTTGTACTTGTACCTGTACCTGTACCTGTTGTGTTGGCGTCGTCGGGCGGCCCCAGCAGGTCGAGCGGGCCGAGCCAGGGCGCGGCGGCGGGCCCGGGCCGCAGCACGCTCAGCAGCAGGCACGAGCGGCGCGCGCGCGACGCCTCGCACCACACCGTCACCGTGCCCCACCACTCTGCGCCCACTACCACTATGGCAGCCATGCCTTCCACCTGCGGGTCGGTCCACGTATATTTTATCCTTACTTATACGTATTATAAAATCCCTTTTCAATTTTAAAAACACTAATTTGACACGGATCTCGAGGCAGTTAGATATTTTCTATCTAAGCAAGCATCACCTTTCAATTCGCTAACGATGAAGTCTGCAAAAGTCGTGGGAGGTGAGTAAAAATCAAACAATAGCTATGCAAATTTACAAACTCTACTTCATCAATCAATCAATAAGTTTACCTTTAGTGCACCATGGAGTAAGACGCAAAAGTTTGGAACTTTACTTGGGTCCGTCATATCTTCTTCGGTAGCTGATCCATCAGTGCTTGATCCTTCCTGAAGTTTTATTTTTTCGATAATTAGTTATAATGAAGATTTATGTAAGTACATACATTCATATATACAGTTTGATTTTGCAATCCGGCCAAAATAATAGAGGTTGAAGTTGGGTACAAGAAATGTATATCAACCTCCGTAAGTATGGTGGAAATGTAAAACCACATCTATATTACCCGGAATGTTACGTACCTTTGTGGGCGTTTTAGAACCATAATTTTCTCTATTTGTTGTATTACCGCCAACTTGAGGCTGTGGTATCACTAGGTGCTTACTTATTGCTATTGGTGTACCTGTGTAGCAAATACTTCTACTTAGCTATTATTTACGTCTTAAAAAAGGAAGAAGTTCTTAATTCGACTATTTTCCAAAGTCCTTATTGTATTAATAATAAAACGAAGCTAACCTACTCAACGAAAGTAGCTAAGATGTTCTAGTTTTCACTAGTTATCTAACACTACCAATGTGTTACGAAATTCTGAATCTCAAGAGCCTGATGATGACCAAGTACATACCCGATATGTATCTCAGTAATATTATTAACTAAGATGTTCTAGTTTTGACTAGTTACATGTGGTAGTTATATTACATGTGTCTTTACTTTTCAAGCAACATAGTTTCGGTATCAGTATTTGATCAAACTCAACGATAATATCCTTTAAATATTAGCATGATATCCATAATTATGATATATTATCTAAAATTGAATGTTTTCAATGAAGGAAAACATCGTGACTTTTGTATTAGATATGATGTTCATTTGGTTGTATGTAAATTTTTATACCCTTTGTCACTCTATTTGTAGCTAATTACGTGAATATTTTGTAACTTTGTAGTTACCTAAGTCCTGTTGGTTCAAGAATCCAACAACATGCAGTTGATTGGCGAGTGTATAGGTAGTGGTGGGGCCTTCATGTGAGATGGTCTGTGGAGCGGGGAACAGCTGAACGCGCGTCTCCAGCTGTCCGCATTTGAGCGAGCACCAAAACTCTTGGTAATGTTGTTCGCAAAGACGCGTCATTGCTGCTGTAACCTGTGGATGACGATTTTGTTTGTAAAATTGATAAATCAGCAATTATGTTACCTGTAATCGGTAATATGTACACTAAGCAAACAATAAAACTGTTTCTTAAGTTCCAATGCCATGTAAAAGCACTAAGTCTAAACATGATAGGGGACGTCCATTAATCACGTGAGGCTCGAAAGGGGGCGAGGGGGTTCGGCAAAAATCACGAAATATCACAAGGGGGGAGGGGGGTGTAGTAAGATATCACGTGTATTAATTTTTTCGTCAAACGAGCGATTTCTAAACCGAAAAACGGCGTGTAGTGTGACCTTGACTCGCCACGAAGTCCCCTCGCGCCGCGATTTTCTAGAATAAAATTAGATTATACTTTACGTGGGGGGGGGGGGGGGGGTTACTCTTAACCTCACCAAGTATCACCAAGGGGGACGGGGGGTTAAAAATGCTAAAAAAACATCACGTGATTAATGGACGGCCCCATAGTAGAACAAAGTATCTCAGTTTTTGTATAGTTGTGAGTAACCAATTAAATTAAAGTTGTCACAATCTAATAAGCATGTTTTGACAAGAAGAATTATCTCTTTTGGTGTCAGTATATTTGTCTCTTTTTGTGTAATGGATGCATATGGGGTGTCAAAGCCGGCCTATTGGATTGTAACAACTTTGTATTTATTTACATAATGAATATAGATCTTAGGTCAAAAGTTATTAGCTTTGATTACCAATTAGATTTATTATTGCTTGAAATTGTAATAGTCAAATTAAACTTACACTAGGTACTGAGAGTTGATCAGGGCAGTAAATGGAGCCATGCATTATTGTGCCATTGGTACTGTTTGCTGCATTGCAAGCTTGGTCCACTATCTTCTGATAAAGAGGCATGGCTAAAAATATTAAACTCAATTTACAACAACTTATTACTTATACTTTTTTTTTAACTTTGTATAGGCTTATGCTGAAGGTGGTAAGCACACAAAGCCTAGAAGGATCTGGCTCTCAAGTACAGCTGCCGGACCACACCAATAGGTGTTCGGCGACAGATTTTAAACTTGAGGGTGGTAGCCAGCCAGGCGGGTACTATAAAGTACCCTACCACCGTGCTATGGTTTTCTCAAACTGTTTTCCTTCACCGAAAGCTCAAGCTCATTGTAGGATTCGAACCCACTACCTTCGCCGCGACGTCCAACATCACTACCACTGAGCTATCATCGCCTTAAATCTTTCAATCTTTTAAATATAAAAGTGAGTCAGTGAAAGGGCACCACAAAATTTGTATATCCTAATCCTATCCTAACTAATATTATAAATGCGAATGTGACTCTGTTTGTTATCTTTTCATGCCTAAACCGCAGAACCAATTGTGATGAAATTTGGTATGCAGATAGCCTATGGTGTGGAGAAAGACATGGGCTACTTTTTTCTCGGGAATGCAGGTGAAACCGCGGGGACAGCTAGTATTTAATAAAAAATTACTTACATTGCTGCAAGCATGGATCATGTGGTGACACAATAGGTAAGACATGTATTTTGGCTGGGTAAGAGGGTGGTAATGGTAGGGCTTGAATAATGCGACTCCTGCCTATAGAGCCAACTCCACTGTTGCCATCTGTTATCTAAAATAATAAGTCTTGTCTTATGATTTATTTTCCAGAAGAAGGTTGAGCCTAGAAACATGAGAGTGGTTCTTCATAGCATGTGTTGATGTAGTTATCATTAATTTTGATTATTATTATTTTAATTGCAACTAAACAAAAAGAAATATGTAAGTAATGTACATAATTTAAGACATATAATTTGTGACATTAGTCTTTCCTCCATTATCTTTTTTTAAAGATCATTTACCAATATAATTTGCACAGGTGTTTGGTATCCCCATTCTCCAAGTACAAGTGAGTTGACTCCAATAAGTGCTGAGTCAATGCAAGTTTTGTCTCCTTCCTCTAACAGTGGAAGCTTGCTACGTATGTTGTCAAAGTCCCGTGTGAATGGTACCGCAACTGAAATCAAATGATCATGAAATAGAAGAGATAATAATTACCTCGTTATTATGACTACTAAAGGGTAATTTAGAGATTGCAGCATCATACATGTAAATATAAAAAGCTTAGTGCTTTTTAGACCTGTGATTATTTGGATACAGGACCATGGCCTAATTTATTCTGGCTTATAATGAGAACTAACTCTTGATTATAGTTGGACTTCAATAGGGGAAGACAACAGGACCAAATCGAAAATATTTTGTATACGATGTAAACATGGAACCTTACTTACCTTCATACACAGAAGAGAATGATACTAAGGCAACATATTCTAATTTTGCGTGTGCACATAAATAATCCAGTAAAGTGTTTATAGCTGTAGAAGCTATCGTGAACCGGGTATGAGATTCTGTGGCATCCGATGTCGGTACTGGCCGCGACATGGATAAGGACACGTCAATTAATATTACTGTTGGCATTATTTTTGTTTTATAAATGGCTAATTCAAACAAATAATTTACATTTATGTCGTCGGTAGGTTATTTATTGTATTTTAGACAATTTGACATAAGACAAGACGTAAAGCGAAGTGACATTCATTCAAATTTTTGAATCGAAGCAAATCGAGTACCTACATAGCACATCCCTAATGTTACTGGATGAGCAACCCTATGGTTGCCATGGTGTGTTGATTCCAATGTAAAAAAGTGAAAGTCGTTTTGGTATTTTCAATATACAATCACGGATGTAAAAAAAAGACGGATGCCTTCTTTCATAGAAACGGTGTGAATGAAGCCACTCAACTCCTACACTTTCGTGTGCATACACGAGCTAACACTCACACAGATACACTAAGTCGGACAATCCACAGCCATTACGCCAATTATCTCTACTTAGTCTGTGCATTACGCTCCGAGCCCAAGCGCCCGTAAGTCTTGTTATGCTTGCACATATTAAGCGCAAGTAAAAATTGTGAAATATGCAGTCTTGTGTGGTTCGGTGACGTAAAAACTTCACGAAAAAATACGATAAGTCCCAAGGAATAACCTACCATTCGTAAGTAATGTTTTAAGCTAGAGATTCGTGATTATTTTTCATAATTAGGTTTTGTTTACTTTAAACTTTTGTCTGAAATCGGGATGTCAAAGATGCAGAAAGCAGTGTTACCAGTTTTTTTTCGGGAAAAAATCCTTAAAATTGGTTAATTGGGGATATCTGTATTTGTTGCATTTGTTAGTGTTTTTTTTTAGTAGCATTTAATTAATGTAAATTTTACGTAAATAAATATAATTTACAGGTCATGTAAATAATGTAACGTAATCTAAATACTTAATGTGGATGTAATGTGATTCATGTAATGTAAATAATAAATTATTTTGGCAGTGTAGTTATGTTGTAAATAATGTAAACTTAATATATAATTTACTTAGTGTAAATAATGTAAACGTAATGCAAATAATGTGGTTCATTTCAATTATTTTGTCGTAGAAAGGAATAATAATAAGTAACTTCAATTAATGTAAAATCATTTAACTTTTTGCGATTAGAAAATACCAAAAAAATATTACTAATTAATATTAAGCTCGCCATTGCACAAATTTGTTTGTGTAAAATTTAACAATAATACGCCCCAGAACGGTAGTCATAACTACAGTCCCTCAATCGACGTGTCACCTCCTTAATAAAAGTCTTAATTCACCCAGTAGTATGATAAATGTGAAACCGTCACTAGATAGGTAAGTTGCAACTTATGTTTTGATAACATGATTTATTCTCATTGATCTGAAAATGTGGGCAAAGTGATATTCATCTGGCAACACCACATGGCACGCACACATCAATAGACGGCGGCCATTTGTATGCTTCACTCGCAATGAGAGGTGGTTCCATCCGTCTTTTTTTTACATCCGTGTATACAATCTTAAGTTCAATAGTGTACGTTATTTCCTCATCTTCCCTGCTTGCTGCTCCCAACTCAAATAATGTTGTCAACTCCGGTAAGCAATTATGGACGTTAGACGTCTCAAAAGGGACGGTTTTCATGATAAGCAAGCGGATGGTAACTGTTATTAAAATGCGCAAGAAGATAGTTATTTCAATATAATCACTCGTATACCATAAAGCAAAACACTCAATAATAAACTCTGCACCCAAATAAAAAATGAGTACGAGTGGTGACAATATATTCATTGATAATAATAAACCAAAAACTGTTAGCAGAGTTTCAAATCAGAGCCCCGAGCACGAACATCTATCGTAATCGCAGCGTCATCGTAATATAATTACTCTCGAATGCCGGTTGTGAGTTCGAATCGAACCCTACAATGAGCTTGATCTTTCAGTGTAGAAATCAAAGCATAGTGGTACGTTGTAGTACTTACTCTATGTCTGGCTACCACTCACAAATTGAAAATCTATCACCAAGCACCTATTGGTGTGTTTCGGCAGTCACACTTGAGAGCTAGTTGCCTTATAGGCTTCGTGTATTTACTACTTACAGCCACATCATCACTTATATCATGGTGAGATTGTAATCCAACATTTATAATTAATAAAAAAAATACATATGACTAAGAAATTGCACGAAAATATTGTTAACTCAAAATGGTTGATCTTCGTATAGTAGTAAAAAAAAGGACACGAGGCTTCCCTATTTAATGTTTAGAATGTTGTGATTGATTTCCCAAAATAATGAATATGATTATAAATAATAAATATAAACTAAAAATCATAACACTTTTTTTTAAATAATCACACAAAAAAAAAACTACCAATACCTACCACTACACGTGAAAATAACATTAAGAAACGCTGTCACTGAAAAAATGGCGGCGAGACGGTTGACGCTAGCTGGCTAGCGAGTAGACGATTACAAAATATGTTCCTGCTACCAAATTCAATACCAAGCTGCGTATTCGTAACGTTCACGAGCGTGACGTCGGAAAACGTAGCAACTGTCAAATGTGTTCGTGCAGCCGATTTGCAGGTCCGTTAACGTTTGGGACCTTTCGATTTTCAAATTCCCATACAAATTTGAGTTAGGGCACTCGACACGATGACGCTGCGATTACGATAGATGTTCGTGCTCGGGGCTCAGTTCTAAAACATTTTTGTAATATTTATATGTTTTGTACATATAAATATGGTGTATATTTTTGGTGGTATTGTCCTACAATCATGGATCTAGAAAAAAAGGCGGACGCCATCTCATAAAACAATTACTGACGCACCCACAGTAAGCCAGCTCGCTTAAATGCATACAAGTCCGGCACGCACACATTCACACCACACTATGCCGGCCGCGCGGCCGCCCGCCAACACAGCGGCCGTTCGGACCACACACACACATAGTTACGTCGCCGCCATTTTGGTGCTTCAATAGTTTCATAGCGGCCATCTGTCCGCCTTTTTTTTTAGGTTCATGCCTACAATACAATGTTTATCCATATGCTTGTTTGCCTCCTTAGTGATAGGTATAAAATAAGTTATCAATACCAGGGACCGCGGAAGTACTCCATGACAGGGGGGGAACAAACTTCTTTGGTTACGGGGAGTCGGTTTTAGAGTTTCTTATTTGATTTTAGGGGAGGCATTTGGCCCCCTCTTCCCCCCACTTCCGCGGTATTTATAATATCGACTTTTATTATTGTCGCAGGCGAACTGGTTAGCAGACAAGGTGTGAATAAGCAGCACCTGTTCACAAGTATGACGCATGTGGCAGCCATCGCCAAGGATATTAATAAGGATTCATTCATTATTGTTACTTGATTATAGGTATATGTGTTGATTGAACATGATTGATTTGATCGTACCACTTCAAATGACATAGTATGTGTATAGTATAGATGTTTTATTCAGACTTACACCTATTAAAAGTAACTATTGAAGTTTATAATAAACTAGCGACCCGCCCCGGCTTCGCACGGGTAGAAGAGCATAATATATTATGCCTACATTTTTTGCATCAGCTTGTTGCGTGGCAAGGCAACAAGCAGGCAGTGGAGCGCGGGCGGAGGTGGCTGCATCAAGCGAGACGAGGTCGTCGTGTCGCGTTGGTGCGAGATCGCTTGAATTTACGATAGCTCCTAAGATATTAATTTAAATTATATGGTGTAAATGAGTAAAATAATGTGCATGAAATGCTTAAAACCTCTAACTTATTTAAATTGATAAGGATTAATACCATATTTGTGTAAATAGCTTTCCAATAACCGCTTTATAATTGCCCAGTTTTTTAAGTATTAAAATGGATATAGTATGTTATCCTTAAGAGATAGACATATGCCATCGCGGACTTTTCTGTAGACTATATAAGATTCACAATTTCACTCTACATCATTTTGTTATATCTCAAAGGGTTTAGGCAGAGTTTTCGTTGGAAGCTCCTAGACGGCTTATTTTTTCCGACACCTCCAATAAATATCATTATATTTTAGCCAATGCATCCAAAAACATGACAAATTATATACTAAAACATTCCTCTTGAATCACTTTATCTATTAAAAAAAAAAATTGCTTTGTTGGTTGCAATATTCGTTGCAACAATGGCCTTGCGTCGTCAATAATTTTGTAATGCACTATAGAGATTTTGACATGAAAAAATCTCAAAACAATAGCGAAATTAATTGTATACGCGTCAAAGTGAATGATTATCGATTCGTAGCTAGAATTCATTTAGCAAAATCTCAAGATTTGCTGTGTGTTGGTGCAGTTGTTAGTCCAACTTCAATTTTGGCAAACGGCGTGTGCACCAGATCCGGCCCTGTTCGGGTATACCTTGGAACCAAGTAACCGACACCTGCAACAAATATCATTATATTTTAGCCAATGTATCCAAAAACTTGACAAATTATACACTAAAATCTTCCTCTTGAATCACTTTATTTATTAAAAAAAAACGTATTAAAATCCGTTGCGTACCTAGTTTTAAAGATCTAAGCAGGGATCTAAGGGACAAACAGACTTTGTTTTATACTATATAGTGATTAAACTGGCTGAAAAGCAACAAAACTACAAAAACAATTCTTTGTGATGTTCGAAATTTCAAATATTTACTTTTTGTGAAAAGAAAAGTAAAGTCTCTTGATATAAAATATTGCACTTATTTGCTAAATGTATGGTTTGCGTTAAGCCTAAGGAATATTGCTCGTCTGATAATTTTTAAAGTGAAACTTCTTTATCGGGGTTGGAAAAAAATTTAGTGTAACATTTTTTCGTTACGCGTCACATTCTTCCGTTACGCGCCATCGTATGAAGTTAGCTAGCAAAAAACATTGGTTGCCATGGCAACATCATTTTGTTATATCTCAAAGCCATGGTTGCCATGGCAACCAATGTTTTTTAGTAAGCGTTACTTCCGTCAGAATTTTAATCAGGGACTTTTCAGAAGTTTCACTTCTACCATGTGTGACTTGCACACACACACACTTTTTTTAAGTGAAACTTCTTTATCGACGTATGGGAGAAATTTTTGTAGCAAATCGTCACGTTTTTCGGTTACGCGCCATGTTGTTTTTATTATGTTTTCCCGTATTTTGGAAGGCAAAGGGTTCTAGCTCATACAGCCTAGCCATTTATCTTCTTAGTTTTGAATTAATGTCTGACATCTTAAAATATAAAGGTATGAAGTTAGCTAGCGAAAAACATTGGTTGCCATGGCAACCAATGTTTTTTAGTAAGCGTTACTTCCGTCAGAATTTTAATCAGGGACTTTTCAGAAGTTTCACTTCTACCATGTGTGACTTGCACACACACACACTTTTTTTAATGGACGAACTGTATTTGAATTGAAATTCATCAAATTCAATTATTGAATTACAAAGTTTTTATATGAATGAAACTACCATAAGACTTCAGAACTACCAGAAACTGATCAATGGATAGTTATCCAGCTCTAATAATAATATTAATACTTAGATAAAATGCCTATAGATGTAGCCATGGCGTGGCACATGAAAAAATAATAGTTATTTCTGGTGTTGCCGCGATGGCAAATTTTCCCTTTCAATGGTAAAAAATATCTATGTATATAAAAATGAACTGCTGTTCGTTAGCCTCGCTAAAACTCGAGAACGGCTGGACCGATTTGGCCAACTTTGTTTTTAATATATTTGTGCAAGTCCAGGGAAAGTGTAAACGGTGAGAAAATATGGAAAAATTTCGAGAAAATAGTAAAATTAACAATTTTATTTTCCCATACAAACTGTTACTAGCTGTCAAATATTTGATGTTCGTCCCGTTATTTGACAACCAACAAATATGGCGATCCTTTTTGATAATGACACTTTTTACTATTTTTAAAATCTTCTGTCATTATTTAGTCAGAAATTAAGTGCACGAGAACTTTCTTTACTTTTAGGCTAGCCGCACACACACAATAATATTGAAAATGCAAGATTGACAAAAATATTATTATAATATATTATTATGACCTCGCACACTACGCAATATTATTGAAAAAATTTCGTGGTAAAAACTGACTCAGTCGCTCAGCAGATTCATTCGTTTGCGTACGTTTCATATAATGGATAGAAAGAAAAAAGTCGTTGCATTGGTTATTCCATCTATTTACCCAATTATATTATAAGTAAAAAGGTGTAGATACCTATTCGATCTTCAAAAACGGCACATTAACAAATAAATAAATAATTCGGTACGAGAAGTGCATCTGTTGACGCCGGCAACACGACACTGAGGTCAAGGCTAACTAATAAGTCACATTTTAACGTGCCACTTGCTGAGCGCTTATAACCTATCTACACCTTTTTAATTATAACTAGCTTCCACCCCGTGGTTTCACCCGCGTTCCCGAGGGATCTTATGTTTTCCCGGGATAAAAAGTAGCTTATAGCCTTCCTTGATAAATGGACTATCCAACACAAAAATATTTTTTCAATTCGAACCAGTAGTTCCTGAGATTAGTGCGTTCAAACAAACAAACAAACTCTTCAGCTTTATAATATTAGTATAGATATCATTGATTATACCTACTAAAAAAAGGCAGATTAGGTAACATTTTGTTCGCTCCTTAGAAGCTTTGCCTATGTTCCGTTTCTTTACTTTGTGGCTTGGTGCTTCGAATAGACTTTAATTCATCAAAATCGGGGGAAAGGAAGAAAATATATATATATCTACTAGCTGTCCCGGCAGACCTTGTTCTGCCCTATTTCTCTAAAACAAACTAACATTGATTTTTTTATGTTAATAGGTGCCCCGACAGATTTCGTTCTGTCTAACGCGCCTTTGTTTTGTTTTGATTGACGTCTAATGTTTGACAGCTGGGGACAGAGTGGTTTCTATTGGAAAAATGGTAGTTCCCGTTGACCTAGAATCACGAAATTTGGCGAAAAGCATGGACTTACAGCACAAATAAAGGAAATAATCCAAAAAATAAAAAAGTTAAAAATTAAAGGCTGTCCATACATACATAGTTGACTCCATTTAAGATAGGCCTCTGAGTTGTATGGGCGCTCATACAATTTAGAGGTCTAGCTTAATTGGCCCAACCTCAAATAAGATAAATAAATAAAATAAGGGTTGATCGTAGAGGGTTGAAAATTCTGTCCATACATACATAGTTGACTCCATTTAAGATAGGCCTCTGAGTTGTATGGGCGCTCATACAATTTAGAGGTCTAGCTTAATTGGCCCAACCTCAAATAAGATAAATAAATAAAATAGGGGTTGATCGTAGAGGGTTGAAAATTCTGTCCATACATACATAGTTGACTCCATTTAAGATAGGCCTCTGAGTTGTATGGGCGCTCATACAATTTAGAGGTCTAGCTTAATTGGCCCAACCTCAAATAAGATAAATAAATAAAATTTATTTATTTGGTTGTATGTATTTTTTGATGCTGTATCATAAAAAAATAAAAACAAAACATTTTATCTAAAATATAAAAAAAAAAATTTAGGGGTGGCCTACCCCTAACATTTAGGGGGATGAAAAATAGATGTTGGCCGATTCTCATAGATACCGGATAAGCACAAAAAATTTCATCAAAATCGGTCGAGCCGTTTCGGAGGAGTATGGCAACTAAAACTGTGACACGAGAATTTTATATATTAGATCTATGTATATCTTCTATACAGGGTGATTTTTCACAGGAAATACTTGCAGGGGTGGAAGTAGGTACTCATCAATATGAACTACTTTTATTATGGGACCAACTCTGATATCGCGTAAAATAAAACAGTTGCTTCATACATTTTGGTCGAGTACCTAGGTATTGAACTTTTGTATGGAATAGCTGAAAATTTTACGTGATTTCACAGTTAGTCTCATAATAAAAGTTGTTCATATTGATGAGTACCTGCACCCCTGCAAGTATTGCCAGTGTCACCCAATATATTTTTATCTATCTTATTCTATCCGGTGTATCTGTACATTGAAGAAAAGTAATAAAAATAGAAAGGGGGTAACTAAAGAAGAGTAATAATTATATAGAGCATAAACCAGCGATTTCTCGAATTATTTTCTGTCTGTCTGTTTATTCACGCACGTCTCTGGAACTACTGAATGCGGCCAGTAGCCGATGTATCTAATCAAGGCCCCTCTTTTTAATCTTACGGTTAAATATCTATGACGTAACATAACAGTTTTATTTTGAAATTGGTTCAATATAGCTGTTTTCTGATTACTTTTTACATTCTGGTAACTGCATATTATGTAACCATTGCTTCTTTGCAAATGGAACCACTAACGACTACAGACAGGCCCCGCGCTAGCTTAATACCCTTATTGGTCTAAGCTAAGTGCAACATGATTTTCGTGAATTACATAAAAAATTTCGCTTTTCGGTAGTTAGTAATTTTCTTCGGTAGTTAAAATATGTCTAATAATAAATCCTTAGTGTTGCATCATTGACGAGAAAATTCACTGGAGCTATCCAGTTGGCTTACCTGTGAATACTTAATTAGGTACTAATTATTTAAAATATGGAAGAGTATAATATTGATGATAACAAAATACTCGAAAATAGCTTAGATTTTGAAGAATATAAATTTAAATACAATTTAATCAATAAGCCTTGGGATGATCGTTCAAATAGAAGTAAAGTTGGAATTGTTGCTTTGTTGGTTGCAATATTCGTTGCAACAATGGCTTGCGTCGTCAATAATTTTGTAATGCACTATAGAGATTTTGACATGAAAAAATCTCAAAACAATAGCGAAATTAATTGTATACGCGTCAAAGTGAATGATTATCGATTCGTAGCAAGAATTCATTTAGCAAAATCTCAAGATTTGCTGTGTGTTGGTGCAGTTGTTAGTCCAACTTCAATTTTGGCAAACGGCGTGTGCACCAGATCCGGCCCTGTTCGGGTATACCTTGGAACCAAGTAAGTTTAACGTCTTTCAATGATCTGCTACAAGCGGTCGAACAGTAAGAATTATAGGAAAAACGTAGAGCTGCACTTTTCTCAACTACCTATATAGATTATTGTGCATGGCATCCATCCAGTGAGTAGGTAAGGTACCTACTAGACATGTTTTGTATGTCTCCAGACTGCTCAAATTAATCTACTCACGGCAGTTTCAGTCATGTTCGGACAAGATAAGAGCAACGCATCGGCCGTGTTATATAATTATATTACACGAAACATACCAAGATATTTTTAAGTCAAAAGGTTTACAAGCAAGCAGACGGTCCACCTGATGGTATGTTGTCACTGCTGCATATGGATATTTGCAATATCAGGGGATTGCCCATGTGTTTCTGACCTCGGAGAGTTAATTATATACCTACGCCCTTTTTGTAGAACCCTATATTGTACTAAACTAAATTACTAATTACAAAAACTTATTTAAATAGGGAGGCTTATTATTATTAATATTACCTAATTGATTTGACTGTGTGGGCATTGTAAATGTCTACTTCGTTGACTTCGTTAGGGAGAACTTTTTCCAGTTGAGTGTAGTTGGTAGGTACTTTTATTTATTAAAGCCTAGTACATTTTGCTTATATTCTTATGGTTCTTAAATTGATATAACTCATAATTCATGGCACTGCTGGGCAAAGGCCTCCCCCTTCTTCTTCCACTCTCCTTTTTTTTTGCGTTCCTGTGCCATAGTTCACCTTCGTAGTTTCCTTATGTATACTTAAGTATTACGTGTATGCAAAACTGTTATTTTCAGCCCCTGGTGCAAAAAAGGATTTGCTATAGATGTGACTGAGCCAATATATCATGACGGCGTCGTTTCGAAGAAATTAGTTTTATTATCAAGCTACGAAAACATGGACGGCTGTGTCGATGTAATTCAAATCGGCAAAAAAATAGACTGGGACGATACGGTGAATATAATTGGCAGACCATTACAACCAGGAAGAAGCTTATCATTGCAACATGCGAAGATGGCTAATAAAGGATCAAACTATGGGGCTTCAATGAAATATTTGAATAAAAACAATATGTTATGTGTAAAAGATCTATCGCGGTGTCCCGTGCGGGCCGGGGACTTGCTGATTCAGAACGGTCGCGTATTCGGGCTGGCTACGACCAGCGTACTTCGCAATGACAGATACAAACTAGCATGTTTTGCTGATTTAAATTTGATCCTCCAAGATTTGAGGGAGTTAGATGAAGAAATTGATATTTGATAATTCGAGCAAACGACCGAATAAATTATATTTGCATTATAATAAATATCAAATCAATCAATGGTGATGGGAGTGAGTATGTTTACAGCGGTAAACACGTGATGGCACTTGAACTGAGCCCAGGTCCACCTCTTCAGGAGTAGTGAATCCTTTCCAATTTTTTGTTCCCATGTATATCGCCAATACTACAAAAAACGTGACTACTGTGTAGAAAAACAAATTTCTGCCATTCCGTATATCCTTCAGCCCCGTGCCGAGCGACAGTTTTAGATTGGATCGTCTTCGTGATTTCGATGTCATATTGTGTTTTTATGGTTTTTATGAACTGTTCGGTGTTTTTATCTTTATCTGAAATAAAAGAATGATTGTCACATCAACTATTTTATGTAAACGAACGTGTCTAACTCGGTGTCAATTACGTGGACGTGGTTCCAATTTAACACATTCGTTAGTAGGTCGTCGAAAATTATAATAACCTATTAAGAGCTCGTCACACGCACGATTGGATGTCACGATGGCAAAACAGTGATTTTCCAGAGTGTGGCGACGCTGTCACCACGACATGGCAGCTTGCACCAAAACGCTGTGGCGTTCGCACAATTAAAATGTTAATTTGTAGCTAGTCGCTACGCTGCGCTCTCCCTGTGTCACCCACCGCGCCTCATATTCATATAGGCTTAATTTTTGTCTATACAAATGGTTACATGTAAGTGATCCATATCAAAGTAATTATACAGTAATGAAGTTACCACGTGTTCGGAAGTGGCCTTCAACTGAGAAGAACCGGCAAGAAACTCAGTAAGGTCTACATCTTTTATATATTATGTTTTTTTTTGGACAATATGACAATGTTGGCGTTGGGTATAATAATATTCAATGAACCTTCAATGATGTAGGCATATAGATTAAATTCTAATGATATTGAATTTGTGTGATGACTTGCTGTTGCGAGGCCATGGAATATAACGCAGTGACACAATATTTTAGATACCTAGGTAAACTTACATGTATCAGTTATTTAAGTACGATTGTAGAATACATCTTTTTATCTAGTTGGGAAGCCGCATAAGAATAATTTAAAAATGATTAAGCAAATTATGTTCTAATCCAAAAAATTTCGATACCATGTCAAGAACACGTCCCAATGACGTGACATTTTGTCAACAAAGACAATCAAAACAAATTATTATTCCTTAGAAAAAAAAGAGAAAAAGTTTATATCTATCTAAAATACTTTATTTTAACTTTTTAATGATATCGAGGAACATAGAAAAACTTTTGAACGAAAAGAAAAAATAAGTTTGTTTGCGACTTTTAGCTTTTTTAGGGTTCCATACCCAAAGGGTAAAGACGGGACCCTATTACTAAGACTTCGCTGTCTGTCCGTCCGTCTGTCTGTCTTCGGGCTGTATCTCAAGAACCGCGATAGCTAGACAGTTGAAATTTTCACAAATTATGTATTTCTGTTGCCGCTATAACAACAAATACTAAAAACAAAATAAAATAAATATTTAAGGGGGGGTCCCCTACATACATAGTTATGCCAATCAATAAAGACACCTGAGTTGTATGGGCGCTCATACAATTTAGAGGTCTAGCTTAATTGGCACAAACCTCAAATAAGGTAAATAAATAAAATTGTGCATTTCCTGTGATGGACGAATGATGGAAGTTTGTACGGAACCCTCGGTGCGTGAGTACAACTCGCACTTGGCCGGTTTTTTACTGATAAACCTGTGCTTGACCAAATCTCAGCATGGTAAGTGATGACGTGATAAATGGTGGTTTGCACACAAAACCTAGAAGGAAGTGGCTCTCAATTCCAGCTGCCGGAACACACCGGTAGGTGTTTGGGAATAGATTTTGAGGGTGGTAGTTAGACGGGTGGGCACTATTAAGTACCTCACGAAGTTTTCCTTCACCGAAAGCTCAAGCTCATTGTAGGATTCGAACCTACAACATTCGCCACTGCATTCGACGTCAATACCACTGAGCTATCATCGCTTCAAAGCTAGATGCTTCAGGTATAAGCATACGTAGGTAGGCGTACCTATAATATAAAATCTGTTATTTGTTAATTTCTTCGTTGTATAATTTCAGTACCTTTCGTTAAGGTACCATTTATACAGGTACAATGGCAATTGTTTAAGTAAACGATGTAGTCCAAAGAAATACTAAATCTCCTCTAAACTCGGAGGTAAGATGAATGGCAGGATTAGTATAATCCAGCTAAAGGGTCTGATGCAAATAGCACCTAATTCTCGACGATTATTAACTTTTGAGATTTGTTGGGATCCTACTAAAACTAATATTATAAATGGCAAAGTTTGAATGTTTGTGACTCATAAACAGCTGAATGGATTTGGATGAAACTTAATACATAATAACATAATGATATCTCGGGAACGTGGGTGAAACCGCGGGGCAAAAGCTATAGTATTTTTATAAAGAGGAATGATTTTCCCATAAACTGAACTGAACAATACTAATTAACTTTTCAGTGAATTCAGTCAATTGCATTCTGAACAAATTTTTAGCCTCTCTCTCTAATATTAATATAATTTAATTACTTTCAAGCACAATTGGACTATTACTTAGTAACTGTTAAAATAAAAAGGAAATATTCCATGGGTATTAATCGCGATCACTCGATAAAATCATAAAAGAAATAAAAATCGTTTGAACGAAGTTTAATATTGATGAGCCGATGGCGATCTCCAATAAAAATATTAATTGCAGTCTTGTTTGCCTCGTAAACAATTCAGTGGACATGAAATATTAACTGCCTGTCGTAGGTAAGGAAGTGACACTGACATAATTTTGGGTTCCGTGGAGATAATGAATACCTAGAATATGGCTAAATTACCACTTCTACGCCCGTAGAGCTCTTGTCGTTGAAGTGTTATAGACAGCGTAGACCAGCGTGGTCCACAGTGCAGTGCCTGTGCTACGGAGCACAGGCACTGCACTGCATTCGTAGCACATGATATAAATGTTTTCTACTACCGACATTTCCTGCATATGGAATAATTACATAGGTATAATATAATTTCCTGTAAAGAACAAATTATTTTATGAAAGGATCGATAGTTTTCGATAATTTGAAAACCGATACTTAATAACCTTCGATGCGGAGACGGTATTTGAGTCACGTGGGACAAACTTGGACAAAAATAATAATATTATTGGTATGTATTCTTAACCTTAACGGTATAGTGCTTTCTTGGAAAATGCAAATAATATACTACCTACGTACCTAGTTTTAATTCAATTTAAACAAATGTTTTCAGTATAGCATACTTCAATGTAAACAGGGGCTTACTAGTTCAAGTACTTACTGGTAGGTAGTAGAGGATAAGTTTTTACGTCATAGAATGCGTAGAAGTTTGTAACGGGTCATTAAGCAGTTTATGTAATTACGGAGGGTGGAAATTCTACTTGCTCTAAGAGCAGGCCAGGTACACTTTTGTAGCTACAACGTGCAAGTTTTGTTTCCTGCTAGTATTTATTCTAATAATTTAAACTGAATTCTTGATATTTTAGGAATATTAACCATTTTAATTCAACAGTATTTGTTTGTCCGTTTCTTATACTGATTCTTGAGTCCGAACAAACGGTACAAACCATAGGTACAAATCCTATGCTAATATTATAAATCTGAAAGTTTGTGCTCCAACTGCCAGAACACACCGATAATAAGGTAAGTAGCTTGACGATAGATTTTCAACTAGAGGGTTTGTCCTAGTTCGCTCATGATGTTTTCCTTCACCGAAAGCCAAACTCATGGTAGGAATCGAACTCACGACTTGCACCACGGCAGTTATTATTCAATTGTAAGGGACAGTCTGTTTGTTCTGAGTCTATAAGTATAATGTTAATATTCATCCACGGTACAACGTCTACTACTCAGTTTAGATGAGAAATATCTTAGACTATTTTTTTGATTACCTAATTGGCAAATGTTTAGTAATAGTCACTGAACTATTTAACTTATTTTAAATTTATATTTTCAGATATTCCCGTATTTATAGGTATAGTGAATCTGTAAATATTTTGTTTGTTAATTTTTTTTTGAATTTACGACAAAAAAATAAGAAGGTTTAGAAGGATTTACTTTGAAATTTGAATATCGTTGAAGTCTTTTTCAGGGTTCCGTGTGTGATCTCATCATACGTATATTTTTAGGGAATTGCAGTGAATTATACGCATTTATAATAAGATATATTAGTAAGATGTTGGATAGGATAGATATGTATTTAATCCATTGAAATTACTATGTGTAGGACGCACAATTTCAAAAAACGAAGAAACGAAGTGATTTTACAGTTTTTATAAAAATATATGGAATTTATACAGAAGTATAAAATAGATCTTTGTGATACACATGTGTTTATAGACAAATACGCCGTGAGAGACCTTGAAAGGTCATTGTTACTTCTGATCGATATTTAGCCTAGCCGTATGAAAAAAAGATTACGTAAACTTTTAATTCGACTATTAGTATTTCTACTTACATACTTTCATTTTTTAAATTCAATGTACCTACCTACACTCACAATAAGTACTTCAGATGTATCAGGGATAATTATACAAACATTTACATGGGATTACTTCGTTATTTCAGAAAGCATACAATAGTATCGTTGGTTAATATATTCCAGTGTATAAACAAACATTTAGGTACATACAATATTGGAGTTAGAGCACTAGTAGATAAAGTTTGAGGGTGAAACATAGATTCAAATAAAATCAATTTTGGACATGCTGAAAATAAATAAATATAAACATATTAAGAAAGATGCCCCAGACCGCTGCTCTATGAACGGTCAAGAACTATCTGTTGTCCTAGATAGAAGCCAGTCACCTGAAGTCATTAAGGCCACGAGAGACATCCTTAAACATAAGGAGGGCTTCCAGACCCCACGGATTACTACAAATATTTGCAGCGCTTCAGTCTTTTTGCGCGGCAGCAGCACCGGCCGTGACTGAAATGTCTGGACGGTGAGACGAGGTATCGACGCCAAACCTCCAGTACACCAACGTCTTTCCATCCAATCTCTTGCCATCGTCTTGTTCTATGCCACTTGGTTCTAAAATGGCTGGTACACCGGCAGTGACAATAGATCGGCGGATGAAGTCGTTAATTACCGCGTGCCGCGACATTCACCCACCACTCCTACAACACGGGATATGGTCCATACATAAATATAGTTAATATTTTTTTTTAACATGTTTTCATAGGAAATTGATTTCCATGTATATTTTATTCATGACTAGTACCTATAGTACACTCAGCAGTAAATATTCCAACGTTCTAGAACCATACATATTATTTGTCCGGTGTCTTTTTTTTTAATACAACATATAGTCGGAAAACAAGCATACGGCCCGTCTGATGGTAAGCGGTTATCACTAGCGCGTTGCCGACCCTTCCCCCCACCCCGATGTCTCTGGTTATGAATATTATTTTTCTAATTACTTAATTAAACGATTTCTAGTAAGTTCTTCGCCACCATTTGAACTGCAGAGTTCAACAAGATCTTCCAATCTTTTGAAATCAATCATTGAAAATCCGATTCGACATTGAAGATAGTTTAGAACTCCTAGCTTATTGCTTAGAAACTCATCTTGAAATAATTTATAAGTAAATTAATAGAATTCAATCATAATTGAATCTTCAAAGCACGGTGTAATACAGAAACGTTGATGTAATAAATTGAGATAAGTAAACGTAAATGTCACTTTCCAGTTTACTTTAACGGACCTTTTTATTGGTAGGTGCAGGCATCATCCTATAGCAAGCTGTAAAGTTAAACACCGGAGTTTATAATAAGCTTATGTGAAGAATATCTTTCATCACTTTCTTACTCAAATAAACAATCCTGTGTTGAAAAGAGATTAAGTTGATATCGTCTCACAAATGTTTGAATTTTATGAAAGCTGATGAAACAGTTTACACAGCGTTTTCTTGAAACGTTTCATGTGATTACGCCGTGTTCTCGAAACACCCCGAAGACTGCTCATTACCATAGAAATTGTCTTCTTTTAGCTATGTTTGAATCTTCAGGGACCTTTCAAACTAACCATTCGTTAGTATCTATCTGGACGGGTTTAACTATGACTTATCCAAGTTTTCATATTATCCTTGAACTCAAATGTGGTTATAAAGCTCTTTCATACATATATGAGCTATCAAGTTTTAACGCCATGTTCGAAAGATGCATGAATCATTTTTATTGCTTACTAGCTAATGCTCGGCATGCGTAGTACCTCTTTAATTTTGGTTTTTGTTTTATATCAGAAACATTCGCGCAGATAAACGATGCGGGAACGCCTAAAAGACACAAACATATTTTACAATACAGACAATAAATTAAAACTTGATATAAAAATAATTGTAGATTACACAAAAAGTGAGGAAAAAAGGGAATTTCTTTCAAGGGGATAAGTTAGATCCCGTATATCGTGAGGGATTCATTTATTTCACGAGTTGTGAAAAAAAACGTGACGTGGCCAATGGTGGCAGTTGTACTGAAACTTGTCGCGGACTTTTTGAGACAACCTGAAAAGTCACTATATACCTATGCATTTATTTCATTTCACTTACTGGTGCACTTAGATTCAGCTTCATTGGATAAATCGCCAACGATATAATTAAAACTTTAAATTCACGAATTCCATGAAAATAAAACAAAAACGCAACATCACTTTGCTAGTTCCTGCCAAAAAGTTCGACCACCATTTTTCTAAAACCTAATTACATATTTCAAAATGTAATATTATGTGACTATAATTAATATTATAACTCGATATTGACAAAATATATAAGCCGTGTAAGGCTAAAATAAAAATAAAACAGGAACTAAAATTGGCGGCAAATATTTATTAAATTTATTTGAATTATATTTTAAGCTGAGCAGGCGGCCAGTAAATACGTTAAGTGCATATTTTATTTTTGTATAAGTATACCTAATTCATATATTCGCGCTTGTTCCAAATTAAAAATATAATATGTTCTTACTCATTGAGGGAATAAGCGTTTTTCTCACGGTACCGATATGAACCAAATGTCCCTTTTCGAGTGACAATGGTTAAAAAATATTAAGATTCATTATGTATGTAGGTATGTATTTTTCATCAAAATTTCAAAATTTCATTTTAGAAAACTTAATCAAACTTTTAAACTGCATAACATAGGCGAGGAAAATGATTTCAATGTATTTATGATATAGGTGTACATATATTTTAGCTGAGGACATGAAAAATTTGATGATGAAGTTTGCGGGGGTGGTCATTGAGAGAGTGACATGAATGGTCGTGGCGCATGCGCGCAGGCTTCGCTTTCCGCGAGATATAAGCACGTCGCGAGAGCCCAACACCGCACAACTTTGGCGCGCCCAAACGTTCCAACAGAGAACTTGGCGACGGTTAATATAAATTAAAAATCAACTATCACTAAATATATATCTATTACGCATTAATTTCCAAAAACTTAAAAGCTTCAGTGAGTTGTGACTAAGTTCCGCGCAGTGCATACTTGCTTAATTTTCCTGAACATTCTCCGCGAACTTTTAGTTAGTAGTTGTAAAGTTTTTGGCGGCGCAGTCCGAACCTCCGTATATTTGCAAAGGTGAGTGGCTAATTATATTGTAATTTGTTACTATATTCACGTGTAAGGTCTACACACACAATATTTCTTGATTTTAGCTCAATGTACCGACTAAAACAATACATTTTTATGTTAGATCTACGATTAAAAATTAAAAATAAAATTACAATATTATGTACTATACTTACGACTATAAAATATATAGAAGACATGATAAAGAATATAGAATTTATATTATTTTTAAACTTTTATGTTTATTATGATCATTTTAATTACTTTTCTATGTACTTACCGGTTTAACTCTGCCTGCACCCCACTGATTTTATGTGAACTCATTTAGTTGAAATACAAAATTTGAATTAAATATTTATTTGAATAATTATCTTCTCAACTAGTAAATATAATTAGTAATTGATAAATACGTAAATACTAAAGGTACTAGCATTTTAAAACTGAACTAAAAGATAGGTAAGGTTCATGATTCTAATAATGCCTTTTACTAAAAAAAACAATACAATTTATCCTTATTAAAAAATAAAATACCCCTAATTATTTCGAGATTCCATTAGTCGAAATGGTTGCTTAACAAACATGTGCCCAGTAATATGACAATGGTAGATAAATGTTTTGCCAACTTTCCTTGTTACGGTGGTTACGAAACGTTTTTTACAGGAATATGGGACTTTTAGCCGGGGTCAGTGAAATAAAATTGCTATTAAATTGTATGGAGGACACACCTACATGATCACTTCATTCGCTCCAAAAATATATATGGGAAAACGGTAATCTAATAGGCTTCCGAGCCTATTTCCTTTACTCACCTTATTCCGTTAAGCAGGTACACATTGTCAACGTCACTATAGTAGTACCGACGCGGAGAGAACTTTTTATAAAATGTCTTAATCTTATATTTATAAATATATTTCTAATGCACACTTTTGATAATATCGAATGTAAGCAAACACATACATTGCCTCGATGTTATTGCAGTTCCTGCAATTGCAGAAAACTGTATTTTTTTTTCTTTGTAATCTAATAATTTAATTTATATTTAATTCCGAATATTCGCAGCGTGCAAATTGGGTAATTATTTATACTATAATGTTAAAAACTGGCTAATCGTGTTTATATCATAGCTGAGCATCTCTCTTAATAATTGTGTTTAATTAATACTGGTAAGTGATGAATTAGGGATTCTTCCGTTTTGGTTATAATATTCAGTTTCGATATAGGTACCTAATGGAGAAATTATTTGAAATAAGTATGCAAAAGCCGCCTACTTAAATATTATTTTTCCGACGGAATTTACAAGTCTCCGGTTATAAAAGTGACTTACGCATATACATCTTTTTAGTATACTCACAGCGAAAACCCCAACTAGATATAATAATATGATCTTAATGGCTGCAGTTTCGTCGATTATACACCTATCTAGATATTGGCGCTAGTCTCTACGTTTGGATACTTGGGAGTAACTAAATGAAGATTGTTAATGCAAATGTAATCGAAAACTGGGCATAAGGTCCGCCTTCATATTTAGTAGCTGGGTACGTTGGTAGACTTTAAGATACCACCACAGGCGACCCGCTCAAAATCAAATACGCTTATTATTATCGACATAAATTCTTGCTTTCGTGTTTGCAACCAAGCTGTTTTCAGCCACTGAAGTAGTTTCTAGCACGGCATGGACTTTCATTATGTCCGTTTGATAGAGTTTAGTATTTCAGTCTCGCTATAAAGGTTGGGATTAATATTTAAAGGGATAGTTTCGATTTCGATACACTTATTTATGTAGGTACTCAGACTCACATTGTACAATGTGTTTATGAAACGATATTATATTTCTCTGTCTTATACTACACCATTTTTTTTTTGTGAAGGCTATACTAAAACAAATGAGTTTATTTATTTTACAATACATGATAGTAATTACAATTTATAGTATATATGTATTATAGATAGGTACATAATATTTACAAATATACATTAAGAACAGTACAGTATCTACTTTTTGTAGAATTATCTTAAGAAATCAGTGAGATAGTCAGTAGGATAAAAACAAACCTACTTGGACATAATATTGGTCCCAAGGGGAGCTCATTAGTAACCTCCTATCAACTAAATGAGTCTGAAAAGGCAATTTTTAGCTCATTTGTCCACCCCAAAGTTGTGTAGTAGTAATAAAATGTATGTATTTTGTAATATGTCACACACAATTAACTGGCATATAGGTAAGTCAGTAAATAGGCATAATGTCTGAGGGTCTTGCAGTAACTAAAACGTTAAATACTTGTTTACACAATACTTTTCAATTATTTCCGACTATATGAAAAAGAAATATAACTACCGTTTATCTGATGGAATGTACGGAAACAAGCATGTGAATTGATCAAAGGAGATGATTTCTTATATTTGCTGCCTCCGTCATCTCAACGAACTTGATGAACTCTTTTATCAAAATTTCCATTAAACTGTTGCACATAAGCGCCGAGTATCTGAATAAATGTAATCCTAATAATATGATATACTAGTAACAATTTTTATTATGGGACTAACTGTGAAATCACGAAAAAAATATCAGCTGTTCCATACAAAAGTTCCATACCAACCAGACCAAAATGTATGAAGCAACCGTTTTATTTTACGCGATATCAGAGTTGGTCCCATAGTAAAAGTTGTTCATATTGATGAGTCCACCCCTCTAAGTATTGCCAGTGACTAAAAAATCACCCTGTATATGTATCTAAAGGTTTATAAATATTTGTTACAATCTTGCCTTGCAATGGCTGACCAGATTTGAATTAAATTTGAAACATCGATATTTTATCAAACCCTGGAATAAGGACACCTACTTTTTATTCCAGAAAACATTACATCTCTCGAAAATGCGGCTGTTTGAAATTTCAGGTTCATGTTCATATAAGTAGTATTCAAAAAGATTATGTAATTCGTCCTAGACTGTTATCAAGAAACAATAACAGATACTGGCAAAAGTTTAAAGTAGAAATAGAAGAAGCGGCCGCTAAGTTAGGTCGAGCTGAACAATGGGTGGATTTCCAAGTAGGGACTCTGCTTTCTATTCTCTGCTCGTTATCATTTCATTTCTGACCATTACAGACTGACTAATTAAACTCGAGTTATTATCTCATTGGCTTTACTACTGAACAGGGAATAGCTCTAGAATCATATAGTATCTATATTTACCTACATATAAAAAATCTGTAGATTTGGCGTGTATCGCGTAAATATTTAAAAAATGTTGGGGTGCATGGGTAGGAGTCGCTTCGCACTACTGCCGCTGTTCATCACTGTGAATCACGGTAATCGCTTAGAACTCTTAGGATCTCTTAGTACAGTTGCGTCATAGAGTTGCGTGTAATGTGTAGAGCGGGTGACATCAAGCTTTCGAAATTTGCACCGCGCTAGAGCCAGGCTTGTTTTCGTTCATCCAATTGATGGGATTTCTTCTTCAAACGATAGATACGACATCTCTCCGTATTACTAAGCTGGTTCTATCGATTTCGCTGCGTGATGGATCTCTCGAATTTGCCTCGGCATGTCGGTAAATTCGCATTTGTGACGGCTGCTGTTCCACAAATTGTTATTTTAATGCGGCTTCAAATGTAGCGCTCAATAGCCTATTTCATCCCAAATAAAACAGTATATATTAATTGTTTTTATATCTTTTGTAGTTGTAGAAATATTATTAGAAATAGTTGAATAAAATCGTCTAAATTCGATAACTCACTGTGTTTGCAAATAATGATAATAATAATGAACAGTTTTATTATTTTTATATTTGGGCCACCTTACTCACTTTGCTGATTTTATATGAGCTTTGACTAATATCTGAGCATTAACAGTTATTTCGGAACATGTTTTCATGTCGGTGACTTTAGCATACCACCTTGTACCATGGATGAGTTAAACGTGAGTCCCTGTCAAAAAGGTATTTCTATTTCTAGCATTTTGTATAAGTATCAAGTAAAAAATATATGCCGAATGCGGTGAATTACAAAGAAGGGGGCCTATCTCAGTGTAACATATAGTTTTTGTTTCTTCGCAATCGGACAATCAAATTAAAAGTTAGGCTAATTTTTAAATTTTCAAGTTGTAAACAGATTATTGTTAATAGTACTAGTTATTGAAAAAAAATAATAGATTGCGCTACGAGTCTTTTCTTCGTCGTTATCTCTTTCTCTTAATAACTGCTAATAGTTTTATCTATTCTGTGAGTGCTCAGTTATATTTAAGCATAGTAAAAGAAGCAAAGAAGGCGCATCGTGTATTCTATTTTGAAATAATCATTAATTTGTGTGTCTTTCTCGCTTTAAAGCCTTGCTTGTGTATGACTGGTCGCCCACTTCCCTCCAATATGGCGAGGAGGGCGATGGCTGCCACACGTGTCATACTTGTGAACAGGTTATCCACGACAGATCGGAGAAGGTATATGCGTCTAGTGTTAAGGTTGTGATTGTATATTTTTTCACCAAAACGGCTGGTGTGGATTTAGATTCAGGAGGCGCTGCAGTAGATATATTTTTTCAAAAGTACTGGACCGATTCTGATGCAATATAGTGAAAATCATACTAACTATTACAATTGAAAATATACAGCGCTGTGACGAACAGACAGAGGGCGCTTGTTTTTTTTCAGATTCAAGTTAAAGATCTAGTTGAATTTGTTTATGTTACTGTTTAATTTGGTGCGTAGATATATCGTAGATACACTCAATGCAATGTTGTTATTCAACATCCACACGAACACTGTCGCAGGCATAGCTATATAAGTTACGGTGGTACCTATTTGTGCTGTTTTCCGACATCCATACGGATGAAGTCACAGGCAAAAGCTAGTTGTAAAAAAAAACAGGAAAAATGCAAAACTATGTTACACTATGCAAACGCATTTAGAAACCCCTTAGTAAATTCATAGATTTATAATTGTGGTACGTTGAAATTTTGGTTTCAAACGTTTTGACCCGAGCACCTAGACATAATGTGGTTTAAATAATCCTTTATTAGATTACGAAGAAGGGTCATGTTTGTTTTACCTGAAATACGAGATATTCCCTCTGAATACTCTCTGATGTCATAAAGGTTACGAAAATGCACATTATATTTACATGAATTAGCTATTTAAGGCCCTTATACTCAATAAGCATATCGGTTGGTTCCTCTGTGAAATGCACCTTGGTTATTGACTTTATATGACAACTAATTCCATGGCTCGTATTGGGATAGAAAGAGAAAGAATATTTGTGTTTTTTGGAAACAGATTACGTCATAGGTAAGTCCGGATTTAAATTCAATTGTTTTGATTTTGACGAATGACTAGGTTTTAATTTACCTTCTCTAATACGGGTTAAATCCCTACTTGCGTGTTAGCTGGGTGGATTTTTTTAGAAAAAGATAAAGTACTACCTTTAACCTACTGTTTAATTCGGTTGTCAATATAACGACACCAGAAATGATTTGATGTAAATCTAGCTATTACTTAAAGGTGCATGTCTAATATATAGCGGTTTCACCCACGTTCCCGAGGGATTTTGTATTTTTCCGGGATAAAAAGTAGCCTATATCCATCTCTATACGATAGGCTATATGCATACCAAATTTCATCGCGATCGGTTCAGCGGTTTAAGCGTGAAAAGGTAATAAACAAACAAACATACTCACTTTCGCATTTATAAAATTATTAAAGTTAGTATTATGTACTTACTACCTACGTCCATTGCATGGAAGTCCAAGGAGGATTGCAATGTTGAGCTAGCGGAATAATACTTCAATCTCGATAAAAGAAGATCGACAAGGTGAGAATGATAAAGTAGTATTTAATCGCGTCGCGTACCTATACGGACGGGTACGGGTCACAACATTTCATATACATAGATACTAGATACTCGTAGTAGTTATAGTTTCAGCCCGCATCCTCGCAACTTTTTGCCATATAGGATTACCGCAAGGACCGTCGGGCTTGTGACGGAGTTTTGTAATATATGGGATATATACTTTTAATCCTACTAATAATATAAATGTTATATAAATCGAGGTTCTTCGTTTGTTTGTCATTCCTTCAAATCGTAACGATGAGCAACGAATAGACTTGATTTTTTGCACGGGGTTACCTGACAGGGCGGAAAAGTCATTGGTTTTTTTTTAAGTCCCTACATTAATAAGTAAAGATGTATTATTGAACGAATGTGTAAAAATCTAGACAGAAAATAACTTGATTAAACTCTATAAATGTATAAAAGTGGCATAGTACTATACTAATCGTGTAAAAATATCTAAAAATCCGTATCATTTCTCGTCCTCCAGACAAATTCAGACTTTTCAAATCTTCAAGGTGCATATTCATATCTTTTGTCATCAAGATAGATTAATATTAATTAAGTACATACATAATATGTTGACTGTAGAGCACAAACAACGTTAAAGCGTTCTTTCAAAATTTAACAAGTTTACAACTCATAACAAGCGGTGGAATTAGCAGAAGTTGTGTTGTAGTGTTAAAGTTTGATATCATCATAGGGACCACAAAATTTGTTTCAAGAAGACATTAAATTTTTCAAGTATTTTGTGATGATTTTACATCGTTATTGAAACCTTTTTTTATGTGAACATCTAACAGTTGCCAAGAATGATATCCTACGACATGCATTTATTTTATATGGGTAGCTAACCTACCAAACATGCTTAGAGCCATTGCAAAATTAAAATAAATGCATTCGTAGAACGTGTTTGGTATTAAATAAATGATCATCCTATAAAATTTAATATTATTAATTATCATAATGTTTTTAAGCTCTAAAAATTCCGTGTTACTTATTTTCTCAAACTCTCGAATAGATCACAAATAATAAAGAAATTAGATTACTTAGGTACCTTCCTGTTTTACTGACAGTTATTAATGTATGAGTAATGTACATACTTACTAACTGAAAATGAAATTAGAATTCCAGAATTACTGACACCAAACGCTACCTGCCTTCCTTGGATACTGGAAATCAATTAATAGGAAAAGGTTCGGCGTGTTCATGACAAAAAGAGCGGCTTTTAGGCGGAAAAGTAACTTGCTTAATTGAATTTTCATTTGAACGTGTTTTTAAGGGGTTATTACATTTTGGTGCTAAACGTTGCGCGTCATCATAAGACGTATCTATGTACATAAAAATCAAGAAACGAATTGAAGATATAATTAGGTGCCTATCTATGGTGCCTATGTTATTTTCATTACAACTCACTTATACCTATTGAAAATAGTATCGTACGTACTATAATCTCCAAAATATGACATTCGACATATTTAAGAGTATTATCATATTTTAACAATATATATTTACAATGAAAGTAAAAAATACAAACTATGATATATAGAAAACATCCACAGTTGTTATTCCATGATCCTATGTTATTTAAACCTAATCAATTGAACCTTAATCAAGTCAAAATCAACAAATAGATAATTTTAGTCAATTGATATTTTTCCTATTTTTCCAATAGATGTAGGTACCCACCTACTGTCAGTGACGTAATTGGTTCCTGATTAAATCCATGGTCGTAAAGAGTTCAGTGCATAAACGCAGCTGTTCCGTCTCGATATATTGGACGTAAATCTGTCATCACAACATATTACCTCTCGCGTTTAGATATTTATTATAATATGTAAAATACTTATTGTAACATTAAATTAATTGAAAATGAAGACATTTTCAGAAGTAGATATTACTAGCTTCCCCTGGTTTCACCCGCTACTTACCTGTAGGAATGTAGGTAAAAGTTTTTTAGATCATACGATTATATGAAAATGAAAATATTTTTTATTCAAATAGGCCTTCACAAGCACTTATGAATAGTCTGAGCACTTATGAATAGTCTGATAATTTTATACAATCAGTAAAACAATTAAAATATTAACAGAAATAAATAAAACTATAAAAAAATGTGCTAATTCACATCAATATTATGACAACTATCAGTAGCAGAATAGTACGCGAGCAAAACCGTATATTCATACATTTACGGTAAAGGTCGATGTCTTGCTATAGTCAAAACTACATTATGTAAGAAACTCATTCATAAGGCACATAGGAGGGTGGGTATACGACCTTCAATCGACGATATAATACGAAGTCAGTTAAAAAAATATAGCATGACTACGTAGCAACACATTAGTTAGTACTAATACCATCGAGTTGCTTATTTTTGTGATTTGTCAAGTTTTCAGTAATGTTCGTTCATAGCTATAGTGGTGGTAGCTAAACTGACAAAAGTTGGTTGAGAAATAATAGCCAAGCTATTTGTAGATAGGTATGTAATACGCTGTCCGTAAACCCGTAGCCCACGGAGCCTGATAAGATTACCAGAATGAAGTTAAGGGTTGGTCTGCAATTACCTTCCTTGGATGTAGTGGCATAGGTAACTTCCCTAAAACATGATAATATCAATTTTATTAAAATGTTATCATTAGTACCTATACTAATAATGATGCTAAGTATTAGGTATATCCATCCCACGAATATTATAGAAGAGTTTCTACGTCGGATTTACTTCGCTCTAAAATCTATGAAAATGTTTTTGCAAATTCATCTTAAAATAATTGGTATCTTACCTAACCTATAAGGAAAATATATGTTTTAATACCTGGACAAATGATTTTGGCTGTAGTTAAAATCCTTCCTAGATCTACTAGAAATTAAAAATACATAGGTACAAATATCTTTGTCTTTATTTCCCTTATCTACGTATCATACAGGGTATAAAAACATGTCCCAAAAACTTTGCACATTTTAGGTACCTACATGTTTTCATTTAAATTCATTATTTCCGTGCTAGTTGGCTCAATTGCGGACGGGTCAGGGCGTGCCAGATTGCGCGGGTTTCTAGTACTTTGGGGTTTAGGTATATTTTTTTACGATCCCTACAAGTTATAGTTTTAGTTTATAAATTACCTATTTGTGGAAGTATTCATGTTGTTTCTCCCTTCAAGTAATGTAAATATTCTTGTAAAGATATATTTACATTACAACTAATACAACTGAAGTACTGATCACAATATATCGTAGCTGTTAGAAATCCACAGTTAAGAAAATTAATTATGCAATTCGTGAATGTCTTAAATAGAAGAAAAGATGAATCGCATAAGTTAATTAACAGCTGGAAATATTATGAATTTAATCAAGGTATGTGTAGTTGGAACTCAGGCCTGTAGATTATCTTCCTATATCTATTTTGTAAAGGAAATTGTTTTTACCTCCGTGCAATGAAAATAAAGCCTACTACCCATTAGCTCATAATTGGTATTCCCTACTTATCGGCGTCACGTCAGTTGTGAATTTTACCTCCAATACCGTCATACATGTGAAGAGAGCCCCTAGTTCAGTCACTACCACTAGTGCCTTTGATTTATAGCTGTTTGCTCAGCTACAATAAATCAGCTCTATTGATTTATTCTGTGTTAGAGCTTTCTAAATGAGTTTTATTGGTAGTTATGCCTACACTATTTAATGGTAAAGTTAACACTAATCACCGTACTGCTATTATTCAAGAGGCTTGCTATGTCGATTATTCACACGTTTGGTGATTCGTTATTCGTTATGCTGAATTTAAAATTTTTACTCGAAATCTTTCATTCTTTACAAAAATGTCGTGAAGTGTTCAAAGCACGTATTTCCAACATCTAGTATTGGTTATTTTTTTATTAGCTAGAGAGTAATCCATGTCACCAACCAAATCCGTACTAATACTTATCATCTAGCTACATGATAAAATAGAATAACGATTCTACAAACGGAACGCAGTTTGTTATTATTAATAATGATTTAAATTATTATTGCATTCTAATTCGAATAGTCATTACAGTGTCAATTCCATTCCTGCCGGCTTAACCCAACTTTGTGGTCGACTGGTTTTGTCCCTTTTATCAAATGAATATCATGAATCATTAATATAATATACTTATTGTAAAATAATTGGGATCCTTCTCTGATAATAATGAGCTTTGGCAATATCGAGATCACGTAGAAGATTAGTAGGAAGGAAAGTATAGTTCGTATTTTAATAGCATATAGATATATACATACATAGCTTTGAATGTCACAGAAAGAGCTCGCAAATAGCATTTAAATATGTTATGTAAAGTTGTCTTAACAGTTTTATTTCTAACAATAACTGACAGCGCAGTCACACTGAGGAGTGGGTGTATCTGTTGTAGGCAGTTTTTCTACTCCACTCGGGCACACGTTTCAAAACGTTTTATTGTTATTTATTTGGCCTTCCGTGTCGGGAACTTGCACGATCTTCATTGTCATATAGTGAATATTCAAAACAACTTTTTACATTTCACAAGAACGGATACATATAATTAAAAGTTTCTTTAAATAAATTGGTTCAACATTTGTGTTTGATAAGCCTTTTCTTGATATCCGCTTTTGCGATTACCTACACTCAAGCCGGGTAAAGAATTTTTGCATCTTTTTGCACTTATTTTTTGATTTAGTAGTAATATTGTCCGGATATACATCTAGTTCAAAACATCTAGAGCGTTATGATTTAATAGATACATTTGGAAATATATGTTATATCGTTCCAAATAATATCATCGTATCTTAACGAATGCACATAATATGTAGGTCCATGAAACAATATGTGAGTTAGAAAATAGAAATCTGAAAATATTTCAGCTTATAAGATCATTAAACTCATGTTACTTAAATATTTTTTGCAATAGCGAACTTGTAAGGTGTCGATAAAACCGTACAAATTAAATGTCGTCGTTTGTTTCTCTTCTGAAGAACAAAGAAGAGCTATTGCTATATAACTCAAGATTTTTTTCAGTAAAAAATATTTCTATTCTACATGCATTTTTCTAATATTAAAGCGATGTTAACGTAGATATATAATGACATACATATATTGACAATTGACGTTGTATTAAATATTTGATAAGCATTGACAATAAGCTAAATTAGTTTTGGTAGAGCTACATCAATAACTAATTCAAACAAACCTCTATAGGTCATCCGAAATATCTCGGTTTACCTGTTCCACAATTTGGCTGATATCGTTTAGTTCATATACAGTTTTGGCTCACGTTCACTGCCACTGTGTATCATCATTCTGTAACTTGGCATAAGCTTTGTCATTCCTTACATAGGCGTCAGTAAAAGCTATCTAACCCTCTATTTGACTGTGATAATTTAGTGTTTGTGGCTCACCACTTGTTGAGTTATATGTTTATCAAAATGGTTGCTCCAATCTGGGTCATTATATAGCTATACAAGTAGCTGTCCACCGTCAACATTGTAAAGGCAAATACACCCTTCACACTGCAGATTAGATAATGAAGCTTCATGAGTCTGCTTTATGTTGCGACTTGCGATGTACGCACAGTCATTAGTTAGTCTTGGTATGATTTTGGGTCATCTGTATAAATATATATTTGTGTCTAATGCTCTCTGTGTTCGGGAAGGATAAATAAATAGAAGTCTTGGGACTTCTCGTTACACACGGCCATTTTATGTTCCCAAAATAATAGTTAAATATATTAAGGTAGATGTTTCACAGCTAGAAACAGAATAAATTCATGAACACAAATGTTTATCGTGGATAAGAATTGACTCGACGTAGACCTGGCACTCAATATAACCCTCACACCAACAGGCCCGTTGGATGACAGAACTCTTTTCCGATAGGAAAAATTCATTGATATATAAACTGAATACTTTTATCTACTTGTTATTTTATCGATGGCTTTATCAATAATCATAACCTGATACACTGATACTGATACATCTATCTATAGCCTTTCTTATATTAGTGGAATGAGCTTTTTGCCTCTATACGAGTTAACACATAATAGGTTTGTTTCAAGATAAATAAGTCACGTCTGTGAGTAATACGAAAAAATCTTACTATGTTGTGTGAGCGTCATGACGTGACATTCTTTATGTGACTGTCTTTGCCTTGTTCGTGAGCATATCAGCGTCTTTGTCGCCTTTATTATATTCATGATCCCTTTAAGATGAGGAAACTGCAGATAAACCGAGCGAGATACCAAATTAAACTTTTCTTTTGAAAGCTCTCGTACCGCTGGTACTTATAATTTATATTCCGTATCTGAAGGCGTTCAGTATTTGGTGAATAGAATTACCTGGATCTTGACAACTGACTGCCACCTTTGTCATAAAACAGATTAAGGTATCTGAGTATCTGCTAAAGCTTAACCGACGTTAACTATTTGCCTACTTTTAAAATAAATTAATTTTTTCGCATCCTAACGCTGAGGTTTCTTTCTTTGCACAGCTGTTTTGCGGGGCTTCTCTTATATCATTTCCCTTGCCTGTTTCTTTTTTATTTGATAGTTTTTACAAGCAAAAGCTTTCTCGGAGTTGAGAAGTTTTATTGCTTTTAAAGCGTTTTAAAAGTTTCCTTATTATAGCTTTTTAATTTCATAACTGCATTCAAATGAACTTCACGACTGGAGATTAATAAAAATATTATATAAAATGCCTTCTTACTTATTATGTTAAAAGATACCTTTGTTTGTAAGTATATGCCCTTTATGGCTCTCGAAGTGAAATGAAGAATTCTTATATTAATCATGTCCGCCTGTTTACTCGAACAATATTCCTGATGTAAAGATAAAACTTACCAGCGCTTGTAAAGTTAAGTTAAAATTAAGATAAAATATTGGAGATGCCATGGCCATTAGGACGTGTGTTATATTGATAAGTAGGTACTAAAGAGCAGTTGTTTGTTAGCATCCGTTTTCTACTTATCCTTGTTTTAAGGGTCTGTGGGACGCATAACCATGGTAAATAGCACGTGTTCACATTTATTTAGTGCCCACATGTTGAACTCATGGTTACAAACTACAGTTTATTATATGTATATGTTATATATAATGTTTGGCAAACGTTGGGTTTCTATCAAATTTTCCGATTTTGCTATCAACCTCAAATAACGAAGAAGAATTATTCATTAAGGTAATTATACATCAGCTTGTATTTTTACATCGTTACCTCTATATACCTAATTACTACTTACATGCATATCGTAGTATTGAATTGTTTTTTATACTACATAGGTGGCAAACAAGCTTACAGCCCACTTGATAGTAGGCGGTTACCGTAGCCCATAGACGCTCATAACACCAGGGGCAAAGAAAATACAATATCATATTTTACCTGCCAGGTGTATCCCTCACGCGTTGCCAACCTCGAGACATGAAGTTGTTAAGTCTCCTGTGCCTGTAATTTCACCGAATGCATCAAATAGTTTTAAAGATTTTGCAAGGGCCAAATAACCTAAGTATAAAAATCCCTTAATGTAATTTTAGTAAATCCAGTTGTATAAGCGACCTACCAAAAGTGATCTAAGAGTATAATATTTAGTAATTTTAACGGTCCATACACAACTTTACGTTAAGGTATGCTTGTGTGTATTGTACAGCGTTGAGGAATTTTCAATGTTTGCTCAAGTTTACTTTGAGTTCCGGTAAAGAGAACCATTTTCGCCAGAAATGCATGAACTTGCGTTTCAAGTGCAAATTCTACAACTAGAATTTGAAAATGTAAAATTTTGGGGATTAAATATAACATACGAAGAGTAGATTAGTACGGTTAGTAAATTAGTTAGAAACCACTGAGAAAACTCTTCAAACAACCATTCTAGAAGATTTATTTATTTCAACGGTATACAAAATATAAAACAATAATGATTATATCTCAGTTACTATACCCGTTTGAATAGAACATTCAATAATTTGTGTCAAGTGCAGATATCCGTATTCGACGTTGACGCAGGGACATTGTCTAAGATATTGCGGGTCGGATCGACACGTAGGGCACACTATTTTATATTGACAAATTGGAACGTCTTCACACACCGATGCGAGAATCTAAGGAATGTTTCACAAAGACATCACACCCTCTGGGATTACAGAGCAGCCTTGTGACAGGAACAATGTAGACGCGATTTGGGTAATTGAATAAAATTGAAAAAGAACAATCCAAAATTGAATAAAAAATTCTGGTTTCTGTATTTTTCTCTTTTAATCAATGTAAGAATTACGTAGCATCGATAAATTATTGGATATGTCTCTTTATACATTTAATGTTTTCTATAAATGGCATAATGGAGGTATACTTGACAAAACATACATGTATTAAATAAGGCAAATTTTATTTAACGGCAGAATAAATAATTTGAGCGACTCATTCATTAGTATGTATACTCGTAAGTGAAACAAATCTGCTTTAATGAATCTTAACAATTATATGGATGATGTAAAACGTGTTACAGGTGGAACTTTATCACAGTTGTCGGGTTCGGGTCGTTAGTGAAATTGCTAAAGACGCATAACATTCGTCATAATTTTTTCTGATGACAGTCATTCGAAATCGCGATCTTAAATAGAATAGACATCATTCTTGTGAGCGCTACGGTTCTCATTTAAAGAGACTTAAAGGATCAGTAGCTTTACAACGCTTGATAAATGTTTTTGGCGCCGTTGAATGCTGGCTTTTTGGCGGATTTCAACAGATTTTCTAAATGTCGGTGTTTCGAATACAATAAGGAAAATAGAGATACAATTTACTATCTAAAATTGAGTAGGTATAAAATAATTACGTATTTATACATTTAATTAGGTTTTTTGATTATTCATAAATAAAACGCACAGTCATGTAGAAACGCCTGAATACGTATTTACATTTTGTACATATTAGAAGTTTATCCTGTAGTGAGTCTGTATACAATACTTATATGTAGTTAATAAATATCTAATAGTTACTATAGAACCAGTTGATAACACAGAATCAATTTGTAACTAGACCAATTTTAGAGGAAAGTTTCCCAAATTCCGTTAAACTAGTGCTATCTAAAGTGTTCACCTTATTTGGAAAACCAGTCATGCGAACGTTTCGTTCAGCAACTTTTAATGCGGGCTATTTGACTCTCACTCTCACTCTGAGATTAGATACAAACTAATGTGTCTGCCCATAGACAAACTGGCGTTAGAAATTGCAAGCTCGGATCACATTTTTTTTTAACAATTACACATACTGGACTCGCTCAAAGTTCAGAAAATCCTTGGACTGACTTTTTGTCGGAGAGAATAAAATATTTGTATCCCATACCACCAAAGCATACATCTCACAAAAATCGGCCCATCTTGTGTCGAATTGACAATCGGGCCTAAGAAAAGTATGATGTGCTAGCGCCCTTAGAGAAGTTTAGATGATTTATACTTACTAAGTTTATATTTCTACGGGGGGCATAAACGTTATTGAAAGTTTTGATTAATCCATCAGACCTCTGCTGTTCCCAATATTGATGGATAGCAATTCAAATATTGAGCCTGCGCTGTGCATAAATCATGATCTGCGAAAGTCGATTAAAATATGGTTAAATATAACACAAGATTTAACACTAGTATTGACTCACTCTTATATTAGAAGCATGTAAAACTTTGATATTAAAAAGTAGGTAAGTAACTTACATAGTCAGCTCAAAATAATGTTGGTCACATTGGTGAGTATTTTTAACTTTGCAAGTATATCCCTCGTTCAATCTTGTTAAGTTAACATTAAGTCCACGAAAAACTTGATAATTTAGAGTTCCATCTATACATCCTCTTTCGTAATTTAATATTTAAAATAAAAGCTCTGCACAGTTATTACTATTCAATTGTGTGACACAATAAATTGTTCGTATAAAAACAAAGGAGATCATAGTAAATGTTTCCCGTTTTTATTGCCATGCCGAGACTCAAGTCAGGCGGAGTTCCGAGCCTCATTCAGCCTTTCCGGCACCCGTCGCTTCATGTCGGCAATCAGTTAGAGCTAGCTAAATCTATAAACAGAGCTTTCTGAAAATCTCACATATTTACTCATATTGCTCTGTTTCGTCACAAACGCTGAAATGAAAAGCTTTCGCACATTGATACTGCAGTCATATTAGCTAAATTAAAATGACTATTTCCTTCTGTTATTATTATTCTATTCACTCAAAGAATGTTTTTTTTTTTTCATATGATGTTTTGTGTTTATCAACAAAAATTGGCTTCGAGATTAACAAAAACGAAATAAAAACTAGAATAAGTCTATACGTCCGTGGGTCCCAAGCTTGTTCCGATATTATCCCACGCTACGCAACAAGTTGCCGTGTTGTACTAACAACTCCAAATGTTAACACTGTTGTTGAATCCATATAAAATGCAGAAATTATACAAATGAGCGTTTCGAGCCACTAATAAACATATATTGTAGTCATCATCGTGTCCCTCGTCCCTCCCTGTCCCCGATCATTTGTACTTTTACCCATCTTTTCGTTGGAGTTACAATAAAATTAACATACAAATGTTAACCCTGTGACAGGAGTATGTATAAACATATTATGGAAATGGTTGGTAGACAAGGGTTGTAGTACTTGCAGTAGAATGGTCGTAATGGCGCGTCTCCACTACGTTTAGCGCTATCTATTAGAGCACGAATAAACGGGAAAAGTTTGTCTGTTTGAGATATAATAATGACGAAATGTTTCCTTTTATCTCAATCTTTATTATGATTAAACTTTCATGAAAAAGATCTTGAAATTCATGTTCTTGTATACTGGGTGATTTTGTTATCACTGGCAATACTTGCAGGGGTGGAAGTACTCATCAATGTGAACAACTTTTATTATAGGGCTAACTCTGATATCGCGTAAAATAATATGGTTGCTTCATACATTTTGGTCGAGTAAGTATTGAACTTTTGTATGGAACAGCTGATAATTTTTTCATGACTTCACAGTTAGTCCCATTATAAAAGTTGTTCATTTTGATGAGTACTTCCACCCTTGCAAGTATTGCCAGTGATAACAAAATCACCCAATATAACAATTTCAGCTGGTAGGTATACAAACAGCTGTCGAAAAATGGCCATATCACATTATACTGGGACCGATCTATCATCATTGATAGGACTATTGTTGCCAATGAGCCTCACATTGTATTGATATATAAATTGACTAGAGCGTCATGTAATGATTGTCGACATTGCTGTCCACCATGACGTGAACCTCATGAAAGCTGAGAAAGATGAAGAAAGTAAATGTCTTGATCTAGCACACAAGGTTGTCGACATGTGGGACATCGACGTGGCAACCATTGTACCGATAAATAATTGTTTCTGCCCACCTCGACTGCGAATCTCGACAAAATACCTCAAGCGCCGCGTTAGGCGCGGCACTGCCTTTTGAATCTTGCCCATAAGTGGTCCTGGAGACGGGACGTACCTGTAGTGTAGAAATTTCTTACCTCGGAGCCTTTAACCATCAGGATGGAATTGACAGCCGGATGCTGTTTTTATACTTTTAAATATGTGTATGCTTTTTTATATTAATATTTAAAAATGTAAAATATATGTTTTATCACAAAGCAAATGCCTCTATATCGAGATCCGAGAGATCTTCGGTGACCCAGTGTCCCAGGTATTGGAATTTGGTGGCTCTAGTTATGGAAACTTCTCGAAATTTGACCGGAGGGTCAGATTCAGGTTTTTAAAGCTACACGATTTCATATTAGAGGCAGTTTTGTAGAGTATATATGTTTATAGCAAGCGAATAATGCTCCACTCTAACAGTGGAGCATTATTCGCTTTGAGGGAAATATTTTTTCCAAACATTATAAGATTTGTTTCGTTTGAACTGTTCCATCACCCGCTTTGGTCATTAATCTCACCTTGTGCACAGTCAGCAGGATTTAATCAATTCTATCCCGATACTGATTTATAGCGCAATGAGCCGAATATTCAAACGCTTAAGAACAAAAATCATTACCTTCATTTGGGTAATGAGTGTTTTAGTAAAATTTATGAAAATAACTACTACCGTACCAACAACGAGCAGTGTTGAATTAGGTTTTTTACAAAACCATTTCTTTGGTCATATACATTTATGTAAATCAATGAGGCCCTTACGTAAATAAATGAATATATTTTATTTGTTAATTGAAGCAAATGTGATTACATTTAATTTGATTGGGATTAATGTAGATTTATTTTCGATAACAAGATTTCAACCTTTACAGAATCATGATCCTAAACCGGATTTATGTAAACGGTTTATCCCGTACAATCCAATGACAGTAGGTAAAACTCTCGAATATCGTATCTAAATCTGAAAGAAGTTTTCCAGCCCGAACTGTTTTTTTTTAATGTTAAATGTTAATGTAAGGCTTACGTTTGGTCATCGACTGACCCCAGGAGGAGTCAAGATGGGGCCGAGGATGTAGCACGCTTGCCCAGAAAAAGCCTATTCACTCTGGCCTTGAAGACATCTAGGTTCAACCTTGTTTCAGCACTATAACTCAAGAACTATTTCATAGAGATTTCTTGTTCACACACAGGTTTTGATGAAGTTTTGCGGTTTTCCTATGTGGGTTTAGCAAAGGAGTAAGTTTATGTATAAGTATTCGTGAAATAGTTAACTTGTTCGTACCTAGCTAAAGTATAATTTCCTTCAAACGTTGTCCAGAAGTTCTCCTGCCTACATTGACCTGGATTCCGTAAAACTATTCACAAATCTATTTATCTATTACACCGTCTTTAACATCCTTCTCAAATACTACGTTTTACGTTCCTTTAGGGAACAATAACTGCATCGGTTGGCTTATTTATCAATCGCCTTATATATAGTAGCGATTTCTCGAACTGTTTTTTTAAATTAAATCTATACATTTTGAAAAACAGTGTATGTGTGAGTGAGTTTATTTGGTGTCAGTATAAAAATGACGCGTTAAATGGCCGTATCTTCTTATAATTGTCATCGGAAGATAACAAGATCCGCGAGTTTATCAATTTTCTAGTAAATTTATAAACTTCCTAACCTATTTTCTAGGAAATTTATAAACTTATCTAACCTAACCTAGAAAATTTATAAATTTGCGGTTCTTGTTATTCTCCGGTGACATAATATTATTGAACAAAGTGTCCCTAATGGTTTACTATTTCCATTTTGCTGTACGGAACTCTAAAAGCTACACGGTATTCAGGTGATCCAAATATCCGTTCCTAGTGAATCGGCATAAAAGTCCAATGACTTCCTAAAATTACGTCCGGTATCTATATTCTGACATTAAGATCATATTCGCACCTATATCATGGATCGTACACTGAATAGGTACCTACAGTAATGACATCACATCTTGGACTTAGTAGATAAGTAGGAAGAAGTAATTTTTATTTTGCATGTTAGTTTCTTAAGTATTCTGTAGTAGTCTATAGATCAATATTTTCTATGATTTAAAATACTTTACATTTCCTTCTGTGCTTATTTGTTTGCTACAATAATTGGGACTAATAATACCTACCTATAAATTTAGGTAGATACTTATACCTATATATAATGTTCTCCCTCAAAAAAGGTGTGAAAAGGTTTTCGCAGGATGTGATCAGCGACGCACTTGTAGACTGGGTCACCTTATTTCTAAATGGAATTTGTATTAATATATATATATATATATATATATATACTAGCTTACCGTCCCGCGGTTTCATACGCGAACCCCTATTTTACCCACTTAGGGGTGGAATTTATGCCAAATATTAGCCCGATCCGTCCAGTAGTTTGAGCTGTGCGTTGATAGATCAGTCAGTCACGTTTTCCTTTTATATATACAGATTTATATTAAATGGTCACTGACCCGCCCATAGAGGACAAAGACAACGCTTAAGTTGGAGCACGCTTGCTCTGTGTGAAGGAAACCTATTCACTCTGACCTTGAATGTCCTTAAATTGTAGGAGTCAGGAAACAGACACCGGAAGCAAGTTCCACTGCCCGCATTATTAATAAGGATGCAAAGTGTTGTGTCCGTATGTTCAGCATGTCAACGTATGGGTGGAAATCTTCCCTGTGTCTTGTGGTTCGGTGTAAAAATGGGGATGGCGGAATTAGGTTCAACAATTACTACGCACACTCTCCAAAAATATCCTATAGAAAACCGATAGGCAAGTGACCTTTCGCCGATGGTCAAGTTTCAATATTTTTATATAAGAAACACTCATGCCCCGCGGGTGGAACCACAATGCGATAGGTAGCGTTGTCGTAAAGTATCTTGGCCAAGTAAGTCACTTCTTACCTCATGCCCCTTTGAAAGCTGTTTATTAAACGGACGAGACTCGTTAGGAGTTATTGAATAAATTGCTTCAGGGTGATTAATTGAGTATTAATTACGATATCGTTTAGCACCTCTTGTTCATTAGGCCCTGAAACAAAGGTACTTTAATTTTGAATCATTTGACTGAAATCGCACATTAAGTACTAACATTAATTTTAATAAAACATAGTGACATGGCTATGTATAAAAAGTGTAATGGGAACATAAATGAAGGTTATATATATCTTCGATATGTTTGTTCGGGCAGGTGTAAGTGCTTGGGAACCGATTTCGAGAGGTATCATGGTTTCATGTATCGTAGAAATATCAAATCAAATTTCTCGATTGCGTGCAATAAGGCGAATATTCTTAACCATTTGTTGTAAGTTAGTTTGTGGTAGGTATTTATTAATTAAGCCCATATAATAGGTTAAGTATAAAAGGGAGGCCAAATATAAAGAAAAATGAAATAAAATATTGTATAATTAATCCTTATTTTAAAAAAAAATTAGATGAAATTAGAGAATTGGTTCGTGAAGTATTTTCTACAGCTAGAATGAGGAGGTATGTTCATCCTATATTTTTCCAAGTAAGTACTAATCATAATAATACATAAATGATTTTCAATGGCATGCATTGACCTAAAAAAATAAATAAATAATACTAGTAAATTCTCAGATTCAGGGCAAAGGATAGGTCCAATAACAAGAATAAGGGTTGTAACTGTAGGTACTTGAAAATAAATCGGAAGGGTCATGTCATGTGAAACTATCAAAATAAAATGTTGTTGAAATAATTTGTTAAGTTTAATTAAATTCTTTTAGATAAACAATGTTATGTTAATACTGGCGGCTTAGTTCAGCGAATTGTTAGTTCGGCCAATCCTAATCCTAACTAACTAACGCTTAAACCGCTGAACCGATCGCGATGAAATTTGGTATGTAGATAGCCTATGGTATGGAAAAAACATAGGCAACTTTTTATCCCGAGAAAACATAGGATCCCTGAGGAACGCGGGTGAAACCGCGGGGCGGAATCTAGTATTCTAATAAAAATTGAAAAAATCATGTATCTATATCACATAGCAAATAACACCTTTAATTTAATAACTTTTTTTTGGTAAATAAACATTATTAATAATTTTATTTAATATTATAATCCATTACAAAGCACTTCGGCCCTTTTCAACATCATTACGCCGAGGCTGCATCTATCTATCTATATAAATAAAAGGCTTTGTTGTAAGTGAGCATGATTGACTGACTGACTGACGCAATTTCAGGGTTGATCCTATAGTAAAAGTAATTCAAATTGATGAGTAGGTACATCCACCCCTTAAACCACTGCAGTACTAAATTAAAAATAATCCCACGTTCTCTAAAACCTACCATAAAGATAAAAAGGTTTACATTAAGTTCAATCTTCTAAAAATTTATTTATTTACAACAAGTATTTACAATCATTGTATAAAATACAAATTATGATATATAGAAAACATCCTCAAAGCCTTCGCTGCTGTCGATAGGCAAGGTTCCCAACAGGCTGGCAGCGTTCCCTTTTTGGATGGCCAAGCTTATGCGTTGGCGGAAAAAGCTCCCAGCCCGTCGGTCTCCCGAAGCCTCGATGAGCTTGGATGATAAAATCCGAGCAAATCGGCGAGTCTCGAACCCCACGGACCCAAGGTTAAATATCAATATACATTTATGAATGTATATTGCAAGTTATTGTTAGAAGGTTATAAGCATTTCCTTTCGAAACTAAGAAAATATATCTAAATTGCAAAATAAGTGGTAGTGTGAGATTATAATGTTAATTGAATACGAGTACTGTGAGTATCTACGCTACGAATCATGCTACGACGATTCTACGAAACCTGCTACGACACGCATATACACTAAAATACAAAAGAGCAGCAGCACTACGGCAGTCAGTTGTCATAAATATTGCTATGTCCTAAATGAAATTGATTAAATTGAATATTTAAATGTAAATAAAATTGTGTAAGGAACGAGCGTCTGTTTCAATCATATTGTAATAAAACTTCAAAGGACCTTTGACAAAATTCGTAACAGTTTTACATAAATAGCTAAGTATTTTGTTTAGATTCATTCAAACTTGATATGATAATATTAGATTTATAATATGGAAAATGAATTAATAATTGTCGGGAGCCTTCGTAGCGAACGAGCGCCGAGTGTGTGTCTTTGATGCGGTAATTAAAATTGTTGTATGACCCTTATCAGCGCTGTGGAGTGATGACATGACGGGATATTACAATCTGAACGTTAGAGTACGCTAGATTGTCGCTCCAATATATTGATGAGTTCAGGTACCTAAAGACACCTTTTAACATGTACAGCTTTGATTTTGATATAGTGAAGGCAAAGTTTCATCACATTTTGGGTCTTTCTGCAAAAACGCGAGTAAGGCTAGATGCATAGTTTTCGTAAACGTATTTAACATGACTCTAAATATGTAAGTCTTTTAATACCCTCTCAAATTAATTGTTATTTCTAATGAGAATATTCCTTATATTCAACTAAATTATGTGTTACCTTTCGTAAAACAATTTCAAGCGAATTGAGTTTTGGGTTAGTTAGAAGTTATAGTTGCCGAACTTTTCAATGAGAAATGACAATCTTACAATTTAAGAATAAAACAATAATGTTAGTCAAATTAGTTTACTATCAAAATATTATTTCAAATAATACAAAGATAAAAAGGAAAAAAACGCATACTTACACATATTATTTCACTTTATATAATTATTTAATTGATAACCAAATAAAATTTTAGAAGAAATAGAATAATAATGGATACAATAAATATCATGACCGTTGAAATTGGGATATTATATTTTTTACCATTGTCACTCGACATTTAGTTTACCAACTATACTGTAAGAAAAACGCTTATTCCCTTACAGAGACAAAACGTGGAGGAAGGTACACTGACAAGAGACATTTCTCTTGTCTTGACGAGGGAGAAAATATATTTAGAATTTGAAACCAAGTGCGAATATAGGTACGAATTATATACAAAAAGAAATATAGCAGTCAATGATAAAAACTAGAGTATATAACTCGTGAAAAAAAAACATTTCTGATCTTGTAGAGTCCTTTATTGCTCTCGGTTTGTAAATTAGTCCTTCAGAGGTATTTCCATTTTTCTCACCTGTTGTGTTATTTACTATCATTAAACTCTTGGGATTATGTACAAAATACTTTCAAAATACTTTTTAGTTAAATTACCTAAATATATAATTTAACAAAATAAGATACTTCCTTCTTGCCCTTTGAAAGCCTTGCGATCAGCAGCGGTAATCCTGACAATTTTTTCTATACATGTATTATCGATTGTATTTTGTATTTTTGTTGGTAATTAATGAAATTTGTAATTTATATAGTCATTAACATACACTGAAGGTACACACAAAGGAGTGCGGATTACTTTTGTAATGGCGCCACAGCGGTCAGATTAGAGGCAACATAAATAATCAGGGTACTCACCACACCAGGGGCGTAGCACCCGAGTGGCTTGGCCAGGGATCAGCCACGAGTTTGTTTGGGATGTAGGTATTTTTTTAAATTATTTTCAGTTCATAATTTATTTTAAAATACCATTGATTACGTAAAAGGCAACCCTTAATGGTTTCGTTTTTCGGTGCCTGTCTGTCTATTTTGTGTCAGGTATTCAGTTTAGGCAATAGAAAGGCACTTATGAACGTTGAAACTATTGAAGTTACCAAGAAAAATGTTAGAGTCTTCTGGTTCACGGGTTATAGTCGATTGCTGTCAAATTTTTGGAATTGTAAGTCTCACGGATCCCTATGATATGCATGCATGGTCCTAAATTCACTTGGTTGATATTTTTAAAGCTCCGATAAATAAATGTTACAGTTTAAAATATATATACATTACATACGGCTCTTAAATTTCTGAAATTACTAAGGGCGAATTTTTTTTATTATTAGTTACATCTTTCTTATTCTACATTTGGGATGGTGGCTATAATTAGTAATTTATTCCTTACAGAAATTTACTTTTATGATTCATAAAACTTCTGTTTGTTTGGAAACTAAAATAGAAAAACGAATTTTTAATGCGCATAATGAGAAAATGAGTCTCCTATATTGTTTTAAATACGACGCACCTGATGCACGTAACTGCACGCTTGCATGAATGTGCATATGATGAGCAACAAAACATGGAAACGCAGGGGTTGTACATAAAGCGATATGACAAAAAAATATCAAATGAAAAGCGATGCGGGCTTCCCACGCTCGTGAACTTACAATATGCGTTAAATAAACAACTGTAGCCCAGCTTTGACTTACTCTTACCTTTTATTTATTGACATTTTACTACAAACTGATCACCTAAATAAATATGCGACTATATTTTTGGGTGTGAGTGTCCTAAAATGAACATAATGCAATTTTTCTGGTGTAGAACGCTACTTACGTGACCGCGTATAAATGTTGTAAAGAATAGAAAACTGCATGCATGCATCTCTCATGGTATGCTACGAGAGAAAAGGAATATGTCCTGAATATATTATATAATCTGATAATTGAAATATACCACGAATCCTATTGAAATTACAAAGAACTAATCATACTACCTACAAAGGGACATTTGTACCTTAACTTTGTTAGGTTTAAAGTCCGCGTAAGGGTGGAAGATGGTCCCCTGGACCCACCACCTTCTGTTCCTGACAAAAAAAAAATTGTTAGGTTTCCAGCGTACCAACTTACACTATTACTACAAACACATTTATGTAGTTTATACACAAATAGTCGTGTATTAACTACATAAATATAGTATTACGATATATTTAAACTTACTAGTGAACTGAAGTCACTAGCTTATCCAGCCCTTTTCTCTGTTATAACCACGAATTATAAGAATATAAAAAGAGTAACACTCTTGGTCACCACATACGTAGGCCTGAAGGAAGATTTAAAGATATCAAAGAAAAAAGTTTCTGAAATATTGGTCAGTAGATGTATAGATTGAAACTCTTTCTTGAAACTTACATCTTTTTCGTAAAATCACTTTTTCGCTGTTTTCGTGGGTGTAAATTATTTTCGATTTCTTGTTGACATCGTAAGATTCCACTCAGTTGATTTGCACATTTAGCGTAAAGGAATAGATTTTCATGTTGATCTACATTATCAGATAGTAATTAATTAGTTGTTCCGAGAAGATTTCCAATATTAGTTAAAGCACATAATTGAAAGTCAATTTCTGACCTAAGTAAACTTATGGCTTCCCGTGACGAAAATCACCTGAGTAAGCTCTTTGGCGTCCTGACTTTAAGTGATACCAATTAGCAGTTACCTACCATTGAACAACATTGACTTAGGTACTTAGATTACCAAATTTCATAAGGCAACTGTTTATAATACGGTACATAATATAACCTCTATTGTCCATTCATAGTTGAATTGTCACGTAGCACTTCTCCAAAACACAAATAGAGCTCATGCTTGAGGCAAAGCACGTACTCACTCAATACCTAATTGTTGTATTAATGCAGAATTCCATTATCAGCCAATAATAATTCAATTAACAACGGGTATATACACGATTGAATGTCATACCCGAAGTTAATTAGATAAAGAAACCCATATTATTTATTAATTGTCCGTTCACAATATGGCGATGAAATTACGAGAAAGTGGGCGCTTCACAGGTACTGACGTGAATACATGAAATATAAAAAATATACCTCCAACATTTATATAATACTTATAGACCGTATTTTTTTTAATCATTTATATTTATTTACAACAAGTATATACAATCAATGTATAAAATACAAACTATGATATATAGAAAACATCCTCAAAGCCCTCGCTGCTGTCGATAGGCATGGTTCCCAACAGGCTGGCAGCGTTCCCTTTTTGGATGGCCAAGCTTATGCGTTGGCGGAAAAAGCTCCCAGCCCGTCGGTCTCCCGAAGCCTTGATGAGCTTGGATAATAAAATCCGAGCAAATCGGCGAGCCTCGAACCCCCGCGGACCCATGGTTACCACTGCGAATGACATGAAAAAATTAAAAATTTGTATTACGCGGTTTAAAAATTGGTGTCTGATTCACTGTTGCTGTACCTATTCGTTTTGTAAAAATGTTGGTACATTGGCAAAGTGACGCCTTTATAATTGTATAATAACTAGACTAGTAGACAAAACTACTTTTGGCTGAATAAATTATTAGGATAACTAGTTTGGTAGTTTAAGAGACAATTGTAAAAATTAAGGCCCACCCGTTTCGCTCGCTCATTCTGATAATAGAAACTGAAGCCTCTTGAGAACTGCCTAGAATTTACCAAAAAGCAGTCAAAAATAAATTCGACCGACAAAGTTGTGACAATTTCTAACCGTGACATTCACTATAATCATCATCATTACTACATATGCATAAGTAAGTATAATAATTAAGTCAGTGTTTAAGTTTTTTAAACTTTCACGTAAAGTGAAATATTATGTAGGTATTTTATCAATGACTCTTTTTCGTGAAAACCTAGTGTTTAAAAGTTTACCACTGTTTACCAAGGACTTCTAAACCAGTTTCGTAAATATTTACATACACAATTTAACTTTTTGTTGGCAACGCGTTGCGTCCTTGTTGTTGAATAAGGCAATTGTCAACAACTTTGAACGGTATTCCTATGGCGTTGAGCAAGATTTATTGTTTATAGCGTCTACTTCGATAAAGCAATTATAGTTGAAGTGTTTATAATGTCCGAGTCAGGATCAATCTGCTCCTGGGCACCGACCATCGGAAGCGCGCATTGTTCCGTCATAATCAAGTTTCGATGGAAGCGTACTACACGACGATTGCATTCTCCCCTGTGGCAACCATTATAGATATTTAGTTCATTCCCATATAGTGATACCATAGATACATTTAGTTAGGTAGGTACTTATGTTTAATTAATGAAAAACATAAGCACAATATTATTATATATCTTTATCTATTTATACGGACGCCTTCCGTGAATGCTTCAATCGTTACGAACGAACTATTTGGATACTTTGTAAAATAATGTTATTCATCTCACTAAAGAAACAACTTCATCAAACAAATTCTTTGTCTGCTCTTCTTGAGTAACAATTTTAAAGTTTGAATTAAGAATATTTTTTACAGCAAAAATACAAATAACAATCTATAAATATTTAGAATACTATATGTACTACGATAGAAGATTAGATCAGGATAAATAACAAATTGTGTAAATGAACTAATCGCGTGATAGCATTCAGTGCCTCTACTATTTATTTCAATGACAATGTAATGAATATAAAATAAATACTATTGCAACCTTACTAAAGTATTTCTAAAATGTGAATTTCTGTACTACTTATTCTTCTTGTAAAAGCTATAATAGAATAAGAGAATATTAATTATGAACGAGCGGGTAACACTCATTGATGTGTCTCGATGCGATTTAATATTAAATTATGAATGTTTCTTTTTAATAACAGATATTTCCTGGTTTAAATTTTCACTTCCCAAGCATGAAAAATAATGCTATAAATTGCACGAAGTTTTCATAGTAATATTAATTTATACACACAATTATTTATACATATATACAGAATCTCTCTGGAAGGAATATACTATGTAGTTAACGGTAGCTAAGACTTGCTATAGCATCTACTAATTACATGATAGCATTGTTGTGTTATGTATAAAACATACGTAAAATAAAAACTAATAAACATAAAAAAGCTATTAAGTTATTTTGTGACCATAAAAGTTAAAGGTACCTCCATTTTATAAATTTCCTCTTTTCAAGCATTCTCACCACACGGTTTCATTTTGTTCTAAGGAGAAGGTTCTAGGGAAACTAATAGGTGTTTTACGAAAGCCTTCCTCATTCCTTGCGCCATAAACTATTTAGGTACGTTGTATTCAAAAGCTATATTAGCTCGGCAAGCCGGGTGTAAGTACGAGATGTAACCATGTTGTATGTTGTATATAGGTATTACTTTTTATCAGCACAGTCAGGCATTTCGCAAGTTAAGTTATGGAGATATTTGCCATAAATAGACATATACCGCTATTCAGGTTAAACTATGTGAGTAAAGTCTTAGTTGTTTGTTATAATATTACGTAACACATTTATTAATTAATACTCTGTATAGAGGCGGTACATAAAAGTTTCGTCTGATGTTGAATAACATTCATTTAATTGATTGGGTACTGGGTCCCAATAATATTTATTTATTTGCCTACATACTTTACCGTATTTTATTTTAATAATAATAAACGTGATTATGCTTCTTTTGTTTTCACCTTTTGTTATTTAATGTAAGTTCTCTCAATAGAGTCTGTAACAATACACCAGTATTAGCACTATTAATTTATGTTGCCTCATGCTATTATGATCAATAAAGGTGATATAGAATATATCTGTTGATATTATGAAGAAAATTACTATGACTAAGAAGCGGCAAATAAAGAGTGTGGTTTGAATTATTTTTAGGGTTCCGTACCTACCTCTTAAGGTAAAAAAGGAACCCTTATAAGATCACTCTCTTGTCCGTCTGACAGTCTATCCGTGTGTCACCACCGATTTTCTCAGAAACGGGTGGACCTAGCAAGTTGAAATCTATACCAGATATTGAGGTCGATAGTCCCTATTAGGTGTATAAAAATCAAGGTCTTGAGTCAACACGATAAAAAGATATGGGCAAATTTAGATTTTCGCGAATACTGTAGGTATCTCATCGTAGTATACAAGAATACATGTGTTCGTAGCAAACTTGTAGCACATTGTATCACGGCACCGCGGCACCGCTACGATCGAAACACGATGCAAGCAAAGGCAATATTGGCAACCTATAAAGAAGAACGGAAGCGTCAGACGCTACGGATTTCCGGTTCGTAGCACGTCGATGTCAATATTTGTCCGTTCTCGTATCCCTGGCGGTGACACTTGTTGCATTCAGTATCTCGGCATTTAACACATTTCGGTGTAAAGGTAGTTTTGAATTCCAAATTCTTTCATTTTTTTTAAATAGTTTGTTCCAAATTCTTTATTTTTAATTTCTCGTTTTTTTAATACTATATTTTCGCCCATGGCTTTGCTTGCTTCATGAAACTTATTTATTTATCCCTTTAGCCGATTTCGATAAAACAATGTCTTTCCGAAGCGCTGAGGTACCTACGTTTAATTAACCTGTGAAAATCCCATGAAAATCGTTAGTTTCGGATATTAGTGTGTTTAAATAGAACAGAAAAATGATCTCTTTGCATTCTGTTATTCTTCCGAAATGAGTTTTTGGTAGAAGTTTGGTTTTAAATGAATTTTATGTTTTATTTTCACATTAAACAAAAAAATAATAATAATGCCAGATAATTGCGGATATTATAAGGTATCGTTTAACGAATATTTATGTTTACAATTTAAATTGTTTTGTTTGTTTTTTCAATAGGTATATTTTTTCCCTAAGAAGAATTTGTAAGATTTTAGAAACCGAACCGCATGAAAGCAGATATTAGAGCCCGGGTAGGAAATGAGAGATACTGAATACACTTTTTATAAATATTTTTTTGTTTTACGTCTTCGTTTCAAAAAGATTACAAAAAAATATAAAAAACATACCTACCTGAAGAAAAAACACGATAGTTAAAGCAATTTGATTTTAATTTGAAACATTAATATTTGTTAAACGATACCTTATAATATCCGCAATTAACTGGAATCATTACTTTTTGTTTAAGGAAAAAAAAAAACAAAAAACTAATTCAAAACCAAACTTCAGAGGTATTCCGGGTTTTTGATGAGAAGTGTATTTATAATATTATATATTATAATATTTATCTATATACAGGGTGATTTTGTTATCACTGGCAATACTTGCAGGGGTGGAAGTACTCATCAATGTGAACAACTTTTATTATAGGGCTAACTCTGATATCGCGTAAAATAATATGGTTGCTTCATACATTTTGGTCGAGTAGGTATTGAACTTTTGTATGGAACAGCTGATAATTTTTTCATGATTTCACAGTTAGTCCCATAATAAAAGTTGTTCATTTTGATGAGTACTTCCACCCTTGCAAGTATTGCCAGTGATAACAAAATCACCCAGTATGTATGTATTTATAAAAGAAAAGTAGTATGTAGTATCAGTTATCTGGCTTCCATAGTACAAGCTCTGCTTAGTTTAGGGTCAGATGGCCGTGTGTGAGGAATAATGTCCCAGAATATTTATTTATTTATTTTATTTTACATATATACTTATTTGCGAGTATAAGATTTAATTGTTTAATAATTCTTGGCTTTTAAAAGCTTCAATAAAATTATTTTATTTATAAAACCTATCCATAAAAATATATAAAATTAAATTGGAAATTTACTAACGGTGGTTTTAAAAGTATTTAATTGACCATTTATCTGGAATTTTCTCTTTACAAATTCCAAGTTGTTACTGTGAAAGAAGTCTGTTTAATTCCCACGGAGATAATGTAAATCCCCAAAGCTAACCACAATAGAATTACGGTAATAAATAAAATACTTACAGATTTGGAGTCTAAATCTCGCCAAAAATTCTTCCGCTTTGCGCAAATACATATCCTCGATATGTAGTTATATCATTGTATAAATAGGCCCTATAGGAAATGAGAATTCTGCCAAATATCGTTTCGATAACAAGGAATTATTGCTACAGACTCTTTTAAAATGTATTTGGTATTCAAATCAAGCAAGGAGTTGAAAAATATCGTCCATAAAACACGTGGAATTACACCGTTTATTATATTATTCATCGCAAGCAAGTTGCAAAACATGACATACGGGAGGTATAACTCTGGAAATGTAATCAAGAAGGGACGGTTTTGTAAGAAAGAGATGGTAGTCACCCTGAAGCAGCGGCAAACATTCGTCCGAAGTGCCTTATCTAAAGAAATTTATTACGGCCCAAAGGCTATTCAGAGATCGTGGCTAATAAGTTATAACATTTACGATTTTTCATTGACAAGGCTTTTCAACGAAAAGGTACAGTACAATCATTTATTTTTAGGGTTCCGTACCCAAATTACTAAGTCTCCACTGTCCGTCCGTCTGTCTCCAGGCTGTATCTCATGAACCGTGATAGTTAGACAGTTGACAGTTTTTAAATGGATGTACACTCATTACTCCGTCATTATTTACTTATACATACTTATGAACCGATTGGTCTCATTTTTATCAAAATTCAGTTCTGACGATGGAATCCTGAGGAATTGAGGGAACTCCTCAAATATTATAGGAATATACATAGTGATTTTGGTATTTTTGGTAACCAATGAAGCATTTGCTTTCAGAAAGTATCATTTGGTAATGTGCAACTGATGAATAAGACCATAGACGACCACCGGAACTTCTCAATGATCCTACCTTTTTCGGGGTATAACTTCGTTGTTTACGAACCGATTTTAATAAATTATTTTGCATTGGATTTAGTATAGCGTCAAAATGGTTCCATTTAAATTTCATTGGTATTGGACAGTGGACTCCGAAGATATACCAGATAGGAATTGTGTAGTGATTGAGGTATAGTTAGGTTTATGACAATTCCATTACGAGGAGGTACCTAACTATGACCAACGTGTTGGACTGGACTGGACTTGGATTAGGAACGCATACAACGGAACTCCTTAATGACAAACAGCTCGAACGTGTAAATTCAGTACCAATGGATATTATCTAATGGCATAAACTTGAACATTATAAAGAGTACCTATCATTTCGGGCAATGCTCTTTGACGAAGGAGTCTGTGTGGCCTACTCAATAATTTATTTGATTCTAAATTATCAGACAGTGCTATTCCTTCAAAGATTTTTATACGACTGACAGCTAAAATTATATACACTTAGGGTTTAGGCCTTTAGGGTTTTTTTATTTCCAAGATCTATAACAGCTTCATCAAGTGTAGTGCCTTGTAACTTGTGCACCGTGACGGCCCAACTCTTATGGACTTTCATTCATGTTTTTACTATATTTCTGTTTCTGTACGGTTCTGTTTTATTCCGTTTCATCTAGCCGTCATTTCCGCATTCGAAAAGCTGTCTTACTAGCTCTACCACCTATATTCGTAACTTAAAAGTGTTAAATAAAAATAATTTATAAATAGAAAAAAAACCGACTTCAAAAACTGAAAAGCATAAAATAAATATTTCCTATCTACATAATTTTGAAGTCGGTGCCAAGTAAAACATAAAAATTACTTGGTCTTCAGGTTATTTTCTTGATTTGTTTTGTTTCAGCGAGTTTTCTTTATAGTTACGTAGTATCTATAAACACATACTAAATTTAGTCAAGTTGTCATAATATTGTTGTCTTTAGGTTAATTTATTTTTGAAAATATTTCGAGTTAGTGTGAATGATTGGTTTTAATATTTTTTCGTTGTAATATTTTGTTGTTATTGTTTTGTGTTATCCTTAGTAATTTTAATGTTTTATCGGCACCGGTTTTTTATTTATTTACAACAAACGTGTTTTTTTATCGTTTTTATAGATATGGTACGGAACCCTTCATGCGCGTTTCCGACTCGCACTTGGCCGGTTTTTATTAGAAAGCCAGCCCTTCACTGCTTTTATATAACCTACTATTGTTAAGGATTATGTAAGAGTGGGATATTATTCAAACTAAAATATCTTATAAACAATCCATCACTGGAACAATACGTATGAAGACTTGAACACTGTACCTATACGTTTAAGATATTGAGGATGGCAATGATTGATCTAACAATGAATATCAATAAAGATATTGAATTATAAATTGAATACCAAAGAATAACAATATACTTACATATCACATACTAATTCCGATGCGTTCGTATTATATTACATAAGTATATTACATTATTTTATGGTAGTTTTATAACTGTGAAATTGCGTTTGAAGATTTGTCCTTCTCTAACGCAGCAGATGATAAAGAGATGGATCGGAGATAAAGAGATGGATTTATGGATCGGAGAGTGACAAGTGACATTGGCTACTTTTATCCCGGACAGGGACGCGGCTGAAAACCGCGAGGCGAAAGCTAGTTAAGTATAAAGTTTTTCTATACATAACTGTATCCTAGTACGACTATAGTTTTTTTTATAAATTGGCGCAAAAACTATGTACAGACACGAATATAAATATCATTATCTCTTAGCAAAATTCAAAAGGCATTTATCTCATAAGCTATTGATTAAAATTGTATGTTACTAAATTTTTTATTTTACCCAATACTATTATTATATACTATGGTGTTATCTCAAAATTGCAATCGTTATTTCACGAGAAAATAGCTATTGAATTTTACAGTATATAAATATTTACGTTCGCGACTATACCTACTGGTAATTTACTTTCCTTTTCTTATGGAAAGGTAGTGATGAATGATACTTCAGTAGGTAGGTATGTATAGGTGTTTTGTTTTCCTCTTTTAAGTTAATCGGACCGGATGCAAATAGACATTGCGTTTTATTGTTGTATAAACAGAAAGATAAATAAACAAATATTAAACTGCTGAACGACAAGACACTTATTTACGAGCAAAATAAACAATAAGTACCATCGGTCATTTAGTCAAGTGTTTATCACTTGGAGACAGGTGGTCAAACCTTCGACACTGAAAGTTTGTTTAGACGGATCCTTTATAAATAGACCACTCTCTCTTTCTGAGTGACGACAGTAGTTCAATTAATAAAGGGTACCCTCACGCTTGCTGGCGTTACGTACTAACAGTCGTTGAAATTTTTATCACAGATTCATTAAAATTTTAAAATACATTATAAAGCCGTAGTAATTTAAGCATATTTTTACAATGGTGAAATCCAATCAACTCATTTCATTTTTACAATAAACGGCCACCAATTTTGATCAAAAGCTTTGTTTCCCTTGAGAACAGCGCTCGTTGGTGGTGATCGGAAAATATTATTATATGTGAGAATCTTCCGTGGAAATATACAGTAATTTTGAAGGTATTTGCCATGAAATTTTACACACAGGTATTTTGAGAACTTATAGCTAAATTTAATTAAAATTAGATTAGATATTCGGGCAGTATCTTCAACATTGTAGTAAGTTGCAAAAATAATGTTAAATAGTTTTATTTATAGAACTAAAATAAATAATAAAATATATTAGCGCTATCCATTCTTTTCGATTGAACGCCAGCATAGATACATTTCGCTAATAGGAGGTTTTTGCTCTTGCCAAATTGCCCAAACTTTAATATCTGAATTAGTTGATAATTATTTTCTTTCTAGTATTAATGTGTCATGTGATAAATGTTGTACATAAAATTTTTCAACAAAATACGAACGACAGTGGCGAGATGAACCTTAATCTCTCCGAGGACGAATGTCCGACGCGCATCGCAAAGCCGATAAGTCGTGCCCGACACCACTCTCGTAATGGTTTAAATGATAAAATAACTCGTAAATGTGAAGGGCATTAGCACAGAACACACGGCAAAGAGCACCGCTGCGGCCACGGTTCTTGGTAAAGTCAAAACCATTTATTCAATTTAGACCCTATAGGAGGGGACTTGTGAACGTCGAAGCCACTGAAGTTACCACCGGCACACCGGGCACAGCCATGGCTCTCCATAGTTTAGGGCAGTGGTTTTAGGAACTATATTTTTTAACATCAAAGTGAATTGTCATTTTTTTACTGTTTTCTTAGTGATTGTACAATGCGCGAAAGTTTCGGAGAGCCCAACTTCGGGGCGGCAAATTTAGTTGCGCGTATGGTACCAATACTACACTGAGCAGTCAATAGATCAAATTTAATACAAAGTTTCAAATAAAACTGATCAGAAAATATTATTTGCTCATAAAAACTTTGCCACCTTTCTTCTCTTAGGGGTTGAATTTGAAGTGTCGACGAGCAGTAAATTTGTTCAGGGAACTATTATTTCCCATACAATCTGTGCCACTCAATGGGGGGTGCTCCCTTAGGGGGCTATTTTCCAAATAGTCTGAAACATTCACTCTTAAATTATCAACGAAATTCATGGATTTATCATCAAAAATTACAGATTTTCATACAAACTTCCTAAATGGGTTGCACTTTGGAAAACCCTTCTTTATATGTGTGCGCTTCATCAAGACCTAACATTATGCCAAATTTCAAATTCATACATTTCATAGTTTTCGAGAAAAACAGTGACAGACGGTTTTACTTTTTATGTTACGGCACCCTAAAATCACGTCGACCCGTTGCTACGTGAAAGAACAAACCAACAAACTCGCATTTTCGCATTCATAATTATATTAGTTGTGATTAAATATATTAATGCCAAAAGTTTGGCCCATAATGGTAGTATGTTTACGAGTGAAAAATAAACTTAATTCATATGTATTAAGCTGAGATTTTTTATATGATCTATAGAACACATCTATATAATCATGGAATAAACATTCATGTTTCAGCAGTCCGTTGTGTGTGGAGTGGAATAGCGGTTATTGTCAAAAAGTGGTGGTTTGAATATTCATAAACGCTCCAGAAACGCACATAACGCTCGCGGAGAGTTCCGTGTCAAAGTCAAAGGAACAACAAACTGATACTCTCGCCAGTGTAGACAACGTGCTTTTAATATTCATTTAACCAAAAATTGTACGACAGAAGTTACACAATATCAACCAAAGGAAATAATAAATAAACCATCTCGTGAGAACAAAAATATTCTAGGAAGCAGAACAAAGTATACTAAATTAAGCAAAGAATACTAAATGAATTAAGTAATTGAAATATTCTCACTCTACCATTCTTTCCTTTCTCTTGATGACTTACTTCCTTTAATCCTCTTTCCTAGGGTTCCTAAGCACAACACTTATACTTACGTCATGTCCATGCATTCGTCTGTATGTTACAGCCATTTTACTCGTAAACTATTAGGCTTATATCGCTCAAAGTTACACTTAACTACCTAACTACAGCTAGAAAAAAAACATTGCTAGTAAGTACGTCCCGAAAAGATCTATCACCAGTATCATTAAAATAATTATGAGATCCCATTTGGAATCCAAAACCCCTATTTAGACAAACCAAAAGTATTCTAAATTTAATTGAAACAAAATGAGTGAAGGTAACACCTACTGGTGTGTTCCGGCAGTCACCAATGGTTCTTAACCGGTGGTGCGCGGACCACTGGTGGTCCATGGAAGCACCCGAAGTGGTCCGCGAAGCCATCCGAAACATATTAAATGGTAAAAAAAAAAAAAACTGGTGGTTGGCTATGTGTGTTTTATTTATAGATGGAACAACCCTTTATTCATATACATTTACTCCAAACAGTTGGTGGTCCATGACAAGACAGAAACTTTGTCAAATAGTCCCTCATCGCTAAAAGGTTAAGAACCACTGAGCTACATCATCACTTACCACAAACACAAGCCTATACAAACTAAAAAAAAAAACATTTAAGGAGCAGCACACCTCTTCTCCCATTACTTAGTGCACTTGAAGGTAAACGTCATTCGGCACCCAACCAATGCCTTCCAACTTAGAATAATAACGCTCCTTCCAGAAAAACAAAATAGTATTTTCTTAAAAATTAAATGAGACCTTTCCTATAGTTTGCCACTAAACATTACAATTGGATCCTCATAAGCGACAATAATAAAGGATGTTTTTTCTTCAAGATCCATGGGATCGATTCCCGCCTAGGAAAATTGATTTAATTTTTTAATCTAAGATACACTTTTAGTTTTAGTCATAATCGGCTCAGAGACTTCTTTCAGCATTTTTCGATTTGTCCATCCATGCCCAGTTGAAAAATTCACCTGTATAGACTAAAATGTAAGTTATACTGGGTGGATATTTCGTCATTGCATATTTTCGAAACCTATGTTAGATTCCTCTCATGCCGAATAACTTTTAGTATGCGACCAACTCTGAATATATATAACTTAATGGTAAGGAAAAAAAAATATAACTAGATGACATTGTTTCGTTGTTGTAGATGTGGTGGGCTATCTGGTGTGCCGCAGTGGTGGCTGGAAGCGCCAGAGCAGCAGCCGCGCCCGCACCTGACTCATTGGGTCCCATGGACCTCCTGCAGATCGATTCCCCTGTGTCAGATGATGTAAGTTCTTTTAAATTTTCAGAAAAGAAATACGAATTTATAAACGGAAGCGGAATGTGGTTGTAATTTCCTATGAAAATTATTTTTGACTAGCTTCCACCCCGCGGTTTCACCCGCGTTACCGTGGGATCTTATGTTTTCCCGGGATAAAAAGTAGCCCATGTACTATTCCAGACTATAATCTATCTCTGTGCCAAATTTCATCCAGATCCGTTCAGCCGTTCTGGCGTGATTGAGTAACAAACATCCATCCATACATCCAAACTTTCGCATTTATAATATTAGTAGGATATTTGATGATAGGATATATTTTGTCATACTTTTTCTTAGCAACTTTTGCATTAATTATTTCTGTCACAAAACAAATTGTTCATGCTAATATTTTCTTTTCATAAAACGTTGAATGCCTGTACCGTTCTATACCTACTATACCGTGCCCGATATGTGGAAAATTGACGATTCCTTTGGGATCGACTGGCAGATGAAAAGATAACATCTGTTTCATAGATTTAGGGAATATTTGATTATGTCAACAACATGTATCAATTCCTGCAGCTGTGGGCTGACTAGAATCAGGGTTATCTATATGCAAATGTCAAAAAGGTTGGGTGTAACGTAATTTTTACGGAGTGCTACGACTGGCTACGACGCACATCGTTAAGTAGACAACGTACGTACCCCGTCCAAACTTTGAAAGATCCCTGCATTTTAAAATGACTGTATGATGAACATAGTATATTATGCATTTAGTTCAAGTATACTTTATCAGGAGAGCCTGGGATATGCGGTACCCCCCATGGGCGGACGCTACGCGGCAGGCGCGCCTTGGGTGTACCTGCTAGCCGAGATGCCTCGTGATTCACAGGTAATATTCTTTGCACCTTATTTAACGTTTTTTTTTTATATGTACCTAGTCTAATTCATTGCAATGAATTAATTTAATAACGGTGCTTTGACTTTTGAACATAAGCTTATGTGTGTGGTGATACGTTCAACCAATTGAAATGGGTAGGTAATGTGAATATTTATTTGGAGAGCTGTTTCACAAACGCTAACAATATTTATAAAGTACTAGATGACGTGAACTTTGTACGTCACGTGGTAATATTGGTATGAGTTCTGCATGGGGCAGCTGTCAAACGATAGGTCCGCCACGAACGCCATCTATTGAAAGTAATCCGAAGAGGCAATTTAAATTTATTTATTTATTGGTGCACAAAACAGATTACAGACATTTTACACTTTAACACAATGAGTGCAGACTACCTACAATCACCCACATACTTACAAATCACGAAAGGAGAAACATAAAGTGAAGAGCTACTTAGACAATACGAAATTCCCATACATCATTTCGATTTTTCGACTGTTCCTTTGGGTTTTTCCTAATTTTCTTTTTTTCGAAACCACCCCAATATTGCGGCAAACATAACAAAAAAACAACAAATCGGGCGAACCATTTTCGGGTTTTTGCGAGACTAACGTATGGCAATCAATTGCCGTGCAATCAATATAATATAGAAGACTAGCTTCCGCCCTTCCCCAGGGATCTTATATTTTCCCGGGATAAGAAGTAGCCTTTGTACTTCTCCATACCATAGGCTATCTGCATACCAAAATTCATCGCGATCGGTTCAGCGATTTAAGCGTGAAAAGGTTTGTTAGTTTGTTCGTTAACAACAAACACTCACTATCGCATTTATAATATTAGCTAGGATTAGGATTAGAAATACCGATTCAACTTATATGTAGCTTTGATACAGTATCATTATAATAAACCATTACATACACATGTGCAACCAAAAACATATAATTATGCCGTGAATCAACATCAACCAACAACCAACATCAATTTCTCAAATCAAATAAACAAGGTTGAAATTAGATTTCACTGTTTCGTAATGAAACTAATATTATTTTTACGTCAAATAAAACATCCCGATATAGAATGAACTGCGGGTCTACTTCAACAAAAATCATGTGAAACCTTATTGACTGAACAAAGTCTTTTATTTACTTGATACTTTCGAAGAGCTTTTTGTTATTTAAAGTTAAAATTCTCTCTGTAATTAGTCTAACAAATTACCTACAGTGTCAATTAGAAGAATGTTTCCGTCGAGTCTTTCGCGATCGATATTCGTTAAACATCGTTGCCGGAGTTCCTAAGCAAATGCTTTAAAATGCTGAGTATAAAAATATAAATATTATTATATACATATTTTATTTGAATCTAAATGACTTATATAATTATGTATCTTAAGATAGTCTTATTCCAAAATGCATTTTTTAAATTGAATCAAAGTATGTACCTACAACTTTTTATCAATTACAACGAACAATAAAGTTGTCAGACACAAGTACTTAGGGTAGATATGAGTCGCACACCTAGAATATTTTTTCTGCCTAAACGTTTGTTATTTGTACATCGCTAAAGTTTTGGGTAAATATATAACCTCTACAATATTGTCTGAGCGACGACGAGCTTTCACAAAGCGTTGGGATAGTTAGATTGGTTTGAGATTACCCAATGATGCAACAATGTATTGATCTTTAGAATTTATACTTCTATCAGTGTGATGACTGACCCAAAAAAGTGGTTTAGGAGACACATTTATTAAAGAGTGAATATACGTTAGCAAACGTCTTTCACCAATCAACACCTCCATTTGAGAATATCTAATTAACATTTAGTGCTATAAGTGACAAAAAGAAAATCAGAAAATGATATCTTTTCACAAGATGCTAGTTTAAAACTTAATAAATGGGCCTAAACTGAATAAATGGCTTTGATTTTGACTTTTGACTTTAATCTCGTTATTTTTGCACAGGCCATTAAAAATTATATTCTAATATTGGAATGATTTGATGCATTTTTATTAAAAAGGAAAGATTTTTTAAATGTCAGACGAGTATGTACGTAAGTGTGGACAGCCAATGAATTGTAAGGTGTATTATGAAGGTGGCAAGTAGCGCAGAGGCAATTCGTACGCGCCGCTCTTTCACCGTCAACCCTGCCGTCGAAGTACTCCAGCGAGGAGTCATCAACCACTACATGGAACGACTTGCTCAGAACAACCGAAACTTCCTCAACCGCGTCGGCAAGCGAGGTTAGAAATATACACAATAGATATTATTATGTTTATAAATATCATTTGAAAATTCTTTAAGTTATGACTGATTTGCTCGTACGCTATAAGTAATACGAAAATTCCTTCTAGTTAATGTTGCTAAAAATGTGTAAACACAGTCACTCTGTATTGAGTAATCTGCATGATCAACAGCAATAGTTTATAATTTTAGTAGGAAACATCGCTAATTGTATGCATGTTAAGTAAAAATTGCCCTCTCGTTATTTTATGTTACGTGATTTTAATCTATTTTAAATTTATCTTGTAGATCCCTGGAGCACTACAAACTGAAGACCTGATGTCCGTTCTACCTTTGGGCAACCTGTGGTCAAGTTGTCGTCATCACCCAATTGCGCTTCTAGTTACAAACCTGTTGAAAGTTAAATAATATTATTACTTTTACATAATGTTAAGAAATTGTTATTGTGGCACAATTTTTAAATAAATACCTGATTTGTAATGAGTTCAATTATTTCATGATTCCAGTAACTATAACCTACATCTAATGATTACTTAATATTGCTAATATGCTTATCTATCAAAACAAATATTAATCAATCGCATATAATACGAAGTAGGTCTGTACCTATACTATTATTAATCATTAGCAATTAGTGGAATTTATCCAGATAATAGTCAGAACACTAGGTAAGAAAGCAAATACATTATCTTAAAAGCTTATTTTGCAACACTCTAGAGAATATTATCCTGAGAGTTTTGGTTTTACAAAAAAGGTAAGTGACCCCGATCACCATTAATTAGCAATACCCTTGACTGTCTCAATTATAAATAAATACATATTTCCTAAAGAATATGAATATAAAATATGATTTTATCAGAATACGTAGCTAAGCTAATACAAGTGTGTGTGTGTGGTGTTGCGAAGACCTACAGCGAGCGTGTGAAACGGCGAATGCCTTCGCTATCAATCGACCTGCCGATGTCGGTGCTGCGTCAGAAACTCAACCAAGAGAAGGAGAGGAAGGCAACGGCGCTGCGAGCGGCTGTCAATAGGAACTTCTTGAACGACATCGGCAAACGAGGTTGGTTGCACCGCACTTAACGTTGTCTTAGTTCATGAGTTGCTACAGAATCTGTCTACTTGAACTAATGTATAGGATTCGAAAAAAAAAACTAAATTAACTGCTATTTCTGTCTTAACTTTCGTGCAGCTTTTAATCTACATCATGAGGCATGTAATTATTTAATAGAACACGCACTATAGGCACCTAACAATTGGCATGCTTCGAACCAGATTTTGTTTATTAGATACAGGATACCAATTTACATTTATATTACCTAGTTGTTGAATTTCATTACCATTCTAGTATCCAACGTTTTCGTTCACATATTCTACCAGTGTTCCGTAATAATATAAGTTTTATTGCAGGTTTCCAATGGGCTCCTGCGGCACAATCCGTGAAGTACTTCTAAACACAAAACGAGATCAAAAATGTTAAACAAATATTCAAACTTACTTCTGGAATAGAGTATTCTATAAATTATATAAATTTAATACGCATTAGCAATCATGAAAAGTCAGTATTAATATATTGTAGAGGATATCTACTTAAATAGGTATCAATTTATTTACTTAAATTATGAATGTAGGCATACCTATATATTCAAAGTAATGAATTCTAGGTAAAATACAAAAGAAATGTTTATTTTAGATGTACTTAATGTATTTGAATTATTATTGCTTTTCTCATAAATTTCCATCTATGTCCTAATTGGGTGCTTCATTAACAATTTTAAGATCAATCTGGATAAATCTAGGTTTAGATTTTGGCATCGTAATTGTGAAAATAATTGTATAATAATACAATACCTACAGATTATGCAACTTTATGAATTCAATAAATACGATTAAAAATAAATGTTGTTTTATTTCAATAAACTACATGTGGTATTAAATGCAATGATCTGTTTTATATAGAAAGAAAAATACATAAATAAATAAAAGAAGTATCGACGGCAGCGAGGACTTTGAGGATGTTTTCTATATATCATAGTTTGTATTTTTTACTTTAATTGTAAATATGTAAATAAAAATTATAATAAATAAAAACTTGTAATAATTAATTTGTAAAAATTAATAACTCTGTTCATGACTTATTTTCAAATAATGTAAAGCGAATTTCCAAATCAAATTTCTGTAATTCCATTTCATCTTTTTAAAAAGAGATTTGTAATTCAATCCAAATCAAATTTCTGTAATTCCATTTCATCTTTTTAAAAAGAGTCCATCAAGAAACGAGCTTATACCAATAAACTAAGTACTGACTTACTGTCTAAAACTATTCTAACTTAGGTACTGACCTAATTATAAATTAATTAATTAATTTTCATATTCTTCTCCTAACGTGGAATTTGTAGATTTATCCTAAACGTAATTCAAACTAGGCCAGGTAGTTAGGTACCTACCTACTGTTATCATTATTATATTCGTAGTATGTCAATCTCAAAATATAACTTGTGAAAGGTTACTGCGCATTCTTTTGTTAATTAGCTGTACTAGTTTCATAGTATAAAAACCGGTCAAGTGCGAGTCGGACTCGCGCACCGAGAGGGTTCCGTACAAACTTATAGGAATCTTAACGATAAGATATGGATTGAGGGACAAACTTATCTTTGTCGTTGGAATACTGTCCTCATACATCGCACAGTGTAACGATCGCTTTAGTCTTTACTGTAAAATGTTCTGCGCACGAGTATTATACGCAATAAATATTTTCTTTCACACAATAGCACAATTTTATTCTTATTTGAGGTTAGTGCCAATTAAGCTAGACCTCTAAATTGTATGAGCGCCCATACAACTCAGAGGACTATCTTAATTGGCGTCTACTATGTATGTATGGGGACACGAGAGAGAGTGATCTTATAAGAGTTCCTTTTTTACCTTTTGAGGTACGGAACCCTAAAAAAGATATTGAATTATTTTTCGAATATCAGTAGGTACTGTAAATAAGTCTGGATGGTTTAATTTGAATAATAATAGTCAAATTATGTGTGTTATTCTGAGCGATACCTTGGACAAGATTTTTCGACATAATTTTTTAAATAAACTGTTGTAGGTACCTACTACAATTTCGAAGTGCGGGAGATTATTGCTTCGTGCCGTTTCGAGTAAACTAGTTTTCATCTGACATCCCAATCACATAATATAATAATAAAAACAGGATTAACCGTAAAAATAAGATGATAACACATGAATTAATTGATTCAGTAAAGGGAATTATACAAAAGGCATGACAGAAGCTAACCTATGCTAAACAAGATATAGTGTTTTAACCCGTCTATATAGGATCGCTACATTTTCACGATTTTTTGATAGGTTTAATGTATAGGGAATAGTGAAAATTGCTCAAAGATCGATTTGAATAATAACTTATCCTGGAGTTTTCGAGTCTGGCTATGTATTGTAGACAACGGACATCATTTCGAACAATTGATCAGGTAAAGTTTAATAAAGGTAAGAAAACAAATACAAATATTTTTTCCTTAAATATTACTTGGGCCAGAATTTGATCCGTATAAGCGACACTTTGATATGGCGCACTAACAGTGTTTTTTATTTTCAAAATGTATCTATTCCCAGCTAGGAAAATTGGTTTTTAATAATGGGTATAGTACCTATAGATAGAGTTTTAGTTTTTGTCAAAATCGGCCCCGAGACATTTTGAGTATTTTGCTATTCCCTATACTATCGGATTTGGCCACAGACCTTTAGCCATCCATGATCAGTTGCAAAATAATTAAACCAATATATTATGGCTTAAAGTTAGTTTTTTTTATATTGAATTAAAAGTACTGCGTTCCTGCACCTAGCATAGTCAGTGAATAAATAATACGATGGTATAATTACTTTTGTCTATGGTTTAACTCTAGAGATTAGATTTAGTTTGATTTTGGATAACAGAATTAAAAAAATAACAGAAAACAAAGTAATAGGATACGTGATGTAAAATATTACTAATCTTACTCCAAAGTGAACATAATAAATAGTAATTCAGTTTGGAGATTGCCAAATTCAACCAGCTGACACATCATTCCTAAACTATTGGATGAGGTACCTACTTCACTACTCACATATAGGAACGTAGACACCCAATACGTACAATATTTAATACCACTGGTGATCGCTTAGAATTAATGTATAATAAGTTAATTACTATCTATTAATTAATTTTAAGCCTATTTGTTACAACTTTCGGTCCTCCTCCAATACACACGGCACACCACTAAACGCTGGAGGCGGTCTATCTTCCGTGTAATCACCCTCTATATTCCCTTTTGAAACCTCATCCATCCAACTTCCATCCCGCGGTTTTGCCCGTCATGAGTAAGAACTATTTTATTAAAGGATCTATGTATCTGTCGAGTTTCATCTAAATCCGTTTTGGGATAGATTAACTAACAACCACATAAACTTTCACATTTATAATTATTTATTATATATTAGGTAGGTAATTATCTATACACAGAGTGACTTTTTAGTCACTGGCTATACTTGCAGGGGTGGAAGTACTCATCAATATGAACAACTTTTACTATCAAACTAAGTGTGAAATCACGAAATAATTATCAGCTGTTCCATACCTACTCGACTAAAATGTATGAAGCAACCATTTTATTTTACGCGATCTCAGAGTTGGTCCCATAATAAAAGTTGTTCATATTGATGACTACTTCCACCCCTGCAAGTATTACCAGTGACTAAAAAGTCATCCTGTATAATTAGAGTGGGTTGCTTTTGTTTTTTCAATGTCAAATTAAATCAGTTTCCAAATGAGGGCTACAGTAACAGTGGATGTTGGTGCAGAAATTGGCGGAGCTACGTGAAGGGAGCTCGCGGCCGAAGCGCAAGATGCCATCGCTGTCAATTAACAACCCCATGGAGGTTCTGCGACAGCGGCTCTTGCTCGAAGTGGCCCGCAAGCAGATGCGCGAAGCTAACCAGCGGCAGGCCGTCGCCAACAGACTCTTCTTGCAGAATGTTGGCAAACGAGGTCAGTTCTCATACACAGTTCAACTAATGTATGTAGCAGCGTGGCGTTAACATTAATGGAGGTTTCATATTTGACTGCTAAGAATAATAAGACCTAGAAATTTATTACGAGCAGGGAAAGTGAGGCAACTAAAACATATCCATATTAGGCTAAGATCGCTCGGGGAGCCATTAGTACTCAATGTCACAACTTTTCGAACACAGCTCGCGTGATATGATGAAAAATGACAGTTTATACCGTAAACAGTTATCCGGAAATTATAAATTATTTAATTACATTGCACATGTAAATATTTATTAGAAATGCGTATATTTTCTTAGAAATATAATATTTATCAGAATCACTTTTTATACATCCTGACTTTACTTTTAAAAAGTTATTGTATCTTTTTGTTTAGGATTCTGGGCCAACTCTGCTTCAATCCGCTACGGCAACTAGAGCATCCGACATTCACCTTAACGTTTCCTGCAAACTGTTGCCACAACCTGGCTAGGAAAAATATGTTACTACGTTTTTTATAACATATTATAATTTTATGCTTTTTTTTATAAGGTGATTTTATTATTTTACTTTAATACTTTTTGTTCCACTCAACGGAAGCCTATGAAAAAGAGACCCTTGTTTTGAAAATGTCATCTTCGTTTCTTAATGCAGATAACATTCTAGTTTTTAGAACTCAGAGCTTTTGTATGAAAAACTACTCGTAAAAATTACTATGTATCTTATTTAAATTGTATTCATCACATTGATATCGATGCACGACGCGATCAAAATGTTAAGCATGTGTTTCGTTTGCAAACATGATGCGAAGCTTACTTTTTAGTTGAACATGTAGCTTATATAGAGATGTTGTAGATACGCTCATACAAACATTCTTTCGATCGTAATCGCGCACGTGTGCCGGGTGCAAAGTTTTGCACCCGCGTGATTGTTAAGCGATGCGGTGTTGTGTTACCCAGCTCAACACTCATCATATAAAAGTTGTCGTCATGTCTTGTTTGTGGTGAAAACATTATTGTTCTTTTTTTAGAATTACCTCTTTAAATAGATAGTTCGTATTTTTCTACGCTTGTTAAATGTTATATAATAACATTTGGTCAAACTTTCAATGACTGCAGTGTCATGAGTTATTAGTAAAATGAAATAATTTTGTCGTGCCAAATACGAGTATAATCGGATATTATATAATTATCTTTAGATTTTAGATGTTGCCTTCGCGTTTTATTTTTCACTTATGTATTAATATTTTTCTCCAAATCTAGAACTTAACATAGGTATTATACATGAATTCCTAATGACTAGCATTTCTCTATACATAATTTCTATGTAGGGGTAATTAATATGTACAGTGTAGTGTAATGTATGTTATGTACGTATATGTAATAACTATTTTTATGTTAACAAAACGATCTCTAAAGCTTATATAGTAGACAAAAATGTAATAGTTCATACAGTATAAAATTACGTTCAATAAAAACGTTAAACTATTAATTTGTGTTTATTTCCTTTGCCAGTGCCAGCTTATTAAAGAAATTCTACAGCAATATTCAAACGTAAAGACTAAATAATTTAACCATGAATATACTTACCTCGATTTATGTACATAATACATATTATACATTATATTCCTAGATATTTTAGGAAACTATGTACATAAGTAGCTCGTGTCTTTGATGTCGTGCCGATGTTGTAGTAGCTACTGTAGGAATCCATAATTAAATTCACGTCACCTACCGAACATACCCATTGCGAGGAACAGCTGCTGCGTTATGATAAAGGGAATTTCTGGGGAAGCAATTATGACTTGGGCTCGGTTTCAGTGGTCTCTTCGGGCGGGTCAATTGCATGAAAAAGCTCTAAATAAAGAGTCAATCAACTTTCATGCAGCGGAGGGCTACCCTTTGAGAACAATAATTAGTTTTTTTACGCGCCGAAATTAGAAAACATTCGTATTAAATAATGTATGTAGGTTAAGTACATATTAGAGATGGGTCGAGCACTCGTTTATTACTCGGTAAGTACTCGGCATACTCGGTTACTTTTGAATTACTCGTACTCGGCTGAATAACTCGGTTCAAATGATGATCAATTATTTAGCAGTTAAAACTTCTTGTACACTGTACAAAGCTAACATTTGCTTTTTATTTTAGATTTTTTTATTTCAATAAATAAAACGTATTAAATTATAATTTTCAACAAAAAAAAAATTATCAGTCATAATTATATAAGTTACTAAGGTTTATTACTAATTTTATGTCGACTCATTTTATGAAAAGCCACTGAACACAATCTAACCAGTAATTAAACGCTTCTACAATAAAAACGCTTTCCGTATATTTGTATTTTGTATATAATTTGTTGACAAATTTAAATAAATAAATATTCTGGGACATTATTCCTCACACACGGCCATCTGACCCCACTAAGCGGAGCTTGTACTATGGTAGCCAGATAACTGATATACTACTTATACTACTAATTTCTTTTGTAAATACATACATATATGTATAGATAATTACAAACAGACATGTTCATGCACACAAATGTTTGTCCTGAGTGGGAATCGAACCCACCATCTTATCTTATCTTAAGTGACTGACGGGATACATCGTCAGCATAGTTTGATGTCCAACAGCCTTCTGCTGTAGGGCACCGCTGCAGACTTGGACTCAAACCAAACGAAAGCACCTTTATATTTTGCAATAAAGATTCTCTCTATCTATTGTTTAGGTCCTCACGAATCCTTAAAAAAGTAATGTAAAAAATTTACGATATTAATGTTACCGTCGCTGTACATAAGTGTATGAAAATGTTATGTTTGTATTTAATACATTTGTTTGAAATTATTAGTAACCACCACAACATGATTACCTATATTAAACAAAGATAAAAATGTGATAAGTACCTAGATTTAAACTCGCTAGATTTAATGATTATTGGGACCTACGTTTGTATTGTTTCTATAATAAAATAACACTTGTGGTTACTAATCGTCATACAATTAATTTTAAAAAAAACGAGTTAAGCCAACTAGGTGCCTATACGGTGGATCATCTCGTGGAACATAAGAAAATATGGTTGCAGTAGATTTTCTCTCCACTTGCATCCCCCTGAATAAGTGACAATTATATGAATAGTAGTTTAATAGATATGTATATTTGAACCGAAAATTGTAATTTTATAAAAGAAAAAGATCCACAAAAAAATAATCCTTGCTGAGTTTCTCGTGGGAGGTATATTCCGAACTGGTGATAGAGTCATAACTGTACCGTTCCTATGTGCCTTCTTAGAACGTAAACTGAATAAATGAGTTTTAAGTTTGACTTTAAGTATCTTTAGTATCCATAGAATTACATAGAATACAAAGAAATTGCTGGAGAAAGATAGCGGATATCGTAAAATAATAGGGGGAGTACATAAATATTGGAGAAGCTGGTCTAAAGGAACGTCTTACTCATCACAAATCTGAAATAATATTCTGAATCTGTATCTGAAAGACTGTAAAGTGCCATACTAACTTAAATGTATTATAATTTAAGTAGGTACAGTATTAAGTAAACACTCAGTAGCGAAGGTAGCTTCGAGGATATTTTCTTAGTTTTTTATTTAAGTATGTTGAAAATACTTGTTGTAAATATACATAGGTAAGTGGACAAAGAATTGGTCATATTTTTATTCATTACTTATTACAGGTATTCTACTAAGTATAACTGTCATCAAATGAAACATGTGTACATATGTATGTGTAACATATTGTATATTGTTTCTAAATTCAAGAACCGATTCAAAAAATATATTAACAAAAATATTGTTTTATTGAGATGGCGTAGGAAAAATTGCGTAATGTGGCACGGTACTAAAGTGAAATAAACTTTTTGGGCTAACCGTACCTACTACTTATGTGTATGATGCTACATACTTAGGTGATAACTAAGTGGGAACAAGGTAACGTAAGGCTGCGCTCAGAGGCCCGAGGGTCGCCGCGCTCCGTCTACGAGCAATAATTAAGGTGATTTAATTTAAACTGACGCCTCGAGAGCCACGTGATTTCATTACTCTTCAACACATTTTCGGCGCCGTGATACGATACCTGCCTGCGGCGTATTGCCGTCCGCTTGATTCCAATAATTTAAGGCGCTATGGTTCGACGAATTACTCATTTTTTAAGCAAGAAAATAATACTTCTAAACAAGATACGAATACAATTATTTTATATATGAGTATATTGATTTAGATTTTCACTTGAGAAAAACACCAAAGCAGAAAATCTCGATAATATTTTTTTTTAAATTGCTACAGTGAATATCGACATGGTACTTGCTCCAAATGATAGTAATAAGAGTGATTTGTTGATACAATACAACAACGCTTGACTTCGCAGCGGAAAACCATTTAAATAAACATGAATAATCACATTAAAAGCTAGAGAACGGTTTCATACTTTAAGAGAAAACCTAAAAAAAATAAAGGAACGAAAACGGTAATGTAGTAAGTAACTACATAAAACTTGGTCCAGCCAGCCTAAATACTAAGTAAATCTGCCAAACTACCTACAATCCATTAATTTATCATGCGGGGGACGGTATCTAGCACAATGGGACACACCGCTGTACATATAAGACATGTTTACGATGGTGTTTTTTCGGAAGGGTTGCAGTATCGGTTAAGCTCTCGCTTTGTGGTGAATCCAGGGCTGGTCGGTCAATACTTAGACTGGCCTTAAAAATCATTGAAACCTGACAATGATTTTACGATACCTACCATAATTCTACCCACTACAGCAATAAAAAAAACTATTTAATAAATTACAGCGCTAGTTCAAAGTCTGAATTAACAAGGAATACTATCACCCCCAACCAATGTCGATGAACGTCTAGTTACCGAGCTACTTGTAGTCTACTAACTTTGCTGTCAAAAACTAATTTTCGAATAAAAAGTACGTACTACGGTACCCTTGGCAGGTTTTTATTGAAGTTCGCCCATTTCCTGACATCCGCAGCTCGCACTATATTCACGTCCCAGTTGGGGGGTTGTTCCCACCTGTTCCTGATTAAAGCCTGGTCTCCGTATAAAGCTAGCGTCCTGGAAACTTCTGCATACTTTTGAAACAGCAAATTGGCTTCAGTGCTGCTGGCGATCGATAACTGCACCGACTTGATCATCAGTCAGTAGGAGTTCTTCATATAAAAAACTAGCTTCCGCCCCGCGGTTTCACCCGCGTCCCCGAGAGATCTTGTGTTTTCCCGGGATAAAAATGGGCTATCCAACACTGAAAGAATTTTTCAAATCGAACCAGTAGTTTATGAGATTAGCGCGTTCAAACAAACAAACTCTTCAGCTTTATAATATTTATAGATGTGATATACCGGTACTTATTTTAAGCGAATTACTTACACGAATTTTGGTGAAAAATATAATGTATGGGTGGATATTTCGAGAGTTTTGAAACCTGTTAGGTTCGACCTTTTTTACTAAGGGTTGGTCGCTGAATCTGTAAAATTTACAGATATTTCGTATAAATATAACAGGTGGAACTTACGCTAAATAAGTATAAGTTATATATGCAAAAAAAAAATACACGCATATTATTCCATATTGATAAAACAACAGTGTTGCTATGTGATTATTATTTCTGTTGATCTGTTGTTAACCTAATACTTAGTTACCTTGATTGCATTGTTGAATTAAGTATTATGCTTAAAACACGTATTAAATAGTGGTATCTACAATATAAATGGATATGGAGTTCAGTGGAAGGTATGTATTATGTAATTAATTTGATTAGGTACTAAACCACAATAAACACACTAACACAATAAACACAATTTATAGGAGGCATCTTTAGAAAACAAAAAATTGGTCATATTTTTATAGGTACCATGCCATGGAAAATATTATAACTTCACAAAGGCGGTGAGAACATAAAACCTAGATGTGAACAGGCTTTCACGTGTAACAGTTGGAATACACAGTACGTCGCAACTAGGGTGGTAGACCGCCAGGCAGTTCCTAAAAAAAATTTCCTACCACCGTGCTATGGTTTCTTCATGATGTTTTCCTTCACCTAAAACTCTCAAGTTCATTCAAAGATTCGAACCCACGACCTTCGCCAAGGCACCTTTTCCACGTCACTTTTATTTCTTCGACGCGTTGTTCTTGTTTAAAATATATATATATTTTTTTTATATTTAGATATCTAGTTTTTGTCTATGAGCTTCTCCGATTGGTTTGAGTTGTACAAGTAGTATTTCATTTTATCACACTCTTCATTTTCTAGGGAAGGCTAAATAGCGTATTATTTAAAGTTTTCATAAATGTCTATTTTGAAATATAAAAAACTAAAAATAAACCGATTTCATGAAAATGCAACGTCCCTTCTTAATTTTCCGCCAAAAAGTCGTCGTATCTTGATCCTTTTCGGCAAGAATCGTGAAACGCTTTCCATTAAGTTAGTTAGATTCAGTTTTTAGTAAAATTGTGACTGTTCTACTAACAATACATGTAAGTACTTCACATGTTAATGACGAACCCAACATAGGATTTGAAAACCTTGATGTATCCACCTGTATAGGTACCTATTACATATCTACTTTTAATATTTTTCTTGGTAAATGAAACCTATTTCGTTGTGAAGTCTTCGATGTCGATGAAACTCATTAGACGGTCCTATCGGGTACTCGGTGCTCTTTTGTTGTCCAACAATTGACAACCGGCAACAATATTGTGCGGATATTGTTACTTTCCATAAATACTTACTTGCTTCATAAGATAAGGGTTTTTCATAATCTACTTAAACAATGTTTTACGAAAATAATATCATTCGTTGTTAATTCTTGCTTAGTAATTTTATTATTAAAAATTGCCGGAGAGAGCAGACCAAAAGAATATTCTTTTATCATGCTTTTATTAATTCCACATGTACCTATGTATGTTTGTTTGTACAACAATTTTTGAACGTGATTTTCATCCACTTCAGAACTTCAGATTGTAGGTACTGAAACTTTGCATGCTTATCTAGGACCGATGACAATAATTTCATATGGTTATCTCTTTATCCTGACCAGGATCTTCAGGATCAACGATTTTTACTTTAAAATCATAAAGTAGGGCTATAGACTATTAGTTACTAGTTTTACTATAGCCTATAGTAGACCTATACCAGCTGTATGTAAAACTAAAAACTTATGCCACATTTACCGACTCTCCGTAAAAAAGAAGTTTGTTTTTTTGTGAAGTTTATAACATGAACACTAGAAATAAGCAGTAGCTTGTGTTACCAGTAACTCGGCTCAGCAAAGTGAGAGGCTCATTCAAGTATAGATATGATTCCATATGAAAGTACCCAAAGAAATTTAAGAACTAGGTATCTGTATACTTAATGATTTTAATTATACAGAACTTACGTAAGAAAGGATTTTGTAGAAGATAAGAACTCATTTGAATGAAATATTCGCTCGACAAGCTATTTTAATATAATTATATAACCGTTGTAATTAGTAATTAAGTATGTACTTGATGTACTTGAAAAAAGAAAAAACAAAAGAAAGATCTACAAAAACATGTCTTGCCGAGTTTATTGCCGGAGTTTTCTCAGTTCTAGTGTAGTAAGTAGAGTCAATTGTGACGTTCATAAGTGCCTTATCTAAGCCTAAACTGAATTAATGGGTTTTGATTTGAGTCCATTTTGGTTGTCTTCGACATCAATATCTATTCGATAAACATAGACGTGAGAATCGGGCTCCAGGCTGTTTGTAAAACGCAGCCATTTTGTTAAGGGCTTAGGCGGTTTGTTGGTAACCAGGTAGCGTTAGTAATTGAGCTTCGACATGCTCACTGGATTTGTCAATTACTTCCTGTTGCGGAAGGCAGAGAATACCTTGAATACATTTTAGGATACACCGTAGTCGGTGAATAAAGGTTTCATAATTATGACGAGATAATAACAAGAGAGATATCCTTTGTCTCATATTTTCATGGTATTGAATAATATTATTTTTGTATTCAGGATCGGCAATATGGAAGCTCTTCTTTTTGCTTTATCCTTAGAAGTGGTTTTACTACAAATCAGAATTCTAGGTAAGTATCCACTAAATTACACACAATTTATTGCACACCACGATAAAGTACATGGAGAGTTGAATAAGTGAGCAGAAATTAACAGAAACCAAATGGAATACCAAGATTCAATTATTTATGAGGTAATAGCGTTGTCAGAGTAAACTGCTTGTTCCTGAGATGCTACGTAAAAGTTCTGCCATCTCTCGGTTAAACGTAGTTTATAATTTGTAGAGGGCAGCACTGCACTACGTGCTCAGCAGTGGCGGTGCGCCGAGAATATTGAGAAGCTCCAACGCGACAAGCTGGTAAATGATCGGTAAGTTACAAAACTGAGTTCTAAGAGGGCGACTCTATCCTAACTACAAATAAAAAGATATAATATTTTGAAGTACAAATATACTACCGACCTATGTACCAGCTCTTATATGTTATAGGTACTTTCTACGCCGACTACCTACTTATCTCATTTAATTGCTTAGTTTAAGTTGCCACATATTTAGCTATCGCTTCTATCTACTGTCATTGTCAAAAATTGTGGATTATATTAGTGGAAAAGCGTTTTATAGGTAAGGGGCAATAATATTACCTACCCACAAGAGGTAGATACTTCAGTTTTAAGCGTTAGTTAGGAACTTTCATGAAGGCGCGTTAAAACTTAAACGATTCAATTTATTGTTCCACCAAGCTTTTCCGCGCGGTTTCACCCACGTTCCCGAGGAATCTTGTGTTTTCCCGGGATACAAAAGACCTATATAAAAGGCCTATAGCCTTCCTCAATAAATGGGCTATTCAACACTAAAAGAATTTTTCAAATCGAAGCAGTAGTTCCTGAGATTAGCGCGTTCAAACAAACTCTTCAGCTTTTTAAATTAGTAAATATTAGTATTAGTCAAAGACCATCAAATTTATAGGTATTAGTATAGATAAAGGGAATGTAGGTAACTCATTGCAAACATTCAGTTATTCTTCGAATTATACTCTGCGGTTGCAAGTTCCAAATGTGAATTGCAAACCTCTAAACATGGGTATATAACTATTCTACGTAGCCCGTATCTATCACTAACCAAAGAGATTGTAGTCAACAATAGTAATCTAAGTTGGCCATTGTACAATCGCTAAGAAAACAGTAAATAGTGTGCAATAATATTTTTGTATATCTACTTAGATGTATGTAACATTCATTGTATGTCTTCAACATGGGGTTTGTTTCAGTGAAATGGTAAAGGACGTTATAAGAAGGACCTTGATAGAAGTTGCGGAGACTGGTGGCTGGTATACTTTGCGGAAGGCAGTGGACATATTCATCGAGACGGACTCTTCCGCCATAGCTTTGCGACACAATCACTTGCAGCTCAAAATGTCGGTATCACAATAAAACCGTATAGGTACATAAGCAGTAATAAATTAGAACATGAACAAAAAAATCTGATGATATTCAACATTAAATAATGTGCATTATTTTGCCATTTTAAAGGACTATAAATGATATTGTCAACGAAATTAAAACAAAACGGAGCCAATGGGCATCGGATCTTCGTAACGCTGATCAGAAAATAGCAATACTTCGAGATAATATAAATGTAAGTGGATGAAGTTTATTTACGTACTTATTTTATTATTTTAAGTACCTACTCAATGTCTTAACACTCTTGTTCTTATGTGTAGGTACCTACTGGTAATGCCTTTGTCTTCTTGAATTCATATTATCATGTTTCCTTACTATCCATACTATTCAAAGTACACACACACACACATACATTTGTTACCAACCTTAACATAACGTTTGTTACTACTGCTCCGTAACAGCTGAATAAAGAATGAAACTTGGCACATGGATAGATCATACTCCATACCCTGGAGTAACATAAGTGAATATGTCCGGCCGTTTGTTAATTTTTCAATGCTAAACTATCAAATAGATTGATGAACGTGTACGATGAATCTGATGAAAATTGCCGGAGCTTGGACCACGGTGATAAACATAGCACACGTCACATCTCATTTCGGTTATACCGTTGAAACCCCGGGGGACAGGAAGTTTATGATATTATGATACACCCTTTTATTAATAGGTAACTTTGTTGATCGGTACTGATGTAAACATTAGGTGGAATTTTTTTGTTAGGTAATCTTTTTCATGTAAGATGGTGTGTCGCTAACGCAATGATTTTCGCAGAATGTTTCAGAATATACACTTCTCATCAAGTTTGGTTTTGAATGAGTTTTATGTTTTTTTTTACATGATATAAAAAAAGTTATAATGCCAGATAATTGCGGATATTATAAGGTATCGTTTAACAAATATTAATGTTTCAAATTAAAATCAAATTCCTTTAACTATCGTGTTTTTTACAACAGGTAGGTATGTTTTTTACAAAATTTTTGTAAACTTTTTGAAACGAAGACGTAAAACAAAAAAATGTTTATAAAAAGTGTATCCAGTATCTCGTATTTCCTCCCCAGGCTCTAATGTCTGCTTCCATGCGGTACGTTTTCTAAAATTTTACAAATTCTTGCTTAAGGGAGAAAAAATACCTATTAAAAAAAATCACGATATTTAAACTAATTTAATTTTAATTTTAGACATTAATATTCGTTAAACGATACCTTATAATATCCGCAATAATCTGGCATTATTACTTTTTTTTTGTTGTAAAAATAAAACATAAAATTCATTTAAAATCAAAATTTAGGTGTTGTTGCAGTACAGTTTCGATTTTTCTGATGAGAAGTGTATATTTGCCGTTGTGGTCAGCATGATCTCTTGGCATCAAAATACCTACACTTGGCTGTTCTATTGAGTAGGTTGATGGCGGAAACGCTGGAAGAATCCTGAACATTGTGTCCAAATCTCTGTTAAACGGTGGTAAGGTACTTCGCGCCTGCGGATAGTTTCATTCAAGAACTTTACACAGCACAAGTCCGGTCGCGCATGGAGTATCTACCTTCTTTTCAGTCCTACTAACAGGCACGGTAATATCACAGTCTAATGACTTGTTGTTTGGTAATATTATCTAACAGGTCTATGACAGCCAACAGGATATTTGAGTCACGATTTTCAAATTCGATCTGTCGATCGTAGAAGTTTGAAAACAAAGAGTTTACTAACTACCAAATTATTTGTACAGAATGATCTTCTAAACGCAAATGCGCGTGTTACCTATGCAGAGAAATGGTTATTTGCCCGTTTCGAAGAAATGGAACTGCGATGTGAGAGACAACCAGCGCCTGCACCTCGCACCGACCACGAACAGCGCGTTCACGACGAATTGTTAAGAGCGTATACGTTACAAATAAAGGTTTATGCATTTCATAACTAAACACGTTTTTACCATCTTGGCGATATAGTTAATCGATTTAAGTGTGTAAGTATCAGCGTTACCACATTTTTTTTCTAAGTCGGGATTTTGGAACTTTTTGAGTGAAAAAAGCGGGATACTTTCGTCGAAAGCGGGACATAGTAAAAATTAAAAAAAACGGTTAAGTATGAAAATGAAAAATGAAAAAAATGAAAATTTATTTATTCCGAAAAAGTACATATTTATATGTTTGGCTGAGCTCCCACATTAGGTCACCCTGTGTCGTGGGAGACACGCTCCTCCTATAAATAGTTGTTGCGGAATCAAAGAAAAATTATAATATATGTAATTAAAGAAATCAGAAGTTTTTAAATACTTATCTTTTTATTTGAGTTCAAATTACGTTTACGTGACAATAGATAGCAAAAATAGCCATAGAAAATGTTTTTTTAATAAAAATATGATATTTTATAATAATTATAATAAAAAAAAAAAACTGAAATCAAAATCAAAACATTTTATTCAAAATATGGCGTTTCAAACAATAGTCTGTACCCTGAGTGTAAAGAATTCACGTAATTAAACGCTTACTATCACGTTTGCGTTTACAATATTTGTATGGAAGAAATTAGTTCGATGAGTATTCCGCGAGAGGCGCTGTGCCGATTCCTATAGAAAAATGTCGTAAACGCTAACGTGGTAGTAAGCGTTTTCTAACGTCAATTGTTTACACTCGGGGTACTGAAGAGTGAGTGTTACAAATTGCAACTTACAATACGAGAATAATTACTTATAAGAATTACTTATTCATGATATTTCTGTGAAGATTTAACTTCTTTTAAAGTTTCCTTTTTTAAACCGACTTTTCTCTTTAATAAAGATGAAGAACTCTTCACAGGATAGCTGTATGCTAGATTATACTGGATGAGTAATTCTGCTTTCATTATCGTGCCACCCGCCCGCGCTTCCTCAGCACACGCCTGCACGCACGGTCGAGTTATCCCCGAAAGGCGGGACTGAGCCTGTCCCGCGCGGGATATTTAATTTTGATTTAAAAACGTTCGCCAAAATCGGGACGTCTGGCAAGCTGACGTTGGTAAGCATTAACCAAAACAGCATTTTTCCCTATGCTATAACATTTCAAAGTGTGGCACAAATTTACCCCAGGTGTGGGGTTACTTTGTGACGCATCACTAAATGGCCTATATACATAACTTGATACTGAACAAACCCACGCACAAATAAACCCACCACGCTCAGCTGTTTCTGCAACATCTTAGAAAAGAATAAAAACATATAAGTTGCCAGTTGTACTAGAAAAAAATATCTAAAATGAAAAAAGCTTTTTGTTATAAACAAAATAAAATCAGAGAAATCTTGGCATTCTGGAATGTCGTAATGACCTCTTTTTGTCACCAGTTTAGGTTCATTATTTTTTTTACCACCATGTTTGTTTGTTTATTTCATCACGTTTTTCGGGCTATTTCCAAAATTTGTTACCTAAACAACCAACTTCGCCAGATTTTTGATATTCCAAACATAATGCTACCAAAAAAACAGGCAGTCATGAGGACTGCCGATAGAAGTGAAAACTATTAGCATGAGCATGTCGGTGACGCGAACCTATAAGTTTTTCCCCTCCAAAAACGCTCAACGCGGCTAAAGAAGTTTTCACTTCAAATACTATTAGCATGAGCATGTCGGTGACGCGAATGTCGGTGACGCGAACCTATAAGTTTTTCCCCTCCAAAAACGCTCAACGCGGCTAAAGAAGTTTTCACTTTACTACTTTGGATCATTTGGGACTCACCTGGCAACACTATGGGTGTATCACATCACATGTCACGTTTTGGCACATTACATTGGCATAAAGTTCCCAAAGTAGGTACATAAAGTGTAGTGATTATTTACAAATGACGAAAAAACTCAATAAATAGTTTAGCAATCAAATACAATATTACTATAGCCTTGTCTCTTACAAATTTAACACAAGAAAAAAAATCCCGTAGTCCTGAACAGCGCTTCGTTTTTTCCTGGCAGAACAAAGTTTGCAGATCTCACAGCACATATTACTATATATAATAAATAGTCGTCTCACAGAATTCCGCGAAAACTTGCTTGACAGTTGACACTGACAGTAAAATTCATCATAGATAAAAAATACCATAGACTACGAAACTGTACCAGTCCGCGCAACCACTGAAGTCTGATAGGTCCACCTCTATAGTAGAAAAGATAAGATCCATTTTCATTAATTCCATCGGACTTAGGTGGTGGCGCGAACCCTATGTTCGAAAAAGTTCCTATGGTATGGTTCCTCAGGAACTACTGGTTCGATTTGAATAATTATTTTAGTGTTGGATAGCTCAATATCGAGGAAGGCTATAAGGCTACTTTTTATCCCGGAACAACACAAGATATCTCGGGAACGCAGGTGAAACCGCGGGTCGGAAGCTAGTCTACTATATCAATAATTCTGAAAAGCCACACGGTAGTCTCAGATACATAGTTAAGATTGATTAGTTAGGTACCTACCTACCTTAGACAAGTAACTTACCTATGATTACTTATTTCATAATTTGGCAGGAACGTGAAGATCTCATGGAGTTTTGGCGACAACGTTACTCCAACGATACGATAAAAATAAGTGAAAGTGTTGCTCAAAAATGCGACCAATTGCGTAAAACTACTGCTCGTCGACAGGACTTGCAGAAAGTGGTAGGTTAAATATTAGAATAGATATCCATAACAATTTAGTAGCCAAAAATTTAACATAATTCACTCAGGTCCGAAACGGATCTACTAAAATTAAAAATCTAAATTTCGCTTCTTTAGTGAGCACATTCATAGTACATGTTTTTACTTTCAGTATGATACACATGAAGGTGAAATGCGCGCCTGGTTAACATTCAAGCAGGAGCGGGCAGCCCGGCTCGCTCGGGAAGCACGTTCGCGTGCGTCTGCAACGCGCATACAGTCTTGGTGGCGTGGCGTCATGGTGCGACGAGCTCTAGGTGCATTCAAATTTTTGCGGAACGCAAAGAAAACACCAGCTAAAACTAAGAAAAAATAAACATACTCCAAAAAATCTAATAGGGTATTACACCCATTTTTGAAAAGTGTCTCAATTCGTTTCTAATAATAATTCGTTGCTAATACAAATTTTTATTCAATCGATAAGTGCCATAAAAATACATATAAACTTTACATTTTCAATTTTCGCACCGAATTTGAGGAAAACGCTGGACGCCATGTTACACTATGGTCATATCGTCATTTGGTCTAAGTGAGTAAACAATGTAAGTAAACAAATGCGCTGATATTGGTCTCAATTGGACATATAATTTTTTATAATTAAAAATGAGCTATTATCCTTTTCATTGATGTACTGTTCCTGAATGCATAGAAAGAAAGAAAGAAGAAAGAAAGAAAGTACATTTATTAGACGCCACATCAGTACAATTACACAATAAAGAATAATTAAAAATAAACTAACAATAATTTAACACAGAACAATAATATAACATAGAATATAATGAAATACAATAGAATAAGATATATTATACAGTTATAAATGTGTACTAATTGGGTCTAAAAGGCCCCAGCTTAGCATGTGCTGCAAGTGATTGCAACGCTGATTTTCAGCTGAAGCCAGATGGGTGATTCACGGACGAATGGTACATAAATACATTAAATACCAATAATATATTTATACGTTATAATTTAGTAATAAGAGCATAATCACATAATAACATTTCAAAGAACAAAATAAAATAATTAATACAGAATAATAAATATTCATTTTTAATTGGATTGCTATAAAATGATATAATTATATTTAGGTTCAATAAGCGACACCATTTAAATGTGAATAATATAATTATAATAGGATTTAATTCAGACTCAGATCAAAAAAGTGTAAATCTATTTATGTGCTGGATTTTTGAAGATTAATAAAAAATATTTTCAACTTTGATCTGACTGGGACTGAATGGGATTAAATCACTACGTTTTACCGTAAGATGTCCCCTCGTTCAAAAGTTGGTAGCCCTGTTATTCCCTTTGACACTGACATAAATTACAATGTCAGTCAATAGTGCCAACTAGCTCAGATCGAGGCTGAAGAAGCCCGGAAACAGATACAGATGCGAAATCGTCAACCTAGATTTCGTCCTCGCCGGCGAGGACCGTCGCGTCGTCCTTCCCAGTCTCGTCCCGATTAAGCGGCCCGAGCTGCATATTAGCAATCCGACCGATCCCCAAATAATAATAATAATTTGCATGCTAAAGCCCTCCCACATTCCCCAGGCAACGTCCTGAGCCGAGGTCGAGCCCCACAGGGGGCACCCTCAGGCTACCGTTGCCCTAAATTTATTTAGTTTTAAGTAGCGGTTGAGAGCCCTCAGCGCTCACCGCAAAAGTCCGCGTAACGGTGGAAGAAGGTCCCCTGGACCCACCACCTTTAAGTTCCTGCTCAAAAAAAAAAAATAGTGCCAACATAATGGGAAGGGGACAAGTTATAATGAATGGACTGTACCTACTCTAGCCTTCAAACTCAAACTCATTTATTCCGTATAGGCCCTTATGTATATGATGGCACTTTTGAAAGTACATTGGATTCTACCACTGGTTCGTAATACACTTTGACTGAGAAGACTCCGTCAAGAAACTCAGCTAGGCATATTTTTATAGATCTTCCTTTTTTAATTTATGTATTTTACTTTATTACAAATAACAATGTTTTTAAAATTATAATAAAATAGTTTGTGGAGCGACCATTTCATTCAAACGCATTCTTGTCCTTATAGTGTCTATGTTTATGAATGTAACCCACAATAATATCGGGTGGAAAGGTATTGAAAGAAAAATATGAAAAGAAAAGGACAAAGTAGGTAAAGGACAATTTGGGAGGGATTCTGTGTAACGAAGTATACCTCCTTGTCACATGGTGATAATTATATTTAGGTTCAATAAGCGACACCATTTAAATGTGAATAATATAATTATAATAGGATTTAATTCAGACTCAGATCAAAAAAGTGTAAATCTATTTATGTGCTGGATTTTTGAAGATTAATAAAAAATATTTTCAACTTTGATCTGACGGTCTGAACAGTCTTGAGTCTGCGCAATGGTGGTGGTATATTAGTGTAACAATAATAATAATAATACTTCAGTTCACACTTTTTAGTTTACTTCCAGCACCGTATGACGTCATTATAATGGCGGCTACTGTTTCGCTTGTTTAGAAACAGAAACTCCTGATTACCGAGTTTCACGAGCGAGACAGACAATAGTCACTTCGAGAATTCACTGTCGAGTTTTAGTACAGAATAGCATAGCAGATAAAAAACTGAAAACTTTGAAATGAATTTTAAAATTAATTAAGTTATTTTATGAACTAAAACTAACATTTTCCGACTGCTTATTGCCTAAGCTATCTAAATTGTATATTTTTAGTTCTTTTCTCATAAAGAGTAAAATACTAAATAGTATCTACCTAACAAAAACTTAAATACTATTTAAAAAAATATTCAGTCAGTGACTTTAATTTAAAAAAACCCTTTGGCATTTATTTGCTACAATAAGTTCTATTAGATCATGAATATTAGGTATCACAAAGTGTATAATAGAGATGCGCAAAATGTATTACTGAATTGAATATACAGGGAGACTTTTTAACCTTCATCTAAATTTAAATATTATGATGTTTAGTGATAATAATAAATTACGTACATTTTCTTTTAGTATGTCTCTGAAGTATACTAAAATATTGAGATATAGCATCACAAAGTTGTACAAAAAAAAGTCCACGTTTATGGATATTGCGCGCCGTACACACTCAGTACACTACGTATGACCGCGGCCCCCTACCGCCCGCCCCTGCATTTCATTGATAACAATTCTAACGTTGTATTTCCAATTTCACGTTTCAAGCACCATCTTGTGTTATTTTACGCTATTGTTGGATGTATCGATTTTGTCCTTGATCGTTTATATATATGAAATGAAATAATGAAATAATTTATTCACTCTAATAGGCCTTCACAGGCACTTAAGAATAGTCAGACTCTAACGCACGGTTCGGAAGGTTGCTTTTACTGAGAAGAGCCGGCAAGAAACTCAGCAATTACTCTTTTCAAAACAAACTTAGACTATTACATAAAATTTATTCTGCAAGAGCGAGCGCTACACCCAAGCATTGTCGTCATTTAAATATTCATTAACGTTATAGTATGCCTTTTGTACTAAAATAGACTTAACACGTTCCTTAAATTTATGTAATGGCAAATTTAAAAGTGCAGGAGGGTCCTTATTATAGAAGCGTGTACACAGTCCCAAAAATGAACCTTGCACTTTTTGGAGTCTATAAGCAGAGGTTACAAGTTTATGCTTATTTCTAGTATTAATAGTGTGCATGTCACTTATTTTTACAAAAAGACTTATATTTTGTTGTACAAATAATATGTTTGCATAAATGTACTGCGATGCTACTGTGAGGATACTAATTTGTTTAAACTTATCTCTGAGGGAAGCTCGAAAACTCAAATTATAAATTGCTCGCACCGCTCTTTTTTGCAAAAAGAAAATAGCTTCTATATCAGCGGCCTTACCCCAAAGCAAAATGCCATAGGACATAACACTATGAAAATTGCCAAAATAAACTAATCGAGCTGTATCTTCATCTGTTAGCTGTCTAATTTTTCTAACTGCATAAGCTGCCGAACTAAGCTTCCCCGCAAGACATGATATTTGGGTGCCCCATTGAAGTTTTGAGTCTAAAGTAATCCCTAAAAATACTGTTGACTCAACAAGATTGAGAGATTCATTATTTAGCACCAAGTTAAATCCTACTTTTTTTACATTGGGTAGTGCAAATTTAATACATTTAGTTTTCTTTTCATTTAAAACTAAATTATTAACAGTAAACCAATTTAATACCTGAGCTAATGCACCATTTACATCGTCATAATTGGATTTCAGTCTATCAACACTAAAAAGCAGTGAGGTATCGTCAGCAAATAGTACAATTCCACAGGTATTTTTGACATAAAAGGGAAGATCATTTATATAAATTAAAAAAGAAAAGGACCTAAAATATAGCCCTGCGGCACACCCATATGCACAGGAGAACCAGATGATTTAACTCTATTGACATCAACACTTTGAGTTCTTTCCTCAAGATACGACTTCATGAGATCAAGTGCTGTACCCTTTAAATTTACGTATGAGTGTTCGGTGATCAACACAATCGAAAGCTTTAGATACATCACAGAAGACTCCAATAACATTCTGTGACTTCTCCTAAGCGTTAAAAATATTTGTGATATAAAGATATCACTAGTGAGCTACAGATATAAAATAAAATAGTGATAGTCATTGGGCTGAATAGATGTACATTTCTCAAACAATAAAAACCCCGCTATAACAGATGTATTCAACAGAACTGTCAAATATCTTTTATTGGTAGAGAATGCGTTGTAACACTGGTATACGTCGTGTGTAAATCTTTATTAGTAAGGCTGATAATCTTTTATATCATTAGCTCGCGAGCTACACAACTCTAGTCTTTAGGCTTTATTGTTAATTTCATACAATTTTACATGCTGTGCTATATCGATTTCCTCGAAAGTTTGTAAGACTGTTCACCGCGTAGATATAGTATATTCTCTACTACATCTATGGTTCACCGTAAACAAAGAGGATTAAATCACTACGTTTTACCGTAAGATGTCCCCTCGTTCAAAAGTTGGTAGCCCTGTTATTCCCTTTGACACTGACATAAATTACAATGTCAGTCAATAGTGCCAACTAGCTCAGATCGAGGCTGAAGAAGCCCGGAAACAGATACAGATGCGAAATCGTCAACCTAGATTTCGTCCTCGCCGGCGAGGACCGTCGCGTCGTCCTTCCCAGTCTCGTCCCGATTAAGCGGCCCGAGCTGCATATTAGCAATCCGACCGATCCCCAAATAATAATAATAATTTGCATGCTAAAGCCCTCCCACATTCCCCAGGCAACGTCCTGAGCCGAGGTCGAGCCCCACAGGGGGCACCCTCAGGCTACCGTTGCCCTAAATTTATTTAGTTTTAAGTAGCGGTTGAGAGCCCTCAGCGCTCACCGCAAAAGTCCGCGTAACGGTGGAAGAAGGTCCCCTGGACCCACCACCTTTATGTTCCTGCTCAAAAAAAAAAAAATTGTGCCAACATAATGGGAAGGGGACAAGTTATAATGAATGGACTGTACCTACTCTAGCCTTCAAACTCAAACTCATTTATTCCGTATAGGCCCTTATGTATATGATGGCACTTATGAAAGTACATTGGATTCTACCACTGGTTCGTAATACACTTTGACTGAGAAGACTCCGTCAAGAAACTCAGCTAGGCATATTTTTATAGATCTTCCTTTTTTAATTTATGTATTTTACTTTATTACAAATAACAATGTTTTTATAATTATAATAAAATAGTTTGTGGAGCGACCATTTCATTCAAACGCATTCTTGTCCTTATAGTGTCTATGTTTATGAATGTAACCCACAATAATATCGGGTGGAAAGGTATTGAAAGAAAAATATGAAAAGAAAAGGACAAAGTAGGTAAAGGACAATTTGGGAGGGATTCTGTGTAACGAAGTATACCTCCTTGTCACATGGTGATCATCTTCCATAATGCTACTCTCTGACCAATTATTGGTAAAATTAAAAAACTGTAATAACACTGAGAATACTATTCTCTGTATATGCAGCTAGTAGTAATAACTAGTTTGTATATAGAGAGAGTTTCCAAGAGTTTAAAGTAATAGTGTTCGTTCTGTCTGTTTTGTGGTCTGAGGCACAGACTAAGTAGAGATACTACGTATCAGACGGACATGTGACGAACTATCTTTGCTAGACTTGTAACTCGTTCCTGATTGGTTGAAGCAAAATGATACATGACATTTTTTTTTTAATCAATATATAAGCACTGACAAGGATGTGCATTATGCCAAACTTATAGATTCGTATAGGTTTTAATTTTTCATACTTATTTTTTAATTTATGCGTGGGGGGCTAAGGTAGATAGAAAAAAGGCATGAAAATTTAAATAAAATTTATTTATTTTTCTTGTATTTATTTAATGCTTTTTGTTGCATTTCTGGGAGAATTCTGTTCTCCAACCTGAGTATATCGGTGCCCTTTAAAATTTTTGTTACAATATTGCACCAGTTGTGAATGCACATCTTGATTATAATTTTAAGCAAGGCGTCGACTACGGTATTTCGATGGGTTTGGCATGATATACGCTCAAAGTTATTATTTTTAAGTATGTGTTTTTTTATTTCTTTAGATAGGTTTTTTTTGTGAGCATTTGATTCTAAATACTTATTGGTTTCGCTAAATATGATGCCAAAATACCGCACAATGTGCTCTGCAGGGTAGGTCAGTTTCTTTTGAGATAATTGTTTATATTCTCTATGAGAGATCCATTTGTGGACATCAGTGGTAATGTTGGTGGTTAGGTCTCTTTTACAAATTCCACAATTATTTTTGGATATAATTCTTCTAACCACCCACCCTGCAGTATAAGCACGCGACTGTATGTTCAGACGCTCACGCCTTGCTTCCATGGAAATTGGATGAGTTCCAATATAGGATTCATCAGTTTCACCACACTCATCTTGTTTATTGTTGTTTTCTCTTGTTTCAAATAATGATTTTATTTTCAAAAGCTGGTTGCTTTGGTCATTCTCACAATTGAATGATGTGTGGTGAAACTTTATGAATCCTGTAATCATCAGAGCTTTGTATGTGTTCTGGAAGTTGTGGCAAGTCGGATTAATGTCCCTAAAATTGTATGACCGCACTTGACCAAAATAATTTTCAATTGCATCAGAGTTTATAAATCTTGGTCTCATTATTTTAATGTTTTTTTCGCTAAGAAATTGCCACAACTTCTGGAAACTTCCCAGAGTGCTCATCCAATTCTTTACACTGGGAATATAAGTTTCCCGTCCATTTTTGTCTATATACTTCAATTTTTCTAGTTTTTTAATGGCATTAGCCCAGAATTGGTGGTGATCACTATTTGCTGTCACTGCAGAACGAAGTTTTTTTCCTTTTGACTTTTTGCTAAAGACTGCACTTCCGTTCACACTGTCGAAAAGATCATCGAAGAATGATACCACTTCGGCAGTATTTTTCAAAGTTGAACTAACTTCTTTTCCATCGGAATAGTGAGCTGTGAAAGATACATTCAGAATATTAGTTACTGTTTTCTATAATATATATTCTCAGATAATTTTTAAATATCTATCTAATATCTTTAAACGAGCAATTCTTGTATCTATATACATATATATATAATCTGGATCTCGGAAACGGCTCGTAAGATTTTCATGAAATTTAGTATACAGGGTGTTTCGGGGGCGATAAATCGATCTAGCTAGGTTTCATTTTTAGAAAACGTCGTTTTATCCGTGTTTTTAAGCAATGAAAAACTACTACAATATCATTAGAATACGAAGGTAAATTTCACCACTCTGTAAGATTATAATAGCTCAGGTGGGAAATCGGGCGATGCCAAAACCAGAAGACCCCGGTTCGAGTCTCCAAACCAATTATTTTTTCCCTTTTTTTTTCAAGTTCCTTTTTTGTTTACAAAAAAAAACCGAGCAAAGCTCTCGGTCGCCCAGGTACTAATTTTTATGTACAATCATTCAACTTAAATGTGTGTCTGATTGTTAGAGCTTCTGACGAAATGTAGGTACTGACCAATTTTAATGCCTAATATAATAATGTATAAGGCATAAAATTTTGTACTAATAAATACTTACAAAATGCTGAGGTGAAGTTTAAAGCTCCTGCTACGGTCTTACTAAACACTCGAACACAATTTTTGATCTGTAAAGATAAAGACAATACGGATTACTTACACAAAGGTACATACTACACAAAACGCACAAGCAGAATGTTAGTAATTTAATTTTAATTAAATTGCAGACACCAGTGAAAATTAAAGCATGTACCTTCATTTTCTTTATTTTGTCTGGTATGACATGTTCATCGTTGAGTTTATGCAATAATCGTGTTTCTGTGTGTTGACAATCCGTCCGATAAACATCCACAATATCGGACCACTTTGAAATCTTATTTTCGAAGGAAATGTTTTTTGTTAAAAAATTATTCCTTAGCCCCTTTATTAGATGTGGTGGATCAAAGATCACATGCAAAGTGAATCCATCTATATATATGGTGTCATCTGTAAAATTATAAAATGGTTAGGATTTGCAAATCTAAATCTTAGAACAAAAACTTTTGCCTAATACATATAAATCCTTAAAGACTGCTGTCAGTTTCTCAATTTATATCTGTATGTAGCAGAAAAGGCTGGGAATAATTTTTGCCTTTTGACAAACTAAAACCTAAATTTCGCTAAGTTTGTTCCAACTGTATAGAAGACAATGTTAAATCCATATAGTATTTAGTTCTATGATAAATTTACCTGTGTTTTTGTTTTCCAGAATTTGCTCTCTTCTGGTATCCTCTTTCAGATTTTTGAGAGCAGATTGAAAGGAGGCTCCTTGGTCCGAGACTAAGGCTATTGGTATCAGCCCGGTTTCGCCAACGGTAGATACAATTTTTTTCAAAATTCCTTTTAATTCGGCACCGGAAGTTGACCCTTCACAAAAATAATAGGCGATGGGTTGCTGCCATTTGTAGACCACTCCTTTAATCATGAACACTAACACATGGTCAGCAAACTGATTTTTCCTCTCTGACAACTCAGTGAATCCACATATTTCATCATTGAAAGTATATGTCAATGCACTTTCTAGCGCCATTTCGTCGAAAATTATACTGCAGTATTTTTTTTCTTCAGGCCATTTATGAACCTAAAATCAGAATATAATTTATACATCTTTTTTACATGCGTTATTTCCAAATCTACTGCTCAAAACGTAACATAAAATAATTTATATTAGATTGATAGTCTTAATGATGGATGGGCAAAATTACATACCTCCTCCTTGATGCATTCAAAAATTTGGGGATTGATGCCAGAATTTAAATTTAATTTGGCAACCAATTTCTTTAATGTTGTCAGTGATGGCAAGATAAAAATCTTTTGCAAAAATCTATACGATTTTGGTCCTTGTTTTAAAATAGATAAGGAGATCAACTTCTCATCTAGAGTGAACCTCCGTGCTTTAATTTTTTTAGTGCACATGTTGACTTGCATTTCAAAAATTTTTCTTGCATATGGGTTCATGCTTGCAATTTTTTCTTCAAAATATTCTTCTTTGGAAAATCGTAATGCTTTCTTGCATCTACGTTTTAAACTTAACAATTTTCTTGATTTTCTATATTCATTGTAGATTTTTCGGCATCTCGGTGTTAGAGTTTCAACTGTGTTCACAACTTTATATTTTTTGTTGATTAGTTTGCGTTGATCTAAAAATTACAAAAGAACTAAGTAAGTTATTTCTTCATTAATTGAATCATCATCATCTCAGCCGCAAGAAGTCCACTGCACTAATTGAATACATTAAGGTTTTTTTAAATACTAAGCTGAGAAATCAAATCAAATCAAAACTCATTTATTCAGTTTAGGCCCTAATAAGGCACTTATGAACTTGAGAATATTTATTGATTGGTTTGTTACAATGTATGTAGAAAGTGCTGAATAACTAAATAGCCTATTTGTCTTTCAGTCGGTTACTATGTATGAAGAAAGCACTGAATGACTGATGAGCCAACTGACACTTGGTGAACTCGAAACATACTTGAATAAATAATTTTAAAATACTAACCTGACAACAAATGTACTTGATTGCCTCGAGATGTAGATGGCACCTGTACATCTGAAACAACAACGAATTAATTAGTAAAAACTAAAATAAACATAATATATGCGAATGAACTCAAACATACTGGAATAAATAATTTTAAAATACTAACCTGACAACAAATGTACTTGATTGCCTCGAGATGTAGATGGCACCTGTGCATCTGAAACAACAACGAATTAATTATTAAAAACTAAAACAAACATTATATAGGCGAATCTTTATATGAACACCTACTTATTTATTTGACAGTTACTCATTTATAGAGAAAGAACTTTTATGACCAAATTTATTACCTGTGTTTATTAACTCCACTTGTGTATGCGACTCTTTTGTAGGCTCTTTACAGTAGGAGTGGTCTATGTGTTCCTTTTTTGCATACAGATGCTCAGCAACAGGATTCACATTTTCGGCTGCAAAAATATAACATCAAGCTTATCAACAAGTCTTATGTAGGTTATCAATCACCATAACATGCAATCTAGGCCTATCTTGGGCTCTTTACTTTTTAGCCTTAACCACCTAACATCAGTCAAATTACTCACAGGGACTCCAGTATTTTTAGTTACTTAGTCTGTGGTTTCGCAGGCTAAGCATCTGCGAGTTCATTTCAAAGGTTGCAATTTGACAATAATTATTATAAAAATTTTGGCAAAAATTGTTTTTTCAAAGGATATACTTCTAATTATCTAAAAATGACATTCTTAATAATTTTAACTACTTAGAGATTTGATTTGGACACAACCTGGTTTAAAAAAAAAAGTCTATTTCAACTTCAACAAAAAAGTCTAAAAAGCATTCATTATAGTAACGTGTAGCGAAAAAAATCCTACGTTACTGATGATCAGACTCCACTTACCCTCAGGTGAGTCCAACGGAGTTCCACTGCGAATTTCCGACTCCAAGAACAATGTGGGATACGCATTGCTGAGAAGACGCGATTTAGGAGTCACAAATCGCTTCTCAAAATGCCTGTGACATACTTGAAGATGAACAAGCTCGGCAATGTTTTTAGTTCGCAAGGAGTCATAATTTATAAAGTCGAGCCACTTTTGGAGTCTTTTCTCACACACTGGGAACTTATGTAACATAGCGTCCTGTCGCGAATTTGTACAACCTGGTACACAGCACTTTGAATACATCGTAATTAAGGCACAAATCGTACAATTGCAGTAAATATGGAACAGAAATAGGCGGAAATTAATCGACGCAACTATCACGCTCAACACATTGACGACAATTGACGACTATCCACAGACTAAGTAGAGATATGATCTAAATGGCGTTTAGTGACAGACAACCGGCGAGGGCCGGTAGCGGGTCGGGGGGAGAGGAACTGTCATATATCGTTTTGCTTGAAGGTCACCTCAAGTCTAGTTTTTGGTCTATGGAGATTACTGCCCGTGGTCTGAGGCCTGAGGTAGGCAGTGTTACCAGACGAGAGAACAAATATTACAGTGTTTCGAGCTCAAATTTACAGCGTTTGGGACAAAATTACAGCAAAAGTAAAAAAAAAATACAGCGAATTTTACAGTAGATCTCAAGAAACATCTTTATACTAAAATATCACTATCATCAGATGAATTAGGCATTTTTAATTTTTTCTCAAGTCTTCAAACAAAATAATCACTTTCACAAGTTCACAGAATTACTTACACGAGCCAAATGAATTCGTAATGCATCGCAAAACAACACAATTATAATTATACTAATTTATGTTGGTCCCAATATGCCTAAAAACTTACTTAACTCATGATTGACAAAATTTAGGCGGTTAATACTACAAAGTGGTTCTTAGCCTATGACGGGGAATTCCCGCATAGTATACACACACACACATACACCTTCACTATACAAGTAACCGCGCCGCTATTCATGCCCGTTAAAATAAGACATTTTCGTTCTTATCTACATAGAAACAAAGGTTATAACAAAAGCAGAGATGGCGCGGGCTCTAGTAGCCGGTTGCGTTTCGACAAGTTCATAATTATTTTTTCTTTTCACAAAGGGTGCGTTCAGTTAACATTGATTTTTGCTTGTAGAAAAATTACAGTTCTCCATACACTGTAATTTTACTATTACAGTGTACAGTAGATCGTGTGAAAATACAGTAAATCTGCTGTAATTACAGTGTATCTGACAACGCTGGAGGTAGGGATGAGGCGTATATACTGGTCCAGGTCTAAAGACCCAGTATGAGCTTGCCAGTACGCCTACCGGGTATGTACGGCAGAGACCCGGTCCATACCCGATAGGTATTGTCGGAGTCGCACATGCTACGCGTCGAACGAAATCGTATGACAGTACGGCCAGTATGTACCTATACGGCTATACCTGTAACTCGCACCCATCGGGCGGGTATAGGTACATACCCGTCGGGCGGGTATAGGTACGTACATACCCGTCGCAATCGGTCCGGTCCCCGTTCGTCACCGCACCTCGGCACAGAATACGAAGTTACGCGAATGGTTACGGCGCCTCCTGATCGTCAGGTATAGGTACATACCCGTCGCGGCTGATTACCTATCTTGCAAAAGCCAAGCGATACCAAAAATTGCGCAATATTTGCTGTTGTATTGCAAATTCGTATTATGTATCGGCGATAATAAAGCCATAGCAAGCTAGCGACAGTGCTGCCTCGATGGGACAATCGGTAAACTAAAATGTGCATTCTTTTGTATAGGCTTACGAGGTTTTGGTATTACGAATCGTTTTTTACAGCAACGCGATAGCAAAAAGCCAGCATTTAAAACTGTCAAATTGCGACAACCTTTTCATTGATTGTTTTAGTCTATCGCAAATTGCTCTTCGATTGCTACGTACATTTTAATGAAATTACTTTTTTTTTATAATTGTCCTTGTATTGGGTACTGTATTATGAATAATAATGTTAATTTCTAAAATTACTAGGAGATGATTCAGATAAGATAGATTTTTATTCTAGTTTATTGAAGACTTAAGTGAAGTACCTAATTGTTTAATTGTGATATTATAACAATGAATCTGTGTACTGTACATTATATGGCTATAAGGAACCCTAATCTTGGCTATAATAAACACAAAATAATTTGCAACATTTATTTTATTCAAGTCTAGTGTTTGTGGTAGTTGTGTTTTCTATTTTGACATCCCGCATATGATCAAACATTGCTGATGAGTACTATATTCTCATTTTGGGCATTTATGATCTCATTTTGGACGCACATTACATCAACTTATGCAGGCAATGTCTATGTCAGCACGCAAGATGACTGAGCCATTATAATAGCAGCCTCGGCTAGCTTTTGGCCCTTTTAGACTCCAAATGGATCACCCATTCAGGTTCGATTCGGGGTCTCTAGGCACCTGAAAGAAAAAATATTTAGTTGATAACAATTTTTTGCATTTATTACAGTAGTTTTGTTAAAGTATCTAAATGTCTAATGTTTACTTACTAGTCTGAGGCGAGGTCTATTGAGAGCTGGTCGACTCACAGCACTCCTAACTTCTGAAAAATATACTTTAGTTATAAACATGCACCTTAAGAGGTTATTTATAAAAAAAACAGCAGTTTTATAATTATTTTCACAATATTAAACTAGAAATTTACTTACAGTGAAGTGTAAAAGCAACCTTTACATATTCAATAATAAATAACTTATTCGATTAATAAATAACTTACAAATACAGGAACTCTGTGCTGGACATCTCTAAATACAGCTTATTCCCCGAAGATAGCCAAGACTTTCTTGTCAATCTCTGAAACATCGTCTTGGCTGCTTGGACCACCACCATTACCCGAAACATCCTGCCTCCGCTAGGCTAGCCTTGCCATTGTTTTATGTTTCAGGTCAGCCAATACTATAACAATAAAAGTATACCTATTTTAATTGATTGAATAAGTACATAATAATCAAAATTATTGAATCAAATAAAAAATCTGAACTTTACAATAAAACTAAAGGTACATATGGATACGGAAAGAAGCTCACTCTTTTCCATCTATCGCCAGATTTGCCTAAACCACTTAAACATATTGGAAGGAACGCCACGCTATTTTTTGAGGAATTTGAATCACATTTAAAAGTATTTTAACATTTAAAGTAAAAAGTTTGTTTACACAACACACATCTGTTTGACATAAGACATTATAACTATTTCCAGTTATTGCTACTAAATCGCTATTGGCGCTAGTGTCGTCGCGATAAGTGCATTCCAACGATCAGTAATCGATTAGCAAACGATCTCATACATAATTCGAATATTATTGACGTATAGCAATCAATCGCGCGATAGCTGCGCGATATTTGCTTATTGCTAAGTTTAACGTAATCAGCCTGCCGGTCCCCACTCGACACCGCGCCTCGTCACAGCTACGGTGCCTCCCAACCGTGCTCGTATTTAATGAAATGTATGATTTAGGTGTACTAAACCATGTAATTCGTTGAGACAAATTTGTTATTTATTTCTATGAGTATAAAGAGGTTAATTGCGTAAAAATGTTAAAGATTAACAGTTATTTAGAATGTTTTTTTTCACGATAAACGGTTCTTTACGTTTTTAATAAATATATGTAGAGGTGATTTTAGAATGGATGAAAATATTTTAAAATGTTATTAGGTAAGTATGTACTTAGGTAAGACCCAAAATATTATTTTGAACTGTTTTGATTTTTTATGTCAGTTCAGTAGTGATGGCGGATTTTAAACTACATAGTCTAGATATTGACCTTGACTATTTGGCGTGTTTTAGCTGTATAAGTAACTTTCGTTTACATATCATTTCTTATGTTTAAAATAATTGTGAAGTGTAAATATATGTCTTTGTTTTAAAATTCCTACTACTTGGTGTTGATAAAACAATTGCACGATTAACTTTCCCACGGATAGATGACGCTTTTATAAATATTCATACTTATTACATAAAAATAAAATTGTTGTCTCATCACCATACATAACATCATCAACCAAACAAAACTAACCAAATTCAAAAAACTGTTACATTTTAATTATTAAGAATAACACATAAAAATTTTTATCAAGATAAAATTATTTTTAATCTAAGCGACATCTAGCGAAGATACGATGCGTGATTTACCTAGCTAGCTGCCTCCATCCTTGCATGCAAATGTAACACCATCTGACAATTTCCAATACATGCAATAATGAAAGATTTTGAATCAAAAATATACTGTACCAATCATGTTTAGATAAAAAGATAGTTTAAAAAACTAGATAACTGATTAGCACATAAATGGTAAATATATTAAACGCCTTGTATTTATTACCTAGTCATCAAAATATGTTCGAAAGGTCGCTAAGAGTCTCCAGAAGAAGGCCGCTAAGGCCAGCCCTGATAATACCTATAAGTATTTAAATACTGGGTTTTTGTACTGGGTATGCGGCGATACGTACGGGTATGAGGCCGGGTATTGAATTTTGCGGGTATATCTCATGCCTAGTCTGAGGTGACGTGCGTTGCGTCAGTTGTCTCTGCCAAAGAACACGTCTCCGCCCACTATCCTGCCTTGTCCAACTTTATCTTACTCATCTGTGGTCAGTCTCCTGTGATCCTGTCTCCTAGTGTTGCCAGATCTCCCAATTTTACAAGAGATTTCCTGTTTTTCTCAAATGTCACCTGTTTTCCTCATGAATCCCTGTTTTTTCTTGATTGCGTGAAATGGACCTCTCCGCTATTGAAAATATAAATATCATTCGGCTGGATTGCGGTTTGTGACTTTCTGTCGGTGATTGTACGTATAATTAAAATAATAACTGAGAGTGACTTGGATGTAAATAATACACCAACAAAGAAGAAAAAATATTTTCCTGTTTTATTTTTGTAACGCCTCCTGTTTTTTTTTTAATGGGTCTGGCAGCACTGTTGTCTCCTGTCAGCCTCAGCCGTCCCGTCAGTGAGTTATTTATATTTATTTTTAGTTGCACCAAAGAGAATATGTTGCACCACGCGTTGATCTCGGTTAGTGGTGTTGCGGTCGTTGAATTATTTATTTCATGAAGATTGTTACCGGGATAAATAGTTTTTTTTACTTTTGAAGTAACTATTTTAATTCATCGATCATATTATCAGTTATTGAAGTGCGGTGTTACGTATAAATAATTGTGAAAACGTAGGTTACACGTCGAAACGGAATTTTCAATTCTTGGAAAGTTGGATTGTCATCTACCGCATTCGGTGAGTAATCCTTATATTTTTCAAGCATTTATACAAACATCTGCAATACGGTTATCTGGGGGAAAAAAGGTTAATTTATCTAAAATCGAAACTGCAAGTTATTACTTGTTAAAATATTGTATTAGTTTTGAAAGTACCTATGTAATTTAATTTTTCTCTCTCGTTTTACAACACCTTCCAAGTTGATGCAGTTTTTATTTTATTTTGCCTTTGTTATGTTTTGATCATGGACACGAGAAGTAAGGTGTCTTCTCTATATATTTATCTGTTTTTTCTGTAGGTACAAACTGATTACATTTGCTTACTTTTGAAATTGATTATTTTCAATGTAATTGTAACAAAATTTTAGTACCTAAGTATAATTGGATAAAAATAATTCCATGCTTCAATTTGTTGAAAAGGTATGAAACTTAAATTTGCACATGTTTTTTTGTATGTAGGTATATGCTACAATATAAATATACTTTTAAAATCTATATGCTGGGTAAGTAGGTATAATAATGGTTCATACCAGGAAACCATGTTATGGGATTTTCATAAGTTTATATTAAAAAACCTTAAGTAGTACCCACAAAAAAACACCTGACTAACTAACGAGTTTCACTAGTATTTTAACCTTTTAAAATAAACAAAGAAAATTAAGATAATATACTTGTACAAAAATTTACAATAAAAATCTGCAATCTAACCTAGTACCTACTTTTAACAAAAAATAAATCATGGTTAAATCTTGTTTAAGAATTTCAGTAGCCTACATACTAGTCATACTACACATGTAAAAATTTTCTAAGTGATAGGTGACATTAGGTAGGTAGATACTCAGAAGATATCATAATTATCCTGCTTTCATGTTAGATTTGACAACTTCCTAATCTATTATTAGTTACCTAGCTTCCACCCCACGGTTACACCTGCATTGCCAAGGAATCTTATGTTTTTCTGGGAAAAAAATATCCAGAAAATTATTTCTGGATATTTAAATCCAGTACTTAATAATAATCCAGAATATATTAAGTATATATGTGTGCCAAATTTCATCCAAATCTGTTTAGCCATTATGGAGTTGAGTAGTAACAAACATACAAACTTTCACATTTATAATATTACTAGCTGTCCCCCATGGTAACACCTGCATTCCCGATATAAAAAAGCAGCCTATGTCCCTCTCCATACCATAGGCTACCTGCGTACCAAATATCATCGCAATTGGTTCAGTGATTCAGGGAAAAGGTAATAAATTTTCATTTATAATATTAGTCACATGTGCATGTTCTTCAAATCAAAGTCGGTTTGTAGAACTGGGAAGCCTATATCATAAACTAGCATCCGCCCCGCGGTTTCACCCGCGTTCCCGAAGGATCTTGTGTTTTCCCGGGATAAGAAGTAGCTTATAGCCTTCCTTGATGAATGGGCTATCTAACACTGAAAGAGTTTTTCAAATAGAACCAGTACTTCCTGAGATTAGCGCGTTCAAACAAACAAACTCTTCAGCTTTATAATATTAGTATAGATTTAAATTTATTTAACTGAAAAATAATGAAATGTGTACTTACAAAGTAATACCATAATGTTACCATAAATTAACAATCAATCATACCGTGATGTAATGCTACTCTGAGATAGTATTAGAGAGAGAATTATTCTGGAACTGCATACCTACATAATAATAATTATAATATCTAACTTCCTAACTTTTTAATATATAATATTATAATGCGAATGTGAGTTTGTTTGTTACCTTTTCACGCTAAAACCGCTGAACCGATCGCGATGAAATTTGGTACGCAGATAGCCTATGGTATGGAGATGAACATAGGCTACGTTTTATCCTGGGAAAACATAAGATCCCTGGGGAACGCGGGTGAAACCGCGGGGCGGAAGCTAGTAAAACTATATTTTTACTAATATGCTGATTGAATGGTCACGCAAATAACATCACATAGTTTGACAATAACAGCAAGGTGATCCATAAATATGTGATAACTGAGACAATATTTTAGACAATAGTTATGTAGCAATTTATAGTTTTATATGTAAAGGTGTTAGTCTCTAAGCGTGCTTAATATACTGCTCGCCACTCAGGTAACTCTTAAATTTTCAATGGAATTGTTAATAATATAGACGAGTTCAAAATAAATTAAGTACCTATATCAAAAATACAAAGGCAGGTAACGTAACTTTCCTACCATTACCGTAAAGTTTCCCAGACAATGAAAACGGCTTACAGTAATTCGCCATAATGTAGAGAAACTATCCAAGAGAGCAGTGGTTTTTGCACGCGACGACAGTGGTCACCGAGGCGGCTACACGGCTGTGGTATTACCACTGCACACGGCCGAGCGCAGTAATTAGTGCGTTAATCACACTAGCATGGAGCACAGTTGATGCAACCTCGATTCCGAGAAACCGATCACCGGAGCTCGCGAGAGGAGCGGCAAATTGCCGACAGATATTTGTGCCGCCGGTCGGTAATTGCAGAAATCACTCGCTCTGCGGAACGAGCTTGTGGTCCTTGTACCTGGGTTTTACCTAGTCTACCTAGACCCCCAGTAAATTCGGAGCAAATAAGCTGTGATAGATGGACAGACAGATAGAAACGAGTCATCCTATAAGGGTTCCATTTTTAATCGGATGTAAGGCAATTGAATTAAATAATTGAACAGACACAGACTGCGGCACGTAATCAAATTGATCTACCTTACAAGAACAGGGCCGTAGCTAGTGTAGAATTTAAGGTAGGGCAGCGGTGGTTTCAGGTAGGGCGGACGTAAAATAAATAATTAAATATTCTGGGACATTATTCCGCACACACGGCCATCTGACCCCAAACTAAGCAGACCTTGTAATATGGAAGCCAGATAACTGATATACTACATATACTACTTTTTTTTTGTAAATACATACATATATAGATAATTACACCCAGACACAGGACAAACAGACATGTTCATGGCAGTTCATGCACACAAATGTTTGTCCTGAGTGGGAATCGAACTCACGACCTGCGGCGTGATAGATAGGGTATGTTACCAACCACGCACACCGGCCCGTCAATAATATATTTATATACAATATTTAAAAATATATTTGTATATAAGTTAGTATAAAAGAAAGTCCGTATATCCACCGCGAAATTAATCAATTTTCAGTTGACACTAAATGACAACTCAGATAACTGTTCTAATATTGGTAACTTCAGTAGCTTTGACATTCATAAACGGTGCCCTTTTAGGGCCTAAACTGAATAAATGGCTTTGACTTTGATCCAGGTTAGGCCCTATTGTTTTGAATTTGAGATACATGTGGCTAGTAGTAAATTAAAAACACAATTTGTCTTTTGTATTATGCTTTAGTTGATAGATTTTTTTAAGGTAGGGCCCCACATTGCCCCCCCCCCTAGCTACGGCCGTCTATAAGAAGAAAGTACTTATGGAACATTCCTCACACGTGGATCCCAAACTAAGCACTAATTCACTACATAGACTACTTTCGTTTTTCCAAACTTAACTACATTACCAAAGAAGTCCCTTGGAATCTTATTTCTTCTGTGATAGAGGTGGACCTACTCTCCCTCAGCTAATTAACATACCTATCTATACTAATATTATAAACCTGAAGAGTTTGTTTGTTTGTTTGCTTGCGCGCAAATCTCAGGAACTACTGGTTCGATTTGAAAAATTATTTGTATTGGATAGCCCATTTATTGAGGAAGACTATAGGCTTCTTTTATTCCGGGAAAACATAAGTTCCCTCGGGAACGCGGGTGAAACCGCGGGGCGGAAGCTAGTACAACGATAAAGACGTTATCGACAGGGTAGTAACAGTAAAATTAACAGATACCTTCTTTTGGGTTGTCTTTGGCAGGATGCAAAAATAACACGCAATGTTGATGCTTATGACGATGGTGGTGCTGGGCGCGACACCCGCGCTCACCGCCGGCTACTGCTCGAACAACACGTTCTTGAACAACGCCACCTACATGCAGTTCACCAAGGAGCCTGTACCCTTGGAATACGGCTTCGAAGATAAATTCAAAAGCATCCATTGCTGTGTCAAGGGATATAGGAGCATAGAATGGTAAGTTGATTTATTGATTACCTACCAGATTTGATTAGTTCTATGAACAATCTTCATTTAGGTATAAACTTTGGACACTTCTTACTTTGTAACACTTTCATCGATATTATTTATTGAGAGTACTTGGGAGCTCATATACAATCTCAACATGTACTTTTTTTGCCATACAAAAGCGAAAGGACTAAATGGAGTATACGATACTCCATACATCCTACATAAAAGTTCAATGTTTACAGCTAACCCTAGAAATCAATTAAAAATGTACATTACTCCTGTAAACAAGGTCTATGTTCAATTCTATTTTTATCCTTATCGCACTCTTAAATAGAAATGACTTAAACGATTCACGGTTTCCAGCTAGTGTTAAAAAATCTATTCGAAAGATTGTATCGCAACAAAGGAAGTGTCGATTTTATACAAGTCATTCTAATTGAACTGTTGGCGCTTGGTAGAAACTTATAAACACGGTTGAAAAGATTACTATTATATCTAATTTAATGGATCTTGATCGAAGGTAGTAGGTAAGTTAAATCAACTAAAACCAGAATTTATACGGTTAATGGAGGTGATTTCGGTGAAATTTCAAAATAAAGATACCTACCTAATATCTGCAAATTAAAAAGTAAAATCAAGGAATAGGTTCCACCTTTTAGGTTTTTTTTTTTTTTTTTTTTTTTTTTTTTTTTTTTTTTTTTTTTTTTTTTTTTTATCCTGCTAATGGATACAGGATTGGTGTTTGGGTAATCTTGGTATTTATTTAGGTTCCGTTTAGTTTCTTTAATTGTCTTATTATATTGGTGATGTATTTTATATATGATTCTATTGTTGTTTCTTTTATGACAAGTTCGGTTAATTTGTATGGGTCGATATTTAGGTTTTGGCATGTTGATTCGTGGTTGTATCTCGATCGGGTGAATATTGGGCATTTCTCAAGTAGATGTTTCAAGCTTTGTTCTGTCACGCTATCACAAGGACAGGTGTTGTTGTCTGTTATTTTGAATCTGTTGAGATATTCTTTATGGTAACCGTGGTTTGTGAGAATTTGTGTTAGTTCAAATGTTAGCGGTATTTTATTGACGAAGTTCTGGATTTCGTTTAAATTATTATTAAATAGTTGACTCAGATGGCTCGTGTTGGCTTCTTCAGTATAAATTTGGCGCCATTTTGCTATTGTTTCTTTTTTAATGTTATGTTTAGCGTATGAGATCGGGAAGTTGTTTAACTTAGTTGCAGTTTTATTTGTTGATGCTGCGTTTGCGATTTGGTCTGCCATTTCATTACCGGTTATGCCGACATGTGCTTTAACCCATATAAATTTAACGTCTATTTTCTCTTGTTTTAGATGATGTAGTAGTCGATATATTGCGTTTACTGTTGGGTCCGAGTTGTTCCTGTCTTGTAAGGCTTTTAACGCTGATAAGCTGTCCGTTGCAATTACTGCGTTTTCTTTTCTTTTGTTTGATTTAGTATATTCTGTTAACCACGTTAGTCCTGTTTCTATTGCGTATAATTCTGCTATAAATACTGTTATGGTTCTGTTCAGCTTGTTTTTTATTGTTATTGTTTGGTTGTTTGGTAGATATATTATGGTTCCAGCGCCAGTGTCTCCGTTTATTTGTTTGCTTCCGTCCGTGTATATTTTGATCGGTGTGTCTTTTGTTAGTTCTTCTACTTCTTCGTTGGTTGTTGCTTCGTCATAATTTATTTGGATTCTGTTTGCCGGGTGTAGTTTGTTTTTAAGTTCTGTATTTGTTCTTAGTGTAATGTCGTCTGGTAACTCGTCATATATTCCTGTGTTTTTTATTCGATGTATTTGTGCAGTTTCTTCTATTACTAGGTGTAAAGGAGTGAAATTCGCCAGAGCTATTGCGGAAATGGCTGATACTGTTCGGAATGCTCGGATAGTTCGGATTGCAAATTGTCTCTGCAGTGATCTTAGTGCTTTCCTTACGTAGTAATATTTTGTGGCACCTCCCCAGATACCTGCTGCATAAGTGAACATAGGTGTGATTACTTGTTTGTAAATAGTCGCGGCGTTTTGAGGATGTGCTCCCCATGTTGGTTTGATGAAAAGTGCTAATTTTTTATGTAATTTTGTGGCTCTGGCTATTACCTGTTTGCAGTGAGATATAAATTTCAGTTGATTGTCTATGACTACTCCGAGAAGTTTTATTTCTTGAGAGAGAGGGATTGTGATGTTGTCCATTACTATTTTGATCATTTTAGTTTTTGCTGTAAAAGATATGGCTTTAGTTTTTTCAGGTCCGAATTTTAATTTTGCGTCTGTGCCCCAGTCGGAGATGGTTTTTAACAGGTTGTTGGTCGTTGTTTCGATATCTGCTAATTTTGTTCCGCGAACCAGAAGGAATAGGTCGTCTGCATATGCTTGGAGGTGAGTGTCTGGTGGTAGCTCTGTGTCTAGTAGTTCATCTAATATCATGTTCCAAAATATTGGGCCGCATACAGATCCCTGAACACATCCTTTGGTTAGTTGTTTTTGTGCCGTGGCAGTGCCATATCTGAGCGTCGCTGTTCTGTTATCTAGGTAGTTTTGTATGAGGTTGAAGATATTTCTAGGGCATTTTGTTTTCTTGAGTCGATGTAAGAGTAGGGGCCACCATGCATTATCAAACGCGGCTTTGATGTCCAAGGATACCCCTATTATTTGTTTATTTTGGGCTTTTGCTTCCTTGATGTAGTCTATTGCTTTTTGTAGGGCATCTGTGGTTGATTTTTGCTCCTTGAATCCAAATTGTTTTTGGTTGCAGTTTTCAGTTGTTTCTAAGTGGTGTGTGAGTCGTTTTGCTATTAGTTTTTCAAGGAGTTTGCCAAAAACTTGTATGAGGCCTATCGGTCGATATGCGGATACGTCGCTCCTGTCGTTTTTGTTTGCTTTGGGTATTATTATTACCAATGCTCTTTTCCAACTGTTGGGGAAGTGTCCGATTTCTAGGCATCTATTGAGTAATTTGGTAATTATTGTAGGGATGATTTTAAACACTTCAAGACATATGTCGGATGTAAGATGGTCCATTCCGGGTGCTTTATTGGGATTCATATTCTTTAAATGGTCATGTATTTCTTCTTCGGTAAATGGCAGGTCATCATTGGTTTCTATATTTTTAGTATTTTCATTTCTTATTTCTTTTTGTCTCGCAGTCTCATTCGTATCATTATCGTCAGGATAAAAGTGGTCTAGTAATGCCTGTGCTGAGTTGTTGAAGTTTGTGGTGAATTGGTTGTTGACTTTAAGGGTTTGTGGTGGTCCGAGGGCTGAGGATGCTTTAATTATTCTATTTGTGACGGACCAAACGTCTTCTTTGCCTTGTTTATTGCAGAACTCTCTGAAGTGTTCAATTGATGTTTTGGATAGAGATTTGGAATATTCTTTTTTGAGGTTTTGGTAGTTGTTAATTGCTTCTTCTAGTGGTCGTTTGCTTTTCTTGAGGTCGTGTAATCTATGGTGTGCTTTTATTGTTTCCTTTTTTAATTTTTCCAGGTCGTCGTTCCACCAAGGGTTCTGTTTATTGTTTTGTTTGTTGGGTTTTAAAGTTTCATCACAGCTGTTTTGAATTATTTTAGTGAGTTTTTCCACAAGTTTATCTATTTCTTCTGCCTGTATATTTTCAATTTTCCAGTCTTTTATTTTATGTATGTCTATTGAGTGTCTAAAACTGTCCCTAAAATCAATGAATTTCTCTTTTTTGGTGTTATACTTTCTTATTGGGGCGTGTTTTGGTCTGTTGGGTTTATTTTGGTTAATTTCAAAGGTGATGGCATTGTGGTCTGAGGATGGGCACGCTTCTAAACATACTTTCCATTGGGTCATAGTTGGAGTAAGGTTATCTGAGGTCAGGGTTATGTCAACAATAGAAGAGCAATGGTTTCCGTGTCGTATTGCCTCAAAAGTTGGTGTTTTGCCTTTGTTTGCTACGTTAAGTTGGTGAGTTGCGGCCAGTTCCATGATCTCTTCTCCTCTTTCATTTGTGTTGGTTTCTTCCCATTCTGCATGTTTCCCGTTCAGATCGCCTCCTATTACTCTGTATGAACCTGTAGTTGAGTGTAAGAAGTGGTCAAGTGCGCTGATAGTGTCATGTTGGTCAATGTCTGGTTCTATGTAGACTGATGCTATATATAATTTCCTTTGTCCAATTTCTATTTGTGCTATGGCTAGATTGGCTGATGACAATTGTGATATTCCGATTGCAGTAATTTTGTTATTTTTAGTTAGGATTGCCGCTTTAATTCTCCGCGTGGTATCAAACTGTAGAATGTCGACTCCGGGAATGGTTTGAATGTTTTGGTGTTTGCCGGTATATGGTTCAGAAATCAAGGCTATATCAAAGTTGTGAGATGTGAAATATTTGATGAATTCTGCTTGTGCAACATAGCATCTATTTACATTACACTGGACGAACTTGAGCTTCTTATTATTTTTGTTCATATTTATTTTTATATTGTGCCGTAATCAGTTGATTCCTCTACTCTATTTTTGATTGCTTGTAGGCAAGGACAGTGTTTAGCGCTGTTTGCTGGGTGCGTGACGTCGGTTTTAGCTCCGGTTTTTAGATTGAACTTGATGCAGTTGTAACAGTTGGCCTTATCGGTTTGGTCCCTAAGAGGGCAGGTGTTTACTTGGTGCTCCTCAGAGGCACAGTGGGCACACGGGTGGATGTTGTTTGTGCACCTGTTCTTTGTGTGACCAAATTGAAGGCACTGGCGGCACTGAACAAAACGCGAGAACGCTTCGATGTGAACCCGCTGGTGGTCCACTGCGATTCTCTCTAAGCTCAAAATATGGGCGTATTGGTCTGGGCGCACTTCTAGTACAGCGTTGTACAAAGCCGCGTTACGGTTAGTTGTTAGGAAGCACAGTCTAAGTGCTTCGGAGGGGAGAGTATTTTGGTGACTAACTATCTGAATCAATTCCTCCTTTTCTATTGTTTTAGTGATTCCTTTCAGAATCACCAGTGGTGGACGTCTTTTAGCACCTTCGGCTTGCAGTTCTTTGGTGTTGTTTACCACGCTGATAATTTCTTCGCACTGCTGCTCGTTGTCAAACTCCACAAGAATTCGACCCTTAGATACCGGCTTGACCTTATTTGGGGCAAATTTTCGATCCTTGAAGGTTATGTGGTTCCTCCAGGTGTTAAGAGTTGGTTCAGTTTCGGAGGGGTTGGTAGCAGAGATGACAATGGCGGGTTTTTGGGGGGTAGCTTTCGGGGGAGTCGCCTGTAGGACGGATGCGTAAGAGGCTTTTTGAGTGGCTAGTTCAGTGGTAAGTTTATTAATTTGCTCGCTGACACCAGCAAGGATATCCTGTTTAAGGGTTTGGAACACGTCTCCGGATGTTGAGATGGGTGCAGGAGCAAAAGGTGTCTCAGTAATTAGGGTTTTGCGGATGTCTTCAGCCGCTTCCAGAATTACCTTTTTATTCTTTGACGTCACACTTTTTCCGTCGTTGACAGCCTCAATGATAGTAGCAGTGAGTTGAAAAATTTTTGCTGTGAAATCTAAATTTTCAGTCCTTTTAGTGTTTTGTATAGTGACTGGCTGCTCAGAAGAGGCCATTTTTTAGGCTCATGTACATAAAACAACTGTTAATAGGCAATAGAAACAAATAAAAGATTAAAAAAATTTTTTGGTGAAATATTCCCAAATTGTACCGAGTCTAGGTGGTAAATGACCTACGGGTGGGTGGGCGGGCAAAAATTTTGATCGGAGAGTGCCGCCCGAGGTGTCGTTCGACGCGGCTCGACGAGGGGCACTCAAAACAAAAAGAAAAAAGGTATGCTACGATATGAAAATTTGGAAAAATCTGAAGAAAAGTGAAAAAATTTGAAATTTTATGAATTTAAAATAAATTTTTGTATGAAAGGGGCAAAGCACGATCGGAGAAGCGTCACGGCGTCGAAATATCAGGTATAATGGCAAAAAGAAGCAGGTAGAAATGTCAACTTTAACTTTTCGAACTAATCCACCTTTTAGGTTCAAACGCGTTCCCGGAATAAAAGTACCCTGAGTATGTCTTATTCCAAGACCTAATGTAACTATATACATATAGGTACTTAGGTACATACTAAACATGAAACGCCGTTACCACTTTAAACTTTCGCATTTATGATATTATAAGGATTAGGATTATTAATTATTATTACTATACTTATACACTTATAAGTTACATTTTTAAACATAATTAATAAAATACATTGAAAAATAAAACAAAATAGAGATCCGCCAACGGGAGCAGTCTGAAGAGGGGGAGGAACTTCCGCGTGCCGTGTCCAGGAGCACTGCCTTCTGAATTATTATTATTATTATAAGGATTAATGAGATTTTTTTATTTAACATGCTAACTCGTCGTTGTTAAAATTAGGAACTTACACAAATAGGTATTGATGACTTATTTATCAATATACTCTTAAGTAGGTACCTATACGGCGTGAGTGCACCTGGTACGAAAACAAATACGATTCTGAGAAGTGGTGAATGGCACTCGTTACCCCGACTGTATCTGCAGCGGCGCGGCGCACCCGTCACTCGTCGCCAGCCAACCTCGCGTTCATCTATCATACAAACCTGACTATGACATTCCGCACAAAAAATATACCTAACATAGAAATCTATAAATATGTCTCACACACTCCAGATAGATTACCAAATACTAGCTATAAGTACCTAATTATTGCCTCACAATTATTTTTCATCTACACTCTGAGAACATAACACTAAATTAGGTTGGTCAAGTCTTGTGATAACAAGCTACAATATCTCTGTATTGCACAAATATAAAATTATAAGCTAAATTCATTAGCGTGACTCACACACTACGCTTGTTGTGATATGAGACTCGGCCGTCGCGCGTCGGGCCAATGGATTATGTCATTATCCACTTGTTTCAACTTGTTAAATGGCAAACTATAATAACATCACGCAGTTCTGGGAAATAAAGTAGTTACCTATTTTACTACAATATCGTTTCCATACACATATTAACTCCCAGTGTGGAATAAACATATTCCTTTAAAATGTATGAAAGGCTAAAAAAATTTTAAATACAAAATTCCACTGATCCTATCAATAGTCCAAGACCAAGCTTTGTTGAATTTCTGAAAATCGTTTCTTAGCTAGGATGCCTACATCATTAGATCATGTATTACCTTTTCAAAGAACTTGCCTGCAAATTTTCAATTTTGTAAGATTATAGTTCCTGAGATATCATGATTAGTCACCGACTCTTATTTCGCTTTTATATACAGGATGTAAGGGACAGCCCTCCGCAAACTGTCAGGGTGCATTCAGCTCCTTATATTGAATCATATTTCACCGGATTTTTTTCATTTTTTATCGTTTTTAGGGTTCCGTACCCAAAGGGTAAAAACGGGGCCCTATTACTAAGAGTTCGCTGTCTGTCTGTCACTAGGCTGTATCTCAAGAACCGCGATAGCTAGACAGTTGAAATTTTCACAAATTATGTATTTCTGTTGCCGCTACAACAACAAATGCTAAAAATAAAATAAATATTTAAGGCTCCAGTCTCCCTAAAATCAGTGTTCTTGCGGAATTTATCAGAAAAGAAATATTGTTTTTTAGTCATCAGAAAAGCAATAAATGAAATATATTTTACATTATTTTCAAGTGTAAGATTTAAAGTTTCCAACACATATCTTATTTTTTAATTTGACGCCACTTTTATTAGCTTTGTAAGGCTTTAAACATACCTCTATTTACGTTCCACGCGTAGAGGGTCTCATTCATGCACACGCCACGAAAAAAATATAACAAAAACAAGAAATGTATTCAGATTACATTTGTCGGCAAATCCTCTACAATAATCTTATCTAGTTACTTTTTTTCAAAATCGTCTCAATTTCTTATTCAAACTGCTTTAAAAAGTTATAAATTCTGAATTTGACCCTCGCAACATATATTTTTTTCTATTACAAAGTAATGGTTTAGAGAAATCACACTTTAACCACTCCGAAAACAACTACTTATCTGTCGAATAAAAAATATATGCATTCAAAAAATCATTTGAAATAAATTTACCGAGACAGACATGACGAACATATAAGGGTTCCGATTTTTGCTATTTGGCTACGGAACCCTAAAAAACGGCTCGCTGCGCTGCCGTTCGCTACGTGCATTTTGCCACGATCGGTACCGATAAATTGCGTATGAGGTAATCAAACAAATCAGGCTTATTGGATTCCCATAACGTTCCTAAAATATTTTCAAGTACTGGTCATCTTAATATGATATACTGAATTCACCCCACTAGTCTGCGGAGGGCTGTCCCTTACACCCTATATATGTATAGATTGTTACAATTAGTTATCGGTGGCAAACAGTCTTCCTATATTATAATTTTATTAGTTTAAACAGTTGTGGGTAAAATCAAAACAATACTCAAAGCATAATCGCTTAATTAAAGCATACCCTTGAATGATGCCGATTACACTCCAGACTGGACCACAATGTCACCTTTACACTACTACTCTAAAGACTAAATCCGTTAAGTATGATTTAGTTTAGCTTGACTTTTGTTTCTTATTTAATCCAAAGTAAATGTTATGAAACATGAAGCGCCTGTTATTTTTTAAGTTACTAGTACCTACACTTATAACGTTATCAATCATCATTGTTGATTCACCTCGTAATCGAAACCCCGTATTCCGTCCGATAGCTATCTGATAATGTTGTTTAGGAAGAAATAGTTAAGTACCTACGGGCAATATACTGGGTGATTTTGTTATCACTGGCAATACTTGCAAGGGTGGAAGTACTCATCAAAATGAACAACTTTTATTATGGGACTAACTGTGAAATCATGAAAAAATTATCAGCTGTTCCATACAAAAGTTCAATACCTACTCGACCAAAATGTATGAAGCAACCATATTATTTTACGCGATATCAGAGTTAGCCCTATAATAAAAGTTGTTCACATTGATGAGTACTTCCACCCCTGCAAGTATTGATAACAAAATCACCCTGTATATAATAATAATGATATTATATATTTTTATTAAAGAATAGAGAGAGAGTTTTAGAGTTGGCAAGTTAATATCTAATAGCTGTTCACATCCGTGTGTGTAGTGCGGTTACCAACACTCCTACCAACGAACGTCACTCACTATTATTTTGCTATAATAGCGACACGACTATGCACTCGGTAGTTTTCATACGTACCGGAGACAATTCTGAGAAACCAATAGGTACCTAAGCAAATTGTTTCCAGACATTAGCGTACTGACCTAAAGGTTTTGTTTGTGCATCTACCACCATTGTCAATATATCTTATATAAAACCTAGTCGTAATAAATCATTATAATTCAGTCATTATTTTATTTTGGTCTTACATTAATTCAACTGCTGATACAGACTTAATCAATGTTTATTGCAAGAAGGCTCTATCATCTCTGCTGTGTAGACTTATTGAAATTTTCTATAGAGCTAGCTAAGCGCACTACGCTGTATTAAATTTAAGTTCATTGATATCCCATTCGTGCTGAAAATATACAAAATATCCTACTAATATAATAAATGTGAAAGTTTGTGTGTTCGGATAAAAGTTTGTAACGCATTTGAATACAACATGGCACAAAATAAAAGTTAAGATACTTTTAACACGAAAAAACATAAGGTCCCACGGGAAAGCGGGTAAGAAACTAGTATTGATATAGTACTTATGTTCAATATAAAAAATCACAAGCAAAATATCAGCATCCTACCACGGATCCTATACAAGCTTAGATCTTTCTTAGCTAGTTACTATACGTCCAATCTATCAAATCATTAAGTGTTGCTGTCTATGTACATACCTTACTTGCTTTGACATCGACGTCTGTAGTGTGTTATCCGTCTGTTAAATGTGTGATAGCGAGAGTGGGCATCACTGCCAGCAGCCATGCAATAAATACGCTGCCGACGGCGCACATGCCCGGAACGGGTTGCGATGTTCGTACTGCCTGGGAATTTCATTTTATTACCCCACTTTTACTTTTATGCTACACTGCTTCCCATCAACTGGTCAACCTAACTTATGCTGCATTTATTTCACGTCAATTTTATTTGAATTGGTAAAATGTCGCCCATACAGGTAATGAGAAAACGCCTTATTACCTGACTACCTACGGCACTGAAAGAGTTTTATGGGTTTGGCAGTCTTATGTATGTATGTATGTAATTACATTATAATAATAATTATTGTCCAAGTTGTTGTGTGCATCGCAAAAACCATTGATCCCCAAGTCAAGCCTTATCAATATTCGTGTCATATCATACAAACTGAAATTCTCGGTAAAGCGTCGAGCTATGTCTATGTTAGCATTATTTTTTTGTTACGTTTGATTGCTATCTGGAAAACAATACTATACATTACAATGATTAGCAAGAAATAGAGTTGCTCGATCGTGGACGTTCGTCTCGTCTCTCTGTATGTAGATGTAATAATTACATTCAGTTCTCATCGATCGGGTAGATAGGTACTTATCTGAAAGAAATGTACCGTTCGGTGCTCATTGTCATTTGGTTGACAAAAGTTCAAGTCTCGAATGCGGGTATACCTGGCCAGTCGCAGCCGGTCGGTATCTGCGAAGGTATCGTCGTCGTCGCAAACCAGTATTGTGACGGTTCCCGGAAGGCTCTTTGTTGCACACCGCAGCGTCGAGTCCCCCACTCGGGCGGCATCGTCCGCGTTCGCTTGCTCTCTTTCTTGCTTTACTGCATAGCTGGTGTGGGAACAATTTCTCTTGTTATTTCCTTGATTGCTAACTGTCCTCAATTTTATCTAACCAGGCTCAAAATCTTCTCATCATATCCTTACGTCTTGAATAGTCTTGATAATACTTCACATAGGAGTACTTATGACAAACGTTCCTATCAGTATGCTTTTTAGTGTTTAACATTACTTACGTTTATCTTTTTTGAAAGGTCTATGAACCTTTGAAAAAAGCTGACATTGTTAATTTTTATCGCTAGTAGTGAATTTACTGCGTTTAGGCATATGATAACTACATGACAAAAAAATATATTGGTACCTACCTACGTATTTTTTTTTAGATAATTAACCTAGTTAGATTTGATACAGAAATAAATTCTTCATACTTACTTAAATAAAATAAGACAAAAGAAGCGAAAGAGGACAAAGTAGACACCTTAACCTTGGAATTCATTGATGTGTCAATGTGGGTATTTAAAGTGGTCGTTTTGATAGGTACCTACTCTTAATGAAGTGGCCATAAATACACTAAACAACTTACTACAGACAGACATCCCACTGCGCCCAAATAAAAACCGACAACTTGTCCTGACACGTTCAAACGGGTCGATCGATTATTATTATAGCCCAACAGTGTTCCCAACTTAGTTAATTTATAGATTTAGCTATTTATTCGTGTTTTTTTCATACCCATCAGCTGCTACATCTTTGAAAAACTAAACTTTTTAGCTACTTTTTTCTAGCAACTTTAACGCTTGACACTGCCATTGGTTGACTTAAGCGTCCACTACACTCTCGTTTGAAGTTCCTCGCTAAAGTGCTTAGTAAAGTTGGCCGAGGTAAAGCGTCACAACATGACTGGTTCAGCTTCGTGAGAAGCTCAGTCCTTCGCACTCATGTCGCATTGCTCTCGAGGCAACATGGATGACGTTGGATGGCTTCGAGTCCTTTGATCGGACAAAAAACGGACATCGAACGGAAGTCGCCCATGGCGAGACGAGATAGGTAGGTACCGATGCACGAAGTACCTATCTACACACTCGACTTCAGTTAACTTTGGGCAACTTCGCAAGTAGTAAAGAAGCTTAATGGGAGAGTAGCTTTTTAAGGCGATGATAGCTCAGTGGTAGTGACGTCGGACGCCGCGGCGAAGGTCGTGGGTTCGAATCCTACAATGAGCTTGAGCTTTAGGTGAAGGAAAACATCGTGAGGAAACCATAGCACTTGGTAGTACCCGTCTGGCTGGCTACCCTCAAGTTGAAAATCTGTCGCCAAACACCTATTGGTGTGTTCCGGCAACTGCACTTGAGAGCCAGTTCCTTCCAGGCTTTGTGTGCTTACCACCTTCGGCCACATCATCACTTAACATAGTGAGATTGTGGTCAAACACAAGCCTATACCACAGAATACTTAATAGTACTACGTACGTACCTATACAAAGTAAAAAAAAAAGCTTAACATTAAGTATATGCTGTAAAAAAAAACATGTCAGCTGTAAAGATTTAAAGCCTTAAACAAAAACGGCTTGCAGTGCTACATTTACCGTTATTACTATTTATTAATTTAGGTATTTATGAAATGAAAATGAAATTTATTCAAATAGGCCTTCACAAGCACTTATGAATAGTCTGACTATTATTTTTGGTTTTATTTTAATAAATTCTAGCTACATACTTTTTGCAAAAGATATCCGCGAGAATGGTATAGTTGGTAACAATGCTGCCCAAATTCAGGTTGGGATTCACTTTGTTTTACAAATTCATTGATTGGCTTATCTTATCGATACAAAATATCACCATTGTAAGTGCAGTTGGTCTCTTAATATTTTTGGATCATAGTTACATGATACATATTGATGATACAAATCCGCATTGTCTCTTTGGCGTACATATCTATAATTCTATAAATTATGCGCTACTTTGTAATTATTGAAACAGCAAATAAAAAGCTAGGTTGTATACGGTAGTGGTCGGGAATCCTTGCACGCACGCGGCAGCGGCAACGCACTTTACACAATGGTCCGTTTTATTTATCTATCATATTGATCTGCCTTAGCGGATTACTATTCTCTTTTATTTTTCAATTCAAATGTAGAATACAATCCCTTTGTAAATATTTTTTGTTCACATATTTCATGCGATGGGTGGGACACGAAGGTGTTTCCAGTGAATAGATTCTCAATTATATTGTATTGTATACGTATCACATACTCAACAATCAAGCATCCCAGTAATTTTAAAAGTAAGTGACTTAGGAAAGCGATTTCTGTTCAACATTAGTCACTCTTCATTCTTTATTTGCTTATTTAACCTTCACGTTCTTTCCGGACATATTACGGCAAATAAATGTTGGGTACTTAATGGAAAGAGCTGCATCCTCTAATTGCGATGATTGTGGTGTTATTGAAGATGTTGCACATTATATTGATGGAGTGTGTGCGGAATTAACGTGTTGAAGTATCCTTAATCCATTTGGTTTCCATAAAGGTTGCTACGTTGGTATGCGCAACAGTTTGTTGCATACACCAATTACAGACCAATCAAAACAAATTATATATGAAATAGCTATTATACGATAAAGAAAGTGTTTTTTTTAATGTTGGCAATAATGCCAGACTAAATAAATAACAAACAACTGTAAAATTATAATTTAAAATCATTCCGAGGAAAGAAAAACTTATCCGTAGTTTCATAGTTCATACATCATTTTCCTGTTTTTAGAACTGCCTGAGGCGAGCATAACATTCCAAAACTCGTCGAATACCTCACAAATTAGTTTTCATAAGCAGCTACCTGGACCCCTTGTCTCACTATCCCACGATCATTAAATGTCTCTTGTTGTCTGTTGTGTCACTCTTGTGACATTGATGTACTTGATTTTTTTTAGTCTTAGGCGTAGTCTGTTTTTTTCAGAATTGTTTTAGCTTGGCTTATAATGAAATTTATCAAATTATATTTATATGATGAGACCATGCCCATATCTTATGCACCACTGCTTCTATGTTATAGTCCACAGAACAATTTTTATTTTTCTGTGTTATAGTCCGTCATGTTCTCGTGTAAAACAGGAATGTGTGACATCAACCACAGTATGCGTAACAGATGCAACTTTGCACCTTGGAAAGTCAGTAATCTATACTAATATTATAAAGCTGAAGAGTTTGTTTGTTTGAACGCGCTAATTTCAGGAACTACTGGTTCGATTTGAAAAATCTTTCAGTGTTGGATAGCCCATTTATCGAAGAAGTATAAGCCTTCCTACTTTTTATCCCGGGAAAACACAAGATCCCTCGGGAACGCGGGTGAAACCGCGCGGAAAAGCTAGTCGGTAATAATTCCGAGCGGAAATGTCAGTTTGTCGAGATGCTCGAACAGGCTGGCCACCGACTGCAGCTAGTTCTCACGCCGATGCCTTTACTTTACAAATACGATTCTACTCGAAAAGATAATATTTACTTGTCATGCATGCACCGGGTCATCGAAAGATCATCATCATTGAAAGTCCGTCTTCAGAGATTTAAATTTATCAGCATGTAGTAAGTACTTAAAATTTAAATAATGCAGCTAATATAATAATATATTACGTTAATTTTTGAAAATCTATTCTGAGCAGTATGTGCCTAAGTAGTAAATAATGTCTATGGTATAAGTCTTATTCTTGTTAAACGGTCTTATTTATTCATGGCAGTGTGAGTCTACCCTCTGGACCACCGCCGAGTTGAATTAGCGAAGAATGTTGCATGGGAAATCCGACTGCGCTTCGGGAGCCTACGAGCACACGCATGTTAAATATTTTATTGTAAATATCCTTTGAGCATCTTACATGAGAATATTAAACACATAACTTAAACATAAGGAACGTACTTGTTGGCCTCGGCACGCATACTAAATCTTTGAACTGAACGATCGTGCCAACGAACGATCGAAGCGAGCCTTCGTCTCGCTGGAATATTATTCTTCTTCGCATAATTCATTCAAGCATAGATATTGCACAGTCGTCGAATTGTATGGGTTTCGAGAAATGTAGTGTGAGCTCGTTATGACGCCGGTGCACGTCCGGCAAATGGTTTCATCGTGAAAATTAACATTCGGCCAGCATCTTAAGTCAATGCGCCGCCGGTCGCCCCTCCCGTTCCTCACTTCGCCTCCGTGAGCAAATATTGAATTGACTTTGGGCTGGGACCTCCGCTGAGGTGTCGCATTCTTAGTATAGGTAAGTAGCTAACACACCTTATATTTTTTGTCGACTGATTCCTCCATACAAAATTCATTCGCTTCTATTTACTGCTCTGTCGCATTGCAGTTGACTTACAAAAATTTACTATTAAAAATGTTGTTTATTTTTGATTATTCTTAAATTTATCTCGATCTGCATTAGTAGGACTAGCAATTAAAACGTTATTTATCTCAGACTTCCGCAAATTAATAAATTGTAATATTTCATCTCTGAAGAACGAAATATCAAAATTGCTTTGTCCTACCTAAACCTAAATGTTACCTTTTTTAGAACAAGCTGTTTTACATTCTCTTGTTATGTGATGTGACAAATTTTGCAAGTCAATTTAGTAGGGCTAGGGCCACATTCCCTTTATTAATTGATTTGAAATTTTGTACATGCGTTCAGTACCTTAAACGATACATACTTTTGTAAACCCTGTCTTGATGCGGCTAGTAGGATCGTCTCCTCTCCCTAAGGGTCCAACTCCTTCTCGTACTAACGTCTCCTTCCAGTATCGAGTAGGTATGTATTATTAATTTGAAACTTATAGTAACTCTAAAAGGGAGAAATTAAAATATAAATTAGGCATTTTTTTTTTTTCAAAAACAAGTTTTAATTAAAATGGACAAAAACTATATTAACGACGTTGAGTCGAAATACGATCTATGACTCGCGATCTCTGTACACGTCTTCTTACACCTAGTGTGAAGAGCTAAAAAGCATTGCAACGCACGCCGGGGATTAGCTAGAATCCTACTCGTTAATAAAAACGTTTGTTTGTAATGTATGTGCTCTTATATCATTAATCTTATTGCGATGAAACTTTGGCGAGATGTTGTGCGCAAGCCCGCGATGATTGCTGACAAAAAAGAAGATGAAAAAAGTAATTACAAAATTGCATCGCACGCCGGGGTTATATATCAAGCCTTACTATTGCCACTTATAGAACAGAAGAAATAGCGACCCCGGCGGCGGCCGTTTTCAATCGAGTTTGTACCATATAAAATTAAGAGTAATTATAAGCAATGTATTAATGTTGGTAAAGTTAGGTGCCATTTGCTACCAAGAAGCCTAATTGTACGAGTGAGTCCGTCGATACATATGAGCCGATTAGCGGGAAGATGCTTGCGTGCGTCTAAGATATGCCGACCGACACGCGGCCCTGCGGCCCCTGCCGTGCGGGTGCCATGACAGCCCCACTGTCCATTGCACGCAAACACGCACATGAGCTTTCTTGCTACAGATTAAGCATTTCAGTTTATAGTAGGCACCTAGGTATCTATAAATATATTATAATAGATGTCATGATATGAGGCATATCTATGACATCGAATAGCAACCATCGCATTGGCACCTCAGATCGAAAATATCGAAATATCGGACCTAAATGGTTGCGTTATCGCACGAACGTGCATCTTCCTTGACAGAGGCGTGCCTTTTAAGACCTCATTATGCTGTCGCCGCGTGTTGTGCGTCGGTCGCGAATTGCAACTATTTTATACTACGAGGTGGTCGACATACATAACATTACACAGCCGGCCATTACAGTAGGTATTTGAGTTATTCATTTATTATTGTCCTAGGTAGGCTCCATAGATTACGTTTTTCCGGTATAAAAATTATCTTAAATGTTAATCATTCTGTGTGCCAAATTTCATACAAATCCGTTAAGCCGTTACGAATTTGAGTGGAAACAAACACATCCAAACATACAAACTTTCACATTTGTAATATTAGTAGGATAATAAATGTAATTACAAATAGTAGATTATTAACCAAGGGGATAAAGCAGTGTCTTCTATCGCGGGTGACGATTTAAATCGCGAGCGTAACGAAGGACTCGAGGTTTACTCCCGAGCGTAGCGAGGGTGTTCAAAACTTAAATCACGAGCGAAGCGAGGGATTTAAGACGAGTCCTAAGTGTAGCGAGGGATTTAAGTTCACTCAAGACTAAGACAGCTTTATCACCTAGGAAAATACTCTACTTTTCGTACCATTTGCGAAAAAATTAACACAATAATAATATGAGATAAGCATTTATTAAAAATAATGACAATTAAAAGTAAAAGTTAACATTCGAAACATTGGTCCAATTATTGGTAGAGAGAGTTACATTTTTTGTTTGGTACATTTATTGTTGATGAGTTGATTTGAGTACATATTTCTCTGTTCTTGCGTCTGAGGAACTTGCGTTTCATGGTAGATAGTATACGTCGGAGATAGTGGTGGTGGTGCATTCGTAATTTTATTTAATAATCATAACTGCATAATAAATGCGTATTCCTTTTTCAAAAAGATGTGTAATGCTTTATATACAAACTCAATGGTGTAAACACAGATGTAGTTCAGAATAAATTTCGGTAAGTATTCCAAATTTAAATCACATTCTCCCCCTAGAGGATGAATGAAATTCAGTACAATTTTCTTTCCCTGTTTTTAACAGATTAAAAATGACTATTGTTATGTTCGCTTTTTGTGGCACATAATGTCACTTTTTTGAGCAAGTGGTACGAAAATATGTTTTTTAAAATAGGTCAAAAAGTTGCTTTATAAAAAAACAATTACTTTTGTATTAGATCGACTCCTAGATTATACTAGTAGTCTTAAAAAGTGTTGCAGTTGTGCATGCAGTTAAATGTTAAATAAATCAAAGAATTCCAAAGTAAATGGATACCTACCTACTTTCCCTCTAGAGAAAGAAAATGCGTTTCTTCCTATGTTTTTAAATTAACGCTAAGGTCATTTTGTTCAAGGGAAAATTAAGAGATTCAGCCATTACTATACTAAGAAATATTTCGTTCAAGTCGTAACCTTTTTTTGGGCGCATCTGATGGTTTGAGAAAAATCGTTATCGGAAAGGTACAAGATGAGAAGCCGCCTGACCGTCAGTGTTGCCAACTGATCGATCATTTCTCGCACCGGGCGCGGGTGCGCATAATGAAACAGTCATTTCCGGTCAATTCGCGGAATCGAATATTTAATATTTCGCACAATCGAGTGGCCAACGTCGGAGCACGCACGGACGACAGTGCGACCACCCCTTATTAGTATTCGTCGCGTGACCTAAAGCAATAATAAATTCTTGTGCACTTGCAGTTTCACGTAGTGCCAAGAAACCACGATCAGCTACCGAATGTTAAATGGCTATTGTTCCATTAAATACTTAGCTTCTACATTTATACCGAAGAAGCAACCATTATGAATAAAGAATAAATAATCAAGCATTTATTAAAACGTACTAAGTACCTATAACGATACAAATAAAAGTATTATCATATATGTATATTATAGATTTTTATTCAGTCTAAAAAGCTTTTCACGTAGTGAAGTACCTTCTTTACGCACTGTAAGGCGACGCCTTGGAAGCTTTGGTTGCAAGGATACCGATTTTTCTCAACAATGACTAAAGCGAACGAAATGAAATTTATTTTAAGAATTCATCATGTATTTGACTTTATTTTGTCCATTGAATAACACGATTGGTTAACTTTTATAACACAAAATAATGAATCAAAAATACCTCTTTAAAATAAGAGATTCCAAAATTTCTACATATTATATTAATTGAAACTGATAAGTACTATATGTAATTTGTACATAGGTATTATGAAATATGTTTGTAGTTTTTAAATTAAACAGAAGAAGAATAAGAATAACGTTTATTGAATAGTAAAACAATAAAAACCATTTTGTCGCATACGCCCTTTCCGTTTACGCGGGTTTTCTATGAGAGGTCGCTATTAGTAGGGAGCGGGACGCATCACTTTAATGAAATGTACTACCTCTCGCGTACAGAAATTGAAAGAATAAACAAAGAAAATATGATGACTGCAGACCGACTAACTTATCTGCAAAAAACTTAACTATTTATTTTATTTACCTAATTATTTTAAGTTTCACTAGCTTTTCGCCCTCGGTAAGCGGTACATACCTAGGTACATAAAAATAAATTGTTTCATTAATATGTCCGTGACATTCAATTGAATTTGACAATAAGGATATTGAGTGACATATGAAATCAGCTTCTTTTTATGAAATGTCAAAACGATAGGTTTAGGAGTTTAAATTTGTATTAGGTATAATTATGTACTAACTTGTGACGTCACAATTGTACAGCATCAAAAGATCTTGTGGTTAGATTCGTAATTAAAAATAAAAAAAGGATAAATTTTACTAAGTTATCCATTTTACTGTACAATAATCAGATATTTTATTCATTGGTTAGTGTTTGATAAAATTAATATTGAATACAGGTAACATCCCTTTTAAGTTCTACATATTGTTTAACATGTGCGTAAAATTCTGTCAAGTATACCTACCCCACACCCGGGACTTATCTCTACCGACACCACTAGACATATCCTCCTAGATCCGATGACCCTATCACGGTCGCCCTGACCCTCGATCAATCAGATGCTGATACGTCCTCTAGTATTAAGAACTCTGGCATTATGGAAAAACAAAAACAGTCGCGCATAAGAATTGTGGCCGGTATTTTTGCACACAGATGCACTTTGTGATCACATCCACATTCCAAAAACTCACTACAATGTGAAGCTATATGAAGAACTGTAAGTAGGTGAGTATAACCCGTACAACATAATACCTAAGAACTTGCCTAAAATGACATCGTTCGATAGTACTACATATAATAAAATAATATGTTCAGTACCTACATCAAATAAGTTACATGATAGCTTCCCTTTATTGGTTGGTATAGTTCCTGTTTCCGATTACATGATACATTCACATCATTTAAATACAAAGCATTTGTCCATCCATCACTCAGTCAGTGCCAGTGGCGCCCGTCCTGTCATAGTGTCCGTCAATTCACGTTCACGTCCGGTACGTGCGTGTGCCCAAAATCCTACTGTAATAATTACGATATTTTGACCACGCTATGGATAACATTACAGTTTTTATATGTCAGAAGGCTGACATGTAGGCAGCCGGTCCACTTGATGGTACCTAAATGGCTACCGTAGCCTAGGGACATCAGCAATCCCCCTGGTATTGCTATGTACCTAAAGCCTAGAAGGCAACTGGCTCTTAAGTGATGTAAGTAGTACATAGTTTTGCTCACTACTTTCATTTTTTTCAACAACAAAAAAAGGATGAAGATCTTGTTTACATAAGTATGTATTATCTTAATATATATATTTCTTGTGTGCGTGTGTATGTGACTGAACTCCTCCTAAACGACTGGACCGATTTGAATTAAATTTTGTGTGTATATATGAGTGGGTCCCTGGATGGTTTTAAAATACAATTGGACCCGGTAGATGGCGTCGTAATCGAGTTTGGACAGGACAACGTCTGTTGGGACAGCTAGTACCTATATGTATTACGAAAAGTGTTCTTACAGTGGTAGTGAATATCAAACTTTTCATTCTAAAATCCAGCTTTGCTCGTTCAAAATGTATGAAAACCGTTTTTTTTTTACTATAAATTATTAATTATATACAAAGTACTTTGCAATTTTCTAAGATCGTATTACAGGCATTTACAGGTTCTTAAAAAATGTGTTTGATTAACACTCGAAACTCTGGGTTTTCTCATGAACTTAATGTCCTAGTCTCGTTTTATCTCCCCTTTTTCAAACTTTACTGTGATAGTTCGTGTGGATAGTTCAGTTGATTATAGCTAAGAGCAGTTTTGCAGTAGGTACGAGGTTTAGGTTTCATATAGTTTCATGGTGGCTCGTGGATTGGTTTTCTTAGGAGGTAGTTATCGCGTACCTGAATCAAATGGTTATACAAATGTCGAGCGGGTGGGCGGACGTGACAGCGAGCTGAAGATTGCCGCGCTCGCGCCGTGTTCCCAGGCAGGACGCAGCAGCGGTGACATTCCTTGCCCATATGCGTGTCATTACCAGCTTCGAGACTACATTCCCTGGACACCAGGAACGCAAATTCAAACTGCCGCCTTCCTCTCCAAAGTTTTTCACTGCGATTCCTGTACGTGACGGGTAGGCATAATTATTGAATTATGACGTTAATTGTGCGTTTTTCATCCCCGGTAGTTACGTGGCTGTCGCATTCGCGTACTATACGTATATGTTGCTATTGTTGAAGATTATCTGCTATTACATAATTCGTCTATGTCAGTTTTTCTAAATGCTTTGTATTTTTACCTTTGTATTCCATCAATGTAATCCATTCAGTTTAATTGTAAGATTCTATTGCCACAAAAAATCTCCTAAGTGTCTAATATTTAATGTTGCCATTAGTACTGAGCAACAGATATACTCTTGACAACGAAATGAATAAAATATGTATTTCATGTAAATTTATGTCAAAACCCGAAATAAGATTTTAGTGAGTGAAGCTGCTGAAAGCTATTCTATATAATGTTTCATTTCTTAGAATCTTACTAAAGGATCCATCTATCATAGAAGGAATCGATTGTATTTTTATAAATTATCCTCATCAAAACAAATCTAGACAGCTGTAACTCTCACAACTTCCAGGAACAATTTTAAATCTTGAATCTTTTGCTACATAATGCCCACAGGCAATGACGCATCCAAACGGTTTGAAGTCGATTGAATCATATTATATTCTGAATAAACTTCTCAATGCAGGACAAGGTAATTACGAATCAAGATTTTAACATTAGTAATATAATTTGGGAGATCTAGCTAGATTAACCTTTCAAAGATTCAGGCAGATTTTGAAATAACCCGCTCGAAGATATCTTCCGCGTATGTTTTAATGTGTATACATACACATATGTAATACTATGAAACATAACATAACATGTCGTGTGAGACATGCATCTCGTGTTGTGTGGTTTTGAGTTTGAGTTGATACAAATGTTTTAGTGCATGTCAGATTTCATGGTGATAATGATACTCCTCATCACAATCAGTGTGCAATAAGTAACGATATCGATACATTTAGCATCGCACCCGGGTGTGTTTACGTGTTGTGTCCTTGACTTAGCCACTCAGAGCGCATAAGTGTACGATGTTATCGTCAGGCCGCTGCCGCGCGCCGGTTCCTGGGACTAGCCGCAGTCCCTCCCCGATCCTGCGGTTTTCCGTTCACCTGTTTCGCGAACAAGTTTTTATCGAGTACCTGCCCGCCTAGCACGTCACCCCGCCTAGCACACCAGGCAATAAGTGACATTATTTTCATTATTATTATTTTGGTTGAACGGCGTAGTTTTTCAATTATGAATAAGTAATACAATAGATAGGTACGCATTATTGTGTATCACAGACTACTAGGGGATACTAGTTATTGAAATTGGTTTTAAAAACAAATAAGTAATTAACCCGATAAGTGTTGTCTTTCTTAAAAAAAAGAATTTAACCTATGTTTGCTTGTAATTTTTTTGTTTAATTAATTTTGCTACGCAGCCATATTGTATAGTATCTATATTTATTTATACTCCATTAGATATATATAATTTATAATTCGAGCTGATTTTTTCTATTTTACCTAGTCTGTCGAAAGAGACGTCTCTATCAATTGCCCTACTAGAGACGCTGGTAGTTTGCAGCTATCTGAACGTGCATCCCTAAACCGCACTAACTGTATGAAATTGTTAGTGTTGTTTGCTACAGGAACGCTCGTTACCGACACGCGCCCGCGCCGTTCTGTATTTATTGCTGCGACTCTATTATTAATGTATAGGAATTTTAACCTGTATTTAAGTTACACTTGTAGACATAATTGCGTACGGTGCAAAAATTATGGGTGTCTACTCTATACTTTTATACTGGTGCGCACTGGCAGCGCACTCTCAGTGGAAAATTATCGTTTATTTACCGTTAACATTTATCAAATAACAAATATATTCGATGACATTTAAGATATACATGATAAAATTCGCCAGAAGTCGTTATAAATCATTGATTTATTGCGAATTCCGAGATGTGTACAAATATTGCGTGTACTTACCTCTACATCATCAATGATTTGTGTAGGTAAGTAAGTACACCTAGAGATAGTGATCAATCAACGAGTAGTTTAATGCTTTGGGATTGCAGCAATTATTGATGTAACCTAGCTAATTATTTGATTGTTTTCTATTTATTTGTAACTGTTATGGTTTAAAATTTCGGTTATTTTAGATTTAACACCTTTTATCAATATTTTTATTGGATTGCTTTCAAAATCAGAGTATTTATAATTTTCCTGACCTGACCCAATCATTTGGGGTCGACACAATACGTACCTACAATCCATCCGTTTCTTATCTGTCTTCCTCTTCTTGTCGTATATACTTACGTCCACTTTCAATCAATAGAATCGGTGGTATTAAATATAATAAATTACAAAAACGGCCTACTATTTTCACATAACAGTGGGTGTAGTACAGTATATGTCTACCTACCTAATTATTATTATAGTCACCGGTGCATGACGAGCAAGCGTGCGATTACGCGTAATGTGAAGGTACAACGTCATTATGTTGCGTTGCGTATGTGTGTGACGACATTCGCAAGAGAAGTATAATTGCGGTGGCTTCACAGAAACGATCAGCAGGCGAATGCCAACAAAGGATTACCCGCGTACACTGCGCTGCGGTCCCTTCGAGCGCGGGCGCGGTGTGGTGTCAGTCGGCATCGTCGTCGAGCACAGTCGACCACCTCTAGCCAACCCTAAATACTTCTTCGAAAAACTGGTGCAAAGTGCGCCTCACATAAGTGCCTGCCTGTGTCAACCACATATACCTAACTCTTCTTTAGAACAATAACACGTCATAATGCTGAATTATAATAATTCTATATGTATGTAGTAGTACTTACATTGGCTAATTGCATTGTATAACTTTATTTAAGTCCGACACATGCTCACGAGGGACATCATTATTTATTTATATTAAGGGCGCGTTCGCATATCAGGCAAAATTAAGCTGTTTTTCGGTACATTTTATGGCATAATCAAACAAAATCCAATATAACTAATAACTACCTCGTATAGATTGGTTCTTCATCTTCAAATAATAGTTACATTATTATTGAAAATTTTAGTTTCTCATAATGTAAAATCGATCTGTCGTTGCCATTTTCCACAAAATTATCGATACCGGGTTGAGTTTAGGTACATTTTTTAGCTATTATAAACATATTTCACTATTTCTAAAAATACTATATGTAGGCAAACATATTCAATTCTTAACGATAGGAGTTATTTTTTATCTAAATGCTATAAATAGTTGCAGAAAAAATTAAAAGCGAAACTTATTTTTTCACATTTTTTTCTATTCTGGTTGAATCTTAATCGGTTGGATTAAGGGTTATTTTAGTTATAAAACTCGTCTGATGTATTTCACAAGCATTTTGAATGAAACTTTAGTCGGCCCGCAGCCGCCGTCGAGAGTGGACCTGTATCGCCTGTTTAGAGCAGCTCGAGTTGAAAAAGATCGCTGTACAAACACAAAATATTCGATAAACCAAATTTGATACTTGACGAGGTAAGATTTTCATTCGATTTTATTTCGCTATAAAAAAGATGCAGCAACCTGAAGGTGTACTTCAGTGACTGCTACTGGAACTCCTCGACGAGTTACTAGGTGAGCCGAGTATGGGCTCGTTATGTTAGTCATGATGAGACCTTACCTCCGGACTTGATGGAGCGACCTGAAGGTGTACTTCGGTGAATGCTACTGGAACTCCTCGACGAGTTGTACTAGGTGAGCCGAGTTTGGGCTCGTTTTGTTAGTCATGATGAGACCTTACCTCCGGACTTGATGGAGCGACCTGAAGGTGTACTTCGGTGACTGCTACTGGAACTCCTCGACGAGTAGTACTAGGTCAGCCGAGTTTGGGCTCGTTTTGTTAGTCATGATGAGACCTTACCTCCGGACTTGATGGAGTGACCTGAAGGTGTACTTCGGTGACTGCTACGGAACTCTTCAACGAATTGTACTAGGTGTGCCGAGTTTGGGCTCGTTTTGTTAGTCATGATGAAACCTTACCTCCGGACTTGATGGAGCGACCTGAAGGTGTACTTCGGTGACTGCTACTAGAACTCCTCGACGAGTAGTACTAGGTGAGCCGCGTTTGGGCTCGTTTTGTTAGTCATGATGAGACCTTACCTCCGGACTTGATGGAGCGACCTGAAGGTGTACTTCGGTGACTGCTACGGAACTCCTCAACGAATTGTACTAGGTCAGCCGAGTTTGGGCTCGTTTTGTTAGTCATGATGAGACCTTACCTCCGGACTTGATGGAGTGACCTGAAGGTGTACTTCGGTGACTGCTACGGAACTCTTCAACGAATTGTACTAGGTGTGCCGAGTTTGGGCTCGTTTTGTTAGTCATGATGAAACCTTACCTCCGGACTTGATGGAGCGACCTGAAGGTGTACTTCGGTGACTGCTACTAGAACTCCTCGACGAGTAGTACTAGGTGAGCCGAGTTTGGGCTCGTTTTGTTAGTCATGATGAGACCTTACCTCCGGACTTGATGGAGCGACCTGAAGGTGTACTTCGGTGACTGCTACGGAACTCCTCAACGAATTGTACTAGGTGTGCCGAGTTTGGGCTCGTTTTGTTAGTCATGATGAGACCTTACCTCCGGACTTGATGGAGTGACCTGAAGGTGTACTTCGGTGACTGCTACTAGAACTCCTCGACGAGTAGTACTAGGTGAGCCGAGTTTGGGCTCGTTATGTTAGTCATGATGAGACCTTACCTCCGGACTTGATGGAGTGACCTGAAGGTGTACTTTGGTGACTGCTACGGAACTCCTCAACGAGTTGTACTAGGTGTGCCGAGTTTGGGCTCGTTTTGTTAGTCATGATGAGACCTTACCTCCGGACTTGATGGAGCGACCTGAAGGTGTACTTCGGTGACTGCTACTAGAACTCCTCGACGAGTAGTATTAGGTGAGCCGAGTTTGGGCTCGTTTTGTTAGTCATGATGAGACCTTACCTCCGGACTTGATGGAGCGACCTGAAGGTGTACTTCGGTGACTGCTACTAGAACTCCTCGACGAGTAGTATTAGGTGAGCCGAGTTTGGGCTCGTTTTGTTAGTCATGATGAGACCTTACCTCCGGACTTGATGGAGCGACCTGAAGGTGTACTTCGGTGACTGCTACGGAACTCCTCAACGAATTGTACTAGGTGTGCCGAGTTTGGGCTCGTTTTGTTAGTCATGATGAGACCTTACCTCCGGACTTGATGGAGTGACCTGAAAGTGTACTTCGGTGACTGCTACTGGAACTCCTCAACGAGTTGTACTAGGTGAGCCGAGTTATGACAATAAAAAATTGATAACGTTTTATTTGTTGTTTTAATAAAAACGAGCCCAAACTCGGTTCACCTGGTATAACTCGTCGAGGAGTTCCAGTAGCAGTCACCGAAGTACACCTTCAGGTCGCTCCATCACGTCCGGAGGTAAGGTCTCATCATGACTAACAAAACGAGCCCAAACTCGGCTCACCTAGTACAACTCGTCGAGGAGTTCCAGTAGCAGTCACCGAAGTACACCTTCAGGTCGCTCCATCAAGTCCGGAGGTAAGGTCTCATCATGACTAACAAAACAAGCCCAAGCTCGGCTCACCTAGTACAACTCGTCGAGGAGTTCCAGTAGCAGTCACCGAAGTACACTTTCAGGTGAGTCCATAAAGTTCGGAGGTAATTCGCAAAAATATAAACAGCAATAATAAATATTTTTTGTAGGTACCATAATTTTATTACAAAGAAATACGTAAAAAAAAAATGAATCCTTCAAAGTATCAAAATGAGTTCACTTGACTACAATTCTCGCAGTTAGTCGTGCGACTCGTGCGTACACTTGTGTGTGTGACCCGTGTCAATGTAGTAGTTCGATTCTCTACCTATCAATTTTGCGAACGCGTCCTTAAGGATGAGCCGAATATGCTTCGTACCGAATACAAATAATAGGCCGAAAATGTTCGTTAAAAAGTTTACCGAACCGAATTTTCAGTAGGTTTTGGTTACTATTAAATCAGGTTTGTATTGTTAGGGTTCCGTAGCCAAATGGCAAAAAACGGAACCCTTATAGATTCGTCATGTCTGTCTGTCCGTCCGTATGTCACAGCCACTTTTTTCCGAAAATATAAGAGCTATACTGTTGAAACTTGGTAAGTAGATGTATTAAGTGAACTGCATTAAGATTTTCACACAAAAATAGAAAAAAACAATAAATTTAGGGGGTTCCCCATACTTAGAACTGAAACTCAATTTTTTTTTCATCCAACCCATAAGTGTGGGGTGTCTATGGATAGGTCTTTAAATATGATATTGAGGTTTCTAACATCATTTTTTTCTAAACTGAATAGTTTGCGCGAGAGACACATCCAAAGTGGTAAAATGTGTGTCCCCCCCCCCCCTGTAACTTCTAAAATAAGAGAATGATAAAACTAAAAAAATATATGATGTACATTACCATGCAAACTTCCACCGAAAATTGGTTTGAACGAGATCTAATTAGTAGTTTTTTTTAATACGTCATAAATCGTAAACCGCAATTTAATACCTTTCATTCAATCAACTCAAATATAAAAAAAAGTGGCAAAAAGCAAGGTCTTACAGCACAAATAAAGGAAAAATTCAAAAAAAATTATATGTTGAAAATTAAAGGGTGTTCCCATACATACATAGTTACGCCAATTAATAAAGACCTCTTAGTTGTATCGGCGCTCATACAATTTAGAGGTCTAGCTTAATTGGCACCAACCTCAAATAAGGTAAATAAATAAAATTGTGCATTTCCCTTGATGGACGAACAATGGACGAAGTTTGTACGGAACCCTCGGTGCGCGAGTCCGACTCGCACTTGGCCGGTTTTATTTTAATATATGATTAAACAATACAAACATACCACTATACGAAAACTGATTATTATTAAGATAAAGAGAGATACCTACCTAATAATAATATCCTAATATATACTACGATACGCCCAACTGATCCCAATCTAAGCATAGCTTTAAACTCTGGAAAACTATGGGAAAAGGATAACTGATTTTATATAATAATGTATACAACTTTTTAAATATATACTCACTAGCTGCCGCCCCGCGGTTTTACCCGCATTCCTAAGGGATCTTATGTTTTCCCGGGATAAAAAGTAGCCTATAGCCTTCCTCGATAAATGGGCTATCCAACACTAAAAAAAAATTCAATTCCAACCAGTAGTTCCTGAGATTAGCGCGTTCAAACAAACAAAAAACTTTTCAGCTTTATAATAGAAGTAAAGATATACACCCAACCTCAAAATATGACAACAGATATGTTCATGCACACAAATGTCTGTCCTGGGTAAGAATTGATCCTACGACACCGGTGACAGGTAGTGTATCTTACCACCTACGACAACCGGCCCGTCATGTGATAGTGCAAGGAGGCAATTATCTGATACTGGCTTCAGCAGTGCAATTCTCTAAGCAACACGACCTCCAGCTCGACGCTGCGGCAGCGGCGAATTACAATTTCGTATTCACTAACTTGGCTTACGCGGCACTAGCGCCACGAAGATTTACGGATTTTGATGGAACTACTCAAGGTTGAATAGTTTGACAGTTCTTCTATGAAAATCGGTATTCACTAAGCAAAAAAAACCTAGCCTTCGACGACCGCCTCGCCCACAGCCTCGACCACAGTCTCGACTTTAGTTGTCAAATCAAAAGCTTCTATTTTGTAGGCGAACCGTCCAAAATATACAGTTTTTGATGAAATTATAGAAGCTAGGTGAATATTTGTTTTGTTTGTAATAATATCATAGTAGTAATGCAATGGCTGCTCGTGTATTGTGCATCATATATATATTAAAAAGAAGCCAAAAAATCAGACAAATTACGAAAGCGTCATCAAGCTCGTGAATTGCGTGAATTACGAACAATTTCTCGCGATTCCGAATTTATTTTTAACTACAGATTCTCTGAAGATTTGCTGAATATTTTAATAGAAGATATTTTGACATAGATCTACCTAGACGTTTAAGGTCTAGTGGATTAACTAACAGACTGAAGGTAAGAAGCTCTTTTTGGTTTTTTTTCTCTTATGGCATGCATATTGCCCATTATTTTGTAGGCACCTACCTTCCAACTAGTTTACTGACTGAAGGGTCATACCTATGTATTATATAAAAATATTGAGATCATGTCATTTAGTAAAAATATTAATTTATTTCAGGTTTTGTGTACTCTATCTTTTCTGGCGAACGGACGATACCAGAAGCTGGTAGCCAAAAATGTGGATTGCTATGCGTCACAGTCTTCTGCTTCACGGGCTATTCATGCTGTTGTAGATGCATTTAACCACCCTAATATTATAAATAAATATATTAGGTTTCCACAAAATGCAAGTGATAGGCAGGCTCTCAAAAAAAGGTCTCTATGAATGAATAAAAATACATTTTAATTTAAGTACTATCTGTACAATATTTTGTAATTTATGATTGAGATAAGTAAGTAGATTTAATAGTAGTACAAATTATTAATAAATAATAATAAATAAATTATTGTTTAGTAGTTTTTATGAACCACCCTGCATGAACCACCGTTGACTCAGGCTCAGCCTCTGCTGGAAATGAAAATCCCTAAAACAAAAAGTATGAGTTCATTTATAAAATCATTACTAATTACTAATAGAATATACACTAAACTAATGATACTGTTACAAGCAAGTATTCATTACCTATTGTTATTTACCTACCCGCTATATGCTTTCTGAATTGCCTGAACTGCAGGCACTGCAGACTACTCATCATTTATAGTCTGTAAAGAAACGATTACAATGAACACTCTATTCTCTGATTCAACTTTATAAATTATAATATTAGGTAACATATCTCACTTACCAACAAAAAAGCTGGACTATGGCTAGTAATTGGCGGAGGAGTTGGTGGTATTGGTTCTGGCTTATCAGGTGGGTTCTACAATAGTAATGAAAAATATTAGCATTTCACAAGTATTTAGGTATACTTGTAAGTAAAACCATTTAAAACATACTTCAAATGGATTAATGCAACCCATCTCTCTTTTATAGAAGTCAAATTAATTTCATTTACTGCACCACCACCAGTACGATGCCTAGCTAGGTTTTGCCGACTGAACTTTTTTTTATACGCTGACTTTTTATTCTTCCACTACTAAAACAAGCAAAGTGGAGTTTAGTGCTATAGGGAAATATTTCAGATATAAAATCAATTAAAAGTGAACTGACCTTAGCCCATTGCAACCAAGTTTTGATGCAGCCATTGCCCTCACTATTTAGAACATGGGCAACTTCCTGCCAAGCTGCTCAAGTACGGTCTCTTGCATGAGCGGTACGTGCGTGTCCGGAGACGAGAAACTTGTTCCAGCCAAACATATGTAGGTATCTACTAATTTTTCTAGCTGGATTGACTAGAACCATTGATCGCGACTTCCTTGCTAAAATAAATAAGAATTCTGTTATTCTATTGAATCTAATACGTGTGACAAGACCCAACTAAGCAACAATAAAACTTTTATCAAGAACATGCGTTTACATAGAAAATATGTACTTACGATACGCACTGTTATTCCTTTCTTTAAACTATAAATCTCATTTTATAATTTAATGCAATACAAAAGAGTAAGTGGATGGGCGAAACAAAGTTTTTTTGTTTGTAACATAGGTCTATTATTTTACTCTTTGGTTTGTAAGCAAAGTGTTTGTTTTGGGTTATGCATGATGACGCGATTGCGACCTTGATTTTTTTTGAGGTACGAAGCAAGCGAGGGTTTGACGACATTCTGCCACGCAAACTAAAATAATTAAAGAAATTGATGTAGACTTTCTTTCTATCCCTAAAACTGCAAGTATGTTATTTATTAAACCATTTTTTGTATTAATAAAATGTATTAACATATTATTTTTAATTGAATTGGCTTAGTAAAAATAAAACGGTTTTTACCGACAAAAAGTTTTTGTCAAGCTCTAACTCGCCTTACAGAACAGCGACGAACGACACAACCTCCAGTTCGACGTCGAGCTGAAATGCGTTAGTGAATACGAATTTGAACAGCGCTGAGCTCGACGTCGAATTCAAGGCTTGCTCGACGTCGACCTCGTCGTTGAGTACAGCCACGAATGGTTACGTTAGAGAATCGCATAGCAGTACTTACTTGGCTAAATGGTAAACTCGCCGAATACGCTGAATACCGAACAAAGCGAATTTTCGGCCTATCCCTAATGCCGAGTTAGGTGCAGTGCATCTTTGAGAAGCGGTTTTGTTGTCCTTCGAACACTGTATTTTTTGTGACCTCCAAAAATTTATAGGTACCTACGTAGGTCTAATCCTAAATCGTACGTACGTACCTAATCATCAGGCTCTCGTCGTTTTCGAATTAACCAGTCGTTCCAAACAGCCAACTGTTATGAGCTGAATCGGGCGCCCGGATGCAAGGTCATATGGACCGGCAGTACTGTGGAGTTCATTGAACCTTCTGTATAAATCATTACTTAAAATTATCTATTACTTATACGTTCATAAATGTATGTTTTTTGTTTAGGCAACCATACACTGAAATGACGTAATTTATCTCATATAAAAATCCAGTCTTTGCATAAAGAAGGACATATTAAATAATAGTTTCGATCGATATTATTCCAAGTCGCTTATTCAAATGATATAGATCCCGTTAGGTTATATTTATTCAATATAGAAGGACACTACCATTATCTCTCCGTTACTAGTTAAACATTGACGATATTTATGTAGAGGTAGGTACTCGGTAGTAGTGGAGGACTGCACTGGTCACCTTGGTGGCAGACTAATCGACGACCTGTGATTAGGGCATACTATATCACACAGCACAGAATACTACTTCTATACTGTAAGCGACCTGCCCTAATCGTTCTTTGTGGCCAGGCACGTTTAGGGTCGGGCTAAGTTCCGCTGGGGACATTTCCAGGTCCTGAAACGTATGGCAATGAAGTGCTTTACCAGCGCACGAACCATTCGGTATCGTATTTTGTTTGCCCTAAACTTTGCTATCGGTGTAAGTGGTTTAAAGATTTGTTAGTTTCAAAGTAAGGAGCCAAGAGCCAATTACCTATATTGTGCATCTTGTTGAACCTTAATGTTCGAGAAATACTATAAGTACTTTTTCCTAGCGGAAAATTGAGATAAAATCATATTCCTTGTCTGAACTTGAAGAGGCAAGTACAAGCATTTCTATGGAAGAGTCGAATCAAATGTCTCGTCCACTTCCCCTCATTGATGAACATGCGATCTCAGATTATTATCTGCCTCTGAGAAATACACTATACAAAAAGCATTGTTCTTAAGGTAAGGTAAGCTATATCGCGCGCAAAATTAGTCTTATTTTTATTATTTATTTCCATTCTACAACTTAAGCATTGTTTCTTGTAGTAAAATCCATAAAAAAGAACAGAAACTCTCAAATCTAACTCAACAAAAAAAGATTGCTCTTTTTATGACTGTTAATAGTTGGTACCTAGATAAAAATAAGCTTTTTTTAGCATAAATCACACATCGTTCGCGCACGCTCATGAATGATTGTATTAAAATGAATGAAATCTATCATCAAACACACACACATTGGTCACATTGACCCACTTTCTTAAAACATAACGTCTACTTTATCGGTAAATTACGTACCGATACCGTCTATCGAATAAATCGAATCGATCGAATTTTCCCATCTGAACTGCAAAGACTTCTCTCCTGCCCTCCTAGATTATATACAAGGATGAATAAAGTAGTTATAGAATAAATAGTTTGTTACTAAATATCATGTGACTATATCGTAAGAAAGCCGACTTCGAATATAACGTGGAGAGAGTCAGGAGATACATAATGTTTATCGATGACATTTTTGGATATTTTTCAGAATGTCACTGCTATAAACTTGGCTTTTTAGTTCTGGGAATTTTATCATCCCCTAAGAAGAATATAAAGTGAGGTGCTAAAAAAGTGTTATTTCAGCAGTTTCAAACAACAATATTCATGTCATTAGGCTGGTCAAATTTAACTACAATGTAGTCTACATATGTACAGGTTGTCTCAGAAAATAATGAATAATCCTGTAATACCCTATAGCAGGGATACTATTGGGGACTCAAAATATAAAATAAAATATTTTTTTCACCAAGTGCGCTTAAACTTTAAAATCATGAAAAAAACCGATGGATTTAATTTTTTAGTAATACGTAATTGGATTACTACCTTGGAAATATGTATATTTTTTTTATTTGGAGTCCCCAATAGTCCTACTATAGGATGTTACAGGATTATCCATTTTTTCTGGGACATATTATGTAGACTACATCGTAGTTAAATTTGACGGGCCGGTTGGCGTGGTTGGTAAGATACCCTATCTATAACGCCGCATGTCGTGGGTTCGATTCCCACCCAGGACAGATATTTGTGTGCATGAACAATGAACATGTCAGTTTCTCCTGAGTCTGGGTGTAATTTATCTATATACATATAAGTATGTATTTACAAACAAAAAAGTAGTAGGTATATGTGTAGTAGTTATTTGGCTTCCATATTACTAGCTCTGCTTAGTTTAGGGTCAGAATGGCCGTGTGTGAGGAATGTCCCAGAATATTTATTTTATTTTATAAATCCTATCTACCTAAATATGACATGAAAGTTGCAAAAGGTTAATTAAATTAACGAAACCTTTTAGTATAAATTGTCGCATAGTGGATGCATATTACATTGTTGTAAGATAAAGGATAAGTTTAGTACGATAAGTTAATAGAAGTATAACTATATACTTTGATTTCTATTAACTACAGATATAACTTCTCCTTCTAAATACCTAAATAGATCTCAAGAATAGTTCATTAAGGTTCCAAGAAGAAGTTAAAGCGATATTATTATAGGTACGTTTAGTCATATTATCCTTCGTGCCAGTGAAGGCTTCACGAGAATGATTTGTGGTGAACGTTGAGGGAGTGCAACCCGACACACGGTCAAAGACCGGTTCGCGTTATTTCGGAAATATTCGCAACTTTTTGCAGGAGGGGCCGTCGTCGGGCGGTGCTCCGTCGTCGGAGGATGACCTCATCGGGGATTTCTTCTTGTTTGAATCTTTCTTGTTCATGATACCTTTATATGAGATATTGGATGTAGCGGATGAATACCGATACCGATTAATACCGTTGGAATATCAAAATGATTTACCCATATACGATAATATTTTAAAGTATTGCGATTTAAATCAATCTGCGTTGCTATTATCACCTATGGAGCCTAAACCATTAGTCATAGAACCATGGAAATTGGAGTAGAACGTAGGGTGAACAAGATAGAATCTTACGAAATGCTCTCCTAAAGGGATAAAATAGGTGGACGCTGGTAAAACCGCAGGGTGGAAAGCTATTATGGGATGAATGTTAACGGTTTGCAATATTGCAACAAGTCTGTTTTTATTAAACACATGATACTAATTAAATTAAATTATCTCCTTGTCAGTATCGTTAACAATGTCACAGAAGGATCATTATGGTTTTTAGTCTACCTTTTTGTAGCGAATGTTTAGTAGTTGCATTCGACTTCAAGAAATGCTCGGTATTCCGAAGGTAAGGCACTCGGTCCATAGCGGCTAATGCGGCTGCGTATGTCACGCTTGATAAATTGTCGAAATTATTTGTTTTTAATTTTATTCGTCACCAGGTGTGCTCCGCGGTTTCACCTGCCTTGCTTTGGTTCGTAGCGTGGTAGTCCGAGATTAGCGCGTTCAAACATACAAACTCTTCATCTAAATGATGTTTGTATTGATTGGATGATTGGAATGTATTAATGAAGCAAAAGTTCTACTCTATGAATGCCCGGTTGGTGATTTAATAACGGGGTCTGAATATGTTTCTATGAAAGATGGCAAAGCCATTTTTTTTTGTCGAAAAATGAAGAAAAAATCAAAATGGCGGTGAGAGGCTGTGCTACAATGGTTCTATCCCCTTAAATTTAATATTGATACACTATTAATATTTTTTGTTGCATTATAAAATTATAATCTATTTATATGTAAGTAATTCAAGATAATTTAAATACACTTGAGTTAAAAAAAAACGACCCAGCCCGTATGCTATAGTTAAAAGCACGCTAGTTCAGAAACTAAAACTACCTAATATAAAAAAAGTTTTAATACTGTTTAATGAATGGACAAAAAAGTAACGTTTCATTCATTAGACATAATGTCACTGTCACAGAATTGTTTTTTATTGATTTTAGAGATTTAAAAACAAAAACAGTTGAAATTACTCAGTTACTTTTTTAGGGTTCCGTGCGAGGCGGACTCGCGCACCGAGGGTTCCGTACAAACTTCGTCCATTGTTCGTCCATCAAGGGAAATGCACAATTTTATTTATGTACCTTATTTGAGGTTGGTGCCAATTAAGCTGGACCTCTAAATTGTATGAGCGCCGATACAACTCAGAGGTCTTTCTTAATTGGCGTAACTATGTATGTATGGGAACACCCTTTAATTTTCAACTTTTGAATTTTTCCTTTATTTGTGCTGTAAGACCTTGCTTTTTGCCAAAGTTCGTGATTCTAGGTCAACGGGAACTACCATATAGGTTTTCGACCCAAAACCTATAGGGTACTTCCGGTAGACCTATAATTGTCAATTTTGGTTAAAAGCAAGGTCTTACAGCAAGTAAAGGGAAAATTCTGAAAAATAAAAAAGTAGAAAATTAAGGTAAATTTTGGTACTTACAAGATTTCGCGAAAATCTAAATTTGCCCATATCTTTTTATCGTGTTGACTCAGGACCTTGATTTTTATACACCTAATAGGGAATATCGACCTCAGTATTTTGTATAAATTTCAACTTGCTAGGCCCACCCGTTCCTGAGAAAATCGGTGGTGACACACAGACAGACGGACTAGAAAGTGTTCTTATAAGGGTTTCTTTTTAGGGTTCCGTAGCCAAATGGCAAAAAACGGAACCCTTATAGATTCGTCATGTCTGTCTGTCTGTCTGTCGCTGGGCGCTCAGACAATTTAGAGGTCTAGCTTAATTGGTACCAACCTCAAATAAGGTAAATAAATAAAATTGTGCTATTGTGTGAAAGAAAATAAAAGAAAATATTTAGGCGGTACAATGGGTAGATACGGAACCCTCGGTCCACGATCTTGACTCTTACTTGACCGGTTTTTTTATTGGCTAATTTTGAAGGCTTAGGATTAAAAAAACGGAAAATTGGTAAGAAGAAACTTGATTCAATAGCTTGTATTGTCACCCCTTACTCTTATACTCGAAAACTGTTGCGGCAGTGTTTGGTCGAGCGTTGTCATGCATGAGCATAAAACCTTCGCCTATAAAACCAGCGTATGGCATGACATGATGTTCCTGGATATATCGTTGGGTATCACAGTGCCCAGACGAGGCCCGGATACGAACTCAAGATCGGTCTTTCCTTCTAAAGAAATGCCACCCCAAGTGTATAAGGACTCAACTCAAAATTCATTTTATTTAGTTTAAGCCCTAAAAAGGCACTTATGAACTTCCTATACTTACATAAAAAGAAGACGACTATTTATGAAATTACTGCTAATCTCCTTCACTCTGCGTGAGTCATAACTACGAAAAAAAGTTAAAAATATTCGCACCGTTCTCCCAGGGACACTGGAAAGTGGAATGATGACTGTAAACATTACGTTCTTGAAACGTTTTCTCGGAAATTGATACTAGTCTAGTGCAAATAATGGCTATCTACGTATGTATATGTTTATGTTAAGTACGAGTACCTAGGTATATTGTTACGGTAAGATTTAATAAATACAATCTTTAAGTTTCTAGGCTTAAATTGAAGTTTTATACCTACACTGTATGTAAATAAAAGTAATATACATAGTAATTGAAATACATATATCATTGTGTAAATACCTACTAAGGTTTGTTACTTGTAGCCGTTCCACTAGAGTGGGGCGTAAGATACTCACCAGATTACACGTCGCGTCCGATTCTAAGAAACAATCCCAGTAAGTACTACGGTCGGCCTTGCGTTGAAACATTGCTCACGTGTTTGTTTTCCTTTCAAACGATTCAAAAATGGCTCCCGCAAAATTTTACTGTTTCGCCGGAATCGGTAGCTACGCGCGACGTTTTGTTTGCGTAAACCCGATTCGTTGAACAAATTACAGCCGTTGCGCGATATCGACCTAACCCCAATCGTTCAAATCTAAACATTTGGAATGAACGGGATGAACTCTTTCCGCGTGAGGGGTCAAGATATCATTGCTATGCGGCAGTTAATTTGAGATGTAGAGTAACATGATTTCCTCATTGACGAGTGAATGTAATCCATTATTTCGCGGAACCGCGGCTGTCATCGGCAGCTGCATTACGCCATTACCCCGCTATGGCGGAATGACTATCCATTAGTCGCTAGTGTCGCTACTCGTTACTGAGAATTGTATCCTGCTCATAGTTATTGCCTGAGAGCTGGATCTTTACGTAACGGTAATATAGTACCTACCTCCTCTGAACACATTAACAAAACTCATGACAATTTTATCAACATTTATATCAATTTTGATTAGCTTTGATAATCTTTCTTCTTACCAATATTAGAAATGCGAAAGTTTGCGTTCGTGTATGTTTGTTACCACTCAGCTCCATAACGGCTGAGTGAATAGTTTTAGGTCTTGGAATAGGACCTAGGGTTCTTTTCATCCCGGTTATTTTTTCTGATCGACATCCCACGAAGAGGATGTTTTTAATTGGTTGTCTGTTTGTTACAAATCTTGCGAATCAGTTTTGAACCTCTTGCCGTAAAACTTTGGGACGACACTGACAGAACTGTGATCACACATAATCATACTCAAAGATTGCTTTTGGATACAGGTTCAAAGACAGCGTAGCGTACCCTTGGTCAGCGGGTGTGTCTAGCCTCATCCTGTATCCTGAGGCTGCGAATCAGACGCTGTACACGAGGCGAGGCGCCCGCGCTGACTCCGGGAACTACACCTGCCGCCTCAGCAATGAGACACACTCCGAAACACATACTGTCCGACTTGATATCTTAGGTAAGTTGTATTGTACCTATATTGCACCAACATTTGTACTGACTAATTATGTTATGGAGGTTTCGTAAACAAATCGGTACCTAACTTCTCGGAAATACTTGTTTGTAGCGCTTAGTAGAAAATATTATTCATGGAAATTAATGTTGTTTCATTAGTGAACGTCAATTATTGAAATAGGTAGGTCGACTCGTACAAAACTCATATTAGATAGTTGTGGTTCACTTTTGAAGTGATTTTCGGATAGATCGAAATAATCAATTACCAATTATAATGGCATATCTATGTATACAAACTAGTGGCCGCCCGTGGTCAAAATTCGACCGTAATTAAACAAAAGAATAGGTACCTACCTATAGATATTAAGAATGTAACGAAAATCACTTAACATATGAATTGTTTAGGCCGCGTTAAGCTAAAAAATCTGAAATTCAACGTGCTGCGTCCCGCTCCCTACTATAGCGACCTCTCATAGAAAACTCGCGTAAAGGGAACGGGCGTATGCGATAAAATGGTTTTTATTGTTTAATTTAAAAACTACAAATATATTTCATAAAACCTAAGTACAATTTATAGTATCAGTTTCAATTAATATATGTAGAAATTTTGTAACCTCAAATCGATCCTCAACGCCGGTAAAGTTGGAATCTCTTATTTTAAAGAGGTTTTTCGATTAATTATTTTGTGTTATAAAAGTTAACCAATCGTGTTATGCAACGTACAAAATAAAGTCAAAGACATGATGAATTCTTACAATAAATTTCAGTTCGTTCGCTTCAGTCATTGTTGAGAAAAATCGGAATCCTTGCAACCAAAATCTTCAAGGCGTCGCCTTAAAGTTTGTCTTTGCGTTAATCGAGATGTCACGACTTACAGTGGTGACATGTGTGTGTATGTCAAACGCATGGTAGTGAGTGTAATGTTTTTTTTATTAATTTAATTTATATCACATGCATGTTAAAATTAAAAAAAAAAATGAAAATACCCATGACGGCTGTAAAAATTGTACTCTAATAAAACTTGTAATCGAAAAAGGATTAAATAAAATTTTCAGCAGACCCCCGACAGCTATTATCAAATATAGAGGTACTACTGCACATTTTCACCTACATATTAACATAATGATAAATCCAAGAAAATCCGTCGGGTGCTGCCATTACCACATCTGTTCCCGATTTCAATTAATATAAAGCAGTATAGAAAAGTTATTATGTGTCGTTTATTTACATCCCAACGCAATTTCAATTAGTCACAAACTCATAAAATAGCAAAATTTTAGTTCATTTTGGAGCAGGGAATGGCAGCCGCAGCCCCCCGACGGATTGTCTTTTTAGGGTTCCGTAGCCAAATGGCAAAAAACGGAACCCTTATAGATTCGTCAAGTCTGTATGTCTGTCTGTCTGTCCGTCCGTATGTCACAGCCACTTTTTTTCCGAAACTATGAGAACTATACTGTATTCTGTGAACCGCATTAAGATTTTCACACAAAAATAGTTAAAAAACAATAAATTTTGGGGGTTCCCCATACTTAGAACTAACACTCAAATTTTTTTTTCCATCAAACCCATAAGTTTGGCCTGGGGTATCTATGAATAGGTCTATTGAGGTTTCTAATTTTTTTTTTTTCTAAACTGAATAGTTTGCGCGAGAGACACTTCCAAAGTGGTGGAATGTGTGTACCCCCCCCCCCTGTAATTTCTAAAATAAGAGAATGATAAAACTAAAAAAAATATATGATGTACATTACCATGCAAACTTCCACCGAAAATTGGTTTGAATTTTTAATACGTCATAAATCGTAAACCGCATTTTACCTTTCATTCAATCAACTCAAATATAAAAAGAAATTGGTAAAAAGCAAGGTCTTACAGCACAAATAAAGGAAAAATTCTAAAAAATAAAAAAGTTGAAAATCCTGTAATTTTGTCACCATACATACATAGTTACTCTGAGTTGTATGGGCGCTCATACAATTTAGAGGTCTAGCTTAATTGGCACCAACCTCAAATAAGACAAATAAATAAAATTGTGCATTTCCCTTGATGGACGAAATTTGTACGGAACCCTCGGTGCGCGAGTCCGACTAGCACTTGGCAGGTGCCAAGATGCCAATATTATGTGCTTCAGATACTTACTTAGTTGTTGTGTTTTCCCATTTATTACATAGTAAGGATGCCAGTCCTATGTAAGTTATGCCAAGATGACCTATATCATTCACGCAACAACTTTACTACGATTAATACGGATTCAGCCAAAGAATCGATATTTGACCTAATATCATTCTGCGAATTCTCTGACAAAGTTTTGCGCACGGTTTATGCGTAATATAAGTTAGAATAGAAATGATTATTCTAATAATAGTGTTAATGAGAAAATACTCAGTACCTATGGTAACATATCGATTCACAGAACAACCGACGGACACGCCGAGAACAATGTTCATTTCGAAAGATCAGTGGGTGGAGGAGGGAGCCGAGCTCCGTCTATACTGCGAGGCTCTCATCGGTAAGTAAATGTACCAATTACACGCCCACAAACTACATATTTAAGTTGATAATGAAATCTGTTGTCCAGTCCAGCCAGACTAACAATGTTTTTTTATACAGGTCGGTCGTATCTAGCGGACGCCCACAGTGACCTACGATGGAGGATAGTCTGGCCGAACGGGACCGAGGGAGACCTACTACCCACTCAGACTGAAATAAAGACCACCCGGTGAGATTTTATTGAAATATATTCGCAGATTCGTTTTATGTAATTCAGCCTTTGTTCTGTTTCTAAGAAGCACTTCTGAATAAACAATAATGTCAATGTTCTCATGTTACAGCGACGACGTAGAGGACATCATCGGCTCGTATCTAACCGTGGGGCGGGTGTCGGCTCAAGACTACGGCACGTACGTGTGTCTTGTGCACAGCAATGACGTCGTCTCTAGAAGTTACGTTACCGTGCATTATCGATGTAAGTATATAATATAAGTATACCTACTTGTTTATTATGCTGCCATTATCGCTTATCCTCTATAGTACCTACCTACATATCAGAATTCATATAGGTACCTTAATAAAATATATGCGGTTACAATGTATGTTGCAGCATTTATGCTGCTACAATCAATTATTCATCAATTATTTATTACTCTTCAATGGAAAGACCGTTATCGTTTTTTGAAAAAGTTTCTACGCTTTCCATGGGAAAATGTATTTTATAGATTGTTACGTGAAAATCTTTGTGTGCTTATCACCTTCGGTCACATATTCACTTACCATAGTGAGATTGTCATCAAATACAGGCCTATACATAGTAAAAGAAGACATTTGTTGAGCATTATCTATATCACTATACTTATATAAAAATTTATCCCTATTTCCCTAGGTCACGCCATAACTTGAGAATGACTTTACCGATTTTATTAATCTTTTTTTTTTAGTTTTCTAATACTTTGTAAGTAGAAGGTTTTTACGGAAAGAAAATTGCGCGGAAAATTTAAACATTTTCAGAAAACTAAATAATAAGGGATCGCGGCTAGTATTTTATAGATGTTGATTTTACAGATAGTCTGTAAATTAAATTTTTAATCTTTATCAATACTTGTATGTATTTAACTTGTCCATTTATAGTATTTTCAATTAATTTTCCTCATCATACTTCCTCCCAGTTCACAAAAATCTTTATGCAAATAAAACTAAGAAATCTACACCTCGGACGCTTAGCTATGCGCAGCTTATTAAGTAATTTCATCTGCATGAGCTATCTAAATGAAACGTGAGCTATTTACAATACACTCCCGGCGTCGCATGTATTGTCTTCGAGTGCAAAATGTTCGAGCATTGACCGAGTTCGTTAACCGTGCCAGAAGCACGTTACACCCTTAATTATATGCCTCTTGAATTAATTATATTGGTAACACTCACTCAAACTATCCCTTCCGATCACCGACAAACTTGAACTTCTCAAAAATTTTGATGTTTACCTGCCCATGTATTTTCTGAGTCTACTTTCGGACACAATATCATCACTTAAGTACCATGGTGATATCGTGGTCAAATGAAAGTACTTATATTATACAGGGATTAATTGAATTTAGGTATTTTCATTTGCACCATTTGTAGATGTTTAATGCAACCTATATTTGTATCGGTAGGTATAAACAGGGCGATGTATTGTTCAGACGGCAGGTCCGGCGGCGGCTCGGGCTCGGGCGGGGCGTGGTGCGGCGGCGAGGCGGTGCCGTGGCGCGCGCTGGCGCTGGGCGCGGCGGCGGGCGCGCTGGTGCTCGTGTCGGCGGCGGCGCTGCACGCGCGCTGCACGCCGCGCCTGCTGCTCGCCGCCCGGCACGCGCGCGCCCGGGCACTCACGCCCGCCCATAGGGCACGAGGTACATTACACACACACACCCTACATTACCTACCTCGACAACATTAGTACCTCATACCTTCGTAATAGGTGGATTGAATATACAGACGTCAACTTTTTGAAACTAAATTCGTTTTTGAAATGAAATCTGATTCCACCGAAATGTATTAAAATAAATATTTTTGAGGTTTCAAAGTTTGTTCTATACTAAATTGTTTAACATGACGTACCCAACATAGGTTTAGAAAAGATGAAATACGAAAAGTCTATCCAATATAGGTACCTACGTAGTGCAAGGGCATGAGCCTCTACGCGGGGTCAATGTGGATTTCAAATCCAAGGGAAACATGAGTTTAAACTGAAAACGGGACAGAGATTATAGCACCTTAAAATTAAATAAATAAATATTCTGGGACATTATTCCTCACACACTATACTATGGAAGCCAGATAACTGATATACTACATATACTACTTTTCTTTTGTAAATACATACATATATAGATAATTACACCCAGACTCAGGACAAACAGAAAGTTCATGCACACAAATGTTTGTCCTGGGTGGGAATCGAACCCACTACCTGCGGCGTGATAGATAGGGTATCTTACCAACCACGCCAACCGGCCCGTCAATGAATAGTATTGAGCTCTTTATTTACAAGAGAAGGTCCCATACAAAAGAATATTTTGTGATATTTCGGGATATGATTATTTTGGCATTCTGTGAACCTAGTGAAACTGGAATGAGACCGATTAAGACGTTATTTACTGGAACGCATTTTAAACGCAAACAAACACTACATCTTTGATCGGAGGTCCTGAGCTACTTGCATGCAGTGGCTCCTAGCTACTAACCAGGTCATCAGTCCTGGTGGAAAGCCGTCCCCCGGTACGTGGTCGAATATCTGATAGTTTAAGAATATTTAATGTTAAAAATGTCCTCGTTATGTCATGCTTTGTTTACATTGGTTAGTGCTAGAGAAGGAGTTCGACGTGCTAGTATGCTGGACAGCGGTGGACGGCGAGCTGGTCCGCGGCGCGCTGCTGCCCACGCTGGCGCTCAAGTACAAGTACCGAGTGCACGCCGTCGCATTGTCCACACAACCTGACACATGTGAGTTGACACACCTAACTTAATATATCCATGCTTCTCATGGACACGTGGAGATGGGTCAATGATCAAACATTGCTATACGAGATCATTCCAGGCCTTCTAATATTTTCTGAGATAAAAAGTTAAGTATGTTTTATATATCCGAGGTGTTATCAAGATTAATTGAAATCCGTTTGCCATTATGACATATTTGTAACAAACATCTATCTATACATATAATTCATATATGCCCCAAGTGAGGGGTAAAGTATAGTAGCTCAATGACCTAATTGTTTTTGTCAGGGTACGGTGAGCTGGTGAGCGAGGCAGGCCGCTGCCGGTCACTGGTGGCGGTGTTGTCGCCGGCGCAGTACTCGCCGCACCAGCTGCTCACGGCGCTGCGCCAGCTGCGGGCGCTGCCGCTACCGCCCGTCGTCGTTCTGCTACAGGTATGCACTTCATGGCTTTCAAACTGTTTTGCTTACATTTGTCTTTACTATTTGAAATGGAAATTATTTCGATTACTAAACCCCACTAAAACTTGGCCTGGCCTTCTTCGCCCTAAAATGATTTGAAATCCAAAAGATAGCCAAGTTCACCTGTTACGATATTGTGTAAACTAATATGACGACTTTGGTTCCATTTATAAGACTAGATTATGCAAATATATTTTGTTTTACAAAAAAAAATGTTCCAGGATCTACCTAAATTGAAACGCGAAGCTAAAGAGAGCGGCTCGCAGCTGGTGAGCGCGCTGCGGGGCGCGCGGCTGGTGGCGTGGCGGCACGTGCACGAGCGCGCCTTCTGGACCGCGCTGCGCCTCGCGCTGCCCGTGCCGCCGCCTCCGACACACCCGCAACCACAACAGGTACTTAACAATCACACTAAGAGAGCGGCTCGCGGCTGGTGGCGTAGCGGCACGTGCACGAGCGCGCCTTCTGGACCGCGCTGCGCCTCGCGCTGCCCGTGCCGCCGCCTCCGACACACCCGCAACCACAACAGGTACTTAACAATCACACTAAGAGAGCGGCTCGCGGCTGGTGGCGTAGCGGCACGTGCACGAGCGCGCCTTCTGGACCGCGCTGCGCCTCGCGCTGCCCGTGCCGCCGCCTCCGACACACCCGCAACCACAACAGGTACTTAACAATCACACTAAGAGAGCGGCTCGCGGCTGGTGGCGTAGCGGCACGTGCACGAGCGCGCCTTCTGGACCGCGCTGCGCCTCGCGCTGCCCGTGCCGCCGCCTCCGACACACCCGCAACCACAACAGGTACTTAACAATCACACTAAGAGAGCGGCTCGCGGCTGGTGGCGTAGCGGCACGTGCACGAGCGCGCCTTCTGGACCGCGCTGCGCCTCGCGCTGCCCGTGCCGCCGCCTCCGACACACCCGCAACCACAACAGGTACTTAACAATCACACTAAGAGAGCGGCTCGCGGCTGGTGGCGTAGCGGCACGTGCACGAGCGCGCCTTCTGGATCGCGCTGCGCCTCGCGCTGCCCGTGCCGCCGCCTCCGACACACCCGCAACCACAACAGGTACTTAACAATCACACTAAGAGAGCGGCTCGCGGCTGGTGGCGTAGCGGCACGTGCACGAGCGCGCCTTCTGGACCGCGCTGCGCCTCGCGCTGCCCGTGCCGCCGCCTCCGACACACCCGCAACCACAACAGGTACTTAACAATCACACTAAGAGAGCGGCTCGCGGCTGGTGGCGTAGCGGCACGTGCACGAGCGCGCCTTCTGGACCGCGCTGCGCCTCGCGCTGCCCGTGCCGCCGCCTCCGACACACCCGCAACCACAACAGGTACTTAACAATCACACTAAGAGAGCGGCTCGCGGCTGGTGGCGTAGCGGCACGTGCACGAGCGCGCCTTCTGGACCGCGCTGCGCCTCGCGCTGCCCGTGCCGCCGCCTCCGACACACCCGCAACCACAACAGGTACTTAACAATCACACTAAGAGAGCGGCTCGCGGCTGGTGGCGTAGCGGCACGTGCACGAGCGCGCCTTCTGGACCGCGCTGCGCCTCGCGCTGCCCGTGCCGCCGCCTCCGACACACCCGCAACCACAACAGGTACTTAACAATCACACTAAGAGAGCGGCTCGCGGCTGGTGGCGTAGCGGCACGTGCACGAGCGCGCCTTCTGGACCGCGCTGCGCCTCGCGCTGCCCGTGCCGCCGCCTCCGACACACCCGCAACCACAACAGGTACTTAACAATCACACTAAGAGAGCGGCTCGCGGCTGGTGGCGTAGCGGCACGTGCACGAGCGCGCCTTCTGGACCGCGCTGCGCCTCGCGCTGCCCGTGCCGCCGCCTCCGACACACCCGCAACCACAACAGGTACTTAACAATCACACTAAGAGAGCGGCTCGCGGCTGGTGGCGTAGCGGCACGTGCACGAGCGCGCCTTCTGGTCTGCGCGAGCAAAAAGCTAGTTAGTAAAGGTGAGCTTTGTACTCTTACGACACGCCACAGTGGCATCGACACGTGTGGCGCGGCAATTGTTAAGACAATTGCATAGAAAACTATCTTTTTACTTTGTTTTTCTATAAAATTCGTGTGTCGCGAAGGTACAAATACTTGAGGGTGTTCTTAGTACTGCAAGCAGCAACACTATTATGCGAAATCCGTACCATGGCATGGTGACTACTGACAGACAGCATCTACATAGACTAGTCTAGTGTATAGACTCTAATCTCTTACCCGTAACCTCTTGAATTTAAACTTTGTACACGATTGTGTACAAAGTGAACATGGTGAGAAAAGAGAAGCCAAATTTAAAAGTATTTAAGGATCGATATAAGAGAGATTTTTGTTTTCTATATTTCCTACCAATAATAAGTTAGTTTCAATACCAGTGTAAGCCCCACTTTTGAGACGGTTGAGAATGATCTTTTAGACTAGTTAACATTGCTGGAATATATTTTGCCTTACAAATGATATAATGATACAGTGTTCTTCTAGGTGAAGCCGAACGCGACAGAAGCGGACGACAAGAACTCTCGTTCGGGAAGTCTAACGGCGCTTGTTTAACCGTAGCACAGCATAAACCCAGCATGCCAAACGATAAATCATTTGCGCACAGCTAACTAAACGTAGTGTAGGCAGCTACGATTTGTGTATAAATATAGTGATAGTTAAGTGTATGACACTGAAATGCCAGTACTGAATATTTGGACGATTTGCGTATTAGAACGCATGCGGTGCGTTACATGCCCTGTGCTGCCAATTTGTATGAAGACTGTGAGTAGTTAAGTTCTCCTTTTTGTAATAATGAACTATCACATTACGATATTTTAGATATAAGTCAATTTGAATTCTTTATACAGTTTTCTAAGATCTCAGTGTCTTTGACTTTTTCTCAATATTTAAAAGTTTTTCTCCTTTCCACTTCTCTTGTGCCAAAGGGAATCTCTATCATGACAATTTAATAATTAAGTTAAAGTATTATGGTTGTATTCTACTATTTATTCTATTTATCTTTTTTGTACTTTAGAAGCACATGCATCAACATTTTCTTATCATATTGTGTAAAACATGTTTTGTTAGGATACGTTTATATTGTTTAAAAACTAAAATATTAGTCTTCTCGAGTATGATTTAAATTTATATAGTTTGTGAAATTTAGAGCGACGATTCAGGGTTCTGTGATATGATATAAATGAAAGGGGTGTGGATATTTTTGCAGAGGCAGCAGTGTGTAAATGAAAACTAAACTAAAGAGCACTAGCAAACTCGTAATTTACTTCTGCATAGTTTATGTTCTTATACATAATTACTTTTTATTATCACTTACATTCTGCTGACTTATTTTTAACCTTTTTTTTTAAAACTAAACCTAGCATGTATTTTATATATTGATGTAAATATTTCGGTTCGAACAAAAAGTATTCTCATAACATTGTGATTAGTTAAGTATTGAAGAAGCTACGCAGGTCATAGGTATTATAAATATATTTTTAGTATTATATACTTAATTCGTTACATTCCGTAAAAGATGTTTTATGGTAATTATGTTAATTTGAATACATAGTGAGAAGATGCATACGAAATTTGAAAAAATACTAGTAAACATAATATGTTGTTGTTTTTTGTTATTACCCCATTGTTTCATATTTTTTATTTTTTTATTGTTAAAAGGTTTTAAATTAATGAAATGCAATACACGTCACGTCATGACTTTAAGAACCTCATTTCTTACCGATTTTTCTTAGTTGAAAGCTAATTTCTGAAGCGGTAGCAACTCTATTAACTTTAACCTTCATAAGCCTCTTCGTGGCTGGGTCACTATTGCGGATTTAATTTCTACGTGTCCCCAATTTGTCGCTTTTTACCGAAATTTGTGCCAAATATCAGATTTTGTCGGTTCTGGTTAAAAAGTTATAAGGGTTTTAAGATGTACGTATGAAATGAAGAGCCACTTCAGATTAAAAAATATATACATACATAATTACGTAGTAGAGATTGAGATGATTTTGTAGGTTATTTGTAGCATTATGAATAAAAATGTATGTACGTATATGGATTGAGGAGCCATTTCAGATTTTAAAAAGAAACATTATGTAGTAGCAATAGCCGATTGTCTGGGATTTGCATAGCAATATGTATAAAAAGTACTTATGAATAAAATGTGGAAAAGAATATTGACTCCTGGAATTGGAAAAGTTACTGATGAATATTTATGAAAAAGATGTATTATTTAATAGTTGTTGTGTATTGGTTTACTAAAATCAGGGTCTTGTATTACTGATATTCAAAAAGATGCACTACTTTTAGTATAGCTCCTCAAATTATACATTTTAGACACAAATTGGTTGATGCTAATATTTAAGGGCGCGTTCGCATATCAGGCAAAATTAAGCTGTTTTTCGGTGCATTTTATGGCATAATCAAACAAAATCCAATATAACTAATAACTACCTCGTATAGATTGGTTCTTCATCTTCAAATAATAGTTACATTATTATTGAAAATTTTAGTTTCTCATAATGTAAAATCGATCTGTCGTTGCCATTTTCCACAAAATTATCGATACCGGGTTGAGTTTAGGTACATTTTTTAGCTATTATAAACATATTTCACTATTTCTAAAAATACTATATGTAGGCAAACATATTCAATTCTTAACGATAGGAGTTATTTTTTATCTAAATGCTATAAATAGTTGCAGAAAAAATTAAAAGCGAAACTTATTTTTTCACATTTTTTTCTATTCTGGTTGAATCATCGGTTGGATTAAGGGTTATTTTAGTTATAAAACTCGTCTGATGTATTTCACAAGCATTTTGAATGAAACTTTAGTCGGCCCGCGGCCGCCGTCGAGAGTGGACCTGTATCGCCTGTTTAGAGCAGCTCGAGTTGAAAAAGATCGCTGTACAAACACAAAATATTCGATAAACCAAATTTGATACTTGACGAGGTAAGATTTTCATTCGATTTTATTTCGCTATAAAAAAGATGCAGCAACCTGAAGGTGTACTTCAGTGACTGCTACTGGAACTCCTCGACGAGTTACTAGGTGAGCCGAGTATGGGCTCGTTATGTTAGTCATGATGAGACCTTACCTCCGGACTTGATGGAGCGACCTGAAGGTGTACTTTGGTGAATGCTACTGGAACTCCTCGACGAGTTGTACTAGGTGAGCCGAGTTTGGGCTCGTTTTGTTAGTCATGATGAGACCTTACCTCCGGACTTGATGGAGCGACCTGAAGGTGTACTTCGGTGACTGCTACTGGAACTCCTCGACGAGTAGTACTAGGTCAGCCGAGTTTGGGCTCGTTTTGTTAGTCATGATGAGACCTAACCTCCGGACTTGACGGAGTGACCTGAAGGTGTACTTCGGTGACTGCTACTGGAACTCCTCGACGAGTTGTACTAGGTGAGCCGAGCTTGGGCTCGTTTTGTTAGTCATGATGAGACCTTACCTCCGGACTTGATGGAGCGACCTGAAGGTGTACTTCGGTGACTGCTACTGGAACTCCTCGACGAGTAGTACTAGGTGAGCCGAGTTTGGGCTCGTTTTGTTAGTCATGATGAGACCTTACCTCCGGACTTGATGGAGCGACCTGAAGGTGTACTTCGGTGATTGCTACTAGAACTCCTCGACGAGTAGTACTAGGTGAGCCGAGTTTGGGTTCGTTTTGTTAGTCATGATGAGACCTTACCTCCGGACTTGATGGAGTGACCTGAAGGTGTACTTCGGTGACTGCTACGGAACTCTTCAACGAATTGTACTAGGTGTGCCGAGTTTGGGCTCGTTTTGTTAGTCATGATGAGACCTTACCTCCGGACTTGATGGAGCGACCTGAAGGTGTACTTCGGTGACTGCTACTGGAACTCCTCGACGAGTAGTACTAGGTGAGCCGAGTTTGGGCTCGTTTTGTTAGTCATGATGAGACCTTACCTCCGGACTTGATGGAGCGACCTGAAGGTGTACTTCGGTGACTGCTACGGAACTCCTCAACGAATTGTACTAGGTGTGCCGAGTTTGGGCTCGTTTTGTTAGTCATGATGAGACCTTACCTCCGGACTTGATGGAGTGACCTGAAGGTGTACTTCGGTGACTGCTACTAGAACTCCTCGACGAGTAGTACTAGGTGAGCCGAGTTTGGGCTCGTTTTGTTAGTCATGATGAGACCTTCCCTCCGGACTTGATGGAGTGACCTGAAGGTGTACTTTGGTGACTGCTACGGAACTCCTCAACGAGTTGTACTAGGTGTGCCGAGTTTGGGCTCGTTTTGTTAGTCATGATGAGACCTTACCTCCGGACTTGATGGAGCGACCTGAAGGTGTACTTCGGTGACTGCTACTAGAACTCCTCGACGAGTAGTACTAGGTGAGCCGAGTTTGGGCTCGTTTTGTTAGTCATGATGAGACCTTACCTCCGGACTTGATGGAGCGACCTGAAGGTGTACTTCGGTGACTGCTACGGAACTCCTCAACGAATTGTACTAGGTGTGCCGAGTTTGGGCTCGTTTTGTTAGTCATGATGAGACCTTACCTCCGGACTTGATGAAGTGACCTGAAGGTGTACTTCGGTGACTGCTACTAGAACTCCTCGACGAGTAGTACTAGGTGAGCCGAGTTTGGGCTCGTTTTGTTAGTCATGATGAGACCTTACCTCCGGACTTGATGGAGTGACCTGAAGGTGTACTTTGGTGACTGCTACGGAACTCCTCAACGAGTTGTACTAGGTGTGCCGAGTTTGGGCTCGTTTTGTTAGTCATGATGAGACCTTACCTCCGGACTTGATGGAGCGACCTGAAGGTGTACTTCAGTGACCGCTACTGGAACTCCTCGACGAGTAGTACTAGGTGAGCCGAGTTTGGGCTCGTTTTGTTAGTCATGATGAGACCTTACCTCCGGACTTGATGGAGTGACCTGAAGGTGTACTTCGGTGACTGCTACTGGAACTCTTCAACGAATTGTACTAGGTGAGCCGAGTTTGGGCTCGTTTTGCTAGTCACCAACATCAAAATGAGTTCACTTGACTACAATTCTCGCAGTTAGTCGTGCGACTCGTGCGTACACTTGTGTGTGTGACCCGTGTCAATGTAGTAGTTCGATTCTCTACCTATCAATTTTGCGAACGCGTCCTTAATGTGGCAACATTTAAATTGAGGAGCCTCCTGGAAGTGAAAAGGTTAAGCGTCTAATACACTACTCGCGACGTTACCCAAAGTTAGCCGTAATCGAGTGTGTATAGAGATACTTTGAGTATCCTCGCCTCGCCTCGGAAGACTAGTTTCCACTACGCTACTCGCGAAGCTGCCCGAAGTTAGCCGAAGTCGAAGAATTTTCAAATCGAACCAGTAGTTCCTGAGCTTAGCACGTTCAAATAAATAAACAAACTCTTCAGCTTTATAATATTAGTATAGATATAGATAATAATTATATCGTTTCTCGACAGATTGACCCTTTGCCCATCGATTTTTTCTTCATTAACAGTGTCCAGAACATACTGTACTACAGTTTTCCGTACTATTCTCACTGCTCTGACTGAACCTTTTGGCCCACAAACGAATTTAGGTACTCTGCGTAATCGTAATCTTGCAAAAACATAACTCTTTTGACAATTTCATGTCTCAAAGAAAAAAACGTTACGTTTCCCTTCCCGCGCTGCCACCGCCTGGATTCTGTTTGTGGCATTGTTTGTAGCATGCGATGAGAGAGAAAATAAATTATTGATGTATCAAAAATATCGGACTACTTTTATTTTAGTTTACTTTATTTATTGTAAAAATGCCGCAATGCTAATGCTTTTTGGTTATGCTAGCTATTTTTCCAACATTTCATAATTATAAAAACACCTGACTGACTGACGTGACTTAACATAGAACCCTAGTAACAGGCAAAGAGAATATAACCACTACGTTAAGGCGACGCCTTGAAGATTTTGGTTGCAAGTATTCCGATTTTTCTCAACAATGACTGAAGCGAACGAACTGAAATTTATTGTAAGAATTCATAATGTCTTTGACTTTATTTTGTACGTTGCATAACACGATTGGTTAACTTTTATAACACAAAATAACTAATCAAAAATACCTCTTTAAAATAAGAGATTCCAACTTTACCGGCGTTGAGGATCGATTTGAGGTTACAAAATTTCTACATATATTAATTGAAACTGATACTATAAATTGTACTTAGATTTTATGAAATATATTTGTAGTTTTTAAATTAAACAATAAAAACCATTTTGTCGCATACGCCCGTTCCCTTTACGTGGGTTTTCTATGAGAGGTCGCTATAGTAGGGAGCGGGACGCAGCACGTTGGATTTCAGATTTTTAAGCTTAACGCGGCGTCACCTTTAGTAACAGGTGGAGAACATTGGAAACCTTACCGTTTTGTCAAATTTCGTACCTTTTTGGTAAGATTGTCGTACTTTTTATGGAATTCATACTGGCAACATTTCACATAGATCATATTATAATTAGAATACGAATGAACTTACTACAGAACGTTCACTGACTGAAGGTGTCCCCTCGTTCAAATGTTGGTAGCCCTGTTATTCCCTTCGACACCGACAAAAATAAAGCTGGAAACAAACTATCGGAAGTAGCTGACGGACGCGGCCGATAGCCGCGACTGATAACACTGCACAGTCGTTTGAGACGTGGCTTCGGCTGACAAAAACATCCAGCACACCAGATGTCTGTCGGACGTCCGAACACTCAAGGTCAGTCCAAGGTTACGTCCACGACTTACCTCCGATAGTTTGCACAGCTCAGTGTGCATTCATTATCTAGATACCTATAAATCGTGGCTGTCAGCCGCGTCGCGTCCGATAATTTGTTTCCAGCTTTACATTGTCAGTCAATGGTGCCAACATAATGGGAAGGGACAAGGCTATAAGGCTGGGAATACACGTCAGATTTTTTTCATCCGATAGTCGGATCTGACTATCGGAAGCCGGCGAACATTCAATACAATTCCATCCGACTATTGAATCGGACGTATATTGTATGTTCAAACAAAGTAATGGCTCTGACGCCTTCCGACTATCGGATGAAAAAATCTGACGTGTATTCCCAGCCTAAATGTTATAATGAATGAATGGATGGAATGGACTGTACTTGTATTTACTGTTATGATGAAATATGATGTTACTGTGTATTTTTACTCGGCCGGCGGCAGCGGGTGGCGGCTTATTTGTTTTTATTCTCTTTGTTCTCAGCTCAGCAGCCAGCACTCTGCACTGAGGAAAAAGATGATTGAGTGAGTGTCAGTGAGTGAAGATGTTAACTTGATTGAGCGTGAAATTAGAGCTGTTAACTTGATAAAACAAAAGAACTAAATTAGAAGTTTCTTTCTGTTGGTAAGTTAGAGAGGTTAATTATTATAGTAGAACAGTTTCTGTGGTCAGTATTAGAAAAATATCTGCAGCTAGATATACCTAAATTCAAAGAAATTTACTACATACATATTGATGTTGGCATTTTTTTGTTTGTTTATAACATGCCAGGTAGAGTTCGTTTCACCAAAGAAGTCCCGTGGAATCAATGAAAATCGATCTATTTCTTCTACGATAGAGGTGGGCCTGAAGTGGTTATTACTAGACATGTGTAGGAAATGCGGTTGATATCACAAAAGCCATATTGACTGAGCAGTCCATACATTCACTCACATTGCCCAAGGTATCGAAACATGTAATTTGGTGTATATGCACAGAGACTATACACTTCAGCACGCGCGATGCATTTCATTCGAGTCCATATAGCTTGCCGAAGCATTCCTGCGATAGCGAATATAAATTATGATGAGATTGAATGAGACTGATTTTATACTTAGCTATTCGGTAACATAGCAGCTTAATTAGAGACTACTCCCTATTAAAGACTCCCTAATTAGGGAGTAGTGCGGTCGGCACCCTAAATCGGAATCTAACTACGATTATGTACACCTTCTGATTTCCTAATTCGGGAGTCCCTAATTAGGGTAGTGTAATAACCACGGGAATTCTTTGGTGAGACGAAATATAATTGGTTGGTGAGAGAGCAGCCTTACGGAGCAGCAGTTAGAAATCTAAGAGCTGCCAAGAAAAAAAATTGGAGGAAAAAAATGATTGATGCATTTTTTTTAATCACATACAATGATTTCCTCTTTTTTAGGGTTCCATAGTCAACAAGGAACCCCTATAGTTTCGCCATGTCCATCTGTCTGTCTGTCTGTCCGCAGCTTAGCCCAGAAACTCTTACTACTAGAAAGTTGTAATTTGGCATGGATATACATATTAATCATGCAGAGAAAATGGTAAAATAAAATAAAGAAAAAAAAAATTTTTAGGGCACCTCTACACATAAAGTGGGGATATTTTTATTTTCTCATCAATCAAAAATATTGTTTGTGAAATCAATTTTTCGATTCAGGTATCCATTTGTGAAATAGGCATTAAAAAAAATTTAAGTGCAAATTTTTGTTAGAGTCAAGGTGTCCTCCCCCTTGCCAGCTAAATGGTTGTTTTTGGATATGTGAAAAAAATTCATGATATAGTATATAACAAAGTTAAAAGGAATACTATCACAGCTAAGTTAGCTTTACAAGTTTATGAGTAATAATAGTCAACCAACTTTTAAAATGTACTCGGAAAGTAAAAATTCCATACAAATTCCATTAAAAGTGATTAGGGTTTTACTTAATAGCGTTGTTAGTTGTGTAAAACAGGTAGTTGTTAATGTTAAATGCTAACAACAAAAAACCCTCTTCTTAGTCCACATTATTGTGATGGGCAACTACGGAACCCTACATTGCGCATGACCCGACATGCACTTGGCCAGTTTTTAATTATTGAGAAAGTTTTTTTTAACCTAGAAAACATAACATCAACTGCCTGTACCATAATTATGTATACATATTTAATTATGTTTGCAGATTTGGAACATTGCAAATATGGAATCATCAAAGAAAGCAAGTCGTCCTCTACATCCTAGAGCTGAAGCAAATTTTTTGTCTGCTCTCACTTTCATGTGAGTTTTATTTTATTTGATAGATATCTTTTGCAAAGCAATGCTTAAACTGATTTTATTGTCAAATGCTTGATTTCATAGATGGACGCTACCAATATTTACAAGTGGATTAAATAAAGAAATGAAGGAGCAAGACCTATTTGAGCCCCTAGAAGAACATGCATCAGGTAATTATCTTTTTCTATTGGTCATATTCTGCCTATATTCCTATACATTATTATGCTATACATACACTAATGTAATCAGTAATTAATTTGCCTTGCTTAAGATACATAGTTAATCCAAAAAAATATAGTTGGTTTAAGGTTTTGACTTTTTTCCCCTACTTGGTGTGACAGCAAACACAGGATTACAATGTTCTATATACACTCGTTGCATCGCTGAATGGATTTAAATGCATGAGTTGTCTATTGACTCGTGTAAGCCGTATAATTATTATTGGCTAGGTTTTTATAAAATCTAAATGACGGCTGTGGAATGCGAAATGGCGGTAGAGAAAAATATATAAATTCCTGTACTCATCGAATAATTCGATGCCTGTAATATTTTGTGGGGTATCACTGAAGAAGTCTATTAAAATCAACAAGATGTTTCCTTGAGCATTTTATGGCCATAAGCTACGTTTAAGGATTACCTACACTTTTTTTATACTGTGCCTGTGTTTTACCACAATCTCACATTGGTAAGGGGTGATGTGGCCAAAGGTGGTAAGTACAGAAACCCCACTTCATTTACCTACATCTACGACTTATGCTTTTTGTCGTTCGGTTCGGCACTAGGGTTGCAAAGTTACGTAATTTTACCAAAAACGCTCGTAAAATAGAGTCGAGTTATGACAGTTTCAAGTTAAGTTTAATCACGCGACGTTGCCGATTAGTGTAGGTAGTCATTGAAGTTAAAGTCGATGCGTTTCGTTTAAATAATTCAAAGAATTACTCAGTTTACTCAGTGATATCTCAGTATACTCATTATACTCAGTGGTAACCGCTAACCATCCAAACGACTATCCACTAACAACACACTTGCTTGCTGCTACTATAAAGAAAGATGGAAAGGAAATGGATCAAGGTGTAAAACAAGTCATGACCTTGATCACCCCCTACACCATCATGCTCCAATAGAGAGAGCACCGGTATTGAGTTCGCTTTTATCACAATGATAATCTTGTCTGTCACCCTAACCACTTGAGTCTGTCGGCGTTTGAGGCACGTGTACAACAAGACACGAGAACTTATAGGTCGAGAAACATAATATAACCTTGGAACAGTATACTAGTCAAAACAAAATAGGGGCCACCATATATTTTTGATCTGTTTAGATATTTATGGGGTTCTGGAGTTGTAAATTGATAAAATTAGTTGATTTGATTTGTTTTAAATGGAAAAAGCTTACAATTGAATTAATTCATTAAGAAATTAACATTTCACAACATTTTTAGGGAAAAATGCAATTTTGAAAAAAAAATACGCACAACATAAAATGCAATTTAAATGAAAAATTCAAAGAATTCAATGCTGTATTGGTTTTGTCAGTATCAGGTGTGTCCTCCCGTCTTCCGGATACATTTTTGAAGCTTGGATGGCATACTCTCTGTGAGATACGAGTCCTGTCTCCTGCTGAAATTGTTACCAATTCTATTTGAGTACGTTTATGAGCTGTCTGTCGTTATGCACGGGTTGGTTTGTCTCCGACGTTTTTTTCAATTGATCTCACATGAGTTCAATCTAATAAACAATAATTAAAAACAATATTTAATAATTAAAAATACAAAACAATAATCTTCAATATAATAAACGGCTTCTTATGAAAATATGCCAAGTGCGAGTTGAACTCGCGCACGAAAGGTTCCATACAATAATTATGATACTCAATTTTGTGGCTGTGTAACACAACTTCACTGTGCAATTTTGAATAGTCATAAAGGGCGTCACACACGGTGAAGATACTATAATATTTTAACTTATGATCATGAGACAGCATTATACTATGAAAAGAGAAGCAACGACCTACCTAACCTACCGTTACTTTCCTTCTCTTTCACTGGTATAGCACAGTCTCATATATCTTAAGATAAAATATTATAGTATCTTCACCGTGTGTGACGTCCTTAAATCTAAAAACTGGTAGGTATCATGTTTCTAGCAAGGAAGACTAGGCTCATCGATCTCTAGTAGGGTAGTAGGGTTAATATATCGATGATGCATGATATTTTGGAGCGAACCTTCTTATGTTAACGCACGTTCGGGATGGGGACCTAAATAACATAAAATGTGTGACGAACGAGGCGATGCAACGCTAAGAGGTCCGTGGTAGATTGCTGCGTGATTTGATTTTTATATGAACTATTTTATATTTAATTTTATTGGTGAAGAGCATATGTATAATATATGATTAATATTACAGCTACTTACGTAAAGTAAAGGTGATTTCGAAATATAGCCGAACAAAAATATACAAAAAAAAATTGGGGTTTCTTTTATGTGTTTTCATTTGTTATATTCCAGCCACGATTCCAGCTAGCTTCCTAACGTCCTGTCACAGGCAGAAGGGCATACGGCATAGGCTTTAGTAATAGGATCCTATTGGCACCCTTTGGGTGCGGAGCCCCATAAAATAAAAATCTTAATTGAATTTGTGATTTAGATTAGTGAGAAGTTCTTTATATTTCATTTTGTTTTTACGGTTTAGTACATAAATTATGTTTTTTTTATACTATATACTTAGGTGGCAAACAAGCTTACAGCCCACCTGATAGTAGGCAGTTACCGTAGCCCATAGACGCTCATGACGGGCATAGAAAATACAATATAATATTTTCCCTGCCAGGTGTATCACTCACGCGTTGCCAACCTCGAGACATTAAGTTGTTAAGTCTCCTGTGCCTGTAATTTCACAGGCTCCCATACCCTCCTAACCGAAACACAGTAATACAAGTGCACTATTATTTCACGGTGAAATTAGATATGGTGGGTAGTACTTCCCCGGGCGAACTGTGCACTAAGAGTTCTACTACCTACAATGTTTTTAAACTTAACGTAAATTTATTTAATATAAGCACCGCATGCAATAAAGAAATAAACATTAAAAACGAGAGAGATAAAAGTGAAAGCAAATAAATAAAGTAAATAAAGGGAATGTAAAACAAAACTAAAATTATACAAAATACAACATAACTAAAAATTTAATTATATTAAGTAAACATTCCATTCAGTTAAAATAATCATAGACTAATAATAAAAACTACTTAGGTAGGTATATACTTTTCATGAAACAAGGAAGTTAGTCCATGTGGATTGGATATCCAACATATCACATTATACAGACGATAAAGACGCGGAATGGGAATGTTTAAAAACGGAATGCCGGGCACAGAGGCGTAATTGGCTTGCGAGGCACACGAGAAGGTACGCGAAATTATTCTGGACAGAAGATTAGGACAGTCAATCTTTGCACGTATTAATTTAAACAAAAACTTTAAATCCAGAATATCTCAGATATCTTTCTGTCTCTTTGCCGAACCCTCAGAGAAAGCCAGGTGCCACATAAACTTCTTTTGGATACGTTCCAATCTCAACGAATGCGTAGCAAAATGAGGACGCCGTACTACGCTACAATATTCTAGCGTATACCACGCAACAAACTGTATAGAGGAGAATTTTCGTCCTACGGTTTTTAAAAACCTTCCCATTCCTAATAACAAAACCCAACATTTTTTGCGGTTTAGTTTAATGGTTTGACTAGTTCCTTTGGGAATCCTATGTTTTTCCAAGGTACGGCCTATCTGTGCACCAAATTTCATCACGATTGCTTGTGGTGTTGAGGCCTCAAGAGATAGGTAATAAACAAACAAATTCTCTTTCGAATTTATAATATTAGCAGGACGGTTTTGTTTATGTACATACCATTTTGTGAGATGGACCATTTCAAAATAGATTTTTTGTTTTTATCAGGTCCATTAGGCGACAAGTTCGCACGCCTCTGGGACGAGGAAACGATTCGTGCGCGTGGAAAACGAAAACCGAGCCTTCTCAGAGTTATTTTGAAAGCGTATGGTGGGCAGTGTATAATTTATGCATTAATATTGCTGGTCATGGAATGTGGTCTAAGGTAAGAGTTATGTGTACTTAGCTTACATCGTATTATTATACTGTTCCCCGCGGTTTCATCCACGTCCCCGGTATAAAGTAGCCTAAGTTACTCCTTATAACATCAGCTATCTGCCAGAGAAAGTCCCGTCAAAATCGGTCCAGCCGTTTCGGAGATTAGCCGGAACAAACAGACAAAAATTTTAAAAATTTAACATTTGTTATAAGTACCGTATACTGGATGATTTTTTAGTCACTGGCCATACTTGCAGGGGTGGAAGTACTCATCAATATGAACAACTTTTACCATGGGACTAACAGAGATCACAAAAAAATATCTGCTGTCCATACAAAAGTTCAATACCTACTCGACCAAAATGTATGAAGCAACCATTTTATTTTATGCGATATCAGAATTGGTCCCATAATAAAAGTTGTTCATATTAACGAGTACTTCAACCCCTGCAAGTATGGCCAGTGACTAAAAAATCATCCAGTATACTTTCATATTCACTATTATCACAGTATAAAGATGTAACCAGTATGGAAACTAAGCCTAGTTGATAAAATAATTACCTACACTCCATTGAAGCAATAGGGTTGACACTTTTAATGTTTTATAGTATTGTTTTTTTTTTATTAAAACATTATATTTTCTGTAGTGACTAGTGACCAATTAATCGAATTGAAATAGCTAGTTTACAAACAAAATTTAAAATAGGTATCTCATTGTGTCGGTTAATCTCGATAGTTTAAAATACGGAAAACAGTTTAATATTAACACACAGCTTGAAGATCTTTTTTTTTTTGTTGGTAGGTTACTAACTTATCATTATGGCATAACCTTTTACAAGTTTTGCTGGGAGCGTAGGCGAGCTGCGGTTGGGCGCGCGCTGGGCACGTACCAACCCCAAAAATGCGTGTGATACCTAGTATTTAAAAAACCATTGCATAAAAAATACCTTTATTCTTCATAAATTACAAATTATTGACTGCAAAAGCACTATCGGATTCAACACCCTCGAAAACCATAAAAACGACATCCATGACGAAAAAGTTGATAATTTCTTGCAGCCGCCATCTTGAATTTACATTTTGACAGCACTATCAGCTCCGCCAAAAAAAATTACCGAAAGTAAGGAAAAAAAAAACAATTAAAAATTGTCTAAGTTCCAAATCTCATTCATTTTCAATGAAAAACATATCACTTAATAATTTTCTTATCTCTGTATTTCATTTTCAGTCACATATCAAAAACTAAAAAATCTCCAAGTCCGATTTTTTTTTATATGCAATTTTTTGCTAACACTACTCTCTGACCCAATTTTGCACCCAAGAAGTTTACACGCACGGTTACACCAAGCACCCAGTAACGAGATTTGATATCACGAATTATCCACCCCCACTCCTAACAAACACATTAATTATATACATTACGACTAAGATAGTCTTCTTGGCCGTTATTCCCTCCATGCTGAATTACTAAGCATTACATTAAGCGCTATCCTTATTTAATTGTAGAGAATTATCGCTATGTACCAAAAAGTAGTGTAAATTATAAACACTAACATTTTTCTTCGTTTGTATCACTTTTTTGCCATTTGAGAGCTTTTTACTATCTTATGTACGATTTTATCGTTTATCAATAATAATTTTAAATGTTTAAAGCCGTTACGACGTAATTATAAATTAAAATTAATAAGAATAATAATAACATACACATATTTACGGAAATGAGTTGTGTTTATGGCAACCCACAACTATCATTCCATTACGACGACATTGAAAGACCATTGTACGATCATTATAAATTTAGCAGACTACCAACTTTCGTCACAATGACAATAGAGTTGTAATGGGATGGTGTCGGAATGACAATTAGCAGACTTGGGCCCCAGTCATCTTGACGCGGCACTCACTACTGACAGCACCGCGAAAACCGCTTAGGACCCCTGTCGATGCGCATCTTTGTGTGAGTGAGCCGTTTCGTCCGTTTGTAGGTAGTTTCCGTACTGGTTACATCTTTATTCTGTGCTATTATTTTGACATTGCAAACAGACACTTCAATTTTATTTATTTTTATATAGATATGGGATAGCGGGGCTGGAATTCGGCAAAATAAATAGGCAAATCGCTCGATTCAACTTGATTTTTATTTTTCCCTTAAATCGTCTTTAAATTACGTCTAACGTCTACCGTCTTCATAAGGTAATGTGTCCAGTCGTGTTGCCACTATCTCTCTCTTTCATTCGTCCCTTTCATTCACCTCACTCGCCCGTTCCATTTCCTACATAGATGTATAGATAGGCTGTCGCATCACAATCCAGATTACTATGTCAAACTTATGCACTATTATTCGATTTGGTATTCAAGTTTTTCCGTTCTATTCGAGTATTGTTACCCTAATAAAAATAATTTATAAATAAAAAAAACCGACTTCAAAAACTGAAAAGCATAAAATAAATATTTTCTTTCTACATCATTGTGAAGTTGGTGTTGGTAAAACATAAAAATTATTTGGTCTTCAGGTTACTTTCTTGATTTGTTTTGTTTCAGCGAGTTACTCAAAAAATCGAGAAAAATCCATGACACTCGGGAAAAATACAGAAAAAATTATTAGACGTGTCCTTTTCTGGTACAAAAATAATTTGTTATCAGTTAATTGCATTGGTAATGGCAATAATATGGCGACTAAAATACATTGTTGTTAAAAAAAAAACTAGTTAAACCATAGATTAAGGTGTTTTTTTATGTGATTTCCCTTATTTCGGGAAGGCAAAGGGTTGTAGCCCAAACAGCCTAATCATGTACCATAGTATTTCTTCTTTGTTTTAAATCAATATTTATGTCTGATATCCAAATATAACATAGGTCGAAGCCAAATCTAGTATACACATAGTCAAGTCAGTCAGGTTTTAGTAAATTGGTGAATGTTTTACTAAAACTTCGTGGACTATTTGAGACAACATGAAAAGTCACGATACACGATTCATTTCACTGCACTCGTGCACTTGTATTGATCTTTATTATACAAAACGCAACCAATATCATTCAATAAAACTTAAAATACACCGATTTCATGAAAGTAAAACGAAAACGCAACGACACTTCGCAAGTTGCCGCCAAAAAGCTAATATCATTCATTGATCACTGACAGCTTCCGCCATGTTTTTGTTTTGTGTTGCAATTCTGTGTGTAAATTCTTGTTTTGTACCAAAAAACAAAGCCATTTAAAAGAAAATGGATAATTAGAAACCGTTTAATTAATATATTTTTACCTATTTTTGAGTTTAGTGTACAAAGACCTGGCCGGGACTCCATACATTTTTGAAACATCTTTACTTAAGTTGTCATATTATTGTCTTTAGGTTAATTTATTTTTGATAATATTTCGAGTTAGTGTGAAAGATTGGTTTTAATATTTTTTGGTTGTAGTTTTTTGTTGTTGTTGTTTTGTGTTATCCTTAGTAATTTTAATGTTTTACTTGGCACCGACTTCAAAATGATGTACCTAGAAAGAAAATATTTATTTTATGCTTTTCAGTTTTTGAAGTCGGTTTTTAGGGTTCCGTACCCAAAGGGTAAAAACGGGACCCTATTACTAAGACTTCGCTGTATGTCTGTCCGTCTGTCCGTCTGTCCGTCCGTCAGTCCGTCCGTCCGTCCGTCCGTCCGTCTGTCTGTCTCCAGGCTGTATCTCAAGAACCGCTATAGCTAGACAGTTGAAGTTTTCACAAATTATGTATTTCTGTTGCCGCTATAACAACAAATACTAAAAACAATATAAAATAAATATTTAAGGGGGGCTCCCATACAACAAACGCGATTTTTTTGCCCTTTTATTTGTTTTGTGGTAGTTCCCGTTGACCTAGAATCACGAAATTTGGCAAAAAGCAAGGTCTTACAGCACAAATAAAGGGAAAATTCCAAAATATAAAAGAAGTTAAAAATTAAGACCTCTGAGTTGTATGGGCGCTGATACAATTTAGAGGTCTAGCTTTTAGATAGCTATTAGATTTTGAAAAAAAGTAACTAGATAAGATTATTGTCGAGGATTTGCCGACAAATGTAATCTGAATACATTTCTTGTTTTTGTTATATTTTTGGCGTGTGCATGATTGAGACCCTCTACGCGTGGAACGTAAATAGAGGTATGTTTAAAGCCTCACAAAGCTAATAAAAGTGGCGTCAAATTAAAAAATAAAATATGTATTGGAAACTTCAAATCTTGCACTTTAAATTTTTTTTTTTTTTTTATATAGTATAAAAAGCAATCTGTTCCGTGCGAACATTCAGCTTAAGGTTAGGAACCTATCAATTGTCTTGGGGGGCTATCAGTCCAGGGACGTGTGCCCCTTATGTATAATATTCCCTATAAATCTCTAGGGGACTTTCTTTTTAGCCTTTTGAATGTTGGGATACTATTCATTAAGTGCGCAGCTAGTATATTTGGATGATTGTCTAGTCTGTTTCTGTACGATTTCATTGAGTGTTTAATCTCTTCTTGAACTGTCCTGATTCTTGGATCGTGGTGTAATTGTTGGTTTGTTATGAACCAAGGAGCATTAGTAATTATCCTCAGCATTTTCGATTGGAACCTCTGGAGTATTTCTAGGTTTGAGTTGGAGGATGTGCCCCATAGTTGGACTCCGTAGGTCCAGATTGGTTTCATAATACATTTGTATAATAGTAATTTATTTTCCAGTGACAACTGTGATTTTTTGCCGAGCAAGCAGTACATATTCCTTAGTTGGATCCCCAGTGCTTTTCGTTTTGTGAATATGTGTTTTTTCCAGGTAAGACGACGATCTAAATAAAGTCCAAGGTATCTGGCTTCGTTTGCTTGGGGTATTTGTACTCTGTTTAGCGACACAGGGGGACATGTTTCGCGTCGCGTCGTAAAGGTCACCTGTACCGACTTAGTCTCGTTGGCTTTTATTCGCCAAGTGGTTAGCCATTCCGTGATGTTGTCTAGGGAGCGTTGAAGCATGGCACTTGCTTGAGCCGGTTCGTCATGGGCAGTTAAGGCTGCTGTGTCATCAGCAAAAGTGCCGATCACGACTCCATCTGTCATGGGTAGGTCTGAGGTAAAAATCAGATAGAGGATCGGGCCAAGCACGCTCCCCTGTGGCACTCCTGCATGGGCTCTGTGTAATTTGGTTATATTTTCTCCTTGCTTTACGTAAAAAAACTCACTTTAAAATAACGTAAAATATATTTCATTTAATGCTTTTCTGATGACTAAAATACAATATTTCTTTTCTGATAAATTCCGCAAGAACACTGATTTTAGGGAGACTGGAGCCTTAAGTTACGAATATGGGTAGACCTAGTAAGGAAGCTTTTCGACTGCGGAAACGACGGCTAGATGAAACGGAATAAAACAGAAACGTACAGAAACAGAAATATTGAAAAAATATGAATGAAAGTCCGTAAGAGTTGGGCCGTCACGGTGCACAAGTTACAGGGCACTACACTTGATGAAGCTGTTATAGATCTGCCATTGATATGCCATGCCATGATAGCATTGCCAGAAATGATACTCTTTATAATGTTCGCCTTTAAATTTGTGCCATGAGATAATAATATCCGTTACTGAATTTACACCTTCGAGCTGTTTGTCATTAAGGAGTTCCGTTGTATGCATTCCTAATCCGGGTCCAGTCCAGTCCAAGACGTCCTTGATAATAGTTAGGTACCTCCTCGTAATGGAATTGTCATAAGCCTAACTATACCTCAATCACTACACAATTCCTATCTGGTATATCCTCGGAGTCCACTGTCCAATACCAATGAAATTTAAATGGAACCATTTTGACGCTATACTAAATCCAATGCAAAAGAATTTATTAAAATCGGTTCGTAAACAAAGAAGTTATCCCCAGAAATAGGTAGGATCATTGAGAAGTTCCAGTGGTCGTCTAGGGTCTTCTTCATCAGTTTTACATCACCAAATGATACTTTCTGAATGCAAATGCTTGATTTGTTACCAAAAATACCAAAATCGCTATGTATTTGCCTATAATATTTGACGAATTCCCTCAATTCCTCAGGATTCCCTCGTCAGAACTGAATTTTGATAAAAATGGGACCAACCTGCAGGTTATACCCTTTCAAATAAAATAAGATTTTTTCAGATCGGTTCATAAATGACGGAGAAACGAGTGAACATCCATTAAAAAAATAAAAATTAAAAAAATACAACCGAATTGAGAACCTCCTCCTTTTTTTTAAAGTCGGTTAAAAAGTATAGGTAGACTAGATACTATATTTTGTTTAAATAAGCCGTAGATTAATGATAGGTTTGTCCAATATAAATGCAGGTGAGTAATAAATATTTGCTGAAATATCTTTACCACATAAACTGGAAGTAGTCAAACGACTACCTACACTTTTTATAGCTTTACATCTATTTAAGTGCCACGTAAAAAAAATGTGGTGTTTAGGAAAACACAAGTGGAAAATACGTACTGACCATATTTGTATATTTGGATAGTCATGACCTCATTCATACCTATAGGTAAGCCTATATATAATAGGTATAGTATATTTTCCCGGTAGTCATCAATTAGGTAGCGGTAGGTATGTGGTAAGATCATGAATTGTATGAAACGTATTGTAACGGGACTATGACGGATTTTTTTTATTGGAAAAATAAATGTCAACGGTTTTTAGCCTGTTGCTAGGCATTCTGTCGTGTGATCGGTTGTTAAAATACTTTATTCTGTACCTACTAATTGTAATTATTTTTATTATAAAAAGCATTTAAACTGCCTCTGTAAATATAGCTATAGATTTACTTCTTCCTACATAAGTCTTATCAATCCCGGACGATGCATAAAATTGCATTGTCTATGTTAGGGAAATTGGCTAAATATGGACCGTTTCGTACCTGAGAAAATGCCGTATAGCCGAGACTGAGCATATTGTATTACATTTCATAAGATTGTGTACGTTCGTAATTTTTCAACAATGTAGCGATTGTAGTAGCGGTACAATTATATTGAAATTTAGAGGACGCTCTTATTTAGAGGCAAAAGAGATTACACAAACAACTTACTTATAGAAATTGGCTGAACCCGTTGAACCATTATAAGTAATATATTATGCCATTATTAGCTAACATAAGGCTAAGAAAAAATATATATGTATGTATATCGTAGATGGTATGGAAGATGAATTATTGATTTAGTGTAAATAATAGATAAGATACTAATCCTCTCAGCCTTGATAACAATCGCATTTCAAGAATTCAACCTCACGGTTTTTATGAAAAAGTTGAGTGTTTGTTGTGAGATGTAAGTTGAGAAATTTGAAGTTACAAGTGTCTTTTATTTACTGTTCCTGGAAAACGTTGAATAGGCACGCACACGACCAGTTGTATATTTAGCGTTGGCCGATATACCTACCTACTGTTGACAATGGAATATTTGACTCATTGCGTATAGACTCGTGACATGGACATTGTTACCACGATGATGTCACCGCCACACCACCACCATGCTTATCATCTTCGTTAACGTCATTAATTACTACGATGAGATGTGGTCAAATCAAACTAGCTTTATAGGTACAATATAAAAATATACAGTAAAACTGTAAGCCATATGCGCCCGTTTTTATCGCTTAGTCATCAATATACATTGAACTCGTGATTATTCGGCTGCAGAAACATTTATTTGTTAAAATTTCAGTAGCAAACGACAATATTCAGTTATTGCTATACATACACAATATAAGACATAATATGTTGTACTCATACTTAGCATGTTACAATATTGTGTCTATAAGTATGAATGAAATATTATTATTACTGCGTAATTTATACACGTAGGTATATAATTTACAAAACATCAGTATAGTTTACGTTGAGATATTATCTCCATACGTTCTCAAGTAAGTAGCATTCAGTTTATCATATAGAACCATACATATTACGTGGCGTGTCCTCTTTTATTTTATCGTCATTTTTTACGACGGGACACATATGAATATGACTGAGTGTGTGTGTCTGTACAAATGAATAATACCTACCAAAATTATACATGAGTTTATATTCAATCGAGGTTGATATTACACCAAACTAATAACTTATAGCGGGGAAATGCCAATTAGCCTATGAACGTTCAGATCCACCCAGGCATTCACCAGTGTTGTCTCTCATAGGTAATTCCAAACAATGAGTTTATTCTATACCAAAACCTACAAAATGCTTACAAATTGGTGGTTTGTAAGTGGTAGTAGGCGGTAACAGTTCTGTCGTTTTGTTTTCTTTCAACAGTAAATGTTTCTAATAATAACATTTATCACCTACATAAGTATTTTACGGCAATATAACAACCTATTTACAGAAACTAGACAAAAAAGGAAATATACTATTTAATGTTCTGCTCGGTAGAAATAATTCCGGAGATTGAATACACTTATACATTATTTAGATATTATTTTATACATATGTATTTATCATTATTGTACGATAAGGTGGACGAAAAACTATTGGTTTACTGAAAACCAGTGAGTTGTTTAGAAAACATCCAAATTCAACCCTTGTATTTTTTTATTATGCAAAACTTATACTAAATTAACCAACAGTTCTATTAATACCATTTATTAATCCATAATATTTTTATTCAATAGAGTAGCCCAGCCGATATTTCTCGGCAAATTGGTGGAGTACTACAGTTCCGGGCATGGCTCTATGAACATAAAAGATGCGTATTTGTACGCGTTTGCCGTCGTGTTCTTTTCTGCTCTCACCGTATTCGCGTTGCATCCCTACATGATGGCCATTATGCACATGGGAATGAAGTTTCGCGTTGCTTGTTGCTCGCTTATATATAGAAAGGTATGTAAGATGTCGTCATTTAATATCAAGTGTTTCACGAACTGTAAGTAGGCCTCAAATGTATGTAATCTGATAAGATAACAACATAATTGTCATCAGTCTGAGGTGTAATGCTTCCTGGTGCTTCCACAGCTGATTTATTATTTTTCTTTGCGGTACAAATAACTGTAGAAACGGTGTTAAAATGGCGTGCTAGGTTTCTTCTAGGCACGACCACCCCTAAATCTTATTATTCACGCACATTTCCTATCTTCTTTTTACTGAACTACAGTGGAGCAAAAAGGAGGGTTATGATTTTAACAGTCTATTTCATGTTAGAGTTTCGTGTCTTAGTCTATGTGACGTCATATTCAATCCATGACGGATATGACTTGCATTTACGCTATTTCACTAGGACACCATGGCGGCGCAACCAGTCGCCTCTACCAACAAAATGTACGTATGTATGGTTGCGCAACCAAACGGACACTCTCAACGGAGTATCTCTCTATAGAGCTGTATACATTTTGTTGGTAGCAAGCGACTTGTTGCGCCGCCATGGTGTCCTAGTGAAATATGGCCCAAGAAACAATAACAGTTTAGTATCATAGAATGGTTTTATTATCAGAAAATTTATTATTTATTCATTTATTATAAAAAACTGTTTTTATTTTTTTAAATAAGTTTCAAAACCTAAAACCCGACTAAAAGCACTAAACAAGATTGAGGAGCCTTGTAACGTTTTACGAGTACCTATACCTTTTACTACCATCCTCGTTGTCTCGCTTCTCGTAGTCGAAGGCAAATAGGGTATAATCACTACTACGTTAGTCGGAGGCCCAACTGCAATGAATAAAGTAAAACTAACAATTCTCGACTGTCACGTGTACTGATCGATCTACATAATCAGAAATTTCCGGATGTATGAATCCATTGTCGTGAATCAAGCCGGTGAAAACATAAAAAACCATTGAGTTTTGCTGCAACAAAGAATTACGAGTATATTTTTAATTTTTTAAATTGCAAAATGGCACATGTCACGACAGAAAATATGTGTATATGTGTATGATAATTGCTTAGAATTTTATATTTTTATTCAGGGGTTCTAAAATATTTTATACGTCTATCTCGACTCCGTTAGATTTAGGTATTTGAATAAAATATTGTACGAATCCGTTCCTAGATTTCACCTAAAAATATTAATGTATTTTGTCAGTAACCAATTTAAGCATGACTATATAGTTGGTGTAGTATAGAGTAAAATTAAAGGATATTTTTATTACTATTCACCTTTCAGCTGTACTGATATAATATTTGTAGGGGTATGGTAGAGGCTCGTGCCTGGAAGCATCCTCCTAGTACGACCGTTTTAAAAACGGTGTACCGAACCAAATAAAAATATCATATGTGGTTGCACCAGAAAGCATCACACCCGTTTGGAAGCAGAGATTGCTCTATCCATTTGAACTCTGCGATTTAAAGGCATAATCACCACTTAGTTCCCTATAGTCACCGCCTCTCAGGCTTTCTATACTTACACATTAAAAGCTTCCAGATTAACATAATCATAAAATTGTGTGAAATCCGATAGGGGGTTATTCGGTAATATGTATAGTTAACATTTTTGTTTTAATATTTACTATTTTTAATACCCTCAATTTATTTATAGGTGGTAATAAAATCCAAGACAAAACCACACTTGTAAACAATAAAGTTTACAAGTGTGGTTTTGTTTTTACAATGTGTGTGTGTTAGGTATATTCAAGGAATATTATCAGCCTCCTTAAATACCATAGCGATAATGCAAAAATAAATCCTGTGTCCAGTATTTGCGGAGGTTTAATTTTTTAACAACTTAGGTAATCAATAAAAACTTGTTATTAACGTTTTCTTTGATTTTAGTACAAATATGGAATCGGCTCCCAAATGTTCGAACATTTGTTCATCACAAGTTGTTGATAGAAGACTTAAAAACGAATCCTAACATTAGACAGTCCATTATAAGGAGGCCCATACATATTCATATTACTATCGTTCATTAACTACCTTTTCCCGCGTTTTAAATTAATATTAAAATTAACACTATCTGCTCTCCGTGTAACCATCTACCTATATCAAGTCTCATAATAAACTGTTCCACAGTCTCTACGGCTATCGAAGACAGCCCTCGGTGAAACAACAGTGGGTCAAGTCGTGAATTTACTATCAAACGACGTGAATCGTCTCGACGTCGCTATCCAGTTCATCCATTATCTATGGATCGGCCCATTGGCTACCTTCGTCATGACGTGCTTAATGTGGCAGGAGATCAGCTGGGCAGCATTAGTTGGTGTCGGGTTCATGCTTGCGTTCATACCACTACAAAGTAAGGATCAATTTCATAAATTTATATATATTGTATGGCTTATGAATAATAGTTACCAAAAGATCGTCAATATGGAATCCTACGTCGTAGTTTTCGATAGCTATTGCGTTTCAATGTTTTTTTTTTCACCAAAGTTTCAATCCCGATCGGAAGAATGGAATAGGTGTGCATGCGTTACAAACAAATAAACAGATTGACAAATATTATTATTAACAAAGGCTTTTTGTACAACAGCGTACCTGGGCAAGCGTTCGTCTGTTCTGCGTCTGAAAACGGCGCTCAGGACGGACGAGCGCGTGCGGCTCATGAACGAGATCCTCTCTGGCATCCAGGTCATCAAGATGTACACGTGGGAGAAACCCTTCGCCGACCTCGTCGCTAAAGTCAGGAAGTGAGTTTAAAAATTCACTTTTAAATGTTCCATTTCATAATCCATAATCTGATCATTCTGTATTGTAGAAATCTAAAGAACTATTCAAAAGATGTTATCATTCATTCAGGCAGGAAATAAAGCACATCCGCGCAACATCGTACATCCGCGGTGTGGTCGTGTCGTTCATAATGTTCATGACGCGCGTGTCTCTTTTCTGCTCAATCCTCGCGTACGTGCTGGTCAATGACGTCATAACTGCTAAACAGGTATTCGTCGTCACCAGCTACTACAATATACTAAGGCATACTATGACAGTATCCTTCCCACTGGGTGAGTGATTTTCATATATAATTTAGCAAGGTATAAATTTTGAGGGTTCTTCAATGTAGATATGTATACACTAGCTTCCGCCCCGTGGTTTGACTCTCGTTCCCGAGGGATCTTATTTTTTCCCGGGATAAAAAATATCCTATATGTTGAATCTAGAATACATTCTATCTGGGTGTCAAATTTCATCCAAAAATTCGTTCAGTAATTTTTGTGTCAAAAAGTATCATCCATCCATCTTCACAAACTTTCGCGTTTATTATATAGTAAGAATTAAGATAGCCAAAACTTCCAGTTTATTTTGTTATTGTTTTTATTAATTGCATGTTGTTTAGTTTGCTTTACATGTCTTCATATTTACCCTTTTTAACCGACTTTTTTAGATCTAGTATTTCGATAACTCAATACATAATTTTAAGTATTATATGCTTGCCTATATTGTTTTGATAAACATTGTACGTGTGGTTCCAGGTATCACTCAAGTGGCGGAAGCTGGTATTTCTATTGACCGTCTCGAAAAATTCATGATGCTTGAAGACACGACCAAACCCGTTCCTGGTTTAGCTGACATACAAACATCCTATAAAAAAAAATATAATGGAGCAAAAGATAGCGAATCTGCTCCGCTGACTAATGGTGAAGTCAAACTATGTAAAAATGAATTGAAACAATGGAGTGTAGATTTGAAGGAGTCAAAGTTGGATGAAGCTAAGGAAAAAAGTAACTTTACTTCAAGAATATATTTCGTTTTCATTATAATACAGTTAATAGTAAGATTGTGTTTATGTTTTGGTCAGGTGGTGGAGGGGCTGACGCGATAGTCCCCGGGGGCGGGGCGGGTACGGAGGCCGAGGAGCTGGAGGCGCAGCAGCAGGCGGAGCTAGCGGCGCGCGTGGAGCAGGACGCGCGCGGGGTGCGCCTCAAGCACGCCACCGCCAAGTGGCACCACGACCACCCCGAGAACACGCTCACCGACCTCTCGCTCACCATCAAGCCGGGCAAGTGAGTGCGCGCTCGCTCCCTCCTACGCAGTACACTACTCGCATACCTCACTCGCTCACTCGCTACCTCTGCGCAGGCTCATCGCCGTCATCGGGCCCGTGGGCGCGGGCAAGTCGTCGCTGCTGCATGTGCTGCTGCGCGAGCTGCCGCTAGTCTCGGGCTCGCTGCACGTCGGCGGCACCGTCTCCTACGCCAGCCAGGAGCCGTGGCTGTTCGCGGGTGCGTGTCGCTCTCCCTCTCCCGCTGCTTCCGTCTCGCTCTCTCTCTCTCTCTCTCTCGTCTCACGCAGGCGTTCGTCTCTCTCCCACAGGTAGCGTGCGGCAGAACATCCTGTTCGGGCAGGCGATGGACCGGCCGCGGTACAACGCGGTGGTGCGCCGCTGCGCGCTGGACCGCGACTTCTCGCTGTTCCCGCAGGGCGACAAGACCGTGGTGGGCGAGCGCGGGGTCAGCCTCAGCGGAGGTGGGCACCTACCTCGTGTAGTCGTAGATCGTGTGACGTCACGCACGCTGTACGTGTACGTGTACCTGTACGTGTGTATGTGTGTGCAGGGCAGCGCGCGCGCATCTCGCTGGCTCGGTCGGTGTACAAGCGCGCCGACATCTACCTGCTGGACGACCCGCTGTCGGCGGTGGACGCGCACGTGGGCCGGCACCTGTTCGAGTCCTGCCTCGTTGGCTACCTGCGCGACTCCACCAGGATCCTCGTCACGCACCAGCTGCAGTTCCTCAGGGACGTCGATCAGGTCAAACAATATAATAATCTACTCTGACGGATAGCCCCAATTATCAAAACTACAATTTTTTTTATACTGATTACATTACATAATCATTATTATAACATTGCAGATTATTATATTGAAAAACGGCACCATTACCGCAGCAGGTGATTTCGAAACATTAACAGCCTCGGGCCTTGACTTCGGTACTCTTCTAGCGAGGGAAGAAGAAGAGAAATCGACTGGTAATCAAATCACTCCAGATACTGAAGCATCTGCGCAACAGGGTGACTTCATTAATCGTCAGATGAGTTTCCAATCGGTAAGATTTGTAATTGAGCTACCGAATGAAGCTAAGTTTAAATTCTAACCAGATTCGCGAAGAATACGTGTTTAGAGATATCTGGACGTGAGTGCCGTCTCTGGCACGCTCATAAAGTCCATTCAAACCGTGGTGGAAATATTATAGTATGGACGGGAATTCGTCTCGAAAAGATCTGGTTTGGGTGCAAGATACCATGAATTCAGAAAAATAGCGCAATCAGTTGCTTCGACATATTGTCTACCCACATCAAATACAAATTGTTCCATGTTTTAAGCTCATACATGATAATGCTCGTTTACAGATGCATTATATTTTGGCTCCCTAAAAGGGCTGGCACAGACACAGAGTGTAAATAAGTACTATGCATAAAGAACGCGGGGGACATACATACTCCAACGAAGCGATTTATGAGCGTTTTATTATTTTTTTATTCAAAGATACAATCGGTTACAATACAAAAATAAAACATGAACATAAAACATAAATAAACCTGGAGATCTCTTAATTAACATTGAGCTAAATAGTTATTACGAAACCTACACAGAACAATTATTAAATATAAGTTAAAGTATACCAGCAAACAACAAACAAACACACAGTATTAAAAAGCATAACAACAAATAGTTATACATTATAAATAAATAATTACATAATTATAAAAATACATCACGCACCTGTTTCTTACAATTCATTTCAGATAATGCAAAAATATCCACATCTATTAAAAAAAATATATAATACATGCACGTATTGCAGTAACTTACATGAAAAGTGAAAATTGAACGAGAGGATGGCAGCGGGACTTTAAACATAAGATTACCTATTAATAGGCTTGAGTTAATTTTATTATTTATAATTTTGTATAGAAAAAGCTTTTATTTTATTTAGCAATTATTTTATTGAATAAATAAAAACTTGTTGAGCAAATCATTACCGTTTTAGGTAACTAATGAAAATCTTAAATATCCCTAAACAAGTTGTATATTATTATTGGAATTTGTTTTAGATGAGTTCTCTAGACAACTTGACGGCGACGGCGACGGCGCCGCCGGAGGGCGGTCGCGAGGAGGCGGAGATGCGGTCGGCGGGCGCGGTGTCCGGCCGAGTGTACGGCGCGTACCTGCGCGCCGCCGGACACCCGCTGCTCGTCGCGCTCATGACGCTCGTCGCCGTGCTGGCGCAGCTGCTCGGCTCCGGCTCCGACTGGTGGACTAGCTACTGGTGAGTGAGAAGAGTAATCTTCCCAGTCTAGCTTTGAAACCATTGTTGCTTTATCTGTATATGAAGGCAATATACTTTTAAAAATTCCTTGTTCTATTGTATAGGTCTTTCTTTTAATTTTCATTAACGGATAATAGTAGATTGTTATACAAGGGAGGTAAGTGATCAATTAGCGAGTGAATGCCGCTAGTACACTGATTTAGTTATACAGCATATTAACTTTTTGCCTCTTACAGGGTTAATGTTGAGGAGAAATATGCAAAAAGTGCAATTAATGTAACTACGAAGTCAACTGACAACGGCACCGGCTTGCTCTTCAACAATAATACAACCCCATCTAATGACGTCTTCCTCGATAGATACAACTGCATATACGTGTACTCAGGTACTGCTTTTTTAGTTTTATTTTATTTATTTAGTTATGTTACTTTGTTTAACCACTATCTCATTGAAGATGTCGAAATTGGTAAGCACACAAAGCCTTTAAAGAATTGACTCTTGCAGCTGCCAGAATACACGGTTACCTGAGATGAGGGTGGAAACCTGCCAGTTGGGTATTACAAAGTACCTACCTTATCAACGTGCTATGGTTTCCTAACGATGTTCTCTCGAAAACTCGAGCTCATTGTAGGATACGAACCCACGACCTTCGTTACGGTATTTGACGTAACTACCTCTGTGTTAGCTCTATTCTACTCGTGTTGTTGTGACACACAAATACGAGTGTGTATTAAACAAAACTAATATTGACGTACCTATACCACAACCTAAAATTTATTTAAATTGTTGAGTTTTGATCTTGCAGGTATGGTGATCGCTTTAGTGGTTATAACTGTTCTCCGTTCGTTCATGTTCTTCTCAATGGCGATGCGCGCGTCGACACGGCTGCACAACAACATGTTCGCGGCCATCACGCGCGCCCCCATGCGGTTCTTCCACATCAACCCGTCCGGCAGGATCCTCAACCGGTTCTCCAAGGACATGGGCGCCGTGGACGAGATGCTGCCCTTGGCGATGCTCGACGTGCTGCAGGTACTCGCCCGTCTGTCCCTCTCTCCATCCTGATCTCCCTCTCGCTCGCACACTCACCTGGCTCGCTCGGCTCGCAGATCGGGCTGACGCTCATCGGTATCGTGGTAGTGGTGGCGATGGTCAACTACTGGCTGATGTTGCCGACATTGGCCATCGGGTGCATCTTCTACGGACTACGCCTCTTCTACATCCCCTCCTCCAGGAGCATCAAGCGCCTCGAGGGTGTTAGTAAGTCAACAATTTATACTGTCTTGGCTTATTGCACTTAGAACATGAATACATTAAAATAAGAATATAGATTAAACTAACAAATAAGACTTATTATTTATTCGTAGACAAATACCAATATATTGATAATTCAGAATTTTCGGTCAAATGTGTAGTACAAAATTTGCGGTTATTCTGCCATTCGGCCGGCTTATATCTTACATTTGGTACGGAACCCTAAATGTGTGAAGTTCGACACGCACTTGGTCGCTTTTTTTTCTATAAATATCAAATGTATAGTTTCAAGCAAATTAGATCTTTTGTTATAAAGTTTGAATTTATTACTCTATTTCAGGGTTGGTCCCATAGTAAATATTGATGTGAGTTATTACTCCACCCCTTAACGGAAAGGTTAAAGAACGGCACGTGAGTTAAAAATAACCATGGTGGTAAAATAGAGGATCGCGGGTGAAACCGCTGGAAGGATAACTAGTATATTATGTACGGAACCCTCGATGCGCGAGTCGGCCTCCCTCTTGGCCGGTTTTCTTTAGTCCAATTTTATACAATTATATAAATATAAGAAATAATATAAAAATGGTATCTTTATTTTCTGTCACATTAAAAAAAAATGGTAATGTGACGAACCTATTGCAAGTTATTATTAGCGCTTGCCATCCACAGCTCGAAGTCCAGTATTTTCACACCTAAGCGCTTCGTTGCAAGGCATCACTACTATACGCGCTTTCGGAGGCCAGGAGGCGCTTATAAGGGAGTTCGACAACCACCAGGATCTTCACAGCTCCTCTTGGTGAGTATTGTGATGCTGATATACATGATACGAATTAAAATAATATAATTATATATAATAATTATCATATTATATAAAGAATTATTATATACTAGCTGTCCCCCGTTGTTTCACCTGCGTTCTCAAATTAAAAATCCCCTATGCTTCATCCCTCATTCCATAAATTTGTATGTCAGCATTACTGAGTATGAGGGTAACTATTTTATTTCGTTATATAGCTTTTTCCCGCATAACCTCAAGAATTGGGCTATCAAAATCAAAAAGATATTTCCAATCCGACTGGTACTTCCAGAGATTAGCCCCTTTAAACAAACAAACAAAAAACCTATTCCTTTATTATTATTAGTATAGAATCTATACCTACTAATAATAAAGGAATAGTCTATATAATTTCATATACGTTTATGTTGTACGAGTAGTAAGCCTACTGTACAAATAAAACGGTCTTAATTCGTTCCTTACGTATAAGTAACAAGTTTATGTTTATTTCTAGTATTGAGGGAATGTAGTAAATACCAAAGTAATGTACATTACTTTGGTTTACAAAACACTTATAACACTGTAATGCACGAGCAGTTTTAAAGTTTTATGACTTCAAAGTAATACCTAGTTACACGGTCAAATAGAGTTCCTACATCGTTATTATACTTTTTGTGCATTCGAGTTTTTTTATGTTCTTTTAACCGACTTCAAAAAAAGAGGAGGTTCTCAATTCCTCTTTTAATTTTTTTTTATAATAAAATGTCCCATGGTTGATAATAACATCAATACATTATAATCCTAATATTATAAATGCGAAAGTGAGTTTGTTTGTTTGTTACCATTTCACGCTCAAACCGCTGAACTGATCTCAATGAAATTTAGTATGCAGATAGCCTATTGTATGGAGGAGGCCATAGGCTACTTTTTATCCCGGGAAAACATAAGATCCCTGGGTAACGCGGGTGAAACCGCGGGTGAAACCGCGGGTCGAAAGCTAGTAATCTTACATAGTATATTCTGTGTAAGCATAACTTTCATTTTTACGTACATATTGTGTTTTATATAACTTTTATTGTACAGGTATTTGTTCATCGCATGCTCACGCGCGTTTGGGTTCTTCCTAGACCTTGTCTGTGTCATATACATCGCAATTGTTACATTTAGCTTTCTTGTCTTAAAGCAAGGTCAGTTTTATCACTTAAAAATAATTCAATGTATTCTCTCATATAAACAATGTTTAAATATTATTTATTTTTCTATTACAGATGAAAATGGCGGTAATGTAGGTCTAGTCATAACCCAGGCGATTGGTTTAACCGGAATGTTTCAATGGGGTATGCGACAGTCCGCCGAGCTTGAAAATCAAATGACTGGTGTTGAAAGGTGAGACCGAAGCATACAGCTTCTGCTAAACATAGTAAATATTTTTTTAAATCACCTTCAAGTATCGGAATACATTATTTGTAAATATTTTTTTTAAGTACCTTTCCAACTATTATAGATTGGCTGGTCATCAACTCCTTAAATTATATCTGTCTATCGGGAGGTGAAATTCAGTCTGGCTATCGCTATACGACTTCACTACCGGATGAAAAATACCCGGGGCTTATTCCTGCGACCGACTCGTAGTTTTACAGCAATTTTGCTCATCATGATGAGTTGTAGAAGTTATATCTTTTATGTCTCATTACATTTACCATATATGGAATTTTTCTCTTCATGAAGGCTTACAATAAACAACTGGTCGCATACCTTTGTCCAACTAATAGGCAGTATATCATTGCCCATTCAAATTATTGCCTGGGACTCACATCCGTATGAGCATATAGGCCAGAAGTAGCAATGCAGGACATGTTACAATAACCAAATAATATAAATTATGTTTTGCAGGGTCGAGGAGTACTCTCACATAGAGTCTGAGCCGCCGCTGTCGTCGGCGGGCCCCAACAAGCCGCCGCCGTCGTGGCCGGAGGCGGGGCGCCTGCAGTTCCGTCACGTGTTCCTGTACTACGCGCCCGGCGAGCCGCCCGTGCTCAAGGACCTCACGCTGGACATCGCGCCCCGAGAGAAGGTCGGCATCGTGGGCCGCACCGGCGCCGGCAAGTCCTCGCTCATCAACGCGCTCTTCCGGTACCTACTCACCCACTGACACACGCACACTACCCGCACCACCCGCACCAGTGCCGTTAGCTAGCTAACACCGCCCCGCCCTTCCCCTCCCCAGCCTCGCCACCATCGAGGGCGAGATCATAATCGACGGCCGCGAGACCTCCACGCTGGGCCTGCACGAACTGCGCAGCCAGGTGTCCATCATCCCGCAGGAGCCGGTGCTGTTCTCGGGCACCATGCGCCACAACCTGGACCCCTTCGACGAGTATCCCGACCAGGTGCTGTGGCGGGCGCTAGAGGAGGTGAGCCTTGTGATGGAGTGACGTCGCCGTCTGCGCGGCACGCTGCAGCTGGCACGACAGACTATACGGCCGTCCGTTCTCGTCCCGCAGGTGGAGCTGAAGGAGGCCATGATGGAGCTGCCGGCGGGGCTGAGCTCGCGCATGTCGGAGGGCGGCAGTAACTTCTCGGTGGGACAACGGCAGTTGGTGTGCCTGGCGCGCGCCATCGTGCGACGAAACCGCTTGCTCGTGCTGGACGAGGCCACCGCCAACGTGGATCCGCAGTGAGCCACCTACCTACCTACCTACCTACCATGACACTGTCGCACACTCGTACTCACACTTACATTCGCGTCACGTTACAGGACCGACGCGCTCATACAGACCACCATCCGCAGCAAGTTCGCCGACTGCACCGTGCTCACCATCGCGCACCGGCTGAACACCGTAATGGACTCTGACAAGGTGAGCCTCGGTCGTGTCCGTCTCTTGTGTCGGCGCTCACTGTATACTAACTAACTACTCTACTACTGCGTGCGTGCAGGTGCTGGTGATGGACGCGGGACAGATGGTGGAGTTCGAACACCCACACGTGCTGCTGCAGAAACCGGACGGAGTACTGCGCGGCATGGTCGACCAGACCGGCCGCAACATGGCAGAGACGCTCACCAGGGTCGCACAACAGGTACATCTATTGAAAATTAATTTAAAAATATATTCGATTTTTAAAAAGGTTATTGCAATATTTTTAATCTATTTGCAGGCCTACGAGGAAAAGCAACAAGTTGCTACGGGTAATTGAGTTTTTAGAGGCTAATTTAGTTCAATTTGTAAATAGGCAAGTCCGATGAATCATTATTTTAAATCTGTTGAGTTAATATTAATAGTGAATGGAAACGTGATCAAAACTAAAGTGATACTAATATTAGTGATGATTGTGATGTTTGTGATCATTTTTTTTTAAACAAACTAGTACTTATATAAACTCCCGTACAAAAATAAACCAATGAATGATGAACAAATTATTTCGTAATTTATTATGTAACTTTTCAAATACTCGGATATCATAGGAAGAGCTATGACAGTTAACAATTCTAAAAATTATAGAGACAGGCCCTGATTAATTGATCACAAATTTGATCGATTTTTGTTTCGACTCGATTTCTATTGTAAACAAAGCTTTATTGAATTTATATTGTTAATTAAAGTATACCAACATTGTATTTCTAGATGTTTAATGTCCACCAAAACATAAACAGGAATGCTCACATCAAACAATTTTAAAATTTTAGGTCTACATAGAATTAAAATTGAGAGAACAGATTGTTTTTTTTTTAAACTGGTATACGTTATATTGTACCTACTGTTATTAAAGTGACGCCGCGTTAAGCTTAAAAATCTGAAATTCAACGTGCTGCGTCCCGCTCCCTACTATAGCGACCTCTCATAGAAAACCCGCGTAAACGGTACGGGCGTATGCGACAAAATGGTGCTTATTGTTTAATTTAAAAACTACAAATATATTTCATAAAACCTAAGTACAATTTATAGTATCAGTTTCAATTAATATATGTAGAAATTTTGGAACCTCAAATCGATCCTCAATGCCGGTAAAATTGGAATCTCTTATTTTAAAGAGGTCTTTTTGATTAATTATTTTGTGTCATAAAGTTAACCAATCGTGTTATGCAACGTACAAAATAAAGTCAAAGATATTATGAATTCTTACAATAAATTTCAGTTCGTTCGCTTCGGTCATTGTTGAGAAAAATCGGAATCCTTGCAATCAAAATCTTCAAGGCGTCGCCTTAATATCTATAATTCAAATATTATGACAATAATTACAAAATCATATTAGAATATTTATTATTTGAACTGTATTTTTATCGATTTCCAAATATTCGGTAATTATCAGAAAGATATGCATTGCCTACACTAGCACATTGCGTTCCGTTCTAACAGAAATCCTAACAGAAATCAAATCATATCTTACAAATAATACATTACATTATATATTTAAAAAAATATGATATCCATTGTTATAGGTAAAGATCATTTTTTATAATATATAAGACAGACTATCTTATTACCAAATACGTATATTCAATTTTTTTCGAAGTGTATAAAAATTTATAATCATTTAATGATTACAAAAAATAATATATGCATGGAATGGAATGTTTCAAAGCTGTCATAGCTCTTCCTATGATAACCGAGGTATAGTATGTTATGTTATTGTTAAAATTTCACACGAGCAATTATTGCTATTTTTAATTGAAGGAATTGTATTATTTTATTGTTATAATAACTACTTATTGATAAAACCGGCCAAGTGCGAGTCAGACTCGTGCACTTAGGGGAACTACCACACAATAGTTGTAATGTAGTAAAGACTCATTTTTTTTTTATAAAACTATTATAGTCTCATTACGTGATATGGTTTAAAAAGCGTCTCGTTAAACTCGGGTTTTGAGTAGTCTCGTCTCGTTATATGACGTTAAGTGAAAGTAGCGGATATATTTAAAACCTAGGGTTTATTAGACTTGCTCTAAACCCCTAAAAAATGAAATATTCCTACATGAAGAGATAGTTTCACTCATTATTATAAAATATACTACACAATGTTTTTAATTTGTGTAATGGATGGGGTTGCTTCTTGCCGCAAATTGAATATATTTTCTGAGAAATTTTGCTGAGTTTCAATCTTAATTCAGATTCAGCATTCATAAGATTCCTGTATTTTGCTCCGCACAATAGTTAGTTGCGCGTGCACCATCATGCGCGTAGCATGCTAAACAGCTACTATTGTAGCGAACCCCTGGGTTCTCGTACCTCACCAGACCCTGCTCTAAACCATCTCACGTAATATGAGGGTTATAGTTTACCTAGATTTTATTACTCGTTGTTTTATTATAAATTATGCACGAGAATCAGACCCAAGCCTGACGCTTGTGTATTTTTAGATGGAGCTGGGGACATAAAACGACGAGAATATTGAATTTTTTCGTAGATTCTTATACGGGGATATAATTATTATAATTCGCCATGATATACGCCATAGTAACACGTCATATTCCATGACCATTTCCCTATTATACTATTGAAAGGTTACGGCCCTGTGACAGACAAGACAGGCACCCTTTGGGTATGATGTAACCTTAAAAACTTGGATGTCCTACTTATTATATAGGTACTTCGTATATAGTAGCGTTAAAAACCAAGAACACACTACGTTAACTAACAAATTGAAGAAGTGTCTTATTTTGATACCGATTTTAATATGGACATATATATTTTTATCTTATAAGTACTTTTGACATTACGATGATTGTAATTGTACGTAGATATAATAAATCAATATATTATTATGTATTTTGAATTTTTACAACAAAAATAAAAGGTCTGCCAAAAGTATGTGTTTATTTTATTTACTCCGTCAACGATTCTTCGCGAATTTTGTAGTACAACAGCGACGCAAACAGATTTTCGCTCTAGGTGCTAAAGTTTTTGTGATAGAGAGGTAGTCGTGCCTGAAGCTCAGAAAAATAATACCAGCTCGAACCAGGTTGGTAAATATGCCGAGCGCTACTTTGATTTTTAGGGTTCCGTACCCAAAGGGTAAAAACGGGACCCTATTACTAAGACTTCGCTGTCAGTCCGTCCGTCTGTCTGTCTCCAGGCTGTATCTCAAGAATCGCGATAGCTAGACAGTTGAAATTTTCACAAATTATGTATTTCTGTTACCGCTATAACAACAAATACTAAAAACAAAATAAAATAAATATTTAAGGGGGGCTCCCATACAACAAACGCGCTTTTTGCCCTTTAATTTTTATATGATAGTTCCCGTTGACCTAGAATCACGAAATTTGGTAAAAAGCAAGGTCTTGCAGCACAAATAAAGGAAAAATTCCAAAAAAAACGTTGAAAATTAAAGGGTGTCCCCATACATACATAGTTACGACAATTAATAAAGACCTCTGAGTTGTATGGACGCTCATACAATTTAGAGGTCTAACTTAATTGTCAAATAAATAAAATAAGGTAAGTAAATAAAATTGTGCATTTCCCGTGATAGACGAACGATGGACGAAGTTTGTACGGAACCCTCGGTGCGCGAATCCGACTCGCACTTGGCCGGTTTTTTATATTTATCTCGCAATGGAAAAGTATCGAATTTCATGATTTGAGTTCAGTAGATAATTAGTGTGTAAAGTCGTGTAATTGTGTAAGCTAATTTAAAATTTATGCGTCCAGTAGTTTTCGATTATTCGGGAAAAACGCTTCAATGAATTCTCGAAAAAAACTGGCGGTAGTAGCCCGGCTTACCCATCCCGATCTTTTTCAAAATTCTAACATTTTCGTCAAGGAGTTTCGCTACTATACAAAAGTATTATTTTTATCTTGGTAAGCCAGCGTGCCGCACCAACAGCGGCGTCACTCGATCACAAGTCTTCATGTTTGGTCGAGTTGTTTGTAACAAGCAACATTTACAATTTATTTAAATTTTAATATGAAAACCATATTGTGGAGCAATTATAAGACAAAATAATAGCCAATTGAAATAAAATCAAATTAGTAAATAAAATATAAGAATTAAAAAATATTATGTTACCTCATATTCTAAACTGAATATCAAGCCAGTAAAGTGATTTATCCTTCATTGAGAAATTCTCCAACAGAGTAAAAACATTTGTCACGCAGCCAATTAAAGAGCTTCCGTTCAAACAACTTCTGAGGGAGTTTTTTCAAAGGCTCACAATTTTTATTATCCTTTATAGAGATATAGACAATTTATTGGGATATCTGGTGATAATTTTGTCAGGCACTTCAAGTCTTTGGATGTAGATATCTATTCTTACAAAACATCCTACTTCATAAATATAAAGGGATGGTATAGTAAATCAAACATTTTGAAAAGAGGTTTACACGAGTCCAGTTGACCCGCATTTGTAATTGCTCATATGCATCTCTTTTGAATTATAAATACTTTGTGTGTATCAATAGAATTTCTTCATAAAAGCAAACTGTAACGCAAAACCGATGCCACATAACCATGATATAAAGCCAAGAGCTATGGCGATGATAGCTCAGTGGTAGTGACGTCGGTCGCCGCGGCGAAGGTCGTAGGTTCGAATCCTACAATGAGCTTGAGCTTTCGATGAAGGAAAAACATCGTGAGGAAACCATAGCGCGGTGGTAGTTTACTTTGTAGTACCCGCCTGGCTGGCTTCCACCCTCAAGTTGATAATCTATTGCCAAACACCTAATGGTGTGTTCAGGCATCTGCTTACTGCCTTTGGCCACATAATCACTTACCATAGTGAGATTGTGGTCAAACACAAGCCTATACAAAGTAAAAAAAAGAGCCAACCTTATCCTGAAATCTGAAACCTTCTCTCGGGGCGCAAGGAACACACGGCGGAACTGATCGCGCCCCGCTTCCGGCGGCTTGTTAGCGCCCAACGACGAAAGTATCGGCTCAGACCCTGAGAGAATACTCGTCGATCCTGCAACACATAATATTGTTTGGTTATTAAAAAAAAGCTTCACAATGATCGACAGAATCATTCAGGTAGCTCACCTCTCGACGCTGGTCAATATATTTTCGTAACAGCAAAACATAAAAGACGGGATAATTTAAGGCAATGGTCGATATCTGTCACACAAATAGTAAACAGGAATGGCCCCAGCAAGGAACCCTGGGGTACGCCGCTTGGAAATGGAATCCGTGCAGAAACATGATTATTTATGTCCACTACTTGCAACCTATTCTCAAGATACAATGAAAACCATCTCAAAAGGTTTCCAATTCCGTTGCCATACAACTTGGTAATCATTTTCTTTTTTTTTTGGCTTTTCTGTCACTGTGTGTGACGGTTGTGTGTGAAGTATTAAATAATAATGATGATTTTGTCCATGGACTCTGTGACATTTATTTAACATTTCCACAATTGTGGAGCACCCCTCAAAGCAAACGCAATGACACGCTGGCTTAGATAGTAAACAATAGGTATGTTTCAGCCTTGTTAAAATCAGATAAATCAGGGTGTTGTCTTCGTCCATAATTTCCATGGAAATGTAATTAAAAAATAGTGACACTTAAAACTGTTTTATTTTTGTTGCAATAATCAACAAGTAACAGGCTCTTAGTGCTATATCACAATAACCTCTTTTATAAATACCTGCCGCACAGCGTACCTATACTAAATAATCAACCAAACATTTAATTAAGAAAAAACACATCAAAAGATACTAGTGCTATATCACAATAACCTCTATTATTAATAGTTGCAGGCACTGCGTATATTAAATAATATAATCAATCATCACATTGAATTAAGAAAAAGTACATAAAAAATACTAAACAAAATGTCGACAAACATCATATTTTATCAAAATTATGCACTCTCAGTGCAATGCTTTGCAGTAGGGATTTGGAACAATATTTATTTTAAGTTACATATTTTACTTTAAGGCCATGTAATTGTTTACTTATGTATTTAACATGTAATTTTCTTAGGATTAATACAAAGGAACTACTAGCACCCCATAACTAATAGTTTAAAGCTCCATAACGTTTTTGGACCATAGATTCTGTAGTAAAACTATATAAATTATACATATTAAATAATTAAATCCTAGAAAATCGTAGATATTCGAGAAATATTTGGCGTAGTTTTCGAAATTTGTATTAATAATTGAACTTATTACATTACAATTTATACCTAAGTACTGTAAATTTGGTATATTCAACATAAACAAATCTCACACTTTGATTTATAAGTCGTATCAACTATGGAAATGTTATGGACTATTTTTAAAAATTATTTCGATTAATAAAAGTAATTAGCGCGATAATAAATAACAAGTACATTAGTATTTATAATATTAATTAAGTATTAATAATTCGCTTTACTTATCGGTCAATAATTATTGTGATGTTCATAATTCGATACAAAACATGCAAAAAAAGTAAAATACCAGATCCTTTGTACATATTTCAACTATAGGAACAACAACATAACACCAAAAACTAACATTATATAAATTTACATCAATCGGATTTATCTCTCATAGATTGCTGCTTTTTTTCATAAGCCTGAAACAATAAAAGAGTAGGATCAATTGTAATTATGCCGGTTAATTTGAATTTATTAAATCAGTTGATTTCAATTGTATGTACCTGTTGTGCGACCCTGGTGAGCGTCTCTGCCATGTTGCGGCCGGTCTGGTCGACCATGCCGCGCAGCACTCCGTCCGGTTTCTGCAGCAGCACGTGTGGGTGTTCGAACTCCACCATCTGTCCCGCGTCCATCACCAGCACCTGCACGCACGCAGTAGTAGAGTAGTTAGTTAGTATACAGTGAGCGCCGACACAAGAGACGGACACGACCGAGGCTCACCTTGTCAGAGTCCATTACGGTGTTCAGCCGGTGCGCGATGGTGAGCACGGTGCAGTCGGCGAACTTGCTGCGGATGGTGGTCTGTATGAGCGCGTCGGTCCTGTAACGTGACGCGAATGTAAGTGTGAGTACGAGTGTGCGACAGTGTCATGGTAGGTAGGTAGGTAGGTAGGTGGCTCACTGCGGATCCACGTTGGCGGTGGCCTCGTCCAGCACGAGCAAGCGGTTTCGTCGCACGATGGCGCGCGCCAGGCACACCAACTGCCGTTGTCCCACCGAGAAGTTACTGCCGCCCTCCGACATGCGCGAGCTCAGCCCCGCCGGCAGCTCCATCATGGCCTCCTTCAGCTCCACCTGCGGGACGAGAACGGACGGCCGTATAGTCTGTCGTGCCAGCTGCAGCGTGCCGCGCAGACGGCGACGTCACTCCATCACAAGGCTCACCTCCTCTAGCGCCCGCCACAGCACCTGGTCGGGATACTCGTCGAAGGGGTCCAGGTTGTGGCGCATGGTGCCCGAGAACAGCACCGGCTCCTGCGGGATGATGGACACCTGGCTGCGCAGTTCGTGCAGGCCCAGCGTGGAGGTCTCGCGGCCGTCGATTATGATCTCGCCCTCGATGGTGGCGAGGCTGGGGAGGGGAAGGGCGGGGCGGTGTTAGCTAGCTAACGGCACTGGTGCGGGTGGTGCGGGTAGTGTGCGTGTGTCAGTGGGTGAGTAGGTACCGGAAGAGCGCGTTGATGAGCGAGGACTTGCCGGCGCCGGTGCGGCCCACGATGCCGACCTTCTCTCGGGGCGCGATGTCCAGCGTGAGGTCCTTGAGCACGGGCGGCTCGCCGGGCGCGTAGTACAGGAACACGTGACGGAACTGCAGGCGCCCCGCCTCCGGCCACGACGGCGGCGGCTTGTTGGGGCCCGCCGACGACAGCGGCGGCTCAGACTCTATGTGAGAGTACTCCTCGATTCTGTAAAATATTATTTATATTATTTCACAGATCAGATAAAGAATAACGTACAAAACGCTCACTCCCTAATCAAAACTGTATTTAGGTACGAAAACATACCTACAAACGCCTCTTTCTATCGCATAACCCTATCTGAGTCGGGCGCGGCATGAGTAACGATTGGATTTTCACTTAGTGAACCTATAATTCACTCTAAGTACTTACCAACTTTATTTAGTAGTATGTTAGTATCTTGTACATCTATACTGATATAATAAAGGAGAAGAGTTTTTTGTTTGTTGAGTTCAGATTGTAAGTAATTGGGCAAAATAAAAAGAATCACAGTCTACATTATAACATTTTTAATACCTATCTAAGAAAAAATACATATCACACATTAAATACATAACGAAGCTAAACCTGACCTAGTAAATTCTATCGTCCTCTTACTCACACTAAAAATGATAATGAATTTCAACATTTGGTAGGCCCCACCGCTTATTTCCTAACCATTCAATGTCCTTCGGAAGTGAGAAAACGTGAGGTTTTGATCGTTGTTGGTATTTTAGCAGCCAAATGTGACGCAGTATACTATAGCCTTCATTTTAGCGTATTAGAACTGAATAATCTTGGCAACGCGTCGCGAGACTAGCGTAGGTGCATTCCGGGCGGGCGACGGCGCCATCCCACTGCGTGGGCCGCCGATGTACTTGTAGCTTCGTACCTAAAGTGCGCCAACCCTGGACTCATACAGATAGCTCACCTCTCGACACTGGTCATTTGATTTTCTAGTTCGGTAGACTGCCGCATACCCCATTGAAACATGCCGGTTAAGCCCATAGCTTGTGTTATAGCTAACCCTACGTTTCCACCGTGTTCACCTGTAATTTATACAGAAGGGTAACAAATTGTAATTTATATTTTAAATAATCTTTATAAATATTTTAAAGATAATAAAAACAGACTTACTTTGACCAAATACAAGGAAACTCATTGTGACGACTGCGATGTAAACCACGCACACGAGGTCCAGCCAGAATCCGAACGCGCGCGAACTCGCGATAAACATATACCTGGAAAAAATATTTTAATACATGTTTTGTTTGACATTCATATGAAGAATCATCAAGAATCTATATTAATATCAAGATGCTTACTCACCAAGCGGAGCTGTGAAGATCCTGATGGTTGTCAAATTCGCGTATAAGTGCTTCTTGAGCACCAAAAGCGCGTATAGTGGTGATGCCTTGCAACGTAGCATTGAGATGCGAGAATACTGGACTACGAGCTGTGGATGGTAAAGTAGCGTCCATAGTATTTGTATTTTTATCGCCGCGATATCGCAGATCTTCTTTCTAACGTCTGCACTGCGTTACGTCAATCCCTACTGACTTATTCCATACCTATTTGGGGGTGCAGCTGCAACCCATTTGATGGGACTGGAGATTGTCCAACGTGCAGTCATCTAGGTGATGCTTAGTAAGCCGAAAAGATACCCTACGTATGTACTTTCCGTGCGACAACTGTACGTGATAAACACCTTTCTAAGATTTCATAGATCCCTCGCAGCAGCAGTGCTCCCTAGATTAAAGTAGTACTGGATCCTTTCCTTTATATAAACGTAAATGACGTTAATTATTACCAAATTATTATACCAATTATTAAACTTTGCTCAAATCGCGAAAAATAATCATATATCTACGTGAAGAACTTGTAATTGGCCTTGTTTTTACTACTCTGCATAATATTATGTTATTAGGGGCCGGATTCTTGAATGTTTGACATTTGCCGAAAAACAAGGCGGATATCTTTAAATGCTAAATATTTTGACAGAAGTCCACTATGTTTTTCGCCTAATGCGACATCGGTGTCGAAAGCGGGAGAATTAGGGGATAGGTATATTGTGTATTGAATCTGCAGGGCCTTAGTTGTTTGTTAGTTGTCAGTTAGTAACTTTTGTATAAATGTATATATTGATGACTCACTCACACCCTCGAGGCGCTTGATGCTCCTGGAGGAGGAGATGTAGAAGAGGCGTAGTCCGTAGAAGATGCACCCGATGGCCAATGTCGGCAATAGCAGCCAGTAATTGACCACCGCCACCACCACCACGATACCGATGAGCGACAGCCCAATCTGCGAGCCAAACGAGCCGGGTGAGTGTGCGAGCGAGAGGGAGCGTAGGAAGGAGAGGTAGGGGAGTCGGGCGCGTACCTGTAGCACGTCGAGCAGCGCCGAGGGCAGCACCTCGTCCACAGCGCCCATGTCCTTGGAGAACCGGTTGAGGATCCTGCCGGAGGGGTTGATGTGGAAGAACCGCATGGGGGCGCGCGTGATGGCCGCGAACATGTTGTTGTGCAGCCGTGTCGACGCACGCATCGCCATTGAGAAGAACATGAACGAACGGAGAAGCGACACAACTACTAAAGCTATCACCATACCTGCAAAAACGGTTTGGAAAAATCTCTGTATACTAAAATTCGTGTAAAATTCCTACGATATTAAGACAGACACGCAGGCACGTAGTTAGCCCACCACAGAAAATGATATTTTATGTCATATACCTAGTATACGCAGCTCTATACTTTTTCATATGTTACAAAGTTTGCTCTGCCCTGCAAGTTGCAGGATACTGAACTATGTAGCCTGCCCTTAGTGAACTTTGGGATACTTACTTATGTTAGGTAATGATAAAGATAACGATAATGATAAAAATGTTAATATTATTTATTTTATTTTATCCATATTACCTAATATAATGATTTATAGAAGGGGATCACCCCCTTCCATAAATTTACCTTTTTAAGCTGCCGATTATTTCTTGCTATCTTTTTTTATGTGATTGTTTACGTCATAAACTATTTTTCTAGCCTGCCGTGTTAACACTTTCTTTTTAGTCATTTTTACCAACACTGCACGACTTACATTAGATATAAACAACAAAAACGAACAGAAAACAATCAATAAAACAAATCGTCAAAAAGTGTGTGTGCGCAACTGTCCTTCAGGGACGCAAGACGAGTGAACGAGGCGCGGGAGCGGCAAGCGACTGAACGAATCAGAATGCGTTGGCGCCGCGTGGCGCGCTACCTCCCCGCGTAGCGCTCAGTCCGCGCGCCGAAGTGACCAAAAGAATGAATTCTGTGCATTCAAGGTCATCGCTCATAAACCGTTGCGATGCTTGTACATATTAAACAAATAACCCAGTCTATAGTGTCTCACAGCTGGGTAAAAAGAACATGTTCATGCGAAAAGGACAGTATTAGATACGTATAAAGTATCTAATTTAAGCTTTCACATGGGTAGGGTGGATCGGTTACAATAATATCTGCGCGGTGTTGGACATAGGCCTCCCCTAATGATCTCCAATAGGACCGGTCTTGGGCGGCCTGCATCCAGCGTTTTCCAACGAACTTTACAAGGTCATCTGTCCACCTTGTAAGCGGACGTCCTACGCTGCGCTTGCCGGTCCGTGGTCTCCACTCCAGAACTCTTCGGCCCCATCGGCCATCCGTTCTGCGCACTATGTGGCCTGCCCATTGCCACTTCAACTTGCCGATCCGCTGGGCTATGTCGGTGACCCTAGTTCGTCTACGGATCTCCTCATTCCTGATTCGATCGCGTAGAGAAACCCCGAGCATAGCCCTCTCCATGGCTCGTTGAGCGACATTGAGCTGCTTTATGAGGCCCACAGTGAGAGACCACGTTTCTGTGCCATATGTCATCACTGGTAACACACACTGGTTGTAGACTTTCGTCTTAAGGCACTGAGGTATTTCGGACGAGAAGACATTTCGTAGTTTCCCGAACGCTGCCCAACCGAGTTGGATTCGGCGATTGACCTCTTTCTCGAAGTTGGACTTGCCTAGTTGGACTGTTTGTCCTAGGTAGACGTACGAGTCAACAACTTCGAGAACCGAGCTTCCAACTGATACCGAGGTGGGCACAACACGGGCGTTTGACATAATTTCAGTCTTGTCCATGTTCATTTTAAGGTCATCGAGCATCGTGCTGAGCTCCTCCATCGTTTTTGCCATGACCACAATGTCGTCGGCAAATCGAAGGTGAGTGATGTCTTCGCCGTTTATATTGATGCCGAGTCCTTTCCATTCCAGAAGCTTGAAGGCGTCTTCCATGGTGGCAGTAAACAGTTTCGGAGAAATAACGTCTCCCTGTCTTACACCTCTTTTCAATGGAATCGCCTTCGAACTCTGTTCCTGTACTCGGACTGACATGCTGGCGTTATTATACAAACACTTCAACACTTCGATGTACCGATAGTCGATGCGGCAACGTTGTAGAGACTCAAGCACCGCCCAAGTTTCGACCGAATCAAAAGCTTTCTCATAGTTCACAAACGCTAAGCATAATGGCAAGTTATACTCCTCGGTCTTCTGTATAACTTGCCGCAGCGTATGAATGTGGTCTATGGTACTTTACTCTTTTCGGAAACCGGCTTGTTCGGGAGGCTGGAAGTCATCAAGCCTGCGTTCGAGACGATTCGTGATGACCCTTGAAAACAGTTTATAAACATGGCTCAGAAGCGTGATGGGTCTGTAGTTCTTCAACAGGGTGTTATCACCTTTCTTGAAGAACAACACCACCTCGCCTCTGTTCCATGTTTCTGGCGTTTTTCCCTCGAGCAAGACGGAATTGAAGAGCTTCTGAAGGACTTTCAGTACTGGTATTCCACCCGCTTTCAGAAGCTCTGATGTGATTCCGTCCTCGCCCGGCGCCTTATTGTTCTTCAATTGTTTCAGGGCCATTCTAATCTCGTACAGGCTGATGTCCGGGATATCTTCGGTATAGTGTCGGGACAGCTTAGCTCTTGGGTCGTTGGCCTCGCTGATGACGGGCTTAGCGACCGAAGTGTATAGCTGCCCATAGAACCTCTCTATCTCCCCCAGAACCTCTGCTTTGGTCGACGCTATACTGCCATCTTCCCTCTTAAGCTTTGTCAACCGGCTTTGCCTAACAGACTTGTCCTTTGCAAACACCTTGGAGCCTTTGTTCTGCTCTATAGTCTCTTTAATACGACTAGTATTAAAGAGACGTACATCGTGTCGTAAGGACTTCCCTATCCGTCTGTTGAGCTGCCTAAATGACTCGGCGTCATCGGGAGACTGCAGTCGTAACTAGCGTCGTTCAGCCATGAGGTTTAGGGTGTGGTCGGATAGTTTTTGAGGCCTATATACTTTGCGGCGGGGTCTAAAATATTTAGAGCCCACTGTGCGGACAGCTTCCACTAGCCCGTTATTAATCTCGTCCACTGTAGCAAAATTATCCAGGCAAGAAAAGGAATTTGAGAGCTCCAGTTGAAAGCTTTCGGGGTTTTCGATGTGGGCACGAGTAGGTCGGAGCGTAGACTTCATCAGGTTGGACCTTTCAAGTTTAACATTGATATTCAGTGTGCCTCTTACCATACGGTGATCACTGCCGGTTTTCACCCTGTGGATCACAGAGACATCGCTGAATATCTGTTTCTTGTTGGTCATGATGAAGTCTATCTCATTTCTCGTGGAACCATCAGGACTCAGCCAGGTCCATTTCCTATGAGGCGGCTTCTGAAAAAAAGAGTTCATCATAAAGAATCCCTCTTTCTCCAGGAATTCGGCTAGCCTCTGACCCCTGGGGTTCCGATGCCCATACCCTAATAGCCCCACTCTCAACTCATCATCACTTTTCTTGCCTAGTTTTGCGCTGAAGTCCCCCATAACAACAGTGAAGTGGGTTTTGGCGGTATGTATGGCCCTACTGATGTCCTCATACATTGCCTCCACTTCCTCATCTGGGTGCGTCGAAGTCGGTGCGTAAACCAGAATGACCTTCAGCGAATACCTTTCCGATATTCTGAGTATTAGGTATACGACCCTACTCGACACACTGTCGATGGTAATAATGTTGTTGACGAGGGACTTATGGACGAGAAACCCGACACCACCTTGGGACTGTTGGTCGCCCTCCCGGTGGTAGAGTAGGTTACCGGACTCCAGGGTTACCGTGTCCTCGCCCTCTCTACGGACTTCGGTTAGTCCCAAAATATCCCAGTGTAACCTACTCAGTTCCTCTTCCAGCTCAATGATCTTCTCGTCTGTCCTCAAAGTGCGTATGTTGTGTGTTACCAGGGCCAGTCGTCGTCGGGTGGGGTAGCTGGGCGTCTGTCGGGGATTCTTAGCACCCCCTGCTCCGCCTTAACCGTGGCCGCTACCCGAGGCAGGAATAGCGGAGCTGCCGGGGACTGGGGGCCTGGTCTTATTTTTGCACATCATGAGGGGCATTCTGCCCAATTTTTCCCTTAACCGGCGCTTACGGCAACCACAGGAGGAAAGGGTGGGGGACTATTCTAAAGCCGGTACCGCCACGGCAACGCACGTTTTCACATGTTGTATAATCTACTATTTCACCTTACGTCCATGTGGCGGTAGCGAAACGGTCTCGTCTTTGGAGATTATTTCTATTCTCAATCTTGTTTCGGTCTTTTTAATCGTCTTATTTGGAGTAATAAACAAAAATGTAAGGAAATTGTTTCTATTATTGTCAAATAGGATTGAGGCAGAGTCATGTCATGAGTACTAACCGCTGTAAATATAAATGCAGTAGTATCTGTTCAGTGGCCCGTCGAATTGCACGTTGTCGATGTATGCAACATCGTTGGCAGAGAGTGGGCCAGTTTTGTTGTCCATTGTTTGCATCCTTTGTACCGGGTGACTCTCCTCCATGTTCACCCTGAGGAAGAAACATCGATTAGTTGGATCCATAATAAATAGACCTCATGCTTAATTGACTCGTTCGACGAAGGTTAGATGAAATGTAGATATAGTGAAGTAATTTTTTGTGTATCAGTTTGTAGATGTACCAGCTCGAAGGACCGTAAATGTACCAGCGAGGTACATAGATTGTTTGAAATGATAAGAGGATATTATCTGGATTCTATTTATTAACTTGAATTGATGCTAAAATGTATATGAGTACACGGTATGAATGTTGAATGTGAACTAACATAAAAGTTATACAAATTGATGCTACATAAATAAATGTACGGCCCGTACAGTAGAATTAATGAAATTTTCAGTCAAATTTATTTTAATTATCTTTTGCGATCAAGAAACAATCTAAAATAGACCATAATAAGGCAGGATAATATAATATAGGATTTATTCCTCTGCAAGTAGAAATAGAGCCGAATTTGTGTCTCGTGGGAGTCGAGATGGGACATGCACATAAACATAGATTTGCCTTCTAATTTTCTAAGTAGTTTGTCCTTCTTTTACGGAGCAACGGATCGACATGATTTTTTGCACTTTTGATAAAAGGAGCCGTCAATAAGGTAGATTATAGATATTTTATAGACCGTGGATGCTCACCAGTAGCTAGTCCACCAGTCGGAGCCGGAGCCGAGCAGCTGCGCCAGCACGGCGACGAGCGTCATGAGCGCGACGAGCAGCGGGTGTCCGGCGGCGCGCAGGTACGCGCCGTACACTCGGCCGGACACCGCGCCCGCCGACCGCATCTCCGCCTCCTCGCGACCGCCCTCCGGCGGCGCCGTCGCCGTCAAGTTGTCCACAGAACTTACCTGGTGTAAGCCGTACAATAAGAACACACCAAAAACATTTTCAAGTAAAATGTTGCCAAGACGAGACCATACGGCTCGCGCTGTCAAAGTGATCAGATCTCATGTAGAGCCAAGCTTCTAACTCTACAAACTATAACTTCACAAACTCTACACCTTAGCCAAAATATGTGGTTTGGCCGTTTCGTTACTACAAGAACTAACAGAAAACAGAAAAGTAATGAACAGTGAATAATTTTTTTACCATTGCCACTCGAAAAAGGGCATTTTATTCATCGATAACAGTGAATAAAACTTTCCTTTAGTCACTGAGTAAAAAAAAAAAACATTTTGAATTTGGAACAAGCGAACAAACATACGAATTATGTACAAAAATAACTAAAATGTGCTGAAAGTACAAACTGGCTGGCTATATGGAGCTATTCCATAGAGCCATAAAATTAAATTCTCTTATTACCGATTATAAAATAAAATGTGATTACTATACCTAATACTATTTATTTTCGCGCAGTTAATGGTAAAATAGTAGATTATACAACAAGTGAAAAAAAAGGGAATTTAATTCGAGGGACTAAGTTGGATCCCGAGAGCTACGAAGGATTCTAGAATAGAATCCCGAGCGTAGCGAGGTATTCTAGATTTGAATCCTGAGCGGAGCGAGGGATACAAGGATCGAGATGTTTTTTTTTTTCACGAGTTGTGTAATCTTCTTTTTACCATTGACTGCGAGAAAATAAATAGTAGTATAGTATTTATTACATTTTATTTTATAATCGGTAATAAGAGAACATTTTTTTTAAAATTTAAATTATAAAAATCTATGGAATAGGTCCATATAGCCAGCCAGTACGTACTTTCAGTCCGTTTTATTTATTTTTGTACATATTTATTTATTAATTTGCATTCCATAAGGTAACCTTAGGTGGTAAATTAGGTCTAAGTGAATTTATGGACCCTGTCGGGCACAACAAACATTAGAAGTAGGAGAGAGGAGATAATGTTGTTGTTTTTGACGATATATGATAATTAATTGAATTTATAAAATTTTTGTGTCATTTATGTAGTCATTAACTGTATAATATGCTTTTTTTATTATATTTGTAAGAATTCGGATTAACTTCTTTTGTAGTATGAAAAGTGTGGGCGCATCTACACTATTTCCCCACATGATGACGCCATAACTGAGCCACGCATGCGTAGTAGGTAGTTAATGCGGTTGGTAAGTCAGTGGTTTTTTTGACTTCGCGGAAGGCATATGTAAATTTTGAGAGATTTGATTTAATGTTTTGGATATGAGTCTTCCAGTTTAGTGAGTCCTAATAATGTGAATTCGTTGACGGTTTCTAATTTAGTATTATTAATTGTAAGGTTAACGGTTAATGGTGACTTTTAATATGGATGGAAGGTCATTAGTTTTGTTTTGCTATAATTCATTTGTAAGTTATGTTCATCCAGCCATTTTATTGTTTTACTTAGCATGGAGTGTACATAATTCGTATATTCGTGCTTGTTCCAAATTCAAAATGTTTTTATCCACTCAGTGACTAAAAGAGAGTTTTATTCACTGTTATCGATGAATAAAATGCCCTTTTTCGAGTGGCAATGGTAAAATAGTAGATTATACAACAAGTGAAAAAAAGGGAATTTAATTCGAGGGACTAAGTTGGATCCCGAGAGCAGCGAAGGATTCTAGAATAGAATCCCGAGCGTAGCGAGGTATTCTAGATTTGAATCCTGAGCGGAGCGATACATAATTCGTATATTCGTGCTTGTTCCAAATTCAAAATGTTTTTATTCACTCAGTGACTAAAAGAGAGTTTTATTCACTGTTATCGATGGATAAAATGCCCTTTTTCGAGTGGCAATGGTAAAAAGAAGATTACACAACCGGTGAAAAAAATAATTCATCTCGGTCTTTGTATCCCTCGAATTAAATTCCCTTTTTTTTCACATGTTGTATAATCTACTATTTCACCTTACGCCCATGTGGCGGTAGCGAAACGGTCTCGTCTTTGGAGATTATTTCTATTCTCAATCTTGTTTCGGTCTTTGTAATTGTCTTTTTTGCAGTCGGGTTTTTGATTTTTTTAATAATTTATTTTATTTTAGACTTTTTAGTGTCCCAGCACACTCTTATGAACAAAAAGCAAACATATAACTCATACATATTTCTGTAACCTCCTTTATTTTGATGAACTACTTGATAGGTTTGGTTATTTTTTTTCTGACGTAAATTATACTATTTATAATCTTATATATAAATTCTCGTGTCACAATGTTAGTTACCATACTCCTCCGGAACGGCTCGACCGATTTTAATGAAATTTTGTGTGCATATCGGGTAGGTCTGAGAATCAGCTACTATCTATTTTTTAAACCGCTACGCGAGTGAAACCGCGGGGGACAGCTAGTAATAATATAATAATATTATACTATTTCACACCCAATCCAAAGAAATCCCCTACAAAGAAAGTCTACCTCCTTACTATATTAAAAAAAATGTTTTCCCATACAACTTTTGCATCCCTATGAACCCCCTTAGGGAATGAATTTTGAAAAACGGCGACAAAGAATATTAACACCAAGTTTTAAATAAATCTGGCCAGAAAAATATTAATTTTCATACAAACTTTGCCACCCTTTTTCCAACCTTTAGAGGGTGATTTTCCAAAAACACTGAAACACCTATCTTCTAATTTTTAATCATTTACTTGAATACAAACTTTCATGGATTTGTCATCAAAACTGACAAAGTTGTATACAAACGAACATCCCCTATTTTACCCCCTTAGAGGGTGGAATTTTGAAAAATCCTTTCTCTCTACGTTATTTATGAAATTTGGGTACAAAATTTCATGTTTCTAACCCCAGCGGTTTAGGCTGTGTGTTGATAGATCAGTCAGTCAGTCAGGACAAGCTTCTTTATTAGTATAGATAGATTTCATACTTATAAAAATAACGTGTATATATTCACGTTTTTCAAAAATCAAATACAACGTTTTTCAAAGATAAAAATCAAATGTTTGGATGGGTGGATTTAAAAACCCCTCACCGAATGGATGCTCATCTGCCTCTTACGGAAGCTACCCTGCAGTATTGAGTCCTCACTATCCATGGCCGCCTGGTCAACCACCGGTTTCTCTTCCTCCTGTTCATCTCTAGCTAGTAGCTTTGCGAAGTCCAAACCGGACGCGCTTAGGGTGTCGAAATTACCAGCTGCGGCTATGGCACCATTTTTTAATATAATTATCTGTAAATGTAATAAGGTAAGTATTAAACTGTTATAAAGTTATGATAATAGTCTGTCAGGGTAAGTATATTATGTGACCTGATCAACGTCCCTGAGGAACTGCAGCTGGTGCGTGACGAGGATCCTGGTGGAGTCGCGCAGGTAGCCAACGAGGCAGGACTCGAACAGGTGCCGGCCCACGTGCGCGTCCACCGCCGACAGCGGGTCGTCCAGCAGGTAGATGTCGGCGCGCTTGTACACCGACCGAGCCAGCGAGATGCGCGCGCGCTGCCCTGCACACACATACACACGTACAGGTACACGTACACGTACAGCGTGCGTGACGTCACACGATCTACGACTACACGAGGTAGGTGCCCACCTCCGCTGAGGCTGACCCCGCGCTCGCCCACCACGGTCTTGTCGCCCTGCGGGAACAGCGAGAAGTCGCGGTCCAGCGCGCAGCGGCGCACCACCGCGTTGTACCGCGGCCGGTCCATCGCCTGCCCGAACAGGATGTTCTGCCGCACGCTACCTGTGGGAGAGAGACGAACGCCTGCGTGAGACGAGAGAGAGAGAGAGAGAGAGCGAGACGGAAGCAGCGGGAGAGGGAGAGCGACACGCACCCGCGAACAGCCACGGCTCCTGGCTGGCGTAGGAGACGGTGCCGCCGACGTGCAGCGAGCCCGAGACTAGCGGCAGCTCGCGCAGCAGCACATGCAGCAGCGACGACTTGCCCGCGCCCACGGGCCCGATGACGGCGATGAGCCTGCGCAGAGGTAGCGAGTGAGCGAGTGAGATATGCGAGTAGTGTACTGCGTAGGAGGGAGCGAGCGCGCACTCACTTGCCCGGCTTGATGGTGAGCGAGAGGTCGGTGAGCGTGTTCTCGGGGTGGTCGTGGTGCCACTTGGCGGTGGCGTGCTTGAGACGCACCCCGCGCGCGTCCTGCTCCACGCGCGCCGCTAGCTCCGCCTGCTGCTGCGCCTCCAGCTCCTCGGCCTCCGTACCCGCCCCGCCCCCGGGGACTATCGCGTCAGCCCCTCCACCACCTGACCAAAACGTACATATATTGGAAGAAAAAGTAAGAAACTATAACCATGGGTGTATTGTATACCCATAGTTATTTCTTACTTTTTCTTCATAGTAATAATGTCCGAATGTCCTAGCATATTTTTAGGGTTCCGGCCATCTGATACAAAATGAAACTCTAACACTCTCGTATCTGTATATCTATCTGTCCGTCTAATACAACTTATTTTTTTCGAATCTACTGGACGGTAAAGGTTAAAGTTTATAAATAAAAAATAGTGAATAATAAGGTCTCACTCATAGTTTATAGGAAAACCTAAAAGAAAATCGTTGAGTGACGAATGTCCCAAAATATATATGTTTATTTAATCCTATGTTAGCACGAACTTGAACTGTGAATGTGAGTCCGACTGAATTCTAGCCGAAAGATATTTTTTTTACTTTTCAATTTAATAAACCTGTTAAATTATAATATGACAGAAGATTACATTTAATAAGGACTTACCGTTTCCTTGAGCTTCTTCATGTTTGGATATTTTAAAATCTGATGACTTAGCTTCGTCTATGGGCAATTCAAGATCTTCTTTAATCAATCCAGCAGAATCACTTCCACCTGCTCGTTCCTTTGGTTTAGTTGATGTTTGTATTTCAGCAAGTCCAGGCACTGGTTTGCTGGTGTCCTCGTATAACATGAAGCTTTGAAGACGTTTTATTGATATTGTAGCTTCTGCTACTTGAGCAATACCTAAATATGTAACAATTTATTAGTATCCATAGTATATCGACTTAACAAGGCCACATGGACACAAGGCCTAGTTATGAAAAATTACACAATACACACTGTTATCATAGGTACACAACATGTTACAAGTCAAAGTAGTTTGATCGGTGAATAAAATATTAGATTCTATCAATATTTATATCCGTATAGCTTCCCAGTATAAAAAAGGAAACAATCGGGATAAAAACTATACTATCTTTGAAATTAGAACGAATCAAGCATTTTGCAAAAAAAAAACATGGCACTATATACGGCACTAAATATAACAAAAACAAGAACTGTATTCAGATTACATTTGTCTGCAAATCCTCTACAATAATCTTATCTAGTTACTTTTTTTCAAAATAGTTTCAATTTCTTATTTTACGTTTAAATAGTTATAAATTTCTAAATTCGACCCTTGCAACATCATTTTTTCTATTACGAAGTAACTTATCTGTCAAATAAAACAAACTGCATTGAATTTTTTTTTTTAAATAAATTTACCGAAACTAAACAAATTAAACATAAAACGCATCAAAGTTACATTCAATTCCGCTCAGCATTGCCAGCGTTCGTTGTGTTATTTGTTTAGTTTAAGATCGGATATGTAGTTTCGGAGTTCATCGCGGACCAACATCGTGTCTCGGGAATTTTATATATGTACTAGCTGTCCCCCGCGGTTTCATAATTTTATAGTAAAAATTGTTAACCATGACCAACCCAACATTGGTTTCGTAATGAAGCCATCTCAAAATATCCACCCAGTATATATTTACCTGGAGCGATGATCATAAGAAAAAAATTACATACCCTGTGGGAAAAATACAGTCATTGTCTGTCTCAGTATATTATAGAAGCTGGTGACGACGAACACCTGCTTGGCGCTGATGTAGTTGTTAACCAGCACGTAGACAAGGATCGAGCAGAACAGACAGATGCGAGTCGTGAACATTATGAACGAGGTCAGCACACCGCGGATGTATGACGTCGCACGGATCTGATGTATTTCGCGTCTAAAACAAAAATAGATTCACTTTTTCACGTATGTTCGTATATAAACTACCTGTGATTTAGAGTGAACTACTGATTTTGAAAAAGTATCCCTACTATCTATTCTACTGCGTTTCCTAGAATATCAGTATCCATTTTTTTTACTAATATATAGGCCAGTGTTTGACAACAATCTCACCTTGCTAAGTAATGATGTGGCCGAAGGTGGTAAGTACACAAAACCTAGAAAGGAATTGCCTCTCAAATGCGGCTTTCTGAACACATCGGTAGGTGTTTGGCGACAGATTTTCAACAGTTGTTGAGTGGCGATATATAATAATAATACATTTATTTCAGTCTAAAAGACCATAATAATGTTAGTAACAATTTATTTATTGTATGTTAGTAGGTACATTATTTATAAATCAATACTAACTAAAACTATCTAACATTAAACTTGGGGGGCCTGGTACCCATGTGCGTGGTGTTCCAGTGCCTCACCACAGGGCAGTCAACCCTGCCTGGTATAGTGTTTAGTAGGCTGTTGGTGCTGCACGCGGCACATCAGGGACGCCACTCTGTTGCGTACTAATACGCGATAACTACTTGTGTGAGTGACGGCAAACATGCTAGATGCGCTGCAAAAGCGGGGCAGTATGTGCATGTAATCAAGACCCAACATAATGACAAATTTCAAATTCCTACGTTACATAGTTTTCGAGAAAATCCTCAGTGACAGAAAGACAGACAGACACGAGAGTGATCTTATATAAGGCTACCCTGGCGTTAATGCGCCAATAAATTAAATACATTAACTACTTCTACTACTACTAGTAGTTTATTTCTCTATATAAAACAACTCATACATTGAAAAGTAATCGATAAGTAAACTACGCTATGTGCTCGTATTATTTGTAAACATTACATTATTCATCGCCACTAACCCGCGTATCATTTATGTAATGATTATTGTGTAATGTACTTAATTCAGTCATAAACGCATCCAGTGGGGTATATATTATTGATAACAATATAAAACAGTTCCGATTTGATAATAACCTTATATGCGCCAGACATGCTAGTATTAAAGATAACTTATTGGCTGTATCCAAATCTGTTTTACATGCTGAAATCGAAATGGTCTAAGAAATTAAGGTCATTAACCAATTAGATAATTAGACTATAAATAAGTAAATCTAAAGAATTAGATTTTAAACTTTAACAAAAACCTATACATCTTAAGAAATTACTTCTATAACAAACTTTTCTTGTCATATGTTTTTTTTTATTCAAACCATAATTAATGTGAACATTAAAATCGGGACTAGAAACACAGAAGAAATAGTGACATTTCTTTCATACTATTTCTAGTATAAATTAAATATCGTGTATGATAATATGATCTTCATAGTTTTTTTCCTGCAATGTGATGGAGTAATTAAAGTAACCTTCAATTGGTTGTGTGACAAGCGTCAGACATTGACGCGTACCACACCACAGTTATGACGTCAGTCGGTTGACTGGATAGTAAGAATGATTAGATAGCGATGATGAGTAAACAGTATCAGAACCAAAAATAGCAATTTCACTGACCGCGCGAATGCTTATCCTAATGAATTGAGTAAAATACTGTTTTGTTTAATTCCAAGAGTACTCACCAAGCTTATCTCATTTCAGTAATCTGGATACTACACTAATTAATTTAAATTCGCAAAATAAATATATTAAGGTAGATGGTTACCATTTAAAAATTTTAACGGATATGTCCTGCGTTTTAATTTATTACATTAATTTTAAGTGCCTATGCGACGTCATTTTGAGATTCGTGCATGTGGAGAATGACAATGTAGGTATGTATATTGTATTCAAAACCATACATTAGTAAAATACAAACGTACATTAAATATAATATATATTTATTTAGAAATAGCATCCGCCCCGCGATTTTAACCGCGATTCTGTGGGATCTTATGTTTATTCGGGATTAATCTGTATGGCAAGCAATCCAATCTGTTCAGCCATTTAAGCATGATTTAGTCACAAAATATGTCCGAACATACAAACAAACATTCACATTTATTATGTATATTAGTTAACTGGTTTCTATGGTACAAGTTCTGCTTAGTTTGGGATCAGATACCATGTGTGAAGAATGTCTCATGATATTTATTTATCTCTAGGTTTTATAATATAAAAGCTCACCGGTACACCCGCTTATTTAGGAGTTAATTGATCATATTAAACAAACGCTATTGATCAATCTGTTCACATTGATCGTGATTAGTCTATTTCTGGCCGAAGCCGAGAAAACTAAGTCCTCAACGCAGTGTAACCCTCCACGCGTCGTCACGTCTAACACGCTCTCGCTCATTCATAACAGTTCGTTAAATTTCGGCGCTTGCTAGAAACCTTTGGCTAAAACATAAACCGAAACCGTTTGGTCGGACACAACCTATTAGTAATAAAATAACGTACCTACGCTAGGGTTTTTTTTACTTACACACTAAGTACTTCAAATGTTGAAGAATACCCTTGTAAATCCTCATCAGCATAAATATAAAATCAATCCATTGTAATGTTGATCTGCTTCATTTTGCATGAATCAACAACTTTATTACATGTATTATGTATATTTATGTCGTATACATAATCCTATTAATGAGACATTATTCTGTATCTACGCGGGATCTATATTGTAATTCATAAGTATCAGAAGTAATGTTCGATTGTAAACGAGCACCGTAGTAATAAATAAATATAAATGTTGTATATGCTATACTCACTTCCTGGCTTTAGCGACGAGGTCGGCGAAGGGTTTCTCCCAGGTGTACATCTTGATTACTTGGATGCCGGAGAGGATTTCGTTCATGAGCCGCACGCGCTCGTCCGTCCTTAGCGCCGTTTTTAAACGTAGAACAGACGTGCGCTTGCCCAGGTACGCTATAAAGAAATACATAATATGCAGATTTTACAATGTATAGGCATCCGTTTATCACACACACCGTAAAACGTACCTAATGAGTTCATAATAAAGATGCTTCAAATTTGAAGTTAATATTGAATTTATCGACTAATCGACGAAGTGTGTCACATGACGTAGAGGGAATAAATCGTATACTCTATGCGTATACCCATCATATTCTAAGGTTAAATGGGACTGACTTTCAATCTGATATTTCGAAGTACAAGCTTTATCAACAGTAGTAGCTAAAGATGCGTGTGGTGTGGCGTTATCGTGATGAAGAACCACACCCTTTTTGTTGATCATTGATGGCTTGAGTCATATATTTCCCTTTTTAGGGTTCCGGACCTCAAAAGGTAAAAAAAGGAACCCTTATAAGATCGCTCTCTTGTCCGTCTGTCCGTGTGTCACCGCCGATTTTCTCAGAAACGGGTGGACCTAGGAAGTTGAAATTTATACCATATACTGAGTAAGTTGTAAGTACCAAAATTTACCTTAATTTTTAACATTTTTTATTTTTCGGAATTTTTCCTTTACTTGTGCTGTAAGACCTTGCTTTTAACCAAAATTGACAATTCTAGGTCAACCGAAAGTACCCTATAGGTTTTAGGTCGAAAACCTATATGGTAGTTCCCATTGACCTAGAATCACAAAATTTGGCAAAAAGCAAGGTCTTACAGCACAAATAAAGGGAAAATTCAAAAAAATTCAAAAGTTGAAAATTAATGGTGTTCCCATACATACATAGTTGACGCCGATTAAGATAGTCCTCTGAGTTGTATGGGCGCTCATACAATTTAGAGGACTAGCTTAATTGGCACCAACCTCAAATAAGGTAAATAAATAAAATTGTGCTATTGTGTGAAAGAAAATTAAAAATATATATTAATAAAGGTATAATGGGTAGGTATGGAACCCTCTGCGCACGAGTTCGACTCGCACTTGACTGGGTTTTTTTTGTAATAAAACTTCAAAATGTATCGAATTTCTTCGTTAGATTCACTCATATTGGACAGAAAAACAATAGAAAAATGGCGGGAAACCGATTTTAATTTTAATGTTTCTGTTTTTAAAATATAATTGGTATCAAAACCAGCCAGATACAAACAGTACAACCAAAGAGATTTTTACTTATGAAATACGAAAAAACTTTTTCCCCGACCTAATATTTACGGCAATTTTATTTGATCATATATGACACATTAATTGTATTTTTATGTGTATGTCACACACAATGCTAAAAGAATTTAAGCTATTTGCTAAATTAAATAAAATGTGAGCTAATATGAAATTTACTGACAATACTTTCACATTATCTTCGAAGTTCGCGTTCTGTATTAAAAGTAAAAAATATAACATTAAAAAATCTTTACTGTAATTATAGGTATTTAATGCCTACTGTTCAATAACAATATCAAATAAGAACTATAATTAATGAATATTTCGCATAAAATATACTTATTGTGGTACGCATAAAAACTTACGCATGAAATGAATTGTCTCATGTAATTATCGTTTATTATTTAGCGACGGAAACTGCGAGCGACGCGCAGAACACATGTCAATTAATCATAACTAGGGTTAAGTGAATGTTGACTACACCGTGGTCAGGATGAATGGCCGTGGAACTACAACTACATCGTTCAAATTAATCAACTTATATGAGATACAGGTATCGTATTTTTACATTACGAGCTGTCTAGTAGGTGGATCCTTTATTATTGAACCGAAATATTTTGAAGGCAGGATCATCAACCATCGAAATCGTGAAAAAAAAACAATTGTCCCCGTGCAAATCTTCGTACTTGATAATTACCATTAGTCCATTGAAATGTTACATTTTTTAGGCCTTACCTTGCGTTTTTTAGAGGACGCAATTTTATTTTTTTGATGTGTAGGGGGGGTCAGTGTAAAGCTAAAACCAAGTTTGTGGGGTCGCCACCCTTGTCCCACGGTCGCCATCTTGAAAATAGGGGTTGAAATGGTATTTACGATATATCTCTTAAACTATTTATTTTATAAAAAAAAAATGTCAACATTTTTTGTTGCAAATTAAATTCTCTACAACTTTGCTCCAGTAACTTTTTGTCGTAGAACTATAAATAAAAAAGTTATAAGCGAAAATCTTCAGAAATTTGAGAAAAAAAATTATATTTTTCGAAGTAACTTTTTTTTTATCATTTTACGAAAAAATGATATCTGACCATTTTTGTACATCGTTCTTTGAGGAACAACTTTTATTCGCATCATTTTTTCATTAAGTCAATAGCTAAGGATTTACAGCGCTCCGAAGCGAGTACTATTTTTCAGCACTCTTAACTATACCTATATTATACGTGTGTACCTATAATATGTCATCAGTTATTGTTTGTTTTTTTTTTCTTTGTTTTTACTTTATTATTATAACTTTTTTAATTACAAATTTTGCAATATTATTAATAATTAATTATTGACTCTTTTTCACTCCATAAGAGGATTTAACAATTATTGATTTTTAAAATAATTTTAAATCTGATGGCCGTTACCGAGAATACTATTCAGGTAGAAAAGACCCAAGTGACCATGAGGGAATAAAAGAACAGCTGCCTGCTATTGTTATTATTATTCCAAACCTCTGTTATTGTAAGAATAGCTCATAACATTGTGTTGAATTTGTCGCCTAACAAATTTCTGAAGATTTTCGCTTATAACTTTTTTATTTATAGTTCTACGACAAAAAGTTACTGGAGCAAAGTTGTAGAGAATTTAATTTGCAACAAAAAATGTTGACAATTTTTTTTTATAAAATAAATAGTTTAAGAGATATATCGTAAATACCATTTCAACCCCTATTTTCAAGATGGCGGCCGTGGGACAAGGGTGGCGACCCCACAAACTTGGTTTTAGCTTTACACTGACCCCCCCTACACATCAAAAAAATAAAATTGCGTCCTCTAAAAAACGCAACCCAAAATGTAACTTTTCAATGGACTACATGGTGTATATGGTCGCTGAAGCGGTTGTTTAGTTTGGTGTTCTACTGTTATAATTATAAAAAAAACTTGCATATCAATATTTTGTAATATCAAAGGACCATGGAAAAGTTATTTTATAATAAAATAACGATTTTCATTTATGTTGTATTTATTACGTGCACTTTTGTAACAAATTTTAAGCCATCGAAGTTTTTCATGATAGTTTGGACTCGACTACGAGGAATCCTATATCGAGAAAGATCTTTCTACTATCTTACCTGTTCGGAAATACAACTAGTAAACAACAGTCATCTCATCAAAGAGAATGTATTGGATTCCAAACAAAATATCAAAAGAAGCCAAAAATATACTTGAAGATATTTTTTTTACAATCCTCTATATAAACTTACCTTGTAATGGTATAAAGGCGAGCATAAATCCGACACCGACGACGGCCGCCCAGCTAATCTCCAACCACATGAAGTACGTGATGATGACAGTGGCCAGCGGACCGATCCAGAGGTAGTGAAGGAAAATTATTGCCACGTCGAAACGATTTACGTCGTTCGATAGCAAATTCACGACTTGTCCAACTGTTGTTTCGCCGAGTGCTGTTTTCGATAGACGTAATGACTGAAAAAATAATACGGGTATTAAAGTAATAATCAGAAAATAATGATACATGCTTGTAAATACGATACATCCCGAAAATTACATTAAGGCTCCGGTCCCTAAAATCAGTGTTCTTGCGGAATTTATCAAAAAATAATTTATTTTTTTTAATCATCAGAAAAGCAATAAATGAAATATATTTTACGTTATTTTAAAGTGTGAGATTTGAAGTTTCCATAACATATTTCTTTATTTTATTTGACGCTACTTTTAGTTGCTTTGTGATGATTTAAACATACATTTATTTACGTTCCACGCGTAAAGGTCTCATTCATGCGCACGCCACGAAAAAAATATAACCAAAACAAGAAGTGTACGACGTTAAGTAGTGAATTTCAATATTACCTTCCTATAAATGAGAGAGCAGCAAGCTATCCGAAACTTCATTCCCATGTGTAATATGGCCATCATGTAGGGATGGACCACAAATACGTTGAGCGCGGAACACAGGACCACGGCACCAGCGTATAGGTACGCCACCTCAGGTTTTATGTTGGTCTCGTCGTCGGGGCTGTAGTACTGCACTAGCTTACCGAGGAAAATTGGCTGTGCTATCCTATGAGTAACAAAGGAATAATAATTACTATTTGTTTGCAGTCTAAAAAGGAAATACTCGTATTCAATCGTTTTAAATACTATATTATGTACCTAATACCTACATAGAAGAATATTCTAAGATGTTATATCTACTCAATCGGATAAACTACGAAGTAACCTGCCTGTCTATCTACAGTATCATTATTTCTTACAAAAAAAATAACTACCGAGAAATTAATATAAGTAAATACTTACTAAAATAATAAAACGAAATCGTAGGATTACCAACTAAAACTTTGTCAAATATCGCTACGACTATCTATCTATTTACACCGTCAGACATTTGCTTACATATTTGTCGTTGTGTTGAGTGCTTGTGCCCGAACTTTGACAACTTGTTCGTGCAATTGCAATAATCGTTCATGCATATACGTATGGTCTGCTTTTCCAAAAAAGCCCAAAAATGAGCCCAACATACGTGGCTGTTGGATCCTAGAGGAGAGGAAGTAAAAATTGGGGGATATAGGTATATTTTTAGCTTCATGCGAATGACAGGAATGTATACAATGTGTTTGTGAAAGAAGTATAAGAACTTTAGATACTAGAAGAAATGTGTTTTATATTTGAACAAGTGTTTGTTCGATCGAGGCTATTCGCTTGAAAAGTTTGTCGTGTCATTGCAAATTTTTTTTTTACCCCAAATGATCACCTAAGTAGGTATTCACTCCTAGACTACCAATAGAATAATTTTTACTAAATAAATTATTTTTAGGGTTCCGTACCTAAAAAGGAAAAAGGAACACTTCGTTATCTGTCAGTTTTTTCGTCGAGAAACTTTTTATTAGGAACGCGTGGAGGTATCAAGTTGAAATCAATATCAAAAATTTACGTCTACGGTCCCTTGGTGCTGTAAAAAAATCAAGCTTCAAGTCAACGCAACAAAAAGTTAGCTATACAGGCACATAGTGCACAGAGCGGATGGCCGATGGGGCCGAAGAGTTCTGGAGTGGAGACCACGGACTGGCAAGCGCAGCGTAGGACGTAAGGCGAAAAAATAGCCTATATTCCATAATAAACTGCCTATCTAACGCAAAAATATCAGTGTCTTAATTTCATACAAAAATTTCCATACTTTCAGTTTTTACCTAATTTTCCAATTTTCTGCGCAATTTTCGTATTTTTTTCCGTAAGAACCTTCTACAAAGTGTTAGAAAACTTAAAAATGAACTGAGTGTCGTGGAACACTCGGTTGGAACGAAGAAGCGCGCACCTATGACTGGGCACAGCCAATAGCATACTCGCTATGAATAACCGTCTACACTCAAGAAAGGGTCGTGACTTCGTTTATTTCTTCACCCCTCGACCCTCAACCCTCAACCCCCTCGACGCCCCTCACCCGCTCAACTGCCCCTCGACCAACCCTCACCCGCCCCTCATGTGTACGAGGCCGGGCACCCCCCTCACCTTGTAAGAGATTCGCGCCTTTAAACAAACACAAAAAAAAAAACAAAAGACGCGCGTGACGGTTTTTCGTGACGGAAAATACATACCTACACTTTTTTTCGCCATACCGTCCGGAAAGGAATTTCGTTCAAAAAAAAAAAGATTAATGAAATAGGTGCCTAGTCGTTCTCAAGTTACCAAGGGAAATCGATTTGTTTTTATTTAAAGAAGAAGATAGATATTGGTTGTGCCCTTGGGGTGTCAAAAGGTTTGTGGCCGAAGGTGGTAAGCACACAAAGCCTAGAAGGAACTGGCTCACAAGTGCAGCTGCCGGAACACACCAATAGGTGTTTGGCGACAGATTTTCAACTTGAGGGTGTTAGCCAGCCAGGCGGGTACTACAAAGTACCCTACCACCGTGCTATGGTTTCCTCACGATGTTTTCCTTCACCGAAAGCTCAAGCTCATTGTAGGATTCGAACCCACGACCTTCGCCACGGCGTCCGACGTCACTAGCCTTCTTTTTCCTTGTTATTAGCCGAGAAGCAAAGAAGTTGGTCTTCAAGAATTTGATACCAAACACGATCCAATATTATGTTATTTTTTTTCGGTTTGTGATATTTATTATCAGTTTTGTGACGTCATGTACTCATACAGTAGAAATACTCCCTCGATCAAGATCCAAAGACACATTATTTGTTGAAATCGCTACATCAGTTTAAGCTATCCGAGGTAACAAACTATCTCACATACATACATAGCTTGTGAAAGTCATAAATCATAAACATTCAACGTAATATTGATCAATGTATAGATAGATATTAAATATTACAGACATCCTACACTCGAATTTTATTAATTCATGTACATTTTTTGTTATCATATCAATCGTAAGATTTTCGTTCTTTCGATAAGAATTTGACCGATAAAGACTGATATGAAATATGTGTTGTAACATTTATTTATCTTCCGGTTATAGATATACTTAATTTTACTCTCAGTAGGTAAGTAATACTTCTTATCTTATCAAGAAATGTGAATTAAAATCAACATTATCGTAGGTAACTTGTTGAGTAATGCATTAGACATTAGGTACCATAGATTACAGAGACTGCACACTCGTGTACCGTACCGTAACTACGGCGGCAGCGAGGAATGGTTATGATTTATGACAAGCTGTGTATGTATGTGAGATAGTTTGTTATCTCGGATAGCTTAAACTGCTGTAGCGATTTCAACAAATAGTATATAATGGCAGCCTCATGCAGTCATTTTGGGGCTGCCATTCCCAGCCCCAAAATGAACAACAATTTTGCTATTTTATGAGTTTGTGACTAAATGAAATTGCGTTGGGTATGTAAATAAACGACACATAATAACTTTTCTATACTGCTATATATTAATTGAAATCGGGAACAGATATGGTAATGGCAGCACCCGACGGATTTTCTTAAATTTATCATTATATTAATGTGTAGGTGAATATGTGCAGTAGTACTTCTATAACCACCATCAATATTATTATACTGTCCAAAGCAAAACTTGACTTTCTTAGTGATATGCTTCTTGACAGTGATTGGTTGAGCAAGTCATCAGGGATGCAAAATCCCGTGTCTACACCAGTGCGAAGCCGCTAGTTTTTAATATGATATAGTATTTAAGTCTCATATATATTTTTATTATATTTTAACATCGTGAAGGCTGATTTTGTGATATAATTATTAACTTATTGTTAATTGTTAATAGTATAATTTATGTGTATGTTTTTATTACTTAAATAAAAAGAATGGTAATAATAAATATAAATAAAATATATTTTTGAATCAGTTTTTTTCTTTAATTACTTACTAAACATTTTTTCGTTTGACTGTACGGGTTTTGGCTAGAACAATGTCAAAGTCAAAGTCAAAGCCATTTATTCAGTTTAGGCCCTAAGAGGGCACTTATGAACGTCGAAACTACTGAAGTTACCACCGATTCGGAAGTCGCCTTCAACTGAGAAGAACCGGCAAGAAACTCAGCAAAGTTACATTTTTATATATTTTGTTTTTTTTTTTTTTGGGCAATCTGACAATGTTGGCTTTTTTTCCATTAAATTTTTAACAATTTTTAAAGAAATATAATACACATAAACACAAAAGATGAAAAAAAAACAACAAGAAAAATCTTTATCTTCAATGTAATGAGCTACCTTGTAATAGGCTTTTTCTTTCAAAACTTTCTTAATGTGAGATTTGAATTTGAAATCAGTCATCTTGGTAACTGAGAGAGGTAATTTATTATAAAAGCGTACACTACTTCCAAGAAATGACTTTTTAACTTTGGCTAATCTAAAATACGGAACAACTAATTTATCTTTTTGTCTTGTATTATAGATATAGATAATAGATTTTTTCATTCATTTATGGGGTGGTCCAGTTGCCGGAAGAGAAATTCAAATTAAATGAATCCGGCAGCTGGGACCGCTGTCCTAGTTTATTGCGGTCCCAGTCGCCGGAAGCCTCAAAAATGTCACATTTTTTATTTTTCTTTAAGAAAAATATCTTATATCAAAAAAATATGTTTTTTAATCAAACTTCAAAAAAAAGGTGGAGGTTTACAATTCGTCGGATTTTTTTTTAATGTATGTTTCCCGATTACTCGAAGACGCCTGGACCGATTCGAGAAATTCACTTTTTGTTTAAAAGAGTATACTTCCCAGGCATTGGCATTGGCATTGGCACCAAATCAAGATCTGATGATGGGATCCAGGAAAAATCGTCGGAAAAATCAAATTTTATAGGGACGAATAATGTGTTGTATATATTTTCTAAAACTATTTAAGTATTTGTGTCTGGTAGTTATCAACTCATGTTGCTGAGCTGATGATGGAAATATAAATCCATAACTATTAGGAGTTAGTGGATAATTCTTTAAATATTATCGGCTCGTCCGCTACTTATGTTCCTTTGAGTTATTCAGGTGAGCTGATGATGGAAGGTACAACTCCTTGTTAGTTAGTAGTTAGGGCATCATTCTTAAAGTACCGTATAGACCGCTAGTTTTCATTCTTTCGAATTATTTCGGTGATTGCGTCGGGCGTCTTAATTTTATGCTACTGAACACTAATGAACACTAAAAATTAATTAATAAAAAATATTAAATATTATCGACAATTTTATTATTGATAATAATATGCATATACTAGATCAAAGATAAATCTTGGTAGGTATTCAATACCCAAGAAACTAAAAATGGAAAAAATAAAATTAACTTTTAATAAAAAGCAAAACCAAAGCAAAACCAACTTCAAAGTGGGTTTGCTTGCACTAAAAAGCATAAAATAACTATGTTAGAACTCGTTTTGAAGTCAGCAAAAGAATTTGAGACTCGGTTACACGTGCTTCTTTTTTTTCGTTATTTTATTATTAATGAGCAAGTCATAATCGATGTTAGGTAAATAATTAATATTATTAATTAGTTTATATCCATAGACAATGACGATGTGTGTATATAATAAACTGAAGCAAGAAAACTGCGAGAGACGTTTCGCGCACGGTAAGCATTTTGCGTACAAGTAGATTTGAGCTTGGTTCTACTATTAAAATTCCTAAGTCCCATCACTGTCACGTACCATGTTGAGTTAGCGATAAAATGCGTTCATGAATTAGAGATGAGTAGACAAAATTATTGAACTACATAAATGTCTGTATTGACGGTGGAAAATATACATAATTTGGCCTACGGTTCCACACGCGTTCCCAGGATAAATATGTCCTATGTTTATCTCTGTAATCCAAGCTATCCCTTTGCCAAATTTCATCAAAATCGGTTGGGCCATAAAAACGTCATACACAAAATGACATACAGACAGACAGACGGACGTATTCCTATTTCTGTCTCTCCCGATTCTATTCACTAGGGGTACATTTTGAAAATAACTTATAATTCATAATCTCCTCCAAAGATTATTTATAAAAAATTATAAGTCAGTGAGTGGTATATTAGATAGAATCCCCCTTGATGTTAGGACAGGCTTGTGCACCTGCAGTGTATGCTGGGGACGATTATTAAATCCTACTTAGGAAACTGCGGCATGAATAAACTAACCTACCTAGAGTTAGGCAAGTTCTTTATGACAGCATAGGATAACGACAGATTAGACCGCGCAAAGATTTCAAAGTCAAGTTTTGACTCATTTTAATGTACAGTCTACCGTAGACAAAATTACAGTACTTACTTTTTATAATATTTATTACGTGGTAGACAGTCATTTAAAAACAATGGAACCGCCGCCGCGCCGGTCACAACATTTGCTTTCGTTCAATACAATAATAAAACATCGACATTTGTTAAATTTCTGTCTGATTGCGTCATAGGTTGTCAACCATAGACATAATTACGGAACATACGGATACGTTTTGCATCTTCATTTCTTATGCGATCAACAAAGGTGTAGAACTCTCCTCTAGCGCGACGTCTGACCTACAAACACACACACTCACAAACTTTCGCATTCATAATATTAGTGTGTGTGGTGATAGTGTGATAGTACGTAGTATATTGTACATACTTTGATATATTAATTAAAATAATTCATTTTAAAAAAGTCGTTTTGCTTTTTCCATACAAAACACCAATTTCATATTATGTAAGGACCTAATATTTAGTTATAACATATTAAAAAAATGCGATTACAAACTTACATTTGCGGTTGGAGAATTTACCGTGACGTATATCAATTTATGGGAGAGATGGGTCAACTATCTATATACAAGTTTGTACGGAACCCTCGGTACACGAGTCAGACTCACTCTTGTCCGGTTTTTTTTGCAAATGTTCGACTTTGTGTGAGAACTTCTTAACCCCAAAAGTCAATAGTAGTAAGTTTGATACGAAGTTATTTGGTTGAAATATTGAATAGAATGACTAAAAAATATTGTGCAATAAACATCATACCTATTACACATGCGTGTAAGTAATAAAAATAACTACTATGTAGGTAGGTAATACTTTTATCCTCATGCAAACCATAAATAATGAATAACTTAAATATAATAAAATCAGTAGCAACGAACGACCCTTCTGACGTGTCTTTCATCTGTTTACGACAACCTTCAAGTTAGATAATATTACAAACGTTGCTGACCGATAATCACATTTCGAGGTCATGAACAAACACAAATGCATACGATAATAAAAAATAACTACGTGGAGTAGGTTAGCGATAATAATATGCGCTGACGATGTAACAGCTGAGTGAAGATACAATTCAATGTTTGAAATACCTTGTGTGTTCTATGGTACCATAATATGTTTGACTTTTTAAAAAAAAAATCTCCTAACCTTTTTAATTTCCTATGTACAATCAAATTAAGGAGCGTTATAGTATATAAATAATTTTAAAAAGGAAACCTGGTTCAAAGCGTTGACCAATCAAGAATGTGCCCCTATTAGGTACTTACTTTAATTTTACCACGATCAATATTGTCTTCACCTTGGCCTTGACCTTGCTTGTCTAGCCGATCGTAATCTAACGAGGATACTAAATATTTCTAAAGCTTCATTCGTCCTTTATTAGTTTATAATGAAGCTAATGGAAAGGACGCGGAAAGTAGTATTGTTCTTACCTACCGTCCACAATACTCAAGAATTGTTATGTCTAACTGCTAATATTACAAATGCTTAAGTTTATGTGGATGTTTGTTGGCACATCGATAGAGCATTCTCTGGAATAACATAGAGGATACGTTTTATTCCAACAAAACATTAGATCCTCGGAAATGAGGGTTCTGCGAGACGAAAGCTAAATGGAATAATTTTATCACTTCTTGGTTCACACTCACATCTTCTTGGTTTTAGTTTAGGTTGGCCACCAGCAAAGCTATTTTAAATGGAGGTTTCGTACTACATCTTGCCTTGTTTTCATTTATTGAACTAAGAATAGTAACCATTACCTAGAACTAATTAAAAGATCGGAGCAGAGTATCGTAAAAAGTCATTAAAATTATTAGTTCGAATTGAACCCAATGTTTTTCAAGCCAAACGTTAGGTACTAATTTCACTATGGAGAATTGTAGTACCTACTTCGTTGAGTGGACTTCACTTGACGATTGTAGTTGCGTGACTGTTGTTTGTTAGTTTATGTAAAGTATATATGTAATAAGTAGCTAGCTATCTACTCTCTGCTCATTCGCTGAAAGTTGAAGTCACGATTTTTAACCCTTACTAATATTATAAAAATACGAAAGTCAGTCAGTAAGTCTGTTCGCATTGTTTTTACGCCTCAACTACTAAATCGATTTTGATGAACAATGCCATCCTAACTTCCTAACTTTAATATTATAAATGCGAAAGTGAGTTTGTTTGTTTGTTACCTTTTCAGGCCTAAACCGCTGAACCGATCGCGATGACATTTGGTATGCAGATAGCCTATGGTATCGAGAAGAACATATGCTACTTTTTATTTCGGGAAAACATAAGATCCCTGGTGAACCCGGGTGAAACCGCGGGGCGGAAGCTATTAATGAATACTTGTGAAAAAAACTAGCGAAGTGCAATCGACCTCGCTCACGGAGGATTCTGTAATGATTATAAAACCAACCTATGTAGCAGTGTCTGTAACTCAACTTTACTATGCAATATTGCTATTACTTACTATGTAATAAGCACAAGTAAGTAATTTAAATTTTGTTACATTGACATAACTTTTTATTATTTTACTATTATTAGTACAAATTTGTTGTTTAACTACAGAATACAAAAATAATATTATAGCCTAATTGTAACTTATTGCGTAATGACGTTCACGAGATAGAAATTAACACATTCGTATTCCTTTTAAAGGTCTATTAGTATAACGTGCCCCTATGCCACCCCCCCAATCCTAAATCCGCCCTTGGCCGTCAACCTACACTTAGCCAAGTTAACATTGTTCGGACTTCTAGAAACTGGTAGTCAGACTTATAATAGTGCGTGTGGATTTTTATGATTCATTCATTTGACAGGGTTTGTTTGTAAGTAAGCAATGTACGTAGTACATCGGTGTACAACAGATCCAGTAAATATAGAAAATGAATTAGGTACATTTACAACATGTATTGAAAAACATATTTTACCTTTTTTGTTTTATCTATATACTTAGGACGTTTGCGTCAGTCATCGCGTTACAAAATTAACTTTCCTTAACCCTATTTTATCAACTAAAGTAGGTCATTGACACACAATATCAAAAACGATTCGTAAACACTTCTCATTGTTTGGGTTAATCACCTATGATGATATTGGGTATTATTAAATTGTACTTATGTAAATATGATGTATATGATATTAGTATCTAACATTTGATATTGACCTCTGTCTCACTCTCGGGGGATCAAAACTAGGTAGGTACGTATTTATATAGGTATTATAGCATGCCAATATTGCAAGTGAAGTAGGTACTTACCGTTTAATTACTATAGAAGTTCTATTAATTATATGATAATTAATTCACTACTTTACACAATGCGATTGGACATCCATCAATGGACAAGAAGGTAATATTAATAATTCGGAGAAGCTGTCTTCTTCTTTGAAAGGTCATGATACGAGTTCCATATTTTCGGTGTGTGGGATCTTCTTTGAAAGGTCATACGAGTACCATATTTTGGGTGTGTTCCTAGTCGCGGTGCTGGTGGGTGGTTTACATAAATACTTATATGTGGTCCACGTAAAATCTGGTTTATACTAGGTAGTTTGATACAGTCAGCAGCGAAGGTTTTAGTCCTGTACAGTCAGCGTCAAAAGTACATTGGCACTTTAATACCCTTTCATAATAATCTATTGACATTTTCTTGACAGTTTGTATGAGAATTATGAATTGTGCTAAAGTACTAAAGTGCCAATCTACTACTTTTCCCTTTTTTATATATATATATTTTTTTGAGGAAGATTTACAGCAAAATTATACAATATATTAAACGAAAGATAAATGACTTAATGCTACTTACAAATCTCCACCGATGTAGATTGACGCTGACTGTACAGGACAAAAACCTTCAGTTTGGATCGATGGACATTAGTTGGGCACTATCTTATCAATAGTATTTTATGCAAATAAGTACTCGATATTGGGATGAAAAAAAAAAATCTATATGGATGGACTCTTTGGGGCATTAGCTCGCTTTAAAAGAATCCTGGGAGTCAATCACCATGTCTCTAAGGATTGACTTGAATGTGGGAGTGGTAATAGTATGATAGTTAGTCAATTTGCATAGTTGCAGCAAACAATTACCCGTGGTTCTAGTTTATATGTTTGAGTTTACTTTATCGCGCGAGTTATTTGGAATTCATCGTTAGCCGATTTAAGGCAATGCCTTTATCTAACCTTGACTTACGTGTATTGAAACCCTACCATTGGCAGTTAAGTACGCTTAAATAGCGTACGTAACAAAATTAATTTTACTTTGTTCTTACGTGTATGTTTTTCTCAAAAAATATCTCGCATTCTAGGTAATCGTGCTAAATTATAGACATCTATTTAATAAATTTCATCTATAGGTAACCGATGCTTACTATGAGGTGGGCCGTAAGCTTGTTTTTGCCACCTATGTAGTATTTAAAATATAGATATGTTTTCTCGGAGGTGTTAAAATGAAGACGAGCAAGTGGTAGGTTTGTTATATCATCAGACAACTCAGTTCCTGAAATTTAATACTTACGCCTGTTTTTTTGCTCACACTGCATCGTTTATGGTCTGACTAAATAAGGGAAAGTGACGTCACCCCTTCATATAATCAACATCGTTTATCAATACAATACGAGTGTGACTTGAGACATAGGTACATTATTGTTGACATTAAAATTCTATCATATTTACAAAAAACGTAAAAACGAAGGATTTAAATGGAGGTCTATGCGTACTCGAATTAATTATTTTATTATATTACAGAATTAGCGTTTATAAAACCTCATGATAGTAACTTAAAGCAAGAGCAGATGTAGATAGTACCCGTCTTTGGTCATAATCTAAAGTGGAAGGTAGAGTATGAAATTAAATACTTATTACACTTACCTAATACCGCATTCCATTACCAGCAATACGATTCCATACAGCATACACCGCGCAGCGTACGCTCTCAAAATAACTCTGAGGAGGCTCGGTTTACGTTTGCCACTTGCACGAGCCACCTCCTCTTCCCACAGGCGAGCGAACTTGTCACCTAGCGGACCTGAAAATAATTTTGTACTACAACTTCATGACCATTTAATAAATACGGTGCAGGTTTAAAGGCAACGTTTACAGTTTAGTTTAGTGTACCTGTGTACCAATTATAAGACTGCCTGTCCACCAAAATCAATAGATAGACGCGGGACGAAATAATGGACATGCAAGATGGCCCATATGAATCTGAATAAACATTTCTGCACAATACATTGTATTGTATTGTATGATGTTTATGTAACAATGGACGGAATTCATTGTGACTATTCATACAAAATTTTTTATTATTTTTTTTTACTTTGGAAAGGCATAAGTTTAACCACAATTTCTCGATCGTACCAGTAGGTATATACCTAGTTTCTCAGCTGAAGTTTCTATGATTTGACAATTTTTTTTCGTTGCAGGTTTAACATAATATTTGGTCTAATGATGACGTATCAAATATGATAACGAACGACGATCCACACAGACAAATCAAAGCTGTTAAACATTTAATTTAAACAAAAAACCTACGTAGCTCATAAAAAAAATTACGTAGGTACCTCATTTAAATTTAATTAGTAATAAATAATACGAAATATTGCCTTGTATTGTTTATACTAGTTTAATTATATATTTCTTGTAGTTTTAGGCCCTTCTTCCACGTGTCGACTCGTAATATAACCTACGCGATTGCACTCCGCGTCATAAACTAGTCTTCGACTCGTTCTCGAGTGTTATGCGATATAAAAACGATTTTGCCGGTACTTCTGCCGGTGTTTCTGTCCACCATGCATTTTGACTTTTCTAGGGGCTAATTTCATATCCGCATGATACTCAAATCGCGTATGAAGAGTCGAAGCGTCGACGAATGGCCTTATGGTTGTCTTTCCACATACTATCGACACGTAATAGGCTTAAACCGATCGGCATAAGCTGGAATAAGCTTATGAACAGAATAAAGGTGTAAAGGGCGGCACAAAGCGATTCCGCGTCGATATAATGTGGGGACACCCTTAGCGATATTTAATACTAAAAATTAAAAACAATAAACTTGAAATTGAAAAATGAGAATTAAGTAAAGTATTCATATAAATTAATATATGTATATACATATGTCATACTAAATTATTTGTAAATCCTGATTGTAAATTCATAAATTTTTAAAGAGATTTACCTGATGAATGTTCTTCTAGGGGCTCATACAAGTCTGGCTCCTCCATTTCTTTTTTCAGACCACCCCAAAATATTGGCAGTGTCCATCTATAAACAAGATCATACATACTTACATTTTTTTACTGACTGCCAAAAATATATTCTGGGACATTATTCCTCACACACGGCCATCTGACCCCAAACAAAGTAGAGCTTGTACTATAGAAGTCAGATAACTGATATACTACTTTTCTTTTGTAAATATATACTTATATAGATAATTACACCCAGAATCAGGACAAACAGACATGTTCACACACACACAAATGTCTGTCCTGAGTGGGAATCAAACCCACAACCTGTGCATCCATCTTTATATTTTAGTTCAAGATTGGAATCTTTAGCCAATGTACATATTAATTTTAATTTTAAAGAGAATTTCAGTTAGGTAGAGATTATCCATTTATTGAAATGGAATCAACTTTTTAAATTGTTTGGTTACAGTCATTTAACCCTCTAACTCTATTATTTATGCACATTTTTACCAGCTTAGCTTAGGAGACTTCTTACACATGGCAAATGTTCTAACAATGTTCTTTCTTTCTGTTTGTTAGAGAAAATTCTTTCCTATCTTACCTAATCTTATTTTGTAAACAAATGCTGTACAAGCTTACTTCCCAATCATGCAAAAACATCAAAAAACAAAATGGCATTTTCATAGAAAGCCTTGCAATACAAACGAGGGTAGACAAAAAATTACTACCTACATCTGGAGTATTCGGGAGTAGGTAAACACTACTTTCCTCTACAACTATAAAATCATGAAAAAATGTACTTACGCGAAAGTTAGAGCAGAAAATGGATTTGCTTTCGCCCTGGGGTGTGGCGGGCGACCCTTTTTCTTTAACGATTCCATTTTTTTAAAATACCTGCAAAAAAGTAATAATTGTAAACTAAGTGCAGACATTTTTTTTTATTTCACGTAAATGTGATTATTATTTATGTTTACTATGCTTATCCATAAAATATGGGTTTTTATATAACTTTATAGAGAATAGAGGAGCTATTAATAGGTACTTACTGTAGCAGACTTATACGGACGGTATTTTTTCTATGTAACCTATGATCAACAATGACATGACCTCGGCAGATAGGTACTACCAGTTTACCTTCTTCACGTATAGAGAAATATTTTATTTCAGTGCGATTATAAAATTTTATTTAGAAGAAATTTATTTTTATTTTTTTACCCACTTCAGGTAGGAAGTTTACCGAAAGCTAAAATTATTAATTGATATCGTAATTTTATTCTTTAAGATAATAATGTCATGAATTCAAGAAATGTTTATGATTTCTGTATAGAGTAATTTTCACTTTATTAGATGACACATTTTTTTACGGTAACTTTACACAAATTCCACACTGAACCACCACTCACAACGCACGCACACAACTGCACGCACGCACACAACTTCACGCAAGCAAACGCAACCAACCAGTGTGACCAGATTTAAATTTACAATGGACGCACGCAACTATCAGAGTTGCCCCAAAATCACTAGATTTGGTCTCGAAACTCCCAAGATTTCGGGATATTTTTAGCCGACTTTCAAAAAAAGAACTCCATTCTGAACCGTGGTGAAACCGCGGGGCAGAATCTAAAGTCCGTTTTTTAATCCCAGATAGTAATTTTACATTTCAATTGTTGCATGTTTTTTCCATTTTTTAAATAGTGTTATACCGCAACCGATATGAATCGAAAAATATTTATAGGTATTGTTTTTTAATATTGTAATTTACTCCTTGAGAGCAATTTGACATATGCAAAACGTAAATAATAACGTTAACAAATGAACACAACTAAATAAAACGTAACGATACAAAAAGAGGACACAGAAATCCCTATCAAAAAATGTCAAACCCGACATTAGGACCTGTCAATTTACTATCTGGGATTAAAAAACGGACTTTAGTTTAAAATATTAACTAGTTTTCGCCCCGCGGTTTCACCCGCGTTCCGCGGGGATCTTATGTTTTCCCGGGATAAAAGTAACCTATCTTCTCCATACCATAGGCTATCTGCATACCAAATTTCATCGCGATCGGTTTAGCGGTTTACACGTGAAAAGCTAACAAACAAACAAACAAACAAACTCACTTTCGCATTTATAACATTATATAGTTAGGATAAGGATTAGTTAGGATTAGGATTATAGTTAGGATTAGGATAAGTAGGATCAGCGCCAATTTTATCGGCAAGAATGGGCATTCATGTTAACTGTGTAGCCACTCACTTTATAGCATTAATAATTAACACAATATTTATCGATCGATGATATCATCGCGATAAATATTGTGCCTATGCATTGACGTTTTTCGTTAGTGTGGCCCCAGCATAAAACCGTACCTTTTTCATAACTTTTTGGTTATATTGTCATACTTTTCAAGGAAGTCATACTGGCAGCACTGGTTGAGATCAATCAAATCAAAATAATAGATACCTAGAGTCAGGGTTCTCAACTTAGAAGGCTTCCCCCCAATTTAGGGGGTAAATGAGTGGGATGGGATTCTTTAGGTGCTTTATATTTTACGAAGTGTCTAGTCGTCCGGTCAAAACTGAAACTGTCTCAGTCAAAACTCTTATAGGTTATAGGTTTATTTTTTATCAGATACCATTATTTAAGGAATATCAATTTAAAAGTACTTAACTATTTCTTTTTCAATTATGGAAGGATTTTATTAATTCAAGTCCCCCATCCGTTTAGCGGACGACTAATTTATTTTTTATTCATCCGTTTACCGGACGACTAGCAACAGCCTATATTTTAAGAGGTATTTTTAGGGGCTTTTTTATTTACAAAGTATAGACCCTGAGATAATCTGATTCAGCCGATCATATTAATTTATTGACCTTGCGACACCTGATGATACTACTCTGTGGTGACTATAGTCTGTGGTTACTTTGGCTATGTTTACTGGACATGAAAAATAGAGTTCGTGCCACCAAAAAAGAACTCTCGGGGAATTAATGAAAATCGATCTTATTCCTTTTGCAATAGGGGGGTCCTTCGGGGCTTCTTTGGTGACGCGAACTTAACGTAGGTTATTGCTTTCTTGTTTTTTTTTTTTTACTTTGTATAGGCTTGTGTTTGACCACAATCTCACTATGGTAGGTGATGATGTGGCCGAAGGTGGTAGGCACACAAATCCTAGAAGGATTTAGTTTAATTGTACAAATTGAAAAAAGTAATAGGTGCTAGGTGCTAGGTAGTAAAAGGTATTTTTTTTAAAATAACTAATAATTTCTAGATGTTTGTCAACGTCAATGTTAATATTTTAATTATTGTTCTTTTTTATTTTAGTGTGGCGATTTTAGGGGTTTTTGACTTTAGCATTACGGGGAAGTATTTTTTGAGTTAGTAGCACTAGATATAATTTTGTCTGTGAGTCTGACATTTTGTTGTGTTTTGCTTTTATTATAATAATTTATCACTATCATTTGTACTAAATTTTACTCAAAATACTGTAAGACTGTAAATCTTGCTAGAGTAAATGTATTCTATGTTATAAATGCAGTAGTTTCTTTGAGGACAGATGTAGGTTCCTATTCCCTGTAGTCTGTCATTTTTCATGTTTTGTTTTAAGATGTTTATGTTGTTTTTAAAGCGATACAGAACTATTATGCTCGCCAGTTTGTTCTTCTTTTATATTGGCTGCGGCCTAACTATTAGTTTTTTACGACTAGAATGTGATGCTCTCTCTAGTATGGACATGATTAGTGATACATCAGAATTATCTAAAATCGAGTATGCAGTGGTCGTTTTAAGTGGACCTAACAACTTAATAAAGCGGGATGCAATACGTGCTACTTGGGGTAAATTTGTGTGCAATATATTTATAGAAAATGGTGAGAAACTTTATAAATGGAACCACAGCAGGACAGCACTTAACATTCCACAGGAACACACAAAATTATATTTTGTTATTGGAACAAAAGGTTTGTCTGCACTGGAACTAAACAAACTAGATGTTGAAGCTAATAGTAATAATGATTTATTATTATTGGAGGGTTTTGAGGACAGTTACAAAAATCTAGCTTCTAAAATGCTCTATGCATTAAAGTGGTTCAGTAATAGCTTGCTTGGTATGAAGTATTTGATCAAATGTGATGATGATTCATTTGTCAGAGTTGATTTGATTATAAAAGAACTTGAAGCTTTTGGATCAGAGATTACTGCTCCTGACAAGACTGAATATGTTAGTCATAAGGTAAATATGGATTTAGCATATAATCACACTTGATACATATCCTGACTTAGGCCATGTACATTTAAATTGACTACATGTTATTTTTTTCAATTTAATTTTAATATACTAGCCTATTTAGTGCCACATGTAGGGTAAGGGCTACTACTGAAACTGTGATCTATTATTAAAATGACTGTTTTTAGTTGCATTCAAATTTCTGCACAATGTTTCTCTACACCATGTCCACACCACCTGGCCACTAAGGTTAAAAAACAACTTCATTCCTTATTTAAAATAATTACCTACCTTTTCTGTTTTCAGGAAAACCTACTATCATATAATGGTCTTTACTGGGGATACTTTGATGGCAGAGCAAGGGTTTATCTGAGTGGTAAATGGCAGGAGCAGGATTGGTTCCTGTGTGATAACTACTTACCTTATGCTCTAGGTGGAGGATATGTAATTTCTCGAAGCATTGTTGATTATATTAGCAGGAATGCAGATATGTTGAGGTAAAACTAAGCTTAACAAGATGTTTGGGTTAAAATCTGGTGCATCTGTACATTTGAAAAGAGAATGATAGCAGGGTCGAGGGAAAAAAAATGATTAAAATGTTGATGATTAAATATTGATCATTATAATAACTATAAAGTGTTTGTTTGTGCATTGTCACATAAGAACATAAACTGTATCTTTGGAATAATGGTTGAATGGATTGTGATACAACTTTTACTGTTAAATAGCTTGCAGCATTGTTTCTCAACCTTTTTAGTGTTGCAACCCTCAAAATAGGCAAAAAAAAATGACAATCAATATCCTTTCAACCCCTCACTACATACTTAGATAGTATTTTGACACAAGTAGGTATATGATAATGATAGCTTTAATAGATAGTTGATTGTAATTTACAATAACAATATTTAATTGATAAAAGGAATTTTTGTATACATGTTTCACACATGTGTGGTGTTATTGTCTGAAGAGATTGCATGAAGGGGTTAAAACCCCTAGGTTGTGAAACAATGGCTTGCAGGTTCTAGCGAGAGTACTCATTAGTACCTAAGGCACGCGGCGGGTGCCCGCCTCGCGTGTTTGTATTGAAAGATAGTGTGAGCAGCGCCAACTGGAGCGGACGCGTGCAACGGTTTTGTCATACTATCTTTCATGAAACAGCAAGCCGCGCGGGCGAACCCGCTTAACGCAGCGCACGGCCAAGTACTTATTCTTAAAAAAACTTAATTTTATGTTCCAGTCACTACAAATCTGAAGATGTTTCAATGGGTGTATGGACAGCACCTCTAAAATTTATCAACAGAGTTCATGATACAAGATTTGACACAGAATGGAAGTCCAGGGGCTGTTCCAACAGCATGTTAGTGCGTCACAAGCAATCACCAAGTGATATGAATCAGCTGTACAAGACACTAGTGCATACACAAGGTGAAAGACTTTGTTGGACTGAAGTTGTAGAGCGAAAATCTTACAAGTATAACTGGAATGTTCTACCCAGTATGTGTTGTAGATAGAAGTAGTGTTTAAAGTAGTTCTATTTTTTAAATTATTTCAAGACAAACATATTTGTTGCCATGTGCAATAATCTTTCAGGTTGTGTGAGATGTTAACACGTTTGGTGCCAGTGAAATAACATGTGTGATCTAAAATTTTTTACTCCAATGCCAGTTGACACTCATGCGTGTAAACGGAATTCGTGCTACTATGCTAGTGACACTTATCCGCGACTACGATAATTTCGGCCAGCATAGCGTAATAATCGTTGCCGGCGCCAAATGTGTTAATAATGATTATTGGTAACTTATAGATGGAGTATGTAATTGATCAAATATAAGAAAGATATAATTTCTTATTAGAATATTCACATTTTGGACATATACACCTTTGAACAGGGTGTGGATGGCCAAATCCAAAAGCATAGGGATTAGCGAAAAATGTTCAGTCTCAAAGCCAATTTTGATAAAAACTAAAACAATATTAGATTTTTTTAAATCTTAAATAAATCCAAAATGTGGGTATCTTACAGGATGATTTTTACCATCATATCCTTGCACTTGACTACCAAGTATGTAACACTGGACAGTTGGTGTAGCTATACCTACTGCTTGACTACCTGACTTTTTTACATCCCTCTTTTAGTCCTACCCAGGACACACATTTGCATAAACAAAACATGTCCGTTTGTTCAAAGTCAGAGTCTGAAATATTTATAATATAAATGTATAAAATCAAATGAACAATTAATTTTAAGGCTAATTGCATGATTGTTTCATCTTTGAATTGAAATAAGTTATGTTGTTTTCTCAATGGAATTCCTAGTCATTTATGTATGTAACATATAAAACTAAAACATTGCTTCAAAACAATATAAGAAATATGTTTTAATATTTATAAACAAACATTTGAACACATTAAAGAAAATAAACAATAATACATTACTAAAAAAAATGCGGGTGTACATTACGTAAATCATAAATTATCCATAAATCGTCATATTACGCATTTATAGCGATCAGGCACCCTAAATATCACATGAATAAAGGAATCTTCAATATTATTCTAATGGTGACTTTTTACTTTAGTATCCATATATGTCTGGTTGTTATAAAACGTTGTTCTAGATAATTCCTCTTTGAAGTAGTCTATTGTCCTCTGTAATCCGTCTTTTAAACTAACCTAGAAATTAATAACATTCATTAGAAAACAATGCAATACCAATTTTAATTACTTCCTGAAGCCACTTCAAAAAAATCATTACAATTATTTAGTTTTTATATCATAGGCTTTCGCCCCGCGGTTTCACCCGCGTTCCCGAGGGATCTTGCGTTTTCCCAGGATAAAATGTAGCCTATAGCCTTCCTCGATAAATGGGTTATCCAACACTGAAATAATTTTTCAAATCGAACCAGTAGTTCCTGAAATTAGCGCCTTTCAAACAAACAAACTCTTCAGTTGTATAATTTTTTTTTTTTAATTTTTATAAGGCTTGTGTTTGACCACAATCTCACTATGGGAAGTGATGATGTGGCCGAAGGTGGTAAGCACACAAAGCCTAGAAGGAACTGGCACACCAATTGTTGGCCAGGTGTTTGGCGACAGATTTTCAACTAAGTATAGATAATATCTATAGGTACCTAAAATGATTTTTATTAACTAGGTAATACTCAGACAACCTCGTTCATCAAATTATGATTCCTGCATCAGTATAATCTAAATACAGAGATTATTTGCACGGTGGTGGTATGTCCCTAAGGAAACACCTAGTGATTTTCTACACCTGCACTTGGGAGCCAGTTCCCTTCTACGCATCGTGTGGTTGCTACCTTCGGCCTTATCCTTACAATGATGAGATTCTTAAATACAAGCCTATCTTTAGTAAAAAAAAAGTATAGCAACCTAGGCGACACGACCCTACGCTTCGTCGCCTTTGTTTGCGGATTGCATTAAACTATTTGAAGTGTGAGTTGGCCTTGGCAGGGCCACAGGGCCTCTGTACAAAAATATAGCTATTTTGTCGCCAAATCGCCAAATTTCTGGGAACAAACATATCTTTGCTCGCTGCTCTGGTTCTTGGGAGAGCTAACGTAATGTACGCCACGAGATAATTATCTCGACTCGTATTCTTGTTAGAAACTGTCTTCATCTCAGTTTGTCCGAAATAGACAATAAGGACAACTGCTTGTCTCTCAAGCGCGAGATTATCACGTTGCGTACATGTTAGTCCTACAGGAAGGGCCCATTCTGGAGGGCCCTTATAACTTTTGAATTGATCTGATATTTAGCGACATGTTTTTTTGTCCACTCAGAATTCGAATTCGTAACGGTGGCCCTGTCAGGACAGGTCACACTTCTATTTGAATACTTTTATCGTTACCTTAGGTGTCCAGTGCAGGTTGGCCTCCGCCACGGCGATGTCGGGCCGCCGCCGCTGCGGGTCGTCCTCCACCGCGGCGCCCGTCGCTACTGTACTGCGACAACCGGGGACTAGATTCTTTATTATCATTGCGAATTCTGTAAAACCAAAATAACATTTTTTTTATTGATTAGTCTGCGTTTATAAGTTGGTATTTTTTTTTATTAATCAATCAAGTGCTTCTGTGTTTACAAGTCCGTAAAGGATAGTAATAATTATCTATATACATTATGATCTTGAACTTGAGGGTGGCCAACCAGGTACTACAAAGCACCCTATATGTATATCGTGCAATGGTTTCTTCATGATGTTTTCTTTCACTGAAAGCTGAAGGTCGTGGGTTCGGTTACAGGGCCTGCAGTCTCGACATACATGACATGTGATCGCAAACTACCGATTACAAAATAAAAACGAAAAAATTGGTTGCCATGCACCTTGCATGATTTTTTTTTTCTAGTTTTAGCCATTAGCGTATTCGCTATTATTTAATAAGAACTTGTTTGCGTTACATTTTACTATTTACTTTATATTGGTATTTTTCGTTTTGTTTTAATTGCATATTGTATTGTACATTTTTCTGTTTTTGAAAAAATATACCCAATAGTCATAATTAAAAAAAAAATGTAACCTAGCTGAGTTTCTTGCCGGTTCTTCTCAGTTGAAGGCTGACTTCCGAACCGGTGTTAACTTCAGTAAATTCGACCTTCATAAGTGCCCTCCTAGGGCCCAAACTGAATAAATGGCTTTGACTTTGACTTTGATGCTTATCTACGAGAAATGCAAGCCTAGATACCGGGTTGTCAAAAATGGTCGCAGTTTTCGCAAACAGAAATCGTTAAGGTTGCGAGAAAAATCGATAAGATACCGATAGCATTGACATGACAGTAGACGCACTACTCAACATCGTTATAAACGGATCGATAAGACGTAACGACAGATTTCTATGTCAAGACTGCAGGCCCAGGACAAATGTTTGTTTCCATAAACACGTCTGTTTATCTTGTAGATAATACAATTTAAGTAGGTAAATTAAACATCATATTCAAATTCAAATTCAAATTCAAAAATCATTTATTCAGTTTAGGCCCTAATAAGGCACTTATGAACGTTACAAATGATTCTACCACCATAGACAATATAACACATACCTTCTATAGTGTGTTCGACAGGATTGCCGATGTTCACTGGCAAAGTGTAACTAGATTCCATCAACGCTAAGAGACCATCTACAAGATCTGATACGTAGCAAAATGAGCGGGTCTGCTTCCCGTTGCCATAAAGCTGAAAAATATGATTATAGATGAAGTAACAGCATACTAACCTGAGAATTCATTCGCATTTTATTCATCATAGAATAAAAGCGTACTTATCTCGGATAGTTTACCTATTAAATGTCAAAAATGGTCAATGGTAAAGAGACTTACAGTTATAGTTAAATTTTGCAACGCTTGCATTATAAAATTAGATACGACGCGTCCATCAGACACGTGCATCCTAGGGCCGTAAGTGTTGAAGATCCTCGCGACTCTCACCGACACTTTCTCTTGCTTAGCATAAGAGTATGCAAGCGTTTCGGCCACTCTCTTGCCTTCGTCGTAGCATGCACGCGGTCCTGAAAAAGGTTTTGTCAATCATTGATATAGGTATTGTACCAAATACTTACTTACTTACATCTGGAATCTTTATTTAAATTTCACCGGTTTATAACTTTATATGGATTTTTTTTTATAAAAAACATGTGAGTTGTATTTATATTTGTACATACTAGCATATAATTTATACCATTATTGTCAACACTTCCACCAACGTTGCTAAGTTTATTATACGATATAGTGCCTACGAACGAACATACCATACCGACGTACACAATCTATGCTTTAATTAGTTAAAATTAACATTAAATCAATTAGTTTTTATCGATAGTGTAATCATTTTAGTACGGCAAGGCCACAATCGCATTAATGAAATTAAACTTTTTTCTTGCAGGTAGGTTACCTAGGTAACTGCATCACCAATATCACAATACCAATACATTTTACGATTCATTACTATAACATACAAACTTATTGTCTTGGCCGTTGAAATATGTCATGCATTAAGCTACCAATCTGAGCTAATTTCAAATAAGTACTTAGGAAGTTATACCATTTTTTGAGGAAAACATCAGCTACATTATGTAGGTAGGTACAGAAAAATGGGCCTTTGTTTATAGGGTTCCGTACATCCGATGCAAAAACGGAACCCTTATTATAGGATCACTCTTGTGTCTGTCACAATTTATTTTCTCCGAATATACTGGACATTAAGAGTTAAAACTTGGTACATAATTATAGAATTGGTTGACCCAATCAAGGACACACGTACAGCGTAAATTCACGAATTCAGATTTTAGGGAACAAATTAGAAAATAAAAAAATATGCATATTTTTCATGTCCATTGTATGACGTATCAAATGAAACAACTGCATATGACAATATTTTTATAATTTTAAAATGCATAGTTTATAAGATACTAGCTTCCGCCCCGCGGTCCCGAGTGCTCCGATCGCCACCAAACCTTACAGGATTACCCGCGGGGCTAATATGAAGATTGTCTGAAAATTTCTTTGAAATCGGTCCAGCCGTTTCGGAGTCTATAAGGAACATACATACATACTTTCTCTTTTATATATGTACTAGCTGACCCGGCGAACTTTGTTCCGCCTTAATGGCAATAAATATGCAGTTTTTTTTTTTATTGGAAAAAATACAAAAAATTAAATACCTACATTAATCATTCATTATTATTTCTGTATTTTAGTACATAGGTTGCTCTTCACTTAAGTACCTTGTGCTACACGACATTTTTTGTTTTATTATCAGGCGCAAAAACAAACAACGCAGATGGTCTTCCGACCCGTGAACATGCCACGTATAATTGACCATGGGAAAAACATGAATGTTCTAGATTTAAACCACAAACTTTTAAGGATTGGCCTTGTGATTTGTTGATGGTCATGGCAAATGCAAGACGTATCGGAAATTCAAGTCTTTTAAATTCAAACGGCATATCGGTTGGGATCATCGGGATCCTCGGAATAAGAACTTCCTCACCTTTGAATTTTCCTATCATTATCGTAGCGTAAATTACATTGTTCATCAATTTTCTAACCACCAAACGCGTACCGTTGCACAGTTTTGGTTGGTTTATGTTTCGAAGCATGATTACTACGGAGCCAACCTTTAGGCGTAAATTGTGCGGTGGTAAGCCAGGCACGTCCAAAGAGTTTAAAAATTCAATTGGATAGTTGGTGGCTTCATCTTCATTTGTGACGCAGTCAATAGATTTGAATGAATGCATTGTTCCAATGATCTTATTTTGAATTATGTAGTTCAGGTCATCTACATCTTTATTCTTAGCCGCTAAAATTGCTCGCTCACTCAACCATTCATTATTTTTGTAGTTAGAAATAATGTTTGGAAATACATTGTTGATAAGTTCGTCTTTTGATGAGACAAAATTACAGAAATTATTTGGAAATGATATTAATCCGCTCGATTCATCGACAGGTACTTGACCATTACCGATAGTCAGCAATTGCTCCGAGAAATCTTCAGCAGATGTATCATTAAGCAATGTAACTCTCATGTTTGTTGTCAGCTGCAGTTTCTTCACATAGCGCCATAGATTTGACGATTTGAGGCAAGCGTTTATTTCGTCGGCAGCCGTAGATCTTGGAATTACTGGCAGTATTTGGCGGAAATCGCCAGACAGTAAAATCATTGCTCCTCCAAAACATCTCGAATCATTGCGTAAATCTTTTAGTGTTCGGTTAAGTGCTTCTAATGCACGTTTATGCGCCATTGTGCATTCGTCCCAGATGATGATTTTCGATGCCGCTAAAACTTTGCCCATTGCTGAGTGTTTTGCAATATTACATGTTGGTTCTTCAATAGTTTGAAGATTTAACGGTAATTTTAATGCAGAATGAGCCGTACGGCATCCTTCTAACAATGTGGCTGCTATTCCAGAAGAAGCAACTGCAACCGCTATGTTGGATCTCGCCCGAACAATTCAACAGGGGTACATTCGTTTGAACTACTAAATCTAATTCCTGGTGATCATATTCACGTTACCGTTCCAATTCTCGATTAAATGCGTCATTCATTTCACGATATGGCGCTGGCATTCCTAACCTGATTAATAAATTACCACACATGAGGTAACACATATCTTCGATCAAGAGTAAAGCACGATTATGTATCTCCTCATTCATCTCAATATCGTGATTTCTGGAACTGACACGAATTTGATGTAAAATATCTTCTGACATATTATCCTTGTATTTGTGCCACAGATTACATGGGTTTGATGGAAAACATGTCGAAATTATGATAGCGAATAATGTGCGTATCTGACTTGGAGATGCAGAGATAATGGCTTCAGCGATTGTCGTATCCCAATGGGTATCGTTTTCTAATAAGTTCAATTCTTCACATGCAGCACGATATGTTGGGAATATTACACCATTAACAGTTCGTAGTGTCTCAAATGACGTTGGCCCACGCACATTTACCAGCAACAACCGCAAATAGAAACATTCATCATTCTTTGGATGAACTGTATACATACGACCAAGAGCATCAGTAGAACGCACATCTGGATACCCAGGAACCGCATCGCCTTGCTTCCGTCTTTGAAAATTCTTCGATGAAGCATTCCAAGTATAATAACGTGGCATCTCCGAGTAAAGCAAAGTTCGTGTAAACTGTTTATTATTTATTTAATAGAAATATTTTGAATATTGATTTCTTACAAATATCAAATTGTCATCTATACGTCATTACATAGCTGTCATTATACGTCAATTACATAGCTATCATTTGCGTTTTGTTATTCCAAGTCTGATTCTTTTTTGTTATACCACGTTTTATAGTGACTGACGTTTCATGTCAAGTCACACGGGAACGCTGTCGAACGGGATAAAAAGTATCTTATGTCCGTCTCCTGGCTCTAAGCTACCTCCCTACCAATTTTCACCCAAATCTGTTCTGCCGTTCTTGAGTTATAAGTGGTGTAACTAACACGACTTTCTTTTATATATATAGATACAGATTAAAGAAATTATATGAATCGAGCATTCCTTATCTCTGAGCTACGGAGCTTTATTTTATAAATATTCCCTATTTGGGGCTATAGGGCCCCATTTTCTATAATACAGGAAAACCTAAGCGAAAATCTTAAGTCTTAAAGTTATCATGAAAAAACTGAATGAGAACCCTCTCCACCTGAGTTCGGCTTATGGCGTACTTCCAAGGAATCGGCTTACCTATTGGATTAACATGTCCCCAATATGATTCTGGTTGGGGATGTACCATAGGATCCCCATACACCTCTGAAGTGCTTGCTATTAATATTTTAGCTCCAACTCGGCGCGCAAGACCTGAAAAATGTTGCATTATTTTAATACTTTTCTTCATACAAACCTACATGACATAGATAGATAACGCTCTAAGGATAACACTATTGTTACACTTACACCACATAGGATTAATAATTGTAATGACATAATTTATGTTTGAAGTAGGTACTTATGTGCTTAAGCTCTCAATAGTTTCGCAATCATTCATTTGTGACCTTGTTGAGAGCTCTATTAGTACCTACGCATCAATATATCATCATGACATTTTTACGGCCAAGGGTCTGCACTAGTATATGCATTTGTGGTATTGTTTGGTAACACATAATATATAATGGAATCTAAATGAAGTAGCATAAAGTAGAAAATTAATAAGTTACATTTACCTACTACATTGCATGCCCTTTTTAACTGGGGCCACATTATCGGATTAATATGAAGTTTTCTATTGCTAGTCCTTTAAAGGAGTGTTTAGGTTAGTTGTAGTGTTGCATAAAATTTTAACTACCCAAATGATTTTCCCTAAAATCATATATTTGTTAGCATATAATAAGTTTTTAAATATACCGAGCATGTTAATGGTTCCCAAGGTGTTAGTTTTGATTGTCTTTACTGGGTTCTGCATGTAATGTGGTGGACTCGCTGGACTAGCTAAATGGTATATTTCGTCAGCCTGAAATTTTGCAAACAAAAACAGTTTTGAAAAGACATGTCATATGGTCTTTGATAGTTTTTTTTTTAGTAATTTGTATCAATTACACTTTTAAATAGCATGTTAAATTGTTAATATTATGAAATGCTTATCATCATCATCATCATCTCAGCCACAAGACGTCCACTGTTGGACATAGACCTCCCCTAAGGATCTCCAATAGGACCGGTCTTGGGTGACATGCATCTAGCTTATGTGAGAAAATAATGTTTATCTCACAATCTGCATAGATTGATACTAAAACTAAACTATTTTGCCATGGGTAGGCTGTAGAGATATTGACAAGAATCACAACAATCTGACCAAGGTAATGTTGTGGCCAGAGGTGTTATTTTTATCACCAAATTTAGATAGTTTTAACAATTAAATTGCTTGTAAATTACATGTTAGGTTAATATTTGGTAAGCCAATGCTACATTCCATTATGCATGTGAAAGAGTTTGTTGATTCGTCCTTCTTTCATACAGCAATAAATCAAAGTAATTTTTGCATACATATAGTTTATAGGTCTTTATATGAAACTGGGCTAGCTAGCTAGCTACATATAAAAACCAGTAATAGAGGTAATTTGTTGACAAATTAATTGAAGTCAGGATCATTAGATGATTACAACATAAGAATACCTACTTCAACATAAAGTGGATTAACAATGTCATGATGAATCATTTCAAAGTTTCGGTGTCCAAACCAATGCTCAACATTGCGTTTGCGTCCTGTGAAGAAATTGTCCACAACAATAACTTCATGTCCTTGCATCATAAGAATATCAACAAGATGGGAGCCAACGAAACCTGCACCTCCAGTCACCTGAAATATTGAATTCAAAGGTTTAATTAATTGACTCTTGTCTTGAGAGCCAGGTTTTTTATAATTTTGTGTGCTTATCACAGAGTGATTGTGGTCAAATCAGAAATAAGTAATTTTTAACGCTGTTTTCTCTAGCGTAGAATAGTCTGCCTCTAGCAAATCATTCAGCTATTTTAGAATAATTGAGTAACAAATATCGAAATTTAAGTGATATGCCTATTATTAACATTATGGGTTTGTCATGTAAATAAATAGAATTGAAAATTTAAGGACACAGACATTTACGAACTATCAGTGATGTTACTTTATAAGACTACTGTTTGGTAGTCAATCATGGCTTTATGTTGTCTGCAACTAATCACTTCTTCTATAAATTGTATTTAGAAACAGAAAAATTCAGGGTGATTAACATAATTTAGGTATAGGTAAAATCTTTCATTTTACATACCAAAATTCTTTTCCTCTCTTTATATCCTAAAAATTTTACATCTGGATATTTCTGTGGAATGCGTCCCTCTAAAATTGCAATTTTCTTTTCTAACTGTTCTATCTTCACTTTTGCTTCTTGTAAGTCCCGCTTTGTACTATCATTGTCAACATTATTTGACTCTATTTGTTTCTCCATGTTATCTAAATTATCATATTCACCCTTCTTTGGTATTTGATTGAAACCTCTAAATCCTACGTCTTGGAAATCATCTGAAAGCCTTTGGTACTGCCCAGTTACTGTGTTGTCATTTGATTTGTCTTTCGTTAGTATGAGAAATAATAGTAATACTGAAAAAATCAGAGCATGCTTAAATATAACCTTACTACAAATTAAAATTATACTACCATACTTATATACTTTAATAATTGCATACTTATAAAACACAAATATCAACTAATACCTACCAGGTTAGGTTTCAAAGTAAGTAAACAAATCCATATTGAACCAAATAAATAGCGAGAAATTTGTGCTAACTAAAACAGATGTACTTACATAAAGACAATGTACATGCGACGGTTATTGTCTTTCTGAACTTTAAGGATTGTCTTATCATTTCTAAGGGTGATTTGATTTTGTTTCCTTTCACATTTCTATTTTCTATAAAAATAACTGCAAATTTACATCGAAAAGCTACAGCTGTTTTGTTGGGTGGAAGAAATGTCACTGTCTGTCTGTCAGTTAGCAGTGCTGCCAACAATAATTTTGAAATTCCGCCGACTTTATTACGATATTCCGTTACAAATCTGTTAAATCTTGCATTTTTCTCGTCAGTAAAATTTTTGAGCATAAAGCCAAAGTAAAATCCGTTGAAAGAGCTGGTGTAAAATTAAGGTAATTAAAAAGCGAAATAAAAATATAGTTGCAAGTTTAATAAAATTAAGTGCAACAATCTTTAAAAATAACCGAAATCTATGTTATCTAAATCATGGTACAATAATATACCGCGCCTGGTATGGCATTCCGAGATACGATGGTCACGCACGTGGGTGACACTAGACTACACGTCATCTCCGCTATCAACGATTCTCAAACTATTGTTTAGGGTGATGTTATGGGAAAAAAATGAAAAAAGATTAACTTACATTTTATAATTTTTATTGATTTTCAGTTCAATACGAAATGTTTGACACTTTATATAATTTTCTTCTACACTTTTTTTGCTGCGGTATTTCTATTTAACTCTTTTAATCTTATATAGGTCCTTGTTGTTACTAAGCAAAGTATAACCGAGTAATCTATTTGATGATATCGATCTTTAACTGGAGTTACCAACGGAATCGCAAAATATGTTTAATGTTTTAATTTAATCTAATTAATTTAATTTATTACCTTTTCTCAACACTTTTTAGGTCTCCAATTTCTGTGTTTCTGTTTTCTATTTTTGTTTACATTCTTACCATTAAGTTTAGTTCTAATTTAATCTAATTTAGATATCAATAGTTAAGTCTTTCCATGCATGTGGTGTTTGCCTTAAGGATTGTGCATTTAGTTTTAATACTTTATCGACTTGTTTTTTTTAGTTATGTATTATTGTAACAATCACTGGCAAACCAAATAAAAAAAAAAAAAACACTCTTTGGAGAGACCGAAACTTCATTTACTTGTGTTCTATTACGTTCAGGAACAGGCTTTATATTGTCTGAAGTATCAACAATTGGGCTGATTACGTCTGTCGACGTATTAATAGTATTTTCTTTGATAATATCATTAATCTGTAATGTAGGTACTGCGTTTGGCTTTAATTTTCTCACTTTTCTAGGTAATTCTTGTAAAAAAATATGATTCAGTGGCTTGAAATAGTCAGTAGATAAAAAATGGTTTGAACATACTCTTCCTGAAAAAATAATTAATTTATTATTTATTATCATTTAAAAACAGTGTTGCGGTAACCTCTAATTACATTACCTCCCTAAATGTATGTTGCGTGCGATGACATTCATTTCGATATCAATACCTATATCAGGAATATTTGACACATACCGTTTTTAGTAGTTGTTAGTACAATGACGAAGCCATACATTAGCTACCACAGAACAATAAAAACAATAGAAATAGCAAGTGGGCGTGGCCCGCGTAGCCCCTCGTTTGCGTAGCTCCGCAAATGTCAAGCGCCGCCCACAATTGCGCACATCAGTATCTTTTAGTCTCTCACTGTGTAAAAGTGTACAAAAAAAATATAAAAATGCCCTATTGTGCAATTTTAGAGTACAAAAATTATAGCCGTACCATAAATGTATCCAACGGTGGTAAATCGTATCATCGGTAAGTCCAATTTTATTTTATTTTGATTAAAATTTGAAAATACTAATTTAATGCAATAAGTCAAACGAAATTTGACTTTATTCTTTAAGACTTAAGGTCTAGTTGCTTTCAAGCTAAAACAAATATTCTCGAAGATTCCAAGCATGCAAATGCACGGTTAGCTACTCAATTAGAGATTGAAGTTATCGATAACGAGCTATCGATATTTTTTAAACTTACAATTGTGATTACTAGGTACATAATAATATGTATGATGTAATGATTGATATTATTTAACATTAGACAAATACAATATAAATATAAAAACAAACAAACAATACAATATTATATTTATAAAACGCCAAATAAAATATTAAAACAGTTATTTAAAAAATATATTCGACCTTATTCACTGCTCAAAAAATTGGTTGTCTGTAAAGTCGGTTTACGGACGATAGTTTTACGTGATAACGTCATACATGAACATTTATGGAAAATTGCATACTTTTATGAATTGAATTGAATTATTATCACTGAATTAGCATTATTTTATATAATACAAAGGAGTTAATTGAAATTAAAAAATTAACAATTAACATTATTGATAATTATTAATATTATCAATAATAATAATTTGATATATAATTGATGCATTTTTACATAGAAGAGAGATAAATGGGCCGAAAGTGCCTCTCTATCGCTTGATCTGCGCTCTCGCTTGCACGCTCAGGCTCAGGCGAAACGTGACACTTTTTCGTGCGTGTCCCGCTCCGATAAAGATGATTTTATTAAAATAAAAATTTTGTTCAACACTTAACTACAGACAATTTTTTTTTTATATTTTTCGACTTGTCTACGGTATTGAGAATATAAGCGAGTTAAATAATAAATTATCGATAAGTAAAATAGAACAGTGTTACATCCCTAGAGAAGAAAAAATCGAATGATTTCATTAAGCAAATATCAACATTATGCTTATAGAAATACGTCATATAATTGAGTGCATTTATTATCGTGACATCTAGCGTCGAGTAGCGGAACTTGCTCGTCAAACTATGTCATGTGAGCATTAAATGAAAAAGGTAGTATATACTTAAAAGAAATAGACAATAATCAACTCTATCGTAACAGGATTATGTTCTTTTTTAAATACGCGATGACCGATCTTTTGGCTATTATGACAAAATTAAAATTCACCAATCATAGAGAGGGTTTGCTTGTGTTGTGAAATAAGGATTATCCTGTAGATGTGTTAGTTGGGTACGCTGGTTCCGATACTAACGAAGGGGCATACTAATTCTATGTTTTTATATTTCTATGTTAGCTACTGATCCTTTTCTAGGAAATGTAAAAAATCTTACTGCACCATCTTTTACACTTCTACTCTTACAGTTCCGAATGGAACAAACAACCATTTTAATGAGTAGTCGTTGCTATGTTCATAAAAGTTTGGGAATCACTGTGTACACTGGAACTGAGCAAGAGCGAAATATGCAATGTAAATACGTTCGACAAAGACAGCTATACACGACGTAATGGCGGAATCAATGACAGCCTCAATGACAGCAGCCCGTTGAAGCTTCCCGTTTCTGTGTCGCCAGTAGTTTAAAATCATAACTCCCAACTTTCAGTCTGACCTGTGCAAATCCTATTAGTCCATGAGACTTTTTCATCAAAATTACGTTAATTCATGACTTGTTTCGTTTTGACAAACAAAATGACAGTAAAAAAATATATCATATTTTTTTAACAGAATGACGATAAAAAATACTTCCTCGTTTACTTTTTGTTGTAATAAAATGGCAACTAGATAGTGACGTAGGCAAGTGTCACTCCCGGAATGCGAGACCTTGTTTTCTTGGATCATGATCTACTAAATCATCGTCACTATTTTGGGTCTCAGTCATTTCGGATGCAGTAGAAGTTGACGGCTGGCTATACTCGTTGCTGGCTTCAACATTATTTTGCTCGCTGCTATGACGTGGTACATTCCCGTACAAGTGTAGTATTTGCGAAGAAAGAGTTGCCATATGAGAAATAACAATTTCGTTGTGATTTTTGAAAAAAAAAATGGAAATATAAAAATCTGTTTTTATTTAAATAATAATCTTTTCTACTAAATTCCGCTAAAAAATCCGCTAGCCATTAACATAATATTTTTTCCGTTTCTTCATAGCCGAATCCGCTAGATATGACGGGAAATCCGTTACGTTGGCAACGCTGATATATCTAAAAAGGCCCGAAAGTTATGCTGTTGTAAGGGCCGAATTTTGGCAGGAAAGGTCGATTTAATAAGTTTTTTTTTTTTTTTTACTTTGTATAGGCTTGTGTTTGACCACAATCTCACTATGGTAAGTGATGATGTAGCCGAAGGTAGCTGCAAACTTGCGTTATTCGAAGTGTTTATTAAATACCTAGCTTTTCGCTCGCGACTTCGTTCGCGCAGACTTATAAAACTACTACCTATAACTTTTTTCTCGTTAGCCAATTTTGATGAAACAAAGCCTATTCGAAGCGCCAAGCTAAGTCTAATTTACCATTCGGTGGTTTCGGACATTAGCGTGTTCAAACAGACAGATAAAAAAAAATCAAAACCTCACTCTTCCTACATTACCCACTCTCCATTTCTGGTAAACAAGATAAGCTTAGCTATCCAACGCATTCTTCCATTTGGTGACGGTCTTCCTTTTTAGTTGTAATTGTTTAAGTATATTTTTATAATGTGTAATTAGCTTAGTTCATATTTTACTATTAAACAAATCTATAAGAAGACGTTTATATAGACTATATTTTCAATATAGTTATTCAAGGTGTATTAAAAACAATAATATTTTACACATATTTGGGTCTACTATACCAACCGTTGCTAGGGTTCCGTAGCCAAATGGCGAAAAACGGAACCCTTATAGATTTGTCATGTCTGACTGTCTGTCTGTCTGCCTGTCCGTCTGTCCGTATGTCACAGCCACTTTTTTCCGAAACTATAAGAGCTATACTGTTGAAACTTGGTATGTAGATGTATTCTGTGAACCGCATTAAGATTTTCACACAAAAATAGAAAAAAAAAAAATATTGGGGGTTCCCCATACTTAGAACTAAAACTCAAACATTTTTTTTCATAATACCCATACGTGTGGGGTATCTATGGATAGGTCTTCAAAAATGATTTTGAGGTGTCTAATATAATTTTTTTCTAAACTGAATAGTTTGCGCGAGAGACATTTCCAAAGTGGTAAAATGTGTGTCCCCCCCCCCCTGTAACTTCTAAAATAAGAGAATGAAAAAAACTAAAAAAAATATATGATGTACATTACCATGCAAACTTCCACCGGAAATTGGTTTGAACGACATTTAGTAAGTAGTTTTTTTTTAATACGTCATAAATCGTAAACCGCAATTTACCTTTCATTCAACCAACTCAAATATAAAAAAAAAATGGCAAAAAGCAAGGTCTTCCAGCACAAATAAAGGGAAAATTCCAAAAAATTAAAAAAGTTGAAAATTAAAGGGTGTCCCCATACATACATAGTTACACCAATTAGTAAAGGCCTCTGAGTTGTATGGGCGCTCATATAATTTAGAGGTCTAGCTTAATTGGCCCAACCTCAAATAAGGTAAATAAATAAAATTGTGCATTTCCCGTGATGGATGAACGATGGACGAAGTTTGTACGGAACCCTCGGTGCGCGAGTCCAACTCGCACTTGGCCGGTTTTTTTTTTGATTGGAAAAACAAAATTGTTTTATTAAGTAAGAAGAGCTAATCGAGTTTGTTTCATCTCTCCATCTCTATCTCTCTCTCTCTCTCTATCATCCAGAGCTAATTAAAAGCACAGAATACTTAAAATAGTAAAATCTTAAGATAAATGACATAATGGCTAGGCTGCCCGGCTGATATAAGTATAGTATAATAAAATTATATATGTTTTGGACCATGTGATTAAATGGGCATTATACCCACATAATGCGCGGGCATTTAGATAAGTAGGCCAATATGAGAGGGCAATAAAAAATAACCACGAAGTGTACACTTCTAACCTAAAGTATCCCGGGCGTTTCTGAATATGAAGAGATTTTAGTGTGAGAAATAATTAAGTTTACAATCACAATGCCCAATTACTCACTTAGTTCATGATACGGCCATACTACCGGCCGTCATCGGTCATGGTCGGCTTAGAAAAATATAGAACAAAATAAACACAAACAAATTAAAACAAAATTGCTATAAGAATTCGTCTCCTGGATAAAAATATTTCTGTGTTGGTACAGGAAAAAAACAAAACATAAGTATAGTCGAATTGAGAACCTCCTCCTTTTTGAAGTCGGTTAAAAATCACGTTCTCTATAGGTAAATAAAAACCATGATCTTGTGTTTCATTGCACTTATAAATTGTTTTTATTATTTGATTTGCGTGTACCTATTACATTATTTACAATTACGTATTATGTACAGTCTTAACTTATGACTCAGGTAAATTTTCACCTATGTCGGCCCGGGTAACTTTTGCCCACGTGTTAAATATGGGCGTGTCACACAGTAAAATTTGTATAGTGAATCTGTCACGCTGTCATAGGTTTTATATTATGGAAAAAGTTAGCCGATGTTGGTAAAATTGAGCCTAAAAAATGATACGTAGCATAAAGTGCCTGACTACATCAATAAGATATATCCAATTCTGGTTTGAAATTATTGTTTTCATATTAGCCGATACCGGCGAGAACGACATGACCCCGGAGACACGGCATTTTCGACCTGGATCCCAAAATATTTTATTTTGAACTTTTTTCAATACCGGTAATTATTATTAGTGCATTGAAAGTGTCATGTTGATGTTGTTTGGCTAATGTGAAAACGTTCATTGAGCTAACGTTATTTGTAAGGTAATAAAGTTGAATTATCTAAAAGTCAACGGGGTTCCTTTTGTAATAGATCATTTGTACTTTGTCTGTAACTTATACCTACTTAATTGTACGAGTAAAACTCTTAATCTATTTTAAACATGGTCCACGAATGCGAACTGGAATATCGGGCTGATCTGAGAAGAGACCGTCAATACCAGCGATCAGATAGGCCCTTATTTCCCCATATAAGTTACCAATAGCAGCTGGCGAGGGATCATCACTCTGGTACTCAGCAGGTAGAAAAGTGTTCTCAGCACGAAACGTATATGGATGTACTTTTAACCCAGCCACGTGGGCATCCTCCACAAAACTGGTTGCATTACCGAGTTTATTGTTCTCATCTCGAGGTATGATAAAGCTCTTGTCTGGGCCTACAGCATAAGCATATTTCGCTACATCTCGAAGTCCCTCTGGTGTGGACATATCACCATAAGTAAGCCCGGAGCTGAGCAGCGTTTGGTCAAAAGGCTTCAGAGTTTTATCACTTTCATAAAGCTGCAACAGTCTCAGACCAGTCATATTCTTTAGTAACTTCAAGTTATTAACTTCGAAAGACTGAATGTAAATAGGTGATTTAGGACCGCGATATCTGTTTTTATGAAGTGTATCTACCACAAGCTCTTCCATAGCCAATTCGAGGTTTCGAAAGTGACTGCTGTGTTTAATTTCTGGATAAATTCCAATAACTCGTCGTTGACTAATCTCCATGCTTTTGGCTAGATTTATGATTTGCTGGAAAGTGGGAATTTCAAAAGTTCCGTCCAATCGTGCGTTGCCAGGTCTCGTAATGGGGATGCGCTCAATGGCACGTAATGTTTTAATTTCCGCAAGGGAGAAGTCTTCAGTGAACCAGCCACTTATTTCTTTGCCATCTACGGTCTGTGTTCGATAACGGTTGGAGAAATCAGGGTGCTGGGCGACGTTCGTGGTCAAACTTAGCTCGTTGTCATGTCGCGCGACTAAATGACCATCTTTTGTCATCACAAGATCAGGTTCTATGTAATCGGCACCCATCGTGATTGCCAGAGCATAGGAACCCAAAGTATGCTCAGGAACATAACCACTAGCGCCCCGGTGACCGATCACCAACGGTTGGCAAAAAATGTTGTCATAATTTGGCTTTGGTGAATCTGCGCATTCAGCGCACACTCCACTTAGGATTGTGAAGGAAAACACGAACGCAAGCATCGGAAGTTTTTTCATTTCCTGAAATTTGTAAATGTCACCTAAGTTTTGTCAATATTTAACACTCCTATTAAACTGAAAATATCAACGGGGAGAGTTTATCATGAGAAATGTAATAGGTATCTATTTATTTATTTCAAACAATTATTATTACCTACATTATTACCAACAATTATTACTTATTACCAGCTTTGGTACCAGCTTGGCTTTTTCATTTTTTTATTGATCAATAACACCAATGCTCGTTAATAGCTATTTTAAACAAAAATCGGTTCATTGATGTAATTTCATACTTATTTATACAGGTCAGGAGGAATAATAATAAATAATGTGAATGTAAACTAAATACTACAAAACAAACATCATCTACCCCGTGCCAGTGCTTCAAGAAAGGCCAAGGGGCAGTTGCCGCTGTCCGCTACGCGCTATCGAGGTCACTCTTTTACGCATGGTGGAATAAAAATAGCCTCGATGAATATCAATCAATTATCTATGAGTTGAGAGATTAGGTACTTTTAACTGGTTCACCTAATTCTTACACCAGATACTGTTTATTACACAATTTAAAAAGATGAGGCCGTCAAAAAAAATATGGAAAAGGCAACCAGGTCAAGCTCGATCATTCTAAGTATTTGATTTAAAAAACTTACTAATTCTAAACAAATTCTTGATACATTCTTACAGCCCACATATCACAATAACAGACTTGGCTCATAACAAAAATTCATACCAAAAAATAATAGATATAAAAAAATAAATACTTACGTATACACAAAGACGATAGACACTTTGGAACTGGTAAAATAATAGCAACTAAGTAGATATAAATTCACTCTGAGTGACAAGATATGTACAAGTATCGAGTAAATTGTTCTCGAGGAAAACTTATGCGACAAGGTTAATGCACGGACGTGTGGCCAGAAGGAATATTGTGTGTACAGGTACCTACTATTTATTGGCAATTGTTTAACCGGTTTTATAGAATAGGTATATTAGATATTTAATGTAGTTTTAGTTTTGTAGTAGTGTTGTGATAGTATTTTTATGTATATACCTAAGTACCTAGTAACAGAAAAGTGCCCAATCGATTGTAAAACTGAGCACAATATAACTAATAGGTAAATAACATAAGTAATAACTAACTTAAGTTTGCATGAGAGTAGGTAACCGTAACAGTAATAAATAACATTCTTTTTATCATAACTATTTTTATATTTAATTTTGTATTGATATATCTATATTAAATATATTGGCATGGCACATATGAAAGCTTGTCGCAAATTTCACCTGTGTATATAATCAATAATACAATATTATGTAACTTATCTTGACACAAGTGATTCTAACAAAAAATGTATCTACCTACCTTGGTATTTCATAAAATAAATTTACACAGGTAAATCTCGCGACAAGCTTTTATATCATATAAATTGTAGTATAAATTTATGCGTTTGACTTAATTTAAAGGTTATTATCTTCTTTTTAGAGCATTTAAATAAAAGCTTGTTTTTAAAAATATATTTTAACTTTTAATGTTTTAGTTAATGTGATAGTTTAAATACTTCCTTGTTTTTTTTTGTGTGGCAATAAATTACTGTTCCTTTCTTCTTTCTATTCTGAAGGTAATATCATTATAGCGTTGTGGACATTCTAATGCTCCCAAGACAGCAGATTAAAATAAATAATAATATTAATTATTTAATATTATAATTATTACAGCCTATAAGTATCTGCCCACTACTGAGCACCGGCCTCCTTTCATGAATAATGGTGAAAGGGTAATGGGCAAATACTCCACCACGCGTGCCCACTGCGGATTGGTGGAGGTAGGCTAGTGGTCAACCTACTGTTGGTGTTGTCAAGCCACCTAGGATGTCTCCAACAAGCTTAACGACCATCACAATTAAGTGATAACCGGGTCCAACGGCTTTACGTGACTTCCGAAGCACAGAAACGCTCAAGTTGAAATACTTAGGTACCACTAGGCGGTCACCCATCCAGGTACCGGTCAGACTGGACGTTGTTTAACTTTACCGATCGGTTAAGAACGGTAATCAAGCTACGCCACGAGCGCTTCTTTATTTTTTTTCTGAAAAAAAAAATTAAGTAAGTACAACATTAGGTATATCTTATCTAACTTTATTTGTGTAACATTGGTATATAATGTTATGTGGGTAGGTAATTGCTGCGTGGGAGCACAGAAAAAACCTACTTATTTGTTCAATACACCATTATGGATTTTGTAAAATACACAATTTAAATGATTGTCTGCGTCTCTGTACATTTGAGATAAAACTATCATATCTTTTTATGAGATTTGAGTATCTCGGCCATCGTTCAGAAGTGCCTACAAATCGAGCGACTGGAGGTGGATGGCATAACTTTGTAATGTAGTATCAATAAAATAATATAATTAATTTATTTGAACTTTTAGGAGTTCCATATTATTATATAAAAACTGATAAAGCGAATGCACGATCCATGATTGGGAACTCCGACCGCAGAACTCGAGACCGCGCACAGTGGGACCGATGCCTTATAAATAATATCAGTGAGTCGTACATACAAGAACCTTGTATTATCATTGGAGTTTATCAAGGGACATGTCTTTATTTGTCTTTGTAACTAGACACTAGACTAGTAACTAGACAAATAAAGAAATCAGTCCCTTGATAACCTCCAATGTTAGATACAAGGTTCTTGTACGACCCACTGTATAATTTAAGTCTAGTTTTAATTGATATGTTTGCTGGTTTTCCTTTTCCAGTAATGGAGGATGATTACTACTATCGTTCTGTACATACACTGAAGCTAACTTCCTAATAGCACAATAGACTGGGTCGCTTGCTTCTTACGTATTTTAAACCTATACCTATACATTTTCAAATGTTGTGATTTACGTCGGACTATTACAACATAAATTAAGATAGGTATCGTAGGTAGTCCATTTTAAAGAGTTCCATATTTAGGTATTTTATAGCATTTTTCCAGAAATTATTTATTCAATCCATGAAAAAAAAACAGAGACAACGATTAAATCTTTTTTCTTAGTTTAATAATTATTATGTACTTATACAATTTAATTTAGCTTTGTAGATACATATCCATTGCAGGTGTTTGCACAAAAACTCATGATTCCATCGCAATCGGATGAATGGTATAGGAGCACATACGTTACAAACAAACAAAAAAACAGACAAACGTTACACACATTACAAACATTATCTATATATAATTATAACATGTGTAGATTTTACGAGACAAATTATACCTATTTGCGTAATAGGGAAGATGCCTAAGCTGTATTCAAAATAAATTATCAAACACTAACAAATGTATAGAACATCTTAAAAAGGGGCGAAACCACGATTATTTTATTAAATTTATTCTTTTTATGATTTTTAATGACCAATCTAACCATAAAAAGTAAAACTTTTGATGCTTTATAATTATGACGCGGTTATTTATTATTATTATACTATAGGGATAGCCCATTTATTGAGGAAGGCTATAGGCTACTTTTTATCCCGGGAAAACACAAGATCCCTCGGGAACGCGGGTGAAACCGCGCGGAAAAGCTAGTATTTAATACAAACTCCATTAAACCTATCGTTTTGACATTTCATAAAAAGTAGCTGATTTCAGTCATCATCCCAATTGTAATTACAGGTATATGTAATAACTGTCAATCACCAGTCGACGAATGATGGTGTTCATAAAAATCTAAACTGGTTTATGTAACACCCAAACTGTAAGTAATTTTGTATTACTATAAATAAAAAGATAGGCGATTATCCACATAAGGATGTAAAATCCATTTGAAACTAAACAAATGAAGGTATAATGTGAATGGAAGAAGAGTTCGCATCGTTACACCTTCAGCTAATACCGAATTATTGGCAAATATTTTACTTATGTATTTATTACCTATCTTTCTATGAAAATTAACAATTATTGCTTTTATAGTATTCTAAATTACTTTTGGTATTATATCTAAGCGTAAACTGTGACTCTGATAAATATACTTACATGTATTCTTAAGTTAAACTTATTATTTTAGAAGTTCTCGAACTGATTAGGTAAGTAGCACATTGCATTCGTAGATCTAGAGATCGTCTATTTTAAGAAAATGTTGGAATGTATGTATTCACTGACTAACTGACCGATAAGTCATTGAAAACTATATACCTAGGTCAGATTAATATTTAGCACGAATGGAGAAATGCTTGGGTATCAACAATATGGATAAACCTATCAATACTTGTTTTCTAAAGATAATTAATCCCTAGGTTAAATATTTTTGTTTTTGATATAATTTATTTATCACTAAAACTATCCGTATTCCGTTACTCTGTTCAATTGTTAATTTAACACTTTCCTTAACAGACACGGATGCGGTGCGATATATCTGGTTGATCACTAAATACGCCGTCTACACCGGCATCATAGAAAGCCTGTAGTTCACCCCTAAAGTTTCCAATGGCGTCTAGCGACGAGACATTGCTCTGAAACTCAGCTGGTAGGAAAGTATTCTCAGCGCGGAACGTGTATGGATGCACTTTCAAGCCAGCAGCGTGTGCATCCTGCACAAAACTCGTAGGTGTATCGAGTCTGTTATTAGCATCACGAGGTATAATATAAGTTTTTTCCGGTCCCACTGCATAAGCGTAGCTTGCAATTTCACGTAGCCCCTCCGCGGTAGCCATATCACCATAAGTTAACCCAGTATTGAGTAAAGCCTGATCAACTGGTTGTGCTGCCTTTGCCCCAAATAATTGGATCAATCTCAGGTCTGTCAATTCTTTCAGTTCTCTTAAGTTGTTAACTTCAAAAGACTGGATATAAATAGGATCTTCAGGTCTGCGATAATCGTTTTGATGTAATAAGTCTACAAGAGGTTTCTCCATTGCTAAACCCAGGAGTTGAAAATGTGTACCATGTTTAATTTCTGGATAAATACCGACGCTTCGACGTTGACTAATTTCTAAACTTTTGGCTAAATCTATAATTTCTTGCATTGTGGGTACTTCCATAGCACCGTCCATTCTAGCATTGCCAGGTCGCACAATGGGGATACGTTCAATGGCTCGTAAAGTTTTCACTTCTGCAAGAGTAAAATCTTCAGTAAACCAACCAGAGATTTGTCTGCCATCGACTGTTTGTGTTCTGTATCGATCAGCAAATTCAGGGTGATCGCCAACGTCAGTTGTTAATCCCAATTCGTTGTCGTGTCGTGCGATGATCTGTCCATCTTTTGTCATCACTACGTCGGGCTCTATGTAGTCGGCACCCATTAGTACGGCTAGAGAATAAGCTCCGAGAGTGTGCTCAGGTACGTAGCCACTGGCACCTCTATGGGCAATCACCAACGGATGACAAAACTGAGAGTCATAGTTAATACTGTTTGAAGTGTTGCGTATCACAGCAATTGCAATAACAGCACTTATTCCGCCAGCAACTGCAATTGCAAGTATGATCCACAAAGCCACAAAGCCTCGACCTAGCATCTTGATGGGCCTGGAATTAAAAACATAAATGTAAGAATTTTAAATTTTCATGTAAATTGCACGAAAATATTTTTTTAGACTCTCACTAACGATTTTTCAAGTACATAAAGGTCATCAGATAGGTACTTCACTGAAACATGTTTTTTTCTTGTAATAACTATTCAGCATGCACCACTGACCAGTGCGACTATCGGTAACTGATTGCAATCAGTCTAAATTAGAAGCCGGTTAGGTATAGCGTTTTCCTGATTACTTTTTTACGTTCTGATAACTGCATGTGCAAACATGTGCTTCACTGCAAATGGAATCATTTTCGTCAACGTAATATTTCTATCACTTTAGAGGTATTTTCAATAAAAAACTGATTACAACAAAGTTACGTAATCCACACACAGTTTTATACTTATCTCATACTAGCTTCCGCCCCGCGTTCCCGAGGGATCTTGTGTTTTCCCGGGATAAAAAGTAGCCTATAGCTCGATAAATTGTCTATCCAACACTGAAATAATTTTTCAAATCGAACCAGTAGTTCCTGGGATTAGCGCGTTCGAACAAACAAACAAACTCTTCAGCTTTATATTATTAGTATAGATATATCTTAGAAGCGATATATATATCTTAATATATATAAATCTCCTGTCACGATGTTTGTCCGCGATGGATTCCTAAACTACTTAAACGATTTTAAATTAAATTGGCACACCGTGAGCAGTCTGGTCCAACTTGAGACATAGGATAAACGGCTGGACCGATTTGGATGAAATTTTGTGTATGAGTTGGACAGGACAACGTCTGTCGGGACAGCTAGTATATATATATATATAAATGAATATTAAATAATGTGATTGTTTATGATTAATGATGTTGTGTCAAATGTTCACTGATTAATAAATATTTCTGTAAGAATACCAGAAAATTACGTATAAAATAAAATAAATCAACCAACTCACTCAAATCTACGGCTATAACACCTCGATGTTTGTTTAAAATAAGTTATAAATTTAGTTCACGCGATTATGAATGCCTTAAAACTTTTATAACAACAATAAAATAACACAGGATTATATGATAAGATTTTATAATAAGCATAGCCTACGACATATCCTAATATAAGAAAAAATAAAATTAAATAATGTATATTTGCACACGTAAAGTCAAGCACGAAGCGATATGTTCTGGTTTGGTGTTCTGTACATAATTACAACCAAAATTTGCATTCCTGAAATTCCGGAAAAAGAATTCAACTGAACCTGAGGCGCACGGGGGACAGACATTGGCGTTTTTCTTCTTTCTCCTGTGTTTGATAGTTTGTTGGTTTATCCTTCTTTCACGTAGCAATGGAGCATCGGATCAATGTGATTTTTTTGGACGTTATTGACGAAGAATGAGGAATCGTACCTAATAGAGAAGTAGGTACTAACTACATATTATTGTCATAGTTATTAATCGATTTCATATTACTTATAGTTTGCTAAGTGATAGTTTGATAAAAATATGTGCATATATCATTGTTCGCTTCCTAAGTTTGCTTTGCATTATTAAATAAAGACTTTTATTAAAAACAAACTCATCCCTCGAGGTACCCTGGCTAGCGACCCCACGTGTTGACATAAAGATTTTAGGGTTAGGGTTGTCAGAATGTTATCCTTATGAATTCTAGGAAATAAAATATTCTTGACTGATTGATCTTAGTCCTAGTAAATTGGTTTAAATACACGAGTGAATCCGTATATAAATGCTTGTTTAAAATAATATTAATATTTTCAATGAATGATTTTCATTATGTTGTTGAGTGGGTGTGTGAACTGATAATTAATTATCTTTACATGTTTTTCTCTAAGAAGTTGATAAGATAACCTATGTAGGAAATGGTACAGATACAAAAGTATGGTGTGATTAGTGTTAGTATTAATTCATGACATTCATGCAAACGACGTGTGAAAATATTATCAAACATGTGTCTACTGATTGTGATACTTGTCGACAGATATTTTATCTAATCTGAAGCTACAAAAAAATTTACAAGCATAAGTATCTATTGGCATCCAAAAAATAAAACAATTTCTGTATTTACCTATATGTATAGAGTCCATATGTAAGAGAAATATTTCCAGTCAAGTCGGAAATAAATGCCTAATAAATTGATATTCAGTAGATGGCCTGGGTGAATTTCAACAAATGGTGTTTTATTTATCATATCGGTGAACTTTTTAATTTATCTCTTTTTTGTATATTTTTTAGCTTTTATGTAATCTTTAGGATATTAAATATCCCCAAATTTATTATCATCAACGTATCATTTAAGACTAAGGAGAAAAATTAGTTTGAATTTTGGTTGCCACCGATATGATAAACCGACCACCGATTATTTTTTCTGTACACTGATTTGAAAAGGCTGACCACCGAAATGATATGCCTATCCACCGATATGTTAATCGAAAGAAACAAACGAAATGATATGCCTATCCACCGATATGATAAAGCAATCCACCGATGTGATAAATTAAAACACCGATATGAGAAATAAGTCACCGATTGTTGATATCGGTGAAAATTATCACATGTGGTGGCGGTGGGAATAAAGACCACCGATTTCACCGGTATGAGAACACCGACGTGATGAATAACACACTTTTTCGAAAATTACAAAAAATGCATAATAGGTATCTAGGATAAATTCAATAACAGTCAATGAAGCTAATTCACTTACTACCTCTGTAAGAACCAAACAACCATAATATAACTACTCATTACACTATCAATTAGCAACCACCGACATTATAAAATAATTGTCCAGGAGCAACTGAAATGGCGTTCTCACGTTATTGGCGGGAATATGCAGCGATTTGACACCCATCCGTCCTGACTGCGCACTAGCACGCTACTTAACATGAAATAAAATTGAGGAGGGGACGCTGTCGGACTCGGCTATGTAAAGTTAGGTCTAAATTACTTTTGGTCACCGATATGAGAACATTTTGCAGGACTAGTATATTTGTGCCTCTCAGTAAAAATAATCGTTAGTTATATAATAAAATATGCGATTTATTAATAATAAAACTAATATCCTGTAAAATAGAATAGGTTGTAAACGTAATATACTTATATTTATTAGCGTATAAGCTTTTTAGTTTGTAAAAAAGTAGGGGGACAGCACCGATATGAAAAAGAAGGAGTTTATGTAGTTATTTCTACCTTTAATATAGTCCTAGTCAAATGATATTTTTGCCACAACCCAATAACTACCTATTGAATACTAAAAAAATCAATTCAATACAATATTCTTTTTTTCAAATACGAATTTCACCGAAGACAAAAAAAAAGTAATTTGGGAAATTCACCCGCCTACATGTAGATATATTTAAGAAGTAGTCATCAACTATGAAAGGAATATGAAAAATTCAGTTAACCGCGAAGCAAAACCCAAGTCACACATACATACTTAATATTTTGAAATATATTGTTCTTTTAGCGCACGTAGCAGCCCTGTTCTACCATCCTTTTAGGGTTCCCTAGAACTAGTGGTGTCCCTTGCAAAATTCGTTTGTTTTTTTCCTCCGACCCTTTGCCGCAGTGAGCAGCCTCTAATCCCAGTTGATCGAATTAATAATGTTTGTCGTTAATCATTATCGTAAGCTGTGAATACGGAATTAGACACTGATTACAGCAAGGGTGAATGGCTAAGTCGACTTTATTAGGTTTAAAGATTTACTGCACAAACTAACACGCTTATAATTTGTGTTTTATTACTATGTTTTCACGATAATGAAATAGGTTTGGAAGTCTAGACAGGTTTCCAATACACAGTCTCCTACCTACAATTTATTAGCAATCATACGTTTGAATTTGAAATTATATCGAAGAAGGTTGGTTCTATTGATGACTAAAACATTTTCATGTGTCTAGACTTCAATTGCGAGCTGAGACAGCTATCGTTTAGATCGTCGTGATAATGGTCTAGACGTAGACACCATTTGTAAAATAATTAGGCTTACATTCTATTAAAATTCACGATAGAAAATGTATTTATTTATTCATTCATTTTTTTATTTCAAAATTTTTCTTTAAGAAATATTCTATTTTGTTCACGATTTAATAAACCATCTAAATACGTAAACTATTCAAAAATAATAGGATTAAATTCCCACAAATAGAGTTTCTAAGTATTTCAACTTCCCACGTATAGAATAATATCATCCCTAAATACGTGTAACTATTCGTTTATTTATGTTATAGGAATCTATCCCTGGAGGCCGATGGAGAGGACTGTAATGACATTATAGAGTTACCCTTTTGGTAAAATAGAATAAATAAGTCCATCCGACTGTCTGTCTGTCACCGGGCTGTATCTTTTTAACCATAATGTAGCTAGTTAAATATTATGCAGAATACGTATTACTATAGCCTCTATCATGCCAAATAATAAAAAAATACAACTCAAAATCTAAAGATTTACGAGTAAAAAAACCTAAAAAAATAGCATATTTACAAACGATAATACAACCAGCCATGGTTTGATTCAAGTGCATTGGTACCTACTTTATAGTAACCAAATAATAAATATGTAAAGGAATCCTTTAAATGCGATAATTTGTGTGTTGGTATGTTTCTTACCTCAGCTCCTGCTTGGCTGATCGAATTTAGATGAAACTATACCCTGAAATATAGATCATACCTTGGAATTATTCCTGGAAAACATATTATTATCCTTTGGGAACTTGGGTGAAACCGCGGGGCGGAGTTCTCTCTCTCTCTCGTTACGCTCAGAGTCCTATATGCCGCCCGTGACTAAGACACTGCTTTATCCCCTTTATGCATAATCTACTATTCTGCTCCGCGGTTTCGCCCGCGATCCCCTTTACCCGCTAAGAAAACCCTTTCTTAGCGGGTGTCAACATCCTACAATCCTACAACCTACATCCTACAATAGCCTAGCTATATATTTATATAGATTTAAAATAAGTACTTAAACAAAACTTTCCTATAAAAAAAAATAGTAACATCCATTAGGTAGTACATCTATATTCATCTCTTTATACATATGTGTAAAATAATACAGGGCGATTTTGTTATCACTGGCAATACTTGCAGGGGTGGAAGTACTCATCAATGTGAACAACTTTTATTATAGGGCTAACTCTGATATCGCGTAAAATAATACGGTTGCTTCATACATTTTGGTCGAGTAGGTATCGAACTTTTGTATGGAATAGCTGATAATTTTTTCATGATTTCACAGTTAGTCCTATAATAAAAGTTGTTCACATTGATGAGTACTTCCACCCCTGCAAGTATTGCCAGTGATAACAAAATCACCCTGTATAGAAATATCTGAGAAAAAGTACCTTGCGATTATTATATTATCTATTAATTTAAAATAAGTACTTAAATAAAAAACCTTCTTAGAAAATATAATAAATTTAATCATAAAATGGTGCCTCTGAAGCCATTTCATACAGAAGTGATGTGGTTAAGTGGATAATAAGTGGGTTTGTGATCCTGGGCGGGGCAGCCACGCCTACACGTACCCATTTACTTTTTATTTTACACAAAAGTCTGACATGACGTCAGTGGCCATTAAATTAATGTTAAAAATAAGAAATCAAATAAATTGACTGTTGTCAACCGTAAAAGCATTTCGTCTCTAGCTACGCACGCGCACCCGCCCGCACTGATTTCTTACGGTGTAATAATCATCGGTGTGAAAATCTATAAATTAGGAGGTCCATACCCATACATAGACCATATTATATTAAAAATAACTGATTCTCTATACATATACGATTTGCGCCACAAAGCTACAAGTTCAAGTTAAATCAATTTATTCAGTTGAGTAAGGCCCTAGGAGGGCACATATTATAAGTAAATGTCAAAGTTACTGACGTAACAACCGGTTTAGAAATTGGCCCTCAAGAGTTGGCAAAAAATTCAGCTTTTTACTCATTTTTTTATGACCTACTTTTTGAAACGTTTATTTTATAATACATCAAGCAACAAGTACTAACGTAAATAAGTTCATAATAATTAATGTTTCAATCTGGAGTTGCAAAGTGCACTAAGTTAAGATGATATTCCTGTGCTTTAATAACTTTCCTGTGATCATCTAAAACATTATGTATCGATTTGCTTGCAATGTTACATTATATACTACATAATTATATACCTATACTTAGATAATAGTTATATAGGTGGTCACATACTTAATTTGTCTTTATAAATCAATATTTGAATAATTTACGTTCATTCTAAACGAACAATCGGGACAATTAACTACAACAACATAAAGTCCATAGAGAATTTAAAAATCAATTGTATTTATCTCAAGCAATTTCGCAAAACTATCAATGATGTGGGTCAAGAGTCACGACCTTATTAAATGTAGTAAGAGATAGCATCAGTATTCGGTCATCTCATCACTTCGACAGACATGTAAGCGGCTTCGGCGCCAACAAAATGTTATTCGAATCAAACAATCCCCGAGTTTTGAGCACAATCAAAACGATCAACAATAATGTCTATTGACGAAATTCTATAAACATAATAAAACTATCATGCCACAGTACATGACAAACCAATAGAACAGTCACTCAAACATTTTGGATCACTGAAATTCTGCCATTATAGTAAACTTAGATCCATATAATTTTGTTAGGTACCTAATTAATAGTTTTGAAAAATGAAGGTTTGGGGTAGTTAAATCTACCCAAATTTTTATTTTTGTTTATTTTTTTACACCTTCGAGTCGGTTGAACTTTTATATTTTTATTTACTGTGTCATCGTTTTGTACCAAAGCGTAACAATAACAACCATAGCATAAGACCGAATTAAAATTACATCTAATAGTATTATAAGCGTGAATTATTAATTTGTAAGGCATTGTCCTGCGTCCATTGTAGCCGAATAAAAGAGCGATTGTATCGTATGTTTTTTACATTGATATTAGTAGATAAATCTAATTAATTTATTATCATAGTATTATATATATTTGGAATATTGTGACTAGCTTTCCGTCACACGGTTTCAGCGGTGATCCCCTATTTCTCTCCCTAAGGGATTGAATTTCGGAATATGTTTTCTTAAAACGTTACAAAAAATACCAATAAAACCTATATAACAATAAAAATCTTTGTAATGACTTTGTTTTAACATTATTATCGATACCACCCAATCGGAGAACCTTAATTTCCACGTTGACTAAAGGCAAAAAATCAATGTTTCTAAAGCACTTCATTATCCGTGACAATCGACTATCAATCATCAAAAAGCTCGCAAAACAATAATCACATTATCATTCTCCCATAATAACAAATGTAGGCCCGAAATGCATAAAGAACCCGCTTTGTAACTGTTGTTTTTTTCTCTCAAAATAATTTTAAGAAATATCGTCACAACGCTACGTCCCGGCCGAAATCGAACAATGTAAACTTATGAGCGAACGTATTATTTATTGAAAAATAAGAAAAAAATAAAACGAAACGGTTTGACATATTGTTAAGGGTCCTTATAAAATTATTTGCTATAACGCCATCCGAGGTATGTTACGAAGAAGCAATGGAATGAGACCAGACTACGAGTAGAGGTACTTTTACGATTTGTTTATTTATTTAATCCTCATTGGAACAATAAAACATTAACGTAGGCTAGGTAGGTACCTACACGTAACCGAAACACCGGCCCGATATAATGGAGTGGATTTTGTCTAAGGATAAGTAATTGCTGTCTTCTCAGTTTAATAATCATGGAGGGACCCACTTCAAGAACGCAATTAATAATGCTTTGAATGAATTTTTTGAATTCCCAAATGTCATCCAGCTTATTAACCGGCTTCATTTTTTGTTTAAGTTTTATTTGTTTTGGACAGAGCGTTTTGGTTTTGGCGCGGTCATTCCGACCTTTCGTTTTTTGTCTCGCGTCATGCAATCTCGGCAGATGAAATATTGTTTTGAGTTAATTAGGTATCCCATATGATGAAGACTTTTTCTATGAAACTGATCAATTGTTTATAGGTTTTGTTTACGGTATTGAGGTACAGTCGAGAACACAATACATTGTGTAAATTCCGTAGAATATTTAATGGAATATTTTATTTACATATTTACAATCAATGTATAAAATACAAACTATGATATATAGAAAACATCCTCAAAGCCCTCGCTGCTGTCGATAGGCAAGGTTCCCAACAGGCTGGCAGCGTCCCCTTTTTGGATAGCCAAGCTTATGCGTTGGCGGAAAAAGCTCCCAGCCCGCCGGTCTCCCGAAGCCTCGATGAGTTTGGTTGATAAAATCCGAGCAAATCGGCGAGCCTCGAACCCCCATGGACCCATGGTTTCAACTGCGAATGGCATGAACGAAAAATTAGAACTAAGACAAGCGTATTTTTTAAATTTGGATTTTTCAGCACCGGTCGCAGCCGCCCCAGCGACTTTTACAAGTCGCCAGTAAGTGGGAAGGCGCAAGTGTATCTACACACGTGGCATCCCACACCAGCGGTTTGCCAACACTCCACGGGATCAAAGTCATACCATCCGGCCTCTTGCCATCGTCACGCGCAATTCCGACTGGTTCCAGTACAGAAGGCACGTTGGCAACAACAAGAGCCCTACGGATAATATCATTAAGAGCCGCGTGGCGTGAAAAACGGCCGGCGCTTAAAGAGCAGAATTGTATTTAAAAATTGTATTTCCTGAACTAATCGTTCCTGCTTCTCTATCTAAGTATTAAAATCTTACAAAAAGTTACCTGAATAATTTAAATGAGAATATGAGTTGGTTTCTAATTCTCTTTTTTCTATGTACCTACCTGATCAGATGACAAATAGTTGAATGTAGGTCCTACCTCCTAAAACTATAAGCTATTTACAGAGCGAATTGAAGTTTTTGTAATCCTACCTAAAGGTCTATTTGATTTAAAGTCATTCGTCTATGATTTGATTTTAATTGAATACCTTCAATATGCATTTAAATAATTATGCGGATTGAAATAACAATTTAAGTATTAAGTAAGTATAGACAATTTATCACCAGATCTATACGTCAAACATCATCTGCAAAAAGATGCCACTAAATGAATAAATTTAGATTCCAATGCGCGTGATCGATAGACCCGTAGATCGGATCTATAGATCATATCGAGTTCGAAAATGGAATGCGTGAGTAAGACAAAATATAATTAATGATCGTCCTTCGAAATTCGAATCGGTCTGGTGCAGACATGTTGGCGTCGTCGCAATAAACAAAAGGCAAAAAGTTTTGTTTCATTTTTTTTCCATTTATAGATGTAAAACGTTAGTAGATGCGCACGATTAATCAATCGGTGGGTTGCATTGTTGCATCTGTCGCGTCGGCTTGTATGTTTGAGTGCGGGCTATTGTCAGAGCTGGACCTCTGTGCTCTTTTGATAACTGCAATAAACGCCACCGCGCCACCTGTGCCCCCACAATAACTGTTCGATTCTTCTGAATTGTGTACCAAATATGAAATAGATTAGCTTAATAAAATTGATTATATCGATAATTGTTCCTCCTTTATTTGTAACTAAGAGTCTACATCCATTGCCGCCTCATATTACAGTGACCAATATTTCCTTCTATGTTGGTACTGTAGGTCTTGTATCTATGTATTTATTAGATATATAGATGTTTCTCCTTAGTGTAGTAATTTAGCAATAGTACCAGGATTCAGTTAAATACTTAAAGTACTTAAACTCTTTGGTATCAGTCATCACTATTGCATCAGTGAGGATGTGAAGAATGATTTCCATAGTATTCAGAAGTATTTCTTTGAACGTAGACATCTGAGATGTTACCTACAATGTTACAGACACAATCAATCGCAGGCGCAGACGATTATGACGGATAACGTGTTCTGTCGTAGAGCAATCCGTCACGGTCGGTTTGACCGGGGCGCGGGCGCATTCAAGGCGCCCCGAGCTTTTGTTGCTCGTGGGAAAACCATGATACCATTAAAGAGGAAAATATCTTCACACCTATAATACCCGAAGAGGTAGACAGAGATCTCAGTAATGAGTACAGACAGTGCACCCACATTGTACTGAAGATTTTAAATCCCAATGTGACAAAATAATACGGTGAGAATTGTAACAGCTTTTCGGGCACATTACTCATCCAAGACTACGATAATCATCTTGGTGAAATCGAATCTACCGAACTACTAGATTTGTATACAGGGTGATTTTTTTATCACTGGCAATACTTGCAGAGGTGGAAGTACTCATCAATGTGAACAACTTTTACTATAGGACCAATTCTGATATCGCGTAAAATAAAACAGTTGCTTCATACATTTTGGTCGAGTAGGTTTGAACTTTAGTATGAAACAGCTGATAAATTTTCATGATTTCACAGTTAGTCCCATAATAAAAGTTGTTCATTTTGATGAGTACTTCCAGCCCTGCAAATATTGCCAGTGACTAAAAAATCACCCTGTATTGTGCGTGAGTGAGACCTAGCCGCAGGGCTAACCGGGGTAGCGCTACCACTGCTAAAGGTAGAGGTAAATTTATAAGTAACGTTAATGGTAATAATATTTTAAAAATTTACGATTTATCTGTAAATTATTTAAGGTAGCGTTATAGGGAACTTTAATCAAAAATTAAAGTAAATTAAAAAGAGACAGTTGAGATTTAATGTCAACGTAAGATACGTACGTGTGTCAGAAAAAGCGGCGCGCGATTACAGTAGGTACGAATTTTATTTACCTACGTTTTTCGTCGCGTAGTCAGCGCACCCTTTTCTTGCTTGAAGCTAGGTATTGTTACAATAATACCAGTTTTTTTCTATTAACGTGAATTTGTTGTAACGGTAGCCAGGTAACGGTAATTTGTTAAACTGAAAGCAACGGTAATTACAATTACTTTTAGTGGGATTTAGTAACGTTAACAAGCCCTGGACCAAGGAGACCCTAATATCGATGAATATTGCAGTTTTACTCTAATACTTAACCAAAATAATCTATGTATAATTATATGTCAACGGATAAGCTTAGCTATCCAACGTGGAAATGCAGCCAGCATTCTGGGCACGCTCCCATTTGGTGACGGTCTTCCTTTTTAGTTGTAAATATTGTTATTTTTTCATTTTAGTCTTATTTTTATACAGACATGTAGAACCATGTGTCTGAGTGAGAGAAATAAATTAGAATTATTTTTAGATACCATTATATGTTATAATTATGTACTTATGTATGTACATAATTATGGCCTATAATAGACATATTTTTATCTATTAATATAAGCTTTGTAGGCGATTAAAAACTTGTCAAAAGCTATGAATTGGATGAAGGTTCCATGGGATATTAAATTTCAGATTAAATATTCATCTACATATTTGTTTAATTTTTTGTAGCACTCCATTCGATAACTTATAGGTGAAAATATTTATCATAATTAGGTCGGAACATTTATCTACAACCTTTTTTGAGTTATGATACTTCTTCCTAGAACACAACTCATCTTTCTCGTTCCGAACCACTACACTTGGCGGGTTAAACTAAACATGTTGAAAAAAAAGAAACAAACTAATGTGCGACCAGTTTTTTTCACCTGACAACACCCAAACGTTCGTTTTTACGCGGGCCGTTTTGAAAATTAAATTATAGGTTATAATTTTGATATGATATGTAGGTGTGTTAATATATTTTCTTCAGTTTGAGAGATTTTATCTTTGAAAAATATTTATTTGATTTTTAATATTTACTTTATTATTACTCGTCCCTTTAAATTTTTTGTTGGTTAATTATTTTCTCTAGATCGTAAAATCTTATCTCGGTAGTTTCATTAATTTGTCTCCCTAAGTACCTACATAAATTAACCTGCCATGATTTTGATAGGCAGGGCAGGGTTCTGGTGGGTATTTAGTAGGTACAAACACAATTTTACAATCCATATTGTTATAGGTACTGTGGTCAATAAGTACCTAAGTACTTTTTTTTTAAATTCTGATATAGAGTCTGTCTTGTAACTACAGCCTTTTAATAAATAAAAAAATATATAGAGCCTGTTAAGGTATAATTTAAGTTGTAACTCTTTTTTAATCGTTATAGTAATTATAGTGTACATAACTATAACCAGATTTTTGGCTAACTACAATTTTTTAATCTATGGTTTGGCTAAATATATTGAAGACGTGATTGATTCAAAACAAAACAGGCGGTACGGAAGACAAAAGTATATCTTAGCATGTATCAGAATATAGAAATCCCATAAAGATGAAATCTACAAAGAAAACGGCACAGATAGCGGTGCCATTGCAATCAAACGATAAGTTTTAACGACTTTGTTTTTTGGCGCGAGGAAAAAACCTTCGGCCACGACAAAAGACGATCGTCACAACGATCCTCCTTCCAGATAAAACAACTATAAATAACACCATAGTTTTTTGGATTGACTCTTTTGAAGTTCTATTAGTTCGTGGATTTCATTTTTTTCTTTGCATGAAATCATTTGTAAAAATGTTTGTATTAATTATACATAAAATACGTAGTTATGTATAAAAAGCTTACCGAGGGAAATTATGTAGTTTAGTACCTATGCGACGTGAATAGGAAATAATATTTTTCATTATTCAACTGTTTTATTAATTGCAGGTATACTGGTATATTCATATTAATAAAAAGGTGAAGATTTACCTCCATTATCTCTGGAGAGGAGGTATGTAGGTTGTCTATTATATAGTATGTATGTACCTTGGCCTTAGAGTATAAATATAACGTAACAAACTTTGCTAAAAAATGATAATGATAGAAAATGTTTTTATGTAAGTACTAATACTTATTTTACCATCTCATATTCAATTTTATTAGTAAGTGTATTAATTTTGTTGTTTAAGTACACAGCTAGGATACGAATAATATTGAGCCTAAATTACAGCTTTTTATGAAATAAAACCAGAACAAAAAACGTTGAATTTTGACGAATAATGTGACTGTGGTGACCCACAGTAATACATTTTCTGCAAAAAATTCAACTAGACTATATCTTTTATCCGTAAAAGATACAGCCAGACGGCGAAGGCTTAGTAATAAGGTCCAGTTGGGCACTCTTTGGGTACGGAACCCTATAAAGAAATGTCATTTGTACTTTGCCTGACCCGGGAGTCGAACCCAGGACCTGTTACTAACCGAGTGTTTTACCGCTCGACCAGAGTCAGTTAATTTAAGCAGTCATTGAAAAAATCCTGTTACTTATGTAAAAGTTTTACGAAACTTCAATGAGGAATTGAATGAAACTTCACGAGAGAGGAAAAAGTGTTAAAGCAAAATTGTGGTATGTAGTTCGTACCCCTATGATGGAGGGGTCCGCCCGGCTCAAGTTTATTAAATCTTCCTTAGAATTCATTACAAGCCTGTTTCTAAATTAAGTTTCGCCCCCTAACGCTTCACATCTCACTTTATGAGTTGTTTTACCGAACTTTTGTACACTGATTTAATTTAAAACCATCATATAAGATTTATTATTTTTTCGGTTTAACTAATACGGTAGCAACGTTGGAGGCCTATTTATTTACTGGTTTATGTGATACTAGCTTTCGCCTCGCGGTTTCACCCGCGTTCCCGAGATCTTATGTTTTCCCGGCATAAAAAGCCTATGTGTTAATCCAGCTACCTCCATACTAAATTTCATCAAAATTGGTCCAGCCGTTTGAGCATGAAGATGTAACAAACATACTCACAAACTTTCGCCATTATAATATTAGTGTGATTTATTAATTTAAAAACTTAATTCACGCTGACTCATTTGCTCGTTTTTGTTTAAGAATCCATTTGAAAAATGTAAAAGAATAATTAAATGTTCCATACTTACCTCATTGTTAAAAGTTTTCAAATAAGAAATCCAAGGTCACTTGTCTTGATTTACTCTTAAAAAATAAACTTTTGAAAACTTATTTTTCTACCGTATCAAAAACAAGTAGACTGTAGACACAAAAAGACTCATTGGTACAATATGTTTTCCTCAGTGTAGGTCGAGCGCGGGCGGGCGGCAGGGCGGGCGCGTCCCGTTGCTAAGCAACGCGCCGCGGGTGGGCGTGGCAATCGATACCACCCTAGCCTCACCCAGTCACCTTCTGTCCTCACGTGATAGCCCTTTTCCTTTCTGCTGAGACTGGTCATGGGTACAATTGACTACATTTAACGAATTATTCGTTTTTATTTTTACTGTATAGTGCCTAGTTTAATTTTATTTAAAAGTCCCTGCAGCTGCATCCCCTAAACCACTACCACACTAATGTTTAATATTCTTGGAACTATATGTATAAAAAATGTGTAAAATATGCATTTTTTTTTTGATAACTGGCAGATAATAACATTCTATTGCACTCGTAAAGCCTATTCTGCTGCTGACAAGAAGACTGCTAAAATGTTATCATCAAAAATAAAAAAATAATATCTTATTGTAAAAAAAATACTAATGTATCCGATATTCCCAATTCGTCAGTTCTTTTAATGTTCCTGTCAAAAAGAAATTGCGTTTCCCTTCTCAGTATTGTGGGGGAGTGCTGCAGACAGGTTCCATCGACACTGTACCTACTATTAGTGCACAAAGGTCGGCTGTCGTGTACATTCACAAGTTCGGGAGGGATGTAGCGGCAGCGGCAGCGGCAGGGCGCGGCAGTAGAGCGGAGGGAAGCGCGAATTATAACCTGTCAACGACAGAACCTTGTATGATTGTACCTGAGGCTAATTTACACGTTTTGTTTGCTCTTATTCATCGCTTAGAAATATTTAGATATTTGCGACAGTTAATTAGTATTTCTTTCGTCTTAATAATAAACGGCGTTCCATGATACACTCGGTCTATTACATAATTCAAACTAAAAACTCATTCATTGGCCCTGATAAGACTTATAAACGTTACAATTGACTCTACTACCGGTTCGTCTGAGTTCATCTGTCTTATCTTACTTGTCTAACTAAAAAAAAAACGTTTCGAACACTGAAATTCCCCAGGACTCTTATGTTTTCCCGGGATAAAAAGTAGCCTATGTTATTCTCCATACCATAGGCTACCTGCGTATCAAATTTCATCGCAATTGGTTCAGCTGTTTAGGCGTGAAAAGGTAACAAACAAACAAACAAACTCACTTTCGCATTTATAATATTATTAGGATTAGGATTAATTCAAAGAAATACGTAAATATTACTACGACTATATTGAAGTATATTCTATTTAACAAGTCTATAATGACTTCGGACCTGAATAATTATATAAACAAACAAAATTTAATTGGAATTGTTTTTTACGTTCGGATTAGGATAGGTAGTGGCTCGTCTCGTGGAAGTTAATTAAAACAAATTGTGTCCGACGGTCGTCCAGGCTTGTTCGACTGATGCTCCATCAATCCCAAATATATGAACCATAAAACCACGATTACGTTTTATAAACACTACATTTATAACTACTTTATGATTGTATTATTTATTTTACGTAATATATTATGTTGTAGTGGAGATTTTGATTTTCTTTTCTAAACTGTGCTTTCAAATATTTAAAATTCTCTGGCACTGTACACTCCATTAATTTATAGTATTCAGCTGGTATGATTGTATGGAAAGGACTTTAATATTTTTAATGATATTTCTGACGAATGTTAAACACAGGAGGATAAGTTCATCGATGAAATGCTTATAATCTGTGTTGGGTGTGAATCGTATTATTTTATTTTTGATCCATTTTTCACAAAATGAAACAGTCAAAGAATCGTAAAAGGTGCGAATTGTGTTTGTGATTTTCTTTTCTAAATAATTTGATCACGTTCGTTAGTACGACTTGTGATTTTTTGGGTCACGCCGAGGAAGAAATGGGTGACATGCTTCTCGTATGGGCCGTGGTAGGCTGTGTTCTTAGTCGTTGGGGCCGTGGGAACATTGATACAGTATACCTACAGATACAGTAACAGTAACATTTGTAGAAGTGGTATTTAAAAAAAACCGGCCAAGTGCGAGTCGGACTCGCGCACCGAGGGTTCCGTAGGTACAAATTTATAGGTATGTAAATAGATCGTCCATCACGGGAATCTTAACGATAAGATATGAATTGAGGGATAAACTTAACTTTGTCGATGAAAATCTGTTGTCCTCATACATCGCATAGTGTAACGATCTTCACTGTAACGGTGTTTCTTTACTGTAAAATGTTCTGCGCACACGAGCATAATATTGTAATAAATAAATATTTTCTTTTATTTTCTTTCACACAATAGCACAATTTTATTTATTTACCTTATTTGAGGTTGGTGCCAATTTAGAGGTCTAGCCTCTAAATTGTATGAGCGCCCATACAACTCAGAGGGTATTACACCAATTTTTGAAAAATGTCTCGATTCGTGCCTAAAGTGCTAATAAGCCACCAAATAAAACACAAAAAAATTATTCAATCGATAAGTGTTATAAAAATGCATTTCAATTTTACATTTTCAAATGTCGGGAGTAGTTTGATGAAAACGCTGGACGTCATGTAACTCTACGGTCATGACGTTATTTGGTCTCTTGTAAGTAAATAAATGCGCTGATGTTGGTCTCAATTGGACTTGTAAATAAATATTCTGGGACATTTTTCCTCACACACTTATAAAATGTTATAAATTAAAAATGAGCTATTATCCTTTTTATTAGTGTACTGTTCTTGAATGCATGAATACTAGTGTAAAAATAATAATACTTCAGTTGACACATTTTAGTATACATACAGTACCGTATGACGTCATTATAATGGCGGCTACTGTTTTGCTTGTTTAGAAACAAATTAAAAAAACTGAAAACTTTGAAATTAATTTTAAAATGAATTAAGTTATTTTATTAACTAAAACTAACATTTTCCGACTGCTTTTTTTTGCCTAAGCTATCTAAATTGTACATTTTTAGATTTTTTCTCATATGGAGTAAAATACCCTATTGGCGTCAACTATGTATGTATGTATTTTGCCTTTCGTGATTATAGTTCAACGGGAACTACCATATAGGTTTTCGACCCAAAACCTATAGGGTACTTCCGGTCGACCTAGAATTGTCAATTTTGGTTAGCAAGGTATTAATTACAGCACAAGTAAAGGGAACATTCTGAAAACTAAAAAAAAGTAAAAAATTAAGGTAAATTTTGGTACCTACTTACAAGTTTTTGCGAAAATCTAAATATGCCCATATCTTTTTATCGTGTTGACTCAGGACCTTGATTTTTATACACCTAATAGGGACTATTGACCTCAGTATCTTGTATAAATTTCAACTTGCTAGATCCACCCGTTCCTGAGAAAATCGGTGGTGACACACGGACAGACGGACAAGAGAGTGATCTTATAAGGGTTCCGTTTTTTCCATTTGAGGTACGGAACCCTAAAAACACAAATGTAATGTTTTTTTGTCCTTTTTAATGAGTTTACTATAAGCTGCTGTTGCCAATACCTATTAAGAGTCGTCATGACTCATACACAACTTCGGCGAACTACGTTATAGGCCTTGAACAGGCCATCGGTAATGGACCTTTTAACTCGAAATATATCTTATCAGAATCTGTTTCCATACTGAATGACATTCCGAGCAGTGGTGTCAAGGTTTGGTTGGCGTTCGCCTGGTCGGGCGCGAGCGGGACGCGCCCGCACTAAATTTAAATATTTTAATCCTTAATTTAAATTTTTGACATTTTTATTTTATGTTGGTATTCGTGTAGTTCCATTTTTAATGTTATTTGTCATATTCAGGAGACGGCACAGGTCTTGAGTGGCGCCTTGAAAATCCCATTTGTTGATAAAATATTGACAATGAGACAGACAGACTAATGCAAGACGTTTTGTTGGGACATTACTTTTGAAGCGAAAGATTTCTTGGAATGTTTATAGACGTAGGTAGTTATGTAGCTAAAACGATGACGAGTAGGTAAATTAATCTTTTATATTCATCATGCATTATAAGACTATTAAATAACATGTCGGTGCCTACTAGATAATTAAACGCACATGATTTCAGTTAGGTATTTTTATTATCCTAAAATGATTTTAAAAACTAAGTAGATAGGTAGATACATATTTTTTAAGGTAAGTAACTTCAAAAATTATGATAAGATTAAATGAATTTTCTTAATTCAAAGTCAACCCCACCTATAATCATGAGAGATATTATTTATCATGGCGATGATAGCTCATTGTTAGTTAGTGACGTCGGATGCCCGGTGAAGGTCGTGGATTCGAATCCTATAATGAACTTGAGCTTTCGATGATGGAAAACATCGTGAGGAAACCATAGCACGGTAGTAGGGTTAGTACTTTGTAGTACCCGACCACCTGGCACCCTCAAGTTGAAAACCTGTCGCCAAGCACCTAGGTACTGGTGTGTTCCGGCAGCTGCACTTGAGCGCCAGTTCTTTGTAAACTTTGTTTGCTTACAACCTTCGGCTACATCAAAGTGATATTGTGTTCAAACAAGCCTAAACAAAGTAAAAATAAAAAAACGACATAGTCGTCAAACGAAAACCCCTTTGTATGCTCAATCATTTATTTACCAAGAATATTCCAACTAAATATTGTACTTGATGGATATACCTACTCCTGCAAAGTCTATTACGATTTAGGTCCCAGGTATACATAGATTTTACCAGTAATAAAGGTTCTAAAATTGAGAATATGCTAGATGGTAGTAGTGGGGAGGATAAATGATCCATGTAGATCATTATAATGCGCATTGTAGATCATTAGTCATGCGGGGACGGGCGCTTAGAGCCGACCCATTACATAGATTTTAAACATTTTAACCTCATGTCGAATTTATGCTCATTATTTTTAGACTTTGGGACTCTGTTTTGTATTATTTATTAAAGTTATTCATTGCCTCATAGGATAATTTTATCTGTCTTCTGTCTCTACCTGTATACATATATAAAATCTGTCTATACTGGGTGACTTTTTAGTCACTGGCAATACTTGCAGGGTTGGAAGTACTCTTCAATATGAACTACTTTTACTATTAGACTAAGTGTGAAATCACGAAAAAATTATCAGCTGTTCCATACAAAAGTTACCAAGAATACCTACTCAACCAAAATGTATGAAGCAACCATTTTATTTTACGCGAACTCAGAGTTGGTCCCATAGTAAAAGTTGTTCATATTGATGAGTACTTCCACCCCTGCAAGTATTGAAAGTGACTAAAAAGTCACCCTGTATGTATAAAAGGAAAATGTGACTGTCTGACTGACTGATCTATAAACGCAAGCCACTGGACGGATCGGGGTAAAATTTGGCATACAGATAGCTATTATGATGTAGGGTAAGTCCGGGGTAGTTAGCCATAGTTTTTTCATTGACCTCTAATAATAAAACTATTATTGTTTTTAAAATTATTATAATTTTTAATTAAACTTTGAACATTTAACTTTGAGATAATCAACCAAAACAAACAATATTCTGAAGAGTTCATACTTAAAATTACGTTTTAAAAAAAATCACGTCGGGCCATCTCTCCCAGGGTATACGGTTGTGATGGCCATAGGTCTACGGAAAAGATGGCCAGTACCTAATTGTATTGATTTAATATGAAAAGCCAGCCTTTTTTCATTTTCTTCTCCAAACCTAGAAGATGGTCCCATAGAACCTTTCTTACTATTGTTATGTTTCAAATCTTCTTTCTAGTGTTGTCCTCGAGATTCCCAAAGTCTTAGCACCAGCTCCAATGTACGATCCATCATCTTTTGTAGTATTACAAACTGTTTTTAGTCATTCTTCAGTCCAGTTTCCTCGCCAAGCAAGTGCCTTTCTTTGGTACTTATTAGGCATCTGAAATAGGTGTAAAAAAGGTAATATTATTAAGTCAATCACAAATTATAGTATGGCCATCCTATATCGACAGTGTTTGGCCATCTCTCCTAATCTTTCGTGTGAGATGGCCATAGCAAAAAAAACAGTAGTATGTAGGCAAAGCATTCGAACTTTTGAGGTTATTACAAAATACAACTTATGGACTGATCAATTAAAGCTTAATATCTCATTATTTCAAAAAGAAGACATGTACACAGTAGACGACGTAAACCCTTTATAAAATATGAGCAGTAGGCAAAACAATTAAGAAAGATTTTACTTACTTTTTGACGTTTTTTCACCGGTGTTTTGCATTACTCTCGTTCCCAAGTACGGCTCGGAGCGAACTAAAGCGAAAAGTGGGGTCCTTCTAGTGAGAAACTTTAGAAATATTTGCGTTGGCCATCTCTCCCCTATGGCCAACTACCCCGGACTTACCCTACGCATCCGCTAAGAAAAGATTTTTGATAGTTCCACCTCAGGGGCTTGCGGATGAAACCGCGGGGCGGTAAGCTACTTATTTTATATTGTAAAATGTAAATGAGCAACACTCATTGTATGCCTGTGTTATTCACGGTTTTAGTCACGTTCTCGGTATGAAAAGTGCTTCTTATGTTTATTCTCTAGTAAAATTTTCAGAATCGGTTTAGTAAGTAGTTTCACTGTCATAACGTAACAAAATATGATATTAAATACCCACAAGCTTCCGTCTCGCGGTTTTCCCCGCGTTACCGACGATCTAATGTTGTCCCGGGATAAAAGTATCCGAGATTTTTTTTCCAAGGTGCCTATTTAAATTTCATCCAAACCCATTCAGCAATTAAGACGTGATTGAGTAACAAACATCCACACAAGCGTGTTTCTGGTTGTCTCACGCGTTTTTTACCCGTGGTTGTGCCGTTGACCACAACACCACTCACGAGGTCTTGACATGACACCAGTTAAGAGGTTGGTAACAAATACACCACAAAACAAAATCAATTTCGCATTCATTAGGTACTAGCTGTCCCCCGCGGTTTCACCCGCATCCCTGAGAAAAAAAGTAGCCTAAGTATGTATACGCCCATACCATAGGCTATCGGCACTGACGTAGCTACCGGAGGGCTAGGCGGTGCAGTGCCCCAGGGCTCTGATCAGCAAACCTCAAACTGCAAAATTCGAAAATTTCTACCACCTTCAGAATAATTTAACAGTTTGCAACACGACTTTAATCATGGCAATTCAGTTGGTACAAATTCAAAACTTGTAGGGTCGTTTCTGTTGTTTGTGCAGTGTTGTCAACTTCACGGATTTACCGTCAGATTTAGGGTTGAGATAAGAAGAAAATGGAAGAAACATATTTTAATTTTGGAATCATTAGATATTTACCCAGTCTAGACTAACTACGTTATTTTTCGTCTGCCGGTTCCGGCAGTTCCTAAACTCTTCGTTGTTTGTTCTGGAAGTGGTCTGTCTTTATGTAGTAGGTAAGTAGCTTTGCTTTGCTGTGCCCTGCAGTGCACGATAAAGAGCTGTTGATACTGTAGCTTTGCACTTTTAAATATATATATTAATATTTTTACTTGATAAAACCTAACCACGACGAGCCGGTTGGCGTGGTTGGTAAGATACCCTATCTATCACGCCGCAGGTCGTGGGTTCGATTCCCACTCAGGACAAACATTTGTGTGCATGAACATGTCTGTTTGTCCTGTGTCTGGGTGTAATTATCTATATATGTATGTATTTACAAAAGAAAAGTAGTATATGTAGTATATCAGTTATCTGGCTTCCATAGTACAAGCTCTGCTTAGTTTGGGGTCAGATGGCCGTGTGTGAGGAATGTCCCAGAATATTTATATTTATATTTTATTTAACCTGTTTAGAGGGGTCCAGAACCTTTGGTTATTTAGCTACGTCACTGGCTATCTGCGTACCAAATTTCGCGATCAGCTCAGAGCGGTTTAGGCGTGAAAAGGTAGCAGACAGAGTTTCTTTCGCAATTTATAATATTAGTATGGATGGATTATAGCCGTTACAGTAAAGTATAATGTAGGAAATAGTAGGAATGAATGAAGTCAGGATTGATAAGTTAAAGTAAACCTATGTAAGTACGTATAATAAGTATGTAATAAAAATATGCCTTGCTGAGTTTCTTGCCGAAGTCTTCTCAGTCCAAGTGTATTCCGAACCGGTGGTAGAATCAATTGTAACGCTCTTAAGTAACATACTAGGGCCTAAACTGAATAAATGAGTTTGAGTTTAATGTGCTGATGTAAAATGCTTAAGTAGGTACCTACATCAAATCTCGATATGTTGCAACCTAGTTTCTTGAGTATAAACCATAATTTATAAGTTTATATAAACATCTATGACTGTTTGTTTGTTTGTATTGTAACGTTGGGATGCTTTACCTATACCATTCTTCCGATTGCGATGAATCTTTGGTGAGTTGTCATGTGCATGACAGCGAAGGTTCCTGGAGGACAGAAAAAGAAGAAGCACGTGGAAGATTAGCCAAATAATTATAAAAGTTCATTTCGCTAGATAAATAGGGGCGATATTCAAAAGGGACGTAAAAATATCTTTTCAGGGTAGGCAACGCATGGGCAATTCCCCTGGTATTGTCAAAATCCATAACTAAAGTCCATAGACGGAGCGGTGACCACTTACCATCAGGTGGACCATCTGCCGGCTTGTCATCCTTTAAACTTAAAAAAATATATGAATGGCTTTTGATTTTAACAGAGCTTTAAATATCTACTTTGCCTTCCTTAATCAACAAGAAATCAAACAACCAAGAAGTCAAAGATCGATAAAGCGTATAAAGTCAATGACGTCATGGATTACAATGAATAAGCAACATTTCACTTGTCAAAATAATTTAAAGTTAGAAACAAATTCCTTTTCTGATATATACAGAAATTTCAACGTCGTTAGTCATGACGAGGTGGCCGAGTGGTTAAGGCGTTGGACTGCTAATCCAATGTGCTCTGCACGCGTGGGTTCGAATCCCATCCTCGTCGTATCTTTTTGTTTACGTTTGTATTATAGTCATCCTTTTACATAGGATTTTTTTTAAATTATTATTTGTTTTTTTTTAATTAATACTTTTTATATACCTAGTAAGTAGGTACATAAATAAAATACCTGACCTGTGTGTGTATGTAATGAAAATTAAATTCTTTTTTGAGATAATTATACGATTTATCTATTCCGTTACATTACATACATTAGGTATTAATTAAATACATATTTATATAGGACAGAGAAATACATAGAATCTAATAAAAACACTGCATATTTAAAATTTGTAATAATTTAAGGTAAAAATTGATAAATAAATATATTCATGGCATATAAAAAAAAAAACAATTAATTAAATTGTATTTAAAAGCACTTTCCAATTTCCATGTATTCCAAATATGTATATTGCGTTTACAGCAGGTTTAACTGATGTTTACGTACAACAGCTAGTCGACCGTGGCTTTGTGTGGCTTGCCCCAACAGAGAAGGGTCTTACTTACGCCTCATCAAATGCGTAGATGATATTCGAAGGGACATGACCAATGAGTATGAATAAATAAACAGTTTGAATCTACTACATACTGGGTATTGACTATTGTAACTTTATGAAATGAAATCATCCGTATTTGATATGATGTTTGTCTTCAGAAATGATAAGTAGGTACACGGAATAGGTAAATAAGGTAGTAGGTAGATATGCAAATTTTACATTATACTGTTTTTCTAATGATGTAAATAGTTTGTCTAGAATCACCAATAGAATTGATTAATAAAATATCAACCATGCTTTATTTGACCTAAAATTTATAAAATCATAATGTTTATTATTAGGGGAAAATGTATGAGGTTATCTGTATCTATATTAAAACTGACTGACTGACTGAAATATCAACGCAAATCTTCACAAACTTGAAATAATAATAATAAAACTTCGCAAAATTTTCAGTAAATTTACTGGTTACCTACCTTTTAATAAGAATTTTGTTTTATATCTTAGTTTTGTGTACCAATTTCTATGTAGAGAGTGACTTATGTCCTCCGACCGCCTTTAGTTTCCTTCCTCTCCACACTACGTGTCGAGTACCTAGAGGACCGGGAACGGGCGCGGGCGCGGTCGCGGGGTTCACCGGAGGCACGCTTGACGTTCAGTCTCGCCTTTACTTCCTCACAAGGGTTGTATGTACTCTTAAATTTATAATAAGTATAGGTTCTTATAAAATATATGTTATAATCGGTTGGTCCCAAAACTACCTACAAAAAGAATTGGTTTCCAGGAATCGCGAGTCAAGTGTTTATTGTTTTCCCAATTGTTTTATTTCATAATAAACCCTAGTTTAAAAACTCTATTTTGTACGAGATGTAAGTACAATAAAAGTTGAATTCTTAAAATAATAACAGTCTTTAATCGTTTTAGGTGACCAAAAATAACCAATAATTTAATTGATTTGGATTAAAAAGAATGAATTGCAAACCTTCCTCCTTTTACAAAATGTAGATTATGGTCATTTAAAAAAATAATTAAACTAACTGCATCTTACGACTACTATTCAATTATAATGTGTGAGTGAATCCGCGCAAATAATTAGATGTGGCGTGGCATCCCATGCGCACGCGACGCCCGCTCCGCCCGTCGCCGCGGCGCCCGCGGCCACGTGGCGTCAAGTCCGCGCTTTGTTATTGACATTATTTATGAATATTGTCTCACGCGGCCGTCGTCGGTCGTCGACTAGATCGGTGACACGCGCCTCTAAACCCCTGATGAATGTCCTACATCCACTTATAAACAACAACGAAGCTTTACAGCTTATCCTCCAGAGATAACTAGGTAAGTATATACTTTACGCAATACACGTAAAGTTTTTTCGATATCCAGGGTGGGACATTCTTCACACACGGCGCGGCCATCTTATCCTATGTACTATGGAAGCCAGATAAGTAAGTAAGTAAGTAGATACGAGAAATATAAATTTGTTTTATTTTGAATTTAGATCAGAGGCGCAGTAGGGGTACCTACATAATATATTTTTGAATGTTTGTATGTATTTTTGGATATTATTTAACGTAAATAGGCAGTAACGTAGCCTACCTTACTAGTCCTATTATTGAAAGTTAACCTGCTATGCATTTCCATCAGTGGCCTTCTTTGCATTCATCTTACGTTTAGGACTGCTTCTCTGTTTCTCCTAGAAATTATCAGCATCATTCACCTGTTTTATAACAACCCTGATAGGGTTCAATTTCCATCCATTTAATAACATTATTCTTTTCTAGTCATTCAACCATAACCCGAGTCTCATAATGGCATTTCCTTTCGCCATTATATTTCATCGACATTATTCTACACGCACTCAGTTGCGAATATCATTGTATGAAGTAGCGAAATTGTCAATAATTTATGAAATACGGCAGCAGTTTTAGCTAAAGCCCGTCGATTGGTATCGGAAACGGGGCGGGAGTGCGCGGGCGCGGGCCCGGAGGGGTGACTTCCGTGTTCCGGCCTACTGCTCCTCCTGCCCGTAACTCATCATCAGCACGCGGCGGGAGGGCTATCTCTCCCTCACATGAACACAAAGAAAAATAAAGATTTGTGTGAATTATACCCTCTGTGTAAGCAAAAAGGGGAAACGTCGTAAGATATAAAAAATATCTCTTTAAGTTTATAAATGCGCATGCGAAATCTACATACCTACATGGGTGTGAATTTAAAATATTTAAACGATATATGAATAGAGAATAAGGTAATATGACCACACAAAATAATTTTCAGCAAATTTAAAGCTTTCTTTCTTTTCATGCCAGATGGCTGACAAGCAGGCAGGCCGTCCACCTGTTGGTAAGTGGCTGCCAGAAGGCAATTGGTTCTCAACTGTCAGAACACACCATTACCGGGCACTACAACGTTTTTACTTTAGCTGCCGCTTCCGACGTCACTACCACAGCTATCATCGCCTTAAAAAGTAGGAATTCATGATCTTTAGATTAAAGAAGCATGCAACCTAACCAATTTTGGCTTATTGGTTCAGGGCATGATTCCATTAAGTCATGAAACCGACGCAACCTATTGAGCCATAAAAAATACTTTATGAAGGAAACATTATTATGGACGTTAGTATTTTAAATAAGTGATTTAATATAATGTTTTTTGAATGACCCGGTATTGACACTAATCAAACAAAAATGTCAACCATTGAAAACCTAGTGCAATGAACCCAAAGAATACCTACGGCAAAATATTATAATGTCTACGTACTTAGATACCAACTGCCATAGGTACCTTTAGCAAGAAAAAAATATAATGTTAACTCCCAGAGTAGTTTTATTATCATTGAAAAAAAAAATTACATCCAAATTTTTTGCCAATATTTCTGATAAGATTATTGATAGGTTTACTAGTAGTTTGAAGATTTCGTACCCAGAGGGTGCGAACGGAATCTTATTCCTGCGGCAACTGTTATTGAATTGAAGCTCTATTATAAAATGTAAAGATATTTTTAATTATAAAATGTAAAGTTTTTGCGTCATTAATCTCGAACACGCCATTACGTAAGTAAAAATGTAACAAAATATTGTTACTCCTAATACTAATATCATAGCAAAATTGCAGTTTTTTTTTATAATTACCTATACGGAACACTCCGTGTGCGTACTTAGCCAAGTGCAACAAGTGACAAGACCAGGTCAAATGATGAGAATAAATTAGGTGTTCCATATTTTTTTTATGATGGAACGAACCCTTAGAATCAGAATCCAATTAGAAAGACGAAAGTTTTTTTTTTTTTAAATATCAAATACCTACAGGAAAATTCCGGACACACACAGTGTGCATCCCTATTTTAGTACCGACACGTGACGTGAGACCCATCCGGTATCGTAGTGTCACGATAGGCGGTCGTCGGAACACTTGTATCGATAACGAAACAATGAGTTTCCCACTGTTTACCCGTTGCCGTTGGGCGATATCGCGCTTCCGCACCTCTTCATTCCGATTCAGAACACGTATTGAGATGTTTTCGTTTTGAAATTCAAATTATGTGATACGTTAAGGCAGGTACACTTTAGCTTAATAATTTAAAGCAACAGTAATATTAGTTTTGTTTTGCGTAGAATTAACGTGTTTTATTTCTCCTGCCATCAAAATCGAACACGCTTTTATTATAACGTAGACGAAGAAAGTTTAATGATTTTTGAAGGTTATGTAAACTATGAAATGGTGTAAGTACTTCTTATCACAATTAAATTATTTAAAACTTTTTAGATCGTTTTATTTACAAGTAATAATAAAAGCTTGTTTTTAATATTTTTTTTTTTTTTATGAAATTGGCTTGCGCTTGTCCACTGACCCGCCCATAAAGGATGATGATGAAGCTGAATATTTGCTTGCCGTAAATGGACTCTCTTCACTCAGAAAGTTTCTAGGTGGTAGGAGACAAGGAAGACGGATGCTCGATGCAAGTTCCTCCTTTACTGTCCGCATTATAAATGAGAAACACAACGTTTAGCACACGTTGTGTGACGACGACAATGTACCGGTGGAAATTTTCCCCGCATCTTGTGATTAGTTAGGATAAGAATGAAGGTGTTGTTATCAGGTTGAATACTTCCTTTGCACACTCCAAAATCCTACTTATAATATTATAAATCTGAAAGTTTGGATGGATGGATGTATTTTTTTTACTCAATCACGCCAGAACGGCTAAACGGATCTGAATGAAATTTGGCACAGAGATAGGTCTGGAATAGCACATAGGCTACTTTTTATCGCGGGAAAGCATAAGAACCCTCGGGACCGCGGGTGAAACCGCGGGGCAGAAGCTAGAATTATTATATCCTGTAGTAAACTGATAGAGACAAGCAACCTTTCGTCGATGGCCAAGCCTGGTAAGCTTCGATTTAATTAGCGACTCATCTCCGATGAGTCTCATGTCATGGCGGTGTATTCAGTCGTGTCGTGGACAAGCTGGTGCTTGGTGGAACCATCCTAGAGGTGTCAACAGTCTACTCCATGCACGTCAGACTTGTACATTAACTTTGTAGCAACTGTGCAGGCGTGAGAGGTAACGCTTCCACCTTTGACTCTTTTTAGCTTAAGTCATGCTACGGATGTGAAGCCGGCTACATCGGCAACGATATATTATACTCATTACCTATCTATATCCAACTCTACTTAAATTATTTTTATTTAATCACTAACTTCTGCCCGTCCCGAGGGATCTTATATTTTCTCGGAATAAAAAGTATCCTATATTATTCCAGAGTAGGTATGATCTAACTATATGCCAAGTTTTATCAAATTCAATCAGCCGTTTATATGTGAACTTATATTTTCCTTGGATAAAAAGTATTTTATATATTAATCCAGAATATATTCTATCTGTGTGCCAAATTGCATCCAAATCCGTTCTGAAGATTTTGCGTGAAAGAGTAACAAATATCCATACTCACAAACTTTCGCGTTTATAATATCAATAAAGTAGGATAGTAAAATAAAATAAGCAATAGTTTAAGCTACCCAGCACAATATATAATAATATCTGCCGTGTTTCAATTTGCAAATACTTGATGATAGCTACTAAGCATTTATTTCTTCTGTAATTTATTTCTCAGAATAAAATAAATACATGGAAAATGTCTAAAAAATATGCTCATAAGTTAGTAGCATTCACCCCCATAGCCTAGTGATCTAAAATACGTTTTTGTTGCTTGTCACTAACAATGCGATCGACATAAAACACTCGACTTTTATAATTTACCGATTCCTAATAAATAAAGATTTCAGTCCACAGTGAACGGGTTCCGTCGAAAAACGACCGCCCGGGTTGCATGAATTAGAATTCCGACTCTATTGTATTTATTTTATCATACATTCTTTTTTGCACCTTGACGGCATACATTTGCAATTTACATTCCGGATGATAAATGTCACCATGACATTTTTCTGATTGTCTATTCTATCAAAAATGTGGAGTGGAAGTAATTTGGTTTGTTGCTCGCATTTTATGTAATACAGAAATATGAAAGCGCCAATACAATGAAATTAGACTATTAACTTAATTTGTGAAAGGAATCAAACAAAATGTTATTTTAAGTCAAAATAATTTCTACATAAGTACCTACTCGCTCAATAGACTTATCAACGAGATCGTTTCAGTAATTTTTAAGTCCCTGTGTAGTGCTGCCCTCTAGGCAACGTATGAAAAGGTAATATTCTTATTCATATTCCAATAAGATGAGTTTTCCTAGATGATTCTAGTTTGATCCTAAGTATAGATCCAATACCAAACGTATCCCACATGATGAAAACGATGGTCGGACTATCACGTATATACTATGTATATCCTTTTTCGCAGTTTAGACGTTCAGACCGAAATCACACGTTTTTATAAGACTGCTGCTGGATTTAATTTGTTGACAAATTGTAGTTTCCTAGCACATAATTTAAAGAACTTTTGGCCTAAAATGCCATGTGCTCAATCGATACGCCTCAATACTTACGATACCTAACAATTTGTCTATGCTACGTAGCATTTTTCCCTTGAACCTTCTTTCTACATAGGCTATATAGCTGATAAAATCTGTTACGGATTTGTATGTAATAAAATGGGAAATAGCCATCGAGAAAGGGGCTCATGGAGGCGGGGCCAGGTGTCACTCGCACTGCAGATCTTATCTTGACGGGGATGCTCGTCGGTTCTGCCGCCGCCGCGCCGTCGTCGTCTGCAGCTGAATAGCCTTTATCGTCATTGGGGATGACGCCTACATACTTACTAAATAGTTAATATTGTAGATAAACAGATAAAGTCATTTGTTATAATAATAGGTAACTGGTCACCGTTAGTGTAAGATCCTCCTGAGTATTATTTTTAGTATTGATGATTGACGTCAATTGGAAAATCAATATTAGTATCTACCTACATTATATTGTAGATATTATTTAATCCTGTATACCCATGAAATACTTTCAACCATTACAGAGCTAAGTAAGTAGAAGTAGGTAGCCAATGTTTGTCTCTCTACATACCACAGGCTAGCGTGCCAAATTTTATGGCGATCGGTTCGGAGGCTAGGTCTTAAATAAGTAACAAACATACTAACAGGCATAGTTAATTTTGCACTTCTAATATTAGATTAAGTATATTAATGTTATTTGTGAGAGCACGGTGGTAGTGTAGGTACTTTGTGGTACTCGCCCGGCTGGCTACCACCCTCAAATTGAAAATATGTCGCTATGTATGTACCTACTGGTGTGTTCAAAAGAAAAAGATCAACGCTTTTCTTTACATTTAGGTAGGTAGGTTTATTTATATAAGTAGTAGCTTACGTACTAAATACTAATTTATTTATGCTTAATGTTTTAAATATCCGAGCCAAGCTATTATCCAGTTACAGAAGAATCTTAGTGCATGATGTAACTACAATTCTATTTAGAAAAAAATAAATAAAAGTAAGTACCTTTCACTAAATGAATACAGAGGGTCAAAAAATATTATAACCAAATAGAATAGATCCTGAAGAAAATATAAAATAGCCAACTCAATGTTGACCACAAGGTCAACTTGTAAGCAATATTATTAAATCTATTATATATATGTATTGAAGAGATCTGATACAATTAACAACAGTGATTGTGATGTGCGGCACACACAGGTCATATTTATTTATGACGTAATCAATTATTATTTAGTTGGAATGAGCATCGAACAGCGCGCACGCAGCGAGAACAGTGTCTCCGTGCTCCGGCGCATTAAGTAACCCAGCCAATTACTTGCCATGTTCTCCAGCCAACCTCAAGTTCATTTCATTCCTTTACAAAGCAATATGTTAACATATTTTTTAATTTCTCCAGTGGACAGCTAAAGAGGCAATCGCGAGTACATATGAAGGAGTGATATTTATAATAAGAAAACGCTCCTACCGCGCATGCACCATAAGGATCTATAAATCTTTAAGTACTGCATCGGCCAATCCCTGTTGAGAAACGATAAATCATCCCCTCGGACAGTACGGTCAGATCGAATACGAGCACCGTCCCGCTCACACCCGCCGCCGCTTACGGCCTTAAGATCATTTATCATTTCTTTCTCTCGCTTCTTCTCAATGATAAATTCAATTCTCTTTTGGAATATGATTGTTCCTCGTTTCGTTTTGTTATTGTAGTGTTTTATTGTGGCCATCGTCACGGAGTTACGTTTTTTGATCGGAATCCGATCGAAATGATCGCGAGAATTGGATTTCCATTTTAGATTTCGTGTCTCGAGTGATCAATCTTATCGTTTTGTATTTGGGAAACGTATTCTCGTTTAGGTTCGTTCGTTAGAAAAAAAACCGTGCCATTTTAAATACTTACCTACATTATGTTGACAAAAAACTTTATTGTAATTAAACTATCAATATATTTTAAATCTTTATTGTCTGTTTTTTGTCGGTTTCAGTTATAATAAAGGAAGGATAAAGATATAAAATACTCGTTTCATGAAATTGAAATATTTTTATTTGATTTGTCGCTATTTACAGGGCGGTAGAAAAGCCAACAATTTCTTCTTAAAATAACTTAAAATACATTATGCTTTTTCAGTCATTTAAAAGGTAGGTATAGTAATAATAATATAGTAGGTACAATTTTAACGTCTTCGTCTATCTAAAAATGTCGCTCCGTGAAAAAATAGCGCTTTATTATTATACATATGTATTACATAGTTAAGAAGTCGATAGCACAATCAAATATAGCAACGACACGTGTAATTTAATTTTAATTTACAATAAAATCAAACCCTTATTACTACTATCACTGGGCATTTCTCTTAAAAATATTTTTACACATCATTATCTTATCTACAGTAAAAATTTACATGAATTTTACAACCTATAAATCGTAGTTTTATGAGACTTCGGTGCTTTGGCCATGCTGATCATTATAATTTTATGTTACAACACTCGTATTCAAATATTCGCTGTAATATTATATCAGTGACAATGTAACATTTTCTCGTTAATGAGCGAATCGTAAAATTCTCAATATTTTTAATTAGAATTCATTGTATAAATAACTACTTATATAATTATATTTTGTAATTGTATATGTATGAAAACTTGATTATTCTGGATTGTAAAGTTTTTACATTGCATCTGTTTTTGTACGTCTATGGTGTCACTACCTACATAGAAGCTGCAATAAATCATTGTCAACAATGAAGTTCACAAAGATGTCCATTATAAATATCACAATTGCTTATAACGGACAATACTTTACTGATGAAGTAGATTTTGGCCAATATAATGGGACAAGTTTCTTTCTAGCGTAAGATTGTGCACAGAAAATATACAACATGTCGTAAAGCATTCAACTAGTGGTTATTGTTTAAAATTCAGTTGTTTTAACGCAGACGACAGATCCGTGTGCGCAGTGCGCAGGCCACTTTTGTCTGCAGTTACATTGTCTCTGTTCAAATAACTATTAGCTTAACTGTAGGACCCAATATCAATAACTTACGGACGGCTGGCATGTGATGATGAATTTATTTACATATAGAAATGGCGGTCTGGCTATTGACTAATTACTTTATTAATAAGCGTAACACACTTCAAAACATAAACATACTCCGGGAGCGCATTAGTGAACTTTTCATTCCACGTTAATCGAGAGAATGACTCTTGTAATGATTCACCTCTCATCGGAACTTTATAGAATCACAATGTTGTACTGGTTCTCGTATCGTCTATTCGTCGATTGAAGAGTTCCCTAAGCGCGATGTGGTCAGTAAGCGGCAGCAGCACCAGAATGGTGCATCAAATGATGGTGATGATAGGACTCTTGCGTGGGACACCACCAGTCTGGCACGCCATGTGGCATCGCTGGCGCCGGCTGCTGAAATTGCGTCCAGTGACCACCGAAGCCGATCTTGTTGTCCATAACCCCGTTACCGCCGATATTGGTTAAGTGAGGAGGTGGTTGATTATGATGAGGGGGTGCTGGGGGACGCTCGTAGGACTTCTGATCATGTGGATTGAGGTATTTTTCGTTGAGGCTTTCGAGCTTATCTGTTATTGAGGGGTGATGATGTGGATGATGGGGTGGAATGGGGGCGGGGACGGGTGGAGGAGGGAGGGGTGCTACGGGACTGGCGGCGCCGGCGGTGACGCTGACGCTGCCGGCTGAGGAGGAGTCGTCGCCATCACTGTCGTAGCGTGGCGAGGCATCGCCAGCGGCGCCGTGCACCTTCATATGCTTGCGCAGCGAGGATGGGTGCGTGTACGACTTGTCGCATCCATGAACCCGACAGTTGTAAGGTTTGTCTGACGTATGCACGTGCGAGTGCTTCTTCCTGTCCGATGAGTTCGCGAATCGACGATCGCAGCCGGCATACTCGCATTTGAATGGTTTTTCACCTGTAAAGAACAATCATTTATTATAATCAAATATTTTACAGTACCACAGTGGGTAATAAACATCACATTCTTTTCTTCATACCGCCAACTACATGCAAAACCTTTTGATGAAGGTTTTAAGCTCAAAAAGCAGGTAAACGGACGAGATTAATAAATAACTGGATGACTCCATAATAATGAAATATGTGTATAGTTATATTGACAATAATCCTCGATATCACCCGTTAGTGTAGGAAGCTGTACACCGTTCCTTTCCATATTCTTCCCGATCTAAGAATAAAAAGATGAATACGGAGCGTATGCGAATGTCCAATCACGCCATAAATAACCAGATTTGCTCGTTGTTTATAGTTTACGAGCGTCAATAAATATTCACAACAATTGCACGGGATACTTAACACGGCTATAAATCATCTTTATAAGACGACTTTGTCACATTGCCGTAACAAAACTGAACGCAACAATATTCCTTCAACCAATATTGAACTTTAACATCGCGACAAATGACATACTTTAAAGGAGATATTTTAATAAGTTATGGTGCTCGATCACAAAAGGAGGTCGACATCCGTTTTACTTCTGATAACCTGATGATTAAGGGGAACAATGGAGATAATCGCTCAGAAGTCTTGTTATCTATCTCTCACACTGACGGATCCTATTGAATGCGTATTTACGTAATCTGATTATTTAAAAAAGATGAATAAGTAGGTAGATACTTGTACCTACCTATTACCACAGAATACGCAATAATAACATTAGATTAGGTAAATATACTCCGGAATTCGTATTACCTGTACTCGATTTGATCCGTCAGGCGTCAGGTTTTATAGAAGTTTATACTATTAACATTGCGAAAAAAAGTCAGTTAAAAAATCAACCAAATGTGAGTCGGACTCGCGCACGGAGGGTTCCGTGCAGTAATAAAACCAACTTAATTTTGTGGCCCTGTAATACAACCTATTACTATAAATAACCTCTTCTACACTTACTGTGTACTGGCACATTCTATTACTGTGACCTTTCAACTGGCTACCTAAGTATATGGCTAAATATATATGTTACCCCTATGATAGACAGACAGAAAGACAGACGGATGGGCGTAGACTTAGTACTTATTAGGGTCCATTGGCACCTTTTGGGTTCGTAACTCTGAAAATAGTATGGAGGTTTAGTAAGTTATTTAACAGCAAGCTTTAGGTAGTGTTCCTTGACGAATTTTATGAATTCCGATACCTAAAAATAAAATTATTCAAATAAAATATATATTAGTTATCCAGTCCACTTTTGTATTGATATTGATAAAGCATTATAATTATAAGTAAGTATTCTGTAATTCGACTTGGATTATGCTACATTAACTACATAGACTTCATACAGTTTCTGTATTCATATTTTGTTTGATATTTTATTGTCACAGCAATTTTTTGTATCGATTTTTTTTGTGGTATCTACGCTCTTTGATACATTCTTCTCAAGTTCACCGAAACGCATGACTGAGAATAACATACAATAAACTACATTACAAGGCAGTAGGCACACGGTATGGTTTGTGTGACCGCGTGAATGTAGCTTTCATTGTCATGTTTACAAATAAACCTCTTCGGTTGTAATCCCCCTTTGTGTTTGAAACTTGAAGATCAGTGAGGAGGCACAGATGCTAATCTCAAGTGTCTGTTAACGCACCAATAATAAAGCTTTTTAGACGTGCCCTTACCGCGATTTTTGTTACTAGTATATCGAAACCATTGAATGAATGGATCACACATTCGATGGCTTACTTTCAAATTTCAATGGAGTGATACTTCCTTTCTTTTATTCAGTACCTACTTCATCACAAAATATTTTACTAATGTCCGTCCTTCACATACTTAATCAATACTGTATACAAAATAGCTAAATATGTTTAAAACCTTTATTCAATAAATTCTTAAATCGGCTAGTTTTCAAGTAGGTTTACTTACCTATATTATATTTTATCTTGAATTCACGGTGAAATAAAATAATGTATGAATTAAGATATATAATTTGAATTATTTCCAAAAAATAACATACTTAAAAGTCACCCATAGAGTATATCTTAAGGCATCGGTGACTAAATTGTCTCATAAAAATAAAATAAACACTTGATTTCATTTCAAGTGTCGGAATAATAAAAACGTTTCGAACCCGACCGAGCCCTAATGAGCTAAATACAAGATAAAAGAGTTCAAAACATGTGTCACCCGTCTAATTACTGATCGGTCGTCTCATCTCGGTGGATCACACAAAAAAAGATCAACGACAAATTCTATTAGAATATGATGTTTTTCTGCGCACGCGTCGAAACTCCGTAACGCGATGGCCTCCTTGTTTCAGCCTACAATAAATGTGACCAAATTCCAATTCTATATTCATTGTTATATGAAATGTGCAATTAAAATGAAATTTAAGTCGCCAAATGAAACAACGCGATCTTGTAATAAAATTATAATAATTGAGGACTTCTACGACGAAGAAGTACGCATCGCATATATCAATATTTATCATTATATAGGTATGTATTTGAGCCGAATTTAGTGACAAAATAAAAACAGACAGACATAGGATGGGAATGCGCTTCGTGAATTCGTTGCATGCCACGCCGGGACACGGGCTAGGGTCAGATGCTTATCTTAAACGGCTGTATCACCCACGGGAGACACTTTTTTGTAACGTTATTATCGATGTGAAACTTTATCTCGAACTTGTTGCTCTAAAGGGTATTATGACGAACACTATATTAGGACAGAATACCATGATTTAAATTGAATAACTACATACATACTCGTATATCAAATTCCGCAAATTAATTTAATCAATGATTAAAGTACGTACCCTACCTAAGTAAAGAACAACAAATCAACAGTTGGCACGTCGCCTAGAACGAATTACTCAGCGGTATTGGGTTTCAAATCGCTACTTAAGTACGCTCCGCTGTGAAAACAAGCTTTTTAGAAATAGCATGAGTGATGTGTAATCCGAGACGTTCGGCCTTTGCACCTAAATTGTTGTAAATGGCTTTAGGTAAGTTTTGAGTAAAAACAATCGCAGGTTATCGTATCACATTGCGGAGCACGAAAATCTCAAACAAAATGCTATTTATTACCGTTTAACATTTAATGAAATGAATCTTTATTACTGTATTGGACTACTGCTTTTGGACTTGTCATCACCTTGAATAATAATTGGGTGACACTTGATACCTGCGCACCTGGTCATACTATCACATTATCATTAGAAATTAATTCTAAAATTTTATGAATTATTTCACCTACTGCCTATTATTACAAATTAATTTAGAGACAGTCAAATTATGACTAATATCTATATTTATAAAGCTTGATCACTCTTACAATAACAAATTCTTTGTTTGGTTGGTAATAGTTAAAAACTCTACCCGCTAAGAGGGCATCTAGCATATTATTATAATTGATAACTACCTTTCATCCTATTAAAATACAAAATATATTTGTATTCTCAGAAATTATTGAGTATTGTATTAGGATATGTCCCAGGATATATTGTCTTAATCGGTTATTAAATGTTACTGAATGGAGCATATCCAAGTTAATTCAATCTCCAATAGAGACCGGCTAATGAGCGGTGGATGACTGGCCGATTGCTGACACGACCGACCCAGGACAGACATGGCCACGCGCCATGTTCTCTCTGACCCACTATACTAATCGCTACATACAATATCTGATAACAAACGACCATACAATACAATCCATTGAAACAAAACGTACCGCGTCTGACTCACGATCAGTTGACGCTTTTGAGTCTCTCCAAAAGTGTCACAATAATTGCTGATTGACTGACTAAATACACTTCCCCGAAAACCGATTTTCTCTCGCATATTTAAAAAGAATTTCTTACGGCGCGTATAATGATTTATGGTCTTCCTTTTATCCAAAACGTATTTCAAATTAGAAAGATATATTAATATCTTCATTTTTTCCACTTCTCAGAGAATACGGGCCCTCGTCCGGAGAGCACAAAAAGAATAAGCGGGGTCGGGCAAGCGCATTGGGCGCCCAACGACCGTGTGACAAGGTGCTTTATGCGGACGATTATGAGCAGACCGAATAATGTTCCAATACCCGATAAATATCTGCCAACTCATACAAAAGCATCCCAATAAAAATATAATAGTAAATGTAGCAACAACACTGGCCACAAACTGCACAGTCATATCTCGCTGATAAATATAAATTAAAATGAAAACGTAGCGCGAGAGGAAGAAGGACGGCGAGTGCGTCGTGAACGAAAACAAATTAAAACTGATATAACATTCAAATGCGCACGCGCAGGTTAGCCGATGGCTTTTGGAAAATCGAACATGTAGCGAGGAGGTCTCGCCAAGTCGTCTTATGAGGCCTTTTTTGTCGCGCTGGTCGCCCGCACCCGCGCCGGACGGCTACCATCGGTGATTCACGACGAGACGGCTCAGGTCCATGCCGCCGTGGGATCAGTCGCTTTCATTACTTATTACAATAATTCACTCAATGGCACTGCTCAGTGTTTATATTTTGAGCAACTGAACAGAAGGCTTATTAGATAGTCATTAAATTAAATACACTTGACAACTATTAATTTTAACGAACGGATATAAAACGTAGACAAACAGCTTCATTCTCCTTCTAGGGCTAGATGAAATGATATCACATTTTTCCGTCTGCCCGTATACGAGTAAATTACAGTGCCTGTCTCATTGTTCCGAGTACTGCTGTGAAACTTCAGTCCATCTAGCTCCGATAGGTATCTGCTGAGGAAGCGTAACAGAGACATTTTCACATCGTGATATTTTATGGTAAAAACGGAAATGTAGTCTGGCGAAAATTTTCCACATTTTACTGTACAGAGAATATTTCTAATTCATTTCTCGAACCTATTAGGGGCTTCATACTTTGTTGTAGTCTGGGAAACTTTTTGATTATTTTTATTTAATTTGTTGATATTTTTATTTCTTAATTAAAAGGTTTTTGCTTATGTGGTGGAGACTGGAGAGACATCAAAGATGCAACACGAGTTAAATATAGATAAACAATATATCATAAAGCACCTGCACCTGAAAAATAAGTCCAAAACAACCAGCGAACAAGCAGGGCACGCTCGTCAATCCTAACGTCAAGCGTTTTGACAGCCCTAACCGGCATCATCGTCTGCACTACAAAAAATAACAGAAATAATATTTTACCGGATCCTTGATTTCTGAAAATTGTTCGTATCAAAGCAGGTATAACTTAGACAAGAATACAAAATGTGTGGGACAATATTCCCACAATGGATCCACGCTACAATGTAGGTAATATTCCTCGTATTTCTAAAATTATGGGTTTGTTAGATTCTATACATAGGAACCTAATATTGATTTGTGTTTTATTTTTGCTATACTATATGTGTATAGCCAATTTATTAAATTTGCTAAAGGCATTTGATACATAATGTAGTTGCGTAAAATCAAACTTGTGTTCCAGCACTGAAATAGAATCGTACTACATGATGGTTTTGATATCTATTGTTATTATTAATACTTCCATACTTCTAAGCCTAAAAAGCCTATATTTAAAAACGAATGTTATGCTATAATTTCTTATTCTTCTTATTTTATTTTTATTTATTTCTTTTCTCTCTGGAGAGAAACGTTACTATCTTACCTATGTTGTCTCAAATTCTCAAATTTATTTTGTTCAAATGCAGTAGTGAAAAATATCGTGTCGATTTTATGTTAAAACTTGTAAGGGTCAGGGAAGCGCCGTCAACGGTGTAACTTCGTGTCACAAGATAAACGATAAGATATCAGCGCTACGCTAAGATGGACGGCCGAGAGGCTACACATTGTCTTAATAAAAAGTTGGAAAATATTTTATGATTCAGTATTAAGCGTTTAAAGATAAGAATGTTTAGAATTAAGTTATAGTTATGATCGAAAAATCTGTTTTATATCTATTAATTTCATAGTATTACGATTTTATTGATTTTAACCATACAATATTTTTTTAAGATGCTTCATATATAAAGTTAAATCATATATTTTTTTGGTTTTTTCTTATGTGGGAGTGCTGACAAGCATGCGTTCCACACTGATGGTATGTGGCTACCGTCACCTACGGATATTAGCAATACTAGAGGGACTGCCAATGTACAAAAATGCTGTTTCTTGATTTGATTTTTCTCCATTATACCTATCTATCGCCCTTAGACAGCAGTGCTGTTTAACAGTACAGTCTCAAGACTAACTATAATTACCGCTAAAGTGCTGATTGGTCACACACAACTACTGAGCTATCATCGCTTTATATTGCAATTGTATTAGCGATACCGATTGAACAATTACAAGTACTTACTCTTAATATGCCAAATGCTGCCACAAATAATAATTATTTTTGGATCCTCGTTAAACTTATTAAAAATTAAGAAAATTAAGAGCCCGAATTCGACTAAGAAAATCTTTTTATTAATTGTTCATGTTAGTATCACGTTTCTCAGTAGTAAGGTACCTACCAACAGGAGAACGGTATTGAGCGGCGAGGACGCGGGCGCACGCCATCCCCAAGCAAAGTATGGACATGACTATTCTTTTATATATTTAATTAATGTAGGTAATCGTAATCTCCGTAACCCTAACAAAGCTTTCATGCCCATCTTTCATACACAAAGATGTTTTAAAATTACTATGTCATAACAGGAAAGCTAGCAATATATTGTAGCATACAAATAGAAAACTAATAACAATTAACTAAGATTTAATAATATGTTCTTAAAACCATTGTCTTATTTTGCCATTACTATCAATTCAATGAATATTAATGTGTTCACAAATCATAAATATTACATTATAATTTCTGCGGCAAGTCGTATTTAAGTTGACCAATAAATTGTTTAGGCCATGTATCTGGATCGAGCGGCGTCGTGTCCACTCAACACCCACGCCAGATCGAGTTTCAGCCCCTGGGCACATTTTTGGGACAAACCAATATTTCTAACGAATATTAATAGCCGGTTTTGTTTTTATTTTATTAAGTTTAATTTTTGTTCTCTGACGCGCCCACATGCCACGCGTGTTTCAAATTCCAAGGTTCCATAGCTTCTAATCCTTTTCTATTTGTGTAGCGATTACTTGCCAATTCGTGTAATTTTTTGTTACGGTTTTTACAAGGGTCCATCTGAAAGTTTAATGATGATATCTACAGTAAAAGTTGCGCTGCATTTGGATTGTCTTTCTTGCAGCCCTGGCGACTTTCCGATTGTTCTCTGGTTGCTTTGACCAACAGTCTTCTTTTTTGGGATGCAGTGTTAAATATGTGGAATTCTTTACAATGGTCGCTCTCAAGATTTTTTATGATTGTTTCGTAATAGTTTTAACAGGTGTACCTACATTGTAGAATATTTTTGTTATCAAATACTAAGTATTAGCAACAAAACGAACATGTTTACCTTGTCTTACGTGTCATGGCGTGTGTAATGTGCCGATACCATATATGTAGAAATGATGGCAAATTCAACATGATCTATACTGTAATATTATAAAGAGGAAAGATTTGTATGTAAGTAAGTATGTTTGTAACGAATTGGCTCAAAAAGTACTGGACCGATTTTAAAAATTCTCTCACCGAATAATATAGGCTATATTTTATCCCGGAAACGCGGGTGAAACCGCGCGGAAAAGCTAGTTAAAAATACAACGAAGCAGGAATAAAATATACGAGTTTTTTTTGCTTTTAAATTAATAAAGACCAAAGCTTTTAATGAATACGTCATCTCATCTCAGTCGCACCAATAAAAAAGTAATTTTATTGTTATTCTACAGGAGACAATTGAGTCATTCGCTTTAATAAATAAACATTTTCCAACTTAGTATGAAGCCAAGAAACAAGTATGTACTTAGATAACCTAGAATTAGAGGCATTTTAAACACATTAAGGAGAGGCTGCGCTCTCATATTTAGGACTCTTTTTTCAAGAAAGATGAAATGTGTCGTACGAATGCTATCAATGTTACTTGTAATGTTTGGTGCAAGGATTGCGTGCTGCTGAGTTGTCGGCAATATCACACACTCACATACATATTGAAACCGACAAGGTGTCGGCTAAAAAACACATGAATGATGCAGTGAGACCTCCGCCGTCGCCCTACAAGACCAAAGAATTTCGCACAGTTACGAACCTCAAAGTGCAAAATGTTTTTCTGAACGCAATGAAAACGGCTGATAGCTCATTTAATTTAATGAGGCACCTATTTGATGCGCTCAAAAACATACACTGACATTACAGAGTTACCTACAGCGAATACCTTTATTTACGCAACATTTGCGTGAGATGAGATCGATGCTTGAATATGAATTAGAATGGTTTCAAAACCGTCTCTAAGATAAGACACTAGAAATCATTGCCATATTGAACACATAAATGCGAAAGCAAGTTTGCCTTACAAAATATATTTTATATAATTTATTTCGAAGCCGACACATTATCTAAGGAGAATATTGTTTAGAATATAATCAAATATCTACTGATGGTGAAAGATATTGAGAGTTGAAGACGTAAAAAGTCATAAAAAGATAAGCTAATAAATCTATTTTATCAATATATTGAATAATATATGTCATATATGTACCTACTAATGTAGGTAGAGATATTTTGATACTTCGATACTTGAACTGTAACGATAGTACCTACCTACTAATAAGTTTTAATACAAGTAGATGGATGTACAAGTAGGCAGATTCCAATAGAATAAGGGAACCTCAATAGTATTTGACAAACTATTCAATATACTTGGATATAATACAAGAAAGAGAACAACAAATGCTTTATGTACTACCAACTATGTTAATTGTTAGGTCTTATGTGTTAAGTGTAGCGATACGTATAATAGTTATTATGCACCTTGCAACTTACAAATACAGTCCTGTCCTTATAAAATACAAGCATAGATAGTAAAGTGTCAGAAGAAATTATGGTAATAAGATAGGAAGGGCGAGGCAGGCGTAGGTAGAGCCAACGCTGGTACATCCCGCGGTTTCAAACTATTGTTACGTTGCAACCGCGCACAATTTATGTAGCTCTGGTACCGGTGCCTGTAAACACACGCCTTAGAAATGTGTGTGTTTTATTTCAATAGTGGAAAAAAGCGGGAAGTTTTCTTGTGTAAGGAAAATTTAAAGTTAGAAAGTTATAGTAGAAAGTTATTAAATCCTTGCTATATTTATGTTTAACTTATAAACATCATGCATATTTCCATTTCCTAACATTATTAATAATTTCATGGAAAAGATGGAATCAATTTGATTCTCTTTGATGGATCTAATATTAATACAAATATTATTTAAAGTATTTATTTAGTGTTGGCAGACCACCATAAACAAAATTAATATTCACTGAATCACTAAAGACCTAAATTGCCGATAAATTCTGTATCTAGTATATTTAATTATAATGTCAGTAAATGCTGTCGATGTTCCGTGACTAAATGATTGTGAGAAGGCGTGCCGAGCGGATATTAGTAATAGTTCGGATGTGTTCCCGATTAGTTGCCCGATTGAACGGAGCCAGGTGAGCCCGCGCCGCGCGCCGCCGCCGCCCGGGCCCGTACCAACGAGCACTGATCTATTTGATTGATTATGCGGTCGCGATGCTTATCTCATCTGAACAAAACAGTTCTTGATTGAATTTATAATTTCCCATATAAATAATTACAAACTCCAAATCCATTTAACTTATTTTGAATCAAAACTTATCGAGCAAAAACAGAGACAATCAAATGACTCTCATTAGATAGATGACAATTAATAATTCATTAGATGGGTTTTATTGTGGCCATATGCGGGAGGTAATCTACAGACCTGCGCTTGAAGCTCGATAAAAACATTTTATTCATTTGCTGCAACCATATACAGAAAATAAACATAGATTAGCTTTTTTCAGTTGTTAGAGGCAGCTAGTTATGAAATTTACCATATCAGGCTATCATTGATGTCTTTCATGAATCATTGCAATGTTTTTATGAACACGGATACGACTTTGTAATTAACTAATTGCTCGGTTCACATTAGTGATGCAAGATTCGTATCGCATGAAAAGGAATTCGATTTTGTCCGATGGAAGTCAGTATCGGATCGATGGTTGAAATCCGATGCGTCGCAATTCTGGTATCGTGGCGGATCTGTTTTTGCACGCGCTCCTTTGCCCTGTTCGCACTATCGCTTTGACGTTTAGCGAAATTCTTTAACAAATAAAAACAATTGTCACGTTCGCTCTCCAAGGAATGTTTAAGATTCTCGAGAACGTGTCTTTAACATCACAAAGCTGGTTATTTTTTCATGTTTCTGTGTGAAGAGAGAGCATCAGATAGCCATCAATGAAGAGAGATTTATTCCGGAATGGCTCACTTTGTTATTTAAATTGTGTTCAACAGATCTGTGTAAATAAATGAACTAATATATGTGCAATACGTTGCCATGTGCAACGTATCGTCACTTCATCGTCGCGGCAATCCGAAGGGGGATGTAGTAACAAAGAAGACAAAAAATAAAACGCTTACCGATCTCATTGTCTATGTAGGCGACAATATCAGTAGGTGAGTGTTGAATGTTTGGGGTAGCAAGTGGTGTGCGCATTTTTCAGTACACATGTGAGTGAAAACATGGTGTCGATGTGTGTGTAGGTATATGTGGAGGGTTGTAATATTGCCACCGACGGGTGACGGGTCTGCCACGCCCATGAAATAATCGTTTGTTTTTACACGGTTCTTTCAGATATAAATTATAATTAGCGTGCTTTATTTCACGTGGAGAACATGATTTGTATTAACTTTATTGAATAACTTCAAACAATAAAATAATATATATTGTGGTTTGACTAATATGTAGGGCATTAAAATAGTATATGTACCTATATTATGTCATGAATTACTGTTTTTTTTTGTTCTAACCTAATCCTGAAATACCGCTTCTTTCTTTTATCTGTGTTTTTATATAGCACTAGCTTTTCCGCGCGATTTCACCCGCGTTCCCGAGGGATCTTGTGTTTTCCCGGGATAAAACGTAGCCAATAGCCTTCCTCAGTAAATGGGCTATCCAACACTGAAAGAATTTTTCAAATCGAACCAGAAGTTCCTGAGATTAGCGCGTTCAAACAAACAAACAAACTCTTCAGCTTTATAATTATTAGTATAGATTACATTTTTTTTTATTTTTGCAGACTAATGATACCCCTGCGGCCCTGGTGTTGTAAGCGTCTCTAGACTACGATAACTGATTACCATTAGGCGGGCCATATGCTTGTTTGCTACCTTAGTGGCATGGAAATAGAAAAAGTGAAGTCGCATCGACAAGTGATGAGAACTAGTCAATATTTTAACATATTAGCCTCAATCCCCTATTGTTACACGAAACACACACACAGACGCGTTATTATTGTGTTGGTATAATATTTTTTATACAATTTATCAATCCAGGGCAGATGGTCGGCTGGCTCATATAAACACCTTTCAAAATGTACCCAACTATTTTAGGGTTGGTTACAACATTATCATATGCGGAGATAAAATGGCCGATTGAAAAGATATGCCGCTTATTTAATTATATTTTTTTATAGAAATAATGTTAGTTCTGAAGGTTGAAATGGTCATAATTTTGGTTTGAAATATATGAGTTCGAAGAATATCATTATTATAAGGCCAAACTTGTTGTATGAGATGCTCCATAATAACAAATATTGTTTTTATACTTGTCAGACAGAATCGATTTTTATTAAATTATTCCTATGAAGCAAAAGATTATTAACATATTCTTTTTATATCATACTAGCTGTTCCCCGTGGTTTCACCCGCGTAGCGGTCTATAAAATAGCCTACAACCTATTCTCAGACTTACCGAATATACATATAAAATTTCATAATAATCGGTCAAGCCGTTTCGGAGGAATGTGCAGACAAACACTGTGTCACGAGAATTTTATAAATTAGATTTATTTATTTTTTTAAGTGTGTTGAATAGCAATATTATCGATGAGTTTGCGTTACAATCTGTGCATGTGTTTAGTTTGGAGCAATAAAGTGAGGTAAGTGCTGCACTCGACGGGCGAGTACAATGAGCACGACCACAGGGGCAGCTCGCGAAGGGTAACGTATTGTTTGCAAAATATTTTGAAAGCGTCATTTTATACGGCATATTAGCCAAGTGCTGCGTTTGATAGTCGGGGGACGTCTTCACCGGTCCCAATCGTATCATCATTAGCGTATTATGCCATTCACCCCTGGTACTAAAGCTGTGTTTTGAAGTGTTCCTAAAGAAATATTATAGTACATATAATATATATTCATATTCTTTAAGTCACTTATAGTTGGGTTTCCCTATTCGTTTAAATATAGTTATGGAAATATTTGAGGATTATTTTTTAACAATGAACTTTAAATATTTTTTATTTTATGATATTATCCACTAACAAAAACATCAACCTTAACTAGGTCCTTAAACTAAATATTAAAATAAAATATATGAAAATAATTAAAGATAAAAAACTGCGTTTAGATTATTTAAATTGGAGTCTAGATTTCGATTTAGTGGCATTTATATTTTTCCATTACATTAAATATTGATGTTTTTATATAAAATTATCTCAACATTCATGAAATATTCACAGAGAAATAAATAAACAGTAGGTACCTATGTAATCAATATACTAACTTTACTGTTAACTAGCTTCCACCCCGCGGTTTCACCCGCGTTTCCGAGGGATCTTATGTTTTCCCGGGATAAAATGTAACCCTATAAGCCTTCCTCGATAAATGGACTATCCAACACAAAATAAATTCAATTCGAACCAGTAGTTCCTAAGATTACCCCCTACAACCTCACAAAGTTTACCTCTTTATAATATTAGTATAGATAATTACTCAAAACAAATGAACCAACTCAAATCGAAATTCAATCGATTTTATTTTATCGATTTAAGTATGTGTTTAAAACAAAAAAACTATACGTAGCCAATATGTTTGACGGTAAAGCTATTAATAAAAAGGATATGTTTAAAGTATTTAGCGAAGTGTTAAATCAACCTAAATAAAGTAATCATAGTGTTAGTGGGCGGAATTCGCCGGCGGCGCCGCGCCCGCGGCCGCCGTGTTGTGGTTTCATGCGGCAGGAGCTAAACACGACGCGCTCCCTTAGTGTTTTCCTATCAGATTCAATTCGCATTCCTTTAATTTTCTATTTGAATAAAATTGCAATAATCACATTTCTTTAGTCCTTCAATTATCTTTCGTAGCAGGTATTCAACTACAAAATTCTGTAGCACTTTGTAGCAGCTAAATTGTTTGCAATTATAGTAGGTATGGTAATAGTATCGAATGATTTAAAATGTTATTAGTTCTGAATTGGGACTACAGTATTTTATCCGATACGCAATTTATTGAAGATGCAGTTGAATTACATATACATTCTTATTTTTTTTCTTAAAATATTCTGTCGTATTAAAATAAGAATTAACGGCGGGAAAGAATTATAACTCACACATCCGCTACTGAACATTAAGCGAAGTATCGTTTTACGCATGTAATAAAAATATCAATTTCCAACCACTACGGTTAACAGTACCAATCCCACACATACTTGTGTATCTTAAAACTTACAAATATCCCCTTCCATACAACATGTCATTATTTTAATTATTAAATATTATGATTATTATAAATATTGATTATTTCATTTTTCAACAATTGATTTAAGTACCACAATTAATGCTTAAACCTAAAAAATAAATATTCTTTCCGGAATTTAATTCGTTTTTTTCAGTAAGTATTGGCTTTAATACCAGCATAAAATTTTCTTTTGCGCAATTCATTGCGCCTATATACCGAATACGTGTTACAGTTGATCTTTAGCATAAAACGATAGAACTTTTATATTTTATGATAATCCTGTCTATTTCTTTTTTCGGTTTTTTGTCTCAATTTATACTCCAAATTGGGTGGGCAAGTCATAAATAAACTCTTTATGACTAACTCTCTCAGCCCAAGATATTTGCACACTACTAATTAAATTTATAATGACAATACACTCCTAGGTCCCTATTGCTTCACAGAGCATTCGAAGTTAATTTATAGCTAACCATAAAACAATTCTTCAAACTTCCCCACAAAAAAGTCTACTCTATTCAAAGCCCGTATGAGATAATAACGGACAGGGGCACAGGACAAAGGTATAAACGCAACACTAAATAGTGATGGTCAAAGAAAAAAAAAAGGAATGAAACCATCTGGCTATACTCTTCGACGCCAGCACACAAATTCATGACCCATTCCCTTAAAAATCGATATTTAATGTTGAGTACCAATAGTTTAACTATAACAATACTGTAGCGTGCGAGAGAGACCATGCAAGAAACTGATGCGACGGAACTGGACATTTTAATTTACGACTTTTTTTATGTAACATGCACAGTTCAGATGAATCTTTCGACTTTTGTAATGCATTGAAAAATGTCCTAGCCTACTGAGAAATGGACTTCACAAGTCGACCGTGGACATTTATAGGATGCCCGTTACCTCCGTTGTTTGTGCTCAGGATCATATTACAAGGGTATTCTTTGATAGTTGTGTTCGATGTGATTTTGTCAGTTTGGTTATTGTTGAGGCGTGCTCCAAGATATCACAACATCGGGCATCCGTCGCGTTGAGTCTAACCGGGCCGCGGGAGGTGGCTCATTATTAAATAATGACGATCGTAATGTTTTGGCAGATCAATATTCGTCCGTTCCAATGCCTCCGATGTCTTACTATCCTATGACCGGACGTAAACGTTTATCCTTGACTGCAGAACGTGACGAATCAACTCTAAAACCGATGTAGCTTTCAAGTTAACGCTCACTAGATTAATTTATTAGGCGTGTACACGTTTAGAAATCAATTTAAAATCTCTAAATATATAGTAGTGTAAAGCCTCTGGATTGTTCGTACTACTTACATATAATTGAACTGGATTACATAATCTTATAACCTTATACCTATACCAACTTTAATTTGAAAGTATGTAATTAATGGTCTACTTACCAGTGTGTGTTCTTTTGTGGATTTTGAGATTTTCTGATCTCGCAAACACTTTGCCGCATCCAGGAAATGGGCAGGGGAAGGGTTTTTCTCCAGTGTGAACTCTGATGTGATTTACTAGTTTATATTTCGCTTTGAAAGGCCGTCCATTCCTGGAGCAACCTTGCCAAAAGCACGCATGCGTCGTGCACTCCGGTCCACCGACGTGCTCCACGGTTAGATGCGTCACGATCTCGTGCATACTTGAAAATAGTTTGTTACACAATTTCCTCGGCGGTGGCTGTTCGGGATCGAGCCACTGGCACCGCATGTCACGTCGAGGCGGTGCTCTCACGTAGCGAAGGAAGGCATGAGGAGCGTGGGCGTGAGCGTGCGGCACCAGGGGTGGTGCGCCGCCCTGATAGTGGACATCACCGCGCCAGTCCCAGCTCTGTTCGAGTGGTTGTTGTGGGAACAGCTCGCCACACCCGCTGTATTCTCGTAAATACCCCGGCTGGTATGAATGTAGAGGGTATGGTTGGTAGTGCGGCGGGTGGTGCGGCGGCGGATGCGGCGCGGCGGCGCGGTGCTGCGGGCCGACGCCGCACCCTGGTTGCGGTGACATCTTCAACCCATAGGTGGCGAGGTGTGCGTGGTTTGTGTCGAGGAAGGCATTCATGGCGGGGGTGGCCGACGCCGGCGCATAGCCCCATTCGCCCGCCACCATCCACGCGGCGGGTACAACCCGCTGATGACAATGCTGTTGAACGCGTCCACGTCGACGCTATTGGCGGCTGCTACTTGTTGTATGACCTTGTCACGTTTTTACACACTTCTGTTGATCTTTGTTTGATATCATCCCTTCTTCTATAACGCTTGGCAGTCTCTCACCCTGTGAATAAAAAGAAAGAAAGTTTAATTTGCAGATCTATAATATCAAGCAGGTATAATTAATAATATAAATAAAAACGCTAACCTAAAGTAATTGTAGCCTTCCGAGACAAATTCAAAACCATTTCTCAAAATAATAACACACATTCGTGCGGCCATAACCGGCGACGAACATTTATTTATAATAAAAAAAAATGTGAGGCAGGTACTTTTGGACATTAAATTAAACTGTGGGTAAATTTATAGGACACTTTTATACGCCTGAGACAAAAATTTCGATTGTATTCGTGTATATTTAATTTTAGTTTATTTGTTAGGCAGGCTCCAATCTCTTTTATGGCCGAGGTTTAGCATCGATAATTTATGAAAATAGTTTTATGAATGATAAAACCTGTTTCACCGTAGACAACACGCAACGCAACCCCGTCCACTTTATTACCAAATGTCCTTTTATAATTAATGAGTGCTTGTACCTAAATATCTGGCGAAAATAATATTCTGTGCATTGTATTTCTTGTTTCTATTTAGGACACACGCAGTATTATGAACTTAGGACTCAATTACAAAAGCTTCCTGTAGTATTTTAAATCAATAATTGAATTGATTTACATAGACACTCCACATTCTCCAACACTCAAAGTGGTTTATTAAAAATTATTACGAATATTTTTATAAGACCATTTTATACGTAAAGATATATATCTATTCTATAATGTTTTCATTACCTACCTACTCCTCATAATTTAAAATCACCCTTTGCCTCATCTTAGGTAGGTATAGGTATTACAACCAAAGTACCTACACGAGATATTATCAAAAGATACATGCGATATAAAATATTTTTAAAGCTGTAAGTATTTAATTATCGTTTAAGGTGTCTTCTAAGATTTGTTAATAAAAAACGGTAATTCCCGCCGCATCACATCTTCAACAACTGTCAGTCAAAACAACTATATGTATTTTGCGAATATATACGAATATAATCGCATTAGTAGTAAACAATGTTGTTTATATATTGTTTGGAGCACTTCATCGTCGTATCGGGGCGTATGGGTCTACCTGGGTCCGTTAAACAATGTCGTTCCTTTCAGATTTCCATCTAATCTTTACATTATCTGCGTGACTCCCCGCCGCGTGGCCGCTTCATCACAAAGCAACGGGTTGACAGATCTCTACAGACGCCCATGGAGCAATGGGATTACAAATACACGCTCTTTCCTAATCGATTGTCAAATAATTTTGAGCCTTATTACATCACAATAGCCATATATTGTCTGTTTTTTAAATGCAAATATAAGATGGTCGTAATTTTTGGCAGCTGCCAACATTTTTCACAGTTTTAAGGAATTAGTAATAATCACATTAGATGCGCTATTGAGATGTGCAATGCTTATCAGTTTAACGGATCCTTCACTTTTATTAGAAACTATTCACACACAAGTTGGCATCAAGAATCCGTTCACTTTGATGTGGATTAAAATTAAATGCAGAAAAAAGTTGTAAGCTCCATTTAGTATACTTATTGTCCATCAAGTGAGGCATTACATACATTTTACATTTCTATATATTTCTAATTCCAAACTTTAAGTATCAGCTGATTATTTAAATTACAATGTCATGTATAACGACGCAAAATCTACACACCATTAAAATTACTATCAGAATAAATTATTCTATTCAATCGTCAATTAAATGGTAACCCGCTAATGGAGCAGTTTGTTGTATTGGTCACCATACATTTATCTCGCATAGGAGTGGTTTTCCTAATTTTAGGTCAAATTATAAGTACATAATAATCATGTGTATTTATTTGGTACCAAAGGCATGTTAAAAGCTATTGTAATCTATTTTCAAGTTTAATATCCTACCTATATGTACCTCGTACTTATTAAATAAACTTAATCATAAATAGTATATAAATTACAGTAGGTAATTAAAAGTTAATATTTTCTTGAGAGTTGGTTCGTCGCTTCTTTATATTGATACCTCTACCAATGAGTGATGTGACAAGGAAGAAATGAGAAAAGATTAAGATAATGATATAGCTCAGTGGTAGTGACGTCGGACGAAGCGGCGAAGGTCGTGGGTTCGAATCCTACAATAAGCTTCCGGTGAAGGAAAGCCTTGTGAGGAAACCATAGCACGGTGGTAGGTTACTATGTAGTACCCGCCTGGCTGGCTACCACCCTCAAGTTGAAAATTTGTTGCCAAACACCTAATGGTGTGTTCCGGCACCTGCACTTGAGAGCCAGTTCCTTCTGGGCTTTGTGTGCTTACCACCATCGGCCATACAGTGAGCATACAAAGTAAAAAACAAAAATGAATTAGGTACATAAGTAGCTTACATTCAGACATGATTTTTTTATATTTTAGTGCTTTCATTATGGAGTATATAAAAAACAAGAGGACCATGTATTTAGACAGCCAACTAATGTATGGTAAGATTGTGTAAATGAGCATAATAATATTATTATGACTAAGGTCCATATTATAGAATGTCAATCAAAGCTTAAGTTAAGGTTTAAATTGTATTTGTATGATATAAAGTTTATTTTTGATTACCCAATCTATTGTTGACTTATAATATGAGCCAATTGTGATGTGGATGTTAGTATTTGTACTTAATCGGAAAAATTTAGGTTAATCTAAGTATAAAACGCAGCCAATGTAAGGAATGGACAAGGCAAGGAACACGGTGATTATGATGTCTTTTAGCTTGCTAATGAACAACGGAAAGTACAACCGACAAAAATTAACTAAAAAAAATGGATCCGATATTTCTGGTTAAGGATTCTAAGAATATAAATTTTTCTATTTATTATAGTTTGTATTTAATATTTTTATTGCAATAAAATTATTATTGTATTATAATTTTATTGGATGCAGGCCGTCCAAGACCTATTGGAGATCCTTAGGGGAGGCCTTAGTGCAGCAGTGGACGTCTTTTTGCTGAGACGATGATGATTATAATTAAATATTATTAAATAATTTATTATAATAATTAAATAATAGAAATCAATGGGGGAACGTTCAGCAGTGGACATCCTCGGGTTGAATATACCTAATGATGATGAAGAGTCAATGACGACAATGATTTATTTGTGTATTGATTAAAATATATATACTTTTTATCCCAAGATCGTAAGAGAAAACGCGGGAGATAGCTAGCTAGTATTACTATAAACTCGCACAAACAGTTGCTTCATCTATTGTAGAAATTGGAAGACGTAAAGAAATTGCTACTTATGATATAAACAAAAACTTCTAAGCTACTTCTATGGCTGTAAATGGTAAGCTTATTAAACCTAGAAGGAATGTTTATTAGAATCCTTAAAAGTAGATTGATTCGATTATTTTGGTAATTATTTTAGGATCCAATATTTAAGGTTTAGTTACCTATATAAAAATATTGTGAGTTTAAAGTAATTATAGATTTTAAGGGATTTTCACTTGCTCTACCTTAGCAAGGAACTAATTTATACACACATCTAAGCAATACATCTTTATCATCAGATTCAAACTAATGATGTCTGTCCTCTATCTAATAAACATTAGGCTTCCACCATTTTCACGTCACGTCTTAACGCTTTTTTGGATTACAACATGCTACAATTAAATTGTAAGGCTAATACCAATGTAGGTATATGTGTATTTAGATCATTACTCGAATCATTTCTTAGATATGAAAATCATTAATTATAGTTAATATAGTAACATAAAAGTATTTAACCAATATGACAAATTTTATATATCATATCTAATTTGTTAGTCAAAAGGTAATTAAAAAAGGTAATTTGAATGAAAATACTTGATTAAATTTATGGTTTTGTTTTTACTCTACATTGTACTTTTTAAAGATTTTTACTTGAATAACCCAGTGACTACTTAAATAATTCATTATTTAAATAACTACCTATCTAGTTATGTACAAAATAAATTTATTATTGTTATAAATAAATAATTCAGTATATAAATACCTATCTAGTTATATACAAAATAAATGTAATTGTTATAAATAAAAAATACTATGTAAAAAGTTTGTATTTTATTGAATTTTACTTTTTCTCGTAGATTTAAATTCTTTTAGTTTGTTTTCCATTAAGTACTAGAGGTAACATTCCATGTTCTATGAAAGAAGGTAACCAGAATAGGTCAAAGAGCCTACTTATAATACTTATACTATAAAATCAATAATTGGCTTACGAGGTTTAAACTTTTGTAACAGGCTTGTGTCTGACCACAATTTCACTGAGGTATGTAATGATTAGGCCGAAGGTGGTAAACACACTAATCATTGATTAAATAAACTTACACAAATCATATATGATAAGTATTAAGAATAATATATAGTGTAAAATAGGAGTTAAACTAAGTCGCTGTCTATAATATAAGCATTATAGTATATATATTTTATTATTACTAAAAGTTTTGTGGTTACCAAATAATTTTTCGGAGCAAATAAAATAGTAAACTGATAGCAGTAGGCTTACTCTTCAAATCAATTTTAATTTCAATCTTAAAATAATACAATATCAATGTTAATTTGAGAGTCACGTGATTCGGTACTCTTCAAATCAATGTTGTCAATTTAATCAATTCTATTTCGTTCCCACAACGGAACCGCAATCTTCAAATAATTTGGCGCTAGTGTTTAATTAGTAGTAGGAAACGTGGAAATCCCAATGCCGATCGATCGGAATTAAAATCAAGAGTAAGCCTGCAGTACAATGTTACTTCTACTCTACATAATTATAAATGTGAAAGTTTGTCAACTCCGTATCGACTGAAGGGATTTGGATTTTTTTATCTACATCTATTATATATACTATATTAGATTTGGAAAAAAATTACACACAGATAGAATATGCTCTGGATTAACATTAACGATATTTTTTATCCCTCGGGTGAAGTTAATACCTCCTAACGAATAAAACCTTTCAATTACAATAATTTTCTTCCAGGATTCATGATTCCTTCAAAATTCAAATATCATTAAGGGTAATTAATATTTTCTAATATTAATAATATCAATATGAATGTAATAATCCAATAATGTTTAATGCTTTGTAGTTGAATACAATACATTTACACACTACCTACATGCATAGCATGCTGGAAGCTACATTAGATGACTAAATGAGATTGGTCATGACCTTGTAGAGCCACCACGTGCCATTAGGATTATTTTGTTGTAATTTTATGAGGAAAATAATATTATAGATATTAACTTGTTTATTATAAATGATGTCTAAAGTCAAATAATAAAGAAGTTTACCTGTTTCAAAGGGTTAATCCAGTTTATTTAAGCCGACGTAGTCAAGTCGAATTGTTATCACTATTAAGTCCTAACGATTAACACAAGAAAATATCAAAGCACTTCACTCAACATGTAATACAAAATAAATTTCAGTATCCTCATAAAAATATAGCAATATTGATCACATATATTGGCGCGTCGTTATAACAATCTCGTCTCGATTTCACAGCCGTATTCTGCGATAAGAGGCCGTCTCATCGGTAACATAAGTTTTTCGGACAAATTGTCACGCAAGGATTTTTTCTCGTAACGATGAAAGGCTTCGCGACGTGTGTCCACTGACTCCGCTGAGGCTCTCAGCATGACTGCGGGCTCCCGCGTCGCCGCCCCTCGGTACAGCCGACATACTGCTTCTTAGAAAATATTTTGTGCGAACCGGGCCCGGAGGCGCGGACGCAGCCCTGCGCCGAGAGAAGGGCGGGACAGAGTAAACTTTTTCATCCAATAGTACCGGCCTTGCAGTGAAAATGTTCGATGTGGTGCCATCTCACTTCTACCCATACCATAGCTCTACAAAAAAAGAGACACAGGATAATCGAAGCTCATAATAAAAGCGTGAAGAAGAAAATTTCTTTGTGTTAGTGTCGTAATGTGTTCGCTTTATCAGATTTACGTTGAAAGCTCACTGTTAGCTTTAGAGGGCGCCATAGCATGTTTTCTTATCGCGCGAGGTGGTTATCTCGTAGGTAAGAGAAGGATGAAAGATTCGAGGGAAATGTTTCGGCTAATGTATTTTCCTGTGGGAAGGAAAACACATGTCGTCGCTTTTAATTTAATACGCGTCACGCTGTGTCCTCGTGTACAGCTTGGGCGCTTGCTTCTTATTATTCTACGAAACATTTTTCTACGAACATTATTATTTATGAAAGTTTTTAGAACTTAGAAATGTCATAATAAAATTATTATACTTACTTAATTGATCAAAGTTCAATGAATTTTGTTCAACCAAATCAAAATATGGTCAAGTCATCATAGGTATTAGCAACTTTTTTAATGACAATAAAGATACTTGAATAACATAGAATCCTTTGAAATTTGAATTTTTTTTTGTCATCTCAAATAAGAAAAAGTTTTTTTTTCACCTTGTTAATGTAATTTGTTTTCCTTCTCTCTTTATTATTTTATCTAGTCCAAATTATCTTTATACTTTTATTGTATTTTTATTTCATAATTATCACGTTTTAAATTTGATTAAAGTGACAAAAAGCATAAGTTGTAGTACCTAACTTTATACAAGATCCTGTACATATTACCATTACGTTCCATTTATTCTGAGCTAAGGCAAGACATGTATTTGCTAAATGATCTTATCCCAGGTGTAATCGTCACATTCCTCGACGGCTGTGGTGTAAATGGAGGTGTTAATTTTCCTTTGGTTCTGGTATTTACAAATAAGATCTATGGTGATGCAAGAGTAAACAAGTTATTTAAATACTAGAAACCCGATTTCCAATGTCATTAATTAGATTAATAAGGGAGTGACTGCAATAAAATTTGTATAACTTTTTAATGCATTTCAATAATAATTTTCATTAATAGCAAATTTTTACACAAAATATACTACATAAGTAGTAACTTATGAGGGCTGTTTCTACATTCCTTACATGGTTAAGAAAATGTTCATATTTAACTGTAAGTGCTGTAAGCCAAACTAATTGTTTACCAAATAGTATTAGTAGGTATTACATGAAGCGTTAATTAGAATTTAGGTTAAAATTGTAAGCAAAGTTTAGTGCGAGGAACCAAAGTGAGAAACTTGCTTCTTATAATTTGTTATTGACCAATCTGATAACCGTTATATACTTAATTAAGTATTCTAGAATAACTTAATTATTATTCACCATGTTTAGTTGAGTTCCAAGTTCGAATCATTAGCATGCCAGATTATAACATAGTTTTTAGCGTCTATACGCCTTGTCCCATGACCAATTAAGATTCTAACCATGGTGAGGCGCGCCAAAAATAATTGATGTGATTAATTTGACATTCCAATTCACCTTTGTAATTATTTTTATAAAAAGTCGCATTCCACATGCGTGCCCAACTCAGGGGGCACGCCCCCGTGCGTGCGCGACGCGATTGGCCGCCACAGAGGCTCTCAAGCGCGGGGCGGGAGCCGCACGCTCTTGCGCACACCACTTTTATTTTTATAAACATTTATTCTCATCCGCTGCACGAACAGTCGTGATTAATTTAATATATTTTTACTGGGGACTGAGGTACTTCTCTCACGCAATACACTTTTTGTGAAGCTGACCTGTTATCGAGTCAACACGGTTCTGCGCAGCGTCATGATATCGTGCATTTTATTGGTATTAATACCGAAAATGACTGGTGGAAAATTATTACTTGTTATCTACACGTTATACGTCTATAAGGTTTTTATCTCTATGAATTTTACGAGTATTTTTGTTTTATTGTTTTAGTATTTTATTTCAAATGAAAGCATACGATAACAAAAATAAATTTTGCGTTATGAAATATGAATACATTTTACCATTACAATACTAATATGGTGTAGAATTATAACAATAAAAAGTATACCCAGCAGGTATCCAGGTTACGCGGACTGCACAATGGAACACCATGTTGCGGGGTTGGTAGGTATTTCATTAAAATAAATAACGTTATTATTTATCTGGGTGTTTGTCCGGAGTGACGCTAGCTACAAATTACCGCGGACAATGCCTCCGCGGGACATCTCCCTTATTAAGTGCAACCCACCAGATGGCGGGTTGAGCACCCCTGCCCTCATCGGTCTATAAACAATATTAAATTTAAAATTGATTATAATTTTTCCTAAATTACTTTATATCTTAAGGAAATCATACAAAAGCTATCTGGTGAAGTGGGATCATTTCAAATACTTATTTTTATATTCTATGATTTATTTAAGAAAATTGTGTAAGATAATATACAAAGCTATTTTTCAGAGAAATTTTGATCTGCAGTAAAACTAATCTTGAAACATTTTGTTTCATTTTCATGTACCTATTTTGCAAAATGCAAGCTTAAAGCTTGCTTTCTTAAACTTGCAAGGGTGGAAATACTCATCAATATGAACAACTTTTATGATGGGACTAACTCTCGAGATCACAAAAAATTATCAGCTGTCCATACAAAAGTTCAATACCTACCTACTCGACCAAAATGTATGAAGCAACCATTTTTTTTGATGCGATAGAGTTGGTCCCATTATAAAAGTTGTTCATATTGATGAGTACTTCAACCACTGCAAGTATGGCCAGTGACTAAAAGATTACCCTGTTTACGTATACTTATTCATACTAGCTCCGGCATCCGTGGTTTTAGCCACGTTCCCAAGGGATCTTATATTCGATGTTTTATCCCAGGGTATAGTTATTGTATAGGTATAGTACCAAATTTCATTTAAATCCATTCAGCCAACACATGAAAGAGTATTAAAGATCCACAAACATACACAAATCATAATAACAGTGTGGATTGAATGCATTAAAATAGTTACAAATAGCAAAAACATAAAGTAACACAAAAAAATATATTTCTTAGTTGACAATGCGGAAAATTGTGTTCATGGGAGCTCGAGTATTCACGCTCTACTTCACTTAACTAAGCACTCGATAGTTTTTGATTATCTGTACCGATAAAACTAAGCGCTAAAATACTACCTTATTTAAATATTTAGAAGGTAAGACACACATTAAGTTGTTACGTGTTTGTCAGCTTATTTATATATTTACTAGCTGTTCCCCGCGGTTTCATCCGCATTCCCGGGATAAAAATAGCCTATAACATTCCTAAGAACTGAGCTATCAAATGCAAAAAGTTGCTGGCTGGCCGGCTGGTAGTTCCAGAGATTAGCGCCTTAAAAACAAACAAACAAACAAATAAATAACTCTTCTGCTTTATTATATTAGTATAGATATAAAAAAAACATTTAATTCATAAATACGGATGTATGATTATAAAAATAATGTTCGAATTGAAAACATAATAAATGGATGGAAGCAATGATTTCGTTTGTCCTCAATATTACCTACATTTCTTATAGGAGTTTAACCTAGTTTTTCCTTTTTAAGTTTGGCCGTGTGTGAGGAATAATGTCCCAGAATATTTATTTATTTATTTAAACACAGTATTTAGTCACAGTCTTACATTATTAGATGTCCAGACAGATTTTATCATCTTGAGCGTAGTCAGCCAGCCAGCCACTTTAATAGGCTACTATTGACCTACACATTCGCCTTAACAATACCTCAGCTAATAATCTTAGACCTTATATAATAGAAAACACAACTCTAGATTATTTTACAAAACAAAATAATAAATTAAATTAATGTAATAAAAAAAAATGTTATGTGGCCTTAGTAATGCTCCTCGTTGATGTCTAATATTAGAAGCTCTATTCTCAATTTCGTAGAGGGTGTATTTTTTTTTTCAATACTACGATAATATATTATTTTGACTACATATAGTCGATATACGATTGTATATTGCCTTTTTTTCATTTAACTATTTTTGTATTATGTATGGTGTATACCTAGGTATGTCTATGAATTTTGGTTTAGAAGAATTCATAGACATTTGAACATTTTCCATTTGGTACGTTACGAACTCTAGACTCTAGAGATAAACTATACATTATTCGAATGTTCTTTTGCTTTAGAATATTATTATCATCTGTTTAATTTATTAATTAGCTTTTCAAGTCCTTAAAATATCTGTGGTGTTAAACTTCGGAGCAACACCGCGGGGCAATGATAATTCTTTTGTGAACTTTTTATTACAAAAAAATCCACCTGTTCACCTTTAGCTTCTAACTGTAACAGTAATTAATTCGATCCTGGGCCACAAATCCGTCAGTCCAATCGCATGACTATTGATATCGATTCTTATGAGTCCGCCGACACAATCGGATGTGATCGACTTTTTGCCGCGACCATTCAAATGAAATTAGATTCGGATTCGTAACGTTTTCCTTTCATTCGAGTGTAACTATGTCTTTGTAACAACATTAGATATACCGTGACCATACATATAACACATCACTATAGGTATATTCCACTTAGGTATAGCGGTTATTTCTATCAGCTTCGCCATCTTTCTTAACAAAACTATGTAATGCAAAAATAAAGATGACTGCCACAATTTTTATCAAATGCGACTTTGAATACATGTTGTAATTTTCTTACTAATCTAAAATATAGTTTACTTGTATACGAGTGTGTTTGTTTGTGATATAGCACTAACATAGAAACTGTTTAACAGTAGTGGAAGCAAAATCTCAGCTCGTAAGGTAACTCCGTGCCGCATTTGTGCGAAATTTCAGATGCCATACTCATTAAGCAGTCATGTTTTATAGACATGTTTCTCTACTTTTAATTTCATACACACGAGACCTACCTACCAGCCCCGCAGTATTGCGCCGGCGGCTCCCGTTGAGTCGTCTGAGAGCGTACCGAGGTAGCTAAACGAGTATTCATACACGAAATGAGATAATAATTTAATATGCCATTTGCTCCAGACCAAATTGAGCAATTTATTCACGTCTGCGTCCACGCATGATACGCCCATCGGTGCGTGCAAGTGTAATGAACACTCCGCAACCGAGAAGTGATCAAGTAATTTACATTAACTCGTCTTATTATTGATTCCCATAACGGTGAAGGGTTTATTGGCGTAAATATAATTTTCATAAATATCTTGGGATGACGAGTTGTTTTAATGCGTGTGCTATGTAACTGTAACACGCGTCTATCTTCGCATTTAATATGTAAAAAGAAAGAAATACAGTTATTCAAGACAATACACAACATTACATTATTATTTGCATTTATGAGCACTATTTATCAGTTAGGCATGAAGCGTTAAATTATCGTTTATGTTTTATGTTCCACGCGACCAGAAATGTTGAAAACAGGTTTTTAGAAATTTTTAACTGTGTTTGTAACTTTTAAGTGGATTGTCCTATTATATACATAAAATATTACGACAGTTTTATCTCATGATGCAAATGAACCATTAAAAATAGAAATTATATAATAATAATAAATAGAACAACAATAAAGAAAGCGTACCTACTAATAAAAAAAATATGACAAACATATAGGAACGTTCTTGCCTCATGATACATCCAACAGCCAATAAATATTCTCTCGCTCGTATTTTGATGCTGACTCAGTACTGACTTTTTACAAGATATCAGTCATTATGTCCATCTATTATTTAGATATTTTAATCAAGACGATCGATTGTTACGCATTGATATAAAAGAAGGTAATTAATAATAAGAGATCGACAGAGCGCGCCGGTGTTGCCACATGCCGCAGCAAAAACCAAATGGAAATGGACCAATTTGAAACGGACTCCGAGTCCGATGTGAAACGATGACGTTCATCCGCCTCAGCCCTTTTTGCTTTTTATTCACAACTGGTTTTAGGTATTTGCGATAACATAAAACGGGAAACGAACAAAATATTTGATAAAAGTCATTTAATACTAAACTCAATTAAAATGACAAAAGTTTTGAATTCTTTTTTCTGTAAATATTTTCAAATTATGATATAAGTTCGAGTATTTCACTTTATATCAGTAATATGGGCAATCTGCAGAACATATCTAAGATTTCAGAAACATTCCAGAATAATTTGTAGGCGTTTGAATATAATTATGAGATACGATATAAATCAGTTGATGAACTCAAAAATATTTTTCATGCTTACTAAATATATAATTTCTTAAAAATTCAGTACACTTATGACTTAAACATAACATAACTATAACTTAAACATAAATTTAGAACGACAGTATAGTAAAGCCGTGCTTAGTTTGTCAAAAAAACTAGATAAATCAATTCCTGGATTAATAGTGTACTTTCCAACACTTTCTCGATGATTCGACTTCATCATGTTATCGTTATGTCATCATTGATGCAGCACGAAATTAGATACGGTTTCATGCGGCACGTTTATACTTAGGGGGTTTCTTTTTGGAAGATCTTCTATGACATTAGTATTATTCGCTGCAACTTATAGGAACTTTTTTTTACTTTGTACTTATAGGATTGTGTTTGACCCCAATCTCACTATGTTAAGTGATGATGTGACTGAAAGTGGTAAGCACACAAAGCCCAGAAGGAACTGGCCCTCAAGTGCAGCTGCCGGAACACACCATTAGGTGTTTGGTGACAGATTTTCAACTTGAGGGTCGTAGCCAGCCAAGCGGGTACTACAAAGTACCCTACCACCGTGCTATGGTTTCGTCACGATGTTTTCCTTCACCGAAAGCTCAAGTTCATTGTAGGATTCGAACCCACGACCTTCGCCGCGGCATCCGACGTCACTACCATTGAGCTATCATCGCCTTAAATAGCAGAATATTAATAGCGAAACAAGCTGGAGAAAATGTGACTGAAATAGAACAAATTAATCTCCCACATAGGCAAAAACTACATTTATGTATCCATTACTATATGTAGTACATATATAATCAGAGAATATAAAAACAGTAAATATTTAGGGATCTAAAACGATCTAAGCGTTTTGTATGAAATAAATTTGGAGTTTTCTTTCAGTCTAACTGATATTTTCCTCCCTTTTACTCAGCACCTAAATCTCAGTGCGAGGAATTATGAAGAAAAAATAATACCTACTTTCCTAAAATGGACTGCCTAGTTACTTACAAGTGTCTAACAGCATTCTAAACTATAAGTTCAAAAAGAAAACCCATTAAACGTGTTACATGTATGTCGATATATACCTAATTACCAGACGATATAAAGCGGCATAGATAGGTAGATAAGTTTTTTCGATCGGCTAAAGGTACAACCATCAACGACTACAAAGAGCGGTAATTCAACTAGCCAGTGACCACGATCCGAAGCGGGGCCAATTGCGTCCGAGATGCGGCCGCCCACAAAAACCGATCAAAGTCGCCGCTCGGCCACGAATCAAACGCGACAAATTGCTTCCATTTTCAAAATAGACCAATGGTTTCGTAAAAAATATGGCTTCAAAGTGCGGACTGACGAGAAAGCAAGCCACAACTAATAGAACGTTTTTAATGCGCATTGTCACAACTGAAAGTTAGTTTGCTCTACTGTAAAGTTAAGAGGACATAACACGAGCCAGCTCTATACAAATATTTGGCTATCAACAAATTAAACTCTATAAAATGTAAGTACGTAAAGTACCCGCACTAGAGAGCCAGTTTCTTTCTAGGCTTAGGACCGCACCATCATATTAAATATATGCTCAAAATCATCAGATCCATCACGAGTATCCATCACTAGTTACTTAATTTTTAGCTGCGAGACGGTTGGAAAAATTGTGACAATATTATTATAAATCTCAGGTCCGATCAAAATAAGAAACCGAAGATATAATTGAGTGAAATCGTTACCGCATTATACCATTTTTGTTCGGAAAACAAGAAGGGCAATCAGGTACAAAGGTAAATCAGTGAAATCTATGCGAGTCATTGCAAATAGCCGATTGCAAGGGAATAAGCGGCGTTATCAAGATTTCGGCAATCAGTGCCATTCAGATGTTCTCAGGGGATTTAAATAATGCCTTATAATGAACGAGATCCATTATCTCGTTTTGATATTGTACTTACTTTTTGTAGCCATAATGTTTTTATGCGAAATAATATTGCTATGACAAATAAGTATTCGTTACAAAAAATGTTACCAAAAGAATAAATTTTCAAAGATTCCATAAAAATAGATAAAGATTTTATTAGTCTCGAGCGCAGATAGAGGAGTCACGTCTCGAGACAGCCCGTAAGCATTTATTTTGTATTAGATACTTTTTATGATGTTTCGGGGTTTTAATAGCCTTTTTATAAGAAATCCAAGTGGATGTATCTAATATAAAGAATCTATAATGCTAAGCTACATTCATCAACTTATGATAGTCAACATAATCATGAACATACATTATTAGTCTTATGTACGGACCTTTTATTTACTCAATTAACTTCCCACATACATACACCTACATCCTAATTATGACGTAATTTCTCATTGTTTTTGATCAACAAACCACAAAAACATAAAATAAATAAGACCCTTATCCAAATCTTAATTACTCAATCATATATCTGATCCTAGTTAATTAAATGTTTTCGTTGGTTTATTAAGAAAAATGTGTTATTGATAAGCGTGGAAGCGTTAATGGGGTAGCGCGACCACGCCCGAGCCCGCCCTCACACGCCCGCACCACACCACGTACATCTCCTATTATATTCATCTGGACCGTATAAGCACAGAATCTTTTAGTTATATTATAATATCCCTACCAGAAAATAGTTACAATAATGTTTGAGACATATTACTTATCGTGAAGAAAACAAAAGTAATTTATCTTTGTGTTTATTGTCAAGTTTGTAATATTTTTGTCCTTAACTCATCCAACTCTAACATGTGAGATGTAAAGTTGTGTTCATATTGCATACAGCTTTTTGTGTGGTACTGGAGATGAAGAGCTTTGGAGCAATGGCGTTATCGTATATTTAAATCACTATTGATGATGCAAGAGACTGGACGTTACTTAATTTTGTTAGAAAAAAAAAATTGTAAGTAGGTACCTACTGTAAACTATATAATTATGTTTAAGGATTATTAAATACCTTATCTGAAACAAATGGCAATTAATGTGAAGATATAATAATTGATTGGCGTTTAATTCTTTAAGCGCAGCCTTATGTATTCCTCTACGACCCTTATAAGCGAGGTAATATAGCCTTCGTAGTGTTGTAGAAAGGCACTTATGGCTCCGGCGCGTTTTTCCCGGCGTTATGGGCATCCCCGCGGGGCCCTGCGGGGCTCCAACCTCCCCCACTTAACGCAATTTATTGCGCGACCCTTTAATAAATAAATAAATAAACGAGGAAAATTCAATGAAATACAACCGCGACGCGTGCTGTGAACAAGTAGTTCCAACTTTCCTTACCAACCTTACTATGATGTTTTTCGTGAAAAATTGCCTTAATTTTCGCTAGGACAAGTTTATCGTTTATGTATAATGGGTAAATTTATATCAGATTGGGGTATCTAAAAGAAAAATAATGTGAGGTATTATGTTGGATACCTAATAATTATAAGATTATGTATGAAATATGTAAACGTGATTACGTTTACATACACATTTCAATTCTTCATCGAGAATTCACAGAGTCTATTGAAAAATGACAATATGAACACGTTGACGAAGAAACATCTAATCCAGATAAGAATCTACTTATATGCCCACTTGACTTAGTAGGATACTTAAACCTGTGAATAGATTGAGTCTAATCGCATAAATTTCTATAAATGTATAAAATTTGCGTTACTCAATAAATTAATGTGAACTCTCTGAACCGATATAGGCACAACTGTGTATATGTAACACTGTCTATGATAAGTACTTATTATTTTTTGCGAAATAATAATTTGTGTAGTGTAATCAAGCAATGTTAATACATTACCGGGGATTGTCAATGTGTTGTCGAACTATAAAAAGCCAGGCAGCTATACCTAATCATCGAGCAAAAATAGGTCCCAAACCCAATTTGTAAGTTGTCTCGTTCAAGTTAATATAATTGGCTTTTAAAATAATCTTCGTTAACGCCCACCTAAAATGGCTCCGCATGCACTCACGAAATAGTGTGTTTAAAGTGTCTCATAAACACACACTACAATTTATATACATGTGGCGATCAAGAACGGGGAAGAGGTGGTCGTAAGAGCATATTAAAATGCATATAATAATTTTTAAACAAATAGGTACAAAGTTATAAAATAAAGTAAGTACGTATACTTATGGTGTGGGTGATATAACTTTTAAAAGGTGTCTATAGTAAACCTACTGAGAATTTATAAAGAATATTCTTATTAAACACTAGTGATCACCCCGCGATTTGCCCGTAATCCCGAGATATCATGGTTACCCTCGATAAAATGTTCCAAGATATGATATAACTGTGTACCAACTATGACGACGTGACTGAGTAACAAACAAACATCCATACAAACATACACACAAAATTTATTTTGAAATATTAGAAGGATAGTAGGATTACATTATAGTTAGAATGTACTTACATCACCAATATGACGCTCGACGATCTCCATCATAGTATAGACAATGATTGTTTAGAGTCCCGATACGGAGCCAGTACAAAAAGCACAAACTCATTAGTAAGGCCCGACCGGGAGCACAAGAATTAATGAAGGTGAACAATAATTTAGGGTTTAATTAAAAGTGCAGACCCCCGCAGCGCCCGCCTCCGCGCCCGCGACGGCCGAATTATTATTTCTACATAATTTGTGAAAGCAGTAATTTAATAAAACTCACTCGTCTTCCTAAATAACGCTATGAATATAGAAAATTTTGTTAATAAATTCAAAGCGTTGTTTATGGATGAAGACTTCTTGTCTTGTCTCACGATCATGAATAGGTAAGTATTTTTCGTATACCAGGGTTGTCCGGTGAAACGAAGTTTTATTTGCTATGCTAAGTGAATATCTACTACTTAAAACGAATATCATCGTGACTTTTCTTCATCTATACTCTTATAAATTGTTATCTTATTCAAAACATGGGTCACTAACCTAGAACATAAACTAAATATTTAGATACTAAAATTCTTAGTTTATTAGTGAAATACCTAACTGTCATCACCAATGTTTCGTTTGTCTAATTTTTTTCAATAAGTTATGGTTGTTGGTGGTCTTCATCGAACTAGCATAATTGGCTCGGACTTCAAAAGTGCGAAACTTACATGAATATTTATGACATTTTAAAAGTAAATTATTTATATTGAAAAATATAGTTACTCCCAACAAAAACTGTTCCAGTATTAATGCTCGTCAAAGCCATTTTATTGAATCAGGACGGCATATTTTGGTTAATTACATTTTTCACTAAGTTCTTCGTGTGCGAAATTGTATTAGAGCCCGTACATTTTAAAAACTTAAACAACTAAAAAGTCGATCGTGTGTTGGAACACTAATTCAAAAATGGTACACATGAACACTTGACGTTATATTTTGTCAACGTCTTTTCTCACAGGTATCGTTTGAACAAAGCAGCTCGCAGTATAGCATTGAGCGCCTGACCCCCAGCGCTAAGAGAATGGAGATTATTCCCAAATCACTGTTATTATAGAACCACAATGGCGCTGATGAACAAGGGGTCGTATAATACAAGATTCAGTTTATTACTAAGAGATTTTGCCGTTGGAGAAAGTTGCTGTAAAGTAATAAATCAAATTTAAAAATCATCACATCGCTTTAAATCTTAAACAAACTATAAACAATGGCTCGCAAGGCTCTAGAGCAGAGGCTCCATCTTCAAAGAAGTGAAGAATTGAATAGAAACACAGGGATAGTTATAATTGCCTTGCTAAACTTTCAGGGTTGAAAGTACTCAAAGTAGTTTGTATTAATGAGTACTTTCAACCCTAAAAGTTCATGGGGATAGATAAATAGTCTTCGCATGTGATTTTTTAATTACACAATTTTTCCATGAAGGACGAATTCAATTCACCATTTATTTTAATTTACGCATACAAAATTTAAACTAATTAAATTACAATCCATTAAGAACATAAATTATAAGAATACATGAAAATGATAGATAATAGTAACGAATTCTGATAATCAACAAAAAACAAAACAAAGTGTAGCAAAAATTACAATGCAGCCGCGCTCGGCACCGGCTTGCAAGGCGCACGCAATGCACCGCGTGCGCACCACCCTTGATGCGCAAAACAATAGCGTTGCGTTGAAATCTGAAACCAAACGGAAGTGCACGGACCCCCGGGATGCGGCGATTTTCTTGCGCTCGCGCTCTCTACACTTAAACTTTTCAAATGTGAAACGAAACGGCGAAGAGGGCTAATGGGCAATGGCATTTTTGTTATCGGCGTGAGGCATTGAAGTCAACTCTGCGACGTTCATTGTTCAAGCGTATAATTATTCGAGCATTCTTGCATTGTTACGTATAAAATCAAAGAATATGTTATATTCATTTTCCCCTGACTTTTGACTCGAAGCGTATTGAGCAAACTCAATGGAGGACGGTTAAATCTTCTCACGTATAACTGTGTATTTGAGTGTTGTTAAGATTTTAATGATGCCAATAACATAATTTTTTGAAAATACCTAATCATGTTTCTATGAAAGTACTTTTTCTGGTATCTCACTTAGTTAAAGTTATAATCACCAACAGGTCGGTCACCAATGTTTAAAGGATATAAATAATTATTGGTTTTATAATTAGGTATAATCAAGATCTAGCTTACAGACATGATTACACTGACAGACAGATATGAATTGATGTTATTATTATTTTATCTAATAACTGTATATACGTATTTATCGCAGTAGTTAAATTGGGTTGTCAGTTCGAATTCGCGATTTTTTATATCAGATGGCAGCAACACTTGCGGAATTATCAATATGTTTGCCGACCTTTACACAACCCAGAAGGCAAGTAGCATACATAGGTACTGCATAGCATTATCGAAACCAGGTGACCAGAACGACTATTAGCAGTACTTATGAAGTCAATGGGCTAGATTCCATATGCCACTTTTTTTAAAGTATTTTTATCATCAGGAACTTTTGGCCCCTTTCTTTTTATAATCGTCACGTGCGGCTAAGAGCTGGTGACAATACCTCCTCGTGTAATCATTTCGGGTCCTTATTCACTATTTGATCGGGTCCATAATCGTTCTCCAAGTACTACTTGTACAACCCTAACTGATCATTACATAGCGCGTGCGCAGTGAAGTGTTACCGTCAAATGTAATGTTTTTGAATTGGATAACGGATTCAATTGATATTTTGAAAAATATACAATACTAGTTGTCTCCCGCGGTTTCACCCGCGTTCTCGAGACCATGTCCTTCTCCATACCATAGGCTATCTGCTTATCAAATTTCATCGCGATCGGTTCAGTCAGCGGTTTAGGCGTGAAAAGGTAAACAAACAAACAAACTCACATTCCCATTTATAATATAAGTTAGGATTCTATGGATATTTACAAAATTTTACGTAAATCATATTTATGTAAATCGTTATTTTCAAAAATTTCTAGATTAGTATTTTTCAAAGCTACAACAAATAGGTATCAGACAAAACGAAATAAACCCACAATGCTATGTGACATAATAACATTATACAAACCAGATACTTTACTCATTTGTTTATTTATAAGTTATAATCTAAACATAGGTATACCTATTCGTGTATTACCTTTTATAGTCTTTAACGTCGCAATTTCCTCCAAAATATACGGCACTTAGCCATTGACGGTAAAACTTTACTGCCATACGTAGGCGCTAATGTAATTTATAATATCTTACCGATTATTCGTAATGACCAAATCTCATTCTCCACATCTGTTGCCACGCAGCATTTGGATGATGATAAATTATTTTGTTGGACTATACAGACGTGTTCCAACATACCACAACCCACCCAAGTCCAACCATACATAATATGAATGTATTTAGAAGTCACCTTTTTTCAACAAATATAATTTGTTTGATTTGTAAAGAGTGAATGGTTGGCAGTACGTCTGTATTACGTTTGTTCGTCTCGCGATTCAGCAACCATTGTTTGGTGCTCGCGGGTGTCCGCGGAACCCCGCCATTTTCCCTGCAGGGTACTGCTAAAGACCCGCCATGTTAATTTTGAAGTCACCAAATGTGCCTTTGGAATTCTCAGCAAAGAATGGACGTGCCCTTTGAGCGCTGTCATTATTCGCGGGCTCTATAATTTTATAGTAGAAATTATTATTAGGTAATATAAAAAATGTTGATTGTTAATATTTTTCATGAGCCGCCAAACTACACATTCATTGTCATTCTATCGTTGTAAGTTTTGTTAATATTTTAGGCAAGTTGCAATAACTGTTTCTGTGCTTTGATTTTATTATAAAATCATCTTGTATCAAATTCGTTTTATTTAAGTAACTGGATTTATTTAGATCTATACCAACGAAATGAAATGAAATATTTATTCATCCAAACAACACGTTTTAAAAAAATTGTCTTATTTCAGATAATATGCAAATTTTTTCATCAATCATGAAACCGATATGACTAACTTTAATTAACTTTCCTGGTATCTTAAAAAACTGATCTGTGATCTCGAACAATTAAAAATAAATTATCTGGTGTTAGGGTTCTCTCGGAACTAATCGGAGCGGACGTGTCACCGCGGGTACCACAACGTGCTATTTTTTCCTAAATGGTACCCGTGGGGAAAACCGGATCAATGGTCACAGCACGTCCCAGTTGTGCATTACGATCTATGGCGCAATTATGCGGTAGCGATGACCCATTATTGCGGGAAACTTTTCTTTCTCTTTGGTATTTTTTTAATTTGTTTAAATAAAAAAAAGAAAACCAGAAATCTTGATTGAGATGGTTGCCGATTTGGCTGAGATTAAGATTTTTTATAACTCTGTGTATTTTTACACAGAGTTTTAGTCCGTAAGAAATGTATAAATAGCATGGACACGAGGTGACTGTGTTTTTAAAAACAGCATGAATATGGATACTTATTTCGTGTGAATTTATGATTTCCTGTCTTAAAACGTAAGCTAAATCGTTATTATAAAGTAAAGATGGTTTTATAGCTATTAAAATTCAAAGATATTTTTTATTATAACCTCTTAATTTGTAGTATTTTCTTACTTTCTCATTTATAGGAACTTATTTAAATATAAATCCGTCGTATTAGGATTGTCTCAAACTATATCACGTTGTTGTAGTAAATTATTTTAGTTTTTACGTGGATATAAAAGTGGGCCCGACAAATGCTTGGGCGCAGCGGGGACCAGCGGGAGGCCAACCGTCCCCAGACCATTGCATAAATACTACAAATATCGAAGCATACATTTGAATACGTATGTGTTATTTACTGAAATTAATTTATTCGTTTTTGGTATCGAAAACCGATGTTTCCAAAAGATGTTACTTATTAAGCTTTAATGAATGATTGAATTGGTGGAAGGGTTTTTAATTAAATGACATTGAAATACCATTAAACACTATTTTGATCATTGACATACCAGAATTTTACATAAACATTTAATAGAGACTACTATAGACTACTAATATGTACGAGTAGGGTACATTACGATATATATGTTGCCGTGTATGATCATTGTACGCAACTATACATAGTAGGTACCTAAGCAAGGTCTAAAACTCAACTTAGAAAAGTTCTAGTCTTAAAGATATTATTTATAAATAAAATACCTATATATATTCTTAGACAATAGGATCCAGTAAGAGCTACGTTAATAATAAATAAAAACATGACAAATTAAAAAAAAAATAAGTTTACCCAGCATCACACACACCACACATGACGGGCAGCTGTATAAGTAAGGCCATAACCATATAGCCTCTCAGCAAACATCTTCAGGTGCTGTTGGAGCTTTCCCTTAGCCTTTGCAAGTTTGAGGCCACATTCTTGCGCATTATGACGAAAAAAGCATCAATATACGCATCCGCAAACATGCCTAGTGCGCTTCAGTGTCCTTACTCAAGCCTCAACAGCGCCCTGAAGCATATTGTAAACGCACAGTGTTGCATGCATTTTGGGTAGGTATATTTCGGCCACAGCTAACGCTCTGCGTACCCTTTCTGCGTTCTTTTTATCAACCATCTCATCTGTTTAAACATGTCCTAAATATTTAATATGCGAAAGTTTCTGCTGTAGCAAATCATTAAGTGTTACCTACTGGAGGGACATTTGATGGACTTATCAGTTTACATTTACTAAACTACTGCATTCGTACCTACTAATTTAGTAGATTTATTGTTAATTTAAAAAAAAATATTGCTTATATTTTACTTATCAAACAAAGTTCTTTCGATATTAGTTTTAAGATTTTTATATCTATACTAATATTATAAAGCTGAAGAGTTTGTTTTTTTGTTTGAATGCGCTAATCTCAAAAACTACTGGTTCGATTTGAAAAATTCTTTCAGTGTTGAATAGCCCATTTATCGAGTAAGGCTATAGGCTACTTTTTATCCCGGTAAAACACAAGATCCCTCGGGAACGCGGGTGAAACCGCGGGGCGGAAGCTAGTCTCTTATACTTACTGAATAATCGCCCGGTCACACTTATCGATAACAACTGTATATAATACCTACTAATAGAAAGGATATAAATTGATAGTGGTATCAAAGAATAATAGTAGGTAAGTAATTGGTAATAAAAGACAGCAATATCAACCAACACAGGAAAAATTGTCTTTAGGCACTCATACTTGACTGATATTTATAGGAATGCACTGGAATTAAAGTAGGACTTAATTGACTAAGTAGAACTCGAATACTCTTGAACTTGATCATGAATTTCGATATAGATAGGTAGGCACGCATAGATTACATAATATAACATTTTAAATTCAATTCTCTGAAATTGCTATCAGCCTCCATCTAATGATAGTTTGAAAAATGATCATGTGAAAAATTGAATAATTCAACCTTAGTAACTAAACATTAATAGGATAGGTATAAAGGGCAGTAATTGCAATCATAAATATTGAATCTTGGCAATTTATAATCTGCTCTGAGCTATCTATTAAACGAGCTGTCGGTACCCCATTTTCACTTAGATGTTATTTATTTACATTGCCTTACCTGTGGGAGTGAGGAATTGTTTCGCGGGAATCAGCGGGAACGGGCGCATCTGTTTCATCTCGTACATAATTGTATGTTATGATTTTTTCCGTGTTTTGATACATAATGAACTTAAACGCTCTGTTATTATGATTGATTGATTGATAACTGTTATAAATATTATTTGACATAGGTTACAAGAGAGGAAAGTTCAATGTCGTATTTCATTCACTTGTTTTATAACATACAAACATATAGAAAGCATCCTCAAAGCCCTCGCTGCTGTCGATAGGCAAGGTTCCCAACAGGCTGTTTTATTTTTAGGAATCTGTTTTCAGTAAGGTTTCCTTTTCTTCTTTCTCAAATAAATTATGGCGATTATTTGCTCAATATTTGAAAGAAGGAAAGAAAGAAAAACTATTTATTGGCCCACAAAGTAGTAACCACGTAACACATGAAATGAGCATGTCTTTAACTAATAGGTGCATAGATACATAGATACTAATGTAATGAGTGTGTGTTGAGCGGAGTCAAATTTGATTTCCAAAATAATCCTGAGGTTCACATGATAAAGTTCAATATACATAAATTGCAAATATATTACATAAGACCATTTTTTACTTAAGATTCTTAGCCGTGACTTGCAATCGGATGTAGGTATGCAAGTCACGGCTAAGAATCTTAAGATCTTATTACTTAAGTAAATAACGGTCTTATGTAATATATTTGCAATTTATGTATATACATATTGATTTGGTGGGCGGGTGGCTGGGGCGTGGCTGCTCGACGCCCCTCCTGTACCGTACACCCACCCGAAAACAGGTTCGCAATTGCACATTACTGCAGCTTTAATGTATTTCATTGCAAACTTAATGGTCTAACTGTACACAAAAATAAATATTTTGTTAGAGTATTTTCTCGAGTACGTATTTAGTGTTTTTAGATGAGTAATAAATCGGCAATACACGTAGCGGTAACATACCTAATCTATATACGTTTTCCACTCAGGACAAAAAAAATGTGCATGAACATATGTATGTTTTTACTGAGTCTGTGTAAAAATATCTATATTGGTAAGTATCTATTTACTAGTATTTAGTACCTAATATAGTAGTTTCTGGTTCCCGAAACATAGTTTAACATTAGTTTGGGGACCAGAGGATTCATATTTTCAAATACTGTGCAAAGTCACAATCAAAAATATCAATAACAATAATATCAATAACTAGTAAGTAGTGTATTAGTTCTACTTATTTAATTTGAAAAGAATATTCTGGATATTTAGTGCAAATCTCAGTACGATATCAATTTCAAGGTAGAGCTGAAGAAAATAACATGGCGCAGATTAGAGAGTTATTTTAAATGATGTTATACACGTACTGTTACAGGTCACCACTAAAAAATAAGTGTACTTATATACATGTATTATTATTTTATTGGTAGTCTCAATATATTGGCATAAAATTTGTCCCTGAAATGTCAACGCGTAGATCCCTCAAAAGGTCTTCATTTTACCTGCATTTAGTAAGTATTTCGTTTATTTGTACGCATTTAAACCCACGTATAACCGCATATTAGTATGAGGAAGTGTATTAAAAGTAAATATATGTATGTAGTCCGTATGAGGTGGGCATATTTCTCCTAAATCCTTATACGAAAATAAATATATCTTAAGATACGAAATTGGTAATAGGAAACCTCAAATTAAATTATTAAATGCCCTAATCACCTAAGTTTTTTTAAAAGAACAACACTTGCCTTCAAGGCTTTGTGTACCTACTTATCCACCACTTTTAGACACATCATCACTTACCATCAAACACGTCTATCCAAAGTAAAAAATAAACTGATATCAACGTAGTTAATAATAAACCATGACCACTCAAGTCATTCTCTCACTTTTGCGAAGTTCAATCAATAACAAATGAATGTCATTTTAATTCATATAGCGAGAACAATTGCTGTGGTTAATAAGTTGTGTGTGATTGAGACCGTATTCAATTCTGGGACTGTTAGACGTGTATTTAACCATTGTAATTTCCTCTGGTGTACTTGATAAATCATGAACGATTATTAGAAATCCCTATTTTGGCTTAATACAAGTAAGTGGAGGCGCGTGCGACGACGGGAGATCACTACGTGTGGTCGAAGCCCACCGCAGTGACGAGTGTTCATGTGTTTTAAATGATCCTTCATAGTTAAACGGCACGGAGCCGCGGTGGCACAGTGATTGCAGCTGCCTTATTTTTGATCCCAACGTTTCACGTATGTTCACATATAAGCAGATACATTGGCCGCCTCATATATATCACGATGTAAGTATTGCATAACGCTTTTGATTATAAATTTATAAAGGTAAAACCTTGGTAAAACTATTTTTTATATTAAACATAGCATGGTTAATCTAGTGTATAAAGTATTTTCTAAATAACTATTCTGGGACACTCGTAAAACAAATACCTAATTCAATATGTTTTTATGTAAGTATAAAAAATAAACCTGTACAATAAAATATACTCATCTTTAATACAATCCTTGCTACTTACTATTCTATAAACAAAAATACAAAACAGAGAGAATAAAATCGTAAATCACGGATCTAAAAATAACGTTTCATCCTAAAACAAACATGTACATTTGAGACCCATTTTTATTGTAAACGTTAAACAATACATTTACGGGAAAGCAACAAATCTGTCACTCACGAATCAGTGACGGTCAACTAAAATGTAACAATTTCTTTTGTCACAAATCTCGAAGAAGTGACAAAAACTCATTACAATGTATAGATGGGACAAAGTCCGCACCCTACGTCTTGTTTAGGAAACACACTTTAAGTGAAATAATAGAGGAGTGAAAATTGTAAGCCCACCGTGACCGAACGGAACTTATAATGGTTAATGTCATAAATCATTCTGGAAATGAATGCTTTTGTGTTAAATTGCATTTGTCACCATGAAATAATTAGTAAATTTCAAGAATTTGTTGGTGATTGATACTAACAATGAAAAATAAGTATTTCGATGCAGAAATATTGACATACTTAGGTACTCAAGCCTATGTCATTTTTTATTGTGTTGCATTTCTATACAAATTGTTAAACATTTAATGGAAAAAAGCCAACATTGACAGAATATCCAAAAAAAAACAACATATATAAAAAATGTAACCTTCCTGAGTTTCTTGCCGGATCTTCTCAGTTGAAGGCAAGGCGACTTCCGAACAGGTGGTAACTTCAGTAGTTTCGACGTCCATAAGTCCGCTTCTAGGGCCTAAACTAAAGGCCGAAGGGCCGGTTGGCGTGGTTGGTAAGATACCCTATCTATCACGCCGCAGGTCGTGGGTTCGATTCCCACTCAGGACAAACATTTGTGTGCATGAACATGTCTGTTTGTCCTGTGTCTAGGTGTAATTATCTATATATGTATGTATTTACAAAAGAAAAGTAGTATATGTAGTATATCAGTTATCTGGCTTCCATAGTACAAGCTCTGCTTAGTTTGGGGTCAGATGGCCGTGTGTGAGGAATAATGTCCTAATGTCCTAGAAACTGAAGAAATGGCTTTGACTTTGATGTAATGTGCACTGATTGAAAACAATGAACACTGTCGAGGGGGTATAAGTTTCTTTCTTTCATTCTTCTCTTGGGAATTAAACTTAAAATAAAGCAATTTATGGTTTTGTTCTCCTACAATGCTATCGTAAATATTCGATTGATATGTTATCACTTTACTATAAATAATATATATACCTAACCGTAAGTGATACGCCGTCAACTCATCGATTCGAAGTCAATCACTGCTTCTATTACTCCATTTAGAATATTAGGCTTTTGTTTGACCTTAATCTCACCATGGTTAGTCTCAATCCCAAAGCCAAGATAGGAACTATAAATAAAAAAATATATAATAAACATATCTTCGTTCCAAGTTTAGAGCAAGTGTAGTGTAGTTCCCAAGATTTACCTCTGTTAGAATTACTCCTGAAATAAGCACTTAGTAGAAAAATACAACTTTGTCCAATGCCACCTCTATGATACGACTCGTGCTATGGAGTAGCAGCCGTGGTGGAACAGTGGTAATCACTACGTGCTTTCTTCCATCCATAGGATACCTCTTCACTGGCCCATATTACAACTCATCTTATTCACCGTCATTTCGGTGTCTAGAAACCTATTCATTCAGGTTGGGTTAGGTAGACCTTCAAATTCAATGGCGTGTGAAATCCTTCATTCCACACTGGGCCCGTGGACTTCGACCTCTTATCTTCTAACTCTTGTATCGTCATTTTCAAAGCGCATTACAATAGAAATATGTCTGTCCGCTCTTAATGCTAGTAATTTCATACATTTTATCAAAATGATAAACTGATAATCCTTATCGACAACACATTTTATACGTTCAGTCGTGATCCATATAGGCGCGAAGTGAACGTAGTTTGCAATACATATTAACCATAGTCGTAAATTATGAATAAATAAATTACTGTAATTTGCAATTGATATAGTAAAATTCAACATAAAATATCGATTAAGGGTTGTGTTTTTTTAATATTGCCTATTCATAATGAAGGAGCCGGAGAGCAAAGGGTGGAACGCTATCACGAGGAAGAACACGTACAACATCAGCGACAACCAAAATGGCACTTATCCTAAGAAGAAATCTATGGACGGGAGGTAAGCTTTATTAGAAGTACCTAAGCATATTTACGATGTTGGTAGTTTGATAGGAGTAAGCTTCCTTCCGTGTAGACTAACTACCGTACTCAGAGACGTCAATTTGAATTGAATGTCTAATTAAAGTATATTCATCTTTGTTTATTAAATAGCTATAGAAAGGGACAGGTCTAAAGATAAGACAAACTGTAAAATAAAAATATAAACATTGATTTTTTGGGCAACATAAGCTGTCAATTTCGGCAATATCGGTCGTTAAATACTACTCTACTAATTTTATGAAAATGCGTTCAGCCGTTACGAAGATTAGTGGTACAAAACACCATTTATATTATTAGTTTAGTGGTATAGTAGAACCAATAGGATAACGAAATTAAATTATACCTATATTCATGCGAGGTAACATTAAGTCATTAGGAATTAAAAATATAATTTAGGACTGATTTGTGAAAAAGAAAGTGACACGCCTGACTGGCTTCTACTTATCGCCTGTAACAGTTTCCAATCAGCTATATCAACATTATATTCAAGCATTCATTATGACGTGTACTTTTACTTCAATCTATTATAAAAGAGTAATGTTTTTTTATCTGTCTGTTTGTTTGTAACGTATGCGATCCTATAGGTACCTACCGTTTATCCGATCACGATGAGATTTTGGTGAGCTGTTATGCACTTTTGCTTTGGTGAGCTGTTGATTTCTGACAAAAATACTTTGCTTTTTTTTACAAAAAGGAGGCATTGCAACGCACACCGGGATTAGCTAGTACTCAATGGTATTATACAGGGTGATTTTGTTATCACTGGCAATACTTGCAGGGGTGGAAGTACTCATCAATGTGAACAACTTTTATTATAGGGCTAACTCTGATATCGCGTAAAATAATATGGTTGCTTCATACATTTTGGTCGAGTAGGTATTGAACTTTTGTATGGAACAGCTGATAATTTTTTCATGATTTCACAGTTAGTCCCATAATAAAAGTTGTTCATTTTGATGAGTACTTCCACCCTTGCAAGTATTGCCAGTGATAACAAAACTGGATAGTTTACCATGGATATGTAGGCATACCTATCTCTTTTTAATAGATATATTTTATGTTTTTTTTGTTATCAAACCGCAAGTTTATCAAGCCGCGATGACGTTTTATAAGTAGGTACAGTAATTTTCATGTTATCCGCAAATATCATATCCGACTTTTCCTAAAAAATTCTTGCACTTTCACTTGTCCTGACAATTACGAACACAACAACAGCCAAATCGGTCGAGGTGTTCTCAACTGATGATCTTATATACGTGAGGCAATTGTTTTTTAAATCTTTATCCTCTTTCTCTTCTCTTCACTTTTCTTCACTTCATCCAGTCTTCTCTATCAAAGGAATAATCATACTATCATGCTAATGTTATAAATGAAATTTAGCACGCAAGTAGCCTATGAGATATATAGGCTACTTTTTGTCAGGGGAACGCGGGTAACACCGCAGGGCGGAAACTAAGTGAATGAATATATACTTGATTAGATATTTAAAATAGGGCAACGGAAACGTTTTAATGCATTAGTATTCTATTGATCGTCCGTTATATTCATAATAACAAAAGGCAGCCTTGTGTAGCCGCCTTACGTGACATTGTATAGAAAATGCTTCTAAAATTAGCCATCGATTTATGCTTTTCTAACCTTCATAGTTATTTTAAACCGTTTCCCCTGACTAACGAACGCTGAAGCGCGCCATCGTTTCGATGTTTTTACTAATAAACAGGAATTGAAATCAAATTATTATTAAAATTCAAGAACATGAAGTTTTTGTCATGTTGCAGTGACTCCGAGCCGGAACAGAAAGTTGATGAAGTACCGAGCATATCTTTCGCCACATTAGTAAGTAATATTGTTGTTTTAAAGTAACTTTGTATAATTAATCTCAACAAGTACAATAAAATAATGTACTTACTTTAATATAACAATTCAATATTGAAAACTGTTTTTGTTGACTTCTTTTGAATTTCATGATAAATCGGTTGGAAAACGTAAATCGATATCAATTTCAAACCATATGTCACCATAATTACTTACAAATCTGCAATGTCATTTTATTAATATGACTTTGAGCATAAATATCCAAAGTTGCTTTATATAATTTTTCTTATCTGTTGTTATCTTTATCATGAAGTAAAAAGGTTATTCATGTTCCTACAGTCTGTTACCTATACATGTGTTTGTTTATTCACAGTTCCGTTTCGCCACAAAGAAGGACATATTCTTCATAACGATAGCGCTGTTGTTTTCAGCAATCAGTGCATGTTCTGCGCCACTAAATACACTACTGCTATCTTTTCTCCTACAAAGTATGGTCGATTATGGAATATCCCTCATAATCGGTGTTCCAAATGACGACGCTTTCATGACCGCTATATCCCAATTTGCAATATACAACTCCATTATTGGTGTGGTAGTTGTAACTCTATCGTACGCTGCGACTACTTTAATGAATACTTCTGCTTATAACCAGGTACGTTAATAAATATACCTTATGAGAGAATGCTATATCTAAAACTCTTTCACTCATAATTGCGCCGCACTGTACATCAATAAAATTCAATTTAGCTGCATTATACTTACGAATATAAATCAAAATTATGCTCACCATAAAATATACATAGTGTCTTCTCATCTAGTATCTCTTATCTCTCTCCATAAAACTAGTGTAGTCTAGTGTTAGTGTTAGTTGGCCGTGCGTGCGTAATCCTACTATCTATATATATAAAAGACAAAGTATGTATGTATGTATGTTCCTTATAGACTCCGAAACCGTTGAACCGATTTCAATGAAATTTTCAGAAAATCTTTAGATTGACCCAGCGGATAATCCTGTAAGGTTTGGTAGCGATCGAAGCACTCGGGACCGCGGGTGAAACCGCGGGGCGGAAGCTAGTAATATTATAAATGTGAATGTTTGGATGGATGGATGGATGCATGATCGTTGTTACTCAATCACGCCTAATTTAATAAATTAACGGAACTGGATGAACTTTGGTACAGAGATAGATTATAGTCTAGAATAGCATATAGACTTTTTCTCCCGGGAAAACATAAGATCACTCGGGAACGCGGGCGAAACCGCGGAGCGGAAGCTAGTAATATTATAAATGTGAAAGTATGCATGTTTGCATGTTAGTGACTCAATCACGCATAAAGGGCTGAATGAATTTGTATGAAACTTGGCGTATAGATAGATCATACCCTGGAATAACATATAGGGTACATTTTAGAAAACATAAGATCCCTCGGGACGCGGGTGAAACCGCGGGACAGAAGCGAGTTTTGAATAAATATACCTAATCTTTATTATATAAATAAAAATGGATCGCCGAAATGTTTGTACGCGCATAACTTCCGAACGACTGCACCAAAATTGGATAAATCTTTATTTTATGTGTTCGTTATTGTCAGGAGACTACACTTTACACAATTACACCGGGAACGTGGGTGAAACCGCGGGGAACAGCTAGTAGCTTATAATAAGTAATTGAATTCAAAACTAGGAACAAACAAATGCATTGCTAAACAAATAATTTGATTGATTTGATTTCACCTCATAAATGGCTTACAATGGTATACAATACAATGCAGTAGGTAGTACTTACTTATATTTCTTTCATTTCTGATTTTTTGCTGATTTCTAAAGTACAAACTTTACTTGGTTTGGGATCAGATAACCTAGTAATGTCCCGAATATCTTCCTAAGTAAGTATAGTACCTATACGCAAAGATATAAATTTTCATATAAAGTAATACACGTTACACGTTTACATTTATTAACGGTAGAAGCATTTAGAAGCGCTCGTGGCGTAGCTTGATTGAAACGTCCAGTTTGGCCGGTACCTGGATGGGTGACCGCCTAGTGGTATTTCATCTTGAGCGTTTCTGTGTTTCGGAAGGCACGTAAAGCTGTTGGTCCCGGTTATCACGTAATTGTGATAGTCGTTAAGCTAGTTGGAGACCTCCTAGATGGCTTGACAACTCCAACAGTAGGTTGACCACTAGCCTACCTCCACCAATCCGCGTGGTGGAGTATTTGCCCATTCCCCTTTCACCATTATTCGTGAAAGGAGGCCTGTGCTCAGCAGTGGGCAGATATATGCTGTAATTATTATTATTTATAATTATTACATTTATTAACCCATAGGTATACAAAATACGACAAGAATATTTAAAAGCAGCCTTAAACCAAGATTTCGAATATTTCGACGTTCATCAAACCGGCGACGTTGCTGCAAAAATTAACAGGTAATTAATAATGATTCACCTCTTAGACCTCTCATAGAAAATATTACATTTCATGTAAAACTTATATTTTTTTGTTTTGGATGAAGTTCCCATGGCAGCCTATCTAAATTCATCTAATTTTACTCCCACAGTGACGTGGTGAAACTAGAAGATGGTATTGGAGAAAAACTATCAACATTCATTTTCTATCAGGCCTCTTTCATCAGTTCCATAACGATGGCGCTTATAAAAGGGTGGAAGCTGGCACTTCTATGTTTGATATCCTTCCCTGTTACAATGACGCTTGTCGGAGTTGCGGGCGTGGTAATTTTATTGTTTCTAAATAGCTTTTACTCGTGTTCACAAGGGATATACTTAATGTCGCATTTTTAATAGATATACCTATAGTTGGATTATACTGGGTGCATATTTAAAGATGGCATATTTTTTAAACCTTTGCTAGGTTCGTCATGGTGAACAATTTTTACTACAGCACATACTCTGAAATCGTGAAAATAGTTTAAAACTTTTCATACTAAAGGTCAAACTTGCTCGATCAATATGTCATACAAACCAATTTCTTTCGTGATTTCTGGGTTGGTCACTTAGTAAAAGTTGTTCAGCATGACCTAGCCAAACAGTCCTTTATTAGAGTATTCCTAATTAAATTAACTTAATTTATTTTTATACAGGTAGCTTCGAAGTTATCAAAAAAAGAAGCAGTGGCATCAGGCAAAGCAAGTTCGGTAGCTGAAGAAGTATTGTCTTCTATACGAACTGTCTACGCATTTAGCGGACAACAGAAAGAACTGGATAGATACCAAGTACATCTGGAAGCAGCTAGGAAAATCAATATCAAAAAAGGTAAAGTAATTTGTAGTTTTTAACTTAATCAATAAATCTTTCTGGATACGCTGCCTTTTTTAATTTAGATTATTTTATATAAGCTTCTTACTTTTAAGTTCTTTTTTGTCAATAGTATTAAATAATATAGAAAGTTTAATTACCTAAATCAGAATAAAAAAATTAATGACAAAAAAAAATCTAACTAATTAATAAGTAATCTGAATCAGTTGTGTTTTGTTTCAGGCTTATTCAACGGGTTAGCGATGGGATTGCTTTTTTTCTGCATTTTCTGCGCATACGCACTTTCGTTTTGGTTTGGCTACAGACTCATGGTTGATGAACCGGAGACCTACGACGTGGCAACCATGATAGCTGTAAGATACCAAAAATATATTAATCTTATGTATATAATATAATTAGGTAGGTACTTATGAATAATGTTTATGACGATGACTGAACAACTTACGTATGATAAAGAAAAAAAATACAAGATATGTTTTTCAGGTATTTTTTGGAGTCATGACTGGTTCGGCCAATTTCGGTATTTCTTCAACCCTCATGGAGGTATTCGGAGTAGCCCGCGGTGCAGGAGCTCAGATCTTCAACCTGATTGACAACGTTCCTACAATCAACACATTACATAATAAGGGTATATCTCCACCCTCAGTGGATGGGAACATTGACTTGAAAAACGTCGTCTTCCACTATCCTTCCAGACCTGATGTACCGGTAAGCAACATGATAATAGGGTTAAAAAAAAAATATAGACAGCAATCTAAGATAAGGAATGAGGATTTGATTAAACATGGAAATACTCACGAACTAATATAGGAAGTTAATCCGATATTATTGATTGATTACTAAACCAATGTATGTATTAACAAAACATACTTAGGTAGGTAGTACCTATGTTTTAGAAAAGTTCATAGAATATAATAGAATAGCATATACTTTATTTGTACACAGGAAAAGTAGCAAATGATAAATAGAAGTGATTACAGAAAAGGCGGTCTTCGAAAGGCGATTTCTTCTACAGAATGTATGTTATAAAAATTGAAAAATTAGATTCCATATTATTATTTTACACAGCTGTCGTCTTATTCACTCTAGACTTGAGACTAACCTATCTAGATTTATAAATTCTTCTTAAAATCGTATTCTTGACACAGGTGCTGAAAGGTGTAAACTTAACTGTGAAGCGTGGCCAGTCCGTAGCGCTGGTCGGTCACTCGGGCTGTGGCAAGTCTACCATTATACAACTCATATCTAGATATTATGACGTCATCGATGGCAACGTAAGTACTTTTCGTGAAAAATCAAATAAATGAAAAAAATACCTAAAGATAAACAAGTACACGTATGGAACCATAGCAAAAAATACTTTTTTTTACTGTGAATAGGCTTTTGTTAGATCACAATCTCACTCGCACCGTGGTAGAGTACTTTTTAGTACTTACTCGCCTGGTAGCTACCGCCCTCAAGTTGAAAATCTGTCGCCAAACACTACTTGTGTGTTCTAGCCACAGATATATATGTACACTAGATAACGCAAATGCATGTACTTCCCGTGTCCGAACCCCGACAAAGTGTCAAGGTTGGCCGCCGCTACTGACAGTACGCGCGCGTCTCTTGTTGCGAAAACTAAAAATTGCCTCGTTGCGTGATAATTAACTGCAATAACCCAAAAATTTCGAACTCCCAAAGGCAAGGACATATTTCCTATCACAGGCAAGCTATATTAAAATTATATTATGCGTAAATATTCTGTTGAAAAGTTGGCACGCTTGGTTTCAATACAAATCGTGATAGGTACTTGCGCTACCTAGTGTACATATATAGCTGTGGTTCTAGCAGCTGCATCTGATAGCCTTTGTATGCTTACTACCTTCAGCCATATCACAATATATGGTGACATTGTGAAATATTCAATGAGCTATCTTGAGATATTTAAATCATCTAAGTACCTATAGCTAAGAGTATCAACTACAACACAAATATTTTGTAAATAAATATTGCAAGTTATCAAACACAGACTAATAAAAAAAAATATCAAAATAGGTTTCACTAGATGGGCACGATGTTCGAGAACTATCCGTCCGCTGGTTGCGTGGTCAGATCGGTCTGGTGGGCCAGGAGCCAGTGCTGTTCAACACAACGGTGCGGGAGAACATCAAGTATGGTCGCGAAGAAGCCACCGACCAAGACATCGAGACCGCCGCCAGACAAGCCAACGCACATCACTTCATCATGAAACTACCCAATGTAAATAAATACAAACATAATTTTATATTTCATTTCCGGTGATAATTTTATCTTCATTTCCTTTTTTTGGATCGAGAATCTCTCTCGTATTTCCAAAAATATATAACCATTTGCATGTCTATAAACCATCCCCGTCTGTATAAATGAATAACTAAATCCGTAATACTTAAAAAATTAAGGGCTACGATACACTAGTTGGTGAGAGGGGTGCATCTCTCTCCGGTGGACAGAAGCAGAGGATTGCTATTGCAAGAGCCTTAGTACGTAATCCACGAGTTTTACTTCTCGACGAGGCAACCAGCGCACTTGACACGACTTCCGAAGCTAAAGTACAGAAAGCACTTGACAGGGTAAGTAATTATACGACACATACACTATGACATCTTAATCCTATAGATTAATTTTAAATGTGGGGCAACATACTGTTATCAAGATAAGTCTTATAAGTGGATATGTCTTTTCGTTACGATTTGTATAAAACAAAAAACCACAAGAATCTATTCGGTATATGATTTTGTCAATTCAGCTGATGAATTATCGAAATGGATCAATTGTTATGAATTATATCAGAAATTATATCCAGAAATAAAGATAATTCTAATTTCCAGGCTCAAGAAGGACGCACGACTGTTGTGGTAGCCCACAGACTTTCAACGATAAGAAATGTAGACGTAATCTATGTATTCAAAAGCGGAACAGTGGTAGAATGTGGCAACCACGATGAATTGATGAAGAAGAAAGGACATTACTATGACATGGTTATGCTCCAAACGTTCCCGGATACCAATGAAAATGAAGGTAGTTAATTTTTTTAATTGGATATGTAATTATAAACAAATATTATAGAACAATAACAAGTATTATAATTTTAAACTCCAGAAAGTGGATCTCAACTTACTCGAAAGGTATCGGTAATGAGTCAAAAAGATGAAGATGAATTCCTGTTAGAAGTGGCTGTAAGTGATTTTAAAACCTTCAATTAGATGTAGATGTTTCATAACGAGATAGTTAAATAATACGTGATAATTTCCAGAAAGATGAGAAAACAGATGATAAAATACCGGAAGTGTCATTCTGGCGTGTGATAAAACTAAATGCGCCCGAGTGGAAATCTGTGACTGCAGCTAGTTTTTGTGCTTTGATCAGTGGCTTCGCTATGCCTCTACTTGCGGTCATATTTGGTGATTTTATTGGAGTAAGTACCCAAAGGTCACGGTAGCATAATATGTATTCAAAAACAAGATAAAAGATTTCACTAGATATTGTTGATATAAAATTTAAACTTTTTCAGGTACTCTCAAATCCAAACGAAGATGAAGTTTTGGCTGAAGTACAAAAATTTGCTTTGATATTTGTTGGCATAGGCATATTTTCTGGAATATCAAATTTCATTATGGTATGTCCGATGAAAATTGTTTCTCTCTTAAATTGAATGGGGAATTGTGGGCATTATGCCTCAAACTGCACAATGTGATTAAATAATGTCCATGAAAATTAACTAGAATTTACTTAATAAGTACCTAGTTATTCTTATGGTAACAGCGGTATCTTTGTCTCGTAAATTTTCAATACGTAACGTTTAATTTCGAATTTCCTCACCGCACGATTTTTGTTCGACTTTATTGATAGTAATAGAAAGGTTATCCTTTAGTGTTTTCTTTGAGGCTTTTGTTGAGACCTTGAGATAAATAAGTACTACATAGATTACATATACTTAAGTTGTTGCTATTTCATAGGTGTTTATGTATGGAATAGCTGGAGAATACCTAACGGAAAGGTTGAGGAGATTGATGTTCGAAAAGTTGCTTCAACAAGAAATTGGTTATTATGATGACAAAGACAATTCAACTGGCGCTCTTTGTGCAAAACTATCTGGCGAAGCTGCAGCAGTGCAAGGGGTAACGTTACTTCTAATCAACTCAATAAAGGTCATCCTTCATTTGATTTAATCAAGGAATTTATTTCAGGCAACAGGCCAGCGTATTGGTACTGTGTTGCAAGCAGTTGGCACATTCGGACTTGCTCTGGTTCTATCTATGATATATGAGTGGAGAGTGGGCCTGGTTGCATTGACGTTTGTGCCAATACTGGTTATTATTCTTTACAAAGAAGGTCGTATGGCTCACGCTGAAACTTCTGGAACAGCCAAGACGATGGAAGTTAGTTCTAAGGTAAGATGAACTACGAATTCTTGTAGGAAACTATACTAAATGTAAATTGGAATTATATCTTATTTAATATAATACAGATAGCTGTAGAAGCCGTAGCTAATGTACGAACAGTAGCTTCATTGGGCAGGGAGGTAACATTCCTTGACGAATATGCTAAACAGCTATTACCAGCTCTGCTAATCGCCAAGCGATCCGCACATTGGCGTGGCTTCGTGTTTGGTTTGTCTCGAGGTCTTTTCAACTTTATCATCGCTGCATCATTGTACTATGGTGGAACTCTTATCGTAAACGACGGGATCGATTACACTGATGTTTTCAAGTAAGTATTCAGTAGGTATGATTAATAACTTTTGAAACAGTTTAGGGAAACCAAAGACACGAAAATCATGCACATTATTGCACTAAGTACTACGTTAATTATAGAAAAGTTAAGTCTCTCAATTATTTACATTGACGATATAATCATTAGAAGTACCTATTCATACAATTGTCATTTTTCAGGTCTGCGCAAGCGCTCTTAATGGGTGCATCCTCAGCAGCTCAAGCATTTGCCTTTGCACCTAATTTCCAAAAGGGAATAAAGGCTGCAGGAAGAGTGATCTTGCTACTTAACAGACAGTCTAAAATTACTGACCCTGCTAAACCGGCTGTTAAAGACTTTGTGAGTGAATCTATTGACACTTTAGGTATCTTTATGTTTGCTATATTAATAAAATATTTTGTTTTCAATTACAGAATGGAACTGGTCAAGCTAGCCTCCAAAATGTACATTTCAGATATCCGACGCGTGCGATACAAGTCCTGAAAGGTTTAAACTTGGAGATAGAGCGTGGTAAAACTATCGCTCTGGTGGGAACTAGTGGTTGTGGCAAGAGTACTGTCATACAGCTGCTTCAGAGGTACTATGATCCTGATGAGGGGATTGTGGTACGTATTAGCTACCTACTTACTTATTGAAGGTTCAAATTATAAAAATGTATCAGCCAGCTAAGTTATTAATTCTAGGCAATTAATCAAAACATGAAATCAGGCATGAAAACTACCAAATCTGTATATTATGATCTATAGAATCCTTTTACATATTTAACGTTCATTTAAAACATAATTGTTCCAGGCTCAAGATGGCATACCGCTATCAAAGCTCTATCTAGCGGACGCGAGGAAAGCGATAGGTTTCGTTCAACAGGAACCTATTTTATTCGACCGTTCGATCGGTGAAAACATCGCGTATGGTAATAACGCGCAAAAGCCTAGCATGGATGACATCATCGGTGCCGCTAAGCAAGCCAATATACACAATTTTGTTTCTTCATTACCTTTGGTGAGTAGGTAGTAAATACCAAAGAAACATAGTTTATGTGTAAAAAAAATGTAAATAGCTACACTCTTAGACGTTTTCAAATTTTAATATTTTTTTTAAGTTGCTTACAAAAAGTTCAACGTTCAGATGATATGTAAACTACTTTTAATAAATACCGAAAAAATGTTAGAATAGTATGAGAGAGCCATTTAAAATATTTCAGTGTAGGATAAAGTAAATTCACCACAGTAATAATTATTCGTGTAATGATGTCCTCTCCATATCCCAATTTCATTTGTTTATTTCCTAGGGTTATGAAACAAACATAGGCTCCAAGGGGACTCAGCTGTCGGGCGGGCAGAAGCAGCGGGTAGCTATCGCAAGAGCGTTAATAAGGAGGCCGAAGATGCTGCTACTCGACGAAGCCACAAGCGCTCTCGACACTGAGAGCGAAAAGGTAAAGAACATGATAGCCCCATATTCTATAAAACATTAGCTGCGTGTGTCGTCAGATTGACACATACTATAGGCTTTCATTGAGTGCGGCGTGAAATGGTATTCAATAATTCATTTAAAAACGTTGGATCTTCACTGCCTATAACTTCATTACGAAGATTTTTAAAGAAAGGGTTGATTGTCGTAAATGAACAGAAATTTTGTTAACCCATTTCTATTGGTACAACAAATGAGCTCCTTAAACTTTCAAATATTTACAGCCGCAATAAAAAAAAATATTGGGCATAATTATTTCTGAAAAGCTTAGTTTGAAAATGTAAGAATGCGGTAGCGTTTATTGTTCTAAATTGTGGGTAACAAAAGTTTTTGAGTAAAAGCTTATTTATGTAGGAACTTGGATACGTACATAGTTACATATACCTACGATTATCTACAAATGGAGTAAATAAATAGTATAGAAAAAGTTACTGACGTCACAATCGTAGTTCATCTAGGTTAGATTTATTTTTATTTAACAGGTGGTGCAAGAAGCCCTCGACGCAGCTAAGGCAGGCCGCACATGCGTCATGATCGCGCATAGACTCAGCACGGTGCGCGACGCGGATATGATCTGCGTCGTCAGCGATGGACGTGTGGCCGAAAGTGGCACCCATGCCGAACTTATCGAAATAAAAGGTCTCTACTACAACTTAAATAGAAGAGGGTACACCTGAAAAAGAAACAAAGTTTCATAGGTTTATTATGTGTACTTACTTAATTAGTATTATAATTTTTATATTAATAAGTAAGTGTGTATTAACTACTTTTACTGTCTACAATCAATCAAAATAAAGCCTTAACTCATAATATTGTTTCAAAGATTTTAAATTTTTGAATACTGCTGAATTTCCTATTAAAGTTTCTATAAGAAAGAACTGTTGTAACTTATTATTCCACTTTTACGCAATAATGATTTATAATCCCATTTAAACTTTACACAAAAAAGAGCAAAAAGTCTTTGTTCCAAATTGAAGAAACAAATATTTCATAGACCCCATTGCACCCCATTGTTGGTAAGGGCTGTAGCATGTGGTCGAAAACATTTGTAGTCATCTGTATTGTACAAATTGCGGACATAATAAATTATCCTGAAGATTTTGTTTAAAATGATATCGGAAAATAATTTTTAATGCTAATATTCCCAAATACAAATTACAGAATCTAGTAACTAATAGCTTTTCTGACCTATATTTTAAATATAAAATTACTTTTTTTTAGTAAGAAGACCCCTTTGGTAGGTTGCCAATGTTAAAAATCGAATTCATGATATATCATAATAATCTACGTACATACATCAATTTATTATTTATCAAAGTAATGTATATTCCCTAACTAATCAATTTTCCTAGCCGGAAATCGAAACTGTTGATTTGAAATAAATAAGTATATACACGTACACTGAATTATTACGCCATCCTAGAGTGTCGCTTTTAAGGATCAAAATTCTGGAAAGAAATATTAATTGGAAAACTAGCCTCATTTTTTAAAAATACTTTAGTTTTCTTTTTACATTTATTAATGTTAACAAATCAATTTGTTTCCTTTTGTTCCCCGTTATATTTTTTTGATCATTTAAATCCTTTATTAAACTCGTTAAATCATGCGGTATCCATTAAGTGCACAAAATCTTTTGCACTTAGTTTATACCAATTCCTAATACTGTAGAAATTTGCTGTCAATTTTTTTTTATAAATTTCAAAGTTGTCGTATGGTATCAATACCTATTAGTTATGGTAACCGCAGTCGCTGGCTGACCTTTACGTCAATGGAGAACAACAAAAGGAGTCAAGGCTGTGTCCGAATCCTTCCTTTTAGTTTAATTCCAACACTTAGCATAAACTTGAAAGCCAAGTAACCTATGGTGTAGCATGTGTGTGGTATTTTATGTAACCCTAGGTTTTTACTGTCTCGCAGTAGGTGTGAAAAGTAGAATATTCACCTCGAGTATAAAGCCTATCTTTGTCTTAGGCGGCCTGAACCCCTCGCTTCACTCAGGACTCTACATAACTCACTCGCTGCGGTCGAGAGTTAACACTAGAGTCCCTCGTTACACTCAGGGTCCATTATTATGCCGCCCGTAATGTCTAAGACACTTTAAAACGCTTTATCCCCTTGGTGCATAATCGACTATTAGCTACCCACCTACAATTACAGATTTTTATTATGTAATTGACCGTTGATGTAGTACCCTCATAGACATAATTTTACGTTAAATGAATAAGAGTGTATATCTGTACCTATATATATGAATAATAATTTATAGGTATACGTATAAATAAAATATATCTAAATACATAAAATATTTATAATTACCTATAAATTCATTTAGTTACAGATGGGCACTCTTATTATTTTAACGTTATTTTTTGTCTATCTACTCCATCAACGGCCAATTAATAAAAATTACATCTTACATAAAACTATTAACGTCCAGCCGCGCGCGCTGCAGATAAACTGATCGAAATCATCTCCGAGAGCAATAATAAATTAATTGTTTTATTATGTCACAAGCGAAACGCGATAAAAAACCGACAAATTACTACGGAATTGAGACATCCCGCTATCTCCCTTATTAGACACGTGTAGCTCTTTCACGAATTACAACGAATAACAGCCGTCATAAGATAAAATATAACCTATATCGAGAAATCAAAATGGCTGCGCCTCTACTTTTTTTCGACCCCAGCATGAGTCTTATGCTAATGAGACCCAAAAACAAACATTGTTACAAGCCAAATGTGTAACATACGATAAAAATAAATTAAATAATAAAGGGAATCGTTAAAATGGAAGAAATGTACGTAATTTATCCACGAGTCACCTTTTAGGCATACCGTGGATGCCTTCGCGGCGGGGTCCCACCCGCTCTAGACGCGATCTCCAAATAAAAAGGCGCCACAAAAAGACGTATTCAATAAGCCGTTGGCCATTACCGGACGTAATCGATGAGATAAATTAATAATAATGATATCTGTAGATTATGAGAATGAACGTAGGCGCCCACTGATATTTGACAACCGCTAGAAACACTAATACGTCGTGCTAGTGTTCCTAGCGCTGGTACAATACCTACGTACGTAAAAATAGGTTCTGTATTACCTATTGATTTACTATATTAACGGATAAGTCATTGCTTCGGCTCACGGAATAATTAAATGTTCGGCTGCTTGTCATAGATATGTTTCTAACTAATGACATATTGCGGATTTCCTACTAATGCCGTAACCCGGATGCCGAACGATATTTGGGCTATTGTGGGCTAAAAATGTAGATACCTATTTCCATTTCACCTAATCATCAACAAACTGTCAAAATGGAAAGAATAATTAACTTTTGCGAACTTAACTTTTTGTGGATGAAAAATCTGAGCATCAACGAATTGCCCGTTGCTTTATTTTAATAAAGAATTAAAATAAAATAAATTCGTTTTAAATTATTTTGATTCCTAATAACCTGGCCCCCTACTTGTTATGTTTTTGGGTGCCTATTCGAAATTCTAAGCACTGTTTTGAATAAAACTCCTTATAATTAGAAGTTAATTATATTGATTAATTTAGATAAGTAGGTACTAAGTACCTACACTGATTTCTATTTCACTTGAAGTTAAAGCATTGCACACAAATGCAGAGAGAAGCTAATACAACCATGTAGGTAGGTATATTTGCTTACACGTAATGTACCATCTTATAGTATTCTTGACAAATCCTAGGTATTCATTGATTGCACATGTGGTGACGAGTATCTGACGATGGACATGGATTTTGGGTAAAGGTAAACCTTCAAAAGTTCAAATACTAATAAATCCAGTGTTAGTACACATTAGGTTTACCTTGAGGAATACCATTAATGTAAATTTGTGGCGAGGAATTGGTAAAGCTTCCCGTGGAAAAGAAATATAAAATTTTTAGAAGTAAAAAGTACCTAAATAATAATTAATTCTAGGCCATAGGAGCTCCGGATCTGTTGCTGTTTTGAAAAATAATGAAGTATCGTCAGCAAATAGGACGATATCTGAGAGACCAATTACAACAGAGGGTAAATCATTAATATAAACTAGAAACAGAAAAGGCATTAGTATCTAGTTCACCCTGGGGTAGGTACCCCCATTTTGACTAGGGAGCCTTTGGATGTCGTACCACTAATTCCTACTTTTTGTTGGCGATTACTTAAACAAGACAAAACAAGATCATGAGTAGTTCCACGAATACCCTAATAGTTAAGCTTCAGGAGCAGAGTACTGTGGTCAACGCAGTCAAAGGCCTTGGATAGATCACAAAAAAAGCCAATGGCATCCTGCGAATTTTCCCAGGCTTCATAGATGTTTTTCAATAATTTTGCTGCCGCATCTGATGTGGATCTCCCCTTCGTGAAACCGAACTTATGACTATGTAATATCTCATGTTTATTAAAATGACCTAACATTTGATTAAGCAACAGTTTTTCAAAGATTTTGCTAAGTGCTGGAAGTACAGACACTGGTCTATAATCAGTAGGATTATCTTTACAGCCAGATTAAAAAATTTTGACTATTTTACTATACTTCATTAGATTATATCCGTATGAAACCGCTTTTGTCATTACTCGTTGGAACAACATGAACAAATTATTAAGAGCTACATAATGGAAAAACGCTGCTACGAACTACGCCGTAGTGAATCCCGCATCATAAATACTAAAAAGTTAAAAATATTTATGAATTATTTAAGACGAAGTGCGAGTTTATCGACATTGTGAGTGATGTTCAGTTCCGAGGTCATTTGGAGAGCAAAGCTAAATTGTCTTCTAAACTGGATGTGCTGTATAGATCGAAGCTGTTCAGGTTATCAGCAGCCGGTACGAAACGATCCTGGATATCGTGCCCAACACACATACCTACCTACCACAAAATTATGTCCCTAAACCCACAATTCAGAATAAACATATATTTTGAGGGAAAAAAAGCAATAAAAGGACTGGTTATGGTATTAAAGTCCATGCTTCGTTTTCATTTATTATTGACGTTCAAAAGTTCGTTACAATATTTAATAATGTAGTTTGTCAGGTCAGAGTGTCTTAGTGTACTTACCCATCTTAATCACGTTTTTATGTTTATTCGACTGCTCTAGCAGTGACGGGGTTTGCTTGAGCACCAAACGGCACTGACCGTAAGTTCAAGCCAGTGTCGCAACTCATCATATAAAGCATCTAATTCAAATGGAACACAGGTGATGGTTTCTTCAGTGCTATTCTACAAACTGATACAATATCCATAATGTGTTCATTAGTAAAATCATGACACGTTGTTATTTACTGAGCCCAATCTTCAGTCATCGTGTGTTTATTAAAAATCGTGCTATCGTGTTATCGTATGTAATCTATACATATACTAGCGGGCCCGACAGACGTTGTCCTGTCCATACTCGATTACGACGCCATCTACCGGGTCCAATTGTATTTTCAAACCATTCAGGGACCCACTCATATATACACACAAAAAAATGTTGTTGGCGTTAGCTCACAACACGTGTTTATTTACATGAGATCACTTTTAACAGAGAGTTAAAACTGTCTTTATCAGTTATTAATAAATTGTGAATAAATAATTATTGCACTGAAAATTAATGATAAATTTACGATGAGAGTGAAATTAACATGAGACTTGCACAGAAAAATTAATACGTATAACAGTCACTGCTACGATCAATACACAAATAAAACCAAAAAAAATGGCCGAAAACTGTATACTGAGTAAGACAGGAGACCGGCTCTAGGGATATTACCGCGCATAGATATCGCAAACCGCCCGACTGCTGTCAACACTGCCGCCAATTGAGAGCCCTAAGCGCTCGCCGATTGTCCGGGTAAGGGTAGTCGATGGTCCCCTGGACCCATCACCTTCGTGTACCATCAAAAAAAATATTAAAAATTTAAGTTAGCTTTGTTGTCTTAATTGTTATATATAGTCTTTATATTATTATACGTGATTATCTACATCAAGACCAATGTATATGTTTAATTTATATTAAAATACAACACATTTTGAATGCAATGTGCGTATTTAATATCGAGACCCAATCCCGATAGCCCATTTATTGAGAAAGGCTAAAGGCTACTTTTTATCTAGGGAAAACATAAGATCCCTCGGGAAAGCGGGTGCTAGCGGGAAACCGCGGGGCGGAAGCTTGTGTTGTGATAAATCCGCATCTGAACTTTTATTAATTGCAATGACTCGCAAGATTTAATGCTCTTTCAATAGGCTGAACCCCATACCATAGATGCATCATCCTCTGTGTAGACTGCTTCATCGATCATTTCAATACATCGAAGGGCTCTATATGTGCCCTTTCTCCAGTTAAATCATTGATTTGCCATTTCTGTGCTGCCAACAATGATGATTCACTCACATTCTACCTTTTCTCGTTCATACAGGGCTAAACCATTGACAAAAATTACTCTTGCTTGCAGCATAAATAATAATAGATAAGGCTCATATAAATCTTTAAATTATATACTCCTTTTTTAATATAAATATATAGAATTTTGCTATGAAATGACTAGTAGGTACATACATACAACAAACATCGTGTGGCATTTTTCTGGCAGGGCCCATCACGGATTTGAATTCTGAATCTGTCGTTATTTTGTCGGTACTTGGTTCGAAAGTTATAAGGGTTTTTAGGTGGAAAATTAGTGACTGACTGAATTTAAATCCATGATAGTGACCGTAGTTATTATGTATCTTGGGAATATTTCAAATATCTACCTAATACGGTTAAAAGATACAATGACTTATTGAATCCATCCTTTTGGTACAGAACCCTAAAAACACGATTTTAATAGTAAAGTATAATATTTTTTTATAAGTACTAATTATTTATATTTAAATTTCATATTAGTTTTTGGAACTTGCACCTACATCCACATCTTTGATTAACTAGTCCATGTAACAGTCCCACAAACATGATCAATGGATTTTTTATTAAATAAGTATTAATATTGCCGTTCGGGCGTGATCGAACAAGGAAATTACAAAATTCAAACACTATTTAATTATTGTAATGCATACATACACGGTCATTATTTATTTTATGATTAACAAATTTTACAGTCATGTATGATAAAATTGATAAATATATCTACAGAAATAGACGAATAAAATCTTTTTTTAGTTAAATAAAATACATTATCAGTAATTAATACAAAATAGATGATAACATAAACATATTTTAACGTTTCTTTGTAAACCATTATCCACCACAGAGCAAGAAACTAACTAAACTTTCTCTACCTACAATAGCAATACAATTGTACACAATATACTAACAGAATTGGTATCGAAAACATCAATAAAAGCAATTGTCTATTTCTTATGTGCCGTGCGTATCTGAGTTAATAATTCAGTAAAAGCTTTGTTAACCTAATTCCTATATAAATTGAACGATATTGAAAAGGAGATCAGAAATCAAAAACAGATATCCTGTTTCTCAAATTTTATTGGTAAATTCACATTCAAATTATAGACCACGTTGATGACAGATGTGACATTATGGGATATCTACAGACAAAATTTAGTAATTATTTACTACGATACTGTATCGGTACTTCTCAATTTCTAAAACTACTGCTTCAATAGCTACATCGATTTTAAGGTGCATAAATGCTTCAAAATTCCAGTGTCAGGAGTGAGTCTGCAATGAGACCGTCAGAAATAGAGAATCGAAAATACACAATTACATCGTTACTTAACGAATTCACGATACAGATCGAACATCAAAAATATTTCTATATTAATCAACTACTCATCACATAATCATAACTAAAAAAATGATAAAACGCGTGCTAGTCACGGGACGTGACGTAAACGAAACATGTGATCATTATAATTTACGCTAATCGATTATTCCGTAAGTCGCCGCTGCCCTCTTGGTGACGGGCAGGCGCTAGGCGCTGGGCGCGGGCCGGTGAAGCTGCGCATCGAGAAACAGCGCACGCGGCCGCGGGCAGAGCGCCTGAGATTCAGCGCCCGCGGCCGCCGTGCCCGCATACACATCGTCTGTCGCACCGCTCTCCTCTATTGTATAAACATCATCTTATCAAACAGTCACAGGTCAATTTCAGTCCGACTCTCAGTTTACGAATTAAAATAAAATATATTAATCTAAAACGTTTCACATCGCTTAAGTTAGAGACGGGGGGTCGAGGGCGGGTTGTCGCTGCGGTGCGAGGCGGTGGGGGCGGCGCGCTTACGAGTCCCACCAGTCCGGGCCGCCGCTGCCGCCGCCGCCGCCGCCGCCGCCGTACGACCCGCCGTAGTTGCCGCCGTACGATCCGCCGCCACCGCCGTAACCAAATCCTGACCGCATACAAAATACATTAGATACCGAATTTTTGGTTCGAGATGAACCACTATCTCACTGTAGTATGTGATGATGTAAAGTAAAAGATATGTACTTACCGGAACCCATGGAAGAGGGTCCTGCGGAGCGCGGTGGTTGCCGCGGCTGCGTTCGGAAGTCCCTGGCGCCGAACGCGCTGCCACCGCCACCGCCGCCGCCGCCGCCGCCGCCTCCGAACCGGCCGCCTCCCGACCTACTGCCGGTGCGACGCCCGCCGCCGCCCAGCCGCCCATCAGCTGCCGTGCTCGTCAACCAACTTTAACAAATAATACACTATTAGAATCACCAAAATGAAATATCGAAGTCTAGTCACGACTTTTTTGACAATAAATCATCAGACATTCAGTCATTGAAATTAAAATTGAACCCAACAAAATCCAATGTTTGAGTATTATGATGTAAATTTAAAAATGTTAAGTATGCGATGTCTGCGAACAATAATAATAGACTCACTTGGGGACATCTTGCTTGGCTTCGACGAGCAACTCGACGAGGTCCCGAGCGAGACCGCGATTAGTGTCGTTGAAGAAGGAGGTGGCAACACCGAGGTTACCCATACGGCCCGTACGACCGATACGATGCACGTACTCCTCTACGTCCGACGGTAAGTCAAAGTTGATCACGTGACGCACGTGAGGGATATCAAGACCTGCACAAAACAAAAATATGTTATTAAATGTTTTTTCTTTCTTTCCGTTATTGCCGCATGCCGTTAGTAGTGACTACTATCAAACTCAAACTTATTTGTTTAGGCACTAATATGGCACTTAAGGTTACACTTGATTCTACCACCAATTCGGAATACACTTGGACTGAGAAAACTCATAGTAATGGACGAGTAGAATCGGGAACGAGTCCCCCAACTCCCAGAACCCCCTGCTTGGAACGCAGGTAAACCCGCGGATCATAGATAGTACATTTAGGATAGCACAAATTGTATTATTTACGATAGTTTTCTATTTATCGATATTAATGCGATAGTTTGCGCTTTCGAACACTACTGAACTATTTGGTATCTAGATAAGCACAAAGGGTATATAGGGTTGTAAAGAGAAAGAAGAGTGTGACCTCTGGCGGCGACAGCGGTGGCCACGAGTATGGGGGTCTGGCCGGTGCGGAAGCGGCGCAGCGCCTCCTCGCGCTCGCGCTGCGTGCGGTCGCCGTGGATCGACGTCACCGGGTACCCCTGCGAGTCCAGGTACTCCTCCAGCTGGTCCGCGCCTAAGTGAGTTACACTAAATATAGCAATCTTTCCCATTTCGATACATTATGATGTAGTCATTCCTAATTATTATTTTTTTGAGACCATTATTATAACATGTTTCGTATTTTTAGTTTTTCAAAATACCGTTATGGTATCTTAAACGGAAAGTAGAGAGATGTTAGGTGACAATGGTTAAATCAAGTCTAAAATTTAATTGATTTTTTAACCCTAGTAAGAGAACATGTTAATAATTAATGTGTGTTAAAAATTGACTTAACCATCGCGTCCGTCATACTGTATGACGGACGCGGTGGTTAATGTATGACTCATACAGCATAAAACGATTGTTTATTCTGTTAAAACATTAGTTTCTTCAGTAGTTAATATACCTTTCTTTGTTTCAACGAACACGAGGATGAGCTGATCCTCTTCGGGGCGCGCACGCTGCAGTAGATTGGACGCATTCAACAAGTCCAGTAGGAAGGAACGCTTATCCATCTCTTCGACCCAAACCACCTGGAAATGGTTATATCGATTAGGTAATTTGCAATACCTTTTTACTCATATTTCATTGAAATAGAAATATATTACACATTGTGTATCTAAAAATACATTTTGGTGATAGAAACTATTTTAAACATTATATTAATTAAGATTCTACCTTCTGAGTAATATTTTCGGATGTAGATCCTACACGGCCGACGGCAAGGAAAACATAATTGTAAAGGAAATCCTGCGCCAGCACTTGAATCTGCTTGGGAAAGGTAGCGGAGAACATGAGGGTCTGCCGCTCGCCAGTCTTGGGCATAGTGTGACTCTCGACGATCTTGCGGATCTGGGGCTCGAAGCCCATGTCCAGCATGCGGTCAGCCTCGTCGAGCACGAGGTGGCGGCAGTGGTCGAGCGCGACGCGCCCGCGCGCCAGCATATCCACCAGCCGGCCTGGCGTGGCTACCAGCAGGTGGCAGCCACGCTCCAGCTCGCGGAACTGCTCGTGGATCGGGGAACCGCCATACCTATACGTATCAGAGTTTCCTTCATTACAAGTATTCGTTATATATCAGCGTGCAATGGACATCAGATCAGCATTCATACTTACACGACACACGGCCGCACGCGGGAACGGTAGGCGAATTTTCTAGCCTCGTCGTAAATCTGAGTGGCAAGCTCACGCGTCGGAGCCAACACCAAACCCAGTGGGTACTGTTTGCGTCGATTGAACCTGAAATAGCAGAAAATAAAATGATATGCCATACAACAGTAAAGAAGTGTACGAGTATAACGAAATAGTAAATCCACTGACCCCATGTTTTTGACGGGCCCCGCTTCGTATATCTGATTGAGTATGGGTACGAGGAAGGCGGCGGTCTTGCCGGAGCCAGTCTGCGCGCACGCCATCACGTCCCTGCGCCCGCACACTATTGGGATCGCGTACTTCTGTACCGGCGTCGGCTTATCGTAGCGAGCGAGCGATATATTCGAACGCATTATTTCCGTCAAGTTAACATCCTCAAACTGAAATACGATAAGTAATTAACTAATAAGTAATTTTACTTGAAATATGTTTATAAAAAAAATATAATACTACATACGCTGGTGATAAAGTCCGGTACGCGGTCGCCGCTGGCCTCAACCGGTATATCCTCGTATTTGGAAAAGTTAATGCCTGTGTTGCCTGTGCCAAACAACTCCAACTCCTGCCGCTCGTCGCGAGGTAGCGGAACCGTCCAATCATTCTGTCACATATAAAATCATAGATAAGAAAAGGTTTCTCATCAGAGACATACAGGTTTATTACATAAAAAATACATAAACTACTTAAATATCATAAGTGTAATCATTACATTTGACACCTCATCCCTGCGGGATGATGTGCGGCGAACATCGTCGGAAGCCCAACGCGAGTTACTGCGCTGATCGTCCGCGCGTGGCTCCGGCTCCTTCCAGCGGTCGTTCCGCGGCGGCGGCGGTTCGTTGTAGTCCTCGTCGCGGCGAATGTCGCGGTGGCCGGTGTCGCGGCCTCCCTCGCGGCCTCCGTCCCGGCCTCCGTCCCGGCCTCCGTCTCGGCCTCCATCCCGGCCTCCCTCGCGGCCCGCGTCACGTGCGCTAGAGCCGCCGCCGCCGCCGCCGCTGCGCCCGCCTCCGCCACCGCCACGCTCACCCCATTTGTCCGACGATGACTCAGCCCAACGATCTGTATCGCCATTCTGACTTCCTGGTTCACGACCTGCGATACGTATAAGGTTATTTAACAATACTTTCATGAATTAAATAACATTTATGATATTAATTCACGAAATATATTTATCATTTATATTAAATGTGTTACTTAATTTAATATTTTAAGTACTATGTGTAACTACAAAAGAATCTAAATAATGTGTTTTATAAATCCACCAGCGATTGCGTGTGCTTACAAACTAATAAAATAAATACACATTGTTAAATATATACATACCTACTTAAAATGATATTATAAATGTCATTGAATGGTTATCAGATGTTATAAGAATAAGAAATTTATAAGTTTATTTTCTATATTTGATAGAAAAATTTCAAAATTTGTTTGTTGTATTGTATGGTTTTGCCTTCATCTACAAAATATAATATCATTGTGAAGGAAAATATGGGATCAAATGAAATTTATGATTTTCAACTGTTCATTTGTATTGTGACCATCATCCTTTATAATTACAAAGTAATAAAAATATTTAGTCTAGTAGTTTTAAAATGTTTAATGAGTTAATAGAATATTTTGCGATACCAACTGTTATAGTACTCTAGTCTAATTAATAACAGTAAATAGTTAAATTGAGCTCTGTCTATTATACAATAAAACCGTTTTTTAATGTTAAATGATTTGTATCGGTGCATACCGCGGTCCCTGCGCGGGTATCGCGAGTCGTAGCCACGATCGTTTTCACGTTCGCGGTCACGGTCGCGGTCTTCACGCCGACCACCACGGTCGTAGCCTCTAGTGTTGCTTCCCAATGATGATCGGACGTCACGTGACTCGCTAGGACGAACGTCTAAGCTTTGACGCTTAGACTCTTCCCCTGTGCACACACCACAACAAATATATTGTATACTAATATGCATTTATGACATATAGCAACAACTTCCCCGTGCATTAGGTAATAATGAGTGTTTATTATGTATGTGGTACACCGCATTTTACTTTTAACATTGATTTTACCAGTCTAGTTAGTGTAATTATTCAAGAGAAAACATCCCAATTTACTGATTTTATTATAAAGTCCCAATATGTTTTCTCAACCCAGCATGAGAACAGACTCATCATCTTCCTGAACTGTTCCCAATGATTTGATGTCGGCGCAATATGTCCTCTTCTTTTATACCTCATATCTGCGTTTTACTCAATCATCTTTATACAAACCATCCATATCTTTTTCCGTCTTCCTATTCCCGTATATTCATCCACTATGATATTCATAACTCTTTTATTGATATGGTTTCATCCCTCGAAAGTCAAAGCCAAAGCCATTTATTCAGTTTAAGCCCTAGAAGGACATTTATGAACGTACCGAAACTACTGAAGTTACCATGATAACATGTCCATCCATACCACGACAAACGGTTCCCCCTTAACTGTTCAGACACTGGCGCTACTTTCAAACTTCCTCGTATGTACTCATTTCTCATATCCATTCTTGTCACTCCACCATCCATCTCAACATTCTCATCTCAGCTGCATACAATCCGCTTTCATCCATCCCCTTTATTGCATGAGCATATGAACAAACGATAATTATTTTTGATAATGACATTAGTGTCAATCTTACTCATACAAAATTTAAAAAGTAGTATTTTAAAAAAGAAACGATGTACTTATAGTAGGGGAGCCTAAGCGGGGATTTTGCGCGTTACTCGTGCGCGTCAGCGCATCATATGGGGAGAAACCTTACACCCTGTAATGTACCCCTACCATATATGAACCCTTAATATAGGGGCGTAAGTTGAGGGCAGCCTATCAAATTAGTAAAAAAAAATGGATCCTTAGAAAAACTCGAGCGCGTCAGATTAAGACAGGTAAGTTAAGTACATGGAGAAAAATGTACATTTCAATAATCTGACGATTTGAGCGTGACATTAGGAAATGGGCGCGTCACAAAGTTGTAAAAAAAAACGTGACTTCGGAATACTCGAGCGCAATTGTTTTTATTTTTTTAGTTTGAAGGAAATCCTTTAAGAATTACGTATACGTATAATCTGACGTTTTTAATGGGGCGATGTAGCTTTAACCATCAACAAAGTGTAGAGCGTACAGCTGCAGCAGCAGCCAATTAAGATAGTCCTCTGAGTTGTATGGGCGCTCATACAATTTAGAGGTCTAGCTTAATTGGCTCAAATAAGGTAAATAAATAAAACTGTGCTATTGTGTGAAAGAAAATAAAAGTAAATAGTTTTGGCGGTTTCGGTATAATGGGTTGGTACGGAACCCTTGGCGCACGAGTACGAATCGTACTTGACCGGTTTTTTAAATATATCTTCTCTATCCATAGACATATTTTGTTTTATTTTAGAAGGCGGCATAATGTTTTAACTGAAATAAGGAAAAAAATCCTTAAACATATGCTACTTTACTATAGTACTTTGGAAACACGTCAGTTCTATTATGGCGCAATATCAAACAAAGGACTGACGCCAACGGACTGACAAAAAAGACATGAATTTGAAGTTATCATTAGAAATAGCGTTTATTTTGATATTTTCGAATATTAACAAGCTAAATTTAAAAAAATCATAGCTAATCCTAACTAATATTATAAATGCGAAAGTGAGTTTGTTTACAAGGAAATAACGTCTCACCATAAGACTAAAATTTTGACTGGATCGGCACGTATTTCCATGACAAACACAACGCTAGCACTGGCACAGTAATAGCGGCCGTAAAATGGCGCGGTCTGCAGCTAACTTGACTACCAACGTTGAAATTTAACACGGATTTGAATTTAATTCGACAATATTTTGCGGGAAATTCAGATTTGAACAACACACAGCGGACTGTCGAATAAAACTGAACACAAAGTTTTTTTATTATTTTACCACAAAGGTTAGAATATTACATCATAAAAGTTGTGATTATACACTATTAACTACATCATAGATTGTAGTGAAACAGTAAATTTGCTTAAATTAATGATAATATTTAATACACAGCGTTTTTGGGATTGTGACATACCAAAGTATTGACGTTTTGAGAATATACAGGTAATCGTTAAGTGTGTCCAGTGTGTAAATGAAACAATTTCGATTATTAACGCAAATAAAAAATCACAAAAAATTGGCGGGAACGACAAACAGGTTTTGAATTTAGAACGAACAACATAGAAAGAGTTATCGTTTTTTGTCTTTTTTTTTGTAGTGTTTTGCTTTTCAGCCAGTTCCAATTAATGCGATATTGAAACACGGTTTATTACTAATTTGAAGTGGTAAGATAATTAAGGCGCTGACAACAGCTAAATGGCCTTGAGAAATTGAAATTTTAGCCACGCCCCTCTACATCCCCAATATATATAGCACGTATAGCACAGCATAGCGCCACACACGAAGACGCGGTAAAACGGTGCACTTTTTCGGCCATCATCCAAACAATAAACAAGTACAAATATATCTATGAAACTAACACAACTAGATGGCGCTATTATTGATAGTATAAATATGTAATTACAACTAGCTATAAAGAAATAGTAATAACCGAGTTCTCAATATATTTTAACCTAGTTTTGTAACTTTTCTATTTTATTTCCATCTTTCAGACCATTATTTACAATAGTATGTACCTACTAATTTTAATGAAACCGCTTCTCTTATCATTTTATATTCGCGTCGCCCGTGTGGATGTATAAATGTTATTTAATAAGAAATATGAATGAAGAAAATAATGTACAAAATTCAAAATATATAGCTAGGTTTCATTTTTAGAAAACGTCGTTTTACCGTGTTTTCAATCAATGAGAAACTGCTACAATTTCACTAGAATACGAAAGTAAATTTCACCACTATCTATAAGTAATTAATAGCTCAGGTGGGAGATCGTGCGATCCTTGAACTAGATGTCCTCGGATCGAGACCTGATGACGACTTCAGTTTGATTACTTTGTTCGATATGATTCATCCTACTTTTGTAACTTTTTCATCTTTCACACCATTATTTACAATAGTACCACAGCGTAACAAGTCATACAGTGGTTTATCGCGTTTGAAGTCACGCGAAATGCCGCTTTTGTGTGGACATTCGTCATTATTCGTAGTATGTGTATGTAGAACTAATACCTAACATATTTTTTATTGTTTATGACCTTTTAATAATATAATAGGATACCAAAATAAAATAAAATGAGAGAGAGAAATACTGAGATACTTATTATTTTAAAAACTACAAATGCGAAACTGAAAGGTATTTTCAACATTTGGATTTACTAATTTTCAGATTGCGATTGTTGAATTTGACGATGTAGTCAATTCTCATACGTAGAAATAATTTTAATAAAAATTCAGACGGGAAGCAGGACCATGGTCTTGTATTAAAATTAATGTTCTTTAGCTGTTGATATAATTGACTTCTAATATTATTTCCAACAAACGTTGTAAAAGTTGTCTGTAAAGTGTCTTCTAATTTTTGGCAGTACGTTAAAATACTAATACATAATAGTTTGCTAGTAGTTAAATTAGGTCGCGCAGAGATATCACTACTCCATATTCGTAATCGGCACCCCTGAAAACCATGAAAACGATATCCATATTGATTTTATTTAAAAATTCACGTCCGCCATCTTGAATCTCGAAATATGTTATATATTCGTAATTGGCACCCCTGAAAACCATGGAAACGATACCCATATACATAGATGTTATTTAATAATTCGCGTCCGCCATCTTGAATCACGAAATATGTTATATATTCGTAATCAACACCCCCGAAAACCATGGAAACGATACCCATGTACATAGATGTTATTTAATAATTCGCGTCCACCATCTTGAATCACGAAATATGTTATATATTCGTAATCAGCACCCCCGAAAACCATGGAAACGATACCCTTATACATAGATGTTATTTAATAATTCGCGTCCGCCATCTTGAATCACGAAATATGTTATATATTCGTAATCGGCACCCCCGAAAACCATAGAAACGATTCCCATATAGATTTTATTTAATGATTCGCGTCCGCCATCTTGAATCTCGAAATATGTTATATATTCGTAATCGGCACCTCCGAAAACCATGGAAACGATACCCATATAGATTTTACTTAATAATTCGCCTCATAATTGTACAAAATTCAAAATATATAGCTAGGTTTCATTTTGTCGTTTTACCGTGTTTTCAATCAATGAGAAACTGCTACATTTTCATTAGAATACGAAAGTAAATTTCCCCACTATCTATAAGTAACTAATAGCTCAGGCGGGAGATCGTGCGATCCTTTAACCAGATGTCCGCGGTTCGAATCCAGATGATGTCTCCAATTTCTTTTATTAATTTCCTCTTTTTCAAGTTCCTTCTTTTGTTTACCAAAATAAAAAGTATTATATACCAGCACAACTCAATCATCCAGGTACTTTACATTCATTATAAAACATGGTATCATCACATGGATTTGAACACACACATCCAAGTAGTTATAGGTTCTTGACCTATAACCAGGACCGCTGAGCTAACAATGACATGATTTATGTTATGAAAATAAGAATCTTTCTCGGTCAGTGATGCGGCACGACAAATTTTATTCCCAATGCATGAAAGATTATAAAATTAATCAGTTATTATGCCCTTTTTGTGGTAAGTAAATCTTTAGTTTGAATACTTTTTTATGCGAAATAATACGACGAGATCATATTGTAAAAGTTATGTAATGCAATTCATTTTCCCTCCAAATATTGTCATTTAATTTGATAAAAAGTTATAATGTGAATAGGCTGAATACATTCATAAATTACACTGCAATCTAGCGGCAGTGATATGACGCTTTGACAAACACAAGTATTTGTTTACTTTTATCATTGTCAATCACTGTGAAATAAATTGCTTACTACCTTACTTTATTCATCAGGCATTGCACATTTTTTTAAAAAAATATTTTACCCATTTATGGGTGATAATGTTGAAACCGCGCGCTCGGAAAAAAACTGGTATAGGTCCGTCTAGCAACGCGGATCGCCGCGGAATGCGAGTGAGGGCAAAGCAAAATACGCAAGTAACGTGACAGAAGAGTGTGGCATAATGTTGACTCCTCCCCCTAACTGCTCCGAATTAATAACGTAAGCGACATTTATAAAAATAATTAATTATGTACAAATAAATTCCTTATTCCAAAAACTAACGAAATAAATCATTTTCTAATTATTCGATCAATATTAATGTAAAATATCACATCGAAAAATACATTCATGTATAGGATAAATTTGGGAATTCCTTGATTTTCAGAGTTGTGTTTGGCAATTTTTTTTATCGAGGCAATGAAATGAAATCGTGTTTTGAGATTAATAAATTTGTCATTTATATCCTTGAGTATCGTGTATTTAAATTTCAATACCGTACATTTAGTAGGATTAATATAGGTTGGGTTGCAATAGAGAGACTTTAGCTGTTGTCAGCGCCTTAATCTACACGTGTATCTACTTGAAAATAATTATGATCATATCATAAAATGAGATTAAGGTAAAATGAGTACTAGACCACTTAAAAAAAGGAAACTAAAACCTTTCTACTAATCTCATACTAAATGTATGGGAGTGTTTAATGTCAAAATTTTGGATACTTCTCGTTTGATTTTTAAAAAGTTATCGATTTCATTTTACTGATTAGGTAACGTACTTTCGATATCATTTAATTTTTTTTGATATCTGTAATATTTACGGAATAATCGCCTGGACACACTTAACGATTACATCCTGTATTTAGTGGAAATTTACAGACTTGTATTTAAAATGAATAACTGAAATTGAGTGACCAAATAAAAGGCATTTATTTGTTTTAAATACAATTGAAAATATATACAAAATATAATAACACATCGTTCCATTGTCTAATGACAATGAGATACCCAACGTTTGTATAATCACCCATTTTTTATGTTGTTTTGATTACATCAAATATTCAGATTAACAATATTTCTCCATATAATTGTCAGAACAACATTAAGGACGACTAGGACATCAAGCTGAACCGTCTGTATAAAAATCTGACGCGCTCAAGTATTTCAAGGTCACATTTTTTTTTTACATTTTCAAAAATCGGTCATTGTTCTTGTTCGCGTCCGAATCGTCAGTCATTTGAATAGGACACTTTTTTGAGTTAACATTCCTTCTGAATACCTGACACGCTCGAATAACTTTTTTTTTTTCTTTTTCTTTTCTACACCTTTTTACTCCACCTCCCACTAATTAATCGTCAGATTAATATCTCTCGGTTATCAGAAAGACATTGCGCGTAAACACTATGAATGTCTGACGCGCACGAGTATTTCCAACTGGTTTTTTTTACATTTTTAAAATTTGTACGCCCTCTCCCCCCCCACAATGAAAAACTTAACATAAACTTTTTTTCGTTTTAGGACCTTATCTTCACAATCCAACAGGTCCCCATGACGCTTTAGTAACTGCAAATTTAGCATCCTGGGCTCCCCTACTATTAGAAAATACATAATTATAATTTTGTTATAAAACAATCAAGTTTATCTGCACTAACACACAAAAATAACAGTTGGTTTACGTACATGATAGTAATAGGCGGAGTAAGAGCTTAGTCCCATTTAGATTCGGCGTATATTTACAATGAACGCGTGTCAACCGTCACGCGCGATAATATTTCGCTCCCATGACAAGCTGATGTCGAACCCACACACAAGTGGTAAGCTGATCCGGTATAAAAATATCAAAAATCATATTTGTAAATAAGTAATTCTTTGCATGTACTTATATGAAATTTTAATATCATGTCGCGACTAGGTTCTTTGACGAAAAGCGACATCATGATAAATTCAGTCAATTTATTTTTTTGAGAAATAGGCGTGATTCGTTTTTTTTTTTAATTAAAATGAAGTATATTCATGAAGTATGACTTAATTGGCTGTAACAGTATGGGAATAATCAACAAATAAATACTCAATACAGGTAAATAACAAATGTGATACAGGAATGCTTTCTTTCTGTACCGACTGTCTTTTTTGAGTAAACTATCAATTTATTCATTACATTATCCAAATTTCAGTCAAGTGTGAATTTTCCATAGAAAACCATAAAATTTTATAAATTATTTTATTGAATTAGTATCCTGGGAGATTAAATCCATTGTATGAGAAGAAAAACTAAGCAGTGGCAGTTTGTTACATTTGTTTTTACTATGTATAAACCCTAATCTCACCATGATAGTGATGATTTGGTCATAGGCAGTATGTACACACAGCCTAAAATGGTGCCTTTAATAGGCCCCATTTGACAGTCTATATCTATCCATGTGCCAAAAAGAGACAAATATAGTACAGCAAGGCGAAACAACCTCTTGTCAAAAGTGGCATATTAAGATAGCCCTAGTTTAGAAGGGAACTAGTTTTTTAGTGCAGCTATGGTGTTAGTGTTATCTATAGACAACAATACCACTGAGCATATCATATCAAAGTTTCCCTGTATCTCCTTAGTTCCCTTTGATCCCTGATTAATAAAATATACATTTCTCATAATTATGAGATCTCTGGATTAGCCTTTCCACTTGCAACCCCCTCAACATTTTTGACAATACATATAAACTTGAATATCATATGGGTATTCATTGAAATTATATAAGAGGCAGTCAATTATAAAAGATAGTGGCTTGTCAGACAACTCATGATTCTAACATACAGAAGATAAATAATAACATCCTGAGTAGGTATTTAAATTCTCATAATCCAATATAAAAACAGCTTTATGTCTAATAGCACTATAAATGAAAATCAATTGTGTTAGTCCAAATGAAAAAAAAGATAAGTGAATGTTGCCAATATGTTATCATTGTGACCTACTTCAGATAACTTTAGGAAGTAAATGTTATTTCTAATTTTACATGGTACATACAATTATTCCACAACAAAGAAACATTAAAATTACTACATAGGCAATGAGTAATGTAGTAAATAATAGTAGGTAAAAAATAAGGTAGATATGAAATTCTGATTCAGTTAGATGTGGATGAGAATATTATAGGGTTATGGTTATACAGCATGCTTTAACAACATCTTCATTAACACATTCGGCGCCGGCGACGATTCACTAAGCCATTACGCTATGCTGGCCGAAATTATCGTAGTCGCGGATAAGTGTCACTAGCATAGCAGCATGAATTCCGTTGACACACATGAGTGTCAACTGACATAGGAGTAAGAAGTTTTAGATCACACACATTGTGTCATTGGCACCGAATATGTTAAGCAGTGAAAATATGAAGTGGCAAAGACATGTTCAACCAGTAATCAAAAAGAAAAGATAACATATTATATTAATGCATAGATTACCATTTAAGTTGAAAACTCTTTAAACCTGTGCATGCAATAAGCTATAATACATGTCACACTTTAAGAGGGTGCATTGTGCAACCAAAATGTTCATTTTGGTTTTTTTTCTAAGGAAATATCATGGCCTTGTGAACCGATCCATTGAAGAGTTCTTTTTGGAAAGATTAAGTTTTATTTAAGTGAACAATGCAGAACTTTTATTCTTATGAATGGTTTTTCTCAACTAATTAAAATATATAAAATAAAATACTTAGGCACATTAGTGTTAGTATTTTATATTATACATTTTTCTAATATAAATTATAGTCTCAAAATGCACACCGCAGTTCAACTTGGCCGACAATGAGGCGAATGTCTAGTAAAAACATTCCTATAAAATAACTAAATTGGTCCACTTCTTTATTCTATCTAAATTAATAAAACAATCAAAATCATTTGTGCTTATATTATAGTCAAGGGCTCACAACCCTGAGCACAGAGTGACCATTTTAGTGCAATATACCATTCTAGCGTTCATGAATTTTGACACTTGCTAAATTGAATGCACCCTCTTAGAAATGACTCCTATAAATTAATAACTGTTTTGCAGGTTAAAGCTAGCCTAACCTGCACTTCAATTGTCAAATTGTAATGCAGGGTCACATGATTACTTACCTATACCTTATACTAGAGTTGAAGCTGATAGTTTCCTCACAAGCTTATGTAAATCTTAAGGCAAGAAATAAAGCCAGGAAACAAATCACAATATTCTAGTAATCTCACCAAAGATCTTTAATTCTCGTTATATCACATTTGAGATTGATTTTGACCGGAATAAAATTCAAGTTCCTATTTAAAGATCACTGGAAACCAGTGTTATCATCCCATTTCTTCACATGTCCCAGCATTTCTTAATGTTAATATGATGCAAGAATAAATTATAAAAACAGTTACCTGGAGAGTTGCCGGCCTGCAACTGCCTGCGCAGATGCGGGGGAATATAGCGGCCAGCACCCTTGTTAGCCTGAGGCTGCAAGTCCAGACCAGCAAGCTGGAAAATACATAATGCAATTGCTTATATCCATAGCTAACTGAATGAAGTTAACAGCAATAAGAAAATTAATCTTTACATCAACATGGTTTATGTTTATCACCTGTGTAGCAATTCTGTAATTGCTCTACCTAATTAATTAGGTATGTATGTAAGAATGGATACAGAACCGCGAAAAAATAGGGTGTGATATTTAAATATCTAGCCGTATAACTTTCATCAACGTCATAAATAAAACAGTTTTTAGTAAATACCTAATAGGTATCGGATCTCGTATTCATACAGGCGTACAGCTATTCGAAGCGGTATTCCTGCGAGGAGTACAATATTCATTGCGAAAAATTCATTTCCTCCCGCCATGACACGCAAATATAACGTGACAATGACCTCACTCATATGTGCCTTTGGAAAATTACTGCTACCCATGAAGGCATGTGTTCAATTTAAGATAGTTCTAAAGTCAACAAAATCAATGAAATATACACCCCAAGTGGAAGATCCCGGTCGCCATGTTGGTTATTCCAAGACACGTAAAAGCATTGAGATTTTATTGTTCAAATCTATTTCAGTAAAATAGAATATTCTCATGAATTAGAATATTTGTAATCTGATACAATGGTTCTACAGATTTCTTTATCTACAAGGAGGCTTTCATTCATTAGAAGTAAAAATCAATAGTGCATGAAGTACATGAGGCACAAACCTGCTGCTCTAGACCTGTTCCATTTTGGTTGGTAACATTACTCATATTACTACCAAGCGGTACGTTTTTTTGGCAACTTTGCTCCAAAAATATTATACAAACACAGTCTACAATGAATTTTGCACAATCACAAATTCACAAAATCACATGAAAAGACTTCAATTTTTCTCTCCGAAATCACTTTTCATTCGAAGTTTTTGTTCTTCACTGATTATTGGGCTTCTTACTCATTCATTCATTCAATACCGTTCATTCTTTCCAAAGTTTCCACATTTAAAATCAAATTAACTCAGATAAAACTCGCGATCTATAAAAATGTGATGAGATGGAATAAGGATAATGGATAATGGAATGGAATACATACCTACCAATTTAATCCCAGCCATTACCGGAAATGCAGCGTACAATTTCCATTATTTATTTTATACTGTTGTTTTTCTTTTTTATGTTACTTTTTCTAAATCTATTGTATGCTATTTTCTAATTGCATATTATGTTTTTTTTTTCCTTATAAGTTCTATTTTCTGTATGTGCCGTCCATTTCTTGTAAATAAATGTTTTTCTTTCTTTCTTTCCATTCATAAAACATATATTTTTGACGTGACTGCATGACTCATGCGGCGTTACCTCTCTCTGAGGCGTTCCATTAAAGGCTTGAAGTGCAAGCGAGAGCGCGGAACGAGCGACAAAGAGGCACAATCGGCCTCCTTATGACGTTGTCACGTTCAACTATCGTCAGTAAATCGACTTTACAGACAACCGATTTTTAAACGTTTTCTAAAGCCTTTTTGTTCCACACGACAAAGGTAATTTGATTTGAGTTGCCAATAATTTTTGTACCCGATTTTGATTATAAGATTTAGCGCCAACTGTACCCTGAGTGTAAAGAATTTGCGTAAATAAACGCTTACTATCACGTGTGCGTTTACTAATAATTTGTTTGGAAGAAATTAGTTCCATGAGTATTTCGCGAGAGGCACTGTGCCGATTCCTATAGAAAAATGTCGTAAACGCTAACGTGATAGTAAGCGTTTTCTAACGTCAATTGTTTACACTCTGGGTACTGGTGTACACGCTGTACAATTTGAGTAAATTGCTGATCAAATCGTGTCGTATAGAACAGTTTTAAGAATACGTAAATGGTGTTGTTTTTAGGATAATTATTCGTTCCATATTATAATTGTTAAATAAAATTATTACTGCAGCTTTCAGATGAAAGTTTTCATATCATGAATTCTTTATTAGTATAAATAATAATAATAAATGTAATCATCACTGACGGGACTATAATCCTGACCTGCCAATAAGCCTGACATCGTATTAATAGATTGCCATGAGCGCCAATGACTTGCGTACAATGATTTATCGACAAAGTCGACATGGCTGTCCGCCATGACGAGAACCTCGTGAAAGCTAAGTTAATAAATAAAGTATATATCTTGATCGTGTGCTAGATTGAGTAAATATCTTGATTGTGTGATAGAGCTTGACATTAGTAGAGCGTGGCAACCATTGAACCGATAATTGTTTCCGCCCATCCTAATAGCCAATTCGACAAACACCTCAAGACGATTGCTGAATCAAGAGCCAGGTTCAGAAGACAGTGTTCCCTGGAGGCGGTACCCATAGTGACGAAGTGCATCACCCTGGTGCCTTGACCACCCGTAACTATGCCTCTGTTTCTGTTGCCTGTGGGGATCTACCTATTTAAAAATATACTTATAAATCAATGTAAAAATAATAATAATAAGAATAAGATTAGATTATTTTCGTATGTTGAAAAAAATACCGACAAAACGGGAAAGTTTTGCAAGAGGGAAACATATTAGTGTTCATGAGTGAGTCAATGTGTTGACTGTTTTATCATGAGAGCATATCCGCTTTCAATATCTTTATTAGATCAATAGATGTCACTTTACTAGGAAATTCACAAAATCTTATGATTATTGAAATTTTCATTTCAATATTCATTCAAGATTTGTGAACAGTCAGACCTTGTTCTTTTATAAAATTAATAATTCAGTCCAATCCTTACATACAACGTGTACCTCCTTACCATGTAATGAAGCCGGTTAAGAAGAATTTATGTTTCTCCATTTTTGCTTGAAGAGGTTGAATTTTATAAAACACCGAAATAAATATGTTTCAATAAAAATAGTGTCGTAAGGTGAGATTACTTTATAATTCGAAACTTGTAGGGAATTCCCCGAAATTCTTTCAGTTGCTTGTGCGGTGTTGTCAACTTGACTGATGACAGATTTTGCGGATTAGGGCCAGAAGGGAATGGAGGCAACATATTTTTTTATGGCTGGCGGTTTTCAGAATCATAAGACATTTACCCAATCGAGACTATCTACTACGTTACTTTTCTTCTGCCGGTTCCGGCAGTTCCTAAACTCTTCCCTGTTTTGAAGAGGTTTGTCTATATGTAGTAAGTAGCTTCGCTTTGCTGTGCCCTGCACTACACGATAAAGAGCTGATGATAAAGCAGCTTTGCACCTTTACATATTTTATGACCTCTCGCTGCCAAGCGTGATAAGCGCTGTCGTCGGCAGTGAGAGGTCGTGGGGCGCACTCCACTCCTTTTGCGAGCGTGTTATGCTCGCAAAGGAGGAGGCGGAACGTATCAGGGAGGACAATACCCCCCTGGCGATCCGCCGCAGGAGAACAGGGCGTCGGAGGGTGGCGTTTGCTCGCCCTTTCCCTACCCCACTTGAGCCCTAGGGCGGCGGACTCGGGGGAGTCTGCCGTCCGTCACAATCGGGCTCGGGTAGATGCGCGTGTGTTCCCGCACGCTACCCAAGGTGAGACGGTGGAGATAAGAGCTCCGGTCTCCACCGTCGACAACGACGACGTTGGTGATGACGTCGTCTAAGAGGAGGCTTCCCACCAGGCCGTCGCTGCTGGGTACGCGGACGAATGCTTCGGCGCCCCCGTATACCCAGCCGGTAGCGACATATAGGAACACCCCAGGTTTTTAGTCAGTAGGAGTCTGACATAACCCCGCCGCCTCCCCCGTAGCCGCGGGGTATCCATGAGGATTTACCTGGTTAAAAAAAAAAAAAAAAAAAGGTTACGTTCACGACTTACCACCGATAGTTTGCACAGCTCAGTGTGCATCACAGTGGGCATTCATTATCTAGATACCTATAAGTCGCGGCTGTCAGCCGCGTCCTATAGTGATTTAATCGTCTTTGCCGCGTCCGCTAATTTGTTTCCAGCTTAGGCAGCACTTATTTATTTATTACTTCTCTTTAGTTCTCATCTCATCGGTGTTTCCACTTTTAGGGATTTCTCCCTTTTGGGGAAAAATAACATGGCTTAAGGATATTTTATTTTAACAGGGATTCAGGGAATTTTGGAGAAAATGGAACATAATGTGGTATACCTGTTGTTTATAGTAGGCATCACCTTATGTTAATAAATTAATGAAAGTAATCAGTCTAAATTTAGTTCACCATATTAATTATCCTATTACCGTTGTTAAGGACATGTCGTATTATACCTCGAGTTGGTTTGTTTTCGTTCTGCATGGTGGACGGAACAATAACGATCTATTATCGTTTTCTTTTTTATAACAAAACCCTTAACGAACTGGGAATGCTAGCAAACAATTACTCAATTTAAAAACCCAAAAGTGTATCCAAAAGCTGACAAAGCAATGCATCGGCTTTTGATTGTGTAAATAAATGTATTTAATGTTAATAAATACTAGAAATTATATGTTGTTCTTTATTATAATTATGCTCCCTAAACCAAGGATTTTTGAAGAATTTTAGGGATAATTATAAAACAAACTAGGGAAAGCTAAAATCTTAAGTGGAAGCACTGCTTCTCACTCAAGCAGTGTTGCCGTTTTAGCATTTTTAATGCTAAATTTGGCATATTTTCACCATAATTAGCATGTTAAAAGATGGTCAAAAAATAAAAATATATGGGGCCGTGCGTGCCCCACATGATGAAATGATGAAAAAAATGATGTAATGGGATGAGATCTATGTACTTTAAAAGTACTGGTCTTCTATTTCTAGAATCAGAAAGGTACATGTAGCTCTGCAGATTTGGACATAAGTTATGAAGTTTATACAAAACTGATTTTGTCACTCAGTTTTCATATGGTATTCATTTATTTATGATTTTCATGTAGTTTAATAGGTCATTGGGCTAAAATACGTACGTTTCCTAAAAGCCTCAGACTCTCAAGCTACGACACTACAAAATATATGTAACGGAGAAACACAACTCGAAAGAAACACTTCTTCTTCTTCTTCTTGATAGAATGGCGACTGAAGCCAATAGCACAATTCTGCCAATGTCACGTTAGTTAAAGATAAACGAAGGGGATTCTTTTACAAGAAAATTAATAACGGGCGCAATGTTTTAAGTTTGACAGTTTTGACACTTGGCAATGACAACTATTGAGTGTTGCAGGTACTAAAGTCGAATAGTCCTATCCAAAAGTGTAATTCTATTTAGATAATATGTTCATAATAATAATAAATGATAGATTTTTATAGACAAGTATCTAATCATAAAAATATGTCCTAATATATTTCAGGTTACAAACATTTGAAATGTTACTTGCTGTTGATCGTTTAATTATTATATTCTCCCTATTGCGATCGTTGTTAGTATTATATGGCAATAATATCGATTAGATTAAAATCAAAATGGTGAAATAAAGTGAATTGCAATACTTCTATTTTTGTACATCTTGGGGCAAATTCTGACTATGTCCTTAACATGTTGCATTATTTTACCATTTTTTGTTTGCCAAGCAACCTAGAGGTTTAAAATCGTAATTTTATAATACAACCAAACAAATATGTTATTTTGGACTATCCTCTATAGCAACACATTATGGGGAAATCCCGAGCAGCGTTCGGAGATATCACCTTGTACGTTCGAGCGATAGTTCGGTGTAGTTCGATTTAACGGTATTCGGTTTAGTCGATTGTTTATGTTTAAGTTCATCAGTTCATTTTGTCATTCCTATAATATTCCTGATGACGTGCGTGAAACTCATTAAGGGTATTAAAGAACATGCAGTGACTGATGAAAGTGGGTCGTCAACGTCACAACAAAACGAACCTGTTGATGACCTTCAGTCAGATATTCATCGAAATAGAAGACTAAGCTTTTGTTTTTTGTTCAATAAATACTTTACCTTCAGGTATTCTTCGAAATAGAAGAATAAGATTTTGTTGTTTGATTAATAAATACTTTCAATTAAATTGGCATTTTATTTAGCAGTTTATAAATTATACTTAGTATTTTTTAGCATTTTTCTGGTGAAAAGTTGGCCTTTTTCTAAATTATAAAACGGCAACACTGCACACAAGCTTCATTCAAACCAAAGAGTAAAATAATAGACCTATACAGGTGATTAAAACAAAGTTGTCAAATTAAATTATGTTTACTTAATTGTTTTACATTTTGCGACATTCTCTATCACAAATTATAAAGTAATTTCTCTATTGCTATTTTGCAATTTGCATTGTTTACATTGGCACTAGTTATATAAATTAATGTATCCACGCTCATAAACCATTCACCTTTTGTTATTAGCAATATTTAGTTAATCAAGGTACATAATATGTAAATAAACGGTTCATTGTTCGTGACCATTTTTACCTACTTACATATATTAAATTTCTGATCTCAAATATTACTCCATACAACAATCATACAGTAAAATCATAGTGATATTTTCGGAATATGACCTCACGTTGATTGCATTAAACATTGATGTTATCTATATCTTTATGGTTGTTTATATTTTTCTTCTACAGAATGAAGGCAAATCAAACGCCACCAGCTCCTCGCGAGCGTCAGCCACCACCCGAGCCAAGAGCTCGTCAGGCGCCACCGCCTCCCAGACGCGCGACAGCAGTGCCGCCACCACAGCCGAGAGAACGCCACGCACCTCCTCCACCAAGAGAGAGACAGACACCACCACAGCCAAAATAATAGAAAAAGTATTTTTAACAGCAACCCATTGAAAATCATGACATTCTAAACCATTTAAAATCCACATTACATTACATCCATTAGGTAGCCTAGGTACATTACTTCCATAGTACAAGCTCTGCTTAGTTTGGGGTCAGATGGCTGTGTCTGAGGAATAATGTCCCAGAATATTTATTTATTTTATTTATTTAATTGCTCTGTATATTTCTATGAATATATATTTGAATTGGCTACTCCTGATATGGAACCAATCAGTCATTTGGGTGAAATAGAAGATAAGTCATAGCAGGTCAAACCAACAACACTTATATTTATAATAGTACTAGCTTTCGCTCTACAGTTTTACCCACATTCCTGGGCATCAAAGTAGCCCTCTCAATGGTCTCTCCCTGGCCCATTATGTCTATGCATTGTTGATCTGTTGCTGTGTGAAAGAAGGACGAACCAACAAACATACATTCACATTAATAATAATAAGGGATGTTGATGTTCAAGCGGTAAGGCCATTTTGCACAAATATATCCAGCATTTAATGCTTTAACACTTATCTCGAAGTAAATTTTAAAATTAAGACTATTTTTTACTTTAATATCTAATGTTAATATTTATTTATTTTGATAATGTGATATTTACAAAATATAGTTTGTAAAAATATTCAATTGTTATAATAAGCATATTAAGAATTATTAAAATGTTTAAACTGTGTAATTATTAAATTGTGTCTATAAAAAGACATTAATATACATACCAAATATTTGTTTTTTCATAAAATTAAAGTTGTTGATGAATAAATAAGGTATGGTCAGCAACATTAGTAGCTGAACAGATCCAAATTTACAAAACCATAATATATTGTTACATATTTGTAAACAGTGTTTATTAACTTCTACCCGCGACTTCGTCCGCGTGAAAGTCGGAAAACAGCACAATATACCACTAAAAACTAAAATAGTTGCTTATGCCTGTGACAGTGTTTGCGTGGATGTTGAATAACAACATTGCTTTCAGTGTACCTATGATTACCTGAGTACCTACGCACCAAATTACCAGCATAATAATAATTGACTTAATACCTTCAAAAACAAAGCAAACAAAATACTACACCATCTGTCTGCCTGTATCTTCTACTTGTCAGTTGAATTAGCGGCGTGTAGGTAGGTAGATCTTTAGGGAACCGGCTCAGTGTTCCGAAACACCACACTCATGGAACAGCTGATATTTTTTTCGTGATTTCATATTAGTCTCATACTAAAAGTTGTTCATATTGATGAGTACTTCCACCCCTGCAAGTATTGCCAGTGACTAAAAAATCATCCTGTACCTTTAGCTCGTTGAGTCGGCAAGCTGAAATGGCAACGGGCAGGTCACATCGCTCGAAGAGCCTATAACCGATGGGGAAGAGAGGTTCTGGAGTGGCGACCACGTACAGGTGCGCGTAGAGCGGGTCGGCCTCCATGCCTGTATTATCCGTCGCTTTTGTACTTCTACGAATGTCCTCGTTTCGGACCCTGTCACGTAAAGTGAGTGACTCTTAGCTTATTTAGGCGACCAGGAGTAAAAGACCACTTCTCTGTTACGTATGGCATTACTGGTAACACGCACTGGTTGCAGACTTTTGTCTTCAGACTCTGAGGTATTCTGGACGTGAAGATATGCCATAGCTTCCCGAAAGCTGCTCATACGAGTTGGATTCTTCGATTTACCTTGTGACCTCTTTGTCAAATTTGTCCTACGCCTACTCATCTACAACTTCGAGAACAGTGTTCCCAACAACTACCGATTAGCGAAATATCGACGTTGGACATAATTTTTGTCTTATCCATATTCATCTTAAGGCCTACCTGTTGAGAAACTCTGTTGAAGTCATTGAGCATGGCGTTCAGAGCTTCCAGTGATTCCGCCATTATGACTACATTAAATCGCCAGAAAATCGAAGGTGAGTGATGTGTTCGCCGTTGATGTTGATACCATATCCTTTCCAGTCCAAGAGCTTGAACACATCCTCCATTGCAGTGGTGAAGAGTTTCGGACAAAAATGTAAATAGTTTCAATAAACAAATATTTTATTAATAATTTTCTTTTTTATTTAATTTATTACTTCTTTTTCCCGATTAGTCTCCAAGATAAATGAATACCTACGTTAACTTATTATTAATGTACAAAAATATTCTGTAGCCTAATATGTTTATACTACTAGCTTCTAACCCGCGGATTCACCTGCGTTCCCGAGGGACCTTATGTTTTCCCGGGATAAAAAGTACCCTACATGTTATTCCAGGGTATAATCTATCTATGTGCCAAGTTTCATTCAAATATATTCAACCGTTTATGCGTGATTGAGTCAAAAACATCCATACATCCTAACTATAAATGCTAATGTGAGTTTGTTACCTTTTCACGAGTAAACCGCCGACCGAACCGATATCGTGATGAATTTGGAACGCACAGCTACTTTTTTTCTCGGGAATGCGGGTGAAACCGCGGGGGACAGCTAGCTTATAGTATTAGTAGGATTTTAATTGTTGCAATTATCATTTTTTTAATAAAGATCAAAACTTTTTTATACTTATTAGCTATAGCTACACATTCCATTTTGATTTTTTTAATTGCATTTACTATAACTTAAATCCGAGGTTTTCTTGTTTTTAACGCTCCATAGCCACTCCACTATACAATATAATTAGAATTTTTTGATCAGCTCTAGTTTTTGAGTTTCAGATAGATATCTATGTAACGTTCAAAACAGAAAAACACATTGTTACTAAGAAAAAGAATTAAATTAAACATTTAGTTCTAAAAACTTTCGTTTCTAAAGCTCTCCTCTTATGTGTTGACTTTAGGAAATGGCGTATCAGGGGCCAGCAATAGTTAGACATCATATAAGTATTTGTACCCCAAAAACCCTGATAGCGTTTTCCTATGGCGCGTAAATCTTGATACATACGCACACCCTGCTCCTCGCTCTTATCTTCTAGATTTCAGGAAACCTATCAAGTTGACTTTGGAGAAGGTGGGGTTTAAGCTAATATTGCACCCTAAATATTTTAGGGTTCCGTAGCCAACAAGGAACCCTTATAGTTTCGCCATGTCCGTCTGTCTGTCTGTCTATCTGTCCGCAGCTGAGCCCAGAGACTCTTTGTACTAGATAGCTGTAATTTGGCATGGATATCACACCGATAAAATGGTAAAATAAAATCTTGAAAAATATTTTTTTTAGGGTAAGTACCTCTACCTACACCTAAAGTGAGGACGTTTTTAGGGTTCCGTAGCCAAATGGCAAAAAACGGAACCCTTATAGATTCGTCATGTCTGTCTGTCTGTCTGTCTGTCCGTCCGTCCGTATGTCACAGCCACTTTTTTCCGAAACTTTAAGAGCTATACTGTTGAAACATGGTAAGTAGATGTATTCTGTGAACCGCATTAAGATTTTCACACAAAAATAGAAAAACAACAATAAATTTAGGGGGTTCTACTTAGAACTGAAACTCAATTTTTTTTTCATCCAACCCATAAGTTTGGGGTGTCTATGGATAGTTCTTTAAAAATGATATTGAGGTTTCTAACATCATTTTTTTCTAAACTGAATAGTTTGCGCGAGAGACACATCCAAAGTGGTAAAATGTATGTCCCCCCCTGTAACTTCTAAAATAAGAGAATGATAAAACTAAAAAAAATATATGATGTAGATTACCATGCAAACTTCCACCGAAAATTGGTTTGAACGAGATCTAATTAGTATTTTTTAATACGTCATAAATCGTAAACCGCAATTTACCTTTCATTCAATCAACTCAAATATAAAAAAAAAATTGGCAAAAAGCAAGGTCTTATAGCACAAATATGGTCGATTTTTGTACGGAACCCTCGGTGCGCGAGTCCGACTCGCACTTGGCCGGTTTTTTTTCTCGTCTACGCCTTGGTGTGGGGAAGTTGGATAGGTCTTTTAAAAATATTGTGGCTTTGTGAAAACAATTTTTCTATTCAGGGATCCGTTTGTGAAATATTAAGCTTTAAAATGCTAGATAATTGTCGTTGGAGTCAAGTGTCCCGCCCCCTGCCAGCTAAATGGTTGCTTTTGGATATGTGAAATGTGTGATTTTCTACTTCCGGTTTTTTTGTATCACAGAGACGAAAGCTATCGAAGCCTTTAATTGTAGCTCATTCATAGAATTTTTAAATTGGGTATATCTGGGTATGACAAATGTAGGAAAAGCACTTTCCTTTTGCATATAGAACTTTAACGAACTGTTTCATTATCCCCTGTTTTGTAGATGGTGGCAGGATAATTTTTTCACGAGCTTCAAGTGACTTTTTGACACTATTTTGCTTACCAGGTGTCATACGTTCTCTCAAGAGCCAGTGTTTTCATAGATACCCAATGTTAATTTTTTGCTCAACTGTCCCAAAGCTACAGTTGTGAAAACATTTTCCACATATGTAGCAAAAATTATTTGTATTGTTTAAACAACTTCTTGAATTAGGGTTTTAAGGAGGCAACAGTGACTCATGTGTTTTTCGAAAAGCTAAATTAAATATAAATCCTTACTGGATTGATATGATACTTATACATATTATTCATTAACTATTATAGTTTAACACTGCATCAACACAATTCCATAAAATAGGTTTAAAATAAAATAAATAATAGAAAACAAAAAAAAAGATTTTTGAGCCACTGTGCACACCCAGGTGTCCACAGTGACCCAACCCTGGGGTCCACAGTGGCTCAAAAGGTACACAGTGACTCATCAAAAGGAGTGATAAAAATATTCAAAATAATTCAAGTTTTCTATATTTAACAAGTTATTCTAACAGTCTACAAACTCTTTGTCTTACAAACAATGCCACTGTGTAAATTTTAAATTTGAGTCACTGTGCACTACTACGCCATTTTGAAAACTTTGTTTTGTAACAATAAAACTAAAATCCAATTCTCATAATAAAACTGTATGAATGAAGATTATACAATATTTATTAACCAGCAAATATAATAGTCATAACCAATTGCCATTATTTTACGTAAAAAAAACAGAGAAACTTAACTTAAAATCTAATTTCATCCAAGCGAAATTTGTTTTCTCTCTGTGACACAACACAACGACACTGCACCGGCCGGCCGACTAGTTCAAACACGTTTGGGGGTTACGTGCTATAGTGTGCAAAAGAGACAAACCTACTTTATGCTTTGTCTAACCTGGAAACATTAATGAGTCACTGTTGTCGACTGAGTCACTGTTACCTCCTTGACCTCATGACGCAAAAACTTCAGATATTAATTTTAACAACGTGTAACACGCAAGTTATAAACGGACAAAATTAATATTAGATGATAAAAATGAATGTAATGAAAATGAAGTAATTTGAGCTGCACAAAAATTACTGAGGGTAGATTTAAAAACAATATGTCATAAGCAAACAATATCAACCAAAAAATTCGCGGCAACAGACAAAAAAATAAATTTTGTAAACTAGTGTAATGTATAAGTAAGTAGGTATGTAGGTGGGTAAAAGTCTTATGCACTTTTAATCATTCTTAATATATACTATATATGTCATGTAGGTGAACCTACTAATAATGAGTTATAGGGGTTGAATGTTTTGTTTTCATTGTCAAATTATTTTGTTAAATTTTGACAGAAGGGTTGTTTGTTGCCTGCTTCATAGTTTTTTATTGGCAACAACAAGTAACAGGTCGATTCTTGCAATACAATCACGCGTTGCACAAATACAATAGTAATAATAATAATAGAAATCAGCCCCCCAAAATCCTACCTTACGCCCGAGTCGACCATCAGACCTCGTGGGGGGCGGGCAACGTGTACAATAAAAAGTCACCTACACGGCTAACAAGGTTCAGGTAACCCATCAATATGGAGACTAGAAGAAGTAAATTACGTATAGGGCCGCTGCCCGGGGGCGATCGCCGGGGCACGTCTGTAGCTGGCCACGGACGTGACAGCATGCTAGCCAGTGACTCCCGGCTGGGCGGCTGGGCGGGAGTCGGGGACGCGGGGGGTAGGGGAATGTCCTCAAGGACTACAGCCGAGATTAGGAGCTGTAGGAGTAGCAGCAGAGCAGTAACTCCAGCTGAGGATGTTTCGCAGGAGGCATGTGTCACCCAGCCTGCGACCACCAAAGCCGGAAAACCAAGAGTGCGCATGAAATGGGATGACAATATAAATTTATTCATCATGCGCACGTACTTCGAAGTCACAAAATTAGAAACAGATAGGACAATGTACTGTAAAAAACTATTTGACCAATTTAAACTTAAATATCCGCAATTAAATGTCTCTGCTCAACGTATTGCAGGTCAAAGAAGAGTGATCATTAAAAATAAACTTTTGTCGGATAATGTCATTGAAGATCTCAAAAAAGAAATTTCGGTTCAACTAAATCAAGAAGAAGAATCACTAACACATACACCTGTCACACATCCATCGAGAACATACAACAGTTCATCACCTCAATCTCACCCTTTCACGCAAGGTGAACCTTCCACACTACCACTGACAGAACAAATACTATCAACACTATCATCCGACGCATCCACTCAAACCCTGACATTAACCAACTCCCACACCACAACAATTCAAATTCCAGACCAACCACACACAGACGCAACTATCCAGAATCTCTTACATCAAATGGAGACTACTTTAACATTGTACACGGGGACAGACCCCACAGCTAGACCGAAACTTCCCAGACTGAAAGAAAGTAAAAAGTTGTATCAGTTGGTTGACATTTTCAACAAAGAAATATTAGGTAAATTTTATTCATTTGACACAGATTTAACAGAATGTCATACTCTAATTTATTGTAGTGCACTAGTAATCAGCGAACATTTAGGTTACAAAATTAAAGTTGAATATCAAACTAACAGTAACTACAAAAATAAACCAGATACACCAGCGTGGCAAATTAGAATAGAAAAGAGCATTAAATCACTAAGAGCAGATATAGGTAGAGTAACACAGTATATTAACAATAACAGATCAAAAAAACTAGTTCAACGCGTAGAAAAAATCTTTAAAGCAACACAAGTGCATTCCTCACACGAAAAAGATAACATTAGGCCAGAAGAATATTTAGACACACTTAAACAGAAATTAGCACTCAAATCACAAAGGTTAGCAAGGTACAAAAAAGCACTACAACGCAAAAATGACAACAAATTATTCTCTAAAAACGAAAAAGGATTCTATAGGTCTTTGCGTAATGAGACAACTAACAAAAACTGTGATCTACCCAACCCAGAGGTCCTTAAAAGCTATTGGACTGATCTCTGGAAGAAGCAAAACGATCACAACGATAAAGCAGACTGGATTAAAGATGAAGAAAATAGGTGGAGCCATATAGAGGAAATGGTATTTACAGATATTACAGGAGAACACATTGAAAATATCACAAAAAAGACAAAGAACTGGAAGGCTGCGGGGATTGATGGTGTCCATAACTTTTGGTACAAAAAATTATTTATATTACACGACCTGCTAGCGCGAATAATTACAGATCTCTTAAAAGGAACAGCTGAAATGCCCAGTTTCGTAACTAAAGGAATAACATATATGCTTTCAAAAAGTAATGATACAACCAATCCATCTCAATACAGGCCTATTACATGTCTACCAACTATTTACAAGATCATTACCTCATGTATTACGTACAAAATAAATGCCCATTTAACTCAATATAACATAATCGCCGAAGAGCAGAAAGGGTGTAGGCAACATCATAAAGGATGCAAGGAACAACTAGTAATTGATTCTACAGTACTGAAACATGCACAAACCCATAATAGAAATATACATATCTCCTACATAGATTACAAAAAAGCTTTCGATAGCGTACCTCACTCTTGGCTCATTCGTATTTTACAGATCTATAAAATAAATCCGACAATTATAACCTTTATGGAAAATGCCATGACCGAGTGGAAGACTAAACTCGTTTTATCAAACTCTGGTCAACCTATCAGCACTGATGAAATCCCGATTAAGAATGGTATTTTCCAAGGAGATTCCTTTAGCCCTTTATGGTTTTGCCTCGCCTTGAACCCTCTGTCTCATCTCCTTAACAACGAAAATAGCGGTTACCGACTGACAACAGAAACAGAAATTAGTCACCTTATGTATATGGACGACATAAAATTATTCTCCAAATCTGAAAAAGCCTTAAACAAGCTATTGTTGAAAACAACACAGTTCAGTGATGATATCAATATGTCCTTTGGCTTAGATAAGTGCAGAATACTCCATATACATAAAGGTAAAATCACAACCACTGGCGACAATACTGATAATAATGAAACGTTTGCACGAATGGATGTAACTGATACGTATAAATATTTAGGCATCCTTCAATCAAAAATTATCAACCACACAGAGATAAAAAAGAAACTAAGGGAAGAATACACGCGTAGACTCAATTTAATCTGTAAAAAGTCATTATTTTCAAAAAATCTTTTTAAAGCTATAAACACTTATGCGATCCCAGTGCTAACTTATTCCTTCGGAGTTATTAAGTGGTCGCGGACTGATATCAATCAACTAGAAATCAAGACTAGAACTACACTCACCAAACATAATAACTTGCACCCGAAGTCAGCGATCGAGCGAATATCTGTCAAGCGATTGAAAGGGGGTAGAGGACTAATAGACTTGAATGTGCTATGGGAAGGACAGGTTAACAATTTACGCAAATTCTTTTACAACAAAGCTCAAACTAGTAATATTCATTTAGCCACAGTAGAGGTAGATAAAAACTTCACACCCCTTAACTTAAAAGTTAGAGACATCGAAACTAGATCTCCAAAAACTGCAGAAATTGTAAAAATTAACACCTGGCGTAGGAAAGAACTACATGGTAGACATCTACATGATCTTGAACAGGCTCATATTGATTTAGAAGCATCAAATAAATGGCTGAAACTTGGATCTCTGTTTCCGGAAACAGAAGGATTCATGATTGCGATTCAGGATCAGGTTATAAACACGAAAAATTACAGAAAATATATAATGAAAGATCCTAACTTACAGAACGACTACTGCAGAAAATGCCACCGACAACCTGAGACCATACAACACATCACAAGCGGCTGTCCAACTCTAGCACAAACAGACTACACACATCGACACAACCAAGTTACACATATCATACACCAGAAACTAGCCATCAAACACAAACTATTACCCGACAAAACTGTACCCTACTACCAGTACAACCCGAAACCTGTACTGGAGAGCACCAGACACAAATTTTACTACGACAGAGCCATATTAACCGATAAAACCATTCATAATAATAGACCTGACATTACCTTAATTGACAAACAAGATAAAATAGTATTTCTAATTGACATTGCAGTTCCCAACACCCATAACCTTCACAGAACCATCACAGAAAAAATAAATAAATATACCGAACTAAAGGAAGAAATTTTAAGAATTTGGAAAATGAACAAAGTGTACATTGTACCGCTTGTGCTATCCAGTACAGGCGTAATCCCCAAACACCTACTCCAATCTTTAAAAATAATAGACATCCCCGAGAACACCTATATGACTATGCAAAAGGCCTCAATCCTGAACACATGTCGCATTGTCCGTAAATTCTTACAGGAAGATTTAAATAATCCACAACTCATAGAACATGAAGCTCACTTGGCTTAGGCCCGTGATCTTCATTATACCGAAATGTCTTAAATATTTCGAGCAATAACTACACGATAGAAATCAAAATAAGTATAATTAATCATGTCAGACACTCATCACGCGTCGTCAAATTCATAAAATGCCTGCTCAACAAGCCATTTTTTCATCACGGAGAATCACGGAGATAAATATATAGGACGGATATAAGAGGATCAGCTAAGGGAGTTTATACATAATACTAGCATCCATCCCACGGTTTCACCGGCGTTCCCGAGGTATCTTGTGTTTTCCCGGGATAAAAATAGCCTATAGCCTTCCTCGATAAATAGACTATCTAACACAAAAATAAATTTTCAATTCGAACCAGTACTTAGTTCCTGAGATTAGCGCGTTCAACCAACCAAACAAACAAACTAACAAACTCTTCAGCTTTATAATATTAGTATAGATGTAGATTATAAGAGTGCAGTTATTCTAAGGGTTATCTAAGTATATTAAGGTGAAAAAATATTATGGTTAGCGAGGTTAGTAGGTATATATCTCCCTACTACGTGACGTAACTTTTATTTGAATAATTTCTGCCATTTGTAATTGAAAAGATATCCTATATCTAAATATCCATGTTAAAAATAAAATTAGTTGGCTTCCTTCGCGTGGGTGAAGGAAGAAGGATGTCGGTAATCTGAGTATCGCACCGCGTTGATAAGTGATTTATTAAATCCACAGTCGACTTTTGCGCATCCCACTTGTTACTGCCAAAGATAGATAGTGTAACGACGGATAAAATGAATAAAATAATATTTTATATTTTTATTTTGCTCGTCCTTGCGGCCTTCGTGTCTTCACGATCAAGTCCACCAAATAATAAAGAAGAGACAGCGGATAATGTAAAGGAGGAAATTATAGTGATGAAAAGTGCATTGCCAGAAGATTCCCCATTGTTCGAGATGGAGGAGTGCCCGACGGGATACGATATGGACATCACAGGAACATGCCGAGAAGTATGGTTCGATGATTACGATTACTAGGCTGCTTTATCTGACTGAGTAATTAAAGATGGCGCTTCTCTATTTAAAAATAGCTCTTTGTATATAACCTATATTTTGATTAAAAAGTATTTTTACGGAGGTATGATATTTTTTATTCGGCTCGCTCTGCTCTGCTCGTCCAAAAAATAAAACGGATATCAAAGTGGGATTGCACCACTGACCTTAATCTAACAAGGTCTGTGGTTTGCACTAAACTAAATAAACCTCAGAAATAAACGATATAGATAGAGGAACTTTAATTTGACAGTAAGCACTTGACTTCTCTATCTACGGTAAGCACCTAGGTAATACTTTGATGTCAGCGTAAGAATTTGAGATTCTGAAATATGTGCTATTTTTCAATTTCGTGTTTCTTATGTGTATTCAATACTTGTCAAATTCTGGTACTGACCGATAATTGTGGCAGTCTATACTAATAATGATTCTTGTCCTGACTGACTAACTGATCTACAACCTAAAACACAGGGGATTATTTATAGCAACATGAAATGTTGTATTACAGATTTCTTATTTAAATAACGTAGGCATCCATAAGAAAGGGTTTTTCAAAATTCAGATTCGGATCGCGCTAAAATAGGGGAAATAAGTTTGTATCAATCTTTGACAGTTTTGTATTTACTTAGCTATAATATAGTTAAAAATTAAGAGTGCATAGGTGTTTCAGAAATAATCACCCCCATAAGGGAAGATAAGGAATGGCAAAGTTTGGGAATTAATATTTATTTTTCTGGTTAAATATTAACCTAAAACATGGTATTAATATTTTTCAAATACTGAAACACGTAAGTACGGCATTTTTCGAAATTCATTACTTAAGGGCGTAAAAGGGATGAAAGATTTATGGGAAAATGTGATTCTTTTAATAGAGTATGGAGGTACAAATTGTTTTTACGGATTCGACAAGAAAATTCAACCCATAAAAAGGGCAAAATAGGGGATCGAGGGTGAAACTGTGGGACGGAAAGCTAGTATTGAATAAGATATTTCAATCACGATATTCGTGCTCTTTTTCTTTGAGGTATTCCATCATATCCTCAAAGACAAAATGCTGTCAACCTGCCCGGAACCTGAATATTATTATATTTTTAGTCTATTGTGTACAGCTGTTGGTCTTCCTAGAAAAGTTAAATAATAAAAAAAAACTAAATAAAACTACATAATAATAAAATAAAAAATAATAATAAAATATTATTATTATTTAAGTTTAGGTATAATGATAGGTTCTTCGAAATTGTATATTCAAAGTAAGTTTTATTACCTATGATAAAAATACTAGTTGAACATACCTCTTTACCTACCTAGAAGTAGGTAATGTTCCCGACCACTTTTATTTTAAACACATCAGATACAATCGTACCTATTCTATGATGTTTTATAGGATTTAAGTAATTTGCCAATCGCTAAATTGCGAGGCTTATAGGATTTTTATTTACCCAAACTATTTATTTAAGTAATTAATTTAATTTATCCTAATCCTAATCCTAACTAATATTATAAATGCGAAAGTGAGTTTATTTGTTTGTTACCTTTTCACGCTTAAACCGCTGCATCGATCGCGATGAATTTTGGTATGCAGATAGCCTATGGTATGGAGAAGGACATAGGCTACTTTTTATTTCGGGAAAACATAATTATCCTGGATAACGCGGGTGAAACCGCGGGGCGGAAGCTAGTTAAGGTATAAGGCTGAACTAAAAATAAAATCTCCTTAGTTAACAGTTACCTACCTACCTATAACAGAGAATGATAGTTGGATAGGTATATGACAACGAGGAAAAAAATATTTAGGTACTAGGTAGGTATTATTTATAATGGGAATTTTAGTTTCTCGGTATCAGAGGAGCGATGAAACGCCAGGTGTCAAGTTGTTCAAGGATTGGGTTTAAAACCCTCATGGCGATTAAAGATGTGGCAGCGGCTATTGCTCCTTGGAAACGGTTCACGTAGTCGAAGACCACTTCCTCAATCATGGCGTTGACGATGGCATCGATGTCTCCGCCGCCGATCACACCGGTCAGTTGTGACTGAAATAATTTATTTTTTATTCGATTGGCAACGGTTACATGAAAAGTTCAATTAGGTAGTATGTAGTTCAGTGATCACACAAAGTTTTCAAACTGAAATAAACAACAAACCTTCAGAGTAGGAATGACAAATGACGCGCCTTCAATCCTCTCGATTAGAATAGATTTGGCATCATCTGACTGCTTCAAGAACAGTTTTGCTTGGAATCTGAAGCCATCAACTTTGAACCTAACCAAAAACACCATTATTAGTTCTGGCTTTCATCGCATTTTATTAGGTTTAATAATAATATAACAGTAGTCAAAGAAGAGAAGTATTTTTAATACTTACACAGCGTTGCCTTTTCCATACAGAGGGATCGCAGTGAAAAGATCACCAACTAAGTCGTAAGATTCTGAAAAATGCGAATGCGTGGTCAATAAAGCAAATTTATTTATTTAGGAATAAATATTATTAATTATTTTATTACCTATAGAAACCGAGTACGCGCGCGTCGATCATTTGGATCAGAATCTGACCGAAATGCGTAATATATGCACACTATAATTGCCTCTGTGTATATATATAGTTACTCATGCTATTTTTTGGCTTAGATTCCGAGTAAGCGTTGTTTGATAACCTACTTTCTAATTATTAGGATAGGTTTATAAGTAATAATCCTATTGTTTGAGCGTTATTTTTGGCCGTACCGCCTTCTCCCCCAGCTACTGTAAGCTGCAGTACCTATCTAAACTATTAACTAAGTATTGAGTAATTAATATAGTTAAATATCTACCACAAGTGATGTCGATATTAGGCATGGAGATATCGATGTCAAAAGTGAGATCGCGAAGGTTTAAATCGCTTTTATGTACCACGAAACGCCCGAAGCCAGTGACAAGGGCTTTCTTTAATTCCAATTCCAAGCTGAAAATATAGATAGGTACATGAATATATTTAGTAATTAGTCTGTTAATAGGTAAACACAAGACTGGACATGAATAGGTGTAAAAAATACATTGATATGTTTAATTTACCTAATAAAAACGAAGGAACTCTGCTTAAAAAACTTATAATAACTCAAATTACAAAGGCATTCAATATAAGAAGGTCCCTATATATTTTTTTGAATTACTTACTTTATCAGACCAGCAGGAATGTTCAAATGGAAATGATCCATGTCCAAGGGATCCAAAGGTGGGATGCCCAATAGTTCTGAACCATTATTGATGACATGGCGCAGGTAAGCGATCAGCTGTCGGACCAGTGCGTTCACCACGAGGTTACTGGCCTCTGGAGTTTCGTTCCTGAAGTCAACTAGAAGTATAAAAAGTCCTAAAATTTAATTTTGGTAATCTACTTATATTTGATTTTAATCACCTGGTTACAATATAATACAATAAAACTAATTAGGTATTAAAAAAAACTAACTATTAAACTAAATAGGTAGGTACCTATTATAAGAAACTATACATAAACAAATCCTAGTATATAGGTAAATAAATAACGTTATCGTGTGATATTAGATGTTTCAGAAAACCATATTTTTTGATAACCAAACGACCTCTAGGTATAGGTACTAACTAACATAAAATATGTAGGTACAACAACACTTATTTACCAATTGATCACTATCACAATATTGTTGCAACAGTAGGAACTGTAGGTCAAAATTAAAAGATAATTAATTAATTCTAATTAGGCCCTGGATGAACGTTCTAAAATGTTTCTACTCATTCCTATTCCTATACTGCAGGTAAAGTTGTTTTGATTTTATTTCATACTAACTTTTCCGCGCGGTTTCACCCGCGTTCCCGAGAGATCTTGTGTTTTACCGGGATAAAAAGTAGCCTATAGCCTTCCTCGATAAATGAGCTATCCAACACTGAAGGAATTTATCAAATCGAACCAGTAGTTCCTGAGGTTAGCGCGTTCAAACAAACAAACAAACTCCTCAGCTTTATAATACTAGTATAGATAATAAAACTATAATCCATAAGAATTTACCAGTGTTCAAGTTCAAGATATCATTTTTTGGAGCAGCTGTAGCAACCGCGCACACCAACAGCACAAGAAACAGCTTCATTCTATTGTAAAAAAATAAAACATTATTTTTACCAACATCCTTCGGTACAGCATAATATTATTTTTAGATGAAACACAGATATGATGGTCAGATAATGATAATGATTTTTATAATGAGCGACGGTTTTCAGTTAAAATCTTCTATAGGAGGTACATAATAGGTATGACGGCTCATGTATAAAACGACAACATTGTTATTACTACACTAGCGACCCACCCCGGCTTCGCACGGATACGTGCATCAGAGCATATTATAAAGCAATATATACCTAACTCTATTGGTTTTCGCGGCTCACGCCGGTAAATCTCCCAGTCGGCTTGATTTTTTCCAACATCTTCTAAATTATCGTCATATTTCAGCCAATATACACAAAACTGAAATGAATTCCTCATGAATCACTCCGTCCATTGGCGAAAACCGCATGAAAATCCGTTCAGTAGTTTTTGAGATCATCGCGAATTATAGACAGACAGACGCGGGGGGGAGTGGTCTTTGTTTTATAATATTTAATGATACGTGAAAACTGTGTTCTTTAAAAAAAACAACATGTACTTACCTAGTATTTGAAAGATATTCTATGCTTCTGTATTACTTAAAATTTTTAATTGACATAAAACAGATGATACATACAGAAAAGAAGTTTGCGAATAGTAAAAAATACCTACAAGGTTTGCCCGGATCACGGTCAAATTTAAAAATAAGCGGCATTTATAGGTATATCGTTAACTTATATTACATGTAAATGCTCTGAAAACGTATTTAGGTATTTTTACCTACCTACTATGTTAATATTTAGCGACTCACCTATTAGTTTTCACAACACAGTTGACAGATTATTACTGTGCCGCTTTTGCAAAATAATTCATAATATAAAAATACCTTAATCTCTTAACAATCAGCACTGATTTTGTTGTTAGATGATCAATCAACATAAGCGTTAAATAGTTTGATAATTTTATTATCTCTACCGTATTGAGTCCTATCTTATTTGTTGATCATAGCATCCATGAGTACCTAAACATAAATTATTTTCATTTGTTATTGATATAACTACGTACAGGATAGAGGTAAGGTTAGTGGATAGGAGGATACGATAGGAAAGGATGATGTGGCCAAAGGTGGTAAGCCAACAAAGTCTAGAAAGGAATTGGTTCTTATGCATCTGCCGGAGCACACTGGCGACAGTTTTTCAACTTGAGCGTGGTAGCCAGGTAGATGGGTACTGCAAAGTACCTTACCACCATACTATGGTTTTCACACGATGTTTTCCTTCACCGAAAGCTTAAGCTCATTGTAGGATTCGAACCCACGACCTTCATCTTAGATGCCACTACCACTGAGCTATCATCGCGTCAAAATTATTCCTTTGGGCCGGAGCTACGAAGTACCAGCTGGATTCTTTGGGAGTCACTTACTAAGGCGAAGCTCACTAACGAGCCTTGAGCATCGACGCAAGATTACTTGTCTATCGATATTCTACAGGATATTTTATGAAGACCGGGTGCAGGAAATATTCAACCTTATTTTACCGTCTCAGGTTTCCACCGCACCGCAAGAGGGGTTTTCCACTCGCATGTTCGTTGATATGCGAAACATACAGACACAACCTCAAACGTGCTCAATGCCCGGTTTTTATATATAGTCCTGAATTTAAAAAAAATAATGAACATTGAAATGGAATTTCTAAACGCGCTGATAACATGATAAATCCTAATAAACATGAACAACATAATAAATAACAAGGTAAGTAGATACCTACTAACTATCAATAGATAAAATCAAATCTAACACAGCGTCAAACGTATCAAGTCACTGATGGCGGAAAAAAGTTGCTGATAGTGGTGAATGAAAGATGATCCATGATGACAAAAACAATTGCTTTATTTCGTAAATAAAATGTGAAATAAAAAAGCGTAGTTATCACGAAAGCATATAGGTCCACAGCCCTAACTGAAACGCTAAACATGCTTTATTCTAAAAGAATGGGGTCTAAATTTCCAGGTATGGTTATAAAATTTATTTAAATAATATACTAGCAATAATATCCCATGTTTCAAATTTGCTCAAGTAAGAGTTTAAAGTCTGCTGAACAGAGTCAATGCAAGTCATAGAAATAAACTTGCTAAATCGATTGAGATACTCTGCTAAGACATCCTCCACCATAGCGTTGAAGATATCGTCAATATTGTAGTCGTACTGATTTCGGGACTGAAAGATAAAATAAATTTATAAATACCTATAAGCGTAGATAAATAATAAATGATGAGGCACTTAGCATTAACAGAGGGATAATTGGGCATTGATTTTTAAAACGTTTTCAATTTAGTCTAATATTGATGGGTGTAGAAAATAATTCGACTCACCACAATGCGTTCTATCTCATAGTTAGGATTTACAAATTTGTCTATCATTATCGCTTTCCCGTCTTCTGACTGCTTAAGGTATACTTTAAATACAAACTTCAAATTATAGACTTCGATGCTGTAATAAACGGTTACAAATCATAACCATATGTTTTGGGATACATTATATAAGAGGTACCTGCTCTACTTTGGTAGGGCAACCGAACTGGAAAGCTAAGCGAAGTTTGATTCGCCAATCGCCATATTATATTATGACACCGTCTTTCTATCCCACGGTTCCAGCCGCGATCTTCTAGCTAGTTCACCCCTTTAGGGGTAGAATTTTGGAAGTCTGAAGTATTTCCTTCCAATTTTGAAATCTATAGGTCCACCGAATGAGGCTGTGCGTTGTCTGTCAGTCAGCTGTCAATTATGTTAACTGTTTTTTAGGTATACCTAGATAAAATCTTAGATTACTAAACTTACTGTAGTCTTCCTCGCCCATATATTGGAACAGTTTCCCAAATATTTCCTCGTAATTCGTAGTATTCTGTCAATAAATGGATATAGATATAAGAAAAAACTAGTGACAAGTAATTAATATCTAGAAAAATTAACTAATAGTAACACCTGCTTTAAATTGTAACACTGGAATTCTGATATTTAATTCCATTGCAACATTATTCGTTTCTAATTCATATGACTGAACATGAAAGTTTCCCAATCCACTGAATATTCCGTTAGTGATGTTCGCCTTGAGACTGTAAACAAACAATGAAGTTATTCTAAGATTAGGCTAAGAAATAAATGCAATTTCTTTTAATATCTACGAATTTGTAGCGTTAAATAGTGGCATAGGTATGCGTCTTACTACTGGAACGAAATTTGAACGTAAGTACACGTTCAAATTATTTAGGCATTCGACGTCACTATACCACTGAGCTATTTTAACTAAAATAAACCCTATAAAACCATACCTTAAATAATTACCAGGTAAATAAAACTGTATGCTATCAAATATATATGGGTCAAGGACAGGAACATCAGCTTTAGGGCTACCGTTTTTAATAACATCCCCGAGAATTTCAAATAGTTGCTCAATCACAATGTTCTTTATGTAATAATCATTATGAATTCGTGGTAGACCTGAAAAATAAATGAAAATATTTAAAAACAGATTTTAGGTGTCACAAAATAAAATAAATACCTACTAGTGCTTGCATTCGAGTAGCAAATGAACAAAAGTAATGTCACTGAAATAATTTTCGTTAAAAATGTTTTTGTAATAAACATTTTGATCACAGATGTTGATGTAAAGCAGTTTAATGAAGTAACCATTACTAAACTAACCGATATTTTTATTTATTAACTATTAAACGATGGTTGGGCACTTTATCATCGAAAATTTCGAAAGCAGGTGTTCTAATCTGATAATCTCAGTACATTGTTTACCCATAAGTATTAAACGAGAGATAAAGATATTAAAGTGGATAAGTTAGTTACTTACTGACTTGAGTAATGCAAACAACTGCTCATAAAATTTGTCGCAGAAGAGGTGGTGTTTTTAGAGACGGAGCTTCCGGGCACGGAAGTCTAAAAACAGTAATCCACACAGCCGTCAAATGCTTTTTTTGGTGACTGTTCTTTTTGTTGACTGTACTTGTATTGTCTTCCAATATACTAATGTATACCAAATATCAAGTCAATCCGACCACCGTTTTACTGCGGAGTTCCTATGACCACCTTCCCGCTCCAGCATCAGACCTATCCAGAGTCCAACCACCAGGGAGGGACCATATAGGATCAAAGTACTCGTCAATTCGAATCAAACAAGCCCAAACTCCAGCTCAGCTCCATGTTATCATAATATTGCATTGCCCCGCGATATACATTATGCATGCAAAATTTCAGCTGAATCGGAAACCGGGAAGTGGGTCAAATTTTACTTGCAAGATTCCACCCGGACAAACATACATACATTGCAAATTAATATAAAGCTTGTAAAAACAACAGATCATAATAAAGACGTAAACTATAATAATTTTGTAAAAAAAAAACTAGTAGAATCTACTTACTACATACGAGAACCAAAGAATTTGTATTACATTGTGTAGGAATCAAAAATACCGATACTTTGTAATGAAGTACTCCCTATGGTTTTATCAAGGCGATGCGCGATGATAGCTCAGTGTTAGTGACGTCGGACGCCGCGGCGTAGGTTGTGGGTTCGAATCCTACAATTTGTTTGAGCCAAACACCTATTGGTGTGTTCCGGCAGCTGCACATGAGAGCCAGATCCTTCTAGGCTTTGTGTGCTTACCACTTTCGGCCCCATCATCACCTACCATAGTGAGATTGTGGTCAAACACAAGCATAAACAAAGTAAAAAAAAAAAACAGTATTTCGGTAGTAGAGACAGACATGGGCAAGTAATTATACCTAATCGAACACATTAGAAACATTCAATCACCAGGTTCGATCCTAAAGTATACCTATAGGTACATTCCGTTAGGCAGATGTTAAAATTGTAGGTTAACTTACTTTTGTTGGTAAACCATATCTTTGTAACAAATATTTAAAACGAGTGCAGGCGAAATTGATTACTCAACGTATCCAACACAACAGTCTGAATATCCGGGGGTTAGCTGAGAGCATAATAGGTACTAGGGCATTAGCTTCAATCTAGGCACCGCCGCAGCCTAGGCATATAAGCAATGTCTAGCACTGGTTCAATGCATTTAATCACAATCACATCAGACGTTCAACGCTTCATGTTTATGTGATTGACGTATAAAGACGAATAGACAGCCGATACGATTTATTACGTATTCTAATTGAATTAATTTTCCCATGGTAATAAAGGCAACGAACTGTAATAAGTACCTACTATTGACTCCATGATCTGTATGGTCCTTGACACAATTCGAAAGATAACGGATTATATGCATATCTATGAGTGAACCGGCACTCCCATCTTAGTCATTATACTTTTATTACAGCATTGTGGGGTTTATATTGCATAGACCAGTGTTTCCCAATTAGTGATACGCATACCCCAGGGGCTACGCGAAATTGTATCAAGGGGTATGATACGCGCGGCAATCTCTTGACTAAGATAATTTAATCAATGAAAAACAAATGCCCAAATATATTTTTAATCGATTAGTGTAAATATGCACCTTACTCAACTCGAAGATGACTTGAGACTAAAGCTGACCAAAGAGCAAGTCACACCGTCATTAGATGTCAAAAATACTGATTTTATTTATTTAGTTATCATTCCTGCAATTAGGGGTACGCGAGTTTGAGGTCTATCTTGAAGTGGTACGCAGGAAAATCTGATTGGGAACCACTGGCATAGACCATGGTTCACCTTAATAGTAAATTTTATACATAAGGCGTTAAATTTTATAATTAAGGTGAGATGGGTCATTGTCAACAAAAAGGTTTCCTATACGATTTTTATCTTAGTATGCTTTGGTTTTCCGCCGTCGGAGTTTTGGATGCCACCGGTAGATACCTACCGATAGCTTCCTAAGCTATCAGAAACTTATCGGAGCTTATTGGCAACTTGTAGAAATAAAAACTTGCATGGGATGTGCAGTAAAACTTACGTTCAAGCCATGTTACTGAAAGTGCACTTTACGAGCAATGGTATTGGAAATAAATATACTATGCAGAGAATATACATCCATCTAAGGGTGGGTGACTCACTTTGATCAAACATAACGTGGCAATGATATGCAAAACAACTGCCTAGGTAGATCTAGGTACCATATTTAGAAATGTTACAAAACAAACACCTAAAGAAGTAACTAGTCATTTTCCATCCAACAAAGCCTTAGGTATCTACAATCTAAACTATGGTACCTAATCAAAACTAGTGAAACAATATCGACATGTTCTAACAAGGCTTTTAGACAGGCATAAAATAAATAAACACTGCAGTTACGTAGTAACTAGTAAGTAATCAATGACCGAAGTACCTACCGATATATTTTTCTATACCAAAATAAATAACCCAATTAATTGATGTCTTCCTAATTAACCACTTACTCGTACGTATTATTTATAGGTTCTTACATACAATGTAGGGTTTGTCATATGGCGATTGCTTCATCGATAGTTACAGACAAGATTTATTGCATTGTAATATTTATGTTACGCTACGATTGAGCGCATTAGATGCCAGATGTCAAAGCTCACATGATGACTGACTCGCAGCGGTCGCTGCGGAGTTAGATCGCCCGTAATAAATCAATTACATGACCACACATTGACCGAAAATTTACTTTAAATGGTTGTACGTTCGTTGCCATACGAATGTAGATCGGTCGATGCATGGAAGTGGCAGGAGGTCTGTAAATAGGTCAGCAACTGCGGCTTTGAATAGGTATTGTTTGTAGAGCGTAACGGAAGGAAGTCCAGCGACTGTAAGTCTGTAATTAAAGATAAAGATAAAAATTTATTTGCATAACACACGGTAGTAATAGATGTCAAATGCAACTTATTTAACAATTTAATTACAATATGGCATTTTAATTTTAAAAAAAAATGTATATTAATTACTAATTTAGACATATTTTTAATCAAAATCAAATCAAATTATAATGTCATTAGTTCCTTTACATCGTAAAAATTATATTGATTCAACCATTTATATAACCTAGTCTTGAATTGACGTAGGTATATTCGTTTGCGCAGCAATTTCTTTGGGTATTTTATTATATATTTGAACGCACATTGCTGAGCAGTTTTTTTTAAAGTGCATCGTTCTTGGTATATGTTTTAAAACAAGTCTATCTGCGTTTCTCGTGCTGCGTGGATATATATCGCCAGCCCTTGTAAATAGATCCCCGTGTAACTTAACAAAAATACAGACTTCAAAGATATATAGACATGGTAGCGTGAGTAGTTCCAATTTTTTAAAGAGTGGCTTACATGAGTCAAAAGGTGCCGCCCCACACATTGCTCTTATGCATTTTTTCTGAGCTATAAATGCTCTATTCAGATTTATACTGTTACCCCATATCAGCAAACCATACCTTAGTACTGAGCTTACGTAGGCGTGATATGCCACTAATGCAGTTTTTTGATTGACAACATTAGTCAAACGTTTGAGGACGTATACAAAACGATTTATTTTATCACATACGTTACTAATATGTGATTTCCATTTAATGTCTCTGTCTACATTCAAGCCTATAACATATATTTAACGTATTTACATTATTGAATTGAGTGTAATATGTTTTGTTTAAGTTTACTTTCAGGTTATTAGTGTCAAGCCAATTTATTATAGATTTAATTGTATTATTAAATCCGACTCATGATTTTTAATTTCATTATTTCACAACAGATATGTCATCAGCAAAGAGTATACATTTGTGTTTTATTATATTTGGCATATCATTGATATAAATCAAAAATAAAAGAGGTCCCAATACACTTCCTTGGGGAACACCAAATCTGTTAAACACATATTCAGACTCATACGGAGTGACGATGTTGTCTTCATCTAATTTATTTATAACCACACATTGCTGTCTCTCGTGTAAATATGTCTTAATCCATTTTAGAGTAGGCCCTCGAATACCGTAAGCTTTCCAGTTTGTCTAATAAAATTCCATGTGAAACGTAATCAAATGCTTTAGACATATCGAAAAATAAAACTGTAGTTAGCATTTTTTTGTCTACGTTATTTAGTACATCATTCATTAGTTTAAACATTGCAAGTGTTGTTGATTTACCTTTTTGAAAACCATGTCGTTCGTTTTTTATTATTTTGAAAAAAAAAACATCAATCGAATATGCATACATTTTTCGAATATTTTAGATATTATGGGTATCAATGTTATGGGTCGATAGTTGGTTAGATCTTTTTTATCACCTTTTTTAAATAATGGTTTTAAAATTGAGAATTTTAGGATATTAGGAAAAATTCCATCTTCGAAAGATTTATTAATAAGATAAGTTAATACACAAACCAATTCATTTATACACGTTTTTATTACTTTCGTGCAAATTCCATCAAAACCTTCAAGCTTAGTGTCATTTAGTGACATTATTTGCTTCCGAACTTCACACTCCGATATTCAAATTCAAATTCAAATTCATTTATTCAGTTTAGGCCCTAATAAGGCACTTATGAACGTTACAAATGATTCTACCACTGATAAGTACAAGATACAAAAACGTGGTATAATCAGATTTCTCTATATATTTAATGTCATTACTATAAAAATATTTTGAATTTGCATCTTTATTCGTTAAATCAATAAAATACTTGTTAAACGTCGCGGCTATAGATATTGGATCAATTTTAATGTCATTATTGTTGTCCTGAATACTATCTATACTATAGTACGATAATCCATTTGCACTTTCTTCCTTTATGATATTCCAGGACGCCCGACATATATTTCTACTATTCATGATAAATTTTCTGTTGTGATTTTTTTTTGCATTGATCATACATTTTCTTAGTATTCTTGAGTACGTTTGATATTTAAGCTTATGTGGTTTTGTTTTATATTTGTAATAATTTTATCTCAAGTTTCTTTTAATTTTGCAGCTCAGTTTAGGCCTCTTGTTATCCATCCAAACGATGGAAGAGATGTACCTAATGGTATTTTATAAATCTTAGACTAATATTCATTACGAGCTTGTACATAGGTACCTACATCTTATTATCAATTCAATATGCTAAATTGTAGGTATCCAATTGAAGTGAAATTGTGTCTGTTTTCTGATATAAAAGCGACACGGGTCAACAATGGATTATTGGTGCTTATTAACCAACTTCTTTTTTATATAGGTTTCCGTTGGAGGTCGTTACTAGTTATCGTGTTAGAAATTGCTGGCCTGTTATTTCATACCGAAAAGAACCGATTGGTGTAATATACTTACTATATTTTTAATAATAATAATAGTAAGTATAGGATAAATTTAACTCAAGGTCTCAAGTTTCTTAAAGCTAACCTATGTTTAGTGATAGACTGTTGCCTGAGATATGTATTAAAATATATTATAACAATAACATGTATATTACAGGTCACCCCATACTCTGCACGCGATTCATTAGAAATTTTCATTGATATGTGTGAAATGATAAAGGCTTCATCTCTTGTGTTACGTACCTATATAATAAACACTAATACAAAAAAAACTTAGTAATTACCTAGGTATATAGGAATGTCATTAATCTGTAGAATTATTTTCGGAACAGTTACCAATCTCATGCGTGTTTTATTACAAATAAATAGTAAGCAGGTGTTGGGTAAATACTACATTCTTGTGATGTGTATTTGGTTTTGCTATGATAACCCCTGCCGGTCAGCCTCACCATCCTATTTTTGTCGAGGCCGTGAACTACAGAACGAGGCCCTTTTCATTTTTCAATGCAATGTTTAACGGAACAGATGAAATTGTAATTACCGTGAGTAAAGAATATTCTAAGACATTTTTCACGAGAATTGAACAATTGAATTTTAGCGAACGTTAAGTATATCAAAAGTGAATGCCCAAAATACCCAGCTTTCTATTTGTCCAAGTGTGCATTTAAACGAATTGGCTTATTAACTCCATGATTTTCTTACTCCATTCCTAGTTGGTGGGATTTATCAGTAATACCGCTAATTGGGAAAAACTAATAAATATGCTTGGTATCTAGTAGGTACACCATGTTAAAATGAAGAACGCAAGGATCAATCATGACCTTTGCGGACACGGTTCACCAAATTCGCCTATTATAGTTTAGCCGTTTTGGCGGGATATCTGTTGTGTATCTACTATTTATTCTCAACTCACTGACTAGTTCTCGTTCAGTTCCCGCTGACCTGTGTCATACATACACCATACAAACCGATGGGACGTGCGCGCACCTTGTGAACGATCGAAAACATTAAAATATGAAACGAATATAAAGTGAAGCGCGAAAATAATTTATCTAGCTAAAGGTGCTACATATTTTCAGACCTAATATATTCAAAATGCGGCGAACAGTTGTGTCTTCAGCGATCTTGTGTCTAGTGTTGGCGTACGTAACCACAGCCCCTGCATACCACCACTGTAAGTAACTTATCTACAATTTTGTCATAATAATTAATCTGTACATGAAGCTTACAACTCAGAAGTCAGCATGGAACATAAACCTGCACCTTAATTGATGGTAAATTAGCCACTAAGCCATCACTGCTTTTTGTATGCACCTACCTAACTAAGTTATTTACTATATTATTATTATGGTTCTTACAAGTAAATTGTTACTCTTTGATGTAGGTAATATGTTGATTGATTAAGTATTGTTGAGTAGGTTCATTACTAAATGATTTGATTACAAGTTACCTAACTTATCTCGTTAGAAAAAAATGCATTGATGATGCGTTTTGATGATTCATAAAGACTTGATACTATCCAAATGTTTATTCGTACCCACTTAGAGCTTTTGCCATAACGTTTACAATCGTTGGTAGGATGGCTAATAATTATTTTTCTAAAGTAAAAGTAAACTGCCTGCTTAATATGTTGGGGACATGACAGACTGTTGCCCGTCGGTGATAACGAGGCCTCAAAAGTTTTGAATGGAGTCTTATGACTCCAAAAGTTCAAGATTTACATAACTTGAATCTTTTCGATGATTATTGTTCATATTTTAATCTTCATCTTCATAAAGTTTCATTCAGTTTTAATTTTTATCTTCATAACATTTCTAGAATCGTGTATGAAGAATAATAGACTAGATTTTATTGCATAGAGAGCTCTTGATTGAGTACATAACAAATTGCTCTTGTTAAAAAAATAGGTCGAAGTCTTCAATGTAGGTACCTCGCAGACTGCCAATATTTTACAATCTTCATTATCTTACAATGACATTCTTTCATATTAGTTCTGCATCATTGAATTTTTCGTTGAATTTTGGTCAGTCGGTACCAAACTAAGTACTTAGGTAGAAAATAAGGTCACTGGGTGCTTCTATTTGATAATTGACAACGTGCTTCGTCTTTGTGGATGTCGTTATTCCAGTAGGTAATTACCACTTCCTCAAAATATGCATTTTGAAGTCAGTGAGCTTTAGTACTTTTGGAATTCTCTCTTCTTTATCCATAGCCCGGGGACCTCGATATACCTTAAGTGCTCCAGACCACCACAAACAACCTTACATCGAGGTACGAAACTCTACGTACCACGGCAGTGGGCCGCGAGAGGAGGCGCGTGCGATGTGCTCAGTGAAGACTCAGGAAATTAACGCCACAGCCAATGCCACTATCACAAGGAGACTGCATGGTGTTGTTACTTCTAGTAAGTGGACTTGAATTAGAAACCTAACTCTCTGAATAGGGACTATTATAGACTGGCCGGTTGGTGTGGTTGGCAAAATACTCTATCTACCACGCCGCAGGTCGTGGGTTCGATTTTGTGTGCATGAACCTGTCTGTTTGTCCTGAGTCTGGATGTAATTATCTATATATGTATATATTTACAAAAGAAAAGTAATATATGTAGTATCCTATCCGTTATCTGTCTTCCATAGCACAAGCTCTTTGGGGTCAGATAGCCGTGTGTGAGGTTCTTCCTGTCTAATATTTATTTATTTCTAAGGCTACCCAAACGCAAAATTAAAAACAAATGACGCTTTCCCAAAATATATTCCTACTCCTCGAAGGTTACAAAATTTTCGCCGGCATGACCTATTGATTCAACGCTTAGTTGGTCATTAAATTAATGATCAATAATAAACAGCGGTAGGACTGTACGAAGGTACGGCTATGGGATCATCACCATATATCACGTTCGTTCATAACTTCGGTGAAGTAGATTAGACACAACGCAACGCAACGTAGACACCTACCATTTTCATTATTTGACTAAGGGGCCAACCATAAATTACGTCCACGAATCCCATGATTTTTTGACTCCCCCCGTCTTTGTCACATTTGTGAAACCCCCTCCCCTCTGGTGTGACGTCAGATATTTTCTAACTTTATATGAAATAATTAAATTAAAACGACAAATTGTGATTGAAACATTGAAGTCACTGCGCCAGCGCGTGTGATAGTATTCGTCGAAGGCCTCACAGACGACGATGCGCGATACTGTAGAACCTACAGCGAGTGTGAACTCACTAACAGAGCGACTTAAACCTTATATAGTTAGAGCTGGTAATATTTTTAAGTTTTTAGCTTAAAGTTTCCCGTATAAATTTTGATTCCTCCTAAGCAATGTCATACTTCGTTGACCCCTTCCCGCCCCTTAACATGTAGCGTAATTTATGGATAACCCCTAACGAGTATGTTACTTTTCATTTCTCAGGAGAATTACATTCTTCGATCCAGCGTCTGGAGGTGATTATATTCGGTCAAATGCAGCAGCTGTGGCAAAGCCTGGACGCTCTGCGCGCGCAACTTTCGGGCGATACAAGCGCCCCTTTTCCGGACAGGCGCAGTATAGTGTTCAGATACAGACCCGGGATGGAGTGATGTGGGGTTGATTCATCACCCTTTCATGTGTTTTTGTACAAATCGTAACTAGTTATCCCGCTGTGACACGGATTCATGTTTTAACTTCAAATATTTTTTATGCGAATGGTAAAAGCTATTTTCCAAATATGTTTTGTCTTAAAATGAAACGAATAAATTAATAGAGTTCAATTTATTAACAATTAGTACATAACTGAATACATCAGCAGCAGTTTACATGGTCAAGCTCTCTCCAATGTCGTGTGAATTTGACCAAGTAATAACAATAAACAATATACCATAGTTAGTTACAATAGTTAAGTTACATAATTGTAAAACTAAATGCGTTATTAATAAATATTAACAAATAAACAAATTTATTATGCTTTTTCATACACATAATTAAGAGTTGCATTAATTTTGTATGTACTTTTGAAAATACACAAATAGAAAGTATAGAGGAATGTTTAGGTTGATCGCGATCTCAAATATGAAGTGAGAAATATTGTAGTGAAACATGCAATACAAAATCTACCTATCGACTTAACTTAAAATAAGCTTGACAAAAATATTGGACGGAACCATTTTAGGTTAAATATTTTTATTGTCAGTACTGTTTCTTAGTCCTAATTTATCGACGTATACTTTGATAATAGCCTTATGTTTAAAATATAAAAATAAGGCAGAGATTCAGTTATTGGTAATACTTTTTAATTTGCAAAAGATAATTCAACCACGGGCAATATTAAACAATATTGGTTTCGTATATAAACTATAAACCGCGACTGAACAGTTGATATTATAAAATTTAGTCGCAAAGATCTGACTTTTGCTAAATAAAACTGTACATATAATTAAATTTAAAGGCAGAGTATCCATCGGCCATCTCCGTCAATACCGAATATTACCGAATGTAATATTGCTCGATATAAAACTGTCATTTTGATGGATACAATGTACATGCTTAGCACTAACCTAAAGTAATTTAGGTGGGAAATGAAATGTCAGGTTTTGACGATGTCAGCCGATGTATACTGGAGTTTGATGTGAATCTGCAACTGATACGAATGAGTGTTGTTATGAAGCGGTGGAGGCTTGCATGTACCGGCGCAGTTCCTCCTGCGTGTCGAATATCATGACGGGGAAGGGCGAGCCGGGCACGTGCCGCCCCGCCCACCGGACCTCCACGCGGTAGTCGCCGGGCTCGGTGGGAGAAAACTGATAACAACAACAACGATTATTTATCACTTTTTTGTGAACTCTAGGGAACTTATGTTGTACCAGAATATAGAATTTTATATTTATGTACCAAGTTCTATACAGTGCCCATTGCCGCATCATTGTGTAAGAAATATCCTGAAATGCATTTATAATAGTTTTGAAATGCCCCCAATGCTGGCGTAATAGTACCTATCTACAACCAAGATATTGCGTTTTGAGGCGAAGCTTCTTAACTCACGTTCTGGATGCGGAATTCAATCACAAATTGGGTAACGAACAAGGCAATATGCTTCGCTTCTGTCAGGACTACGACACCTCACCAGTTTTTTAATGTTAAAAGGCAGACGGTTCATCTGACAGTATATGGCCACCACGGAATAGGTAAATAAGGTTGGAAAGGCCTTTGAGGAACTTTTGTACTAGAACCGTTGTAGCCGGTTGCACACACTTACACGACATGTCATATTTGCAATACATACATAACTTAACAGTCATTGGTCATGTTTGCACGATAATCGCAACTATTAAAAACAAAGCTTAGGGTAATGATAATAAGGATGGTTTTGATAATTTGTGAAATCTTGCAATATTTGACGTCACAGTAATTATTGCCAATTAAGTGACATTTGCATACTTTTGTGCAAATATTATTGTGCAAAATTAGAAAAAAAAGAGAATAAATATTAAAAACTGATAACTGAAAGTGTTACCTATTCCGTGATGGCCACCGTCACCTATTGACATTAGTTCTAGGGGAAATTGGGAGAATTCATTCAGGATTAAATCCTATAAGAATACATCATAACATATTTGTATAACTGATAACTGAAAGTGGTGTGCAAAATATTTATTAAGGATAATATTAATGAATAGTGCTGGATTGTTTACAACTATAAAATAACTATGAAAATATAAATTGCACAATTACTTAAATATGTTATTTACTGGTATTCCAGTTAGAGATGTACCCATATTTATCGATATTTTGTTATAGTAGACTTTTCATTGGGGTGCATTACATTGTCATTATTATCACGATCCAAGTATCGCAAGTATTGAAATGGGGCTATTACATTGTCAATAATATTATCATCAGTATGCCATTGAATTTACTGGAGTGATGTCGTATGAAATGGATAATAGTATCGCATGCGCTTAAAAAATCAAACGTGAGAAAGCGTTGATTGAAAGACTAGATTTTAAAGCAAAATTAATATAGGTTCTCATTTGAACATTACGCGAGAAATGATCTTGGGCGGCGATTAGGACGATACACCAATTGGGAATATGCATGATTTTTACTATAATAAAAGCTCATTCATATGAAACAGCAGAAAAAATATCTAAGATATAAGCCATCAAAGATTTGTCTCTAACTCTTTCTAATAAAACAGAATTTCGTAGGTATGGAGTTTTAATGGTCGTAATGTTAATTGACGTCACAAATCATGTCGGATCTCTCTGTCTAATTAGTAGTTTAAATCATGTTATCTTCCGCATTTCATGGCTGCTTTTAATTTCACTTTTTGACATTATTTTTTCATCATCTTCACTACTCTGACATCGTTCCGCCATGGCAGCAAGCAAATACTGACAGACGAAGCGCTTACATTTCAATATTATTGAAGCCACGCCCCCTTAGTATCGCGGATTTCAAGATATCCAGATATTCTGTGATATTATCACGATATTGCGATACGGCCTATTACACTATCAGTAATATCACGATATCGTGATAATATTGATAATGTAATGCGCCCCATTAGGTTTTACAGAATAGGTAAATAAGGTTGGGAAGGCCGTCGCTCGAAATTTGGATTAGGACCAGTGTACCACAAAAAATATACTATCATTAATTAAATACAAAATAATTCAAAAATTATCTTTGTCAATCGTAAATATAGTTAAAAATTCTATCGATGATTTTATTTAACAACATGGTCACCTCACTATCGATAAAATGGCGCCGAGCAATGTCAATGGTCGAAGTGTAGAGGACGCAATGCATGCAGTACATTGCAAGCGGACTTGGTCATTGCGTTGATTAAGCGAGTACACATCGGGCAATGTATATTTTTTTTTATTTGTAGCAATAATGTTGTTAATGTTTGGAATTTCATATTGATCAGTATATTTTTTATGTTTTTTTACAAATAATATAGTAATTAAATGTTACTTTCGAGTTACCGATGGAAAGATATACCTCCTCGCTCTATACTTGAGGTCGGACTTTTTGTCTTACAAGTTATGATTGCACAACACGGCATTATAAAGCAGAGCTCTGTTCTCCTAAGTAGTACAAAGCGCACTAAACGCGGTGAATGAATGAATCGGTCAAGTTATGATTTTCGAATCATAATTGTGGCGCGCTTGCCACGCCCACATTACCTTTCCATCCTTATTTACCTATTCCGTGATGGCCACCGTCACCTATTGACATTAGTTCTAGGGGAAATTGGGAGAATTCATTCAGGATTAAATCCTATAAGAATACATCATAACATATTTGTATAATCTACAGTTGACATAAACGGAATAATTAACACGTAAGTGGATGACATGGTAATTATACCTAATATAAAAACGTGATTAAAATAATCTAAACGCACAATAACACGTTACGGGAAAACAGCTAGATGATCAACTAGATACACAATAATTATGATAAAAGATATCATTAATTCATTAAACGTTACTTATTTTATCATCAACTTAGCATGTGGCCAGTATATTATGGTAGCTACTTATCTTAATCCTTGATTGTGATGTGTTGAGTTACTCGTATAACATAGACTACGAGCACAAGAAACTGTTTAATTCATTTAATAATTTTACAAGGACAAAATTATCAAGGTCTAAAACAAAAATATTGTTTGAATGTCAAGTATTTATGTAAGACTAGCTTCCACTCCGCGGTTTCACCGGCGTCCCCGAAGGTTCTCATGTTTTCCCGGGATAAGAAGAATAAATTCTATCCAGAATATATTCCATGTCTGTGTGCCAAATTTCATCAAAATCCGTTTGGTAGTTTTTGCGTGAAAGAGTAACAAACATTCAGACATCCATCCATATATCGTCACAAACTGTGACATTATTAATATAAGTAGGATACCTTGCATAGTATGGTGCGGTCCTTCTGGTTCTCCCGCTGCATCTCGACGCGGAAGGCGCCCTTGGGCCCGCGCACGCGCACGGTGAGCTGGCCGGCGCCGGCGCCGCGCGTGTCGCACAGGAAGCGCGACTGGAACGTGGCCAGCACGCCCGGCTCCACGCCCGGCCCGTACACGCGGACCTAGCGGTGCACACGTTGGGATTTTAAAGAATATTCTGTTTTCGAAGTGAAAACTTCTTTAGGCGCGTTGAGCACTTTTTGGGTGAACAAAAATCATGGAACATCGTCACGCGTCACCGAACGCTTTTAAGGATTAAACTTTAATCCTTGAAAGCGTTTGGTGACGCGTAACTTTAACTTGTAAAGCAACTTTAATCATTAAAGTTTAAAATCGGCACTTAGCTTCTATCGGCAGTCTCCAAATACTGCCCCGGGTGTTTCTTTCTTTTTATTTGAATCCTGATTTTTTTATGAAAAAATCTAAATATCCTTCGCAATAACATCATAAATATTGAACTGATAATTAACAAGATAATAAAAATATCCGATTTGAGACCTACACACCTAGACACCATTAGGGTTGCAATGTTACGTAATTTTACCAAAAGCGCGCGTAAAATACGGTAAGTTTACGGTCATTTATATAGATTACCGTAAACTTACCGTCGAGTTATGACAGTTTAAATTTTGATTTCTTTTAAATCCCGCGCGCGTATAATTGCAAAATAATTACGCGACGTTGCCGATTAGTGCAAGTAGTCATCGAAGTTAAATAATTCAAAGAATGAATTTTAAAGAATGCCGACACTCGGCCGACAAGTCATTTAGTTTGTATCGAAATGCCCCGTAGTGAAATAGACGACCGCGATATCATTGTTGACCGTAAGTTACCATAAGTTACCGTAAGTTACCGGCGTAATTTTACGGCTTTGCTAAAATTGTACAAATAGCCATTAAGCGCAAAGGGTGGCATGATCAGGTCTGATCAAACCCTTTATAAATTTATTAAATTAAAAAACTGATAGCTTTATCACACTTATAATGGAACCCCTGTTGGCTCCCAAAATAGTTACTTGATAATGGGTATATATCTTCAAGCCCAGTATAAAAGGGACGATGGGGATGAAGGCTGAGTACACACTTTGATGAGCCTCTACTGTATTCTAGCCAGTTAATTAAATTAAAGAAAGATAGTCACCTTGGAAGGATCAGGTGCACCGGCGACTTTGAGTACGAAAGGCGAGCCAGGCACGTGCTCGCCGGCAAACTGTATGCTGAGCACGTGTCGGCCCGCCTCAGCAGGCTTCACGTTCAGTGTGAACGTGCCGTCGCCGTGCTCGTACAGTTCGCAATACGCCACCTATGGGATAAATATATTATTCTTTCAATCTGTCACTAAGGCGATGATAACACAGTGGTAATGACGTTGGATGCCGCGGCGAAGGCCTGAGTTCGAATCCTACAATCAGCTTGAGCTTTCGATGAAGGAAACTGCAACTGCACTTGAAAAGCTTTGTGTGTTTACCAACTTCGGTTACATCATCACTAGCCATGGTAAGAAGGTGATCAAACACCAGCCCATTCATGGTACATATGTTTACCAAGCTTCATACAATAGGGATGTTTCTATCAAAAAATACACAGTAAACTAGAAATTCGAACTACTGATTTTTTTTACGAGCTACGATGAGCTATCTGTATTTTTTCAGACAAGCGAAGGGTATATAATTATTACCTTGTTAGGGCCAGTGCAGTGTGCCGTGAGTTCTCCAGGGCCGGCGCGTCGCGTGTCTATCCAGGAGCGCACTTCTCGTCCGACCACGCCGCCCGCCAGTCCCGCGCCCGAGCACACCACACGCGACGCGTCACCCGCCTCTGAACCCGCCGTTACGCTCACTGTCAGTGGGCAACCTACGACAACGGGACGACCTCATTAATAAGAAGCTCGTCTCCACGCTCCACGCATCAGTCACGTCACCAACGTCACTGCCGTGATGTGTCGATCACGTGACTGTAGCTGTGTTAGAATGGACCTTTATGAAAACATGTCTTGTATTATTATCTTTTTCACTTCGATAATAATATTCCACATAGTTAAGGGATTTTGGGCCTTCTTGGACTGCTAAGCAATTGCGATTGAATGCCTCATATCGGGAAAAGTATGGGTCATCCTATCCATTATCAACTAACAGAAGTCTCGAAATGATGAAAATTAAATGTAATAATGCAACGATTCCTTAAGTGGCTTCTACGAATTACTAACTAATAAATTAGTAAATTTAGACTGTCTGAAACTGGATCGAGGTTTTATAAAATACAAGAGTATTCCACGAGAGCTTTTACGTTTAAAGGATTATTAGTCACCTTTGACGAGTCTCCCTGCCCACAACACCCTGAGTTGATGTTCGCCGGGTCGCCGCGGCGTGTACGTGGCCCGCCACAGGCCGGGCCCGGCGGCCGCCAGCGCCACGGCCACGCTCTCTCCGTCCGGCGACGCTAGGGACGCCTCGGGCGCTCCTGGACCGGCGGCGCTGCCATCTGTCATGGGAATATGTTTACTGACTAATCGAGAACTAAATGCACGGGAATGTCACGCTATAGATATTTCAGACCCAAAATTATTTAATTGATGCTTCTTTACAGATCTCACCAAAATATTTGTCTGTGGTCAAAAGGTCGTCAGATTAGTCAATATAGCGATAATTATTTGAGTTTCAACCTTTGGTAGATTTTTCTACGATAGTGAGGAATTTGATTCGAATTTTTTGTTTAAAGTTCGATTGAAATTGACGTGTTAAATTAAAACGCGAGAAATATTTGTTGAAAATTCACAAAATGGGGACCATCAACCTTAAGTCATTGAGTATGTCTAAGAAGCAAAACTGGTACTCTCACTTTCTCCACTGCCGCACTGCCGCACTGCCGCTAGAGTGAGAGCACAGTATACAATAATACTCACCGACGGTGAACACGGCCGGTGTATGTGGCGCGGCGTGTGCCAGCCCTCGGCCAGCCAGGGTGACTCTGTCGGCGGTGTTGCCCGACGCTACGAGCGCGCGCCGCGGCGCCCCCGCCACTAGCGCGCCGTTGTACGTCAACTCTAGCTCTTGTTCTCCACTGACTCCTTCCACTGCCGCTAGGGTCACTACCGCTCGTCCCGATACCGTTTCCACACCTGAATGGAGAACGCATGTGTTAGAACCCTTTTTATACATAACATAACTAGACACCTGCGTATATAAAAGTAACTTCAAAATGGATTTGCACCTAAATGCATAAAATAGCGATGCAACTCTAATCTGACAGTAATTAAGTTCTGTTTTGAAATCATCGAAAGTTGTCTATGGAACAAATTCTACTGTACTGACTTTCAAGACGAACGATTTGTTCGTGTAGTTTCTGAAAAAATTGCGCAAATACAAACATACTGGGGAAACACAGTGCCTTCCTTGTTTAAAGTCGGATAAAAGAACGTTTATAAATTCATTATTATGGGATCCTAAACCGGTAGTAGTCTTTAGACCCGGGTAATGCTTTTAATGTGTAAAATAAACAAACGTAATAGTTGTAAATATGTTGACTTACGTTGATGCCTCCCAGCCAGCAAACATTCTAGCGTGCCGGGGCCAGCGTTGCTAGTGTCGAGGACTAACTTAGAGGGCGCCCGCACTCGGCCTGACCCGTCCGCGCCCCACCCTCCGACCGGCATTATAGCTGACGTGTCAATCACCTGGTGATCATTTACAATAATTACAGTGTTTTAAATTACACGTAAATATATATAAATATCCTGCGACATACCTCACATACAGCCATCTGAACCCAAACTAAGCAGAGCTTGTACTATGGACACCAGATAACTGACATACTACATTATACTAACTCGACTCAGGACAAACAGACATGTTCATGCACATAAATGTCTGTCCTAGGTGGGAATCGAACCCACGATTTGTAGTGTGATATGGATATTACCTAAAAAATAACAACGTCAAAAAGATTGCACAGATATTATATTTTGATCGTAAAACGATTTTAGTCGATCGACCTATTATTTTGAAATTATGAGTAAGGACCGTTTGTTGTAAAAATCCATTTAGTCGTTTATGAATGTCATATAAAAATAATCCTTAACACTTTACAATAAAGTTTATTTATGGTATTTATTGTGCTGGCTTGTATGAACCTTATTATAAGGGTCTAAGATTTATTTTTCTATGACATTCCTAAACATTAAAAAAGACATAAATTAACAGAACACCTTTTAACGATCGAAAACTGCCTAACCGTCAAATATAACATTGTCATCGTTATCGACTGTACATGACTTAACTATAGTATAAATAGTATATAATACTCACTTTAACTGAGAATGGGCTCCCGGGCAGGGGTCCAGACGAGGTGAATATCCTGACTTCGTAGAGCCCCACCACGAGCGGTATGTACGCGCAGAGCCACTCGCGCGGCGCGCCCGCCCCCACTCGACACTCTAGGAGGCCAGAGTCAGCTAAGTCTTCCTTGCTATCTGTCAGTCTTTCCACCTATCGAATTAAATTAATATAATGGTCTAAAAAAATATGATGGGCAGGTTTTATGACATTTTTATTCTGTTCCTTATCTATCATGATTTTGAGTTTATAATAATAAATTCATCATCAGGGGGCTATGGGACGCTGATACATATGTAAGTTGATAATTATAATGCACGGTGTAGACTCAAAGTGGCAGAATCAATTGTAACATTCATAAGTGTCTTATTACGGCCTAAACTGAATAAATGAGTTTGACATAAATCGAGAATTTCTTACCGACATCCCTAACCATAAGGATGAAACTAAACGAAAACTAATAACTGTAATCCTACCTTTCTACCAGGTATAAATTGTAGATATCCAATATTTGGTACGGTTTTTTACCATTACTAAGTTGAGTATTATAAAGTACCTACCTGTACAGTGGGCGGCGAGTCCTCAACACAGTGAATAGTGAAGGCGGCTTCTTTACCAACATGAGCTTGTGCCAGCCCTGTACCAGCGCATCTCGCAGCGTTACTGCTACGCCCGCTTAGTACCCCTAGAGATACTGGACTGCCTAATACTGGTGCTCCTAGATTGGTAAATATATAATGATGTTGATTGAATAATGTAACCGGGTTTTATAATTAACAACAATATTTATAGACAAATTACAAGGTTTTGAGTAAATATTATTTTAAAACAGTATATTACCTCCATAAGTTATATAAATGCGGTAGTGCGCGGGTACAGATGGTCGCAAACGCACTTTATAAATATGTCCATCTTCTCTAATATCAACAGGCAAACGCACGCGTATTTCGCCCATAGCTTCGCATACCACTTCCAACTCCCCAACACCCGCATCTTTTGTATCCACTAAAAATTACACAAATTAAATTATATCTTATATAATGTACATAAGGTTGAAATTGAAACTGAATCAAAATGAGTGTTTACCTGAGAAGTTGATAGGCGTTTGTGTAATAATATTTCCAGTAGGTAGACCTGATATGATGACCCTATTTGAATCAAATGATTCGCAAGTATATGGACTTCCGGATACTGGTTTTGACAAATGAAGTACCTCTGAAAAAAAAGAGTAGAGTCAAAACAGAACAATGACATGCAATTCGCTGATTCTGAATGCTTGACAGATTAAGTAGCTTACCAATAGTACTTTGCCCGACTTCAGTGATAGTGTATTCGGCCTGTAACAACCCCGACTTGGTTTGATAGCAACGCACTGGCAGAGCTCTAGAGCCCGGTCCTGATACTACGACATCGAACTCTCGCGCAGGTCGGCCCAGCGTGTCAATACTGAACGACGCAACTCTGCCGACTTGAGCCTGGTACAAGCCTAGGCCAGATGCTGCTACCTGGAAACGAAAAAATATTTTAGAGAATGTGGGGATGACTTATGTGAAAACGCAGATATGTTATGTATGCTAGATTTCAGGACTCATGACAGATGTGATTGAGATAACAGTGACACAAGGTATTAGAATAATGAAGGAATATGATATATAATGAATAATAATGATACTTTATTATAGTTTTGTATTAAATGTTGAAGGATATTATTCTTATTTTTTAAATATCACCACCGCATTGGTATTGTACGTGACCTAGTAAAAGCACTGAATAAATATGTATATCTAGAGTGCCTTTGTAAGCCACTCGTATCATAAGCAAATGCGTTACTCTGTGGGAGATCCATATGGAAGATATGTCGATCTACTCTCATGATTTCCGGTGAAGGAATATGAAAGCGTTTTTTAATTCATCTGCCAAATATACACTTGATCCCTAATAGAGTCCTCGGTCGGCGCCTGATATAGTTTACCTCCTGGCCGTGATGCGGCGGCTGGACGTCGACGACCAGCGGCTCCGGAGCGACGGGCCCGCCGCTCCAGAGCAGCGCGAGGCGGTGCGGCGCGGCGCGCGCGGGGTGCCACACCACCTCCTGCCGCGCGCCGCCGCGCCGCCGGACCGAGTGCGGCACCGCCTGCCCGCCGCACGTCACGCGCCCCGACAACCGACCGGCGCCGGCGCCGCTTGTGCTCACTGTCGACCATTTATTCACTTGTTCAGGTTCGATACCGGACCATGAAAAACATTTTCATCAGTATGATGTTATTACTTTATAGTGACCCGCCTGGCCGCCTCCCACCCTCGAGCCGGTTCCTTCTAGGCTTTGGGTGCTTACGACCTTCGCTTAACTTATATACCGATAAAATAGCTAGATATATGTTTAATAGGCTTTAGATGCAAATACAAATAAGAAATAATACACAAAACTAAGATAAATCTTACAAATACAGTTCATTAGTAAAAACATAATTGTAAATACAGAAACGAACACTCACCGGTGAGTATAGCCGGTCTATGTGCAACGGCATCACCGATGGACAGCACTTTGACAGCCGAAGAGTCGAGCGCCTCCACCTCAGCGATGGGTCCTCGCGAGCTCCTCACTAGGTACCTGCCGACGCGACTCGCCGGGAATGTAAGCACGCCGGTGTCTTCTAAGTGAGCCTCGGCCACTCGAGTGCCGGTGGGTGATATTACCTCCACTTCTGTTAGGTTCTCGTCTATATCTACTGTTGCTACGCCTCCTGGAAATTATAACATATTATTACACGATTGTGGCAAAGCCAAAAAAGGAGGGTTATGTGTTTGATTTACAATATTATTGACGACGTAAGAAGTAGATGAATATTGAATAATATGCTATCCATATGGCAATATCAATACTTGCCGACAGACTGCAATGCAAGTTTGGCAGATATATAAAAGTTTATTTCTAGGAGTAATTAATAAATAAAAACATTATAGACAACTCCCATACAGCATGTAAGAATCTCATGAGATAGGTAAGTACTTATAAAGTACATTCACAAGCACAAGTATATATACAGTTAGTAAAATTCGAAAGCGATTTTCTCGTGAAATAACGATTGCAACTTTGAGATAACACTTATTCGTTCGAAAATACTATGTTGTGTAACACCATTCAATCAATACTTTAAGATTAAAAGAATATCCTTATTTAATTTTGGTAAGTGTGTACGTAAAGGCGTATATAATTTTGAGTTCATTCTAAGTGTTCACCTCAAGCCAAAACCGCAGCTAGGCGCGGTTCTAGAATTTCTTCCAGGGGAGGGTAGGGGCGGCATTTTTTGAGTGATAACTTGTTTGTGCTGACTCTAGTAAATATATATAAGACGATATCAAAATTTGGAAATTGGTTAAAAAGTGCTGTCGTGCGTCAAGGGGAGGCAATTACACTGTATCCGCGCCTGATCGCATCGTATCTTATCAGGTATGGGAATTTTTAAGAGCAGTGGTCAATTTCTTTACAAAAGTTTAAATGTGAGGAGGATAAAGGTAAAAGATAGGTTAGGTAAAGTTTTGTGTACACACATACCTATTTGTACGTATGTGTGCGGTTCGCTGACTCGACATACGAAGGGGCTTCCGGGTACAGCCTGTTCATTGAATGTGACTGAAACTCTGTGAGGCTCGCGGGATACTGGCACGAACGTCACGTCGTATAAGCCTCGCGCTACTGCTACCACCTGCATAAAGAAAAGAGGTACTTGTAGATATACTAACGATTTAGAATGAGAATTCATACCGTAAAATGTATCACAAAAGCTTCGTGAACGTTTAATTACATGCAAATGGATTTTTCACGTGAAATAAATTTATATTATAAAAATAGGATTGGTAATTAAATCAACATTTACTAGTCATATTTCGTGATTATTTATAGGAAGTCGAAGAACGTTGACGGGTTGGTTGACGTGGAGGTTATATGATTGTTCTAAGTCTAGGTGTAATTATCTATCTTATCTTTTTATTAATCTATGTGTGTACTATCTATGTTACCTCTCAGCTCCGTAACGGTTTAACAGATTTGGATGAAACTACGTAGGTACGATATGGTATACAGATATAATATATTCAGATACTTTTTAGAGTGGAATCGTGAACCTAGTATAAGAATAAATTTAGAAGTGGTATATCACTTATCCGAGTTTCTTAGTAAGAGCACTGCTTAGTTTGGGATCAGATGGCCGCGTGTGAAGAATGTCCCAGGATATTATTATTTCATTATTACCTCAGCTTTGACAGTAGTAGATGGTGTAGACACGACGAGCTCGAGAGTGCCCTCCCCAGCGCCGGCCGCGTCCACACTGAATGTGACCGGCTTGCCCACTTCTACGCCCCGCTCTTCGTCGGCACCGTCGTCCAAGCTCAGCCCTTCGAGCGTACCTTCGAGTTCTGAAAATAATATTAAATCAGATGATCTGGAAGTCTATTCAGCTACTTTTCGGGCAAATATGGTATTTATTACTGTTAAACAGTCAAACAAATAGAGCAAATTAAGGCGAAGATAACTCAATGGTAGTGACATTTAATGACGTGGTGAAGGTCGTGTGTTCGAATCCTACAATGAGCTTGTGCTTTCGGTAAAGGAAATCTTAGTTCGGTGGTAGGGTACTTTGTAGTACTCGCCTGCCTGGCTGCCACGTTTATGTTGAATCTGGTAACAAGCACCTAACGTTATGTTCGGACAGTTGCACTTGAGAGCCTGTTGCCTTTTAAGCTTTGCTAATATCCATAGACCAATCTGCTTGTTAGGCTAATGACGAAAACAAAATGTATGAGGTGCTTTTCTAACGCACCTACTTATGTTGTAAATCGACTAGTAACTTGCACACTATTTTGACCTACTGGGCCGTTCAGTCTATATGAGCTTCTAGAAGGTTCATAAGACCTACCTCCTGGCCCCAGCCCGGTGACCCTGACGCGTCGCACATCGTACACGTTGCAAGTGAAGGGCGAGCCGGGTACATGTCGGCCTGCACAGTTCACTTGCACGCTGTGGCGGCCCACTGCTTCGGGAGTGTACGTGGCAGTGTAGCGCCCTTCGCCTGTTGGTGACACGAGGGCGCGTACGCTACTGCCGCCCGGACCGGTCACGTATACTGTTGGTTCGCCAGCTATGAAAAAAAAAACATATTGTTGTTGTTTCGACCTTTATTTAATTTGAGATATCTGTACACTTTTATATAATCTGTGATGGATCAAAAGGCTGTTGACATATAAACATTTTGAAAAGCAAAATTTAAATAATATTAACACAATAATTTTCACAAATAACTATTATAGATCGTTGAAATCAACATACTTTTGTATAGAAATAATTTTATACTGTATGCAGTTTTCAGTCTATAAGCTAATTTGTATAACATGACGTACAGCGACATTTCGAACAAGCCCAGAACACGGGACACAGACACGTCTGTAGATGCATTAGCAACTGACACACTGAACGTGATGGCCCTCCATGATCGATTGTAAATAATAAACAATGATCTGTTGATACTTAACATTGTTATTTCTAATTCTAAAGATAGCCACTCTAAACAAGAGATATTGAATAAAGAGTTTATAAAATTCACAATAGAATCTTCAGTATACATCAATGGGTATCGGTTGGATTTATAGCTTATCTTTCAGACAATAAGTATCAATATTTAATTGGTAAAACTAATTCAGGTAATTGTGGACGAACTATACAGGTGGCGTAAAAAAGGAGGTTTTTCTGTTGTTGTTACTGAATTATTTGTGGTCTTAGGAAACTTTTAGTATTTAAAAAAAATATAGGAGCAAAAATTAATATCTCTCAAAAATTTACTTATAAATTTAAAATGAACACTTACTATGAAATCCAGTAAGTTGTATCTCCGCGGCTTCACCCCTCGCTGTAGATGTTAGCCCCGGTCCGGTCGCGCGGGCGTCGGCGGCTGCGGCCGGCGCGGTCACCGGACAGGTGAACGGAGACCCGGGAACCGCGTGACCGTTGAACCTAACCGATAGTGTGTGGGGAGCTGCTTCTACTGGCTTGAAGTTCACCTGTGAGGGATGATGTTTTATTTAGTTGGCAAATCTAACGTGATGGAAATGGAACTAATTCAGTGATTAACAGGAGAGGATTTAGGATTGTTTAGTGGGGCATAATATCTAAGATTTGAGAATTGTGATAGGCAAGGCAATATTAATAATATATTAAGGTAATATTACCTTAAATCTTGCATTCCCTTCGCTCTGTACATAATTTGGTACATTTCTTCCACTGACTGCCACAATTATTTCTAAATTTCCAGCACCTGTAACAAAATTCTAGGTCAGAAATTATAATAATGCTTATAAACTGAATTTTATGCAATTTTTAATATGATAATTTTACCAGCATGAGAAGCATTGATAGTGAAGGAAACAGGTCTGCCGACGACTCCGGGCGAGATGTCTGTGACGTTGACGCGACCCGCACTGTACGCCTTCACTAGGAAAGGGCTGCCTTCCACGTGACCACCCATAGCGCCTGCGCGGACCTGTACAATTGAACATGAAAGGTATAAACAATCTACATAAAACATATCTATTTATTTGTTAATGTTAAATGTATACTTAATATTATAAAGCTGAATACTTAATACTATAAAACAAACTCTTGTTTGATTGAACGCGCTAATCGGGAACTACTGGTTCGATTTGAAAAATTCTTTCAGTGTACGAGTCTTACGTGGATAGCACATTTATCGAGGAAGACTATAGGCTACAATTTATCCCGGGAAAACACAAGGGCGCGGGTGAAACCGCGCGGAAAAGCTAATATTAAACAAAAAAGTCACATAATTTATGGAAATTAATGAATACATCAATTAGTAAAAGAGATTTAAATAATCTACATAAATATGCTTCTATAAATATAATAGAAGTAAGAATTCCCTACATACATTCCTTCAATTCTATGTTTGGCCTCCAAGCTACCTATCTGCCTTTTCATATCAAAATCTGTTCGAAGAAATCGTATTAAATATACTATACTCGCTTTCGATTATATGATACTAGCTTCCACCTCACGGTTTCATCCGCGTTTCCGAGGGATCTGATGTTTTCTCGGAATAAAAGTAATTGTGTAAATCCAGAACATATTTTATCTGTGTGCTAAATTTCATTCGAAGCCGTTCAGCCGTTATAATGTTGAGTGGTAACAAATACACACACAAACTTTCGCATTTATGATATTATTAAAATCTTACTGATTTTAGGTTAAGGATTTATTTCTTAGGTATATTATCTTGTAGTAGTTATTCTCCGGTGCTTACTTCGATACTGTGGTCGCCTACATCGACAGGTACGAAAGATATTGTGTATCTTTTGCTGGCCTCGTTTTCACCAATGGTTTCTTCTGCTGATACCTGAAACATGTATCGTAGATTTAATATGGCGCAAGTGAAATTATTATTACCAATATCATAAAATATGATAGGTATATTTACCTGTACAGGCACTGGTCGTCTCGCCGGTCCGAGGACCTCAACGTGCGGCGAAGCGGGCGAGTCCACACTGAAGGTATAAGCGTCGCCCACTGACACCTTGTCAGGGGATTCCCCTGATCCGGCGCCGATGACACGCGCTGGAGCCGATACGTGACATATGAACGGACTACCTGTTGGAGAGATAGACTTTACATTACTTTGGAATTATTGTTGAGAAGGTATTATTGTGTCCTTCACAATGAGCCGAACCCTACCGAATAGGGATGATGACTGACACATCAAATCAGCTACTTTTTATGAAATGTCAAAACGATAGGTTTAAATGGAGTTTTGTACTAAATACTAGGAATGGGCCGAATATTCGTTTTATATTCGGTATTCGGCATATTCGGCAGGCTTACCGAATATTCGTATTCGAAGGTTTACCGAATATTCGTAAATCACCGAGATCGTATTTTTCCGCAAATTGTACTTTTCACTTTGCTACGGTCTCGAAAATAAGTCCATATACTCGATCTTTTTCTACTCATTTTTAGGCACACAATTATAAAACCAAGCAAAATAAACTATTCAAATATACTTTTCAAATAAAAAATAACAAAAAATAGCTTAATTGGCACCAACCTCAAATAAGGTAAATAAATAAAATTGTGCATTTCCCTTGATGGACGAACAATGGTCGAAGTTTGTACGGAACCCTCGGTGCGCGAGTCCGACTCGCACTTGGCCGGTTTTTTTAAGATGTTTTATACGTTGGTTAGTTTTTGATAATTTATTTTGAATACAGGCATCATCCCTATTATCTATGACTATTTATCTCAGCTACGAAAAAGGATTTATCAATTCAACCTCTAATAGAGATGTTATGTTTTATGGCCAAACCAATTTAGGTGTATTTTGGCAGAGGAGGTAGTTTGGATCACAAGAGAGAAACCTAGGATACTTTCTACAACGCGGGTATAACGGGACTTAATAAATATTGTTTACCAGGTACATGGTCCCCATTGAAACGTAGTTCCACAGTATGTGGTCTCGGATCTCTTGGTGTAAAACTGATGGCGTATGTGTGTGCTCCCTGGGCGGCTGCTGCTGTCGGTACTCGGCCTCCATTCACCGTCACCTCCAGGTTACCTGGTCCAGCTGCCATTGTCTCAACTACAGGACAACATAAAGATATACCGGTACAATTTTTATTCAAATTATGACTTATTGTAAATTAATAATTAACTTTAAATTGGGTAGTTACCACTTACCTAAAAACGTAACAGGTTTTCCAACTGTGCCATGAGCCACGTCCTTCACTCTTATAGCAGACACATCATACACCTGAAAAATATTATTTGTTTGAAGATCTTGAAGATATTATATTATAATAAATGGTGCAGCAGATACTAGCCAAGCCATTTGAATATTTGGTTTAGGCCCTGAAAGGTGTAGTAATGAAAGTACTTAATGGTACCAGGTTTGAAATAAAAACATTTAATAAGTACCAGAGGAAGTAAATTCAATGAAATATGATCTTACCTTTAAATGAAAAGGGCTGGCAGGTATTGGCATGGAATCGACGAGCACGTTGAGTCTATGTTCACCGACTGCTCGCGGCACGAACTCTGCTTTGAAGACAGCCGAGCCGGCCGCGGAGACCGCCGCGGGCACCGACGCTCCGTTAGGACCTGCGCCCGCTCATCGCTCAGCACTCACTCCGCCACGCCCTAGCCCCACTCTACCCCTCTATTGTGTCCTTACGTTCATGGGTGTTAGGAGTTAGGGCGAAGCGGATGAGCTTTACACATTCATGAATATTCAGATGAACCAATCGGTTATAGAAATTGTATAATTATTTCTTTCGTTTTGAAATAAAAGAAAGAGAAGACTATTCTTATATACGATAGCTTCTGTTTGGTGTTTCTTGCAAACAAAAAAAAAATATATATTTTATAACAGATGTATTCACCAAATATAAACGATACTAATGATTGTTAAATCGAGTTATTTGAGTATTCTCTGTGACCTAACATATTTAAAGAAACTCGACAAACCTAGCCTATGGTTATTCCCTCGTAATCTTAAAGTTACTCTAAAATTAAGTTATTATAAAAATATATCAAGTCAAATATGTTAGTAAATTAGTAAAAATACTACTACAACTTCTAAGCCATTAAGGTGTACTATTGTTAGTATGGCAAAGCTTGTGAAATTCAATGTAGTTTTTTTTATCTACATTTAATATTCTTCAATTTTCTCTCCTATAATTATCCCCTTCATAATATTTAGATCAAATAATGCTTTGTCATAGATCTCTTTATCAATCAAAAAAAAGATTTCCTCATCTATACCACCCTGTAAAGAGATAACCAAATAATTATAAACTGATGGTGCAAAGTAATAGAAAGAGTACTAATAAAATGTATTAGTAATAGTAAATTAGTAAGCTAAATAATAACACTAGACAGTTAGCTAAAACAAGCCATACATATTGGCAATACTGATTCACACATGAGTGTGTACTCACCCTCAACATTGACTTCAATCTGGTCGAGTGTGGCGGATGGGTGGTGTAACGTAAGTGCAGCTGGTTGGTGGAGGCGAGCGGGGCCGGGGACTGTGACGCGGGCGCCACCGCCACTGCCTTCTGATACTTCTATGATCAGAGGGCAGCCAGGGACACGCATCTGTGTAAATATTATAAAATAGATATCATCTTATTATTGTGACCGCAATGTGTGTGACAGTACATGAAAAGATTATATACTCAGGTATTGCATTATGTAAGATGTGTTTGAAACTCAGTTAGGACTCAACCTTGATGGAAAGAAATAGTTTTAGAAACTTTCTACAATTTTAAATCTGTGTGGGCCAATCAAATTTATTGATATTTTTACAAACTGTATTGAGATTGGTAAAGGATATGGTTCAAGGGTTTGGGTTAGCCAAATTCAGTCTAAGAATAATGTCTAAGAAAATTTGCTTACCTTGTTGAATGAAACATTTACAACATGGTCACATGCTTCAGTAGGTGTAAAAGATACTGTGAATCTTGCATTTCCCTAAAAATGAGAACAAAGATAATATTAAAATACTTAGTTAGTACTTTAGCAAATAATATTTCTATTCTAGCATTGATAGATAAAATAAAAGAACAAATATAATTTAACACCCACTTGAGGATGAACTTGTGTTGGGATGTTTAAGCCTCGAGCAGCAACAGTGATCTCAAGGTTGCCCTCCCCGGCTTGTGCTGCATCTACTGCCAACTGCACTGGCACTCCCACACGGGCCGATGCACCACCCGATACACTTACTAGCTTGCCATCATATGCTTTACACACAAATGGTGTGCCCTGCAAGGTAAAGAATACAAACAACATTGTCATGAGTCAATAATTTTTGTGTGCCTAAAATTCATAAAGTGCCATAATGTGGGATAAGATCAGGAAGATGATAAAGTAATGGCTAGAGAACAATCTTACAGACACTATGGAGCAATCATGGGAATTTATAATTAATTTTGAACATATAAATAAAACAGCTCATTTTACATACCGGTACAGGTTGACTATTATAATGGGCAGTGAGTGTGTGAGGTCCAACATGTCTTGGAGTAAAGCTGGCTACAAGCCCAGTGACGGCATCACCGGTCAGCCGCACGGGGGCTTCGCCCCTTGGTCCGCGGACAGTCACCGTCAGCTCTCCACCCGAAGAGCCTTCCACTCGCACCGAACATGATGCTACTTCTCCAACCGGTATCAGTTCTGGGATAACAAGTTTGTATTGCTATTGTACATAGATAGGTACAAGACATAATAATGGTCAAATAAGAAGTATAATATTATTATTATTGTTTGTACCAGTGCCTAGTGCAGTAGTGCCTACCTATCTACCTTTCTAATTAGTTCACTTCAACTTTTCTATTGTTTGTTTCAAAGAGTATAATCATAATTTGTTTTCGTTTTGTTCACGTTTTGTTGTTATGGACATAGTGACTGATTATCCTTTTTGGTTATGGACATTGACTTTGACAGACAGTGTACCAGGGTCTCCAATCTTAGAACAAACTATGGGTAAACTTAAATTTAGTATAAAAAGACGTTCATAGATGGCGTTGTCTCGATTTGAAACGAGCTATGGTTTGGTTCCTTAAATAATTATATTCTTTTTCATTTCACTCATTCAAGAACAATGTAGCGAACTGTCTGTAACATAACACCAAAGGCATAAACATATTTATCAACACCATTATAATTATAATCTATCGAATAAATCTGTTTTCATGAGGAATTGTCAACTTTGTCGAAATGATCCCAGATTTCAATACATTTTTTTCTTTGCGACACTTTTTTTCACTATTCCACTATTTTATTATTACACAACACAATAAAGGTCTTACAATATAACTTCATAAATTTATTAAAATTTTACACTATAAGTACTATTCAGTTCACAATGTTTTTATCTACAAACCCAAAGAGAATATAATACAAATAATATATATATAATTACAAACTTTACACACATAAGCGCGGGAAACATGCAAGCAAACACTTATTCGTAAATTAGCAAACACTAATCACGCACGCGTAATCTAACATCAACTGATAATAATTTAAAAACAAAATAGAAAACGAACGCTTGACCTACGACATTGAGTTCGCGCCAACAAAGTCCCAAAAGTTCATTTCTATTACAGAAGAAATAAGATCGATGTTCATTCATTCCACAATGTGTACCAATCAACTAACCGAAGCAAAATAAAAACAGTTTTTATTTTCATTGACCAAATTTTAATTGTGTTTTCCCAACGATTGGATTCATTTTAGCTTATTCACTACTTCGATCATAAAAAACAGTTTGTTTTGAATGTTTACTATTCATACAATAACAGACCTTCTATCGATCAAAGTAAAGTTCATTTTGTATCTGTACATTCAAAAAACGTCACACGCATAGTACCAACCTAACGCTTGCAATAAAGCGGTTCAATATTTAAATGTTTACTATTCATACAATACCAGTCCTTCTATCGATCGACACAGAGTTTACTTGTATCTGTCCATTCGAAAAACCGCTTGCATTCGTTCGTTTCGTTTCATCTATAGAGATAGAAGTTTAGTTTTTTTTTATAACCTGATGTTCGATAATGAAGAAACAGCTTGTTCGTTTTTCTTAGACAAACAGTTTTGTAAAAGCGTTTCTGAATAAAACGCTCAGCATTAGTTTTTTTGGGACGACCTTTAAAATAGGCGGGAACACCTATCAAGCATTTCCGTTAGGCGAATATAGAGGCGCCACTGTACGGTACCCCTGTTCGTTGGCGAGATAGTTCTCTATTACTAGTATATAAAAAGTACTCTGTGCAGTGTACGTAAAGTGTGTGTTGCCAACTGTTTCTCTATCCACCAGATTTTACAACAAAAAAAAAAAATGTGTACCGTTATACCTACATAATAGGGTATTACACCCATTTTTGAAAAGTGTCTCAATTCGTTTTTAAGGTTCTAATAAGCCACCAAAAAAAAAACACAAAAATTTTATTCCATCGATTAGTGCCATAAAAATGCATTTAAATTTTACATTTTCAATTTTCGCGCGTAGTTTGATGAAAACGCTAGACGCCATGTTACTCTACGGTCATGACGTTATTAGGTCTCTTGTAAGTAAATAAATGCGCTAATATAGGTCTCAATTGGACTTTAAAAATTAAAAATGAGATATTATCCTTTTTATTAGTGTGCTGTTCCTGAATGCATGAATACTAGTGTAAAAATAATAATAATAATACTTCAGTTGACACTTTTTAGTTTACATACAGCACTGTATGACGTCATTATAATGGCGGCTACTGTTTCGCTTGTTTAGAAACAGATAAAAAAAACTGAAAACTTTGAAATGAATTTTAAAATTAATTAAGTTATTAAACTAACATTTTTCGACTGCTTATTGCTTTAGCTATCTAAATTGTACATTTTTAGAATTTTTCTCATATTGAGTAAAATACCCTATTATATTATTATAATTCTTTGATCTAGCTATCTATATATGTAAATATAAAAGAGAAAGTATGTATGTTTTATGTATGTTCCTTATAGACTCTGAAACGGCTGGACCGATTTCAATGAAATTTTCAGACAATCTTCATATTAGCCCCGCGGGTAATCTTGTAAGGTTTGGTGGCGATCGGAGCACTCGGAACCGCGGGTGGAACCGTAGGGCGGAAGCTATTACCTATATTATATTTTGTTTATGTAGGAAAACTCGTGATCGACGAACTGAGTTCGGATTTGTATTTTGTTAATAAATTAGGGATTTTCCCACTAAACTTATATTAGTTCGAGTTCGGATTAGTATTTTGTTAAATTAGGAAATTTCCCACTTAACTTATATTTGTCCGATACGAATGTTACGTAGGATTCAGATTAAATCTAAACATTTGTCTATTGGTATTCGCGGGAGTTTCAAAAAATATGCGAGCATTCTTCTTGTGGAAATATTGAATATTTTTTTATTGCATGTAATTTCACACATTTTGATTTTCATTTAGGTAAGTATATTTAAAAATAATTGGCGATTGCACTAAAAAATATAACAGCCATAATGTAGTAGAAAAATAATTTGAATTTCCTTTTAAAAAATGTCTATAGGCTTTGTTAAAATTATTTTAACAAAATCTGACCAGTTTATTGAACACAAAATTTTAAAAAAGTTTAAAAATTATATTAGAAATAGAAATAAGATCAATTAACTAATTCCACGACTTCTTTGGGTGGCACGAATTTTATATGCATGTCTTATGTCAGATGATTAAACATATTAACGGAGACTAAAAACGTGCGATTGATTCTCTTTTCGCGACTTGATTCTCTTTTGGTTCGGATACTTTTGAGCGCAGACGCCGCAGACCATTTGGTTATAGGTCAGTGATGGTACGTCACATAGAAAATATTTTTTTTTATGTTTGGCCGGAGGTTGTAACACAAAGCCTAAAGGCACTGGCTCTCAAGTGCAGCTTCGGGCCGGTGGTTCCTACCTACCAGTGTATTCTATTAAAGTTATGTTGGCATCTGCTTGGGACCTATACATCACATCAGGTATGTTGGTACTGTAATACACAGGTATAATACAAAAATGTTAACAATTTCTTTTTTTTTGAGAAACTACTTGGATAATTTTTAAGATGATTTTTACGTAATTCATATTTTTTAATAGGTTTTGTTTTAGTAAGTTTCTAATACATATAATAAGCCGACGACGCGACGCCTAGACGTGAGTGACTGTGTGAGTGGACCCATTTGGTTTTGGTCCATTAGATTAGATCGAATGAGACCTTTAGTAGTATAAAGTACCTTAGCGAACAATGAATCTTCGGTCGTGACATTTACCTACTACCTATTGGGTAATTACCTATTTGAGATGTGTCTATGGTTACTCTCTGTGCTGGTGCTACATGAAAAACGAACGGAGATGACGGAACTGGTTCTCCATTAAATTTTATGTCAACACGGTGAGGCGTGGGTGTCTCCGGTCTCCAGAATACCAGGCAACGTCCACCACCAACTACCTGATGGAAATAGAAAATGGAATCGTTAACAACTTTAAACGTTATTATGGAATAACAGTATAAGATCATAATATAGAAAAGAAAAATAAATAAGAGTCCTCTTTAATTTTGGGGACCTACCTAACCTAGATAACGACTTGCATTTGATTTAGGTAGTAAAGTTTATATTTACCTGAACATGATTTGGAACTTCTCCCTCATTTATTGAAATTTCTAACTGTCCTTCACCAGCAGCACTGGCATCCACTGAAAATTTATCAAAAAAATTGAAATGAAGTATTATTTATAAAATTAACCTACTACTACCCACAAAAATTTGGAAATATTACAGCGTTTCTGTATATCCGTTGCTGGGTGAAAGAAAGAAGTACATACCTACAAACCAAAACCCAATAAACAAACATTCGCTTTTTAAAATAACGTTAGAACGAGATCAAATACTGTTATTACTAGTGTAAAATATTTAAAGCGTGGTTTGTAAATTATTTCAAATATACTTCCTTCCTAATCATATTTTGGTGGGTATTTAATCTCAGCAAGTGTTTGAAGACACTTGAATGTCTTTTGCATCATGAATAATTGGCCTATATTTATTAGGAATTAGCCTTTGTCAGATAACATTATCAAACTATAATTTTTCAATATTTTTAGTTTTGGGAATTTAGTTGAATATAAGATAATTATACCTTAAAGTCAAGTATATAAACAGGTACCTACTTACAATTTTATAAAGTACCTGCTTATTCTGTGTCGTACAGGGCTTGAATTAATCGAGAAAATATGGTCCTTAGAAAAGTATTTTTTTCTGTTATGTAAGGTGCTAGTTCAAATATGTTTGGAAATCCATCATTTAGGGGTGTAGTGTTCAGTTTGTCATTGAAATATGAAGGTAGTTTTGAAAGCGTTAGATAGAGCTTACGTGACGAATATTATGTGACGGGTTTGCGATTTGGATAATATGAAGCTTGTTTTTTTCTCGCTGTAGATATTTGGAGATGGCATATTTTAGAAACCTATGCTATGTCCGTTATGCTGAAGAACTTTTACTTTGGCTCAAACTCTGATATCGCGAAAAAATATCAAACTATATATTAATTAACTTTTAACAAAAGGTAAAACCGACTTCAAAAGGGTTTTCACTAAAAAGTATTAAATAATGATGTTAGAACTCGTTTTGAAGTCAGCGAAAGAATTTGAGTATTGTGTTAACTTGGATCAGAAAACGTTTAGGTATACCTATTATTTCATATTTTCTGCTGACAAGATTAGGTAGTATATTTGTGGAAGCTAATAAAGTCCCGCAATCTGCTACCTCTTGGGTGCAGTCCAAGAAATCCTGAGTTACACAGATTCCCGACAAACAGTATTTGCAAATCTCTTTTTAAACAGTTCAATAAAACTGTAAAAAGGGTACGTATAAAGTAGGTAAATTCGGAATTAAAATGGTTTATAAGGTAGTTCAGCTTACCTCGGAACTGTGACTGCTGCCCAACAACTGCGTTGCCTAAGTCTGTAACTTTGATCAGACTGGCGTCGTACACTTTCGCTACTAATGGACCAGCAGCAAGCTTGTCTTCTGCTATTGATACCTGAAAATATTTACAAGTTATAATGTAACAGTTTCTTTTGTGACACCCAAAGGTGCTATATTATATATATATTGTTAAATTCATTGGTGCTAAGTTACAGAAATTAAAATGTATCAGTACAAAACAATTGGGTGCAAGTGTTATTACGGCATGATCATATTATGTTGCTATAAATAGATACAATTACAATAGATACTTTCCTAATTGAATATGCCACTCAATGTTAATGTCGAGACGCTCCTTTGTCTATCAATTGACATTAAGTAATAGGTTTCAGGTAGGATAAGACGATATGACACATTATAGAATTGTTTACATTTTAAGGCGATGATAGCTCAGTGGTAGTGACGTCAGACGCCGCGGCGAAGGTCGTGGGTTCGAATCCTACAATGTGCTTGAGCTTTCGGTGAAGGAAAACATCGTGAGGAAACCATAGCACGGTGGTAGGGTACTTTGTAGTACCCGTCTGGCTGGCTACCCCCCTCAAGTTGAAAATCTGTCGCCAAACACCTATTGGTGTGCTCCGGCAGCTGCACTTGAGAGCCAGATCCTTCTAGGCTTTGTGTGCTTACCACCTTCGGCCACATCATCACCTACCATAGTGAGATTGTGGTCAAAACACAAGCCTATGCAAAGTAAAAAAAGAAAAAAAAGTGGTATATTTGCGAGTTACAGAATTGAGAAGTGTCTAACTATAAACGAACTTTGGTTACCTACAAACTATTAAGGTTATGTTCATTATTATATTCATATTAATAGGCATTATCTTCAATATTTTGATGGGAAAATTATTATCACCAATATCGTAAATAAACTAAAATGTTGTTGTGCATTTTAGACCTTTTGCCGATGGGTTTCCTGAAAGTATTTGAACATTAGTATTAATATATTCACCTCCGATAAAGTTTGGGGCGACATATCCATAAATATAACCGATCGAGACCTTTATAATCGAAGGTCAAAGTTCTTCCCTTAGGATCGTGACATTCACGGTCTCGCTTACCTAGCTACGTAGGCAGTCCCATCTTCAACACAGTGTAATATATTGTGTCATATTTATTATTGACGTTTATGATTTATTTAGGACAGTGAGGTATGATTATTTTTTAAATTGTTTTTAGGGACTTTGAAGAGGTGATTACTATATGGGGTTTATCATAATAAAAATGCTCTTACATCAATCAAATGTGTGCCGACTTCCTCTGGCGTGAACTCGATGCGGTATACTCCAGGACGTTCCGCTACGTCCAGGACCCGTGACGTCACAGGTCTTCTTGAAGGCGCCGTTACCGTAACGCTGACCTGCAATAAAGACTTTAGGTGTGAAAATACTATAGAACTTTTGTAAGCTATTTGTACTAAATCGATTCATTTTCATATCGTTTTATTTTATCGTATCATTGTAAGTAGTGCATCAACACAATTTGTATTCGTAATTCCAATCTTTGACGTCACAGGTCTTATTGAAGGCGCCGTTACTGTAACACTGACCTGCAATAGAGACTTTAGGTGTGAAAACACTATAAAACTTTTGAAAACTTTTTGTGCAAAATCGATTAATTTTCGTATCGTTTTATTTTATCGTATCATTGTAAGTAGTGCATCGACACAAATTGTATTCGTAATTCCAATCTTCGAACAAAATAAAGGTAGCGAGTTATCGATACATTAATTAGAGGGTCAGAGCTCTCTCGTTGACTATGTTACATGTTGAGGATCACATCCGTGAATGAAGAGATTAATTGGAATAAATTGAAACGAGGGAGTGCCTCAAATATGTGAAGCGCAATACACGTTAATGAAAACACTATTGATGAAAAGATAGCACCTCTTGATATTTTACAATCGATCGCGCTAAGAGTGCTCGCAAATGGGACTTCAATTATACCGGATTCGTGATGCAAATAAATTATTCTACTATAATGGGAAGTTTTAAAAGACAGGTAAACAAGCTGAATAAAATAATAACATCTGATGTACGTGCTCTTTCCTACATCTTCAGATATCTAATTATTTTTCAGAAAAGAGATAATTTAACCGACTGACCATTATAAAGGCAGAGAATATTAAATAAGTATAAATTTACCTCATTTTTGGTAAAAGACGCAGCTCCTGGTGAGGTGGAGATCTCGAAGATGGCTGGCACCCTCGCAGGGATCAGCCTGGTGGGTTCCCCTCCGCCACCACCCGCCGGCCCTGCCATCACCTCAACCTTCCACGGAGATCCTGAAAAAAAAAAGGTCCTATAAACTTCATTGAATAATCTCAAATAATTAGATTGGTACTGGGTATACTGGTTTGCAATGTTCCAACATACATTGTATACTAAGTAGGTAGGTATGTTTTAGTGAATCAAGCTCCATTGATAGAAAAACGATAAAATCGATTTATACAATGAGTTTGTATTTAAAGAAAAAACATAATCGTCCATGGGCTGAAATTAGAGCGATTCTCCGATTTTATGACTTAAGGAGATCTCTCGTTAGATATCTTAAAAAGTTGCGTAAACGTGAGTAATGGTAATCATTAAAGCCGAGCTTTTTGGATAAGCACTTTTTGCCACTTTCAGAATTATTTATCCTAAAACTTTGTTCGGGTAAACGCACGCAATAAAGTCCGTAAAAAAACTTAGAAAAGGGTAAGTAAGTAGGTACATAAATTTTTCCTTTCGCCCGCGGCACTGTCCGCGCTTAACAACATTTTATTTGAGATTTATTATTGGATTTTGTTTGTGTTCTTTATAATTTAATTTATTGAAAGGATCTTTATTTGAGTCAGAAAGCTCAAACCATATAAATATATGGCTTTGATTTCCTCGTATGTTGGTTAGTAGGTAGCTACCTTGTTTACCCTATTTTTCTTTGATTCTAGTTTACCTACATACATATATACTTACATACGGATATAGATTAGATACAGTTGGATAGACGTAGTGCTGAAAGACGCAAATTTTCTTTTTTTCGCTGAGAAGTGGAAGAGAAACTAAACAATGGACCATCATCATTAGGATTCAATACGAGAGAGTTTACCTGTTTCTTTTTACTTCATCAATTATTATCTTTAAATTGCATACGTATAAATATAAACAGATACTGCTACATACATATTATTATGCTATGCATGCATACTGCTATGTTTACATTAATTTGTAGTTTTTTTTACTAGTGTCAGTAATTGTTTAGAGATCCTTGTATTTTAAAGACCTACAGTCACCTGGTAAGTGTAATGCGATTATTTGTGCAAAAATCAGCATGCACTTAAGTACTACATCGACCACTTGATCAAATAAACAATAGAATTGACTTATCCAGATGTTTCCAAGAAACAATGTATGTTATGCTCACAATGTGTTGGTTTGCAAACAAGACTTATTGCATCTTTTGTGCAAATATTTATATCAAACAAAATGTGGTTAATGAACGAACATTCAAATATCCAGTTGCCTTCTAGGCTTTATAAAGGTCGGCAACACATATCCATCCCCGAGTATTGCTAATGTCCATAGGCGACGGTAGCAACTTACCTTCAGATGGACATCCTACATGCTTGTCAGCTTTTTGACATAATAAAACCATGAGCCCAGTCTATATGATATATGAAGTCGGTTAAAAAATGCTGCTGTTTATTCTTAAAATAGTAGGTTAAGTTTGCCAAGTACTAAGTATTCTGTTGAATCGAACATAATCTGTGTTTTTTATTACGTAGCAAGACAGTTTTGCGATAATTGTTTAATTCGATTCGCATTGCGAAATAACTCGGTCAACAACTTAAACTATGGTAAAACGAAAATTAAACAAAGGAGGTGCTATAAATTAACTGGTTTTCTAATCAAAATGGATATTGAAGCCAACTCACAACACTCTACAAGTTGTTGAGTGTGATTAAATAAAACACGTTTCAGAAGTAGTACCTACCACTAGTGATGATACTCATACAAAGTATAATCTATGATTCAATAATGAATTGCTTATACTTACGCTCATACCTACCTCAATATCTGTATCGGCATGATAATTGATTACCGCTATGGAAACTCAAGTAGCTCTCCAAGCTCTACCGCCATACTATCAATAGAGCCTATTTACATAATATAAGGTAATTTGTCACCGTTGGAAGGATTTGGCGACATTAATACTGAAATAAGAATATGATATGATATTCTTCATATCCATATTTTGCATTACATAGAAGCAAAATTGATTTTAATTTATATTTATGTAGGTACGAATAAGCTCATACAAGCTAGAATTTGCAGTATTTAATATTTATATGAGTGGGCTTGCATTACGTAGGTCGTAACCATTCTTGAGTTACCATGAACCTAAAATAGGTACAATAAGTAGCATTATATACTAACACAATATTGTTGGTAATTCAAGCATATAACGGTCGCCTCGGGAAGAGGGACAGTGACAGAGCTGGAGGTAAATAACTAGAAGTTAATGTGGCGTGACTGTAGATTAGATACGCCATTTATCACATGAATGTTTCAATTCTAAAGATATTTTTTTTGTGGATACTTGTAGGTACATACGCTTCTTTGCATCGATTGCAAACGTATCACACCAGTCGGTCACAACAAACTGTCCAACAATTGAAGACGTGGCTCTGATGGAATAAATGATAGTGTAACTATTTGGACTTCCTAGCATTTGACTACAGCTCCACAGCACACAACTGGATGTTAGGTAGCATTCTTGTTTATATGAGGTATGTGGTAGCATATTGTAATTATTTGAATTAACCTCTATTATATCGAATTTAAAGATCCTTAGGGGAGCATATGTTTAGCATGTACGCATACTTTAATATCACCCTAAAACATGTTCGATTAGAAAATCGAATCTTGGGAAATTACTGTCATTTGTTGATATTTCTGGGAGAGATGTTTGCAATAGTAGGGGTTACATTCTGAGGTGTTCACCGACGGCTTAGTATATTTTCAGCAGTAGAAAACAGAGCGCAGAAAACCACATTGTTTAGCATATTTATAAGCCTAGGCAACAAACTGCTTTCGTATCTACCTAATTATGTAGAATACTGTGAAAATATTTTTTTGTTAAAGTCTATCTCTACATTTGTTCTCTGGCTTTCATACCCACTACGCTATACTCGTAATTAACAATGCACCTACATTTTTGAGGAAGCTAATAAATGGTTTTTCCTCTAGAAATTTTCTCCACGGCTGGCGTGAAAACTCATAGAACACGTATTTCCAAGAGAACCGGGCGCGTGCACACTGCACCTGTTTCAAGCCTGACCAGAGCCGTAAACGACTCCGCCCTGTGCTCGCCGTTGCCACTTGACTACCTACATAGTTTCGCCATGAGAAAAGCATGTAACGGTGTATGGTATTAAATAAATTACTCGCTACGCTAGATAAGGTGAGCTAGTATTTATATACTCAGTCAGTTTTTAGAACAAAAAAATAATGTAGGTTAATCAATAAGCTGCTTTATAATCAGTTAATTAAAATTCTGGGCAATCTCTTTTTTTTAGTTTAGATTTTCGTTTCATTTTTGGTCGGAGTAATCAAAAATAGTTGACCGTACGAAAATAAAAAACGTTGACACATTTCATTTGTCTTTGATTTTGTCGACATCTTGTTAACTATCCATCAACATAATGTAATGATGACAAATTTTTGCAACAGAAATAAATAATGTCACTAATTACCTTCGTTACTCAACATGTACGAACGGTAACCGAAGTTGTTTATTTTGTGAGAGATTCAGTCGAGACAAAAGATGTCCATTAAAAAGTACACTTCTTTAATTAACAAGATACGTTTGTTCCGTTGGTTGTTCTGTGGATATATACTTCCCCTCAGTCCGCCCGTAGTCACTCAACCAAGGGGACTAACGGTTAGATGGCGTATCTAAAGAGTACCTTATATATATTCTGTTATTGATTCAACGTGTTCAAGTCCAATCAATAATATGTTTGCTGATTTTCATGGACGGTAGGCCTTGCAAAACAACGAAGCAATACGTCTTAGTTTTTTTACAGTTGCTTTACATAAAACGGTCGAATGACCTTTTATATACGCGGATAATGTTTGTAATCTTCATCTATGTCGTGAGTTGGAAGTAGTTCTAGGGGCATGGAAGAAACAGCTAGATGACTGGTATTGAGTGTGGTTAAAACCCAACATGGGGTGCCATGCCATACCCTCCTGCACTAATGCAAAAGTGGTAGATGGACAAGTAGTCCAACAGTGTGATGAGTACAAGTCCCTGGGCACCATGACAGACAAATCCGGATGTCTGAAATATAGCCTGCGATACCGTATATCAGCCGCTTATCTAAAATGGTGTCAGCTTAGTGGAGTCATCAGAGAAATCAAGATGCCCGTGATAATACAAGCCAGTTATTAGACAGCTCCTGACCTATGGAAGATGATGCGGTGGATATTTGCGTAGAGGCTACACGATCTGTTATAAAATGTGCATGGTAGTCTTGACTTATATGTGATACCGCTGACAAGCTGGTTTGGCCATGTCAAAAGGAGACCACCAGATTACATCCATCATGCAACATTCAACCTTAACCTTGAGGAATGCCGAGACTGCACTAGTTTAGTGTTGTCACAAAAAACATGGAAATCTGTGGGCTCGTCCACGAAAAAGTAAAGTGGTAGAAGAAGAGTAGAAAAGCGAAAACTGTTTAGAAGATGAGAGAATAGCTTTCATAAAATATTATGCGAAATATCTCTATAAATAAAGGGGTATGAATCCGATGATGGCGATAAGACCAAAACATTTAATAGCAGAAGTTCTGTAGTAATGAGTTCATTCAAAATAAACCATAATCAATTTAATTTTGAAATATATATAATATGAGAGATTTTTATTTTATTTACGGTAGTAATCTGTGGTCCAAGCGCTGGTTTTCTTCTAGACGAATTAACTTCTGAACATATAGATACCACTAGTCTCTTTTGAACCTAGTCTGATCAACCTACAGTTGTTGGAAATATTATCACGTCATTAGGAAATGATAACTTGTAGTTTACCATTTTAAATTAAATATAAATAAAAATAAATTTCATATGATTTCGCAATTTCTTGTGTCATTTAGATACAGATTTACAACTTTCACACTTTCGAATATTACTGTTTTCATAAGCAACGTGTTTCCACGTTCCGAGTGCTAGATTGCCATAAAAAGACTACTTTTTTAGTATGGAGATAAGATCATATAATTTTGATAATAATCTTGATTTATGTTCAAATTAGATTTTATTTGAGAATGCTCCCGCAGATGACAAAATATATTACTTAAATATTGAGCTGCTTCGCCAAGCCTTTGACGTAAGTGGGCCCCCTTAACTGGTCCACTTTATGTTACAAGTAGGTAAATACGTGTTTTTAGAAAGCATCCATGCATTAGTAGTATCCAAACGTGGTATGTCAATACTTTGAATTGACAATAGTATAATATGCTCAGACATAAAATAAGTGGGTAGGTAGATAGATACACATTTATTCACAATAATTGTATAAAATACAAACTATAATACATAGAAAATATCCTCAAAGCTCTCGCTGCTATCGATAGGCAAGGTTTCCAACAGGCTGGCAGCGTTCCCTTTTTGAATGGCCAAGCTAATGCGTTGGCGGAAATAACTCCCTGGCTGGTCGGTCTCACGAAGCCTCGATGAGCTTGGATGATAAAATCCGAGCAAATCGGCAAGCCTCGAACCCCAAGGTTTCTAACGCAGACACAGAATAAACAAATAATTTGTATTCTATTAAGCTTCCGATTTGTATTTAATTATTAGCTTATTTAGCTTTAATTTCGCGATACACAATGATTATTATAATGAAAAGCGAATCAATAGTGCTGCATTGTCAGCTGATCAAAGTTTAACTTGGTTAGTTTACAACTGAGATTACCGAGACGTCACCGCCAGCCGCCACATGATTGTGATGAAGCGAACCAAACCGCTTCATCAGTGTTTGTCCAATCTCCAATAATTGGAGTAAGAAAAAGTAAATAGGTACGTAAAATGATTGATCAATTTGTTGATTCACTCATATAAAATATATTCCATTGACAGATAACATAACACTACATTAATATACTTATGTATAATTGTTTCGTGATCGGTTGTAGAGTATAATATGAAAATCTGCTTCTTATCTTTTATCTATAAACTCATCACTATAAATAAAAAATGAAATTAATCAAAAGTGCTGAATTCGAGACACTTTCGTTTGAATGTCAATGTAAATGCAATGTCACATTTAATATTCAAGTTAGACATTGCTGTTGATTTTCCTTGTTATTGTTTACTGTTATTTAGTTTAAAAAACAAAAAAACCATGACACTATACGATGTAAAAAAAATCAAATAACTAAAAACTAGACACTCATTAAGATCAATAGTGAATATAGGTGTAAATTAGCGGACGCAATAGTGGACGAAGTTGAGACAGAATGTAGGTACTTAGTTATAAACATATACTTTTTTACAAAGACCAAGTACTTACCTAATCTCTTTACAACAACATAACATGATCTGTGATGTTTTAGGATAGAACGAGGACCCTTATTTCGGAGCTTTTAATCAAGACTGATCCCCTCGGATCTAATAGACTTCCGATTTAAGGAAAAAACAAGGGTTTGATAAAATACGCTTCGATTCTTTACTAATTAATAATTTTGGGGCTCACCCTACCTTAACTTAATCTGGTTCCTTATAACTTCTGATTTCTTTTAGTGCAACGAAGGGCAACCATTATAATGAGAGACGTTAAATATTTAATGAAATTGGCATGGGAAGGGACATGTCCCTTTAGGGAATTCCGCTGGGAAAAGTAATCAAGTAGATTTATATAATTATAGGTATCCTACCTACCTATTAATGCATAAAAATATGTTGGCTTAGATTATGTTACAAGTAAATGGATTTCGACTCTATTCGTAATATAATGTAATAATAATATAATGTTATGGTGTTATAATTTATAATAAAATACATATATTTACTTTTCGTACCACTTGCTCAAAAAAGTGACATTCTATGCCACAAAAAGCGAACATAACAATAGTCATTTTTAATCTGTTAAAAACAGGGAAAGAAAATTGTACTGAATTTCATTCATCCTCTAGGGGGAGAATGTGATTTAAATTTGGAATACTAAACTCAATGGCGAATAAAACCATATTAAGCAGTCAAATTAACAAAAATATAATAATTAATCCATCAGAGCCACAACCATCAACTTCCGGCATCTTATCTTCGTCCGTAACTCACGATGCACCACCACAACTATCTCCGACGTATACTATCTACAATGAAACGCAAGTTCCTCAGACGCAAGAACAGAGAAATACTCAAATCAACTCATCAACAATAAATGTACCAAACAAAAATGTAACTCTCTCAATCAATAATTGGACCAATGTTTCGAATGTTAACTTTTACTTTTAATTGTCATTATTTTTAATAAATGCTTATCTCATATTATTATTGTATTAATTTTTTCGCAAATGGTACGAAAATTAGAGTATTTTCCTAGGTGATAAAGCTGTCTTAGTCTTGGGTGAACTTAAATCCCTCGCTACACTCAGGACTCGTCTTAAATCCCTCGCTTCGCTCGTGATTTAAGTTTTTAACACCCTCGCTACGCTCGGGAGTAAACCTCAAGTCCTTCGTTACGCTCGCGATTTAAATCGTCACCCGCGACAGAAGACACTGCTTTATCCCCTTGGTTAATAATCTACTATTATAGCAAATCTTTTATTACCCGTTTTAAGAACATAGGTAATTCAAAAAAAAAAAAAATATCGGTCATTTTAATTTATTACTGGTGGATTTTAAGGGATTATATAATAATATATAGGATGTTACATTTAGTATAGATTCATTAGCGGGCATCGATTCATAAATACTACAAATGACATTCAGTACTACTTTGAGATATATACCTACATAGATATGCATACATGCGATGAAAAAATATTCGTGTTGAAAATCGTTCAGTGGTTTTGGGGGTTAGCGTTTTCAAACAGATTAACTGAAAGCCAAATTTTAAAAACCGGCCAAGTGTGAGTCGGACTCGCACACCGAGGGTTCCGTACAAACTTCGTCCATCGTTCATCCATCACGGGAAATGCATAATTTTATTTACATTACCTTATTTGAGGTAATTGCCAATTAAGCTAGACCTCTAAATTGTATGAGCGCCTATACATCTCAGAGGACTTTACTAATTGGCGAACTATGTATGTATGGGGACACAAAAAAACCTTTATTTGTGCTGTAAGACCTTGCGTTTTGCCACATTTCGTGATTCTAGGTCAACGGGAACTACATAGGTTGCACCCAAATAAAAGGGCAAAAAATCGCGTTTGTTGTATGGGAGCCCCCCTTAAATATTTATTTGTTGTTATAGCGGCAATAGAAATACACAATATGTGAAAATGTCAACTGTCTAGCTGTCGCGGTTCGTGAGATACAGCCTGGTGACAGACAGACAGCGAAGTCTTAGTAATAGGGTCCCGTTTTTACCCTTTTGGTACGGAACCCTAAAAATAGTCTTTACATTCTGTTCTTCTTCCTTTGTTTTTAACATGATGCGATCGAATTTGTATCTAGCGTAAGTCATTGAACTATGTATTACTTGAGTCTAGTAACAGCAACCACGACGGGCAATTTTGTATAGCAAAGCCTTTTGTTTCTACACGGTGTAATGAAAATCGATCCGGTCGTTTAGTTGTGAAAACGTAGCAAGCAGACATACAGACCGACTCACTTTCGCATTTCAGTGATTAGTGAGCAATTAGTGACTGTTCACACACATTAAATATATAAGTTGTTGTATTTTCTTAAAATAAAAAAACAATACGATGGCGTAAATGAAAATTACCATGGAAATTGTATTTAGGGGGTTTACATACACACAGCAAAAGCGACACAGATTATTTCCTGCGCACTTAAGATTGTTACCAAACAATATTCTTTTTCCAATATTTATATAGTAGAAACTCTGTGGAACGTTAGCTCTCTTCCAATTTCCGTTCAATATCTACGTAACTACCGTATGGATGTGAAATAATTTGCAAGTGCGAAGTCGTTAAAAAACGGAAGAATCATGTGTTCTTGTGATGAAAGGCTATTGGCACGATTACATCATTAATGTACCTAACGAAAGTTAATAAATCGAAAGTTTATATTCGCGATAACAGTAGTACTACCTATTACCTATCGGTAATCTAAACGCTCGAGGGAGTCAGCACAACAGAGGCGGCGCGTTATGATCGTTTGTAAACTATATTGTTACAGCTATTACAAGTTAACTTGATATGACTGTCGATAACATTATGTAATACGGTTTGAAATACGTAATCAGCCAATGTTAAATACCTACGGTAATATAATATTTAACATTGATTTAATGGATAACCTTGGCAAAGTTCTCCCGGCTCCGTGATGTTTTAGAAATATTCATGAATGTTAACTTTACCTTTTTGTTTAAAATTGGTTCAATGGAAAGTTATTGTTTACTTGATACTTTTATGGCTATAGCTAAAATATAATAAGTAGGTATGCATAGAAAAATTCAAATGTAGATATGAAATTTCACATTCTTTGAAATTTCATATCTACATTTGAATTTTTCTAGAATAATGAATTATTTTACTCTATAAATGCACTTTTGTCTTTATCCTCACTGCCCATCGAGCATAGCTATTTATCTTGAGAGCACGAGTAAATACACGGAGTATAGCTAGTTGATAAATAAAGGATGTTAAAGCATAAGATTAAGGATACAGTGTATTATTATAATTGCGTGAGGTTTTCCTTTTAATTGTTTTTATCCTACTTAGATGTATTGAACAACAGATGCACGTCCTGTTCGAAATTATGTTACGAAATGCAAAATCCTAAATCTTTATGACACACAATTTCATCCATTTTACTACATAAATTTTATTTGAATTTGACAAGGTTTGCTAACTTGGTACACATTGTGGATACATGAATATTGGTGTAGACATAAGTTACGCCTTCATATGAATGTGAGATATAAATCTCTGCCACACTCGAGCATCTCACCGTTTCTCAAACCCAAAAGTTATGTTTTGTTTAACTTAATGTAAACCAACATTTCATACTACTCGTATGTGTATATAGTTCTATAAAGATAGTTAAGTTATTTGAGATTCATCAATTTGCAAGCGAAAATAGAAACTGGTGGAAAGAAGTTCTTATATAGGTCAATAATTATAGATTAATATTAATTAGTAAATTATTAAAATGAATATTAGATAATATATTATTTATAGATATACAATATATTAACTAATAAATTAATATTATTATTATTTTATTAATTGTTATTCTAACTAAAGGAAACTACACTAACATACCTACCTACTTACTACACATACATGGGTATATTATATTTTAACTACGATGTAATAAGTTTATTTTAAAGCCTTCTATTGTTTACGAGTAACCAAACGAGGATTTTTGTTCTCATGAAGTGATTTTATCTTATAATAGAGAATGATGTTGTTGGCAGAACATTTTCAAGGTGAATACTTCTACCTCAAACGGGTAATTTATGAAAACAATCGTGGGAATTCGATATAATATTATGTATTTTTGATAACGTTATTGAAGAAAACCAACAGATAAAACTTCTTCATTGAATTATTAAGAATACTATTTAACTTGCAGATTAATTTGTATGTAAAGTATAAGAATGAACGAATGTAAATTTTTAACGCGATTTCAAAAAAAATCTGTAAATAAAAGTTATTCATTTTGATAACTTGTTCCATATCAACATGTTTCAAACGCCCTATTTTTTTAATTACTTATTTATAAACAAAGTTTTATTTTTTACTTTGTATATGTTTAAACTAAGTTAACTTAAGAATTGAACAAGAGTGAGGAGGACTTTGCTCAGCAGTAAGACAGTAGTAATAATAATAATGATATCAATCAACCGACCGACTGACAGACTGATAGATCAACGCACAGCTCCAACCACTGTGTCTAGAAACAAGAAATGTCGCATACAAGTTTTAATATAACGTAACATCCACTATGGAACGGTTTTCAAAATTCAACCCCTTCGGGAATGCAATAGGGGGTCTCAAGTGAATCCAATCCGTAGCAGAAAGCTAATGCAACATTAAATTATTAATTACCTAAGTTATATTTACAGGGGAGTTTAGACCACTGAGATAAATATAGGATACCTAGGTAACACGCAGGTAAAACCTGGTAAATACATTGGTACATTAGTTAAAAAACTGGCTGGCTGTTATATATGTATGTATAAAATACCTCGCATCGCATATCTTTATAATATCAGCTAACTACTCCATACACAGTTATAAAATAGACATTATGATTTTCAAATAATTAAAAAAATATATATATGACATGTTATTATAAACTGGAAATTTATTTGGTGGTCTCTAATGGTACATAAATAAATGGAAATAACATGATAGAATAGTGTTTTATTTTAATTGAAATTGAATAAAGCACACGAACTAACAAAGTTTTTGAGGTCACCTCGAAAGTATTTTAACTTGTTTGGTTAACTTGAACCACTGGCTGTTAAATTGTTATAAAAATACGGGTTCTATACCTATGCATATTAATATCCGCCGTGATTAAAATTTCATAAAAAAATATTATTAAATGAATTTTACTCTCGATTTCATTGGTACACACACTTATAATATCTAATTAAAATGTTATTTTATAAAATTAGAATGTGCAGCTATTTTCACAATACATTAGCGTATGTACGATTTGTAAAATTTATTGTTGTAAAAGCATCAGAATAATATTGTGAACTTGTAATATTTTATTACAGTGGTAAGGGATGGAAATAGTAATCATACAATATGTACTAGGCCATATGGAAGCATGACCAGAAAAGTGGCAAGGTATTTGGCAGTACAGTATACAGTACTAAACTATATTTTAATCAGATGCAAGTATTTTTTAAACAATGCCTGTCTGTCTGTTTCTTAGTGCCAGGCGTTTCCTATTTCCTAATGGCGGTGCATGGCGGATGTCACGAGTCCAACTATTGTTTGGCGATCGGCGGGTGTACTACGTAACTATGTTGCGATCAGTTTCTAAATGAAACCGATTAAATATAGCGGTGTTGCTGACCTATTTACGTTCTCATAGTATTTTTTTTTCGAAAGTGCTATATTTCTATCGATTTAGAGGTAGTTTAAAATTGAAACTGATTGCTGTAGATAAAGTGACGTAATCCACTTAAAGTACTCGTCTACCGTTGTGTCTTTACAATAAGATTTTATTATATTTGTTGATACATCAAACAAACTTATATTGTTACAAAATTATATTGAATTTTGTAGATACCGTGACATTACACAAACTTAAAAAATGATTTTATGAATATTTTTAATGAGTGTAATTGTACACTTGTAATTGTTAAACCAAACAAACCATTGCAGGTGTAAATGCAAAGTCACTTCCTCTAGAATAAACTCCTAATGATGCGTCTCGTTTAGACGCAAAACACGTGTCGAATTTCCCGGGTCGCCCTTTCCCACATAAATAGAATGTATGTTTGTGGTACATATATAAATATACAATTTCAGAAATGACATCAGTCGGTTCCAACCCATCTAAAATTGTCACTTCTGAATGGATTTAAGGTGATATAGATTACACGGTCTGCCTATTTGCCTATTTGCAAGGAATTACACAGTATTGTTACAAGTGAGCCAAAACCGATTCAGTATTGTTTAGCCCGCGCCCTGTCTGGTTTGGTGACCTCCTTACGAGCAGCAACGGTGTCGCGTACCTACTTTATCACCTCCACGTTTAACATCGACATTTACCTAATGTTTAAATTAGCTTAATTAATGAAAGTAAGTAAGCCATCTTGTTTTTTTTATTGTCGTAATTTGCATAATGTGCATTCTTTATGTATCAACAACGTCACTGTTTCGAAATGACTTTGTTGATATTTTTATTATTTTTACAAAGTATACTTAATTGCTTTCTATTTTATAGCTCGATATTTGTATGAAAAAAAACAGATGGAAATGATTCGGCGAATGATTTGATCAAAAATGAATTATACCTACAGTTCATGGTATTCCTAGAACTCAATCCATTATAAATAATTAATATAGATAGTGAGACATTCACCCAAGAGTTAGTAATGATTACAAAATTATGTAAATGATATAATCAATAATTGTATATACCTAGTAAAAGATGATGTAATACATAAGTAACTTCATTAATTGGTAATATTAATACAATAATCACTTTGTTACATAAAATAGTCTAAATTAAAAAAGTCGCTATCTGATAGCGACTTTTTTAATTTAGACTATTGGGGCATTCTGGGTAGGCAGCGTACCCAGAATGCTGGCGGCATTGCCACGTGGGATGGCAATGCTGATTCTCTGACAAAAAATATACGCCAGCATTAGTTGCTTCGACCAGGCGTTTGGATATTTCGCGATAAAGATGGTGAGCTATCGACCCCCACGGACCCAGAGTTTCAACCCCAAACGGCTCAATTATATAGCTTGTATCTATGTTACTATATTTGCGCCGCTTGAGGCTCTCTGCTGATAACGCAGCGCCGCCAGCCTTATTTATTGTTTCTGGAAGATGAGACGGTGCCAAAGTATCGACACACGTGGCATCCCATACCAAAGGCCGTCCCAGCTTTCAAGGGATAAGTGTCATTCCGTCGGGTCTCTTACCATCGTCACGAAACAGGCCATTCGGTTCTAAAATAGCTGTTACGTTGGCGCTGGTAAGGGCCCGGTGAATGATATCATTGAGACTGGCGTGTCTGGCAAATCTGCCAAAGCTTTTGACGCAAGAAAGACCGTGGTGACCGAGTTGGTCGACAGCAGTAATAAATAATTTGATTTGATTAAATTGGAAAATAGACCCCCTAATATCATAGGTAGCCTACCTATTTGTTCAGTGAGAATATTGTTAAAAAAACGGAAATTCGATTCGATTCGTGGCTAGTCAGCATAAATCATTTCTGTACCTTATCGTTTATGGCGCACCCACTGTGTGACAACTAGTGACAAGCTTCAAGTAGAAAGGTACGAGTACGTTAGACAACTAATGCGGGCAAGCCCCGTTGTCCTCGAAACGTGACCTGTCCTGACGACCTGGCCTCCATACAGCCTCAGATAAGTCCCGAGCTCGCTGAATTAATGCCTGTACTCAACTTCCAAATTAAATTCGTACGTCCACATCGCATTCGTTCGTTACAACAACAATAATATTATTGCAAAAATTTACTGTCACAAATTAAGGTGACAATTTAGTTAATTATGGTAATTACAAACAAGTGGCCAATCATGTATCAAACATTAGCATCGGAATGCGTAAGCATAGTTAGTTTAGGTGATGCGGATCCAATAAATTGCCTTATTGAGTTTTCGATAGGTCCCCCTAACTCTGGCATAACGACTCGGTGAAGAGTGAGGCCATTGATTTAATCATATGATTCAATCAGCAGGCTACAATGTCATTAATATACTAAATAGATTACTGTTAGGTACTTACGTCTATAAAATGGAAATTGTATCTTTGATCATTTGAATTAAGTTAGTGATGTCATGTAATGGATAGTGGAGATAAATAAGTTTTAAAAGTTGTAAGTTCGTATTTTTGTCGCCATGTTTCGAAAGCCGATGCAATGCAGTTTTTAACCAGTTTATTGCAGCTGACTTCTAGTGATATACTTAAATGGTTCTTGTAAATTGCAGGAAATACATAGTTATAGTGGTTTCTATACAAGGCATAATTTCATATGAATATGACAAAATTATAAGTAATCAGTCGTTATAAAACCAGCTGAAAGAATGGAGATATGAGTTTGGAATAATTTAGACTGGAACGAGTGTACGTCGATGATAGATAAATACAAAAAAACTTAAAACTTGTATATTTTTTCATCACAAATAAACTCAAGACTTTGACTTAAAGTTCGACGCAACTAACAAAACAGCAATTGGTTTTAGCCAAAAATTAAAAGTTTATAAACATACCTTTAATTTTATATATCAAAAAGTCGCCGGATATTAACGTCTGTTAGTCAAGTCATGTAATGTTGTTTAGACTGTACGAGGTAAAAGGCTTGTCTCTCACCGAGCGGGTGCGGTAGCGGTCGGAACCTGACACCACCGGAGGTGCAATCTGAAACCCGAGTGAAATGTCCCGTGCATCTTGCTACAATATTCACTGATATTAATTTTATCTAGTTCAGGAGCTGATATTCTCCTGGCTAACCTTATAGTTTAGCTAAACGAAATATATTATTAACTTGTAACAAATAAGACAGATAATTGTTCCATTTGAAATAGTATTTATTTAGATAATATATAAACGAAGAAACTGACTGACTGACATATCAATGTGCGTCTCAAACCGCAGGGTCTAAAAGGTTTGTTTTTACTTTGTATTTGACCACAATCTCAGATAGAGGATTTTTTTAAATATATATATAATATAACGTAGGCATTGACTAAGGAGGGGTTATTCAAAAGGCGTTTTGCATTTAAAGGAGGTAAAAAATAGGGTATAGCAGCTGAAACCATGGTGGAAAGCTAGTAAATATGCTTAAAACTATGAGATAAAATGCAAACTGAATGAAATAACAATGACCATTATAATGCACTGACTGTTCTTTATTAGCTCTATGAATAATAACACATTTAATTTAAAATAAATATTAATATCACGTTTGTTATTTTCGAATGCTACTTTGATTATCATATAACCTTCGTTACGCTTGTACGTATATTTTAATTACATTAATGTAGGTACATTGTATATTCAACTGTTCTGTTTCAAAGATGGGCTAATTACCTATCTGAATTGAATTACAATTGTGCTAAAAAGATAATTTAAACTGTGACTGATTAGTAAATTGCTCAAGAATATTTCTTTGTAGATAACACACTTGAGAAAAACTTAATAATTACTATGTTTTTTTTTTATATATAGCAAGGCAAAAAACAGCCCAAGATAGGTACCATTTTGACGAGCAAGTAGACAGTCCACTTGAGGGCAAGTGGTCACTGCATCGTATAGACATTAGTAACATCAGGGGAATTGCCACTGGGTTACCAATAATATTGCCCGCCTTTCTTTACATGGAGGTAGGTGGATCCAACTGGTATAATATAGATGCACCTGCGCAATGGTATGGATGGAGTACTACCCGTACTCCATACTTCATATGCGGCCTAACCTGCGGTTTATATAGCTGCAGCCGCTGGAGTGGTGATAGCCACTGAGACCTGTTTGGCACGCCCATGCAGTTTTTTTGAAGCCAGTTTGATTTTGCTCTCCAAATGACCTCGGCACTGTATATACCTATCTAGCAAAATCTACTCCAGTGATGCCGATATCCCTTGAGATAGCGAAAGTAATGTCTTGGGACTTTGGAGCTTTTACAAATGTAGTTTCTTTCGCAGAAAACACTTAGGCTGTGTCTACAACGGTTTCAATTGGACCAAATTAAGTTTTCCCACGTTCTCCCAGTCCAAAGAGGTCTGGACTTCAGATATTGGACTTCTTCGTTACTGTTATCCACATGGTAGCAGCATTTAGTCTTAATTATTACGTCATGATATTAGAGCAGTAAGTAACCGTCAAAATGTTTCATTAGTTCAGACACTATAATTTACTATCCGATGATCATTAAGAACAATATTCGCACCTAGGACAACGCTCGTTACATAAAAAGAAAGTGATAGTCTGCAATATGTAATATGTTAAAATATTTAACTTATGCAAGTAAAACACCATTAACTATGCATAGCTGGGTACTTTCACCGACCAACATTCAAAACGTGTAAAATAAAAACGGCAATTTAGGTAAATTAAATTTTCAACGAAGTCAATTAAATGTAATTGATGTGGATGAATGTATGGAAATAGTTGATGATTTAAATGAGTTTGCAAATTATAAAATACCCGATGTTTTCTTTCCCGATTTGCAATTAGATACGTTAAATACCTTCGTTGTAAATATAACGTCGTCAACAGTCGATAGTTAGTGAGAACAATGTACTTATCTAACGAGTACCTACCTATTATTATTATGAACAGGGCATTAAAAACTGACTGTATTATCATAACACAGTCCATAGTTTTTTGTATCACGGCTCTTATGCTAGTTGTTACGCTTGGCATAAACGAGCGATCGGGTGTGATGAGTTGAGACTTAGCCATAAAAACCTTATATCCGTTAGCCGATGTATGCAACGATATTTAAAAATTAACCATTAACACGAATAGATTTAAGATCCATTTTTGTCTGTCATTACGTTGATAATAATATTAGGGGTGTGCGTGAGAAGCGGCCCTTATAAAAGAGTTCAACGCACGTTTACGCTTTGTACGTACGCAGTCGTGCGAATCTATAGCCTAGATCCAGGATGTCCATAGTCTCATTGAGTGTTGAATAACAATCAAATTGGATTCTATTGAGATAGAGATTAACATATAACGACAGATAATTAGATGTACATTTATCATCAGTCGGTTGATAATCTGATATACCTATGTATTAGTTTAGTGGTGGATGTATATAGGTCATTCATAACTATTGACTCTAATAATGTCTTTATTGTTAAAGCTAGATAAGTATAAACAACCCTATCAATTGATTTTAAATGCATATATCTAAATTCATATGCTTGTTTTATTTTGAACGTGCACAAAGAGCTGACTTGTTTTAATCCTACGTATTATAATTACCATGCTGAAAAAGGCAATGCAAAGGTTGCTTATGACGTGTCGCACCCACACTTCGCTTTGCAGATGAATTGAACACGGATGTGTGTCCACACCACAATATATGCAAATACACTCACTTATCGAGGGCGGTGCGACCTCCGGAGACAGGCGCGAGTCCCCTCAGCTACAACTATGTAGGACACTGTACTCGCCAGAGGAAAAGAAATCACAACAATAACACTTTCTGTGAACATTCACCAAACCATAAAGTTCGTAATGAAACATATACAGCTCAACTGTTCTTGTGATATGCAAAGATCAGAGAGGCACTGTGTTACGTGTTTTATTAATTAGCACATATGTAGGTACGAGGTAAAAATACGCGGCGAAATTGCATTTTGGTAGTTCGGAGGCATAGCCTCGTTCTAGTGCGAACGCGACTCAAATGTCAGACACAGACGGTGCGCAAGCGCAGAGTCGCCCGCGCCCGCACCCGGCCAAGTGACGTCACACAGGTATTCAAAATGGCGGCTCGGAATTCGAGAGCCTACATTCGTAGTGGTAGCAGAAGCAACTGGTTTGTCACGTTAGTTGCGCGGTGACTAGGACTACATTAACTGACAACACCCACTCGCCTTTTGGCCTTCTCGACTTATCATAAAAACAGTAGGTATTTTACTCATAAGAAAATATTTGTTATATATTCACGTCTTATTCATTCTCAAAAATAAATAATTCTTTGTTAGGAAATCCCAGAAGTCCACTGCTGATTTTAGACACTTGAAAGTTTACACAGGGAGATAAGGTCAAGCCTTACCCTAAATTTCAATAAAAAGTCAAATAAATATTACTGTTATCTTTTCAAACAATTCAAGATGCAAATATAATCTTTAAAGTATCCATTCCTCCGCTTTTAGCTTTAGGGATGAAGCTTAAAGAATCAGTTACGTTTTAACATTTTTATCCACTCGGTACGAAGCCCCTTTCACTGTCAAGACAACCGGTGCCCGTCTCGATCACTCCACCTGCTGATGAAAGAGACGGAAAAGGATTGTATGCACTTTTATTACGGCATTTAGTGCTCACAATAGTCAAATCGAATATAGGGTTACTTAATGAGCTAGGTAAAAAATTATGATCGTGGTTACATTACGCGAGATGGTCGTGCGATGTACAAATAATGAAGATCTAGACACGCTTTAAGCCAAGTTCAAGCCAAGAAGGAATTGGCGACGCGACGCAGCAACCCTTTAATATACTCTACGTCTAGCTACCTAACATAAAATTAAACTTATTATTGCAACCCACTTACTACCGAACGTTAACTCTTCTACATAATTAATTAATGCAAAAGGTTTATACAGTTTTTAAATAGAATTTGGTACCGGTTTAAAGAAGGTTGGTCGTTTATAGGTAGGTTTTAAGGTAAAGAGGTGAAATATATTATTGTTTATTTATGAACCATGAGAGCCATAAAATTCTTCCATTAAATCTTGAAGCACATACCTACTTGACGGTTAGTTATGCAGAACTTTGACAAATATTTCAGTTTAATGGGCCTAAAATATTGCCCCGCCTTCTATTTACAAAAACAAAAATAACGCGGTAAATATTGCAACGGGATATTTGTTCTTGCGTGACACGTAAAAGAAACTAACCATAAAATGCTCTTGTGGAACGACAACAAAAATAATCTGATGCAAAATATTTACTTAAATTGATGCATGCTAGAAAAAAAGTCAGAGAGACGTGTTTGTACATAACTTATTCTTTTTAATTTTATTTACTAATGTCAGATAACTTTTACTAACCTATCTTTAATTATAAAGATAGATGAACAGTTTCAAAACATTATCTAATCTAACAATTATGATAGTCGGTACGATCAATATCTTTGAGTATCAATTACGATCTACATATAAGCTACTTTCATCAATTTCGATTATTGACAGCTAATGCAATCGTAAGCGTAAACCATATTCCTCTATGAAAGCATTAATAACATTGGTGTAGTGATGTAATTAAAATTGATATCTTATTATACACGTATCAACGCGTATAGTATGCGAAAGTTTGTTATTAGAAATGTGGAAAGTACTAAGCTGAACAAATAAACGGCTCACGTTGACACTTTCATGACGGTGGCGGAGCACGGTTGACCTGACGCAGTAAGGCGTATCCATAAAGCCTTTTAACTTTGAGATATTTGTACTGTTTCCAAATATCTCGCCTTCTCGCACAAAAACCAAAATAATTAATGGGTGGTCACATAACTTTATTGTCGGTCTCACAAGTATCTATATGACACCGTGTGTTATTTTGTGAACCATATTTATATTACCCAGGTTATAGCTATCAGATTCTAAAATACACATCAATAAAGAAATTGAGTGTGTAAGCGTAAAAACTAAGTCATATCTGAAGTATTTTATGTCATGTAAAAGGAAATGTTGGGCGCGTCGAACGATTTTATATTGTTCCAAGTGAGGACGTGGTTTATCGACGTTTTCTTTTTACAGAACAGTGGTAATCAAGCCGAATTAGCCGCACCATGCTGGAAACACATCACAATACACTTTCTACATAGTGCATACTAGACAAATTTACAGAAAAAACATTATTAAATTATTTACATATTGCTTCAAAAAGGTTAAGTTAAATATTATTCTTATCTCGTGCTGCTTACCCCATTTTATTCTCGAGGATAGGCCTTCTAATCAGCTTGCTCTTCTTTAGGCGCTTGCGGGTTGTTTCAGGTGTAAAATACAAATAGGCATGGAAATATACTGAGCAGTTGATTAAAAAATTTTAGATACTGAATACAAATTTGAGTCAAGTAGCTTCAGTATTTACCGAAAAAAGGGCTCTTAATCCTAATAAATTATCTTTATTTTGGTTAAGACCAAAGAGTTTATTATTATTTATTAATCAGGATACGGTATAGTATCGGTTTGTAAACTACCGCGGCAATTTCTTATTACATTCAGTAACGTGATTCCTCCTTCTTTAAATTAAATGTATCTCATATCACTTTGTTTTTTTGGTGGTCTAAATAATCCTCTCTACCATTGGCTATTTTTAGGGTTCCGTAGCCAAATGGCAAAAATCGGAACCCTTATAGATTCGTCATGTCTGTCTGTCCGTCCGTATGTCACAGTCACTTTTTTCCGAAACTATAAGAGCTATACTGTCGAAACTTGGTAAGTAGATGTATTCTGTGAATCGCATCAAGATTTTTACACAAAAATAGAAAAAAACAGTAAATTTTGGGGGTTCCCCATACTTTAGAACTGAAACTCAAAAATTTATTTTTCGTCAAACCCGTAATAAGTGTAGGGTATCTATGGATAGGTCTTCAAAAATGATATAGAGGTTTCTAGAATCATTTTTTTCTAAACTGAATAGTTTGCGCGAGAGACACTTCCAAAGTAGTAAAATGTTGGTCCCCCCCCTGTAACTTCTAAAATAAGAGAATGATAAAACTAAAAAAAATATATGATGTACATTACCATGCAAACTTCCACCGAAAATTGGTTTGAACGAGATCTAGTAAGTAGTTTTTTTTTAATACGTCATAAATCGTAAACGCAATTTACCTTTCATTCAATCAACTCAAATATAAAAAAAAATGGCAAAAAGCAAGGTCTTACAGCACAAATAAAGGAAAAATTCTAAAAAATTAAAATTCCTTTAATTTTGTCCCCATACATACATAGTTCCGCCAATTAATAAAGACCTCTGAGTTATATGGGCGCTCATACAATTTAGAGGTCTAGCTTAATTGGCAATAACCTCAACTACAGTAAACAAATAATATTGTGCATTTTCCGTGATGGACGAACAATGGACGAAGTTTGTACGGAACCCTAGATGTGCGAGTCCGACTCGCACTTGGCCGGTTTTTAAGAATTAAAATAATACGTGTGGCACTCGGAGACTGCCGTCGTAAAGCTATTGCATAGCATTTTTTTATCAACTTATGCAATTATAATTATTTATTTATTTTTTAATTATGCAGTATTTTTTTTCATTGATATTAATAGATATAGGTATCTATACACCTATATACTTTCTCACAAACAGCTGCTTACTTATACGTCCGATTTCGGAGCAGCTCGTGTTAGGTTTTTTTTTTCTTTGATATTAATTCAAGTTTTTTCTTTGATATTAATACATACCTATACACCTATATACTTTCTCACAATCAGTTGCTTGCGTATTTGTCCAATTTCGAAGCAGCTCGTCTTAGGTTTTATTTTCGTTACGGATTTTCTTGATTCGGTACATTGTTGATGAACATTTTTGACAGCCCGGTATCTAGGCATGCATTTGTGAAATTAAATATATATATTATGTGTTTCTTTTTCCAAGTATAATAATATGCAAAGGATTTAATTAAAGGAGGAACAGGTGCAATTCAAATAACATACAAATGAGAGTAGATAATAATTTTCTGAGTTCTACGAAATAGTAGTATAAATATTTTTGTTTCGCTTTGACATTTCATTTCTCTGTGGAAAATGTTTCGTAGCTGCAAGAAATGTTACTTGTATCAATTTAACTATTCCAACTGCAAGCAAGTGTATGTGAAGTTGCACTGATTTGTTTCCTACAGAGTAGATTTCATTTGAACAAGCGTTGCTTTTACATTGTACTCTCACTCTGGTTGTTTGATATCAGCCAGTGGCACAATTTGCAAACCCATTGTATTAAAACAAAATAATGATTTTACTAAGGCGACAGGCAAATTATTATTATCTAGTCATCGTTTTTTAGTTCATAGAAGCTTGAATGTGATTAAAGCTGAAAGATGGCTTTACTATTTCTACCTACCTATAATTTACTTACTAAATTAGGAAATAAAATTATTATAAAATGTGTATTTTTTAGCCACTCTCCACGGCTCTCAGAAAGCTTAAGTCTCAGATATATGTACATATATAAAATTCAGTTTTTTTTTCTGTATGTACATGGTGAAAATTTGAATACCAATCTAATAGTCACTTACCCGGCACATGTTCATCATTGAATGTGACTCGTACGGAGTGTGGTCGCAGCACGCGCGGTGTGAATGCGGCCGCATACCGATGGCCACCAAGTGGCCGCACTGAGCTGGCTACCAGCGCGCCATTTCCACCAGACACTTCCAGCTCCAAGTGTCCGGGTCCCGCCGTGCTTCCATCCACTTCAAGAGCAAATTATGAAGTTACAAAGTATCATGTAGGGGTCGATTTTCGTCAGCAATCAGATGTACCATATAAATTATTTCACCATGTCATATCACCCATAGATATCTCTTAGGCATAACTAACTACTTTCAAAGTGAGCTAATTGGTGTCACCGAAGAGGCGAAGATCTAAATAAGTACGTGCGTCGAATAGTCGCAAGCATAATATGCCACACACAATGCATGGAAGCTATATTGAAATATCAAAAGATTATTATCTTACCGATAAATTCGACAGGTTGTCCAATAACTCCTTTGTTAGTTGGTGTAACAATTATTCTTTTGGCACCGTTAATGTTGTCCCTTTGATTTAATCTGCAATAATATAATTGTAGTGAACACTATAAAAAAGCTGTAAGCAGCTACTTACTTTTATGTAAAATACAAAATACAAACTAAAATATATATAAAAATTATTTATGTTAAGAAAAAAGTTAAATATTTAGAACAATACTTCCATGCGGCCCATCATCACTTTAATAAAAAAATAAGTTAATTAATGAAATACCAGTCTTATAGTGATTTTAATATAAGTAGTGTGAAACCTTATAGTTTCATTTGTATAGAGAACCGTCCTGTTCAATAATAAAAATAGCACCAATAGCTAAGAAAGAGTGTAAAATTTATAGGGTCGTGAAAACGTCTCTTCTGTTCAACAGCTTTATATTTTCTCTAAAGACTAGGGTTGGGTACTTATTTCATTCTCGTCCACCGTTTCAATCTTATTTCTATCTCAGAAGAAATGCTTTGTTGTAAAAATAAAAATGGCTGTGGTATAAAAATACTTGGAGAAATGTTAAATGGAATATCAACAGCCGTTGCATGTTGTATATCCCTAGTTATATTAAATATGTTTTTAGTAAAGAGTTTGTATATAATTCATTAGGTTTTGTATCATTTACTTATAGGCTTTACAAAGGTCGGGAACACATTGGGAATCCCCTGGTACCTATTTATTGTTAATGTTCGTAGGCGAATGTAACCAATTATCATCAGGTGGATCGTATGCCGGCTTGCCAGCCTTCTGACATAAAAAAAAAGTATTAGTGCTGCTCTGTGAGAAAATAGGATGCCCAAGAGCTGGCTGTCTACCACCTTTATCGCTTCCAACTCCTTTAAATCTGCCATCCACAGAACTAAAAACTGACATTAACCAGCCAGAACTTTTCACATTAGTTTTGGAGCGAGTTCATTGTTAGCTAATATCCACTAGTATCAGACTGCTCTCTAACTATCAAAATTAACATTTTAATACTTACTTTCAAAAACTTTTAGGTCTATAAGCTACTTGATTAGGAGCGTTTTTATATCGATTTATAGGTTTAGCCAGTTATGAAATTGTTTTGAGACAACTTCACTAACTATCCGTTTCTCTTACGTTTATTGTTGAAGTTAAAAATACCATAGAGCAACAATTCTAGAGCAGTATTACAAAAAGATATAATAGAAATACTCTTGCATGACAACTAATTTCAACAACGTATTGTGCTAATGATGTCTTTCATCGCGCATAACTTAAATAATACCTGAAACGTGCGTGTGCGGCGTCCGTCTCAGAGAGGGCCCCCCCGGCAGGGTCGCGGGGGGGCCTATTCGATAAAAAAGACTGCTGTTGGTGATGCTTCTCTTCCACACTGCTGTAGGATGAATCTCGCACCACATATGAGCTTTCGTGGACTTCCCTTTTACTGAACTCTTGCTATAGAAAAAACAATAACATTATGCAATCCCTAAAATCCTAAATACGTTTGCCTGAAGGTACATACAATAATTGAAAACCACCATTACATACCATACATCACAAAAATTAAAATATTAACTATATGTCAAATTCAAATAAAAAAATATTAAGCTACTAAAAATGAAAAGATGAAAGTGTGTTGCTCCGTCGCGGTACCACAGTGGCGTACCGACTTAATTCTTATATGAAAAAAAAATACGTAAAATGTACATAATTGTACGTCATAAGAGAAAAATTGTATGTTATGTTTTAATAGAAACCTCTTTTTTCTATTAAAACATAAAATAAAATTAGTCTTAGCGCTTTATTAAACTTTAATTTAACTTTTCTAACTTTAATTAAAATAGAGACATTAAAACAAGTAATTGACATCAGTTTTAAGGATGTGTGAAGGTAACATTACTGACGTCTTAAAAATTTACACAAGCGTTGGGTTAGTCATTCCTCTAATTTGGGTAATTTTAGAAAGTCTAAAGCGCCAAAATGAGCTCTGATCACTTTGAGACCTAGGTTATCGTAGGTATCATAGGTTGACGTAGGTAAATTCACTGATATTATGTAGGTACTGATAATTTGACACAAAAGGGTGCTTTAGTTTACTTGAGGTGACGCATGTCTTTGTGACGATTTGGTGTTTAAAACGTAACGACCGTAACAATGGTGGGAAGCCTGACGGGAAGTCATCCCAATGTGGAAATAGTCGGACATCTCAGAGACTGATGGCAATGACTACAGTCACGCACTCTATTTCACCGGAGTTATGAGTTCATTTCTGAGTTACATCATTGTTACCGCATTGTTGAACTTAACTTTAATCATAATGTCACCTCCTTTATTAGGTGGTTGTATTTTTTCATCCATCGAAGTGATGAATTTATCCTTGTTTTCCACAAACACCTACTGACCTAAAAGTAATTCGGGTAAATTCAAAATGGAAAGAATTGGAATGTCAAGACAAGGCGTCCATTATTAAATTGTTATTTACTACTCCAACATTTTGACAGGCACAATATTTATGTCGATCGATTTTTGTTCTGGTTTGAACCAAAACAATAACTAAAAAGTTATTGCTTCTATGATTTCTACAATACCATTGAAGACTTATGTTTTAATTTAATTTGCAATTGGTAACTAATAACGGAACCTTTACTGGATATTTCTTAACAATAATATATGGTAGACAAGGGTATTTATAAATAAAGTGTTTACTCACTCTACTGGTGTAAGTATCAGAGTCACGATCGTCGGCCAACCGGTCGAGTTGTCGGTTGAAGGAGTCGCGAGAGAAGTCGCTGAACTTGTTGAGTTGCGTGTTGCGTTTAGTCTCTCGGTCCAGAGTACTCTGTCCGCGGTTACGGTCAGATGGGTTGTTGGGAGACTCGAGGCTACACACACAACTTTATTATTATGCAACACACGTGTGACACGTAAATCAGTTATGAACTTGCTTCTATTCAAATACACAATTTACTAAATAATTGTAAACTTTTAATTTTTTCCTTTTAATATCATGCTGCTGAATTTTAGATTGAAGCAGTGTATATCTCACCTATTAGTACTCAACATTTGTCTTGTTTTTTCAATAGTATCCCAAGAGTCACGTCTAGGATTAGGATGGTATGGTTTTCCACCTGGATCACCAGTACCTGCCAAATTAAATGGAACCGTAAACAACACTAAGTAATAATAAATTGAATAAACTAAAATGTTAGCAGAAAAAGGTTGTACGGGGACAGGAGGGCCACATGAATAGGACATTTATATGCAAACCACTACCATTCTATCGGTCAGCTGTCAAAAACAAAATTAGGATCATTGATTTATGGACCATAAGTGAGAGTTATAAAGTATAAAATGCGGAAAATCGCATAGTCTCGGAAAAAGGATCAAAATTTAAGGTGTATTATTAAAATGTGTAACATACTGGGACTGCCAAGTCTCTTAACGCGTTCGGTTTCAAGTGAGGAGTAAGGGCTGTTCGAATCTAGGTTGTCTTGGGAGCCACTGTATGAACTATACATTTTGTAGTTTGATTTCTTCTCTACAACACGTTTTGATGTTGTTACGGGGCTATAGCGCTCGATGGGGCTGCTTACTCTGTAAACATAAGGTATATATATATATTTATACATGGTATAAGTTAGCTAGATGTGTGTATAAGCGTATGTTCTATTAAGCTTTTGAAATTTGAATTTACAGTAAGCAAGAAGCACACTAAAGAGCTAAAGATATGATGGTCTTTATCACAGAGTAGAGTGGCATTTTAAATAAACTTGTTTTAGTTTATATACAAAGAGTATTTTTTATATTTAAAAAAAGCTTTGCAACAATGAGACCATTTATTTAAATTAATATTGCACTTTTTCATGATAAAGAGCACGTGTAATATCAAATATAGCTTTGACGAAACATTATTTGAAAATTATACTTAAAAAACCAGCCAAGTGCGAGTTGTACTCGCGAGGTTCCGCACAATAATAATAAAACCAACTTAATTTTGTGTTTCTGTAACTATGCAATTTTAATTTGAAATGGCCGAACATTTTGTTAAAAAGTTATAACCTTTTGTCATTTTATATTTCACTATTATCTATTTGTTGTTTAAAAATAGGGATTAGGTAGTCATGCGTTTCTGAAATAAAGCCCGAATAAAAAGCATAAAAAATTAAATTAAAATTGAGGTTTCTTGTATGGGATCTAAATTTAGGTAGGGAACTCTAAAATTTCCGAGAAAACAGCCGGACACTTAATTTTAACTATTTGAAAATTCTTTTTCAACGTGAAATGAGCATATTTTTCCTTTGATACATTTAAAAACGAAATAATTAATGTTTTTAACAATTTATTTCACGTTACATTGTATGCAGATGAATGTTGCACATACCTGTTAATTGGACTGACGGTTCTATTCAAAGGGCTGTCTTTTCTCGTCAGTGGGCTTGTTGTCCGCCCCACTGGACTCGTCCCCCTGTATGGGCTGCTCTCTCTATACGGACTAATAGATCGATTGACGTCGAGCCGGGACCCGTTGCCCAAATGCTTCGTAGTTATGGGACTAGCCGTTCTATTTCTAGGACTTTCAGAGCCATATCGAGTATTGAAATTTTCTTTTTTATTGACTCTCGAGGTCGAGTACGCGGAATCTGTGACATCGTAACTTTTCTCTTTGACATCTGAACCGAAAGAGGATTTGTAATAATCACTGGAATCACGTCTCTCATCGCGTCGATCGATTGAGCTGGTACTGTGCTGTTTTGTTGTATTCGTTTCGTACAAATTGTACGGGTTCATGGGACTTTCCGATCTTAATCGGGTCACTGAAATAAAATCCAAACATGAAATTGGAATTCGTTGTTTTCAGTTTGTGTGTAAACTGTTATATGTATGTATGAAACTTTATACATTTATACCTGGACTAGATATTCTCGCGTAAGCCGGTGATGGACTAGAGCTGTCTCTATGCTTCTTAGAGCGTGATCCCACTCTGAACATATGCGGTGATCCATGGACGTCGTATCCATTGAAATAGATATACAGCTGTAAATTAGGATGTAAGTTTTACTAAATATTTTTATAGAAATTTATAAAAAATAAACTTATTATTTTATTATTATCTATCGACCCAGTTTTCAGATAATTATTATTTTAACAACTTAAAGGATGTCAACGAAAATAAAACAGGGCACTAAATGACATAAGACGTTGGTCATTATAATTAACACTAATACTTACTCTATGTTTTCCAGGTGCTTTTGGCATGAAGGTAGCACGATATTTAGTCGCTGAAAGTTTCTCAAGAGCACACATAACGCTCCTTTTGTCGTGAACAATATCTAGTTGCAGGTCACCTCTGACCCCGCAGCCACTAGTATCCAGCTCGAAGGAGTGAGGCTTGAGGGGTTCAGCGCCATCCAACGCCCCAGGACTGAGTCGAACTCCAGCAGGGTCGAACACTTCACAGGTGAAAGGACCTCCCTTTGACATAAAATAAAATAGTGACGTATCATTTTAAAAGAGGTATTAAATCTATGTAACTCATGTCATTTATTGTTTCACGATAAATATATCAATGTATGTAATATGTTGTACCTGAATATGCTGTCCTTTATAAGTGATGGCAATAGTCCAGGTACCAGCCTCGTCAGGTTCGAAGGTAGCGCTTGAGGCGGTAGTGCCGGGTGCTGAAGGCGGGGGATGACGAGGTTCCAAAGGTACAGCGCGTCCACTTGGAGAGTGGGCTGTCACGTCGATGTCCTCTCTTCTAGGTGCTCCTAAAAGATATGTTAAAATAGTTAAATTAAGTTATTCTTTGACATAGTTAAACAAAAATAAACAGATTAATATTTGTACCTGTAGCACTGACAAGTACTTCCACGATACTGCCAGCAGCGCAAGGCGCCATGCCTGGCGGTGGTACAGTTACTAATCTCGGCAATACCCTAAAAAAATATCTTCCATCCACCCTGAAATATGAACATGAATTCTTGACATGTGTTATGAATTTTTTAGATGAACGCTCTTATTACGTACGGGCAGATGATTCTCGGGTCAAATCCTTTATTCGCACTATTATACAATTCCCTTTGAATCAGTGATATCTAAATAAGTCAACCTTATTCTTCTTATTTCGTTCAAGAAATAAAATTATCCTCCTAGTTTTGTCTAATTAAAAGGAATAAAATAATATTTAAAGTCGATGTCATAGAAACAAAAAATTAAGGCACTGAGAATAAGTCAGCCACGACATAATAATTAAAAGTTATAACTTTAAACGAGCAATTATTGTACATAAAAAGAGAAATTCAACCTTTGTATAAAAAATCTTATTCGTTGAGTTAGTAAACTTGAAACATAGTACGATTACTTATATTAGTAAAGTTGCTTTTCATTATAAGTTTTTCAAAACTAGGGGTTTGAAAATTGTGGGGATAATGACGAAATCCACGCGGACGAAGTTACGGTCAAAGTGCTGATTATAAACCTATTTACGTTACGTTTTTTGCTAGTTGACAACAATTTTTCAAATTTAAGTACCTACTTAAAGATTAATTGATAAAAATATTCACCTGATATCATCAACAGTGAGCACAATCTCATGCATGCCAGCGTGTTCAGGCACAAACTCGCCAGCACCGCGCGCGTCCAGCTTGAGTCGACACTCCTGCTCCAATGGGTTCACAATCGATACCTTCACGTCCGATACGGACAACTCATTTGATATGCTTTCCACTTTTATGTACGTCTGAAATATAAATTAACGTTATTTATTCAAACATGCAACTCTGTGTTTGTGAGATCAGTAAGTAGGTATGCAATTATTAGATGTGATTGTCACAGTTTATGGATGCATCTATATAATTTTTCGAATGCAAATCGTTATATGCAGTAGTTCATTATATAGATTGTAGTAGGTACATGGTACCTTCCTATTACGATGTATTCTGTTTTATTTTTGCTTCTACGATAAGAGCTACCTATGTAAAAATTGCATAATATGATATAGAAAAAAATATATAGATTTGACGGGCCAGTACATATTTACAAAAGTAGTAGGTATATATAGTATATTAGTTATTTGGTTTGCGTAGTATAAGCTCTGCATGGTTTGAAAACAGTTGTTGGCCGTGTGTGAAGAATTTCTAAGGATATTTATTTATTTATTTAGATCTTAGCGTCATACCTATCTAATAATTGCTACTCAGTTTTCTTTGTAAAAAGAATCGATAAAGTATTGTACTACGTGTACAGTTAGCTGTTGTGTTACGAAACAAAAAATACTAACAGGCTCTCCAACTCTCCCAGAAGTCGAGTCTAGTGCCACCCTCAACATGTCATGGACAGGCGGTCTCGGAGGCACATTTTTGAACTGAGTGGCCCACGCCATTACACCCAAGTGCTCCACGTCATTCTGACTCATATCCCGCGCTGACAACACCGGCTGGACACCTAAGCATGTTAGGAAAGTAAATGGATTAGGTTTGCTCACAAAACATCGAAATAAACTACAGAAGATGGTGATATAAAATCATAAATTTAGATTTATATTATTAGTACGTACAAACTTCGTCCATCGTTCGTCCATCACGGGAAATGCACAATTTTATTTATTTACTGTATTTTAGGTTAGTGCCAATTAAGCTAGACCTCTAAATTGTATGAGCGCCCATACAACTCAGAGGTCTTTATTAATTGTATGTATGGGGACAAAATTAAAGGAATTTTCAACTTTTTTTATTTTTTAGAATTTTTCCTTTATTTGTGCTGTAAGACCTTGCTTTTTGCCATTTTTTTATATTTGAGTTGATTGAATGAAAGGGAAATTGCGGTTTACGATTTATGACGTATTAAAAAAAAACTACTTACTAGATCTCGTTCAAACCAATTTTCGGTGGAAGTTTGCATGGTAATGTACATCATATATTTTTTTTAGTTTTATCATTCTCTTATTTTAGAAGTTACAGGGGGGGACCAACATTTTACCACTTTGGAAGTGTCTCTCGCGCAAACTATTCAGTTTAGAAAAAAATGATTCTAGAAACCACTATATCATTTTTGAAGACCTATCCATAGATACCCCACACTTATGGGTTTGACGAAAAAAAAATTTTGAGTTTCAGTTCTAAGTATGGGGAACCCCCAAAATTTACTGTTTTTTTTCTATTTTTGTGTAAAAATCTTAATGCGGTTCACAGAATACATCTACTTACCAAGTTTCGATAGTATAGCTCTTATAATTTCGGAAAAAAGTGACTGCGACATACGGACGGACAGACAGACAGACAGACAGACATGACGAATCTATAAGGGTTCCGATTTTTGCCATTTGGCTACGGAACCCTAAAAAGAGCAATTTTATATTCAGAAATTGTTTACTGCGAAAATGTTCACGGATGAGCGCATTATTTCGTTATTTTCAATATTAAATATGACTGAGTCGGAAATCCTACTTTGATGTTTTTATTTGAGTAAATAAAGTTTTCATTCTAAAAGATGCGATCAGCAAAATATAAATCTCAAATATACCAGGTGACTTTTTTTACCGTGAGGAGAAAAATAGGACATAACCGGTAAACGGAGTAGAAGCCTTTGGCATAGTTACTTTTTGTATTTTTTTTTTATAAACAACATTAATTCGACCAATACATACGAACGATTTATTGTCAATTTCCCACAACAAAACAATTAATGAAGAATTCGAAAAAATTTGGAAAATTATTGAAATTTGAATTGTTATTTACCCTACACTATGCGTGAATAAATTTATTAATGAAATCTTTACCTACAAATTACTCGGCTATTTGACCTCGACCTAGACGATTGTAGGTACACTATCCTATCCCACCTACAGGCGCACTCGACCCGCCGGCCCCTTTGTTGAAGTGAAAACTTCTTTAGCCGCGTTGAGCGTTTTTGGAGGGGGAAAACTTATAGGTTCGCGTCACCGACATGCTCATGCTAATAGTATATCTATAGCTATGAGTAATTTTGGCATATAATTTCAATTAGTCTTAAGTTAATAGTTTTCACTTCTATCGGCAGTCCCCATGACTGCCTGTTTTTTTACCTTAACCAGAGTCGTAGGCGCAGGTAGATAATTACGTAATTAGTCATCCTGTGACGCTGTTATCGGTTGCGTGTATGTCACTCGCCCGCGCCCGCGTTTTTACTTTAAACAATATTCCAATTTAGAGTATTGTACAATGATGTGGTTTTACTCCGTTACTAATGACAGCTTAAATGGTGCAAGACAAATGTAACCCGAACCAAATCATCTGCAACCTTTGTCTAAGAGTGGGTTCTCGCAGCTCCTCGAGTTCCCAACACGGATTTAATTTTAAGGATATACTACCTAACAAAGGTTGCTCGACCAAGAACAATTCAGGATTTCCTCACATGCCAGAGGCAGAGGTCGTCTACCCTTATCCAATCATGTATCAAATCACTGGACTATTTTGAACAGCAGTTTATTAAAAAACGTGCTAGTTTGTGTTTAGTGAAAAACGGCAGACAATTTGAACAATTATTACTGCGAGACATCGCTAGAAGGTACATTTTATTTATTTTGAGGATTATCATTGTAATTTTTAATAAGATGTTTTAGATTTTTTAAATAACCCTGAGACAACTAGTAGTACCTACTATTTAAATGCATAAGGAAAAATCTTCTTCGTGTTCGTGAAGTTTAAAATGTTATGTAAATTACTTTTTCGAAAGCAGACCTAAGTTGCGTCTAGCTCGTAGGTACGTAGGTACTTAGACCATCGATGAGACGTGTTGCCGTGTGGCTTGGTTTTCATTCAAACGCGATCTACACTACACCTACAGCTGCTTAGGTACTATCTTACTATTACCACGCTATTATTACACACCGCGCCGTAGGATGCCTTATTTTTGTGTATTTTTTTGGATATTTGAATTCGTTTAAACTTGACCGTATTGAGAAATACTCTTGTATATTACTTGTACTCCATTTACATAAGACACCATAATACTTTCCTGACGGTAAAAAAAGTCATTCGGTATATTCATAATTGCGACCTTCAGCAAGGAATGTATTTTCATATCATTGTTGTAAATGGCAGACGGAAAAAAGACGGAAATGACTCCTCTAATCCGGCAGAAAATTGCCTGCGAACCGAAGAGACGCGAGTCGTCATTTGTCATAAGTGATGTTATCATTGAAAGATTGTCTCTTCATGCCTCTCAATATAATGCGCATACCGAGTTTTTTAGCGGCATCGATAGCCTGTTGATTGTTCTCCTCCCATCGCGCGGGGTCGCGACGTAGCCGGCTCAAAGGAGGCGCGGGGCCGCCCAGGGACCGGACGAGCTCGTTCCCCACGCGTCCATCATTCCAGTCAGTCTGGGAACAAACGAGGGACCTTTTTATAAAGTTGATAACTTAATATCTAAAACAATGGATATTGTGCGTATCTTTATAACGTTATAACTTTTTAACTCTTCAAAGAATGTACGAGGGCTTTGGTACGGTATGTGATGTATCGAATACAATATAAATTTGTTTAACAAAAGCAAGCAAAAATGCAAAAGTTTTCAGACTTATTGCGGATAATTTGCTTTATGAGGAAATCATGCTTTTGTCTAAGCTCCCTTAATATAGATGCGAAAAATATGTAATACATATGTAAAAACGTTTCAGAATAACTTACATTGCTGTTACTGAACCAAAAAAAAAAGTTCGTTAAGTAGTCTTACCGTAAAGTTAGTTATTGCCCTCTCTAGCCGGGAATTGACCCATTCGAGCGCAGCTCTGTAACCTGCCGATCCCGGCTTCATGAAATAAGAGAGGTAAGTCATGCCCGAGAGCTCGTCCAGCCAGGGGGAAGCTAAGTATTCCGGCTCCAATACCATCGGCACCTCTAATTCTCGATGCGCTAGTTTCATAGCACGGCGGCAGTTCTCTACCGCTTCGTGTCGATCTATCAATGAAAAACAATTGTGTTAGGTTAAGATGATCTTTATAAAATGTAGTCGATATGATTATCGATACTTTCAGTGTTGTACCTACCTATTCAATGCAGATAAAAATATATGCACATTAAATTAAAATATTTACATACCCATAATAATTAGAGAAGCTAATTATCTTGGGCAAAGTGATTTATTAAGTATAGCATAATGTAGAAAAACTGGCCAAGTACAAGTGAAACGCGCAATTTAATATTATTAAAGTTTCATTTAAACGATAAGCGCTAACAGATAAGTTATCTGTTGCTTAAACTATCATTGGATATTATACTGAAGTTCTCCATCGACTATTAAGTACTCGTAAATTTGTTAAAGCCTACATACCGGTGATACTTTTTTCTTTTATATTCATCTTCTTACAAACAACATATAAAACAAGATATAATATAGATCTTATACTTATACTTACTCAACTCTAACAAAGATATAATATAGATCTTGATATTTCATAAACAAATTTTTATATCAAAAAAGTGTTTGAGACACCTTTATATTTTTAAAAGATATTTCAATGGTAGTCTCCGTGTAAAATGACCATGACAGACAGACGGACAGGGGGACATGACGGAACTATAAGGGTTCCGTGTTTGAATTCGGAACCCTAAAAATAGATAACATTAGGTACGTGTCAAAATCGAAAGGTTTCAAGATTTAAACTTTACTTCGACTGACTTCGAGTAATTCAAAAACTCCTGGGACTTGTTTGTCTAGACAGCATAACTTTTACTGGAAGACTCGTAATATTACTCTAACCTCGTATAGGTAACGTATGATGGGATGTAATGGAAGCGCATAAAACTATCTTAATATTTACGAGGTCGAATATTCTAATAAGTATTGGCGTAATGGTTTACAGCAAACGCTCTACCGTGTAATGAAATCTGTCAAAATCAATACTGACTGAGTTCCCGCCAGTGCGGGAAAACGCCGGGCTTGCAGTAGTCAAGGAGTGCCGAGAGCAGCACCCCGCTGTTCCAATCTGTCGTCAAGTTGTTGACGCGGCACTCGGGCAGCGCCGACTGCAGCCACGATAACATCAACTTTCTGCAATCAAATACCAATAAACTTGCAATTTGCCACCCTTTGAAGTTGAAGCAGTTAGTGAGCGCGGGCCGGCATTAGCCCCGGAGGTGGCGCGGCAGTGCTACTGACACAACATCGCGATCGATAAATATCAATTAGAGCCAAAATTTTACGTCGACGAAGAAATAATTAAAACCAGCTATTTAATATATTTAACATTATTAATGTTAATATATTTTTGCTAATAGTTGTAGCTTCCTACTTCAATGTTCAAAAAACTACAATCTTTACCGGAAAATAATATAGAATTTTCCGGTATAGATTGTAGTTTTAGAAGTTAAAAGTACCGAGTTGTTCCTTTCGCAAAACACTGGTACCAGTAAGCAAAAACGCCAAGTGTACTCGTAACTCTTGCAATACGTTTGCTCTTAAATGCACTTGAGACATGGACGGCTGCGCCTGCGCTGACGTGTCGCGCTAATTGCTTCTACGCTAAGGAAACCTTTTGAGCTATTTAGATACATTTAGTTCTTAAAATTCAAGGTTTATTGAGTTTTAAAATTACATCCATTGCAGCGTGACCTGCCCATTCGTGAGAACTAAAATTGATTTCACATTCAAGAATTACAAAATACTAATATTAGGTATTTTATTCATTGTTATTATAAGATATATGTAGGTAAGTCTAAATCAAATCAAATAATTTATTTGCTATAAATGTGGGTAGGTACATGCTGTTGTTATTTTATAATATAATATGGTTCCTGCACATTACCGTTGTCGGCATGCATGTCTAGTAGTATCTACATCTAGGTGTCAATCAAGAATATCGGTCACGGTCTTCAATTATGAATTTTGGTTTGAGTATTTGTTAGATCGGTTTTAGTGTGTCTAATCATCTTAATATCTTTGGTTTTATGATATCGTTACCTATGTTCACTTCATAACTGTGGTGTTTGTACAAGGTTTATTCTTTTAAATTATTTTATCCTATATTAATACCTTTATTATGATATCATTTTTGGATCTCGTTATGAATGAACTGTAAAGTTTTTATGATAAATAAAAATTCTTTCAACCTATATCTTACCTTGGAGGGAACTTGCTTCTGCCGATTTGGTATCGAACAATCAATGACCAAATCAAACCCAATATCAACTTGAGATTCCCGTTAACGATGTCAACATTACCTGGAAGTAATAATGTATGGTTTATATCTGTTGATTGTTCTGTAGCTAGCAGGTAGCTAGTTAAATATATCAATGTCATGTTTAATAGATTTACTAGCTTTTGACTTAATTGACTGTCATGTCGGGGGAAAATGAATAAGCTAACGAAGGTAGGTAATTAACTACTCTAAGATCAAGTACGTTATAAGTATTTCGTTTGGGCAGCCCTTGCACGGACAAAAAAAGTGTTCATGTTATTCTCAAAACGAAGTTAAAAGCGGACTAAGTCGCGTAAGACACCATGTGTGATGCAATAGTATCTACTTACGTTGCATTCACTGGAAACCATTAAAGGGGCAAAGCAGAATTTATTACCACTTAGTATATCGGTGTGGTGAGCATTATTGCTAATAGGTAACACCATGTACCACATAGGTAGGTACTGTACCTACCGCCGCTGCTGTCTAAAATATGCTTCTGAATCGATCGTTAATCAAAACTTTGTAACCAATAGTAAGTGAATTTCTCATAAAAAAAATACGGAAAAAAGCATTGGAATAAAAATAATATAAAATTGGAAATTTGATTAGAACATTTTAGAGGCATTTATTAAAAGTTTTATAATATTTAATAATTCTACATAAAAAAAAAATCCCTTACCAATATTAACAAGTTTAACCCCATCGTCTTCAATAGCCTGCAGAGCTGTGGTCACATTTTCAAGCTTGTGGTGCTGGTTGCTTGGATTCGGACTCCATCCTTTTAGTTTTCGACCTTGTAGGGCTTCTACTAATGCACACAGCACGGTGCCATCTCTTAAATCCTCTACGAGATCAAGAACCTGTATCGTAAAATACTAAAGTTGAACAAAGACAACGTTCACGGTTTCGTTATGTATGAGTTTAACTACCTAAATTATTTTAAAATGTTGTTGTGTATGTGTGTGTGTTTAAATGTGTTTAAATCGATTAAAATACCTAGTTGTTTCTCAAATACCTTGATGTTGACAGGCTTGAGGGTTTCATTGACCCAGTTCCTAAAGGTGTTGGCTTGAATTTCGACCCAGAGGTCTTCATGACCTTTAATTGCCATGCCTTTGGCAGCTGTGCCTTCAGGGCTACGAGCTGCCAGCCCTGCCTGAGTGATGCGCCCCGCGGAGCCCTCGTTTGAGTGGGCCTTTAAGCCCTGATGCGTCACTCTCACGCCCTCCATATTGATTAATCAGTCAGTTACTTATAAATAATTCGGTAGTTTTCATTAACTTCATTTTCTTTGGCACAACGCATCGTTGTCATCTGGAAAGAATAAATAAATAAAAATATTTATTACCCATAGTCATCATGTCAAGAACGTAAATAATATAACATGCATTTGCGGATGGGCCAATCAATAGTTTGCGGTGGAAGGGGGGTAAACCTACCTAGCTCTCGCTTAGTTACTAAGCTCACGTTGTAGATACTAAAGGTGCAGTGCACCTAGATAGATAGATATACATATAGTACGGTCTATACACTACAGGTAAGGTATGAATGCCTCCGTTGAGAACCTTCTGGTATTTCCGTAAGAGCTAAGTTTGCCTGTTATTGTTTACGCGTAGGCCAAAGTTCTGATGACCTCCGGCGGTGACGCCCGACTCGTTAGACTCATCAATGTCATAGAGTCCGGATCTAGAGTTTTGAGCAGATTGATGACGCATTGTCAGTTTGGCTTTGATTGATTACTCTTTCCAACAATATTTGACGAGTCTGCGCTTCTGTGAGAATAGTAAGATACTAAAAGCGAACAGGTTATAAGTAAGTACATAACTATACCTACAATTCCACGGATTAGGTATAAAGTTTTTCATCTGCAAGCCGTCATTATGACCAGCGGACCGATTCAATAATGAAAAACTGCATTTAATGAAGAGGATTTATAAGCTTTAAACACGAGCCAATTAGTCTGCGTTGTTTTAGATAGTTATTAAAAAAACCTCAAACGCTTGGTAACGTTTCGGCTAATATTAAAATTGTTTGATGTTGGTTAATTGTATCTTAACTATTCAATTGTGCGACGTAGGTGTATTTAGATGTACCTATTTGATAAGTGGGCGTGTCAGAAGCCTGCCAGGAACGAGGACGATGCAATTATTCACCCTAGAATATCGTCACAGCGGCACGCACTAATTAGTCGACGCACTGTACTTGTTCTCAACCCACTTACTTATACAAGTTGTAACTTTATAGTCGAGGGTAAATTGTTGACATGAAATATTAGCGTAGGTAAGTAGGTATAGTTAGGACGTGCAAGCTTGTTTTATCTCTTGTTTTCAAAAATTTCGAATCATCTACACAAATAACAAGGGCGATACATCCATGAAAATGAAGCAAAGTCCAATGATTTTGCCACTTTTTTTTTCTGAAACATAGAGTAGAGAATTTTACACACGTAAAAACTTATAAACATAAAGCACCTACGTGTAACGAATACGCTCCGAGTATAGTGTATACCCTTGAGATACAACGGGAAGAATGTAATAATTAGGTAGGTATGTTTTCTGATTCAGGAAGAGATTCACAATATTGCCGGCGAAACTGAACAATAAATGAGAGAGGGGCCTGAAATCCCATACGTAATTCCCGCGCGATCGCTACAACAGGAAGTTCCAAAATTATGTGAAGTTACGCAAAATGAAGGTAAAAATATTTTTTATTTAAAATGATTAAGTAATCTTCTAAAATAGACGTATCTCAATTAGTATTGAAAAGCTAGGTAGGAAGTTAAGTGTGATAATATTTGAAAACGGTAGGAATTAGATCAAATCGATGATAAAATCCTCATGGAACATAAGAATATCCGCAAAATTAAATAGTACAGCCCAAAGAAGTCAGATAAAAGAGAACAATGAGCAATAGAAGGCTGCACTGAGTCGCGTGTGGGCATCACTACGTTTAAATTGGTTCGTCGATAGGTAGATTTATGTTATTAGAAACGAATGTACCGTGGGATGAGTGTTTGCTAACGCACCGCCGCGCCACCGCCCGCCGCGCTGGCCACCGTCAATCGTACAGGTGACTTAGCGTCATATCTATTTTAGTTATAGTTGATCTAGTGTTATTATGTCATTGTAAACATACAACTTGCGATCAAAGTCTACTCATTTGTACATACTTACCTATAATCAAGAATTTATGCTAAATTCCTAATTACGAGTCATCTCGTGAGGTAAACTGGTTCCATAACGGGCATAGAATTGATTCAGGTTTAAAGATGCTACTTTTGTATGCACTACGTTTGTATGCATATCTAAATTTATTTACATTAAATAATAAATTTTAAATTACTAGTAAGTATAAGTTTTTTACATAACTGTTTCTCAATGTCGGCAATTCAATAAAAAATAGGTACACCGAGAAGAAATATTTCCTGCTCAACCTCTGCTCAATATACCTATAACTCAAATAATTCATCATCTTCTAATTAACCAACTCTAAAAACATTCACTCAACCAGTAGGGTATTCTACTCTGTTTAAAAAAATACTTTAAAATGTTTATTTCCTAATAAAAAGCCACAGAAAAAAATAATTCGGCAAAATAAGTAGGTATGCTTTCTTTATTTATTAACTTTTTATTCCCGCGAAAACGCTATCCGCCATGTTCAATCAAATCATGGCGTCATAATAGTAATAACAAATGAAATGCACTGACAAATCGAAGAATATGATAGCTGTTTATGACTGGATTGACACATGACAGCGTATTGTTTTTGCCCTTATAACGTTACTCCATGGCGGCTCGTGTTTCAGGTCACATGGTATATACCTAGATTAAAAATATAATATAAATGCGCACTAGAACTCACCAAAGCTTCATCGCAATCGGATGAATAGTATAGTATAGCAGACCATACGTTACGCGCGTCTCTTAAATACATATAAAGAAATATATTTCCAGGAATCGTGAGTCAAGTTATCATTACATAAAACAATGACAATTATATGAAATCGCCCACACCAAGCTGCTCTAATTAAGTTTATGAAGACACGGAGTGACGATTGACTAGCACCCATACACACACAAAAACACTGTCTAATTACAGCTAATTTAAAGATTAATAATTATTGTGAGTGTAGAAAAACGTTTGTATTGTGGGCTGAATTGTTATTGAGTGTCGATGAGGCACGAGCCACCCACTGAGCGATAATTTGAATCAATTTATGGCATTACGGTACAGTGCGGTTTGTGTGGACGTTAATAGTAAATGAGCTAAAGATATTAATGATCTATCTCGGTTATAGTTTTGACACACTTCTTTTACTTCTCACTCATCAATTAAGGTTTAAATCTCTTTCTGTATTTGGCTTAAATTTATATATCTTCTCATCCCGCTACGGAGGATTAAGGTCAGAGTTAAGTAATTATATTAAATTATATATATAATGTCAAAATAACTACCTACTACTAACTTTAAAAAAAAACAAAACAAGAAATCACATTTTTGGAACTCAATAGGAAGCTTAAATACGCTTCAACTTGGTATATAATAGACTTAGGTTGTCATTACTATTTTGAGGAACATTTCGAGCATGTTACGTTTAGATTACAGAAAATTACATACACGAGGATTTACTGTAAGCACTCACAACATTGACTAGATTGTCGCAAATGTAAGTGCCGCAGTAAACGTCAAGAGCGTGTTGGGCGAAGCATGGAAATAGGCTTCCAGAGATAATTACACATAGTTACTTACGTACATTCTTAGCGCGAATATCGGCATTCAATAAAAGAGCTTGCGTGCTTAATCATTTTTGAGTATAGTTCAACTAAGTAATAGTTTAATTGGTGTAATTTTGAAAATTATCTTAAGAACTTGTTAAATGTAAAAATTTAGCTACTGTAATGTATAAATAAAGATAGTGTATTGTTTAAGTTTCTTTTCGCCTTATTTGTCACATATCGTATCCCGTTATAATGTTTATTATTATTTCTAACCACTGAATAGGCGGCACGACATAGTTGTAACTCATCTAGTGGTTATTCGTTTTGTATTTTATTTAACGATCAGTGCTTGCCCATATCTCCGTCCGCGTGGAAATATACACCGATTTTCCGGTACACTTTTATTAATAGTGAATATAGCAACAGCTATTTTGAAATAGCTGAGATAGGAAGGCATCGACAGGTCATTTCTATTGACTAATTGCAATATAAAAAAAAGTAATATAGGAAGATTTGCTATGCTAATATAATAAACATAAGCTAATACTCCATAAGCGACAAAATATTATGTTTTACTACCCACGACACCATAGATCATTATAGATAGTCATGTTTATTAGTTCACATCGCCCACGTGACATGACGGACGTGGATTGATGGCATCACACATACACGATACATAACTACTGTTGGAGTGTTGTCCAAATACATACCTACCTACAATAAATCTACACACACAATAAATATCCTGGGACATTCTTCAGATAGCCGTGATCTGAACCCAAACTAAGGAGAACTATACTATATACCTATATCTACTACTTCTACAAATATAATTATTTAGAAATTTACACCCAGATTTTTAATAAATAGACATGATGATGCAAAAAAAATGTTTGTCCTGAGTGAGAATATAAGCCACGACCTGTGGCGTGGCAGTCTCTGTCAATAATGATGTCGATTCAGATTTTTACCTAATACGATTTTGCATTAATGTTTCCATCAAGTATAATTTGTGCCGTGGCAGACTTGAACAATACGTTTTATAACAATACGAAATTGTACTTCGGTTAGTAATCGACCACAATGCATTTTAGGATATTAGTGGCCGTGAAAGCGGCTTAATGTTATTGAAATATTTAATAATACATGCCCGGGCCAGCTACATGTGGAAGGTAGTTAGGATGTGTTATAAATTTATCTACTGTTTAAGCACGAATAGCGATATTCAGCAAAAAAACTTCAGATGGCTTCGTTTGGAGGCCTGAATGGAGCCAAAATGTACTTTTAACACATTCGATGTTTATCAAAAACATGCCGGCATCAATTGAATTTCATGATTTGAGAGTTGTGTAAAAGTAGTGGTTACTTACTAGTTCACTGCACCATAGTTTTAACTCACGTATCCGAAAGATCTAACAACTCCCGGAATAAAAACTATCCTATATTTTATTCCTATTTATGCGGTAAATTTTATCCAAGTCAATTCAGCCGTTAAAGTAAACGCGTAAGAATCATGGACACAAACAAATGATACTCTTTGGTTTAGAGTAAATTTATGATTAAGAACAACAATTAACACCCCACTCCAACTTTGCATAATTTAACACAGACTATTCTTTCTTTGATATTATAATGGGAAGAAAAGTAAGGTAAAAATCAAGTTGCTACGTGTATGTCAAACACTTCGTGCGACAATCAGGAAGATATAGGCATGTTTCCGTTGCAGTTATTATTTTACATGCATGCAAGCGACCGCGACGCATGGGTGTTCGGCACTCACGGTTCACGACATGACATACTACGTGCTACCCACAGAATAGATACCTACATAGTTCGTGGTACAATACTCACGACGAATAGGGGGTAAAAACGGCAAAAATAACTGACTCTTTCCTCGGAATCGTAGGTTTTAATTTTCCTCACAGTTTTCAATTATAGATATACTTAAATATATTTTATATTATAAAATAATTTCAATAGCCAAATTCTTCCTTCAAATGCCTAAACTAGACAGAACGTATAGGGACACTAAATCTCCTCCCCACGCTTAAAACCAATTATTTTAAAATCTCAGGTATTTCATAAAAACTGAAGGGATAGAGTATAGAGTAGGTTAAAAATAAAACAAAAGGACTGTGCAGGGAAGGAGAGCGAAAGGGTATGTGTGTATGTGGTGAGGTGTATATGTGTAAATATGTAGTGCTTGTATATGCATCAAAATTAGAAAGCAACTTTAAGTAAATGTGTACTGATGATTCACAAAAACAAATTCCATATCGGATCGAATGTTTTTCAAGGAACATAATATTATGAACAATGGAGTACTCGTATCCACGTAGGTCACGGTTAAGTAGACTTCAATATATTGTTTGAATAACAGTCTTCGCTTTGCATGTACTTGCTACATCGTTGCTGTAGCTACTTACAAAGCATTGTTGAGTTTTTTTGCGATCAAAATAATTATCCACAAATTAATTTGATGTCTTTCCTGAGTTTTGTACACACTCATAAATTCAGAGGTGACCTTTTTATTCAATATTTATTTAATTCAAGATCATTAACCGTCAAAATTTAGTTGTAATGATTTCAAACTTTGTAGATCATTCAAAAATACTAAATTGATAATTTTTTATTTCATAAAAACTCTTTTATATTTAGTATTTTTCGAATAATATATTAAATGCATCCAATACTGTGACTGCATTTATAATGAAAGGAAACCCGAATCATGTGGGCACTAACAACGTATTTTGGTGATGCATTGTGTAAGAAACAAAAATAAAAGGAATTCAGAGTAAGTATTTTGTAAAATTTTCTTTCCAATAAGATTTTTCCTAATACGATATAAGTAATGACAATTAATTATGTAAATAAAATCCCTAACAAAAAAAAAAAATTATTGTGATCAGATATTACTTCTTACCATTGCATGGTACGACTCTATCCCCAGCGGATTTTCACTTTTTTGTATCGGTAAATTGTATTGCGGACACTTGGTCCTATGGGGCAATGTTTACTTCTAATCAGATCACTAGGTTCTGAAACCTGCAGTAGCTTATGCCATGATAAATAAATATATATAAAGTTCGTGCGTAGGCTAAGAAATGTCTCTGTCATGGTCTTGCATTTATAATTTGATAGTTGCAAGATAGTGACAGAAAATTGCTCAGTCAAAGTATGGACTTAGTTACATTTTTTAACTTGCCTTATTGTATGCACCCTTATAAGGAAAATTCTATCTACCGCCCATACTGAATATAGTTTAATCTAATAATATGATAATGTAAATGCAAAATATTTTATCTTAATCTCTAAATAAGTACGTATAAAGAATGAAGAAACCTTTGATTAAAAGCATTAGCCGTCCCTACTTATAATTCATTCAGATAGTTTGTGAAATTCGAGGACTCAAGAACTAAATATGAATCCACTCAACAATGGCTGTACTGGCTCTCTGCGATAAGGGAACCGGTCGCCAATATAAAAATAAATAATGGACCTTACTGCAAACATCCGCGCAGTCATGTGCAGATTAGTTTGACATTCATGGGCTTTGTTGTTCCTGTAGCGAAATACGAAAAGTTCTGGGATTTATTGATAAAAAATGTTATATTAACATAGGTAAATTAATAAGAATTTAGTAGCACTGGATAAAGATTATTATAGGTAATTAGCACATGATCTAAGAAGCTGGACTTATGTCCTTATGTATCCTTAATAGTAGGAATACAATTTTCTTACAGCGTAACAGTTACAGTTTCTATACCATGACTTCCCGACTTTGATTTTGACTTTGATGGTCGGTTACCATCTGGTCTCTACCTCAATTCTTCAGATTTGGCATAACTGGGTGAGGCAGAACGATTAATATTCTTAAAAATTATAGATTATGTACTATTATTAGAGCTCTGGAAAGACTTGAAACAGCCACTTAATCCAAATAATAATAATACTATAGAGTTATTCAATCGTTTTGTATTGTTAAAAAACCACTAATTTCCCGGTGTTGTAGTTAAAGACAAATGTAAGGTTTATACAAATTTATATTCGTTTCTTGAGGCAACATCTACGTACGATGACACAATCTGTCATTTTCAGGAAAATCAGTCGTTCTGTCCGATCTAGTATTCCTATAATAACAGCTATCTAGTGAAATCGAAACTGATTTACCGTACTCTCCAAGACTGCAGTAGGTCTATATTCGCGTTACTGCGTAAATTGGCAGATTGATTGCACAGTAAGACCACCACAAAGACGTTTCGATAAATTGGATGCGATTCGTCTTACATTGTTGTGTTTCCTACGGATAAGTGTGAATTATTGTACTATGAAATTGCAATTTAATGTAAATTGGTGCAATGTATTGGAACGATAGCGATTTCCGTTATGATTGCGCGCACTATACTAACACTTCATTTATACGCACTTCATATAGGAACATCCGTGTTTTATAGTTCTCGTGTTGATGTTTAGTAATAATAACGGGCGTTGAAGACACCGAAACAGCCTGGTATTAAGTATGTAAAATCAACACGGAAGGTGTATACTACACCTATATGTATGTACTTTTGAATTCTTCATATTTCATAATAAAGTAGGTAAGAGGGCAATGATACTTGTTTCATTTCTAAGTTGATTAGAATGTTTATTTTTATAGTCTAAGCCCACGACAGTACCTACGAGACGGTATATTTTAGGACGACCTTAGCTCACGGCTACCCTTTTTTACCGCCATTGTAGGTACTAAGTAGGTCGATTGTATGAGAATATAGTATATTTTGTAAAAATAACGTACAATCAAAGGTATAAAAGAAAGATAATATTGAATAAACGAGAGAGTGCACATTCGACAATGACTTAAAAAAAAACGACCATTTAATAAAGGCATCTTTGCGAACACTACATGCACTACATGTCAACAAAATGTAGCTAGGTATAAAAGGAAATCAGAAAAAACATTTTCCTTTGAAACATTTTCTCTGATAGTTGCTATTAAATTGCAAAAAAAAATGTTAAACATAAATAGTAACAAAGAACTAGCGTGTATAGAAGAAATAACGATGGGGGTGCTAAAATTGTATAATTTTATTTTTAACAAGCGTCTGCCTAACGACGTACTTCGTGCTCCGCTGCTTCCAATAAAATGTGCGAACCATCGATGTAGAAAAACCTATCTATAACTTATACATGTATACATATTATAGATATACTCGTATAAAAGCTTTTATTGTATCTTTATTTTAAGACACGTGTAACAATAAATTGTAATGCAAAAATATAGGTAGGTAGTCTTCGTAGGTAGTGCAAAAATATAAATCACACAAAGTATATTACACTAATCCTACTAATATAATATTACTAGCTTCCGCCCCGCGGTTTCACCCACGTTCCCGAGAGATCTTGTGTTTTCCTAGGATAAAAAGTAGCCTATAGCCTTCCTCGATAAATGGGCTATATAACACTGAAATCATTTTTCAAATCGAACCAGTAGTTCCTTAGATTAGCGCGTTCAAACAAACAAACAAACTCTTCAGCTTTATAATATTAGTATAGAAGTATAGATAATTATAATTATTATTAGTATATTAGAATTAGTATAGATAAATGTAAAAGTTTGGATGAATGGATGGATGGATGTTTGTTACTCAATCACGTCAGAACGGGTGAACGGATTTGGATGAAATTTGGCACAGACATTGATTATACTCAGTAATAGCAAGTGGGCGGTTTTTTATTCCGGGAAAACATAAGAACCCTCGGGACCGCGGGTGAAACCGAGGGGCGGAAGCTAGTACTAAATAAAAGAAATTGTTACTCGAGAAGTTCTTTATTGCTCGGTTTTTGTATTCGCTAAACGGCTGCTCAAGTCGATTAGAATTCTCTACAGAGTTTTCTATAAGTACTTTTGTCGCATCATGACGCTAAATATAACGATTAGGGTCGAATTTGCAGTGGAACTGGCCATGGGCCCAATACTGTATTGAATTTTATAGATATCTGCCATGTTTTTCCGCGATTAATGTCTAATGTGACATCAATATCGAAGACGCTCCATGTCGCAAAGTAGTCTAACTAATGTGATGATTATAGATAAATTATACTAATCAAATTCTGGTTATACTATACATATACCTAGGTGTACTCGTATCTAGATATTATCACTCAATTATACTATTTTTCACCAGTGGCTTTTCGGCAAAGGAATATATCGTTAGGAAATCTGCATGCCAGTGAAGTCAAATTTAAAGGTGGTCTATGTCCGCCAATTTGCACTGAGCTCGCGTAGTGGACTGTCTTACCTAATCCTCGGCATTGTTAGGGGAGGGTCGTGCCCTTGAAAGGGAGACAATTGAGTAGCTTTCAGTTACATAATATAGATAGACTTTCGTGAGTTTTTATTGTATCATTATCGTTTATCGACTGTTTATTATTTCGTAACATCACGCCAAATGGTTACACACTGTTAAATCATTGCTTGTCTGTACAAATATGTACAGAACCAAGTAGGTATACGTAACGTTTGTGGGAAGGTTTCTTATTAGGTGTGATTGATAATATTAATTAATGGAAAACGGCTTAAGGGGAGATTGTATAAGTTCACTTTCCTAATTAAAAAATCATGATATTTTTATGTTAATACAGTTAATTTAATTTAATATCCAATTTAAAATAGTAAATAGATCTAAGAAGTATAATTTCCAATTAATATTTTGTTGATTTAGATTAAAACATAGGAATTATAAAAAAGTATAAAATTATAGTTAATTTAAATGTTGTCTTTAATCATTATCATAACCTAAAGACACGTGTACTGTGCTGTGGGTGGAGTGCGAACATATTACGAGATGATGTCATTGAGCCAGCTCTCTGCAAACTTTGTCATATTCGGTAGTTACCAGCAAAAGGTACTCAAAAGGCCCATGCTGCAATGACACACTACTCTATTTGACTTTTGTTATGCAAGCTACAAACCGGTCGTGCGTGCTTACAGTCTAGTCATTCACAAAATACGATGCACCTGCTCTGAAAATACTACGATCACTAACCGTAGTGTACCTGACAGTAGAGCATACCTACTGCTCAGTCTCTTAATATTTTGTATAATAATTAACTGTGCAGCATGCTGACTCGTAAATGCCCTTGTTGATTGCAATCCTGCACAAAACTAAAATACAGCTGATTTAATTCACTCTTTACCTCGTTTATCTATTTTTACGAGTACATCACTTGTTATCTTTCACTTCACTTTGATTTCACGTGTTACTGGATTGTTTTCTTTATTTTGACACAAATGTTCGTAGCAGGTACGTGTTGTAAGAGCGCGTATGGACGCTGAACATGCGCAGGCGAGGCGCTAGCCGCGAGGAGTGACGGAGGCAGTAGGTTGCGCGGGAGGCCCCCGCGCCGCCCGCGCCCGGCAAGGCTGCCCCTGCGCCTCCGGCACGCAGAGGCATTCCGACTGTGACGACAACGTGCCCATTTATGTCTTTGGACATGGTTGACGGTCGCAACGGCCATATGGTCTCTTGCACTCCGGCTGATTATGTTTTTTCAATGGAATTCTGTAATAGTAGTGAATTGCTTCAAGGTGTGGGAAATAGTAAAACAAGAGGCAGATTGTTTATTCGAGTTTCCTGTGTCAGACTGTGTCTGACACAGGAAACTCGAATAGGGTATTTAGCAATAAAAGCATTTTTTTTAACTTGTCGCAAATTGTACTTACTGTATAAACTACACACACACCATATAATTTTGAAGGTAATGTACAGGAAAATCATTACTAAGTACTGTGATTTTCGATCATATAGGTATCTGGCAACTTCAATATTTTTTTTTGTGTTATTAAAGAGCTTTTCCGAAAATTTTAATATTTCAAAATATCATGAACCTGGAAAAAATGAAGCGTAAAAAGATTTTTTCATCATCATCATAATAAATATTTAATGTTACGGTAACGAGAAAACAGTATTTTTATCGTATTTATTGTCAACGTTACGTGAGCGTGTGTAGGTAGGTATATGGTAGGTATTTGTAGAAATTATTAGTGTTTGTTGTGTAAATTAGAGGGAAATGTTTTCGTAATTTATGTGGGCATAAATTATTAATATACAGCCCTACGTGAACGTGTGCAGCTATCTGTGGAAGAGTTAAATTGGATTCAAGGGTCGGAGAAGGTTTAATTTGATGCGGGTTTGGTCGAGCGAGACCCTTTATGCTAAAGAGAATTTGTCGATTTTGAACTCCTCGCAATAATAATATATTCTTTATTTCGAAACATTTTTCATGAGCGAATAATTTCTACTTCAATATGACAAAAAAACATATTGCAAATGTCCATAGGTGGTGACCACTTACCATCAGATAGACCATCGGCCTGGTAGCCAACCTATTTAAATTAAATTAAAATATCTGCATATCTATAAATTGCTTAAAATCTGAATCCGGTCTAATAACACTCCACCAACGTATGTCAACCAAGACTTATTTATAATGGCTCAATATTTATTTTGAACCTTCGGTAGGTTATTATGACGGTGTCATATAAACAAACAAGGAAAGACATGGTTTTAATAAATGTCATCGTCACTACCACTCCATCGCGAGATTGTTGTCAAACAAATGAAATGTTATTAGCAAGCAAGTGACCAAAAATTGTGAGTACGTAGGTACAGGATGATTTTTAATTGTATACCTACCTAAACTTTAAGTTTTGAAGTACTCAGTAATCAGCTGTTCCTTTCATTTTGTTTATTTTTCCGAATTTCAGGTTATTTTATTTGCATCAATGAGTTCTTTCCATCCTAAAAGTTTAGCTAAAAAATGTAAAATAGAATTATGTATATATTATTTTAGCAATGCCCATATCACCAGAACTTCAAAAAAGAGTGAAAATTAATTATTATGCATGACTTTTTTTTCTAAGTCACCAAAGTTTCATAGCAATCGGATTAACATTATAGGAACGCATACGTTACAAACGGGAAAAATCTATCTATACTTAATATTATACAGCTGAAGAGTTTGTTTGTTTGGTTGAACGCGCTAATCTCAGTAACTACTGGTTCGAAATGAAAAAAATATTTTAGTGTTGGATGGCCCCTTTATCGAGGTGGGCTAATAGGCTACTTTTTACCCCGGGAAAACATAAGATCCCTCGGGAATGCGGGTGAAACCGCGGGGTGCAAGCTTATATATGATATGACATCTGGAACTACCCACCGGTAACAACCGGTCTTGTATACTGCATGGGTATACACTATAATATACAGTACCAGTTGCTTATAATCATTGAACCGCGCATATATGGATGTCGAGGATTGTCAAGCGAGAGACAGGCTCGGGGCGTCCTAGCTCGTGAATAAATTTGAATGACTGAGTAGAGGACACGATGACATTTGCCCCACAGGCCACTGGTGCTGTCGAGCCTGTCGAATTTACAATTCCATATAAACTTTTGAGTTGAAAAAATGCCGAAATTGATATCCAATCATTTAGTAAGTAGCTGCAGTCCTATTCGTAGGGTATCACCTAGTTTACCTATACATTGATCTTGCGGGTCAATTAAATTAGCGATCGGGCAGAGTACCTATATGGGTTGTATAGTAGATCCTGAAAGTAGGGTTACATAATGTAGAAAAGGGACGCGATATTTTGTGAATAGGTACAAAAAGAACCAAAAAAAACGTAAACATGCCTTTTTGAGTTACGGGTACCTACATACTTATAAATTAGGGGTACATACCTACAAACAATATATAAAAACATGTATATTGTAAAGGTGGAATTGATCATAAAAATATGCAGACACTGCATACCTATAGATACAACTTAGATAGGTAACTCGGAAATGGCAAAACTCGAATTGAATTTTCGTGTTTACCGGGCGCAGGTGAAACATTTCAAGATAAATTTACAATAAATGAAATATGGAATTGGTTTTGCTGCTGGAAAATATATACTCGAAGCCGCCTTTTCTTATATGAGATTATTATCTTATAAATATTAACTATTATGACTTATCTTATATAACATTCGTAGGTATCATAGATCCGAAGATAATGATATAATGTTTCCTTAATGTGAAAATAAGCTATTTATAAGAGTATACATGTCAGGTTTTCATCACCATATAGAACAGATTGTATTCTATTCATTTGCATGCTCCTAATAATTTTCATTAAAAAAATGCTACTATAACTCTTAAATAAAAATGGCTATTTCATAAGGTTCGTTAATCTCAAAATCTAATATCCTTGGTATTTGGTTGTATAGTCATACTGCATCGTAATAAAAAACCGGCCAAGTGCGAGTCGGACTAGCGCACCGAGTGTTCCGTACAAACTTCGTCCATCGTTCGTGCATCACGGGAAATGCATAATTTTATTTATTTACTGTATTTGAGGTTGGTGCCAATTAAGCTAGACCTCTAAATTGTATGAGCGCCCATACAACTCAGAGGTCTTGATTAATTGGATTAACTATGTATGTATGGGGACACCCTTTAATTTTCAACTTTTTTTTTTTTTAGAATTTTTCCTTTATTTGTGCTGTAAGACCTTGCTTTTTGCCATTTTTTTTTTATATTTGAGTTGATTGAATGAAAGGTAAATTGCGGTTTACGACTTATGACGTATTAAAAAAAACTACTTACTAGATCTCGTTCAAACCAATTTTCGGTGGAAGTTTGCATGGTAATGTACATCATATATTTTTTTTAGTTTTATCATTCTCTTATTTTAGAAGTTACAGGGGGTGGGGGACCAACATTTTACCACTTTGGAAGTGTCTCTCGCGCAAACTATTCAGTTTAGAAAAAAATGATATTAGAAACCTCAATATCATTTTGAAGACCTATCCATAGATACCCCACACTTCTGGGTTTGACGAAAAAAAATTTTTGAGTTTCAGTTCTAAGTATGGAGAACCCCCAAAATTTATTGTTTTTTTTCTATTTTTGTGTGAAAATCTTAATGCGGTTCACAGAATACATCTACTTACCAAGTTTCAACAGCATAGCTTTTATAGTTTCGGAAAAAAGTGGCTGTGACATACGGACGGACGGACAGACAGACAGACAGACATGACGAATCTATAAGGGTTCCGTTTTTTGCCATTTGGCTACGGAACCCTAAAAAGTGGGTTCGTAAGCGATCTCAGAATTAAAACTGTGCTCTTCTCGGGAAGCTTGTAGACACTTTATCAACGATACCTCGAAACATACATATTGTGCTTTCTTTTTTACCACAAATAAGCTTGTGTTTGTTTGACTAAAAACTCATCATACCTACACTAAAACTGTCTATGATATAGAAATGTAAAGTAGTACGTTGGTTGTTAATGTTGTTATAGACACACATTTACCATACCTGTTTACTATAACCTTCCATATTATACATAGTTCTGTGCAGATGACTGTCCCTAATGTAATTGACATAAAATATAGCCAGGGTGTTGCAGGTTCTGGCAATTATGAAGAGAAATCAAAAAACTATAAACACGCATTGTTAATGATATTGTATCTGAAGTACCTAAGGTTACCATGCCAACTGAGGATACAAACTCGCAGAGAGATAAAAATAAATCAATCTTCGAGTTGAGGTAGGCTTCATATTTTTTTTGGGTTGGTTTTGGTCATAACCCTATGAATGCATGCTTGGGACTGGGATTTTTCCAATCTATTGTCGTTGCATTGCTGCCACAATAATAACGACAATTCACAGCAATAACATGTACTTAACACAAACATCCGCTCCGCGGTTTTACACGGGTTAATAAAAAAAACGAGAAAATATAAAATCTCTCGAGAATCCGTGTTCTCGAGAAATTTTATATTTTCTCGAATAGAAAGTAGGTATATATTAATTTTTATTTACATATTTACAATTAAAGTAAAAAATACAAACTATGATATATAGAAAACATCCTCAAAGCCCTCGCTGCTGTCGATAGGCAAGGTTCCCAACAGGTTGGCAGCGTTCCCTTTTTGGATGGCCAAGCTTATACGTTGGCGGAAAAAGCTCCCAGCCCGTCGGTCTCCCGAAGCCTCGATGAGCTTGGATGATAAAATCCGAGCAAATCGGCGAGCCTCGAACCCCCATGGACCCATGGTTTCAACTGCGAATGGCATGAACGAAAAATTTGAACCAAGACAAGCGTATTTTTTAAATTTGGATTTTTTAGCACCGGTCGCAGCCGCCCCAGCGACTTTACAAGTCGCCAGTAAGTGGGAAGGCGCAAGTGTATCTACACACGTGGCATCCCACACCAGCGGCTTGCCAACACTCCACGGGATCAAAGTCATACTATCCGGCCTCTTGCCATCGTCACGCGCAATACCAATTTGGTATATATTATATTATTCCAGGGTATAATACGCCTAAGTACCAAATTTTACCTAATTGAGTAACAAACGTACGCATTTATGATAGGTATAATTAGGAAGGTTGTGAGTAGGATATCCACTCATCACAGAATATTATGTTACTCCAATACTATTGAATGTAAGACCCTCTTTAAATTACTTAATGAAAAATGCAATGTGACAGGCTAGTTTATATTAATAGGGTAGTAGAGTCAAGTTACTTGGTCGTGTCGGATAGAACTGAGTTGAGTACAAATAACATAAATTCTTATTTACCTTTATTAGGCATTTATATTTACATACTAGCTAAACCCGGCCACGCATCGTTTTTCCATTTTTTTTATTGATAACACTAGGGCTCGTAAAAAAAAAACAATTCACAAACAGAAGTGAAAATGGTACTCGAAGTCAAAGCCATTTATTCAATTTAGGCCCTAGGAAAGCACTTATAAAGGTCGAGTTTACTCATGTTACCTCCAGTTCTGAAGTCAGCCTTCAACTAAGAAGAACCGGCTATATTTTTTCAAAACTTGCAAAATATACAATATACAAGAGAGGTAGAGCATAGTGATATGTTGCTCAAAGAGCAGCTCGACTGGGGATGTACCTCCACCTTACAGAATACCGCAGCCAAATAACTTATAGTTCTGTTCCTGCGCGTGAATAAGGTCGCCAGAGCTCACCGGATAGGGGGGAAGGGCTTACCATCAGGCGGGACGTATGCTTGTTTGCTGACAATGTGGTATAAAAAAAAATATGCAATTAAAAACAAAAAGAAAAATAACACGATAAAGTACTTAAATAATAAAATCGAACCCAAACAAGTTTTTATCGATAAAAGAGAATACACTAAGAGAATACGCTAAAACTTAAAATAAAAAGCATAAGCAAGGTGCAGAGTAACCAACTATTTTGTCTTTGCCTATTTATATATTTATAACTAGCTTTTTCGCACGGTTTCACCCGCCTTCTCGGGATATAATATAACCCATGTTACTCAAGAATAATGTAGCATTCTAATGGTGAAAGAATTTCGGAAATTGGTCCAGTAGTTTTGAGTTTATTCGTTACAAACATATAAAAATACAAATTAGTATGATTCCTGGTACGTGTAATTGTATTGTACTCAGTTCTAAGACCTCTGATTACCTCTTCCGGGATATTTGGCGTGAATTCTTTAATTTCATTTATATTTTTTGCCTGTTAATTATGATTAAAAAAAATAGTACCTAGTTGGGTTGGTACTTATTCAGGAAAAGATGATTTACCATGTAAATTGGTTAAGCAAACTTGTAGACATATATAAATTTTGCAGGTTGTATTGTTTGTTTTCAAGTAGCTCTCACACATAATATGTAGAGACACGAATAGGTTTCTCCGACTTCTTAGACATTCTAGGGACACGTTGTAGTCCACTCGAAGCTATATAGGTACGTGAGCCGCCTGGAGAAACGCTGGCAAATACTTCCATTCTAAAGGTATACCTACCTTTATTTATCTATTAAAATATAGGAACATTTTTTTTTTCTATGTAAATAAGGAGTTTTAGAACTAATGTAATACTTAGAATTATTTAAAGACGGGTAAACCCTTTTATAAGCTAATAAAAGTGAACCGAATATATTCTTGAAATCTACATAATATATCAAAGTCAAAGTCAAGTCAAAGTCAAAGCCATTTATTCAGTTTAGGCCCTAGGAGGGCACTTATGAAGGTCGAATTTACTGAAGCTACCACCGATTCGGAAATCAGCCTTCAACTGAGAAGAACCGGCAAGAAACTCAGCAAGGTTACATTTTTTATATATATTTTTCTTTTTTTTTTATAATCTGACTATTGGCTATATTTTTTCAATAACAGCAAAATGTACAATACAATATACAATTAAATCAAAAAGAAAAATACCAATACCAAGTAAATAATAAAATGTAACGCAAACAAGTTCTTATTAAATAATAGCGATACGCTACATAATGGCTAAAACTAAAAAAATAAAAACAATATGCGAAGTGCACTTGTGCAGAGTGAAACTATTTCCAAACATCCCTATCTTCAATATATTGAGCTACCTTGTAATAAGCCTTTTCCTTCAAAACTTTCTTTACGTAAAATTTGAATTTAAAATCGGTCATCTTGGTTACCGAGTTAGGTATTTTATTATAAAAACGAACGCAATTACCAAGGAATGACTTGCTAACTTTGGCTAACCTAAAATATGGAACAACTAATTTCTCTCTTTGCCTTGTATTTATATTATGGACATCTACTTTTGTTTTAAACATTCCTATATTTCTACGTATGAACATTATATTTTCATAAATGTAGAGTGAAGGCAAAGTCATTATATTTATTTCTTTAAATAAATGCTTTAATGAGTCCCGAGGACCCATACTATAAATTGCACGAATTGCCCTTTTTTGTAGTATAAAAATAGTTTCAATATCGGCTGCTGCTCCCCATAATAAAATACCGTATGATAACAGACTGTGAAAGTAAGCAAAATATACTAGTTTAGCCGTCTCGACATTCGTCAATTGTTTAACTTTTCTTACAGCAAATGCAGCAGAACTTAATTTACCTGCCAAAGAATCTATATGAGGACTCCATTGTAATTTATTATCTAATGTTAAACATAAGAATACAGTTTTATTAACCATGTCCAAATTACTGCTATCTATTATTACTTGACTATCTATTTGTGCTACATTGGGTAGAGAGAATCTTAAACATTTAGTCTTCTTAGAGTTGAGTAACAAATTGTTTGCAGTAAACCATTTGGAGACTATTGACAAGGTATCATTTACTCTTATAAGATCTTTGTCTTTTCTATCAACTTTAAAAATCAACGAAGTATCGTCAGCAAACAAGACTATATCTGAGAGGCCATTTACAATAGATGGTAAATCATTTAAATAAACTAAAAACAAAAATGGTCCTAGTATTGAGCCCTGGGGTACCCCCATTTCGATTAAAGAGCCCTCAGATGTTGTATATATTTTTAAACAGCTTCTGTAAGTTGTTTATACCTCAACATAAAAAGTAATTCGAATGTCGGAAAAAGACGCATTTGTATTTACGACGTTTTTCATTCCTTTGGCACAGTTGAATTAACATTTTTATGGTTCAGCAGCAAATGGCATAAAACCTCGTCGGTCATTAGACAACAGTCAGGGAAACTTTACGCTCGGGTGCGCTATCGAAATTATTGCCCCTGATTCCGCGTTATACTCCAAAAATTGAGGGTTGGGAAGGTTATTTCTCAGATTTTTATTTTTCCAGACGAGGTTTTTTTCTATTAACCAACTTTTAATTGGTTCCTACTCAAGAAATAAAATCAATAATATAATTTAAATTATTTACATATTTACAATTAAAGTAAAAAATACAAACTATGATATATAGAAAACATCCTCAAAGCCCTCGCTGCTGTATAATTTAAATAAGAAAATCGGCTGCAGAAGCACAATATTGAGTTGATTCTAATTTTGTTAACTTATTTTCCTAAGAAGTGATAGCCATCAAACGCTTAAATAAAGGTTTGGGAAAGGAACATCTCCAACTATTTTAAAGCAGTTAACCAAAATTTCAGTACCCACCTATAATGAACTGAAAATGGAGCGTGGTGTTTCGCAAATTGAAACTCGTCGGAGTTCTTGCACTTGAGCCGGTAATTAGTTTTGGATTGGTGGCGGCTGGCAAATGGTGGACCGAGCGCAAAAATCACAAAGCCGCCTATTATAATGGATTTAGCGAGAGATTGTCGCGGCACAGTCCAGACACTTGAATTAATGAGATTTTACCAGATCCTAAAATTAGTATTTGTAAGGTTGACCTCTTCTAATGGCAAATGGAAGCAATGCGATGAATCGTGTATGCAGATTTTATTAAAATTTCAAACAGGAGCAGAGTTGACATCCAATAAATAAAGTAACTACCTATAAGATACAACTGTGAAAATGCAATTTGAGCTGAAGTTTAGGTATTTAGACTAACCCACTTAGTACATACGTACACGCGTTTCTCAGCCAGGGTATGACTAGGATAATCGATCAAACTATTTTGATTAGATTTTCATAGAAATTATAGGAAAATAATTAAGTACTTACCCCCTACATCCTCATTTCTGTGGGTCCGCTGACGCCAATATTCCCTAGATAACATGTATACCTACATACGTCCATACTAAGTTATGATAAATATTTAATTAATGCTATGTATACAACATATGAATAATTGATCCAGGCTGAAATGAATTGAGAAAGGTAAGATTGTTTTTTGAAGCTTGTCATTGGACAAGACAATCGGATGTTTTAGTTATTCACAACTTGACCTTTCGAGAAGCAGAATTCCAAATTAGATGAGAATATTTTTAGGCAAACATTAGGTCGCGTCTGTATTGCGTTCGTTTGTTTGTATATGTCACCGGAAGATAACAAGATCCGCGAGTTTATAAATTTTCTAGGAAAACTATAAACTTACCTAACCTAACCTAGTAAATTTATAAATTTGCGGATCTTGTTATTTTCCGGTGACGTATATAAACGTAGTTAAAACACCGAATTGCTTAAAATTACAAAGACTTGTTTTGTCACTGTAAGCTTAAACATAATTTAATTGAAAGGTCATAACAATATTATAAAATAAACTAGCTTTTCACCCGCGACTTCGCTCGCGCAGACTTTATAAAATGTCTATAACTTTTTCCCCGTTTGCCAATTTCGACGAAACAAATACTACATATTCGAAGCGCCAAGTTAAGCCTAATTAAACTGTGAAAACCTCACAAAAATCCGCTCGATGGTTCCGGAGACTAGCGTGTTCAAGCAGCTAGACAGACAAAAAAACAAAAATGGTTTTTTTGCAATTTGACTCTTCCTACATCAAACACACTCCATTTCAAGTAAAAAAAAATAATGTAGATACTCGCAGGTTCTAGATAACTTTCGAACAGTAGGTATAAAAGGAAATTCTAAAAATCATTGAATGACGATAACCTACTTTATTTGCAACATCTGAATTTATTTGAATAAAGCCTATATTCTGCTCCTTTATTAATTAAACTCAGTCTACCTGTGAAATCTACATGAAAATCCGTTCAGTAGTTCCGGAGATGTGCGTTAACAAATTAATCAGACAGACAGAAAATAATTCTAAAAATCAAATCCAAAATATATTTTTTTATGGAAACAATTTATTTTCATACAAACGTACACCCCTATTTTACCCTCTTAGGAGTTGAATTTCAGAAAATCCTTTCTTTGTTATACCCTACGTCATAAAAAGAAGCCCCCGATCCCTACTAAGTGTGCCTCCTTACTCCATTCCATGAAGCTTTTGCACCCCTTTTAACCCTTAGGGTAAAAAATTCTAAATACACCGACATACGTGTGTCATTACTGTTGACAAATATTAATATCAAGTTTCAAATAAATATAACCAGAAAAATATTAATTCCCATACAAACTTTGTCACCCCATTTCTACCCTTATGGTGTGATTTTCCAAAAACTCTGAAACACATGTAATTTTTAACCTAAATACAATTATTCATGAAGTTATCATCAAAACTGACGAAGTTTCATACAAACGAACATCCCATATTTCACCCCCTTAGGGATAGAATTTCGGAAAATCCTTTCTTATCGGATGCCTACGTCATACAAAAAGAACATACCCTCCAAGTTTCAGGTCTCTACAATCAACGGTTTAAGCTGTGCGTTGATCCGATTTTATATGTATAGATTAATAATAGATCAAAATTCTATAGTTGAATCTACATTAGGTAAAATACAGAAAAAATATGAACGTATTCTAAGGATATTTTTTTAACCAAAATCCAAAAATTCATCCGAAAAACAGTCTATTTTTTACAATTTTATCATCTTTAAAATAATATACACTTCTCATCAGAAAAATCGAAACGGTACTGCAACAACACCTCTGAAGTTTGGTTTTAAATTAATTTTATGTTTTATTTTTACATTAAAGAAAAAAAAGTAATAATGCTAGATAATTGCGGATATTATAAGGAATTGTTTAACGAATATCAATGTTTAAAATTAAAATTAAATTTGTTTAACTATCGTGTTTTTTTCAATAATGTTTTTTCCCTTTAAGAAGAATTTGTAAAATTTTGGAAACCGAACCGCATGGAAACACGATAGTTAAAGGAATTTGATTTTAATTTGAAACATTAATATTTGTTAAACGATACCTTATAATATTCGCAATTATCTGGCATTATTACTTTTTTTTGTTTAATGTAAAAATAAAACATAAAATTCATTGAAAACCAAACTTCAGAGGTGTTTCGATTTTTTGATGCGAAGTGTATATTATGTACATCAATTGCAGCTATTATAGGTCTAGCTTAGAATCACATTTAAAATAGATTTGATGTTTCCTTTTCATGAGACACGAGTGAGCCCAATTACCGACAAAACTTATCTTTGCCAAAATATGATGTATAAACTACAATTTGGCTAGGCGTATAATAATATATAATTCAGGGGACTTTAAAATATAGCTACAACACAGTGGTGTGTACTTACTTCTTCACTTTCGAATATTTCACGCACATAGCGCGATGTAACATGATGAATATGAGAGTAAAATAAGAATAAAATGATTTGTCTTCCTTATCAATGTAACTGACAGATTTTATATTGTAACGGATGTTTTTTTTTAATAGGATTTGAAATTGAAATAAAACACTGATTTCTTTTCGTAAGTCATCGTCAGTGAAAAATGCGCTGTTTGGTGCGATTTCTGCACCAAACAGTGAAATTTTCGGGGTGTTTCGGTGGCTGATTGATGACCTTTGAACTTTCCTTGCCTTCAAATACGAATGTTGTCGTTATTAACAAAGCCACAGTTGATCGATTATGATAATCATAAATTGCCGTAGGGCTACGGACATTTATTATCTACTGATCACTTATTTTGGAAGTTAATTTCTACAGTTATCGTTGTTCGTTCATAAGTCTTTGTATGATAATTTGACAAACAACTCTCCGTAAAAATATGGCGTCCGTTATCGAACAAACTAGGTATAAGCTACCAGATTGAAAAAAATACCATCTAAAAGTGTTTTAGATGGTATTTTTTAAAGTGTGTACTTTACAATATATTATATCGTTACGTACATGCATATTTGGGTAGCTATTTTGAATGTGGTGACGAAGCCTTATTTAATTTGTTAAAGGCTCAAAGGGCCCTCTAATCTCTCAAACGCCTGTCGTGGTAGTTTTGGTGCGTCGCGTCGCCTCAACAATTTGCTTTTGATTTGAACCCAGTGAGGTACAAATTTTCATGTCAAGCACGTTTCATCTGTCAACCTTACCTGTAATACCACTTAAGTTCAACGGCAACTCTTATATTTAATTATACAATTAGATCGAATAATTGTACTGTATTTCGAGAATTCATAAATACCTAATGAAAGTCGTTAAAAGTGTATAGTCACTTGTAATATAGAATTAAATTTCATAAATGAAATTTGAAACTTTGTCTTCGATACAAATAAATACACAGCAACCTAATTTAAAATAGACTACTTAGACGTAGTCGTTTTACGGCGAAAACTTTAGCCGCTTATTCAATCATCAATTATAACAAAGTGCTTTATATTTTCCTGAGCTGACGTGTCGTAGCGGAATATCCTAGTGTTTAAATAAAATAGTTAGATTACTGAGCGATACTTACAAGTGAATACTATTACAGTGTGTTGATGTGAAACGATAGTGATGTTGGAAATAGCTTAACAACGTATCCTTAGGCACAATGCCGTGGTGAAGGTGTGGACCCCCGGCAGGGTAGCGTACGCGTTCGCCGCCACTCTTCACAGATCTACTTTATCATTCGTATATGGCTCGAGAATAGATGCTGGAAAAACATTTATTTTCTTGCACGATTTTTGCAGTAGGTAATAAATATATTTTGATGTTTATACATCCGACCCGAAAATGCAACTTCAGGATTTTTTGATAGAGTATAATAATAAAAAAACCTTACGAACCAAGCTTACGAAGTTCTCCACTGGAGTTTAACCCAATAAAAATAAAATCGTCCATCGTTCGTCCATCACGGGAAATGCACAATTTTATTTGTTTACCTTATTTATGTGCCAATTAAGCTACACCTCTTAATTGTATGAGCGCCCAAACATCTCAGAGGACTTTACTAATTGGCGAACTATATATGTATGGGGACACCCTTTAATTTTCAATTTTTTTATTTTTTGGAATTTTTCCATTATTTGTGCTGTAAAACCTTGCTTTTTGCCAAATTTCGTGATTCTTGGTCAATGGGAACTACCATATAAAAATAAAAGGGCAAAAAAAATGCGTTTGTTGTATGGGAACCCCCCTTAAATATTTATTTTATTTTGTTTTTAGTATTTGTTGTTATAGCGGCAACGGAAATACATAATTTGTGAAAATTTCAACTAACTGTCTAGCTATCGCGGTTCTCGAGATACAGCCTGGAGACAGACAGACGTACAGACAGACGGATGGACAGACAGCGAAATCTTAGTAATAGGGTCCTGTTTTTACCCTTTGGGTACGGAACCCTAAAAACTGTAAAGAGGTAATATTCAAAGAAATGTGAATACATTACATTTACATACTTGCACCTATCCGTTTTATAATATCTAAGGCAAATTTAATAATTGGCCTGTGACATAAACAAACATACCTCTCGAGGCGAAATCGCGACGAGGTAATTATTTACATCGTCGTAAATCCAAAGGCGTTCCTCCAAAGAGCATCAAATATGCCTTTTCTTGGGGTAACATATGTCACTGACGTTATGGAAATAAGCTCTCATCATAAAGCAAATTTGCACGTCATTTGCAAACTTACAATATACATCAACAAAGTTTTCTCTAACTCTGTTAAGATTTCACATTAATATACATACATGAATGTAAATATATTCATTAATCAACAGTTTCAATTATTTATGATTAGTGTATAATGTTTTAATAAATTCTATGTAACTTTAGCTCGTGAATTTGCCGTTTTTGTTTATGGTATTTAATTCGTCCTTCTCGTTTTTTTTCATAAATCAATGATTTTTGTAAATAAACTATTTGACTTCAACAATCGTATCTATTCAAATGTCCTAATTTCGATTAACCAACTCCACATTTAATTAAATATCCTATATTTACGTCTAACATCCTCACTAAAATAGACCAAATGAAATGGAGATGGGCGGGTCATATGCTACGGAGCCAGGATAAGTGGAGCAAAATTTTGACTGAATGGTACCCTAGAAGTGGCAAACGAAATAGAGGTCGACAACGGAAGAGATGGGAGGACGAACTTAAGCTCACAGTAGGTCCAAACTGGAGAAGAGTTGCAAAGGACAGAAAGCAATGGAAATCTTTAGAGGAGGCCTTTGCCAAGAGGCACACTGAACTCAGAGATATTATATAAAAATAAAAAAAAATAACAAAAAAAAAATAATAAAAAATAATAATAAAAAAAAAGGATAAAAGGGCTATTGAATTGAATTGATATTTACGTCTAAGTTAGTAAATCCTATGCTTTTTATGAAATAAGCAGTTGATCGCGCTCGCTGGTAATTGTACTCGCGAGTCATTAGTATGTATTTAACAAGCATTTCCCGATGTGTAACGACAACTGCACTTGAGAGTCAGTATCCTTACTACCTACAGGTACTACATCATCACTTACCATTGCGAAAGCGTTTTCAAACAAGTCTATTAAAAAAAAAAAGTTTTGAACATTCAAGGAGTTCTGCTAATGCGCAGGCAAAACTTATACAAAACCATAATACTGGCTTTCTACCCCACGGATTCACCCGCGATCTCCATACTCCATACATTTTTACCGTCTTAGGGTTGGATTTTTGAAAATATCGACGAGTCAGTGGCCACACGCAAGCCCCTATATAAATAAAACAAAAACAAATAGTCAGTCAGTCAGATTCTCCTTTTATACAAAGTGTACAGTATATTATGTTATGGACCAAATGATTAATTGGGCATTATACATAATGCGCGGGCATTTTGATAAATTTGCCAATATGAGAGGGCAATAAAAAAATAACCACGAAGCGTATGGCGACACACCTCTAACCTAAAGTAAATATTCTGGGACATTCTGGGACCGGGTAACCGGGCCGTTTTTAAATATTAAGTTTATAATCACAATGCCCAATTAATCACTTATTATATACTAAACCTGAAAATAGTTTGTTCCGAAACACTCGTAAAATCGATTGCAATAGATTTAAATCTTGTTAAATCTGAAATATAAGTAAAACCATAATAAAGTACCTAATGAAAACGTATGGGAAAAGAAAATAGCCATCATTTTGCGGGTTTCAACATTAGAAAATGTGGTTTTTGGCGTGTAATGCCAAAAACTTTTAATTAAAATTATTTTAGGGTGTATAAGCTAAGTAGGTATATAAATAAGGCTTATGTTTTATAATTCAAGAAACCTTGTATAGAAAATAGAATAATGATTATATTACATATATGTATATCTAGATGCTTGGGATACAGGCTATTTGATTAAAAATATTTTTATAAGAGAGTTTCCGCCCCGCGGTTTCACCCGCGGTCCTGAGGGATCTTATGATTTTCCGGGATAAAATAGCCTTCCTCGATAAATGGTCTATCCAACACAATAAAAAAAATTCAATTCGAACCAGTAGTTCCTAGATCAGCGTGGTCAACCAAACAAACATACCTACTCTTCAGCTTTATAATATTAGTATAGATTTAGGACACTGTCTAAGTACTTCTCAATATGAAATGTCCAACTTCAGGGAGGGATGAGGGAGTAACAACAAAATAGGTACAAGGTTTATTTAAGGTGTACACTAGTATTTTGTTCCACTCACAAATGACACAATGAATGATTGCTCGAAGCACAACACAGCGCGAGCTATCGGCAAAATACTTCCGGGTCATCCCTTTATGTGCACTTCCGGCTTTTACCCCTTTTAATGACGGTTCGACCTTTATATCTCGTATTTGGCGTGAAAATTGTGGAAATTCCCGTTAAAATAACACTGTTTATTACTGTAGCGATACCGGACTCGACAAATAATCGAAGTGTCCGTCACCGCCGGGGATATCACCGTCCTTTTTGTTACACAGTAGGGTACTTTGGCAAAACAAAAACGACCCGCTCCCTCTTCATATTGATTTTCACACAAATACCAGGAACCGGTACAATGAAATAAATTCAACGAGTAAAAGAAATTGTTATTTTGTTTATTGTTTCACAGATCGACGGTTTTGTTTTATGTTGCGGTCTGTCAAAGGAGTCATATCGGGCCATAACACCCAGTAAAATAGGCACAAAATGTTGTAGAACTAATTTAACGAAGATACTTCTATACAACTAGCTGTCCCCACGGTTTCACACGCGTTCCGAAAAAAAAGTAGCGTATGTCCTTCTCCATACATGCTAGCGGCATACCAAGTGTCATCGCGTTCGTTTCAGCGGTTAGTCGTGAAAAGGTAACAATACGGAATGTAAGATAAGTAAGTATTACAGTAGTAAGAAATTAAAGACACAGTATGTCTCAAGGTTGGCAGGGAAAATATAAAATTGTATTTTCTTTGCCCGTGGTGTTATGAGCGTCTATAGGCTACGGTAACTGCTTACCATCAGGTGGGCCGTAAGCTTGTTTGCCACCTAAGTAGTATAAAAAAAAGTATATAAATTGGTATTCATACCAATTTGATTGCCACCGTCTCCAAATCATATATTTTTTGTGGTAATCACGGAGATGCAATCACTGCACTGCTAAAATAACTACACATAATTTTCAAAACGAATTCATTCCTAGTAACAAGTTCTCAGAAAAAAAAATGCAAGATGCTCATAAATATATTATAATGCAAACGTACTCTCACACAACGATGACGATAAAATAGCGTCGGTGTAATATAGGCAGAGTTTTTCCACTCGATATATTCGGGTGACGGGCGAGCTCGACCGGCCGCGTTGCTCTCCCGGTCGTCTCGTCGAGAAACAATAACTTTGAAAATGGCTGACACGTTTGCGATTGCTTGTTTAAGAGTATATGCATTTATTTCTTTTTAAATCAATTGGTTACATCCATTTGGTTCGAGTCTATGTCGTAGCTCCTTTTTCATAGATAGAAACGAGTTATGCAATTGTAAATCTACATCGAGCATTATATTCGTATAGACCAATGTCTATTAAATGCAGTTATAGCTAGTTACATGTCATGAGAATTAACTTGTAAGAAACCATCATGATAATTATTAAAATATGAAAACAAAGAATAAACCACTGAAAAATAGGCACGTTACTGAATAAATATAAGAACATTAATATAACACCTACATAGCAATATTTCAGTATAATAGTAGTCATATAAACGTAGCTACTATGTAGTAAAAAGGTAATAGTGGGGTATATTTTGCAGGTTTATTGCGGAATACAAAGACAGTACGTTTACATTTGAGCAGGAATGGAACAAGGCATGTCCGAGTGACGTCTAGACGGGCGCGGTGGAGACGGCGTCCACAGACTGGTGCGCGCGGTGCACACAACGACAGTTGGGGCGCAATTCGTCAAGAAACCGCTCTACCATAACTAGAGCTCTGTCTGTCTGCTACTGCTTTTTGTGCACAGGAAAAATAGAAAAAAGAACGTAAAATGCAAAACAAGCGAACGATACGATACTCTGATACACAGCGAACGTTATTGATAGTGGTTGAAATATGCTCCGTCATTTGTCTGCAGCTGAATCGAGCTACGTTGCTAGTCAAAGGTGTATTGTATGTACATACAATACAATATTCGATGTGCTACTTCTCGAACGGAGTTCGTTTGTTTTGTAAATAGAATGAGCACACGCCACGATACCCAAGTTCTAGCATTCGGCTATAAAGGGAGGCTTTTCTTATGAGTTTTTAACAATGGCAACGTTGTTAAAAACTCGAAAATATAATTAGATTTTAAAAGCACATGGTAGCGTTGGCGGCCTGCCACGAGATGGACTTAAAGAAAATTTACTGCCCACAAAAATTTCGCCTCGCTACAACGCGACTTCCCCGCGGGACGTGGCGGTTAGATTAAAGTTTTGTTAATATGGAAACCGTACCGTGCGATTTCCCATGAGATTAAAATAAATACCTTTCGGATTTGCAACCGATCCTTTACTTTTAAAGGATTCGGCACAATGGTCAGTTGTGATAAGAGTGAACAGATATTTTCAGAATATACATCACACGACCCTTGTGAAGCAGAGAACGCTTTACACGCAAACCCCAATTAACCTTGGGACTTTTGAAACAGCGTCTCTTTAATTGTGAAAGTCAAAATTTATAGGCCTATTAGAAACAAAAACGCTTAGGTGGAAACCGACCTACATTATGTCTATTACATTAAACATAGCAGTCTCCTTGATATATTTCATCGATTATAATAACATTTCTTTTGAATACATCGTCGGCATATATGAAAGAAGAAAATGGGAACAAGAAGTGTAGTGAGTGCTATTCTTTGAAGTGATAATCCGTCTTCAGTTTTTCAATCCCAATCAGCTCGGTTAGCGGGCGCCTCCGGAGCCTTCAGACAATCTGAGCAAATGGTGCCATTAGGAGAATGCGTAGGGGCTCAGAGCCACGTAACGAGCGGCTGAGCCCTCGCCTCGAGCAGCGATCATTGAACAATTTGAATAATACATGAAACACTCTCACCTCTATCACTAAAGAGATACAAAACTTGGAGTTGGACAGTCTCAGCTAACCGAGACGTTCGGCATTCAGCGACGGCCAGTGCGCTTCCATACCGCTTTAATAGCAATGATTAATATCAGTTCGATAAACTCTGTACAAATGAAGTGACAGAGACTGGGCGATAGTTTTCTCACGGGTGGAGTAATTAATCAAGGGCGAAATGGTGGCTGCCTGCCGCCTTCGACGATAAATCATCCAGGCTGGACTCTAACGAGCTGATCCTCGGTGCTTCTGCTATGAATTTATTCACTCACACTCTCTTCCAACCTCATCGCTAGCTAGGTGGCTATCGTTTATCTTTCTACGATATTGTACAGAATAACTTAGTTTTTTCTTAGTTTTTTGTGTTAAAATATGTATAATTGTAATATGTAATTAAATAAACGTACTTAGCCTTTTTTATTCAAAAAAACAATTGTCACCGCACATATCAGTAGGCAAACCGGCTGAAAGATGCAACCGGTTTCGGTCAGCTCATTCTGTCTGGTATAAAATTGTTATACTTTATAGGTCAACGTGAATTTTTATTGAGTGACAAGCCTAACATTCGGCAATAAAACGGCATGTCTTTCATGCCGTTCCAGTCTGCATTTCAAATAATACTTCGAGGTCTGTTTTCAGGATCATGACAGGCGACGATTCTTGTGTCCATCATTTTATGATGCACGGAAACAGTGAATGTCTTTTCACATATCAATTGACTAGCTTACCGCCCCGCGGTTTCACCCGCGAACCCCTATTTTACCTTACCTCCTTAGGGATGGAATTTTCAAAAATCCTTTCTTAGCGGATGCCTACATCATAATAGCTATCTGTATGCCAAATTTTTGCATTATCCGTCCAGTGGTTTGAGCTGTGCGTTGATAGATTAGTCAGTCAGTCACCTTTTCCTTTTACCTACCTACTAGTCATATACCTACACAAGATTCCTACTGAATATCAATTGATTCCTGGGATCGGGATGGGTTGCGCGCATTGTTCGCAAATGAGCGTCCTGGTGACAGTGGGCACGTCGCAGACCGCACTGCGGTCAGCCGCAAGCTCGCCTACTATGCCCAAAATGTTGCATGTTATCTACCTATGTAAGTACCACACAATGACATTATTCTGTACTGTCAGTACACCGTACTATGATAAGATTATGATTTCATCATAAGAGTCCTTTTCTCTTGGAAGTATCCTTCCTATACGACGCTGTTTCATGGACCATCAGAACGTAAATGCAGTTCTTTCAGAAACTACTGAAACTGAGTTTGTGACACATGCTTCTAAATGTGGCGATGATTACAAATATCTGAGGTCACATTTAATCCGGGAAATTCTAGTCATCAACATAATCGCTGTATTGATTGCCGCGCCTACTAGCGACGGCGTTCACAATTCTACCTTTCATAGGTACGTTTAAATTGTTTTGAAAAATTGTTAGTAAGAGCGATACGACATGTTTAAGTGGCAGGCATCCGGGACGACGGCGACGCCGGCGGCGGCAGGTGTTTCCACCAAGCGAACAAATAAAGTAACGATCAGGATTTTATTTCCGTCCATTACTACGGAATCCGCACATGTTTGCTGCAACACCAAATGAATTATTTACAACATACGTGCTCATTGTGATGCTTTACTTTTTAAGCATTATGCGGCAATCGACAACGATGCCGATATATTTACGATCGCAACTCAACACTAGATAAATGATGAACGCGGCTTTAAACGTTTTCACGGAATGCGTTGAAATGGTTTGTAGATTAGGAAATTAATTTACATAAACTAATGTAGGTAATCTTTTCTAGGTTGGTTAGTTACTCCTATTATATATTCTTCTATTATCTATTCTTCCATTATCTTATTTTTTTTATTTTTAATTCTTAAAGATTAATTTCTCGGGCATTCCTTCACCAATTAGTCGGTAGTTAAGCCTATGTTCTATTAAACTCAGTCAGAGGTAGAGGTACGAGCTGGGTAATCAAACTTACCACTCCAAGATCGTAATGTCGATGCATTCGCTGCTGAGCCGCCATAGTTTAATTATTATTTGCAAGTACAATATATTAATGAGCCTCATATTTGATTCTGAAATTCAATATAATAATTTTATTCTGTGGCAGCGGGACAAGGTAATAAACATGGTAGATTGTGGTGTAGCAGTTACAAATGGGCACCATTTGTTGTCTCCGCGGCTTCGTTTGGCTCTAATGAGGCTGCGAATCACATTCCTAACCAAATCGCATACATTTCGATAGGTGTTTATCTAGTTATCTTATTAATGTTGGATTTAAATATTTGTATTTATATGAAAAGGTAGATACTAGCTTTTTGTTCCCTGTTTTGCCTTTTTAAATTCAAATGTCTATATATTATTTTCCGTCAGTCGATGTCGATAAAATAAAACCTATACTTTATCATATGTTGCCCCAAGCGATACTTAATTTACGTTCGTTGATTTTGGTGATACGCGTGTTCAAAGAGACAAACAAACGTAGATACAGACATACAAACAATCAAATTAAATGATCTTTATGCACCATAATACTATAGTAGTACATAGTACTGTCGGACTAAGGTACTAGAATTAAAAAGCCCAAAAGAATCACCATGAAGACGGTTCCTTCATAGTCATTTTCTACTACCTTATAAGTACCTACTTATAGTACTAGCAATATTAATGGACAGTATTGCCACTCACTTCAAAGTACTAGTTAAAAAAATATATAAATCCATTTTACTGGGATGCAGTCAGTACCTTATGTTGATTTGTGATTCGATCCGGAAACAGAAGTTGTGACAAAATATTGAGAACGCAATTAAAAATAAACGCTACGTAGAGTTCGAGCACGTTTCAAACAAGCTGTTTTGGCCAATTTTTAATATAAAACACATTTCACTGGCAAGTGATGATGCTTTTAATTAAATAAATTATTCACTCGATAAACGAAGAGTGGATTTATTTTGTTGTCAGTTCGATCATATATTTTAACTAAATTGCAAAGTAATTTAATTGGTTTAAATATTGTATGCAATATCATTTTATTTTGCTTTTAGTTCTTAAGCTACAAAGCATAAACTCGTATAGAAGGTACCATAAAGTATTAGCATTTAGAAACATATGTAGGTAAGTATCGATAATCACCAAGACTGACTATTCATAATAATCATCCACACATTACCTACTGATATTTCGTGTTGACGCAGTCGTGTGGACAGCTTGGCAATTTCAGTCGATTATCCACATGTTGCCACCCGGTTGGCACTTATGCGATCAATGACAACTATACACCATTTAATTCATGAGTAGTAAAGCGATTCTAGGGTGTACCTTCTATTCTACAAACTAAGTATAAGTATAAGAAGCCGCTTGGTTTACTTCTATCTTGATAATCCGTAAGCTTGGGTGCAGTTTTATAGACGTACTAGCTTCAGCTCTGAGGTTTCACCCTAGTTCCCCAGGGATCTTATGTTTTCCCGGGATAAAAAGTAGCCTATGTTCTTCTCCGTACCATAGGTTATCTGCATACAAAATTTCATCGCGATCAGTTCAGCGGTTTAAGCGTGAAAGGTAACAAACAAACTCACTTTCGCATTTATAATATTAAGTTAGGATAAAAGTAAGGATATATATATAATATACTAGCTTTCGCCCCGCGGTTTCACCCGCATTTCCCAGGGATCTTATGTTTTCCCGGGATAAAAAGTATCCTATGTTCTTCTCCATACCATAGACTATGTGCATACCAAAATTCATCACGATCGGTTCAGCGGTTTAAGCGTGAAAGGGTAACAAACAAACAAACTCACTTTCGCATTTATAATATTAAGTTACGATAAGTTAGGAAGTAAGGATAGTTAGGATTAGGATTAGGAAGTTAGGATTTGTATTATAGGAGTAGGTAATTGAAAATCAAAAAGATACTACTAAATGTCGGTTATTAAAGTTAGCTTCTGACTTATGAGAAGAATAGTACCTAATAGTCCTTTACTGTCGACCAGCCGCGAGAAAAGCAGGCTATAATTGGCTCCATGTGTTAGGGGTGTGTAACTGTCCGACTGTAACTGGGCCTTTGAAAGCCAGGCGTCAATCTAAAAGCAAGTACTTACTAAGCTCGCTTTACATTTAATCTAAAAGTAACAAATATACAGGCCGTTTAGTATTGATAGACTACATTAACGTAATGCAGTAAATTAATAGTGTTATTATTACAATGAAATGTTCGTATTCAATCAAGAAGGAGTAATTTATCTTTGCTTTATTACGTTAGGAGGAAAACAGAAGGAATCAGGATGATTGATGCGTATTTTACTTCGAAAGAAATGAACTTAGCGACTAGCGTTAATAATTAAATTACGCAACGATAATAGGAACTCATAGGGTATGATTTAATCATATGGGTTACGTTGGGCGTAACTTTATCAATGTAACACGTAGAATAAATAGTCTATTATTGTACCTATGTAGGCTTCAACCTAATTAATAGGTTACGAATATTACAAGGTATTTGTTATAAAACTAGCTCTTTTAAAGCTCCATAAAACTGCAATTGTTAAATATTAAGACAATTTGTATATTTAGGCAGTAATAAGTGTTTATTACAATAATAGTAAGTAAATAAAAATGAAGTGTTGTCTTTCACAATAATAATTATGTGGATATTAAAAATATTGGTAATGCAAAATTTCGCTTATTGTGCAAAATTGCCTTCCATAAAAGTATAATATATATCAGTAATATTGTATAGTTAGGTTTATGAAAACAAATTGTTAATAGTAACGTATTCCTGTAATAAGTTAAATTAAGTAGTTCAAAACAATTCAGATAACTCGTATTATTTATTATGTCATAAACTATCCAAATAGGAGTCAAGCGCCTTTATGAGTTACATGGGTAATCAGACGTGGGCGATTTACCAAACAGTCAACAATATAATCATTTCATAATAAATATAGGTAGGTACTTTGAGTATAGATATGTTATATACGGTATCGGAACTAAGTACTCATCAGTATGATTAGCTTTTCATTAATACAATAATATACTTAAATTACACTAAAAATTATAAACAAATAATGCTAAGCTTCGCAATATTCCCATATTAAATTTTGGCAAAATTTAATATGAAAATCTTTGAATATTGTACGTATCTACTCGTGAAATAAAGAATGAGGAGGCTATCAAAAATAATTTCTCATTTCGAACCGAATAAAATAATGCCGGTGGATATTTTAAATTATTGAGGAAACTCGCTCCTGGCTGAATTTTCTATACGAGAACGAACGGAATCGTTAGTGAAAGTTGAAAATATTGCCAATAAATTATATACTTATACTGCTAATGTTTAAGGTAGACTAGGCTGAAGGACGAAACGGTCATAGCCGGGCACCGTTAATCAAATAGTTAACTTCGTTAATCGTTAATCCGCTACAAAAAAGTTAGCTTCGTTAAACGTTAAAGCGTTACATTTCGGAAGAATTAATGCAAGTTAACGTTAATCCGTTAATATGTGTAAAATTGCATCTTTATATCGTTGCGTTAGTGAACTTATAAAACCTGTTGGTTTAGTTCTGTATTTGCTGGCCCGATCTGGATACAAATTCCACATACTCAGTCAAATGTGGCCATGGATTCTCATCCGGACCGATTAACGGATCAAAATGTTAACTTCGTTAATTAACGGATTAACGAGTTAATGCCCAGCTATGGAAACGGATTGTACTTGTTTAACTAAAATCGAGAGGATTTCATATCCCATTTTCTTTTATTTAAACGAAAAAATATGTGAATTCTACTACATCTAAAAGTTGTTAAGTATAGTTATTTAAATATCTATCATCTTCTAATTGACAAATAAATTACCTAATTCCTGAAATGATAAAGATATTCCAAGAAAAATCGATTAACTTTACTTATCGTCGAATCAGAGCCAACCTATTATAGCACTAACCAAAATAATTAGGTATTTGTGCGAAATAGACAGAAGACGATAGCTGGGCGTGTTTGCAAGTCCCGTAGGTACATCCCGGCAATTTGATATGAAGCCGGACCATTAGCTGCGGGACCGTAAGCCGTCGGCCGACCGCGATGTAAATGTTGTCGATTTGTCCCACACCCGGCCGGTGCCCGTGATCCACTAAGCTAATGAGCCTCTTAGATAGGTAGCGAAATCATTACTCTTCCGGCTGAAAATTGCCGTTAGACATCAACCTTTCCTTTTTACTGAAATCGTTCGCACCGAATATCTCTGACTCGTCCTCGTCATTTTAATTTCGAAACGTCATTAAGGGTTTATAATGTTGAGTTTCATAAAATTGCCAGTACCGTTTATTCGCAATCTGAATAATAGGTTTGCTTGAAACAGTGAGGTTATAAACTTGCAATTGAAAGTATCTTAATTATAAAATGAGTTCATAAATTCGAGCTCAGTTAAGATATTATTTCCATAGACAACCAGGTCACAATCAAATATAAATCTATAAATAACTATTTTATTCTTCTACCAACCTACCAACCTAATTGTTAAGTGTGACCAGTCAATAGTTCCGTAAATATAAGAGATATCAAAAAACTTTAACTGATATCAATATTTTCTTAAATAAAACAAGAACTACCCAAAGTTTGGATTTCAAACTTTCCTACAAATTTACTGTCCCACTTGAGAGTTGCTTTGGTTTCATTTTCACAAAAGGTAAATGTTTTGAATTTCGATCATCATCATTGTGTTTGTTTTACTTGTTGCTTTTCAGACCGTCAGTTCAATTTATAATAAAGATATGACGATAGACAATGGATTTCATTTGTGTGTATTCCTTTGAAGTGGTAAGATATGAGATACCAACATGAGTCGGTATCTAATTGGAAACCATTATTGATTGATATGTGATCATGACGCGTAATTAATGTAACAACAATGAACGAATTATATGTTGTACAAGAACGCTTAAACCACTACACCTCATAGAATAAGGAAAATAAAGACTTTCTACAAATGCCACCAGTACATGTAAGGGAGTACCTATTTAATGTCAAAATTTTGGATAGTTCTTAAAAAATAATATTAATGTCATTTTACTCATTAGGCAATGTATGATTAGGTACGTCATTCAATACCTATAGTTTAAACCTTTTTAATACCAGAAAAGTTGACGTTTTTTTGTTATAATTTAATAAATGAAGAGCCATAATTGATCAAGGTAAGGACTCCCTAAAACTCCACTCAACTACTGGTCATAGAATCATGAAATTTAAAAGATATATTCCTTTTGTATCATAGAAGTGTACTATGAAAATATTTTCCCAAATTCAAGCCCTAAGGAGGTAAAATTGGAGTCGCGGGTGAAATCGCGTAGCGAAAAACTAGTTTAGTATACTAATAATATACAATGACAGTAACAGCGCTTATATTTTTTTTAAATAAATTTTCAATTGATTTACTATATTCAATTTTGGATTTTAACATACATTGCGCCAGTTTTTCATTATAATGTACTGCTGATCGCAACAAAAATAAAAATAAAATTACATTTAGAAATTGAAAATATGTGCTCAGCTGCGAAAGTAATATAATAACATGTGTCGAAGAAATGTATAACGGTTCAATAAAGAAGCCGCAGATTTCTGTTTATATGCGAAGGTTAATAAGATTTTTTATTCTCTTCTTGATATTTCCTGTGTACCTACAGAAAATATGCCTATAGGTGGTAAAATAATAAGTGGTAGGTGTTACGCTAGACTGTCAGAGAATAATTTCCTGGCACGCATTGCCCCTAAAAACGTTGTTTGTCTTTGTATTTTCTTATGCAAATTGTTTTGCATACTTTATTTTGCTCGAATGTGGTAAAACCTTATTCAACGTGCCAAATTTGGTCAAAATAACTACTCACTCATATATTTAAATAAATATTGTAAATATGTAAGTAATATATTAATGCTTATTATGTTAATTTAATTAAATTTTATATAAATATGTAGGTAACGAAAAGCAATGTTACCAAATACTCGTACCTTCGCTCATATTTTATTATTTTTATCAGTCTAGTTATTACACAACCTATTCTATGTTTAATCAGAATTTTACTATAAAACACGATAATGTATGAACTAAAGTGGGTAGGTATGTTTCATTTTTAATAAAAAAAATGTTCAATTTTGTTTGTCAAAGTAGGTACTCAAAGTTATTCTAATCATGACTGGGGCTTGTCATCAACGATGCGAGAGATTTGTGGTAATTATGCCAGCACGTCGTGTGAATACAGAAAAAGGATTATCCCCTGCAGTAGTTGATGAAACTTATCACCTTCAACGAAAAACTGATAATGATATGATCCCTCAGGGTGTTAACAATCATTCCAAACTACGTTTGCTATCTGCTTGGGTTATAATGTTTTTATCTATAAAATGTGAACCAGAACCACTAGTTATTTATCTTTTAGTATTTACATGAAATTATACTAAATCTTAAGATCGCATGCTTTCAAAGTACCGAGACTGCACTATTACTCAGAACTATGACGTCACTACCCCACTGCGCTCACCCGACCTCAAGATGCAACGTATTTTACACAAGTTATAAATATATCATAAGCTATGTTAAGAAACAAACGCTCCTCATAAAGACTTTAGGTGGAATATTCAAAGCTATACGCTCTGAGCTTATATCGTTGTAAGCGTGTATTTATGACAATATGCTAGGTTATTTATTTTCAGGGTATATGCAAGTTTAAATTATGAATTAAAATTTGTAACTTTTTAAATCGATCAACAGATGTTAGTATACATTCATAGGTAGGTACAAAAATAATTCAATGGAGTTGTGGCTGATCATGTTTAGTCAACTGACCGCGGTCTTCGACAATATATTAACACTAGGCCTGTTTCTTGACTAAAGGATAAAGCTTCCCGCAGTATTACTTGCGTTCCCGAGGGATTATAAGTAACCTATATATGATAATATTGTTGTTACGGAGCTGAGTGGTAACAAACATACTCAGACACAGACTTACCCACTCACACACATACACACAAACTTTCGCATGTATAATATTACTAGCTATCTCCCGCGGTCGTGAGTAGGCTAAACACCAATTCACTTGAAACAGTCCGTGCAGCCCGTATCGATTGGCCCCTTAAAGCCTCGATTTACATTAATGTAAAGGATGATGTATATTGGTGAAACTTGCCTATCAGCCAATGAGCCCACGATATAACAATGAACGTTCATTGGAACATAATAGTCGTGAGTTAATTAGTTAATTCTTTGTCACACGATATCAAATAGTATCTATCTATATAAAAGAGAAAGTATGTATGTATGTTCCTTATAGACTCCGAAACCGCTGAACCGATCGCGATGAAATTTTCAGACAATCTTCATATTAGCCCCGCGGATAATCCTGTTAGGTTTGGTGGCGATCGGAGCACTCGGGACCGCGGGTGAAACCGCGGAGCGGAAGCTAGTAATAAATAAATAAATAATAAATAAAGAAGCTAGCGATTCTAGTAGTGCTGTTTGAGTTTCCAATAGCTCGGTTTGTAGTATAGTAAAGTCCACTAGACCGACTCGAACTGTATCTGTACTACGACCATGAGTCTTTACTTTCCAAACAAAAGAAATACGGACCATATTGAATTGTACAGGATAATTATATTATACACATACATTTTCCAAGACCATTTGACTTATGAAGCATTAAAAATAATACTTCAGATTTGTCTTACTCTGCATAGTAGGATATTCCTAGTTCGTTAGGGAAATACACGGAATAGGTAAATAAGGTTGGAAAGGCCTTTGAGGAACTTTTGTACTAGAACCGCTGTCGCCGGTTGCACACACTTACACGACATGTCATACTGCAATACATACATAACTTAACAGTCATTGGTCATGTTTATGATTGCACAACACGGCATTATAAAGCAGAGCTCTGTTCTCCGAAGTAGTACGAAGCGCACTAAACGCGGTGAATGAATGAATCGGTCAGTCAAGTTATGATTTTCGAATCATAACTTCATCGAATTGTGGCGCGCTTGCCACGCCCACATTACCTTTCCATCCTTATTTACCTATTCCGTGGGGAAATACAACTCAACATATAACATTGACTCAACTCAATATTAACCTACTATAGGAATAGTTTCAAACCAAAGCATGTGTAACTAAAGGTAATCTTGTTTAGGTAAAGACTTTTATGCCTTTATTACGACTTTTTCACTCTCTTTCCTTCCCTGGGAGAATTAAAATTTTAATGGATTTTCAATGGCGGCGCAAGTGAAATAAAACCACCACGGTGATTACTCTGCTTCCGCTGCGAAAACAGTGGTACCAGAGACGAGAGGTACATTTTAATTGCTTTGTTAACTAAATTTATTTGAAACAATACCATTTGAATTGTATTGTAATGCGGAATTTCATGATAGGAGAAGAAAACATTCATACTTTTAAGCTATTATCTATATAGCTTTTATCGCGGGCTTCGGGGTTTGTTAAGCTATTGTATTGCTTCGGGGTTTGAGCGCGGCGACCGAAACAAGATTTTTTTTCGTAACGAAAAAAATCCGTAACGAAAAAACCTAACACCTCATAACCACCTAACACACATACATACACGTTAAGCGTCCGCTTAACGTGTATGTATGTGTGTGTATGCTGTTTGTGAGAAGGTATATAGGTGTATAGGTATCTATTAATATCAAAGAAGAAAAAAAAACAAGCAAAGAAAAAAAAAGACGAAAAAAACTGTCTAAATAAAATATATATATATAATTGCATAAGTTGATAAAAAACGCTATGCAATAGCTTTACCGCGGCAGTCCCCGAGTGCCACACGTATTTTTTGTTCAGTGATCATTTAATGGCGTAGTAAACCATAGAAAACTTTCAGTATTAGCTATTATATGTACCTATGGTCAGCTAGCTAAAACAACAAATAATAATAATAGTAAAAGCACCTAAGGGAAATGAGCACCAAATACGGAAAAGTATAAAAGGGGAAGATCCCTCTCGCTCCGTCGATATAAAAGATTTTAGAAAGATGGACCTGAGAAAATCTTACTTCACGCTTCGCGTAGCAATTTTGAATGCTACCTGGATAAAGTACCTACTATTAAAGCTTTCGATGTTGTGGTGAGCCCCAGAATTCTGCCTTTATTGAAATCACCACTGTTGCCTTTGCAGCAGGAATAATTACGGCATAAGTTTAATATTTAATAATCTACCTTCTTGGACGGACTTTAGCATATTATTTTAAGTTCAGGATGCTTTATCTTAGAATTATATGTATACCGAGTTGACGACATCAAGTGGTTATATTTCGTAATATGTAATATTATTATGTGAAAAGATTTTCAAATATGGTTGTAGGTACCTACTAGTGGTTATTATAACTTAAGGCTCCAGTCTTCCTAAAATCAGTATTCTTGCGGAATTTATGAGAAAAGAAACATTTTTATTTAGTCATCAGGAAAGCAATAAATGAAATATATTTTGCGTTATTTTAAAGTGTTAGATTAGAAGTTTCCAATACAAATTTTATTTTTTAATTTGACGCCACTTTTATTAGCTTTGTGAGGCTTTAAACATACCTCTAGTTACGTTCCACGCGTAGAGGGTCTCATTCATGCACACGCCACGAAAAAAATATAACAAATACAGGAAATGTATTCAGATTACATTTGTTCGAATGTATTTCTCAACATCACTTTGCATCACACTACAGTAAAATTAACAATAGGTATAAGTACTTAATAGTAATATGAGTACGAGAATGGAACCGTAATTAACATGTGTGCGAGAATAAAAAATATTGTGTAGCTCGAGAATGACACACGAGACATCAAATAGAAAAACCGGCCAAGTGCGAGTCGGACTCGCGCACCGAGGGTTCCGTACAAACTTCGTCCATCGTTCGTCCATCACGGGAAATGCACAATTTTATTTATTTACCTTATTTGAGGTGGTTGCCAATTAAGCTAGACCTCAAAATTGTATCAGCGCCCATTCAACTCAGAGGTCTTTATTAATTGGCGTAACTATGTATGTATGGGGAAACCCTTTAATTTTCAACTTCTTTATTTTTTGGAATTTTCCCTTTATTTGTGCTGTAAGACCTTGCTTTTTGCCAAATTTCGTGATTCTAGGTCAACGGGAACTACCACAAACAAATAAAAGGGCAAAAAAATCGCGTTTGTTGTATGGGAGCCCCCCTTAAATATTTATTTTATTTTGTTTAGTATTTGTTGTTATAGCGGCAACAGAAATACATAATTTGTGAAAATTTCAACTAACTATCGCGGTTCTTGAGATACAGCCTGGAGACAGACAGACGGACGGACAGACAGCGAAGTCTTAGTAATAGGGTCCCGTTTTTACCCTTTGGGTACGGAACCCTAAAAGTACAAACATACAAAACAAATGAAGGCTGGCGAAATTAAATATAAGATTTAATTTTACATAGGTACCCAAAGCTACATTGCTGAAGAGTTTCGAAGTCGTAAAATTTAGTAAACATAATTTACCATTATCTTAATTCGTGCAGCCAGTTTTGTCCTAGATAAAACGCAAATGCGTAATAACAATAATTTATTTTTACACAAACCCTGAGCAATTAATAATAGCGTCAAATGAAGCTGATCACATTAACATTAGCTATTTAATGTGGGTTGATATCGAACCACCAAACTTGAATGAACTCATAAAGGGATGATACAAATGTGTATAACCACCCTTGTTCATTAATAGGCAATATAGGTGTGGGATCAGTGTTTATTAAATGTGATTGATTTATTAATGTTAACCTCGTGATTTGAAATTTTCGGGGACGTGTTATGTAGTTAGTATGTACAAGTAATTCACGCGATACCTATAAAATTAATTATCACATGTTGCCTGACTGATAAATAAAATAGAATTATTCGTTTTACGTGGTTTTATTTCCCAACGGTTGAATGTTTTATGTTTTTATTACTCTACAGAAGGATCTTAACTATATGGTTTCGGTCTTCAGTATTTGTAAATGGTGCATAAAATTTAAAATCTGTACCATATGCATTGAAAACACTTCACATTTATTACTATTCCCCTTATAAATACCTACTACCGATACCGATTTATACTCACATAGTTAATGCAGCGTCAAAAAAAAAAAACAAAAGAACATATACAACCGAATTGAGAAGCTCCTCCGTTTGTTTAAAGTCGGCAACGACTACACATTGGCTGTGTAGTCGTTGAAAGTCGGTTAACAAAATTGATACAAAGCTTTTTATCATAGTAGGGAGAAGTGGCATGAAGGAGCCAGGTTTTGAATGAGCCACTTGCGTTATTTCGGTAGTTTACGAACGAATTTGGTGGGTGATTTTATTTTAAGTGGCAACACTGATTTCCCGTCACCCATAAACATTTGACAGTTCGCCGACACCAACGACCGCCTATACATCGAGTCAAAGTTTTTGGCACTAAAAAGTAAGTATTTTGCTTCATTTAAGTTGTTTTTTGGTATTTTATTGTAAACAAATATAGGTACATGAATTGTAGATTGAGGTAGTGCATATATTTGGCCTTACAGCTGCGTAATAAATATACCGATAATGTTTTATTAATGTTGTTATTTTGAAGGTTATATTTTTTTTAAGAATATGCTATGAATGAGCCGGTGAATTTGTCTTAAAAGAGCTGGCTCTTTCATAACCGGCTTTTTCATAGCCATGCATTTGAATTTCGTAAATAATATATAATAATAATAAATATATGTTTTTTCGTGTATTATAAAAGAAAAAAATCATGTATTAAAAGAAAAAGAGGGTAATGCAAAGAAATCAAAGATTATCATTAAGAAAATGACTACAAAGCAGTCCATAAAAACCCTTAATAGAAAATCTAAAATAAATAAAGAAAATTCCGTAGTGAAAGATGACTCTGATTCGTCTGACTCTATCATATTGGCTGAAGTAAAGAAAAAGGTTGTTCGAAGCAAAACAAACTCCAAGACAAATAAAAATAGTGATGATTGCGTAGTTTGTAGTAAAACATATGAAAACAGTGATCATGATTGGTTTCAGTGCAAAATATGTTCTGGGTGGGCTCATGAATCCTGTGGCATTAAGGGCATTAATTATTATTATAATTTCTTTTGCAAGACATGTTTCTAATTTTAAGAAAATTATATTACCTATATTACATTACCTAAAGTCTGAATCTTAAACTTAAGCAAATAAATAGTTAAGATTTTGAAGCTTGAAGTAAGCAATATGTTTTTTTAAGTTCTTAAAAGTTAAACAATGTTTTTTTTGATAAGTGATAATATTTATTATTTTGTTTATATTTCGAGACTTTTATTAAAATAAACAATAATTCGTCACTAATAAATAGGTATAACTGAATAATACGTTAAGATTAAAGCGTTTGTTAGAATGAATCAAAATAATTGATAGTATCAAAAAATTCTTAATAAAGTTATAAGTTTAAATGTTTTTTTTTGTTAGAATTGTCTTTTTGTTATTTTTTAATAATATAATCATTATTATTTTGCATAATTATTGCAATTACGTTTAATAATACAGACTGGCTTTTTCATAACATTTAGTGGCTCTTTCAATACCTGAATGTTATGAAAGAGCCAAAAGACACATTTAAAAAAAATGAATATTTCACTGATTTCTGTGTTGCGTTTAAGGTTTTTTCATATGAAATTACCTACTTTAATAAATAAATAATAATTAGAGAAAAAAAATTCATCATTTCTTTCATTAAAAGTTCTTTTTATCGCTCAGTTTAGTAAACTGGCTCTTTCATGCCACTTCTCCCCTACACCTAAGCCCGCTATATGAAATACAAAATATTTATATTTCATTGTTGAACGCTACTTTGTACTTTTAATTATAGTAATTCGTGTTTTTACTATTTCATTTATGAATGAAAATCAAAAGAAAACATTCCCTGCTTTTGCCAATGAGCGTTCTTTGTAGAATGGAAGGTTCTAGGCCATAGGTTCTCAACGGGGCCGGTACCGCCACCCCAGTGGGCGCTGGAGTCGTTCATAGGAGAGGTAGCGGTTTCCGAGGCAATGGCAGCTAAGGCAATCGAGGGCGCCCGGTGAATAAAATATTTTAAAATGAAATGATGTTTTTATGTAAAAATATGTTGCTAAAATACTAAATTGTCCGAAATAATAATAATAATATTTATAAATAGAAAATCAAATCTTGATTGCTCCATCAAATATGTCTGAGCGTGGTTCAGTGCAGTATAACTTTCTAGAAAAGAAACAGACTACTGATGACGAGCGTGGGAGATTAGCGCTTGAAATTGTCAAAATTGGGACCCGATATTTACAAATTGATAAAACTCCACCAGCCTCAATCATCTCATTGTATTTTCATAAACATTTGTAGAGCTCATAATATTATCTAGATTGTGAATCTTTAGATAATGTGCAACTATATTTCAATGTTTGGCATAGGTGCCTAACTACATTGGAGAGGGGGCGGTAGCCCTGAAAAGTTTGAGAATCTCTGTTCTAAGCAATCTACAGTACAAGACACGGTGACGTCGTAACACGTAAGCCATTAAAGCAACAAACAGGACTGAGATGTAATCACGTCCAATACGCAGGTAATTGGATCATTCGAGCTGTGGATGACTTTCCTTGGAGACTTGACCCACTGTCGGTTACGAACCTACGCTTTTATTATCTATCGAATAATACTGATAGGTTCACAAACGAGTTTTAAATTAGGTTTACCTAAGTTTGTTACAACAAATAAACCCAAGGAGCTGGAATTTATATAAATAGACCTCGTTTCTATCATAAGTTTTCTAGTCTGGTTTACTTTACCGGATTGAGATGTACCGAGTGTTCAAAAACCTCTGTATTAAGTCGGAAACTACCTTAGTCTGAATACACATAATATTTTTTTGTTTTGCATTTATTCTAGTCACTTTTGATTTTAAGTTTAAGTAAGCAGTTTGTGTTATAAAATAAATATATATAAATTTATATCATATTCAGTTAATAAAATGGTTGTTGCTCAATACAATTCTAGTTATAGTTTAAAAAGTGCTATCTTTCAAGTAGGTTTAATTTCTATACCCATGCATACAACCGATACAACGGTGCTGCTGACCGCTTAGAGAGGTCGTGATTACTCGAGCGATCTCATGTATGCCGCCCAGTTCACTAAGCAGGTATAGCTTGAAGGGGTTAATTATTTTATGACTGCTGTGTGAGTATATGTGTAGCCGCCCTTCGACAACGTTTATAACGAATTTTTATAGTGTTTATTTTCCGCCTTTGATTTTTCTGGGTCGACAAAACAAATTGTTAGCAAGATCTTATGATTCGAACCAGCCAGATGTTGCTCGCGGTCTCACTTGATTCGGATTTGGTATTAAATATATGTAGGTAGGTGTTCCATAACATAACATATTTTAAATGTAAATGCCTATTTACTTCATCAAATTATAATTTCAGTAACTACTTACAACTACAAAAAAATTCAAAGGAATTTTGATTCATAACTGTTCGCATAATAATACAAAATGTAGTTGGCAATGAATTATATTAAAATGTTGGAGTAAAGTGAACAGGGTGCATACGGGTGTCGGCGCGGCGCACTGCAGATTTGCGGTTTGAGATTTAAGTTCAACCAAGTGGAAGGAATGCACACGAATGATATTCCTTAATACCCGGCAAAAGCGAGGGCTTAAGAAGCTCTAGATGACATGTATCCCTATGCATGCCACCAAATTACCAATTAATTGTAGGTATTTAAGCTGCAAGCTTCCCGAAATTGTTTTTGCAAGAAGTGCTAAATGATGAATAATGTGCAAATTTTAACATAAGTAAATTTTAATTTAATTAATAAATAAAATGGGTACTTACATATGTAAATTGTTAACAATTAATTTCTAATGAGATTAAATCCAATGAATCAATCCATCGGAAGTTTCATGACAGGTAGGTAATTTCAAACACATTTCTATTCAAACCTGTATATTCGTATTTTATTAATCACTATTACTGTAGGTATATTTTATTCCAAAATCTTATTTTGACTTAGAGTAAAAATACGTAGCAGAAACGAGAACCATGATCCAGCAGCGTTCGTATTATTCACACCGTCATCACTTTGTTTACCAATACGCTCGAAGAGGATTGGCTTCACCGAAAATTCGATAGGTAATATAAAATCAACGTATAATAGGCCACCTTATGATTTTATAATATCCTTTGACATACCTGCCTTTTTGATCACAAATATGATAAATATATATATATACTTACTTTCATCTTAGGGCGTAAAAGTCTTAAATAAAGGTAAGAAGTATAAAAATTTATGAACAGATGCCGTAGCGGCGCGGATTGCGCGTTAGAGCGAAATAAAATATTAAACGAGAGTGGGAATCCGGGTAACCGCACAAAGTAGCGGCATCTCGGAGAGTGTTTCTTTTACTATTGAATAAAGCTCGCTATAAGCATATAGCTATAGATACTCTTTTATTCTTATGCAACGTGAACGTACAGGGTATTTAGGTTACCTAAATAATCTCCATAAAAATATTTATTTGTGTTCTCTTCAAGTTTAATAGTTGTTCTGCTCCGTGCAAGTATATACCCAATAGGCAACAGTTTATATCACTAATTTCTATTGTTTCTTTAAAGTCTATCGATCGAGGTAGATACCTACTTTCTGGGTTTTAGGTCTGATGATGAGATATATAAATAAAAAAACATATTTCGTATTATCATAATCTTTTTATTAACAATAAAATGAATCATATGCGATACATAATCGAATTTCCAAATTAAGATGCACAAGCCTGGTTAGTGCGTTACTGCATTACCTACTACTGAACCACGTTCCAATATCCTTCCGAATTATCGTTCACCGCATATTAAAATATCTGAACTTCACGTGAAGGTAAAGAAATATCACTTATTATAATTATTACAAAAGGAATGTTCGTTCGATCTGCAATGACAAGCGAGTCGGACCGATGCCGCCCGACTGATGTCTCGGAAGAGTTATAAACCTACATAGTTATTATGATAAAAAGCACTTGCGTTTTTCGTTAAATATAAGTATTCAATTGCGTAATGCGTCTCTCTTACCATTTTTTAATCGAGAAATATGTAAGAAGATTTTTTATGGAATATAACAATAAATAAATATTTTATTTACAGTTAATTTTTTTATCGCCTACCTATTATATCTTCGGGCGCTTAGGAAATTAAGTGTTGATACGATTGAACTAACTAATAACTTGCAATGGTAATGGATTACAAATTAGAATAACTGCAAAATGAACATTAAGTCACCGATCAAATACAATATCACGAATACAATAGACAAATATAAATTGAGCAGATACACTTTTAATAAATAATTATAATTTTCGTAATGGTTAAGTTCGAATGGCTTGCCTGAAACTACGGAACTAACCAAGCCAATGATCGTAGCAACGTCGTCATTCACAGTGTATAGTGTAACGGAGGTGGAGCGCTAGATGCGCCTACGTAAACACAGTTAGGTTGTTTACGCTACGGGACACTTTACATAAACGTATTATTAAATAAAGTTACGATATAGTTACTTGGGTGACTAAAGATTCATTCTGTATATACTATACAACTAAAATGTGGGTAGTTGTTTATCATTGAACGAGAGTCGGGGTATTGTTTACATTGAAAACAAATTATATAAATTCTAACAACACCGACACGCGCCTATCCCTCGAACATTTCAATATCAGGAAATTTTGGTTTCCAAAACAAATCGGTATCAATGAAAACAGCTTATAAACACGTATCATAGATATTAGAATAAGTATATTTACAATTTACTTAGAGTTGAATTACAATTTTACTTTGTCCTTACACTTGGTACTTTTTATGTTGTAATAATAAATCATATTTGTTTAATTTAGGAAAAAAAAATCCAAACAGTTTGTTTATTAAACTAAAATAATAATATAAAAGTACCAACACAATCATAGGCTTCCAAAACCTTCACTTGTATTGCATAAATAAGTTTTAATTAATGCAGATGATTCAGAATAAATACATGTACAAAACATTATTAATCTTTTTACATTAAAACATTTTATCTACTTATATGTTATTTGGCAGTAGTGATCTTTAAATTACCAAAACTGATGTAATAATCAGTTTTTAAGCTACATCCCTTAATACATAGATAATAATCGATTTTTATAACAAATTACAACATACTATGGTCGTGTTATGATTACAACGGGCAAAACTGCATCAGAATCATAATAATATTACTTCACGTTAAATATACATAGATTATACCAAATTTAGTGACGATGAATGAACTATTCACTAGACAGTTATTTCGTTATATAACAAAGAGAAAGTTAGTAAATCAACTCTTAAAATGGGTTTAAGTCTTCCGGGATTTTATAATAATTAAAGCTCAAATTTTATGGATAACAAATTATCCATTTTCATTCTATTTATGAGTTAACACAAAAACCTTATCGATAGCACATTCATCTTGGCCTTTTATTTGGCACTCAGTACCATTTACTGATTATACAAACACGATACTTATTGTAGTACACAAACTTTCAAACTCGATTTAATTAATACCCGTTAGAAGGATAAATTAAATAGGAAATTATATCCACATTACCTAATGAACCGTAAAGTCACGGTAACCTTAGCGTACAATTAAACAAATTTCAATAAACATAGGTGCGAAGTTTGTATGTACAACATACATGCGACAAGTGACAACGGAACTAGGGCGCCCTTTAGGGCGGAACTGCGCAAACAAACGCTATAAATATCGGGCACAACGGCGCGGACGCAGACGACGCGCCGCGGCCGCGCCACACGCACTCCCGCGCACACTAAACACGTCGATTTACCTAAACGATTTTAAATTTAAGATAATATTGTCTCGGCAAAATCTCACTCCACGACACTCGTCAAATATTAGCGAGTCGTATATACTACGTATATATAAATTTGATAAAGTTAATTCGTATTTAATATTCCGTAATAATAATTATTCATAAAAACACTAAATGTCCCATGTTACATACATTCGAAGTTCACAGAGGTCACAAGAGTACAAGGCGGGGTAGCGACAACGGGCGGGGGTGAAAGGGTTAGGGGAGACTCGGGGGAGGGGTGTCACGCTCAGTACACGGCGGAGAGCCGCTGCACCGTGAGAAGTGCAAGCGGCGCCACCTGCCGCCGGGGAGATGGTGAAGCGCGCTGTTAAATGATGCTCTCGCGATTGCGCTCATTCTCCTCCTGCGAGCTCAACGAACTGCCGCCGCATATTTGCATCTCGATTTCTTGCAACCTGATACCAAACAACAATCCAAGTGACCAAGATACTCACGACGCAGCGCGTCCATTTTTAGTACATAAAGTAAACGCTGGTAATGTCGACAGTGTCCCAATACTCGTCAGATTGTAAAAAAAGGCCAGTTATTTAATTCTACCAATATCTTACTAAAAGTATCTTATGGCAACATATTTATGGTAATATATCCCATAGTTAGAAAAGCAAAATTTTGACAAAATTGTTATGGTGTCGGAGAGCAGAGCTATCAAGGTAAGCCCATTGAAATTTTGTATTTTTTTATGAGTTGTACTGAAAGGGAAATCCGACTTAGCAAGATAAGTTTCATGTTTTGCTGGATCGTTCGAACGATTGATAATTGTGATTATTTTGTGAAATAGTCAAGTTAATTTTATAACCTACTAGCTGTCCCAACAGACGTTGTCCTGTCCAACTCATACACAAAATTTCATCCAAATCGGTCCAGCCGTTTATCCTATCTCTCAAGTTGGACCAGACTGCTCACGGTGTGCCAATTTAATTTAAAATCGGTTAAGTAGTTTAGGAATCCATCGCGGACAAACATCGTGACAGGAGATTTATATAAATTAAGATAATAATGAGTTTATTTTATAATTGTGTGTTTTTTTTCGCGTATGACAGTTATTGGTACCTAGTAAACCCTGCTTGTCCCAGTATTCGACAAAATTAATACTATTTTGACGAAAACTGGGACACGTTTGATATAATGCATGTAATGTCGAAAATGTGTCTTATTTGCCAAATGCAGTTTCAATCGAATTTTTATCTCACGATATCTTTACGAGAAATTAAATTATTTTCGTTACGAACTTCAACGTCAAAAGGTTTTCTATACAAGCTTTTTGGTTTCAGTTACGAAGTTGGTGAGTTTTCGGTTATTGGCCGTTTTCACATTGATCAAAAACGACACCGACCCGATACCCAAATGTATGAAATTACTTGTCTGTTACTACTAACCTACCTACCTAACTATCTCCTCCTCTTCGCGTCGTATTTCTCATTGCTGAGGGTTGTGATTCCCCCGGTGGGAGAGTAGTTTTTGCTTTACGATGCACTTTCATTGGCGTCTGCTCTTGACATCATGGAATGCACTCCATGATGTCAAGAGCAGACGCGTAGCTTGGTGTTGAGCGCTGAGCGAATTCGATCAGACCGTCTGATCGGGTTGCGACCTCTCGACCTTCTGCCGTCGACCCTGCCGGTAACCAACATCTGCTCGAGGTTATGTCTTTCTTTTCGAGCAATCTGGCCAAAGAACTCTAGGATCCTTCGCAGGCAAGTGGTCGAGAGCCTGGTTTTGATGTCTAATTCACGAAAGATGGAGTCGTTTGTGCGGAATGCAGTCCATGGAATTTGGAGCATCTCGCGCCAGCACCACACAGGTGTCAATACGCCTACGATCAGCTTTCCTCAGCGTCCACGTCTCCGAGCCATAGCTAAAGATAGAGAACTAGGAAGTTCCTGATTTCCTTTTCGCAAGAGCCTGTGTTGCTGATGGTAGCGCCCAGTTAAACAAAATCATCCACCCTTTCGAGGGACAGTGCATTTGTGATCTGGAGTGAGTTGCTGCAGTCTACCACCATGACTTTAGTTTTGGAATGATTGATTTAGAGGCCCAGTTCCATGCTGGTCTTTTCCATTCTGTTGAGGAGGTTTATCATTACAGCTTCATTCGCAGCCAAGAACGTTGTATCGACTGCGTAGCGGAGGTTTGTGATTCTGGTGCCACCTACGGTGATGCCATCCTCCCAATTTTCAAAAGTTCAACTGATGATGTACTCTCCGTAGATGTTGAACAGAATGGAGGATAGGATGCAGCCCTATCTTACGCCATTTCCAAACCTGAAGGTCTCGGAACTCGTCCTTTCCACTTTCATGACGCCGCGATTGACCAGTCCAAGTAGTAGCGAATTTTGTTGTTAATTATAATTAAGTAGTAAAACTTTTCTAGCATGTCAGGGCAAGAGTTCTATAATCATCACATTTGGATGTTGATCCTTTCTTGTGTAACGGCAGGATGATTGACTCTACCCAGTCAATGGACCACTCACCAGTGCGCCAGATACTGTTTTTTTTATAGAATATTGTCGGCAAACAAGCATGCGGCCCGCCTGATGGTAAGCGATTACCGTTGCCTATGAATGCTTGCAACACCAAGGGTATCACTCACGCGTTGCCGACCCTTCCCCCTTCCCCGATGATGTTACATATTTTATGTATTGCGCTTGTATCTGTCGTGCCCATTGCCTTTATGATCTCGGCTGTTAATTGATTCAGTCCGGTGCTTTCCTGTCTTAAAGCGCAGCGATTGCAGCTGTGACCTCAGATAGCAGTTTAGGAGGTTCCAGAGTTAGGTTTTCTCATGACGTTGATAAGTGTGGCTGTGCATGTGTGTGAGGGTTCTTGTAGAGATCCTCACAATATTTGCGCCACCATTCAGCTACTGCGTTCAAGTCTTGAAGTTTGTTTCTATTCTCGTCTTCAACTACCCAGGTTTTAGGTTTGAACTGTTTCGAGAGGAGCTTAACTTTTTTTGAAGAGATCTGAACTTTGTACTTTTAGTGCCTGATCTTCAATTGCCTGGCAGATGTTCTCAACATAGTTATTTTTGTCACGCCGGCATAGTTGCTGTATTACTCGCTTTGCTCCGAGTAGCCAGCACGATCCTCTTGATCAGTCAGTCCCGCTATTTTCAAGTCTTTCCTCTCTTGTATTTTAGTCCAAGTGTCAGCAGAGATCTGTGACTGTCTGCGAGAAGCAGGTGGTCGTTGCCTCGTGATATTGTCCACCGCCTTCCATATCAGATCTATGTCTATCTAAGTGGGTGTTCAGCTAATGAATCCCCCAAGTGGTAACATGCTGAATGTGCCTCTGCTGAGGCCCGTAAACAGTCTGCTTACCGGATCTGGGTGGATTCTCGCTCTCGTAGAGCTCCAAACACGGGCGTGAAGAAGAAAACCTAAAGCTTAACATAGCTGCCAACTCCTGCAAAAATGTCCTCAAGAAAGCACGTTTCGACCATGTTGGCTGGATCGGAAAAAAGCTATCATGTTACACCTCTGGGAGGAAAACTTTCTGGTCCCTTCCGAATCGGTTGAAACTAACTTCTCCCGCCTGTCACTACCGCCGTTGCTGAAGCCTGACGGCCAATTTGTTCGCCTCTTAGTTTGCTAAAAATTCACGTCTAGACGCTGGTTTACAAACGCCACCAATGTTATCCACTTGCGACTGCCTAATGCCTGATATCCGTATCCGGAGGTTGAGGTCCGTACAAAAGGAGGTTGTAAAGGTACTACGTGCTCTAAGACGTGAATAAACCCAGTGGTTCTGATGGCCTTGCAGCCATTGTTCTTCGCAATTGTGCGCCCAAATTGTCTTCTGTGTTGACACGCCTGTTTTGGCTCTCGCTTCAATTCCAGGTCAAGTTCTGAAAGTCTCGTAGCTTGTTTATGTGCAACCTGTGCCTAAGAAAGGTAGCCGTGCGGATCCCACCAACTATCGACCGATTGCGATCACCTCCTTACTCTGTAAGACTGAGCGTGTACTGAATCAGAGGTTCCAGGCATACCTCGAAGATTACGAATACCTCAGTGACCGACCGTTTGCTTTCCGCCAAAAGAGTTGATCAAGCTGACCAATCAATCCCAGTACAGCAGCATACAGAACAGCTATACGAGGCAAAAAATAGTGGTAGTTTCTATGTACCTACATGCTTGATTTGGCTGTAGCTAATGCTTGGCGTCTCCATGTTCTGACCGCTAAAAACAAGCTAGACCAGGTCCAGTTTCACCGAAGTATCACCCGATAGTATTTGAGGAGTGTAGGCACTGAAAGTATCGATGGAAGGCGTTGTAAACCTTCTTCAGTGGTGCCAAGTATGAGTCTAGATGGTGTTGAACACTTGCCCCAGAAACTGCCAAGCCAGCTACATTTACCACAAAAAAAAATGGCTGGGTTCGGTTATTTTAGTCGCTCTATGCTGGACTGCAATAACATACCATTTCAAAATGAAAATATTATGAACTTTACCCTTAAACGAATAGAGTTCAAATTAGTGTTAAAAATTGACGATTTCTGGGACATCCTGACGATAACTACAGCAAATCTGTCGGATACTGGTACAAATGGCTTCTTTTTTTAAAATCAATTATTTGATTACATTATTGTTTTTACATTCTTATAATAATAATATATTTATTAAAAAGAGTATTAACTGAAGTACTCGTCATAAAAAAATGTATTTTGATAAATTATTTATCTACAACGTGGCAGAACTTTAAACACAGAAAAGTTCTAAATCTGTCGAGTATTAGGCCGTTTACCTTACTATGCTATTGTTCATAATATGATGCAGGCTCATAAAACTCATGAAAACAAATCAAATCATGGGTAGCTAAATGAAAATGACTCAACAAAACAAATCAAGGGCGTAAAGCTAGTAGTAAAACGATAACAACAAAAATCAAGCACAGAATATATTGCATGTAAATATGTAGCACATCATCTGCGGCCGCCTGAAACTGATCATTATCCAAATTGGAGAGGATGTTATTGTGTAATGTTAATATATCAAAAACCTATTAGTAATAACGAGATATCTATCCTTACCGTTATAGAGAACCATCGGCCTATCAAGTGGAAAAAAAATAATCTAAAGTCACAATTTACCTTTGATCGACTTCCCACTGCTGCTGGCTGAGTTTGGCGGACATAGCGGCGTTTTCAGTTTCAACTGTATAGAGTCGCTCGCGCAGTCGCTTGATCTCGCATTCAAGCACATCATGCGAGTCGAGCAGCACGCGCGGCGGTAGCGCAACCGCGCCCGCGCCTGCGGCGCTGCCGCCGCCCGCCGCGCTACTGCGCGCGCTCGACGCCAACGACGCTACGGGGGATGCTACACGAAGAGGACTTACTGACGAACTGAAACCACAATAACTATATAAGATCATTTTTCACTATTGCTTTTGATAAATCAAGCTAATTACAAAAAGCAAAGTCGTCCCAAAGAATCTATAATCGATTGACAAAGGCTCTGAAGTGACGATTACACATCGGAAAGCTCCGAGCAGAATGGACCACCAGAGACGACCTGTTCAGAGTATCTGGGACGCAAGCGGCGTTTATTTTGGAAACGTATGGGGGAGGTTAAGTATTCTCATGTCGCCGGCGGGCTGATTTCCTGACATCGTCATTACCATATAGTCAATGTCAAAGTCAAAGTCAAAACCATTTATTTAGTTTAGGCCCTAAGAGCCCGCACTTATAAACGTCGAAACTACTGAAGTTACCACCGATTCGGAAGTCGCCTTCAACTGAGAAGAACCGGCAAGAAACTCAGCAAGGTTACATTATTCATATATTTAGTTTTTTGTTTTTTTTTTGGACATCTGATGATGAATCTGACAATATTGGCTTTTTTTCCATTAAATGTTTTACAATTATTAAAGAAATATAATACGCATTTGTATAAAAGTATGTACAAGATGCACTTGGGCAGAGTGCAGCTACTTCCAGACATCTTTATCCTCAATGTAATGAGCTACCTTGTAATAGGCTTTTTCTTTTAAAACTTTCTTTATGTATGATTTGAATTTAAAATCAGTCATATTGGTAACTGAGATAGGTATTTTATTATAAAAGCGAACACTACATCCAAGAAATGACTTTTTAACTTTAGCTAATCTAAAATACGGAACTACTAATTTATCTTTTTGTCTTGTATTGATATTATGTATCTCCATTTTTGATTTAAACATTTCTATATTTTTACGTATGAACATTATATTTTCATAAATGTAAAGTGAAGGTAAAGTCATAACGTTTATATGTTTAAATAATTCCCTTAACGATTCACGAGGACCCATATTATAAATGGCACGAATTGCTCTTCTTTGTAATATAAATATAGTTGTTATATATTATCAACAAGTCACACACACTTGCAATAGCTGCCAATAATTGCGCTGCCGGTATATAGAGTGGCAATATGTATTCGTTATTAATTATAATGATTATTTTATAACGGTCACCTATAAAGCTGGTCCCGGTAGGAAGGCGGGTGTGAGGAGTGCATCTGTGGCGGCGCGGGCGCGGTCTGCAGCTGCATCTCCTCTATGGGCACGCGCCCGCTCGTCTCCACGAGGCCGGGCGTCGATTGACAGCGTCCCATTGCCACTACGTAATAACAATTCTTCATAAAAAGGCACTATTATATATTATTATAACAAATTCATAATTCTAAAACTGTATTAAGTAGATATATATCCGATAGGTAATCACAGTTAGATTATTGCTGGCATTACTAATATGTAACCCATTTCTAAATTTAGTGTCTCTCCGTTTAATGTACATAAATGACAGATAGAATGTAACAGGACAATTTAAAAGGGCACCTTTCTCAAGTGGCGCTTTCTTATATTTCTCAAGTCTCTTGACGGCAATCGCTTCGAGGCGGACTCTGGCGGCGGGATACTCCTTCAGCACGTCCCACATGTCCTTCTTGCTGAGCACGAACAGATCCGAGTAGCCAACGGAGCGCACCGACGCTGTCCGTCGGTTGCCTGTCGACGTGTCATCCACACACTCCGTGCCAACCGGCGCTCGGTTCCGAGCACTCACGGTCTGTTCTGGTTTTGATTCAGCTCTACTCTTACTCTTGTTTCCACAAATGAATCACGGCCAAAACAGATCATGAGTGAATCTACTCGAGGAAGTCCGATGCACCGGCGGCAGGGAAGAATAGGTGATAACAATGTAGATCCGTTCAGGTGAAAATTAGGTAAGATTGAGCTAAAAGAGATTAAGCTGACATAGTGGAAATAATATTAACTACCTGAAAGGTTAAAAACACGCAGGGTAAACGTATACCAGTCCGGAGTCACAACACGTTCATAGAGATACAAAAAAATAATAAATTTATCGTCAAGCAATTTTAAGAAGCCATTACTATGGTAAATTTTTGTTTGTCATTACAAAGGTATGAAGCTTTAGGGTAAAAATCAGTAATATACATAAATATGGACGTACACACGAGAGCTATAATAAAATCACTAGATACGAAACTTGTAAAAGAACTAAGCAGTTCTACGAGTTGTTATACGCAGGAATTATATAGTTAATTATTAATAAATTACTTGATAGTTATTTCTCAAGCCTGAATAATTACGTAAATAACACTTAATTGTAAGGGGTTACATGCACCAAGAGGTCACGCCAAGTATATGAGGTACTTGAGGAGGATGCAAAGCGATCGGGGACACTGCCTTCAATACAACCAAAGGAGATAGATATGAATATGCAAAAGAAAACATGACATAAAACGCTATAGAATACTCCTTGAAGAGGATCTCACAGTAAGCCACTAAAAATTGAACGTTAAATTAAAAAATATTGTAAAGCTTACCATACATTAATGATTAATTGTTGATTGAAGAATCAATATGAAAAGAAAATTAGTTTCAAGAGAATAAAAAAGTAATTTTTAAAAATAATAGTCTAGTGTACTAATATTTTATAATGAAAATATTACATTTAAAAGCATTCCCTATGCAAATTTTGTATGAGACGATTAGCGCTGTTCCATAGCTGGTATGGCTGGTACCAAATGAAACCACGTGATGTTATTTGAGAACCTTACAGGTTAGGCATAGAACAGCGGTAACGGTCGTGTTCGGTATGATGTCCCAGAACCTGTTGGTAGCGTCGCGGCCGCTCCCTCGGCCTGATTGCAGCGTCTCCTCGAAACGTTTGCTTTTCGAAACTTTTCAAGAATAACAGAATAGAATAATAATGGCGTGGCGTCTCGGGCCGTGGCGATATTTACCAAGTTGTTTACCTGCCGTGCCCATGTTCAGAATTGAAATTTCGCCAAAATAAGAACCCGCTTTGAGTGTTGCTAGCACTGTTTTCCCGTTGTCACCTACCACCTGCAGCTTTCCTCTGTTCACTATGTACATCTCCTTCCCGACTTCACCTGAAAATGTTTGAGTTCTAGTTTTGTGGAAAAGTTAAAAATTTATAAAGATTTAACCTTGTCCAATTGAATAATTTATCATTGTCAACCCAAAAGCAGTTTTAAATGGATAGAGAACTTCACTCATATTTACCTTTCCTGCAGATGTAATCGCCGGGCGAAAAAAGAACTGGCCGAAGCCTCAATACCAGCTCACATAAAAAGCCAGCCTCCGTATTTTGAAAAATTTCCACCCTACGGAACAAAATAATACATATAATTGATCCAAATATTACATATAATTATTATATTACATTTTAAATTAAAAGTAATAGTTTAGAGAGTAAATATTTATCTTCATTTGTGCAATATTCATACAGGATTCTGTTAAAAAACGAAAACGCTTGGAACAGCCATTTGGCGACAAAAATTTACGGATCGTATAAACGAACACTTATGCATTATTCATGGACGTAAAAAGCGAATGTTTCTCTTTTTAATTATACAACACGGGATATTAAGCTTGAACTGCCACGCTGCATTAATTCGGCCGTAGGTGTAATATAACAAATGTTAGCATCTTTATCATTTCGCTTTAACTCCAATACATTTATTAAAAAATGCTGTGAATGTAAAACGGAACCATTATTAATTTAATTCTGATTTGTATACCGTAAGTTCTTTGAGTTTTATAACGACAAAATATTCATTATTATCTTACAATTTTCTACTAGATAGCATTTCCTGAACACTTCTTACGTTATTACTTCGGGTCATTTAAAATAATTAAGTATAATAATCACACAAAATAAATTATGCACAGTAAACAGCCATCACATACACGCAATTTCAGGTCCTTCATTTCAGGTAACTCAAGCTGGCCAAGCAAGGTGTGTTCTCATGGAGCCGTAGTAGGCATTTGAGCGTATGTAGGAAATGTTCTTCTGTACTCTATGTATTTTGGGCTAATGGCATAAGTACATACCTCTTCAAAGTATCTAGGTGTACATTAATAGCTATTTCCGCCTTGAGCTTGTCGGGAAGACATGACACCGCCTTCTCCTCATCGGAGCACTTCTGTGTGAGCCACAGATAGTCAAACCACTTGATCACTTTCACTTGTAAGTGAGTCGGCACCCGACGCATGCGCATGTATGTTTTCACACCGTCCAATTTGGCTGGAACAATTATTTACGGTTAGAATTTGTTTTATTTGTTTGTGTATTTTTACCTTAATATATTAAAATAGTGTTTAAAAACGTAAATAAAATATTTTGTGCTAAATGTAAAAAAAAAAAAACAAGCTCGTTTAAATTGATTTTAATCAACAATTTTGTTAAAGCCTGAAAAAGTAGAAGTGTTAATTATATCTATACTTCGATCATAAAGAAGTGGTAATTTGTCTGCCAATAATTTTATAATATGTATGTTACATTAAAAAAGTATTAAAATGTTAAACTTTGTAGATTCCTACAACAAAACTTCAAATATTTCAAACATTCCAAGACCTCTTCTCTTGAAAACAAAGTCATCAGACTGTCGCAAAGTTTCTCTGGAGGCATCGTGAAATTATACTGTTTTGAAAATCCTACTTAATCTCACCTGTTGTCGGCCTGGAAGTAAGTTGGGCTAAGTGAAGCACCTCGTGTGACAAGCACTAACTTGATGTAAGCAACAAATAATTGCAATCTCAAGTTTACCAAAACAGTTTAGTGCGGCTTTAAGTTAACTTAATTACAAGTATCTACCCCTAAGTAATTTAATTAATGATTATTTAATTATCCTTGAGGATGAATTCGAGTCAACAAAGAGCAACAATATTCTAGTATCGGCTTAATCAGTATGCGTGCTACGGCAGCTACGACGCTCGTAGGGGCTACGATGACTACGACGCTACAATATTGTATTATGGTCGTCTCTTGGTTGTAGCCGACACGGACATCTACGATACCTAAGTATGGTGCGTACAAAATCTACGACCAATATATATTTTCCTCTAATAAGCGAATAATATCACAGAAAGGTAGTTAGTTAGAAAAGGAAAGATAAATAGTAGATCGATCCACACACAGCTGCAGTGAATATAGACGCAGCTTGCAGCATAGTGAAATGGATCGTACGAGAACTAATGCAAGTTAATTTATACAGTGCTCCAGAACTCATTACAAACAAGTAAATCCAGGTATAAAGGTGAGTTTGCTGGAACAAAGAGCTTCACCTAATAACAGCTTGAGTAACAAGTGGGCTCAACTATACAGAATCAGTGCCGGATTAAATCAGCGCGAGGCCTGTAGCAAATATAATCAAGGGCCCTGGCTTAGGCTCTCTAATCATATGGTTCAGATGCAGAACCAACTTATAGACAACTAGCTGTTCCCCACGGTTTCACCCGCATTCCCAGGATAAATAATAGCCTATAACCTTCCTCAAGAATTGGACTATTAAATGCAAAAAGAATATTTCAAATCCGATTAGTATCGGATCCGACTAGTACCTATCTAGATTGTAGTTCCAGAGATTAGCGCCTTTAAACAAACAAACAAACAAAAACTCTTCTGATTTATTATATTAGTAAAGATAAGAGTTGGTCGCGCAGAGATATTTTCACAAAAATTTAGTCTTTTCAAAGATATGAAGGACATTTACGATTATAGCGTAATAGCATAATTTTAGTATTTTAATCATTTTCCTTCTCAATCATTTTAAATTTATTTCACCATCAAAAACTTGCCATGCTGTTTTAAGCTTTTTCAACGCCTACACAATTCCAGCGCAGCGGGGCCCCCAGAGGTGCGGGGCCCGTAGCATTTGCTACTCCTGCTATATGGCTAATCCGACACTGTACGGAATAACTTCACACTTATCAGTATTTATTGGAAAATTGACCGCCCCTGTATAAAGTTAATTAATGTCGATCAAATCATGTCAAAACTTTTTAGATGCTCTTATTACCTCGCAGAATCTCAGAAAGAGCTTCAAATAGTTGGAATGTTTCTGTTTCTCGAAAAAATAACGTTCTTGTATTATTGCAACGATTACTTACACGGCCATCAAGCTTAATAAATTTTACTTAATAACTTGACTCGCGGTACCAGGATTTTTTAATTTTTATTATGTAGTTTTGGGACCGGCGGTGTCCCATTTACGAGCCTCGGGGTAATTTTTCTGTCATTGGTAACCTGATGGTAAGTGAGCCTACCGTCGCCTATGGACATTAACAATACCAGAGGGATTGCCAATGTGTTGCCGACCTTTATAAAACCTAGAAAGCAACTGGCTCTCAAGCGCAACTACCGGAACACACCAGTAGGCGACCGATTTTCAACTTTAGGGTGGTGCCAGGCAGGTACTACAAAGTACCCTACCACCGTGCTATGGTTTCCTCACGATGTTTTGACCCACGATCTTCGCCGTGGCATCCGATGTCATTACTACTGAGCTGTCATCGCCTTAACTCGACCGAAACAAACACTTTACCACATCATACACAACTAATACAATATGCAGAGTAACAGCTATCTAAGTTAACATACGAGTAAGTCATAAACAAATGACCTAAAACGTCTGCTATTCGCGTAAGTTCCCGGGAGCCCACAGTGAAATAGAATTATAGCAATATTTAAAGGCAAACGAATGTGTTTTCCGAGTGAGTTGGGGTTTACATACATGTAGGTCAGTATGAAGCACAGAGCTAGGCTACATATAAAATAAGACTGCCTTTACTATATCTCGTGGAGATTTTAATTTATAAAAAGTTTGAAGATGCTTTCACTTCTCTTGGTATTAAAATATTACAAAGTTAGAAAGGCAAGCAGTTTATACAGACTATCCAAAAAGCAAGAAAAGGGTGTTGGAAATCAAGTTATGGTATTAGTTAATGCTTTATTTAATGTAGTTGTAAGCAGTTAATTTATAAAGTAAAATATATAATCAAATGATTTTTTCACTCAACTCATCACTCACTTCCTATCTTCATTACGGAAATACTATTTGAGTAATTAGCTCGATATTACAAAAAGGCGACTCTTCACCAACGTCATTGCTCAAAGGAGTAATGGAGGGATGATTGCTTACGAAGCAACGTCAACAATAAATGCTCGTGCACAAAAACGAGTCAACATTTCGCACCCTTTGTTTTGTAGTATGATGTGTACGCGGTGTTATTAGTGTACCGACATTTGGAGTAATTTAATCTTCCTCAAACAAGGTCCGGGAACCAGGGACCTGACTGCGGTCGCAGTGTGCGCGGCGCGGTGCCGCCACCGTCACGTCACCCCACGCTCGCGAGCGCTCGTTTGAAATAAGCCACGTACACGACACGCTACATTAGACACGTTACAACACAATTTTTGAGAACCACGAAAATAAGACTCGTATATTTTACAACGTAAACGATTCGCCAGAGTTTTTCAAATGAAAATTATTCCTAGAGCTTGGAAATATAATAATAATAATAAATGTTTATTTCAAGTAATTACAACTCAAATTTGTTAGAACTTACATCTTATATACTATGTTAGTTAATTGTATAAATTACTTATTCAATCACTGATTCAAAGATACCAGACGAGACCCTGCAGCAGTGATTCATGAAGGAGCAGCCCAACCTGCTTGCAATCATTCTCAGGATACTGTTGGCGCTAAATTTATATCTTTTTAAATGTTTTACTAATATTTGACATTCATCAAATATTAGTAAAACATTACGTGGAAATATGAAGTACAAGCTGCGCACACAATATGAGAACGTTTTACGTGAAATTTACTGACTATAGTAGCGAGTGTACCCAATTGTTTACATTGTGCCCGCTACCCTCGACAACTTCTAATTCCCTATTGAACTCAGATTACGCTCTGGATGGGACTCCATGACACTCATTAACTTTCTGAACAATTGACAAGTGTGTACGTACCCACTTGGATATCGTTTTTACTACTCTAAACTACTACTCTAAATAGTTTAGCCCTCAGTTTAACAATTTTACTATTTAAGGACAAACGTGTGAAACTACGTCAACAGTAACAGTTCCAATCCCTACTACTTTAGGTTTTTTATGTTTGCGTCTGGAGATTTGTAGTGAGCGTACGCTCGTAGGAGACGAAATTAGCTAGTATTTCATTAGAGCAACCAACTACAACTCACTTTATTTAATTACTAGCTGTTCCCCGCGGTTTCACCCGCGTTCCCGAGAAAATAAGGCAGCCTATGTCCTTCTCCATACCATAGGCTATCTGCGTACCAAATTTCATCGCGATCAGTTCAGCGGCTTAGGCGAGAAAAGTTAACAAACAAACAAACTCACTTCACATTTATAATATTAGTTAGGATAGTAAATACTAGCATAAGTACATTTAATTTTGAGGGCTGATGAAATTATTTCAAGTGAATAAAGCATCCAAATTATGTGCTCAACACTCAATACCACACATAATTTGTTTGGGGAAATATAATTGTATGTATATATTATTTAGAAAGCTAAATAAATATACCGTTCTTACATGACTATCACTTATTATTTTTAATAATGGTTTTTAACACGTATAATATGTAATATCTTATTGAAATTGTAGTGAAAGACTCTATTAAACTTGCTACAAATTGTCTACGAACTGATATCATGGCCACGGCTGCATGAATGCAGTGTGACGACGACGTGCGTGTACGGTACCTATAGTACAAGCATGACTAGTTTTTATTTTTAATTATGTGAAACAGCGAGGGCTTTGAGGATGTTTTCTATATATTATAGTTTGTATTTTAAACAATGATTGTAAATACTTGTTGTAAATAAAATTCTATTGTACCTCAAATATATATAAATTTCCAAAAAGTAATTTTAATAATTAGAGGCATTCATATAAATAATAACAATAAATTCACAAAATTAACCGCGCTAGTCTCAGAAACTACCTGTCCGATTTAAAAATGTTTGACGTGAAAACTTCTTTTAGCGCGGTACGCATATTTTTAGATGAGGTAAAACCTCTGGACTCGCGACACCGTTACGAGACGCACCTATAATTTCTATTTTTCATTGTAATAATTTTAATGATAATGATGATGATACAAGAGTTGTCGAAATTGTTAACGATGATTCATAAAAAACAAAAAAATGCAATTCATAACCCAATAACCCTAGTACCCATCTAAAAAATGTCTAACGCGCCAAAATAAGTTTTCACATCTGTCGGCACTCCCGGAGTGCATTTATACCTTACTAACTTCCGCCCCGCGGTTACACCCGTGTTCCCGAGGCATATTCTAACTGAGTGCCAAATTTCATACAAATCGAACTGATCGAGCCGTAACAGAGTTGAGTGGTAACGAGCATACACAGACAAATTTTCGCATTCATAATATCTTACGTTAAATTGAGTATAACGCATTCGGTAAGTCGTAGGTTTAATTAAATTGATAAAATTTTGACGTAGGGACTTAATCATAAATGGCATGTCGGGAAGACTGCAGCACCAGCTGCAGCACTTTTGATGGTCACGGTCGCGCGGGTGGGGGGGGAAGGGTTTACCAGTATCAGTTCACAGGCAAGTGAAGAGTAGATCAATTATTATTGTCAAATTGTTAGGCTCGAGTGACGGGCACATGGGGAACGCGGTGGCGACGGGCGGATCGATGTCGGGCGGACGCGCGCGGGACGGGCACTCCCGTTGGGATGGGGCGCGGCGCCCGACTTTCGCCGAGCTATTTATAGCATTCAAGCCGCTGACCTATTTCCCTGCAGCGCCGCCGAGGAAGGTCACGGATACAGCCTGCTCTCTGCCGTCGCGGCGCCATTGTCTTTTCAACCGAGCTGCAGCGCTAATTAAAGTTGTTGACACTTTACCGTTCCCTCTGTGTTTAAAATACACATCTTATCCATTCTTCGAACTGATCAGAGACGTAATTACTGCTACGAATAGTGACAGTGTGCATGATATGTGTAGGTTGTTGGAGTACGGCTGGCGAAGTGTGTTGGGTCGGGAGGACGTCGCACGACTCGCACGTAGCGACGCGCGGCGGCCGCGGCCGGGTGGAGTGGCACGTGCCGGCACGTCTACCTGCTTAGTACACTAATGTGACAGCCGTGCTGCGTCGTGCACCCCGCGCTCGACAATGTCGACCGACCTCCTCTAAACCTTCTCATACACTCGAATGTTTAACGCGTTAACTATTTAATGTATCAAGGAGGCTGGAGCCTGATAAAAACAACACAAATTACATATTACACAAAGCAATATAAATTGAGTATTCATAAATAGCTGTGTATGGGTAATATATATATATATATCTCTACCTAAAGGGTTATATATATATATATATAGTTTATTAATATTTTTATATTTATAATGCTCTCAAAGACATTTCATATTGAATAATATAATAAGTAAATAAAAAGTTTTAAAAGTTTCTGGTGGATTTGGATATAGTCTATTTTATCAGCTGGCTTTATCTAAGGTACAAAATTAACTTTTACACATTATTATTAGGTTGGTACCAAAATCATTAAGTCAGAAATATAAAATAACCTACTAGTACTAGTAATTCCTTAATTTAAGTAATACCTTGAAATTCCTTCCTGGCAGTGCTGACAGAGGTAACGATGTTTGCGACGTGGCCAAGCACCGTGGCGAACAGGAGCAGTCCAAACAAAAGCTGTGCTATCACGAACACGTACTCCCCCTTACTTCGTGGCCGTGGCAAGTCACCTGTATACAACACATTCATTTGTTTTTTGCCCTGTATGGACATAATTATGTTTGCTGTGCCTTCTGAGTAGAGAATATAAAAAAAACCCGGCCAATTGCGAGTCGGACTCGCGCACCGAGGGTTCCGTACAAACTTCGTCCATCGTTCGTCCATCACGGGAAATGCATAATTTTATTTATTTACTGTATTTGAGGTTGGTGCCAATTAAGCTAGACCTCTAAATTGTATGAGCGCCGATACAACTCAGAGGTCTTGATTAATTGGAGAAACTATGTATGTATGGGGACACCCTTTAATTTTCAACTTTTTTATTTTTTAGAATTTTTCCTTTATTTGTGCTGTAAGACCTTGCTTTTTGCCTACATTTTTTTTTTTTTTTGAGTTGATTGAATGAAAGGTAAATTGCAGTTTACGACTTATGACGTATTAAAAAAAAACTACTTACTAGATCTCGTTCAAACCAATTTTCGGTGGAAGTTTGCATGGTACATCATATATTTTTTTTAGTTTTATCATTCTCTTATTTTAGAAGTTACAGGGGGGGGACCAACATTTTACCACTTTGGAAGTGTCTCTCGCGCAAACTATTCAGTTTAGAAAAAAATGATATTAGAAACCTCAATATCATTTTTGAAGACCTATCTATAGATACCCCACACTTATGGGTTTGACGAAAAAAAATAATTAAAATGTGAAAATCTTAATGCGGTTCACAGAATACATCTACTTACCAAGTTTCAACAGCATAGCTTTTATAGTTTCGGAATAAGTGGCTGTGACATACGGACGGACAGACAGACAGACAGAAGACAGACAGACATGACGAATCTATAAGGGTTCCGTTTTTTGCCATTTGGCTACGGAACCCTAAAAAAGATAACACGACTTTGATCCTACAAACAAAAGAATTAAAAATACAAAATAAATACCAGATCAACAATTAATTATTGCATGTTCACACTCATTAAATAAACTTAACTTATTCATGGTTTAATAATTTTAATGAATCATTTAGTAGCCAAATGAGCGCACAATAAAATAATTACGTGCAAAATAAAGGCTGACCGATGCAGTGAACGTCAATATTTATAACGATGTGGTTATGGGCGGGTAGTCATGGGCGGAGTCGGCGTCGGCGTCGGCGTCGGCAGTGTCACCACTGCCGATATCACTCAACCGAGCGTGCCTTTATAATTGCGACTCAGGCTCAAAAACTAACTAAACTAATAAACAAACAGATACACGCTCGTTACGCCAGCTAACAAAGGATTGTTTGCTGTTGATCCCGTTACAGGCGGTAAATATTAACGTAAAAAAGTTTCAAGCGGCACATCGTTTTATCCCCCATCTCGTGCGAGTCAATGTCAAATTAAGCCTCATGTGTAAGTACTTTATCCCACCACCTGTAACGAGGATACGGGAAAAGAGACAATTTAATTTTTATTTAAAATCTGTTGGATTTTTACTTTCACAGTAGTAATATGCAGCCTTTTTTTACTGGATGAATCATTTTGATTTATATAGTAAAAGTGGTGAAAATGTATAGTCAAGATATTCCTAACACAGGAGGTGTTAGGTCGAGTCCTATAAGTCTATATAAGTAGTCAACAAAAGTTGCAATGACAAGCATATGCTTCAAATACTCAGTGTCAAACGCATCAATATTTATTACCACATATTACTTATGTAAAAGTTAACAAACAAAAATATTCAGCAAAAGAAGAACAATATTTGTATTGGTTATTGAAATTCATATTATGATTTAAACAAATTCCCTAACGAGAGTTTAAAGCGTAGCGTAACCAAGTGAACGGTAAGTGGATATTATAAGCAGGTATAAGCCTGCCACAGAAGACGGATTGGCCCTCAAGAGCAGACAGTGACAGCGAGCTCGTTCTTGAAATCCATTTATATTGATAGCATTATTACACTACAGTGTCGGTACAGTGTCTTGGATGACATAAATAGATTTTAGAAAGAAGTTGTACATATTTATATTGTCTTCCTTGCTATAAATTATACTAATAGAAATTACTTTTCTTGCGAAAATAACTACTTATCCAGCCTCCTAAATTCAAATTCAATACTCATTTATTTAAATAGGTATTCTATTAGTTTCAAACAAATGTAAATTCTTACGGACAAACGGGTCTTTGGTTTATTCGGTGCACTCTCCGTTCGGATCGCGGACCGAAACTCCCGCTGCTCTTTTTGTATTAATCGTTTCGGTCCGGTGTCAGAAGGACTAAAAAATGTCCTGACTCACTCACTGATTGACTCATCAACGCCTAGCCCAAACCCTGAGACCTATAATGCTGAAATTCTGCACCCTTTATGATGTAAACAAATAATAAGGGCGATTTTTTTTTAATTATACCTCTAAGGGAGTAAAATAGAGGATCGCGGGAGAAACCGCAGGGCGGAAAACTAGTTTATATAGATATTTCTTGTTTTATTTTTAAACTTATATTGATGTCTTTTTACCAATCAGGCAACGTACTTTGGATATCAGTTTAAAGATATTTGCTATCACTTAATTTACTAATATATCCCCATTATATTGAATACCATTTTCCACTATAAAATCAATACTATTAATATATATTTTCCCAAGAATTATTATTTTACTATAATATATAGGCCTATATTTGACCGTATCAAGTCAGGCGGTAACAAAGTACCACGTACTATGGTTTCCGTTTTCTTTCACCAAAAGCTCAAGCTCATTGTAGGATTCGAAACCCCGACCTTCTTCCCAGTATTCGACATCACTACCACTGAGTTATCATTACATTAAAATATGTGGCTATGAATATATGCCATTAGAGATTATTGCTGATGCTACACTTGGCAGGCTTGCAAAACGATCACCAATAAAGGGAATGGTCTCTGAGACATTGTAACACCTTTTTACTGTAATCGTTAAAATGCATTATCCATCGTTAGCATTAAGTAAGTATAATGCTGGCACAAGAGGGTAACTCAATTTTATTAAAGAACTCGTAATTAGGAGATTATGGTTATTATGAGCCTCACGCTCCCTTAGCATAAAACGGATATAAATACGTAATTACAGACCTTTTGTATCTTTAAAATGTATAATTAATTTCACGTTAGCGTTATAAGGAAAATTAATTCTTCATTCAATTGTTTTATATGTGATTTTCGTAAAATACCAATTACACACTAGGTCATCAAACATAAAGTTAAATATAGCTCTAGATAATCAAATATATGTACATTTGGAAGGATTTACGTCCTTACTAGGTACTAATTAAAGGAATTACAAATAATTGAATTCTTTTAGATTTATAATCAAAATATTACTAATAATAATATTATAGTATAGTTTAAAACAAAAACATCGTTAATGAAGCAGGAACGGGTATCCAGGTGGACGTAGCGAAACGTACACTGTAAGAGGAATTTCCTGTTTATTTAAACTTTTCCCATTATCCCGAGGGCAATTTTATTGTGTACCATTGTACATACGTAGATATTATTAGACTTCACTTACACAAATTAAAACAATTAACCATCTACCTAATAAAACTCTGACACTGACTGAGAGACAACGCATAGCTCTAGAAGCATATAAAAAAAATTACACAGGAGGAACTAGGTGACCGCGGGTAAAACCACAGAACGGAAAGTTGATATTTGAAATCTAAATGTTATAATTGTGAACGATACGATTGTAAACGTTATTTCTTTAAACTCATAAACAAATATTATATTTTAGAAGTTATCTTTACGCACTATTTTTATTTTCTTATACTTTGGTATGGTTCACTGATAACCTCATCCCAAAAATTTGCCCCTGGGCAAAGGATGCCCGAGTATTCGACGACAAAGGAAAAACTGCGTACCCGGAAATACTTATTGATATAACCACGAGAATAGCAACTCCACAAAAAAGCTTGGACATTACATTGTGTAGGAATAATATCTTTATAGTGGGCATATAAAAAAAAACATTCCTTAGAATATTTTGCTACGTGCGTAGTAGATGCAAGACTATCTATCTTCTATATAAAAGAGAACGTATTTATGTATGTATGTATGTACAGGTATGTATGTATGTTCCTTATAGACTCCGAAACCGCTGAACCGATCGCGATGAAATTTTCAGACAATCTTCATATTAGCCCCGCGGGTAATCCTGTAAGGTTTGGTGGCGATCGGAGCACTCGGGACTCGGGACCGCGGGTGAAACCGCGGGGCGGAAGCTAGTATGAAATAATATTTTTGTTTGGTAATTTGGTAATCAACATTACCTAACAAATAATTTTGCTCAATAATTAAATACGACTCGATAAACATTGGTTTATACATTTCAGAGATGGACCTATATTTGTAGGGTTCTTTTAGAACCCAATTAAGGTTTTAAAAAATATATATAGGGGCCCATCCAATATTATTCACTAGCTTCCGCCCCGCGGTTTCACCCGCGTTACCCAGGGATCTTATATTTTTCCGGGGTAAAAAGTAGCTTATGCCTTTTTCCATACCATAGGCCATCTGTATACAAAATTTGATCGCGGTCGGTTCAGTGGTTTAAGCGTGAAAAGGTAACAAACAAAGTCACTTTCGCATTTATAATATCATTATATTATATTATATACTAGATATTGCCCCGTGGTTTCACTCGCGTTCCCGAGGGATCTTATGTTTTCCCGGGATAAAAATTAGCCTATGTGCTATTCCAGACTATAATCTGAAGAAGGTAGTAGAACTCTTAGTGCAGAGTTCGCCCGGGAAAGTACTACCACCATATCTAATTCCGACGTGAAATAGTAGTGCACTTGTATTACTGTGTTTCGGTTAGGATGGTATGGGAGCCTGTGAAATTACAGGCACAGGAGACTTAACAACTTCAGGTCTCAAAGTTGGCAATGCGTGAGTGATACCCCTGACAGGGAAAATAATATAATATTGTATTTTCTTTGCCGGTGGTGCTATGAGCGTCTATAGGCTACGGTAATCGCTTACCATCAGGTGGGCCGTAAGCTTGTTTGTCACTTAGTAGTATGAAAAAAAAAAACTATCTCTGTACCAAATTTCATCCAGATCCGTTCACCTGTTCTGGCGTGAAAGAGTAACAAACATCCATCCATCCATCCATCCAAACTTTCACATTTATAATATTAGTAGGATTATACCTAATATGCTGACTGACAATATCGAATTTTATGGAATCAATAGAAAAGTGTAAATAGATGTATTCCTCTTAAGGCTGTTGTTTACTAAGTGAATTTTCTTTTCTGGCAAAAAAAGCTTCCCTTTGATTAGATTGCGCTTAAGTAACGCCTTAAAATAGAAAGGGATTCCTCGTAACCTATGTTCGTTCACGTAGCTACGAGCATCTCGATCCCTCGCCGGTCATGGTGCAAAACTTTAGTTCGTAAATATAACATAGATAACAAACACTTCTGGTAAAAAATACCCTGGGGACTATTCGTGTCAATTCTGAGAAACCCTAAGTTTATGTATTACAAGTTCATAGACTTTTATCTTTCTGTGAAACTTTTATGCAAGAGTAACTTTGTAAGTAGGTATGTCTGTTCAAGTATAAAAATATTTTTGTTTTTTTATTCCCGACCAGAAAACTTTTGTATAGGCTCGTGTTGTAGCTAACCATCTCACCGTGATAAGTGATGATGTAGCCGAAGGTATTAAGCACACAAAGCCTACAAGGGACCTGGCCCTCAAGTGTGGGTGCTGAAACATACCGGTAAGTGCTTGACGAAAGATTTTAAACGGAGGAAGCCAGCATCGAAGCTACTGCAGCTTCGACGTTCATAAGTACACTCCTACCTAGGAGTGAAAGTAGAATTTAAACTGAATAAATGGCTTTGACTTTGACTTTGAACCGTTTTAAACCTCACGATTCTCCGAAAGCTCAAGCTCAATGTAGGATTCGATCCATGGCCTTCATGACATTTGACGTCACAATCGCTTTAAAAACGTTTCTAATTTCTAAACGACGAAGGTATACAAAAGTTATACAGGTTGTTTTTTTTGTCACTGGCAATACTTGCAGGGGTTGAAATACTCATCAATATGAACAACTTTTACTATAGGACCAACTCTGATATCGTATAAAATAAAATGGTTGCTTCATACATTTTGGTCGAGTAGGTATTTAGTACCTTCCCATAGAGTCATATAAGGCCCAAAAGGTGTTTTTGATGAAACCAGCACCATATTTTAGTATGTTGTTAAGCATGTTATTCTGACTAAAAAACCATCGGGAGGCAAGGTCTAACGTGGTTAAGTCACCAGTTATGACGTCATCAAAATGGCCGCTGCCGCGTTTAGAATATTGCGTATACAACAGAAAGTACGTCACATGTAAGCTTGTGTGGGGTGTCATAAAAAGCAAAATTAAATGCGCTACAATATTGTTTTTGCATTTGACCTTGTAAATACCATAGTTTGCGATAATTTTTAATTTTATTTAAATTTTCCCAAAAAGCTTCCGTTTTTTGTTTTCATCAACTTTACTAGTAACTTTACAGTAAAACATTGTAATAAGATATGAATTTTACATTAATACGCTTTAAAACGCCATTAAAATTTAGATAATCGGTTTTTAAACAAGCAAAATACTCTACTTTTGGATGGCTGTTTCAATACAATTTGCAAGGCAAATGATGTTTAAGTAAAGGTAACATACAAAATTGCTTGCAAATTTTTAGTAAAGTAATATTTTCATGGCGTTTTAAAGCTTATTAATGTAGCATTCAAAACTACTATTATAAACTATTTCTAAGACTAATACATACTTTTTTTTTTAGTACCCCTGCAAGTATTGCCTGTGACTTAAAAATCACCCAGTATATGGGCATTTTATGTTTTGATAATGACAGAGGAATGTGCATACCTAAAAGCATACAATACCTATGTAGTGAATGTGATAGATATTAAAAAAATGCACTGTTCCGGGTATTTGTTTCGTTAGAAATACATTATACTAATAAAACATGTAAACAGAGCAATCACTTTTATACATTCAAGTGTACTTGTCGCTACAAGATTACAAGCAATGTAATATGCCATTGAAGTATTATCCCAATTCAAGTTCGTTGTCAATATATTTAGGTTCGTATTATAAAATGCCAATAAACATCCTCAAAGCGAGGGCTTTGAGGATGTTTTCTATATATCATAGTTTGTATTTTTTTACTTTAATTGTAAATATGAAAATGCCAATTAACTTTGAATTTGGCCCAATGGCATATGGTTTAAAACAAACTCAATCTCATTTATTCAGTTTACGCCCTAGTAAGACACTTATGAGCGTTACAATTGACTCTAACACTGGTTCGGAATACACTTGGATATTTTATAGATTTTTCTTTTTTATTTTCGATTACTACAATATATTCTTGAGACTTGACATAAGTTTTGATTTTCTTTTTATACGAGCCAAAATTGCCTACAAAGTTATTTACACACAAATATTAGAGTTCATAAATAATAATAGACCTCACTTCACACGTCCATTGATAAGAAAAAAAACAATTTATACTGTGCTAACAATATAAATAAGCGCTATCTTTCCTGCAATTATCTCCCTATTTATGTGCGGAAAATGTCGACCTCCGGGAAAGTTGTGAGCCTCCTATTCCTATAGAAAGCAGCGGCGAGCCTCGCTCGGCGTATTATTAAATCTACTAATCATTATAAGCTGGAAACACGATAGGTATGTTGAAACTGTTAATTAGAACCATCGTAAATAAGCTTATTTAATTAACAATGTCCTTGTCCCAGACACTTCTTCATCATAGATGTTGTTTTCGTAGAGAAAAGATTTTTCCTTAATTCTGATTCCTGGATTTTAATTAATATAACATTCATGTTATTGAAACGCGCTGCCTCAATAGCGTATTGACTAAATTGTATTTATAATTTATATACTCTACATATAATCCAGCATAGGTAAAACTGTTTAACTGAAAACAAAAGATCGTATCGTACTGCATGAGTGAATAACCATTTAGCGGAGGGCTTTAATCAATTTATAATTTGATACGAATGCGACGTGGGTTGGGCTTATGTATTAATCCAATGCATAACAGGACGCGCACGTTATTCATAAGTTATGTAGAATATTTAAATTTATGTATTAATTGGTTACCTGAACGATTGTGACGACTAATCGAGTCTGCGATCTAGGTGTCGAGTCGAATAGTCGAGTCGCGACGGAGGCAGTCAACAGACAAGCACTACGCCGCCACTTCAAGTCGATAGTGCTCGACTCGAGGGAACTTCTCAACCTCAATATATTCTTTGCTATTTATTTGGATTAGTTGGAGCGATCTTCATGTAAAGTTCTATAAATGTTCATGTCAATAAATATGCATGCAAACCATGAGTGATTCATAAATTAGTGGAGATACATTAATTAAAAATAGGAACCCGTTATGAAGAGCCATTTTTTGAAGCGTGTACTTTTACAATAAGTAATATTTTTTGACACCTGTTTCATGTACGATTTAATAAAATATATCAATTCCATTCAAAATAAAAAGAAACATCGTACGTACCTACATGAAAAATTTCCTACCAATGTGATTCAGTCGGCATAGTAATTAATTGTACTTTAATAATAGGTAGGTACTGCACAACAGCATTTTGTAATATCGCGTGCAATTTATGAGGTATTTTGATAAATATAAATTATACCATTATAATAAAGTGATGTCATGTAATCTGAGCTGCCATCTATTTAACGATGTACGTTTTGGGCCCATGGATGCAAGAGCTTTTAGCACGTAAATGGCCTGACTGTTTTCAATATAATTTTTAAGTTCGTCGCTCCAGTGTTAGAATGTAAAATGTCGCAGGAAACCGTCATCCAAAACATAAAGTTCACTCATTAACATCTGTAGTCGTTACATTATTCAAGATAGTAAACGTTTCCAACTGTTTATGGAGTCCGACCGACTGGTAGAGTGCTCACAAGTTACCTAAAACTTGTTAAACTGAAGTAGGTTTATGTAATTAATAACTACTACAAATTAATTTTCTCTAACAGTTCTAACTATAATGCTTAACCTACAAGGATAAGTTATGAGAGGTAAGTTATAAATACAAGTTTGGTAATAGTACATAAGTAACACGGCTAACCATAAACAAGCCTTAACGCCTTTACATACAATCAGTTAACTTACAATTAAGTAAGTGTTAATAGTGAGCTAGTTATTAACGTGTATGTATATTATGAATCAAAAAATTTGTGGGATATTATTATTTTTTATACCACATTGTTGGCAAACAAGCATACAGCCCACCTGATGGTAAGCGGTTACCGTAGCCTATGAACGTTTTCAACACCAGGGGTATCACTCGCGCGTTGCCCTGACCCTTCCCCCCTCCCCGATGAGCTCTGGTGACCTTACTCACGCGCAGGAACGCAACTATAAGTTATTTGACTGCTCAATTTGTATTCTGTAAGGTGGAGGTACTTCCCCAGTGGAGCTGCTCTTTAAGCGACATATCGCTATGCTCTACCTCTCTTACATCTCGTATATATAGTGTATTATCTATGCCTTACATATCGCTATGCTATTGTGTTTTGTATTTACATTTAACAGCATATCTCAGAGATTTGAAAGGCTTCTTACCCCTTTAGCTTCCTTTAGCTTTAATGTATTAAACAAATTGCTGACATTTAAAACACGCCTTATACAAGGGTACATTATAAAACATTATTTCCAGTTTTATTGATATAAAGTTAATCTGATTAAATCTGTGCCTGATTCAACAATATTGACAAGACAATTTTTTTTGTCGATAGTCTTGAGTTTGAGCATAATAACATGGCGGGCATAGATGATTTGACCGGAGGTTGCTAGCAGACAAAGACTAGGGAACTGACTCTCTGGAAGGTACTCATCTGGGTTCATTAACGAACAACCGAGATAATAAAACAATATTTCATTATACTATTTTTTAACACATTAGGGCAGCGTAATCTGAATTCGAATGTATTTTGACTGGGGACACTGTACTTTAACTGTACTGTAATTTTAGACTGTATTAGGATGCAGTTGGACATACGACTGCTCTTTTCTGGTGAGCACAGAGCATTCTTAGGAGGGCCACACTCGCCACGCTCCCCTGAACTACGTTAATATCTAGATTTCATAAATGCTCTTACTATTGATATGAATACAATTACCAAAACAGTATACTCGTATACCTACCTACAATATAATTTAAAATGTTTTGATGACAGCCCGTTATGGTGAGCTTATCCTACATAATATTGTTAAAACATGTACAACTGATTGTTACTTATATTTTCCAATAGCCAATAAATATTGAAATGAGCGCTCCGCTTATTCATCGGATGCACACTAACAAAGCTAAACTACGCTTGCCCTCAGTCACCATTGTTCCGCATGCCGATAAAACTTAATTAGCCATTCTGTGAACGTGCTTATCATAACCAGGTGAATAACTTTCATGAATGACTTTGTACAATCGACTAGAGCTACAATTATTCGCACTAATTTCACGAACTTGTAAACCATGAAAACTCAGAATATAAATGTATAAAGTCATAGTTATACTCTATACTTGTTTTTGTTTTTTACTTTTTATAAGTAGGCTTATGTTTGACCACATCACCACGGTAAGTGATGATGTGGCCGAAATTAGTACCGCAAGCTTCCTCAGGCCCATTGTAGGTCACCGCGTCATTCGACGTCACTACCACAGAGCTATCATCGCCTTGAAACTTGATTGATCTTTCATGCTTTTACGACAGATCTATCTTAATATATATATTTCTTGTGTGCGTGTGTATGTGACTGAACTCCTCCTAAACGACTGGACCAATTTGGATGAAATTTTGTGTGTATATTTGAGCGGGTCCCTGGATGGTTTGAAAATACAATTGGACCCGGTAGATGGCGTCGTAATCGAGTTTGGACAGGACAACGTCGACGTTGTCCTGTCCAAACTCGATTACGACGCCATCTACCGGGTCTCCATTTTTATATATATATAAAAATGGATGGCCGAAATGTTTGTACGCGCATAACTTCCGAACGACTGCACCAAATTGGATAAATCTTTCTTTTATGTGTTCGTTATTGCCAGGAAAAGGTTTGTATGAAAAAAAAATACACCGGGAACGTGGGTGAAACCGCGGGAGACAGCTAGTTTAATGTAAAACGTAAAAATAAACGAGATAAATAGAGTAAGTATTTAAAAAAAGTAGTATACGTAATATTATCAGTTATCTGGTTTCCATAGTACAATTAGCTATGCTTAGTTTGGGATCAGAAATTTTCCTTCAGTTGACTTACACGATTCTCAATAATCTACCCACTACTTACTCCTCTTGTGCCAATCTCTACCTACATTGGGTAGGTAGAATATAAGTCTGAGGGATTTAATATTACAACATGGCCTAGGCTGTATAAATAATTACATTACTACAATGGAAAGTTTAAATTAAAGCAGAGTATGAATGTAAATGAATAAATGAACTCACCTATCGTTGTGAGCGCCAATGTGCACCAATAATAACTTTGTAGATATTGTTTCACCACATCCGCCGTTTCAGTGTCATGATACACCCAGTTTTTACTACCGAACCCATTGTTTTTATATATTATATGGTACAAGCACCCGTTCCAATGGAATATCACTAATAAATAATGAATTAAACTGGTTGATCTAAACAAGTTAGGATAGTTCGTATGCCGCTCAGTTCGATCCATGAAAGCCCAGAAGCGATATATCTTGACGAGGCGGAAAGACCGCAAGATGGAGTTGAAGCCGATGGAGAGGTACAGGAAGTCCAACGGCAGTAGACAAAGGCAGTCTATGTAAAACGTTGTAGAGTTCATGTAATGCACCCGCATTTTCGCTGTGTCCGTCTGCAGCACTCCGTCTTCTAAGTACCCCGTCCGAAAGTGAAACACGATGTCCACAAAATACAGGAAATCCGAAAAATAGTCTAGGCAGAACCACACTACGAGCGTCTCGCCTGAAACAAAATACTATGTATTAATAAATATATTTATTGCACACGGTTTTTTTCATAACAATACTAGCTTTCGCCCCGCGGTTTTACCCGCGTTCCCTAGGGATCTTGTGTTTTACGGGGATAAAAAGTAGCCTATGTTCTTTTCCATAACATAGGCTATCTGCACACTAAATTTCATCGCGATCGGTTCAGCAGTTTAAGCGTGAAAAGGTAACAAACAAACTAACTCACTTTCACATTTATAATATTAGCTAGGATTAGGATTACCGTCGAAAATGATGATGTGGCCAAACCTAGTTAGCACACAAAATTTATTAGAAGTGAACTGGCTGTCAAGTCACTAATTAATAGATAAGTACCGTAGTAGGTGAGATAATAAAAATTATATCAAAGCAAAGTAACTAACAAAATACTCTCCTTTTGTGGTAAAATGCATTTTTACATTTACGTTTCCTTCGGTAAAACCTTTTCCATCGCTTTAATTTTTCTTTCAGTAAACACCAGGAATCAAGATCAATTTCAACAATAACCGAGAACGAACTCGAAAGGGAGAGAGTAGCAAATAAGGTTACGTGTTGGCGAAACTCATCGCAGCTGCAATAGGCAATGAAACAATAGGAAACTGAGCCGGCGAAACATCGAAACGTTACCTTTGGAAGTATTAAATTGTCTTCGGTGCGAGACATTTAACTCGGAAAAGCTATTTAGGTAAGTAATTTAATTCTCGGCGGGGCAAGTTGGTGGAAACTATGCGCGGAGTGCGCTAAGTCGGTGCAGCCCCAGACTGTCGTCGCTAATCTTGGTCGCTATCTAAATGGAGTCGTCTTTTGCATAGAATCAAAATTGGATTTCATCCTCTCTTGCGTCTTTCAAATTCATTCTACGGTGAAAGTGATGAGCAAAACATGGATCAATTTATTATTTTCTTCTCACATCCACTGAACGGAAAATGAATGAAATTGAAATTACCGTTAATCTCCTGGAAGGCGAACCTGTAGACGATAACCCATAAATTGTATAGGAAGGCGAGGGAGACAACCATGGACCAGTAGTAGCATAGCCGGCCGGCGGGGTCGAACAAGAAGGACCACTTCCGCCCCGTTCTTAGCCGCCCGCTCGTGTAGGTCGACCGCCGCCGAAGACCCCCTCTGCTACCACTGTCAACAACAACAGGATTTAATACTTTTCTAGCATATGCGCATAAGATAATATACGGGTTCCGTATGAGAATAATATTTCGTAGAGAAGAATAACATATAATATTTCTCGCACATCGTGCTATAGGAGTTTCGAGTTCAATATTGAAACGATATAAATAGCGAATTGATCCAACATCCATTATCTATAGTGCACAGAATTAAGGTGAGTAAGTACTCAAGGGTGCACTTAGCTTGAACGAACGACACACTATTCCGATGGCTGCCTTTAACCATACCTAAGTGCTATAGGTTACAGATTTATAATAAACGTACAAAAACAAAAATAGTGCATAGTACTTGGGTACCTAGGATTAATAAATCTGTTTAAATCAAGGCTAATATAAACGTTTCATGGTTTTACTTTGTAAACTAAAAATATTTTGTTTTACATAATAAAAAAACTAAATGCAAATTTATATCGATTTGGACTTTGAAATAAAGTACAGGACATTCATATAGGAATCTGTGCTTTACCTACTTTACAAAGATAGAGTTAAGCGTATGAGGATCTATCTATCGAAACCATATAGATCAATGTACACACTCCGAACCTATTTATTAGCATACGGTATTGGCGATGTAATGCGTGCTCATTACAGATTCAATATGCAACCTATCGCCATCTGATTAGTTTACATAAGAAGCTATATACAATCACACACCTACATACGTTACAACATTATGGCTTACGAGTGTGTACACGCAGGTATCAGATGCAGAGACGTAAGATAAATGTAAGCAGTGGTGTTTGCATTAGTTGATTGTTTGGAGTTAGCTCCGATTGACTGAGTTAACTTTGGATAGGGATGTGTGTTTGTGTAATTTCGACTGTTGAATAATTGAATATCACGTTTACCACCTGCGGGTTCGCCGCAAGGATATCGATGGATGTATAACCTATTAATCCACCGGATTCTACCGACATTCAAGGAATGGCGCCTAGCCACAGGATTGCGGTCCCAGTAATAACTGATTCATTATCTTCTTGTACGTAACATTGACTTCATATATTCCTTATCCAACAGTGGAAGAAAAATTCTTAGCAATTATTAAAAAATACACGAAATCAAAAATGGATTGTGTTTTTTTTTTGCGTTAGGTACAGTAAAAACCTGATATGTAAAAAGTATTAGGCTTAGTGTACGTTGATTACTTTTTAGGGTTCCGTAGCCAAATGGCAAAAAACGGAACCCTTATTTCCAAAACTATAAGAGCTATACTGTTGAAACTTGGTAAGTAGATGTATTCTGTGAACCGCATTAAGATTTTCACACAAAAATAGAAAAAAAACATTAAATTTAGGGGTTTTCCCATACTTAGAACTGAAACTCAAATTTTTTTTTTTCATCCAACCCATAAGTTTGGGGTGTCTATGGATAGGTCTTTAAAAATGATATTGAGGTTTCTAGCATCATTTTTTTCTAAACTGAATAGTTTGCGCGAGAGACACTTCCAAAGTGGTAAAATGTGTGTCCCCACCCCTGGAACTTCTAAAATAAGAGAATGATAAAACTAAAAAAAATATATGATGTACATTACCATGCAAACTTCCACCGAAAATTGGTTTGAACGAGATCTAATTAGTAGTTTTTTTTAATACGTCATAAATCGTAAACCGCAATTTACCTTTCATTCAATCAACTCAAATATAAAAAAAATATATATTGGCAAAAAGCAAGGTCTGCACAAATAAAGGAAAAATTCTAAAAAACTTAAAAAGTTGAATATTAAAGAGTGTCCCCATACATACATAATAAAAAAAAATTGCCTTTATTTACTCTGACCTTTGCACAAATGTAGTATAATTAAACATAAAAAACTATTCTAACTATACTTAACTATACTATACTAAGCTATACTATACTAACTACACTTATTTTTATTTTTACCTGTATGTATATATCTTAACATTTAATATCAGTTACCAGGTCAGGCTGTCTTACGACATAGGCCTCCTCAAGTTCCCTCCACATTAGCCTGTCCATTGCTGTCCTTCTCCAACCTTTGCAAATGCCATGTTATAGTTAAGAAAAAAAAAATGGTGGCGCTGTTTTATAAATTACGTATGTTACAAATTCCAGTGGACATGAGCGTGTGGGGTATATTTAGGAAGGTCTTCAAAAATTATAATATAGAGGTTCAGTAACTATTCCTTGTCTGGAGTTACAACACATTACAAAAATATAAAATAGTTTTGGTTGCAAGTGGAACTTAAATGTGATCAAAATCTCCTTTCAAAATTGTGTCTTATTATTCTCTCAATATGAACTCTTTTACTTGCGAATTCTCTATCATAGAGCAAAACCTAACCAGTTATTGGAATATCATCTACTTCTGATTCTATATCCTATGAGTGACTTGTATGACGTAATAATCGATGGTACAGCGTCTTTTTATTCATCTCAGTATTTGACGATTATTATATTTCAAGCCCAATAGGACAAAGAGAAAATAAAGTAAGACATATTTGAATGTTTTCTATAAAAAAAATTGAAACTAACCATTACACGAGTACAATCCTATGCTCTCGCCATAAAATTAATCAGGTTTGATGGTTTTGTCTTGACGATGAACTTAGTGTCTAATTTTTATGTGTATTTGATCCACAGTTTTCTTCTTTTTTCATTAATAGAAAAACTGTGGACACCTATATTATAACATATAATGCGCTATAATATGGTAAACTGCAAGAGTCGTAAATATTGCTATAAAATTATTTCTTCTCAAATACGTAAAAATGTTTGGTGTTTACCAGATAAACAGGACCATCGACTGTGCGAAACCAAGCGGGGTTTTACATTTTTCTTCCCCATTAAGAGACAACAGCTGTCTACGTGACCCGTTTCTTTAAAATCCAATTGGGGTAATTTTTATATAATTTCCCCCCTCCCAAGTATCCATTTTATTCCATAATCTTATTTTTTTAATCTTTCGACAAGAGTTTTTCTGGTTTTATATCTTAGTTAGAATTGTACCAGTTTTAATTTTAGACTAGTAAAATGTAAGACAAGTATTATTTTACTTCTAGATGAGGGCTGTAAGGTCTAAGTTTGACAAATTGACATTTAAAAAAAGTGTTGAGGAATCCAGTTAGCCATAAACCGTTTCAATCCGAGCCTTTGCTTGTTTGGTGAATTTGGCGAGCGCCAGCAAACTAATCAATTCAGCGACCATCCAACTCACTTCGGCTAATAAAACTACCGAATCACGTCGAGCAAATAACATGATTACTTGGACCGTTTAAATTTTAAAATTTTAATGTACATTTGCCCTCGTCGATTGCTTTAAATAAAATCTCAAGCTTACCATTTAATTCAATTTTATTGAGAATACTTAAAACGATTAACACCTAATTCAAACGTATCCCCTTGGTCGTTCGTGTAGGTAAAAGTACCTAAGTAATTGGTTATCGCAAGATGTAACCTGGCAGCTTACGAGCAGAACATCTATTAAATTATTTACATTCTCTATAGATCCTGCGCAACCAAAAAAAAAGTTGCATTAGGTAATGCTGTGTATAGATTTTATAAATTATTTTACAGAAATATAATATTATACCTTCTTTCAATAAAATGAAATAATCCTCTTTACACATTTTTTATTTAATATTTCCACACCATCGGCGTTGGCATCGAACTGTAACTGAATTACTGAATATTATAATAGGTTTTATTCGAGAGTAAGGGTGCGTTAATGGGTGGACCAGAATAGCCTGCGCCTTATAATCCGATGAACGATATTATGTCGACAATAATGGGATACGGGCACAGTTTATATACATTCACATAATGCTGATAAGATGTGATATTTTGTGACTATAATATAGGATATAATTTACATTATTAATTAATAATAGCTAATAGGTAATAAGTATCCGGGATAATAAGTATCATGTTAATCTAGAACATACTCAATCACCCTGTATTGCTAATGCACCTATCCATAGTTCATCACCTATGGACCGCCTGCCTGCTTGTCAGCCTATTGACATAAGATTAAAAAAAAAGAATCATTTTTTTTACTTTGAAAACAATTCTGAAATTGCAAAAATAAAACCGACGTCAAAATAGTATTTTGTATGAAAAATGATAAAATAATTATATGTGAATTTTAATCTTGACTACTAATAGATCTTTTTTTAAATCAGCGAAAAATAAGTAGGCGTCGTTATGTCTTTTTTATGATTTATTTAATCGCAAATTCACCGTGGTGGGTGATAATGTGGCCAAAAATGATAAGAGCACAAAGACTGGCTCTCGAGTGCATTTGCGATCAACCTTCCGCGACCAAAATATGAAAAGTATTTTTTATAAAGTACTGACGGTGACACAATTTTCAACGTTATAATTGAAAAGTTACAGGGCATAATATCTCACCATCTATTGATTTGAACAAATAGATTTTTCGTTTTGTTAGTATTGTTACATTTTTATTATGTAGTCTATTATTCAAATGTAAAAAAAAAACAAAAATATATATTTTGTAGATCGGCGTTAAAAATAGTACCTACTTAAGGGACAGGGTTATTTGCGTATATCGTGCAAATAACCCTGTCCCGCACTAAACTAACGGGTGAGAGAGAGAAGGAACAAAGGCTATTTCCTAGTAAAAAAAAGACGTTTTAATTTTACAAAAAAAAACGGATTGATTTTTTGGAAAAGTAACAAAATAGTTCCCATTGTATTAGATCTGAGAATGTCTGTTAATATTTAAAAGTTATTTTCAATTTTAAAAAGGCACATATTCTCATTATTTTCTGACATTATCATAGAAAATTTTAAAGTATTAAAAAAATTGTTCCCTGGTAAAAATCTAGTTTAACATATATTTTTTACAAATCTCTTGCATTAAAGAAAAACTTAATTTAGAATCATCATTTTGCGTATCAAAGTCAAAGTCAAAGTCAAAGCCATTTATTCAGTTTAGGCCCTAAGAGGGCACTTATGAACGTCGAAACTACTGAAGTTACCACCGATTCGGAAGTCGCCTTCAACTGAGAAGAACCGGCAAGAAACTCAGCAAGGTTACATTTTTTATATATTTTGTTTTTTTTTTTTGGACAATCTGACAATGTTGGCTTTTTTTCCATTAAATTTTTAACAATTTTTAAAGAAATATAATACACATAAACACAAAAGATGAAAAAAAAAAACAACAAGAAAAATAAATAAAAAATAATAACCTGAACAAGTTCAAATTTATAAAAAAAAAAAAAATATAGTATCTCTAAAATACTAAGTACTGGCTTCTTTATAAGTATGAACAAGGTGCACATGTGCAGAGTGCAGCTATTTCCAGACATCTTTATCTTCAATGTAATGAGCTACCTTGTAATAGGCTTTTTCTTTCAAAACTTTCTTAATGTGAGATTTGAATTTGAAATCAGTCATCTTGGTAACTGAGAGAGGTAATTTATTATAAAAGCGTACACTACTTCCAAGAAATGACTTTTTAACTTTGGCTAATCTAAAATACGGAACAACTAATTTATCTTTTTGTCTTGTATTGATATTATGTACCTCCATTTTTGATTTAAACAAGTCTATATTTTTACGTATGAACATTATATTTTCATATATGTATAGTGAAGGTAAAGTCATAACGTTTATATCTTTAAATAATTCCCTTAACGATTCACGAGGACCCATATTATAAATGGCACGAATTGCTCTTTTTTGTAATATAAATATAGATTCTATATCTGCTGCAGCTCCCCACAGTAAAACGCCATACGATAAAAAACTATGAAAATATGCAAAATAAACTAATTTGGCCGTCTCGACATTCGTCAACTGTCTGATTTTTCTAACAGCAAATGCAGCAGAACTTAATTTACCAGTCAAAGATTCTACATGAGGACCCCATTGTAGTTTATTATCTAATGTGATGCCCAGAAATACAGTTTTATCGACTAATTCCAAACTGCTGCCATCTATTAATATCTGGCTGTCTACTTGCGCTACATTTGGAAGAGAGAATCTTAAACATTTAGTTTTCTTAGAATTTAGTAAAAGATTGTTAACAGCAAACCATTTGGAGACTAGTGACAAAGTATCATTCACTTTAATAAGTTCTTTGTCTTTTCTATCTACTTTGAAAATTAATGAAGTATCGTCAGCAAACAGGACGATATCTGAGAGACCAATTACAACAGAGGGTAAATCATTAATATAAACTAGAAACAGAAAAGGCCCTAGTATCGAACCCTGGGGTACCCCCATTTTGACTAGGGAGCCCTTGGAAGTCGTACCACTAATTTCTACTTTTTGTTGGCGATTACTTAAATAAGACAAAACAAGATCATGAGCAGTTCCACGAATACCATAATAGTTAAGCTTCAGGAGCAGAGTACTGTGGTCAACGCAGTCAAAGGCCTTGGATAGATCACAAAAAATACCAATGGCATCCTGCGAATTTTCCCAGGCTTCATAGATGTTTTTCAATAATTTTGCTGCCGCATCTGATGTGGATCTCCCCTTCGTGAAACCGAACTGATGACTATGTAATATCTCATGTTTATTGAAATGACCTAACATTTGATTAAGCAACAGTTTTTCAAAGATTTTGCTTAGTGCTGGGAGTACGGATACTGGTCTATAATCAGAAGGATTATCTTTACAGCCAGATTTAAAAATTGGGACTATTTTACTATACTTCATTAGATCAGGAAAAGTACCCTGATCAATGCATTCATTAAAAATATTCGACAAAATAGGTGCAATTACTGTTATTATCGATTTTAAAATCGTTACCGACAATCCCCATAAGTCTTCGGTGCTTTTTAAATTGAGAGTATTAAATAACTTTATAATATCATTAGCAGTAACGTAATTAAATTTAAAACTGGGAAATGATTTACGAATATGTTGCTTAAGTAACGCTCCAGCCTCATCAGGGCACGAGTTGAGACTTTCAGTTGTTTTCCCTGGTATTTTACTAAAGAAATTCTCAAAAGCGCTAGCTACTTCTAATTTATCCGATACAATTTCATCATTAATTTTTAACGTTAACTGTTCATTTTTACATTTTATTTTTCCTGATTCCGTATTTATAACATTCCATACTGCCTTAATTTTATTAGATGCTTTTCCTATTTTGTTACTTAAGTATATAGATTTTGCATGAATACACACTAATTTAAATAATTTGGAAAAATTTCTAACATAGTTATGGAATTTCTCGTCGCAAGTGGATGATCTTAATTGGTAAAGTTCATACATTTTATCCCTACTTTTTCGGATTCCCTTAGTAGCCCAGTCACTAAATTCCAGTTTACTATTTACCTTCACTTTTTTGATAGGACAGGCTTTATTAAAGTCATCGCAAATAGTAGATAATAATTCATCATACAAGACATTGGGCTCATTACTATTATTATATATCTTACTATTGAGTTTATATTCCAAATTTGTGCTAAAATTGTCTAATCTTGCCTTTGTAATAGGTCTAATTTCTTTAATTACTTTAGAAACTTGAAATTTATACGGCAATTCGACAATCTGAGCCATATGATCAGAGCGAACACCACTTATGATTGATTTACCTAATATACTGCTATTACTTATTATATTATCTATGCAAGTAGACGAAGTGGCCGTTGACCGTGTTGGCTCATTAAACAACAAATGTAGGTTAAATGATTGAAACAAAGCAACAAAATTACTTTTTTCAGATGAGTTAGTAAGAATATCAATATTAAAATCGCCGCATAAAACTATTGACTTATTAGAATTAAATAATTTGCGGAGAATATCTTCCAATGTAGAAGAGAACAAAGAAAAATTAGATGCTGGTGGCCTATACACACAAACAATTATATAGCTTTCTAACTCTGCACAAGACACCTCACAAACGCGTTCCACTGAGAGGCTACAAATATCCTTACGTTCTTTGAATTTAATATTATTATTCAAAAGAATAATTGAGCCACCGCCTACTGCGGACACCCTATTGAATACACTGGCAACTACAAAATTTTTGATATTAAAAAGCATGGTTTCTGGTTTAAGCCATGTCTCAGTGAAACATAAAACATCTAATTTGATTTTATCTAATAATAAATCAATATCAAGAATCTTGCCAAAGAAGCGATTAATATTCTTATGCAATAATATAATAGAATTCCTGTGCTTCTCTGTTGTCGAAACTAAATGTTTAAAAAACTATTCACAGTATTAATAGTAGTATTACTATTTAAGACTGTTTCATCCCTTAACCTATTAATATTATATGCTACAAGAGTAGCAATCAATTTCTTGCATTTTTTAGGAATAAAAAATGTATCCTGTGTCAGATGTAAATTACTAACAAACTTGTTAGAATCAAAATAAATAAATTCGTCACTATGACGACATGTCACATTGTACATGAGATTATTCAAACGCCAAATATAATTATTCTCTGTATCAGAGTAGTTAGATGAGTATGGAAAAGCACATAACATAATTTTCATTACTTCTAAATTTATCAAAGAATTAAAACTATTTATTAACTCTTTTTTACTAATATGTAAAGCATGGCCAATTAGAATAATAATTATAGTTTGATCATCAAACTATGAATGTATAATTTTATCTATTATTTGCTTGTAAGATGCTCCTGGCATACAATAATTTATTACTGAGTGATTTAAGTGTTTATTTAATATTGAGCCAAAGTCAGTCCCTATTTTATCTGAGAAAATAACTGTCTTATCGTCTTATCTATATCGTCGCATTTTGTGATAGTGACACTCACTATCATACAGAATGATACTGAGATCAATATTATATTGTACATATTACCTACATTCCGTCAAACATCACAATAGGCATATAATTATACATATTATTTATCACTGTATAGTGGACGCTGTATAGCTTCCACTTGGCTATAAATACTGGGGATTTGGATTTTATAGAAAATTCAATTCAGAAACGAATTCCCACGTCTCATTTATTTAGGCATTTTAACAACGCTTTTTTATATTTCTTCAGTTTTAATGAGGACTCATTATATTTATTTGATGTCTAGCACCATTTGTTTGTTGAGTTTAATATTGACAACGAACCATCCCTTATGTCAATTTTAATTATTATTATAATTTCACGTACAAATAGTATTAAAAGATTAGATTTTAATTTAGTTTAGTGTATATTTTGATGTTTTTATTAGTACCCACTATTGTAGTTTTCAGTAGGATTATTAATTAAAACTATATAAATAAAAAGGTCAACAATCACTCTATCCTACTATTTAATTATATATAAGGTCCTAATAAATGAAGTACGGTCCTTTTGAGGGATGATAGTATAGGTCATAAGTATTCCGAAAATGATAAAATAAAAATATTCGGTCGTAATTTTCATAAAAAAAAAACCTGAAATTGTACTTTATCACTACTAAGCGTTGATTAAAACCATTAACAGCATAATCAGGTGTAAAATTTATTATTAAAAAATAAAAAAGCACTTAAAAATACCTTAATTTTATTTATTTATTAAGTACTTTTATTTATGAAGTACAATTTCAGGTTTTTTTTTCATTAAAATTACGACCGAATATTTTTCTTTTATCATTTGATACTATCCTCCCTCAAAAAAGGACCGTAGATCAGTTATTAGGACCTTATATATTAACTATATACTAACTATCGTCACCTTATCATCCAAGTATCTACAGTAGGTACAGTAGTGTCAAACAATATTAAAATTATATGTGAGGTGGAATGTTCAGTTGACATTGACATATTATACAAACAAGTTTCCTAGCAAAAACGAGTGAGAACAATAAAGTGTTAGACAATACCTATCAGTGCCGTTGCAGTGCGTCGGTGCGAGGTGATTGTGTGAGTGATGTGGCGCGGGCGTGGCGGGCGCGTGTGGCGTGTGCGGCGTGCTGCGCCACCCGCCCAACAGCGGCGCCTCCCCGCTAGCACCCAGCAGTTTTAATCTAAACAATACAATAAAATATTTTATTTTAATAATAACTAATAATAGACAAACACAACATTTACTTTAAAATTGAGACAAAGATAAACACTCCTCATACGAGGGCTGCTATTTATGTATCCAGAATAACAAAGTGAAACAAGCATATAGCATTTATTATGATTTTCAAAATATTCGCCATGATGATCGATGCACTTTTGCATACGTCGGAACCAAGCACTTTTTCCATTCGGATTGAGGTATCTCCAAAACATGCATTTTGAACGCATCAACGGCTTCTTCACGGCTCGAAAAACGTTGGCCACGTAATTTATTCTTCACGGTTGGGAATAAATAGAAGTCGTTGGGAGCCAAGTAGTGGCTGTATGGTGGATGAACCGTTAATTCGATCTTTTGACCTTCCAAATACCGAGTTGCTTCGGCCGATGTGTGGCAACTAGCATTGTCATGATGAAGAAGGATTCTGCGTTGTCGGTTGTTCTTTCTTATTTCTTCAAAGACTTCTGGCACACAAATGATCGTGTACCATTCAGAATTAACTGTTTTAGGATCCTCTAGTGGTACTGTAGCCACATGTCCATTTATATGAATGACTTTTGTTGGTTCGGGGCATCTTGGAACACCCAAACCGTTGATTGTTGTTTAGGATCATAAGCATATATCCAAGATTCATTACCTGTGTACATATTATAGTAGACAGCTTTTGACGCACCCTGATTGTACTTTTGTAACATTTTTTTACACCAATCGACACGAGGCCGTTTTTGGTCAATTCTCAAGTTATGCGGTACTTATGTCCAGAGATGCCTCTATCTCACGATATGTAACATGACGATCTTGCATTATTAGTTCCCGCACAGCATCAATATTTTGAGGTACAACAACCGATTTAGGGCGACCTTCTTTCAATTTGTCCGTGAGCACAGACCGCCCACGATTAAACTCGTTAAACCAGTGATACATAGTAGTTTTCGATGGTGCTTCGTCCCCAAAAGTCGAAGTGAGTTGATCGATGCACTATTTTTGAATTAACCCAAGCCAAAAATCGTAATAAATCATAGCACGAAAATTTTCACGAGTTAAATCCATGGTGATAAAGACACGCAATTTTCATAACGACGCCACAAAGAAAAACAAATGACAGCTACATGAAACAATTTGTATTCTTCAGCCAAAGAGTTCCATTTTTAAATGTTATAATTACTTTTTAGGGTTCCGTACCCAAAGGGTAAAAACGGGCCCCTATTACTGAGACCTTGCTGTCTGTCCGTCTGTCTGTCACCAGGCTGTTTCTCAAGAACCGCGATAGCTAGACAGTTGAAATTTTCACAAATTATGTATTTCTGTTGCCGCTATAACAACAAATACTAAAAACAAATAAAAACATTTAAGGGGGGCTGCCCATACAACAAGCGCGATTTATTTGCCGTTTTTATAGATAATGGTACGGAACCCTTCGTGCGCTAGTCCGACTCGCACTTGGCCGGTTTTTTTGTTTTTAATATTGTTCTGTAACTAGCCAGTTCCGGCTGACGAGATACCATAATATTTTTTTTGTTACAGCTGAGGGCAATCAATTTTGGTAGGTTCGTTTGGAAAATTAGTGCATATCAAAAGTATTAAGTACTAGATCCCGCCCCACGGTTTCATCCGCGTTCCCCAGGGACTTATGTTTTCCCGGGATAAAAAAGTAGCTTATGTTCTTCTTCATCGCGATCGGTTCAGCGGTTTAGACGTGGAAAGGTAACAAACAAACAAACTCACTTCCGCATTTATAATATAAGTTAGGATTAGGATTAATTAGGATTAGGATTTTATAATAAGACGAATACTTTGCTGCTACCGACGTACGGGCCTTGTGTCACATAATACGTATCTGTATCCTTTCCAGCCTAACATTATGTGTGGTCAAATGTGGTTGCCACACAACGCTTACAATGTTCATGATTGCTGCGCACAAAAGTACTATAAAAATATATGAAAGACTACCACAGCTAACAATAAAACCAAACTATAGACGCTTTTGTAATTATGGACTCCATTACGCCTTAAGGTTTTTTTTTATAATATGTAAAATGTTACGCTGATCAAAAGTACCTATCGAAGCGTTCATATTTTGAACACATATGTGGGGATAGGTACCTACTCGTATGTTCTATAAAATCTCAAAAGATCTCGTGTCGTGTTGCTCTCCATTCCACAAACAATTTCCGGAAATCGTAGTAAATTGTAGTTGCATAGGTAGAGCCTTGCTAAAGCATTTATTTATCCAAGTGTTGGGCCCTAGAAAATGGATGCGCTTAGTTCATTCGTTCGTTATTATTTTTTGATAGTAATGCAAGTGAGTAAAGTAAACTACAAAGTTACTAGATTTGTCCTGACGAATACTATTCATTGCACAAAATATTCAAAGGTTATTCCTACTGATAAAGAATTGTAAATATGTATTTTTTTTACTGTAACAAATGTGCCTATAATTTACAGAGACTAGATATATTACTGAAATAGAGTAAAGTGGAAAACAATAGGGATTATTTCCACAATTTCTACGATTCTCTCAAAAATCTGTTTGTAACTATCACAAAAGACGTTCACGTTAATCTGCAAACTTATGCAGATATGACATTTTATTAGGAACGGCAAATCGTTTGAAGTCCAATCGACTTAGCAGCACACGAGCGGTTACCGGTAGAAATTGGTTTTCCCAATGTGGATTCGCGGAAGTGGAGGCCAAAGGAGCCAACTAGTCGTACCGTGAAATAAGATATAAATCGTTCAAAAATGCGATCGGTTCTATTGCCACGGGGTGGCGATGGATGCTTATTCATCCACCTGGCCCAAAGGCTGCAATTTTTTTTTTATAATATACCTATATTAATATATTAGCTATAAAAATCATTGGTTAGCTGTTTCTATGTTTTTCCTAAAGAATGCGCTCGTATAGGTAGATACTATTCACCCGATTGCGATTAAACTTAGGTGAGTTGTTGTGCGAACGCGAAATACCACTCACTCACTGATCACGATATCTCAAAAATATATGAATCACTAGCTTACCGCCCCGCGGTTTCACCCGCGAACCCCTATTTTACCCCCTTAGGGGTGGAATTTTCAATTTTCTGCGGGGAACAGCTAGTTATAGTGACGTTTATGGCTTTCAAGGCTAAATAATTTATTGATTTTTTGGACACAAAGATTTTTCATTTTAGTTGGCGAATAAATTTTATTTAAAGCCAATCTTAGTTAGCCTTTTTATAGTCTTTTTCACACGTGAGGGCGGAGGCCCATCGAGTCAACACTCGTGATTAAAGCGGCACTCAAGAAAAGGGCCCTCACGTTCCTGGGCAAACAAGAGACAGGCCCTCGAACCACTCCACTGACGCCTTAATGGAGACTCCCGTACATTTAACCAAGAAAAATACAGATTTTTTATTTTAGGAAAGGATACACAAATATTTTTATACCGGTTCTTTTTAGCAATCTTGTTTAACAATCAAGATATTTTCATAACATTTTTTTTTGTCGCTGAACGTGATGAAATTGACGATACAGTCATGACTTTAATACAGTTGGTAAAATCTTTCGATATAAATAAAAAATAATCGCCAAAAAGTATGTACGTGCATAACTTCCGAACGATTGCACTATTTGGCAAAATTTTTTTTTGTTGTTACAAAACAACAAAATAGTCAGGATAAGGTTTGTATGCAAGAAAAAAAATGCTGGGAACGCGGGTGAAACCGCGGGGAACAGTTAGAATTTAATAATACTGATTTATTAACTAATAATCCGTATGAACATGATCCATGGTAACTCAATGCTTATTTTTATTTTCAAATATGAGTCATTCTGCGGCCTTTAACTCATCCAATGCCGTATAAGCATGAGACATTAAACAATAGGGCACCGTAATTACCGTAACCATTGAAGACTGAAATGTAATATGTGCGATAAACGTCCTATTTAAAAGCTCGCGGGACGCCGTTTACAGAATAACTATAACATGGGGATATAAACTTTATCAAACAATTTACAAACTTTAGTTAATTGGTATAGATTAAGGCAAGTATAATTATTGGTTTAAGGTATTATTCAGTAGGTAGTAGAGATATCTGATGCCGTAGTGAAAGTCATACATTCATATTCTGTAATTAGTTTGATTTCTTAGGAAGATATAGTGGGAAAAGTATAACGTGGTGGTAAGGTGCATGCTACCATCGCTAATCACCCATTGAAGTATTTCAGCTGTAACACTTGAGAACCAGTACAGAACCGACCCTAACTGTGGACAAATCAAGCTTCGCTCGCGCAGACTTTATAAAATACTAGTTTCTGCCTAAAATTAAATCTAAACTTTCACTTTTATAATATAGTAGGAAGGATAACTTACCAAGTAGGTATCTACATGGGTAAAAACTAACACTTTCGATGAATTAATTATGGGTAGTTTAGTGAGTTCTCGTCAAAACTAAACTAAATATAACACTAGTACCTAAACTACAAACTGCAACGTTGTACGAACATGCACCGACTGGGAAATATGATAGGACTTACACGGATTATTCGAAAGGCAGTCATATCGCGAACTCGACATATTGACATTGATTCAAATACATGTTGAGCTGAAACATTCTCATTACTTGAATATTGAACAATACCTGAATATGGATGTCTGGTGTTACTATTAGAGTAACATTTATGTAACAACATTAAAAAAAAATATTTTAGATAGATAGATAGACCCATAATTCCGCAGATAGTAGTTCGTTCATCAAAAACCGATTAGTATTTCAGATCGATTTATAATTCAACAACCAATTTATCGCACCACAGGTGTATGATGTGATTCCGCCCCGGGGTCTACTAAAGCGTACAGGCTATTTAAAAAAAAAATGGTATGAAAATATATTGGTTAAAAGCTCATCTTGAAACCGTATTAAATATTATGCTCAAAATTTTTCTTCTATTTTGAGATTATGATTTAATGATAATTTACCTACATATCATTAAAAACTCAAAAACTTACAACGAAAGCTCGATTAATAGCTTGACAATAGTGAAGCTTTTGAGCATGTAAATGTAATGTCCTTCATATCTAGTTCATCACACACAGTTACACACTGAAGTACTTAAGTTAACAAAATACCTACATCTCTATAAATACCTTATAACCAAGGTAAACGAAAAGCTCTTCTATAGAGCAAATAAAAATTACACATACCTACATTAAAAAGACAAAAATAGCTTTTATAGTAAACGGGAAGTTTTGCCATTAATATTCTTATCCAAAGTTGGATAATATAGATAGCGTACCACTGCTTTTAGGTAACTGAAACGTATGAGGGTATAATTTATTATTTATACTAATGCACCGACTTAGACGAGCGTTTTGAATGGTTTCAGGTACATTTGTATTATCCATTAGCAAGTTGAAAAGCCAAGCATTTAATACTCTATGCATGAAATTAACCTTCCCGCCATGATTAACTTTATTTATGCTTTCCATACAATACGGGATTATTATATTTTCAAAAATTACACAAGTAAACTAAATAGTTTACCTATATAGGTATACCTATAAGTAATTTGAAAAATAAAATTAACTTATAACAAAAAATAAAACAGTCTTCGAAGTGTGTTTGCACTAAAAAGAATAATAATAACCATGTAGGTAGATGAACTCTAATCAAACTGTGTAATTAGGTACTACTTTGGAGTCAGTGAACGAATTTGGGATGATAATTTTACACTCACGTTGTATTTTGTATATACATTATACCTACATAGAAACCGGAATCAAAATTTATCTTTCTACTTTTCCAAATTTAAGTTGATCAATATCAAATGTCATTGGGCTTTAACAACAAGGAAGATTAAAGGCACCACACGGGAGCAGTCGTCTCTGTTGGGGCGCGAGCCTTTCCCAACAACAATCATTGCCATGCGGGTCCAGTTCAAATTGGCATATTTCACATTCCTTTCAATTTGACATTTCTCATCATCATTTATGGTCGTTCTCATGATCGCAGGAAGGTGCGATTGATCCTGAGCCATCACAATAATGTAATAATTAGCTGCCATTCAATAAATTACCTTGCTTTGTGAGCGCGTCTTGAGCGTGAGGAAAGGTCGAGCTCGCTGGCGGCGGAGCATGCGGTGCCAGCCTGCAACGAGCCGCGGGACCCGCCCAGCCGCCGCGAGCCCAGCCGGCACGTCATCATTTCTGCACATAAAAAATATCTTTATAATCTTGGGAAATATTTTTGCAAAATCTGAAACATACATGATAAGATAAGAATAATTTAATATTAGGTACATAGGTATAGGTTGTTATAGAACAATTAAATAAGTTTTGATTCTTATTGACTATATTGTCAATAGTTTGTCTACTGATTGTGATGGACGAGGGCAGCCAAAAAATAACAGTTGAAATGACAACAATAAAAGAACAATCTTGAGAAATTAATCAAGAATAAATCGCATGTGCCATTGTTATATCCCTATTCTTTTTATAAACTGTCCGCCACGATTTTGCTCAATGAGGGACACACTTTCTGAATGTTCCGGTCGAAATTACAAGATTCTAAAAGAAACTCCTCCTTATTTCACCAAAAACTTACCTAACGAACTAAAAATAAAATAAAAATGCAATGTAAGCGGCCAACTGGCGCAACAACAGCATACTTAATGTACCCAGAAATAAGCCTACGCTATTGCCTACCTACAGTCTGTTAGTAGGTCAATTTTACTATGCCAGTTAAATGTTGAAACAAATAACGAAATTGAATTAATCTAACTATAAACACCACTTATATTGGGCTCACAGAAGTATGATGTCACACACAAAATAACGCAAAACGATGCTGAATGTAAATAGGAGTGTAGGTATGTATACGCGTATTGTTTCATTCACAGCAGCCGTGGTTTTGGTTAAAGCAATTTGCGTCGCAGTGCGGAAAACAAGGACTTTGTTAGTGTACCTACTCATAATTTAGCACTTTATTGACTATACTACACGATTCAAAATGAAATAGCTCGTTAAACTTTTCAAAGCTTTCAATAAATAACCTGAATTGAAAAGAGATCGATTGGCTCGATGCTTACTTCGAAATAATATATTGAATTACATTGGCAAATTTTACGCAATAATCACGATGAAAAGGTTATAATTTTAAATAACCTGTCCTATTCATGGTCTTTCATCCAACCCAGTTACACAAAAGCTTTAAACATTTACGATTGATTAACGTTATTGACTGTACTAAATATCAGGACTAATCTCATTTGTATGTAAGAAATTTGAATTCCATACAAAAATACGGTAGGCCGGATTACGCCAATCACCGCAGCTGGATAGATTTTCACACAGAAGTACCATAAACGCAATTAAAACTGCATTTTCAATTAATTAATAAGCGAACCACGTCGTCCCATCGCTTAACGATTAGGTAATTATGCACACTCTATTAAATGCTTTGTCGTTTTAATGTTGTGCTTTCTTATTCTAAACACATTGTTACATTAAATGCTGCTTTCATCTTATTTTAATAATCGTGTAGAAAATTTCGATAATTAATTGTGTGTACTAGGAATATATAGGAGAGTATGGGTTACATAGTATATTTAGTATGCTACAGAAAGAAACATAACTTATTTCTAACTTATGTTAGGTAACCTGCAACCTGCAAGGAAAACTAGTAGGTACTAGTTTTCCTAAATGGCATTGATTGACGTCTCACTGTATTTCAGTTCAATGTTTATGATTATTTTAATAGGGTAATATTGTATGGGCGGCAATTGAAAAGAACAAAGTGGGTGACAAGTTAGTCCACTGGTAAAAGTTTGGACGGTGGACCTTTGTCGGCAGTAGGTACTCACCGCATAGCTAAATATAGGCACGAATACACAAACAATCAGTGCCAACGTGGACAAAGTGGACTACACCTAAAAATCCGCTCATATGCGACTCACACACGAACACCTCTCAAACAATCTCCGTCACTTCGAAAGCAAACAGTACAGTTTTCCACTTCGAAATAATTTTCTATTTCCGCAACGAATAAAAAAGGAGCTGCTGAAACTATTTTTGCACAGTTCACGCGAATAGCCTGAGGGATTTTGCAAAATAAAATCTATTTGGTAACAACACAGAAACAATAGGCAATGTCCAATTTTCCACACACACATCACTGCACTTAATACATATTTAGTAAAAATATTTGTCTATATCTTATCTATATCGCAGCAACATAAGCGGCGCAAATATGCACATCTCGACTGAGGGTACATGTTTGAGCCGTTTGGGGTAGAAACTCTCGGCCCGTGGGAGCCAGGGGCACACAGTATATTTAAGGACTTGGCAGGAACACACGCGTGACCAGAACGCTGGCTTTTATTTCGGTCAACGGATAAGCTTAGCTATCCAACGGGGAAATGCAGCCAGCATTCTGGGCATGCTCCCATTTGGTGACGGTCTTCCTTTTTGTTTGTAATTGTTTATATTTTTATAATGTGTAGGTAATTTTTTAGATCCATTGTGGAGATAATATCAATTGATGAACTACTTTCTCTGGTTTATAGAACGTAGGTAATATGGTATTTATCTATTCCAACTGTTAGGTTTAAAATATCTTATTATATTTAAAAGATACATTGAACCTTTATTCGACCTTAAACAAAATATGATAGAATTTCCACCAAGAATTATTTAAGTTGGATTTTATGCACACAATATACAAATAGTCCGAACATGAAGTCGGTTAAAAACATTTTTTTGCATTTAAAGAGACATTGGTGACGCGAATTAACTGTAGATCATTTCAAAGTTTATATGGTGTATTTGTATTGAAGATCACTTTAATTTAAGTACTTAATCATAAAGTAATTTTCACGAATTTTCTTCGACTTGGCTGTAAATAATAGGTAGGTACAGTTTGATATTAAGGCTAAGCGTAGGTATGCTGACACGCAGTAAAGCCCCAGCAGATTTTGTAACGTACGACAAAGTCTCGAGCTTCGTATTCTATGAAACAATGTATTAATTAATTCATTAAATTAGGCAATTGAATTCCAAGTTTTATATTAGTTCCTTAAATATGGTTAAAAAATATACAATACATAATAAATATAAAATTATGTGTTATGGAATATATATAGTTAGGCAGGCACTGAGTGAAACTATTTTGACAAATTTTATGAGTGTGATTATCTATTTTATTAATTATTTTAACGCGTGCACTCGCTCGTCAGTTTGATACCGGAAGGGTGTGGCCAGAGGCAAGACCACAGATAAAGGAAAACATATTAAAAGAATTTAGTACTAAACATTATGTCGTGGCACATTATGAAACTTCCAGTTCACTTAATCTGAGGAAACATTATAAATTAAATAAAAAATAGGACTAATTGTTTCATTAAGTAATTGTATTCAGCACTAGCTGGGATATCACATCCGGGTAGTGTAAGTAGCATGAGCGCGAGAGCACTGCATACCGAGACTGAGTTACATTACTAAAACTAGTAAATATTTTGTGCATGTGTCTTTTCAATATAACATTCTTCTTTTTCTTGTCGTGAAAACTAGCTACGGCCGTATTCTGAAGTGCCGTCAGTGAGTTGCGGTTGTTCCGTACATAAATAGTTGCCGGAGGCGCGCCGCACTGCGACGCAACACATCATTAAAATTTAGTAGAATCTGTAACATGCGAGATTCCTCGATTCGAATGTATACGTACACATACCAATTACGAGAGTACAGGAAAAACGTTACGTCTAATCGCAACCGTCTTTAATTATGTATGTACTAATTAGGTACACCAAGATATACATACTTTATATAAATTGATCATTATAAAACGATTCTTCAAAAAAAAATATAATTCTATGAAAGTGAATACTAAAATACTGTCATATTCATAATACATGTAGTGAAAATGTATCCAAATTAATTTGAATAGGTGCAGCTGTTTGCAATACAGGAAACAAATTTTCTTTAGTTTTTGATACGAGTAATTTTCGTGAAACACATTCATTTGCTCAGCGCCAACATATTCCAATTCCTCTGACCAAGTGTTTGCTTAGTTAAAGTTAATTTTCTTCCATATTACCTTACAAGTTAAATGTAAACTTGGTGAATAGGTACACACTTGGTTAGTTTCTCTGAAGCTAGTATAGTTAGGTGGGATGATATCTGCGTGCAAGAGAGATAATTTATATCGAAGCTACCGTCGTATGGAGTTCCCGAGGGATTATGCTCTTGGGTGTCCAGCTGTCTCGATAAAACGGAGTATGAAGGTCGTCGTTGACGGATGCTGCTCCGATATCAAGAATATAAATGCCGGCGTACCGCAAGGCTGCGTGCTATCGCCTACACTGTTCATCCTGCATATCAATGATATGTTGGACACTCCCAACATTCACTGATATGCAGATGACAGCACTGGAGATGCCCAATATTCTGGCCGTGCTAACATTCCTCGTTCCGTGGTAGAGGAAAGTCGAACTCGACTTGTTTTTCACCGACCTTTTACCATCTCAAATAGTATTGGAATACTTGGTGTCAAACTGTCGACATGGCAAGTGATGTCCATTTTCGGGTTCATTTGGAAAGTAAAGCCAAAAAGGCTTCAAAAAAGCTGGGTGTGCTAAATAAGTCGAAGCAGTATTTCTCACTACTCCAGCGGCTTCAGCTTTATAAAGCGCAGGTTAGGCCGCATATGGTCAAACCTTTGGGCAGGCGCACCCGCTTACCAGCTCGATCCACTTGCCTTGGTGCAAAGGCGGGCCACTCGTATTGTTGACGATCCCGAACTCGCTGACGGTTTAGAACATCTCAGCCTTCGGAGATATAGGCTCCCTATGTGTTCTACCGTCTTTATAATGGGGAGTGTCCTTAAGAACTTTTGATCTGGTGTCATTATCACCTTTCTACCATCGCACCACTATCCGGCCATGTGAAGCTCATCCTCATATCCTTGAGCCGCCTCGATTTTTCACCATTAGGATGTGGAATGAGCATGCTCATTACAGTTTTCCCTCAGCGCTACGATATGGGGTTCTTCAAGACAGGCGTAAAAAAAGCTCTTATCCCCTTGGTATTGCAAATGTTCATAGGTGGCAGTGACCACTTACCATCAGATGGGCTATCTGCCTGCTTGTCAACCTATTGAAACAGTTGTTTGATGTAACGGCGTCTCAGCTCAAGTTATGGGCGTCAACTGTGTAAGCGCGGGAGACATTACAAACTCGGGAACCGCGGGAGGTGACCTGACACCGTGACCCGCGCGGCCCCCTTTAACGGAAAGTCTATTTTTCGTCTCTAGGAGCCGCGTCGGTCAGTGCTGCCTGACGTTTAATATCTCCATAAATAATTATTAAAATTGACTTTTGTTAATAAAAACATACATTTGGACATAAGATATAAGTATCTAATCAAAAAAACACTTCGTCTAAATTTGGCTAGAACTGTGATTTTTGCTTGGCCCACAGGGATAGTTCACTGTCGGTCAGCACTGACCGCGTTGGCGTTCAACGTGTTAAACGTGATACCAGTCTCGTTAAGATTTGTGAAGCCTCAAGCTAATTAATATCTCAAATAAATATATTTTTATGCGAGCTGAATAGATAAATTAAATTTATTTTAAGTATACATGACTAGCGACCCGCCCCGGCTTCGCACGGGTAGAAGACAAATTATATTCTAAAACCTTCCTCTTCAATCACTCTATCTATTAAAAAACCGCATCAAAATCCGTTGCGTAATTTTAAAGATCTATGCATACATAGAGATAGACAACGGGAGCAACTTTGTTTTAGTATACTATGTAGCGTCAATTCTCAGGTTCAATTACGTAGGCACAGTAATATATACATACCTACTAGTTTTTCACCCCGCGGTTTCACTCGCGAACCCCTGTTTTACCCCCTTAGAGGTGGAATTTTCACAAATACTTCCTTATCCTACATCATAATAGCTATCTGCTATGCCAAATTTTAGCCGGATCCGTCCAGTGGTTTCAGCTGTGCGTGGATAGATCAGTCAGTCAGTCACCTTTTCCTTTTATATATACAGATATACCTAACTATGTAATATAATATGTACTTAACAAATAGAACGTAAGTCGTATACAGAGTTATTCAATATTAACCATACTCCAGAATTAGTTTGCTAAGCATAACCCAGTAGAATAAATCCGTATAGATATAGGTACTTACATATAATTTACCATCTTATTTTGTGCAAGAACTGATCAAAGTAATATGAAATGCACTTTTTATTTCATAATAATAATTATACATTTATAATATATTCCTAATTATAGTTGGGGTATAAAGGTGTCTGGTATACTAAGATTAATGTTGTGTAGCTACTTAGCTATTTATCCAGGAATTTTATCGTTTCTTTTTTCTGAAATTTTAATTAATGTTTATATAATAACAGTTCAGCTAAAGGCTATTTAATAAAATAATTGAGGTGCCTACCTACTAACATACGCAGTATAAAACCTTCTCGAAATAAACCATTATAATTTTAAACGGGCGAAGATTGCTTCATATGAATTTAATTATTCATAACAAAAATAAATAAATTTAATTTTAAATTTGACTTACCTTTTGAAATAATTATTAAGTAGCTATTATTTTAATAAAAGAGTTATAGCTAATAAAATAAAATTATACGCATCGTTTAAATTAATTTAATATTAATTAAATTCAAAATGTATTTCAATATCTCTTTTTTAGACGAGGCAACTGCCCCCGTGGTTTCACTCGCTTTACCACAATAAAAACTCGGACTCACGCACGGAAGGTTTCGCATAATAATAATTATTTAATAATAAAATCAACTCAATTTTGCAGCCTACCTAACTCAACTCTAGTGGGCAATTTCGCTATGAAATTACTAGAAAATAGACTAGATTTTGTTTTAAGTAAATATTTTACACCTATTTTTATATTTTTTGTTTTACTATAGATAGCGTATGCGCTATGATCAGACCACGTTTGACGCTTGTGTGTATTACCGTTTTTTAGGGTTCCGTAGTCAACAAGGAACCCTTATAGTTTCACCTTGTCCGTCTGTCTGTCTGTTTGCAGCTTAGTCCAGAGACTCTTAGTCCTACAGCATGTATTAGCTTACACATGGTTGTGATGATAAATAAATAAACAGCCTTTATTTCCACTTCAGATTAGTACATGGATTGCAATATAAATATAATACTAGTAAATGTAAAAACTTTTCTTATATTGGTATCCTATGTTTTTTTAATAAAATATAATATTCATTAAATTTTCACTTATAATACCACAAGAGCTTCAAAATTATCGGGTATTTTTCCGATAGGTTCGTTGCAAACAAATGAAGGAGTCAAGTTTTTCAGGTTAAAAAATCACGAGCGCGAAGCGCGAGTGATTTTTTGCAGGGAACCTTGAGGGAAATGCCAGATAATTTTGAAGCTCGTGTGGTATTCGGGGGATTATTTTTCCGTCCCAAATGTCGGCCAATAGAATTGCACCATGAGATGAAATGAACATCCCAAATGTCGGCCAATAGAATTGCACCATGAGATGAAATGAACAGTTAACAAATAAGAATTTCATCATTTTTTTTGATCATGTTTTGTTTAGCAACGACCAGAGAAAATATTCAAAAAAAATTATCAGTATAATACCATGTAGGTTGTACCACGTGACGTCGAATGGTGCAATTCTATTGGTCGATATTTGGGTCGGAAAAATAATCATTGTTAATTTAATTTTATTGATAATATAAATAGTAATAATTATAAACAAGAAAATAGTAAAGATGGAAGAAATTATTGATCAAGAAACCTCTGCCTAACGACAGTTACCTCATCTTTAAAAAAATGTTGTGATTTTTTTTTTAAACCAAGAAAGCAACGTAGCGAGAGAATAGTAACAATTAGTAGACTTCATTAAAGTGAAAAACCACCTCGTACATACTTTACTTATTTTTATTTACTTATTTCTATCTGTTTTTGTATAAACCGATAGATATTTGAGGTCCCGTTTTGTATTTTCGTGGTAATAATGCTCATGCCCGCCTCTGTGACCGATCGCGCGTAAACCAACAATGTCGGCCATTTCCCGTCATGCCACTCATAATGTTTTCCTTCGTTATAATTAAAAATTAAAAATAAACTATATTACTATAATAACAAAAGTCTTTTGCTTTATTAATATATATAAATTTAAATGCTGTACCTACTTTGGTAATCGCATAACTTTAGAACGGCTGGCCCGATTTGTCTATTTTTTTTTAAATATTTGTAATACTCCGAATAAGGTTTTTAGGGAGAGAAAAATTGGGAATTTCGCCTGGAAGATTGGCGAAAACCGAAAGTGCTTTTTTCTATAGAATTTTTGTATGCACTCAAGACCATACAGGACAACGCTAGTAATTTAAATATAAAAGCATCTTGTGATTTAATCATGTGATCGCATTGTAATCAAAAGCATCAAATAATTTTATATCATTGTAACCCAATACTATGAAGAATATAGGCTCAGTGACATGATAAAGGTTTCCAATTTTCAGCAAACATAGGCTGTTACACTAACAACTTGTTGCCACCCGTTCAAAAGATGCCAGTCTGGGCGGCCAAGCTTAGCTCGAACGTTTCGCTCTAGTCCATTGCACTTAGCCCTTTCCACTTTAAAACAGATGCTGACGTTGAACAGTTTTACTCAGCAAAAAAAATCTTATTCCATTTGCAATTGATATCATTTGCCCTTTTGCGGGTATCCGATTTCATGTACTATGTAACTATCTACGTAATACACACCTAGTTATACCTTATCTGAACTAAGTGTGAATAGTTTTACCTTGCACTTGTGCGTTCACGCACTATATGTATTGATTTTAATAATATAAATTAAAACGTGTTAAAACTATGTTAAGCACGTCGTAGGTACATTATGCAATTTTCGAATGCTGTAACGAAGGTCGTGGGTTCGAATCCAACAATGAGCTCTAGCTTTCGGTGAAGGGAAACATTGTGAGGAACTTATAGCACGGTGGTAGGGTACTTAGTATGCCCGCCTTACTGGCTACCATCTTCAAATTGAAGATCTGTCGCCAAACACTTACCTGTGTCCGGCTTCTGGGTTTTGTATGCTTACCACCCTCACAGTTATCACTCACGTGAGATTGCAGTCAAGTACAGACCTAAAAATCGTAAAAAAAAAAATATAGACATATACATACACTTCTATATACTTATTTTTCTATCGACAAGAGTGTGGTAGTCTCGAATTGATTGTTGTTCATGTGAGTCGTATTACTCACGACAAAAGTTTCGTTTCACCTACATTTCGCAGTTCGCAAGTCTATTTGAATAAAATATGAGCTGTGGGAAGACCTCACAATGAAGTCACACTGACAGAACTGTTTGGTTTGTTTTTATGATCAGGTATTGTTGTTATTTGTGTTGTACCCTTACTATGTATGTGTAAAATATGCTTACTTGTGGGTTTAGATTATTTTTCCAGCTCTTTGTACTAGAGTCCTTAATTTGGCAAAAGACCTTAGTTAGATCGGTCTATAAATAGTTCAAGAAAAATAGATCAGAGATCATTCAGTATATTTAGAAGAAACTATCCATCATCTACAAACTAAAATAAACATTTCATTAATACCTACCTTATACTTGGGATTATATTTCATTTAGTGTAAGTAAGTACCTAAGCAGTGTCAGGATATTCATAACTACTTCAAATTCGAGAAAATAAGAAAATGATGACATTGAAAAATAAACTAATTGAAATTACCTTTCAACATCACAATTGGTACCTATCCATTCTATTGATGCGGGTCTACCAACTTCGTTTGACATTCATTAGGTAGGTAGGTAGGGAGGGAGGGAGCCGAAACCCTCACACCAAAAGGATGCCACGTAACAGTTTAATAACCGTAAACTTTGTCGTTGTTTGCACAACTCGCCCACTGTAAATATTTCTTATAAATCTTTATAATCACGTCTATAGCATTATATTATGCCTTCAGTTGTGAACTCTAATATTTCTTGAAGATTTTTATTTTTGTTTTGTTTTCTTTAGTAAGTGATGACGTGCGATAAAATCTACACGCTATAGGTTACCTGCGTGCCTAATTTCATTTGGTCATAACAAACAAATAAATTTAAGTACACCCATAAAAAAAAAATAAGTGAGAAAATGCAAATTATATTAAAGTTTAAATCTAAGCTGAAGGAAGAATAGAATGACAAGCAATTGGCAATTATCCTAATAGATATGCCTAAATTAAAATTTGAAACAAATGTTACTTTTTGCTCAAACTCATCATTAATGTTATGATTTTCATGCCGAAAAATAATATTGAAATTTAAAAAAAAACACTCATATAAAGGCTCGCATCTCTCCATAAAAGTAACGTGGCGTAAAGGTCTCTAGTGACCACAGACCCCAGAAAAGTTTGAGTGATAAAACAGTCTATTGCCAATAAAGCAGGCCTTCCCGCGGGCTCTACAGCGCCAAATAAATAACAATTTACTAGGCGCACAGACAATATCACAAGGACGAAGTAACTAATTAGATAAATGTTACTTGAAGTTGTAACAAAAGAGAGCAAGCCGGAAGATTTTGTAATTAAACACAACGTTATGTTTATGACAATTACTTTCCAGTCAAGTTTCAATACATAAAACTTAATGAAACAAAGCCTCTGCAAAAAAAAACAGAAGATAGGCATTATTGGAAATGTTACAATATCTGGTGAATCATTATTATTTGTTTTATATTTTATTGGCAGCACGAGCATTCAAAGAAAATTAAAATTTAGAACAAAACGTAAATCTTATTTTGAATATTTCTTGCTACCATTTATGGAAAAAAATGTTAGCACATTTAAGTGATACTGTGATACTGAAATTCTTAAAGCTTATGCGGCTAACGACTTGGCGAATGTTTGAGTCGCCCTCTGCCCTACTTACCTAATCATATAATTATTATTCATTCTTTTATTGCCATTTATATTCATTTAATAATTATGTTTTTATCCACCACGAATATATTTACACAAGATTATTTTTTACTTCCTCAATAATTGTAATATTGAGATATTTATGTACTAAAATAACAATAATCATATGATTAATGAAATAATATTTGAATACAAAATAAACCAAAGAAAGTATTATTGAAAGATAACATTATGAAAGGTAAATCTAGTAACGTCTTCAAAAACATTTGGTACCATAATCACCAAATTTTGTTCGCAACACCATAATTCATCTTACGATAGGTGTAAACTAAAGTTAAAAAAAAAAAAACTTGACGCTCAAAGAAAGATGACGAGCTAATCAAATTTCGCGCAAGTTGCGAAAGTTCCCGGTAAGTTCTCAGATTCAATTAGTAGATACGCGGGCACTGCTGTCGCCGGCCGAGCGCCGACCTGGGCCCCGGAGGCCCCGCGCACCGGCCCGCACCGCCACGCCATCCAACCCGGTGATTTTCATTATAATGCCTGTAGCCATTCGCTCTTTCAACTACTACTAGTAGTTATTTTACCTACGTACCCACTGAAGTTTTCAAGTCAACATATCAGTCACGTCAACGTTTTCTCACCGTCACGTTACCGATACACGGGCCCGTTCATATTTGATCGTGTAATCAATACATTTAAAACTAAAGTCCTGATTCACTCACTGACTGATTCATCAATGCCCAGCCCAAAACCTTGGACTTAGAATTCTGAAATTTTGCACAGGATTCTCTGTACAAAGTTTATGATGTAGACAAGGAATTAGGCATTTTTTTCCAAATTCATGGTTTTATTATACAACAAATCTTCTTCGTTTTTATGTCCGTCCATCTATCTGTCTGGCTAGACAGTTGAAATTTTCACAAATTATTATTTCTGTTGCCACTATAAGAACAAATACTAAAAACAAAATAAAATAAATATTTAAGGTGGGCCTCCCATACAACAAACGCGATTTTTTTGCCCTTTTATTTGTTTAGTTCCCGTTGACCTAGAACCACGAAATTTGGCAAAAAGCAAGGTCTTACAGCACAAATAAAGGGAAAATTCCAAAACATAAAAAAATTTAAAATCAAAGGGTGTCCCCATACATACATAGTTACGCCAATTAATAAAGACCTCTACGCTGATACAATTTAGAGGTCTAGCTTAATTGGCACTATCCTCAAATTAGGTAAATAAACAAAATTGTGTATTTCCCGTGATGGACGAACGATGGACGAAGTTTGTACGGAGCCCTCGGTGCGCGAGTCCGACTCGCACTTGGCCGGTTTTATTCTATCTTTTTCATAATTACGTTTATCTTCAACTTTCTTTATATTTCTTCTAAATTAGTATTGCTTGGCTATTCTAAAATTGACACTTTTTTAGGAAATAAACTGACTAATCTAGCGGCACGCTAGATGATGGCCGTTTTGATATTAGGGTATCTCTACTGTCTCACTATGTTTGGCTCTTTTTGGCACATGTAGAGATAGGGACTGTAAAAACTGCCACCATACGTGCTTACAACTAGTGTACTCACAGAAGCGTGCCGTGACGGTGACTGACATTTTGGAATGACGTTGTGAGTGACTGACCGGAGATATAGTGACATGACTGATTTGGTAACTATAGGTATATCTACTATTCATACTTACTCAAATATATTATTTTCTTTATTATGCAAACGCATTATATAGATTTGAAAACTTTGTCAAATATTGAATGTTTGTTTAAACTACAAAGAAAAGATGAAAGTGTGTGTTCATCATAAATTTTTGAGCATCAGTCAAACAAAATTTAAAATGTTTATGTAACTCATAAATTAATTAGAATCTACAATCGCCACTGGTTCCGGCGGCGGCTGTTGCTTAAGCTGAAAGGACCCGGCAAGTAATATAAATTATCTTTTTTGAAATAAAATGTAATACATTATTCCTACGTTGTACTGTAAAGAACGAACGTTAATCATAAATCTCATTTTTATCAGTGTAAAGTGACTAAGCTGTCCTGCTACAAAACAAAGGCCACGCTTCCCATTTTCAACTCCAAACTCTGAATATAATCGGATGAAAAATGTTTCCAAGTAATATCGTACCGTACCTAAGCGGTAGGTCGGTTTTCACATGATTACAATCAGCCACAATGAGAATACTGAGGAGGGAACACCTCCGGGACACAACTTGCCGGCGGAGATGTGCGCCACGCGGCACATTACCGAATACGACACGTGCGCATAATCAACGACTATGGAACTTCGTGTATTTTATTCGAACAAAATGAATATCCGATAGCTCCCTGGATACTTACATCCTTATGTAAAACAACCTATGAATCATATTTTATTATTTCATGTTCTAGTCTAGCACAACTTATTTCGTTATAAACGTTGTTATCGATATAAAAGACTATTACGCCGCGCTCTGTCTTTGATGTCTGTCGTAATAAATCGAAAACGTTCAATAATGCAACTCTGGGAGCGATAATTAACAATTTTATTACAGTGATGGAGTACCATTGTTAAAGGAGATATATAGACTACGCTATGCTCATAATATGATAATAAATCTGCGCGAGAAACAGTCCAGAAGGCAAATACTTAGGCATCTTTCGACATTACTGTTGGAAAGCTCTTTAATGATGGTGAAGGGGACTTCATGCCGAAGCGCTTTAACAATGGTACGGTACCTCCCTTTTAGATAGGCATAAAGTCCTTTGTGGCAAGTCCTTCTTGTACAAGGTATATTCTTGCCTTCATGAAACTTTATGGGCGTTTCTACTTCAAAACATCCTCCAAAACGTAACAAGAAATTTTCCCTAGAACCATTTTGATGTTCAATCTTATTTATTTGTATAGTAGGTACCTATATTAAAAAATGCCTTTAGTAATAGCCGTAGTACTAACCTCGATTAATTCTAGTATCTCTACTCTAAGTATTTAAAACGTATTTTCTTGTTCAAAGAGGAAACGCTGCCAGCCTGTTGGGAACCTTGCCCATCGGCAGCGGAAGAGAGAGGAAATTTTCTATATATTATAGTTTATATTTTTGTTGTATGAAAACTTATCGAGTAAACTGTTTATTAATAGACATTTCTATACACATAATATACAGATATGAGAGTAAAATGTTGTCGGGTGCGAGGCTACGAGGTGTCCCGCAAATGACGCGAACATATTACGCACGCCGAGTGAATCGACTGTGACCACCGGCCTAGAATAATTACCGACGCAACATCACCTAATGAACACAACTCTGTTAAGTGCAGTTTAGCGCTATACATTGATTTTTCATTCAATTCTCTCTCAATTCCTACATTCGTTAGCTACCATAATTGAAAAGATAATCATGAAATTAATTGTACGTAGGTAGGTGATATGTTTTTCAGTGTTTAAAATAGATAATATATTTACTAGAGAAGAAAAATATTTTACCGACATAATATACCCTATGGTGATGAATGTAAGGTTACAAAAAAGTCAAACTACCGACTAGTTTGACTCCACAATAGTTGCACCTGTTACACAGCGCCATATTTCACGAGCGGCGCGCCCTCCAGCCCAAACAAGCCATGTGAATATCCTGCAAAAAGTTTTCGCTTTCCTCTCAATTTCTACATTCGTATGGTTTATTATATTTTATTGCTATCCTTTTGGAGACACTAGATGCAATTGACACATTTAGGTAGGTACCTAAATTTTGATAAATATTTTTGTAGAGTTAAATTATACTAACTTTATCTAAAATTCCCGTGGCACGATATTGGTCCGCTATTAACTTCGAAACTATTTATTCAATTTAAACGTAATTTATTTTTTCTAAATGTGTGATTTGTTCTAACTTAAAAGATAGTATATTTTTTACCTTTTTTATACCGGTAACGCGGGTGAAACCGCGGGGAACAGCTAGTATACTATATAGTTAAAATCTCCACATACATTCTGTAAACTCTTCACATCTCTATCTTGTTAATTAAGTTAATTTAAATGATTAAATTACCCATGTTTGCAAATAAATTAGATATTTGAATACATTAATTGAATGTACATTATTTCTAAATAGATAGAGGAGGAACTTTAAATAAGACACAAACAATCATAACAACTAGGTACAAAGCGAAACTCGCAACATAAACAATCAGACCACGGTTCTCGGGCACAGCTCGACAACACCAATTAATATTTGTATTGATTAGCAGCGCCATTTATGTCAGTGACTACCATTAATCAATAAACGTTTGTCGGTATCATCACTAGACCAGTTCTACGATCCTCTCCTGGATTCATTATTATTTGAAACTTCAGAATTGCAGATTGTATAATTAGCCAGATCATGATAAGCTTACCTATAGAACAAAATCTTCAAAATCAAAACGGGATTTTATATTAAGCTTGAATACTTTGAATTACGTTACGTATACATAAATAATATGAAGTCTGCGCCTCTAGTGATTTATTTTATAACTGCTATTGCTATTGGATCGTCAAACGCTTATCAACGAACAATATGCCTGTTTTTAAATATATTTTTCACAATGTGGATAAGTATTAGCTAGAAACTTCATGAAATGGTCAAATCTACCTGATACCTTAATAAATTGTATCGTAAATACCTTAAACTAAAGCTATAAAAAAAAAAACATATGCTTGTTTTTAGGTAAAATAAAATCTTTGAACCATCTTCAAAAGCTGTCATTAGAATAAACAACTCTTTACCAATTGATTCGTCATAACATAATACCGAGTAATAAAAATATTATTGTAACTGGATAATCGTGAACAATTACACCGTGACAAGGGCTGACAAGTGACAACGCGGCTGTTGCGGTCACCAGAGACTGTGCCAGAGATGTCCTCACGTGATCAATCATTGGGGATACATTAGGGATACAATTTATCCATTTAGTTTGTATGTCCTCCATTTAAGCTTTTAATTGATAGGTTAATTCTTGCATTATTGATGGGCAGGTTATGTATTTTATATTCTGTATTAAATAACGACAGTGAATACAATATTTTTTTTACAGTTTTAGTTTTATTTTATGTTTTGTCATAGTAGTAATTTTCCTAAGTTTATTTTTAACCACAGTTTTAGTGAGGTAAGTGATGATGTAGCCGAAAGTGAAAAAATCACACAATCTTTAAAAAAAAGACAGTGAAACATTACTCTTAGCGTTCCACATAGCGTTCAAAATCATATCGATGCATGTCGCGATAAACAAGTCACACAAAACGAAGTCACATTGAGACATAGTTGAGCGTTTCGTCACGTAGCCCCACGCCAGCTATCGGCGGTGCCATTATGCTGATTCTAGCGCAATACGAGCGACACGTCTCGTCTTCTCAACGTGGCCCGCTTTCCAACTATACACAACATGCTTTCTATAACGTTTGAATCCTCATTGTGTTTGAGTACTATGTACACTGATAATCTTTTATTTTTATTCAACAGTAAAGCCTTTTTTTTACTTTTAAAAGGCTTTTTAGGGTTCCGCAGGAACCCTTATGATTTCGCCATGTTCGTCTGTCTGCCTGTCCGCAGCTTAGCCCAGAGAATCTTAGTACCTGCTAGAAAGCTGTAATTTGGCATGGATATACATAGTAATCTCTTCGACAAAATGGTAAAATAAAATCTTGAAAAATATTTTTTTAGGGTAAGTACCTCCACTATACGTGAAGTGGAGATGTTTATTTTCTCGTCTACCCCATGATGTGGGGTATCGTTAGATAGGTCTTTCAAAAATATAGCGGGTTTATGAAATCAATTTTTCGATTCAGGAATCCGTTTGTGAAATATTTAAGTGTTAATTTTTGTTAGAGACCCCTCCTTTCCCGGCTAAATGGTTGTTTTTGGATATGTGGGAAAAAAAAACACGGTAAGTAGTAGTATATATAACGAAGTTAAAAAGAAAACTATCACAGCTAGTAAGCTTTACAAGTTTACGAGTAATACGACCAACTTATAAAATGTACTTGGAAAAGTAAAAAAATCGTAGAAATTCCATTGAAAATGATGGTATTTAATAATGATGGATTAGGGTTTTACTTAATAATGCTGTAAACTATGTAAAACAGGTAGTAACATAACACTTGAACGGTTTTTTAATGATGGTTTAACCAAAGGTGTAAGTGGATACGGTAAATACCTCCTACAATGTACCTACTCTACCACCGTGCTATATTTTCCTCACGATATTGTTTTCATTCACCGAAAGCTCATCGTCACGGTATTCGACCCAGATGTGTAGCTATATACTGGGAAGTTGGATGAATTACCAGAAACAAGGTATTATTATAAACATTCATCAGTCTTCTTCTATCACTTTAAGAAATTGTAGCGTTTAAAGAGAAGGCCAGAATATAAGACAAGTTTAAACCTTATCTTCCAATTTTTCAAAGATGATAAGAAATTAAACTATATAATATACAAATTTCTATAATATAATTGTTTCGGTAATAACCAACGTATATCCGCAACAGCTGCCAACCTCCCGGCTGATATTAAATTCAGAGACTAATATTCATCATCGGTTGGAGTGGCCAAGCATGCAATGCAGGTGCACTACTTGTTTTGAAATGTATAGGTACGAGCATTATGAGATAGCTAGAAATAAATTAAGCACTTACTACATGTATGTTGCAACTGAAACTGTTATAAGTTGTTAAAGAAAAAATACTATTATTCCAAATTTTACTAATACTTGCAAATACAAGCTTATCGAGTACCTAAAACTCGTAGAAAGCGCATTGTGTGACGCCTTAGGACATACGGTAACAGAGCGATGGGAGAAACTTAGAAAACTACTGGAAATAAAACTCAAACAACTACACAGCGCTTAATGGATTGCATTCCAGTTTTAAGGTTAATAAACACCTAAATCGTTTTCCAGTATGGACACATTTGCATAAAATCGTTCCAAATAAAATATATATTACCATTGGCTTGATTTCATGAAACCACCACTCGGGAACAATAAATCGAAATAAACGTAGCATATTGTTTGTATTGGCAATAATTACCGGTGATTTTGCATCGCTACACATCGCAGTGATAAGTTTTGAAATGTCATTATTAGCCACAGGACGGCCGCCGCCGGTGGCTACATGAGGGCGCGGGCGCGGTGCGACGCGCCACACAAAATGTCATGGAAATATAACATTTGCGCTAACTTGTCAAATTCAACAGTGAGGTCGGGAAATTACTACTGTAATCGTATTTCAGTACCATAATTTTCCATAAAAGCGTTGTGATAGCTGGAGCTAGCTAAAAAATATTACAGAATAAATACAGCCATTCAACACCGCATTTTTTTACCAAGACATTACGAAACATTTGTACCTTCACAGAAGTAAATAAGTTGAGTTAAGTAGATATTCGCATTACTGCAGATATCATTAGTTAGAAGCTGGTCAAGGTATTTGTAAGAGCCACGCAAGCACCGGTGGGCGACTTGATACGTTATTATTAACAAAACTCAAAATTTAATAAAATATATAATATTTTATGTTTCACTGCCCATATTCTTTTATTCACCGATATTTCTAATAATGTTGAATCCATTTTAGGGTGAATGTTATTTGAGCAGTATAACGGTAGGCAAATTGGAAGGTAAACGTAACCTGTTCATATATTGTTACACGAGTCGAAGTTTTCTTTATTCCACGCACGAAACGCCATGTTTCAGTTCAAACATGCAGTATAAAAAGCATATAATATCTTTGTTTATTATTGGTTGGAAGGAATCACAGTTGAAATTCATAATTATGGAGATAATCAAATGTAAATTCAAAACTGGACTTATTTGGCAATTTTTTTAAATTGTTCGTAATAGTCCGAATAACATTTTTAAGGAAAGAAAAAATGGAAAAGTTAGAAAATTCGGGTAAAACCGAAACCACTTTTTCTGTGGGATTTTTGTATGAACTTTGGTAAATCATACCCTGGAATAACATATAGAAATACTTTTTAACCCGTTAATACATAAGATCCCTCGAGATCGCGGGTGAAACCACGGGGTGGTTAAAATAACAAAATAAATAACATAATAAAAATGTGCACTAATTGGATTAAGTAGGAAGCACGTTTCTTTTAGTTGCCAAATTTATTGCAGTTACGTAAGTACCTAACCGTAGATTTAAATAATGCTGTAGGAACTTATTTCGTACGAACCAAATTATCTATGTAGGTACCTACATAAGTTTAGATAAAAATCTATTAAAATATGTTGCTCCTTAACTCTTCGCATGCTACGCGTACATATGTGTATTAAAAGTACGTAAATATTCTACAAGAAAACCATTGAAAACTTAATTAATATCTTTGATAGTCACACGAAACAGGAAGCTCAGAGATGGCATTTACAGCTAAGTAAGTCTAATAGTAATGTGTCAATTACTTAATCCCTCACAGCATCTATCACATATATTACCGGAGTTGGTATTCAGTGTGCAGCGTCCCACATGAATAATAATTCTGAGTTATCTCCTTCTCAATATGGTTCTCAATGCGTAGTAAGAATAATTTACCGATTCTATTAGTCAAGCTTTCACTTACGCTGCAGATGGCATTTAATCAATACGAACATTTTGTAGTACAATGTATTTCTTTATCTGTTAAGATTAATTAATTTTGATTAAAACTTATTGATAACAACCAGGTTTACCTACTTTACTTTTTACATACTACTTATTGTAATTAAAAATTCATTTTTTTTTTTTTTACTTTGTATAGGCTTGAGTTTGACCACAATCTCACTATGGTAGGTGATGATGTGGCCGAAGGTGGTAAGCACACAAAGCCTAGAAGGATCTGGCTCTCAAGTGCAGCTGCCGGAACACACCAATAGGTGTTTGGCGACAGATTTTCAACTTGAGGGTGGTAGCCAGCCAGGCGGGTACTACAAAGTACCCTACCACCGTGCTATGGTTTCCTCACGATGTTTTCCTTCACCGAAAGCTCAAGCTCATTGAAGGATTCGAACCCACGACACAATTATTATCACAATTATTTTAAAATAATCTTGCGCGGACGATATACGGCTGAAAATAATGTTATCCCACCTTTACCTACCTTATTTAAAAATAAATAAATGGTAATTATTATGACAGGACAAGGTATAATAATATTGTATTGAAATAATTATTTACCTAAATACTGAATGCCATATTCGAGTATGTCCATAAGAAATCTAAACTAATCTAGTGAATTTACGAAAATTCGAGTCTCTAACCGGATTTTTAACGTAAGATCACGTAAAGAGATACGTGTATTTACGCTAAATTTCGTTTTTTTGCGAATGAACGGTAGACAAGGGTGGCCACATAGTACTATCAAGTGGACCGTCTGCCACCTTGTCAGCCTACTAAGATAATAAAAACAATGCAATATAAGATTTTTCGAAAATCAACCCCTAAGAGGGTAAAATATCTCGGTTGAAACCACCAAGCCTACCTACCTATCTTAAAATTACGTAAAGCTACTATAACTAATATATATACTTAATTTAATTATTATTTTTCATACAAAACGTGCATTTTTGATCAGTATTGGCACAATATAAATAAGATATTAATCCATGGGAAACGATTCTTTTGAGCAAACTATTCTAGAATATGGTAAACAATGAAGAACCCTTTAGATATAACACCAAGTCTATCGCCAAGCACCTACTAGTTGGTTCCGGCAGTACACTTGAGAGCCAGTTGCCTTCTAGGCTTTATAAAGGTCGGTAACACATTGACAATCCCATTGAGACACTTACCATCAGGTGGACCGCCTGCCTGCTGAGATTTGACACATTTCTTTTTTATTAGCGATTATTCGATTTATATGATAATACTAAATGACCCGGTGAACTTCGTACCACGTGAGATCGATAATATTGGCCGAATCGATTTTACAGGTGTATTTTCTCTATTTTTTTAAACCAATTAGAGCAAACAAAATAAAAATTCAAATCGGTCGAGCCGTTATTGAGTTTTAGCGACACTAACGAACAGCAATCGATTTTTATATACATATATTGGTATTTTCAATGCTATTTTTGGCACTAAGTATAAAACTTTTAGGGTGTTAACGTTATGGTATCCGCATTATATTATATATATAAACTGATATAAACAAAATAAAGAAATCGAGAAATTTCAGATAACGAAAACCGCAGCAAAACTAATCCCCCTAACTCTGTGGTTGACATCAATTTGTAAAGCCGTATTCCATAATTCATAGCGAATGTGACTTGCTTTATAACTGATGACTTTTGCATGAAATATAACTCTGAATATTCAAAGATCCAACACAAGAAATTAAGGCAAGACGGTAAGAGTAACGAAATCCTCCCTAAATAACGCTTTTCAGATGAGTTACACGGATTCTCTGAAAATAAATTAATCAAGCGGTAGGGCAACCCACGTAGCGTAGATTTACGAGTCACCTCGAGCCCCGTTGCCTTGTCCCTCCCCATCACACCCCCACGGCCCCTCCTCCGCGCCGCACTCTGCCTCGCACTACACAACTCATCAATTTCCTCAGGACATACGACTTGGAATCCTGTTAATTAAACTATGCCGCCAAATTAAGCCGGGTACATCAGGGAACGTGCCCGTGGTTTCGTAGCCTCCCCGGAAAGAATGCACATCAGTGTTACGATACCATGGGCTCGACCAAAACTCAGGGAAAGCCCTATGTGTGACTAAAGTTATCATGTAACGTTTACGGTATGTAAACGTGTTAGTTTAAAAATATAATAACAATTAGTAAATAGCCTCAACAAAACCTGCATAGTTTAATTACAATTAGGAACTGATATTTTCAAATACCTAATAGGTACTGACGTTTGAGCTTGAGCAAGCTGTAAAGATGGTAACTGACCTATAAGACTGTGCCGGCTGGCGCCGAGGCTGGGCGCGGGCGGCGAGCCGGCCGCACGCAGCGCGCCGAGCGCGCCGCCGCCGCCGCCGCCGCCCAGCGCGCCGCCCTCCAGCGCGCCTGCACCAAACATACACGTTAACACTAAAATCTACACCTAAATTATACCAATACATTAATTCATTTCTTTTTCTAACCTTTACCTACCTACTAGTCTATTGTGACCGTGTACGTAAAAGACTAATTTAATTTTGGCTATAGATCAATTATCAATTTCAGAAGCATGTAATTAATAAAAATTGGTAGGTATACATACCTCAATTTTATTTTTACTGCAATACACTTTACTAATTTATGAGCAAGAGTAGGACACGCACTTGACCAACTGCTTACCTGCTACTTGTTCGCTATGTGCTTTATATAACCTTAAAACGACCACCAGGAGATTGTGGTCAAACGCGAGCTAGTCAAATACAAAATATTTATAGAATATTGAGATTTGCTCTTAGGCTGTTATAGTGACAGTTATTAGGTAATATTATTTAAATTAAATATACTATAGTCATATGCACATATCTGTTTGTTCTGAGTGTGGGTGTAGTACATACTTACAAGTAGTACCTATGTAGTATATCTAGTTTCTATAGTAGGTGTACAAGGTCTGCTTAGTTTGAGATCAGATAGCCGCAAAATTACAAGCTTACGAAGCAGATATTGTGTTTTGAATTGTTATGATATCTACCAGTACCTAACACCGATATGAGCCGATATGTTTTTCTGGATAAGAACAAAGCTAACAATATAAAATATTCAATTTCTATATTGTTCCTACAATACACTAAGTGGAACTTGAAACGTTTTCTATGTCAAACATCTCGCGTCGTCCCATATCTCGATATTTTCTGTAATAAACAATAGAGAGCATAAAAGCAGCTGATTTTGAAGAGTCTTTCGCTGTTAGCGTAATTATTATTCTTTCTGGGGCCAAAAGTTGGCAATGGCCAATCATGTTTTAAAAAGGTTTAAAATGTTTTAATATAATTAGTATAATCCATTCCCTTGTTAAAACTAAATTTTCATAAGTAGTTTAATAACATGCTACCTTTACATAATCATGAAGATTTCAATGGGCCATGAAATAAAAAAATGTATAACATAATACTATTTTTACACAAATAACTATCATGTAACACAAATTATGAATGAAAGGAAAAGGTTTTGTTTCTAACACACACAAAAAACATACCCTACTAATATAAATCTAACAAAGTATAAATAGCAATGTTACTAACAGTCAAAATCCTGGTTCGTTTTAACAAAAATATTACAGAGAGGAAACAAAGTATAACCACACAGACCGCGTCACCAAACACCAAAATGACGGCAAAAATAGGACAGGAAATTGATAGGTCTTTTTGGTTTCCAATAACGTGTCGGTGATAAGGGCTCAGGATATAGCGGACGTTTGGATGTGTGCGAACGGGACGCTGGGGAGTCGTCGTCTTGCTTTATGTCCTCTAATGTGGCGAACTGTGCCACACACACAGTCACCACATGAATAAACTATGTCTTAACTAAATTCCAACGTCAAATCTTCAAAACTTTGCCACCGATTCTACATGTTTCATGGAAACGAGTAACGATATTACCACCGACAGTAAAATTAAATATTAAGTTTTATGCAATGATAAAACCAGAACATTTGGTAACAATATGTATAAAAAATAGCGTAATGCGGTTCGTGAGCGATACCTTTTATATCTCCTTTATTTACTCCAAAGTACGCAGTACTAAAATTTTACGTTGTATGTACGATGATCGTATTTTTTCACATGGGAACCTTTTTTAGCTTATGCCGTGCAATAGTATCGGTGGTGCAAACTGTAATCTCGATAGCGCATGGCGTACCGACCAAAATATAGCCCGCTTATTTCCCAAAGTCCACTCTTTTATGGACCATGTTAAGTGAATTTATTGCCGTAATTTTTCCACATTTCTATACCTATTGTTTCAGCTGTGTTTGAGAATATTTTTATGAACATTGTTCTACTGGTGCTTTGGGAACACATGTTTCAAATTATTTATTTTTATTATGAATTCACTTCACGTTTATAGGGCCTGTTCTCGAATGTAAATTCAACAATCAATGTATGTAGATATATCTTCAATCTATGTTAGATACCTACTTATATTTACTAGGTAGGTACTTACGATAACCAAAGTAGTGAAGTTAATACTTATTAATATTCAAATCAATTATATAAATAGCACGTTTGAATGTATGTCAATAGATTTGAATTGTCATGCTTACAATTTATTGTTCGTCTGAAACATGAACAGTAGGCATCTACTAGCACAGCGCAGATGATATTCGCAGTGACATTTTGGTGCGCCAACTCCAAAATTAAGAACTCAATGAAAATGCAAATTGAATGTAGTCGAAATATTTATTCATATTTACATATTCAACGCTCGTCCCTCAGTGAATAATTTATTGTCATTTTTACTAAACGTTAAAATATTATATGTACCGTCGTCTGCGTGCGGTCTATGAGGATTTACAACACACATGTATTTAGACATAATTTAACAAATAAATAATTAATCCCTGAGCAGAGCTTGTACTATGTGTACCAGATAAATGTTTACATAACTTGTAAATATATACTTATACTAGCGGGCCCGACAGACGTTGTCCTGTCCAAACTCGATTACGACGCCATCTACCGGGACCAATTGTATTTTCAAACCATCCAGGGACCCGCTCAAATATACACACAAAATTTCATCCAAATTGGTCCAGTCGTTTAGGAGGAGTTCAGTCACATACACACGCACACAAGAAATATATATATTAAGATAGATACCTACCTACACCCAGGTTCAAAACAAACAGACATGTTCATTGACACAAACGTTTATCCTGGGTGGCAATCGAACCCATGATCTGCGGTGTAGCAGTCAGTGTATCAAACCTCCACGTCAACTGGCCCGTCGAATATGATAAGTTTTCTTCTATACTACCTTTACCCATTATGTGAAATTAATAGAGAGTAGTTTTTCTACACAACAAACAGTTTAATGTAATTGTAGGCAAGTATAACACAAACACGGCAAAGTGTCAGTTAGCAACCAATTCATAATATATTCACAACAGTCTCAGGCCACAATCTTTGGAAACATTCGTAAGCACTTTAAACTTCATCAGATATTCCTGAACTTACCCATGGAAATGCCTACTGTCGGGAAGCGTAAAATGACAACTCGATTATCTGATAGCAACCGAAGTTCAGCCACGTATAGAAATTAAAATCTTTGTATTTGTGTCACGAGGGAAACAATGGTAAGCTGCGATTTATTTATTTTTATTTTGCGAGTAAAATTAAATATTGATAACTCTGTTAATTAAATTATTTTTTACTTTGTATAGGCTTGTGTGACCACAATCTCATCTGAGGATGTAGCCGAAGGTGGTAAGCACACACACCCTAGAAGGAACTGGCTCTCAAGTGCACACTGGTAGGTGTTTGGTGACAGATTGTCAACATCCGAGTGGTAGCCAGCCAGGTGGGTAGTACAAAGCAACCTACCACCGTGCTATGGTTTCCTTTAACGAAATCTCATTGTAGGATTCGAACCCACGACCTTAGTCACGGTATTCGACGTAACTACCACTGAGCTATCGTCGCCTTAAAAAAATGCCCAAAAGATATAATGAAAAGATCATTGAAAAACCATTAACATTTTTGGGCACGTAGTATAACATTTATTTACCTTAGGTATATTAATGGTCATGCCTAAAATAACGTTTTGCTAACTTGTTCCAATACTTGAAAGCAACAATGTTTGATTAAGGGTCGAAGTCGCTCTAGCTTCATAACCTACTCGTATAATTTATGAACATTACATGTACGCTAGGGGAATAAAATAGTTACGGAAATTGAATCTTTGATATAGTTTATACGAAATACAACAACACACACACATTACTTTCTTTCAAATAGGAACGTCACTGACTAATCCGTGTTCGTGATGAGTTATTTCCATTGAATTTTCATGCAAATAAATTGTTTCAGAAGACTTATTTACCTGCTCAATGCAAAGTATAGCATTAAAATGGTTAGGTATCAGATATTTTGTACCTGCTTGGTTTCTTAAATAATGTTTCCAAATAAAATAATCTGACGGATATACCTGCGAAACTAAATAAAACACTTCGATACCAAAGCTAATACCACTAATACCCAACACATATTTCTTACTTAACAGCACCAGAAGCAATACCGTGGTTGTGTAATTCACTCTAACTCACACTTTAAACATTTGTCCGTTACATTAGTTCTCATGAGCTTAAGAATTGCTTCGAGAGAATTATTGTTGTATGTCGTATTTACAGAATAACTAATAATATATGTGTCTACTAAAGTCATTAACGCTTGTTTCCTGGGGGGATTGCCACAGGCATAAAAATAAGAAGTAGGAAGAATTTGATTAGTGACTACAAAGTTTCCTTTTCTGACCTCTCGCCTGGAGCCACGCCAGGGAGTCGTAAAAAAACTGAATGACATAATATGTACCTACTAAGTACATGCGAGTCACAAAAAAGACAATCAAAAGAAAAATGGTTTTAATGAATAATACCTACCATCGTCCTTAGTACTTCGTACCATATAAACTGAGTGTTCCATTTACAGACGTGCAAATTGAACAAAGTGGAACCAAATAAAGAAAGACGAACGTACCATTATATGTCTTAAAACTAACGACGTGATTTTAAAAGTAGTTTTATATTCCTGACATATCCGAGTTAATTAAACTTTGAGCTTATTTGTAAAATCGTTTCTCTCATATAAATAAATTGAACATCCAGCTAGATATTACTATTGGCCCTCGTAGCGGACGTCAGTCATATCCGAATTCAAGCGACGACGTTGATTAAAATATAAATTACTTCCAGAGTACTAATACTCGTACTCACACATAGTTCTATACGAGTATGTACAGTCGACGTCAAAGATATATTTACAATTGAAAGTTACAAAAAGATCTTTACATTAAAATAAGTTGCCATGTAATGTGACAAGTACTTGTTTACGTGATATATTACAGTTTTATATTTTCACTCAATGTGCCCAAAATATGTTTACACTATTTAATCCATGGAATTTGCCACTTTTTCTGACTTATATTCGTTTACATAACAAGTTACAGAATAATATTTACACTCAATGTGTCAAACGTGATACACGTCAAGAGCAACATTTCTGTTTTTACGTTTCATGATGCATAAAAACTTTAACGCATTCTGCTACAAAAACATATTTACATACATATTTACAAATTTCTTTATAATTCATCTATTTCGTTCTGGCCTACCTTTTATTTAAGAAACCTCCTTGCTATAATTTTCTTTAGCTTCTTAGGTACTTATTTTTAATAATTCATATTAAGAATATTCCATTCTATTTATGATATTTCTAGAATTCTATTGATCTTTTCGAGCGTCATTGATGCATTGCGAGTGTCATTGTAAAGATAAATTTCATAAACAATATTAAATAAAATGTTTCGCATAGACGACCATACAAAGCACAAAATAATTACCATGCGTGAATATGGAGCTACGGTTACGGATATATCGGAAGAACTGGGGATTTCGGTAAGTAAACCTTCAAATGACGGTAATAAATATGGCCTTACGTCATAACATATTAAATTTTATGAGAAATATTAAATAGTGAATCTCATCACTCTCATCTTGTTTCAGCGACCAACGGTGTATCTGTGGATCAACAGATGGGGCAACGAGGGAACAGTGAAATGTCACTCATCTAAGGGCCGAAATAAAAAAACCTCTGAATACACTGACAGGGCTTTATAGAAAGTGTGATGGTCCAGCGATTCATAAGCGTACCTACATATGCACAACAATTAAATGTTAGTGCTAATACAATCAGAAGACGATTAAAGAGTGCAGAACTTCGTCGTAGAATCCCTGCGAGGAAACCGCAACTAACTGACCGGCACAAAGGTTTGCGGTTGAATTTTGCCAATAAATATTTCGACTTTGAAGACGCGGTTTTTATCGACGAAAAGGTCTTCACAACACGCCAAGATGGACGCGTGTCCCTATATCGCTAAACACGCGTTACGACGAACAAAATGTCTTGGTCGATAGAAGAAGTGGACGTCTGTCAATTGGTTTTTGGGGGTGGATTTCGAGTTCGGGTCCAGGTGAACTTGTGGAAATCACAACACGAATGAATGCCAACAATTATTTAGAAATCCTCAGAGATGTCTTACTACCAACACTTAAAGCTTCATTTGGTGATAAAAAATATATTTGGTACAGGACAACTCATCGGTCCATATTTCCCGTATAGTCCAAGCATGGATCAATGAACAAGATAGCATAGAACTGATAAAGTTGTCACCAAAATCGCCGGACATGAATGTTATTGAAAACATGTGGGGTCTTATGGTCCAAAACTGGGACTCTTCGAAGGTAAAGACCAAACAAAATTTAAGAGAACATGTACACGAGCTGTGGGAATACTATCGCGGTATTGACTACTGCGAAAATTTAGTCCGCTCTATGGGCCAACGCTTACAAGACGTGCAGGATGCTTTTGGCGGCTACACACGATTTTAAAATGTTTAAACATTAAGATATTCACACGTTGTATGATTATTTATATAAGAAGTATTTTTTTTAATAGAACTAGTATAGCACTTTTTTTAAAATTAAAACACCTAACTGTACTCATAAGTCTTTTAATCAAAAGGTATAGTAGAAACGAAAGTAGGTATGTCAGCTTTTGATCAACATAACAATAAAGCCACGTTCAAGAATAAAAGCCCCCTAAAGCTAAAAAGCACAACTTTAGGGCCAATTTTTATTCCTCAGATAGACATTTATCCAACAGATACCCATGACCATGACAATCCATACAGTTAGTCATCGAATCGCGCTTATCTTACGTAAGGAAGTTCGGCCTTAAATTCACTTTTATTTAAACTTAGTATTCTTCAGTATCTATGCATTTACAAAATAACCGGCCAAGGGCGAGTCGGATTCGTACATTAAGGGTTCCGTACAATTTTCAAAAAATCACATTTGTTGTACAAATAAACAGCTCGACTTAAATATTTATTTTATTCTGATTTTAGTATTTGTTATTGAACTTAGGGGCACAGAAATACATCGCCTGAAAGTTTTAATAGCCTAGTTATAACTGTTCGTGAGATAGGTACAGCCTGGTGAGAGACAGACAGACGAACGGACACTAGAGGTTTAGTAATTGGGTCTGTTTTAACCTCTGGGTACGGAACTCTGAAAATCAAAAATACTGAAAATGGTTTAAATGTAAACATCGGAATTAAAGACTCGACATAGCATTGATAGCGTCATCTAAACGAACGAGACCACGCAAACGAGACAAACAGACCATTTGACAGTATGGTACTCTTTTCGACGATTGTCAATATTTTAGACTGCTGCTTTCAATTGTTTGTAAAGGTATTTATTTACCAGGAAATATAAAACTGTTTATGTATGGTTGATTGTAAATATTAAAATTGAGCTTTACATGCAATTTAATTTGGTACATTAAGAGTAAATATTATTATGTAACTTGTCATGTAAACGAATATAAGTCAGAAAAAGTGGCAAATTCCATGGATTAAATAGTGTATATATGTTTTGGGCACATTGAGTGAAAATATAAAACTGTAATATATCATGTAAACAAGCACTTGTCACATTACATGGCAACTTATTTTAATGTAAAGATCTTTTTGTAACTTTCAATTGTAAATATATCTTTGACGTCGACTGTACACTAGATTTGCAATTTAGAGAGATATTTACACTAGAATTTTACAGGGTCGGCAACGCGCGCCCTTGGTGTTGCAACTTCAATAGGCAACGATAACCGCTTATCATCAGGCGGACCGTGAGCTTGTTTTCCACCTAAGTGGTAAAAAAGAACATCCAGAATTGCCCAGGTACCTTTTTTTCAGTTATGATTTCTGTGAGTTTGTCTATCAGTCATGCAAAAACACCTTACAAAGAGTTAAACAAAATATTCGCAGGTACTACACCACTTTAATCTTGGATTTTTGTGAAAATTGTAAATATTAATGATTCAATCACTAATCCTTCTAAAGTGCAGAGTAAGACAAACAGCGTGCACTCAAAGCCAATACGCTGTTAAGTTAATGTTACGTAACTAATTCCATGATATATATGTGTACCTTCTATACTCCTATTCCCAAAGTAGCATGCCACACATCCCCTGTATATCTCTCACAATCTTCGAGGAAGCTTTATTCAGTACCGGCGCAGATTTATTTACATTCTATCTGATTATCCGAATTTCCTTTTTCAATTTGAGTCACGCCTAATGCTAAATTTAGCGAAAAGTTGATTTGACACTTCATCCATATTTTTTCTTGGACAATTAGGTTTGATTCAACCATGAAAATTGTGCAAATTAAAGATTCTTCTTTTGACTGGGAAAAATAAATTGATGGCTTTAAAAATTCGCTATATACATTTATATTGAACTAGTGTTATGGAATTATTATTATTGAGTACACTTCTTCAGAGGCATATTCTTATTTTACAACATAAAAGTAGCACAAAAAACTATAATAATTCGTTTTTTAACAACATGCTAAAGTAATAACCTTTACAATGATTTTTTTATCATTACTAGATCTTAATGTATCTTGGAAACGGTTTATTACTTACCGAAATAGGTACCAATACACCAAATAAAACTCTACTTATAGCAAAATGGTTTTATGCAACAGCTCAAATAGTGTGACATCACCTTTACAGTATTATGTGGAGCGTACAAAATTCCAACTTCCAAATAGCAAAAACGCAAAATTAATGCATAGTTTCGAAAATTGGAAAATAACCTACTCCCTCCCTCGATTAATTAATCGGATATAAGCCATCAACCAGATTACGGCTTAAGATCGTATATAATCCCGTTCGCAATTACATACAGTGCGATCACCTATATGTATGTATTTTGAAAACTTCCTATATAATCTCAATCTAGAAACCTATTTATCTATATATTTTGTGCATTTGTTTGCATATAAACAAAACAAACTCCATAGAATAAGAAGTTCACTTCAAATGAAAACCATTAAAGCCCCTTTTTATAGTTTGGTTTAGAGTTTTGACATTCGACACGCGACAAAAAAGTTTTGTTTGCCACAATTTGACCCAATTTTTCCTTGTGCGAGTTCATTTAGTGGTTCAAGGTATAGCCAAGGTCGTCATAATATTAACATAAAAACTATTATTGTTGCACTAAATAAACAATCAATCAAACGGGTCACGCGAAGAGGAATGGTCATAAAAGACGTGACGTAGGCGTGACGTAAATATGGCGCAGACGTATCGAGGACATGACGTGGGTATGGCACGTTTATGTTTTCATTTATTAGGCGTATACGACTACGAGTAGTTTCTACCACGCACACACGATCTTCACTAAAATAATTTACAAACAAGGATGTGCTAAGGAACTCTATAACGTGTGGTTACTACTTTCACAAAGTGCATATTTGGCGATGGAAGAGAGAGGCAAACATTCTATTCTATTATGTGCATTGTGCAGCTCACAATCTCAAATTACCCGTCGTCGTAGCGCACGCGTTTCGTAGCAAGCAATGTAGCTTTGTCGTAGCTTTCGTAGAGCGTAGCACGGTGTTATTAGCTTAGCGCAATCACCCCTACTATTTGCTATTGCGTTGCACTTGCCGTCACGTACTTATTTTGTACAATGTATGATGAAGATATATTACTATATCAAGGCGTACCACTCGACAAGATCTATCTCACGTCATAAATCTAACGCATATTTACAGGTGACAGTAATACACTTGTATCTGCTCGTATCGACAATTTCATTTGATATTGTCAGGCGCATTCGTACTCAGACCATACGCTATGACACTTCTATCATACAAATTATAAATTATGCAAAAATGTTATGTGGATGTCAGTTCTACAATGTCGAACTATATTTTGAACAGTAGTTTTGTAATAGGGACATAACAACCGCATATCAGATGGACGCATGGCATGTAAATATTTAAAATATATACAATTATGTATTAAACTGATTTATAGAAAATATGACATGCTCAATTCCTCATTATATTCACGTATCAATTAAATGCATGCATTTCAATGTGGAAACACTTTTTACGTAGGCACGCATAATCCAGGCCGGTCTATTTCCATTTTACGAGTGGGAATGTAGGTACTCTCCAGTGGCAGGGATCGTAAACATGTGTAGTTTACGACGAGTGGTCGATGCCATACACGCCGGTGTGACGTGTATCTCCAGCCTCCGAGCATCATCAAAACCCTTACATGCACCTAACCTTTGAATAATGATTCGCTTTACAAGGTCTCTTGGTAGAAGTTACGCAGTATCGTAACCCGACCTAAACTTACCTTCGTAACGACACTTACTGCCCGTGTCGCTTACCCGCATCTGAACAAATATTTGATATTTCATAACATACAAACCGATATTCATATGGCAAGAGAACCAAATAAAATTGGAATGATAAAATGTAGGTACCTACTTATCGACATAGCTACAACTACAACAGTGATGAAGGTACTAGTAACTTGTTAGAATACTTAAAAAAACTTAAATAAAATATTGTTTTAACTCAATTCATATTTGATTCTCACGTACCTACTAATAAGAAGAAAATAAACTACATTTTCCACTCACGAACCGAGTACATATAACAATAAACAGCACCCGCGCAGCCGATATCATGTATTCTTCCATTTCCGTGGTCACGCGATTGGAGCCTCACTTATTTATTTTATGATGCATCTGAGTATCACTCGTCGTAGAAATAATATTTTTATAAAGAACTAAAATGAATTCGTGTAGAAATATTTCAGAGGTGACTCGTATATTGAATGAAAAATACATACGTTTAGGTAGTCAACAAAGAGTCAATCTATTTGCTCACAAATGATACCCCTGTCCGTACCGCAGACCCGAGGGATAACCGTCCCAAAATTGGAAACATCGGATTTTTCTTTAAGTGTGGCTTCGGATTTTCCTTTTGGTTTATGCAAGGGCTTTGTCCCAACTCATGTCAAATATTTAAAGGTCATTTTAACAACAGCGTAGGTATTTCAACTTTTTACACCATGTGTATATTGTAATGTATTTAATTCAAGGTTTTTAAATAGTTTAAAAATAAAATAAAATGAATTTTCAGTTTAATAATATGACAGCATAAAAATTATAAATTAGATTTAATGTAGCCCATAGCAATTTGAAGACGCAATACATGTACTCAAAGGTCCTATATACCTAAATGAAGGAAATAAATGAAACATTATGACCTTGGTGCGACACAGTGTTATGGTTAGAATGGATCTTACATATTCAAGCTACGAATAGGGCTGAGAATGTAGAGAAAAGTAGCAAGTACTGGTAGCATAACGAAATTTAGAAAAAATATCAATGAGAGTACATAAATCCATAAGTGTAAATCCAGATATTTTACATTAGGAAGTAAATGTTGTTGCGCGCTTGCAGGAAATTCAGGTATTTGCAGGAATAAAGCAAAGAGCGAGAGGGTTAAAATGTTTACTCTCGCATTATCATCTTAAAGTCCTCTACAAACAAGGGAACAACGCGGCTTTAATTACATCCGCCTGTTTAACTGAAGAATTAAATTTTAACTAGAGAACCCAATCTCGTAAAAGGCTTGTTAAGTCTAAACGTATGTTAATACTTTGTTATTTTTAATAACGGCAGTTTGGAAAAGCGTTTATCCCAAATCATATTCACAATATCGTATTGAGGGCCTCAGGGTAGAGCAACGAGAGGAGGGAGAGTGCACGATCCTCTACAAACAAGGCAAGTTATCCACATCTTGTATACTGCTTTTACCTAAACTGCTGGCAAATCTCTCATTTTCTTCGACAAGTGCCTTTACTTATTCAGTATGTCCGGAGGAAATGTTGTCGGTTGTCAAGGAATGTGTTTTCCTCATGCATACGCAGAACCCACTCCCGAAAACCTACGGGCTTTGTAGTGTGAATGGAGGTACAAATATTTGGATATTTATTAAAGCACTCAGGTATATAAATGCGTGTAGGTACATATATGAAATTTGCACCTACACTAATATTTTGGTGTAGTGTTTCTTAGGCTTTTTCTGCGTCTGTTATTTTAATTAAAATAAACTATATGTAATTATTCATTTATCAAATAAATATATTAAATTTAAATATGTATATTATGTAATGAATTCGGATAAAAACACCAAAAAAGAGGTATACTTTTATCGTTTTTAGGTAAGTATATTTTTCATACATTGCAATAATAGTCACAACATTATTTCTTAGCACTTTATAATACAACGCTATAGTACATAAATGGAATTGCAATTTTTATAGGCTCACTAGGGGCAGTGGGTAACTTTTTGTATTACGCGTCTCTGTTTTAAGTTGTGCACAGCTGGGCGTCGGGGGAACATTCGAAACTTTTCAGAGAAGGCAGTTTTGCAGGCAGAAATTCGTGCCTAATTAGTCGGTGGCTCGTTTCATTATAAAAATTAATAAGCATCGCGCCCGACCTTACGGCCAATGGGCATTAACGAGACGCTCCGACTGGAAGAAAAATTCTTTCACAAACTACGTGACAAATGCGACACCATAATAAATGACAGGGCAGCTTGCTTCAGCGTTATTGAAACTCCCTGCCTTTTGACTACATTATTGTTAATCAAATAACAATAATTATGTAACAACATTGCGTAAAAATAACATAATAATATGTGTTGATTCGTTATATAAAAATATAATTGGTGCTTTCCTATACCTATGCTTACTATTACCAAATTCAAAGATATTTTGCAGTGTAACAAACTTCTAAAAATATTTTATAATAGGTATAAAATATCGAGGCAGAGAAGAAGTCTCCTATACAATGAGAGCAACATATTGACATTTTAAACGAGGTCAATTCCATTGTATATTGCTGTTGATTTTTACTCACTTTCACAGTGAGAAAATGTGACGTCACACAATTTGGAAGACTGAGGGAACGAACCCGCCAGACGTAATATTAATGTGCGGCATAAAACGGTATGTGTTCTTAGGTACATATCGATGCAGATACAAACTTGCTGACACAAATGATCGACAAAATTTCCCTCGGGCCCGGAGAGGCCGGCTGACAATGTCTCTCCGTTGTTTTATTTTTACCCGGGTGAGTTCGACGAAGGTTATGTGTTAACAAAGTACGTACACATAAATTGTTAAACATCGACTCCCAGATGAGAAACAGCTTTGTTCAACGACATAAATTTCCCATGGGCTATGGTAGGTCGTGTTAATATTAATGGGTCATTTTTCAAGAAGTTTTTAACCATGAATGTAAAATTTAAAAAAAGATATATAATGTGCTTAAATATTTTCATGCAAGTGCTATCTAATTAATTTTCAAAAGTTGACAGGGTAATGTGAAAATAGCTATAGATAGTAGACGCATAACCTACATACAAAATATCACATCCAATCTATACAAATCATAAAATTTTAAGTAAACAGCTATTATCAAATGATTCTATATTTTATATTCCCCTAGAAAGTAATAAGGTAATGTAGAAAGTTTTTGAATTGATTATTGAGGCCCCAAAATATACTTTCTTATATCAGCCAAAGTTAAGTTGCTTATAGAGCTCCCTGAAGCATACCTACGTAACGTACTTTGGACGGTTACTAAGTTTTGTGGATATAACTCGATATCGGCGACCCTTGTAACCAAGTTTGAAAATTAGAGCAAACTGTCGTACGACAAGAACGCCAACTACCATGATTTTACATCATAAATTACAATCAACACGCAGTAAAATCAAATTATTAAGACGTATACATATGATCACAATGCAAGAGTGACGTAGTAATTGTTCAAACATCCAGAAGACATAGACGAACAGTTTACGGAATAATTGAATAATTGTCTTATACACTTTCTAAATAATTTACATATTCCAAACTCGGGTTTATCAGCTTAAACATTGACGTCTAATAAAAATTGGAATACCGAGATTGCTCTAAAACCTCTGTTCTAACACTCGTTGATTTCCAAATGTGATCGAAATGAGCTTTAGTATGCTTTAATAAGGTAGGTTTAATTACATTTTTCAGTTACTATCTTTGATGTTGTTACCTAAATAACGGTCAGTCAACGCTGCAACGAGAAGAATTAAGCGGAATCTTTAGGTGTAATAATAATCACTAAAATACTGGGTGATTTTGTTATCACTGGCAATACTTGCAAGGGTGGAAGTACTCATCAAAATGAACAACTTTTATTATGGGACTAACTGTGAAATCATGAAAAAATTATCAGCTGTTCCATACAAAAGTTCAATACCTACTCGACCAAAATGTATGAAGCAACCATATTATTTTACGCGATATCAGAGTTAGCCCTATAATAAAAGTTGTTCACATTGATGAGTACTTCCACCCCTGCAAGTATTGCCAGTGATAACAAAATCACCCTGTATATGGAATATAAGATATAATAATTGCTGTATCATTGTATGTACCCGTGAATGTGGTCGTGGTTTGATCCTCTAGGTCGGGGCGGGCCGGCGCGCCGCCGCCCGCATGCTATCAGCTGGCCGGCGCAGCCATCTCGCCCGCACGCGCTTCCTCTCACCGCCCTGCGCCTGCACATAAAACATTTAACTATTACAAATACCACAATTAGAATTAGAGACAATTTGAGTATAGAAAGAATTTATTATCGTTTCAATTTCAATTCTATATGGCATAAAAATAACCAAAATTGATGTATTTTGTTTTTTGTGTGCTCACAGCACTGTAATTAAAATTGTGTGCTTATTTGTTCAACCGACATATAGCTAGATCCCTCCAAGCTAACAGTGGCAAAATAGTTGCTGAGATTGTTCTGTATTATGTGGTCATTTGACTTAATCAGAATCAAGTTTTTTCTACCTAACGCAAAAAGTTTTTTTAATCGTTTTTTAATGGGACTTTAATCGGTTTTTAAGTAGTTCCTGAGATTAACGCGATGAAACATACACACATCTTCATCATCATCGAACCTACTTCTGTGTGAGTGGTTATGGTTTCCGCACTTAGTCATTGAATTGGACCATTGTACGTGTTCAATACACACTCTTCAAATTTATATTATGAAAGAATAATAATATTAGAATAGCGACATGCGAGCTAATTTTCTCAAGGTAGGTTTAGTTCTGTGTCTGGAATCTTAACATTGATAATATAAGCACGCATAAATGCAACACGCATATAATGCTATCTTCAATGAGGTAATGTTCGAACTCTACGTTCATACCTAATTATAAAATAAAGTGAATTTTTGTTCAACGTCCATCTCCAAACTGAAAACTAAGATTTATTTAATTTCCATCCATAACATAAGGCACTCATTGATACATGAAAAATGTAAAAATCATTCAGATTAATATTTATTACAAAAAGCAAAAAATCCTGCCCCTATAAAATGTCACGTGGTGGATTGAACAATAAACTATATCAAGTAGTACACTACCAACCTACTGTTTATTTCAATAATATTAAACAATACAGTACCTGGGCGACCGAACTTTGCTCGCCGTTTTTTGTTTAGGAAAGATGCTTATACATATAGTTAAACTTAAAAAGCAAACCTTCTCTAAAAAAGCGACAAAATTTTATCCAAATCGTTAAAGCCGTTTCCGAGATACACAAAGTTATAAGGGTAAGGGTAAATAGGGTTTTCTAAATGTAGGATAATTTTGTACTTTACTTTCGAGAAATTTAAAAACTCTCATCTTTTTTAAACACTAAGTAGGTATATAGCTATATAATACAAAATAAGATGGGTAGTATATTTTTTAAATGGCAACTTGGTACGTGTTCAAACTATTGGAACAAAATAAGGCGAAAAGATTATAATATTACTATTGTTTAATAAAACAACAATTTTAGAACTAGCAGTTCTAAATCTTATGTAGGTAATAAAATCCTAGTCATTGTAACATAACAATCATTAGAACAATTTGTTAACTATCAACAAACAATCACGAGTTCAAATAAAGTCTTTCTGGCTGGCTCAACGCTAATCTTAAGGCTTCTAGTGGTGGCTTATATTGATCCTGTGTAAATGAACCCTGCCTTCGGCTAGTGTATACACAACTCAGTCAATCGAATATAGCGACTACGTAACTTTCACTTACATGAGTTCACTACAATGTTAGTTATAACTTTATGACTTGAATTAAAAAGTTATTTATTAATTATTTGCATTTTTGTAAATATAAGTATTACTTACCTAACTAATTCGCTTGGAATACACGATTTACTCGTAAGCAATGAAACAAAATATTTGTTATTCAAATAGGCCTTTACAAGCACTTATGAATAGTCTGACTCTAACGCTCGGTTCGGAAGGTTGCTTTTACTGAGAAAAGCCGGCAAGAAACTTAGCAATTACTCTTTTCAAAACCAACTCGGATTTATTACATAAAATTATTGATTTAGCCTCACTGACAATACTTGTGTGTATATGACAAAAAGGAAAAAGTATAAAAATTATGAGTAACTTAGTCAATAAATGGATGGTGGATTCACATAGTGCCCAGGCCCTGCAGTCTCGACATACATGACATCTCATCGCAAACTACTGATCGCTAAATAATAACGAAAAACATTGGTTGCCATGACGATGTTTACGACAAATGCAAGCCTAGACATACCGGGCTGTCAAAAATGTTCGCAGTTTTCGCAAACATTACATTACACTACCGAATATCGTTATAATCTGATCGTTAGGACTTAACGACAGATTTCTATGTCGAAACTGCAGCCCCAGGCAACAGTATCACGGATGCAGACGCCCATCTCACAAATGAATTTAGGTACACCGTATTGATAACATCATAGAGATCGAACAAGCAGGATGTCAAACTTCGAAGGTCTGTGGGCGTCATTTGTTTCAACGTCCCTGAAACCACACACCTGTCCACATCCCTATTTTTAGCTACATTCGAGATAATAATAATTAACTCGCACTCAAACGCCTGTTCTAAATCAAGCTAATAATTTATACTAGCTATAGGAGAATACACAAGAAACATTGTTAGTAGATTAACATTCACAGGCTAGGTAAAATATTGCCTAATGAGTCCATGCCTGAGGACTGTCATATAACCAACTATTTTATATCTCTTTTTTTTCTTGGTATTTTATTTTTTATACAAAGGTTACATAGAAATTATCTTTACAATTAACGTACTTTTAGTTATTCTATTCTATTTAGGATATGTGTGTGGATGTTTGTTTCATGCATGATTGCTATGTAATGGCTAATCGGACGTGGTAGAAGAAGAAGTGGTTCTCATGTCACATGGTGAAACTGCGGGGCAAAAGCTAGCAATGAGTATAAGATACAATGTGAACGCATAGGCCTATTCAAATTTCAGTTTTGTTCTCCCAAACCTCTGCAGTATCTACATTTTATGTCGATACGGTCGTGATACAGATGCAATAAAGTAAACGCGATACAGCTATTATTCACTGTACCTCTGAATGCCAGAGTTTATACAGCCACTGCGTCTATGTTAGTATAGACGCACGATTGCATCGATACAAACGAGCGACGACGTCAGCGACACAAGTCCACGAACAGATGGCACCAATATAGATAACCGTGATTCAGTCAAAACAGATCGATTATATTTTGTGAATCATATGAATGAATTCTTGGTCTCTTCTCGCTCATGTTGTGAAATATATTAGGACGTAATAAAAAATAAAAAAAAGATTTAAAGAATAAGGTAAACGCAGGTATTACCGCGGTAGTCAAAAATCTGCAGGTATCACCGAGGTATATAACATAAGCAATTGCAGACATATCTTACTCAAAAATGTTAACTTTCATGAAAGCTCATTTTTTGCCCGAATGAAAGGATTCGTGACTAACTGTGCACAACAAAGCAGAAAAACAATAAAACGATTAGTATGCATCAATCTGGTGCCGGAGCACGACGTCCATACAAACGTGAGTCGTCAAATGTAAGTACACTTAACATTTTCTTAAGGTTATTGTATCGTAAAGACACCATTTACAAAAATTCTAAGTAGGTTACAAGGTAGATTATAGTTTCAGCTATGATTGTAACTATCTAATTTTCGTTTATTTTGTACTATTTATCGACAATAAATAAACATAAAATACCGCAGTGATAGCTTCAATTTTTTTTTATTGAATCGCGGTATACTCGGTAATAGCATAAATCATTATCAAAGGTTTTATTTACTTTTTATTAAAAATGTACATGACTGTAACCTAAATTATTTGGTAATTCGTTTAGTTAATGAGTGATGAGTACACAAAACTATTTCTGCGGTATGAAAATCGCACTGAAACTTTTATTTTTTAGACCTAAATTTAGCCAAAAAAAAATACTTCGTATGAGAGCACTAAATTGATTACACCATGAATCCTAACCTTAAAGTCTTATACTAAACTCAAGTATTTAATTGAAATATCATATTGTTTTAGGTTAACTTTATTGGCTATCGATTAAACTGTAGTTTTGTTTAAAAATCATCAAATTGTATGCATCGGAATTAGATGATATTGCACTATCGCGGATGATGCTAATACCGATGGTGAGAACAAGACATCACTCGTGGTAATACATTGTATAAGAAGCTATTACCGAGTGTTCTTACGCGGTATTAACTTCACCATAGAAATCTAATACCGATTGATATAAGCATTTATTTTTCATTTTAGGGTTCTCTAGAAACGATATCCAAAGTTCGGAATCCTACTTTTACTTATATCTTTCTAACAACAATAAAACAACAATATTTAAATTTTACTTAGCTACAGTAGGTACGAGATACATCAAGTTGAGGTAACTTGATGTATCTTCTTGATGGATTTTCGTTTAAAATACGAGTAGTTTAGAAAAACCGGCCAAGTGCGAGTCGGACTCACGCACGAAGAGTTCCGTACCATTATCTATAATAATGGTTCACGGTTTATGGTGTTAAAAAAAATGAGTTTCAGTTCTATATATGGGGAACCCCCAAAATTTATTGTTTTTTTATATTTTTATGTGAAAATCTTAATGCGGTTCACAGAATACATCTACTTACCAAGTTTTAACCATATAGTTCTTATAGTTTCAGAACCCTAAAAAGTTGCCAACGCAGGTAGCGTAAAAACATAAGTTACATAGTCAATAATTTAATTTTTAATAAAGATTTTGTACGGAACCAAATTGCCTATTATTTTTCTACCCTCGGTAATAAAATCAGGATCCGCGGTATTAACTGCAATCAGACTAGCATACCTCGGTAAAAGCTTCATCTGACTTTTTATACATAAACATTTTTTTCGTCAAATATTTATTCAAAACCTATCTAGATCTCTACAGATTCCTAAAGAACAAGTCTCAATGTATCTGAAAATATATATTCTTAACTGTTTTTATGATTGGAAATTCTCATTTTGAAGGTTCAAACCTTAAGGGCTTGAAAATACCTCGGTAATACCTGCGTTTACCTTAAATAGGTATTTTGTAAAGATTGTAAAAATATCTGATTCTATAATCACAAACAATGCAACAGAACTTATAAAGGAAAAAGTGCTAAATTTATAATAATGGATCGAGCGAGTGTTAGGAAATTATCGAAGTTCACACCAACGAGACGTTCGAGCGACAACAACTAAAAACTTTGCCTGCAAGTCATTCATATTTCACATCTCTAGTTTAAAAATACATGTTAGGATATGTAGTTTGTGCTAGACTTGTGCTATTATATATTTATATTTACCATGACGTGATTGGGAGCAATGAAGGAAAAATAATAAAATGCAAAACGACAATTTTAAAACATGCAGTCTGTCTGTTTGTCCACGACTATCTCGAAATCTTTTAAAATGAAGTTTCCATAGGTAAATTAATCTTTGATATACCTACATTTCTTTGATGTTTGTTTATTATTTATAGATGTATAGAGTACCTACATTACATTTTTACATATACTGGTGGTCGCCCAGTGGTCGAAATTCGACCATTATTAAATAAAAGAGTATAATTATATTTAAGAATGTAAAAACTCATAATTATTTTCTTTAGGTTTGTCTTTGCCGCGTTATCGACAAAGCATAGAGATATATTATTTGCTTTTGTTTTACCTTATTTAGGGATGGCAAAAACTTCTAGCCCATACAGCCTCGTCATGTATAGTAGGTATTCTTTGCCCCAGTTTATATGTCTGATATACATAATATGTATGATATTTTTGCTTTTTTTTATGCACGAGTTTGGGTGGTCAGGGCTGCCTTGGTCGTGGCAACCGGCTGTACCTAACTTTTTTGTATTTATTTGTGATTGTAATATTGATTTGTGATCTGTTTTTATTATATTTGTACATTTTCTTTCTATTTTTAATTTTTTTCAATTTTTTTTTTATTTATTTTTTTTACTTTGTATAGGCTTGTGTTTGACCACAATCTCACTATGCTAAGTGAGGATGTGGCCGAAGGTAGTAAGCACACAAAGCCCAGAAGGAACTGGCTCTCAAGTGCAGCTGCCGGAACACATCATTAGGTGTTTGGCGACAGATTTTCGACTTGAGGGTGGTAGCCAGCCAGGTGGGTACATCAAAGTACCCTACAACCAAGCTATAGCTTCCTCACGATGTTTTCCTTCACCGAAAGCGCAAGCTCATTGTAGGATTGCCGCAGCATCCGACGTCACTACCACTGAGCTATCATGTATATCTAGGTTGTAGGTACTTTTGCTGTCCAGTTTTTCGTGGTGTTGAATAGGGTTCGACTAAAAATCAGTTCTGAGGTGTGTGCTTGCTTACCACATGCCTTAGTTAGACTATATAACTGAGTCACAAATAGTCGCAATCCTTTTCGACATCACACAATATTACAGAATTTTTTGTCTTCTTCTTAATTGTTAGTCTTTCGAATGTGTTTATAATTCTGTAATATTGTGTGTATGTTGAATAAATGGTTTTCCTTCCTTCCTTGATATCCTTAAATATAAAGGCCAAAGCCAAGTCTGGTATTACATTACAGTCAAGTCAAGTCAGTCAGTCAGGGTTTAATAAAATGGTGACTGTTTTACTAAAACTTTTCGCGGACTAAGTATTTGAGACGACCTGAAAAGTCACGATACACGCATTCATTTAATTTCATTTCACTCGTGCACTTCTATTGATCTTCATTGGACAAAACGCCACCGATATCATTCAATAAAACTCAAAATACACCGATTTCATGAAAATTAAATTAAATCGCAACGTCACTTCCTAAGTTCCCGCCAAACAATCCAAAGAAATATCACGACTGACAGTGGTGATATGTGCGTGTGTGTGTCAAACACATAGTAGTGTGCGTAATGTTTTTTTTTATTGATTTAATTTATTTCTAATACATGCATAAGTATTAAAAAAAAATATTAGTTTTCTATCTCCGTTAAACACTAAATATAGCACCACCCTTCAAAACGTGTTGAACACCCGTAAACTTTGTAACTTTCACCATTTCTATAAAGCTGCCTTATCTGGTGTGTATACTGCATATTCTATAAGTACCAAATTTACAGATAAAAAATAACCGTTTGTCAATCGTTCATTCTGTTTATGGTTAGGCTGATAGTCTTGTAAATGTTTTCTTTATTAATTTAATTGATTTCTAATGAATATTATATAAAAACTACTAGCTTTTCACCCGCGGCTTCGCTCGCGCTGACTTTATAAAATGTCTATAACTATTTCCCCGTTAGCCAATTTCGACGAAACAATGCCTATTTATTCGAAGCGCCAAGTTAAGCCTAATTAAACTGTGAAAAACCCACGAAAATCCGCTCGATGGTTTCGGAGATTAGCGTGTTCAAACAGATAGACAGACAGACAAAAAATCTAAAATGGTTTCTTTGCAATTTGACTCTTGCTACATCAGACGGAGTGTCCATTTTAAGTTAAAAAAAAAAATGTAGATACACGCAGGTTCTAGATAACTTTCGACCAGTAGGTATAAAAGATTACTTTTTTTGCAACATCCGATTTTATTTAAATAAAGCCTATATTCTGCTCCTTTATTAATTAATTTCAATCTACCTGTGAAATCTACATGAAAATTGAAGGCTGATTTCCGAACCGGTGGTTACTTCAGTAAATTCGACCTTCATAAGTGCCCTCCTAGGGCGTAAACTGAATAAATGGCTTTGACTTTGATTTTGAAAATCCATTCAGTAGTTCCGGAGATGTGCGTTGACAAATAATCAGACAGACAGATAGACAGACAGACAGACAGGTAGATAGAAAATAATTCTAAAGATCGCTGGTTTACGTTCTATTATTGTTCTTTAGTTAGTTACCTTTCTATTTTTATTACTTTTCTTCAATGTACAAACACACCGGAATAATCTGCCTAATATAACTCTAATAATCTGCTCTGAGCAGTATTTACGCAAGAATCGCATTCCAACTAAGTACTAATATGTCAGTTGCATTGCACCAAGCTTTTATGTGAGTTCAACGTAATAAAATCTACATATTTTATAAAGATTGTTGTATTAGCTTGGCACTTCAAATACTTGTAGGCTTTGTTTCATCGAAAGCGGCTGAGGAAAAAAGGATATCGAAAATGAAGGTTGCGCGAACGTAGCTGCGGGAGAAAAGCTAGTTCATAATGATGGGACCCAATTAAATATACTTTTTATGGATATGAGCTAACATTACTGAAAAATGAGGGAAGACTTTATTGAGAAATTCTTCAGAGTTCAAAGACAAAGGGAAATTAATTCATCACGAAGTTTCTATAATATCTAGGTGTATAATATAGCACCGGATACTTCTTCTAACTTTTATTACGGTCTTCTTAGAGCTTATAGTTATGTCGCCTTATCTTTTAAAATCGAGACAAGATATTTTTTTAAGAATGTATATTTTTATTATTTTACTAGCTGTTCCCCGCGGTTTCACCCGCGTTCCTGGTATATTTTTTATAGTATTAAAACCTTCCGTAGACCTTAAGGAACATACAAAAAAATAAATTAGCCGAATTGGTCCAGCAATTCTTGAGTTATGCGCTTACCAACATTCATTTTTATTTATATAGACTAGCGGGCCCGACAGACGTTGTCCTGTCTAAACTCGATTACGACGCCATCTACCGGGTCCAATTTTATTTTCAAACCATACACATACACATGAAATTTCATCCAAATCGGTCCAGCTATTTAGGAGGAGTTAGATAACAAACACACGTACAGAAGAATTTTATATATATTAAGAATGATATAGATAAATTTACAAGCAATCTTCTATAAAATAGATACCGATTTTTAATAATACTTTTATTTTTTTCATAACATAATAGGTGCATCCGTAAATAATACACGCATCACAGCACACACAAATTCCAGATATCGTTATCTTTAATTGCAGCAGCAATTATTCAGAATAGGTACCTACGTTTAATTGGTTCCCAGTTCCAAGAAGAAACTACAAGCTAGTATTATTCCTCAGGCAGATCGGTTGACCGATTCCGAACAATTGCATCGTATTATGGCAAACGTGATATAGAAAACGTTCATTTATAAAATAGAGTAAAATATTTCATATATCCCGTTTGGTGAGCGCCACGTTCGTAACATACGCCATTTATTTGTACTGGGGCTGCTTGTGACATACGCTCATTTTCTAAACGTTTTCGTTGTTTGTTACGAAACTGAGACACAACGAGAGCTATGCTCTGATATACGTCACATACCGCTGCTCCTGTACGTTCCTATATGGCCAACAATTCACGTTACTTTTTCAACCGCTTCTGGCTCTACGTGCCCCTAAAACCTTTTCCGGCCGTTATCTAGCAAACGTTCGCATATTCTGTCATTTTCTTTGACTTCTGTCATTGTGAATGCCGTTCCTCTTAATATACATCAATGGGCTCAAAAATAGTATTTGTTCGATCACATCACCATTTCAAATTACCTTTTTGTTAAAAGTCTTGTGAACTCAGTTCAGTAAATTTTACAAAGAAATCTTTTGTGAGCTTTCATCGCTCAAGTAAGTCTTCTTGAGCATGAAAATTAGATTTTGCCTTTATATTTTATTACTCACCATTATTATTAGCATCGTAACTTACAAAGATAATGGTCGTTACATGCTTCAAAGAATCTCTTATATGCAACATTACGAGACGCCTACGAGAGGGAAGTAGACCATTTGCTACTTTGTATTTATAAGTAGCTGATCCTCTCATGTGCATATATTCCATTTATATAACATACTTAGATCGGTAGCTGGCGATTCTCCCCTTCCCAGTTTGGCTAAAAGCTTTTCCACTAAACAACATTCAGGTAACCCACTAAGTTATAAGCAAGTGCATTTGTTTTCGCTTATTTACTTTACTTTTTCTTTTACATAATATATTTGGTGTTAGTTGATTACTACTAACATAGTCAACTCTGTAATAATCTAGATAACTGATGTTGTTAACCATGTTTTAGTATCAAAAATCATCATAAGCGTCAATATAAACCTGAACAAAAGAAGTATCTGATAATGCAGTCCCTTTCTTTCGAAATAAACAGATTGAGAAGACCTGTAGAGATCTACCAGTTAAGTTATAAAGCAGGAACTTGTAGCCAACCTGTAAGATTGGCCCTGACAGTTTTTACTTTGCTGATAACCGCTAGCTCAAAAGATTTTTGTTTTCATTTCACTTGGAAATTCATTCGATTTGCCTCTTATGACTGTACCTACTCATCTACATTTTGTGCGCGGGCTTTCTCTCCCTATCGCTTTCTTTCGACGTAATTGTCTACTTTATAAGTTATTACAGTTTCTTTGACATCCGCGATTCCAATAGAAATTATTTTTATTGTATACCTATACATAAGCTTAAGAACAGTTTAGTCAATAGTATTCACTTAAAAATGTATCAAACATCTTTTAAAAAAAATATTGAATTGCACGCAGCGAATTCATTAACAGTATTAAAGATCTCTATGGTTGTACGATCATATGGAAAGTACCTAATACCTTCTTTGATAAATCAAAATGAAAAGCAGATGTGTGTTCTTGGCCTGCACCATAATACATTTGACTTCTTACTTATTTTATTGATCTGTGAATTATTAAAAAAGTTGAATCCATAAATCAGTTTTCAATTGTAGCAATATCTTACTGATTTTTATTATATTACTAGGAGTTTCAATGTCAAACACGATTTGATTGAATTCGACACCTGTTACAGAATGATAATGCAAAAAGAAATACCGACTGGTACCTATTTCGTGTAATTAATAACAGCTAAATATTTATTATTTCTTGGAAATGAGAAAGTCGACTAGCGTTTTCATTTTGATCAAAGACAACAGCGCACGTGCGCGACTCTATCCCATGCGGGTAGAGGTTAAAATACAACGGCAGCTCTCCCGGGTGGGATGCTTCGTAATTCATTCATTTTTATTCCGAATGCCACTCGCTAGAGCTGTTAGCTTGCGGAAAATCGTTACCGGCGGTCGACAATCGCCATGCAGGGTAGTGATACACGCAACGCACCCACTTACACATGGACTCGCGATAGCGGCTTCTTTACATCGCGCCACAATAGCCGGTCCCCGGGAACGTGGTCACTGAGCTAAGATTAAGGGCACATGCACTGCGTGGAATCACCGGCTCGTAGGGCGGCGAGAAATCAGCAAGGTATGGCACGGAACGCCTGGCTACGGCACGAGGGCGTGTTCACACGGCGCGGCGCGGTCGCGGTACGCGGCTCAGGTGACGCACGGCACGGTCGCAGCACGGTGCGGTGCGGTGCGGGACGAGCGCTCGCACGGGCCAGCACCGACACACGACAGCCTCCGTCGCAATGGCGAAGCGGCCGGGTACGCGCGCGCGCCCTGCGACGCAGCCTCCCGAATCTCCCCGACGACCCGCGAAATCTCACGACCCAGGGGTGAACAAACCCGCCACACTTCTCCTTCTAACACAGTGATAAGGTTAAAAAGGATTTTTAGACATCTCGTAGCCTATTACGGTTCGATCGTCTTCCACATAGTTTCACACTTTATAAATCTAATCATCAAAGTTGTAAAGTTGACTGAATCAGCAATATGAACTCACTGGAACTCGTTAACGGGTGTTTTAGTAGGCGAGTGCCGGGCGAAAACGAAAACTAGCATCTCAGTATCAAGACATTTCTTAGAGATGAACAACCTCGGTGCTCGGTGGTAGATAGATGACTCTAAAAAAGCAGTCTTTAATTAAATCTAGTCTGCACTATATAGTACACCACCGATGAAATATCTGCATGAAGCGACCCTGTTCATTTTAAATATTAATTAGCCTTCCTCAAAACCTACAAGCTATTTAAATTAGATTTTATATTTACGCAACGCACATTATTTTTAATACATTTCAGATAGGTATACTATAAAACTAGAGGTAGTATAGGATCTACTGTATTCGAGAAAAGAAATCCATTCAGCAATATTGCTCGAGTGGCTTATTTTACCCTCGTACCCTTTATTCAAAATAAAGATCTTAAATTTGTAGCATCAACAATATCATAATTATTTATACTTACTATCATCCATTACTTGATTTTGTTATGATATAGCAGTTGATACACTTACCTTACCTATATGAAAAAAATATATAATAAGTATAAAGGGTAAAAAAATGTCTTTTGATGTAAATGTAAAAAATCCTTAACCCAGACCCTCGAGATATATACGCTCCATCAAATTATGCTTTCGAGGTACGCCAGCACTTTAACAATTTTATATAAAAATATGACCTATGTATTTTGTAATTAGATTTGCAATAGTAGTTTGAATTTTTAATTATAATAGTAATAATAACTTATATTTATTTACAACAAGTATTTACAATCAATGTATAAAATACAAACTAATGATATGAAAATGAAAATGAAAATATTTTTTATTCAAATAGGCCTTCACAAGCACTTATTATGAATAGTCTGACTCTAACGCTCGGTTCGGAAGGTTGCTTTTACTGAGAAGAGCCGGCAAGAAACTCTATAATAATATTTTGTAATTATAATAATATGATCGATCTATACTACATGTAATCTGTACCCTGAGTGTAAAGAATTTACGTAAATAAAGGTTTACTATCACGTTTGCGTTTACTAAAAATTTGTTTGGAAGTAATTAGTTCCATGAGTATTCCGCGAAAGGCGCTGTGCCGATTCCTATAGAAAAATGTCGTAAACGCTAACGTGATAGTAAGCGTTTTCTAACGTCAATTGTTTACACTCGGGGTACTGCTGTCTTTTTTTAACGTATGCGTTCCTACACCATTCATACGATTGTGCACGCTCGCGATGGTTTCTGATAAAGAAATAAAAAACCGGCCAAGTGCGAGTCGGACTCGCACACGAAGGGATCTGTACCATCCCTATCCCTACTATAAATGCGAAAGTAACTCTGTCTGTCTGTCTGTCTGTTAAGCTTTCACGCTTAAACCGCTGAACCGATCGCGATGAAATTCTATGGTATGGAGAAGAACATAGGGTACTTTTTATCCCGGGGAAATACAAGATCCCTAGGGAACGCGGGTGAAACCGCGGGGCGGAAGCTAGTTATCTATAAAAACGGCAAAAAAATAATGTCTGTTGTATGGGAGCCCCTTTAAACATTTAATTTATTCTGTTTTTTAGTATTTGCTGTTAAAGTGGCAACATAAATACATCATCCGTGAAAATTTCAACTTTCTAACTATCACGGTTCATGAGATACAGCCTGGTGACAGACGGACGGATGGACAGCGGAGTCTTAGTAATAGGTTCCCGTTTTTACCCTTTGGGTACGGAACCCTAAAAAGGGGCACTGTAACGAACACCGGGGATTAGCTAGTCTATAATATACATATAGAAACTTTTCAAGACTGCAACCGCTGCCGATGACAACGTTCGCAGCAGGCTGGCAGCATTTCATCTTTGGATGGCTAAGCTAATGCGTTAGCAGAAAAATCTTCTCGACCCGACTTAGTTGTTTTAATATTTACGAATACCTACAATCATAAACGCAGATTAACTTCGACAGATTTTATAGTAGGGGAGGAAAAAAAAATTCGTCAGATTAACAATATTTCTTTATATAATTGACAGATTATCATTGAGGACGACTAGGACATCAAGCTGAACCGTATAAAAATCGTACGCGCTCGAGTATTTCAAGGTCACGTTTTTTTTTTACATTTTCAAAAGTTGGTCATAGTTTTTGTTCGCGTCCGAATCGTCAGTCATTTGAATAGGATACTTTTTTGAATTCACTTAAGGCTCCAGTCTGCATTCAAAAAATCATAAATTTACTGAAACTAAACATATAACACAACGAACGGCTGTCAATTCCCAGCGGAATTGAATAGAATTTTGATGCGTTTTATGTTTTATTTGTTTAGTTTCGGTGAATTTATTTCAAATGATTTTTTGAATGCTTATATTTTTTATTCGACAGATAAGTAGTTGCTTTCGGAGTGGTTAAAGTGTGATTTCTCTAAACCATTACTTTGTAATAGAAAAAAATATATGTTGCAAGGGTCAAATTCAGAAATTTAAAACTTTTTAAAGCAGTTTAAATAAGAAATTGAGACAATTTTGAAAAAAAGTAACTAGATAAGATTGTTGTAGAGGATTTGCCGACAAATGTAATTTGAATACATTTCGTGTTTTTGTTATATTTTTTTCGTGGCGTGTGCATGAATGAGACCCTCTACGCGTGGAACGTAAATAGAGGTATGTTTAAAGCCTCACAAAGCTAATAAAAGCGGCGTCAAATTAAAAAATAAAATATGTATTGGAAACTTCAAATCTCACACTTTAAAATAACGTAAAATATATTTCATTTATTGATTTTCTGATTACTAAAAAACAATATTTCTTTTCTGATAAATTCCGCAAGAACACTGATTTTAGGGAGACTGGAGCCTTAACATTCCTTCTGAATACCTGACACGCTCGAATAACTTTTTTTTTTCTACACATTTTTACGGCCACCTCCCATTAATTAATCGTCAGATTAATATCTCTCGGTTATCAGAAAGACATTGCGCGTATACACTATGAATGTCTGACGCGCACGAGTATTTCCGTATGACTGGTTTTTTTTACATTTTTGAAATTTGTACGCCCTCTCCCCCACACTAAAATGAAAAACTTCACATAAACTTTTTTCGTTTTAGGACCTAATCTTCACAATTCAACAGGTCCCCATGACGCTTTAGTAACTGCAAATTTAGCATCCTGGGCTCCCCTACTATTATAAAAATATGTATGTAGATGTGGGAGCGCAGCGCAGCACCGTCGTAGTCCATAGTGCTACGAATTCGTAGCTCGTAGCCGGCGGAATAATAACATACTTAGCAGCTTTTGTTCTCAGTATGACTTTGCATAATTATATTTGAATTCTAAATAAAACAATCATTTTCGTTCTTTATTTGTAGTAGTATTAACTATTTGCGAGACTAGAGTAGCTACGTTGATAGTTAAAATAAAAACAATTAATGCGAACCCGTGTATCAAAAAAAAATACTGTACCTTTTCGTAAAATAATAGGTATTCGATAAGAATTTTATGGCAAATTAGCTCTCCAGGAACGCCTGCAATTAGATATTCTTAAAAATCTCCTATGCATTCACATAAGGAGAATATCTGAAGGGCCTAGATAATATTATGGGATTTTATGAAAAGATGAAATAGTTTATTTTTCCGAATCAATGCTTGTGACAGTATACTTTGCTATCTTTTGCCCTGTGGTTTATCCCGTGTTCCCGGGATAAAAAATATGCTTTGCACTCTCCGTACTATAAACTATCTCTATGCATCACGTCGATCCATTGCCCATTACCTACTGCGTGTAAGGACATTCGCATTTATAATAGAAGGTATATAATAATAATATATTACTTACTATATATACCTACTGTACGATACGTAATCTATATATATTAAAATGAATCCCTATTTCCCTTGGTCATCGCATCACGCGTGAACGGATGGAACAATTTCGCAAATTATTGTTTTGTTGTATTAATTATTGTCAGAAGGTTCTTATGAAAAAAAAAATAAGAAAATTGCGCAGAAAATTCGGGAAAAACTGAAAGTATGAGATTTTTGTATGAAATTAAGACACTGTCATTTTTGTGTTAGATAGGCAGTTTATTGAGGAACATAGGTTACTTTTACTGTATATCCTGAAGACAGTAGCGGATCACTATGCATCGCCGCTCATAAAGTGCTTTGGTCTTACACTACTTGGTATAAACCGATTGATTGCACAGAGTATTTATGTAAGGCATTACATACAAACACTATAATTTAACTAAGTTCCGCCCCGCGGTTCCTCCCGCGTTCCCCAGGGATCTTATGTTTTCCCGGGATAAAAAGTAGCCTATGTTCTGCATACCAAATTTCATCGCGATCGGTTCAGCGGTTTAAGCGTGAAAAGGTAACAAACAAACAAACAAACTCACTTTCGCATGTTTAAAATTAAGTTAGGATAAGTTAGAATTAGGATTTAATACTCATTATGTAGTACTTTGGTAGTACTGAAAAAAGTACAGCACTATTTCCTTACGCTATGCCGGCCGAAATTATCGTAGTCACGGTTGACACACATGAGTGTCCACTGGCATAGGAGTAAGAAGTTTTAGATCACACACATTGTGTCGCTCGCTCTATGCTAGCACAGAACGTATTAAAGGAATACTGCATGCATTATCCTAAAGTAGGGCCTAGAAAAGGTACCAACAAAATGAAGAAAGGGATGAGTATCTATCTTCACATTCGAAAATAAAAGCAATATAATACTGTCAATAATTTATTATAAACACACGTCAGGTAAACTATAATCTATAGTTGTGTCACAATCCAAATTAATAATCGCACTTTTGTGTTCTAAGGACATTTCAAAAGCGTCGCAATCATCAGTCAATTTGTCAAAGAAATAACTAGTATTTACTTTCGATGTTATCGAGTAATTAAAACTGTTTGTTACTAAATTAAATTTGCTTCTCCTTACCGGACTAACTATAGGCGTTGAACAGTGATTTTGCGTTTTACAAAAAATACTTTTTCTATGACAAAACTTTTTAGGAGTTGAATTCTTATCAAATACTAATGTCACTAAATTATTATGAACTTTCACCGTCTTTGTGACAGGTGGTCTATTTACGATCCTATCAATTATATCCGATAAATCATTCTCGTGTATATCATCCTCAGTTTTGTTGATCATGCTCAGGTAATGTGTGCTTTTATTCAAATTTTCTTTATCATCAAATAGCATATCAGAATATTTGTATTCATTATCGACTACAGACAAGTTTTTGAAACTGCACCTCAATGAATGTATTGATTTTTTAGAAGATTTTCGTCTCTTGTTTGCTATAAAACTATCCATCGTGCGCTGAGAACCTTTCTTTGTATAGCTTTTTATTTTTCTTTTCAACTTATTAATATTAACGCTGACATTTGCTTTGCTCGTATTGAGTTCACAAGGTTTTATGACTTTGGATACATGCACAGTTTCTACTGGGTTTTCATTTTTCCTATTATATTTTCTTTTCGATTTCTCTGGTTTGTCTATATTATTATTATCATTTTCTTTCTTCTTTCTTCCTTTAGCTTTCTTTTCTTTCGGTGGCTTTTTGATGGACTCTTCGTAGCTTTCGACTAATCGCGGGTAATATTGACGCATGAGATCTTGGCGTTCGATTGTAGTCCACGCAGTCGTAGGGTCTTCGCCTTGTAAAAAAAAGTTATGTCATTTAGAGTAAACCAAAAAAAACGGCTAAGTGCGAGTCGGACTCGCGCACGAAGGGTTCCGTACCATTATCTATAAAAACGGTAAAAATATCGCGTTTGTTGTATGGGAGCCCCCATTATTATTTATTTTATTTTGTTTTTAGTATTTGTTGTTATAGCGGCAACAGAAATACATAATTTGTGAAAATTTTAACTGTCTAGCTATCGCGGTTCTTGAGATACAGCCTGGTGACAGACAGACGGACTGACAGACAGCGAAGTCTTAGTAATAGGGTCCCGTTTTTACCCTTTGGGTACGGAACCCTAAAAAGAACAAGCTTCTTACTTTGATAGATAAAGAGCTAAAATAAGTAAACATTAAAAGACTCTTTAGAGAATCCAGACTTAACACAAACACTCATTACAAATTAAAAAAAAATAAAGCATGTATTTTAATAATTTCTTGCTTACCATCAAATTGATCATCAGAAATAAGTGCATCATACTGGCCGTCAATATCACCCCAAACTACTTCGTAACTTGGGACTCCTGTAATAAATTCAATTTTTATCATAAAAGCAAACTCTTGAATATAATGGCTACCTATCATTAATTGCAATGATATTTATAAGTTTCACTTGGAATTATGATAAGACTAGCTTCCACCGCGCGGTTTCGCGAATCTGATCATCTATTACGAGTACATTTTTTTTTTCATTCACACAAACATTCACATTTATAATATTAGTGCATGATCCGTCAAAACAAATAGTATATTAACCTCTAGGATTCCTCTTTTTCTTAATAGCTACAGGATTAATAGTCCTGCAAGGCACATGTTCTTGGAGATGCCATTTAGTTAACAGAGGTAAGAACTTCTCTACGCAGTATCGCTCTGACCAATCCAATTTATACGACATAAGTTTCTGAAACAATTAAGAATATCAATGGGTATTTTTAATAGCTTGAAAACTTTGTAACATTGGAACTTACGTGTATACGTATACAAAGAAGTAATAATAAGTGAATATGCAAATGGCAAGAACTTAAGGCGCTGACAACAGCTAAATGGCCTTGAGAAATTGAAATTTTAGCCACGCCCCTCTACATCCCCAATATATATAGCACGTATAGCACAGCATAGCGCCACACACGAAGACGCGGTAAAACGGTGCACTTTTTCGGCCATCATCCAAACAATAAACAAGTACAAATATATCTATGAAACTAACACAACTAGATGGCGCTATTATTGTTAGTATAAATATGTAATTACAACTAGCTATAAAGAAATAGTAATAACCGAGTTCTCAATATATTTTAACCTAGTTTTGTAACTTTTCTATTTTATTTCCATCTTTCACACCATTATTTACAATAGTATGTACCTACTAATTTTAATGAAACCGCTTCTCTTATCATTTTATATTCGCGTCGCCCGTGTGGATGTATAAATGTTTTTTAATAAGAAATATGAATGAAGAAAATAATGTACAAAATTCAAAATATATAGCTAGATTTCATTTTTAGAAAACGTCGTTTTACCGTGTTTTCAATCAATGAGAAACTGCTACAATTTCATTAGAATACGAAAGTAAATTTCGCCACTATCAATATGTAATTAATAGCTCAGGTGGGAGATCGTGCGATCCTTGAACTAGATGTCCACGGATCGAGTCCTGTTGGCGACTTATGTTTGATTACTTGGTTCGATATGATTCATCCTACTTTTGTAACTTTTTCATCTTTCACACCATTATTTACAATAGTACCACAGCGTAACAAGTCATACAGAGGTTTATCGCGTTTGAAGTCACGCGAAATGCCGCTTTTGTGTAGACATTCGTCATTATTCGTAGTATGTGTATGTAGAACTAACATATTTTTTATTGTTTATGACCTTTTAATAATATAATAGGATACCAAAATAAAAAAAAATGAGAGCGAGAAATACTGAGATACTTATTCTTTTAAATACTACAAATGCGAAACTGAAAGGTATTTTCAACATTTGGATTTACTAATTTTCGGATTGCGATTGTTGAATTTGACGATGTAGTCAATTCTCATACGTAGAAATAATTTTAATAAAAATTCAGACGGGAAGCAGGACCATGGTCTTGTACTAAAATTAATGTTCTTTAGCTGTTGATATAATTGACTTCTAATATTATTTCCAACAAACGTTGTAAAAGTTGTCTGTAAAGTGTCTTCTAATTTTTGGCAGTACGTTAAAATACTAATACATAATAGTTTGCTAGTAGTTAAATTAGGTCGCGCAGATATATCACTACTCCATATTCGTAATCGGCACCCCTGAAAACCATGAAAACGATATCCATATTGATTTTATTTAAAAATTCACGTCCGCCATCTTGAATCTCGAAATATGTTATATATTCGTAATTGGCACCCCTGAAAACCATGGAAACGATACCCATATACATAGATGTTATTTAATAATTCGCGTCCGCCATCTTGAATCACGAAATATGTTATATATTCGTAATCAACACCCCCGAAAACCATGGAAACGATACCCATGTACATAGATGTTATTTAATAATTCGCGTCCACCATCTTGAATCACGAAATATGTTATATATTCGTAATCAGCACCCCCGAAAACCATGGAAACGATTCCCATATAGATTTTATTTAATGATTCGCGTCCGCCATCTTGAGTCTCGAAATATGTTATATATTCGTAATCGGCACCTCCGAAAACCATGGAAACGATACCCATATTGATTTTTTTTTTTAATTCGCGTCCACCATCTTGGATCTCGAAATATGTTATATATTCGTAATAAGCACCCCCGAAAACCATGGAAACGATACCCATAATTCGCCTCATAATTGTACAAAATTCAAAATATATAGCTAGGTTTCATTTTGTCGTTTTACCGTGTTTTCAATCAATGAGAAACTGCTACATTTTCATTAGAATACGAAAGTAAATTTCGCCACTATCTATAAGTAATTAATAGCTCAGGCGGGAGTGCGATCCTTAAACCAGATGTCCGCGGTTCGAATCCAGATGATGTCTCCAATTTCATTTATTAATTTCCTCTTTTTCAAGTTCCTTCTTTTGTTTACCAAAATAAAAAGTATTATATACCAGCACAACTCAATCATCCAGGTACTTTACATTCATTATAAAACATGGTGTCATCACATGGATTTGAACACACACATCCAAGTAGTTATAGATTCTTGACCTATAACCAGGACCGCTGAGCTAACAATGACATGACTTATGCTATGAAAATAAGAATCTTTCTCGGTCAGTGATGCGGCACGACAAATTTATTCCCAATGCATGAAAGATTATAAAATTAATCAGTTATTATGCCCTTTTTGTGGTAAGTAAATCTTTAGTTTGAATACTTTTTTTATGCGAAATAATACGACGAGATCATATTGTAAAAGTTATGTAATGCAATTCATTTTCCCTCCAAATATTGTCATTTAATTTGATAAAAAGTTATAATGTGAATAGGCTGAATACATTCATAAATTACACTGCAATCTAGCGGCAGTGATATGACGCTTTGACAAACACAAGTATTTGTTTACTTTTATCATTGTCAATCACTGTGAAATAAATTGCTTACTACCTTACTTTATTCATCAGGCATTGCACATTTTTTTAAAAAGATATTTTACCCATTTATGGATGATAATGTTGGAACCGCGCGCTCGGAAAAAAACTGGTATAGGTCCGTCTAGCAACGCGGATCGCCGCGGAATGCGAGTGAGGGCAAAGCAAAATACGCAAGTAACGTGACAGAAGAGTGTGGCATAATGTTGACTCCTCCCCCTAACTGCTCCGAATTAATAACGTAAGCGACATTTATAAAAATAATTAATTATGTACAAATGAATTCCTTATTCCAAAAACTAACGAAATAAATCATTTTCTAATTATTCGAACAATATTAATGTAAAATATCACATCGAAAAATACATTCGTGTATAGGATAAATTTGGGAATTCCTTGATTTTCAGAGTTGTGTTTGGCAATTTTTTTTATCGAGGCAATGAAATGAAATCGTGTTTTGAGATTAATAAATTTGTCATTTATATCCTTGAGTATCGTGTAATTAAATTTCAATACCGTACATTTAGTAGGATTAATATAGGTTGGGTTGCAATAGAGACTTTAGCTGTTGTCAGCGCCTTAAAAAAGCATACCTATCTTCAATAGTCAAACTTGCGCTATCAATTTTAGGGCTTTATTTGAAGTTATTGTGAATAGTTACCACAAACTGAATCAAACTCGGAGCAGGTCTTTTCAAACTATTGATATCAATTTTTTCTGCAGTTTTATTCAAGAACTCTTTCATAACTTTTGGCTCGGGGAAGAGTATCCCAGACGATAGCGCTCGACTACGAAGCGACAGCTCGCGTTTCACTTCCGTCACTTTTGACCTAAAAATGAAACATTTTATTTTCAGTCATGTCGAGCCTAACTTTATTGGAATTTTTATTTTGAAATATAATTCGAATAAAGATTACAGTAACACAAATTCATGTCCACTTCAAAAAAGTATCTCAGTACTTTCAGTAAGTATTCCATATGGATACTAAAGTATACATCGTGAATTACAGAAATCTTACGAGAAAGTTCACTAGCTAGAACAAGATTACTCGGAGTATATAAATACTAATGAGGGTATGTATTACGTATTACTTATGTCCCAAATCGCTGCAGCCTTTATGTGTGGCGCACACAGGGCATCCGTTCTTGAGGTGCGTCCGTCCGACGTGACCGCAGCGGTCGCACCGCCCCGGGGCAGAAGCCCAGCGACCCTGTTCTTCATAATGTTGCGGATCTATTACCCAGGATAGTAACCTGTTGAATGTTACGATGTCCTTAGTTGTATGCATGTATAGTTACTTAAGCTTGTTTCATATTATGTATATTATACATATACAAACTTACAATATTTTTTATTATAATAATTATTTGAATTTTTCATCTCCCACTTATTTACGTATACTGCAGTTGATGCACTCAAAAACTAATCACAAAGATAAAGGTTATTTTTTTAAGTATGCAGCAAATCTGATTTGAATTTAAAAAGTAACTACAACTTACCTGGGTATAACCTCATTATCGTCAATGGTATGCAAGAAGGAGACAGCTGTGGTAATCGAAGTTCCGCAAGCACCGACGACATAGTCACAACCGCAGAGTAGAGCAAGCCCAACCATTTTATTGCGCCCAAAACCTACACAAATAATTAATAAACAATCACAGGTTTCCTTCATCACCAAAAATCAACACTTGAGAAAAAAAAAATTAAGTAAGTACTGTCTTGTGTCTGTATAGTGTCACATTAGACAACTATTACATACAAAACATATTCATACAAATTGTCAATAAATTATGACAGGGAGGGTACTAAAGTGACCATTACTTTTGGGGTTGACTAAATGTATGCAGGGTGTAAGGGACAGCCCTCCACAGACTAATAGAGTGAATTCAGTATATCATACTAAGATGACAGGTATATGAAATTATTTCAGGAACGTTATAGGAATCCAATAAGCCTGATTTGTTTGATTACGTCACACGCAATGTATCGGTACCGTGACTAAACGCACGTCGTCGTAGCGAACTGCAGCGCAGCATGCCGTGCCGTGTCGTCTGCTGCCCTCTCCACGTCGTTCGTCAGAGTATTTCAACATCCATTGCTATTTTTTGATTTTAGTATCTTATTTACATAAATGGAGTGTTTTGTACGAAATGTTTAATTTTACATTGCAATAAAGGAAGGTAACTGAAAAGAAGATAAAAATAATGATTTTTTTCCGGAGAAAACTTCCGGTGGAACATGATTCAAAATAAGGAGCTGAATGCACCCTGTCAGTTTGCGGTGGACTGTCCCTTTCATCCTGTATACATATTCGTATATTTAAGCTTGTGGTTGTACCTATCACAGTGTAAAACCTTGGGGTTACCATTGTTTTTGAACATTTTTTCAGCGTCATAGCAGTCGACGGAGCCCTGCATAGCGCCGCCTCCCGCAGCGCTCGACACACTAAAGTTACGGTACACGCGTCGAGCGCCGTATGCGAAGCAGTCCGAGTCTTGGGATATCACTGCATCAACCAGCTAAACATAATAAATAAGCTAAGCATTTGTAGAAAATATACTAGATACTTACAATGGATCTGCTTTTGCAACAGATTTTCAACTTGAATGTGGTTGCTATTCATTCTATGTCATATTAATATTTATTTTATACTAGCTTCCGCCCCCCCAGTTTCCCGCGTTCCCGAGGGATCTTACGTTTTCCGGGATATAAAAGTAGCCTATAACCTTCTTCGATAAATGGGCTATCCAACACTAAAATAATTTTTCAATTAGAACCAGTAGTTTCTGAGATTTGCGTGTTCAACCAAACAAACTCTCAGCTTTATAATATTATAGTATAGATTACTTCAAACACTACAGATCCCTAAAATCTGTAAAAACAACAAAAGCAGCTGTGTCTCAATAGCAATATTCATTTTTGTGACTAGGAGAATAATGTAAGTATGTATAAATACAAACACCTTGAGCATTAAGTTCTGAACAAGTTGCTTCAGCCTCTCCATGACCTTTAATGCATCTCACACCCATACATTTGAGAAGAGATTCACACTGAAATATAGATAAAAATTACAATTTGGGTTAATAATTTAATTTAAGGTCACTAAAAGAAAAACAAAGGTAAGTTAAACAATATTTTTATTAGCAAGGGGTTACTCCATCTGCTGTGCATAGGTTAGCTACGCTAAATCAAACCATTTAGTAGCCTCATTAACAGTATTACTTACTTCTTTCAATACATTTCTGAATCTCTTCCTACCAATATCAGGTTGTTTCTTAGTAGCTGTTTCAGATCTTGGTGCAGCACCACAGAACTGAATTGCATTTCTAGCAGCCATAACATCCCGCTTGAGCTCTGGTGCATCACCTTCCAGCACAAATATAGGATTTATATCTGTTAAGATAAGATAGATTGTTCTAAAGAAAAGGTTTCTGAAACAAATTGCACATCTTTGTAGTAATTATGTGATGTGATGGTATGTGATTATGAGATATATAAATTAAGCATAACTACCTCAGGTATAGTTTTGGCTGTATATAATAATCAGTAACATTCTGGCTATCACAAACCCATCCAGATAAGTCCACTGCTAGAGTTTCTCCTCTAATCTGCAAGAAATCGACAAATTAGCTGTAGTGTTTGTCCCACAACATGCACCAGTCTCAGATATCAAAGTAGAAGTAATTCTTTTTTGTAGATTTTTTTGTATTTACTTTTATTTATGGATATGCTCTCATACAGATTATTGAATTTTCCCTTATTTTTATGAGGCAAGCAAATTTTCCACAAGTCCTTCACCCAATATTAAATTACCAGAGCCTTAATAATATTACTAGCTATCCCCTGCAGTTTCACCAGCGTTCTCAAAATAAAAATCCCTCAGCAAAAAAACTCTATTCCTTTATTATATTAGTATAGATATCTACTAATATATATTATTTATGTACTTGATTTTGTTCTCATTATCGAATCACATGAGTAGGTGCTTGTTAATATATTTTCAACTAGAGGGGGGTAACCAACCAGGCGGGTACTATGAATTACAACCAGGCTATGGGTTTATCACTGTTATCTTTCACCGAAAACCAATCATCTTGTGTTTCCTTCTTCACATTATGTTCAATATCCCACTGACCTCGCCACTACAGGAATTTTACATGACCAGTCAGTCTAAGCACAGAACAATATTACCCTAAAGGGAGTCTAAGACTACTCTCTGACCAAGTTATACACATTGTATGGCCATGGCTCATGTTGTGGTGATAGTTTATTTGATGAACTTTTCTCTTACAGTAAAGCGGGGTGTTCGCGGTAGTCGTCCTTCGAATTTTGCCTGCGTTGATGTGAAATCCTCCCTCCATAAACTGTTACAATACAACTGATCGCCACTGAGACCGTGACCGCAGACCGCCCTATTTAGAAATGGCTTAGAGCAGGACATCTCATGCAGGCTATGGTACAATAATATACTATGATGCAGGCACGGATGTAAAAAAAATTACATCCGTGGATGCAGGCTACTAAGAAAATAAAACCTACTTCATGTAAAGATTTTTTTTCACCATACGGTGTCATCACAGTCCATAATCCTTTTATGCCCATTTTGTTTGGCTCACTACGTCTCTTCTAGTAAGTGACTGTATTATAGACAAACATAAAAACTATTTCAAATTCACAGTTGTTCAAAAAAACAAACACCGTTATAACAAAACTTTGTGACATAATACAAAGAGTATATAATCACTACGTTTTATAATAATTCACTTCACTTTTTTTTTTCCTTCGTTCCTTTTGGAACAGGCTAGGGTCAAGGACCATGCTGCCTAGTCATCAGTTAGTTGGTATTTTTTAGTAAATTCAGTTAAATTCATCAGTTTATTTTTTAATATGTAAATTAATTCACTTCACTTTCTCATCAGTCAATTTTTTAATCTTTATTCTTGACCATAGATTCGGAGACTTTCAGCCAGCGTTGCCAGCTCTACGTCTTTTTACGTAGATCTACGTATTTTAAGCTTTTCCTTTAACTCTAGTCCCAGAATCTACGTATTTTCTATTAAAATTGTTAAAATTTGCAAAATAGACTGAATGGCCATAATTCCCTTTATTTTCGCGAAAAATATTTAATAAGCGTTCCGTTTCATACTTACACACACTCGCCTCGCCACTAGTCTTGTGTCATTCGCAAAGGAACTCGTTCGGAAGAGCGCTCCCAAAGACGAACGACGCGAACGAGTTCCCAGATCCTTCACTCCTTCGTTCGTTTGAGAAGACCGAATAGCGAGCGAGTGACAGTGAGCGAGAGCGCGGCGCAAGCCGCGCCGCATTGTACTATTTCTACGCAATTTTCTAATCTAGCCTACGTCTTTTTCAAAATCCGAGTTGGCAGCACTGGACATACATGACATCTGTCTGTCTGACGGTCTGAGTGAAACGCTTTATTTGTTTTTATCGGCGAAACGCAATGTTTTGAACTTTTGATTACAAGTATTATTGATGACGACTAGAAGAAAAAGCTAAATAGATACCGATCTCAATATGTAATTCTCAATGCAGAAACTTCAATTATATTGTAATTTTCAGATTTATCATCAATCTTTCGTATTCTAAACTTCAATTTTGAATACATACGACAATATTTACATAAAATAAAACCATTCCGACTGATAAAATTATAATTGCTAATGAGATGATAAGGCCAGTGATAATAATTTTGTGATAAAGTCATTACGCTTTATGAGAAACTATAACGCTATCAAAATATGTTTTTTTGTAATGAAGCTCTAACAAGGGGCCGAGCCTGATATGTAATCTTGAATTACGTTCACTAAGTTTTATGAAGATAAAACACAAGAAACACTGATTTAATTCCAAATAGTATTACACACGCACAGCTCCAACTATGTCTTACCTCAGACATATTTATATGAAACGGTAAGATTTATTTAGTTTACTTTGATATAATATGTGAAACAAAAATGTAAAACTTTATTGGTACCTATGTATATTTAATAACCTTAAATAAACAAATTACTTTATAAAATTTAATGGGTGTTAAGCCAGTATGGTGCTTTTATTGTATACTAGTTACCACCCCACGGTTTCACCAGCAGTCTCAAGGATCCTGATATTTTTCCAGAATAAAAGTATCCTATATGTTATTCCAGGGTATATATCTATGTGCCTATGTAATTTCATAAAAATGTATTCAGTCCTCATGGAGCCGAGTGATAACAAACATATATACAGACACACACCTAAACATTTTCATTTGCATTTATAATATTAGTAGGATTTAAGTAAGATTTTGTTTAAGTTGAATGGGATTGGATGTTATTTCATGATTCTATATTTACTTGTAGATTGAATAAAATATTATAAATAATTGGTTACAGACTTAAGTAACACAATATTTGGAATCATATTAGTGCTATTTATTAGTCAGATTTTGAATATTTCAAATTTTTGAAACCAAATGCTGTCTCATTTGGCATCAAAGATAAATTGTTATATTATTTTAACTACCTAACTATTTGTACTTCCAGGTTTTCTCTGAATCTGCAGTACTCAGCAAGATTCAACCATGCACAACAACTTAAAGATGAAGTGCAAAGCAGGCAGATCAGTAAAGTTCTCATTGCTAACCGTGGAGAGATAGCATGTAGAGTTATGAGAACTGCCAAGAAACTTGGTGTAAGGACTGTAGCAGTATATTCTGATGCTGACAAATGTGCTATGCATGTTGAAATGGTAAATGAACATAAACTTATTTTATTACATAATTAAATAGAAAAAAATATTCCCAGTTTTAAGATAGAAAGAATCGTCAATCGAGACTTACTCGTTAAAAACTGGGTCATTAGACCCATTATCACATACGGCTCTTGGTCTGGTGGCCCAGGACAGACCTTAACAAAGCCCAACTAGATCTCGACAAACTACAACGATTAGCTTGCTTAGCTATCACTGGCAGCATGAAAACTGCACCAACAACGGCTCTGCAGGCAATGCTGGGGCTGCCACCCCTACACCTGATGGTACGATAGGAAGCAGCTCAGCAGCCCTTAGGCTTAGCATAGCTGGCACACTAGGTAAAGATCCCAGAATCAGGCACACACGAATAAAAGATACACTACTAAACTACAACCCATGTTACTCTCACCCTGTGACAGAATCCAAAAAACATAGTCCTTACAAAAACACTATCACATAAAACTTACTGACTTCTCTGGGCTTGGAAGAGCTTAGAATCTACACTGACGGGTCGAAGACAAACTCCGGTACAGGTATCGGTGTCTTCTCTAACGACCTGAACATCAGGATATCCGGCCACTTGGGAATATTCAACACCGTTTATCAGGCAGTACGGGCCATAGAGGCCAGGAGGGTCACAGATATGCACATCCGCATAGTCTCCGACAGCACCTCAGTACTTCAATCCCTTAACAGAAACCACTTCACCTCGGCACTAATACTGGAATGTCACAATGCACTGGAGCGGATCACATGGCAATGATGCAGCTGATGAATTGGCCAGAAGAGGGTCGGACATGACGGTCTTTGGACCTGAACCAATTGCGCTGATCCCTTTCAATCAGCTACGCAGATGGCTACAGAACAACACACACACACAAGCTGAAACCGTTTGGCACTTGGCACCAGGTTGCAGGCAATCCAAAGAAGCAATGCCATCTTTGGACATGAAACTCACCCGGCGCCTCTTGCATCTGAGCAGATGAAACCTGCGCCTGGTGTCGGGAATCATCACCGGACACTGCTCACTCAACAAATATTTTCACACAATAGGCATTACAGATAGCCCCCTATGCAGGGCGTACATGGCGGCTGAAGAAACGGTGACCCACGTGCTACTTGAATGCACAGGCGTCACCCACATAAGAGAAGAAACCGTGTGATCACCAAGATCTCTAGCGGACACACTGAGAAGTACGGGAAGACTAATCTGCTTCTGGAGAGAGTTGGGCTGGGTGGAATAAAAAACCCCCATGGAGACACGTACAATGGTCCAATCCAAGGACTAAGTGCGGAAACCACACCCACTCAAACAGAAGTGGGTTTGATGATGATGATGATCATCAATCGAAAAATGTATAGTTCTCCAATTCATAATCTAACTATCACATGTCTTTGTAATATTAACCAAAAGTATGTATTGTAATTTTAAATACGAAAAAGATGGAACAGTAGTATTCTAAAGCAACAAAGTAGTGGATATTTCAAAGCAGCAATTATATTTTCTAATTTTTCGTTAATTTCTAGGCAGACGAAGCTTACCACATTGGGCCAGCACCATCAACACAAAGTTATCTGAATGCAGCAAAGATACTTGAAGTGGCTAAGAAGTCTGACAGTCAAGCAATACATCCTGGCTATGGTTTCCTTTCTGAGAATGTTGAATTTTGTGAGAAATGTGCCAGTGAAAATGTTATTTTCATTGGACCCCCACCATCTGCTATCAGAGATATGGGTATTAAAAGGTTAGTTGGAGTTTTAGCCTGGTAAAAAAATTATTTTTCTATTGTACCTTGACCTTAGGCCTTCATATGTTTCGGGTTGCCAGGCTTGTCCGACTGAAATTTTAGACTGTTCTTCCAATTTCATCCAGATCCAACACATTATATTTTATTCTTGTAGTACATCAAAAGCAATAATGTCAGCAGCTGGTGTGCCTATAGTGAAGGGGTATCATGGTGAAGAACAAAGCATTGAGAAACTACATGCTGAGGCCAAGAGAATTGGTTTCCCACTTATGATTAAAGCTGTCCGTGGAGGTGGTGGCAAGGTAAGAAATCCTCATTTCCTCATGTAATTATTTCTTCATTTAAATTGAAAATTAAAAATGATTGACTTATTTTATATAGTGCTGTGACATAACTTTTTCAGGGAATGAGAATCGCAATGACAGAAGCTGATTTCCTACCTCAGTTAGAGTCGGCAAAAAGAGAATCTTTGAAATCATTTGGAGATGACAACATGCTATTGGAACAATACATTACTGACCCAAGGCATGTCGAAGTGCAGGTACATAAAAAATATTTTTTAAATACTAATTAATTCAGTGTATCGTTTATACATTATTTTAAAATCGTTACAGGTATTTGCAGATATGCATGGAAATGTGGTTCATCTTTTTGAGAGAGACTGTTCAGTACAAAGACGTCATCAAAAAATCATAGAAGAGGCACCTGCGGTAAGTCTATTTACGATGACCAAGAGCAGTACAGAGTCACCCAGCCATTATTTTTAATCTTTACAAATAAACATTCAACTTTGCTCCATCTAAGGTGCATGTACCTGCACATAGGTTTGAGATCAGCAAATAAAAACTCATTTTATGTAAAAAAAGAATACCAATTAGTTATTAGTTTGTCATGTTTCTTATTGGTTGTCAATTTTATAAAACCTTTCAGCCAGGTATATCAGAAGAGACCCGCAGATCACTCGGTGAAGCGGCAGTGAGAGCCGCTCAAGCCGTCGGCTACGTTGGCGCCGGCACCGTCGAGTTTATCCTTCACAGGACCACGCACGAGTTTCACTTCATGGAGATGAACACACGCCTTCAAGTTGAACATCCCATCTCGGAGATGATTACTGGTTAGTTTGTTCCCGTTTTTTATTTGCGTACGTACCTACTATTGCACCTGAGAGCCAGTTCCCTTCTTTATTTTTTGAGCTTACCACCGTAGGTCACATCACCACTTTCCAGTAGCATTCCTGTCCAGTGATCGAATCCAGCACTGGAATGCTACTGGAATAATGTGAAGCGGCACTGGACTGGAATGACAGTCTACTTTTTGATTCCAGCTCGCCCAATCCAGTGCCACTGGAATAGTGTAGGTAGACCATCAATCCAGTGCTAGATTAAACGTGATATAGTAAACACGCATAGTTGTTTTTGGTAACATGCTCCGCATTCATTGGTACAGCATCTCTGAAAAATGTATCGCTATGTTAAATATTATTTGAAAGTAATAATAACAACTCCTCAAAATATCTTGAACGGGGCATTAGTCACACATAAGCCTCTATAACCATTGCAAAAAAATAAACTAACAACCAGTCATTACCAAATATTACACTGTCTTCTGACAACATTATTTTGTTTCCAGGTACTGATTTAGTTGAATGGCAACTACGTGTAGCAGCTGGGGAACCTCTCCCTCTAACTCAAGAGCAGATCATTCGTCGCGGACACGCTGTAGAATGTCGTATTTACGCGGAGGAGCCGCGCGCTGGATTCCTGCCTAGAGCTGGTACCCTACACCGTTTGACTCAGCCTTTACCTGAGGAGTTTGTGAGAGTAAGTATAATAATAAATTATCCGCTGCTGCTAAAAGATAGGTTTATACTTTATAATTTATCTCTTATTGTTCCACCCAATCAGCTTTGATCTACTAGCTGAATACGCGGAGATTCCATTCCCAAAATTATAAGCGATTACGATATATTAGACTGATTAATATTAGTTTTATTATAATTTGGTTGCATAGGTAGAGACTGGAGTACGCGAAGGTCAAGAAGTTTCAGTACATTACGACCCCATGATCGCGAAGTTGGTTGTATGGGGCCGCGATCGCAGCGAAGCCCTAGCCAAGACCAGAGCGAAACTCAGTGAATATCAAGTAAGTTTTTAACCTTATCCTGCGGTTTCATTCACATTTCAGATCGAACTAATCATTTGGAATGAATGAGCCCCTATGTGGTAATCCAGTTTACGGCCTATATACGAGCCAAATTTTCTCCAATCCAATTGTGTTAATCCGTGATTGATAGACTAATAAAAATCCAAACATATTTCTAAGACAAATTATCTATACTTAATATTATAAAGCTGAAGAGTTTGTTTGTTTCTTCGTTCGGTTGAACACGCTAATCTCAGGTACTACTTACTGGTTCGAATTGTTTTTTTTTATTGTTGGATAGCCCATTTATCGAGGAAGGCTATAGGCTACATTTTATCCCGGGGAAACATAAGATACCTCGGGAACGCTGGTGAAACCGCGGGGCGGAAGCTAGTTATAATATTAGTATGTTACTTGTTTTACACGATACAATATAAAGACTTCTATTACCCTAACACGTAATAAAAAAATATTATAGTTCATTCCCCATGACTCAGAATGGGTGCCTTAATTTAAAATTATATTTGAGTTGAACCAAATAACTTAATGGCACATATAAATTCATAGGTTACTTTTAATTTATTAATTAATTTAATTTATATTTCATTTGTTAGCAGTGGAGCAATAATAGTTTAACTGTTTTTAATTCTATTGTAAAAATGTTAATTCTTGTATATTTTTATTTTTTGGTTTTGTTATTGTTTAATAAAGTATATTTTTTTTCCATTTTTTTTTTTGCAACTCTATCGCATTAGGAGTATTAGCCTGTAAGGATAGATGTTATTTGGTATAAATAAATAAATAAAATAAATAAATAATAAACTTTTGTGTAGGTGGCTGGTCTAGAGACAAACGTAAACTTTCTCCTGCGGCTAAGCGGTGCGAGCGCGTTCGTGGCCGGCGACGTGCACACGTCATTCATACCGCAACATGAGACGGAATTGTTTCCTAAATCCGACTCTGTGCTTAGCGATGAACGCGCTATACAAGCTGCACTTGGATATGTGAGTTTGTTTTCATCAACTACATAGATTTTTTTAAATTAAATTTAGATACACATTATTTTTACCTGGGACATTCCTCACACACAGGCATCTGATCCCAAACTAAGCAGAGTTTGTGCTATGGAACCCAGATGACTGATATACTACATATAAAAATATACTTCAATAAATAATATAGGCACAATATTATTGTGATTAAATGAATAGCTACAACTAAGTATTTATTCTATTACCTGTCCCTTCTTCATTAGTTTTTTTCTTTATTATACTTTTTTATTTCAGTTACTCATTTCTTGTAAAGAAAACGCCGCAGATGACAGTTGGAAGGGTATATCAGTGGGACCAGCTGCTTGGAGGCCCAACTATCAATTAAAGAAAACTATACCCCTAAGGTTTGATGAAAAAGGTATTTTTTAACTTGTTTTAATTAATATTATACATGTGGTGTAAGAGGTGTGTACACAAGCGATCATTCGAGTGCGATAGCCGATGTAACTACTGTATTTTATATACTGTAGTCCTAGCATGTTCCATTTTAGGGTTTCTGAACGAGAATTCTCGAAGCGAGAATTCCCGATGAGACGAGAAAAAATAGTCGAGAAATCTCAAAACTACTAAAAAAGAAGAAATTATGAGTTATTTTTTTATTTATAAGTTACGTCTTTACTTATAACAGCTTACATAATACAAATTTTATGAGTTTTTATCTTTATGATGATTTGATTGATTATATGATTTCTAACAGATGCACCGATTAAAATGCGGTTGTAATTTTAGTACGCACATTTATGGTGAGAATGATTCATCCTTTTTTTAAATGATAATTATGTAATAGGAACGTAAAAATAAAAAGAGTATCTAAAGGAAAAGAGAAAAAGAGTGGCTAAAGGCCTGCAGAAATGATTCTACCTGTCGGATTTCTTCATTTGTTTTTGCTTTTCTTTTATTAATTTTATTAACTTGTGTTCTATTTAGAAGACAACATAAGTCTTCATTACTTTAAAATTGTTGATTCAAAATGGTTGTCCGCTATTTTATGATTAGGTAATAAATAACCTAACATTATGTAGGAAATAAGTGAAATTATTTGAGATCTGTTATTATTTTTTTTAAAAGTTAATAAGTTAATATTTTTTTAGTTACTAACCCTCACTGAGGAAGCTGATTACATAATAAATGCTACTGATTGGTGTGTTCCGGCAACTGCACTTGAGAGCCAGTTCCTTCTATGTTTTGTGAGCTTACCACCTTCGGCCACATCATCGCTTACCATAGTGAGATTGTAGTCAAACACAAGGCATACAAAATTTAAAAAAAAGTAATTTGCTGTCGTGCAACCCCCGCCAGGAACGAAGTTAGTTCAATATATAATAAATATTGCAGCAATATATAGAAATAGCTATTCCCTGCGGTTTCACCCGCGTTTCCGGGATAAAAAATAGCCTATAATCTTCCTCAAGAATTGACCTATCAAATGCAAAAAGAATTTTACATATCCAACTGGCAGTTCCAGAGATTAGCGCGTTCTAACAAACAAAAAACTCGTTAGCTTTATTATATTAGTTTTTTTTTTATTCTTGAACCTCCGAGAGAGTCCCATGGAGGGGGCATAACTGGTGACGTCACGTCTGTCTTTTATATATAAAAGACATAGGCGTTATATACGTCAGTGTGAATTGTAATTCACACACACACGTATTATAACGCTTTCGTCACGTTCTCTTTTTTTGCCACTCAACTCCTACCACAAGCTGCGTAAAGGAACTTCGATCCAAAAAAAAAAACATTATTACGATAAAAATATTAACGTTTATTTTGAATTTTATATAGGCTTCATAAAAATTCTAAACATTCTCGAGTCGAGATTTCTCGAGTCCCGAGAAAAAAAAAGTCGAGAAATCAGAAACCCTAATCCATATTGACGTATAGAATAACATATTTATTTTTAACAATTTACATGATAAATAGAATATAACTGAACTTGGAATCCGATATACTCATTTTGAAGATTTTATTCATAGTATATGAATAAATGATGATAGCTCATGATGAATGATGGCGATGATAGCTCAGTGGTAGTGACGTCGGACGCCGCGGCGAAGGTGTGTGCTTACCACCTTATGATATGGATCATCACTTACTATAGTGATATTGTGATCAAACACAAGCCTATACAAAGTAAAATATATATATATACTAGCGGGCCCGACAGACGTTGTCCTGTCCAAACTCGATTACGACGCCATCTACCGGGTCCAATTGTATTTTCAAACCATCCAGGGACCCGCTCAAATATACACACAAAATTTCATCCAAATTGGTCCAGTCGTTTAGGAGGAGTTCAGTCACATACACACGCACACAAGAAATATTTATATTAAGATATTGCCTACATAATCCAATTTTTTTGTTTCAGATCTATTAGTAACAGTGGAATATGAAAGTACGCCGAACACGTACCAAGTGCGAGTGGACGACGGTAAATGGCGTCGTGTGGAGGCGTCTTTACAGACCACAGAGCTGGGCCTCCGACTCAACACTCAAGTGGAAGATAAGAAGAGCAACGTCGGCTTATTGACGCATGACCAGCAAGTGCACATTTATGATGAGGTAAACATCAATTTTACTTGTTATTTTTTACCCAGACTACCGTTAGTTATCTATCAAAGGCATACAACTAGTGTTGTTGGTTTTTAAGGTCCAAATTATAGAACGTCAATTAAAGAATTGGTCAGTATTGAGTCGAGATTGAAACAATTGAATTCGAAACCTGTTTATTTTCGATTAACACAATAAATTCTTGGACTTAAGTTTTGATTTTTGTTCTATAATACGGATTCTAAATATACATATTATAATGATCGATGATAAAATGATGGCTTAACATTATCTTGGGAGGATGCGTTTAAAATAACCACCTGCTAGATGCAAGTAGTGTAGTTTATTAGGTCATAATATAGTTCTGGTTGTAGTAGACAAATGTATGAGCGTGTACAAGACCTACTTATATTTGCATGAAATATAAACAGAGTGGTCAAACAGTAGTAGAACTACCGCGGCCCAAGTACCAGGCAGCAAGCGGCGTGGACGCAGCGTCGGCCGCCAACGGCGCCAGCTCGCCCACTCCCGGCGTACTAGAGAGGATACTCGTCAATAAGGGTGACAAGGTAACTAATATATGTATATCCACTTATACAATTGAACTTGTACTTTCATGCAACTATTATTTTACCACCACCCTGGAATGAGCACCCGTTAAGATCTTAATTATTTTATCCACAGTGTCCTGCACTTTTGTACCGAACTTGGCCCCTTCTTTACATTTATGTTTTTAGACGAATAACTTACTTACTGATTTTTTTTGCTTTTTTTTGGATTCATCGCTGATTTCTGACTGTGCTATTGTCACTGCGCTCGTGGCTCGTCGCTCAAGGCTATCTTTTAGCATTATATAATTAATTTAGGTCACCTTCTGAAGTGGCGAGGAACAGATTAGAGTTTAGGAAGCTACACCGATAAGAGCCCAACTCTCAAAATAAATATATAAAATGGATAATTTTTGATAATGTGAAATGTTGTCAAAAAATTCAAGAAAAACAACATGTTAATAATGGATTTTAATAGTTTTTAGTCGACTAAGTACACGTTTACAATGAATTTTTAACTTTTTCCGTCAGAATATTTGTAAAAACGTATTATTCCAGAGAAATGGTTATATTCTGCTTTGTTATCAAAAAGTAAGAATGTATTTTCCGAGCAGGAGTAGTATAATATCCTAATCCTAACTAATATTATAAATGCGAATGTGAGTTTGTTTGTTTGTTTGTTACCTTTTCACGCTTAAACCGCTGAACTGATCGCGATGAAATTCGGTATGCAGATAGCCTATGGTATGGAGAAGTACATAGGCTACTTTTTATCCCGGGAAAACATAAGATCTCTGGGGAATGCGGTTGAAACCGCGGGGCGAAAGCTAGTTATTTTATAAATATAGAGGTTGTCTGAAACACTTCTTTGATATAAAGATTCGTTTACGAAATATTAAGCTATAGATTCAGCTTAAAAGGTAAAAAAAGAACGTAACCTTATAAGATCACTCTCTTGTCCGTCTGTCCGTGTGTCACCACCGATTTTCTCAGGAACGGGTAGCAAGTTGAAATTTATACCAGATAGTAGGTCTATAGTCCCTATTAGGTCTATAGTCCCTATTAGGTCTATAAAAATCAAGGTCATATCTTTTTATCGTGTTGGCTCAGAAAAAGATATGGGCAAATTTATATTTTCGCGAAAACTTGTAAGTACCAAAATTTACCTTAATTTTCAACTTTTTAATTTTTCGGAATTTTCCCTTTACTTTTGCTGTAAGACCTTGCTTTTAACCAAAATTGACAATTCTAGGTCAACCGGAAGTACCCTATAGGTTTTGGGTCGATAACCTGTATGGTAGTTCTCATTGACCTAGAAAAAGCAAGGTCTGCAAGGCAAGCACAAATAAAGTTAAATTCCAAAAATTTTAAATGTTGAAAATTCCCCATACATACATAGTTGACACCAATTATGATATCCCTCTGAGTTGTATGGGCGCTCATACAATTTAGAGGTCTAGCTTAACTGGCACCAACCTCAAATAAGGTAAATAAATAAAATTGTGCTATTGTGTGAAAGAAAATATTTATTGCAATATTATGCTCGTGTGCGCAGAACATTTTAAAGTAAAGAAACACCGTTACAGTAAAGATCGTTACACTATGCGATGTATGAGGACAACAGTTTTCCAACGACAAAGTTAAGTTTGTCCCTCAATCCATATCTTATCATTAAGATTCCCATGATGTACGAACTATTTACATACCTATAAGTTTGTACGGAACCCTCGGTGCGCGAGTCCGTCTCGCACTTGGCCGGTTTTTTTTGTTTGTTTATGTGTCCTCAACCCTTATACTACAAACCTTATACTACAACCCTTTAGCTACAAACGTTCTATCCCCTGTGCCATGACATTTTAACATAAGTCTAACCATACTTTCCTCATTCAAAGGTGGTGAAAGGCCAGCCCCTATTCGTAGTAATAGCTATGAAGATGGAGTACGTGGTACGATCGCCTCGCGACGGCGTGGTTGCAGCACTAGCACCATTCAAGCAAGGCGACGCTGTCGGCAAGGGAGCTCAAGTCGTTATGCTAGAGGGAGACAGCTGAACGTTACAACACTTAAAGCTAGTAATAAAGGTTTGCATGATGGATTACTTAAAGGTAGAAGTAGAAATATGTTAGATAACTGAAACTCCAATCGCAAGCCTCGGAACACACTGTTGGCCATATCGATTTTGTAACTTTTACTGTTAATAAAGTAAGGGGCAATTAGCTCAACAGATTTCTTGCAAAATTAAAACGTGAGTAGAAGCCATAAGACTGCCAGACAACAAACTTTTCAACAATTTCTTGCCAGTAACCGTTACTTGCTCCTTAGCTCGGTTTGATTACGTTTACTTTATAATGTACCTAGTACCTACACTACAATTTATATTTCATAGCGATCTTACGACGTAGTAATGTCTATTTTCATTAAATATCAAAATCACGTATATTCCTGATTGAGCAACAATTGTTCAAATTATGAATTTATGATATTTTTATAAGAATTACTCAGCAGGAGCATTATATGGAGTATTATAACTTTAACACTTTATAGGTGTAATCTATTATACTCTGTCCATCCGTTTATTTGATTTTTGACATTAAAAAATATCAAAGAATTCTTGACCTTATTACTGATAATAATAAGATTCATATTTCTTTGATATTTTAAACGTCAAAAATCAAATAAACGGATGGACAGAGTATAATTACTATTTGTTGCACTAAATGTATATTTTATAACTATCCTAAGATTGAACAAATAAGTCAACATAATAAGGTTATTATGTTTGCTATAAAAATACCGAATTATAGATAAAGATTGCTCAGAATCAAGTCATATCTTCATAGTTTGTACAATTGTTTACAAATTGTAATGAATTGTTATTGTTAATTGTGTAAGCTATATTGAGCTTTAATCTTATACATATAATTATTTATATTTCAGTTATACATTTTATAATAAAATATTATTATTATGCTATGTGTATCATATTTATATTTATCCTCGTATATATATTTTATAGCTGTGCCCCGCGGATTCACCAGCTTTTAGCATTATATCACAGCGTAATTACATACAGTGGTCTATCGCGTTTGAAGTCACGCGGAATGTCGCTTTGTATAGGTATTCGTAATTGCTCCATTGTGGCCCAAGCGAGTGTATGGCAGCTTGGGCTCGCTACCACCCGACTCTCACCCCGCAAGCCCCGCACGATTGCTCTGTCTAGACGTGTCCGTTGGTTGACTGTAAGAGTTACATAGACTGTGGTTATATTATATTATATGGCCTTCCTCAATGAATGGGCTAATAATTTTTCAAATCGGTCTGGTACTTCCTGAGATTAGCGCCATCAGACATACGAACTCGCTTTAGTATTAAGTATAGGCTCTATACTAAAATTCAATATAATATAAGTGCAAAAATGTACTTTTACCTAATTACACTTAGGGCACTCTACATCGTTATTTTATACTTTTTAGAGCAAACCCACTATGAATTCTATTAATTGTATTAAAACTTAATTTTAAGTCTAATTTGTGTAATTTAATACCTCTCAAGTGGTCACTACCGACGATATGCATATAATTTATCTATCAATAAAAAATGTCGTCAATGAACGAAAAATGTCGGTCAACATACGTAGATAGAAAAGAAACATACGAATCCAAAATAAAACCTTCTCGGTTCAAAATGTGTAGTAACATTCATAATACCAGTTTAATTATTTGATAATATTTTGATAAAATTGTGCCTTCTGAGTGTATTATTAGATGCAGAAGTTGTACCTTCATCTTAAACGGTGATAAAAGTGATAAGGAATGAAACCTTGAATTGTTTACGAAAGCGTCCTGTCGCGTGTGCTAGCTACTATACGTTTGTTTACAGTTACTATAGTTTTACATCACTGTCACGTGATGTTTGCGAATCAAATATGAACGTAAATTTCATGTTGATTATCATTAGGGGGCGTAGCTCAGATGGTAGAGCGCTCGCTTAGCATGCGAGAGGTACCGGGATCGATACCCGGCGCCTCCATATCTGATATTTTTCTTTATATTATAAACAATTTTTGTTTTTTTTTAGGTATATGAAATAACAGACTCGATTCTGAAGGATCAGCGTCAAAAATCCAAAAAGTTGATAGTAAAAAATACTGCATAGATACTTGAATTCCTAATTTCTTTGTGTTCAATAAAACATATTCGATATTAGATTTGCTGATTTTCTGATATAAAAAATAATAAAACATTCGCTCATATAGGCTTTTCTCAATACATGCGATCATTGGAAAGTCCCATTATCACCACGTTGGTTGTTGCGACTGGGGAAACCATTATTTATGACCAACTTAAACCTGTGATCCCAAATACGAAGTTCTCACTAAAACTCAATAATTATATTGACATTAATTAATTCTAAGTAACGTCAATCGATAAGTATGAAACCAGCCGGCCGGCGCGCGTGTGCGGCGGAATGTTTTGCATATTTTCTACGTATTCCATATGATGCAGTGATGCTAAAGGTAGGTACTTAATCGTGGATCTAACATACTGATTCTATACATTACCGCATCAAAGTGTTTTTATAAGCTAATTAAGAAACTGTGTACTAACTGCTTCGTTCCGCTGACCCGAGTATCACATAATGTTTGTTTGTCATCCCAAAAGTTACGTCATCGGTGTGTAAACTTGCTGGACTGAAGTTACTTCCATCATAAGTTATCTACTCGACTGAAACCAAACGTTGTAGTAAAACTGTTATCGAAAATAATCGCGGTTTGTCTCGCCGTGGTGAGGCATCAACATGTACACGTATATGTGCCGCTTTATCTCCATGCGGTTTGAGATGAGATATTGCACACTTCCCTTTGTGCTATTTCTATCAAGGTTCATTGTTTATAATGTTTACCGTTATGAATTAGGTAGGAACCTGCTTAGCTTGTGGAACGTGTAAAACCACACTTTCCAATACCCCTGCCGTAAGTTTATATGCGGTTGGCTCGCGAATGGGCCATATTTTAGATATCTATAATTTTTCGAACTTCTTAATCGTTATTTGAAGTCGAACGAAACTTAATGTACACATTACTTATCATTATCGTCGATAAAATGTCATTAATTACACTCATAATTATTAGCTAATTTAATTATAATGACCTCTTGTTATACACAAGTTTTTTATCTGCAGTACCTACTTAACACAAAATGTTTTTTTATTCAACTGATTGATATGACAGCATAACTAAAATATTGCTGGAATCAACAAAACAGGTTTAACGTAGGTAAGCGCCTAGTTTTGTCTTCCTAGAATCATTGAATACTTGTATTACATCTTAGAAAGATCCGAATTCCATTGACTATCCCCCAATATTATTATTCCCTCGTCGTAGCTATATCCTTTATTACCTGGGCAGGGTTCGTCTGCCGGCGCAGGTTTGTTGATGTTTTTGTGAGCATTCCCGACACAGCTGATCGGGACAACAAACCCACGTGACGGGTGCATTCGACTTCCTATTGGTCCCAAATACACCCTAAATTTAAACAACACTCGTTTATTTGTTGGTATAGGTATATGATTGATATTTGTTATAGCATTCAATACCTACTGCTACGCTCTCTATCAACATATATTGAAATGAACATTTTAAAAATATAAGACGTCTCGAAATATATAAAACAATACAAAACTACTTAAATCGTACCTAATTAATAAATGGTAGTCGTTTATTGAAAGTATGAAAGTAAAGTGAATATTGTGTAGGTAGCGTGGATAATAACGAGAATAGATACGTCATCATCCTTTGTTTCAACTGCCTACTTAGTTGTTGAGATTCGAACCTCACCTCGCATATCTTACACACAAAATGCAAATTAATTGTTATTGATACTGCCATAAAATAAACTATCGAGGTCAGATATGAAACGCGTAATATGCGTTTTTAAATCATTTCGAGAGGTACGCAAACATTGTTTTTAATGTATTGTAAACGAGAGGTGCAGCAATTAAGCAAACGTGATTGCGTCACATTTTAGCCAGTGCATATCATTTGCTAATATTGGCTTTATTTGACAGAAATAAGTAATATAATCATTAAAATAAGACATCAGTGTATATTTAATATATCGAGTATTTCAAAAATAATATATTGAGAAACAGGTGTTTCACGAGAGAACTCTTTGAAAAAGTTGGGTCGGGATACTATATTAGTAATGAAAGGTTTTTTCTATCAATCATGTTACAATATTCTACTATGCAAAATGGCCAAATTAACATATGCAACAAACAAAGGAAGATAAACTAAATACCTACGCTGAAGTGTATAAGCAGCGACTGTCTAAATATAGTTTAAAATAACAGATGACAGAGTTCAATTAAATGAGTTATATTAAATAAGCAAATGTTTTTCCTTGATGAATAAGCTACTAGCCTGGCTAAATCAAATTTCAATTTATTTTTTGTGGTTTATGTAGTTCGTACCTATGGATGTAATGGCGGTTACAGGGACTCATACATAACGCCAAAGCAGATCGACTTGTATAAATTACGAGGAGGCATAAATTATTTATAATCTAATACATACCTATATCGGGTCTATTCACGGACAGAATTCATCGTTCGACCACTATCTCACCATGGTAAATGTCCGAAGGTGGTAAGCACACACAAGCAAGTCTAGGTGTCAAAGTCAAAGCCATTTATTCAGTTTAGGCCCTAGAAGGGCACTTATGAACGTCGAAACTACTGAAGTTACTACCAGTTTGGAAGTCGCCATCAACTGAGTAGAACTGGCAAGATGGAACTGGCTGCCGGAAGACCGAAGGTGCTTGGTGCTTGGCTTGAGGGACCCTCAAGATGAAAATCACACCGTCGTATGGTTTCCTCACGATGTTTTCTTTCACTGAAAGCTCATTGTAGGATTCGAATCCATGACCTTCCGTCACTACCACTTATTTTACATTTGAATACTAGGCACTTATGAAAAGATAAACGAAACTGAAACTATAATAATAAATAAATCTTTTCACATTTCTTTACCAATAGCAATACTTTCTATACCTAACTAACAACAACATATAACGATCCTCTTTGTTCGGAGTCATCAATGCAGGTGATGTCACCTGTTATTGTTTGCCAACCGACTGTTTAGAATGGCAGAGTAAAAGTAGAGCCGTGTCCTACATTAATAATTATTTCTCTCGGTGACATTTCTTGTTTATTCTTGACCAAATATGTTCATGTTGCGATAAAGTAAATAACGAGATGACCTAAATAATTCACTACGAAAAATATTAATTTTCGCACTCATTTTAGCGTTTTTGTTCAAAGTCCATGTTGTTTGTTACCAACTGCAATTGCCGTAAATATAGTGACACTCGGAATTGGCAGTGAAATGACGCTGAACGTACTAAGTCTACTCTGTGTGAAGACTTACTCCATTAGTTACAATAATGGCAGTAGTTAGTTACTATCTGTATATATAAAAGGAAAGGGTGACTGACTGACTGACTGATCTATCAACGCACAGCTCATACCACTGGACGGATCGGGCTAAAATTTGGCATACAGATAGCTATAATGATGTAGGCATCCGCTAAGATTTTTTTTGAAAATTATCCCCCTAGGGGGTAAAATAGGGGTTTGCGGGTGAAACCGCGGGGCGGTAAGCTAGTCTGTATATAAAATGATAAACTTACTGATTGACATATCAGCACACAGTCCAAGCCGCAGAATCTAGAAACTTGAAATTTTGAAAGTAGGTATGAGTATAAATCAAAATATAAGATTTATTTTGTATTGTTTTTAATTGTTAATATAATTTTCAATTTTTGTAAAGAGCTTGAAAAAATATTATAGCCGAAACAGTTAGATTCAAATATATAAATATTCTGGTTCTTCTCAGTTGAAGGCTGACTTCCGAACCGGTAGTAACTTCAGTATTCGATCTTCATAAGTGCCCTCTAGGCCCTAAACTCTATAAATGGCATTGAACTTGAATAAGGAAAGGTTTTACAATATTCAAACCCAAAAGGGGTAAATTATGTGATGGAGGGTTGCATATATTGGTTTAGCACGTAAATTGATTTCAGCGAAATGCTATTTTCTATCCCATTGCATTCACAAATAAAAGTGAAAGAGTGGGTACTTGTGATTTCGATGTATTTCTGTCTTTATTATTGTTACTAAGCTATACCTGCAACACTGCTGGGCAAAGGTCTCCCTTTCCTTTTTCCACTCAGATCAATAATCATAAAACATATTTTATGTTTTTTATTGATCTGTTATCAATATAAAACACTTTCACACGGTCGCGTGGCCACATAAGCATAAATCTGTCGCCGTGATTGTCCCAATACGAAAAACGGAATAACGAAGAACTAACAAGTAATATTAACTATATCCAGGTAGAGACATAGTATGATGAACGCTAACAAATCATCACAAGATATACCAACCTAAATAATTTTAAACATATTTCCACATAATCTCCGAAATAAATAAATCTAGAGTCTAGTTTCTATTTTTGTGTCTGTTTGGATTTCCATTTACTTTATTTGAAATATTTTTAAATTTATCTTGGATTTTTGTAACATAGCGTAGGTATACTTGCGAAAAATACAAAATAATTCCACCTGACATACGAGATGATTATTATTATTAGCAAAAAAAAACGATGGAAATAATAATATATGTAGATACATGTATTATTGAGTAGGTTAGGTAGGTACTTACCTACACACTTAACACTATATTAGATTTAGTCTTAGACCTTTTGGATATTTTCAAAACCAAATATGCCTAAATAATAATGTAAGAGTATTTAGGTATGCTTTTGTACATAATATCAATTCTCAGTAAAAATATTTTAAACGTGCTAAAATTGCTTTTCTTTTAAAATAAATACGTGATGAATTTCTATACGTGCTTTCTATAAAACAGTTTATGCTGCGAAATATGTAAGACATGTGTGTATCATACATATTATATTAAATCTATCGTAACCTTTCAAATTCAAAGGAACATTTCAAATAATTTGTTAATATTTATTTTATTATCGTTGATAACTATTGAACTGTAATAATTGCCTTAGTAATATTTTATACTAATTTATTTCGGGATATTGACATAAATTTTGAGAAACGTTTTATGTGAAACTGATTCCACGGAGTGTCTTGTTTTTCTCGTGGAATTCAAGTAATCATTATGCCATGAACTCCCCTAACGAACATAAATTCTCACGTACTCGATAATGAGATGACGACCTTTATTTTTTAACTCATTCACCATTTGACGAACCAACATATTATGTAAGCTGTGAATGTAATATAAACATGTGACCATAAACTTGATAAATGGACAATAATGCAGTATCGCTATGCTTGTAGTGCGTGACGTGATAAAGAGTTGAAGCGTCGCATGTAAAGTACCTGTGCATAACGGGGTTTTCATGTTAGGTGCCCAGCAGTTACCAGTGTGTTAACGGAAGTTGTTCTTTTAGGTATACTTTTCATGGCGTAGATAATTATGGTTATTGTCAAATTGTTAGTATAACCCCTTACTGATCTATACTTATATCGCCTTCGCCTAATATTATAAAACGAAAATCATGTCATGGAAATTGGAAAAGGAATAGGTTCCTCGAGATAGGCACTTGATACTTTTTATACAAGAAACGATGGTGAAACCTTACGACACAACTAGTTGTATGTAAGTACTGGTGATAGGTGTTATTAAAGACAAATTATTAATTATTTGTTTGAAGTATGTCTTTATTAATCACAAAGTATATGTGATGTATGTAGGTGGTCTCACAACGAACAGAGTATAACACAATGTTACGCTCGCTACGAATGTTGCATAAGTGGGTGCATCTGCATGACATTTGAATCGACCCCGAATCCGAATAGAAACTGTGTCACGTATTAAGCGGCAAGCAAGCGCACCGGGGCGGGCGCGGCGTCGTCGGTGGCGGCCGGCGTCGGTCGGCGAGGTGCGTTGTGCAATCCCGTTAGTGCTCCACGTGCGAACCGAGCCGGCGCGCCTCAATGTCGCCCGTGGGCGGCTTGCTGCCACCCGCCCGCCCGCTGAAAATAGCGAGCCCGCCCGAACTCTACCAGGGACCCGAAGGTGGCCGAGGCACCGTCCAGCTCTCTCTCGGTGATACCGGTACGGCTGTCTCTATCGTGCGAACAGCTGAGTATCAAAACAAAGGAGTGAGACGGGTGGTCGCCGCTCCCGCTCGCCGGCCGGCCGGTGTCGCCGGTCGCGCCGCGCCTCACGCACGCACGTCAGTTCTCGTTCGAACCGCGTTTATTGAGGTCGTTCGCTGTGAGCTCGCTTACGAAGTTTGCTACCGCGAAAGGATTTTCCTTTGTCCCGATCCTCGAGGACTCTGCCCTCGTATTATGTTTCTGCGCGAGATCCGCGACCAGCCCCGGCCTTCTGAGGAGCCGGACCGTGCGCAGCGTGCCGAACCACGTCGAAATTCTTTAAATTTTCCGAAATTCTGTGACGGTTACCCCGCGAAACGCGTACGCCGGGCGATTTGAAAATTTTCAGTGATCGTGTGAGATTTAGATATCCAAAAAAGGCCATCGGACACCGTGAGGCCTACTTGTGTTAACTCGTCATTAGCCGCGAGGACTGAAATCATCATGTCGACCGGCAAAAGACTAGCGAAACGCTCTATCATCGGTACGCGTGTCGCCGCGCTCGTCGATGACGGACTCTACTACTCGGGAATGATTCAGGCGGTGAAGACGCCGGCGCCCTTCCCGGAAAATAATAATTGCATTAACCTGACGCCGAACACTCGCTACACGGTGCGCTTCGATGGCGGCAAGAGTACTCGCGAGTATCGTGACTTGGAACTGATCGGGCCCGGCTTTCGCGGCCTGGCCGGCGTCCGCCTTCGCCCCGGACAGCGCGTGTTCCTCACATACAACGGTCGTGAAGTACGCGCCGACGTCCTGCATCACGATCATGACACTGATGAGTTGCGTGTCCAGGTCCACGCACCGGCTGCTGAGGTCAGTAGGATATTGGACATAATAATATGTACTACTTTACAGTTATTATAAAATTTTCTTAATATTTATGTATAAATTTTTGTATGTATAAGAATAAGAACACTGAAAAGGAAACTCGTTGAACTCTTTTAGAAAGCCTTACCAAAAGACATCAACGAGCGTGTTTTATGTGAAAACAAAGTAAACTTCAGTTAGAAAATAGTCTGTTTGTAACTTTTATTAGCGAGCGATGTTAAAATACCGGGGTTGGTGATTATGACGTTTGGGGAGTGAAAACAAAGGGTTCGTGCGAAGAGCGGGTGCGAGGGCGGACCGTGGAGGAGACGCGCGTGCAGCGAGCTATTGACCCCGGCTCCACGTGCTGCGTGCACCGGCCCCGCAGTGCATCCTCTACCTATAACAAGCTCTTAGTATCTTCTGACGCATCCCGAGTGCAACCATATCCAACCGACCAAACTCTGTACCTTAGTAATTACCTACTGTTTATCGTTCAAATATGATTTTGTTATGCCCCTTGATTTAGATATAATTGTTTAACGATGTGTCATATTAAAGGTCTCAACTGGTATTTGTTCAACGTGATTACTAATGGTATATTTAAATAGACAACACATTTGTCGTACAATAACAAACAATACAGCCAGGGAAGCTCCTATTTTTTTATTATTGTTTATTTATGCAGAAACTGAATTATTATGATGATTATATTATTTAATATATATCGGTATCTCTATAGGCATCTTGGTTGATTTGCGCATAATATACCTACACAAGTTTGAATATCTTAGCGAATAGCTTAGCATCAAGGGCATCGCTATCTAAATCCGCGGCCGATACAAATTCGACACCATTCACAAGGTAATGTCGTTATTATCGTATTAAATTTATTGTGCATTTCAAGCGTGCTACATACAAATTAACGATTAGATAAAATGTGCTAGGCTGCGACACCAAATTTGGTACGTATTTAATTGAATGTGTGGTGGGAGCGAACACGTTTCAGTGAGATAAACAATGCAGCCAGTAGGTACACGTGTGCTCTCATAATATGTGGTTTTCCAAGCCCACCGAAATACATTCATCCTACCAACAACGTGGGGTTAATGCGTCGCACGTCTCCGGCGCCGGCGCGGGCGCCGCTCGGAACACGCATGCGCTACATTTTATAAATCCGGCCTCACCGTTAAGCTACGTGTAACCACACTCGTGTTACAGGTAGCCAAAGATTACGATAATAATCGCCTCCACTAAACCGGCTACAGATTAAAATAATAATATGTAGTAGTTTTCCTTCATTAGAGCCGGCGGCGGCCGCGGCCGGCCGGCCGGCATGCGGTATCGCGACGAGTGACGCGAGTAGGTATGCGTCTCATCGACTCATCACTGTGTGGCGCGGTCTTATCGCATCAAGTTCCATCCATACACAATAATATTGTGTTTAAATTGTAAGCCAGGTAATTACCAAACTGAAATTTATATTTGAAATTATGTAATTTATTTCCTAAAAGATTTTAACATGGAAATAAAATATAGTAAACTTTTTTAAACAAAAAGAAAATCCCACATGATGTAAATAAAAAAAAGAATCATGATGATCTTAACCTAAATAAATCGTGGCAGTGACAAGCAGTGAATGTACACCTATTGACATGTAATTCTTCTTTTATTTCTTTTCTAATTCAGAATATCTTTTACACAAGGGAATTGGCATTTTCTTTAGGACATAAATAAGAAAAGTTAAAGTATGGCGCAGGCAGTGACTTCGCTGATCAAACAATAATAAGGAAGCCAAATAGAAGTGTGCGCGCCCAGTTTTGTGGCGTTTTGTGCGTAAATAGTAACGTAGCACGCGATAGGCACTAGCGTAACGCAAAAAACGCGCATGGTTCGCTACTAACATGGGGTTATTTCAATGTTTTAATTCAAATTATGATTTTTGGTATTATGTACTACATTCATATAAATAATAAAATGCATTATTAGTCGTATAACTACAATACCTATAGTATTTATCGTGCTTCTAGTAAAGTAGAGAAACAAGTGTTATAGGCAATTTAATAAACAAGCTTGCCCGCAATAGTTTCTGGCACGCGCATTGTGTGTGTCGTATAACAGTATCTTCCATCAAACCCAAACATACCTACGCCTGCGTCACGACACGCTAGATAGAGCGCACATCATCAAAACAAGTTAATAGATAATTGCACACCATCATAACAAATTACTAATTTAAAGATTCAAAATAACAAGCTAAATAACAATGCATATCCGCATTAAAGTGATCGACGACAAAAATGTTCACAATAAGACGAATGGGTATATCCGCATTCAAATGCACAGTGCATTCGGATTTACCTTTTCATATCGAGCATGTAAAAGGAAATCATTATAAAATTAGTGATGTTCGGTATTCCCTAGGTACCGCGCTGGTACAAACAAAGATACGCGTCACCATACATTATTATACACGATCATATTTTACTCGGCAAATCCCCTCTACACGAGACGCGGTATAAGCCCAATACTTCTGACTCATAATTACAGTGATGGCTGTTCATTACAAATTTCTGATATATACGACTAACTAAAACTGGATATTACGTAATGCAGTTAAGTTGATTGATTACTATAAATCTAAATAACAAAATAGTTCTCTAACAATTAAATAAATATCCTTGGACATTTCAAAGAATACTAACACATATACACATAGTACACACATTTGTCTCTACACTGTAGAGTCATGTATATTAGTTAAATATAATTAACTATTATACATGACTTTAAATAGCACTCTTGATATAAAAAAAAACTGTAGAGCGAGTCGGCCATAATAATGTCAGGCAATAAGATATAAAAATAAAGAGTGCTCGGTCGAGAAATAAGGTCACCGGCAAGCCCGGAACCGAGTAACGGTATTCGTTACAAAATCGCGTCAAGAATTATTTTCACGTGCGCGCGGCGCCGACCGTCCGACGAACGACGCCGCGAGCGGGCATACCGTTAGCCGGTGGCGATGGCGAACCAACATCGGCTAACCTCGCGGACTTGTTCGCTGCTAAGTGGAACGAAGCGTAGCCGCTTGATGACTCGGTTGTATCACCAAAATACAAAAAAGCTCATCGACAGCGAAAATAATACGATGTACTTACTTACAAATTCAGTTTCAGATATTTCAACTTCATTTTTGTTGGGGTAGGTCAACACAACAAGCGTATCGCTAAAAGCCTTTTGGTTAAGTAGCAACTATTAAGTTATCTGTGCTTTTGTTACTAAGATCAATCAAGATAAATTAATGTGTTAACAATTTTTAGATATTAGTAATTTCTCCTATATGTATAGGCTGGCAACGGTATTGCCCTTCGCTTGTGGAGGTCGTAAACGGAACATTTCAATTCCTAAGTGGCTCCAAATGGCTTCAATGACAACGAACGCCACGAATCAGCCGCAGCGCAAGCGCTTGGGACTTCGCATAGAGTGTGAAAGTGCCACACACACCTGTGTTATGTTGTCCATGTACATTAACTGTTTCAGACTCACTTTATTTTCACAATACAACATTGTAGCCGCTATACAATGGTGGACTGTAAACAGACACATAACGGACATTTAAATTGTTAAGACAATTGTTAATTTACCACACCAATCCTTGATATTTGCTTGTAATTGGTACTTTTGGAAATGTTACTTTAAACTATAACTTATAATCTACCACCGACTAGCAAACATGAATATTTATTATGTAAGGGTTGAAACTTACTTTATTTTAAATTCAATGATGAAACTAAACTAAAACTTTTTTAATCAAAGCTAGAGAAACTATCTCGTGTCAGTCATAACATTAGTTGCTTAGGGTCGATATAGATTTGTCTGGTATTTGAGAATACGTAACTAGGTACGTAACGTATTCAAAAAATACTTGGTTAATAATAAGAATATTCCGAAGAACTATGAATACAAACTCGGGGCGCGTGTTTGAACATTTAAATAGTGCGTACTGATGGCGGCGAACAATAATAACTTGCCAACATAGTAATTTTTATCGCATAACTTACATCGGCGAAAGTAGTTACGATTCAAAAGCTATTATAAATGCGTTTTCCAGATTTTCCAGTCCATTTCAGTTTTTTTTTCGATACAACGAAGACACTTACGCTTATGGCGCTTAGCGTTGCGTGGAGTAGTCGCGTGTGTAGCGCAAATATCACTCAAGTATTTTGCTGTGTGATATGTTCCTAATACAACCACATTATTTATTGTTATTATAACATTTATGTTAAACAAGATGCCTATGAAAAAGGAAAGTTACAGAGTTATAGGATGTTGGTTTATTGGAGATTTAGTTTCCGTTAAAAAACACTGTTCATAGAAATATTATTCAGAATTATCCTCATTTTACCTTGAAATTGCATTGAAATGGCATTATAGAATGTTATAGGTATTAAAAGGCAGTAATCGCCCTGTAATGAAGGAAACCATGAGAAGAGAAATCAAGCCGCTGCACCATGCGCAAGCGCAGCATGCGTCTAACGATTAAAAACGTGTAGTTCAACTACTTCCCTTTATTTTACAATTGATTTGATAGAAACTTCATGCTATAAAAATAAAATAAATAAATAAAATGCACTCAAACCAGGATAGCTACGTTTTTTTAGAGTAAAGGAAATTGTGAGGCTGATGCGAGTCCCATACCATATATAGAATTACCCTTGAAGGTTACCGTTGTACACAGAAAGCACGAGAATCAGTGTGACGTAACGCCCGATGGCTGGTGACACGGTTTCTAAATAAATCAAGGTTGATAAGATAAAGCTGTTGGAGATTTGTTGGTTCAACAAATCGGCGACAGAGTGTCAGGAACTTTATAGTATTAATGAAGTACTGAGCAAGAAGTGGGCCGCGAGCCGGATACGCCCGCTGACAATTCAAATTGGAATATTTGACGTTGTCCCTTGTGCTTCAAATAATTATGCATTACAAAAAAAAATGTACACGACTGCCTAATAAAAAAGTTTATTGTTTTCAGGGTTCATGTATGTATGTATGTTTTTCCGTTTCTTTATTGAATATTAAGTTGTGCATAAATTGATATGCCATGCAAGCCATATTGTATATATTCAAAAATTGTAGCAAGCGTCTACTATATAAATAGGTTCATTATCAATATATCCCATTTTACTAATTTTATTTTATTCATTGAAATCAAAGTCAAAGCGACTTAGTCAGATTAGGCCCTAGGAGAACACTTGTGAAGGTCGCAGCTACTGATTTTACCACCGTTTCGGAAGAACAGATCGTAATGATAGCATTCCGCATATTAATCTGTGGTTAACCTAAACATTATCTATGAAAATTACACCAAAATTTTCACAACGGTATTATGATTGCAACAATCGCATCGTTATTACAAAGGAGTGCCCCTATTTTGTGTTTTGTATAAAATAATATTTGAGATTATTTATCAAAAAGAAGCCAATGGAATTAAAATGTTGCCGTCTTCTGTTCAATATCAAAGCTCTATATCAATCAGCACTATTTGACAAGTAATAAACGCCTGTCGTCTAAAAGTTCCCCTGCTTGGTGATAAAATAGTTTGGCTAATTATTCGACTTAAATTCGGCACCGCAACATCTATTTAATACAGTCAAAAACCTTTGCGAATTTTAACGCTGTTTCTGTTGTTTCCGCTATTTTGTTGGAAAATGATGATAACAATTAAATTACACTAAAATGAATCGAATTACATAGAAGTGATCATCCCACAATCCAGTAACGAAGGCAAGGTTAGCCCTTCGTGAATGACCTCAATGCATTCGCCTTGAAATAGTTACATGATGAATGTGCCTTCTCTTATCTAAACAGCTGGCAAAATGAAGCGTGATGCCCGATGCTCTTATTTGAATTAGGGCCCATGTGTTTCAATCATTATACCAATATATAGTTAATTATGTAAAATGTTATTCACGAAATTAAGACATTGAAAAAATACAGAAAATAATTATAACCAATGGGCCTATTTCCAACCGGATAACTGGTTCAAAGCAGAATTTCGGCGTCACGCACGTCCGTCGCGGCGCTATCGCTAGCAAGTTGACTCAGCGACATAAAATGACTCGTTTTCGGGTTTGAGTTAACAGTAACACACGACCACCGTTAATACGTGGGTGACGGTCACAAGTCAACAGTTACGACTACACAAGATCATCCTCGCTATTTGTATGCTGTCGACACTGCTGTACAACGCCTAATGCATACTTTGTTCTTGAACGTAAAGGTCAATCACGAATATGCCAAACATTGTAGGAATTGAGGAGTTTTGTGAGCGTGCAGGATTCCGCTCAACAATATTGTAAATTTCGAGTCGAACCGACAAAATCACAGTGTGAAATACTTGTACCTATACATATGTGAGTCGAAATGACATTGTAATAGAAAACATCATTTTTATATTTTTATACTAATATTATAAAGAGGAAAGATTAGTATGTATGTTTGTAACGAATTGGCTTAAAAAGTACTGGACCGATTTTAAAAATTCTTTCACCGTTAGAAAGCTACATCTTCACCTAGTAACATAGGCTATATTTTATCCCGGGAACGCGGGTGAAAAGGCGCGGAAAAGCTAGTTCATTTATAAGTTAGATGAACAATATGGGGCGCATACCCTTACCTATTAATGTACAAGTGTATGAGAGCATCTTGTTCAATTAGAATATGATAGTACTTATACTCTACCTACTGATGACTATCGTCCCAGAGCTTTTTCAGTTTTCAACAAACAGCGCAGTGTATGTCTCGACGTACAATGGTCCAATCCAAGGACTAAGTGCGCAAACCATACCCACTCACACAGAAGTGGGTTTGATGATGATGATGTATGTCTCGACGAAATGTTTTGATATGAGTGAAGAGCAATTTTAATTAGGAGTGTGTGCGCGCGGGGAGCGGCTCACTCCGGCACGGTGACCCACTGACCCAGAATTGCTGATATTGAACCGGTGACTACGCACCACCCATATTCGAAAACCGACCTCCACTTGCGTTTTCCTTTTATTTATACATATTACGATCATCATTTACCGACTTCTGGAGACTTCACTTTTAAAACAGTATGATGTCGCACTTATAATCTTCTGCGAAACTCCACCTTCAATTATTACAAAATGATGACAAAGCTTCGTAAATCGAAAGAATCCTTACTTTTTTTCATATAAAGAAAGATATTAAATATTACTGTATAATGTCAAACTGGTGGTGTCGGCATCAGGTCAACTATGTATTAACGGTGATGTGGTGGCACTAAGCACTGCGTATGCTAGGCCGATTGCGCTTGCTACGGTTACGAACAGGTTCCCGTATCCCTTATCAAATGGGCGCGGGGCGCGGTGGGTCGGACTCCGTTTATGGGTCAGGCTGGGTCACGACGCCTGCGTGCTGGCACACCGCCCCCCTCGAAAATATTTAGTGCTATTTCGATATCTAAGAATAGAGAGGCAACCACGCTTGTAGGCATCTCAAGGTGATACGCTCACTTTTCTAAACGTCGCACGTAAACGATGCGATTATGGCATCACGCCGGGTGTAGCAATGTCGAAATGTTAAGACTGCGTCCTTGCGCAGATTTCACGTTCAATTACGTAATAGCGAGCGATTTTATTTACGTACGAGTCGACTATGTTACACGCTCGTCACGAGACGCCCACACGCGGCTGCCTGTGGAGAGCGGCGAGCGGTGAGCCGTAACATTTTACCCGTGACGTCACCGCCACTATCGCGCCTACACAGATAGCTATCTAGCCAACGCATTATGACGTCGTTTCAAGAAAACACATTATTTTAACGGTTTGTAACGTCATGTGTATCAAATTAATCCCCACCCAATAGATAAAACGATATCGTATTAGTTTCGCCTTGCATCATTGTTAGCCGCTACGCAACGCTATAACAATTTCCTGACGACGACAGACACCTACATGCTTCACTGATTTTATTGTATTTTTAAATAGTATCTTTTTACGACACTAAACTTTGTTGCCATGAGAATTTGATTCTACCTGTTGTATAGTTTAATGTCCATAAATTTTAGTTTTATGTGTAGGTACTCTATATACTGCAGAATCTTGAAAAGTACGTCGATCACGTGATGATGATTTTTATTATGATTTACTTTGTATGATATAGCGTCACTCGTAGGTACGTAATACAGCACGTATACGAATTGTTAACATTATCAGATCCGAAAATAGAGCACAGGGAGGTTACCCGGGCTGTAAATGCAGAGGCACCTAGATGCTAGGATCGCGACCCGCGGCCCCGTGTGCGCCAACTAGGCCGCCTAGTTCGTCCTGAGCAGAGCAATCGATGAGCTAGACCCACTTTACTTATAATAACCTTTACCCAATTATTGTTTCATTAACATTGCAGTTGTTGCCTATTGTTATTTGGGCTAGACCAACCTACAATGAATTTTGTTTAAAAATTATTTGAGAAAACAAAATATCTTAACTGGATTCTTCAGCATTATCAAGTCATCTAGTCCGAAAACAACCGTTGTCTTTCTTTTGCATAATATAATAGCATAAATTAAGCGCACTTGAAACGAACCAAATCATTTAGAAATTATTCAGTAGGTACCCGAGCTCTCATTTTTTACCAATTCGATTTAAACACCGGTAACCAGCGAATTAAACGTTCATTTTCAAGGAGAATGGCTATAATAAAAACGCTGGTTGCATTTTGACGTATGAAATGTAGGTCACGGATTTTTGGGGCAAGGTTGTCGATTGCAGTGGCTCGGCAGAGGGCGGGCGGGGCGGCGTGGCGTGGCGGTGCGGCGGCGGCGGCGGCAGCGGCACTCGCATGGCCTGCTTCCACCGCATCCGCTTTGCAACTCGTACTGTTTGTATTCACTAATCGTACAAGGCCACCGTGCCGATTGATTGATTAGCCTAACCGTGTATACATCCGATTGGAATCGCTAATTCTGTAATAATTATTAACTTATAACTCTAGAACGTGACTAGACTATTAAAAATAAAACATTACTTTTGGTGAGTTGTGGTGTCACTGCTCTTAGTTAAGTAAGATGTAAGTTCTCTGAATATAATACCTACATAAGATCTATTATCTAAAAATTTCGTGCATATAAGGTGATCGGGATAAGTTAAAACTCTAGTAAGTAATCTTATTGGAGATATTGCCATTAGCATTATGCCAGATATTGATATCCAAATTAGCTACTGGTTAGTATAAAAATCTTACTTGTTTGTATTAAAAACCGGTGGTAGAGTCAATTTGTAACGTTCAAAAGTATCTTACCAGGGCCTCATATGGATAAATCGAGTTTCAAGTATGATACTTCAATAAATTAAAAGCGAAATGTCATGCCAACTGATCGTTCACTGGGAAGTAGGTATTTGCATACATCTACAAGTGTTAGCAGCTAACACGTGCGGTTGATTCAGGTTTGCCCACGCATCTATTTCTGGTTGCTCACGGCTCAGATAGAACGTAAACTATCACAAATAAGTCTTGTAGGTAAACTAAATTAAAACAATATGGTTTGATTTTGATCTGCGTTTTTGTGACGTTGTCGAATGAAGCAAAGCACAACCTTTAGCACAGGATGGTTCGATGCATGTCAAGTAACGCAAATATAACATCAATGGTCATATACTGCGAACTGAATTTTTTGAACTTTGATGTTACAGCGAAGCATAATAATATCCTTGCATAAAAATACTTTACTTGGACATTCTTCACACATGGACATCTGTTCCCAAACTAAGCAGAGCTTGTACTGTGGTGACCAGATAACAGATAATAATATACTACACTAACTATACCCGGCTTGCGTTGCAATGCCTTCTTATTGTCAGAAACCATCGCGGGCATACGGACGACTCACCAAAAATTCATCGCAATCACATTAATGGTTTGTAAAACTCATACGTTACACGGTTACAGACATCGATTTTGTGTATATGTAGATTAGATAGATAGAATAGTAGATACTTTGACTATTGACTAGTACTAGATCTATTGGCCTATTTATTGGTGCACGATCGGTCGACGACAGCCGAATTGCTTATGCATGCGTGTCTACGTGACTCCAACTGCAGCCTCACTGAATATCTAATAAAGGAATAATCGGCACCCATACATCACGAATGCTTTTCATCAATAGCTTGTTCACAAGATTTTTTCTGATGGGTTCCATGATATGTTATCATCTAAGTATATGTGTATAAAAATCAATGTTTGTCCATCTGTTTGTTTGTAAAGAGGCATTGCAACGCACGCTGGCATTAGCTAGATGATAATAGAAATCACTTTGAATACCTAACTGGGCAAACTAAATGAGCGTCGGTGCTCTATTAATAAGTTCTATTCTTCGATACCTGAGTATTTCTAATTTATTTATATATTTCATACCTGTCTGACAATTTGGAGGACAGCCTGTTTTATTTCCTAAGATGTAGACGTTATTGAAATAGGCATTTAAAGGTGGAGTATTTTGTTAAATTATTATCAATTATATTCTTTTGTTGCGTTACTTCGATGGAAAATATTCAAAGCATCTTTATCGGACGTCGTATCGTATTGTTTTCCCAACTACGTACGAGGTAATGAATTCTGAGTGCATTGTCCTGCCATAGTGTCCCGGCTGGCCGATAAGTAAGCTTATGCGTTCACTTCACTCAACAACTACCTGATGTACGATAATTGACTCTGTAGGTACATTGCTCGGTAATGGGTACAATGGGAGTGGGGATACTGAATAGATAGACCATGTAAATATCTCTATTTCGGAAATGACAACATAATGGATATTTTTCTCTATTATTATTATTTCAAATACATATTTGGAAGAGTAGTCGTAATAGTATTAAATAGTTTCACCACTCGCCGTATCGGGCATTGTTTGGCATCCCGTGTCGCGTCACAGAAGCGCGTTATCGTCATAGACCGCGCCTGCCATCGTCACGGCCCGAGCCCACTCGCATCAGCTATTGACTCACAACAGTGCTGTAGTGATTGCCACTTGGCGTCACTATAATATATGTAGTAGCCACTCTCTCTGAAATCACTAAGAAACATCCTGTGTCTTTGGTCTGCTTAATTTTATAACAGCTTCACTACACACTATGTAACTGAAATGCTTCATCTTCTTCATTATTGTCAATACGTAAATCAAATGAATACTGTTGCTACTTTTAGCGACTCCTCTTCCTTCACCTTTATTTATAAATAGAGGGGCCCAGCTGTTTCATCGACGCTAAAATGTTAAACTAGCCTTCCACAATAAACGGGAAACCTATGCAGTATTTTCAAATTAGACTGGTAGTTCCTGAGATTATTGCGTTCAAACATATAAATTCTTCAGCTTTATCATATTACTGTAGATAGAAATATAGATACAGATATTGTAACATTTCAACACTGAGGAGGCGTTACATCGCGGTTAATCGTTTTGCACAGCGGCAACATCGATGCGCAGTAGAGCGGGTAGAGCTTTCGCAACCTAAGCACCAAGAGCACCGGACTATCTACTGTTAAACTTTATACCATCGCACTGAAATAGAAATATCGGGGATGTAGCTATGTTCCTAGTGGTATAGCCAATCTCAGTATACCTATGTTGCTAGTACCAATTCGCTAAGTAATATAATGATAATATTATTATCTCGACAATGGTATCCTTCGCTTGATAGCTATTACAATGACTAATATCCAGGCTATTTATATTTGTAATATATTAGAAATTACGTTTTAGTAAAATGCGTAGATTTATATACTAAGAAATGGTACCGCATTCTTTATGTGCATGTTGTAATGACACTAATAAGTACGCAAACCAAACGACCGGACATAATAAAACGACAATCATAATTAATGCCTGGGAACCACATTTTCATATTATCTGTCATAGTTATGATTTACAAATTATAGTTCTTGTAAAACAAAAATGAGCACATTTACCTAATTGTTTATAAAATAGAAAAAGCCATTCATTTATCGTACTATTTTTTTATTACTTCCATCTACTACTTTAACATCAATAGATATTGTATGTAGGTAGAGTCTGAAGGCCCGATACAGTTTTGAAAAAAAAACTGAATTTACTGAATAGATGTCTTGTCAAAAATGTATGCACTACTACTAAATGTTCCAAGCGTTAAATTCTAGCAATGCACATTATATTTTTATGAAAAAGTAAGTATGAGCAGCATATCCAACAAAATATTTAGGAAGCAGTATAATATTTCCAATTTTATAATAGTTACGCCAGTCGCGTTATCACGCCATGCCATGCAAGTCACTCGGTGACTTTCACTGGCATTTCAAAGCGACCGTTTCGCCATCGAATAAAACAATTGTGCAATAGTTGTCACTTTTTACATAACGTGTTGTGGCGACTACGAGAATCGATATTGGCATCTAACGGAATTCAATATCGGGAACCATGATTCTCTTAATAAAGTGTACATGATTTGTAAAATAACATTATTATTTTAGATAAATATGAACTGAGACGATATAGTGCCCGTCATGAAGATCTATCATTATACCAAATTTCAAGTTTCTACGTTACTTAGTTCTCGAGAAAACCCTCTGTAACAAACGGCATGTGGACACGGAAGTAATCTTTTCCCGTTTTCCCTTTTAAAGTACTGAACTCTAAAAAGGAGAAAGGAAGACCACATGATTACTAAATCATTTATAATTTGAATGAGCATAATTATGTGAAAATGTAGTGCAGTGTAAATGAGGATTTGACTTGAAATAAAATAAATTGGGATATAGCATAACAGTATAAATTTTAATAAGCTTGGTATATTAACGGCTAGTAGACCTCATTACATACATTTTATTATGTGTATTCCAATGTTCTACCTATGCTACATAGCACTGAAACGTTTAGGTAACGTATTATACATCATATCCTTTGAAAACAAAGTATGTCAAACATGAGTTTAAGGATGCTCATTAAGACAACTTTCGTTGTTCCGGTACGAGTGAACGTCAATCCACGTCTCATGGCTCATGGCACGTCCACACTCGCACGAAATCAAGTAAAAGTGAAAGTATGATGTGATCAGTCAGTTGCTCAGCGCTCATTCGTAGCATGTAATAAACTCTCGGAGAAACCGATCCCATACAACAATACATTTAAGTTATAATCAATGTGGGTCAAGGAGTTGGCATTGGTTGAAATTACTCCAGGGAACTTGAGATTTCACGGCCTCTGTTCCATAAAGCTTGATAACCAACTAAAATATTTTCCATAAGCTATTTAATTTTTTTATGAAATGTGTGCAATTTCTAACTATGGTTTATTGACACATGTGTTTTTATGTTTATTTTATAAGAACTGCCATAAAAATCTAAATTTACCTACAACTTGAAAATGTCAGGTATTTATCGATCCAGGCTAATGATTTTCTGAATAGGAATTGGATGCGTTATTAAACGAGGCTAAATGCCATCGTTTAGTTAGCGTTACAGATCATGGATGGATTTTGATGCATCACTTACATACTACCAAAATATTTGTAATTGTTTTTTTGTACCTAGCAATTACAAATTGGCTGGTCACGCCCTTATCATCCGTATGTTTGGGTTGATGGATATAAACAATCGTCACCTCACTAGTGCTAAATATCACAAGGTTAATGTACTGACGTATGCGTATATTTTATGTAACGTGCCAATCACGTAAAGATGTCGATGTCGTAGTAGCATATAGAAGGAAGCGAGCGATCAATGTCAACCACTCGAGTGCTCGTAGCACATAATTGACCGACTATGTGACCGCAATTCGAGCAGCTTTACCAGTGCGTGATATGATAAGTATATGCGTCATACAGTCCCACTTCCTAACTCTTGCATTGCAAGTTCAACGTATAATGTTTAACCTAAAGAATATTTATTCTACAAAACATGTTTTAATTTATTTTTTGACGCCATAAAAGTGATGTTAATTGGTCATTCATTAAAAATCGCAGCAATGAACGATTCTCAATAATTAACCATGTAATCAATAGCCGATTTTCCGCTTCGAGCAGCGTCTAGGCAAAGAAAATTTATTAAACGTAGCAATTGCAATATAGAAAACCCGGCTATTAGAACAAAGTAATTAATGTGTCATGCGGAAAAGCTATCATTAAGCTCAATATTCATGTACTAAGCAGGTTATAAAAGGCACAACACGAGAGTACACACTATGACCAGGTACCGGTTTGCCTCTACGAAACTACTACATTTATGTATATTATGTATGTTTCCTGTTCTCAGTTGCGAGCATTATATAGATAATGCTCGCAATTGTGGTATTAAGGTATTAGGTATACAGTTATTTTGAAAGCAATTGGTTGGTACCTATAATCAGTACAGCGTTACGGAAAGCAATGGAATAAGTACTTACTATTTGTTTTATATCTGCAATTTTGTGCTATCTCATACAATATAGGTAATAGTTATTTATTAAGTTCAGAGTCCGTGACACGGCATACATCTCGCTCCATTTCCACACGGCCATGACGTCACGTCCGACCACGGACCGTGCGAAGGTCGCGAATATTGATCTCGTATCCAAATCCACCTATTGTTTAATTTTGCAGTTTTCGTATATTTGTTAACGATGCATTTAAGTATATGTTCGTTATAAATATGAATACTTAGGTAAGATCTAGCCAAGGTTTGTAAAAAAATATGCACTTTTGTGATACGAAGCTACTTTTGTAATAAATATATTTACATGCATTTGGCATATATCAGATGACTAAATATCATGCTATACTATTAATCTGATTCGATATTAAAATTATAGATTTGTTATGTAATAAGAAGGAGTATTTATTTATGGTGTTTTTTTGTCATCAGGTACCCATTGAGCTGAAGAAAAGACTAGATGAGATAAGACTGCTGGAGTCACGCAAATCCGCGAGACTGGCGGATGTAGACACAGATTTTGCCAGACTTGCGGATATGGCCGGCGACCGCCGCCGCGCCTCTGCCACCATTGAGGTCCCTGCACATCACATGCAAGGGTAAGTTAACCTGATGTACATCAATAAATCGTGAATTAATATGGAACAACAATTAGTGAAAGTAATTGGATGTCAGCAATCAAATAAATAAAAATTGAACAGACAGTATTCGTAGCAGTCATTGAGGGGCAACTCAGTCACGAAATAATCGTTCAGTCGTAAATCAGGAGATCAGGGAGCTTAATTAACAAATATCAGAGCTATTTCGCCTTGATATAGAGTGGCTTACCTCGCTTCAAGCTCCTGGGAAGGCCACTGCATTTCTAATGCCCGCTCGCCGTCTTTCAAAAACTCCCGTATCTGAATTTTATGAACTGGTTCTTCTTAATTACAGGAAGTAGGTCATAAGTTATAATATATATCGACATGGCTGTTTAAGGATTCATCATAGGCTATCAAAATCAGAACTGATTCTAATCTGCTTATAAAAGTCCATTGTCCAAAATCTTGAAGCGAACTGAAATATGTAGTTACAACTATCCTGGAACAGACAGCATAGCCCATAGAGCTCCGTGTATTGTGGTTACCTTGTAGCCCTTGTAGTGTAGGTAGTGGTAATCGCTCACGATACGACACAAGTGTGCATCGACGAAGTGGGGCCGGGCGCGGGCGCGGGCGAGCGTTGCGAAATGCGCACCGAGCATGTTAGAAACTGGATGGAAGTGTTAGCGCAGAGTACGGGCGTGTCCTTGTCACACTTGCCTACATTCTACGGCTGGAGCCCGCCCGCCCGCGCCTCTCGCTTCTTGCCGCGCCTCTAACAGGGACAGACAATGCAACACTATTGTGAGAACTATTAAAAAATTCCAATAGATTACATAAGTCAAACAAACTGTGACTGCAGTAGAAGAACCAGTGAAAAATTCCATACACACAACGTGTAACAGAACTTAAATCTTGAATTGGAGAATTCCTTTAATTAAAGTGTCAATTATTTTATACAAATTGAAACTTTATTTTCTTAAGCCCCTAATTGTTTCGGTAACAAAACAAAGTATGTAATATGCCGCAGTAGAACCGGAACAAACAGCATCAAATGGCTGCTGAGACGTGACGCTTGTCGACGCCGCAGTTTCACTTTTCATCGTGATCGTGGTGAGAGGCGAGACCTCCACTCGTGGTCCAAATTTCACAACAAGCACCGAAGCAAATGCGCAAAAGAATTATCTATTTTCAGATCGTAAACTATCTATTATTAACATTAACTAAGTCTGACAGTCTAACATCAGAATGAATTTAATTTATAGTACCCGCCTGGCTGGCTACCACTCTCAAGTTGAAAATCTGTCGCCAACTGGTAGTGTACTGGTGGGTACTAGTGTGTTCCGACAGTTGCACAGCCAAAGCCAACGGTAGCCCTACCATCAGATGGGCCGCCTGCCTGCTTGTCAGCCTTCTGACATAAGAAAAAAAAAACAAGTAGAAACATCATATTCTTGATCTAGGGATATTCTATATTTAGAAATGTAAGATGTTTGCTGCAACTAAAATGATTGGTGAATTGATATATTTATACATTGAAGGTTATTAAATCAAACAAACCTTGATTTGGAGGTCGGAGCCAAAGAAATTCAAGAAGTACTTCGTGGATATTACCGTAAAACTTAAAAGCCAGTAGTTGGTATTTACGTAGAGGCAGTGATTACAGAGAACCTGTATAAATGCCGCCTTGAACAGCTAGGAAATACATAAAGGATCTCAGGCACTTGCTGGAAAGCGTTCAAACTTAAAAGCAGCAAATACTTTAAACCATCGAAACAATCTGCTAGTTTTTATATTATGATCTGGTAACTATTGAATTTTATCTCCCCAAAATACTATTATAATAGCCTCATAGGAATACAATTCATGATTGTAGCAAATTTTGCAATCTCGAATCCGGACCATGGCGAAGTGAAAGTTACCAACATTCGTTTTCTTTTAGCTGGTGATAGTCAAGTCACATTCGTTAGAAACAGATGAAGTTAACACATTTGTCTGAGTACCTTTAGAAACCTGAGAAAGCAAACCGAAAGGATAAAGAATCTGCATTGAAAATAAATCAACAATATTCAAAGATGGCGTCGTATTCGGCTGGTACTTGGCGCGGCCGCCATGTGACACGGTGACCTAGTTTCGAAATGGAACGCCACACACACTAGAAAAATACCGCATACAGCGATATCTTCGAGCTCTCTGTACTCTGTACTGTACATACATATCCAACACCTAATTGGAGTAACCGATTCAAGGCATCTAAACAGTAACGATTAAAATTTTGAATGTATCTGGATCACTTGTAAAGTAATACAAGCAAATAAATGACCGTCGCATTTACTATGTTACTATAGCTGCCTGCATTCTTTCATGCTCATGCCGAAATGTCCTCAGGTAACATCCTTACTTGCCTTAGTCGGGCAGTAGGGCGGCAATGCGATACGACCCGCATTTTGATGTCGCAAGTCACAACACCTCCTCTCGCTTCGTCGCCTCGCCACGTTGGGCATTGTCGTTGCTTGGTTGATATATTGAATTTCCCAAGGAGCTAAATGTCTATGTCAGCAAAACCGTTATCGCGGAAATCTTAATATATATATTTCTTGTGTGCGTGTGTATGTGACTGAACTCCTCCTAAACGACTGGACCGATTTGGATGAAATTTTGTGTGTATATTTGAGAAGGTCCCTTGATGGTTTGAAAATACAATTGGACCCGGTAGATGGCGTCGTAATCGAGTTTGGACAGGACAACGTCTGTCGGGCCCGCTAGTAACAATATAAAACATGTCTATGAGGCACACTCTTGGTCGATGGTCATGCAACTTTTTTAGGCGCTTTCAATGTCTAAAATGGTAGTTCCATTATAGGACATGAATTGTTTCATGTTAATTAGACACTTGAGTGTCATGGACGGCTACGATGGATGGCAAAAGACTATGTCATATGCCATCCATCTAAGACTGACCTTATGTAGTACCTTGTTGACGTGGCCAGCTAATAATTCAACAGTCACCAATCGTTAATTGCTCCAAAATGTAGTTAGAAGACATAAACTTACATTCCGCATGCGTTTGCGCAACATGCAAAGAGAAGGTGCGCTCGCTTCGTCGCGTCAGTGGTGGGGCTACACAGCGGCACTTTCTCGTTGGGTACACGTTTGCTTTCGTTGGTATTGTGGAGGCCCGTTATCTCATTTGGCAGGTGCGTACGCCGCCTTGAGAAAGTATTACACAAATGTATTCAATGTTATGCAACCTACTTAATTATTGATTAACTTAATTTTCTAATACTGCATCCACAAAGTTATAAAATCATTATTATATTGCCCCAAAATAATGGCAAACAAACAAACAACTTTATTCAAAACAAAGTGTGTATATATAACGTTAGTCACAAAAAGTACCAGGAATATGGCTACTTACTCATCCGAAATCCGGAATGCTCACCTTTGTGTTGACTTTACATCGACCTACCTGTAGGTTATTCCACCGATCGACAGGAACAAAAACTCAACGTGAATGCGATTTATTCTTTTAAATTCACAGAATAATAAGAGTCGTGGCATGGCTATTATATTGTTGTAGTCAATGCTACGAAAAGCACTAATTTGCTGCAACGACTACTGAAAATCAACTCTACCTCAGATTTTTGATAGAGCCACAATTTATTTTCTATTGTTCTTTTATTCATTGTCAATAAAAAATATGTCTAGTTTAGTGGTTAATAAGCATTATTTAATGTAGTTTAATGTTCTATAACATTTAATTCATCGTTACCCGAACCTTTTTTTACTGCAACGGGTAAAAAAAGAGCTGTTATCAATCATTTCAAACGTAGCCAAATGTAGCGATGACCTCAACTTTACAGAGTTGAGAGGGGGGAGTGCTCAGAGCGGGTTGGATTGAGCGCGCTGGCCCCGGTCGGGCCTGCTACGACCACTACGGATCTGTTTTTATAGCGCCAAAAAACTGCGTCCGACCTACATCAACTTAGCAAAAAGCTTTGAACGAATCTATCAAACGTAGATGTTAACATTGACGATAAGCTTACATTACACATATTACTGGATAGTTTTTAGATTGAGCTAAGAGCAACGAAACGGTTATATAAACAATTAGTAGGTACCTATTTGTTAATTAATTAATTAGTAGGTAATTAATTAAGTAATTATTTTTGTACCTAATAACCAGACAAATGGCAATAATTACCTAATATTTTGTAACATATAGGATATAGGTAGGTATTATCCTACGTTAGAACAATAAAACGTATAATATTATGTTTTCTTAATAGTATTTTTTAATAGGTACTTCATACTAATAGGTAATGGGTATTATTACATTAAATGGCTAATTAGGTTATAATTATTTAGATAATCTAAATCAAATTATTTATACTTAATTAATAAATCAATACAACTTCTCAGAAATCTACAAATTATCATGACCCGTCATCTTAGAAGCTATGTAAATATTACAGTTATAAAAAGAATTGACCTCGAGTATTGATTAAAATTCTTATTTTGAACAAATAACAATCGGTTTATTCGAGTCTAACACACATAGAACTACAAATTCTCGTATTATACGTAGGTATGCCTGCGTGGTGTAAAGAAAAGTTACGCGGCGGCAAAGTGAAATCTTCAATCGTTTCTATTCACCGGACTTACTATCAGCAGAATACAGAATACAGTAAAGAATGACTATGTAACCTATAAAAAAACAGAAACTGCAATCTGAACTGGAATTGTATCTTTGTAAAGTAACATATACAAAATGCTTTTTACATTTATTTTTAGACCAAAGTGGAATATTGCATGTAACAACATGTTTAATTTTGTGTTCATTCGAAACAAAAAAAATATCGATGAATATTTTTGCTATTAGTGGTATGCTAGTTGCACGGTAGCGGGCAACAAGCGTCAAGGTCGTTCTCAATGTTACGTGTGTACTACACCAGAGTGCGAGCGTGGAGCGTGTGTGCACAGCTGCTGCCGGCGCGTGTGACCGTGGTGAAATGTAACGAACAAAATTCTGAGCATTGGAACATCGAGTTGAGAATGAGTTACGTGCGATATCCTTCGTTTCATCAATCAATTCACGAAGACAATACAGTACATCCTAATCATGACTGTCACGACCATCAATATATATGTACTACGTACCACGACAAATTATAGCTACGAATGATATCTCAAATGTGAGTAGCGCAATACGTAACATATGCGCAGCTGAATAACGTCAGCGCTTTGACGGATCTTACGTCACATTAGGTATGTTTACCTGTTTATTTATGAGAAGCCACGGCGACCGGCTAACACCCCTATTATCGCGGACAAGAAAGTCACCTCCTCTAGAAGTAGAGGTCATCTCTGTCTAAACGGCTAATGTCCTGTCGTCCGTCACCTCACCTAACTCCGCTAAGAAGCATGACCATATCGGGCAGCAATAGTTTTGATTTCAACTTTGGTGAAACCTTCAAACAGTGCGGAGCGGTGGTTAATACCTACTGTATGTTATAGCACTCATTGTCTTGTGAAGGCCACGCCGCATCCGAATTCTGACCTTAGTTGTTTGACGCGCGGGCGCGTCATCGGCACTATACTTGACAAGAACCATGCGACATGCATATTGTGACGAATAGGATGTCCTTATAACATACCCCTTATATTAATGTGTCATCTATTTTGGATCGGATAACGAACCTGATAGAAGGTCGTATGTAACGTTGCGGGGCGGGGTGAATATACCTTGTATCTAGGGTGCGTTCGTAGGTCGCTCGAATCGCATTTTTATGTTTACGTGTTTCGAGTTCGACGCTAACTAAACGGTCTACTAAATAGGCAGGTAACCAACGTATATTTAATTATTATTATTTTCATTGCATTATAATATCGATGATAACGATTATCTTAATGGTTTTATGTCTAAATCAATGTTTGTCTGTATTTTTGTAACATAGGCGTTACTATACCATTCATCCGATTGCGATAAATATTTGGTGAGTTGTAGCGAACCGTCTGCTATAGTTTCTAAAAAAGAATAGGAAAGTTTTTGTTAAACATTTTTAATACAAGTTTTTTTGTTGACTGGACTTGCATTGTCTTTCAATATACTAATGTATACCAAAAATCCACCAATAGACCACTGGAAGTGGGTGAAATTCGACTTGCAAGATTCCACGCTAAGAAACATGGGTACATATAGTACCTACATTGCAAGTTAAATAAAAGCTTGTAAAAAGAGAATGCACGCCGTGACATGCAACTAGAAGGTTTTAATGGTGGTTATATGAAAAATGTTCCTCTTTAAGTATGGTGCACGTTGGTATAATCCCGCTTGTAGGTAGGCCAGTCACCGATCCTGTTGGAGTCAACGGACACGCACGGCCGCGGCCGCGTCGCCGCGTCGAGCTCGTCACACTATCAAGGACGTTACCTACACAGCCTCTACTCCAAGCATGACCGATGACCTGTGACCCGTCTCTTGCAATTGCTTGTCCTAAAGATTATATTTTTTCATAAATACTTATCTAGGTACATAGGTAGTATATTTAAGTATATATTTTTTCTACTGTACAGTTTTTCGATTCGCGTCATTAATAATGATAACAAATAAAATTACGTAAAACAATCGAAAGAATTAAATTCCAAATATTATGTAGCCTGCGTCTTTTTATTGTGAGTAGGTACATACGTATTAACATATCCAACTGTTTATTTCTGAATAGGTGGACCTGCGTCATTACAGTCATTGGCACCGTAACAAATAATAGCGTTATTCAACGTGTTATTATTCATGACAAATGTTGTTCATTCAAAATGTGAACAGCAGATCAAGTTTATTGTATCTACTAATTTCATTGTACTAATTTTTAAAGATGAGTTCTTAATTGGTATAACTTAATTATATCAAGTTATTCATACATTAATGAATATCGGCAACATAGGTTATTGATAAAGCTCCAGATGTTTTACGAATAAAACAAGCTACGAACAAAAAGTAAAACAGATGCCTAGACGGCAGGTTATTGGCTGGGGCATTGGACAGACGCACTCGTAGAACGCCGAGGTTTAATGAACCTCCTTGTGAAGGTGGTGCAGGGTGATCGGTCGGATCAACAGCCTTCGTCCTTACGCGACTTGTCCAAATGTCTAGCGTTTGTGGGTCGCCGCCGGTTACGCAACAGCCTGACGACCGCGCCGCCGCCGCCACCCGTAGGCTCCTGACTGTACCCCACTCGGCCCCGCGCCGCGGCCCGCCCCTCATGAGCCTCCAGAAAATTGATCCCGCGAACTTAATGCAAGGTTCAACAATCCCAGTCTAGACTTGTTGATTGTGAGTTCGAAGTTACATCAACCTTGGTCAGGTATATTGGATTGGTCGTTTATTTTGGACTTCCATGAGAAGAATATTCAAGTCTCAACCTTAAAGAAGTTGAGTGTACCATCTCGAAAGTGTACAATATCTTTCGCACTGCTATCCGTTAAGCTATTGATTTTACTTTGAAATGCAAAGTTCTAGGAAAGTATCGATTCCTACCGGTCACCCACATTATTATCTGTCAATTGATGTACTTTAAGTAAAACAATTTATGATAGAATCTGACTTCGTCTCTATATAATAGATAAATTCAGCAGTTACATGCCCTTGATGACAGTTAATAATAACTCTTATTCGTGAGACGTATATTTGCATATATGCAGCAAATATATATACGGATAAATTAATATAATTTGACGTTTATTGTTTCAGTTCTCGTAAACGCGGGCCGAGCAGTTCCTGCGACCTGGGCTACGGCGAGCGCGACGAGCAGATGAACGAGTGCAATGCAGCGCTCGTACTCATGTCGCTCAGCTGCTCCCCCAACTCGCCGCGCCCCAGTAAGTCGCACCCGCACCACACGACCTCACCACACTTCCGACGAGACGAACTCGACGCCGCCGTCATCGTCACCGCGCCCGTCACACTACGACCTATCCTAATCTTCGACATGAAGAACGCAGATCGCTAGTACTGGTAGTCAGTTCTCGCATTTTATAAACATTACCTACATCCTGTAACTGTTACGTCACGCACGCGGTCATGCTACGCAGCGGAGTGCTGCGCCTTGTGATGATGACTATGCATTTACATAATGCAATTCTTTCCTCAGTATTAGTTACATTCAAGACTATTTTCGTTTTAATATTGTTGTTATACCGGGTGGATATTTTCAAACTTTTGATAAATTCAACATGCAGTTTTTTTTTTACTATATGGGAACAACTCTGAAATCGCAATACATAGTGGTACTTGGTCTACACATAACAGCATTATCTTTTACATTATAAATTAATGTGGTGCACTGGGTTTTATAATATACCATACTAATACTTTGACAGTACTGGGAGTGGTTGGGTTCTGAGTAAAATTTACAAAATGTGTTCGTCTAGACTAGAGTCTAGACATCGTCTAGACAGGTATTTGGTGTAACACCGCTCTCATGATGAGCTTCGACCAAATGTGCTTTTGCTCGACTAGCATATTTGAAGCGATATCTTATTTAATCTGTACAACAAACTTTAGTTTTAAAGTGTTTTCGTTATATTGTTTTGTTGTTATTATTTGACGATGAAAGCTATAATTGTATTGTAAACTACTAAGATGTACATTACACAACTGCAATCCAAAGCTACGGCGTTTCACATCACCCATAAAACTTTACGATACATCTAAGAGCTGTTAGAGGCAGTTCTTATGCGCAGGCGCATGAGCGCCGCGAGAATAGCCGCTCTTGTGAGTGAAAGTGGTTGACCATAGTTCCGTTTCGCAATTTATTACATTTAATTCATTCATACAGCTACGCCACTTGTAATGTATAATTTAAATTAGAAATTTAGTTTCGTACCTTTTCTTTAGAGTCTCTACATACGAATATTGCAGCTGACTAGAATGGCATGTAGCTGTGAAAACATGCGCGTAATATTATTATTATTCAAGATAGAACATAATATATTTACATTCTACAAGACACCTGAAATTTTAGAAAGTGGTTGTATGTTTGTCGTTCAGGTGGTTGGGGTGGAAGGTCGTCGGTGTCGCCGGGAGCCAGCAGCAGCTCGGGCTCGTCGTGGCGCTCCGGCACCCCCTCCCCGCCGCCCGCCTCCTCCTCCTTCAGCGATGAGGGCATCGCTATGGACTACGAAGAATTGCATCCTCGCAAGAAAAGGGTAAGTCCATTATTTTATTACGTAACTATGACATAAGACTAGACATTATCTGCGTTTCTGCGTCACTATGACAAACATGGGAATATACTATTACGTAGAGCTCGTATACGTAGCTAAGTATATTTGAACGTATTAAACTGTCCTGTGTGTAACCAAAGAAACTAACTGTCTAGAGTCAAAATTACATAGATATGTCGTGTAGAACGTGCCCAGTCACCAGCACGAGCTTCAATTAGACCGTGACACACTTCGTGCTCGCTTTCGTATTATAAACTCTGGAAGTAATTGTCTACGTACGTATGTATACAGCTTAGACAATGTTGTTACCGTTATTTCATTACTTTTATTCAATAGTGTTTCTTTGTCGTCTTGTAACTAACGGGACTATCTAAAATTGAAATCGTGAAATTGAACCTTAATTAGTTAGCAGTAGGTAATGGAACGTCATCTTGCTGAACTGTGGAAATTATGACTGGTTTCGCACAATAAACGTATTTCTAGTTACTAATTATTACAGTACCAGGCTCTGACATTGTAAACTCTTTGTTAAGCATAAACAACGATGCTATGACTCAGTCGTACAGATGCACTTCAAAAATCATTTATACAATGTTCATGACCTTTCAAGTTTTAATGCATCATTACTCGATTACATTTCCTTTGTCCATGATAACGAGACAAAGACGTTCGCATGGTTACTACCTCTGTAGCAAGGTTTTAGTAGTTAGTACTGTATTTTACTTTCACTCAACAGGTGTGCATGCTAACTCACCGTTAAATACCATTAAATCACAAGCCACTACGTAACCGAAGGGATATCAAACCTCTGTAACTGTGAAATAATACTGCACTAAATACATATCAATTATGTACAAGTCTTATCTGAAGCTTGTAGATTTTTATATGCTAGTCAGTACATGCAATTGTATGAGTAATTTATAGACCGTATTGTTCAATGTAAGAAAAAAATATACTTATTTTTGTCTTTTGCCAGAAATATTTTTAAACAGTCGACGTCGTAGGCTTTCGTAGACCTCCTACGAGACTACTCGAATTCGATGTTGTAGGTATTTTATTTATTTATTATTGTTTAAAAAAATCATCTCATGGATATTATAGTCGTTTTGTTACTTACATGCCTTTCCACTGCAAAGTAATACAGTGGCAATATAATATCGAAAGGCGTGATAAAACAATAAATCGCCCATTAATATACCAAAGTCATGTGTTAGATAAGATGTCAGTGACACATTATGCACCCTATTTATTACTCTAACAATGTTTTGCAACACGTGTAGCAGTTTTTTAAACTTGTTATTTTGCCTCTACAGATTTTTCATTAAAACTTGTAAATGCTCCATCAAAAATGTAACCTTGCTGAGTTTCTTGCCGGTTCTTCTCAGTTGAAGGTGACTTCCGTATCGGTGGTAACTTCAGTAATTTCGACGTTCATAAGTGCCCTTCTAGGGCCTAAACTGAATAAATGGCTTCGACTTTGAAAAATAGCTATTGTAAATATGGAATAGATTGTTATAGTCTCCCTGAGAAAAATTTCATTGTATATTTTTAGAGATTCTTAATTTAATTAGTTTTGTTCACCGCAATATCTTATTGGAATGAACCAGATTATTAAGTAAATGTTCTATATATTACTAGCTTCCGCCCCGCGGTTTCATCCGCGTTCCCGAGGGGTCTTATATTTGCCTTTCCCAATAAATGGGTTATCCAACACTAAAATATTTTTTCAATTCGAACCAGTAGTTCCTGAGATTAGCGCGTTCAACCAAACAAACAAACTTTTCAGCTTTATAATATTAGTATCTGATAGATATAGTATAGATATGCTTTGAACGCGTAACTCGATTTTGAGCACCGCCATTTTTTTACTAGGTTGCAATTCATTACCGGCACAATCAATCTCGTCGGGATTGTAACGAGTGAGCCGTGCATATATACTATATGTGCACATAATATAACATGATTTACGATCCACGTGCGCGGTTCACTGTGTCGTACAATGTCAAGGCGCAACGCCACCGCCACAGTTATGCAACACCATTGTAAAATTGACATAAATATGTTTATGACTGCGCGAGTGTCTCCAACCACAAACTATACCTTCTTCCGAGTATCTAGTTGCGACGCCTTTAATTATTGCCTATTCATTAGCCAGCGAGCAATACATAATGCAACGACAACAACAGTAGCCGATATATAAATTATCCGGTGATACTTACTACGTTCATATTTGTACAAAAGTATACAAACCTATATAATATGCATTCGTCTACGTCATCGGTTAAATTATTTTGCTTTGGGTCTACTACATACATATTATATTTTGATGTGAATTGTTTCGCTCAGAATAGGGACATAAGACCGTACTATTTTTATTAGAGTTTTTTTAGTGTGTACACCTTGATTATGATTTGTTACGTAGCGTAGTGGAAAAGGCCGTTTGTTGTGCGTGCACGCCCACGCGCCGCTCCACGCTCTCGATGTCACTGAAAACAATTGGATCCTTGATATTAAATTAAAACTACGATCTAGCTCAGTGAAGGCTATTATATAACATTCATTAGCTATTTATGATCGTTCATATTGCAGAACACATGTTTCATTTACGTTATCTCACGTTATATTGACATCCTGGCTACGTATTAAGACATTAATTTATTTGAGAGTGCGTAAATAAGTAGTTAGCTTTGAGATCAAATGAAATGTAGATGTACAATAGATAACGTAATTTGCGTTGTATTGGCATGCGTTTCAGGCCCACACTCTGTTTTAACCTTGTATACAATTGTTGGCGGCCAAGCGCTCTTCGTGGGCGGACCGGAGACGCGTTGTGCTAGTGTTACTATTACATTACTTCAGTTACGTAACACCTATTTACACTCACCGACTGTGTATATCCAGAACTCGTTAATTGCTATTAGTTTTCACATTAAATAATGTATTATCATTCATGGTAGGTTGTACCCGTCGTAAAATAAAAATATAACTACTTAATACAAAAACACAGATATTCATTTCAATATCTCCTGGAGCCTTATTAACTTTCAGGACTACTTTTAACCTTAATCGAGGACATAGCGTACAGAATAATTGTTGTCACAAATAATATCTGTACTTATGGGTACCTCTACCCATAGCCAACATACTTACATAAAGCGTACATTTATTCTTATAATAGTCACGTTTAAAGATCCTGGGAATTAACGCTACAATAATAGAGTATACGTGATGTGATTTAACATAATATAGCATGCTGTGGGCAGAATGCATTTCTGAATAAAATTATTGAATCATGTACCCAGGCGCCTACGCCAACGTTAGGCCATTGCTGCGTGCTATTATTGGTGCAGCAAAACAATGGCATGCCCCAGACGCTGTGTCGCCGAACAAAATTATCACATCGTCGTCGTTGCCAACTGGTCTATCAGATATTACTAATATGTCACACGGACAAACGTTTTAAACTTTCCTAAATCCCATCGAGGCATCGATCCTTATACAGGGTTACAGGTTAAGTCGACCTAGATCCTTTAGGGGGTTGTAGTTTCCATCATTTCTGATTGATTTGACTATATAACACCATACCCCAAACTTAACCATTTTGAAGATATTGGAACTTTAAGGCTTGCAATTTTTTTGCCTAAGTATTGTATCTACCTGGGAGGCTTTCATCAAAGTTTTTCCTATGGATTCTTACAATACCCTAGACTGTTATACTTTGTTGGATAGCTGAAGGAACGTAGATATTTTTAAGTACATCTGCAATATAACTCTCGTAGTTTTTTTTTAATATTCCTCAAAGAAAAAAATATTTTGTACAAATTTATTTCTTTTTCAACTATCAATCGTCTACTACGACCCGGTTTGTTTATTTACCTGCAATTTTGGTGTTGAAAATAATAAAGCAACTTATCTATTACACAAAAATCATAAAGAAAAAAAAATGATGCAGAAATTACAAAAAAGTAGTACATAGGCAAACAATTTGCAAACCTTAAAGTTCCAATATCTTGAAAATGGTTAAGTTTTGGGTATGGTGTTTCATAGTCAAATCAGTCAGAAATGATGCAAACTACAACCCCCTAAAGGATCTAGGTCGACTTAACCTGTAACCTGTATACTAAGATTTACTCGCAACATTTATAATTGATCATTAAATCACTTAACATGAATTTAATTATGTTCTTTCAAAGTATAAATCGTAGATTACGGAAAAACAAGCCATTCAGAATTCAGCCTCGCACTTCGCATCTAGTAAAATGTGCATATAATATCTATATCCAAACCAGTTGGTATATTTGCAAATTTATTACGGATCGTTGGTTGATAAATATCTACTTGTTGACTGGTGTGATTGATTTGCGGCAATAATTTAATATTCGTCGTTGAGCGTGTGTCATCCATGTGGCCGGTGCCGGCCGGTGGCGGAGTGGCGGGTTCTCGGATTATCGTCCCCGGGGTCGGCGACCTGCCCACATGTGATCCGTGCGGAACCTGTTCCTGCGCACCACTTACGCCAGCCAGGCCAGTGCCCACCGACCACCGCGAGCTATCACCCGACCCGGAAAAAACTCAATAAACCTACCATTAGGCGTTAATGATCCCGCATATCCCTTATACGGCTTATTATTGGATTATTACATAGTTAATTTTAAAACCTGATTCATCTAAGTAATCCTCATATAATGCATTTTCATTCGTTAGCAACTCATGTCATGATTGGGTATATGTAAGAAGTATCTATAGATGCAAAATCTCTTGTTACCGAGCGTAGGAGCCTGACGTCAGCTGGCAGACCTTGGTTGAGGACACAGCTATTAGAGCGAAGCAAGGCCTTGCCAGCATTCTGCATGCAATGCAAATATTCATTATGTATTTGTATGTATACTCTTCTGCCATTTTATTTCAGCCTTGTCATGCGATTATAAAATAGTAAATAAAAATAATAAATAAATAAAATATCTACTCTTATTTCCCAGTTACACAAATAACGCGCACGAAATAATTATAAAATAGCAAATGTAATGAAAAATTCACGAAATCATCTCAGACTTACAATTTATAAAAAATTGAAGTAGCTTTATTATACAAATGTTTGCCTTATGCTTGATGAAGAACAAGTATCGTGTGTCCTTACTATACAATGCGTTAGGTTCAGTATTAGTTCCCAGGGATCCCTTTGTTCCACGTAAAAGTACAGCAATAATGCCGGCCGGTCCGGCGTGACGTGAGCCGCCTACCGCCACCGTTCCTAGCTTCATTATTACCTTTCAAGAACAGATAGCCACCAAGACTGTTGTAGCTCACTGCTACCATTAGTCACCACATATACTGGATGATATGAACAACTTTTACTATGGGACTAACTGTGAAATCACGAAAATAATATCAGCTGTTTCATACAAAAGTTCAATACCTACTCGACCAAAATGTACGAAGCAACTGTTTTATTTTACGCGATATCTGAGTTGTACCATAGTAAAATTGGTCATAATGATGAGTACATCCACCCCTGCAAGTATTGCCAACGACAAAAAAATTATCCTGTGTAATTGTATTAGTATCATGCTGACGTAATGTATCTTCTACTTTACGAAACCCATCAATAAGTAGATCTAGATGTATTTGAGCCCAGAAGGAAATTTGAGAATACTTGCTATTCAGCACAACTTAGCATAGTAGAGCGACAATTGTACAGGTGGACATAAAACAAGTGGACATGCGTCATTTGATAACGCATTTCGTTATCATCGTCATATCGTAATGTTTTGGTTGAGCATAAACCCATACGTATATGGTTGTATACTGGTTTAGTTTGTCCGCCTGCCTACCGATGTGCTGACGTAGTTGCCTACTAACATAAGTAACAAAGGCGTTGCATCATAGTGCACGCGCAGTCGCGCACACATAGTCACAATCAGAAGTGCGGACTGTTGCATTGCATAATATTCATGACTATCCTGTGATCTCTTTGTATTAGTCACGTGTGGTTACTTAATAGCATTACAAATAAGTCTATAAAATTGATAATTTATAACAAATTAAAAATAATACCTGATACCTATGCGAGACTAATCCTTTTATCGTAATTATATTATACGAGTAAAATAAGTAAGTTTATAGATACACTTACTAGTATGATATTCTTGTTGACTGCAAAAGTCATAACCTTGTAACATGTTCATACGGAAATGACACTACACGGTCACCCTCACAGGCACTCACAGCGCTGGGTCGTGCTGCAGTATATATTTTTTTAGCGAGACATTATATCGCCGATAAGGAAAATCAAGAGAGTGCATGCAACACTTAAATTTGCGCGAGTTGCATTATCGCAAGGCGCACGTGTAACCTCGGGCTCGTAATAAATTGCCATAGTAATATAAGTAAATCAATAAGCGTAAAGCTACCTTTCAGCGTAACAGAGCGCTGCGAAACAGTCATTTAGACTCACTCGATCCGATCTGCCGGTGCAGTTCTTTGTCTCTGCAGATGCAACACAAATCCGGAACCGATTTAGAAACGCGGTCGCTACCAATTGCAACCTCTTCATTGTGGCTTGACCAATGATCCTAACGTCAGCTAATAGAATCGTAGCTAATAGATATGACATAAAATTACTTTGCAACATCGATTTTGTTTGTTGCTCGTGCATATTTCATTGTCAATGTAAAAAATCTAACCAACTACATATTATCATGTGAATTGGTTGCAAAAACTAAAATCAAAATTTGACGGACTCTACTCTTAGAATATAAATAGTTACAACATTCCATACATGATAGTCTCAGAGTTTCTAGTTATGTCACAACCAGATTGAGTTATCATAATTGATTCATCGTTAGGACAATAGTATTATCAATATCATTTATAAACATGCAACTTGTCCAAATGTCCATGCATAGAAGTCAATCGCATTAAGGTATCGCACGAATTATATCGATTTGTTAAATTATGCTTAAAGTTATTTTAATTATATTATATAACTTACCAACGCACGTGGCTTCTTAGGTACTCAATGTTGTCCGTAGTACCTACGGGTAGGTAGTAGGTAGAAATCTAATAAATATTTTTAATATGTAATACGGAACTAAATGGAATAGAAAATTCCATTTCACGCGGCCATGATATAACAGAACAGGCGAAACAGCATGAAACAATCATATTAGCACGGTTTGAATAAAACATACAGGTTTCTGAGATTATCAGTATTTTGCTGACTTTTTCTCAAGATGGTTCCAATGCAATGTAGAAACTATGTGACGCTTATTGGTATAGACACTAGATATTATGTGGTAAATACTTGTTTGAATGAAGGCCGCTTTATCGCAAACCACTGATAAAATACGGCAATTGTTATCTGTAGAGTCGGCGAGGTGACTTCCGCGTGCGGCTCACGGCCACTGTAATTACTTGTTAGTGTTGTCATCCATGCAAGCTTCTTCTTGTGAAATATTATAATAATATATCATTTATTTTTATTACACTAATATTAAAATTAGAAATGGGTTTGCTATTATACATATGCATATTATTATGCAATATTATTATCTACTTACAAAAGTACTTCACGTACCGACATTGTGCCACAGTATGAAATGTGCCACATATATAAATCAGAAAGGATCAGTATAAAGAAGAATTGATTATTTGCTGATATTTTAGTTATCTTCTATTTCTTAATTCTTGCTACACGATAAGTTTTCCACTCAATTTATCTATGTATAAACTGTGCTGTTACCGAGCAGATAAATAATGCGTGCTCTATCTTCTTAAATATCTAAACACTAGATAGCTGTATCAGTAACAGCCAGATAGAATAGTTTAGGTGACAGAGGCGCTGTCATCGCTCACGTGAGTGAAGGAAGACTATGCGCGTGCGCAACGTGACCACGGCCGGCCGCCAACATCTAAAATACAATAAATTGTTTATATACGAGTCATTTTGTTGTTTGTTCATCTATATAATGCGCAAAACTTGTTTACTGATTCCTAGTCCGTTAGAATGCTAGTTAGAAAAAAAACATACCTTTAAACCAGTTTCAAGGTTTATGTTATATACTCGCATCAAAACTATAGCTGTAGTTTCAACACGAATAATGGCACGGCCTTCATGGTTCTATATATAAAACGCGGAAGGCATTGCGGCACTAGAAGCGCGCTGATCATTCCGCGCTCAGTAAACAGTTACATTAGGTGTGTAAATGCCAGCCACGGAACTGGTCGTGCTCCTAGCTATACTAGGACGACGACACCGATGCGGACGCCCGCCACGCTGCACACGCATGTGTGCTGCCTGATTTTGTGGTGTGACCTCAATTCGTTAATGCCAATGTAACTTTATAATTAATTTCATTTGAAACATAAAAATGGTCTACGTAAACGGTCCTTCAAGCCAAATCTTAACCGGCTCTTATACTAAATAAAACATTTTACAGACGTGCCGACAATAAAGAATTTTGTATTTTTTAACGTACATCATTCATCTGATTGGGATGAAACTTTGATGAGTTGTTGTACGCACGCCGGCGATGGTTGTTAATAAAAAAAAAAACAAAATTGGCATTGCAACGAACGCCGGCGATAGCCTAGTTAAATATAAAAGGTAAAATACTAAGCAACACATAACATAAACTGCTACCGAGTGCTAATTTATGAGTATGGGCATCCGGCTCGTTCGGTGGCCCGAGGCATGACCCCTACAACCCTGCGCGCACGCATACTTCGTTCCCTTCGGTCAACTGGCAACACGCTCTGCTTTGTCAACCAATTACTCATCAATTTAGGACGGGCGTTGTATGATAATCGATAAAAGAACGTTCATGCCCTAGCTAGACATTATTAACATTATCACGGATTTATTTCAACAGCTAACCAACGATTCTGGGATTTACGTCACATGCTTTATAATAGGGACTTTAATAATATTTTGAAATACCTAAATAGTGAGACAAAATACTATTCCTGTCATGCTTTTTCATATAATTTCAATTAGATATTATGCGAGGATTTTACTACTGATATAAGATTCCATGTTGAACTACACTACCTTACAAATGGAGCACGCGGCATAGATAATGATTACGGCATCAAAGTGGGTCGCGAATGTAGCACAGCACAGCACAGACCTTGCCAAACACTTGATGCATTAGATTGCTCAAAATAAACGACACTTGTACTCCTATTTGTCTTTTTTTAAATTTTAACTAAGTATCATAATAAAGACTTTTTTATACTTGCTAATGCATCATAAGTAAAAGTTGGAGACAAGTGCAGATTTTATAAACTGGTTAAAAACGTTGGTAATTTACTTGTGGTTTTACAATGTACATTATAACCATACAGGTCGATTCCTATCTATAGGACCTGAAAACCCCTAATCTGATATTTACATCGTAATCGTTAGTGCCGTTTACCAAAACGTCATGGCATACAAGTATTATATATATAGAAATTGGTCTTGTATAGTAAGTATTATAGGATGCGAAGGGTGGGGGGGGTTATCTTATACTGGGCTTATACTTGGAAGATACCTACGCGCTGAGAGATATGATAAGGTACGAGGATGTCCTCGCTCCACAGACCTATTACGATTTTGAATTTTCAACAAGAAAATAACGACATTATATAGAGACATTGAAATGCAACTAAGCTTGATTTCTAACATTTTGAAACCATATTTTTAATTAATAATTTTAGATATATATTATTCAATCTTATTCGATGAAAACGAATGAGAACATTTATTTATTATTTGAGTTATTTCCAATAAAAAATTACACACATCAAACAACTTACATTTCGAAATGATTCGCTATCTGAATATTTAGGTAGTCAGTAGACTAACATTTTCAATGAACTATCGATCGTTAGAATAACTGGAGCGGTTGTTATAATAGCTTATTCAACTATGTACAGTGTATAGGATCGGGTTGTGCAATCGCGAAAATAGGTTATAGCCATCCACGAGCGACCTAGTTCCGACGATTACATTAGGTAGGTATCAACTCCTTTGTGTAACTGTACCTACTTACTAGGTTAGGTATACTTTCCTTCAATGATAAATGTATTGATCTTTTGTTGCTAAATGAAAGAAAGAAAGAAGAAATAATGAAAGAAAGAAAAACATTTATTTAGACTCACACATTAGCAACAGCTTATAGGTAAAAAAAAGAGAAACAAACATTACACAATTAAAGCTGTGTGAGGCCAAAAAGGCACCTATCTCAGCATATACTGCAGCGCGTGATGCTGCAGCGCTGGTTTTCTGATAGGGCCTAAAATGAAGCCACGGTCAATCGCGGCAAAGACATAAAATAAAAAAATAAATAAAAAAGTAAAAGTAATACGTCATACATATATCATATCATACAAACCTATATCATAATAAATTATTTTGACTTTTGACTTTTTACAAATTAAAATAAAATAATTACACGCAAACAATAGGCAAGGCAAAAACAATAAAAAATAAAAATAAAAACAGAACACCAATGTGGAGAGTCAGGTTACTGGAGCTAACGGGTATAGACTTAATACTTTTTGCTCATTCATTAGGTGTTGTTTGTATTTCTTCCTAAAAGAACACACTGTTTTTAGAACACGAAGAGGCGGTGGCAGGTCGTTCCAACAACGGGTTGCAGAGAAGGTGATTCAATTAATTTATTACTTAACGAACACTTTATAAATTCATATCGAAATTGATTTTGTCATCCATCCATAGCAGCGAAAGCTGGATTTTGGTCAGAGTTAACATGATACCTATCTACTTATTGAATTACTAACTACCTAGGGACATTATAAGCTAGTACCGTTTTGTATTCTTATTCCATTAATTTAAATACTATTTGCTGTTTATATAGGTACCTATAATGTGATAGATAAATTTAAACGGTGTTTTGTATGCGAAGAGTGGTAATTTCGTCGTTCAGACAGTACTGGAGCGCGCGAAGTTCAGTGTTGTTGTCGTTCCGTCTCGTTCTAGAGGTCATCGCCCTCGTACATTACTACTCCCTCGTTCTAATAACCCTGCTCATATCAGTGGGTTACATTATCTTTTATGCAAAATTTCAACAGCAGACCTCATTTCAATTACCGACTGGGTATTTTAAGTAAAGAATGAGAAAATGTTGCGCGTAGGCGCTTTAAGTTCACGTACCCTATCCTGCCGACCTTGACGCGGTCAAAAACACTGTCGAACAAGACATTGACCAGTACTTTACTCGACGGATACACCAACACCAGCTGCGGTACCGGTCATTATGGGTGTGTAGCCACATTGGATAATTACTTTCTGCCACCTTGCACAATGAACAAAGGAAGCGCTTCAGTTACAGTTTTGCGTGTCACACGACAGCCAGCGGGTGGTAAATAGTATCTAGTGGCAATTACTTGATTAAAGGCATTTCAATCCTAATCAATTATAATAATAAATTCCAGAATCAATTATCATCATCCCATAGAAATGACATAGAACTTTGAATAAAATTTATTTTGTCTTATGATTGATTGATTGATTAGGTGCGAGTATGTAAATTACCTATCTATAGCATGAAATGCACGTGTAGTGTGTAGAAACAAAGTATAAGCGGTCACGGAACAAAAAGTTGATCTCCTTGATTGTTAATTGCATGACATTGACATGACAAAGAAAAGTTGTTACTTTCCTGACAAACTGATAGACCAACCAATATTTTGAAACTGCACTGATGGGATTATTCGATTATTTATAATTGTTATCTAAACTAATTTAAAGAAAAGGCCTTTGAAATTCTAATGTGAATATTATTGGCAGCGCTAATACATTTTTTTCTCGATATAAAACTCACGTCTCGCGGCTGAGCGTCGTCATTGGATAGATAGATGGAGGCAATGCGTTTTTTTTAACCGGCATTGGCAGGGCAATGACACCACGGCCGGTTCACTGCCCGTTCTTGACAGTTCAAATGTTTACACTTGTACTGTAAACCTAGAAGGATCCACTTGCCCTTCAATTCTGATCGATCTAAATCAGGACTTACTCATAAACATCTATGCATAGCTTTCTGTGACTAACGAGGGAAGTGCAGTAGGACTCTTCATTATTTGTTATCTATGCTACTAAACTAACATACATATCTTCAGCCCTTTGTTATTGGCTATTGATTTTTTCTCCCTGGTTTCCTTGTTAACGCGTGTCGTTGTACTTTTTAGCTGAGGGTTAATATATCTTATTATCTAGTTTAAGGTACCTATGTCTTGGTATTTAAATTTCACCTAAGTATAGTAACGATTAAAGTTATAAGTTATGCACCTCGGCATGCTCTATCAGTCACGCTTGCCTTCGCCTGCAAAGTAACGATATTTTTGTTTCGTAATATGAAGATTGTCGAAGCGCATAACTTTAATCGCAGTTCTGTACCTGCCAATATTCTTTTCTAAAATATTGGTAGGCACATAAGTAGAAATATCGTGACAAAATCAGGTACGTAGGATGGCATGTATGCATCGCCAGTAGGTTTTGCAAACTGAAACAATGGCAGGGATCGTCAGTCGCGAATCGCGATAATGAGTAGTCCCGCGGGTTCAACAAACTCCCATTTCACAAAATAATGTTTATCACGGTGTCCGACATTGTGAAGCTGAATTCCTTGAAACTCTAATAGCAATGTAGTATATTTTAAATTGTGTCGCTTGAAAATATTGAGATTTTGCCAAATCTTGTAACGATTTCATAAAAAAACAGGCAATTGTCGTAAGGGTGAAAATGCTTCTATTAAAAATTAAACTTATTGTTTATCGTATAGTATAGCCTAAACATAATTATAAGGTTTTCGATCTTTTTCACTCATATCCAAACCAGGAACTAGAGTCAATCTTCTGTAGATAAATAAATAAACTGACGAAAAAAATACCATTAGCGTCTTCATTTTCAGTTCTTATTTTCCTAATTTAACTTTTGCTTGGAATACAATAATTAAAATCTTACTACCCACGGACATTGGTGCAATTCCTTTGGATTGAAAGAAAAAGTGAAACTGTAACATGTTAGAACCTGTAGAGGTCAGTGACCAAAGAGGCGACGCTCCGCCACAGCTCTACACCGATTGGCGACTGCCCCACTCGAATGATTCGTCATTTGACCACCTTCCAAGATTGTAACCGTGAGCCACTTGAGCCAGTGACTCACAGGAAAGACGCTCATTATTGTTATCTTCACAAATTTTCTGCGCAATAATTAATAATGAATAAGATGAAATTTGAAGAATCCGTCGTTTTACATTTTATTAAACAGATTTTATTTAGATCGGTCAAGTTGACACATTTATAAAGTGTAGTTAGTAAGTTAGCCAATGAACTTTATGACGCAACAAATAAGACTAGTGACGCCAGTCAACTTTGACACGGTCAGAACTTAAAACACTCAGTCACGTCACAGCTCACTGCACTGGACATGCTTTTATTTGTGAATGTTCCTGCAATATACTTCCAGTTCCAATATTAAAATATTTTTGGCAACGCCTCAAATAGAAAATTTTCATAAGTACCTATTCACTTCTCTTGGAGATGTCTTCATTAACTGATTTACAATTCTTTTTACCTATTTACGGGGTTTAAATTAGACTAATAATTAGATAAATTTTCATGAAGACTAATGTCATTTAGTTATCTAACGGGAACGTCAAAAAAAGCTCCTAAAATCCGAAAAAATAGAAGAGACCACTTTTTTACGTCCTAGGACTGTACACACATATTTACAGAGGTTTTTATTAGAAAATTGTAAATATAATAGTTATTCCCCAAATACCATTCACATGAATTCACTTAGAGAGTTACATTTTCAGACAAACGAGGCCTAAAAAGCAACACTTACGTCATGCCTTGCTAATCACGTTTTTTTTTCGTCTTAAAGGTCCACTTGTAACAGATAAGGATGGCGAATTTGCTTAGCGAATTTGAGGCAGTTGGTACAGTTAGACGCAATGACTATGGTCGGTCAAATCATAGTGACATCTAATAAAATACCTACCAGCTTTAAATGTATTTATGGGAACCCACATAGTGTGCTGAAGTGTATGTCTACCAAAGTAGAATTAGTTTCGGAGAATGAGATGATGAAACTTTAATTTAAAATACAAATATGTAGTATCTCCCGATCAGAAATGCAACAAACAATAGTGAACCCACCTCACTTCACACAATAAGACGAGATGAGGCGAACGAACGCTTCGTAGTTTCTTGCCATCAGGCGTTTTTATGTTGTTGTATGTGCGTGTGGTAGGGATAGGTAGGTCAGATTGAGTGAAAAATATGAAGTGATGAGGGTGAAAGAAATGCTCGCGCTTGCCGCCTCCGCACGGCCGGCGGCGCCGGCGGCGGGGACGGACGGGGTACCCAGGAGGGGAATGTTTTAGACCAGAGTTCAATGCATCCGCGACGCCACCTGTAGAATATCTATTCAATGTAGCTTAAATATGGGTACCCATATCATTGCATTTTCTGTAGATTCCATTTGATTTATTTTCGAAGTAGGTACTCCATCGGTTGTACTTCTTATACCACTAAACAATCCTCCATTATATATAATTAAACACTAATATTATACACTAATATAATATTTTTTTTATTACAATTAACATTATTTATTCCAAAAACAATTCAATGATCCGAATAATGTTTGACTCACCAGGAGGTCGACATACGTAGATGGTAAGAAAGGCCATTAACACTAGGGGTAAACCATCGTCAGTTCAGTGACCTGCCATTCTCTAAGTCGTCCCTTAGCTTCATGGGGTGCACATAGTGCACACCGTATGGCGCATTCGGCGCCCTCTCGCTCGGAGAATCGTGCCATCTCATCTACTTATACATTTTATTTTTATTATAAACTTGGTTGGTATCCAGTTCTTTGTTACACCTTGTCATATAGGGTAGATCGCGTACGTACCTAGTACGAGTTACTAGATCTTGGAGGTAGATACAGGTTTTATAAACGTTTTACATTTACAAGCTTTCGCAAATTATGTTGTCAGGATTATAATTTTTTTGATTATTTGCTACCTTCATTGTTTGTTATCATAATAACTCCGTTACACATTGCGTAGAACGTGATACTAGGGACATTTGGTACCGCAAAGTGCGGTTCTTTGTTCGACCCTACATATATTAAGGAATCAAACATCCCTCCCTACATTACATTGAAGTTATTCAATATTGTTCTTTATTACATATAAATAGGTAAACGTAAGTTGAAAAATATCATAGATAACATCAAAATAACAATTTAGCAAAAATCTATTTTCAGTAGGTCCTAGTACCTATCCTTTTTCCGGAAACGTCTCACTTTATTTTCAAATATTTTATAAACATTCATTTTGAGAGTGGTTTTATTAGTAAATATGCAGCTTGTTGACAAAGCGTGTTTTGAAACACGGCACCTAGTCCGGCCACGTGATGACTCCATCCGTTATTGCTCGCACCTCCCGCTCACTTTCCATTCCGCCCACGCCCTGAAATCTATAATATGCTACCTGCTGTTGTCTTAAAATCTATTACGTGGATTAGATGCGATGTCTTCGTTGGTCGCTAAGTAGGTACTTTTTTGACGCAGTAACATAGGTAGAAGATGGAGTTGCAAAGGTACAGGAATGCTCCAACTTCAGGGATAGTAAATATTTAGAAACAAACAAATCACAAAAGGATTTGCTTTGCTGCTCTGACTCTGTGTAACTAACTAAGTGCGCAACTGCGACACTGCCACTCGTTTGCTTGCACTGGCCTATATTATGATAATCACCCGCGCTACACACACAGTCTCACGAAAGTACCGGCCGGCAGCTCCTCACAACAACCCAACCAACATACTTATCTCATTTAATGGCGTCTTCCTTGTTGGTTTCCACAGCTAGAAGGAGATGACATGAAAACAACTTATTAGACTGTGTGTGTGTGTGTACATAAAGGTCACTAAGATGAAACGGTGATATCATGTGCGCTCATGGGTAAAAAAGAGACGCAATGAAAACAAATCAATATCAACTCGCAGCGTTTCGCGGTAGAGTGAGACAACGCAATAACAAACCGGCATTTTGTGCCGGTTTGGTTACATGCTCTAAGTTATTCGAGTATAAACTCTATAGCAGTTGTATGAAAGAGCTAGAATTATTTTATCAGCAAATTGTTTACAGATTAAAACTTGAACGAAGACCGTTATTATTTTCTTGATGGTCTCCGTTTTGAAATTTCCAGGTAAAGCAAAGCGATTACGTTTCCCCTGAGATATTAGACGTATGCCTTAGATGTTTAATAATAGGAAATCAAGAAACAATAAGATTATATAATTTTATTATAATGTCTAAAGAAAGACCTTCACGTCAATCACTTTAGCGATAGTAAATAGAGTCACCAATTTTTTTAACGGTCTGCCACGCTGCTTGTAACACAAAGACACTGTGTTAAAATCATAGAGATCATTAACGACAGACTTCATATACCTATTACTCATTATTATTTATCATTATTTGCTTACCACCTTCGGCCACATCATCATCTACCATAGTGAGATTGTGGTCAAACACAAGCCTATACAAAGTAAAAAAAAAAAAAAAAAAGATCTATACATACAATTCCTGCAGTTTTATTTCCAACACTGCACACAAGGCAAAGTTCCCCACTACTCGTCTCATCCTCTTCCGCATATTGGACTCAACCCTCCCCCCCCAGCCCCAGCTGAGCAGTGCGCAGTGCCCGACACGTGTAGACTGCAAAGACTCGCCTTACCATATGTGACCAGTTTATCATAGGAATAACATATAAAACTTATACTTATTTGATTGTGTTTCTATTGCATGTTTATGGGTAATTCCTAGAATCTAGATGAAGATCATAAGTAATTAGGCAACAGATACCTACCAGGATTATACTGAACTACAAAAAAAACTTTAACCAACAGTACCTACTATTTTAATGTTGCTTGTCTTTGTATAACTAGTAATCCTCCTATTAGATTATACTACTAATATAATCTAATCTACATATAATCCATACATAGCATTTGGTATTTTAAATGCACAAATAACTACGTAGGTACTGCACTCTAGCATCCATCGCCCACAACTGCATTGCACACATAGGAATCATCCGGCACGTGTAAGCGTATCTACGACACACAAATGCAAACAACTGTTATGATGAAACTATTCAGTAAACTTGGTTCGAAGTAGTTCCAACTATGATTGAATGATATTTGAAAAAGTATTTTTTTGGTTAAATTATAACGATTCCATTGTTTTTGGTTATCAGTACCTAAACATTTTCATTACAACGTTTGAAACAAATTCTTATACTTACCTGAAAAATATTTCAATTAAATACATTCATTTGATAGTAAACTAGAAAATCGCTTAGTGAATCTACATTTTATCTGAATAGTCCAAGCTATCAGATCGATACCTAAATGCAGTACAAAGAGTATCAGTAGGTCAGCTCGGGGCCAATAGTGAGATAAATAATATAAACACGCTTCACGCACGACGAGCCGGGATACATAACGCGGTAACATATGTAAATCTACATACCTAGCCTTTGTTTGTGCATATAGAATGTCTTATACCTACATAATGACATTAAAATAATCAATACATAATTATTAACACTTCTTGTTCATTCTACTTTTGTTTTAAGTAATAACCGAGCTTATGTAAGAAAATCTCTACCTAGGTATTTGTTTAATCTATACTACAACTTTATAGAGAGCTGAAAGTAGGTCAGTGGTGCAGCGAAGGGTGGGAGGCGCCCTCCTGAAACAATCCCTCCCCGCACGTCGGCTATTCCCCTAAACCGCCCTGTTCGCAAGGGAAGGTGAACTATACAATATTAAAATAGATTATAGGTACGTGTTGTGAATATCGTATTTACTAATCCTTGGAAAAAAATGCACAGATTTAATGTACCTAGGTGCATTTATAAATATACAATAGTCTGGAAAAAATATGGTATGATTTTAACTTGGTAGGGAAAAATATGGATTATATTCGGAACCTGTAGTTGGGTTCGATGTAATAAACAGCTTTGTTGAGTTTAAAGTAGGGCTCATAGTAAACATTGTTCAGCATAATAAACTCATCTTATGTTTTAAAAATATATCATATGGAAATATTCACCCAGTATTTGAATCGTAGACTTAACTTAGTGTACGTAAAGTACCTACATCAAAACAGACACATTGAATTAGGCTCGTAGCATAACCCGAAGCTCGTAGCACAAGTCCCGTAGCCAGGATCGGTAGATCTGTAGACCATCCTCGACACCCTAAATTATTAACCATAATATTTAATGATCGATAATTCTTTAACCATAAATGTTCTTTGTACAAATTATCCTTGTTGCTTTACAGTGAACTTCATCAATGACGCATTTGTTTTGCAGTGCAGATAATACGTCATATTTTATTGTGAACCTATGACGGCATGCTACATTGTAAAACCCATTGATGATACTCTTCAATACATTTCATGATTAATTAACTATAGCCGGATTACTTACTTTCAATGCTGTAATATTTTACCTAAGGCGAGTAAGACAAAGGAGCGCAACCTTCGTAGACCACCCTTGGCCGTGGTGCTACGACCTAGTTGGCGGCCTCCCTCCTCGCCACGCTACCTTGTGACCTGACCTAGTTCTGAATGCACTTCATAAAGCTTCAGCTCCAGGCTTGAAACTAAAGCTACTACGTAACTACATTCATATATATTGGGAAATCTACAGAACAATAAAATTATTCGGTTGATATTTGTTACCAACTTTGAATCACGCCTATATATATACTAGCTTCCACCCCGCGGTTTCACCAGCGTTCCCGAGGGATCTTATGTTTTCCCGAGATAAAAAGTAGCCATGTACTTCTCCATACCATAGGCTATCTGCATACCAAATTTCATTGCTTTCGGTTTCGGTTTGCTTCAGTGGTTTAACGTTAAAATGGTTTAGCGTGAAAAGGTAACAAACAAATAAACAAACTCACTTTCACATTTATATAAGTTAGGATATATATATATTAGACTGCGTCAGAATATATATTTTTTTTTTGAGTACGTACATCTAAAACGAATGAAGAAATAAAGAAAAAACGTATTTTTCAATGTATTTTAAATGGGAAAGCGGACCCCCCCATGTGCCAGCTCAATTTTCAAGATATCAAGCTTATCTTTTAGGTTTTTTTTGGTGATTAGGATTTAGATTTCGACACTTAACACTATATGAAAATACAATAATCATAGGCACAGGGTAAGCGATTGACAAAATATAACAACATACAATGTAGCAACAGCATAGCAAACCAGCAGTGTATGTATACTGTAGCTCAGCCCGGGTGGCCGAAATAATGTGGCATTGGACAGAAGGTCGATGCAGAAACTTTGGCAAACCTCGCCGACTCCGGCCTCGAGCGCTCGCCTCGTCACGCCTCGCTTGCACACCCTACTACATGAATTTGCCACTACCACTACTACATTATACTTTGTCTTGAAATGTAACATAGGTATACTAACTTTTGTACATATCAAGTACAAGTTAACTGCTTTTCAATCTTTTAAAAAAAATATTCAATTTTTTGTAAGCAATGAGTTCAAACACAATGTTAGTAAGAATAAGTAAGGTATCTCGATAGGCTAATAACACAGGAGCACATTTGGGAAATCTTTGTCCTAGGTTTCTAATTCCTAAAGCAAGTAAGATAGAGTCACCCATTGTCACGCCCATTGTATTAAAAAGTAATGTAATGTAACAAAATTAAGATTTTGCTGGTTACTCCTACCAATGTCATATAAAATAATAAAATTTAATTGTTTTGTTTAATATTATACGTAACTCCCCAGGTCCAAGTCTGACTCAAACTTGACTGGGTTTGTCATGTCATCATTAACTTACCTTTACAAAAGCCTGTTGGTATAACATAAGTTCTAAATTGTTTTTAATTATTATATTAGGATATTTCTGTTTGTTACAGATGAACAGTGTTATGTACGAATGTACCTGGCGGGGTTGCAGATACAGCACCAATACCTGCTCGTCTATAGAAGCCCACATCAGACACTCACATTTGGGGTATGTTATGTCCCAAACCTAGCAAAGCATTCACACTATTTTATGTGTATTAAGATACCAAACAAAGAAACGGGCCATCTGATGTTCCCTAACATTTCCATCATTAATTCATCAAGATCATTAGGGGTATTCGATCAGAGTAATAATTCTAGTAGTCAGCATAACATGTAGATTTACTTTTTCCATTCATGCCTTCTTTCATCTCAGCATTCACCCCTTTACTACGTAACTCATGTTAGTAGGTAAGTATCTGATTACCTTATTTAGAGAAAATCCATATAAGCAATTGCATAATACACAGAAATGTTTGCTGATGCCCCTATACCTACTTATAATGAAGATCTTTCAAACTTTTGTTTGGTATTTTATTACGCAATTTATATAGATGGGTTAAGTGTAGTTATATACATTTAATCGTCTATTAGATAAAGGGAAAATAAAGTGCTTATAACGCGTATAAGAGTCACGTGCGTGCAGATAGGTGCACGTGCATGTGCATGCACAATAATTGCGCAACGCCGGCAGCCAGCTGGCAAGGTTGCAATAGCGCAGTGCATTGCGAACATCTAATTTCCTATAAGTACAATCAATCAACAATTCTGTCTTATTCTCTATTAACATTAGCAACTCATATCAATTCTCCCATATTTTACGAAACTCTTAGGAAGTAAACTTAACAGTAAAATATTTTTGCAGCTTTTAAAATAATATAATCGTATCGAATGTTTCGATGCGTTGGAATAGGTAACGCAATAATTTCCAATGAGTTGTACTGTTGGTAACCGTAGCGACGTTAGCTCTGATTGTGTAGCGGTGCATTGTGTAGCTAATACAATATAGCTAGAGACTCCTGAATGGCTGAAAGGCCGGCCCTAGCCGACCCGGAAGCAGCGCGGCGAGGCGCGAGGCTTCGTGACAAGGTTGCTTGGTCGCGCTTGCCACATAGCAGCCGCCCGCGCCCGCGCCCGCGCCCGCGCCCGCCGCGCAAGGTCGCCTGCCTCACCCGCGGCTTACGTAACCCTGCCCTACGTCCTACGACGATCGCTTCATATTATACCAATCACTAATTGTAACCAACGAGAATTATACTTATATGTACCTACTAACTTTGCAATGCATAGATATTGAGTTATTTTCATAGCCATTTTGTTGCATTGACCAACGGCTATTCTGTAGCTAACGCAAAATTATATTGTATTTCAGACCAAAGAAGGAAGGTGACAGTGACCGTGAAGAAGAATTCTATTACACAGAGCGCGAGATGGTGGCTCCAGCGCCGCCGCCCACTCTGTCCCACCGAGACATGTGTCGCCCGCCTCACGAAGATCCAGAATATCAACGTCAACTCGTCGGATCATATAGGTATTAAATAATTTACTAATTTCTACCATTGTGGTATTTAATTAACAAATTATATCATCGACTAGATTTCCGCCACGGGGTTTCACCCGCGATCCCCTATTTTACCTCCTTATTCGGAAAATCCTGTAAATGTCCTGTAACACCACTCATTATAAAAGGAATAATATCCTCTAAATTTCATAGTATTAGGACCAGCGCTTGAGGCTCTGCGTCGATTATCACCTGTTAGTCAGGACTTCTTCTATTATATGTATATCATCGATAAATCAGAAATTTCAAAATTACTTAATTGTTTTCAGGCAAGGACTGCTCTCAATGCAGAACGGGTCCGCGAGGCCTATAAGCATTCCCGTAACGCATTCCTGGTCTAATTCGCACTCGCCGGTAAGTGACTCTTGTATTAATCGAACGAAAAACTGGACCTCGGTACGTTGGCTACGTTGCGGGACGATTTTATTACTAACTGATGGACATGTATATGTTTTCCAGAAGCACATGCGGCTATCGGCGGCGAGCGGGTCGCCCGGCAGCCCGGGCCGGCGGCCGCGGTCGGACAACAAGAAGTGCCGCAAGGTGTACGGCATGGACCAACGCGATCTTTGGTGTACTCAGTGCAAGTGGAAGAAGGCGTGCACGCGCTTCGGCGACTAGCCCGCGCGGCCGCGCGCCCGCCCCGCCCGCCCCGCCCGCCCCGCCCGCCTGCACGCGCGCCTTGCATCTCTAATGAACACACACAACTATACTGTGATTGATTAGTTCATTACATACTTACTTTTGTTGGACCGAACTGACGTCAGACGTTTTATAAAGCGCCCTGTGCGAGAACTATTCCGTGTGCGGGTCGTGATTAAGCTTAGTTTTAAGAAATTATTATATTATAAACGAGAGGTTTTTATTTAATATAAGTAAGCAAATACGGAGTAAATTTATATTGGATATAAAATGTAAAGGAGACATATTTTTGCTCTTGAATGTGGCCCGTATTTCGACTGCATATTATGGACATTGCCCACGTATTTTTGTAGCGCAGTAGATTCGCCTTTACTGTGACATGCATGCTGCATGCGGAATTTGTGTGTCGCCCTCGGACGACACTGTGAATATTAGATTTTAAGTTTAATTATAAGGTTAGACTGACACGATGCAGTGTGAAAACAATTGTTATCCACTCCCGACGCTTATAGTATAATTGTAGATGCGCCCGCGCCGGTACAGCTAAGTATTGTACAGTGAACAGTACTACTTCGAGCCATTCCTGCTATAGGTACCCGGTGGACGAGATTTCGTTGAGGTGCTGCTTGCTATACAAGATATATATTTAGGTTGTAGGATTGTTGGTAATGTACAAAGTCAAAAATATTTTTCTCGTGTACCGCTTCATAAATATTGCATTAATTGGTCAATCTAGTACCTATCAGTGAAATAGATTGGCTTAAGTACAGAGTAAATGTAATATTATCTGAAGTACATTAACTGTAGAAATACGCATAAATGAATTCCGTCCACATTTTCGAATGTGATGTAACTCACACCTCAAAACAAGATGTTTTCACACTGTCTACAAATTCAATGAGTATGCCGCAAGGATACTGTACAGCTATCGACTCTATACAATCATCGTTTGAGTCGACAGTACTTGAGTGATATTAATCACTAAGTTATAATGTATTGACTGAATTATCTAGATAATAATGTAACAAAAACACATAATATATGAATTAGTCTCGTAAGTTATCTCAGATTCGACGAAAAGACTACAAATCACGTTTAGACTTAAATTTTTATGAACATATCTGTGTCGTATACAAAGGTGGTTCTATCAGAACAAACAAGGTGACAATACTCAGCGCCGCTCGTCGCGTCGCGTCGCAGCATCAGCGTCCACAGCGCTGACCAACATCTACGAATGATTACGTATGGCTATGACTAACTGAGGGGAAAGGAAACTAAATATTGGACGAAAATACATATTAACTAATATATTATTCTCAAAACAAATATTATTTTGTATCCAGTATGAAAGACCGCCATCGAGATTTGTAATTTTTTTAAGCTGCTTCTGGAACGTTTCATAATTTTAGAGGCAACAGTGTTGCAGTTTGTGCTCGTGCGATAGCAGCCATCGAGCAAACTGCCACTATCGATACCTTCAAATATATTTGTCGACCAACTGGATAAATAGGATATACCCTATATTGGTTCCTTTCTGAAAAATAAACTCGATCGAATCTCGATGGCGACATTACATCACGACGATTTGAAATTTCATACAATGAAACGACAATATAGATACATTGAATACCAATAATTACGGCTTTCAGAAAACAATAATAATGAGTTGGAATGTGACAAATAAATAGCATCGTGAGGCAAGAATTGAATGACAAGTGAAGGCGATTGTGAGCTGCAATATTATTTGTAAGTATTATTGATTATATTTGTAAATAATAATTATTACATAGGGAATTATATAAAACCATATTCTATACATACCTATTTAAAAATGAAAGCAATGATCGGATGTGTACATAAAATATTATTATGATTGTTACTTAATATGATCGTTTAAATATAAATCTTTTATACGGTGACATAAATTAAAAACGAGTTTTTAATTGTAAATAAGAATTTAATTTAATAAATAACGATTAGCGTGTGGGATGTATGTATTTTGTGTTTTGTTATCTATAATACATCGCGCCCCGTGTTTCTCTCAATAGTTACCATGTCGAATAATGCAGTTATTTTGTGCTACATTAAAATGACAAATCTAAGTTATTTAACTATTAATAAAGTTCTTCAAATATATAAGTACCTATACATAATACATAACTATATCAATGTGCCAATCGTAGAGCATCAATTTAATGTTAGATCTCTGAACAAACACTGTCACTGTCCGAAGCGAGCGCTGCCTTACACGTGAAATAACTCTACCGGGTCTATTGTACTATATCTTCAGATCTGACTAACATAAGGCAACATTTTCAGGTTCGCGTTTCAAAAAATAGCGTCACGCCCTTCTGTATAGGAGGAAGGCATCACGTAATTTTCTCGATCTTCTTGACATCACTTCCAATAAATGAGCCATCATAATGTTTATACGTACCATAAAATGATTTGGCATACATAACTTTATCATAATACTATTATACGTGGCGTACCTGCAAATTTTACCAAATATTTAATTTTCATTGCAATAACGGTTGTGAGAGAACATCATGAAGAAGTTGTCATATTATAATGTAGCAGAACTAATTATCTCTTTGTTTGTTGCAATGAACCTCCGCGCTCTTCAATCATACCAATGATCACTGTAGATAGGTTTTAAGCAACAACTCAGCTAGCGATTTGACAACTGCCATATTGTAAGAATCTAGATTTCACTGCGGCTTAGATAATATAAAACATACCTAGCTGTTAGTTATATTTAAGTTGAAGTCATAATAATAGTATTTAATAATGTTAGGTTCAATAAAATTGTATTATTTATACTTTGATACTGTTTGTTGTGTCGACACAGTGATCTTATAGTTATTTCTATTTTTTCCTATGGTTGTACCAATTAGGAAATTTGGAACGGAATTCGCTGGATATTATAAATATTTAATTCCGCACGTTTGAAATAAAATAACATAGGGTTTAACTGTACCTAATGGGATAACGCTAGCCAAACGTATGTCTAAACAACGATTGCTTGAGGGTTGAATTAACTAATACTAGTATACAACCTCAGTACATTCAAGTAAGCTAAATCTGTTCCAAATTAAAACTATCTTAACATTAATTATTTTATCATCAAAACAATATTATTATGAGCTTAACGTTATGTGGCGGACACTAGAGTAGCGTATCGTAATAAACATCGAAGAATATAGGCGGCTCTAAGTTAAATTGCTTTCTCATAATCATCAATTTTCTAGGAGAGGAAACCATTACAAACGTACCTAACATAATTCATTCATCAGGGCTTCTAAATACAGAAAGTACCTTGATGTACCGACATTACAGTAAGCCTGAAATAAGTTACTGAAATGTAACGTAACGTAACACAAGCTCGGGGAGAGCGAGGTGGCATGCTAATAGTTTCATAAACATTTTTTTACGATACCGATCTCAATTTTATATTCGAAGCTATTAGATTTATGTAAAGATAGGTACACATATGTCATAGATATTTTTCTTATTTTATATAATTTATTTTAGATTATACTTAGATGAATTTTAATAATTTTAAATAAAGACACTTTATTTTTATTACGTGATTTGTAAATAATAAATAAGTATGTATGTTTACGTAACGTACTAATTTAGTTAGCCAAAATTTTGCTCAATTTTGTATGCACTCAACACCAAAGTCATTATACTAAACAAAATACTTACTAGGTACATATCAGTACAAAAATGCATAATTGCAACGATCATTATAATAGTCTATAGTATATACCCATTTCCGTTTCTCTTATCATTTACATTGAATTTACATTGATTAATTTATGCAAGTATCCACATACCTACCTATACGAACACAGACAAATATAAGGTACAGAATATGTTTAATGTTATGTCAGTCAAAATAACAGCACTCTGGCATGAAATCAAGAATCCTTCAAAACATTTCCATCTCATAAAACGATGGTATGGTGGGTGTTGGAGTTGGAAAGATTCACACTGAGCGCTAGTCGAGCTCTAAGTCTTATTTTTCGTAGATCAGATACAATATCATACTGATATACGTGCGTATCTTAATTTTCGATAACAGAGTGTTTCATTTAAACGAATATTTTTTGTAATTAACATAATAAATCTCCTTGTACTTAGAATTAAACTAAAATTTCTATCTGTTTATAAATATTTATACTTTCACTTATGAGTGAAACAATATCTTTGCCTTTAACCTAATAAATATGTAGTATTGTATTAAGGTGTGTCTGTACAGAATTAAGATCTACAGAAATATCTAAGATGTTTATATACGATAGTAAGTAACTATAATTATGAATGCAGCCCGTAATAGGTAAAGATGGCGCTAAAATTGCAAATCGTATATTCTACCTACCTTAACTGGTACTTTTCTTCCACATCAGAATAAATATTGGATCGAACTTATATGTTTAAGTGCCTCTTCCTCTATTTTTTTTCTGTATATATTATGTTTCCGTACTATAGTGACCATATAGTTTATGTAGATAAAAAATATATAAAAAACTCGCAAATAAATAATGTCATCAAGCTGAAAATAATTATGTCTCGTTCACGTAGACATAATTAAGTATACATCATAAATTCGTTATGAATCATTTTACGTAAGTACCTCTTAAAAGTATCATATTTACTTAAATATGTACCTAATACCTAATGGTTATTCTTATTATACTAATGAATTCGTGAATTTAGAAGTAGGTACCTAAGTACTAAACATTTTCGAACCGTTTAGTAATCAATACAGATCACATTAGTTTAGTCCCTTATTTTATTTATTTATTCAACTAGCGCAGATATCTCTATAATAGTATGTTTTGTTTCTATTTCTAATTATTTGCGTTGTATAAGTAATAGTTTTACGACGCTTCATATTTTATCATAAATAGTGAAAAAAATAACTCGTTTAATTTTAATTTGGTCTAAATATTAATTATTTCTGTGTATAGGTATTACTACTATACTATAAAGTATAATAATATTCCGATACATCATGTTCATTTATGTGGGCAATTATATTTTATGAAAATATGTCTCCTGTTTATAAGTAAAGTACCTACCAAACTAGGCACACTTTAAGCAATACCTTTATTATGCACTGAGTTTGGCGGACTAAGCGTATAGTACCTACGTCGAAGGTAATGATGTAGCTAAGATTAATGGACTAAATTATAACAAATCTCAGAAACAAATTAAAATATGTGAGTGCTCCGACATCCTCAGTGTGAAATGTACGGACCACAAAATATAATAATAACTAAATTAAATAAAAATATATTAAGATACCTAACGTTAACATTGTGTATTGCTTAACGCTATGGATAAACTAGTTAAACATAAGTGTACCTATTAGAATGATTATTGATTTATTTTGATTTTCAACGTCCGCCGTTCCTTCCAACAGCATTCGTTATCTGTATTGTATTGTAACGTTAAAATAGATATTGGAAGCCTATATTTCGTTCTAGAACCTAGCAATACAAAAACATCTGTCACCTAGAATCTAGGTGTTACATGTTTTTGCATATACATAAACTATCTCGCGAATCTTCAAAAGTTATATAGGGATGTCAAAATATTTTGTTCGGAGTCTGTTGCATAGGTAGGTTTGTTCGTTTTAATGGTTACCAGTAGTTTTAAGGATGCAACATGATCAAAGGATGTTGTTTTTCACTTGGAAATGTGTATATTTACTTAGTTGTCAATATCACAGCAGTTTCCAGCGAAACTGTCAGCTCAAACCGTTATAATCCTATCTTGTATTTTAGTTTCACCTCATTATTTGCTAACAAAGAATAGATACCCATCCATCGATCTTTTGTTACCAGCATATCAATTGACTAAATCTGTACCTAACCGACAAGTAAAGTGGTTGATAAACTCTAGCTGGCAGTTATTCTACTGTGATATTAATAATTCTATTTATTATGTATTTCTAAATTATTATTTTTAACTTTAATGTTGAATGTGAGCGTGTTATATTTTGATATCGTCTTAGATAAGACATGTTATTTTATTATTGAACCAAACCTATTGTGGGATAGGTTGATAATGTGTTCCAAATGTTTGATTTTATGAACTATAGATACGTATAACATATTATTGAAGTGTTTTGTTAATTGTATTGAAAATGATATTTGGGAAATGTAAATACCTATTATGAAACAGGAAAACAATAATCCATGAACATCACAAAATTGTAACGTATCGCACTCTGAGCTCTCTATCTATAAACTAATGTAGATGTAAATTACCTATGCATTTCATAGCGAACGTAATTTTACTGTGAAGCCTTAAAAATATTGTGAATACATACATACTTACTCAAAAAAATGAATTATTAAGTACAGTTAAATGAAATCTATAAAGAAAAAATGTTATTATTTTATTATGTGCTACTTGAAGTAGACTATTTGCCTGATATATTATACCTCAATAAGTTTAGTATGAATTTTGTGTGTCTTGAAAAATATATTTCAATTATTAGAATCACAGTGGCATTATTTTTTCAATCCTTTAATACAGAATAATATTTTATTATTTTTAAACTACAAACATTTATTATGAAACTGTTCGAGTTCTATGTCTTCTGTCCCGGGCACATCACCATGGCCCTAGTGTATGGACCCAGTGCCATCAGGATACTCGATGTGGCTCATAGAGAGAAGTAAATGTCCTGCATTCTTAGATCTGCAGAGGGCCTTCCACTATGTCTAAATGCCTCAAAAAATGTTGGCGAACTTTTTTTTTGTTCGTTAAGAAAAAAATCTTTAAAAAAAATTTTAGGTACCAAATCTCATTAGTTTTTAAAGTCATCTCGTTACTGGTGCCTCGGAGAACAAAACTTCTCGGTTATATCCTCTTTGGTTAGCACACTAACTTATATTAAAGGGGGTCACACACGGCGAAGATACAATAATATTTTATCTTAAGATATATTAGACAGTGCTATACCAGCGAAAGAGAAGGAAAGTAGGTAGGTCGTTGCTTCTCTTTTCATAGTATAATGCTGTCTCATGATCTTAAGATAAAATATTATAGTATCTTCGCCGTGTGTGACCCCCTTAACAATATTGTCAAATGTCAAATTCGCTCTATGGCGCGCGGCGAGAATTTAATACTTACTATCGAACTACCTCCTTTTATTTTAACTTAAAAGAGACAGTTTTTTTTTTTTTTACTTTGTATAGGCTTGTGTTTGACCACAATCTCACTATGGTAGGTGATGATGTGGCCGAAGGTGGTAAGCACACAAACCCTAGAAGGATCTGGCTCTCAAGTGCAGCTGCCGGAACACACCAATAGGTGTTTGGCGACAGATTTTCAACTTGAGGGTGGTAGCCAGCCAGGCGGGTACTACAAAGTACCCTACCACCGTGCTATGGTTTCCTCACGATGTTTTCCTTCACCGAAAGCTCAAGCTCATTGTAGGATTCGAACCCACGACCTTCGCCGCGGCGTCGGACGTCACTACCACTGAGCTATCATCGCCTTAAAGTGGGACTAAAAAGGAATATTCAGAGCAATATATGCCTAGTGAAATTTTAATGCCATCCCTACTAAGTCAGTGCGGTGTGCCGAAAAAAAAAAGATGTCAGGCAGGCAGTCGCTTGAAAATTGGCATGCTTGTTCTTCATCACACACAGATACTGGAAACAAATTGCCATCCACCCGGGGCGGCTCGTTTATCGATTCGCTCGTAACGAAAAAACGTTATATAAATACATGTGTGTATGAATTCACACGCACACGCGCCTGTCTTTTATAATAAAAGGCGTGAAAGACCGTAGATAGAAAAGAGCCGAGCCGCCGCACAGTACAGACGTACCCCGTACGGTCTATTGTGCTCCGCCCGCCACCCCGACTCGATTCTCGGAAGCGCTCTGGTATTTATACCTGGCCTTTCGCAGAACCGACCTTATCAGTTTGTTGACTCGGAACTTTTCAGTTTAGAGTCTCCAAACGAATATTTGTTCTTACGACATCGCGCTCTCAAAACCACAGATATTTACTTGTGGTGAACCAGTGGATACCTAACGGTGATAACTAAGCTGGTTCGAGCGTGACCCGGGCGCTCGCGGTTTCCCTTAAGGAAAACGCTAACCCGGACGGGACTGGACCAGTTGGCCTTGGGGGCTTCCCTAGCCAACCCCAGTTGTCGTTAGGCAGGGACGTAGGAACCCGCTGCACAATAAGATTGGCAGCGGGAGTCAAGCTTAGGGCACACCCTAGGGCCTACTCACCTCCCGACCTATCCCGGTCGGGAGTATAACACACACCCCCGGGCCCATCCACCCGGGGCGAGATAGTAGGTTAGATTAGGGCGATCGCCTGAGGTTTCTTGTGGTTTCTTTTACTCAGGAACGCCCCGCGTCCGAAACCACGTTAGTTTGCCGAAGTAGAGTAGCTCCCTCTGGCTGGCCATCATGGCCAGCCAGAACGACCACCCACCCCTGACACTGGACGAGATTCTCCAGGACGAAGAGTCCTGGGTTTTCCTCGCCGAGCGATACGGGTCATCGGTCCTACCTCCCCGACCCGCTCCCACTTCACGGTCATCCCCAAGGATGTCCGTGATATCCGCGGAATTCTCCCCCGCGGAATCACCCGCGGAACACTCCCCGCCTCCCTCTCCCGCGGAATCAACCGCGGATCACCCCGCCCCTCCCTCTCCCGCGGAACCCTCCGCCCCGCCCTCTCCCGCGGAACCCTCCGCCCCGCCCTCTCCTGCGGAATCCGAACCGCCCTCTCCGCCTGCGCCTGCCGCGACGACCGGCCAGTCGTCCTCTTCCTCCTCTTCGGAGGGAGAGTTCACGACGGTCGTCGGTGGCAAGCGCAAGAGGAAAAAGAAGGCGAAAGCCACTGAAGCCGAGGTAGCTGCCAAAGCTGCCAAGGCTTCCGCCCCTTCCCCTTGCCCATCACCCAAGCCCCGCCCACTCATGGACACTATTGTGCCCACACCCCCGCCGCTAATGGACGTGCCCATGGCTCCTCCCCCGGAGGAACAAGGCCGCCCAGAGGCGCGCATATCCCAGCCCCAGACCCAATCCCAGACCCAATCCCAAGTCCCGATGAGGAAGGACTCTCCGCCCCCCCTGTTTGTTCAGGATAAGACCAGATGGACCGAAGTGTCCGGATGGTTTACTCCGAACAAGATTCAATATACCTCTGCCCGCTCCACCGAGCACGGCATCAAGGTAACCGTGCCCACTTCACAGGACCACCGGGCCCTGACCAAACTCCTTAAAGAGCGTAAGGTGGCTTTCCACACTTACACTCTCCCTGAGGAGAAAGCCCTCCGGGTGGTGATCCGCGGCATCCCCCGCGAAATCCCCACCTCAGAAGTCGAAGCCTCCCTTAAGGAGCACGACCTCCCAATACAGTCAGTGCACCGGATGCACAAAGGACGTGGCCACGAGCCATATAACATGGTGATTGTGGCACTGGACCAAGGGAAGGCCGGCAAGGCCATATACAGAGTAAAATCTGTGTGCGGCTTGAGCGACGGCTTCACCGTCGAGGGCGTCCGAAAGGGCGGCTACCCCTCCCAGTGCCACAACTGTCAGTTGTACGGCCATTCCGCCCGCAATTGTTTTGCTCCCCCCCGATGCGTGAAGTGCCTCACACCTCACGCCACCAAAGACTGTGACCGTCCAAAGGTCATAGATGAAAACACCCCGCCACCTGGTTGCGTTCTCTGCAACCAGACCGGGCACACCGCGAATTACCGCGGGTGCTCGAAGGCTCCCCGCCCTTCGCGCCACTCAACGCGCAAAGCCCCCATCTCCAACCCGGCGCAGACCGATCTGCGACCTCAAAGGCACTCCCAATGGGCCCGCCTTAACTCCAACTCTCCTAAGGAGTATCCTCCTCTCCCAAGGGAAGCGTTTGCTCTCTCCGAGCAAACCACGACCCAGCCACCACCTCCTCCTCCCAAGGTTTCCGCTTGGCAGCCGAAACCCACCGCAGCGCCTTCAGCGCCCGCCCCGCCGTCACCGCCAACCCAAACCACCCGCCGCGCAAACCCGTCACCAAAACGGGACCAAAACCCTCCGTCGAGTGTGGATGCGGATTTCGCACTCGTGGAGCGCTTCATCGAATTCATAAACTTCGATGAAATTAGGGAGCTCGCCGATATTATTAAACAGAGCGAGGGCAACGGTCGTGCCCTTGCATCTGCAGCGCTGCGATTTAACAAAATCGCTTGCCAACTCGATCACTTTCGCGTAAATCCTTAATGGATATTACACCCACGCGCAATAGAATCAAACCCCGATCCCTCAAGTTAGGAACCTTCGATGCCAACGGCATTATAGGTAAACGAGATGAGATCGCAGAATTCCTGCGAGAGCATCAACTCGATATCCTTTTGGTACAGGAAACATTTCTAAAGCCCTTTCATAGGGACCCTAAAATTGCGAATTATCAGATAATTCGCAATGACAGACCCAACGCCGCAAAAGGCGGCACCCTCATTTATTATAAAAGATCCCTTCACTGCTCCCCTATGGACGCACCATCCCTAGAGTACATTGAGGCTTCAATCTGTAGGCTCGGTATGACTGGACACTCATCCATTATACTAGTCTCGGCATATTGCTCCCATTCTCATAACCTACCCGACTTAGGAACGTCACTCAAACGTGACTTAGAATCCCTTTTCAATTTGGGTAGCTCAGTCATTCTGGCGGGCGACCTAAACGCGAAACACACCCTCTGGAATTGCGTCGCAAACAATACCAGAGGGCGTATTCTTGAATCCCTCCTCGGGCCACTCAACGTGGACCTGATCGCCCCATACGAACCGACTCACTTCCCGGACATAGTGACTCACAGACCCGACATACTCGACGTGGCGCTGCTGCGTAATGTAAACTTACGTTTGCATGACTTAGCAGTGCTACACGAGCTCCAATCGGACCACCGGCCTGTAATCCTAGAGTTTACACCGCGCGTAGGTCCCCCAGATTCAGGTCAACCCTCTCGCACCAAGGTCGTGACGGACTGGGACAAATTAGGCGAAAGCCTCAAGGCGACCTCGTCCGTCCATCTAGACCGTATCCCCGACAGCCTAGTCACCGCCGACGACGCTGTAGGCGCTATCGACTCACTCACAAGTCACGTGCAATCGTTAGTTAGCGATTGCTCTCGGACAGTACCAGCGGAGGATGACCGACGCTGGCACTTGCCCGACGACATACGGGACTTGCTGAGGGAGAAGAAAGTCGCCATTCGCGCCTACGATAGAGCTCCATCAGAGCAAAATCGTGTCCAATTACGAGCTCTCGAACGTGCCGTCAAGGCACGCATCGCAGAGTTTCGCGAGAATAGCTGGGGCCAGACCCTCAGCGAAATCAAGCCCTCCCACCTAGCCTTTTGGCAACTGTCTCGTGCCCTCACAAAGGACACAGTAGTTCCAATGCCTCCTTTAAAGCGACCCAATCTTCCTCCCGCCTTTGAAGACGTGGAAAAGACCGAATGCCTCGCCGAAAGTCTGGAGGCTCAATGTACGCCCAGTTCTCTCCCTATTGACCCGCGTCATTTGGAGAAAGTTACAGCCGAAGTAGAACGGAGGACCGCTCTTCCGTTACCTCCTCCCGCTCCCCCGACTGACGACGTCGCCAACGACGTCAACACAAATGACGACCCACTTCCACCCGCGACCCATGACGAGGTGAAAGCGATCATCGGGAAGTTACACCCTCGTAAGGCCCCGGGCTCGGACAAGATCACCAACAAAAAAAAAAAAAAAAAAAAAAAAAAAAAAAAAAAAAAAAAAAAAAAAAAAAAAAAAAAAAAAAAAAAAGTAGATAGAAAAGTCAAAAGACAGACGTGACGTCACCAAATTATGCATCCTCCATGCGACTTTCTCGGAGGTTCAAGAAGTTAAAAAATAAAACCCCCAAACATTTGACAGTTTTCTATAGAGATTCCTAAAATGGGTCGCTTATGCCAAACAGCAGAATTGTAAGAAGATATATATACTAAAGAGCAATATCTTTAAATTCATATCTGATAGATTTTAAAATCTATACCTACTAATTTTATAAAGCTGAAGAGTTTGTTTGTTTGTTAGTTAGTTTGATTGAACGCGCTTATCTCAGGAACGGTTCTCAGGTTCGAATTGAAAAAAATTGCACTCCGGGAGTGCCGACAGAAGTGAAAACTTTTTTTTTTGAGAGATTGAGATTGAAAATGAGTTTGAGATTGAGATTGAACGTCAAAAATTGCACTCGGAGTGCCGACAAAAGTGAAAACTTTTTTTTTTTGAGAGATTGAGCTCTTGTATCATCATCATTATCATTTAAATTATTACAATCTAAAATAGATTTTTTTTTTGAGTGAGTTTGTTTTGTTATGGCGCCAAAACTACTGACAGCGACTAGCGACATTACTGGCCGCAATTATTTTAATTGGAGAAAAAATAAAGAAACTAAACGACAAACTGCGTCTCGCTCGTAACGGTATCGCGAGTCCAAAGGTTTTACCTCATCTAAAAAGAAACTAAACGTCAAACTGCGTCTCATCAAAACGGTGTCGCATCTCATAACGGTGTCGCGAGTCCAGAGATTTCACCTCATCTAAAAATATGCGTACCGCGCTAAAAGAAGTTTACACTTTAAAAAACAATAATGTTACTTTTGCAGCAAAAATGTAATATTTTAGGAATCGAAACGTAACTTACGACTCAAGGGCCCTGGCAACACTGTTATCTGACCCCAAACGAAGCAGAGCTTGTACTATGGAAGTCAGATAACTGATATACTACTTTTCTTTTGTAAATACATACATATTATTATATAGATACTTACACCCAGGCTCAGGACATAATGAAATTGTTATTTCTCATATTAAGGCATTTCTTTCTTCGTAAATAGGGTATTTGCCTGTATTCAAAATAAATTATCAAACACTAACTATCACTAACCAATGTATAAAACATTTAAAAAAAAGGAGAAATCACGATTATTTTATTACATCCTTTTTATGATTTTTAATGACCAATCTAACCATAAAGAGTAAAGCTTTTGATGCTATTTAATTATGACTATGCTTGTATATACAAAACTCCATATAAACCTATCGTTTCGACATTTCAAAAAAAAAAATCTGATTTGAATGTCAGTCAACATCCCAATAATACACATGTACGGGAATGTACCACGTCATAGACAAGGCAGCAGCGAGCAAAATTATTTTATAGCCAGCCGCCAACTTCTACTGCATCCAAAATGACCGAGACCCCAAATAGTGACTATGATTTAGATAACATAGATTTCGGTTCTTTTTAAAGATTGTTACACTTAATTTTATTAAACTTGAACTATATTTTTATATCGCTTTTTAATTACCTTAATTTCACACAGGTCTTTCAACAGATTTTACAGACGAGAAAAATGCAAGATTTAACGGATTTCTAACGGAATATCGTAATAAAGTCGGCGGAATTTCAAAATTATTGCTGGCAGCACTGGCACAAGTCACAAACTAAACTATGAAACAAAAAAAATTGATGTTGTTTTTCTGTATTGAGTAGTTAGATTGTCAAGTAACTGAATTTAATTATCCATCTTCTTTTGCAGTGAATCAATTTTAATAAAAACTTATAGTTTGAAATCGAAGAATCCAATTGATAAGTGTATCTGTAAAACAAAGTATAGGTAATAATGGGTGCGGTATTAGGTCTTTGTTCTGCGGCCCAAGTAAGTCATTTTGGTCTTTTGTAAATATCGCCTTCAATTTGAAGTGTTTATGATTCTTAATCATTAATCACTTCAAATTGAATATATAATACTTACCATTCTACGTATACCAATGTAAAATATTTTGTGATATCAGTTGGCTTGTTGCTGCGGGAGTACTGCGTGCTCTTTGTGCTGCTCAGCATGTCCCTCATGTACCAACTCCACATCCAGTCGGCTCATGTACGCAGTGATGCTGCTCCTCGTCATGATCACTGCCTGTATCACACTTTCACCAGGATTGCATGATCTACTACAGAAGGTAACTAAAACAAATATACTTTTATCCTTATTATGTCATGTAGAAGGATAAAAACTTTAGTTTTACTATAATTTTAATGCTATTTAACATTTCTCATTACAGGTACCATTTTGTGAGAATTCAACTCATTATGTGCCTGGCTCATTCAAAGTGGACTGTAATCAAGCTGTTGGTTTTTTAGCTGTTTATAGGTAAGATAAAATACAACTATCTATCTAAAGCAGTGGTTCATGACCAGTGGTCCGCAGACCACTAGTGGTCCCGGGAAGTACCTGAAGTAGTTTGTGAAGCCATCTGAAAAATATTAAATCATATTTTTTATAATACTGTTGACTTTGAACAAATGTATTGTTGTGTGTTTGATTTTTAGATAGAATATTCCTTTATTCATTTACATTTACTGTATATTACCTCTAAACAGTTGGTGGTACATGGCAAGACAGAAATTTTGTCAAATGGTTCCTCATCACTATATAAAAGGTTAAGAACCACTGATTTCAGGAAACTAGTTAACTCAAGCATGACTAGCATATAGTCATAACAAATGGTTTTACAAAAATAAAAGGGCTTTTGTCTCAACCATAAGCGGGGCAAACTATGTAACTTGATGTTTGTTGATGGTACAAGGAAGTTTGATTAATATAACATGTTTCAGAATCTGTTTTGCCGCATGTCTCTTCTTTTGTCTCATGGCTCTGATTATGATTGGTGTCAAGTCTTCTAAGGATCCTAGAGCAGGTGTTCAGAATGGGTATGTTTATTATTAAAGTAAAATGTGAGAAAAAATTTATTTTTTTTTATTATAGAAAAAGTTTACTATTAAAGGTACTATGTTTCTTATTTGTTTCAAGTTTCTGGGGCATTAAGTATTTGCTGGTGATTGGTGGCATCATTGGAGCTTTTTTCATCCCGGAGGGTCAATTTGCATCTACATGGATGGTGTTTGGCATGATTGGTGGATTTGGTTTCATTGTTATTCAGCTTATCCTGATTATTGACTTTGCACACTCCTGGGCTGAAAGATGGGTCTGTAAGTATTCAAACATGATACCATAGTTAGCGTTAAACATTATGTAGTAAGGTACTTGCTGTCATTACACCGGCTTTTCTCACAAAACAAGAAACCTCTAGGCACTACTTCCATCCTTGTCTCTTAATACTGAGTAGCAAGAGACAGGATCTAGATCTTAGGATGTATAGAGTGTGTACTACAGGTGGTGGTGACTAACTAGCATTGTGACTCATTGTCAATAGGCATTTCCATGTGAAGTAATAATAATAAAATAATAAGGAAATACATTTTGTTGCAAAACTCTCAAGATGACTTAATTCCTTATATTATAATAGCTTCTGCCCTTTGGTTTCACCCGTATTCCCGAGGTATGCACAACTAAAATTAGTTCTTATGGGACAATTTTCTGTGATATACACAAAAACCAACACACTAAAATGTTTTTATGTAGTTACAACCAAACTAACCCACTGTTAAATGTCCCATAGGCGATTGCAGTGCAAAAAGAGACTTTTCTTATAATATTAGTTTAGATATATATATTATATTATTATGTATTTTTCTGTTCCATTTAGCAAACTATGAGGAATCTGAGTCGAAGGGATGGTACGCGGCATTATTGTTGGCAATGTTGACCTGCTTCACGCTCACAATCGTTGGCATTGTGTTACTGTATGTCTTCTACACTAAAGTAAGTTGGTGAATCTCGCTGTTTTAACACCAATTCATACTCAATTTATTGGTCTTGGCCATGTTGAGTGTAATTGAAACTTATAGGTTGTTGATCCCTGTTGTTACAAATGTGTCTAAAAAAACCAGCCAAAACGATAATAACTGTATAGAATAGATAGAGTGGGAGTTATAATAAAATACTAAGAAGTCTTTGTTTTGATAAACATTTTGCAAGATAATTGAATTGACTCATAAAATTTTTATCTTTTGATAATATTAATAAACAACATATTTGTTACAGGCAAGTGGATGTGACCTATCCAAGTTCTTCATCTCATTCAATTTGATTTTGGTGGTAATCGCAAGTGGCATCTCAATCCTGCCTTCAGTGCAGGAGCACCAGCCTCACTCAGGTCTACTGCAATCCTCAGTGGTGTCACTGTATGTCATGTACCTCACGTGGTCCGCGCTTGGCAATGCCTCCGCTGAATGTAACAGTATCACTGGGGGATCCACTCAGGTATGTCATGAGTATCGCGATGAAATTTGGTACGGATAGGCTATCTATGGTATCCTCTCCATACCATAGGCGACGTAGGCTACTTTTTCCTGGGAACGCGGGTGAATCTCGGGGGACAGCTAGTCTTATATATTATAAAAACTACATGTCACTGTGTCCGTACGCGCTAATCTCCGAAGTCGCCCAACTGATTTCAATGAAGTTTTGTGAAATTGTATTGTTGGTTCCAGCTTGAAAGATAGGATAGTTTTGGACACCGATTTTTTTGCGGGTGAAAACGCGGGGGACAACCAGTAACTTGTAAATTTGTATGTAAAAATGTGTTTATTTAATATATTTATTATGTCGTACTAAAATACGCAACCAGGAGTCCAAAGAAGCAATGTATTGGGTATGTACAATGCATAAAGGTTATGTATAATTTCGATTTTATTTCCTTAGGAAGATCCCACAGTAGTAAAACTGTAGCAAAATTGTAGTTCCTACTCATTTTATTTTCTCTAAAGCGATTGACTTCGCGTGTATCTACAGATTAACCGTACGATAAAGACAGGACGACATACGATAATGAACGAATGAGACCGTGAGAGCGAAGACTGTAACTGAATCTTTCGTCCGCCATCGTACGCTTGATCTGTATGCGCCATCGTATGATGGCGATATGGATTCTGATTAGTGTTGAGTAGGACATACAAGAGGCAGTACATTTGTCCCGTACATGACGAAAAAATGTAAGAGCGGTACGAGATTTAGACACGTACTACTTCAAATTTAATGTCGCGGTACTCTTTACTCTTTCATATGACGTGAACTGTAGGGTGAGTGAGTGAGAGACAGAGAGGCATGTCATGCTTCATTTCCATGGCACGTCTTTTTATTCAACGACGGACATTGACGCGACCGATACATACCTACTCTTTACTTCAAATGTACTACAGAGCTTCACGACACCTCGCCTCATTTGAAGTGGGACATTGTACTGGTTCAGTATAAAAAAGAGGCTACTCTTAAAAACTCATTTTAAAACCGTGTCCTACCCAACACTAATTCTGATATAACACCTTAATCACTTCTACTTCCCATAGTTTGTAGTCTCTAATACTCAAACTTTGTTTATCTCTTTTTTTGGGGCCCGGAGTCCAACGAGGAACCCTTATAGTTTCGTCATGTCGGTCTGTCTATAATGCTCATTTTACTCAAAGACTATCTATCTGTGATGTCAAACTGAACATTTCCATGTTTATACATAATTATTTAGTTATACCTAAATACGCAAATAAAATCGTAAAATTAGCTGTCAGAAGCAAGTAATACATACAGTTGATATTAGATAACAATTTCATTTATAGAGTTTGACTCGACTTTATCACACCGGTACAAGGTTGAGATTTGTAGTTAGCATATTGGCTATTGAAGTTAAACGTTTTAAGAAAGACACATTATGTATAAATAGTGATGTCGAAATGGGTTCGCCGCGCCCTCACGTGACGCGCCTCTGCTTAGCACGTCTAGAGGTCGCAGGGCATTATTCATCATAATAATATTGCAACTTCGTACATAAGTGAGGCACTTACTTATTTGAACGACCTACCTACATAGATGAGATCAGTTTAGGTTGATTTTGAATAATACATAAATAAATACCATAACGCTGGATGCAGGCCGCAAAACCGGTCCTATTGGAGATCCTTAGGCGAGGCCTATGTCCAGCAGTGGACGTCTTGCGGCTGAGATGATGATGATGAAATACCATAATATAATGTAATTGGCCCTCTTTTGCTATAACGTTTCTATTTTTAGTTAATTGTGCTGTATGTCTTCCTAATAAATAAATAAATAATTGTTAGGCATTACTGCTACAAGGAAGATGGCGCTGTAGGTACTATACATATATTGGTGGCGATTTCTAGATCGCGGTGTTAAAAGTTGCACAAATCAAGAAGTTTTAAAAGTGTATGGCTATAATATCCAAAGAGGATAAAATCACTACGTTTGTTTAAATTGTGGTTTTGAATTTAAAAGTGCCTTTGAATTATTTATTCCAACTTCAATACATTTTGTCATTACTTTTATAATATCCGTTGGTACTCGTTTCTTATGTAACAGTCGGCCAAAAGCTTTAGCTCGTGACTTATTAAATCATATGTATTTTTTTGTTTCTTTAATTTAAATCACTATTTTGTGTGCCTCCTTACATAGGTTTAAGTTTGTTGTTATTAGTAGAATTAATATATGAATGCCTCTATTAATAGCTACAGATTAAAATATTAAGGGACATAATTATACTTCATTTTGTAATTTGTAATCTATATATATGTATGTTCCTTATAGACTCCGAAACCGCTAAACCGATCGCGATGAAATTTTCAGACAATCTTCATATTAGCCCCGCGGGTAATCCTGTAAGGTTTGGTGGCGATCGGAGCACTCGGGACCGCGGGTGAAACCGCGGGGCGGAAGCTAGTAGTAAAATAAAATACAAAGAAAACAATAAAATCTCAATTATTCTTGGACAGTCTTCCTTCGACAAGCAGTCGATCATCGGGCTGGTCATTTGGGCTTGCAGCGTGTTGTACTCGAGCATACGTACCGCGTCGTCGTCATCCAAGATCACCATGTCCGATCATATCCTCGCCAAGGAGGGCTCTGGAGGTGATTATTTTTTACTTATTTACTCCTTTTCAAAGATTCCCGTTCAATGGGTAAAAATTGGGTGCAGCCAGGCAGAAAATAAAAGCTATAGTTACTTGGCTTTCAAAAAATTGCCTCAGTTAGTTTTTAAGCCAAATTCATTTGCATAACTCCACGCGAGTAATTAGCTTCAGCTTCTAAAGCATACAGCTTATAGTCTATATCAAAATATACTCGAAATAAAATAATGTTATTCTATCCTAACCTGGCTGCCCTCCCGTTTTTTTGTAACACTTTACACAAGGAAAGCACGAATTAATTATATTTAATTTGCCAATATAGTAATTTAATCATATAAAATATGACACTAACACATTGTTGTGCATTCCTTGGGGACAAAATGCGTGGCGGCGATGCGGCGTAAGGGCAAGGAGGGCTCATTGCTAACGAAGGTAAAGCCATAATATACGTACATACTAAACAAGCTTATGTTTTCAAATTCATTTAGATTGGGTCATTGGTGGGTTAAGCCATTAACACGTTACTAGTTTTATGAATCCACGTAAATCCATCTCAATTAGCTAGTTTTATACTTACGAGTATTATTGATTCATTCAATAACAACGTACACATTAGTGCAGATCATTTGTTTTGTAGTTATGTTATACTGGGTCTTTTTCAAGGTTCCGAACAAGGAACCCTTATAGTTTCGTCTGTCTGTCATGATCATTTTACTCCGAGACCATTTAGACCAGTCCAGTGATAATTTATATTAAGCTGATATTTCATCTATAACGCAAACAATGTTTTATCATAATAAATATGTAGAAACGGCGTGTGTACAGTTTTCTTTTTTACCAAAAATTCCTTTTTTCTTCACTCTCTGTCTGTTCGAACACGCTAATCTTCGAAACCACTGTACGGTTTTTCATGAAGTTTCCACGGTTAACGCGGCTTAGCCTGGCGCTTCAATTATTTCATCGAAATTGAGTGAAAGGAAGAAATAATATTTCATAATGTTTGGGCGAGCGAAAAGCTAGTATCAAATAAAAAATAAAATTTAGGAGACCTTCCTTACTTGTCGAGTAGGGTATCGTTGAAAAGGTCTCATAAAAAAAAAAACAATTCCTAATACCTCAACCTATAAATGTAATTTTGGTTAGGTTTTCGTGTACCCTCTACATCTATCGTTTCTACGTCTAGATCTTATAGTCTTTAATTACATTTTCCAGTTTATGTTTTTTGTGTATTTTAAATTCTCATCTAGTTCCCTCGATTCACGATTTCATATGAGTTATTTGACGCTGTTTAACTTTTTGGTGTATCGTGTAAGTAAATAACATGCTATCTCTATATACAAAAATTCTCCTGTCACAGTGTTAGTAACCGAACTCCTCCGAAACGGCTTCACCGATATTTATGATATTTTTTGTGTATATTCGGTAGGTCTGAGAAAAGGTGGTAAACTATTTTTATACCCCTAAGTGATAAGGGTGGTACACTCCAAAATAAAATGTTTAACTCTCATACTCAGTATCGCTGAAATACAAAGTATAGATTGAGGGATGTGGGATGAGGAGTGAGGGGGTGAGGGATTTTTATTTTGAGAACGCAGGTGAAACCGCGGGGGACAGCTAGTATCTTTATAAAACAACACATAGTCTTCCTACACTTGTAGAGTAGCAGTAAAAATAGCTTTGTCTAACAATGTTAATTGTTGCATGTTTGGTATGCTCACTGAGCGCAGGTTATGATTCCATAGAGGGCGTTGACGGCGGCGAGGCGGGCACCGGCACCGGCGCAGACACCAAGGTGTTCGATAACGAGGGAGACGGCGTCGCCTACTCGTGGACATTCTTCCATGTCGTTTTCGCACTCGCCACCCTGTACATCATGATGACACTCACGAATTGGTACAAGTGAGTATTTCTGCTATTTCCCTTGATGCATGATTTTTGAAGTGTAAACTTCTTTTAGCGCAGTACGCACTTTTTTAGATGAGGTAAAACCTCTGGACTCGCGACACCGTTTTGATGAGACGCAGTTTGACGTTTAGTTTCTTTTTTTTTATTGAAGTGAAAACTTCTTTTAGCGCGGTACAGCAACATATAATATAGATTGAGATTGAGCCAATGTCCAAAGGGCCTATGTCCAGCAGTGGACGTCAAGTGGCTGAGATGACGATGATGAAAATTTATGTGTAGATACCATCTATGACAGAAGCTCTAAAAACGGTTTTTGTAAGTTGGATCCGTTTTGCAATCTCAAAAAAAAAGTTTTCACTTCTGTCGGCACTCCCGGAGTGCAATTTTTTATTTATTTTTATACAGCGTGTTTTTTGTAAGGGACAGCCCTCCGCAAACTAATTGGGTGAATTGAGTATATCATACTAAGATGACCGGTACATACATGAAATTATTTCCGGAACGTCATGGGAATCCAATAAACCTGATTTGTTTGATTACCTCGTACGCAATGTATCGCTACCGTGGCAAAACGCACGTAGCGAACTGCAGCGCAGCGAGCCGTCGTCGGCCGCCCTCGCCGCGTCGTTCGTTAGAGTATTTCAACATCCATTGCTGATTTTTTTTTTATTTTAGCTGTTTTATTTACATAAATGGAGTTTTGTGTACAAACAATTTAATTTGACATGGAAATAAAGGAATAGTAACTGAAAAAAAACCGGCCAAGTGCGAGTCGGACTCGCGCACCGAGGGTTCCGTACAATTAAGCTAGTCCTCAAAATTGTATGATCGCCCATACTACTCAGAGGACTATCTTAATTGGCGTGAAGTATGTATGTATGGGGACACCCTTTAATATTCAACTTTTTTATTTTTTGGAATTTTTCCTTTTGTAAGACCTTGCTTTTTGCCAAATTTCGTGATTCTAGGTCAACCGGAAGTACCCGATAGGTTTTGGGTCGAAAACCTATATGGTAGTTAGTATAGTAGACCTAGAATTGACAATTTTGGTTAAAAGCAATGTCTTACAGCACAAGTAAAGGGAAAATTCCGAAAAATAAAAAAGTTGAAAATTAAGGTACATTTTGGAACTTACAAGTTTTCGCGAAAAACTAAATTTGCCCATATCTTTTTATCATGTTGACTCAGGACCTTGATTTTTATACACCTAATAGGGACTATAGACCTCAGTATCTGGTATAAATTTCAACTTGCTAGCTCCACCCGTTCCTGAGAAAATCGGTGATGACACACTGACAGACGGACAAGAGAGTGATCTTATAAGGGTTCTTTTTTTTACCTTTTGAGGTACGGAACCCTAAAAACGATAAAACAAAAAAAAACCGGTGAAATATGAATCAAAATAAGGAGCTGTATGCACCCTGTCAGTTTGCGGAGGACCGTCCCTTACACCTGTATATCAATAGGTGGTCAAACATGCAAACGGCCCGCCCGATGGTGATTGGTCACCGATATCTACGGTAATTTGTATTACCAAGGGTATTAGAAATGTGTTGCGACCGTAAAGACCTCTTTTCCTTTTTAATTTTCTCATTTCCGTATTGTAACGTCGTACTGGCTTGTTAAAAATACCCTTTGAGACTTGTAACATTTATTAAAGAGAAGATTGTCAGTTGTCACGTCATCGGAAGTAATCGTTGACCCCAATTTTAAGTGGGCTGGTTAGTATCATTCAAATCTGATGTTCACAGCCCGAGCTCACAGCTTACGAAGGAAAACGTAGCTTCGATGTGGATCAAGATTACATCGTCGTGGCTCTGCGTCGGCCTCTACGTGTGGACCCTGGTCGCCCCCGCTATACTCCCTAATAGGGAGTTCAACTAAACTTTTTATCACAAAAGTCCCTGAAATTAGCGCTCGGTCCCGGTTATAATCACTAATATTGCAATTATAACGTTAATGTTATTTAAAACGTTTTATGTTATTACTATTTACTTAAGTACAATCATTAACATCTGGGGGCACAGGAGTGCCCCCGCCAAGTTATGAAATACGTTTTTCTTGTAAAGCTTTCATCTTATGATAAACGCGATATGTGCTCATCAGACGTACAGGGCCGCGCCGACCCCCCACAGCGCCTGTGTGCGAAACCTATGAAGCGCCTCTTTTTTTACGAATTTTCATGTTTCAACTTTTTTTTTTTTTTTTCGATTGAATGATTGTACAATTGTTTTGGCTTTCTCGTTCCTTAAAGTCGGGGAATCCCCACCCGCTAGCGTCGCACGCATCACATCGGGTTGCGTTCATAAACTCATTCAAACAAACTCACGGCGGTTCTTTTGATTTTAACGCTGAGCTCGTAACTAATGTGATCTAAAACCCAAAGTGTAAAATTAAACCACAAACGTGCATATTATCACAGAATAAAGATGTAACCAGTACGGAAACTACCTACAAACGGACGAAACGGCTCACTCACACAAAGATGCGCATCGACAGGGGTCCTAAGCGGTTTTCGCGGTGCTGTCAGTAGTGAGTGCCGCGTCAAGACGAATGGTCACGTACAAGTTTATTTCCGCGATCTTTTTAAAAATGCCACGAGCGTATTGCGTAGTATACGGCTGTTTGAACTCTGCTTCAACAAAACCGGAGATATCGTTTTTTTAAGATCATATTAAATTCGTAAAACATAACACAAAATACAAATCTAAGATGGCGGCTGCAATAGATTATAATATTATTATCAACTACAACGTCATGGGTGTCGTTTTCATGGTTTTCGAAGGTGTTGAAGCCGTTAGTGCTTTCAAAATAGAAATCCAAGATGGCGGCTGCAATAGATTATCGTCTTTTTCGAGATGGGTGTCGTTTTCATGGTTTTTGAGGATGTTTTAGCCGATAGTACTGTCAAAATGTAAATCCAAGATGGCGGCTGCAAGAAATGATCAACTTTTTCATCATGGGTGTCGTTTTTATGGTTTTCGAGGGTGTTGTAGCCGATAATGCTGTCAAAATATAAATTCAAGATGGCGGCTGCGCAAAATTATGATCGTTTTCGTCATGAGTGTCGTTTCCATGGTTTTCGATGGTGTTGAAATCTCTGTCTGATATTACATCATATTCTTATTGTAAAATGGATTCGATTTTCATTGGAAACAAAATTAAGCTTTGTAAATACATTATTAGTTTCTTTTTTATTCGTGTCTATGATCACATACTTACTACATATTCTTCATGTTTAATTCTTTTTTATATCTATCCCTCCCTCTTTTATTTCTCTAAGATAATCCATCGATCAACAATAATAATTATGTACCTATATCAATTATTTCTTCTTGTCTACCTACACATAAATGGTTGATATTTTAGAAATTACAAACTTAACGATTCTAAATGTCATGAAGCTACATTTATTTTATTTTATCAATAAATGTCATATACTATCCAAATTGTCTATTTTTGTAGTTTAATTTCAGATTTTCGCCATTCTTAAGTTCATTCCAGCCCTAAAGCGGACGTATAGGGCCCCGCATAACAATGTCCCAGTTGCCATTTGGTGGCGAATGGGATATTGTTTTAGAAAAAATCCCAGTTGTCTCCGGTGCTAAAACTGGGGATAGCGAGTGGGACTAACGTGCTCGCAAGGTGCGCAATTTCAAGAACGCGCACGCCCATTTCACAAACTAATTTACACTTATATATTACTAGTTCTTTCCTTTTTTTATATATCAGTAAGTTGATAAGTTGACAGACGGCCCAACTGATGATAGGGGGTCACCGCCGCGGCCTATGAACATTTGCAATATCAGGGGATTCCCTCCCGCAAAAAAGATATTACTTACGATATTTTAAGACATTCATAAAATGTCGAATTCATCATTCAATTTCTATTTACTGCTAGAAGAAAGATAAGTAAATTAAATGGATGGAATAAAATGGAACCAGATGATTTAACCCTATTTTCATCGACAGTTTTAAGTCTGCCCAAGGTATTATTGCATAAGATCAAGTGCCCCTTTTACACCATAATAATTTAGTTTACGTAAAAGTGTTACATGATCAACGCAATCGAAAGCCTTGGATAGGTCACAGAACACACCAATGACATTTTGCGATATATTTTTAAAGTGTTACCCCAGCGTCAATTGTAAAACAACCTTTCGTAAAACCGTACTGCTCAGTATGTAATAATTTATTTACTTAAAGTGAGCAAGTAATTCGATAAAATTATTTTTTCGAATACTTTACTAAGGGCTGGCAAAATGGAAACGGGCCTATAATTAAAGGATCCCTAGGATCTCCGGTTTTGATTATTATTCCTCACACACGGCCACCTGACCCCACACTATGCAGAGCTTGTACTATGGAAGCCAGATAACTGATATACTACTTTACATATGTACTTACAAAGATAATTACACCCAGACTCAAGGCGATCATAGGTCAGTGGTAGTGACGTCGGACGCCACGACGAAGGTCATGGGTTCGAATCCTACAATGAGCTTGAGCTTTCGGTGAAGGAAAACATCGTGAGGAAACACCTATTGGTGTGTTCCGGCAGCTGCACTTGAGAGCCAGATTTTGTGTGCTTACCACCTTCGGCCACATCATCATCACCTACCATAGTGAGATTGTGGTCAAACATAAGCCTATACAAAGTAAAAAAAAACTCAGGACAAACAGACATGTTCATGCATACAAATGTCCGTCCTGAATGGGAATCGAACCCACGACCTGCAGCGTGATAGATAGGGTATCTTGCCAACCGGCCCGTTTTAGTTTTCAATTATTTTGTTAAAGCTAAGCATAGCATTTTTTTTATCAACTTATGCAATTATAATAAATTATTTATTTTTTATTTAGGCTTTTTTATTTTTTTCCTTTGATATTAATAGATACCTATACAGCTATATACCTTCTCACAAACAGCATACACACACATACATACACGTTAAGCGAACGCTCACATACATACACGTTAGGCGAACGCTTAAAATGCATCTTGTACATACTTTTATACAAAAGCCAGTAGGTACTTACTTAGTATTAGAGATACTAATTTTTTGTTAAAATTTGAACTTGTTAAGGCTCCAGTCTCCCTAAAATCAGTGTTCTTGCGGAATTTATCAGAAAAGAAATATGTATTGTTTTTTAGTCATCAGAAAAGCAATAAATGAAATATATTTTACGTTATTTTAAAGTGTGAGATTTGTAGTTTCCAATACATATTTAATTTGACGCCACTTTTACTAGCTTTGTGAGGCTTTAAACATACCTCTATTTACGTTCCACGCGTAGAGGGTCTCATTCATGCACACGCCACGAAAAAAATATAACAAAAACAAGAAATGTATTCAGATTACATTTGTTGGAAAATTCTCTACAATACATCTTATCTTAGTTACTTTTTTTCAAAATCGTCTCAATTTCTTTTTTAAAAATTAAAAAATAAAATATGTATCGGAAACTTCAAATTTTCTTGCCGGTTCTTCTCAGTTGAAGGCGACTTCCGAATCGGTGGTAACTTCAGTAGTTTCGACGTTCATAAGTGCCCTCTTAGGGCCTAAACTGAATTATTGGCTTTGACTATGAGTAATTGCTGAGTTTCTTGCCGGCTCTTCTCAGTAAAAGCAACCTTCCGAACCGTGCGTTAGAGTCAGACTCAGACTATTCATAGTGCTTGTGAAGGCAGGCCTATTTGAATAAAAAATATTTTCATTTCATTTATCCATAGAAACACACGTATGGGTTTGATGAAAAAAAAAATTTGAGTTTCAGTTCTAAGTATGGGGAACCCCCAAAATTTATTGTTTTTTTTTCTATTTTTGTGTAAAAATCTTAATGCGGTTCACAGAATACATCTACGTACCAAGTTTCAACAGTATAGCTCTTATAGTTTCGGAAAAAAGTGGCTGTGACGGACGGACAGACAGACAGACATGACGAATCTATAAGGGTTCCGGTTTTTGCCATTTGGCTACGGAACCCTAAAAAAATCTAGCTTTGTGAGAAACGGGTTAGTGAAATGGTTCAGTAGCTCTTAGGCTAGTATCTATCAGGTACTGGCACTTGGAAACCTTATGTGACAAAGAAACAGTGGCTGCAGGGGTTGAAATTTTTTATCGAGGTCCAGAAAAAACCTCATTATACTTTCTAGTTGATTTTTTTTATAATGAAATAATATAAGTGCAAGGTAATTTTTATAAAACACAATAGGTAGGTATTCTTAAAAATTAACGTGGAAGTTATATAAAATAGTATTTAAATTGAATAGTAGGTAAGTTATTTAACCATTTTTGGCAGTCCAAGTTCCAACCTTTCGCGGTCCGCTTGTTGCCAACCGTTGCTAGGTAGGAGAAGAACAATTAGTAGTTACCACTACTAACTGTTGTTGCGGTTTTCCTGTGGAAGCTTCCAATTGCATGGATTGGTGCATTTTGTTGCCTTGGTCTCAAATTTTTTGTGATACCAACATATATTGAGTTTGGCAGTGGTGTTTTGTGATTGTCCCCTTGAAATGGAGCGCTTGCAACAATGGTCACTTGCTCGAGAGACAGTCAGGTTGGCAACTTCCATACTGAGTTTTTCTAACCTTTTTTCAATTTGTACCATGGATGATGTGGATGGAGTAGTGCATGCCATCACTTTGTTAGGAGCAAAAACCTCTGTAATGTTATCTGCTAGATCTGCCAACTTGTCTAAAGACAGATCTGTGTGAGAGGCCAGTATTGCTTGGATCCGTTGAGGAAGACGTGTTAACCATGATTGACGGAGGATGCCCTCATCAGACAGCTGTGATCCAGCAAGGGAACGGAGGCGTCGTAAGAATTGGGATGGCTTGTGATCATCTGGCTCCTCGTGATGCAGCAACTGCCTAACCCGAACCTCTTCAGATAATGAGAAACGTTTAATTAATATATCCTTCGTTTTACTATATCTCTGCCCTACGGGTGGAGGATCATTTACTATGTCCTCTATTTCAAGGGCATATTTTTCATATAAATGGAAAATTAAGGTATTAAACTTAGAGGTATCTGATACAATGTCAGCAGATTCAAATTGGCCGTCTGCCATCCAGAACCAGTATGCAGGTCTGTGTGGCAAAAAAGGTGGTAGGTTGCATAACACCTCCCACACAACTAAATCCTTGTCAACCTGTGTACTGGGCCGCATTTTATCATCCCCCATGACTTAACAGTTGTTATTTGATAAATAGAAGAAAAATAATTATTATAAAGGTAAATAAGTCGTGCGGTGAAAAAATGGGGCCTTGACCACTTGACACAAACAATATTTATATATTAGGTACACACATATTATTAATGCTGTTAATTTTCAAGATAGAAGTTAATACCATAGCTATAGGTATTATAAACATAAACTTTAAAAAGTGAGAACAAACAGTAAATTGAAATGTGTTGGATACAAACAATCATAAAATAAAATTACTTTGACATTGGTCAACATGATAAGTAAATATTCTTCATCTCACCAATATTATTCTTTAGTGTGAGTGTAACTTGCATTAACTTACCTAATAGCTTAAGGCAATTCGCACACTGCACTGCATCATGCAGCGTAGTGCGTTCTACGTTGCTTAGTTTGTATAGAAAAAACATGCGCATAGGTGCGTGGCCTATGTTTGTAAGCTAAGCATTATTTACTTATCATTAGACAAATTAATGTTAAAAAAGAATGGTAGTTTACAATCAAGAGTACCTAATCATCTTTGATAAATCATGTTTTGAAAATATTATTATTGTACAATAATTAATGTTACCTACAGTTTTAGTAAAGTTAGTGTCAGTGAAGTACAACGCTAATGATGTTTTCAATATTAAAAAATTAAAGGGTCTATAGTATATTACTTGAATATTATTATTATATTGGGGTTCGAGATACGACAATAACAAAATTGAAATTAATGTAACTGATGGAAAACAACACGTGAAGAATTTTAGCACAAATTGACTCCCGTTAGACGCTTAGTTGATAATCTTCCTAGGCCGGTTATCAGCCGGAGTGCCCAGTCCAACGTAAAGCGTTGGTGCAATTTTCACAAACTTGGTTAGTAAGCGGGCCCTCCGTCGTGGTGATTTTGAGCTTGAACTGAACGAACTCGACCGAGACGCGACGATTAGCGCACGCGGTTACTTTATTATAAGTAAGTTTATAAGAACCGAACGGTAGTGCGCGTCCCCTCGGCTTCAGATATCGTTACGGAATATGTAAGTGACTTCCTTTTGGTATAGTTACTATACTCTTCAAACGTTCTTGCTTGAACAAGATTTGGAGACTTGGAGTGTTTTGGAGAAGGTATATCCAACCAATGATCTTACGTTACTATCGTAACGGTATCACCACTTTGGTGCTGGTGATCAGGTAACTTCGATGACCAGCTTCCAAGTTCCAGTCAATTAAATTATTGAAACGATTCTAATATATCACTCACTGGTAATTATAGGTATATCTAATATCATAAACTAAAAAAGATATATTTTATCGCACACACAGGTATTTTCTTCTTCTTCTTCTTCTTCTTGATAGAATGGCGACTGAAGCCAATAGCACAATTCCGCCAATGTCACGTTAGTTAAAGATAAACGAAGGGGATTCTTTTACAAGAAAATTTTGTTAGTTTTGATAAGAGGAGGAATTAAAGCTGCAGGTATTTTCAATTTGAATAAATTTGAATCCCTTGAACGTTAGTTCTCTTGGTCAGTGTTGCCAACAAGTCGGGACCTGGTGTCGCCCATTTTCAGAGCTTGAGTAGCCTAAAGTAGCCGAATTTGAAATGAGGTAGCCTAAAGTAGCCCATTCGCCGAAACTAAAATAAAAAACAGTTTTTTAACAATTTATTTATTTATATACACTCCGATTCTGCTTCATCTGCTGCGAGCAATAGCAAAGCATCCAGAATAACTTCGCCGTCGTCAACATTTACTGTGGATGCTGTGCTAGTGCTGGCGCAAGCTCCGCTGGAGTCGTACATTTTTCTTCCTGCATGTAAACTTATCATATGATTGCTTGGTTCAAAGTTGTTGCAGCAAATGCTTCTGACATTCATATGTGTACGAATTCTTAGAATGGCGATCAGCATGGGTAATTGCATTCTGTTTCTTAATTTTATCTTTATCGTACCCATCCCAGGTAATGAAAGACAACGCAAGGAAAACTCCGCTAAATCTTTGAACATGGGACAACAATTTGTCCATTATTTTTTCTTTTGTTGAAGTGTCTTTAACTGAGGAGTAGCCAAATGATGCAAGCTTGGGTTGTGTTTTTGCAAATCTTAATTCCTTGTCTTTATGTGTTTTACTTTTCATGTGCTTTTCCAAATCAGTTTTGTGTGCACGGAGTGGTGAAACACATAATTTACAATATGCCTCACCTTTTCCACTATCTATTAGTTCCATGGGTGCTCGAGTTAGCCAACCTGTAAAATAAAAGTGTGGGTAAGTTGGAGATTATTAATATTATCATATTAATAAACCCTTCGCCTAGCACTTTATAGCTTTAAAATGAGTTATTTAATCAAGGAAGCATGAGTTATTTAATGGAGCAAAAAACATCCATGGCCTCCATCCATTCATCCTCACAAACTTTCACATATAGGTAAACAATGCATATAAATAATATTATATATAGTCAGAAATAAAGAAAAAACATCTCGTAAGTATGTACTTACTTTTAAATGTTGGAATTTTTTCCCATTCGTCACGATAATGCTTCACATATTTTCCGTGCTTTCCCATTTTTTGTCACAACTACAATACAAAATCAGACGACGAACGAACAATGAACTGACTGAACACGCACAGGATAAGTGACTAAAATTTACTGAAGTTTTCCCAAACAATTTAGTCGTTTTGTATTTTTATAATACGTATAATTACAATGGTTATCAACAGCCAAGCGAATACTTTATCTTGGTTGGATCATAAATTTGGTTACGTTATAGATACGACAAATACGGGGTATTCCCCGACAATAACGAAGGGCGAAGGGTGTTGCCATCTTTTTATCTTGATTTTCCTACACTTTTTGCTATTATTGCGTGGGTATAATTTTTTTTCTTTTGCTTAGGCTAATTTGTGTTGAGATTCGATCATTCAACTAAAAGAACTTTTCATCTTTTTCGAGTAGCCTAAAAGGCGACCAGTCGCCTTTAAGGTTTTTTTGTCGCCGATTTCCAATCCGAGTAGCCTAAATGGCGAAAAATCGCCTTTGTTGGCAACACTGCTCTTGGTAGGTTGTTATCTCTTGTCAGAGTTGTCAGTTCCAAAAGCGTTGCCAACAATACTTTTGAAATTCCGCCGACTTTATTACGATATTCCGTTAGAAATCCGTTAAATCTTGCATTTTTCTCGTCAGTAAAATCCGTTGAAAGACCTAGTGTAAAATTAAGGTAATTAATTAAAAAGCGAAATAAAAATACAGTTCAAGTTTAATAAAATAAAATTTCGTTTTTTAACCGAACCGAAATCTATGTTATCTAAATCATCGTCACTATTTGGGGTCTCAGTAATTTCGGATGCAGTAGAAGTTGACGGCAGACATCGCAACATTATTTTTTTATTTATTTTATTTACCAAGAAAGAGTTGCCATATGAGAAATAACAATTTCGTTTTGATTTTTGATTTTTTTTTATTCAAATCGGAAATATATATAAATAAATCTGTTTTTATTTAAATAATAATCTTTTCTACTAAATTCCGCTAAAAAATCCGCTAGCCGTCGACATAATATTTCTTCCGTTTCTTCATAACCGAATCCGCTAGATATGACGGGAAATCTGATACGTTGGCAACGCCGGGACATAAAGATCGAAATTACGAAAAATTTGTTGGACGCATGTTAAAATAATGAAAAAGCAAAAATGTTGTTTTATTTTATTATTGCCTTGCTTTTACGTTGTTGTCCATCTACATTTCAAGGTGGGCGCGCACTAATCAGAGTGATGCGACGTGGCACAGTGCGGCCCTGTCAAATTCTATACGCGTCGGTTTAGCTCACTCTTTCATATAAATAATTATTGGTGGAGCTTAGCCACCTAGTAGATTGCTGCGTCGCCCTCGCGCCACTCAGTGTACGCTCGCCTTAAACGCATGATTTCCATGATTCCCGTTAATTAAAGTTATTAGACTTAAGCTCTGGTAATTAGGATCTATATTATTCAAAACAAATTACACCATTATTTACGCGTCAGTTATTAGTTGTTACTTTTTTGAAATAATTCTCTTTTACGTAAGTGCATAATGAGAGTTATTTCAAAGAAGTAACAACTAATAAAAAAAAAATTACAATCATAATTTTGTCCCCCAATGATGGAAGTGTTTTGGTCACCCTACTTAGAAAGAGATGCAAGCCTCTGATTTGGAATCCTTGTCGGCACGTTTTCTTTCACAGTACTCAATCCTGTTTGGGCACTGACCTTTTATTGAAGCCATTTGATTTTCGCCATTTTGGCGCTGATAGCAATCGTGAGCGTCCACGGAACTAATAGTAGAGACGGGACATTTTAGTGTCTATGTCTATATCGATAAAAAAACGTTTTTCTTTTTTATTTATCGACATAACTTGTACCTGCGATTTCGTCCGCGTACTCTTTAAATATTGTAATCTCTAGACTAACTAATAAATAATCCTTACTTTCGTATTAATAATATTACAGGCATAGCACATAACTGAGGAACCTATCCTGTGGTAGTGGGGTGGTGCGGGAGGGGGTGACATGTGATGTATTAGAACTACTGTCTCGCTATGCACGATACATTTTTAATTATCTTTGTTCATTTGGCGTAATGAAAGAACACCCATCCGCGCCGCTCCACTTCCGCAGGAACCAATTCAATTAAGCGTTATACCTGTAGTAGCAAATAGGAGGAACTGTCCAACAGCTAACAAGTTAGTATGTAGTTAGTGGCTTAAAAATGTATATTATATACAAATGTATGTATAGTGTACTAGCTGTCCCTCTCGGTTTCACCCGCGTTTCCGGGATAAAAAGTAACCTATGTCCTTCTCCGTACCATTGGCTATCTGCATGCACAATTTATCGTGATCAGTTCAGCGGTTTAGGCGTGAAAGCGTAACAAACAAACACACGCAGTTAATTTCGCATTTATAATAAAAGTATATACCTAGTCTTGCCATAAATATTATCACAAAGATAAACATTTTTTTTTTATTGCAAATAATATTTATTACTTTTACAGTATGTTAGTTTAATACATAAATAAAAAACAATTTAAAATATAAAAAGCTTATTCGAAGTGGTCTCCATTGGCTGCAATACAGTCCTTTAAACGTTGAGGCCAGTTATCAATAGAAGCACGCACTCTTTCCATGGAAAAATTCTTCACTGCCAATCGTATGGATTGTTTTAGGGACTCCAAATTATCATGGCGTTTAGAGCAAGCCGTACTCTCTAAAACTGACCATAAATCATAATCCAGCGGATTAAGATCGGGACTAGACGACGGCCAGTCTTCAGCTCTGATGAAGTCCGAAAAGTTTACTTCCAACCAAGACTGCGTGGACCGAGCTTTATGACCCGGCGCCGAGTCTTGTTGGAAGGACCATACTTGGTTATTGAACATGGTGTTGTTAAGGGGCTTAACTACCTTCTCAAGAATGGTATCTTGATACACTTGTGCCGATGTTTTGATACCTTTTTCACAAAAATATGGCTCAGTCACTCCTTCATAGCTAACACCCCACCAAACCATCACTGAAGTCGGATAATGCCCACGTTGCACTCTGTCGACTAATTGGGAAGCTTCCTTAGAGCTTTGAGCATAAATACGATCATTTTGTTTGTTAAGATTTTCTCATCCGTAAACAAAAAAATTCTGTGACCTCCCTTTGCGTACTGCTTCAGTAGTTGTTTCGATTTTACCACCCTATTCTTTTTTAAATTATCAGTAAAAAAATGACCAGTGCGTCTCTTATAGGCTGCAAGTCCTAAGTCATCTTTTAAAATACGCGACATGGTTCTGGGTGCTATCTTCATCTCCCGAGATAAAATCTTTTGCTTTCGGACAGGATTTCTTCGAATTCTTTCCCTTACTTCTTTAACCACCTTTTTCGTACGAACACTACGTGGATGGCCAGATCTTTTTCTGTCACAAGCAGAGGAGGTCTCATTGTACCTATTAATAGTCCGGTACACAAACATTTGACTAATACCAAGCGTATGGAGAGTTTTAAAAATTGCATTTGGCTCCATACCAACTTTGTGTAATGCAATCACAGCGATTCGGTTCTCTTTATCACCCCACTCCATTTTAATATCGCAAAATATTGTCCAATGTATTGGCGCCAAAATTAGAAAACCCAATGAACAATCGTATAAAAATGACAGATTCCAAATTCAAATGTAATATCTTTCTTATTTTTAATTGTAACAGTATTTATGGCCAGACTATGTATAGTATGCAACTATGAATGTTATAATAGTATAAATAGCATATAATGGCATTTCAATGAAATCATGAATTAGGCACCAGCTTAGGTACGGATTAAACCCTCATTAAATGTTCCTGTAGATCACTTGGAAAGGTACTACTAAAAAAAAACAAAAAATTACTTAATAATAATTTATATTTCATCAACTTCAAAAAAGAGATTATCAATTCGACATGTACGATATTATTGGAACTGCGATAATATATTCACATATTATGAGATCATTTGGAAAGGTGTATACTAAAAAAAACTATAAATAAAATAATTTATTTAATTTACTTACAAAAAATCGCTCATAGAATCTTTTATCCCACAACATTTTTTTAAATTATCAAGTCTAATAGTTGAAAACACTAATTGTAAAACACATTCAAAATCGGAAGTATCGACCCGTTATCGATATGAAATATTACAGCCCTATTTATTTGTCTACATTACATATTTATTGAAAATGGAGCTCCGTTTTTACCTAAATATGAATAAAAACATTTACAAGCAATTAAACAAATTTATAGCCGTGAAATTCACTTACTTGTGAAAGGTTATCCCGCTGCATTTTTGATAGCGAGTTTTACAAAATACGCAAACTCTCATACTCAAAACGATATATCACGTAGACAACATGAAATAATTAAAACGTGCACAAAGTAATTTTATTCGTGATCTTTGCGTAAATCCTTAGTCGCACAAAAACAACACGACGGCCATTTGCAACAAATGTCAATAATAGTACTGAGACGCTCGAGAAGGGCGCTTTGATTTGGCACAAAAAACAACAGTCATTTCGAAAGAAATTTACTGTCCAGCCAGCGTACTTGTATAATGGAGGTCAGTGTGTTTGGGTAATAAATCCATGCTACACATATACGGGAATGTACCACGTCATAGACAAGGCAGCAGCGAGCAAAATAATGTTGCGATCTCTTCCGTTAACTTCTACTGCATCCGAAATGACTGAGACCCCAAATAGTGACGATGATTGAGATAACATTGATTTCGGTTCTTTTTAAAGATTGTTGCACTTTATTTTATTAAATTTGAACTATATTTTTATTTTACACCAGGTTTTTCAACGGATTTTACTGATGAGAAAAATGCAAGATTTATCGGATTTCTAACGGAATATCGTAAAATAAAGTCAGCGGAATTTCAAAATTATTGTTGGCAGCACTGCAAGAGGCCCTCGCTTCTCACTGAGTAAATAGTAAATGTATTCTATGAAGAGGCCAAAGCAAAGAGGATATAATCACTACATACGTAGTATCTCTACTTAGTCTGTGATCACTACTGGGCCAAAGTATAATCAATCATTACGTTCTATAAAGAGGCCAGCCAAGAAGACGGGCTGCAAAATAAAGGATATACATATATAATTTATTATATTATAAGTTATTATCATTTTTCAGTCAGACTCTTTGTATTATAATGACCACGTTCTTTCTCTAGAGGACTCCTTCTTTTAATTCTTTCTTTTCCTTCTCGATTCTTATAATGAACATAATTTTAACTATACTCTTTTATATTATGTCTTCAATTCAGCTGATTAGAGGTCAAGAATGTACCGGAAAAGAAAAAACTTGTATTGATAATCATAATAAATACAGCAAAGGTTAGTAAAAAGTATGTACGGTCAGCAAGCAACATTATGAAGTTAAAACATAACTAAAACAAAACACCTGTACCTACACTAAAACTATCCATGATAAAATTCATAGGACTTACATGGATTTTTGTATACTCACATTTACAAAATACCTGCCTGTTTACTTTATCCTTCGATATATAATTTTATTATAGTGTACAGGTGGTCTGTAAACTGATTTCTTCAGCTATTTATGTTGCTGACTGTACATTGTAGAGACAGTAAAATTATCTAGAATCAACTATCTAAACAGGATACCATTGCAGAACTAAATGCATTGACTACCAAGCTAAACACTGAAATAAGGTTAGCCATTGAACAGTACATTCCTTGTGAGAAATCGAATTGTGGCTGCCACATAGCCGTAATTGAGAATGATTTAAATCCCTATAAGAATGGCATAACAAGAGAACAATTCGCCCTTGCTAGGCTTAAAGGAACAAAATATCAGGTAAGTTAAATTTTCAATTGAAGATAGAGTAGGTACACCATTAGTAGCTCCTCCTATTGCCTCTGTAGGGTCTAAATTAAATAAATAGTTTTGAACTGATCTGAGACTAGTTTTAAAGACATTTATCTTATATGATTTTAGTTAGAAGTGGAGTTTAACTCTTAATTTTTTTTCAGATTATAGATGGTAAACTATACCGTGAAAAAGACTGCCACTTTCCGGCCAGGTGTGCTGGAATTGAACACTATTTGAGTGCACTTGCACCTAAACTTCCTAACATGGAGATAGCAATTAACACAAGGGATTGGCCACAAATTAACCTGACATGGGGTCACAAAAGCGCACCAGTATTATCATTCAGTAAGGTTGAAGTGATTTATTTTATAAACTTTTCGGTACAACGAATTAAACAATGAAATAATTGTTTTATCTGATGTATGTATATTTATCAATGTTGCAGACAAAGGATTATCATGATATAATGTATCCGGCATGGAGTTTTTGGGAAGGTGGACCTGCTATATCACTGTATCCAACAGGCATAGGCAGATGGGACAAACACAGGCTTTCTATCTCTGCAGCTGCTGATAAGTAAGATTATACAGCACTAGCTTCTGCCCTGCAGCTTCACCCATATTTCTGAGGGATTTTACCTTTTCCTGCAATAAAAATATCCTAAATGCTATTCTGGGCTATATTCCAAGTAAATACAGTAATACAGTAAATTCCATCTAAATACATTCAGCTGTTATGGAATTGAGTGGTAAATGAAGTCAGCTAAAAACAGACTCACACTTGCACAAAAACTTTTGCATTTACCAGGGTAGTGGAAAAACCTTAAACCATTGTTTATTTTTCTACCTGTTTTTATTAATGTTTGGCCATGCCTTGTTAAAATAATTTAGGCATGTTACAAATTATATTTCTATTAGTAAATTGTTGTAAACGAATGTGAATAAAGAACTTTTAATTCATTAATTATTTCTCTCTCAATGGCGCAACCATAGGTGCGTCGATCATTTGCGTCAGAGTCTGACTATGTGTATGGCACCTCATATGGCACAGTTACGCACACATAGATAATTTTAGGCTTTGATTCCGAGCAAGCGTTGTTTGAAACCTACTTTCTAATTCTATAGGATGGGCGCAACATATACCATGCGTACATTAACTATATTAATATAAAAATAGTTAACGGATTATTGTAGGTATTGGTTTTGTTTGTGTATTTTTGATTGATTTTGTTGGTATTTTATTCTTTTTGCACGCCTCTGTGGCAGGATATGTGGAACATTTTATTTATTATTAAGATCAATATACCATATTGTAAATAAATTAATATTCTTGCAAAATAAAGACATTGATTGATACAAACAATTATTGCCAAACATATAGCCTATCTATACCTAATGGGGCCTTCCATAAATTAGGTCACACTTCGTTGACCCCCCTGTCAACAACCAATGCTGTCAAGTCAACTATGTGTGACAAGGAGCTTAGTGAAGTCATAATTCATATTTCTAACTGTAAGCTAAAAACTTAAATATATTTATTAAATACGTCAGCGAAGCCGCGAGTTCGCAGTAGTTCTTGAGATTAGCGCGTTCAACCAAACAAACTCATCAGCTTTATGATATTAATAAGTATAGTTTTGAATTTCATATTTTTCAGATGGCCATGGGAGCAAAAAGAATCAAAAGCATTCTTCCGTGGATCTAGAACTAGTGAAGAAAGAGATGCATTGATACTTCTGTCTCGCTCTAGCCCTGAACTTGTTGATGCACAATATACAAAGAATCAAGCATGGAAATCTGATGCGGTAAATACCTAATTATTAAACGTGTTTAGTCGTCAATCAAGTAAATGTTAATGTTACTATATTATGTTTGCATTTGGTTACAGGATACCCTTTATGCAACACCGGCAAGTGAAGTGTCGTTCGAAGACCACTGTAAATACAAATATCTGTTCAATTACAGAGGAGTTGCAGCCAGTTTTAGATTAAAACATTTATTTTTATGCAAATCTTTAGTATTTCACGTTGGAAATGAATGGCTTGAATTCTTTTATCCATCTTTAAAGCCATGGGTTCATTATGTACCTATTAACCCAAAAGCAACACAAGAAGAAATTAGAAAATACATAGAATTCTTTAATGACAATGATTCACTAGCTAAGGAAATTGCCAATAGAGGTTTCCAACATATTTGGGATAGTATTACTGATAAGGATATCAAATGTTATTGGAGAAAGTTGCTGAATAAATATGCTAAGCTTGTTTCTTATGATGTTACGAAGGATGATGATATGATACCAATTTAGTTATTTCTAATATATTCTATAACCAAGATTTGTTTGTTGCATTATTTTTGCCCCAACGAAATTGCATCGTGCTTAGCACGGTAGATACCTATGGCTTTTTAACTGGTGTATAAATTGGATGTTAAAGTGGATTTGAAAGTTAAGTTCAAATCCACCCCAAAAAAAAAATGTGCATTACATAATAATGTCAAGCTCATTTCTCATTTACCTACTATTTTTTTATACTTAGTACCAAAACGCTATTTTCGCGCTCGATTTGAACTTAGCTGCCATAGAATGAAATAAAGTACACGCTATGAGCTTTCTATGACATACGATTCATCACTGATGCACATTTTTTGAAAAGTGCAAAACATGCCGTTGGTAAACTGGTTGTCCCCATACATTTTTGAATTTGAATTACATCGACATAGGTCGCGGTCAGTTTACCAACTCTCAATCTAGTTTATCTTTTCGTTACGATTCCCGTGATGAACGAACTATTTACATACCTACAAGGTTGTACACAACCCTATTACTCCTCCGTGTGCAAGGTCGTTAGTTTCTTATCGGTTGGATGGTTTCAGTCTATAACGGACATACTTAGGTAGAAACATTTTTTGTTTTATATTATATTCATACATATACACAGATTAGCATATAGTAGACAGATAAGTAGCTCCAATTTAAAGAAACAAGCTAATAAAAGCGTGTTAAAAATAGACATTTATTTTCTAATTAACATTAAAGGCATATACGAGGGACTAATGACCACAGTAGTCCGCGAAGTACAAAAATTGACTGCATCGCATAACACCCACGAATTAATAAAAGTTCCGATTTTTTATGTACAAAATGTTCGCCGACTCCTTGGACAATAGTAGTGTCTGCGTAGGCCTTGGTACAGTGTTTTCATGCACATTGACATTTCTTCTGTTAATCTCCAATTAAATTTCATTGATAAAATTTATGAATGTTAATTATTATATATTAGCTAATCCCCAGCTTTTATTTAACTTGCAATGTATGTATGTAAGTATGTTAGTTCGGGTGGAATCTTTTAACTCAATTTTGAAGTATCATTTTTTTGAACATCTTCAACCGATTGAGCTGAAATTTTGTATACACGTTTAGTTTGGAAGACAATGCACGATATGGTGTGTGACATCATTCTAAATCCAATATGGCGGACCATCCAAGATGGCGGAATAGTTATTACTACATTATGGATATCAAATGAAAGGGCTTATTGAGAGTAACTCGAAAAATAATTTGGCGTCATTCTAAATCCAATATGGCGGATCATCCAAAATGGCGGAGTAGTTATTTTTAGTGCACTTCTACAAATATGGGTTTCAAATGAAAGGGATGGTTGAGAGTAACTCGAAAAATAATGTGACGTCATTCTAAATCCAATATGGCGGATCATCGAAGATAGAGGAATAGTTATTTTTAATGCACTTCTGCAATATGGGTATCAAATGAAAGGACTCATTGGAGAGTAAATTGAAAAGTGAGCTCCAAGCTGAAATAAGTTTGACTTGTGTAATTTGGCGAGATGGGCGTTATCAGCATTGGTCTGCAACCTGTCTAGGAGAAGGACAACTCCAAAATCAAACTCGGAACTGTGTTTCGTCAGGCACAAGTAAGCTCCAAGCTGAAATAAGTGGCGCATTCTCCCAAACACCCAAGTCAAGGTGAGGCCGTGCCGAGGACCAACAATGATGCGTTGAATGAGATGAACAGACTGAGAAACCTAGCCAGCGATAACTTAAAAAATAAGTTAAAAGCAAAAAAAAATTTTAAAAAAAGCTTTTATTTAAACGCTCTAAAAAGAAAATATTTTTTCCTTAAGAATTTTAACTATCAACTTATAACCTCATTATATACAATTTATATGATCATAAAAGCTGCTACGTTTATTATATTTTCAATTTAATTAAATACTGATAGGTAATTAAACCTCGCGACAAGCTTTTATGATCATATAAATTGTATATAATGAGGTTATAAGTTGATAGTTAAAATTCTTAAGGAAAAAATTATTTTCTTCTTTTTAGAGCGTTTAAATAAAAGCTTTTTTTTAAAGTTTATTGCTTTTAATTTATATACATATATATTATTATAAAACAGTAATAATAAGTACATTGAAATCTTAGTCGTAACATATTGCTACATTTTGAAATGTTCACTTCATCCACCCCTGACTTTGTTCATGTTCAGTCTTCAATTCACTCTTTTCAGTCTCAATTATAGTTTCTTTAAACTTTTTTTTACTGCTTATTTACTGATCTTAATTATCTATATTATGTGATTACATAATACTAGTTCGGAGCCACGCGGTTTCCCCCGCGATCCCCGATTTTATTTCCTTGGGGGTTGAATTTCCAAAAATCTGGCCATGTCCTTGTCTACATCATAAAGGGACCTGAGCATAATGTCACCTTCCTAGGTCCAAGGGATTGGACTGGACCTATGGACATTCATGAGTTGGGAGTTTTCTTTTCATATGTATAGATATACAATATTACAAAGAGATATACGCAACAGAAAAGATAGATGCCAATTTATACAGATAAAGGCTTCAATCTGCTGTAAAAATGTTTTGTTTTCTTTCGTTTAATAAGGAATGTCTATTATAAGAAGTAATTTTGGAGAGATAACACTGGGCTGTATCTAAGCCGGGTTAATTGTGAGTTAGGTACATGTTACACAAGACTACACGGCAAGGTTACCCGGACTCTTAATTATTGAATTATCTATAGAATCAATGCACATTAATAGATTTAATAGAATTAAAACAACCTAAATCACTGGTTTGGTTGAACATATGGTATAAATCCATATTGTAAGTCCAGCAGTTATTCTATTTACATGTATAAATAACTGATCAATCATACATTTTAACATTCTTACCAATAATGTACACTTAGATGTTGTATAATAATTGTTCTAAACATATAAAGGAAGGCGATAATAATTATAACTTGATTATTAAAAAAAAAATCTCTTACGTTACTAATTGACTGCATGTATGTATATATCATGCATAATATGTCGGTATAAAAAATTACTTAGAAAGTTTGCGTTCGAGTTGTTCAGCGATAGCTTGGAGGAAGTCTTCAGTGTGCAAGAACATTCCTTCTTTAGTGTTGGCCATTCCGTGAATACAGATCACCAAGTCCTTAGTCATCTTGCCACTGTTGATGCACTCGACGCACGCCTGCAATCACGTATTTTAATTACATAACAAGTTGCATCATGTAATTAATCCATTATTATCAATCGCAGCTCGATATTAATCTAAATGAGATTTGCATTATTTAAGTCTCCGATAATACAATGATAAAATAGCAGTCGGTGAATGTTTTTGACTTTATCACTGATTATCATCTGTAATTATATCCCAAACAACAATACTTAAAATACGAGCCGTAAACTATAATCACATATATTTTCAGCCTAATTTTCAACCATAGTACCTACTGACACACCCACGCTTGGTTTTTGAGGCATAGAATATCTGTATTTGTCTCTGGATTTATTAATACTGGTCAACATATCATGACTACTACGTTCGTCCTAGCTTTCAACCATATTGTTTGAAGATGGCGAAATGCCATTCTAGTACCTATGCAATCAAATTAAAATATAAATACCTCTTCAAGAGCAAGAGCGAAGCGTTCCAAGTCCGGGGTCCCATCCAAGTGGGCACGGTGGGCGAGGCCCCTCGTCCAAGCGTAGATGGACGCCACGGGGTTGGTGGAGGTGGGCTTGCCTTGCTGGTGCATGCGGTAGTGGCGCGTGACCGTGCCGTGGGCGGCCTCAGACTCCACAGTGCGCCCGTCCGGACACATCAGCACTGACGTCATCATGCCTAACGACCCGTAGCCCTATTGGATTCATTAACATTCTGTCAAAACCACAGCACTCTGTTATAAGTGCTACTGAAATAGATCTGATAATTCATATGATGATATGGAATGTGATGATCATTCAATTGTTAAATGTTGATATGCAGTGGTAAACCTAATTTACAGTCAAGTCAACCATTATCTGATCTATATCAGTGTATTTATTATTTTCTAAAAGTGTGTGAGACAGGAATGAAAGAAAGAAAGAAGATCACAGAGATTGGTCATATATTACATCGTAATAATATATTTGATCCAATGAGCACAGAATAACAAGTGGTGAGGCCTGCATGGTCGCCCAGAGTGTTGTAGATACTGAAGCGATTACGATAATAATGAAGGAAACTGTGACTGGTGTGTTTAGGCAGATGCAGTTGAGCTGTGTAGCTAGCCACATGTGAATAGCAAGTTGCCTGCCGATCTGAAATCATAGTTTATTTTCAAAAGCCTAAGCCTATTTTAATAAGAGTCATACTTGTGCTACAATATCAGACTGCACATCGCCATCGTAGTTCTTGCAAGCCCACACAAAGCCGCCAGAGCTCTTAATCGCCTGCGCCACCATGTCATCGATCAGACGGTGCTCGTACCAGATTTTGGCATCTTCGAACTGCTTCTTGTAGTCACTATACAAAAATATATTGAAAACTTTACTCATACTATAGTTATAGAATAAAAATGGAAATGGGAGAACTAATGGATGTAATCTGCGAAATAAAATTAAGGTTGGTTTTACCGAGTATCCCCAGAGCACTTGTTTCGCATCTTTCTTTATTCACTATAATATTATAATTCACCATTCATTTATATTACACTTGAAATTGAAATTTGAAATAATTTATTCATTCAAATAGGCCTTCACAGGCACTTAAGAATAGTCAGACTCTAACGCACGGTTCGGAAGGTTGCTTTTACTGAGAAGAGCCGGCAAGAAACTCAGCAATTACTCTTTTCAAAACAAACTTAAGACTATTACATAAAATTTATCCTGCAAGAGCGAGCGCTACACCCAAGCATTGTCGTCATTTAAATATTCATTAACGTTATAGTATGCCTTTTGTACTAAAATAGACTTAACACGTTCCTTAAATTTATGTAATGGCAAATTTAAAAGTGCAGGAGGGATCTTATTATAGAAGCGTGTACACAGTCCCAAAAATGAACCTTGCACTTTTTGGAGTCTATAAGCAGAGGTTACAAGTTTATGCTTATTTCTAGTATTACTAGTGTGCATGTCACTTGTTTTTACAAAAAGACTTATATTTTGTTGTACAAATAATATGTTTGCATAAATGTACTGCGATGCTACTGTGAGGATATTAATTTGTTTAAACTTATCTCTGAGGGAAGCTCGAGAACTTAAATTATAAATTGCTCGCACCGCTCTTTTTTGCAAAATGAAAATAGCTTCTATATCAGCGGCCTTACCCCAAAACAAAATGCCATAGGACATAACACTATGAAAATAGCTAAAATAAACTAATCGAGCTGTATCTACATCTGTTAGCTGTCTAATTTTTCTAACTGCATAAGCAGCCGAACTAAGCTTCCCCGCGAGACATGATATTTGGGTGCCCCATTGAAATTTTGAGTCTAAAGTAATCCCTAAAAATACTGTTGACTCAACAAGATTGAGAGATTCATTATTTAGCACCAAGTTACATCCTATTTTTTTTACATTGGGTAGTGCAAATTTAATACATTTAGTTTTCTTTGCATTTAAAACTAAATTATTAACAGTAAACCAATTTAATACCTGAGCGACCTACCTGAGATACCTGAACTTATCTAAAGTTTAGACAAGTAATACCTATAAATGAAGGTTTAGACTCTAAACCATCTAAGTACATTAGCCATTGTCTATATGGGAAATATAATGTTTACTAGCCGTCCCCCGAGGTTTCACCCGCTTTCCCGAGAAATAGCCTATGTCCTTCCTCATACCATAGGATATTTCGGTTCTGCTATTAGGCGTGAAAATTTAACACACAGTATTACTTTCGCATTTATAATATCGGTATGGATATTTTAGTAGGTATAAGTATGGATTTAGTAACATGAATATGATGCGGAAAATTAATACTTAGTGGCTCGAAGTTGCATGATTTTGGGTTAAGTTGATAAATACCAACCGGAATAAATGAATAGCACTGGTGGTAGGTACCCACCTATATCGGTTAATGCAGTAATCAAAATTACATTTCAGTTTAGTTACGTTCAACAATTATCCGTCTCGCACATATAAATAAATGAATAGCACTGGTGGTAGGTACCCACCTATATCGGTTAATGCAGTAATCAAAATTACATTTCAGTTTAGTTACGTTCAACAATTATCCGTCTCGCACATATAAATAAATGAATAGCACTGGTGGTAGCTACCCACCTATATCGGTTAATGCAGTAATCAACATTACATTTCAGTTTAGTTACGTTCAACAATTATCCGTCTCGCACATATAAATAAATGAATAGCACTGGTGGTAGGTACCCACCTATATCGGTTAATGCAGTAATCAAAATTACATTTCAGTTTAGTTACGTTCAACAATTATCCGTCTCGCACATATAAATAAATGAATAGCACTGGTGGTAGCTACCCACCTATATCGGTTAATGCAGTAATCAACATTACATTTCAGTTTAGTTACGTTCAACAATTATCCGTCTCGCACATATAAATCTGACTCACACTTGTCACCTCAAAATTAAGTCTTATTGATGAGTCCGTAACCTCAAAATGAGTAAACCATAACCCTTATTTAAAGAATAACTTCGTTGTTCGTCTGTTTGTTTATCCGCCCTTCAATGTACCTACATTTTTCAAATGATTATATAATTCTTAATCAAAACAATATGTTAGGTTTGACTTACTACTCATTGACCTAAATCATTTTAGAACGTCTCATGTCCCACAAGAAATAATTAAATTCTATGTATACATGTGTAATACAGTATTTTCATATTTTTCATAGTGTCTAGGCTAGGTAACTTGACTCACGATTCCCGGAATTCTAAGTTTTTTTTCAGCCGATTCGTTCGTTACATTTAGTTTATCGCCTCGGTATCTTTTTCATGGTACAGAATCTTCAGAGCGTGAGCGCAAGTCGTACTTACAATCGTACGTCAGTTTTTAAATAGGTCATGAAACTCAAATTCACTGCATACTTACCTAAATAATTAAATACTTTGCATTATGTTAGGTTTAATAAAAATAATTTCACCGGTACAACAAATTCACTTGCTCCGTCTTCCAAACAGGTTTCAATAAAATGGCATTCTTGGTTACATAACTGGTTTTCTCATAAACATACCTTTGATATATTTCTTCAAAAATGTCCTTGAAGCGCCCGTCATAGCGCTTCAGTATAGTATTCTTTGTAGATAAATAAAGCGGCCATTTCTTTTGTAACGCCACCTGTAAAATAATATAATCATAATAATAATATTCTGGGACATTATTCCTCACACACGGCCATCTGACCCCAAACTAAGCAGAGCTTGTACTATGGAAGCCAGATAACTGATATACTACTATTCTTTTGTAAATACATACATATATAGATAATTACACCCAGACACAGGACAAATAGACATGTTCATGCACACAAATGTTTGTCCTGAGTGGGAATCGAACCCACGACCTGCGGCGTGGTAGATAAGGTATCTTACCAACCACGCCAACCGATACTTAATGTTTAATCTACTACTACCTACCGATAAAAATGTCGTTGCCCTGTTTGACTCCGATTGTCGGTCGGGTAACACGCGTATCAATATTTTTTATGATAGTTAGGTTAGGTTAGCGTGTCCCCCCCCCCCCTGTAACTTCTAAAATAAGAGAATGATAAAACCAATTAAAAAAAATTATATGATGTACATTACCATGCAAACTTCCACCGAAAATTGGTTTGAACGAGATCTAATTAGTAGTTTTTTTTTAATACGTCATAAATCGTAAACCGCAATTTACCTTTCATTCAATCAACTCAAATATAAAAAAAAAATTGCCAAAAAGCAAGGTCTTACAGCACAAATAAAGGAAAAATTCTAAAAAATTTAAAAAGCTGAAAATTAAAGGGTGTCCCCATACATACATAGTTACGCCAATTAATAAAGACCTCGGAGTTGTATCGGCGCTCATACAATTTAGAGGTCTAGCTTAATTGGCACCAACCTCAAATGGTAAATAAATAAAATTGTGCATTTCCCTTGATGGACGAACAATAGACGAAGATTGTACGGAACCCTCGGTGCGCGAGTCCGACTCGCACTTGGCCGGTTTTTTAAGATATACGTACCTAATTACGCATTTTACTTTGTCATACCATATCCTAATCCACTACTATTATAATATACTAGCTGTCCCCCGCGGCTTCACCCGCGTTCCCTAGAAAAAAAGTAGCCCATGTCCTTCTCCATACCATAGGCTATTTGCCTACCAAATTTCATCGCGATCGGTTCAGCGGTTTAGGTGTAAAAAAAGGCAACAAACAAACTCACATTCGCATAATAATATTAGTTAGGATATCCATACTAATATCCTTATTACTATACGTACCATTATAAATGCTCCGTGTTTGTTGGTTTGTTCTTCTTTCACGCATCAACGGATCTGACGAGATTTTTTGTATAGAAATAGTTTATGGACGAGAAATAAGTTACTTAGGCTACACAATATATCCATTAAAAGCGAAAGTAGGCACAAAGAGATAGGTAAGACATAAATGTAGGTTATAACATTAAGTACCTGGAAACTGGAATGTGCGAACGCCCTAATGGACTCATCTACATTGTACATGCCCAAGACGACCCCAGGGCTCTTAAAGTTAAATAAAAGTCGCCTGTCCGTCGTGCCGTCCTCCGTTGTGTAAACTAGTTCCACCTAAGATAAAAATAAATGATTAATTCTCGACTCTAACAACATTTTAGAGGAAAGAAGAAAACTTGTCATTAGTTCATTCAGTATCCAACTTGGAAACGAGAGATGAACTCGATCTTAAGTGTCAATCGTATAAGACTTGTTTTCATTTAATTTGAAAGTACTTTTACCTTTCCAGCTTTAGAAATGACCATGTCTTGAGCCTTATATTGGTCGCCGTGAGCATGACGGCCGATCACAATAGGCTGGGTCCAGCCTGGAACTAGCCTTGGAATGCTCTTGCATAGGATAGGCTCACGGAACACTGTTCCGCCGAGGATGTTGCGAATTGTCCCGTTCGGACTCAGCCACATCTTTTTTAGCTTGAACTCTAGAAACAAAAAATAATGCTTGTATACCTACTTATGTAAATAGCACCTAAAACCAAAATATAACTAAATATCTACACTGCAGTAATATTATTTTCGTTTGTTCAGACTCAAGGCACTTAAAAGTACCTTCAACTCTCTGTTCATCAGGCGTGATGGTTGCACACTTGATGCCCACATTGTGCTTGAGCATGGCGTGCGCCGCGTCGATCGTCACCTGGTCGTCGGTGGCGTCGCGATGCGGCAGTCCCAGGTCGAAGTACAGGCAATCTAACTGTTATCATAGTTAAAGGTCACCATCATCTATGGAGAATGTGGACTATACAAGTTTCAAGGTTCATTAAATTTTTTATAAAAGGCCCAATAATAACCTTTAGCAGTCAAGAGAGATATTAAAATTTTCCATTCCAATCTATACAATAAATTTTATAATAATATTATGATAATTACGGGTATCAGTTCTATAATGGTCTGTATTTAGTCTATTTCAGAGACTATTTAAAGATATTTTTTCACAAGTTTTGTACATACAATAGAAACCAGTAATATCTAGCTATCTCAACTGGTGGTAATAAACAGCTCAATTTATCTACTGCATACATTCAATCAAGACGCACATACTATCAATTGTGGATCCGGTGACCACATAAGATTCAAATTAAAACATTTTCAAACCAATGAAAATACACTGACGGACACATAAACTGCATCAAAGTTCAGGATTACTTTCAAATGAATTTAATAATTATGCAAAGTTTTTAGATTTACGTAAATGAAAAAGTGAAGTCTGGCAATTAATCATAAAAAACAACAAAATTTAAAAATAGAACCGCAGCAAAACAAATTAATATGGCCGGGAAAAGAAAATTTACGCGTGTTCTTAGATTTGCGTGTTATTAATGTTTTAAATTGATTGTTATTGTTTTTTTTCATTTGCTAATTGAATTATTGTTACCAATAGAATTGTTAGGTAGTCTTTTAACTCGGAGATAGTTTCGGTACAATAATATGGGTACTCCGTCCGAACAAGCCGCACAAATTGTGGCATTGATGCGGCATGGCTTGGATCAACGAATGATTGCTAGAAATTTAAATTTAAACCAATCTACGGTTTCTAGAGTAGTATACAGAAAAGGATGACGGCGGAATGTACCCACCGACCAATAACGACCAGACGAATGTCGTTAGAAAGCTCTTTTCATGACTATCATTTGTTATTATGGGGGCTAGTCTCAATTCGTTATGGGGAAAATGTTATAGTTACTTAAATGATATCAGCATATTGATGAGCGGGCGAACGGAACTTGTGTTCATTGACATGGTTCGTCAAAACGGTAACAGACGGGGTTTGACGGCACATCGCTATATAACAGAGATTTTAGAAGCTCACATGGTACCTTACATGGGATTCATAGGCAAAAATTTTACTCTGATGCAAGATAATGCCCGACCGCACAAGTTCGACAATATTGCGAAGAGATTGAGATACGTACCATGGATTAGCCAGCACGCAGCCCGGACCTTAATCTGATTGAATATGTTTGGAACAATTTAAAAAGAGCTGTACCTATATGCGAGAAATCCTGTGCAGCACTAAGAATAGCAATTTCACAAGAATTGGACAATATTACGCAAGACCGATTAATAACCCTAATCCAGTACCCTGAGTGTAAAGAATTTACGTAAATAAACGCTTACTATCACGTTTGCGTTTACAAAAAAATTGTATGGAAGAAATTAGTTTCATGAGTATTCCGCGAGAGGCGCCGTGCCTATTCCTATAGAAAAATATCGCAAACGCTAACGTGATAGTAAGCGTTTTCTAACATCAATTGTTTACACTCGGGGTACAGGTCTATGCGGAACCGATTAGATTCACTAATTAGGGCACGTGGAGGTAACACACCTTATTAAAAGAAAAAAAAACTATTCAATAAAACCAATTTTTGTTCTATTTTGTTAAAAAAAAAGTCGTTTCCAGTAAACAAACATAAATTTAAGGATATGATACTACACTGTTTCAAAGTTAACCACCAATCTATATATTTGTATGAAAAGTTTGCATACTTGGTTAAAATATTTGTTTCAAAGTAGTCTTGTACTTTGATGCTTGGTACTTTGTACTTGATACTTTGGTATCGTATTTACTTGCTCTATTTCTATGAGAAATACATAGCTGCATCAAATAATTAAATTTCATCAGTATAAACACACATAACTAAGTTGGTAACATAGCTAATAGCAATAAGAGTAACATTGGCCCAGTAATTTTTTTGATAAGAAAAGCAAGTGACACTATTATAATGATAACCTGCTGTGTTGATAGTTAGATGTTGTGCACTAAATATAATGCAATGCCTTGAACAATAAAGCTTAGTTTTGTGTCGTACTGCATATCTTTGACCTTTACCTAGCTATATTTCAGTTGTTTATAATATAAAAAGAAATTTTTGATAAGAAAGATACCTTCTTATCAAAAATCTGACTCAATATTGTTACATTTACTCAGTGGCGTAGCGTGGGTTTTTGCCGCCCGGGGCCGGCCGGAAGCCGCCGCCCCCTTTCGTATGCCGCCCGGGGCCATGGACCCCCACGCTACGCCACTGCATTTACTACAAAAGAAACCCAGTGAAAATTATAAAGCCCGTCACAGCAGATGTAGCTATAATATATTATACTAGCTGTCCCGGCAGACCTTGTTCTGCCCTATTTCTCTAAAACAAACTAACATTGATTTTTTTATGTTAATAGGTGCCCCGACAGATTTCGTTCTGTCTAACGCGCCTTTGTTTTGTTATAGGGGTTGATCGTAGAGGGTTGAAAATTTAGGGTTGTATGTATTTTTTGATGCTGTATCATAAAAAAATAAAAACAAAACATTTTATCTAAAAAATAAAAATAAAAATTTAGGGGTGGCCTACCCCTAACATTTAGGGGGATGAAAAATAGATGTTGGCCGATTCTCATAGATACCGGATAAGCACAAAAAATTTCATCAAAATCGGTCGAGCCGTTTCGGAGGAGTTCGATTACGCACCCCGTGACACGAGAATTTTATATATTAGACTAGCTGTCCCGGCAGACCTTGTTCTGCCCTATTTCTCTAAAACAAAGTAAAATTGATTTTTTTTATGTTAATAGGTGCCCCGACAGATTTCGTTCTGTCTAACGCGCCTTTGTTTTGTTTTGATTGACGTCTAATGTTTGACAGCTGGGGACAGAGTGGTTTCTATTGGAAAAATGGTAGTTCCCGTTGACCTAGAATCACGAAATTTGGCGAAAAGCATGGACTTACAGCACAAATAAAGGAAAAAATCCAAAAAATAAAAAAGTTAAAAATTAAAGGCTGTCCATACATACATAGTTGACTCCATTTAAGATAGGCCTCTGAGTTGTATGGGCGCTCATACAATTTAGAGGTCTAGCTTAATTGGCCCAACCTCAAATAAGAAGAAGATTAAACAAACACACGGAGATGATGCTATAATATATATTTTGCCTTCACTTCATTCCTAATAATATATTACTATTACAGTATAGTTTGGTGATGTCACAGAAATATATATTTCAATACACTCGCTCGTAAAGTGACCCTTATTACATTGCTTTTAGGGCAGTAAACCGAGCTATAACACAAGCGTGCATAATACCGCACTAGTGCGGTAATAGAATTATCACTACAAAGTTAAATTAGTACCTTACTACAAGTTATGTACACTATATGCGAGTATTTTCAATTGAACCGGGTAATACTTAGTTTTTATTTTTAAATACTTAGTTTTATTTTTGTAACAACAAAGAAATTTTATGCCGCTGAAAATCCATATACATTTTTGGAATAAATAAATGTGTACGTCTTTAATTAAGTCAAACAAACATTTATTTAATCAAATTATTCATAATTTACAATAATTTGTTATAAAATATTTGCATTTATCACTTAAAATTATAATTTTGAAGTAGGCTGTATGTTCATTGACCATCCATTTGGCGCTTGAAAAAAAAACTTGCGCGCCATTTCCCATAATTTAGATATTTTGTTTTTATCGTATTTGTCGCTGTGTGGTAAAAATTGTGTTTGTTTTTTCCTCACACATGTATTGAAAAACGTGGTATGAAACTCGTGAGCTCTGCTCATTACACACTCGGCTGATTTACGCCCTCGCCTGCGGCTCGGGCTGCAACTCACAGCCTCGTGCGTAATGAGCAACTTCGCTCACTTGTATCTTAATATACTATTATAGCTGCGTGTGCGGTCACTCAAATATTGTATTGAAAATATATTGAAATATGCCGAGCTATAATATATATTAATATAATTATAGCTACGTCTGTGACGGGCTTAATTATTAGAAACAAATTAATAAAAAAATATTCTTTTTTACATCCGTGACTACAATGGACAACATTTCATTTTTATAAAACACTAAAATTATAAAACCATTTCGAGATTTCAGTCTCATTTTTTTTTTCAAAATTTTTAGACCAGTTTTTTTGAGTTAATAAACAAAAACTGAAATATAGTCCAAATCGACAATGACAGGCATTATGATACTATTCCTTAGTCTAATGTGTATAAAAAAAAGTGTCAAATTAAAATGTAGTTTTTAGTCTGTGGTCTGTCATCATCTGTTTCAGTTTTAGGGAGTTGCAAACTATCTGTTATGATTATAAAATATCGATATTTCTCTTCTGCCGATAAAATATAAATCTTACCCGATATGTAATAAAATGTAATAAAAGTTGTTAATCATTAAATTTCCTACAATTTTTTTAGTTCTTATAATTTTTTTCCTAGAATCGATATTTTCCGATTTATACCCCAAAAGAGGGGGTAAAATCCGTTCAGCCGTTTAGGCATGAAGAGGACTTTCGTAATACAATACAATATTCCTTGTTGAACTTTAAATAAAGAATTTGTGACTTGTTTCAACACCCACATCTCGACGTGAGATTAGGAACTTCGACGATCGATCATGGTCCCGCAATACCTAGATGAACTAATAATAAAATGAACAACTGATGAAACCAGAGTTGTTCATTTTATTGTTAGTTTATTCCTATATCATTCATTTTAATCGGTCTCCATACCTCATCACTAGTTTTTGCGCCAGTGTGCAACTAAACAATGGTGTAACAACAGCCATTATTTATTTGTGTGCATGTTTTGTGTTTGTGGTACAGCTTTTATGTATCTATTTATAGAAACATCTCAACATTTCGTATGATGCGTGTGAGAATGTAAATGTGTGCTGTACGTGTTTACCTCGCCTCCCTCGAAAACTGGCAGAAAGCTTTTGGTACTAAAAGTGTCACTTGCTAACTCCCGTTCTAGATTCTCTAAGGATATTTATGTAACTAGCTTGTGCCAGTGACATTGCCTACTTTATATCTGATAAAATGTTCTAATAATCTAATAGTTTAATATTAGTGTGCGAAAGATATTAATGCACTCAATTATTTGATTGGCGTGACCATAACCTATAATCTACAGAGATAAGACTAAAATGTTATTTACTAATATTCAAAAGGGCCGGTGACCCCCGCGTATTTTAGCCGTGAAACAGTCGCGAAAAATGTTCAATCAACTAATAGATAAAGTGAAACCCAACTCGCACTTTGACGTATTGAAAGAATCTGAAATATTTAATGCAAATCAGTTGTTTTGTTTCTATATAAAAATAAGATTTCAATTATCGATATCATCTAAAAAATCATACAGCAACATCTCTATGGATATTATGACGATCAATGACGTCATTGCCACAGATTAGTGTCATTTTTATTTTTAGGGTTCCGTAGCCAAATGGCAAAAAACGGAACCCTTATAGATTCGTCATGTCTGTCTGTTTGTCCGTCCGTCCGTATGTCACAGCCACTTTTTTCCGAAACTATAAGAGCTATACTGTCTGTTGAAACTTGGTAAGTAGATGTATTCTGTGAACTGCATTAAGATTTTCACACAAAAATAGAAAAAAAAACAATAAATTTAGGGGGGTCCCCATACTTAGAACTGAAACTCAAATTATTTTTTTTCATCAAACCCTTAAGTGTGGGTTGTCTATGGATAGGTCTTTAAAAATGATATTGAGGTTTCTAACATCATTTTTTTCTAAACTGAATAGTTTGCGCGAGAGACACATCCAAAGTGGTAAAATGTGTCCCCCCCCCCCCCTGTAACTTCTAAAATAAGATAATGATAAAACTAAAAAAATATAATGTACATTACCATGCAAACTTCCACCGAAAATTGGTTTGAACGAGATCTAATTAGTAGTTTTTTTTTAATACGTCTTAAATCGTAAACCGCAATTTACCTTTCATTCTATCAACTCAAATATAAAATAAAAAAAATTGGCAAAAAGCAAGGTCTTACAGCACAAATAAAGGAAAAATTCTAAAAAATTTAAAAAGTTGAAAATTAAAGGGTGTCCCCATACATACATAGTTACGCCAATTAATAAAGACCTCTGAGTTGTATCGGCGCTCATACAATTTAGAGGTCTAGCTTAATTGGCACCAACCTCAAATAAGGTAAATAAATAAAATTGTGCATTTCCCTAGATGGACGAACAATGGTCGAAGTTTGTACGGAACCCTCGGTGTGTGAGTCCGACTCGCACTTGGCCGGTTTTTTTAAATGTTACGTGGCAAAGGTTCAACAAATTTAAGTGCCTGACTTTGTACTTACGCTCTTTTAGAATGTGTAATTTTTCAAAGTGATTAAATGCCTAAAAGTATGTTTAAAAATTAAAGTAAAAAATATGTGTCTCTTAATTTTTCATCTAGTTTCATTATATATACTAAAATAAGCATATTTGAATTATGAAATGTTGTCCATTCAGTAATGGATAAAAATATATCATGCAGATAGTCTGTACCCTTGAATAGCACAAAGGGTAGGATTTCACTAGGATGAAACTGTAGGGCAATCACCTTAGTTGTTTTTATACAGATGTCTGGAAATGCAATTCCAAAAGGTTGTATCCTAATTTCAAATGAACCAAAACATTTTTTTTTTGGACTGGAACAGAAAGGTGGTGGGTCCAGGGGACCTTCTTCCACCGTTACGCGGACTTAACCAAAACATGACTTTACCTTACCCTGAGTTTGGCCATTTTTTTTTCTCTAACATTATGTATAGATTCACCTTTACGTAGGGGAATATGAGCTTCTCCTTAATCTTGGCCCAGATGATGCGGGTCATTTCATCTCCATCCATCTCCACAACCGGGTTTTTCGCCACCACTCGCTTTGCTGTTCCATCTATGCAATATTTTAATAGCTTAATTATATTTATACGTTTATATATATTTTAATTTTAATTATATAGTTTAATTTACCAGGACAATTGCAAAATATACAATAATTTGGTCATGGTATGTATGACTGCAGGTACAAAAAAATAAATTCTTATAATAAACATAAATAAATAATGGCCCTAAGCAGAATCTGGCTGTTTATTTAAACTTATCCAAAGATTGACCTACCTACACAAATATTATTGTTCTAATTATTTAAATTGAACCAATTGCAGTTTTTGAACTCTCCCTCTGAAGCTGTTGATTTTACGAATATTTTTTTTATGAAGTATTTTATGGTAAGTAGGTAGTTATTAGTTTGTAAAATAAATTGTTATCTAACCCACTAAACTTTATAAGGATAAACTGAACTAGGTACTTACAGTTTCTCGGCTTGGTGATCGTGATATCCGATACACATTTGAGTAATTGTCTAGTGTTAACAGCCATCATTCAAGAACTTAACGTGGCAATTTTTACTTCAAATTTCTGTCACTCTACTTGCTTGAGTCGAATGAACTCTAACATAAAACTTGTCTCAACTCAAGTCTCACGTCTCACTCGATTATTCGAAATATAATAACTCAAATAACTCGTTTCAGACGTTTCAGTCAGTCAGACAAGTCATTCAGTTCAAGCCACAGATTACTATATAGTCGGAGAGTTCAAGTCAGACGTCTAGCTAGACAGTGCTGCCAAGCTAGAATTCTAAAAAAATACAGTGTCGTAAGCGTAAACACGTAACGGAGAGTGATTCAGGGCTGCCTTGCATTTGAAAACTATTTCGAGAATTTAGTGCCCTAAGATCATAATTATATTTTTTATTTCAATATTTTTAGACTAGTATTTTTTGAGTTAATAAACAAAACATATTAAAAACTGAAATATAGTCCTAATCAACAATGTCAGGCATTATGATGATACCATTCGTTAGTCTAATATGTATTAAAAAAAACAGCCAAGTGCGAGTCGGACTCGTGCACGAAGGGTTCCGTACCATTATCTACAAAAACGGCAAAAAAATCATGTCTGTTGTATGGGAGCCCTTAAATATTTAATTTATTTTAATTTAATAATTATATTTTATTTTTAAAGTGAATATCTACTAAATATTCTATGAATATTTCAAGCGACTACCTGTTGCCGTTATCAATATCGAGCAAAAATGAGCAAAAAAAAATCACGTTTGTTGTATGTAATAGATTAAGCCTCCTTAAACATTTATTTTATTCTGTTTTTTTTGGTATTTGTTGTTATAGCGGCAACAGAAATACATCATCTGTGAAAATTTCAACTGTCTAACTATCACGGTTCATAAGACAGCCGGGTGACAGACGGATAGACGGACGGACAGCGGAGTCTTAGAATAGGGTCCCATTTTTACCCTTTGGGTACGGAACCCTAAAAAGTGTCAAATTATATAGTTTTTAGTCTGTGGTCTGTCATCATCTGTTTTAGGGGGTTGCACACTATTTGTTATGATGATTAAACAATATCGATATTTCTCTGCCTATAAAATATAAATCTTATCCAATATTTATGTAAATTTACTAGCTTCTGCAAATGCCATTGCCTATTATATATCTGATAAATTGTATACAGGATGAATTTTTCAAGTAGGCGTGGATGGCCTAATCCTAAACTATAAGGAATAGCGAAAAATTCTCAAAGGAGTCTTCAGCTCGATTTTGATGACGAAAACTAAAACTGCGTCATTGGATTTTTGAAAAATCAATATTCCTAGCCAGGAATCGAACCCGTTGTTTTTTAAATAAAAACACAACCGTATTATATTATTACACCATCCAATAGTGTTGCTAATAAGGATAATAAACGGATTCATATTTTCAAATACAAAAGATAATATTTATTGTCATTTATTAATTAATTAATTAATTACACAGCTCTACAAAAAAAACTTTTTTTTTGTTGCCCTGGAGATTACGAATATATTCATGAAAGTTCTCAATGTGCTCGTATTTCGATGGGATTGTCATATGATGGCAGATTACTGCTGGTCTTGGAAAAGAGATTGTCCTTGAAAAATTATAAAAGAAAAGCTCATAAAAGGCGTGTTATGGAAATATAAAATATATTTTTGACATTTTCCTTTTTATTTACTTCGATGTATCCTAATTTCTCAAAACATAACTGACATATATCTGTTATTTTGTTCCTCGATTTTTGATTTTTGTAGTGTAAAATGAAATAAAGATTAAAGAAAAATCAGAGCAAATTTTACAAAATCATTGAGTTTCATGAATTGTATGCATAAATAGACCCAAAATCATTTTCATATCTAGGGCAACAAAACCACTGTAGGTTATTACCCATACCTTGTTCGAAATGAAGCTCAATTTTTTCAACACATCCAGCCAGTCAGCCTCACAATATCATGTTATAATTTCTGGTCATCATATTGAATAATCAATAAGTTATAAGTAAGAAAGAAAAATTAACCCAACATATAAATAAATAAAATAAAATAAATAATCTAATAGTTTATATACCTACAGATGAATTTATTCCTGCAGCTTTTTTTCATAATACTTATGGTTTTTTTTCTATGCCTAATGGGTTCTAGATACTCAAACTCAAAGCCTAATTGAAAATTGGGTCTGGCAACACTGCTTGATTGCCCGGCCTAAATTAAAAAAAAACATACACGTCGATTGTGGCTTGTGGGTGGACTCTCTAGTAGAGAGTATTATGTTCCTTGAGTTATAGGTAGGTTTCATCTATGGGGTGGACTGTGGTGTGTAGAACACTGGAACATTAAACATTGGTGCCTTTTTTTTTAAGTCGGCAAGAATCACGGGGTTAAAAGTTTTTGCTGTGCTTTTGCGGGAGTGTATTGTGGTATTTCAATTTGTCAAAGAGAATATAATCACAACGCAACGTGTATTTGTGGTGTACTTCATAGTCGTGTTCGTGTACTTTGTTTGTGTAGTTGTCGTGGTAGACTGGGGCTGGCTACTCGTTTGGCAGAAAGTACGATAATATATTGCAGAACTAAACCGCTGTCTGTGCCACAGCTGCGCGCTACATCGTCTAGCGCATAGCAGTTAAACGAACGAACAAGTTTATTTTGAGGCTTCCCATTCCCAATATAGATACAATACCGGTTCAAAAGCTTGAAGATTATCCTAAGCTTATAAAATTGGTGGATGCTCTAAGACCGGTGGTGTCAAAGGCAGGTAAATGCGTGGTCTTTTTATTATTATTTTCAGAAGGGTAACTTATAACTCTCAATAATTGAAGGTTTTCAATTAAAGTAAATGCTATTTTTAAGAAATAAATTTGAGTAAACTTATTTTTTTGTGCCATTATAATTATTATAAAAATGTTGTTTAGATCTCATAAATATTGTTAATGTGTTCATCATGGCATACTTTTATGGCATATTTTGTGGTCATTTTAAAGACATAATAGTAATTCAATAACTTGACTCAATTCCTGGAAATTCAATTTTTTAAATCATAGTTTTAGGTGCATCCCTTTTGTGAGCCTAGGGGTTATTAGGTAAATCTACCTATAGAATTATTGATTCAAAAATACCTTTTTGTATACTAATAATGATGTTAGCACTAATTTTGAACTCAGCAAAAGGGAAGCAAGCATGTGTTCTAGAATCTCAAATTCTTTCACTGACTTTCGTTTTATTACCATACTGAAATTAACAATAATTTCTTGAAAATATATCAATCATAATTAGTGAGCTATGTGATAGATAAATTGCAGACTTGATAGATATCATCTTTACCACCTAGTACTTACTTAGTATTTCTGTGCAGATAAGATAATTTTTATTATTTTCATCAAAGCAAGTATAATCTAACTGATAGCATCATTGCATGTTTATTTTTTATTATGCACATAAAACATTCCACTTGAACATTATTTTCTAAGTAATGTTAGAAAACAATGAAAATATAAAAACTGGCCAGGTGTTGTGAGTCAGATGTGCACATGGAAGGTTTTTTACAATAATAATTAAACCAACTTAATTTTTTGGTTCTGTCTCTTATAACTTTACTCTACAATTTGGCTATGATATTGGTGGCTGAGTGTTTTTAGAAACTTTGCTCACATAGATAAAACATACCATATAATTTAATTCCTTGGCTCACTTTATGGGATGCACATCCCAAAACTACATATATAATGTAAAGAAATCCGAGAATCGTAAGTTGCAGACTAGTTGTTGAAAGATAGTCAGAATGAGCTAAAATCAGTCTCAATATACATAATTATAATGTAAGTAAATCCAATAATATGTATTTTTCAATTTTTTATTTACATTCAGCAATTTCATTAGTTGTCTGTTGAAAGCTCAAGATGTGTGGGTGTGTGAGGATCCTTCGTGCCTACAAGCAGTTGCCGCGTGTGTGGCACTGCAGGCTCTCCAGCACATCATCAGCAGCACCTCCTACTCCAGGGGTGCCTTATACAAAGCTTAGTATAGGAATACCCAAAGAAATTTGGCAGGATGAGAGAAGGTAGACAGTTTTTATATCTCCATTATTTAATAAGGCCTTTTTTATGTTCTACTTGGCTTATTTACACCTGGTGATATTTTTTCAGAGTATCTGTAGTACCAGCAGTAGTTAGCAAATTAGTCAAGAAAGGTTTCAGTGTGAATGTTGAAGAAAATGCTGGGGTTTATGCCAACTTTCCAAATAAAGCTTATGAGGAAGCTGGCGCAAAGGTTACCAGTTTAAAGGATACATTCCAATCCAGTATGTTTTTATTATAAAATTACTTTAAATTTCATATTATCACTGCAAATACTCAATTTGGTTACTTGTTTCATTTCAGATATTGTTCTAAAAATCCGTCCACTTATAGAAAATGAACTCCAAAATGTAAGAGATAAAGGTACACTTATATCTCTTTTGTACCCTGCTCAAAATCAAGATCTGATTAAAAAATTAGCCACTAAGAAAGTTGATGCATTTGGTAAAGTTTATTTATTGCACTTACTAAATAACTAATTTATTGTTAATATTTTTTAATTTAAGTTACCTATTAAAATACTTTCAGCCATGGACTGCATTCCGCGTATAAGTCGTGCTCAGGCGTTCGATGTACTCAGTTCTATGGCAAATGTGGCCGGTTACCGAGCTGTTATCGAGGCCGCGGCGCATTTCCCTAGATTTTTTTCTGGTGAGACCCATTCTTCAAATTTGCATGTTATGTTCGTTTACTATTTAAATAGTTTTTTTTTTATGAATACTTTAAGCTAGTTTCTACATATTGTTGAATAGTTTTTCGCCCGCGGCTTTGCTCGCGTAGACTTTATAAAATATCTATATCTTTTCTTCCGAATTCGATGAAATAGCATATTCGAAGCGCTACTAAACCAAGCATTAGCTTGTGGAAATACCTTGAAAATCCGTTATTATTTGCTATGTACTAACTGTATAAAAGTAAATTCCAAAAATCTAAAAATGACGAAAACATTTTTTTCAACATCCGATTTTAACAAATCTATATTCTGCGCCAAATTAATCTCTGTCTATCTGTGAAAACTACATGAAAATCCGTTCAGTAGTTCCGGAGATGTACACGAACAAACAAACAGGTAGATAGAAAAGAATTTTAAAAATCGCTTTTTTTTTTAAATTTATTTGGGTAAACAAACAGTTTTATTTCTATTTTTATTACTTTTCTTCAATGTGCAAGACACCAGATACACCCAATTCTAAATATGTACTGTTTTATTATAGGTATGTATATGTCGCAGGCAAATTGCATAACTCGTCCGTTTACAAAGTCCCGGCGTATTGTAGAATGCCGAAATTAAAAAATTGCATTTTTTTTCATATTGTAGGATAAATAAGGGTTCCCTAACCTGAAGAATCATGGCAATATAGTTATTTTGATGAGTTAGTGAAAGTAACTTTAGACGGTTTAAAATGTTGAAATTATTACTATGAACATTACGCACAATTTTTTTATAAACACCGCATATAAGTCAAAATATTCCACATTAAAAATTGCAGTGTTTGGCCTCGTTTCGACCGTCGTCGTCCAAAAAAATATTTTAAATGCCATATGTAACGCCATTCCTTTTATCTAAAAATTCATCTGTTTTTGAAAAAAACCTTGCCATGATTCTTTGTCTTTGGTGTGTGATTTTGTCCGAGGGTATAATTAATTATAGTACATAAATACACATAATGTATAATGTTCAGGTCAGATGACGGCCGCGGGCCGCGTGCCGCCGTGCCGCGTGCTGGTCGTGGGCGGCGGGGTGGCGGGGCTGGCGGCGGCCGCGCAGGCCCGCTGCATGGGGGCCGCAGTGCGCGCCTTCGACACTCGCCCCGCCGTCAGGGAACAGATCGAGAGTCTCGGTGCACAGTTCATCACTATGGAGATGAAGGTCGGACACATGCTTCGATTGTACTTATTTATGATGAATTCTATATTTCCCTCAACAGGTTTCTGATACCTACATTTGTTATTATGCGCCTGCTTCACGATAAATTTACAATCAATATAATAAGCTGCGTGATCCGTGTGCCGTGTCTGAATCGTATCATGAACTATTTTAATGTGCCTCCTATGTCACATAAAGGACGTACAACTGTATATAGAAACAATACCCTACATGCGATCAAAGTCTACATATCGTCATATTGCATATCACGTTCCTTATATAACTGCAGGCTTATTAATCACGTGTCGATATTTATGATTATTTTGGTGTTTCTATTTGTTTTTCAGAGGTGGGTGTACCCTAATCCTTGTGGTTGGGGTGCAGCCTCCACCCTGGCCTTGGCTGCTTTCGCCAATGGTAAATTTCCTAGATCAAACGACTTGTTGTAGTGATAGACAAATTGTAATCTCATAGTATGCGCTCTGTTTATTTGTTTTATTTCGCATATAGCGCTAATGTGTTACGTATCTAGTATTGAATGAACCTCTCCCTGATAAATTTGCTGATACATGATTTTAAATATTATATTTTGCAGTGTAGATACTTGTTTTTTTAAATTATTATCTATCATAATTAAGCTATTACCTATGAAATCGCCGTTTTATATGGGAAAATTAGATTCGATATTTTTAATAAATAAAAATAGTATGTAGCTAACACAAGTGAATTTTCATTCGAGGGATTAAGTTGGATCCGAGAGCAGCGAAGGTTTGTAAAGTAGAATCCCTAGAGCGAGGGATACAAGAGCCAAGATGATTTTTGTTTTCACGTGTTATGTACTCTGCTTTTTATCATTAACTGCAAGAAATTAAATATTAGTATAGTAACTACATATATTTTTCGTATTAATTCGTATTTTCGCGCTTATTCCAAATTCAAAATATATTTTCTCACTCAGTGAGGGAAGAAGCGTTCGTCTCACGGTAATCGGTAATCCAAATATCCGTCTTGGAGTGGCAATGATAATAATATATTTTTTTCATTATAATATTCATGTAAACTATTTATACATTCTTGCACTTAAGGCTAGTTTGTTGACGCCCCTCCTGTAAAGCTTTAAATCATATACTTTTTCGGAGTTCGGGTTACTTTTGGAAAGTAGAAACTTCAATTCCGTAATGGGCAGTGCCTTGAAAGTAGAGTTGTAACAGAGGTCTTATAGCGGATACGGAGGTTAACGAAGGTGGAAGCGGAGGTAGGAAAAAATATCAATCATCATTAATAAAAAATCTACCTAATCGTATTCAAAATAGGTAGGTATAAGGTACATCATAGTACAAGTGTCGCAACGGTTTATGAGCGCTCGGCAAAAGTGGTGGGGGTTTTTGCGCAGGTGTACATTCGCGCACAAAAATCTTTATACCCAGACTTTTATAATAAGTACCAAAGACCTACTTCAGCACGATTCTTAGTCGATTTTGCGATTTGACTGTAATATAATACTTACTAAAGTTAGGTAATGATAATGATAACGATAATAAATCAAAAATATTATTTATTTTATTTTATGCATATTACCAAATTTAATGGCAATACCCCTTCTATTTAATCATCTTCGCTATACAAAGTTTCTGAAGCAAGTTTTTTATCTCTTTTAAACTGCCGATTATTTTTTGATTCTTTTTTTATGTGATTGTTTACGTCATAAAACATTTTTTTAGTCTGCCATGTTAAACCTTTCTTTTTTGGCATTTTTACCTACACTGCACGGCTTACTTTAGATATAAACAACAAAAACGAACAGAAAACAATCAACAGATAAATCAACAAAACAAATAATCGTCATTATGTGCGCAACTGTCCTTCAGGGACGCAAGACGTGTGAACAAGGCGCGGGAGCGGCAAGCGAATGACGAACCAATAGAATGCGTTGGCGCGCTACCTCCACGCGTCGCGCTCATAGACCCAAAGAATGAATTCTGCGCATTCAAGGTCACCGCTTATAAACCGTTGCGATACTTATACTTTACTGGTAATGTCCAGAAATGTTAATAATAATTAATAATCAAAATTAAGAAGTGGCAAATTATATTTCACGAACAAGTTGATACATGTATCACGTGACATCCCCACTCCTACCTGCATGCCCGCTGTAGAGATGTTATATTAGGGTCACATCTCGATAATCCTAATATTGAATATATCGCTTTACAGATAATAGAGTGTCATACTATTACCAAATAATCTATTACCGTAGATCCGAATCATCTTATATGTTATACATACCCCAATATTAGGATACCTGTAACTGTTACTAATATGCTAGGCACACCTCTAGCCCGCTGCACAAACACAATTCTGACCATTTCGTGCGCAAGACAACCGCGCGGCGTCACGTCGCCCAGCGTCATCCCTCGCGCATTGACGTAACGTAAACAAACCTCCATTATAACTCCGCAAAAAACTTACAGAAACGGAGGCGGAGGTACGATTTCTTGCGGAAGTTCCGCACTTGCGGAGGCGGAATAGTTGATTTTTACATGAGAGTCATCAACAAACTGCCCTAAAAATGGCAAGAATGTGTGAATAGTTTAGGTAAATATTTTGATAAACCAAATATATTTTTGTCAAAAAAAATGAGAATGAATTTGTCGTTTTGAATGGGAATATAAACTGGCAATTTCATAGGTAAAGAACCAATTCATTGTTATTCAGTTGGCTTTTGTTTGAGGTGCCATGTTTGCTCTATGATTTTACTTGTTATCACTATTAAACTGCATTCATAGTAATATTACATTTTGTTGCAATATTTATTTAGCATGTTAAAATTGAAGGTTTATTTGAGAATAATATTTACAAAGATTGAACAGAAGTTATCTATGTGCGTGCCACTATAGTTTTGCAAGTTAGTTTATAAATACTTTATAAGAGATATTTAGGAACGATCCGATAAACTATTGTATGCTTTGTTCAAGGTCAACGTCACAAAAACTTGTTTATTTTCAAATAAAATGCGCTATAACAAAATCGACAAACAAGTTTAGGAGATGATTGAACTTTCAAAGACATGTTTGGGTGGGGTATCCATAAATCTAAGTCATTTTGTATCTTACCGAATTTCTAATGATGGTACTTTAAGAAGATATGTTGCATATGTCGAAGCCATGTTACAAAATTCGCCATATTATTATAATAGGTAGATATCTATTGGGGCTGGTCCGTTTAATGCGCACGTTGGGCTGATAAAATGTACGCAACATAAACTACCATACTACCTAGACTTTTATCGATAAATGTTGGATGTATGAACTCATTAAACATATCTTGCTAGGCGCATACCTACTAACTACTGCGTAAGATGAGATAGCACCATATGACCCTTGTGTAGGTACTTCTGCTTATAAAGGAATAAGAAAACTTATGCAGCACACCCTTAAAGCACCATCATGATCGGTTTGATTTGTAACTTAAGTAATCAAACAATACACATAAATTTTATTAACGAATATTCCATATTAACGCTAAATAAAATATACACAGGAGGAAGGAGCTGGCGAAGGTGGATATGCTAAGGAAATGAGCGAGGACTTCATGAATGCGGAGCGCGCACTCTTGGGTCGAGAGACTAGGACGTCTGACGTCGTCATCAGCACGGCGCTTATACCTGGGAAACCAGCGCCGCTGCTTATCTTAGAGGTGAATACTTATGTGCATAACCACAGTATCAACAAGCATACCTAACCTACTCTGACTTTTCCTACTTTTTTAGGGTTCTGTACCCAAAGGGTAAAAATGGGACACTATTACTAAGACTTCGCTGTCTGTCCGTCCGTCCGTCCGTCTGTCTGTCACCACGCTGTATCTCAAGAACCGCGATAGCTAGACAGTTGAAATTTTAACAAAATATGTATTTCTGTTGCCGCTATAACAACAAATACAAAAAAACCGGCCAAGTGCGAGTCGGACTCGCGCACCGAGGGTTCTAGAGACTAAGCAGGCTTAGGTGCTGATAGGATCCTTAAATTAGAAAATTATCTCCATATTTTATGAACATAGTCAAAGATTCTTTTAAATGATTTAAATAATGTTCAATTCTCATCACCATGACTGCATATTTGTTGTAGTAAAACATAACATCAATTCCATTTACACCGAATAAATTTTTCAAGTCCGTAAAGCTACACCTAAGTAAATAAGAGCAATGTAGCTTGAGCATGATTCCATTTTAATTCGTATATTTTTTATCGGCCCGTGGACATTGACCCTTTAAATTCGCAAAATAAACTACAATGTTATCGCTGGCAACATACAAATGTTATACCTAACGACATAATTAATCTGTCGCGTGAGTCAGGATAAGTTGCACTTCCTTAGTCAGTTTAGTAGTATGACGCCTAAAATAAAAATAATAAAATGGTTTTGAGTGACTCCTGCCTTATTTTTGTAGTTTTATGCCCAAATCAAGTTATCTCCACTGAAACGAAACAATTGGTTGGCTGGATCTCTGAGACTAAAATGTCAGATGCAAAAAGGGATGAAGCTGTATGAATGTAAGTTCAACTGCAAAAATAAAGGGATTGTCACGGTTGCCCAATTTGCACCTATCATTTAAGTCTATGAGATTATGAAACAGATTGATTATCGGGATTGTGTCATCAAACTAGCTTCCTTGACAGATCAAAAAGATAACACTATGGTAGTTAAATATCAATCAACATTTTGTTTTATCAAAGGACGCAGTTCGAGACATGGCTCCAGGCAGCGTGATTGTGGACCTCGCCGCAGAGATGGGTGGCAACGTGGAGACCACTAAAAAGGGCGCCATCATTAAAGTGCATGACGTCACACACATCGGTCTCACAGATCTGCCCAGTCGCATGCCGGCGCATGCGTCCACCTTATACGCCAATAATATATCTGGATTCCTGTTGAGTTTAGGTTATTGTTTTATTAATGTTCGTACTTAATCTTTGCAATCTGATAAACTCTTGACTCTTAGCTTATAATACCCGTCCTTTTTCAGGGGTATCATAAAAATAACTTTGAATAAATTAAAGTCAATAAATTCCAAACAAATAGAACAATGCTTCTACCATGTGTATTGGTCCTGGCAATATCCTCTCACAGCAGTGACCATCTTCAAGCTGCTATACTTGCGACACCAAGTGATCAAAATTCTTATATATTATCAGTTAACATAAGGTCCAATTTCTAATAAAGTGACTCAATCTCGAAAGATAAACGTTTACTTATAAATAATTTTCCGAATACAGGATCAAACGACCACTTTCACATCAACCTAGAAGACGAGGTGACTCGCGGTGCAATAGTACTGAAGGCTGGTGAGTTACTGTGGCCGGCGCCGCCGTCACCCAGTATGGCGCCTGTACAAGCCGCCAAACCTACCGTAGCGGTCGTCCCTGAACCACCCAATCCGTTCAATGAAACTTTGAAGGATGCCTTTTTGTATTCCACAGGTAACCTTTATTTTTGAGCTTGAATGTAGTTTGCTTTTTCAGTTATAAGGTGAATAATAATAATAATAATCTTAAAGGGGCCTCTACGTGTTGGATCTATATCCCCACGCACGCCTTCAAAAAGGACCGGTCCTCGTGCTGTGATGTCTGAAAGATACATTACAATAATAATAATATTCTGGGACATTATTCCTCACACACGGCCATCTGACCCCAAACTAAGCAGAGCTTGTACTATGGAAGCCAGATAACTGATATACTACATATATACTACATTTCTTTTGTAAATACATACATATATAGATAATTACACCCAGACACAGGACAAACAGACATGTTCATGCACACAAATGTTTGGCCTGAGTGGGAATCGAACCCACGACCTGCGGCGTGGTAGATAGGGTATCTTACCAACCACGCCAACCGGCCCGTCGAATGTATTCGAATGACCCAACAGATTTCACTTTATTTTCTTATTTTTATATACTACATTGTCGGTAGACAAGCATACGGCCCGCCTGATGGTAAGCGGTTACCGTAGCCTATGAACGCTTACAACACCAGGGGTATCACTCGCGCGTTGCCGACCCTTCCCCTCTCCCCGATGAGCTCTGGCGACCTTACTCACGCGCAGGAACACATTTGGCTGCGGTATTCTGTAAGGTGGAGGTAATTCCCCAGTCGAGCTGCTCTTTGAGCGACATATCGCTATGCTCTACCTCTCTTAAATGTTTATTTTCACAGGCTTAGCGAGTTTGATTGGATTAGGAATTGCATCACCGAACCCAGCGTTCACAACCATGACTACCACCTTAGCTTTATCAGGTACATAATAAATAATGTTTAATAAACTTACTAGTATTGTTTTACGTACTAAACTACATAGTATATTTAGTTCATTTTTATCAAATTTGAAAAACTATTTTAGGTAACCTCATATACTGTTTTAGGTGTAGTTGGATATCACACAGTATGGGGTGTAGTGCCGGCGCTACACTCGCCGCTTATGTCAGTCACTAACGCTGTGTCAGGTATTACTGCTGTTGGAGGCTTATTGCTGATGGGAGGTGGATACTTGCCTGAAACACCTGTTCAGGTAATTATAAAACTTCTTGATCTGTGGCGTTTTGTTAAATAATGATCAATCCAAGATTAATTATTTCTTGCAGTGGTTGGCGAGCACAGCAGCCCTCATCTCATTTGTAAACGTATTCGGTGGCTTCTTAGTCACACAGCGGATGCTGGATATGTTCAAGAGGTGTGTATTTGATCCTGAATACATTTAGCTTATTAATTTATTCATATAAATGATATTTTGTATACATTTCTTAGGCCTACTGACCCGGCCGAATACGGGTACCTTTATGCTATCCCCGCGGCGGCTCTTCTTGGAGGATACCTTACAACAGCAATGCAGGTATTGATTCCATGCATGATGTGGTTTCAAGGTATGTGCTATGTCGATTCAATATTTTGTGATGCTTCAAAAATTCACCACTTATTGCAAAATGTCTATATCTTGCTTGTGAGAATGAAATAGTTTTGCTAGCTAGTATAATTTCGATCCTCAGTTATGGATAGAAAAAAGTTAATGGTTTATGCGTGCGCGCATTGCATGCATCCGTATTAGAATGTATACGACCATGTGTTACAAAATTTTCTACTTTGGATAAACTTATGATGAAGGAAGTTTATTTCATAACTTTTTTTTCAACCCAGGGTTATCCTGAAGTGCACCAAATGGCGTACTTAGCCTCTTCGTTATGCTGCGTTGGAGCACTCGCGGGTCTGAGCTCACAGGGTACTGCACGCAAAGGAAACTACCTTGGAATGGTAAGCACTTAGGAAGCACAGTTCCGGAAAATAATAATGTCAATCAACTACCTCTCTCTTTCACATATATACCCCTCTTTTTCTGTTCCTCTGACATCATCAAGCTCTTTACAAAGTGAAGAAACTTGGGAATTATAAATCTTCCTGTACTTTCCAAATAATTTTGAAAGTATCTAGCAACCGATGATTAGAAAAGGCATGCATAATCAAGTATTTCAAGTGAACGCAGCTATCAGACTCGGCCCAAGACCCGCTCACTGTAATCTTGATGGCTCTAGCTTCAATCTATTGACCATTGTAAAGGCATTGAGACAACAATGAACTCTTTATTGACAAAACTACTGCATCACCTTAGATATAGACTATCTTTTTAAAACCTTTATATTTATAGTATTTGTATATATTTTTATTTTTTATGTTAGATGCAGTACTTTTGTCAAGTTCAGGTAATATTTTGGATTGTTAAACAAGACTTGTTTTTAAGCCTACAATAAGTGTTAACCAATTATTACACATAGCTATTCCAACGAGGCAACTTGGGTTAGGCTCGTCACTTACATAACTTGATGACACTTTAGTAATATGAGGTTGCAAGCACAGCTAAAATCTTAGATCAAAATGTATTTTACGTGAATGACAAAAGGTTCAATATTGTACAGATCGGTGTTGCCGGTGGTATAGCCGCGACTCTAGGCGCGTTGACGCCTAGCGCTGAAGTACTTGCGCAAATGTTAGGAGTTGCCGGTATTGGTGGATTACTTGGCGGCACTATTGCTAAGAAAATTGATATCACTGACCTACCTCAGCTTGTGGCTGGTTTCCACAGGTAAGAAAAGATTTTATCATCTTCTTGTGTATGTGTATATATAAAAGGAAAACGTGACTGACTGACTGACTGATCTATCAACGCACAGCTCACAATACTGGAGGGATTGGGCTAAAATTTGGCATATAGATAGTTATTATGATGTAGGCATCTGCTAAGAAAGGATTTTTGAATATTCCATCCCTAAGAGGGTAAAATAGGGGTTCGCGGGTGAATCCGCGGGGCGGTAAGCTAGTTACTTCATATAGGTACCTCACCTTTGGAGAATTCAGTACTTGAGAGTGAGAATGAACACTGCCCGCTGCTTTAGAACTCTATAAATATTTATTTTGAGTCAATTTTACTATGCGCACACTCGCTCGTCACAGGAACCGGACATTACGTCTACGCTACAATTTAATCGATACTTTATATTGACACAAACTTTATGACATACTGGGCAAGCAAGAAAACCAAATAATAGGTATCCTGCTAATATTGTAAATGTGAAAGTATGTGTGTACACTGTACACATAACATGTGTTAACATAATAATTGTTGTTGTTAGTTTGGTGGGCATGGCCGCAGTGCTGACGTGCTTAGCCACGTACATGCACGACTTCCCCGCGATGGCGCTCGACCCCACGGCAGCTACGCTAAAGACTTCTCTCTTCCTGGGCACATACATTGGTGGTATCACGTTCACGTAAGTTTTATTTACGGTTCTTGTGTTTGACCATAATCTTCCTCATAGTAAGTCAAATAAGGCCGAAGGTGAATCACACAGTCTTGAAGAAAACATATATTTAACTGTATTATATCTTTTACTGTATGGTTTAGTTTGTTAGAATTTTGCAGTACATACATATGAAACACATATTTCGTAGAAAGTGGATTGTGGTGGAGTATTGACATTTTACCCATGTCGTTGGGGATATCGGGCGTGAAGTTCTGATTGTATGTTATTCTTGTGATGCTCAACACGTTAGATAGATAACATTTTATTTATGGATAGTTGTCGTCAACAATTATAAATTGAGATTAAACTACCGTAAGTAGTTGTGTCTCGTACTGTAAGGTTATCATTGTACCTATATTATTTTTCTTTCTATTCTATTTATCAACATGAACCGTAGTTGACCCTAAATGCCTTGCTGTGTCTATATCGTAAACAGTGCTACTCCAACTGGCAATTACAATCGCGATCTAGAACAAATAATTTAGGTGGTAAGCGATCGATTCAACCTATACTTATGTTTACGTCCATATTGTGCAAATGCTGGTATTGTTTATTTGAATTGCTTAGATTGGGTGTTAATGGAGGATAAACTTTATTGCCCAAGTGTTCAACTTCGATAGATTTTCGACGTTTTGCATTACCCTATACATCTTAATGTTAGTTACCATACTCCTCCGAAACGGCTCGACCGATTTTTATGAAATTTTGTGTGCATATCGGGTAGGTCTGAGAATCGGCTACTATCTATTTTATAAACCGCTACGCGAGTGAAACCGCGGGGGACAGCTACTACAATATAATATACAAACATGATAAACTTTTGATGAGATCGAGCGATGCGATGCGATCAGAGCCCTGAGCACGAACCACTTGCGTATCGCCGTAAAGTTATCGTGTCGAGTAGGTGTCATTTTTGACAGAAGTAGTATCGTCTACTCGATACCCAGCTTGCGAGCTACGTTAAATTCGTCTAGAAATTTTGTAGCAATCATTTTTAATTTTAATGTAAAGAAAGAAAGAAAAACATACAAAATAAAAAATTAAAATATTTACTCACAAAAACATAAAATAAAATAAAGAACCTGCATATTTGATATGTTTAGATAAAAATAAAAAGGTAATATAAAAACAAAATTCTCACGGGTATATTGATTTTTTCTACAGTCCAATACTTGATTGAAAAAAAAAATTTTGAACCTAGTATATTTAATCAAAATTGTTAAAAGGCAAAACAGCGCGCGAAGATACTTTTTTAATTATTTTTTATTTTTAGCATGGAGATTTAAGTTTATAGATTTGAATTTAGAAGTAATAAATTTTAAGACAGTCTTGTGGCTCCGAAGGAAATTAACACGGTGATCCTTAATTTTAGTTAGTGTTTTAGCAGTGTTAATGGATTGGATTTCACTTAATTTAACTATTGACACTTATCTTGCATTACAAATCTTATTATAATTATTATGAAGTTTCATAATAAACTATTTAATATAATTACTCTCGAATGCCGAGGTTGTGAGTACAAATCAAACCTTACAATGAGCTTGATCTTTCAGTGTAGAAATCAAATCATAGTGGTAGGGTACATTGTAGTACTTACTCTATGTCTGGCTACCACTCTCAAGTTGAAAATCTATCACCAAGCAACTATCGGTGTGTTTCGGCAGTGACACTTGAGAGCTAGTTGCCTTATAGGCTTCGTGTATTTACTACCTACAGCCACATCATCACTTATATCATGGTGAGATTGTAATCCAACATTTATAATTAATAAAAAAAATACATAATATGACGAAGAAATCGCACGAAAAGTTTGTTAAGTAAATCTAAATGGTTGATTTTCGTATAGTAGTAAAAAAAAGGACACGAGGCTTCCCTATTTAATGTTTAGAATGTTGTGATTGATTTCGCAAAATTAATTAATATGATTATAAATAATAAATATAAACTAAAAATCATAACACATTTTTTAAAATCATCACACAAAAAAAAATACCAATACCTACCACTACACGTGAAAATAACATTAAGGAACGCTGTCACTGAAAAAATGGCGGCGAGACGGTTGACGCTAGCTGGCTAGCGAGTAGACGATACCATACGTCAAAATATGTTTCGGCTACCAAATTCTATACCAAGCTGCGTATTCGTAACGTTCACGAGCGTGACGTCGGAAAACGTAGCAACTGTCAAATGTGTTCGTGCTGCCGATTTGCAGGTCCGTTAACGTTTGGCACCTTTCGATTTTCAAATTCCCATACAAATTTGAGTTAGGGCACTCGACACGATAACGCTGCGATTACGATAGATGTTCGTGCTCGGGGCTCTGTTCTGATTACACTCAGTTCCCACGTCCAATGAATCAGGGATATCCATTATTCAGGGTGCTATGATTAATTCCTTTTTGTTTCTATCAACAACACTAATGGGGTGTTAGGTGATCAAAAGTTTCTGTGACTACTGACAATACCATATACAGGGTGAATTTGTTAACCCTATCAAAATTTTAATATTATGATGTTTAGTGAAAATAAGAAATTACCTATATTTTCTTTTAGTATCTCTCAGTACTAAAATATTGAGATATAGCATCACTAAGTTGTACCAAAAAAGTCCACGCTTATGGATATTGCGCGCCGTACACTACGCATGTCCGCGGCCCCCCACCCACCGCTCGCCCCTGCATTTCATTGATAACAATTTTAACGTTGTATTTACAATTTCACGTTTCAAGTCAAGCACCATCTTGTGTCATTTTACGCTATTGTTGAATGTATCGATTTTGTCTTTTATCGTTTTGTTCCGCTAGATGGCATTGTATTGTAAAGTAATAATTCTATGTTCAAAACTAATCTCTTTTAATGGTTTTAAATAATTGAGTTCTCAATCACTATGTAATCTATTTATGGACATTATTTAATTCTCTTATTTTACGCTATTGTTGGATGTATCGATTTTGTCCTTGATCGTTTTGTTCCACTAGATGGCATTGTATTGTAAAGTAATAATTCTATGTTCAAAACTAATCTCTTTTAATGGTTTTAAATAATTGAAATCTCAATCACCATGTAATCAATTTATGGACATAATTTAATTCTCTTATTTTACAATACAAAGATATCTAACTAACAAAACGATCAAGGACAAATTCGTTACCTCCAATAATAGCATAAAATGACACAAGATGGTGCTTGAAAAGTGAAATTGGAAATACAACGCTACGCAATCATAAGTTTCACATACTGTTAAGTGATAAGAATGTTGCACGAACGTAATTAATCGAATACAACTAAATAATAAACACGGTAGTTAGTTATGACGATGAGCACACACCACCGCCCTCCACCGCGGATCGTGGTGCCGTGTGCAAATCACTAGACCTTTAAAAATAAAACTAGCCATAAGTATTTTGCGTTCAGGCGTAAAAAAATTAATCAACTTACGTGCATTTTTCCATTTCTCTCTAAACAGTCTAGCTCGTTTTTGCACATTGTTTTTTAATTTGTTTAGCACAACAGACAGTCTCACTTCTCACTTCGTCAAATGCACGCACACACAATTTACAATTTTAAGTTTTCGTGACTTTGGGCCTCCTCCAAATGCACTCTACGTTTTATATGAACTATATCATATTTGCGCAGGCGGAGTACACTTTTGGTTTAGTATTCGTATAGCCTCTGGGTACTGTTTAGGCTTTCACTACTCAAAATGTAATAACGCACCATTTTAAAGTAGGTACTTGCGGTGTGAAAACGTTGTAGTTACATTATAAACGATAGCGCGGCAAAAAGACAGGCCGCGGCGCGGGTGCGGCGTATGGGAACACGGAACTCGGCGCGTGGGCGCTGGTCCACTGACTGGCACTGACTGACCGTGACCCACAGTGGGTCACGGTCAGTCAGCCGGCCGGCCAATGCACATGGCCGCCCGCAAGGGTACCCTCCCCGCTGTTCCCGCGCTTCCCCCGTTCTCTCATTCACTGAATTGCGCGGCAAGCATAGTATTCAATGTTTGGCTTAGTAATCACACTTTAATTTTACCTGCCTATTTTTTTTCAAAAATGTAATCTTTTAACAGTACCTAATGTCTAGATTTTTTTTTGTAGATGGTACAAAAGTCACCCTGTATAGTCGGTTATGTTTCTCTTAGTGTTTACGCAAAATAATTATGTTTATCAGGAGATTTACTAGAGCGAAATGAGACGTAAGTTGACCAGTTGATACATATGTCCCTGTGTGACGTAATTGCAGCGGTTCGCTAGTAGCATACGGCAAGCTCCAAGGGTCGCTATCATCAGCGCCCCTTCTCCTCCCGGGGCGGCACGCGATCAACGCGGGGCTGCTGGCGGGCGCGCTGGGCTGCGGCGGCGCGCTGCTGGCCGCGCCCGACGCGCCCGGCCTGCCGCTGCTCTCTGCCGTCGCCCTGCTTAGTGGCCTACAGGGATTGACACTCACTGCTGCTATTGGAGGTACGCCACATGCCACATCGCGTCAATAACTGGTTATTACACCTCACATCCCTTGTGATTGTGTACACTGAGGTGATTTTCGTCATCTGTACGAACATAGTCATTGTGTTGGACTATCTTATGTCTTTATACGATTCCCCAACACGAGTTTGACAACGTTATCAGCTTACACATGCTCTTCTTAAGGCCGGTTCTCCTGTGACAATATTTTTTGCTACAATATCCTCAATATAATTCTTCCACTTCGTTGACCAATATTACTATGTTATATATGTTGTTAGGTGCCGACATGCCAGTGGTAATCACGGTACTGAACAGCTATTCAGGCTGGGCGCTGTGCGCTGAAGGCTTCATGCTGAACAACTCCTTGATGACCATCGTAGGTGCCCTCATCGGCAGCTCTGGTGCTATTCTATCTTATATTATGTGCAAGGTAATTTGGGCGCCTTTATTTTTGTTAATAACCTCAACATTTCATCAGTGATCCAACTGCTTCTGCTGCTTACGGTGAACATTAAACTGCGTCAGAGGTTTTAAGATTCGGATTACGTCTGATCGCCTGGGGTCACGGATATTCCTCAATCTCCATCCCTTTCTGTCGTTCAAACATACCGTTCGCTAGAGCGAGGGAAGTAGATTGTGCGAGTTCACGTTCACACCCTGCGGCATCGCCGCGCCGATAATTAGGATCAATTACTCCTCTAGCCAACGATATGTTTTGAGCTCTCAAGTTTATAAACAAAAGTGAATTCCAGTTTCAAGTCCACCTCTACCGTGTAACGATAAGAGCTAACTCTATCGGTATATATCAGTGCTAACCACCTCCGGCCATATAATCACTTACCATAGTGTGATTGTGGTCAAAGCAACCAACCATGTTTATTTCATAGGCCATGAACAGATCACTGCCAAACGTAATCCTCGGTGGGTACGGAGTGATAAGTAGCGGGTCGGCGCGGCCAACCGGCGGTGTACACACCGAGCTCAATGTCGACTCTACCGCTGATCTCATCAACCGCTCATCCAACATTATTATTACACCTGGTCAGTCAATCAATCAATCAATCAACATCATAGAATGTCCTCACGACTAAATTGTTAAATTGATGACTAGTAACGCCACCTAGCGAAATAGCTCCGAACATTCCGCCCACCAAGAACTTCGTTCTTCCTGCAGCCGCCCACCGTGGTTTTATTGTTTTAATTGGATGTTGGTAGAGCAACCAGCTTTGACACTGGTCGCTTGAGTAAGCCGTTTTTAATTCTCAGGCTCACCACTCTTAACTACCCCATCCGGACCCGGATGTGTACCTACTACCTGTGCCATAAGCCATTTAGTTGGGGGAAGCATTGGTTCCTTAATCATAACAACATCCCCTGTCTCTGGAGCTCTACTTTTGTTTTGCCACTTATGGCGCTGTTGTAAGGTATGCAAATACCCAGTACTCCATCGTTAAATATTTTCAATTTTTCTTATCCATTACGCTACGAACAATGTTATTAATAGCTGTCAATTGTTCCCAATTATTTTATATATTTTGGTTTCGTAGGTTACGGTCTCTGCGTAGCAAAAGCTCAATACCCCATAGCGGAGTTAGTGGAAGTACTGAAAAATGCAGGAAAGAAAGTACGATTCGCCATCCACCCTGTTGCTGGTAAGCATTCTTTATGTGTAATTTCTGTCTTAAACGAAATTAATAAAAAATTAAACTAATTTAACATATTTAAAAATAAAGCACCATTACTAAACCACGGTAACCAAGATGACCGATTTTAAATTAAAATTTTACGTAAAGAAAGTTTTGAAGGAAAAGGCTTGCTTATTACAAGGTAGCTCATTATATTGAAGATATGGATGTTTGGAAATAGTTTCACTCTGCACAGGTGCACTTCGCATATTGTTTTTTTAATTTTATTTTCTTAGTTTTAGCCATTAGCGTATTCGCTATTATTTAATAACAACTTGTTTGCGTTACATTTTATTATTTACTTTGTATTGGTATTTTTCTTTTTGATTTAATTGTATATTGTATTGAACATTTTGCTGTTATTGAAAAAAATATAGCCAATAGTCAGATTATAAAAAAAAAAGAAAAATATATAACCTTGCTGAGTTTCTTGCCGGTTCTTCTCAGTTGAAGGCTGATTTCCGAATCGGTGGTAGCTTCAGTAAATTCTACCTTCAAAAGTGCCCTCCTAGGGCCTAAACTGAATAAATGGCTTTGACTTTGACTAAATTTATTCCAATAAATACATAATTAACTTTGTCTACATCAAGTATTTACAATTATTGTATAAAATACAAACTATAATATATATATATTATATTTCTATTTACAAAAACTCGATAAATTATGCCCAATTGAAGTTCAATATTCGGCAGTTATTCCTCGTCTTCCAATAAAGTATTGAATGGTATCAGGTCGCATGCCGGGACAGTTGAACGTGTTGCTGGCTGAAGCCGGCGTCCCCTACGATGATGTGTTCGAGATGGAAGAAATCAACGACGAGTTCCCCGAAACTGACCTCGTACTAGTTATTGGTATGTACATTCATCTCCAATCCTACTATAATATCTGTATATATAATAAAATCGTAGACTTGACGTGTCTGTACATCAAAGATGTTTGCAAAAAAATAACTGGGAGACGTTAGGAATAGGTAATAGAACGAAATAAAGCAGTTTTTGATTTTTTTGTCTGTCTGTTATTTTGTCTGTACATGCGCGCACAAGCATCACGCAAAAACCACTGATTAGATTTAACAATCTAGGTACTTAAAAATATTAAGCTTTATCCTAAATAATATTTAGCGTTTATTTCATCAAAATCAACCCACAAAATAAAATATTAAACTTTTAAGTTTAGTTAGAAACTTCATAGAGCACTATGCGTCGCGTCGGCCTAGGCCTACGTGCACGGCTCTGTCTCGCGGGGAGCGGAGAGAGTCTATATGCAAGCGATCTCGAAGATATTTGGTACTCACTCGTGATTGAGTATGTGGCATAACATCATGGCTGAAAGAACTTTTAGGAGATAAGACATTGATTATTCTTGGAAATAAAGTGCCTCTGTGATGTGTCAGATGTTTTACATGACTGATGTGTTAAATGTATATTTCAGGTGCAAACGACACTGTCAATAGCGCAGCAGAAGACGATCCCAACTCGCCCATCGCTGGCATGCCTGTACTTAAAGTGTGGAAAGCAAATCAAGTTAGTAAACAACTTTTTTATATAATCAACAAATATGTTCCATTTGGTACAACAACCAGATATTTTAAGACAACTTCTATTTGAAGCCTATGTTGGGTTAGTAATACCAAAAACTATCAAATACAAAAGACCGACAATCCCCTGCAAAAATTCGTCCGCCGGAAAATAATTACCTTCTAGCTCATAAGATGTCGCTAAGTGTATCGAACTACGGATTCGTGTGATAAATTATTGTTTATCGGTTTTGAATATTACTTCTACTCGAAACCACTCCTAACTTTGTCGTAGAAGTACGAACGAAAGTCCCTAGATGGCGTTTTCTTTCACAAATCTAATTAAGATACACTGTCTTTCAAAACGTACCATACTCATTAAATTCTAAAATATATTTTAGTAAAGAATTAAAATAAATTATGCATTCAAAAATAATAATAATAAAAAAATCTGTTGAATTTTGAATAATTTTGATGTATTTTTAAGCTTTCCAAAATTTTATAGGTATTGCCAGTACAAATCAAATTGCTCTGTAATAGTTCTTTTTTGTAATAGAATGATACTATGATTTTTTTTTACTAGCACAAACGTAATAATATACGTATGTCAAAACTGACCCAAATAGTAATTTAGCTATAATTTTTAGAGTACAAAGCCATGGATTGCAGTAATGGTCTGCTTACAAAGATAAACATGCGCAAGCACGTTACCTTTGACAATTCGAAATACAATCACACGAGCCCAAACTCGATGGGGTTGTGTCGTTTTATCGTGAAGTTCCTATGGCCACCTTCCAGCTCCAGCATCAGATCAGATCCATGTCATCATACTATTGTCACACGATATACAATATGCATGCAAAATTTTAGCTCAAACGGAAACCGGGAAGTGTGTCAAATTTTACTTACAAGATTTCAATACCGACACTGGGACAAGTGAAAGTAAAAAAAATAATAATAAACGCAAATATTATGATCAAAGTATAAAAGCTTGTAATAACAGCTGGCTGGCCGCATTTTATTTATTTAAATGACATCTAGTGAAATACAGGTGCATACTCTTGTTATGACTAGATTCAATTTGGTTCAATCGATCGCAACGTCATCTGTTTGAAAGCTCATAAAACGGGATAAATGTTCACGAAAATCAATAATATTTAAAAGCATGTTTTGGGAATGAAATACGTTTTTAAAAAATAATACATTTTTTTTAAACTCGATTGGTTAGGAAATGGCTCAAGTTTATCGTTTATCCGGCACATACAAAATATCGCAGGCTATTTTGCCCGCGCGCCAGTAACGCCATCTACAGATATACAGATTTTTGAGCTTTTTTCCGGCGGACGAATTTTTGTAGGGTATTGTCCGTCTATTGTATTTGATCGTTTTTGGTAATACTGAATAACTTTTACTATGACACCGAATCTGATATTAACAAAATAACTATAAATAAACATAATTTGTATGAAAAGCTTAATCTCTTTTTAAACATATCCCATGGTAAAAGTCATTCAACTTGACGAACTCAGCATCGATTTTTTTGGGGCCGTGTTGTGGTTAATTGAAACTTTTTTTTAGGTGGTAGTTATGAAGAGATCCATGGGTGTCGGCTACGCGGCTGTTGACAACCCCATATTCTACAATCAGAACACTTCGATGCTACTCGGCGACGCTAAGAAGACTTGCGACGCGCTTCTTGAACGGGTCAAGCATCTTGCCGCATAAATACAATGAATAAATGTTGAAAATATGATTTGAACATAAGAATAGTGTAAATACATACTCACTATAAATAATTTACGAGAATAACATTCTATTCTCTATTCACATTTGTATGAATGATTTGACAGATGGCCTGAATGTTAGAGTATAAGCTTACGGAAAGGTAATTGTAGATGGCGCCACTGAAAGACAGCGGAAGTGTTTCCAAATTAATGACATTGGTTTTGTCTTGTCATTGTAACCAATCGCGTCATTTGTTTATGTTATAACACAGTGTCCCCTCTAGCCGGAATAATTTGCAGTAAGGTTCCGTATTCACCAAGGAGAATAGATACTCCCCCTTATTCAGACCCATTCGGTTGCCATTTCGATCGGACAGGACATTCGTTAAATTTAGGTTGATGCTGTGTTAGTCGCAAAATTAATTTGCCGCGTTCGTGTACCGATCGACTGCCTCATTAGATATGGAAGTCTGAAATGAGAAAATAGGACCCATCCTATTCAGTAGAGTACTCAATCAGCTCATCAACCGCAACCGAGCAGGTCTGAATAAGGGGGATTATCTGTCGAAAAAAATCAACTTCTGTTGAACAGAGTACACTAATCAGAACTTTATAATAATTTATTTATTTATATTGTATTAGTCCAAGTGATAAGCCATAGCCTTTGAAATTGAGAAGGCTATATAATATAAACCCAAGTGAAAATCGAGTATAAATATTATTGTATTTTGCATATACTCACATTAATATTGCCAAAATTGATTAAGTCTGAGCGATAAATAATTATTTAGAGAAAACATAAACTATACAATTCTTATTAAGTACTTTAATTATGTAGGTATGGTAATATCAGAAGTCGAGATAACTTTTACCTATTTTATATAGTTAGATTTATACATTATACTAGCAAACTTATTATAAATACATAATATAATAATTACCCAATGAAATTGTCAATTATGTGTTCATAAGTATCTAGGTCAAAAATATTTTAAGCCATATTATTATGTATCAATTTAATTTGATTGGAAATCGAAAGACTGCAGGAATAATGAGTAAAGAATCGAACACCTAACGAATATAATGCATAATTTGGTAATATTGTAAGAGCTTGATGTACTTTAATATTTAGTATAGGTACTTACCCTATTGGAACTATTGAGCGTTAAATTTTGATTTAGCTAGACCTCCCTCCCTTCACATTCCATTGATGTGGTTAACTCTATATGCATATTAAAACATAAGTCTTGTCGTCTTTACAGATATAATTAGCTTTAAAAATAACATTAATTAGCTACATTTTTTTTAATGAATTTGAACTTATTTTTAATGATAGTGTGTTGTGCATGAACTAGCATTCCATGTACATTAATTACATCATATTTGATAATATTTAGGATATTTAGGACATACTTAGTTCATGACGCTAGAAAGGTTTTATGTAAGTCTTAAAGTTATTATGGCAATTGACAACTTTCTGCCATAACAATTTATTATTTCTATATTCTCCCATAAGTAAGTTGTGAATGGATAAAGTATGATGCTGTTTATTCTGTTATGGGGAGAGAAATTTGGTTTACTAATTTTATATAGAACATCTTAAAATATCAGAACTAAACAGTATTCAAAAATCAACTGAAACTTGTAATGTTACTTTATGGATTGTTTGTTATTTTATGGGATATGAATTATAGAAATTTTAAAAGTTGACTCTACAGTGTTTCATTTATACATTTTTAATTATTGATCTTATCTACCAAATAATACTCAATCAAAGTACTTTCATCTCTAATTTCTTTACAGCATTATGATACTGCCACCTTATCTCAGATAATTTTCTTTTTAAATCACTCATTGTTTTCATGAATTCTATGTCTTTGCCTGTTTGAATTTCTCTTGTAGATGAAACGAGCCCAAGCTTATCTATTGCTATTAATACTTCTAAGCGAAGTTTTTCGCATATATCGTGATAGCCACATATAACTGAAGAACTCTGTGAACCCTTATGTTTCTCCTTGGAGCGCAGATTCATTAATAATGCGTCTAACTGGAGTAAAAACGTCTCAAAACTGTCCAGTGTGTGATTATGCCATCTCTTAATTTTAACTTCATTATCTAAATCATTACCATCTCCCAAAGGAAGTGCCAATTTTCGTTGCAAATTCTTTTTAATGTTTTCAGTATCTTTAGTTATTAATTGACCATTTATAATTCTTGATGTGGATGATGGAACTGCTTTATTTAACTTTACCGACCTTTTGGTAACATCTACATTTATTTTGTAATGGCTCATGATCTCACAATACTATGTTAGACCTGTTATAATATTTCCTGCATTATTATATTAGATTAGTACAGAAAATTTATTTTAATGTCTGCCAAGGTGGGTTATAAAATTATGTCAAATTAAAATGTCACATGAAATCAGGTCAGTGCATGTAATAGTTTTCAATCACATAGATCCTTCTTTATCTTATGTGTCAACTGAATTTGCTTTTGAGGGAATTACCCTTTTGAGGCATTACAACTCCCTCCGGCCGGCCCTAGCCAGCCCTTGATCTGGGCACGTAGTGATTATATACTCTTTGGATCAGGGTAGAGCGAGATTGTCTTTCGGCGCTCTTTGGTTGACGCTTTCATACCACATAAATTCGCTCTATCCCAGGGCCGGCGGCTGCGCTGCACTAGTAGAACGTAGTGATTATGAGTTGATATGATTAAGTATGTTACGAAAACTATTTTTTTTTGTAATACAGTTTATCTGCCCGAAGCCGAAAAACTCTAGGAAACATACAATAATTTTATTGGTATATTTTTAAAATACTAATCTTTGGTTTTTCTTTATTTTGAAGTCGTACTATTTAAAATAAAAAGGACTCGACCTTGTTTGATCATAATATTAATTTGGACCAGACATTTTATCTGCTCACTGTACTGTCTGTCAACGCAAGTACAAGCGCATTTTAGATTCGTTTCTTTATTGAATCGGCTTATACCTTCTGTCTTTGGTCATTGAAATCAATTCTTACAATTTTTAACGTTACAATTTTCTTTTATTGAAGTGTAAACTTCTTTTAGCGCGGTACGCATATTTTCAGATGCGGTAAAACCTCTGGACTCGCGACACCGTTTTGATGAGACGCAGTTTGACGTTTAGTTTCTTTTTTTTTATTGAAGTGAAAACTTCTTTTAGCGCGGTACAGCAGCATATATTATATATAGATTGAGATTGCGATTGAGCCAATGTCCAAAGGGCCTATGTCCAGCAGTGGACGTCAAGTGGCTGAGATAACGATGATGAAAATTTATGTGTAGATACCATCTATGACAGTAGCTCTAAAAACGGTTTTTGTAGGTTGAATCTGTTATGCAATCTCAAACTCAATCTCGATCTCTTAAAAAAAAAAGTTTTCACTTTTTTTTCCTATGTAACGCTGACCACGAGTAATGTATATTATAAAAACATAATGATATGACCATCCATTGCAAGATTTTCAGGGCCTTACAATGGATTCTCTGAACTACGACGCAACGGCTTGATGATGGCAACAAACAAAAACTTATTCGTTAGATAATAGACAAAGATTATATCTTGTTGTCAAAATGGGCCACTTAGATTGTGACGACTTAATTACTCTTTCAACGCTATAAAATTGACAATGGTAGCTTTAAATATCATTGTTCTGGTAACTCTGATTCAAGACAATGACAATAATCAGTTGACATTCTGTCATCAATATGCGTCGTTTCTTTCACTTCTACATAAAATACATCGCGCCATCCTGTTGTCAATGTCAGTGTATGCAATCAATGGAGTCGTCCACCAATGTCCACGTACACGTAGGTATATATGTATGTATATATGTAGGAAAACGTCAATAAGACAAACAAGGAAAAAAGATTTTAAAATAAATGGTAGAAATTGTTAGGTAGGTAAATAGAATGCTATTTTAATAATAAGCTTTTCGTAAAAAATCTGCCAGACATAAATTCGTGAGTGTAAAAGCATAATTAATATCAACTCGAAGTCATAACTAAGAGTAATGTGATCGTCACAATTTTTGATTAGTTCCTATTCTAATCGGTTTATTACATGTTGTATTTGGTTGTATTGTGATTTTGTGTTTAGTTTTTGTTCAGTTTTTACCCGCAGCACTTCACACGCTGTGCGGCATGGTACGTTTTTTCCTCGTGTTTTTCTTTGCTTCTATTTTTATTGACTTCATCGTTCAAAATACATAACTACCTACCTTTGTGTACCTACATAATTCTAAAAATAAGAATGATACCCTATATATTTAAATCCAGCTCTTTCATTAAAAATCAACATCTTCAACTGAGCAGTAAAACATATTTTGTTGTCCTGATGTTTTCTTATTTTTATGCTTTTCATCAGTAATACTTGTAACCATGTGTACCCAGTGTACCTACCTAAATCCATATACTTGTACCTATATTTATAACAAACTTTTGTATATAACTTAAATTTTCTAAAAAAAATATTGTATCTGAATCAATGTAAGTACCCATACAGAAGTAATTGTATTATTATATTGTATAGAAAATTACTCACTGATCAAATATTCAGATTATGTTAATTAACTTTTAGGCTAGCGATAACAAGATGGTAGCCCCCAGTAAAACTGCTCTCCCACCAAGCAGTGATGAAAATGTTGATGTACTGTCCATGGTATACAGGTTCTTCAAAAAGGTATGTTAAACAATATTTTCTAATTAAATTTACTCTTAGATATAAAGTGTGTGGTAACCACCTTTAACTCATCATATATATTGAATCATTATTATTGAATCTTACCATCAGGTGAATCAGTGGCACAATGAAATCAGTTTGAGTATTATACATGTGTTATGAATGCATTGTTTAAGCACTGAAAGCTTCACTTATGCATGAGTCAATATTGACCTTGAGCAGGTTAGTGTGCTCTCTGACTCATGAGATGGGCATTTGACCTTCATTTATTATTAGTTCCTGTTTTGGTAACTGTATTAAATTGAATATAATATTAATATTGATTGTATTTATTAGCCATTTTTTTTTATCAAAGAATCATTGACCTTGACCCCAATCAAATAACAAATAAATATTTTTAATCTATTTATTTAATATTTCATCCTGTTGATGTGGATATACCCAGAGTTTATAAAGCCAAAAGGATAACTCCCTAACATTTTAGTCTTTTAAACAGGAAGTTGTAAAGATTCCCCATGGAAGATTTTCCACAGCAGATAATCTTTGATATAATATTATTAAAGTGAAAAAGCAATTTCATCTTTACAACATTGTGAACACTATATTGGCTACAATCTTCAAGTTCAATTGGCAAGTAAAAATAAGCATGAAAAGAAAATGAGACATTGATGTGGTAAGCATCAAACATCAGTAACGGAAGGCTTACCTCATTCCCTGGCAAGGTTTACTCATCTACATATTTACGAGCGCAACAAACAGGCACATTGAATGCTAATGTTAACAGTTATTATGATAACAATGACATCATACAAGCTAAATATATTTCCCACGGGACAGGAAATAGTTTTATTTATGGTTTACACTGACTACCATATTTACCCATAGATTTGTAAAATAGCAGTCAAATTGAGCTGGTTAATTTAATTAGAAATATTGATGAGAAATTACTAATACAATAGGTGTAAGACTATCACTTTTAATTTATTTCTTCACAATTCTGTATGCTTAATAATAAAGAATTCAAATAATATTATAATATATGTAGTTAATTACAATGATTCAATGGCTTTTTACAATTAGTTATCCATTGCTGCAGGTGTCAATAGTGGGCGTGGTGTATTTGGTAGGTTACATGCAATGGAGTGTGGCGTGGCTAATCGGACCCGTTGTACTGTCTGTGCTCCGCGACCAGTGGCGCAAGGAGAGCGAGTACAGACGTAACCTGGCCAAGGTCGCTGCACTCTCGTCCGAGAAAGATGTGGTTCTTGCTAAATTAGACGATCTTCCTGCGTGGGTTAGTATTATAAACCCTTTTAATATATAGTCATATTTTTATCAATGTTCATCATAGTAATACTAATATAAATCTTCCTTTTGAATAATTTAATTATTTATAGAATATTTTATATTTTACAGGTTTTCTTTCCTGATGTGGAACGTGCAGAATGGTTAAACAGAGTAAATATCTCCTCTTTACTGTAGTATAATATAGATGTAGCATCTTGTAGGAGGTGGAAAAAATATTTTTGCTATTTTTAATCCCGGAAACGCGCCTAAAACCGCGGGGAACGATATACCTAGCTGTTTTCCCTTTGCTTGTACAATATTCTATAAACTGGCAAATCTAGTGTGAAATTTAAATAAATCGCGGTTAACGTATGTAGGTATGTGGGCTGGGTGGATCGCTGGTAATTGCAAGTCGAGGTTATTTCCAACCTCCTACAGGTTGGAAAAAACACCATGCAAATCGAATGATTCATAATATACCCACCATCCTACACTTTCAATTGAATTTTAAGTGTTTTGTTTATAAACCACTTAAAGAACTAATCAATTAGGTACTTCTCATTTGTATCAGAACTATAATGTATGCATTATTTACTTATTTGTGTCCATTTCCAACTTTTAACACATGTGGTAACAATTTTATGGACTTTCATTTTGAAGTGGCAAATTTTCCATATTTTAATTATACCTAATCTTATAACTCCCATTTTAGATATCTATATTTATACTAATATTATAAAGCTGAAGAATTTGCTTGTTTGTTTGGTTGAACGCGCTAATCTCAGGAACTACTGGTTCGAATTGAAAAAATATTTTATTGTTGGATAGCACATTTATCGAGGAAGGCTATAGGCTACTTTTTATCCCGGGAAAAAATAAGATCCCTCGGGAACGCTGGTGAAACCTCGGGGCGGAAGCTAGTGAAAGATATTTAGGTACATGAAATTATAAAATAAGTTACTGTTTATAGATTCTTCTTCAAGTATGGCCGAATGTGAACAGTTATGCTAAAAATCTATTGAAAGATTCCATTGAGCCAGCGGTAGCGGAAAGTTTGGCTAATTATAAACTGAGCGGCTTTAAATTCGAGCGAATGATTCTCGGCACTATTGTGAGTATGATTATGAAATACGCCGTCATCTTTCCCCAATATAAATGCATTATTCTTCTTTCGGTAAAATAAACCTTAAACTAGCCCTGTTCGACTATACCTTACCACCTAACAAAATAAATAAAAGAGCTGTATTTTTTTTTTATCAAGTCATTGTTTAAGACTTTCATTTTCTTACTTTGACATTTAATGTTTATTCTTTGATATCTAACAAATACAGTCTGTTAAGTTTAATAGTCCCATATTGTTTCATGGGCGCATTAAAGTACAAACTGTTATTGTTTCGCAGGCGCCTCGCATTGGCGGCGTCAAAGTGTACGATAAGAATCTCTCGAGGAATGAAATCATCATGGATGTTGATTTGTTGTGAGTTTTCTTTATCAAACTTAATACTTTTTGGTTAACTACAGTGTAGGTAGTTTAGTTATTATCATATTTAATTTCCACAGTTATGCAGGTGACTGCGATATCTCGTTCGTTGTCCAACGGATTAGAGGAGGCATCAAAGACCTACAGGTAATGTATCACTTAAATGATGTTACTAATAAAGTAATTTTCATTCAAGATCTTTGACCTTTAAAGGATTCCCATATTTAATAGCCCCTTCTATTTGTGTGCTTATCAATTTCGTCCCATATCACTTACCAATCTCACAACATCAAGGTGAGATTGAAGTCATAAGAAAGCCTATTCAATGTAAAAAATAACAAAAAATACTATTTGCATAGATATAAGATTTATTATCTTTTTTTGATGTCACAAATACACACGAGTGACGTCATATTACCGCGCGAAAAGATCACCAAACGTTATAATATCCCTTTCTAGATCCACGGCATGGTGCGCATAGTGATGAAGCCTCTTATTACAAAGATACCTTTAGTAGGTGGTCTGCAGATATTCTTCCTCAACAATCCGTCTATTGACTTCAACTTGGTTGGCGCTGCTGATGTGCTCGACATGCCAGGATTAAGGTACAAATAAATCGTGTTATTGTCAGCTTTATAGACGAATAATTTATATACCACTTCAATGATTTCATTCTTTATTTATTACTAGCTTCTGCTCCGGTTTCAACCGCGTTCTCGAGGGATCTTATTTTTTCCCGGGATAAAAAGTTATTCCATGGTATGATTAATCTATGTGCCAAGTTTCATCAAAATCCATTTAGCCGTTTATGCGTGATTGAGTCACCAACATACAACCATTCACATTTATAATATTACTTAGTTAGTAAGTAGGATGGAAAACTTTTGTTACCAGCAGGGTGTCTATAGGTACTTACTTAACAAATTAATATCCTCACAGTAGCATCGCAGTACATTTATGCAAACATATTATTTGTACAACAAAATATAAGTCTTTTTGTAAAAACAAGTGACATGCACACTATTAATACTAGAAATAAGCATAAACTTGTAACCTCTGCTTATAGACTCCAAAAAGGCATACTATAACGTTAATGAATATTTAAATGACGACAATGCTTGGGTGTAGCGCTCGCTCTTGCAGGATAAATTTTATGTAATAGTCTTAAGTTTGTTTTGAAAAGAGTAATTGCTGAGTTTCTTGCCGGCTCTTCTCAGTAAAAGCAACCTTCCGAACCGTGCGTTAGAGTCTGACTATTCTTAAGTGCCTGTGAAGGCCTATTTGAATGAATAAATTATTTCATTTCAAATTATTTCATTTCATTTCATTTACTACGAGATATTATCTAATAGAAAATAATTGCACTAAATTGACGTTTGTACCCTGTGTGTAAAGAATTGACGATAGTAAACGCTTACGCGTCCTGCGTGTCGCACAGCGCCTCTCGCGGAATACTCATGGAACTAGTATATCCCATACAAAATTGTAGTAAACGCGATAGAAAGCGTTTAGTTACGTCAATTCTTTACACTCGGCCCACTGTTCAGTTTTGTTCGCAATTGTAATGGTAGGTAAACGTACTAATTTGTTTAAGTCTAACGTGTTTAGTTCTATCCCCAGAGACGGACGTGCCAGTTTTATATGAAATAGTTTTCATGACAATAAATTTGTCACTTTTTATTTCCAGTGATATCTTACGCCGATGCATCGTCGAACAAATCGCTAAAATGATGGTATTGCCCAACAAGTTGCCAATCAAGTTGAGTGATGAAATACCTACCGTAGATCTACGCATGCCCGAACCTGAGGTGAATCATATAAGTTACTAGCTTCCGCCCCGCGGTTTCACCCGCGTTCCCGAGGGATTTTATGTTTTCCCGGGATAAAAAGTAGCCTATGTGCTATTCCATACTAAGTATAATCTGTGTTCCAGATTTCATCCAAATCCGTTCAGTAGTTTTTGCGTGAAAGAGTAACAAACAAGAGTAACGGTTGGCGTGGTTGGTAAGATACCCTATCTATCACGCCACAGGTCGTGGGTTCGATTCCCACTTAGGACAAACATTTGTGTGCATGAACATGTCTGTTTATCCTGTGTCTGGTTGTAATTATCTATACCTAGTCTTGCCATAAATATTGTCACAAAGAAAAAACATTTTTTTTTATTGCAAATAATATTTATTACTTTTACAGTATGTTAGTTTAATACATAAATAAAAAACAATTTAAAATATAAAAAGCTTATTCGAAGTGGTCTCCATTGGCTGCAATACAGTCCTTTAAACGTTGAGGCCAGTTATCAATAGAAGCACGCACTCTTTCCATGGAATAATTCTTCACTGCCAATCGTATGGATTGTTTTAGGGACTCCAAATTATTATGGCGTTTAGAGCAAGCCGTACTCTCTAAAACTGACCATAAATCATAATCCAGCGGATTAAGATCGGGACTAGACGACGGCCAGTCTTCAGCTCTGATGAAGTCCGAAACGTTTACTTCCAACCAAGACTGCGTGGACCGAGCTTTATGACCCGGCGCCGAGTCTTGTTGGAAGGACCATACTTGGTTATTGAACATGGTGTTGTTAAGGGGCTTAACTACCTTCTCAAGAATGGTATCTTGATACACTTGTGCCGATGTTTTGATACCTTTTTCACAAAAATATGGCTCAGTCACTCCTTCATAGCTAACACCCCACCAAACCATCACTGAAGTCGGATAATGCCCACGTTGCACTCTGTCGACTAATTGGAAAGCTTCCTTAGAGCTTTGAGCATAAATACGATCATTTTGTTTGTTAAAATGTTGCTCAACTGTAAAAATTTTCTCATCCGTAAACAAAATTTTTCTGTGACCTCCCTTTGCGTACCGCTTCAGTAGTTGTTTCGATTTTACCACCCTTTTCTTTTTTAAATTATCAGTTAAAAAATGACCAGTGCGTCTCTTATAGGCTGCAAGTCCTAAGTCATCTTTTAAAATACGCGACATGGTTCTGGGTGCTATCTTCATCTCCCGAGATAAAATCTTTTGCTTTCGGACAGGATTTCTTCGAATTCTTTCCCTTACTGCTTTAACCACCTTTTTCGTACGAACACTACGTGGACGGCCAGATCTTTTTCTGTCACAGGCAGAGGAGGTCTCATTGTACCTATTAATAGTCCGGTACACAAACATTTGACTAATACCAAGCGTATGGAGAGTTTTAAAAATTGCATTTGGCTCCATACCAACTTTGTGTAATGCAATCACAGCGATTCGGTTCTCTTTATCAACCCACTCCATTTTAATATCGCAAAATATTGTCCAATATATTGGCGCCAAAATTAGAAAACCCAATGAACAATCGTATAAAAATGACAGATTCCAAATTCAAATGTAATATCTTTCTTATTTTTAATTGTAACAGTATTTATGGCCAGACTATGTATATGTATGTATTTATAAAAGAAAAGTAGTATATGTAGTATATCAGTTATCTGGCTTCCATAGTACAAGCTCTGCTTAGTTTGAGGTCAGATGGCCGTGTGTGAGGAATAATGTCCCAGTATATTTATTTATCCATCCAAACTTTCGCATTTATAATATTAGTAGGATACGGACTGAAATGTGAAATAGTTTTTATGATGAATACATTTTATAGAGCTAAGAGCTCTTAGTATAGGTATATATTTCATACAAATATTATTATATCATTTCAGGGTGTGCTTCGTATTCATCTTGTCCAAGCTCAGAATCTCATGAAGAAAGATGTGTCCATGCTAGGTAAGTTTCATATTTAATCAACTTGACTGGCCATATTTTAATATACCTACCATGGGTAAGGAAGTGGCCTATTAATTTATATGCTGAGTGCTGACCTACGTTTGACCACAATCTAAGGCCCATAAACTCATTTTTGCAAGTAATAATAGAAATACCTATAATATAGCTGAGCTATATTATAGGTATTATTTAATTGGTTGGCTCGCCAATTTGACGCGCGTCCCAAAACTACCTACAAAAAATATAATTCCAGGAATCGCGAGTCAACTTATTAAGATATGTAAACATATTTTATAGGGCAAAAACAGTACTACAGTACCTATTTTCAGCTAAAAAAAATCAATTTAATTTACAGGTAAGGGTAAGTCGGACCCGTACGCAATAATAACAGTGGGCGCGCAGCAGTGGAAGACCAAACACATCGACAACGACGTCAATCCTCGCTGGGATTATTGGTGCGAGGTGAGACAATACATCTCTTTTCTCTCTTTTTTATTCCCTTTTAATTAGCACCGGTTAAGGTTTATTTATTCGTAGACTTTAACTATAGTTTATTTATAGAGCACATAATTTTTTGAAATAACATTTTTACTTGTAGTATTTTAGCTTCGATTTTAACTAATTAATCTGGTTATGGACGATTTTGGTGAGTTATGTTTGAATTCTGGGCTCATTTCTGGTACGAATAAACGTTACGTTACGTGACCTAGGACATTTGCACGTACCTATCATTTGCATACATGTCACTATTTCTCATTGTGACGAGTAATGTTATGTACGATCACGCAATTTGGAATGTTTCGTATCTTGTTCACATCTATTGAAATAGCAAGATAATGCATCTCTTGTTTTTCGATCTGTTTGAATCAAGTGAGGCACAAATCTATCTTGGAAACAACTATAAGATTTCGCATCATTGCAATAGCAAAGAGATACAATATGGCGAAATCGAATCGAAAGGTCAGATATCTGCCCGCACTCTGAAAGTTTTGCAATCATAACAACGAATCGGAGTGTAGAGAAATAGAGTGAGTAATGTTATTAACAAATTGAAAATGAAATATATTGGATTGACAAGCGAGAAAATCCTAATTCGAGTTATTATAGAACTTAGAGATAACCTGAAATATGCCTCAAGTTGTAGCTTGTCGGTCTAAAAACTTGTCTTGCTATTACAATGAAAGGAGACATTGATCAGGAATGAGCATGGGCGAGCGACATCAACACCATTACGGCACTTATATACCTATGAAGTATATTTATGATTTACTTGTCTAACACTATTCGTTTCAAATAAGTAGTTATGTGCTTGGCCTTTTTATATCTTGATTTATATTATTTACTTGTTGTTTATGTATAGTATTGAATGAGATAAATATTCCGATATTTACCTCAGTACTGGCATCTACTATCATAGTTACAATTTACACGTTCATTGTAGTGAGTAGCAAGTAGTGAGTTAAAGCCAATACCTACTTAATCGATAAGTTCATCACCATTCAAAACATGCTACTTAACTAATGAATGTGTCAATCGCGCTTTAGAGCATAATGAAAAAATATAACTATGGTAAATAAAATATTGCTATAAGATCTCGCGTTGAAGCATAAAATTCTTTCAAAATAATTATTCAAATAATGGAACTTTTTAGTATATTTTTTTACTATCAGAACAATTAACTCATCCGGTATCATCTTATTATTAAAGTGGTAAACACACTTCAGATTAATATCTTTATTAAGTATATTATCGTATTTAGTAACATTGTAATAAACAAATGCAGTGTATTCACTGTAAATATGGAATAGGTACTTACATCATAGAATTGGCTTGTTTTATCTAAATTCAAAATTTATCATAACATGATAATGTGTATATTTGAATAACATTTGAATAGTTTTTCAAAATTTCGAATTTAATCATAACATGATTATTTTAATTCAATAACATTATGGCTTCTTTGTGATAACAAAAAAATGCTTCGTGGACCAACTCGTGAACTTATTTTGCGAGCAAGTAGCGGTGAATATGTTTTTGTTTTCCTTACTTATGTTTGTCGCGCGCATACAGGCGCGTATAATGCAATCATTGGGGCAAGCGTTGGAGATAGAGGTGTTCGACCGCGACGAGGGGAACGACGATGACAAGCTCGGCAGGTGAGTGCGCGCTCGTGGTGGTAGCGGAGCGTGGTGGTAGCGGAGCGTGGTGGTAGCGGGGCGGGGCCACACGCGCATCGGTGGTTGTACACGCTTCACGCATGATACACGTATAAAACAATAATAATATAAGCCTGAAAGTCACAGTGATGCCATATTCCAAGGTTTTCAAAGTGTGCATCTCAAAGTTAAATTTTTCCGAAAATCTTTATTGTGCATAAGGTTTATCTGTGAAATTCACGATTCTTATTATAATAGCTAATCACAAACTTAACGTGAAATGTAAGGGTGTTTTACTTTTTTTGAATCGCTAATGAAAACGTAGGTATGTTTGAAACATCCTTCCATTTCTGGTTACTTACGCTTAATTAAGAGCATGGTGAATGGGTAGGTAGATGCTATTAGCACTTTGTTTGTAATTAGATCATAGCTGATTGCAGGTGGAGGTAAGTGGTATCATAGACATACACACAATTCTTCTTTAAATTTGATATCTTACCTTTACATTCTTTTCTGTTTATTTTTCAAATTTTCTTTTCTTTTCAATCCTATTAAAGATCGTTGGTATTATATTTATTATATTTTAGTACTTAAACTTTTATTAAAGAATCTAAAGGCTGTAGTAAGAGACATGAGATACTTTTGATTTTGTAGAGCGTAGCGATAGTGCTATGCAAAATTAAACCTTCTAGATTGTCTCTTTCTTTTGCCTGTATATACTTAGTTAATTTACACGTCCGATTATTGTAATTGTGCAAAAGTGAAACAATATGACATCAGCGATCTTAATTATCTAAAACTTTATAACTTTTTTTAAATAGGTAAAATTGCCCATTCTCTCAAGTTCAGAAAGAAAACTAATATGTCGATAAATTATGTATTTGTCCGAAGGCGATAATAAGTTCGCGGAAGAGTCAGGTGGTGCAGTGCGACCTGTGGGACTGGGACCCGGGGATGGGCATTCAGAACGATGATTACCTCGGCAGGTCCGTCACAGACGCTAGTGCTCTGTCACGATAGCGACATCACATTATTCCAGTGTTTTATTTTCTTTGTTTTTGCATAGTGATTTTTAGTATCACCTTGGATGATTTATTCAATAGTAGGATTTTTGGATTCATTAAATTGCTTTAACATAAATTCTACATTTTGACTAACACTCAGTGTGCATAGAAGGTTCATGTTGATGATTTTTGTGCAAGTAAGGACACGCAGATAGAATGTAATTATTCATAAAGAGCATGGTAAATTGAAATAAAATAATCTTTAAATCAAGCCTATCTATCGCACCGATGCAGATTCTCCCAAGCGCTTCCTGGTGGTATTAAAAATCATGTTGTTTTAAGACGGTTTCTAACTTATGTTTTTGGTGTTCTATTTATCATTGCTAATAAATTATATATGCGTGATTTTGTGGAAAATTGTACTAGATTTAATCGAGTTAAAACAGTAGATCGGCAACTAATAGGTGAGATAATACAAGGTCCTAATAAATTAAGTATGGTGCTTTTGAAGGATAAACGCATAGGTCGCATGTATTCTAAACAAATATTCAGAAAATTATTTCATAACTTGATTAATGAGAACACTGCATCGTAGGTATGTATACGCAAGTATCGTAATACGACAAATGTTTTTCTTATATTTTTTATACTTACCTATTTAGTCTACCCCAAAAGGATCGTAATTAATTTATATTTATTAAATTATGTAATTAAATACTACTGTTTATTATTACTAGCGTAGGCATATCCCTAATATACACTAATATAATACCTACAGTATATTTTAAAATATAATTTACTAATACAATTTACTTACAATACAAGCACTAAGACCTAATGTACATACATTTATTTATGACACCATTCTAATGACAGCTTTATATGTGAAGTGTGTTGTGTTTGTAATATGGTGGGTTGTGACAGTCAATGCTTCGAAGCAGCGCGACGCGCGCAGTGGTGAAGCTATACGACTGGGACCGAGCGGGCCGGGACGAACACCTCGGCAGGTCTGTCGCTGCCATAACGTGCGGCTATGTAAATGCCTATGGACTATACTGTACTTGTCTATCAATGTATAATAACACTTATGACCACTACACAAGGCTCAACTTCACCTCCAATCAGTAGAACCAGACGATGATTTGGCTTTGCAGAAAATGCATATTTGGGTTTGCTAATTGGGATGATGACTGACATATGAAATCAGCTACTTTTTATGAAATGTCAAAACGATAGGTTTATATGAAATATTGTATTAAATACATACTTGTGACGTCATAATTAAAAATCATAAAAAGTCTAAATTTAATCAAATAATCGTGGTTTCCCTTTTTTTAGGTGTTATATACATTGGTTAGTGTTTGATAATTTATTATGAATACAGGCATCTTCCCTATTACAATCGATCAGTTCTACTGATTTTATGCGAAATTGGGTCGTGAGTTTGAAGGCTTAAAGTCGCCATTGATCGCGACCACAGGCATTCACAGAACAATCACTGCATAGATGTGTCGATTGACTGTCACTGTTCGTCTTGCTAACACAATTCGTACCTACTGTCGACACTAGTACAATAATCATAATAACAGTTGCACACGCGGTTTGAATTAACATTTATCCCAATAAGTTGACTAAATTATTATCGGTATTGTATACATACATACATGTATGTATCATTCGTACCCAACTATAAATCTGTCATGCATACGAAAATCCAACTAAGTACCTAAACCATCCTAATGGTAATGGTAGGTTTACTTACTAAATTACTCAAAAACGTTATTGCACAGTAATAAACCATTCAAGTCATAAGCTAACAAGAAATTTACTACATAATTTAGCTAATATCTATGTATGTAGAGCTCAATAACATCGGCTTTGCTTTTAATAACTCAACTACATGTTCTATAACACATCAATGCGGTATTGTCTGCATTAATATTAAATGTATAATAATTATTTACTTTTATTTTATTTTAATTACAGATGCTCCCTAGATATATCGCAAGTTGTACGTTTTGGTCGCCTTGATACGGTAAGTTGTTATAATATTCAGCCAAACTACTAATATATCTAACCTAACCATTTTGCAATTTATTCCGAATACGAACCATTTGACATTTAAGAATGTCACAGAAAAATAAACCTTACATCCTTACATTAAGATTTACACACACAATTAGTTTAATAGATGGACCTAATTGTAAAGTGTTAAAGTTAATTTTTGTAGTATAATATTTACAACTTGTAGCTACTATCTGAAGAAACTGAAATATTGTTTTCAGTGGCAAACACTTCAACAAGCGAAACATGGCAAAGTGCACTTGCGACTATCCTGGCACCGCATTACTTCTGACGTAACGGAGTTAAGCCGCGTAAGTTCTTCTTTAATGTGTATAATAAAAGCGATAGATAAATAATATAAATGCATTATTTAAATGCGAATGTTATTTTATATCCGACGGGCCGGTTGGCGTGGTTGGTAAGATACCCTATCTATCACGCCGCAGGTCGTGGGTTCGATTCCCACTCAGGACAAACATTTGTGTGCATGAACATGTCTGTATGTCCTGAGTCTGGGTGTTATTATCTATATATGTATGTATTTACAAAAGAAAAGTAATATATGTATGTATTTACAAAAGAAAAGTAATATATGTAGTATATCAGTTATCGGGCTTCCATAGTACAAGCTCTGCTTAGTTTGGGGTCAGATGGCCGTGTGTGAGGAATAATGTCCCAAAATATTTAATTTAAAAAAATATATTTACAGGCTTTGACAGAGACGTTACTAATAAAAACCGGAGATCTCACCTCCGCTGTTTTATCCGTGTATATTGATTCTTGCAAGAAATTACCCGTAAGTATTCAACGCCTTTTTGAGATAATCAATTGATTTTTTCTAAATGCACTTTATTGACATGAGAATAATGTTCATATTAGAATGCCCGAGCTCAGGCGAGGCCTGACCCTTATTTGACGGTGACAGTGGGCAAGAAGACAGAGAACTCAGCAGTGCAAATGAGAACCGACGATCCAGTTTACGAGATTGGTTACTCATTCCTCGTTCAAAATCCAGAAATCAACAACTTGGAAATTAAGGTACTTATGTAGAGAACTTGTTAAAGGTGTCTTATTTTCCAACATTTTTGAATGATTTTGAATTTTTTCGTTCTGTTGTGTCGATTATATATTATACTAGCTGTTCCACTCGCGCAGCGGTTTAAAAATAGATGTTGGCCGATTCTCAGACCTACCCGATATGCACACAAAATTTCATAAAAATCGGTCGAGCCGTTTCGGAGGAGTATGGTAACTAACATTGTGACACGAGAATTTTATATATTAGAAGATTAGATGTATAATCATTATTTTTTAAAGGCATTGGACCAGAAGACCGGTTCCCAACTCGGAGTGCTGACCTATAGCATATCGTCATTGCTGAAGGAAAAGGACCTCACCATGCTGACTCAGCCACTCATGTTGCAAAAATCCGGACCAGAGTCCAAGATCATCTTGTCACTGCAGTTGAGGGTGAGATGAAATTATTTCTTAAGCTATAATCCCGACCCCGTTTGCAGCGTCCGACCGCAGCTGCAGCTGCTGTCGCTGACTGCGGCGATACTATAATATGAACATTGATCATGAAAATCAGGTAACTTTTCTAAAATTAACGTTATTGCCTGAAAAGGTATAGAATCTATCAGAAAGCTAATTACTAATTGAAGTTACTTCTGCATACTTGTTTCATAACATTAAAATATGTGTTGCAGATCTTAAAAGAGGCGATAAAGGAGGAAAATTTCGAAGAAGAGCCCTGTGAAAATCCAATCGACCTTGTGACACCCGCGCCTGCGCTGATTGTGCCGCCCCTGCCTCCTGTCGCCATTGAAACTACAGATGGAAGTGCACCAGAATCGTCGATACCTAATAGTGAACCAGGTACATAAATATTAATCTTCTTTTCCAATATCAAAACTAAAGACATTCTTTCTATATTCTATTCTAATTTTTGTATTTTTATCGTAGTTGAACAACCCGCTAGTACTGACTTGAAAAATATCGAAGACAACATTGCAGATAACGTATCACTAAATTCTGAAGTTGTTGAACATATCCAGAAGGAATTTGGTATGTTTTCTTTGGTGACATTACTTTAATTAAGTTCTAATATTGTACTTTTTGTGTACAAAGAGCTAGCATGGTTTTTATGTGCGCACATTGCCAAATCACATCACATTAATTCGATCCTTTTAAATTCTCTTTAGATGCGCCTCAAGATTATCAAGTCCCTGCGAATAATCGGGCTTCACCGAAACTCGTCCATAGAACCTCGTCACTTACATCGTAAGTATTATCACGTATTACCATCTCTCGACATCAAACAAGGAACCCTTATAGTTCCGTGGCTTTTTTATCCCGGGAATGCGGGTGAAACCGCGAGGAACAACTAGTCATTAATAATTATTAAAATATGCTGTATTTATTGCAGGTCTGCAGGTGAAGCTGGCCTGGGACGTATTTTATTTTCGCTTCGCTACAGCATGCAAAATCAAACATTATACGTTGTAGTGCACAAGATTATGTAAGTAACAACAATAAGGACTGAGACGGGCCTGCGCCTACGACGACTCTGCGGCGATTCAGCATCATCGCTACTGCATTCGTTTCAAACGCACGACTTAATCGGACGACATTGAGTGAAAAGGAGGACATTGGGAGCGATATGCTCGTCGTCGCATCTGTACCGATGCTGCAACGCTGCCTTTTTGCGGCTTTATCGCTAAAACGTCGTCGTAGGCGTGTCGTTTTATTAAACAATATTTATTTTTGCAGGAACATACCACTGAAAGATCCAACCAATGTGCCTGATCCTTATGTTAAGCTCTATTTACTTCCTGGACGTTCTAAGGACTCGAAACGCAAAACTGTGGTATGCTAAACCTTGATAGACATTCATTGTAAAAGTGCATATTATACATTTTTGTTACTACATTTTTTTTTAATGTAGGTGGTAAAAGACAGTTGCATGCCCGAGTATGATGACCAGTTCGAATGGGTAATTCCACACGCTGAGCTCCACTCGAGGCAGATTGAGGTTACTGTGGCTACACACAAAGGATTCCTTGGCGGTAGTCCCATCATTGGACAGGTACCTTTTTTAACCGGTTTAATTTTACCACGTTTTCATTTATTATTTACTTTTGGTCTACAAATAAATAATAATTTTTGGTACTACCTCAATGTAATAAAATAATCTAGATACGATGGGTCCGTGGGGGTTCGAAGCTCGCCGATTTGCTCGGATTTTATCATCCAAGCTCTTCGAGGCTTCGGGAGACCGACGGGCTGGGAGCTTTTTCCGCGAACGCATAAGCTTGGCCATCCAAAAAGGGAACGCTGCCAGCCTGTTGGGAACCTTGCCTATCGACAGCAGATTTTAGGATGTTTTCTATATATCATAGTTTGTATTTTATACATTGATTGTAAATATTTGTTGTAAATAAAATTATTATTGTCAGTATCTAGATATAATTATAAGTTTATTAATTTAGTTTAATTGGTTATATGTATATAATTTAGATAAATTATAATATTATTTTTCAGGTCATAGTACATCTCAACCAATATGATTTCCTTGAAGCCAAAACATTGTGGTTTGATCTTTTGCCTGAGTTGCCAAGAGAATAGGTTTTAAACTGAAGATTATGCATATTATTCTTATTGGTACTTATGAATCTTTTTACTTTTTTAATCTGCAATTGCATTTTGCAATAGCCATATTATGACGATCTGAATTATTTGTAGTGAGTGTTGTTGACTCATGGACAAGAAATATTTACTCGATGTTGTTACTTTTGTGCACAAACTAGCATTGTATAGTGCCAATATTATGACTAAATAATTATTTACACATTGTTACTAACTCTGTTAATGTTTATATTTATTATTTTAAATTTTAATCTCTACACATAGTTCTGTCTATAAGTTTAATTTATTGTCCTTTAGTTGCTTATGAATGATTTAACTTGTCATTATTCTAGCTAGCTTATATCAAGGCATTTACTATAAGATATAATTATAATTTTTATTAAGTGTTTATTTTTGTCACATTTTTAATGCTTTTAAATATTTAATAATTTTTGTCAGAATAAAAGCTTTACATTTGAAAACATGTTTCAATCAAATTCAAAGATTTGTATAAAAAAAAAATATTCAATTTATTCAGGTGTAGTTGAATGTATAAGTTGTCATAAATATTATTCTCGTAATATTCTCAAAGTCTGACAAACTAGTATTTCAATTAATGTTCTCTTATCACTATTATATATAATTATCAACGTTCCAGAGTGTTGGGAGTAATCTTTTGGGCAATTATTTTCCCATAGCCACCACGGCCTCCATCATAGTCAGTTCTGTATTCATCACGTACCTGCAAATTCAAATTGACCATTAATATGATTACAAATACAATATAAAAGAGAAATTAGTTAAGAGATGCATTCACACATCAATCCCAATTACGTCATGGTCACATAAAAAAAAACATAATAAAGGTGTGGCTGGGCCACCATCACCGATTTGAATTCTGAGACTGTTCCTAATTTGTTGTCAAATATCAAGTTTTGTTAGTCCTTGGTTGAAAAGTTATAATGGTTCTTAGTTAACCCTACATACCTATAAAAGTAGTTAAGGCTCTGGTCTCCCTAAAATCAGTGCTCTTGCGGAAATTATCAGAAATGTTTTTTTTTTTTAATCATCAGAAAAACAATAAATGAAATATATTTTACGTTATTTTCCATGAAAAAAAAAATCAAACAAGATGTATGTAATGTATTCAGATTCATTTGTCTGCACATCCTCTACAATAATCTGATCTAGTTACTTTTTTTCAAAATAGTTTCAATTTCTTATTTAAAGTGGTTTAAATAGCTATAAATTTCTAAATTTGACCCTAGCAACTTGCAACATGTATTTTTTTCTATAACAAAGTAATGGTTTAGAGAAATCACACTTTAACCACTCCGAAAACAACTACTTATCTTACAAATAAAAAAAAACTGCATTCAAAAATCATTTTGAATAATTTTACTGAAACTAAACAAATAAAACATAAAGCGCATAAAAATTCTTTCATTTCCGCTGACAGTGTTTGTTGTGTTATTTGTTTAGTTTCGTTTTTAAAATGTTTTTTTAATACATTTCTTTTATTTGACACATATATAGTTGGTATCGGAGTGCTTAAAGTGTGACACTGATTTTAGGGAGACCGGAGCCTTAAGACATGGTGTGGAATGCACTATAAATATTATCTTTTCTTTTTTTTAAGTAAAAATGGTATACTTTCAATATATGTATAATAATTATGACATCAACTTTAAGCTACTTGCCTGTCCACCAGTTTTGCCACGTCCATATTGTCGGCCTTCTATAAAGCCAGCATCCCAATCACAACGAATTATTCTATCATCCAATCTTGTTCCATTTATATATCTGAAGAATAATAATTATTCATTTTTGCATGTTATGCCTGATACCAAACTAAGCAGAGCTTTTTCTATGGTAAATGTGCTTGTGACCATTGACCACAATCTCATCATGGTTAATGATCATGTGGCCAAAAGTATAAGGACTTATTTACACCCTGACTCGGAAAAAACAGATTTAATGTTTGTCCTGTGTGCACACAAACAAACAGACAGGCTTACAAATTGGTCACTATTACTAGCAAGTGGCTATTTATGGTTTCTTCACTGTTTTTCTACACCCTAAGCTCAAGCTCATTGCTCAAAGCTACAACTTCATTCAACTTCACTACCACCGAACTGACATTTCTTCAAAAGAAGTTAGGGCTAAAGATGATATCCATAATTATATTAAATGTTCATAGCTGAGGATGGTTGTCTAAAGCAAAGTTAATGAGTATATAATAATATCAACAAACCTCAAACAGTGTTCAGCGTCTGGTCGCAAGTAGTATTCTACAAAACAAAAGCCACAAGGGGTCTTCTTATACTTATCTAAGCCCATGATTACTCTTCTTAAATCACCGCACCGTGAAAATAATTCATATATTTGTTCCTCAGTGGTATAGAAAGATAGATTTCCAATATATAGAGTTGAAGATGCTCTTAGAAGTTTCTCTTGTTCATTTCTTGAACCCTAAAATACCAATTAAGGTTACTCGGGGTCAGAGAGCAGTCTTAGTCGGATAAAAAACTTAAAATTGGAGCTATTGCACATTTTTGTAAAGTAGCATCCATCAAAATTATTTACCTTAAAATGTTGATCACGGTAGGAACTGATTTCAGTCGATGAATTAATTGAATCATAACTTCTTTTCATTATGAATATCAATATATCCTTAGAATTTAAATAAATGAATTACTTAAAACGCTATAAACAAATAATCCGATCGACGTATCCAAGGTAGCCAAGGTACGTAGCTGAAATTCAATGAAATTAATGAATACTACGAAAAGAAAGTTGTTGAGTGACATGAATGATCAGTATTGCCAGTTTCGACAAGCAATTTGGGTCGGTCGGTATGTTGTCTGAAAAGGTCATCGATTTTTTTTATTCGTTTGAAAGGCCTATCGATGCCATTATGTATGTATATAACATAACATTGTTCAAATGTCCGCCGCGGCTACGGTGGGTGGCGCGCATCCGAAATGTCCAATTTTCCATGACTGGCGCATAAATCAGGCTGAATTTGACCGATAGCATGAGTTATGTTGGCTTTGAGAGCCGCTTTGGTTTGTGGATTATTCGCATAGACCTGCGACTTAAGAAAACCCCACATAAAAAAGTCTAATAGGGTCAAATCGCACGATCTCGGTGGCCACAAAGAGGATATAATCACTACGTTCCACAATCACCTTCACGTGAGATGACCATATGGCATATGGCACGAGTTGTGTGTAGGGTTGCCACCTTTTTTTTTGCAGTTAAAGTACATTGGTTATTATAGGTATGAAAAAAAAAGTACATAGTATCAAAATAAAGTACAATTTATTTTTCTTTATTATAATGTTTAAAAGCATATTTTTTATTGCTTTTTGCAGTTTGTATCAAATTAGTATCTTTACTAAACACTTCTGCAATCGTTTATTTTTCTGTTTTGTCGTACTAACATTTTTTTTAAGTGTAAACTTCTTTTAGCGCGGTACGCATACTTTTTGATGAGGTAAAATCTCTGGACTCGCGACACCGAGACGCAGTTTGACGTTTAGTTTCTTTTTTTTCTCCCATTAAAATATTTGCGGCCAGTAATGTCGCTAGTCGCTGTCAGTAGTTTTAGCGCCATAACAAAACAAACTCACTCAGAAAAAAAAACTATTTTAGATTGTAATAATTTTAATGATAATGATGATGATACAAGAGCTCAATCACAATCTCTCAAAAAAAAAAGTTTTCACTTCTGTCGGCACTCCTGTTTGATCCGTTTCACTATCGAAATTACGTTTTGTAGGTGTAGGTGGAGTATTTCTTGTCCATGATTTACTATAGCATTAATCTATAATATAAAAATGAATCGCAAAATGTGTTGGTAAGCGCATAACTCAACAACGCCTGGACCAATTTGGCCATTTTTTTTTAAATGTTCGTTATTATCAGGTTTGTATGAAAAAAAAAATTACACCGGGAACGTGGGTGAAACCGCGGGGAACAGCTAGTATATAAATAAAAATGGATCGCCGAAATGTTTGTAAGCGCATAACTTCCGAACGACTGCACCAAATTGGATAAATCTTTCTTTTATGTGTTCGTTATTATCAGGAGAAGGTTTATTTGCAAGAAAATGTTTGAGGGAAAAAAATATAAGTATCGGGAACGTGGGTGAATCCGCGGGGATCAGCTAGTCTATATTATAAAACTTTAAATCGCATTCTTATTGCACTCAAACCACAAAACAAACAAAAAATTGTGACATTGACACTGACATTGTTGACATTTGAGGTTAGGTTGCGTTCAGAAATAGTTAAAAACGAGTGCTTAATTAAGTGATGTGGCGCTGGCGAGTGGCGACATCGATTCAGCACCAATCGATAAATTTCGCTTGGCAAGAAAATACTTACGGCTAAACTTTTCAAAATCTCAAAGAAGTCAAATCATGCGAAATAAAGTATTTTCGTGTACTTTATTGTTCTCATAAAGTATAGAGTACAATTACCTGAGATTGTGTAGATGGGAATCCCCACAAGATCCCATAGACAATGTTCATTCAGAAATCGGTACTATGTAGATGAGTGAAAAATATTTTATATTTTTTGGTTAAATAAATCTTAAATGCTGCCAGACATAGCCAAAAAATGACTAACTTGGCAATACTGAGCTGATTGTCAACTGCCAAAGAAGACTAGTGACATGACGTGATCGGTGTTGCCAGTGCTAATAATGGTTTTACAAGAGCTTTTTTTTTCTCATCTTGGAAATAATTTTATTGCGGTAAAGTTTTGTACCCGTTTGTTTTCGTTCGTAATTCGTATTTTGTTTGCTAATTAATTTTGTGACGTAAATGAATTAGTTACTAAGATATAACTTCAATTCATTAATATTCCAACGTTGTTCATTAGCATAGCAAGACATCTTGAAAGAAAATAAATGGATTCTCAGTATCAAATAGATTTAGACGAAGAAGTTATAGAACTTTTAAATAATTACAAATCTAAAAAAGCTACAACGTACGAACCATGCACAACTAAAAATCAAAAAGAATGTCTAATAGGACTTAGCGAGGTAATTAAATTTGTTCAGTAATAGGTAAGTATCAATGAAACCAACTAAGATGTAAGTGCCTGAATTTTAATTTATTTGCAGGAGTTAGGCCTTCTCAATATAAATTATATGTTTAATCCCCTTATTGACGTGGAAAATAATACATTGAGATCAGAAGCACTCACGAAACTCATTAATTCTGTGTGGACACTCCTACACTACCACAAAAATGTATCTGATAAGGCTGAAAAATTAATGGAGCTGAATCATATCCTTGAGCAAAACAATAAGCAATTAAATGTATGTACCTTTTGTATTGTAAATGTTGATGGTAAGATATTGGGTATCTATGCTCATAATTAACACATTTTTTTAGGCTATTGTAGGTAGGGTTAAAGAAAAACTAAGTTCAGAAAGAAATGAAGCAAAAGCGTGTGTGGCGTCGGCACAAAGGATAGCCGACCGGTCAGATGACATGTTACAAAAGCTGACAGAAACTCGAGCCAAACTCACACAACTCACCAAACAGAAAGGAGCTAATGAGAGGAGCCTGAATAATGAAATAAAAAGACTTCAATTACATAATGAAAAACTTCTTGATAATCTGAGAAATAAAGGTAATTAATGCTGATCATAATAAATACAAACAACTATCTGATCCCACAAAAAACTACTAATATTACTACATACACTACTTTTCTTCTCCTCTTTTAAAATAATTTAATACACTAGCTAAACCTGGTAAATGCATAGCTCATAATTCCCGCAGAGTTTTTCTATGTTAGAAAGCTTCACCTGACACACACATGTCTGGATGGGAATCTAATCCATAACCTGTAGCATGACTGGTAGGGTATATTACCAGCTATAACTACACCAACTGGATCAAATATACTATGTTAATCACAGTTTTTAAATTCTGTTTAGCTGGTACCAATACATCATGTGGTGATGTTTGTGCTGCAACATTAGTCCGTCTCAGAGTGAAGGAGAAGCAACAGCAGGCTATGATAGCTCAGCTACAGAAAAACAGCAGAGACCTATTGGATGAACTGCTCAAAGCAAAGGAGGAACTTCTTTTAGGAGCTGTGGAACACTTTACTCTTGATGATAATTAAAAACTTAACACATTAATCATATTCTAATTCAATTGATAATAATTAAAGGATGATTTGTCAAGTATTGTAAACATTGATTCTGTCATTTTAAAATATTCTAATTCAAAGAGACTGAATAAATAATTAGATACTAAATCAGTATTATTAGCTATAAAATTAGCCATAATATAATTTTAGAAGTATCTTATTATTAAATGTGCCTTTTAATTAAGTAAATATTAAAGTTCCTAACATGAGGTTAATGAATGACTGATTAATATTATTAATCGCTTGCTTATATTAATATAATGACATTTAAATATTAATTTGTGTATTTTTTACAATTACAAAGGTACCAATCGTTTTATAGAATTTCTATCATGAAAATGATAAACTCCCTATCTTTGAAAATCAACTTATAAAAATTGTACATTATAAATATTGTTTATTTTCTGCTCACTATCTCTTATCAAAGAGTAATTAAAATATAATTAGTTAATTTTAGAATATAAGTTAATCACCTATAATTTTACCATAATTAAACATATTAATGAGCAAAGTTCTTAAATCTTCTTTTGCTTTTATGGAAATACAAAGTATTCAAAATAATAATATAGGCTCGTGACGTTAATTTATTTACTACTGAAGTTAGGATGGAATTCGTTCGTAGAATTAATTAGTATAATAGTCGCGTCGAAGCTCTCTGCGCGCATTTGCGTGACGTCGTTAGTTGAGGACGACACAGACAGACGATACGACCACAACAACGCACCGCGTCAACCAACCGCTTCCAACTAAATAACTCTTCACTCACTCGGCATTCGACCGCGAAAGTGCGCGCGCGCCTTTTTTCAATTAAAATCGCTCGGCTATCGTGATCGCTATTTTCTACAAGATTGATAAGATCATTACATCACTGTTTGATAAGAATCGTCAAGGACCTTAATACAGTTTGCAGTTAGTCGCTCGAACAGCATTTGTATCAGTTATAGTTCAAACGAATGGTAAAACAATAGACTTATTGTTAGTTACTGTGAATTTGTGCGTGAGGATTTATCGGATGTCGCGACACGCACCATGGGGACGACGAAAAGACTGAAGATAACAGTGGTCGGAGACGGTATGGTCGGCAAAACCTGCTTGCTGTACGTGTATACTAAGAACGAATTTCCTGAAGAATATGTGCCTACAGTGTAAGTACCTAATAGTTTATACGCATCCTTGATTTGTTCTGGTCTTGCGAGATAGACAGGTGCAGCGCGTACCAGCGACTGCTAGGTCAATAGGGCGCTATCGGCGGACAAGAAGACGTGAGTGCGAACCGCAAAATTAACACATAACCGCAGTAACTACTTATTAAGTAATCTTGGTCTTAGTAGTAACATCGCATTGTTATCATTAACGTAAATAATGTGTAACAAGTATTTGTGATGTCAAATGTTAATTTGCGGATTCCCTTTATAGAGTAAACAGCAGGGGATTTTACTGTTTTCCTTCTATGACTTCATAAACACTAAGCGGTAACATATTTAGTATTTACTGACTCATGTATCAAGCTATGAGGTATGTTTATCAATGTTATGGAGTCGCATGTACAAAGATTTCCCAATTCTTTACTACTTCGTAAAAAAATCACAAGACTAAAAAGTTTCATTCATCTAAGTATATGTAAGTACCTATGTACCAACGAATTAATAAATACAATCTCACTTCCTGATATCTTTACTAGTTTTGAAATAGCTATAGGTAGGTAAATAAATGATGATTAATCGATTGATAGGATTTTACGTCACTTGGTAGATACTACTGACTAAGGTTCTTACAAAAAAATTAACATGACTAATCTCTTCCAAGGTGTTATATTATCGACTATAGTGTAATCTACATTCGACATTAGTTTCTATATTTCCATCTATTTATTTATTGTAACAATAGCTTTTTTTAAATTACTCTTCGATGCTACCCTGAACTTCGATGTGCCGTATGGCTATATGAATAAGTAGGTAGGTACTCGACATTAGCTCTTACTAGACGTACTTATTCTGACGATGTTATCATCTATTTATAAATGATAAGGGTAATGGGTCAAGGTTCTAAGTCCTGCCATTGCTTACATAAGTGCATGAAGTATACGTATATAAATCAAACTCCAAAGAACCCTGAACTCAGTACGCTCCGTACTGAGTTCAGGGCTGGTACGATTTTATTACTATAACGCAGGGATTTCCATCCTATATACTTTTAGAGGGCTTAAAAGTATACCGGGTAACTATTTTTCGAAGGCTTCTTTTTGAAACCTATGTTGGGTTTCTCAAGCTGAACCACTTTTACTATGGGACCAACACTGAAATCACAAAAAGAAAATCAATATCTCAAGGAAACATTTTATTTGCTATTTCGGATTTGGTTGTTCAGCATGACTAACCTAACATAGGTTTCGAAAAGAAGCCATCTCAAGTACATATAAACAGGTTCAGGACAGATTTAATACACCAATTCAGAACAATATCATAACTAGCCAACTTTAAGTATTGAAAGACGTCATATTGAATAGCGTTAATTTTGCCAACATGCCGTATTCGCGCTCCGGGGACGCGACGCGACGCTAATATTATTGACAGGTACCTACTTAGCATTGCGAGTTGCACTATTTATAAAGTCAAATACGTCGAGGCATTGTTGTATTGTATCTACACGATCGTCGCTTCCTTCTTATGATACTGGACGTACGCCTACAGCAAGACAAACTTCCTTGCGATGCGAGCCATACGTATCTGTAACATGACCGTAACAATATTACCCGCGAATATTATTGTAAAATTTTAATAAGTTCTTGAGCTTATTTTTTATTGTGTATCTTATTGATAATATTGTTTAATTTATGACAAATCCAAGATATTCTAAGTTTTTCTACAAAACCGCTCAGAAAAATCTCAATAACAGATAGTGATAAGTTAGAATGCTCAAAAAAAAACGCGCCTATATAACCTGCGAAGACGTAGGTAGGTAGGTATCTTTAACTAAGCTTTAACAAGAAATTTAATAGAAGAAGAAAGATAATGATTAGATACTTATTAATAAGGAATTATAGTATTCCTCCATCTTCTTGCATGGACATAGTAGGTAGGTAGGTACATGTCTTGTCCTACAGTTACGTAGTTACAACCACTTTTATAATAGGTTACATACAGCGAACTACCTTCCTGCGCAGATATAATTTTTTTGGTAGGCGCGAATATATTTAACTAGCATTCAACCAAACAAACAAACTCTTCAGCTTCATAACATTAGTACTTACAGATATATATTAAACTAGCTTCAGCCCCGCGGTTTCACCCGCCTTCCCGAGGGATCTTATGTTTTCCCGGGATAAAATATAGCCTTCCTCGATAAATGGGCTATCCAACACTAAAATATTTTTTCAATTCGAACCGGTAGTAGTTCCTGATTAGCGTGTTCAACCAAACAAACATCTCTTCAGCTTTATAATATTAGTACTATAGATATATATTAAACTAGCTTCCACCCCGCGGTTTCACCCGCGTTCCCGTAGGATCTTATGTTTTGCCGGGATAAGAAGTAGCCTATGTGCTATTCCAGACTATGATCTATCTCTGTGCCAAATTTCATCTAGATCCGTTCAGCCGTTCTGGCGTGCTTGTGTAACAAACATCCATCCATCCATCCAAACTTTCACATTTATAATATTAAGTAGGATAGTAGGATTAAATTATAAATTTAATTATAGATTCTCTTGTTTTTGTTGTATTTAATCGTAAAGCAACAAGACCTGTATTTTATTGGTGTTTACGTACAATCGTTTTTAGTTGGTGTTAGATTATTTTTACTTACCAAATAGGAAAAAAAATACTACAAAATATGTCATAGTACCTATTGATCTGGTATTTTAGATTGGTATTCCTTCCATTCATAAATTGATGACGTACCTACGTTCGCACAATATAATAGCATCTGACGTAAAATATTATAGGAAATGTAGGAATACATTTGTTTTTAATGATATGTACCTACGTACCTACCTACCTAACATCCTTAAACCCTACACAGCGCATTTACACTTAGAATAAGGATAGAGCTGGGGCATTACTGTATGTAATACCTACATATAATACACTATAATAATATTATATTGAGTCTATTTTGATGCAGGTTCGATAACTATGTCGGACACATCACGGTGGACGGCGAGGATGTGGAGATGGCGCTGTGGGACACGGCGGGACAAGAAGACTATGAGCGTCTGAGGCCACTATCCTATACACACGTATGTTGGCTTTGTTATTTACTAGCTGTTCTCCGCGGTTTCACCCGCATTCCCGGTATATTTTTCCAATGTTTTAAGAGTTATTCTGCTATTCGGTGCGGAGACAAATCCAACAAATCAAAGATCATAATAATTGAGTAACAAAAACACGCCACACAAACATACACACAAACTTCTAATTTATTATTTTAGTGCATCTAGTTTCTATTACGCTCTTTACTTATAATAAAAGGCTCATGCCACTTTTCTCCAGTCAGCAAACAGGTAATTGCGTACCTACAATAATGTTGTAAAACAGATAACGGGCCGTTTGGCCACGCAAACTGTGTAAATGAAATAAATGAAATTTCCATTATTGTGGAATAATTTATGTAGCTCATAAGCATATTTTTCCTTAAAAATACTGAAATACAATATAGCTTCCAGTTTTCGTTAGTAAATAAATATACGGTTTTACTCTGTTTCATAATACCTACTCATAAAATAATAATTATGTAATACGTTTTAATTTTGTTACAGACCAACTGTTTCCTCGTATGCTACTCAGTGGGAAACCGATCTTCATACGAAAATGTAGTCCATAAATGGTACCCAGAACTGAATCACTTCAGTAGATCTGTGCCCATCGTGCTAGTTGGTATGTGGGATTTTTAGTATCTACTTCTAATTTATAAAATTCTCGTGTCATAGTGTTTGTCTGCAAACTCCTCCGAAACGGCTCGACCGATTCTTATGAAATATTTTGTGTACCGCGATTTATGAAACCGCGGGGGACATCTAGTACTAATATATAAAAAAATATGTATGAGTAAGAAAATAAATCTTCAAACAAAAAGTGCTCAAGAACGTCAAATCTATATATAATATAATTAATAAAATTATAATAAATATTACGATCCCACCTTTTCTACCTTCAATCAAGAATACTGAGAATAATGAGCTTGAGCTTTCGGTGAAAGAAAACATCGTGAGGAAACCATAGCACGGTGGTAGGGTACTTAATACCCGTCTGGCTGGCTACCACCCTCAAGTTGAAAATCTGTCGCCAAACACCTATTGGTGTGTTCCGGCAGCTGCACTTGAGAGCCAGTTCCATCTAGGCTTTGTGTGCTTACCACCTTCGGCCACATCATCACTTACCAAAGTGAGATTGTGGTCAAACACAAGCCTATACAAATAGAAAAAAAAATCAAGAATACTCACTATTCAATACTTAATTAAGTGTTATAATCATTATTTAAATATTTTGTGTATTAATTTGCGACTATTAGGTCAATGAGGGCTAATTAGGAAGAGCTCAATTGTAGCTTTTGAATTAAATTCGCTATGTGCACACTTACTGGACTCTTAAAATAAAATGTCGAATGAGTAATCATTATTTGTATGGTCTACCCAAGTATGAGTACATGTTAACATGACGCATAGAGGTATACTAAAATTTGTTTAATTGCCACTTACGACGTATTTTTTTCTACTATTTATAGGTCTGTGTTTGACCACAATGTCACTATGGCACTCTGAACTTATTAAGTCTTAATTTATTATTCATTTATTATTCTTATTTCAGCAACTAAGACAGATCTGAGGTCTTCGGATAAAGCTGTCGTCACTACCCAAGACGGAAAAAAACTAAAAAAGAAAATTCGGTGAGTTAACTAATTCATCTATTTTATAAAAGATATTTCCACTTAAACTACCTACTATTTTGACTATTCAATATTTTTTTAGTATGATTTTAGATAGATCGATACTTTAATTAAAGTAATACGGATATTATATTGTATTATGCTTTAGTCATGCAGAAGGCAATGATTAGATTGTTACTAAACATAGTTTTTTACTTAACGTGAGTAAAAAAAATGACGATAAGTTGATAATGGTAATTGTATTAATTTAAAACAATACAAAAGTGAAAAGTGACATGGGTTATCGTGCGCGAGCGCCGGCAGTTGTGATATCGCCTCTTATCTCTTGTTGATAATGCTGCGAACTTCTGATATGACGACACCATAAATCCTCAGTTATCAAAAGAGAATAAAACATCAATAAAAGTAAATATGCATATTTTTATATCTGTGTACAGTTTGAAGTTTTACCAATCCCATACCTTAGGTAGGTACATTTTCTCTAACCATAGAGTAAATATTATGGAGATCCTAATCTCTTGGACCTCACTTCATCGTCATTCGGTACTTCATCATACACATGAATGAATGTACCTAATGATAATGATGAAGGTAGGTACAATACGTAAATTCCGTGGAAATGGCATATGAAAGTATATAACGGTATATATAACAAAAATAAATTGTCTGCCTGTCAGTCTATCTAAGTATTTGTTCCGGCTGATCTCCGAAACGGCTGGACCAATTTTGACGAGACTTTCACTGACAGATAGCTGATGTTATAAGGAGTTAGGCTATTTTTATTGGTTATAGGTACGCTACGAAACAGCGGGGAATAGCTAGTGACTAAATAAAAATCCGCATCCTGACGGATATTTATAAATTACCTATTTGTACAAATGGTATTATGAGCAAATTACGTAATCGAGGTGAAATCATTCATATTCTTAGTATAACATTTTAGTGCTTAACTTACTTATCAGATTTGGGATATGGATTTAGATAAATTATATTTTGATAGCTTGATCGATAATCGATAGTTACCTATTGCCTATAACACTCATCCTTATAACCATCTGTATTCTGTTTGATTTGACAGACTTAAAAAAAAACCGGCCAAGTGCGAGTCGGACTCGCGCACCGAGGGTTCCGTACAAACTTCGTCCATTGTTCGTCCATCAAGGGAAATGCACAATTTAATTTATTTACCTTATTTGAGGTTGGTGCCAATTAAGCTAGACCTCTAAATTGTATGAGCGCCTATACAACTCAGAGGTCTTTATTAATTGGCGTAACTATGTATGTATGGGGACACCCTTTAATTTTCAACTTTTTTAATTTTTTAGAATTTTTCCTTTATTTGTGCTGTAAGACCTTGCTTTTTGCCAATTTTTTTTTATATTTGAGTTGATTGAATGAAAGGTAAATTGCCGTTTACGATTTAAGACGTATTAAAAAAAAACTACTAATTAGATCTCGTTCAAACCAATTTTCGGTGGAAGTTTGCATGGTAATGTACATCATGTATTTTTTTTTAGTTTTATCATTCTATTATTTTAGAAGTTACAGGGGGGGGGGGATACATTATACCACTTTGGATGTGTCTCTCGCGCAAACTATTCAGTTTAGAAAAAAATGATGTTAGAAACCTCAATATCATTTTTAAAGACTATCTATCCATAGACTTATGGGATGGACGCAAAAAAAAATTGAGTTTCCGTTCTAAGTATGGGGAACCCCCTAAATTTATTGTTTTTTTTCTATTTTTGTGTGAAAATCTTAATGCGGTTCACAGAATACATCTACTTACCAAGTTTCAACAGTATAGCTCTTATAGTTTCGGAAAAAAGTGGCTGTGACATACGGACGGACGGACAGACAGACAGACAGACATGACGAATCTATAAGGGTTCCGTTTTTTGCCATTTGGCTACGGAACCCTAAAAAGGAGGAGGTTCTATGTTCGACGCGTGTTTTTATTTTCTACGAATTTTCACCAATTTCTCGGAAACAGTTTTTCTACTAGATTCTGCATTCTGTAGGTACTGGAGAAGTTTACTACATAATAGATTGTTATGATTATATTTGCAACCAATAAGTACCTGTCTAGATATCTTTCAATAAAAATGCTGATAATATGTAACAACTACAACATATCCACATATTTATTCGATAAAATAATTCGTAGTTATTCGTGTAGACCTATTTAACCGAATTTGTCGATAACATAATTTTTTAATGATAGTTCGCTTTTCAAATGAATATGGGAAATTATGTATTAAAAGAGCTAGTAGCTTTTACTCATTTATCTTCAGCAGAAATAAAATCTGGATTTGAAGCTAAATAAGACGACATCATAAAAGCCAAATATCCTCGGAAGATTATACGACAAAGCTTTAACAAACCCACTTTCAGTCATTTTAATGAATGGATTACACTCATCGAAAGAAACCGTGACAAAACTCAATTCGAAATTTCTTTCAAATTCTCAAAAGGTCGATCACCTAAAAATGTGCTTAGATGTTTTAGCAATAAATAAATAAATATACAGCAACCATACGAAGTACTCATGTTTACATAGACTTTGACGTCACACTTCGGTCTGACTAGGTATTCTGATTAGATATTTCAAATTACGTGCGTATTTATTGCATTTTTGTTTAAAAAATTTAAAATAAAATACCATCTAGATTTTATTCAATAGCAATAAAGATTACAAAAAATAATATTTGAACAAAATATGAGTTACCTACATGCATATTCCCTATTATTGATTAGCTCAATATCATAATTAAAAATACAATTATTGTCAACGTCGACATAGTTCTCGATTAACTTTATATCCACGACACAAACTGGACTTTTGTTATAAATATTATATTTTATTGTTTTCACAATTAGTACTTCCCTTAGAGGTAATAGGTAGGCTAATACGCATTATATAATATGTGATTATATTATATATCATGTCTTAGAAAGTAGAGCGTGCGATCAATAATTTCTCAATGAACCCGGAGTATGCATCTAAGTAAAAAAACCAAGTAAAATCCCTTCATTGTAGCCCTAATCTGGAAAAAAATATGTCCGACTGCTCATGTGTTTCAATATTGTGGTTTGCCTGTACTGAATCATGATAGCAATAAGTATACAATGTACTATTATTTATTACGTGTATGACATTTTAAGGTGTAAACACATCAACAAAAGTCTATTATCAGTTGGAAAACCTAAGATAGTAATTCCAAAACACATAACTTCCAAAACAAACCTCTTGGTACGGATGTCTTCTTGTCTGAACACCATTTGAAAACAATAAATTCATACCCATCCTTTTTATTTGAGATGTAAAAAAAACTCAATAAATTTCTATGAAAAATAATTAAAAGGAAAATGATGAGTTATAAAAACAAAATCAATTTAATCATTTTCAAATGTCCTTAGTTACTAAACTAATACAAAATAAATCCATTCCCTAGCTCGAACACATGCGAAAATTCTCATGGGCATGCTGTTCAAGTTATCCAGCAATTCTTTCGGTAGCCTGCCCTATTCTTGAATGGCTTGCCTGATATCTGACAGGATCTGTGGAGGTGGCTGCACATTCCAAACAGCTCGCTTAAGAGCATCCCAAAACATAGATATTAAGTTTTAATCAATTGCTCGATCATAAAAGTAATAATTATTTTTCGAGTTTTGTTCTTCTCAGCCGTAAGACGTCCACTACTGGACATAGGCCTCCCCTAATGATCTCCAATGATCTCAGTTTGGACTGAGATCATTACACTTGGGTGTATTCCGATCCGGTGGTAGAATCAATCGTAACGTTCATAAGTGCCTTATTAGAACCTAAACTGAATAAATGAGTTTGAGTTTACTTGTTTTACTGCGAGTGTTACTGTGTATTCTGCAATTTTACTATTGTTAGATAAAATTGCGACCAATTCTTTCTGACTAGAATATAAAAAGAAGATTTAACAAGCTAACATTGGCATAGCTTTTAATAATTGGAAGCGCTCGTGGCGTAGCTTGATTAGATCGGCAAAGTTAAGCAACGTCCAGTCTGGCCGGTACCTGGATGGGTGACCGCCTAGTGGTATTTCATCTTGAGCGTTTCTGTGCTTCGGAAGGCACGTAAATCTGTTGGCCGCGGTTATCACTTAATTGTGATAGTCGTTTAACTAGTTGGAGACTTCCTATGTGGCTTGACAACTCCAACAGTGGTTGACCACTAGTCTACCTCCACCAATCCGCATATAAGCGAAGGAATTCCCCTTATGCTTAGTATTGTCGCATCAGCGATTAGCGATACTGTATTGGATCATATTATTATGTGACAAATGTTTTGATGCCTACACATGTATGTACATACTCAATCTCGATTGGTAGAGCCTTTACTTTACAACATCACTTCACTTTTATCGATGTCACGGGAAAGGACTTATCGAAACCGGTAGTTGTAGCGGACTATGTAATGAGAGCACTTTTACCATCACTGTTTATATAAAGCCAGTATTATTTAAATTGAACACTTCTTATATAGGACATACCGGCTTTATTTTCAGGCAATAGAAAACTTTCCTATACCTATTAAAAATATATGATACCTGTATATCGGCACTGTCCAAAGACACCTAACACAATATCCTTTGGTATTTAACGTGACACAATGTCATTACTTTACAGTCGTATTTGACTTTTCAGGGCTGCTCAACTGGTGGAGTGTTCAGCGCTCGAGCGTGAGAACATGAACGAAGTCTTCGAGGAAGCAGTGCGCGCCGCACTACGTAAGAAGCCCGTACATAAACGCACCTGTCAATACCTCTGATTGTTTGGGATGTCAGTTACAACTATCGTCATCATCACAATTATGTTTGTATTCAGTCGCTTTCCTCATGAAGATAGACAAATATAATCAAGCAAGCTCGTACAGGGCACTAATCTAAATTGCGTAATTCAGAGTTGTGAACCAAATTGTAAACGCTCTTTATATTGCAGGCGTAAGTATCCTCCTACGCACGTGCGATACTCGCCAACTATTCAATAGTTGTAGAGTCATTAAACTTCTAACTCGTCGTTTAAACTTAACAGAACAAAAATATTTAGCCTACGTGTACCTTAACTACTGTTTGTTATAATGGAAAATAATGTTGTTTAACTAGTATAGGTACGCGGAAGGAAAATGACATGTTGCGATATTTAATATTGAACGATTAGTAGGTAAAGGTTTGTACAAATATTATAGATACTAATATTCCATAATTAGGCAGGTAGTTATTGTACGAAAGCTGTATATTTAATTTACTCAATGTAAATATTTTAGATTTTAAAAATGTTTTATTAAGTATTGAGATCCCTTCTACATCTAAATGCGACATTCCAAGCATTCTACCATTGTTACTACTGTCGTTTCACACCCAATAAGTTTATAAATAAGTAATGTATTTTTAGCGTGCAACACTGACTGAAACACTTGGCAGTATTTTAGTAATAGTCACCGCACGCGCACAATGTCGTACTTATCGAAGAATATTTTTTATAATGAATTATAAATATTATTATGTGACGAAACGTGTAATAAATAAAAAAGCCTTTTCATAATATATTTGTAACATAATTATCAAAAGTTACCTAAATTCACACAAACTATGGCATGTTTACCATCCAAATTTTATTTACCAAAAACAATAAATTTTAAGTAAATGTTAACTTACTTATTTTATTTTTTATCCTATCATTATGAACTATTCACCTCATCACAGCTCACCTGATTCTCCACTTCATTCACCGCGGTCTGACTGCTAATAATGTCCCAGAATATTTTATTTATGTATAACAAGGCATGTTAGTTACTATAAAAAAAATAAGTATTCGTCTTTCGTTAAATGTATATTAAAATCGCAAGTAACATTAATGGCACAATAGTAGTAGAGAGCGTCAACAATGCTGTGATTCGACATGTCTCCTCCAATTTATGTGTTAAAACCTATTTATTAGAGCTAGTTTGATTGATGATAAATTAGTGGAACATTATTAAAAACGATGGAAACACGAACGATGGTATAAATAAAATTGTGACCTGGTTAGTCTTATGTGCAGATAAAGTAAAGCGGCGGAATGCAGTGATATGCGGCCGTTGACTTCGTGTACATAACTTGTCATTTTTTCTTAGAACGCTCGATGAGTTTACTCTGTAACAAATTGATTTCGGTAAGATATAATGTTTGCGTCATAAAGAAATCTCACCTACATATGAACATTGAATGTGAACAAAAAGTGAATAATTAACAGGCACGTTTTCTTTCAGTATTTACAAAATATACAATATGCTTGACCATGGACGGTGCGCATCAACACTGTAACTTTGTTTCCATTGACATATCCATCAAAGATAACCAGAGTCAGGGATAACCCAACTAATAATTTATACATCACAGACTGATTGACAGTCCATCTCCTAAATAAATGGTCTTGCATAGACCTAGAACGCATTTATAAGCAGAGTCATTCGTTAGGCTGAAACAATTACATTGTTGCTTGTCGTTTTATGATCACATAAAATACATTTGACATTACAATGGGAGATTACACTCGTATGTAATGAGGTTGGATAAGTACTAACCTTAGCTAAGTTGAGGCCGATCTCGCTAAGCCTCTTGTGTTGATATGTGAGCGGTTCGTGCAGCTTCGCGTCGCCGCGCTTGTAGAAGTCGCTGTAGTCGAGACGGAACGCTAACGTCTGCAGTGACACCTCTGTATGGAGCGCTAGTTTCAGGATCAACGTCGTCACGTGTCCACTGGGGAATTTTACACGGTTGAATAGAAATAGAGAAAGCGACGGACGTAGCTATAGCTTTCATATGTGGCTTGGCGTTATCACGCGAGTAGATCGTTGCTATGACAACAAAGTGCGACGCGTACAACTACTATATAAAGTTGCAAGTGGGGGTACCTTTCCTCCCTCTTGCGCTTCATTTATATAGCGGTGTAAAATGTGTCAAATAGATTAGTCTTTACGGGCATTCCACATCCATGGGCAAAGTATCAAAAATCTTGTCTTTTATAATGTCTATAGAAATGGACTTGAATGTATACGTGATAATATGTTACAATAGGTTTGATTTTAAGCTGAAGAGTTTGTTTGGTTCAACCAAACAAACTCTTCAGCTTAAAATCTAATCTCAGGAACTACTGATTCGAATTGAAAAATAATTTTAGTGTTGGATAGCCCATTTATCGAGGTAGGCTATAGGCTACATTTTATCCCGGGAAAACATAAGATCCCTCGGGAACGCGGGTGAAACCGCGGGGCGGAAGGTAGTTAATATATAAATAATGAATACAGTCCAAAAAGTTTCAAAAGTTACAGTTGTGGTGCATCTGCGATAAATCTTACCGGTAGGTGCGAGCCCAAACATTCAAATCTGCTTTTCGGCTGGCTAGGAACTGATTGAAGATTTTCCGCTTCTCTTTATCGTGTGCTTCGTCTGCAGACGTGAACGCATACTCTCCTAAAATAAAAAGAAAATCAATCATTTGAAATAAAAACACTTTTTTCCTTGATGGATAACTGATCTATTAGTTCTAATTATAACTCCAAGATTAGAAAGTAACTTGAGTATAACTTCGGATAATTTCACTGAAATCTTTCAATATTTAAACCTAAAATATTTATTATATTTTTGCATATAGATACTACGTATGTATGTATGTATCAGTGTACCTCTTGCCAGTCGGTCTGCTTTCATCTGCTCGATGCGTTCCCGCCTCTCGAGCTCGGCGTTGATGCCCGCATGCAGGGTAGACTCAAAACTGCGCAGGGCCAGCGTTTCGTTCAACACGTTGCCTAGGTATGACTGTAGCTCCTGTACAAATAATAAATATACAGAATTATTTTTTAGGATTTTCGATGAAAAAACGGAACTCTTATAGTCTGCCTGTTCATTTCTCACAGCTCAATTTTTTCGAATCTCCTGGCTAATAAAAAGTTGAAATTTTGACACATATATAAAGTTATATGTCCTAATCACAGAATTATAGCGTAAATAAACTAATTAAAATTTTGAATATGTAGAAATTCATAAATATAGGTTTTTAAAGACACGATTACAAAATACCTATTTATTTTATCTTTCCATTTTATGGATAGCTATAGTGTACAGATGATTTGTATCGAACAGACAGAGGCTACATAACGTCGCTGACTGAATTATTTACTATACCTATATACCACCCAAGTATTCGGTATCCGTGATATCGTTATTTAATCCATAGTTAGGGTCGGGCGAGTCGATGTAGACGTAAAATGTGTATGAGTGTGTGTAGTGTAGTGTAGTGTAGTGTGGTGTGGTGTACCTGCGTGGTGTGGTGTATCATGGCGTGCACGGAGTGTTTGTCGAGCGCGCGGTGGTGCAGCAGCAGCAGGTGGTCGAGGTGGCGGCGCGCGGCGGCGGCCGCCAGCAGCGCGGCCCACGCCGGCTCCGCGCCCACGCTGCCCGCCTCCTGCAGCGCGCCGCACAGCCGCAGCGCCTCCGCGCGCAGGCACGACACGCGACGCATCAGTCCCCACACCTCTATTGTGACAATATATATTCTGCACACGCGGCCATCTGACCCCATACTGAGCGGAGCTTGTACTATGGAAGCCGGATAACTGATATACTACATATACTACTTTTCTTTTGTAAATACGTACATATATAGATGATTACACCCAGACTCGGGACAAACAGACATGTTCATGCCCACAAATGTTTGTTCTGTATGGGAATCGAACCCGAGACCTGCGGCGCGATAGATAGGGTAGCTTACCGACCACGCCGACCGGCCCGCCGATTTATTATAGGTACGGTACGAGTACGTACTGTAAATGTGCTCACTTACAGAACTAGTTTATACGGACAAAAATGTTACGGCCATAAATGTTAATTCTATAAAATTGATTTACATAATATATAGAATAAATATAATAATAATAGTACCTAATAAATGTAGGTACTTACTTAGGATTCCAGATTTACTGACTATGTGACAGGCCATATCACGTATAGGCCAAGCACTAGTCAATGAAGCTAACATCAAAAAGATAACACTTGTCGTATTGTACTAGAAAGGATTGACTAGCAATTATAGGATTAATTAGCAATATTTACACCATGTGTCATATTCCGATATTTTTTTTTAAAAACCTTAACATTAATTATCCAAACAATACGTACACCAAAATTAAATAACGTACGTTTTATCTTTTCCTCAAAAAGTTACTAACAAACTATATTTCTCCCGGTTACCCCCTTAGGGGCTAAACTTTTAAGAATACTTTTAAGAATACTTTCTTAATAGGTACACCCCTAATACCCATAATGTATTTACACCAAGTTTCGAGAAAATAAGTCAGTACAATATTTTTTCGATATTAAGGCTCCAGTCTCCCTACAATCAGTATAACGTAAAATATATTTCATTTATTGCTTTTCTGATGACTAAAAAACAATATTTCTTTTCTGATAAATTCCGCAAGAACACTGATTTTAGGGAGACTGGAGCCTTAACTCCCTATTCCATTTGTTTAGAAAATGGACCCCAATTTAAAAAACCTACCGTTTTTAGATTTAATCTGCTTCGAGCAATATTTTCCCCAATGTTTCGTATTCCAATAAATAAATATAACATCAAACTACATTTCCTCCGTTTACCCCTTAGGGGTTAAATTTCGGAAAACCCTTTCTTAGTGAATACGCCTACGTGCGCCTGCTAAAGTTCAAGTTTGTAGGTTTTATAATTCCGGCTGCCATTAGGCCGCTTTAATGACAATCGGAATTAATAAAACAAACACATGTCTGTTATCATAAACAAATTACAGTATCTATTACTTACGCATGAAATGAAACTTTTTTTTCTCAGAGTTGCAATATAGTTCGGTAATTTATTTCCACAAAATGTGGAAAGATTGCATGACTAATTTTGAAGAGATTCATGTGAGCGAAAAGTTAGTGTATTTTTTGTAATATTAACTTACCAGGCACATACTTAAGTCTCTTGTGTAGTATGGTGTGCGCTCGCCACGCGTCATGCAGACAGTATTCAATGCGCTTGACGCGCCACAGTTGCGTGAACAGGGCGCGGTACCGAGCGGCGCACGTGGCCGGGAACAGGGTCCCGAGCGGACCGTCCACGCGATATTGTAACGCGAACACGTCCCATCCGTTGTCGTCCCGACCGTCACCTGTACCAAACAACATTAAATATTGTATTTAGCATGGTTTAGTTTTTTCAAAATAATGTAAGTACTTACCAATTGTCCTTACCAAGCGAGTGCAGTGAAGGTTAAGGGAAAGTTGTTCGAAATGACCCTACAAGATTTGACCCTTAATAAAAGCATCTAAAAATTATCGATTATCGAACATATTTGTCGTAGTTTTCGCTGGTTTGCAGACAAATTGAAACAGTAACTACAATTTCGGGACGAATCCGGCCAAAAGCGAACCTTGGGTCGCACACTATTTATAAAGTATATGTGTCGGAATAGTTTCAACTCACAATTAGGATAGAGATTGACATGTAGCCTGGCGAGCACGTGCGGCGGCTCGAACTGCGCGTTGGTGGCGCGCACCGCCGCCTCTAGAGTACACGTTAGATTGTGCACGTACAGAGACGACGCCGGCTTGTTTAGTTCGTCCCTGTACACAACAGATATGTATGTTATACGTTTTTGGCGAGTTTCCCCCTGGACTCGAATGTCCTAGAACCTTATTGGATTACAATAAAATATCATCATAGTACATTTACTGCCAGGCTCAGAGAAGTCAATTACAATTTAATGACATGATTAAAGTATCTTCTTGTTCATTGAATAGCTATAGAACGGGACAGGTGTAGTATACAGGGTGTAAGGGACGGTCCTCCGCAAACTGACAGGGTGCATTCAGCTACCTATTTTGTCATATTCCACCGGAAAGGAGATGTTTCAATTCCGGCCAGGACAATGTACACATACTCAAAAAGTCGAGAAAAATCCATGAATCTCAGAAAAAATACAGAATAAAATATTAGACGTGTCGTTTTCTGGTACAAAAATAATTTGTTATCAGTTAATTGCATGTTAATGGCAAAAATATGGCGACCCAAATACATTGTTGTTAAAAAAAACTAGGTAAAAAAAGGTATGAATGTGTTTTTTTTTTGTGATTTCCCTTATTTCGGGAAGGCAAAGGTTTCTAGCCCATACAGCTTAATCATGTATAGTATTTCTTCTTTGTTTTAAATCAATAATTATGTCTGATATCCAAATAAAACATAGGCTGAAGCCAAATCTAGTATACATATAGTCAAGTCTGTCAGGTTTTAGTAAATTGGTGGCTGTTTTACTAAAAGTTTTCGTGGACTATGAGACAAAATGAAAAGTTACGATACACGCATTCATTTAATTTCACTTCATTCGTGCACTTGTATTGATCTTTATTAGACAAAACGCCACCAATATCATTCAATAAAACTCAAAATACACCGATTTCTGAAAATAAAACGAAAACGCAACGTCACTTCGCAAGTTCCCGCCAAAAAGCTAATGTCATTCATTAGTGATGGGTAATTCCGGAATAAGTGAATAAGATGAGCCGATTCCAACCGTGGACACGATGGACTTATTTATTCCACCCGATTGCTAACGACTCCGACTCAGAGCTTGGCCGGATCGGACCAATCGGCTGCGAGGCGAGCGTGACGGCTCAGGCTCACTCACTGAACTATGTGGTGCCATAACGAGCTAGGGCGTGATGGATGGACGATTGCATAAACTAGTGCGAAGGAGAGGGAGCACGTTCGAAATATTGTTTGTCTATGTATAATTTTTGCTTGCTTGGTTTGTTTTGAACTATAATGAATGAATGAGTTCTTTCTTGGTTTTCGCGGGTTTTTTGTTGAATAATGACAACGTGAATTTTTGAATTAGTTTCTTTCCATAGACTTCGTAATTAGTTAAATATTATCTAGATAATTACTTACCTAAATACTCTATGTTATTTATTATAACTGTCTATGAAAATTATAATGGAAGTCTTAATCCTGCTAAGTACCTACATAATAGACACCTACTAAACTAACTTAGAGTACCTAATATTTTAAATACTATTGTGCCTTTCTGCCTCGCCAAGAGCCACAAACTGCGGCACGATAGTTTAAATGTAGCTTCACGCGGCGTACGGAATAGTACAGAGTAAATTAATTAAACGAATAAGGAATCATTATGAGGAAGCGGATCCGGAATAGGTTGTATACATATATTGACTCACTGCAACAGCGTCATGAGGTGGTGCACGAAGTCCCCCTGCGCGAGCAACAGGTACCGCCGATGTGCGGCGAGGTGGTCCAGCAAGTGGTGGTGTGTGGTCAACGCTGCGAGAAGACGGTGCGACGCGGAGAGATGAGCGCTCGCCACTCCTTCCCGCAGTCCACTAGCTTCCCACCACGCAACCGTACCGTCTGATATGGGACTGGCGCTTACAGACCCTATACCCGCTGCTGCGCCTGTAACCATGGCAACGCTTAGCTAAGCATATCGTATAAGGGTCGATTGAGACAGAACGTTTAATTTATTTAAACACAGATTACTTGTAAGTTAGCCTTTTGTATGTTAGTTAGCACTATTCATTATTAGTTTCCGTCCCGTGTTTGAATGTATTTTAGGTAGGTACTAACCACACACAAACTTTTGCTATATCATATTAGAAAGATACCTAGTAGGATTCTGGGTGTATAAAAGTGAAGGTGCTACAGGTCGATTATGTAACTGTCCTACAACTGCTGTATCTCTCTGCTCGCAGTAAAAAAGGCACAGAAATAACTTAATTCTATCTATTCCAAAATCGGCTTCGAGTTTTTTATCATAGTGTTACACCAATAATCTGTAGTCCCTGTCGACATCGCTTGTTTATGGGTTAGTGTGTTCGTATATGGGTGTGTGTGTACTGACTGACCAGTATGCAGTTTGAGCAGGTCGTGCAACAGGTGGGCGTGGTCGGAGGACGCGGGCTCGCCGGCGCAGGCCTCCCTCATGAACACGACGCTCTTGCCGGTCGCCAGGATCTGCGCCGCCTGCTCGCGCGACATGAACGACGGCACCATCCATTCTCTATTTACATTTCATTTTATTTATTAATCTAGATTTCGCGTTTCTTCTATACCGCTAACTTACCAAATTTCATAAATAAATATTCTGGGCCATTCCTCACACACGACCGTCTGACCCCAAACTAAGCAGAACTTGTATTATGGAAACCAGATAACTGATATACTACATATACTACTTTTCTTTTGTAAATACTTACTTATATAGATAATTACATCCAGACTCGAGACAAACAGACATGTTCATGCATACAAATGTCTTGCTTGAGTGGGAATCGAACCAACCACGCCAACCGGCCAGTCAATAATGCTAAGTGTATTTTTGATTATGAGACGTCTACAATACCTAAATACATACAAAGATCTTAAACAAAAAATAACCTTATTTTTTAAAATAAGGTTGACCTGTTCACTAGTACAGATATACAATAAACGATTGATTAAGCAGATGAATATTATTGTAAAGCAAATAAGGTTAATTTTTCAGTGATTTACTTAATCATGTGTGTTATGAATAGGCTGCGGTTAAAAGACGCAACAATGAAATTAGATTTAACTAAAACACTGACTGGGCTTGAGTTAGACCACAATCTCAACATGGTAAGTAAATATTTGGAAGATTGGCAAATTTGGGATCTGAAGAGAATCTTTCACTATTCCTACAAATATAACACTTACCTCACTCTGTACTTGTCGTGCCACATGCGATCTATTGGAACACCGCTTCTGCTCTCAATAAAGAATTCATTGTACGGATCGTCTATCTCTCCTGAAAACAAAAACCCATATCTTGATGCTTTATTTTTAACTAGCTTTCGCCCGGCGGTTTCAACCGCATTCCCCAGGGATCTTATGTTTTTCCGGGATAAAAAGTAGCCTATGTTCTTCTCCGTACCATAGGCTATCTGCATACCAAATTTAATCGCGATCGGTTCAGCGGTTTAAGCGTGAAAATGCAACAAACAAACAAACTCACTTTCGCATTTATAATATTATTATTATTATAGTTAGGATTTGGATAGGACCAAAATCATCATTCGTGATGATGTGGCCAAAGGTAGTCAGAATACCAAAGCCTACAAGCTAATTTATTACTAGATACATGTTTGAAGGTTAATAAATACTTATGATGTGCAGCTGCCGGATCACTGCCCCAAACCGCCATATTGCCACTGTTTCCTATAGGTTTTAGGCCGCGGCATCTTGAGTATTATTTGAAATTAAAAGCAAAGTAAAATGCACATACCGTGCAACAACCATCGCGTGAGCATAAGTAGCAACGGATAGGTGAGTGCGGTGAGTAGACGTCGTGCCAGCGTCGCCACGCGCTCGTCGCCGTGTCGTACGAATCTGTGCACGCACGACGCTAGCTCCCCGCCTATACGCCATGAGAGGAAGTCGACATATTTAAAAAAATCACTTCATGAAGGGCGTATCAAAACATATAGCCGATGTATCCTGATAATATCCATTGTATGCAGTTAGTTATTCAATGTAAGTATACTGTATTCCAGAAATTAGTTTGCCTGTTGTCTGGTATTTAAAAATGGTCATGACTTTCTTTTGTAAATGAAAAGAGAGAAATCATCAGATTTCAAACGGAAAGTAATGGAAAACTGTTACACAGGCTCTGAGTCAGTTAATAGAACACTCACTGAAAAATGTGATTTAAGACTTATTTTAATGGGACTTTACCAAAGGGGAATCACTTTTTTACCACCTTTGAAAAGTTTTTCATTGCCTACCTTTTTTATGATGAGCAGCGTGCGCGATATTAGCAAGCCAAGTGAGTCTGTGTAACGGTTCTTGTGCCCACACGCACACGCGCCGAAGTGTACCGCCACCGCCGTCTCCTTCACACGCCTTTGGGGAAAACGAGAGAGGGAGTGATGTCTGATTTAAAGATACCTAGATTTATGAATGGTAATGGAAATTTAATTACCTGGGATTGCAAAAGTGCGACGCTACGGTAATACTCCGTGAGTTCGTCTCTGATTGACGATGACAGTCCTTCACCCATTAAACCTAAAATACATTCATGTTAATTATATCAAATTAATCTATCGGTAAGACCTATGTAATTAATATCCAAGTACTATAATCTATTTATAAAATTATTATTCACATATGAATTTTACAAGTGCTATCCAGACCCAATGTAATAATGCCTAAGTTAGCTCAGAATTGAAACTGCTAGAAACATTAACATTCTTTACGAGTATGTATAAAAAGGATACGAATATATTGCAGTATTTGAGTAGAATAGTAAATTCTATCACAAAATGTGACACTGAAATAACGGCTATACAAAGGGATAGTTGTATGTGCGTTAGCAGGATAATAAGCAGTGTATCTTGCTTACTTGTACAAATCTATGCCTTTAAGTACCATTCATAATAGTCTCAGAGATTCTGTAACAGACTTTAATTTGAAAGAAGTCAAAAGCACAGTGCTACATGTTACCCTGTGGCATGAGTCCCGAGGAGGGGTCAATAAACTCTTTGAGTCTATCGTGCAAGAAGCCGAGGTGTGCAATGCGTGCGTACAGCGCCTGCATCGGCCGCGGCCCGCCGCCCGCGCCGCGCGCCCGCACGCCCGTCGCCGCCAGCACCGCATCGCGGACGCACGTGCGCTCGCTCGAACGATCTAACACAATACATTCATTCATTCACACCGTCTTTCATTTGATACTTGGAATGGCATAGTTGCCAAACCCCGAATACTGGCAATATAAACAAATATTAGTAAAATAAAGTAGTCTTCAATTTAGAGGTGGGATTGTATTGCTAGCTAATTCTTAATTTATGCTCCAAACTGTCACAAAAATGTATGTACAAGCTAGTTTCTCCATCAGATATCGTTTTTAAGTTAATAACTATAATAGAAAATTTACAATATCTGAGAAATATTTTGCCAAATGAATGAAGAGCAACCAACAAGACACACTGCTGAGTAATGATGATCAATTCTGAACAAGATGCATATTATACCACTTGACTGTAAAGCAACAACCATGTTACTGTTGTTGTATGGGAGGCTTTGATTGGATCCCTGCTGCTTTGGTGGGTTGCTCCCGCCCCAGCTCGCTGATCCAATTGTACTCTTACTGGTGCTAGATACTGCTGGTGATACACCCATTGCAAAATTCTGTAAAGACATATAGTTGACTTTATAAATCAAATGATACATGATGATATGATGATTGCTGAAGCGATAAGGCCACCTAGATTGTATTATCTTCCTTTATTTTAAAACTCTTTACATGTACTGTATGTATATAGTGTATTCAATAAAGAATATTTCATTCTTACTTCACTGTTAAAATATTAACAAGTAATGTGCTTCACAACTCAAATCTTTTAAAAGCAAGACCCAACTGCTGCATATCAGATTTTTTTTTGCAAATGTGATTTTTTGTGTTTCCCTCCCATACAAACATCAACTCCACATTTCACCCGCTCAGGGGTTCAGATTGAAAAAACCTTAACAATATTCATAATCTGCACCAATCAATGTTTGCACAAAGTTATATTTCTCTTTAGTAAAGTAATTGTGCATATCTAATACCTTTAAACGAGCAATTCTTGTATATATGTACAGAGATGTGAAAAAATAGTTTAATACAAAATGCAAATGCATTGTAACTTTACTATTTCAAATAGAAATACAAAATAGTTTTAAATAAAAGTATTTAAATACAAAATGCAAAATACGTATTTTCAAAATAGGTTTTCCAAATAAAATACCTTGTTACTTATTTAACTGATTTGAATACTAGTATTTGTTCAAAGAGTTCATCTTTCATGTTATTTTAGGAAGAGTTTTTTAACTTTTGGATATCTGTTCAAGGATTCTAAAGTATTGTCTTCATCTTCAGCTGCTGAAGAATCAGAGTCCTCAACAAACATATAATAAGATCTGCCCTTTCCTTATTTTTATTAGAGTCAGTATGTTGGACTTGGGAAGTCTTTTCGTCTTCTTGTTTTATCTTTCTCACTTCTGAAACAAATACTTCTTTAATGTAATCTCTGTTGGCTTTTGGCACCCATTTTGATAAAGTGAAAAAGGGATAAGATACAGGTGCTATTATGCCACCTTTTGCTTTTGGCTCCTTTAATTTATAAAATTTCTCAAAACGCCTATTAGGTCCCTCTTTAATAACTTTTATCAACACTTCACAATATGTAGGGTTATCCATTTGCAAACTGCTTTGAATTCTTTTCATTCTCATTAGTTCTGGTATAACACATCTGTAGTATCTTTATCCCCTTCTGCTTATGTATTCATGAAGAAATTGTATTTCAATTTCTTTAAAAATGTCCAATCCTAGTTTCTTTAGTTTCACTTAGGGTATCCTTTACTGCCAGTAGATCTTGAATGCAATTATAGTATGAATTCCATCTTGTTGGACATAGAGAAGTAGGCGATTTTTGATAGATTTCACAGGCATTAGGAGACCTTGAATGTTCGAAACTGCATGACATTTTGCCATAGCTGCATCATAAAGTTTTTTGTATGAATTACTTTGGGATCTCTCGCCTTATCCATATCTTTTGAAGCTATTAAATGTAATGTGTGTGGATTTAAGAATGAAAAATGAGTTAAAAAATGTAACAAAACTATTTTGTATATAACAAATACTTTTATATAAAGTATTTCAAATGTAAAATAAAAATAGGTATTTTATATTTGCATTTCAAATATATGTATATCAAATAATTCACATCTCTGTATGTATATATATATATATAATATATAATCTTAATCTCGGAAACGGCTCCAACGATTTACATGAAATTTAGTATGCAGGGGGTTTCGGGGGTGATAAATCGATCTATTTAGGTTTCATTTTTGGAAAACGTCGTTTAAAAAAAACCGAGCAATGCTTGGTCATCCAGGTACTTCTATATTATATAAAAACAAATCAAATTCGAACTTACAGTAGTGGCAAAATGTGGTATAGGAAACAACTGATGAGTGGACTCAGATTGTTGTGGGGCTTCTGACAGTGCCAGCAGTAGTGTCAACACTGACACTCGTTGTTTCAAGATGAACTGTAAAATGTGACTATCATTAATCCTACTAATATTACAAATATGAAAGCCTGTGTGTATAAGTTTGTACAGGATAAAATGTATCCTATTTGCTGAGTGGTCAGATCCGTAATGACTAAACAGATTTGGATGAAATTTGACACACAGATAGAAATATAGAAAATGTATTGGATTACCACATAAGATGCTTTTTATCCCAGGAAAACATTTACCATTTGCCACATTGTCACTTACCATAATGAGATTGTGTTCAAACACAAGCCTATACCACAGCGTAAAAAAACATACAGTGGACTATCGCGTTTGATTGAAGTCACGCGAAATGCCGCTTTGTATAGGCATTCGTCAATGCTGCATTGTGTCCCAAGCGAGTCTATCGCAGCTTGGGCTCGCTACCGCCCCTTTCTCACCCCACAAGTCCCGCACGATTGCTCTGTCTAGACATGTTCTTTGGCCGACTGTAAGAGTTACATAGACTGTGCCTATACAATGTAAAAAAGAACAGATCTATCTGGAGGGTGAGTGAAAACGCGGGGCAGAATCTATATAAAGTAAATCGCATAAATAACATGACAAAATTAATTAGGTACTAAATAACCATTTCATCCAAAAATTATTTTCCTGTGCCTAAATCACATTAAATAGTTACAACAACTTATGTCAAGAGGCAGATAGCAAGGTTCTCAAATTCATTTGACACACTAATCTTTTATCCTAAGTATAATAAAAGTAGGTGTAAGATTTTTGTTTGCCCTTCAGTTTTTATAGCTTTTTAGGAATTATATGAAATAGAAAAACCTTCAGTCTGTCTCCTAACTAAGAAATGTATCATGTAGATACAAAACTAAGATTATCATCTTCAGAATGTCCCACAGTCAACCCATATTGAGTCGTAACCAGCAAATATCAAATTTTACAGAAGGAATATTTGAATATTTTAACACAGAAATGTGTTTGAAATTGAAACTTAATATAGAATTATGATTTTAGTAATTTATTAATCGATTTTGGAGTGAAACATCTATGTCTACAAGGGGTTGGTCCATTACAATTTAAAATGTTACTTGAGACAAAAATCTCAATTTCAATCAAAATGTTGCTTACGATAAGTAGGCGGGAATGGTTCGATATAGTTAATTTTAATGAAACAAATAATAATATCTTTGATTGTATACATGTAAGCTCCAGTATAACAAAGGTTTAGTGATAATATCAACACATTCGATTACAAAGGGTGTAAAGGAAATGTTGAGCTTTTTCCTTTACATACCTTGTAATCCAAAGTGTTGATATGTACCCATTGGTATGTTTCATTATGTTTATTCTCTAAAATCACATAAGTGCAATAAGTGCATATCCCTCCTATTTTTGGTGTCACAATTACTAATCTTACAGTGGACTATAATGGCTCCTGTAATAGATTGGCCCCATTCTATTACTGAATTGAAATATATTTACTTACAGAGTTCTTCAGTTTCGAATAGAATTCACTGAATTTGTCAGCATCCCTCGCAGAGATACTTGAAATTTTAGTGTGAATCTTTTGGCAGAGCATACTCTCATCCTGGACAGTTCGGGTTTTCTCCCAGGTGGATGATAAATATGATACTGCCAGTTCATAAGCACCATCTAGAAATATACAGATATTAAAGGTAAGATATAAATTTGCAAGTTATGGATGAGTACAGTTATAAAGTTCAACTGATTCCATAAAAACTAGTAGGTATATTTTTAGATAGATCCTAGGTAGTTAGGTACCTTTTTTACACCTAGCTATCAAGCTCTTAAAGTAATCTTGCACGTTATTCATAAAATTAATCCTTTTCAATCTGAAAACTATGTAAATTCAGAATAGACTGATGAAACTTTGAATGACACATAAAATTATAAGTTTCAAAAATGGAATCCAACCTGGATCAGATGACAATCCTGAGCACAATTTGTGAAGTTGTCCAGCAACGTTAGAAGAAAAGTCCATTATAAACTGTGGTTTACAATGAAATTTTAGGAAATCGAAAAGGAAATCACATCAATGTTTGGGTTTTCATAGTTTCAATTCTTGGGGAATTTGTTTCGATTAGACCGTAATTGTTCATAAGCAATAAGCTTGCGCCTATAAGTATCGACGTCGAATAGTTATATTAGATGATATTTTTATTAAATTTTGCTGCGAATTCAACGGGAAATATAAATTCAATTTATTTCAACTTAGTTGACATTTTCGAGGTAGAGTTGCCATTGCCATCACATAAATTTTAACCATATCTCTATTCCTTCTAGTGGATTTAGAAGTTGAATCTCGGTGGAGAGCTCGTTTAACTGTTGGTAGCACTGCCAACTAGTCGCTCTAAATCTTATAGTAATGGGTAACTCGCCAATTTTAAATGAGAATGAGGGAGTACTTCTTTTTACTTCGCGATGTACTCATGAGGGACCCCTTGTTTGAGGTGAGAAATTGCTTGAAACGCCGCCTCATTCGCAAGGTCAGGCGCGGCTCACCACGAAAATATTGACATCTCTCTCACACGCCTCATTTTCTTTTGCTCGTGATGTTTGATCGCCAAAACTATGACAGTTGATTATAAACTTAAAATGTTAATTCACTAAAGCTTATAATCTAACCGAATAATTATCACGGAAATAATAATATTAGCGTATTCATTCATTTCATTCGGTTCGTTCGCACTCGCAACCTCGCCACCGCGACCGACTCGCGATCGAGTGAGAACGAGGAACGAAGAACGAGTGAGACGGTTCATATTTAAAATTTGAGGGACTCTTTCAATTTGCTATCACGAGGGCCTCAAACGAGGTAACTCATGAGTGAGGGACACATCACTAAAATCTTAGCGATGCGATTACACACACATCCTAAATCGTACACAATTCAGGATCGGGACCTTCCTAAATCGGAAGCAACTGCTCTAACTACGATTAACACTTCCCGATTTCCGGGCCATCCTAAATCGGCGTCCTAATCAGAGAGAAAGTCCTAATTATGATAAGTGTACCAGAAAACCACTAACAAAAATAGGCCCTACTCTCATAATCGCAAAATTTTCCAACATTTGTTTTTTATGTTATAATGATGTTCCCCGCTGTTTCACCTGCATTCCCGGGACAAGAAGCCTATAAACTACCTCAAGAATTGGGCAAATGAATTTTGAAATCAAATGCAAAAATTCTTTTTCAGAGATTAGCGCCTTTAAACAAAACAAACTTTGGTTTTGTAGTGTGTGTGAGCTGAATAACACTGAACTAGAATAAAGCTGGAAACAAATTATCGGACGCGACTGTCGGACGCGGCTGACAGCCGCGACTGATAGGTATCTAGATCATTGGTTCCCAATTAGTTTTTCCTGCGTACCACTTCAAGATAGACCTCAAACTCGTGTACCCCTAATTGCAAGAATGATAACTAAAAAAAAAATTCTGTATTTTTGACATCTAATGACGGTGAAAATTAGTTAAATGCGACGAATGTGCACGATTTTCTTTCCATAACTCTGAAAAATCTGCTTGCTTTTTGGTCAGCTTCAGTCTCAAGTCATCTTCGAGGTGATTCAGGGTGCATATTTACATGCATATCGATTAAAAATATATTTGGGCATTTGTTTCTATTGATTAAATTATCTTAGTCAAGAGATCGCACGTACCCGTTGATGCAGCGCGTGCCACTTGTCTTTATGGTTAGATTGGTCATTAAAAATCATAAAAAGGATACATTTTTCATAAAATAATTGTGTTTTCCCCTTTTTTTATCTTTTATACATTGGTTAGTGTTGGATAATTTATTTTGAATACAGTCAAATACCCTATTGGGAAACACTGACCTAGATAATGAATGCACACTGAGCTGTGCAAACTATCGGAGGTAAGTCGTGGACGTAACCTTGGGCTGACCTTGAGTTCGGACGTCTGACAGAAATCTGGCGCACTGGATGTTTTTGTCAGCCGAAGCCACGTCTCAAACGACTGTGCACACTTAGCAGTCACGGCTGTCAGCCGCGTCCGTCAGCCGCCTCCGATAATTTGTTTCCAGCTTAAATATGGCAACATTCCAAGATGACTCTGCCAATGTCATAGTTAGAAAAAACAACGGGTAACAAAAATAATGTTTGTTTAACAAAGTGACATAAGCATCCTGTACGTCCTGTCAGTCTTTTTACTACTAGAGATGCGCAAAATGTATCAATGATATATTATTATCGCACTTTTGTATATCAGTAGCTCACTAGTGATATAAAGAAAAAGTTTGACGACTGAGTGAACTAGCGATGTGTTTTTACAACTCTAGAATGATTGCAAAAACAGTTTCGAATTGTGTACTCTATTTATTTGCAGTAAAGGTAGATATCTTCCTATGATGATATTATGATCTATTTCACGGACGGCGGCCAGCCAGCGCTCATTCTCAGTGCAGTGCTTTGTATCGCCAGTCTCTTTTTTACGTTATGTGCAATTTCTATCTCTATCTGAGCTAGTGGTGTACGTCAATAGTTAATAGTGTACGAATAGTGGGATACGTCACCCGTCAACTACGTGTCAATCACCTTTAGTCCAGTAACTTTTATATATATATTTTTTTTTAATATCTTTATTTCATTCTACAGACTCGTGGTCCGTACTCTTTTTAGATTGGGTTGTTTTCATGTTATTTACATTTGAAAATCTTACAACATCTATGTTTTCGCGCAAATACATTTATGATAGTTAGTAAAATTATTTTACATTGTTTGGTTTTGATTTTCTTATTTTTACTACATTTGTTCTTATAATATATATACATATAATATATCTTTACTATCTTAACACAATTTACTTATTATTAGTACTTAACTCTATGATTTTACTTTATGATTCACAATAGTATTGCTCCATTCATGACATTGGAAGTTTAAGCTGACCAGCCCCCACAGGTGGCACCTGTTCACAAGTTTGACGCATGTGGCAGCCATCACTCTCCTCGCCATATTGTAGGGAAGTGAGCGAACCGCCACACGACGCCGCCGCAAGTAGGGAAATTTTAGTGAGCATGACTGCTCAAACTATACCATGAATAGTGAGCAATACTAGGGTATTACTATTTATGTTTATTTATACGGCATTCAATTAATTTAATTATTTGCTATGGTTTGCTATGGTTGGTTGTGACAATAACTATTATATTTAATTTTACACCTCTAGTCATGCTCTCGTTTCGCGGAAGACAGCCCCACTTTAATTTGAGACTCCACGACATTTAGGTTCCTGTTTTTTATTGCCATTTTAAGGTTGTGTGACATAATTTGTTTGGTTGTTGCTTCCATCGCCCGTTTCGCGAATCTGCCTATTGCGTCATCACTATTATCTGCGTAGTATACACAGTTGACAGTGTGTCGTGACACTGCCACTACCGCGTGTGGGACGCTCTCGTGGATTTGCAACTTTTTCGGTTTAGTTTGAAGGACGATTACCGACTCGTACGTTAAGCCCTGAGCTTCGTGTATGGTTAAAACGCGCGATCCTGTACCACTCACATATCCCAGGTTGATGAGGGATACCTTTTCTTCCTGAGTATGGAACAGGAATAGGGCGTCTTGGAGGGTGTTGGGTATTTCCGCGTCTGTGTACCTTTTCAGCTTCAGGGAGTGAACGAGCTGTTTTGATGAGTATATCTCATTGAGGGCGTACGCTACATCCATCGGGTTCCGGTGCGTGCAGAGCAACTCCTGGTTGATGTTGGCTACCAGGTTTGGTCTGTTGTACTGGATTGTAAACAGATTGTCTCTGTCGATATAGGGTAGCTGGTTGATGTCTCCGATGAGGACAATTTCACTGGCACCTGACAACCGAGTTGCCATTATGATGGATCCAAAGTGGTTCATTAAAGCCTCGTCTACCGTTAGCCGGTTGCAGTTTTTTGGCTTTCTGAATCCATTTGCTAGCACGGAGGCCATTGTCCGTACTTTGGTTTTGGCTGCAGCTTCTCTTACGCGGGGTGTTATTTTTTCGCGTAAGTCTTTTGCTGCCTCGGTTGTGGTGGTGATTATGACTTCATTCTCCTCATGGAAGTTTCTCACTACCCATGTTATTTTACCGCATCTGGGGACCCCGTTTACCCAGTTGATGTTTGGTACCGCCCAGTTATCCCATGCTGCTCCGGGACCAGTAGGGCCTGGTATGGTTTTCGCCATATCCAAGATCTTGTCATCCAGCATGATCTTTGTGCACCGGGCGGTGACTACTAGGGGGTCAGTTTGTGGTGTGTTGTATTTTGGTGTGTCTTCCTTTTTTTACTCCCCTTCGACTAGGGTCACGAAGCCACTTGTTGCATTGTATGCTGCCATATAACTCCCAGACATTTTCCCTTTCAAGACTTGGGATGTTTCGTTATTGTATATGGCTGCATCTGCCTCCTCCAGTCTGACCTTCAGCAAGTTTTCGTTTTGTTGCTGGAAGGCTTGCATGATGTTTTTGCAAGTCATAAGATTTACCTGTCTGGTCGCTCTCGTGATCGCTAAAAATTCGAGGAAGGCATTATATGCGTGGTCTACGGGCCCTGTCACTGGTATACGAGTAGGTGGGATGACTTGCCCCATGTCGGCTCTCGTCCTGGTGATTTTTGGTAGCTTAGGAGCTGGAGGGGGTGGTCTGACGAACTCCTCTACTGCGGCAACCTGTTGTGCTGTAGCTCTGGATATTTTGGATTTCGCCCCTCTTACTACTGCGTTAAGGTCTTTTATAAGTTAGGTTTATATTTAGGTGAGAACTTTTATATTTAACTTATATAGATTTTAAGTATATATTCTATTAAAGTAGTGTTGGGTAGGACACGGGTTTAAAATGAGTTTGTAAGAGTTGCCTCTTTTTTGTACTGAGCCAGTACAATGTCCCACTTCAAATGAGGCGACGTGTCGTGAAGCTCTGTAGTACATTTGAAGTAAAGAGTAGGTATGTATCGGTCGCGTCAATGTCCGTCGTTGAATAAAAAGACGTGCTATTGAAATGAAGCATGACATGTCTCTCACTCACTCACCCTACAGTTCATGTCATATGAAAAAGTATAGAGTAACGCGACATTAAATTTGGAGTAGTACGTGTCAAAATCTCGTACCGCTCTTACATTTTTTCTTCATGTACGTACGGGACAAATGTACTGCCTCTTGTATGTCCTACTCAACACTATTTTAAAGATTTAATTTGAAATCATGAGCTAAAGAGAGATATATCTTCGGTAAAGATATATATCTATTATCAGTAGCTCGCGAGCTTGTAATCAAAATAACTTTTATTTAGTTTTTCATCTTTTAGTAGAAGTAAGTATTATTTTTAAAGTAATCAAGCATGAATTAATTTGGACAGTTCCTAAAATATGAATCCGAAAAGCCCAGAAGCCAGGAATCGTGATGATAAACCCTTTGAAGGCATGGTTATAGAGACTGCCAATATTCTCGATAGTTTAGTTTCTCGTAGTCCATGTCCTCGTTGTGGGAAGTCACGAATGTATTTCTGCTATACATGCTTTGTACCAGTGTCGCAACTTGAAGGCAGGATCCCAGTATGTAAAGTAAGTTTTAGGTATAATTTTGTTGTAAATAACTTGTTTTATCTACATTAAAATACTTATATTTATTATGTTAACAATAATTAAGGCTCGCGGCCCTGCGTTATCAGCAGAGAGCCTCAAGCGGTGCAAATATAGTAACATATCTATACGGCTCAAATATATAGCTTGTATCTACAAGCTATATATTTGAGCCGTTTGGGGTTGAAACTCTGGGTCCATGGGGGTCGAGAGCTCACCATCTTTATCGCGAAATATCCAAACGCCTGGTCGAAGCAACTTGTGACCAGAATGCTGGCTTATATTTTGGTCAGAGAATCAGCATTGCCATCCAACGTGGCAATGCTGCCAGCATTCTGGGTTCGCTGCCTTCTGATAGCGACTTTTTTAATTTAGACTATTTTATGTAAAAAAGTGATTATTATATTAATATAAATAAGTACTCATTTACTTAAATTATTATTTTTTGGTTTGTAGTTGCCGGTGAAAGTCGATATAATAAAACATCGACGTGAAATTGATGGGAAAAGTACAGCTGCACACGCTGCAGTTCTGGCACCAAAAGATGTGAATATTTACACTTATCCAATTGTACCAGAGTATGAGCTTGATGGTAAAACTGTCCTTTTATATCCAGGTACTGAGGCTATAACTGTACATGAGCTGTTTACAGGTAAAGAAACCGCTCCAAGCTACTCGGAACTAATACTGTCTCAATTACCATCTGGATATAATGTTGGCACCCTAATGACGCAGATGTTTGGTGATAATGATAGCTATGATATTTACCATGCTATAGAACTTCCTATTACAAGGGTAGTATTGATAGACAGTACTTGGAACCGAAGTCGGGGAATATATGCTGATAAAAGATTACAAAAGATTCCAAAAATTGTATTACAAAACAGAGCTTCACAATTTTGGCGTCATCAAAAAGGAAGCCCAAGATGGTACCTCTCTACAATTGAAGCATTGCATCAGCTAATGCTCGAACTACATTTATGTGCATGGGGATGTAGTGAACACTACAAGTCACTTCTCACAATGCATTATCCTGTACACAACCAGGAGGATCATAAGCAATGTGAGCCTTACAAAGGACAGTATGATAATTTATTGTTTTTCTTCAAATACATGTATGAGAAATTGCATACTCTTTATAAGCATGAAGATTTACTTGCCTACAAAAGACCCATGTCATAGCAAAAAATGTTAATGAATATTATTGTAATCTTTTCTTTTCATTACAAAAACTTTATCTTCACTTCTGTTATCATTATATCTATTTGTGTATTTTTTTTTGTATGCATATTATTATTATATCTTTCCTCATTTAAAGAAATTGGCTGAATAATCTAGTACCTACCTAGTTATAAGACCACACTTAAGATGAACAAAAAAATAACATTCTTATTAGATGCTAAAATCTGATCAAGAAACTGACTTCAACATTAACTTAAGAACTGCGCGTGACGATGGCAAGAGGCCGGATGGTATGACTTTGATCCCATGGAGTGTTGGCAAGCCACTCGTGTGGGATGCCACGTGTGTTGATACACTTGCGCCTTCCCCCATACTGGCGACTTTTAAAGTCGCTGGGGCGGCTGCAACCGGTGCTGATAAATCCAAATTTAAAAAATACGATTGTCTTGGTCCTAATTTTCTGTTCATACCATTCGCAGTGGAAACCTTGGGTCCGTGGGGGTTCGAGGCTCGCCGATTAGCTCTGATTATATCATCTAAGCTTTTTCCGCCAACGCATAAGCTTGGCCATCCAAAAATGGAACGCTGCTAGCCTGTTGGGAACCTTGTCTATCGACAGGCTGCGAGGGCTTTGAGGATGTTTTCTATATATCATAGTTTGTATTTTGTACATTGATTGTAAATACTTGTTGTAAATAATTATATTAATTTTATTATCAGTTATTGAATATTCAAAGCATAAAATAAACTTTTAACAAAAACCAAGGACATGTTCCAGAATCTCAAATTCTTTAGCTGAATTCAAAACGAATTCTAACATTAGTTATTTTATACTTTTTAGGGTTCCGTACCCAAAGGGTAAAAACGGGACCCTATTACTAAGACTTCGCTGTCTGTCACCAGGCTGTATCTCAAGGATCGCGATAGCTAGACAGTTGAAATTTTCACAAATTATGTATTTCTGTTGCCGCTATAATAAACAAAAAAAAAAATTAAGGGCCCCCCTTAAATATATTTTTTTCAATATTTAAGGGGGGGCTTAAATATCCCATACAACAAACGCGATTTTTTTGCCCTTTTTTGCTCGATATCAATAATGGCAACAGGTAGGCACTTGAAATATTCACAAAATACTTAATGCAAAAAAATATTTACTTTAACAATAAAATTAAAATAAAGTATTTATAGGGGGTGTTTATAGTGTTTTTTTTGCCGCTTCTTGCCCGATATTAAAATCAGCACCAGGTAAACGCTTGAAGTATTCACAAAATATTTAGTTTATCGGTTAAAATAGTGTACTTACTATTGTTTATCTAGTCAAATGGTACGGAACCCTTCGTGCGCGAGTCCGACTCGCACTTAGCCGGTTTTTAGTGCAAGCCCACTATGAAGTCATTTTTGATTTATCTTAAGTTAATTTTATTTTTCCATTTTTAGTTTCTTGTGTATTGAACTTATCAAGATTTGTCACTTGTCGACAATATTTAATTATATTTATTTATTATTTTTTAGTGTTCAGTAGCATAAAATTAAGGCTCCCGACGCAATCTGAAATTGAAATGAAAATGAATTCATACATTCTGGCTATGAATGAACTTGTTGAGGTTTCAAAGTCAAATGCTGAGAAATTAGAGTCCTTAAATTTGAACCATCAATGTGATTGTTATAAGTTCCCTAAATTGTTCTTCTCAGCTTGACTATTCTGAAAAATCAACTTCCACAGATTTAATAAACACTTCCTTCAATAAAAATAATAATAAATATGTACCTAATATGAATAATATTGTTATGTTTAGTGATGAAATGGGAAGAGGCATGGGTTTACAACTTAGCCAATGTTTATGTCAGGCAACAAATACTTGTATGCCTGGTGCATCTTATTCTCAGATTTTAGAGAAAAAAATTACCAGTAAATTTGCAGAAAATACAACTTTGATCATATTAATTGGAAGAAGGGGAAATGCAACGTCATTCAAACGCGGACGATTTATGTTGAAACAGGCGTACTATGTTGTGTTGTCGATGCGTTAACAAATACAATATAACAATCAATGAACTACCCTTCGTACTTAACAGGCTTAGGCTATTATATATAAATACATACTACAAGTTTATTATTAACAGTTATTGGTGATGAATGTGATTATTTTTGCCCGTGTGCCCCTTGTGCCCTTCCCAGAAAAATCCTGAATCGGCCCTTGACTATACAGGGTGATTTTGTTATCACTTGCAATACTTGTAGGGGTGGAAGTACTCATCAATGTGAACAACTTTTATTAAAGGGCTAACTCTGATATCGCGTAAAATAATATGGTTGCTTCATACATTTTGGTCGAGTAGGTATTGAACTTTTGTATGGAACAGCTCATAATTTTTTCATGATTTCACGGTTAGTCCCATAATAAAAGTAGTTCATTTTGATGAGTACTTCCACCCTTGCAAGTATTGCCAGTGATAACAAAATCACCCAGTATACTTTATTATTAAACCTAAGTTATGTACAGTCACAACATTACTCACTGATTATTTATTACACATTGTTTCTAGAATACTTTATTTACAAAATTCAGTAATGCAATGCAATGAAACATTACATCGAACGAATGCACTCCGTCAAAGATCGCGCGCGAATATTAGTAATTTCGAACATCCACACTCGTTGACAGTAAAAAGTACACTAACTAACTAAACTAACGTTGTTTGAATGAAACAAGCGTTCAAACGAAAAAGTATTGACAATAAAATAATGAAGTACACTTATCCAAAACAAATACTACGTAAACACGTCAAACGTAATTTTGCCGTTTGTTTATTATTATACAGTCGTTTATAAATTGAGTCTTAATATTATGGCAATAAGGTTATTTTTCAATCATAGTAAGTAGTTTTCAACCAACGAAAGGAAAGGATTTCGTTGTTGCACAGCGCTTGGCGCTTGTACGTGTACGTACTGTCAGTCGGTCGGCTCGGCGGCGTTGTCGGGTTGCATTGCCGTCAAGTTTAAACGAAATCGACTTAAACTTGTAAGCGTGCTTATGCATTTTTTTTGAAAAGCAGACTTCTTTAAGTGCTTGTCACTTAAACGCCCATCTCTACCCGCGATCGCTGTGATCGAATGTCTATGTATTGTTTGCACCATTCCATAACCAACCTAACACCACGCCTGTACGGTTTTAGGGGGTAAACAGATGTGTATAGTACACCTCATAAGAAACTAAAAATTGAAAAATAAAATCAGTAACTTTAACCCAGATAAGATCTGTGGCGACGCGAACGCACAGATTCATAATGCTTGACCTATGTTTGTTTGTTACCCAAAACGAAAAAACCGGCCAAGTGCGAGTCGGACTCGCGCACTGAGGGTTCCGTACAAATTTCGTCCATCACGGGAAATGCACAATTTTATTTATTTACCTTATTTGAGGTTGGTGCAAATTAAGCTAGACCTCAAAATTGTATGAGCGCCCATACAACTCAGAGGTTTTTATTAATTGGCGTAGCTATGTATGTATGGGGACACCTTTAATTTTCAACATTTTTGTTTTTAATTTTCCAATATTTGTGCTGTAAGACCTTGCTTTTTGCTATTTTTTTTTTATATTTGAGTTGATTGAATTAAAGGTAAATTGCGGTTTACGATTTATGACGTATTAAAAAAAAACTACCAACTAGATCTCGTTCAAACCAATTTTCGGTGGAAGTTTGCGTTGTAATGTACATCATATATTTTTTTAGTTTTATCATTCTCTTATTTTAGAAGTTACATGTGTCAGGGGGGGTGACACACATTTTACCACTTTGGAAGTGTCTCTCGCGCAAACTATTCAGTTTAGAAAAAAACGATATTAGAAAGTGTGGGGTACATATGGGTTTGATGAAAAAAAAAATTGAGTTTCAGTTCTAAGTATGGGGAACCCCCTAAATTTATTGTTTTTTTTTCCATTTTTGTGTGAAAATCTTAATGCGGTTCACAGAATACATCTACTTACCAAGTTTCAACAGTATAGTTCTTATAGTTTCGGAAAAAAATGGCTGTGACATACGGACGGACAGACAGACAGACAGACATGACGAATCTATATGGGGTTCCGATTTTTGCCATTTGGCTAAGGAACCCTAAAAAGGAGGATTACCTACAAAAAGAAATGATATCCCATCAAAAACATAACATGTAAAAAAATGCACAAGTCTCACAACGCAGTTCTTCTGCCGTAAAAAGTTGTGAAATCGAATGTAAACCATGTCGGTTAATTCAGTACCTTCCTTTTCTCTGGTTCGAGACGGGAGATGACGAACTAAAAGAACGAACTACTTCGCTGAGGAGCTGCGAACTACATAAACTGATCGCTCGGTCGCGAACGATCTGTCTTTCTGGAATCAGTGGAATCGAGATGGGAGCTAACGAACGAAAAGACCGAACTCCTTCGCTATGGAGCCGCGAACGAGACTGATCGCTCCTAGTCGCGAACGATTATGCGCAAGCCTAGTGTGCATGACCCAAATGATCGGCGCGTATGACGCGCGTGTACTCAGTTTCTATAATAATATGTAATAATTCTATGTGAAGTTAATTTTTCATAGGTAAACATTACAGTCACTTAAAAAGAAATATTGCTGGACTTTGAACATTTTATTTCATATATAAAAAATATTCTAATAACATTTACATAAGTAACAAAGCTATTGGAAATATGTTGATAGAGAAGTTTATAATCTCTGATAAATGGAATGGGCAAACCATTCCGAATACAAGTCTGAAGACATAGTTAATGCCTATTAAATAATTGCTTCAGTCATTTGTATGGACAGTATTTGTAGTTAGTATAGATGCATCATTTAAATTTAAAAAAATAGTTTTCAATATAACTTCTTCCCCTAGAGGTAATTAATGACCACATCCTATTTCTATATCCATTAATCATATTCTGCATGAGATTGACGAGTATGGTATATGACTCCCAGATAATTCAGTGAATAAGTCATTTAATTTTGTTAATTCTCATTTTTTTTTTCAGAAATCATGGATGTAATATATAAATATTTTTTTAGAATATTCTAACTAAAAAAAAACCCTGTCCTATAGTTTGCGTAAGTCTAATACAAATACACTGCCATCACTAGCACTAGCGCCAACTTTTGTACCCCGCGAGTTCCAGCACACCTCAAATATACCGCCCGTCCCTCTGTACGAGTGTACTAATCCACCGGTTTGTGTTGACCATATGTGTACACATTTGTCAAATGAACCACTAGCCAAGAACTTGCCATCTGGAGAAAAAGCAACACTGTACACGGGTTCCGTGTGCTTTGTCAATGTATGAATGCAAACACCTCTTTCAACATCCCACAAACGAACAGTGGAGTCAAATGATGCACTAGCAAGGATCAGGTTCATATTCGGGTTCTGTGTTCCTGGACCAGTGGGGGACCACTTTATTGTGTATATCTCTTTTGAGTGTGCTTTTAAGTCGTGGACGCATGTGTCCTGTTTCATAGACCAGATTTTCAAAGTCATATCGTCGGAGCATGACGCAAGTAATTGTCCTTGGGGATCCCACTTAATTGCGTTGACTTCATTCTGCAACATAGCAAAAGTGTTCGTTATTAAAATAGAACATTACATGGATTTATGCTACCCATAATATATATTTATTGCCACACTTACTGTATGCCCCTGGAAACTTTTGATAGGTTTGTCAGCATTCAGCTTACATACATGTATGCACTGATCAGTGGAACATGATGCAAATGAAGTATTTGTCTGCCAGTCCACATCGAGAGCTGGCGCCAAGTGGAAGGAGAACTGCTGAGTGCACTGCCCAGTTGAGGCATCCCATATTATAGTTGTTTTGTCAACCTGTAAATTTAGATAATCTATACATGTAATAAAACTGTAGGTAGAATCAGCGTCTCTGTACATTGGGTATAATAATATGTATTTGCCAAATACTGATTGGGAGTGATGAGTAACAGAATGCAATGACCATTTTTTTAATCCATCAGTTTGTTTTTTAGAACACACTATCTCCAAAACTACTGAACGGATTTTCATGAGGTTTTCACAGGATAAATAAGCTTATCTGGGCGCTTTGAATAAGCTTCATTTCATCGAAATCGAGTGAGAGGATAATTAATTTTTTGAGATAGACTTATAACAAAACACCATTACTCTTTATCGAAAAAGTGACACCAAAGCCAGTGACTAATGAGCACAAAATCCGAAAAAATAAAACATTTTCGTATTTTGTGTTTAGTCTACAGTCTACACAAAGAAAGCATAGATTAGAAAAAAACCATACCATTATTTTAAACTTTTTAGAAGCCTGAGACAATCGGACAGACAGAGTTGCCACAATATTACGGCTCCGTTCAGACCCTCTGTGTATGGATCCCTAAAAATATTTAAAAATATTACCCCAGCACTCAAAATGTAGTTTCCCCGTTTATTCCACTTCAAAGCAAATATAGGTCCTTTGTGTTGTCCTAGTGTTGACGCGAGAGTGCCGTCAGTAGTCCAGATGCGGGCATATCCATCATACGAGCCCGTCGCTAGCAGATTACCATCACACTGTAATTTAAAGCAATAGATAAAAACCATGTCAATAAGAAAATAATGGTACTCCTTGGTACATCAGAAACGTCGACCTCCATTGAGACCATAAAGTAGAGTTAGTTAACAAATTATTAAAAAAGTATACAGAAGCTCAAAACAGACTTTATCATCACGTGAATGTTGAGCCAATCCAGCTCCTTGATAACACAGATATAGTGAGCCGACTCAAAAGGACAAACCCGTTAAAAAAAAAGTTCGAGTTCAGTGTAGTATTAGTTATAACAGTGTAACAAAGTTCAAATGCTACTTATAAAGAACATAAGAATAAAGTTACAGAGATAATAAGGAAGTGTTGTTGTACACATTCTTAGTTATAAATGATGTTTAAGTTACCTACAAAATGCTTATTAGCTAATATTATATATATATAGATTGTAATGTAATATGAATAGGGAACACCACTAAAGGTGTATAGTGAAATATGAAAAAAAAAAAAAATATATGGTTTAAAAAAATTATTGATGTATCTAGTTTATGAATGGAATGAAACATACATTCCAGTCTAGTGATGTGACATCTTTATTGCTGGGTACTTCCGCTCCTCCTTTCTGTATACAATGTCTTAGCACTAACTGGTTGGGAGTAGTTGCTGGGTTATCTGACATATCCCAAATTCTGCAAAGAGGAAATTTAGGTTATTAAATATTTAGTTGCTGTTGGAGTGCTAAATATGTTTTGAGTAAACGAACCTGGCTGTGCTGTCACCAGACCCACTGGCTAACAGGTCTGTACTTGGATTCCAAGCACATATAAACACTTCAGATTCATGCCCCTTGAGAACTGTTGCCTTACTGGCTGGTATTTCAATAGACTGGTCTACATCCATTATCTCTGGAACACTGGGGGTTGGTGTACCACTAGTTGCTGATGCTGTGGTGCATGTTGTGCCCTGTAACTGAACATTTTACAATATCTTAGTAAATTACTATAATAGACAATCAAGCATTATAGGTTTTATAAGTAGGTAGGCTACTAATTTTATAAATTCGAAATTCTGTACACACACAGTTTGTTTATTTGTTAGTTCACGCCGTAACGGTTCAACAGATATGGATGAAGAGGTAGAGCGATGCCACACTGCTCCGTTGCGTTGCATTGTGTCGTCGCAACGCAACGCACTAATGAGGGCTCTCTCGTTGACTATATGCTGTAGTTAGCAGTTTTTAGTTGGCACGTGTTAAACATGGTTTCTCTAACTAAATGTTAATTTTTCTTCAATTGACGTCAATGATTCAGTGATAAATAATAAAAATCTATTTAATAAATCCGCTTGTGTTGTTAAGAACTGTCTAAAATGTTGGTGTTTTATTCTTATTTTATGCTTATAATCTTCTATCTGGAAAGACGCTCAAATAATTCGTCTTTTTAAAAAAACGAACCCTAAATCTTTTTCTGAATACTATCCTATTTCCACCCTTCCGTTTATAGCAGCGTGTTTGCGTAGAAGAGACATGCCGACGACGTTCTATCTCCTCTTCTATTCACAACCTTTATTAATTCCACCTCTCAGAATCTTTCTTCTTCCTACCCCCTATGCACATGGAAAGAAGTCTTCAAATATACTCAAAATCTCCTAAAGAAAGATAGAAAGAAAGAAAGAAAGAAAGAAAAGAAAAATTATTTATTCCTTACCGCTTAAAGAAAACAATACAATGCAAAAAAAAAAATATATATATATATAAGCGCAAATAATTCGCACATATAAAATAACTAAACTATGCGTTGCGTAAGGAAAGGGACTTGGCATCAGCATTTGCTGAGTAAGCGTCGTGAAGACAGATACTCAGCGCTGGTTTTCAGCGAAGCCCATGTACCACGTGACAAATTAGATAAAGATAATATGTGTTTGCAGCAAAATCTCCACAATAATAGTTAAACCTCTAAATAAGTTACCCGAAGCTATTTTTCTAGTCAGTTTTAGTTACCTATCTATCTGAACCTTGTCTTTACATGTCATGGTTAAATCCGCGATGGTTTGTGTGGCAATGTATTTTAGTGAAATATTGAATATTTTAACTTTTTTTTTTATACCACTAAGGCGGCAAACAAGGATACGGCCCGCCTGATGGTAAGCGGTTACCGTAGCCTATTGACGCTTGCAGCACCAGGGGCATCACACGCGCGTTGCCGACCCTGCAAAAATCTCTTCAAGAACCCCTTGGGAAAACCATGGCGGGGAGCTCGTTCCACAGCTTGATTGTCCGTGGTAGAAAGCTCCTTTGAAACCGCACTGTACGAGACCAGTTTGGCTCCAATGTGTGAGGATGAGCTCCCCGTCAATGGCGAGAGGTGCGATGGTAAAAGGTAGCCGTGGGCATCAAGTCAAACAATTCCTCAGAACACTGTCCGTTGTACAAGCGGTAGAACACATATAAGGAGGCAGTCTCTCCTAAGACTCAAGGGCTCTAAACCGCATGTGAGTTCGGGATCGTCGACAATTCTAATGGCACGCCTCTGAACCGAGTCAAAAAGCCCAAGCTAGTATTCAGGTGCTCCCGCCCACAGATGGCAGCAGTACTCCATATGAGGTCGGACTTGCGACTTATAAAGTTGCAGTCTTTGCCCCGATGTGAAGCACCACTTAGCTCTGTTGAGCACACCGAGCTTCTTGGATGCCAACATGGTTAACTTGTCTTCCAAGTGACTACGGAACTGAACGCCACTAGAAATGTCCGTGCCAAGGATCCTGATGTCCTTCGAGATGTTTAGGGACGTGTTTTGGAGCCGCAGCAAATAGGGTTTTCTTAGCGGTGAACGCGCAGGCTTGTGTTTTAATGGGGTTGAATAAAAAGGACTCGACCCCAATCGGAGACACTAGAAACTGTACTCTCGATTTCAGACACAAGTCGTTCGCGACTTTCCTCCACCATGGCACGAGGGATATTTGCACGGCCCATGTAATGAGCGTCCCCAGTACTGTCGTCCGCATAGCAATGAATGCCGTCAATAGACAGCATATCATTGATATGCAACAGAAACAGTGTCGGGGACAGCACAGAGCCTTGTGGGACGCCAGCGTTGATGTCCATGCTATCGGAGCAACTACCGTCAACAACGGCTCTTATGCATCTGCTGGACAGAAAGCTGGCGATCCATTTGCATAATCCCTCGGGAAGCCCGTATGCTGGTAACTTCGATAGAAGACCACGGTGCCAGACCCGATCGAACGCTTTACAATTTCTACATTGTGACAAAAACTAAAGCGTTGCCGATAAAAAATATTATCCGTAGGTAATAAATAAGACGTGATCGAAAACTGGCACACGTCCGACTCATTCCGCTTGGGACTGAGAGATGCACCGAGCACGTACATTGGTTTGAAAACACATCATTTGGTGGGATGGATTTCTCATAATTTACGTCAATGATGTTATTAGTTGATATCATAACCAGATTAGCGCTGTAGGGCAATGACACGTTTCCACTTCACTAACAGATATGCCTGCAGGCATATCTGTTAGTTGCCATATGCCTGCAGGCATATCTGTTAGTTGCCATCTTGACGTTAAGTGTCCGTGTCTCATTTTAACGTAGTTATTTTTACGGTAAAAGAAACGAGACACACACACATGGTTTCCACAGCTACGTCTTATGAACTCACATGTGGTTACGTTTTTCAGAAAATTATTTGTAAGATGCTGCCACTCTAGTATTTGTAAGCTCACTGATTTACATTATTAGCCGTTGCACGTAACATTTTCCATAATAATTATTGTGGAATTAATTTAACTGTGCAAAACCTATCTTATGGTTATGGTAACTTATGGTAAACCTTTAGAACTTTTGGAGGTTTGGGTTTACAACAATTTCAGTTTGTGGTTGATGATGTGGCCGAAGGTGCACACAATCTTATATGTATATCTTAATAATGAGTTCTTTGTGAAGCGCTAAGGTGAAGCTAATTTAGGCCGATTTATTCCAATTAAATACAAGAGGAAATTAATGTAGATCAAATTTGTCTTGTATCACAAGTTGAAAAATCATTTGTGACAAATAATTACAATGGCAAGCAAAGCACGGGAGGATCACTAGTAATCTATCTATATAAATAAAACCGGCCAAGTGCGAGTCGGACTCGCGCACCGAGGGTTCCGTACAAACTTCGTCCATCGTTCGTCCATCACGGGAAATGCACAATTTTATTTATTTACCTTATTTGAGGTTGGTGCCAATTTAGACCTCTAAATTGTATGAGCGCCCATACAACTCAGAGGTCTTTATTAATTGGCGTAACTATGTATGTATGGGGTCACCCTTTAATTTTCAACTTTTTTTGAATTTTTCCTTTATTTGTGCTGTAAGACCTTGCTTTTTGCCAATTTTTATTTTTTTATATTTGAGTTGATTGAATGAAAGATAAATTGCGGTTTACGATTTATGACGTATTAAAAAAAAACTACTTACTAGATCTCGTTCAAACCAATTTTCGGTGGAAATTTGCATGGTAATGTACATCATATATATTTTTTTTTGTTTTATCATTCTCTTATTTTAGAAGTTACACACATTTTACCACTTTGGAAGTGTCTCTCGCGCAAACTATTCAGTTTAGAAAAAAATGATATTAGAAACCTCAATATCATTTTTGAAGACCTATCCATAGATAACCCACACGTATGGGTTTGATGAAAAAAAAAAATTCGAGTTTCAGTTCTAAGTATGGGGAACCCCCAAAACTTATTGTTTTTTTTTCTATTTTTGTGTAAAAATCTTAATGCGGTTCACAGAATACATATACTTACCAAGTTTCAACAGTATAGTTCTTATAGTTTCAGAAAAAAGAGGCTGTGACATACGGACAGACAGACAAGACAAATCTATAAGGGTTCCGTTTTTTGCCATTTGGCTATGGAACCCTAAAAATGAATATCCGAAATGTTTGTATACGCATAACTTCCGAACGGCTGCACCTTTTTTGGTGTATTTGTAATTGTCAGGACAAGGTATGTATGAAAGAAAATGTTTGATGGAAAAAAAATACCAAGACTGCGGGTGAAACTGCGAGGAACAGTTAGTATTATATAAAAACATCATTATTCTCACATCAACTCCATTCTGTTCTCCCCCTGATCCTGGTTCAGCTTTGATGGCCTGTTTCTGAGCATTTTGAGCATTTTGCCGTGCTGCAACTATGTCAGGAGTCACAGCATCTATTAAACTAAGACTTTCTGTAAGACGTGTTTCTGTACCTGAAATAATTTTCAAAATTGAAAACTACACTAACAAACATAATATACTTGAGTCTATTTTTGTTACAAATGTAAAACTAAATCAATTAATCATTTAGTTAGATTATTCATATTACCTAAAACAGCAGGCAGAATTATCATGCTTAAAATAAAAATACTAGATATTTTATATGGCATTTTAATAAATTATAAGGTACCTAGATGGGATGGTTGACATTCTACTAGACTTGTCCTAGTTACTTCAAATTATCATTTTAAGTACCTATTCACATGCTTACAAGAAATGAATAGAAATAAGTTGGCAACAGTCAATGATTGTAGCCTATAAAACATCAACTATGTTGAATAATTTTCATATCGTTGAAATTATATGAATGCAGAGAATTTTTAGACATTGAATAATAATATACTATTTTCAAACAGATAATTATTTAAATCTCATATTACCATCTTCACCAATTGTTATTTCTGCTTCTGTGTACTGTAATCCTTTTTGTAATATATTCAGTAATGCTGCTGGGGGGACGAGTGCTCCATTAATGTTACTCTGAGATATATGTGACTCTATACCAAATGTGTAAGCCGAATGATGGAATCCTGGAAGTTGATTTAAGTCTTGAAACTTTATCAATTCAATTCTTGGTAAAATTCACAGTTATATATTTTGGTTTTATACTGTTAGCCTCTTTTTATAGACTCGGTAAGAGCATTTTCTAAGTAAATATAACTTTCTATCATTTTATCTCCTTTGGTTTTAAAGGATTGTAGCTATTGACGCAAAACCAATATCATCACATAGGAATGAAAAATTTACATCTATGTCCAGATGACAAACGCTGGTTTTAATTTGTTTGTCAGTGAAGAGGTCGGTAACATTAACATCGGAACTCAATATTTCCAAGACATGGGTCTCTGAGATTTGGGATTGGTGTCTGATTATGACAAATTATTTATATAGGTTTCGGCAATCCTAGAGGCGAAAGGCGTGATAAAAGAAGTGGAACTACTCAAGCGTCTATAAGTTCAATGAACCATACCTGATTCTTGTAAGTATCGGTAAACGAGAAAGTTGACTTCATCACTAGAAAAACTCATTTTCCACAGCTTTTCAAGAAGACATTAAGAGAAAATCAACATAAAGTGCAATATTTAAAAGGGTAAACGCCTGACTGACTGACTATTGTAGTCTGTCAGTCCAACCAATATACTGTAGTCTCTCGTATATATAGTGTATTATCTATGCTGTAGTCTTTGAGTCCAACCCAAAGAGGACTACGTTTTAAGAGTCGGCACTCTCATAGAATCCCCTGAACCGAATTATGAACGTACTTTGTGCCAATACACCAATAATACATGCCAATCAACCAATACTACCAACCAAACCAACATAATGAAAAGGAACGCTAGGGCTTGACACTTACAGTACCAAATGTTTATCGATATCGATAAATGTGCGATACGTGCTGCTGTACTACTTACCAGTATATTTATTTTTAAGTATTACGAGTATTAATATAATAAAAGTTATACGATTTTTTTTAATCATTTTTATTAACACATTTACATTAACGTCAACATCAAGAATGTCTAAGGACTGAAACTTATTACAAAGTAAAGATATTGTACAAACACATACATTACTTTGCAACACTTCTCAGTTGAGCTACCTTGGAAGCGTTCGCAGAAATTTCTTCTGTTTTAATAATATCTGAATTTAATATTTGGCACTGTTTCCTAATTTAAATGTATGCTATGAGCCAATATAATTGTTTTGTCATGATATCTTCATGGTCATTGCATGTCCACCAGGTTAAGTTAATATTAACCACAAAAAGAGTGCAAAACATTGAGATTGGTCTGATTGATTGAGTATGCTTTTCAAAATAGTTTTTTGCTTCCTCAACAGTACTCCAGACTTCTCCAGTAGAAACCACTGTAACATAATCAAACATTCTAATTAGTAAATGCCTGAATTAAATTTAAAAAAAAATGGTAGCAAAATTATAAATACCAATTAATCAAAATACCATTTTCTGACTTTTCAAACTCTGGAACAATAAGAAATGATGAAAGAATTTCATCTGAGAGTAACGCATTGAGATTTAGAGTTAGTTGGCTTCTTAATCTGTTTCCTTTTTTATTGAAGGCACTGGGTGAAAAATGATTTCCTTAAATGAACTTGTTTTCATTTAACTTTTGTATAGGTAAATATGCCAAATCCTCATTTCCTGTTAGTTTTACCCATAATCGACATCTGAAATAAGAGGATTATCGATAAGTTGTTCGCACACTATTACTATTTAAGTTAGCTGTTTTTTTTTGACAAGAAGAATTGTTTGTACAAGCCATGATTAACTACTTCGAACTAATTAAATTAGTAACTGCTCAAGACTCTAAGTCAAGAATGATTGTAAATATCACATTAAAATATCAGTTTACCGACCTGTCCGGTTCAAGTTGAATTCTGGCCAAAAATACGCCAGAAATTGATCGTTTCACACACCTGACACCACAAACTTCACATTATCTTATGGATTTGCCCCCCATTTAAATAAAATCTAAAATATTTAATCTAAACCACAATAAATGACAAACAAGGCACACCGCATTCACGAGAAATAACATGAATGACGTAATGACATTTAATCAATCATACCAATATTACTAACCTAAAGAAAAGTATAATACGTCTATGTTTGAAAGCTAGTATGGTATTTGTTAACAAAATGCATCAGCAGTCATTTTAATTCGATAAGATTATTTCTATTTCCAATGTTGGTACAAAGTTTGTTCATAATTCCATACATCATTTTTTTATTATGAAGTGACGATGGTCCAACCAAGACAGTCCAAGTCAATCTCTATGAAATTTTAATTTTACTTTTTTTTAATTTGTTATTTTTTCTCATTTTTTTCATACGTTTTCGTTGGTTTTCGTATTTCCAGAGTAGGCAAAGGTTTTTAGCCTAGTCTTAATCTCCTTTATTCAGACCCTGCTAGATTGCGATCCCGATTCGGTAGACGAATCGATTGAGTACTTTACTAAATAGGTTGGCTCTTATTTTCTCATTTCAGACTTCCATTTAAAGATTGTCCATTGTGAATGACGTTATTTGAATTATTCGATGGTAGAAGTCATTCAAATTATTCGAATAACCTAACAATTAATTCGAATTTGATTCGAATGAATTTCGTGAAAATATCACGACTAAATACAAGTTATCTGTTCAACTGTTCAATTCCAAACTGCTGCCATCTATTATTAACTGGCTATCTACTTGCGCTACATTTGGAAGAGAGAATCTTAAACATTTAGTCTTCTTAGAGTTTAGTAACAGATTGTTAACAGCAAACCATTTGGAAATTAGTGACAAAGTATCATTTACTTTAATAAGTTCTTTGTCTTTTCTATCTACTTTGAAAATTAATGAAGTTTCGCTAGCAAACAGGACGATATCTGAGAGACCATTTACAACAGATGGTAAATCATTAATATAAACTAGAAACAGGAATGGCCCTAGTATCGAACCCTGGGGTACCCCCATTTTAACTAGGGAGCCCTTGGATGTTGTACCATTAATTCCTACTTTTTGTTGGCGATTACTTAAATAAGATAAAACAAGATCATGAGCCGTTCCACGAATGCCATAATAGTTAAGCTTTAGGAGCAGAGTACGGTGGTCCACGCAGTCTAATGCCTTGGATAGATCACAAAAAATGCCAATGGCATCCTGTGAACCCTCCCAGGCTTCATAGATGTGCTTTAATAATTTAGCTGCCGCATCTGATGTGGATCTCCCCTTCGTGAAACCGAACTGATGACTATGTAATATCTCATGTTTACTAAAATGACCTAACATCTGATTAAGCAACAGTTTTTCAAAGATTTTGCCAAGTGCTGGCAAAACCTTTGAAAAACGCTGGTACGGACACTGGTCTATAATCAGAAGGATTATCTGTAGAGCCAGATTTAAAAATTGGCACTATTTTACTATACTTCATTAGATCGGGAAATGTACCCTGATCAATGCATTCATTAAAAATATCCGATTAAATAGGTGCAATTACTGATGTTATCGATTTTAAAATCGTTACCGACAATCCCCATATATCTTCGGTGCTTTTCAAATTGAGAGAATTAAATAGCTTTATAATATCACTAGCACTAACGTAATTAAATTTGAAACTGGGGAATGATTTAAGAATATGTTGCTTAAGTAAAGCTTCAGCTACATTGGGACACGAGTTGTGACTTTTAGTCGTTTCCCCTGGTATACTAGTAAAGAAATGTTCAAAAGCGGTAGCTACTTCTAATTTATCTGACACAATTTCGTCATTAATCTTTAACGTTAACAGTTCGTGTTTATTTTTCCCGATTCCGTATTTATAACATTCCAAACTGCCTTAATTTTATTGGATGCTTTACCTATTTTGTTACTTAAGTATACAGATTTAGCTCGATTACAAACTAATTTAAATAATATTGATTTTTTTTTTAACATAGTTATGAAATTTCTCATATAAAGTTCATAATATTTTAATAATTATATTCCCAGCCTTAGACGGAACGCAGTCCAGTATACTGTTATCCATGTTTTTTAGCACTGTTTTCACGTGAAAATATCACGAGTAAATACAAGTTATCTGTTCAACAAGAAAAAATATTGTTTGCATGTATGTAGTTACCTATATCAAAAAATGAATATTCAAGTTGATTGTCAATGGATGAATCGCATAACAAAAGCACAGCGTAATTATATACAGTGGTCTATCGCGTTTGAAGTTACGCGAAATGCCGCTTTGTATAGGCATTCGTAATTGCTCCATTGTGTCCCAAGCGAGTGTATGGCAGCTTGGGCTCGCTACCGCCCCTCTCTCACCCCGCAAGCCCCGCACGATTGCTCTGTCTAGACGTGTCCGTTGGCCGACTGTAAGAAAGAGTTACGTAGACTGTGATAAAAGTAAGTACCTACCTATACTTTTTATTGAAAGAAAATATTTATATTTCTGGACGCTGTTGATCACGTGATCAAGGTACTGAGAGCACCTTACCTCGAAAACGCCAGTGCTCACAGTACAAAAATGACGACGATTTATGACATCATTATATTTCCCTAGGATACCAACTGCGGCAGTATATACTGTGAGTCCATAACGGAACGAATTTTCTTCCCAGTAAGAGCACTGAACAGTGCTCGCAGTGTATATCGAATCATACCCTATATCTGTGTGTGTGCGCGATTCGTGGGAAAAGGGCAACAACATTCTCGAGTACATTTTCGAGTGCTTTCGGAAGTACCTACTCTTTAGAATAATTATGCTTTAGTAATTATTCTGAGACCTACTCGGAAATTAGTACTACTACTTATATACAAATACTTTTATATATTTTTTTTGTTATACTACGGGCGTTTGTGCACAACAAGGAATTTTACCGTCCGGCGGTCCGATTTTAGTAAAAAATCCATACAAAAAATATATTTTCAGTAAAAAATCGAAATTCCTTGTAGTGCACAAACGCCCTAACGATTACTTCCACAATTGATCAATCGGGGTTATTCAGACCTGCTTGGTTGTGGTCCCAATTGGGTAGAAAATCCGATTGACTAGCCTACTGAATAGGATGGGTCCTATCTCATTTCTCATTTCAGACTTCCATATGGAATGAGGCAGTCGATTGGTACACAATTGGTAATATTTAGGCTGAATTCTGTGACTAACACAGCATCTGCCTAAATATTACGAAATAAAATTGTCCATTCCGATCGGAATGGCAACCGAATGGATCTGAATAAGGGGGGTTATCTGATGTTTTAGCCTTCGAATATATGTCTGCTACACATACATTTACCCGTGTGGCAACTTGAAGGCAGAAACCTCGTAGGTATGTAAAGTAAGTTAGGAAGGAAGAAGTATTTTATTACAGACTAGCAACCCGTCCCGGCTTCGCATGGGTAGCGGATACGCCTACATAAATAAGAATTATTATATAGCTAGTGGCTTATTTTCTTCTATTCTAATAAAGAATATTTTTTTTCGTCAATCTTTTCGACACGTAACAATATTATTAATTACTCTTTGTTTCGACTACTCATCGTCGTGTATGAAGCGCTCATGCTATCACATCCCAGCCAGGCTGTATGGTTTTTGGCTTTTGCTCACTCAATTAGGAAATTATACATAATAAAAAAAAGCTATTTTCGTTCTTACTTACGTCAAAAAGTGTTATAGTGAAATATTTTGTGATTTAGTTCCAGGATTTTCTGTATTTTGGATATATGTTACAAGCAAAGGTATTATAATTATCGATTGTTATTTATATAGTGTTATTCTATGGTCCTTACAATAAATTAAAGTATCAACTGCTTTGTCTTGTTTGGGATAATGACGCCATTTTGTCGCGCCGGCTGATCCTGAATTATTATTTTCTTGGATCTCCTTCTGTGGGTAGGGCAGCCGTTGAAATTACTTATTATTAGACTTCTTCTTTATCGTCAGAATTAAATTTAGCATACACCGCTAACTCAAACAAAATTACATAAGACTTAAAACCACACCAAGAAAATTGATTGATTTATGTAGGTATTTCACTTTGTAACCGAAAGGCCGATTTTTTATTTTATTTCTGAACATTCTCGTCAGTAAAATCATCAGGATCACTTCGCAAAGTTAAATATTACACTTTACGTGTAAAGGAATCCAAATTTCACAAACATTGTGCTCAAATTGTCTTCAAAATGTGTTTTGTCTAGCATGGGTTTTTAGCTTACCCATTTCATTGCAAGCACATTATAAATCATAAAAATCTGTAGTATGTTATTGATTGACTTTTTGATTTAATGAAATAAAAATGAATATCTGTTTATTTTGCAGATCTATCTACATTTATTATGACTATGTTCTAGATTTATTGTGTTTGCTTTGAATTACTTGATTTATGATAGCAATATTTTTTATAGGAAGAATGTACCTACTTCTTTATTTGCATAATTTACATAATTATGTTCTAACTTTGATTCGATAATAGTTCATTGAAACTAAAAATGTATACATAGTTCTTTGTGGAAGTATAATAAAATTATTAGGTATCTAGTATAAAACCAGAGTTTATCATAATATTATTGATCTTTTTACCAAACCCAATGAGAATGCTACTATTATTGAGAATTGTGATTGTAATTTTGTTCACTAATCTATTTAATTAAGTACTTAGCTGATTCATAGGAGCATGATGAATTAATAATAGAAATTTATTTACTGACAAATTGGGCATCTGAATAGTTTGTCTAGAAGACTTAAGTCTTCTACTTGGACAATCAACATGATTTTTTTCTTACTTAATTATTTGCTAATAAAATGGGAGTCAGTGTATCAAAAAAATCATTATTGTATGTGTCTAATATTTGCTTTACAGAGGGGGCGATGATTAAGCATATGTTTATATAATGACTATATCCATGAAAGAACAAGATCAAATGCCAGGGGAGGTAAGAACTAAACTAGTGGCATGATATGATGGCTGTTTTGACATGAGGGTATATCTACTTCTGGTAGAAAGTCTTGCTATGTTTTCTGTTTTTGGCACTTATATGGATATGGGTTGTCAAAATAGCTATCATAGAGTGTCGCTACTTTATTAACTCTTCAAATCCCAATGAGTCATCTTCTATTGTTGTTTGTTCAAACGTGTAGGTCGCCGGGTCGATACAGGTTAAATAATCATTTCATATCGATTTTTGAGTTGAAGGTTCCCTTTTCTCTTGTATTGAACTATGTCATGGCTAGAACTATTTAGGTTAGGAGCTGCTTTTTTGAACTATCAAATAGAAAGAATATTCTGTAACATTCTTTCGAAGCAATTTTAAAATCAATCTTCATGAAAGTGACTCTTATAATTCTGTGATTGTCAGAAACCTAAGGTAAACAAGTCTTCCAAGACAATTTTATAAATGATGCAATCATGAAATAATGAGTCATAGTTCTTTTTATAAAGCTTTATTCCATTCTTTCACAGAAAGCTTTTATTTGATTAATTATCCTATTATTTTAAAATAATCTTTTTATAAACTGGTTATTTGTGACCCAATTATTGATTTATTTTAGAATAGATAATCATTATTGTTGTTTCTATGAAGAAATATTATTTTAAATGAGTTTGAAATATTTGGGTTTATATTATGACCAAGAGATCAGCCCATTTGGCTGATAGTCTGCTAATACATATCTCACCAAAAGGTTAAATAATTCAAAAGGCTAAGTAAATCGTTGATTACTGGGAATAGGGATAGATAGATGATGAGCATATTTTTTGTTGGCAATATTGAGGGATTTTGATTTTACTAATATTTTGTTTAACATTGATGACTATTCATGTCAATATATAAATATTTCTTCCATTTATGAATGGAGGCATGTGCAAACGCCATTTTTGGGTTCCAAAGGCAAACAAACCAGTTTTAGTTTTGTTATGTCTGTTTATGAGGCAAACAAACTAAAGAAATAAGTGAGGGTGATTTTATATTTTATTCATGTAAGTACTACATCAAAAGGAGAACCGTTTCTTAAAAATATAGGTTGCCTCAAACATTTCTTTAATGTAAAGATATCTGACGAAATACCCACTAAACTGCTACTTCTAAAAACATTCACAATAATAGCATATATAATATGATGAATTTAAATAGAAAAGTAGCCTTTAAATAGTTTACAAGAAATATTTGATAGACATCAGTATAACATAATGTATGTATGTATAAGTAACATTATACTTTTTAACTAAACTTTCCTTTAATTTATGTATGTACTGTCAGGTTTTAGTGTGTACCTCACATCATCTGAATACAGAATTGTATGCTGCACATGTTCAAACAAGCTTTTAGCCATTTTTTTATGTATCCATTTTCTTATTAGATGGCGTTCCCTGAGGCCAAATTGAAAGCATTAGAAGAGAAAATATCACATCCCCGATGGGTTGTCCCAGTGTTGCCTGAACAAGAGTTAGAGGCACTTCTTGTTGCCTCCACTGAACTGGCAACTCAAGGTCTGTATTGATGCTGTAGCTAACAAACTTTGCTGCTTTGTATTGTAGCTGTAGCTCCCCATTACGGTTTTCCCTCAGCAGTACGATATGGGGTTCTTTAAAAAGGGCGTAAACACAGCTCTTCAGGGTCGGCAACATATTGGCAATCCCCCTGGTATTGCAAATGTTCATAGGCGGCGGTGACCACTTACTATCAGGTGGGCCGTCTGCCTGCTTGTTAACCTACTGACTTAAAAAAATAATACAATGATTGACTGTTTTTTTAATCTTAATGTATATATTTATCCTAGGTGAAGACGTGAACCATGCAGCCTGCCAACGGTTTTACAATGAAGCCCTCACACTGTCTTTTACAAAGATATTAACAGATGATGCTGTGTCGTCATGGAAGAATAACATTCAGCAATGTGTACGCTCTAACTGTGAGAAACTTGTCAAACTATGTGCAATGAAACTGGATGATCCTAGATTCTTGCATATATTGTCTACGGCTTTCAATCCTAACAACAAGTAAGTTAAAACAATATCTTCACTTCTCTCTAGTGTAATATTCTGAATAAATTATGATATGAAATTAATTTAATTTAATTTATTTTTTACACTAACAACTAACTTTAAAATATCTACAGTAAATGAATATTTAGTACTACTTTTCTTTAGGTTTCACACATTTAATGCATCACGAACCTGTGAGGGTCTATCAGTAACATCCAACTCTACATCAGGGCAAGGCTCCACACAGGAATGTGAAGTATTTGCCCGCTCTCAAGACCACCGCACGCCTAGAGGATGGCTGGTCCATTTAATTAATGTGTAAGTTCTTTAGTATATCTTCAATTATATTGTTTGTGCTACTTTTTACTGATTTGATTAGACATTGCAATAATTGCCTATATTTTATTTTTAGGTTTGGTCAAGCAGGTGGTTTTGTGAAGCTTAGGGAGCGATTTGAAGTAATAATGGGCTTTCAAAAATCTGATTTAACAGTATCAATCAATTCAGAAGAAAAAATAGCAACAGAAACTACAGAAAAAGAGAGTGATGTTAGCAAATGTGATAAAGAGGAGAACACTGAAAATGCACCAGTTATAGCTGAAACTAGTGAAGTAGGTATCCAGAAATACGTTAAAGAGTAGCCAACCAGAAGAATAAATCAAACAGATACCGTTGTCTGTTCATTCTCATTGCATTGGATGTCTTAACTTTGCTCCTCTCATCCCTTTATACGAAACCCCTTATTTATGATTAAAAATGCGACGAACCTTATTTCAGTATTTCTTTTCTCCAATGTAATTTAATAAACATGCATAACTGTCATTTATTTTGTTCTTAGTATATGACAACATCGCGCAGTGAACAGCCATCGTCTCTCGAGCAGTCGATAAGTGGAGAGTCTCGAGTCGCCGCAGTTTGGCAATTGCTGCGGCCGCTCGGACTCTGCCACGATTTACTTACAGCACATACTGTTACTACGTACCTCTTACCTGTATTGGTAAGTGTTCTCTCATTTATTAATTAATATCTTTATTTATGTACCTACATCAATTTTGAATCGCCTTTGGTCCATACACTTATCTATGAAACGTTGAGTGAACCTTTCTATGCATGTTGCTATTGGCAAAAACTAGATGAATTCTAGTATTGGCTCGTGGTCTAGCTTACATACGCCTCTTATTATTAGTAATTAAAGTGTTATATATAAATTTAAAAGAAATTATCAAATTAAATTCAGGGATACCTATTTTTTATTTTTAATATTTCTAGGAGTGTATTCCGACATTATTGGAAAGTTTAACAGACGACGAACTCAAAAGAGAAGCACGTGGTAGTGAAAATAAGACTGATACGGTTTCATGTTTGATACGAGCGTGTAAATATGTCTCGGTAAAAACCCCCCACCACCATAGTCTACTAAAATGTAAGTATGACTTTAAAATGAGAATAATAATATGATAACGTAAAGGTTTATTGTGTTAGAATTGTTTAGAACGATTGACATTACATATGATTCAAAGTAACAACTTTAACATAAATTAATTAGTGCACTTTTTACAATAAAGCAGCATCCACATAACAATATATAATAAAGTTCCAAATGGTTTTAAGGATCTCCCCATCAATAAATTTAAACATGTTATTGACAAATGGCTGTTGAACAATTTGTTTTATTCTATGAATGATTTTTTACGCGACATTTAGCATTCAAAAAATGTAATTATTTCTAAAATTATTTGTTATTGTTTTTATCTCTAATTTATCATGTTTGACATAATAGTAAATTTTAATATATTTTTAATGTAATCTTTAAATATTTGTACACCGTTCTTAGCGGTATATTTATGCTGATACTCTGTTATAATATTTTTACTACCATATATGACGCATAATTGTCACAAATAAATTAATTTTCATTTTCATTTTCATTTTTCATTTTCATTTTCCAAGATGTCGTTTATGAAAAAAAAAATCTACAGTATGTGTAAATGTTGTAATGCTTAGCAATATGTTTGTGCGTTGTTGATGTATTGTTCTTCACCATAGCCTGCGAGCGGCGTGTCGGCGACTGCGGAACGGTAGCACACCCTGTAGCTGCTTAGGGGCGCAGTCAGATTCATACCACCCCTATGCTGCTACATCGTATGTTACCGCTTTCCACTCATCTCATGGCTGCACCATCATTGATGTGATGCTTCTCTGCTTGAAAATTGTCATGTTAATAAACTGTGGTACTGTCTCTTGAAACTGTTACACGATTATTTGGGATCAAATATAATGACTACCAAAATAAATATTGAGACCTTAGATACTTTAAAAATAATAATGAACCGTCAAAAAAAATATGACGAAATGTAAGGTGATTAAAAATATTGCAATAGCTTTTACTGTTTTATTGATGCCTTTACTTAAAATTTACCGGTGGACCAATTTTAGTAAATGATCACCAAATGTATTAAATTTATTACCAAGTTTCGCGCTAATAGGTACTACCAAACTACCAAAACAAACTACATACTACGTTTGCAATCAAACGTAGGCATATTACATAAAAATGTTACTTACTTTAATGATTTATGAATTCAATAAGACAGATACGAGTAGTTTATCTTGAGACTAGAATTGGTGTGGCTGATTTTTTAGAGTTACAAAGATAACATTTCATTTTGAAATAAATTTCAGTTTAAATTTTGATAATATAATAATAATAAGATGGTGAACAGTTAAACAGAATAATTATTTACGGATGTTAATGTATTTTTATGTCATAATTATATTAAAAGTGGCTTTGAATATAGTTGCCACACAATATGAGAGTGTCCTGGATCTTTGTAATACTTATAATTGTGTTTACTTGTAATTTAAATGATTTTTTATATTATTTGTTTCTACAGATAGCTAATTGAGTCGTTATCACTTTTATAACTCATATAATGTTTCAGCTCTTGAAATGTTCCGGTTGAAAATGATATTGCGATTACTGCAAATGTCGTCTTTCAACGGAAAAATGTCAGCCCTAAATGAAATCAATCAATTAATCAGTACCTTTTCTCAACAACCAAAACCGGAGTGGCTCACGCCTGCAGTCATTACTGTAAGCTAGTTTTCTATCAAGACCCCGAGTCTACCGTAAGTGTTGTTAAAAGAGTTTCATAATATTCTTGTCTCCCATTTTTCATATTCATTTCAGAATTGGATTCGAGAGAACAAAGTGGTGGATATAGTGTTACGTGACTCTCTTCATCAGCCCCAATATGTGGATAGATTAGAGAAAATGCTTAGGTTTATGATCAAAGAGAACTCGTTGACTCGGGATGACTTGGACGCCATATGGAAAGCTCAGCACGGAAAGCATGAGGCGATCGTAAAGAATCTGCACGATCTGTTAGCCAAACTCGCTTGGGACTTTACACCTGATCAACTGGACCATTTGTTTGATTGTTTTAAGGTAAACAGAACTGTTTTTTTTACTTGTTACGTTTTTCTAGTTTAGGTACGCCCCGCGGTTTTACACATGTATCCGGATTTTAAGTTTTCAACGTGTTACTATTTGCCAAGTTTTATCCAAATCCTGTCAGCTGTTTATGCAAGATCAAGCTAACTTTCACATTTATTCATAGTAGCTAAACCCTTTTTTATTGATAACACAATTTCGTCAATAGCTACTAAAAAAAAACGATTCACAAACAAGAGAAAATGGACCAGACTATTTTGTCGTTGCCTATTTATATGTATAGATAATTATTATTGGATCAGAAGTACTGTAATATTAAAATGACACATATTTTATAGGCTAGTTGGGCAACATCCAGTAAGAAACAAAGTGACAAATTATTAGAAGTTATAAGAAGACTTGCAGAAGATGACAAAGATGGTGTTATGGCAAACAAGGTATAATTACAAAATATAATTACTAACTTTGTGCGGTGGTGGCCATTTATCATCAGGTGGACTGTCTTGCTATTTTAACCTTTTAACAAAAAAAACATGTAAAATTAGGTAAATCATTTAATAATTTTATAGGTATTGGTTCTCTTTTGGAATCTGGCACATTCAGGCGAAGTTTGTACAGAAATCATAGATGTGGCGTTGGCTAACCTCATCAAGATATTAGATTACAGCTGCAGTCAAGACCGTGACGCTCAGAAGACAATTTGGTTGGACAAGTAAGTCGCTTTTGGGTGATTTTTTAACAAATTTAATTCAAATAAAAGTTACATAGTAAATATTCTGGCTCAAAGAGAACTCAATAAATAAACCGAAATTCTAAAGTTTGCTATTATTTAGGTGTGTAGAAGAACTGAAAACCAACGAAAAGTGGGTACTTCCGGCCCTCAAGATGATGCGTGAGATATGTTGCTTGTACGAAGCGGGTGGCGGATCGGGAGTACGACCTCATGTGACAAGGCAGGAACTGATCGACCGGCTGCAAACTCAACATTCATTGGTCATACTGGTCACTGACTCACTCACGCACTATATGGATGGAGTCCGCGCTAAATTAGCTGGTAGGCTTTAATTACTTTATCATAGGTTAATATAAATTCCCTGTGCCAATTGCTTGTGTAAAGTGTAAATTGCTGGAAGAAAATGTTCGCGATCAAACTAGTTTTTTCACAATGTTTTTCTATTATTATAGTGTTTTTTTGGGTGTATGTATATACGAACCCTAACCCTTATACCACTATAATATTAAAAATGTACTCACATATATTTTTTTAAATTATATCTTGGTTTATTTCGTCACATTCACTCAAGATGTTTCGAATACGATGTTACCTTCTAAGTTTTATAAAGGTCGACAATACATCGGCAATTGCTAGGTCCTTAGGTGACGGTAGCCATTTACTATCGGGTGACAGGCCTTCTGACATAAAAAAAATGCAGGATAAAGATATTTTTAGTCACCTTATACGTATATCATTGCATATTTAGATATATATATATTTATTATATATATATATATATATATAATAATTCAGCTCTAATTCACCTATCAACACTAACAAAAATTTCTTGTAAAAGAATCCCCTTCGTTTATCTTTAACTAACGTGACATTGGCGGAATTGTGCTATTGGCTTCAGTCGCCATTCTATCAAGAACAAGAAGAAGATATTCATTGTATTGGTTGAGTATAATACTATTTACGTATTTGAATAAAATTAAAAATGATATCACTTTTTGTAGAGGAAGGTGAGATTGACTGGGAACACTGGATACCCGATGGCAGATATCCCCACACGGCGCAAGTGCACGAGCGTCTCAGTTTTCTCAGGTTTCTTCTGAAGGATGGACAGTTGTGGCTCTGCGCCGAACAAGTGAGTAACACTCGCTTATCTTTCTCACATCGCTTTCAATAAATTAATCTATTCATTATCAAGTAATATTTTTCTTTTAGGCGAAGCAAATATGGGTGTGTTTGGCGGAAAAGCCGGCGCATCTAGGAGACCGGGAAGCATGTTTTCGTTGGTTCAGTAAATTAATGGGAGAGGAGCCCGATTTAGATCCCAATATAAATTTACATTTTTTTCGACGTAACATTATGACCCTACCACCGAACTTGTTAACTCACGCCGGTATTAAATGTTTTGAAAGGTATTTTATGATATTTTGAGATTATTATTTATAATTTAACTATTGTGGGCCTGTGCCCACGGATCCGCCTGCGTGGTAGTTTTCTTTTATAACTTGTTTTTCACACAAAACAAGGTTAGTTATTGCTCAGTTCCCTTTTGTCACAGCCCAGTGATAATACTCAAAAACATTTCTCACATAGATAATTCTGAAAACAGCATCAAAATGCACGTGTTTTACACGCAGTGTTTTTTGAGTTATAAGCTCATTAACGAATAGACAGACAAAAACATGTTGCGTATTTATAATATATAAAAAATTGTGTAAGGATATATTGGGGTGTTTTCAGATTTTTCAAAGCTGTAAACTCAAAAGAAGGCAAACTTAAAGTGAAACGACGTAGTTTCCTATTAAACGACGCTGATCTCATAGGATTAGATTACTTGTGGAGGGTGAGTACATAACAGTGAACGAATGCTGAGCTATTTAAAATGTGCATAATATGAATGTTTCGGTCTTAAACACCCTCGTTAACGAACTAGTGTTTTTAATAATTTCTAGCTCTCTAGACCTTTTATATAGCAGGAATTTAGTGCAACACTTTCTCCTTATATTGTATTCTGTAGATATTACATTACGGTACCTCGGAAACTGCATGCTTATTCATCAACATAAGTCCGTGCTTAGACAATGGTTGACTCGTTGACATTATATGTACATTTAAAACTACTTTTAGTGTTCAAATATTGATATTATTCATTGTTTATGAGCATCAACCTAAGCTAATGATAGCTTAGGTTAAAAAAAAAATGGTATGTGTCAGGTGATAACGGAGTGTTCAGACGAGATATCGTTGCGCGGCACGGAGTTGTTGCGCGAGGTGTGCACGTGCGTCGGGCCGCACGTGGTGCCCGCGCTGCACCACGAGGCCTTCCTCACGCACTGCTGCGCGCGCACGCAGCGCCTGCAGAAGGACATGGACGCGCAACAAGGTACACGCAGCCAACTGTTCTACTTATCATACCTACGTTTATGTCCACTTGCGCATTCAATCCGCGGGTACATAAGACGCTTCCTAGTGAAATACAAGACCAGTGTACTGTAATCAATCTTTTACCTTAAAACGATAAGCTTATTATAAATGTTAACTAGAATTCTAGACTATTATTTTATGTAGTTGAACATAATGAAGATAAAATATATAGGTGGAAATTAAAGTAATTTGGTATTCCAGATGCCTCGGAGTGTTGCACAAGAATGTGCAGAGTTATTCGTGCCATACAGGAATACATTAACGAATGTGATAGACGGTTTTCGGCGGAACGGCAAATACTGCCGATCTACAGGTCGGGCCGCGGCAGGCAGTGTACTATTATAGTCAGATTCAATTTTCAAACGGGCCAAAGACAAATTGATGATATTGAACTTTTTTCGCACTCAAATGAAACATTGCACTCATTACGTGCCGCCATCCAAAGAAGGTAGTGAAAGAACTTATTTAGTAAAATTTAAATAATTAAAAAGAACTTGAAATAATTGTCATCTTCTTTTTCCAGACTTAAATGTGCTTCAGATAGTAGTATAAAATTAGAACTGTATGTTAACAAATTAGAGTTGTATGTAAATGGAGAACTTATAGATTCTAGTCACGACAGAAAAATACTCTCGCAAATACCGCTACGCGATAAAACTGTTATTGTTGCTAAGGTAAGGAACACCCTACGGCTTATATCAATAAAATTTAATTTATTAACGTTAAAAATGATCTCAATATAATATTGACTTTCCAGGTGTACGATGGTCAAGTGTGTGGTAGTGGTGGGTGCGGTTCTTCAAACGAATCCAGTAGTGATTCCAGTACTTCATCACCTCCACTTTCGCCGACTCCTGAACAAGCATTGCCCGGAGTTGTGAGAATATTCTTATTGGCTTATTCTTTGTACTGGTCATTGGATATTTCTTCCGATTTGACCATTATTAACGTCACCTGCACATTTTAATGATCTGAAGATGCATTCTTTTTGTTGTTATTTATTTTCTTTCCATAAAATTACGAACCTTTTTCAGCTATTTGCACAAGGCTCATGGTATTTGCCTTTCATATTAGATTTGGAACATATTGGTATCACGCAGGGACACGGGCCATTGACTGAAGCTGCTCATTTGCTATCTCAAATCTGTCCAGCGCATAAGCAAACCGTATGTATTGCAATATTGATACATTTAATTTCAATACAATTATGTTTTGAAAGTTGTCTAGATTTATTATGTATTTTCTTATTTTAGGTTGAAAAATTAACGGAAGCATTGCTATGTCGTGAAGATACGAAACTCCGAGATATGCTTTACGGACCAGCACCACCTACAGTAGCTTATAATTTAGAGGTAAGAGAAAGAATGATACATCATATAATTTTTACATTAGTCATATATATTGATTATTGATATGATATATAAAACAAGTATGTTTTAGGTACTATACAGCATGGTTATGCCCTCATCGGACACGAGGCTGGAGCGCAGTCGCAGCTTTCAGCTAGCTTGTGTGAAAAAAGCACCTCTTTTAGTTCAGTGCTTTTCTGATAAAGATTTCTTGCAAGATGGCGCACCGCACACCCGAAGGTAATTAACTATACTTACCTGCAAATGACCTACATTCTTTCAATTTTCCATGTGTAGTTTCTATTATTGAGTTGTATGTATTTTATTTCAGGGTTGGCTATTTAGCATTAGTCAGATTAGCTAAACTGGCACTCTACACTTTGGGTCACTTATTTGAAATTTTGGCACCAGACGGTGCAGATAGCAATGTTGACAGGGAATTTAGGTAAATAAAAAGCAATATGGCATATATTATATTATATTTTATGAAAAAAAGCAATTCATTTTGCAATGGAAATTGGAGAATAATCTCTGTTTTACAGAATGGATGTAACCATATTGCGGGAAGCTTTACAGACTGTACCCAATCACAGTTGTGAGTTGATAGTCAAAGCGATATCAGAGAAGTTGGCTAATACATTGGGTGAACAAGTAAGTTGTATAATAATTTCATCTAATGAATAATAATTCAATCAGTGATTTATTTAAAAATAAATGTTTTACGTGTGGTAACAGGTGGTACTGAGTGGAGAGGATGGTAACTCTGTATCGTCGTTAGTGTGGTGGCGTGTACCGACCACGGCCACGGTTCGTGCTCTATACGCGCTCGCACATTCTGTCGCGCAGCCTCTGGAGATGACTGGCATGGTCCACCCTGATGACGTCACACGTATGTATACCGCAATTGGCTTTCTAATTGCATGTGTTGTAATTTAAGCGACAAAGTTTTCTTAGACTATGCTTTCGATTTTTTATAGTGGTTCGCGAATGTATGGAGGTGGTGACCATTTGCATGGCGTTAGGTGGAGGTCACTTGGAGGCGTTACTTCAAGAGCCATGGTGGCAGGACACCGCATTGTACTTGATGATTGACTGTCCTAATCCTCAGGTAATATTAATATAATTATTTTCATCACATTTTATCATGATGCTAGAAAGTTTACCGTTTGTTGTAAAGAGTTTTATATAAATAGAAACTAACATTCTAAAACTTACATTCAGTATATTGTAAAAAGAATATGATCATGACCTATTTATGAGTTTCAAAATTTTTTTTATACAGCATGATAGATAAATTAGATAACTTGATCGATTGGAACACCCACATATATCGGTCAAGTATATCGTATACGTATCAAATATATGGAGTTCTAAAACAATAATATATCTGGGTGTGAACAGGTGCGCGTATCATGCGCCGAACAGTTACTAGCGATGTGCGCGTGGGGCGGCGGCGGCGGGGCGCGCGCGGCGCTGGCGGCGCTGGGCGGCGCGCGCGCAGGCGCCGCGGCCGGCCGGCTGCAGCGGCACGCGCGCCACGCGCAGCAGTTCCTGCAGCTGCTGTGCCGGCTCGTATCGCTAGCTGGACCCACGTCGCGGACGCTCGACGATCTTGCTGCTGAGGTATCGCCTACATTCTGTACGCTTGTCAATTCTAAAGCCACAGTGCATTTTATCAGAAAACATAACAGACAGACTCATTAACGCATTTTTAATATTTACCGTTGTATACTAGGTAGCGTGGCTGAGAGCAGTACGCTTAAATCCTGATGCACTAGACGACACGCTACTGGAGGGTCACCTCAATCTCACTAAAGAACTGTTCACGCACGTGCCGGCGCAAGTCAAGTTCCAATACGGTGCACATCCCGACCATAAAGATGCCGGTTTGATTAAGGTAGTCCCAAATTAATAATATGTATTTTTATTGGTGTGTTTTTTAAACCTGACATACCTGTAGCAGTAATATTAATAGAGTTGTATTGTATTAAGACACAGAATACCTAATAGTACTACGTACAGAAGTTGCACTCTTTTGATGTTGAGAGAATGCCGCCGTTTAATAGCCTACAAAATTTACAGAGCACTGCGTTCAATCTAAATTGTACCTTACCGCCACGCGCACTAGAGCGCAATTTCTTTGTGTTCAGAATTTACCAACACGACCATTCGAGCTTCAGGTTTGACTAGCAAAGCAAAGTAAAATAAAATGCCAACAAAATTATTAGAAACATTTATTATATTTACAATTATTTTACTGTAGTGTTTTATATATTTTTTGCCATCTCTGAAATATCTACGATACGTTGTGTGCGGTGCGGCAACAACCTTTATACGTCACATCTAATTACTAGCTGTAACTACACCTAGGTACCTACCTACTTAATAAACTTAGGTACTAATTAAAACACCGTGTAAAATAAACGAAATATACCTAATTATTTCTTACCTTACAGAATCTTGCGGTAATTTTAAAAAACGTCAGTTTTGAATTCTTTTGTTTACTGTGACAGCCGTCCGCAACAATTATTAGTGTAATAAACACACAAATACGTAAATCTCTTCGTGTTGATTTTCGTTCTGCACGGAGTATTCACTAACGTGTGGTCGCAAGCGCAAGCTGTAGGCATTTATCGCTGTAGGTATTGGCGAGTGACGGAGGTCTGATTTAGAGATAAATTGATCCAGCAGTAGTTCTCAAGTTCTCAAAATATTTATTTCATCCGGCTCGAAGGACCATAAATGTACTAGCAAGGTACATAAAATGTTTTGAAATGATAGAGGATATTAACTGGATACTCTTTATTAACTTAAATTAATGCTTAAATGTATATGAGTACACGGTGGGATGTTGAATGTGAATTAACTTGAAAGTTATACAAATTGTTACTACATAAGTAAATTCTGACCGCGGCAAATTAGCACATTACCGTACATTAGCACGTTATTACAGGTACAGGTACAATTATGTTTATTATCAGGTATTTAAAGATACATTCATGTTTCTCTGTAACAAAACCAAATAACGGTGCAATGATTAAAGAAAATACAATTTCAATCTAATATTATTATTATCGCATTTGATTAATTTGACATAAATCGTTTTAAATTTGTCAATTAAGTCAAAGTATTTCATGAAAATATAAAAAATTAAAACAATAGTAAATTCAATAAGTTTAGTATGTTATCTATACTCGTTTAACACACTGTACATAATACTAGGAGGTGACAACCGAGTTCCTATGGCCGTATTCATGGGCGTGGTGCAGCATGGTCCCCGGCTCTGGGTCAGGCGAAGCTGGCTTGGGAATAGAGCCGGCGATACCGCTTTGTCGGTCAGCGGGCGCCGCCGCCGCCGCTACCGATCTGTTACTAGCACTTGTGCACGGGTGTGTGCCCAACATGGCCGCACTTGCTAATCTACTCGAACAGATGTTTTATAGCGGTAAGTTGGCAAATTACTTTAGCGATAACATACATCTAGTTTCATTGTTTCGTTGTATAGGGTTTGTCTTATATAGGCTTGACTTGAGAGATCATCAACTTTTGTAATACCTTAACTTTCACTAGAAGAGGGAAATAGAGCCATACTTTTGCTGTACTTATATGATGGCTGGCTGACTCAATAGATGAAGTCAAATAAATATACACACAGCACACCTGCATATCCTGCTGCTATAAACTTTAGAAACTGTGTACTAAATTTTCGAAGCATTATTGCATGAAAGAGGTCTCAAACCCCCATATCTTTTAGCTAAATACTACAAAGCAAAGAGAGTGAGCTTAGTGAGTGAGCGGGAAATATTAGAGTGGTTATACATTGGGGTTAGGTATGCATTCTGTCCCAATAGTATTACATAATATGAAAAAATTACACAGTATGTATTATAATTAGACAAGAGCATGCCACTCTCTGAGTGGGAGTACATGCCGTGCGTGGGCCCGCGGCCGCCGGCGGGGTTGGTGGGGCTCAAGAATGCCGGCGCCACCTGCTACATGAACTCCGTGCTGCAGCAACTCTACTGCGTGCGAGCCGTCAGGGATGCGCTACTCACTGTGCAAGGTTAGTCTTATTCCCTTGAAAAATATAATGCTGATTCTTGGGATCCTTGAAAAGGCGGTAGACAAGCGTCTTTATGGTTGGCTGACGCCGGATGGATAAAGCTTTTATATTATTGGCATAAGGGGCTAAATGACGTCGATCAGCTCTCCCGTAGGTGAAAACATCAAAATATTGTATTCTTATTTAATATTTGTAATTTGAGTTTGAGTTTATGCTGTTTTCAAAAAAATACGGAAACAAGGGCCGAATTAAAGAAGAGTACTTTCGACCCTAAATGATTAGGAACAAGGCAGGAAGATGATGTTACGTAATAGAAATCCAATCCATGCCGAGTTTATTGCCGGCTCTACTCAGCAACCGAAAAAAGAAACCTTCCGAATTGTGCATTAGAGTCTGACTATTCATAAGTGCCAGTTTGAAGGAAAAAAAAAATATTTAATTCATTTTAGGCGCTGCCACTGACCCTAACGAAGATTTTTCGGGTGAAAGCCATCATCACATTGTGGAAAATAATATTGAGGTACCTGGAATGTTAATTTTCGTACATTTTATTAATAGCTTTTTCATTGAATGTATTATGTTATCTATATATCTATAATTTATTTGTTTCAGAATAATACAGACTACAATATCACAATTCTAAAACAAGTACAGGCGATCTTTGCACATTTGCATTATAGTAAGCTTCAATATTACGTTCCTAGAGGATTATGGGCACACTTCAGGTAATCCAAGGATAAAATATTTTGTGGATTTGTCATTTGTCGATTCTCGAAAAAAACACAAGATTGCAAAATCAAATGTTACAGACTTCAAGGCGAACCAGTAAACTTACGAGAGCAACAAGACGCAGTAGAATTCTTCATGTCTCTAGTCGAATCTTTGGACGAAGCTCTAAAATCTTTGGGTCAAGAGCAGCTCATGGCAAAAACTATGGGAGGAACATACTCTGACCAAAAAATATGTAAAGGCTGCCCTCACAGGTAACGTCAGTAATTTGTAATTTAATTTTATAACATTAAATTATTTTGTTAAACAGTGTAAATGTTAAGCAATCAATGTGTTCAGGTATTGTAAGGAAGAACCGTTTAGTGTAGTGTCGCTGGATATCAGGAATATGTCACGGCTACAAGAATCTCTTGAAGCTTACGTTCGTGGAGAGTTATTGGAAGGTGCCGATGCCTATCACTGCGATAAGTGTAATAAAAAGGTAAATTCTTGAATCCGAAATCCATTCAAATGATAAGAGTACATTTTTATTTAATTAATCACTTGTCCGTCTTTTAACAGGTTGTCACAGTAAAACGTCTATGCTTAAACAAACTTCCCCCAGTGCTAGTTATACAGTTGAAAAGATTCGAATATGACTTCGAAAAAGTGTGCGCAATAAAATTCAACGATTACTTTGAATTTCCGCGGGAGCTGGACGTTGAACCTTATACAGGTGAGTTCGATGGCCATTCTGCTTCATATTGGTCGAGGCGATATGGGTTTAAGCCGGTCCGATTTCACGACAAGGAGATAAGGACTAACGTGTCACGATTCAAGCCTACGACACAGCATAAGTTTAACGTCGATTGTTGAAGTTTGTATCGTCTATAAGACTCCTCTCCTTGTTATTGGTCCTCCGCCAGAGGTGTCTTAAGATTCATCTTTGATCAAATCGTTTCATCATCGGGCCAGTTAAATTTTGTCATGTGATTGTATAAGGCTCTTTATCGCGATCATAATCAAAATCACTTGTAGGTATTTTACTATACAAATCAATTACATGTATAATAATTATCTTTCATTTTAAATAAATTGACAAGTTATTCAACTTTTATATGCGAACAGCTGGTTTTTGCAATTTCTATATTATTATTATGTTCGTTGAAGAAAAAGTTGTTTGGATTATTGTTTTAGAATTCCTCTTTTAATGTTTAGTAAAAATAAAGTAGGAGTATAATAGTGTCGTGTGTGTATAATTGTATATAATATAACAGCTTGGGGCCTGGCGCGGGCGGAGGGCGACGCGTCGCTGTGGGAGGGCGGCGAGGAGCGCACGCCCGAGACGCACTACCAGCTCAGCGGCATCGTCGTGCACTCGGGACAGGCCTCGGGGGGACACTACTACTCCTATGTGCTGCTCAGGTACATGCGACAACAAGTGGACAATGTGGACATCACGCCATAGGTCGTGGCGTGGTTCGAGGCCCACCCAGGACAGACATTTGTACAGTCTATGTGTAAATCTATATTAACTATATATTTAGAAATAGTACTATATGTATATGCGCCTCATTCATAGTTTAATGAGAACCAGTTCCCTTCTAGGCTTTGTATGCTTACCACCGTTGGCCACATCATCACTTACCATGGTGAGAGTGTGGTCAAACACAGGCCTGTACATATTTCTAAAAGTGCAGTATTCACTGGTGATAATTGTGAGAAAACTATTGCGTGCTGCCACTCTAAAGATCCCATGCTTGATCGGTGTGTTTCGTCAGCAGCACTTGAGAACCAGTCCAAATATCTTAGCGAAATCCGATTGTGTCCAAGTATCAAAATACTCCGAAAAAAATACTCTATTCGAACTGTATATATAATTTTATAGGTCTTACCTATAAATGGAAACTATTATTTTCTATGCAGAGGTCGATCATCAAGACAATTCATAATAATATTTTAACAGGGATAACGGCAGCGAAACGGGGCGATGGGTGAAGCTAGACGACGGCGATGTATCAGAGTGCGGTATGCATGACGACGAGGAAATGAAGGCGCAGTGCTTCGGCGGAGAGTACATGGGTGAGGTGAGGCAATCAATCCATTAGCATTATGTAAATACTTTCTTTAGTTAAGAGTAGTGATGATGTACAATTTCAGGTTTTTTTTTTCATTAAAATTACGACCGAATATTTTTATTTTATCATTTTCGGAATACTTATGACCTATACTATCATCCCCCAAAAGGACCGTACTTCATTTATTAGGACCTTATATATGAATAATTAGATATATTTCTTATGAATAAATAAATTTGTTTTTTTTTTTTCAAAAAACTTTATTTATGCAAATACTTCCGACTCAAAAGTTTGCCGACCCCTGTCTAGAAGATTCTCCGGTATCCAGTGAAGCAATATGAACATAAGCGGCACGGCAATTAGGTTCAAAATAGCGTTCTATGTTGTAAAATTGCTCAAAGCATCTGTTTGTCGTATAATATTTGTGATTATCTTTAATCACTTCACAATTAATGTTTCTACTGACGAGCCGGTTGGCGTGGTTGGTAAGATACCCTATCTATCACGCCGCAGGTCGTGGGTTCGATTCCCACTCAGGACAAACATTTGTGTGCATGAACATGTCTGTTTGTCCCGTGTCTGGGTGTAATTATCTATATTATGTATGTATTTACAAAAGAAAAGTAGTATATGTAGTATATCAGTCATCTGACTTCCATAGTACAAGCTCTGCTTAGTTTGGGGTCAGATAGCCGTGTGTGAGGATTAATGTCCCAGAATATTTATATTTATTTATTTTATATTTATTATAAAGAAAACATATGTATTTTTAAAGTGACTAATTTCTTATGATTTTCTAGGTGTTCGACCCGATGTTAAAGAGGGTACAATACAAGAGACAGAAGAGGTGGTGGAATGCGTACATGCTATTCTACACGAGAAAGGATACTATTGAGAACTTTGGCCTCGAACAAATTATGAAAAATATGACCCTCAAGTGAGTTACTCAGTCTGGAAATGTCCTTATTTAGGGACATTCTTTTGACAAGTTCTGTAGGATAATTTTTCATGTTGTATTATTTTCCAGAGAGACTATTGTACCCAGACCGATCTGGCAGTCAGTACGTCGCAGTAATATTGCATTTTCGCATAATCAAGATCAATTCAGTCTCGAGCATTTCAATTTCATGAAGAAACTATGTTGCATGCGATTGCAAATGTTGCCCGGATCACAGAGCGCCGTTTGGGTATGTGTTGTCGAATACTTTGTAATTATTATATTATAACTAGCTGTCCCGGCAGACCTTGTTCTGCCCTATTTCTCTAAAACAAACTAACATTGTTTTTTTTATGTTAATAGCTGCTCCGACAGATTTCGTTCTGTCTAACGCGCCTTTGTTTTGTTTTGATTGACGTCTAATGTTTGACAGCTGGGGACAGAGTGCTTTGTATTGGTAAAGAAAATTGTTGTTTTTACTATTTTCCTCTTATTATTTACTTTTTTCTCTCCATAAAAACCTTAGACTTCATCAAACACAAAAAAAATACGTATATATCACATTGCACCACGTGTTGTTGAAAAAGAAATTTCGAATTCCAACGTGGCGCCATCTATGAGAAGTTCACAATAGATGGTCCGACAGTTTTCTGTAAAAAATCTGATTTAAGGCGCCATCTGTTTGAGACTTATGAAACTTACGATTAATAACAAACATCAACATTGACAATCAGTTTATTGTTAATTATAAATTATTAAGACCATTAATCGAAATCAGGGAAAACTAACCTATGCTTACAATTTTTAAAAAAGAATAAATTTTGTTGTATTAATGAAACTGCAATTTAGTAGTTGAAAAGGAATATTCAGAATTATACAGGGTGTGGTTTTGCATTTCCGCCATATTTATAGAACCAATAGTAGATGATTAATTTAGTATTTTAAAAATATGTAATTAATTATATGGTAGATTAGTCAACGATTATTGATGATTTGTGATTAGCGTCAAATCAGAATAAGCACGAGTGCCCAGAATAGGTCTGCGATCCGGGGGCGAGGCGCGGCGAGGAGACGACCGGGTCACCGGATCACCGGATGACTGGGTCACCGACCGCGGCGCCTGTGTGGCGGCCGCGCCACACAGGCGCCGCGGTCGGTGACCCGGTACGTAGGTATGTTTTGCTGTTGCGTATCGTAGGTATCTGTTCTACATTTGCGCGGTGCAACCTTCTTTATTTTATTGTTAGAGTTGAATACTAACTAGGTACGAAAAATTATTGGAATAAAATAATTCCAAATTGACCTTCTTACTTTACCGGACTGTGAAACGTCAAAAATACCTACCTAGGCATGATAACTACCAAATAAAAACTATTTGGTAGTTTTCATTAAATTTATTTTAAAAAAAAGTTTATTTACGCACCTATGTTACTCGAAGATACTGCTCAAAGTGTCCTCCCTCATTCTCGATGCACAGTTGAGCACGGCGTCGCAAGTTTCTTTTTAATTTGCGCAAAACATTTGTATTATTTTTAACGGATTCAAATGCCAACACAATTTTTTGTCTTAACTGCACCACACTAGATATTTCTTCAACATAAACAAGTCTTTTAAGTTCTCCCCACAAGTAAAAGTCACAAGGTGTTAAGTCCGGAGAGCGCGGTGGCCAGGGCACTGGGCCACCACGACCGATCCACTGGCTTCCAAACACTTCACTTAAATACTGACGCACTTGGAGACCATAATGAGGAGGAGCTCCGTCTTGTTGGTAAAACAAATGTCTGTGCAGAGCCAACGGGATGTCTTCCAGCATCTCATTGACAACGTGACGAAGCAGCTGTAGGTAGGTGGTGCTGGTCAGGTGGCCTTCAATGAAATATGGTCCTAGGATGTGATCGCCAATAATCCCCGCTAAATTCGACGTTTGAATAACGTTCCGTCATTGTCACTGTACTGTACGTTGGAGTTCGCGCGGTGTGAAGATTGCGCGTGTCACGCACAGTGCGTGCGCGCTCGCAGTCGGAGGACAACTGACTGACTGCGGACTGACCGTACATACATGACTACATACATCGGCGCGTGCGGAGTGCGCGATGAACGAGTGCGCAGTGGCGCCATGGCGCGGTGCTTAGTACACACGATGTCATTTTATTGGACTGGGGGATTTTTATTTTTACAAAAGTTTAAAAATAATATGTAATTTTAAGAGTACGATTTTATGATTGAATCGTGTTCTATACAAGGTAAATATCGACCTCCGTAAATATGGCGTAAATGCAAAACCACACCCTGTATAGAGCACATGAAATTAAATGAGAAATAATCCAGAAAAAGCGATGTTACGTTATAGATCGATCAAAATATCACATTGCACCACGTGTTGTTGAAAAAGAAATTTCGAATTCCAACGTGGCGCCATCTATGAGAAGTTCACAATAGATGGTCCGACAGTTTTCTGTAAAAAATCTGATTTAAGGCGCCATCTGTTTGAGACTTATGAAACTTACGACGTGGCGCCATCTATGAGAAGTTCACAATAGATGGTCCGACATTTTCTGTAAAAAATCTGATTTAAGAATCAGTTTATTGTTAATTATAAATTATTAAGACCATTAATCGAAATATAAACTATCCTATATCTCAAGTTAGACCGAATTACACATAAAATGCCAACTTTCATCGAAATCGGTTGACTTGGTGAAGAGTTCACTGGGAACATACATATAACACTGGATTTTTATATATTAAGATGTTTCGATATATTCTACTGGACGTTGAACATTCTTTCAGGGCCCAGAGCACGAAGAAATGTCAATGTTAGCAGTACAATTAGCAACAAAGTTTTTGTTCCAAGTCGGGTTCCGAACGAAGAAAACATTGCGCGGACCAGCCTCCGATTGGTAAATATGATAATAAATTACTGTAATATTACTTACACACTTAATGTTTTTTTATTTTCTGATTGAATATCCTACAATATGTTTTTACTGTTTCAGGCATGATATATTATGCCAGCACCTAAGATGTTCACAGGTTGTGAGAGCATGGTTCGCTACAGATCTCTTCAAATATCCACACAGGTACTTTAAGATGAATAATAAAATGAGATACTTTCCCTGCATTAAATTTCTTTTACAATCAATTTTTGCCATGTTTCCAGGTTATCTGATTACCTGCTATCCTGTCCTACCGCGGAAGTACGAATAGTTTTTATGAAGATCATAGTATTTTTGGCACATTTCTCCATTCAAGACCCACCCGGTAAGTTCTCAATTCCATTTCAGGTTTCAGTATTTAAAAGCTAATATCATCGGTATCTTCACGGATGAGAGAGTTTGGATTTACTTTTCTCGTTCGTCTGAACTTATTCCTCGAATGCAACAATTAGTAATATGATCGGTAATAACAAGAAATGAACTGATTTGTGTTATGTCAGTGAACAACGGGTACGGGTCGTGGTGCGCGCGCGACGAGGCGGGCTCGGTGTCGGACCAGGTGCTGTGCAGCGCGCGCGCGCTGGCCGCGCCGCACGCCGACGCGCACGCGCACAGGCACCTGCCGCTATTGTTCAATCTGTTTCATACCTATGCGCTACTGGGGCTCAACGAAAAGCATCAGCTGTTGCGGGTGAGTTTGTCATTCGAGATGCTCTGCTTCTAACTTACACAGTGGTGTAGGATTTAGACAACAATTATAATGTTATACTTACAACATCTGAGACCCAATGTTTTAAGAAAATTTCTTATGATGTATTGTTAATTTTCAGCTAAAAATACTAGATATCGTGTTGTCCGTCTGCATGGATGACTCCTCGTCGTCGATGGGAAAATATCAATATCCAGAATCGGCGAAAATTCATCAGGTATGTATGCATCATATTACCATAAACACTTACGTTTCTTACAACTCGCACTTAAATAAACATGCAGTGTTTTAAATCATCTGGAATGGTGAAAAAAAAAACCTTTACTGTGCACTGGAATAAGCTTTAACTGCGCTATCATAAAAATAATTCAGCAGAAAATTGGTTGTAAAACATCCAATATATACATAGAATCAAGTATGAACTATGACATTCTTTGTAATACCTACCTACACCTTTTGACCACCACTACTCTGGGATCTTTCGTAAAAATGGTTAACAATGTCAATAATGATGTAGGTGGTATGCGTACTAGCGCGTTGTTGTGACGTGAGCTCGCGCTGTCAGTCAGCGAGCGCGGCGGAGGGCGCGGTGCCGGTGCCCAACCCGTACGCGGACCCACCCCCACCAGCACCAACACCAAGACCGCTACTGTCGCCAGCCGCCGCTGATGTACTGTATAATAGGACTGGGTAAGACTGCTCCTGTTGTTATGCGTATAAATTTGCGATAAATGTTCAAATTTTGATGGATTGCGTCTGCGCTACGACTTACGTTCGACCATCACTAGTGGCTAGACTTCCAAAAACTCTCTTATTAAACCAAATCTGCACTTCTGCGTCGTGACTACAAAAACGCAATCCTCGACTTTAAGCTTCCAATAATACAGAAGAAAGTCATATATCATGAAGATATCAAATTAATTTTTCAGAACCTACATGAAAAAATTAACAGAAGATTGTTGCGGGTGCGAAGAAGGCATTAGACTCCTGCAGTTCTTGTGCTGGGAGCACGCGGGGTGGTCGCGTATCGCTCTATCGGAGTTGTTGTGGCAGATGGCGTACGCATACTGCCACGAGCTACGAAGACACGCGGACGCACTCACCGCGTTATTGCTCATGGAGGATTCTTGGCAACAGCATCGGATTCATAATGTTATTAAGGTATGATGGATAAAACGCGTCGAATTAAAACCCTTTCTTTTTTTAAGGGTGCTAACAAATATAAAATTGTAAAAACAACTAAATGAGCATGTAATGTATCGTTTGGGGCAGGGCGTGTCAGAGGAGCGTCCCGGGCTGCTGGAGACGGCGTCGCGTGCGCGCGGGCACTACCAGAAGCGCGCGTACGCGTGCGTGAAGCTGGTGGTGGGCGTCATGTGCCGCGCGCCCGCCGCCGTGCGCGCCGTGCACGCGCAGCCCGACGCGCGCCGCCGCTGGAGGCAGCTGCTCGCCTGGCTGCAGGACGAACTAGATCGCGTACGTTACCTTACCTACTCCTACAACTATCACATTATAAGTTCGCTTCGCCGGTATTAGGCTCTGGTACAGTATAAATACTCCTATACACAAATATCCTCTTACAGGTCAGGTATATATTTTTTAAATAGAAATAAGTATGGTATGTCCGGTCTTCCTTCTTTTCTCACCTGTCTAAGCTTTTATTAACAACGGACATAATATAGTGACGCCTTGTCCTTATGTGTGTCGTTAGAATTTTTCTAAAATTGAAAGGACATTGCACCTAGATTAAAGTACAACTAAAGTTAAAGTAATGATTAAAGGTGTCGAATTGGAAAGATTTATCTACGAGTATAAAAAACTTATTTGTAGACTATTATTTATTACTTCCTTTCTAATACAATAAGCACGAATGGAATTGACTAACTGGAACTGTTCCAGAAGTATGGGCCTGGTAATTACGGCACCTACGGCACGTGGTCGCCGCCGGGTACTTCTAACGAGACATCCAGCGGGTACTTCCTCGAACGCAGCAACTCAGCGCGAAAAACACTCGAAAAGTATGTTATCTTTATTTTTAACTATAGATAGACTTGTGTTTCACCTTATTCTCACCGTGGTAAGTGATGATGTAGCCGAAGGTTACACACAAAGCCTAGGGGGCTGGGTAGTAGGGAACTGGCTCTCAAGTGCTGCTGCCAGAACACACCGGTAGGTTCTCGGCGACAGATTTTTAACTTGACGTTGACCACCATGCAGACATATGTTAATAACTAAGCTATTTATGATTTGCTCAATCTTGGTAGACTACTTGAACTCTGTTATCAAAACTAATATTAAATCTGTCGATTAATGTCTTCAAAATATTCGTCAACAAAATATTAATTCACATTAGCTTTAGTGCCTCGTGACTGTGGTCACATTATAAAGGGAGACAGTAACGAATTCCAGCAGTTGAAGACCATATGTCTTTGTCCTATGTTTTTCATAATAAATTAAGATAATTAGATTTGAGAGATCAAGGCCTAATAACAATAAATCCACTCAGGGCCTACCAGCTGTGCCCAGAGGAAGAGGAGGACGAGGAGGAAGAGGCGCGCGAGACGGCCGAGGGCTCCGGGTCGGGCGAGGCGGGCGAAGAGAGCGCCGACGAGGACGACGCCGGCGACGAGGAGCCGCGCGCGCTGCACCCGCCGCCGCCCGCCCCTCCCGCGCCTTCCCCCGCTGTCGCCCCGCCCGCCCCTACAACCCCTACCGCCCCTACCGCCGGACCCTCGTGAACATCGAGCCCCGCCCTGCGTCTAGTCCGCCGCGCGACTTTCCCTTCTATTTATTTCGCCGCCAGCGCCGTCGCTCGCCCTGTGCTTAGCCGTAGTTTTGTTCTGTGATGTTAACGTTACGATATGTGTAAAGTTCGTTTCCGATGGCGTTCGCGATCGAGTATTACGTCGGAGGGTTATGCCACCGCCCCGGCGCTTTGAGCGCGGGGCCTCGCCGGGTGTCGGTCATTTCATTATTTATGTAACTTAAAGTACCATAGTATTTATTTTTTTTCTATTAAGATTTATTCTTATTACTTTTTTGAATGTAGGACTTATTTAACCTCTATGCGTAGTCTATTTAATCGTTTTATCGTAGTGGGGGAATGCAGAATGCTGGCTTCTTTCTGTCATTTTTAAATGTTGAACCTTCAAGCTCGTATGAGCGTTCGACGCTAAGTACCTATCGAATTTAGTTTTCTTGGACGTTGCGCTCGTCCCAGCAAATGTTGGTCTATATATATATGTTCAATATTCTCACATGGAAAACACAAGGTCACCTCTCCGATTTATTGTCGTAATATCTATAGCCATTCAGTGTAGTCAATTATTTACCCACAACTCTCTGTGATGATCACTGCTTTGTAATCACGATATAAATAATGTTAATACCTCTAAGAAACTGGGTGCCCCACAGAAATTATTGGTTTAACATATTAGTCGACAACTGGTTTGTATGCACATCTGTGTTTTTATATTCACTAGTAACTTGATTAATTTAAACCTTACGTAAATTTTGTCTTTATATATTATGACGTATGACTTTTTGTGTTCATCATAAACTACTAACATAATGAATAATATTTTGTTTATATATAATGTGACTTAATGCTTTTACTGTATTAGTTTAACTTTATGCATTTCATGGTGATGACTCGAGCGACTTGATATTTTTAGATAGTTATTTGGCATTAATTATGTTAGAATCACAACATACATGAATGGCGAAATGATGTAGTTGATATCGCTAGGTGCTACAAGAGATTCGTGGTTGACACAGGATGTGAACATTGTTTTTTTAAATATCTGATGATTATGTTTTATTCAAACTAAGTAGATGGAGCAACAAACACCTATCGCCGGAGGTCACCAAATGATTGTAGCGTGTTTGGATATGTGTTAATTCGTCGTTACACCATCCATACCATATATATGTGGTCAATAAAATTACAATGTTCCACTGAAATTATGAAATTAATTACAATGAACTGTTGCAATTAACAAAATGTTTTATCACGTTGTACGATAATTTTGAACATACCTCGATGAATAAAAACTATATTTAATAACTACAAACACGCGTTTACATTTCAATAAATGTAAGTGTGTTGTGTGCCTAAAATTTAATAAATTATTATAAGTCGTGTTTTACATACAATATTTGGCATACTCGTGCATGATTAGAAAAATGTAATTTATCTGCTTTAAACATAAATCAACATCACAGCCATGTGTAATCAGAATTCACTATTCCTTATGACAATATTTCTAAAATTTGCTCCGCCATTATGCATCAACAGTTTATTACGGAATTATTGTTTACAAAGAAATTTCAAAATATGTAATCGAGTTGTGATTTATGTTTCATAACCTTTATTGCTGTTTTATTTATTATGGCATACAAACAGAGAATTGAATAGTGGTGAGCAAAAAAATGATTATATTTATCTTAAGCCAGCATAGCAATACATAAAGAAAGCTGTGAAACATTAAAGATGTATTTATTCGACTAACGATGATTTGTTTATTTTACATTTTGATCACGCACATACATACATAATAATATTGCATGAAAAAAATGATAAATTTTAAAGAAGTGTCCGTATCCGTAAACCTTTAATCATATTCCTATTTTACAGATAAACATTGTTTGAAAAGTTAACAATTAAACTGAGTCTATAAAATGAAATCTTCTCTTAGTTAACTTATACAGGAGAGAAAGATAAATTAAATAATTAAAGGCTAATACAATGTTTATATGTAAAGAGATGAAATGTACATAGTATAGAACGATATGGCCAGATGATATAGTTTTGGCCTAACTCTGACTATGTATTATACTTCAGTTAAATATTTAGTTGACAAATTTTAATATTTCAGTTTTTATTTGCTAGATGTATTATTATTATAAAAATGTAGTTTTTAATTCAACACAATGTGTAGATATAGGTATTAACGACTAGTCTAACAGGAAAATGTTGCCACTACGTCTATGTTCTGCTTTGTAATATATGTTATTTATTTTTATATTTCACGACGGTTGTATCATATATTTCTTCTTTCTAGTGGTAAAATTACTGTATCATCCAGACTATCAGGCGATGCACACAATCATTTAAAGATACGTATCGAATCACATGCTTAGTTAATATGTTGGTAGTTACTCTATGCGATCTACTTCCGCACATTGCACTTCTTGTACTTTACAAACCTATACCACCGTGTTATTAAATATTTTTCTTATTATAGAATTTTAATAAATAGAAACAAAATTGATGAAATTTTGGTCACATAGACCTCGTGCCTTATTTAATTTTATTTGCTCAATTCTTGTTTGTACCTGATAGTCTGTACAGTGATCTATTGACAAGTTTTTATTACTTTTTATATAGATTACACTGTGTTTCTCATAAACGTTTTAAACCGTAGAACGAAAGTTGAAACAATCGATTTCAAGTTTATGGTAAATGCTGAGATTTTAAGTTTATTTTGGCCTTAAAATAGTTTGTGTCGATATTATTATATTTTTCAAAATCATACGGCGTAATGTTTGAAAGAGTACATAATAAAATTGTGAATAATTAGTAATTTGGTCGATTAACCGCTGAACGTTGTTAATGTTATTACCAAAGATGGAGTTATAGATAGAGGGGAATTTGGTGGCCCTTTTCTTAATAGCTTTTAATTGAAATGTTTTGTATCTTTTATAAAATGCAAAGTTATGATGTTATGTTGAATGAAAATAAAATGTGATTGATCTTAGGTTTAGATAGGTGAAATGGTACGGTATTTACAAGTAAAGCTACATATTGGACAACTTAAACATGGACAGCTGACTCCAAATTTACGAGTTTCAAAAGTATTGTAAATATCGATGTAACTGCTAATAAATCACATGACTTATAATATAACTACAGGCTAAAATTATTAATTTGAAACTCGTAAATTGTTGCATTGATTGGAAACAAACAATATGCTACAAATGGAGGGGTCCCAATGGCTTGCAATGCGAAACAAAATGTAAATTGAATGTAATCGTGATAATTTAACAAACACATTACATGTAAAGTCAATACATAATTTGGCACATGAAACTGTTCAATATTTGAATCACACCGCATGCGAGTAACCTTTGAACAGTGTAAAATGTCGTAACTTATAGAATTATTATAAGATCAGTTGAGTTTTGTATAACATTTCTATGGCAAATATTATATAACAAAATGGCATTTGACATTATACAAGAATGCTCACAAAACAGCATTCTTACAGATATTATAATATTAAAATCAAGAAATAAATTCGAAAAATTTACTTCTGCGTTTTAATTGGCGACTAACTAATTTGTAGAATTGATGGAAATTACGTCAACATGAAGAAACCCTTTCCAATTGAATTACCGCAGCTGACTAATAAAAACATTTTCACTTCAGTAGCTCAAACATGTAGGTTCTGCTGCCTGAAATCAGTGAGCAAAATGCGACTTTGCTCACTGAGGGAGACAAAGTAACTTTTTAAATATTTTTTTCAGAAAGCAGCGAATATCTTATTCAGCCTTGGGTTAATCATACAATCCGAAACATTCACACTCGTATCTCTTTCCCGCCATTAGAAAGAGAGAGAGACAAAGACCAGCCCTTTCGAAGTTCCGATTTTGAATTCGACCTCAAAGACAAACACGTTCGGAATTTCTTACTAACTAATTTAGTAATTTATTGAATTTTTAACCTATTGTAACGAAAATAAGTATTTACTGCAAATAAAACTGATATTTAACTTGTAAATATTTATTATCTCCTAAAGTGTTCTCGCTGCTGATGTGAAAAGTTATGTGTGTTACACGAGAGCAAAGTTTTTTGCATCTCGTGCCTTTGAATCCCTCGCCACACTCAGGATTTAATTTTAGAATGGTTGAATCCTTCGCTTGCTCAGGATTCAAAATCAGCACTCGCAGCAAATACCGACTTTGCTCTCTTCTTGCACAAATAACTATTACCTACTTGTTGGCATGATATTTTTATGATTCGGGCATTCATATTATATTTACTATTATTGGAAGAATGATTGCTTAGGATACTATCAATACATGATGATAATGAAAACATAATATTATGTAAAAAAAATATACACATAATTAATTTATTATTTATGCATTTGTATGACGTTGATTGGTGCTTATATGACCTGTGGCCTAGACCATACTTGTATATTGATAATTTATAAACGGCTCTCTTATCAGCTACTCGTTCCACTATATAATAAACTAAGATCACTGTTACGTCTTTAGTTTTTAAATGTAACAATGGAGAAATACGTCAGTGTAAAAGAATTGGAAGAAGCGGCGTTAGCGGTGCTACCAAAAAATGCTAGAGATTACTATAAAAGTGGTGCCACTGACGAACAAACTCTAGCAGAAAATAAAAAAGCTTTTCAGAGGTATGTTCCTATATTCCCAATAATTGTGAAACATGAACATTTGATCGTAGTTTATAAGAACATTGGAATATTTATCGAAATTGTTTTTGAAATACAGATTGCGCATTCGTCCAAAATGTTTAATTGGTGTAAATTGTTGCGATCTTCATACAACGGTTTTAGGGTGCGAAGTATCAATGCCTGTGGGCATATCACCTACAGCTATGCAGAGAATGGCCCACCCTGATGGAGAAATAGCCAATGTAAAAGGTATCATGTCAATTAGGTACTTGCAAATTTTATCAGGAATATTTTTTCACTGCACAATATCTTTGTGGATTTATTTCATAAATAATTATTATGATGTAAAATGTTGAATTATGTACTTTGTTTTTATTTGCGTAGCTGCTCAATCAGAAGGCACTATTTACACACTTAGTACCATTGCAACCAGTTCAATAGAAGAAGTAAGCGAGGCTGCCCCCGATGCAATTAAATGGTTCCAACTTTACATTTATAATGATCGGTTTGTATTTTCATACTAGCTTTTCGACTGCGACTTTGCTCACGCATACTTCATATTTCTATATCCTTTTTCCCTTGTGAACAGAGGCGGATTTCCCATAAGCCAATCGGGAAAAAAAACACATTGGCGGAACAAGAAACGACGCTATAGGTTAAAACTTGTACGATTGCATACCTGTGTCTATCGTAACCATACAACATGATTCGGTCTCTCGATCACGTGTGAGTGTGGGGCATATACAGGTGAATTTTTCAAGTGGGTGTAGATGGCCAAATCCTAAACATTAACACATAGGATACTTCTTATCCCTGGAACGCGGATTAAACAGCGAGGCGGAAGTTAGTATTACAGAATTAGCCTATATGTTGCCTCAAACTATGCCCATGAAAATCCGTTCAGTGGTTTCGGATATTAGCATATTCAAAAAGACAGATAAAACTATTTACATTCAGTCAGATTTTGGTAAATGTGCTTATTCAACGTACACACTTCTGTTACCTACCTATACAGTTTTAAAATAGTGCAGTGGCGGATTTAGGCATAGGCCCGTGAGGCCCGGGCCTAGGGCGGCAAATTTTGAGGGGCGCCTAAATTTTTAAAAAACTTTTTTTAATGCTAGCATATTATTTATTTACGAAATTAGTTTTTTCATACTTTTCATTTTATACACACACATATATGTACATATCTTATCTTAATATATATATTTCTTGTGTGCGTGTGTATGTGACTGAACTCCTCCTAAACGACTGGACCAATTTGGATGAAATTTTGTGTGTATATTTGAGCGGGTCCCTGGATGGTTTGAAAATACAATTGGACCCGGTAGATGGCGTCGTAATCGAGTTTGGACAGGACAACGTCTGTTGGGACAGCTAGTAGATTTATAATATACCTATATACTGTTACGAAAGAAAAAGGGCGCCATATCGTCTCGGGCCTAGGGCGCCCTTAAATCTAATCCTGCCCTGACATAGTGTCGCAAATAGTGTAGATAGATAGAACATGATAATATCGAACTTATAGTGAGTGACCACATAATTCAATGGTCTTTATTAATTTTAGGGATGTAACAAGGAATTTGGTTCTGAGAGCAGAAAAGGCAGGATTTAAGGCAATAGCATTAACAGTGGACACTCCTTTATTTGGATTGCGGAGAGCAGATGTTCGAAACAAATTTTCGTTACCGTCCCATTTAAGGTAATGTTTTCATGATTTCCCTCTGAATGTATACATTCATATTTAATAATGTTTTTTTTTTTACTTACAGATTGGCAAATTTCGATGGTCATCTATCAACTAAAATACATTCATCGAGTAAAGGGAGTGGTTTGAACGAATATGTCCAAAACTTGTTCGATAAATCTTTAACATGGGATGAAGTGAGATGGTTAAAAAGGTAAAATATACAGCATACAGAATGTTTGACATTCTGATAAATCCTCGTATGATAAAAATATTGTAATCTTATAAAGATACATAAACAACTGCCGAACTTTAAAATTCAAAACCGAAAAGTACTTAGTCAATGGATTAACTTGAAATTTTTCCATGTCACATTTCTATATAAGAGTGTTTTTATATAGGTACTACATAGTATTTTTTATTCCAAAGTTCCCACAGGAACGGGAAAGTCTAAGCGTTTCGCGAGGTTTAAATTTAGTCACAACTAAGCCTGGCCGGTTAACTAGCGAAGCTAGTAGAATATATTTTCGATTGCAGTATCACGAAACTACCTATAGTGATAAAAGGAATCCTTCGTGGAGATGATGCTGTGAAAGCTGTGGAGGCTGGATGTGCAGCAATTCTGGTGTCTAATCATGGAGCGAGACAACTCGATGGAGTTCCATCTACGGTAATATATGATTCTTTGTTATGGAAATACCTTAATTATTAACTTTTAATGCATAAATATTAGGGCTGTACCATTTAACCAGCCAAGCCGGCTAAAAAAGTTAGCTAAATTAATTAGCTAGCTAACCGATAGGCTTAGCTAATTTAACCGGTTAACTTAATTAGCTCAGCTAATTAGCCAACGGTTAACTGGCTAATTTTTTTTCAGCTATTCACTGATTCCTTACCTACAGACAGGTTCGAAAAATAATATTAAGGCGCTTTTTTTTTTGTTTAAAGAAACGATAGTCGCGAAATTTACTTATTTAATATTTTATCAATAATTTAAATAATTATGTAAATATAAATATTAGCTTTTCGAAAATAATATAATTGAAAATGATAGTCTTTGATAAATACTAAAGCAAATTATTAGCATAAAATTTGTTTTAATAAAAGATTTAAATTGCGCGCGTTTTTTAATTTTTTAATGGCGACGTTAATTTGTAAAGTAGTAATTTAAGAGCCATTTTCATAAATAAAATATTGTTAAGTGTTAATTAATTAAATAAATTACTTTCGTTATTTTGATATTTACGTAATTTTTTTCATAAAAAATCAAGAATATAATTTTTAAAACCTGTCTGCAGGTAAGTAATCAGTGAATAGATGAAAAAAAGAATTAGCCGTTTAGCTCGTTAGCCGTTGGCTAATTAGCTGAGCTAATTAAGTTAACCGGTTAAATTAGCTAAGACTATCGGTTAGCTAGCTAATTAATTTAGCTAACTTTTTTAGCCGGCTTGGCCGGTTAAATGGTACAGCCCTAATAAATATCCACATTTTAAATAGCATAATAAATATATTTCTGCATTAAAGATCGAAGCCCTGCCAGAGATAGTAGATGCTGTGAAAAATTATGACGTTGAAGTATATTTGGATGGAGGTGTTACAACCGGTACAGATGTTTACAAAGCGTTGGCACTGGGCGCAAGGATGGTGAATATATTGCCTTAGTACTTATTGTTTATTTCTCCATTTCAACTCTTATCGACAAAATTTTAATTTATTTCTTTGCATGCAGGTTTTTGTGGGTCGTCCTGCCCTGTGGGGTTTGGCCGTTGGCGGACAAGCCGGAGTACAAAAGATGCTCAGTATACTGAGAACAGAACTAGAGTACACTTTCCAAATAGCAGGTAAAGCATTGCTTATTTATTGGCATTTTTATAAACTACTTGTCTCTATACTTGACAATTGATTTAGGAGGGTGTGTCGTAAATAACGTTATTCCTCTATTCCATACCAGGAACTCCAACCGTTGCTGATATAACGAAAGATATGGTACGCCATGAGTCTGCTTATAGTAAGCTATGAAGAAAAACTCAGCTACTTAGTTGAAATGAAAAAAATGTATACCTAAACTTATCATAACTTGTTTTCAATGTAGTAACGTAATAAAGTGATAAATGATTACGCCATTCATATATTTTTTCATCTTGGAAATTTTAGCTGAGGCAATACTTGCTAGGAAACTAAACCCGTGCTTATCGATACATTTATTTAACTAATAATTTTCGGTAAAGGTTGTAGAGAATAGCTGGTGTCATGTACGCATCTTGTGGCCAGAACGTTCTTGATATTTTCTGAAACATCATTATTTGTTAAGTATGAGGCTATATTAAATCAAAACTATTTGTCAATTAATCATAGATCACTTACTTTGAAATCGCACCCATAAACATTAATACCTAATTTGAGTTTTTTCACAGTGTGTCTCAAATATTTATCATCAGCAAATTTCTGTTTTAGATTGATAGTATCATTACAGGTCGTACACGCGCGAGTCTCGGTGCTAAATTCGTGGCATTCCTTATTTTTTGCGTCTACCTTACTTTCATCATCTAGAATAGCATCTCTTTTACGCATATAATCTGTAAAACTATAGGTACACGATGTTACGTTCTCAGTATTTGTACTTGTGGTGACAGTATGGTTTGTCTTTCTCTTGAATATGTTTTTAACAGATTTCACAAAAGTTGTGCAAGATTCATTTATAGCTCCCAGTACTCTGTTACTAAAAGAGCGATGTTTGATGTCTTTGTTAATTAATGTACGATCCGGGCTAGTTATTGGTTTGTAATTTTTTTTCACTTTGAAAGTAGCCCGACTTGAATATGAAATTCGTGATTTTGACAACTTTTCCTTTTCATGTTTCTTTGGAGTAGACACAAACTTTGGTCTAAATTTGGTTAAGCTTATCGCACTCTGATTATGCTCTCTATCCATTTCTATGAATGTTTGATGTAACATACTCGAGTTTTTTAGGATATTCTTGATGTTCGAAATGGTTGCGCATTTTGTTCGGTTGGTTTCATCATTTTTGATGGATGTTACATCCGATATTTGAGATTTTACATAACTTTGTTGACTGAACAGATCAGTTTTACCCAACTTTCGACAACTGTCCTTTTGTAAGAAAGAAAACGACAGTTCTTGCGTTTGAATTTTTTGCGCTCTTTTTAATTTTGCTGATCTCTTTGGATTCTGTGTGCATTGACCTGTTTTGAATATCATATTTTCGACAAAAAGTGTCGCGTCATGGGGCTTATTAGTTTGTTCTACAAATGCTCTCAACTTTGTACCCGTCTGATCGTTACCAAATTTATTTGTTGATTTCCAGATAAATACCTCCTTCACCACGTTGTTTAATAAGTTAACAGTGTTGTCAAGATTTGATATTTGTAAATCATTATCAATTACGCAGCTAAGGGATACTTCATTAGCTTTATTGATACTTTTAGTTGCGTCACATATTTTGATTTTCTCTCTAGATCCTGTGTAAAATATTCTACTTTTAACATTTACATTACCTATCTAATTTTCCAAAAGTGTAATGAACAGATTTAGTTTGTATGTATCTATAGACTGTAAGTAATTAGCACTAAAACTATCCATGATGTAGAAAATATTATGTATGGACTAGGTTTTTATAGACACACATGTACAAAACGCCTGTTTACTTTATCTTTCCATTACTATAGTTAGTTAAAGTGTATAGGTGTTTTTTTTTACTTGGATTTGTTCAGCTACTTATGTTGCTGACCGTGCCGACATTACATTTCTTACCTTTGGTTACTTCTTTTATTTGAGACTCAAGATGATATAATATTATAGACGCCCACTGGCCTCTCTGCAAAAGTAAGCATATATCTAAATAAGCTTCACTTGATACCTACATATAATTAGGTACTATACATACAGGGCGATTTTTTAGTAACTGGCCAAACTTACAGGGGTGGAAGTACTCATCAACAACAAAAAAAAAAAAAACAGCTGTCCATACAAAAGTTCAATACCTACTCGACCAAAATGTATGAAGGAATCATTTTATTTTATGCGATATCAAAGTTGGTCTCATAATAAAAGTTGTTCATATTGACGAGTACTTCAACCCCTGCAAGTATGGCCAGTTACTAAAAAATCACCCTGTATGTATAGTACCTAATTAAAATAAATAATGCATGTTGTTTTACCTGGGAATTTGGTCCATATAAGCGTAGGAAATCTGACAAGAATTGAATTAAATTTGTCTTGCATAACAACATCGTTGCCGTTGATGAGTTTTGAACAAGTGTGTTCAGTAATTGCATGCAAGCATCATACTGTAGCAACTCTCTGTAATCATAAAAAAAACCGGCCAAGTGCGAGTCGGACTCGCGCACCGAGGGTACCGCACAAACTTCGTCCATCGTTCGTCCATCACGGGAAATGCACAATTTTAGTTATTTTTTGAGGTTTTGCCATTTTTTTGATTTGAGGTTGGTGCCATTTAAGCTAGACCTCTAAATTGTATCAGTGCCCATACAACTCAGAGGTCTTCATTAATTGGCTTAACTATGTATGTATGGCTCTTTAATTTTCAACTTTTTTAATATTTTGGAATTTTCCCTTTATCTGTGTTGTAAGACCTTGCTTTTTGCCAAATTCCGTGATTCTAGGTCAACGGGAACTACCACAAAACAAATAAAAGGGCAAAAGAAATCGCGTTTGTTGCATGGGAGCCCCCTTTATTTTTTTTTTATTTTTTTGTATTTGTTGTTATAGCGGCAACAGAAATACATAATTTGTGAAAATTTCAACTCTCTAGCTATAGCAGTTCTTGAGATACAGCCTGGAGACAGACAGGCGGACGGACGGACGGACGGACAGACGGACGGACAGACAGCGAAGTCTTAGTAATAGGGTCCCGTTTTTACCCTTTGGGTACGGAACCCTAAAAAGAGCGAAGTCTTCGAGATGACGCGGACGGTAGAGCGAGAGAAGCGGTCGCTCTAGAACAGGTTCACAGTTGGCAAGTGGCGCCAAAATACCAAATGGGAAAAATAAATAGTTGATTATCAAATAAATTTATCATATTAAATATAATAAATATGTAATTATTATTTATTTAACATAAACAAAAATATAATTTATGTGAAGTGAAAGCGTCAACCAAAGAGCGCCAAAAGACAATCTCGCTCTTCCCTGATCAAGGATCTAGGGCCAGTGTGGATGAAGTGTATTTTATATAATATTAATATCCTATAAGAAAAAAGCTTCTTTATTAGTCTAGATTTCAGCCCTCATACATGTTAGTGTGGTGTAATCATTTTCGAGTTGACGCCAGAAAGAACTAAAGAACCACACGCCAAAAATAAATAATAAGATGTAATATACCTACTTACCTACTGAATAAGGCCACTCCATTACTTTCAAGAAACAATTGAATATTCCGTTCGTGATTTTGAATCAAATTTTGCAGGACCGGAAATACATATTCGTTCCCTTGAATACATCTCTGTATGGACTGTAAATTATTTTTATTACTAGGTTTTACTTTTTGGCTTGTGCTCATCCAGTGATGTTGAGTCCAAATTAGGTAAATACAAAGTACAACTAGGTCTCGAGTGCAACTGCTGGAAAACATCGATCTTCAAGGTGTTAGCGAGCCAGGCGTACACAGGGTCGTAGCTAGTGTTGAATTTAAGGTAGGACATCGGTGGTTTCAAGTAGGGCAGACGTAAAAATATATATATAACTAGCTGTCCCAACAGACGTTGTCCTGTCCAACTCATACACAAAATTTCATCCAAATCGGTCCAGCCGTTTATCCTATCTCTCAAGTTGGACCAGACTGCTCACGGTGTGCCAATTTAATTTAAAATCGATTAAGTAGTTTAGGAATCCATCGCGGACAAACATCGTGACAGGAGATTTATATAGTATATTATTAAGATAAAAAGAATATCGTATAGGTGTCCATCGCGAAAAGATCAATGATAGCTCAGCCCTACGCTACTATAACTAACATCTATAACTTAGTAACTTCAGTAGCTTTGACATTTATAATAAGTGCTCTCCTGGCTTTGACTTTGATTCAGTTTAGAGTTTAGACCCTATATATTGCTTTGAATTTGATATATGTCGCTAGTAGTAAATGAATAGTTCATTTTTTATAATTTCCTACTAGGTACATATGAGAAAACAATTTTATTGTCTTTTATATTACACTTTAGTTGATGGATTTTTTGAAGATAGGGCATTAGTATTTTAAGGTAGGGCATTGCCCCACAATTCCCCCCCCCCCCCCAGCTACGGCCGTGGGCGTACAAAGTACCTACCCTACCACCGTGCTATCTATAGTTTCCACACAGTTTTCGGAAAATTGATTTCCTATTCGAACAGCTCACTGTAGGTTTGGAACTTGTACCTGCCTTAGTTTTGTTAATCTTGCTGTAACATCGGATATCATATCATTCCTATCATGGTTTCAAAAATAACTATAGGTGGTGTAATGATAATGGTAAGTTAGGTTAAGTATAGCTGTACGAACTATTATTATTTGCATTGTGCAATAAATAAATAAACATGCCATATTAGGTGCTGGAAACAACTGGACCTACCATAGGAATGAGATGTGTGCAGTAGCTTTGGTTTATCTCGGAGCCACGGCAAGTCTCCGATAGGCACCTACAGAGCGACTTCCAGGTGTCTTGATACTTGAAAATAAATAATTGGAATTAACCTTTTTGAATTAAACTTCCAGTGGGTTAAAGTATCAAAAAAATGTGGGAGTTCTTTTGAAAAATGATAATAATATTGCAGAAGCAATATATGTAAGGGTAAGGTCATATAACAATTTATATGACCTACTTATATCTACTAGGTAGGCTAACAGCAAAATTGAGTAACAATAACAACTTATTCTCACCACCATGCAGTTAGTGAAGATATCGGATATGATGGCTAGGCACCCGCTCACTCTAATCATGTTTCGAGCGTGCATAGCCAAATTCTTATTTCTTGTACTATCGTCTTCGTAGTCAAAGTAGAGCACACCCGATAGAAAATTCAAAACAACAGTAGTTTTCCTCGGTAGACCTCCAGACAATACGCTTTGTATTTTGTCATAAATAGGGTGGAATGTTATGATGGCATCAATGTTTTTATCCTAAAACATATTGTACGCGTTTTATTATTATTAGTTTATTGATCCTTTAGCCAAAACTGCCTGTACTAAGCTATATCGAGAGTAGCTGTATCTATAGAGTTAGCTGATAATTACTGTAGGTAGTATAGTCTAGTTATTGAGTTTGCTTAGTTTGGGGTCAGGTGGCTGTGTGTGAGGAATAATGTCCCAGAAAAGAATAAGTAACATTATAACAATTACTATAAACACAGTACATTTGATACCAAATATGCGGAGAGGATTGAAAATAATTTAACTTGCAAATCTGTGTCATGAGTTGAATTAAGTAATTCCAATAAGTCACGTAGATCACATCGCTGGGCATGGTGAATTAGCGGCGGGATAAACTGAAAAGAATTATATTTTGGTCTAGATTTTTTTTTTTAATACACTTGAATCATTCACAACGATTTGGTGAATATAAATAAACACTATATACCTTTAGTAATGTATTCTGATTAATACGATTATCACAGCATTGTAGTTTTTGTAATAAGAAACTCAATTTTTGGTACTCTGCCATTCCAAGCTAAAGCTAATGAAGATAGGTAGGAAGGAATGAAATAAATAATAATTTAAAGTTCAAATGTAATTCCCGCCAAATTAGAAAAATATTGTTAAATTAAATTGAGTATGGCCACACCATGGACGTAAATAATGTAAAAATTATGGACTTTACACACGGTTAGGTAGTTGTATAACGACCATATTGTCACCTTAATTTGATCGATTACACGAGTGCAGTATACAGTGTACAGTTTCGATCGCGGAGTTCTTGATAGAAAAATATTATAGCTTATCTTTTTTGAAAGAAAACCTCTAATTTTCATTTCTGCACTCCGTACAGCCAGCCCAAGGATAGATTTCTAAATCATTATAAACCATGTTACCACTTTTTGTTAGTTTCAACCAAGGTTACCTACCTAACTCGATTTGACCAACCATGTAAGCGACGAAGCGTGTCTAGTACGCTCTTGAGTCGATTGTCAAATAAAATATTTTAGTAGAACTTGGTAGAACCACAGCGTAATTACATACAGTGGTCTGTCGCGTTTGAAGTCACGCGAAATGCCGCTTTTGTCCCAAGTGAGTATATGGCATCTTGGGCTCGCTACTGCCCCTCTCTCACCCCGCAAGCCCCGAACGATTGCTCTGTCTAGACGTGTCCGTTACATAGGTTACATCAAAAAGCATAATAATATGGTTACATAGACTGTGGTAGAACGCCGAACGTAGTGATTACCTATATAATATATACTCTTTGATAGTTAGGGCTGCGTTAGCGTTCACTAAAACGTAGTGATTATTATACTCTTTAATTAAGTTGGATAATCGTCGGGCGATCACACGTCGTAGTTACTGAACGCAGCCTAGTTACTCAATGTCAAGTGTCAAAAAAATAGACATGGGCAAAGTCGTTATTATTCAATCACAGTGACAGTTATAAAAAAATAACAGTGAAAAATCACCGTGACTTTGTCACGTCGATCACGTTACGACATTTGGAACGTTTAGTAATGTGACCATATACGACTTGATAATTAATTCGCTTATTCACTATTATCATTAACAAATATCGCCTACAGCTGCAATGTATAAAATATGTACCTACCTATACATATTATTATACAGGGTAACAATATGTTACGCCATTTTCGAAGAGAAGTTATCGTGAAAACGTAAGAAAAAAATATGGGCAATATGGCGCCTAATAAAAATTATTATTACTATAAATAAATAGATTATTTATTTATTAAACGTATACATACTTTTCTTGTAAAAACAACAACCTTAACTAGGTACTTAAAATAAATTATATGAAAATAATTTAAGATAAAATACTGCGTAAATAAATGAATTAATTTTCATAAGTGTCTAAACTGAATAAAGACTTTTATTTACATACTTTTAAAATACAACAAAAATATAATATACAATTCAAGACCAACTTATGACTAAAAGTAAGAAGCTTAAATAAAATAGTCTAAATTAAAAAAAAGTCGCTATCAGAAGGCAGCGTACCCAGAATGCTGGCGGCATTGCGTTGAATTAATTAATTAATGAACGAACGAATGATAGAATGAATGAATGAAGGAAGGAAGGAAGGAAGGAAGGAAGGAATGAATGAATGAATGAATGAAGGAAGGAAGGAAGGAAGGAAGGAGACAGAAAAAAGGGCGGGAAACTTCGTAAAGTTCAGACGCGGTTTTTCTTGTAGAATTTAAAATTATATTTAAATAGGTGTAAAGGATTGGTATTTGTAGTTTTAGTGGTACTTTCTAGTTATTTATTGTATATTCTATCTATTAGTGTCTAATTTGCCGTATTATTGGTGAGTAAGTTTATTTATAACTTCTTAAAGATGGGCGATCCGCCCGACGATCCTGGAGGGACATTTCCTTCACAATCACCCATGGAAATATTAATTGATGTGCTGGAGTCCTCCATGGACACAGATTGTTCTATTTCCGACCCAAGTAAATTAAAGCGCAAAAAAGTTAATGCCAGAATCGTGTGTGGGTCATGCCATAAAAGAAAAAGGAGACATGGAGATAAAAGGGAAAAGCCGTCTGATTGTCAATGTTTATTAAAAGATAAAGAGCTTGATAATAAGTTCACTGGTTCAAGTCCTCCCCTTGTTGAGTCACAGTCAGTAGCTGCACTGAATAGTCATGACAATTCTAATAAAGTTCACAACGATCCAACTCATGTGCTAGTTGGTCGCACCATTTATCAGTCCTCAGATGTTTCACCTTATGTGGTTCACGTTCAAAAAGAAATGTCCACTTCTAACGATACTACAACCTTGCATCCTGTCACCTTCGGGCGTTTCCTGAGAAACAATGAAATTAGGGGTATTGTGAATGGTAGCCTTAAGCGGATAGGCAGAAATCGCATAAGTTTGGCATTCTCAAACTTTCAAGATGCTAATGTTTTCTTGTCCAATCAAAACCTTGCATTAGGAAAATATAAAGCTTTTATTCCAACTTTTAATGTAACACGTATGGGAGTCATAAGGGGTGTACCCACAGAATGGTCAGATGATGATGTAATGGCAAACATTAATGTACCAATCGGGTGTGGAGCGATTATTAAAGTGAGACGAATTAAAAAAAAGATTATGGTTAATAGTAACAAACAATTTGAAAATACAGGTACCATTGTTGTAACATTTGACGGACAGGTACTTCCAACACGTGTGTTCATGTGTTACACAGCCTTACCAGTTGACTTATATATTTATCCAACTGTGCAGTGTTATAACTGTTGCAGGTTTGGTCATGTTAAAAATCAATGTAGGTCCACACCAAGATGTTTCAAGTGTGGTCAAGGGCACTCTGGGGATAACTGTAATATTGAAGAAGATGATTATTTTTGCTGTTTATGTAAAGGCCTTCACCAAGCCACAAGTAGAAAGTGTTTAGAATTTAATAGACAAAAAGGTATTAAAGAGACAATGAGCAAGAGTTGTATCTCATATATGGAAGCTGTTAAGCTACATCCACCGGTATCTAAGATGTCATATTCTGATGCCTTACTATTTACAACTCCATCTTCATCCCCCAACATTACTCATTCTTCTCAGCATCAATCGATTCCTCAATCCAATTCAAATGTTCTTTCACAATCTTACAAAAAAACTGTTTTTTTGAAACCTAGGACACCCCCTAGATTCTCCAAGGGGTATGACCGGGATGCCCATGCTGAAATAATTAAAGACCCTGAATTATCTAAATCAAAACCAATAGTAAACAACAATAATGAAAACATAAAAATATCTGATATTATAAAAGTACTCATTCAATTATTATCACAGTCAAGCCTAATATCACCGTCCAACGTTGCAACAGTTATTGATGCTTTATATCAAATTTCAAACAATCACAATGGGTCTAGCCAAAGCCACAGCAATTCAGTGGAATTGCCAGAGTATTAATAACAAGAAAACTGAACTAATCTATATAATTAATAAATACGAACCATTTGTTATCTGTCTTCAGGAAACATGGTTGAAACCAGATTCAGTATTTAAAGTCACAGGATTTTCCTGCCTCAGGGATGACAGACATGATGGTTATGGTGGAGCAGCTCTGCTCATAAATAACTGTCTTTCTTTTACTCCTTTAGCCATTCCCACCCACAGCAATAATTTGTCTATTGTTGCTGCTGTTGTAAATAGTGTATGTTATGTGTCTGTATATTATCCTCGACCTGGTATTGATATTTTTAATGAAATTAACAATATATTTAATTTTTTACCAAAACCCTTGGTCTGCATGGGGGATTTCAATGCTCGCCACCAGAGTTGGGGTTACTCTTCTTCTTCTTACTATGGAGACCAGCTCTTGGATCTTCTTGATTCTCATAACCTATGTATTTTGAATACTGGTTTACCAACACGACCTGGTGGCCCTAGGGAAGAACCCAGTGCCCCAGATTTATCGATTTGTACACCTGATCTTGCATCCTGCCTTTCTTGGAGCCCTATGGCATCTACATATGGTAGTGATCATTTCCCATTATTAATCACTTTTCCTTTTAAGAAACCCCCGAGGCAGTTAAAGATACCATGAATGAAATATAAATTGGAAGATGGTGACTGGGGTGTGTTTAAGAGGAGGGTTGAGCAGATGGTGTTGGAAATGCCTAAAGTATGTCATGAAAATGCATCCATATGCTCTGAGATGTTAGCTAAAATATTGATTGAGGCAGCTAATGAAACCTTCCCTTTGAAGAGTTGTAGACCTAATAAGATACCTTCTCCACCATGGTGGGATGAAGAGTGTACTATTGCAGTTAAGCAAAGGAAAGAGGCAGAAAGACAATACTGTAATCTCATGTCTGACAGTAACTTCATTAATTATATCCAGGTTGCAAATATTACCAAGGAACTACTTAAAAGAAAGAAGTTTGATGGCTGGCGGCGTTTCTGTGCAACACTATGCCCTAATATTAAACCATCTATTGTGTGGCAGAATATTAGAAGGTATAGATCCGCTTTCAATGACACACAACAAAATAATATTAATCCCACTCTTGCCGAGCAGATCATGGATCATTTAGCTCCTCCTTTTGTTCCAGAAAATTATGTTTTGATTCCATCTTCAGTACCAGCACCTTTAGCAAATAGTAATGACAAAGATATAGATCTTAATTCTCCCTTCACTCTGTACGAGCTGAAAGGTATTCTTTCGTATGTTACGGACTCGGCGCCAGGCGAAGATGGTATACCATATTCATTTTTGTCAAATCTTGATAATAATGGTCTTAATTATTATCTTTCTCTAATAAACACTGTTATGTTCTCCGGTAACATTCCCAAATCTTGGCGAACGCAAACTTTGATCCTATTATTGAAGCCAAATAAAACGAGTTCAGATCCGTCATCATATCGGCCAATTGCTTTGTCTTCTGTACTGGCTAAAATTGCAGAGCATTTAGTTAAAAACCGCCTGGAATGGTTTTTAGAGCACAATAACTTATTATCAAATACTCAGTTCGGTTTTAGGAAAGGTAAATGCACTTTTGACAGCATAGCCATTCTCACCACAGATATACGTTTAGCGTTTTCTAGAAATGATTCTCTGGTTGCAACCTTTTTAGATATCAGTGCGGCTTATGATAACGTAAATATTTCAATCCTCCAACAAAAGCTAATGTTATTAAATGTACCAATCCTTTTAGTTAATTTTATTGTAAATATTTTATATGAAAGATTTATCAAATATCCAGTAGGTTTAAGTGACAGTACATGCATATGTCGAACAATCTGGAAGGGATTGCCTCAAGGTTCCGTGCTTAGTCCCTTATTGTATAACTTATACACGTATGATTTAGAGTGTTCTATTATTAGATATGCTAATGTGCTCCAATACGCAGATGACTTGCTTCTTTATGTTTCTGGGTCCAATACAGATGATATTTGTGAGTCTCTAACAATGGCTTTGGCGGAGTTAAAGGCCTGGCTAGATAACAACGGTCTTGCCCTATCACCAACAAAAAGTTCTGTTGTATTATTTACTAGAAAGCGGAAATTGCCAGAGGTTAATGTTGCGTATGGAGATATGTTTTTACCGGTCAAAGACCAGGCAAAGTTTTTGGGAGTTATATTGGATTCAAAGTTAACTGGGGTTCCTCATTGTGACTATATTTTGAAAAGGTGTGAGCGGAATTTAAACATTTTGCGATGTCTTTCTGGTGTTTGGTGGGGAGCACATCCTTTTACCATGAGGCTTTTATATAATGCCCTGATAAGAAGTGTATTGGATTACGGAACATTTTTGTTACATCCAGGAAATGTGGGTGCTTTCAAAAAACTAGATGGCATACAATCGAAGGCTTTGAGGATCATTACAGGGGCGATGAAATCTAGCCCAATAAATTGTCTTCAAGAATCGTTAAGAAGACAGTACCTAAGTGATCGCTACTACTTCCGTAGCTTGCAACTGAAATGTCATCCATTACATTCTAAAATAAAAGAACTAGCTGAAGAGGTAGATTCTTCAAATTATTGGACACATAAGGACACGCCCTGTCTTGTTAAAAGTCTTAGTAAAAATAAAAAATTAGAAGCTCCAATTTATCAAGGTAATCAATTACCCTTGTTTTGTCACGACTTCAATACCCTTATTGTACCACCACGAATCGAATACAGTATAGGAATATCAAAGAGTGATACTAATCAAAATGTCGAATTTAGACGCATTATTGACAATGACTGGCCTGGTTGGGATCAAATCTTTACTGATGCGTCTAAACTTTCTAATACTAGCTGTGTTGGCGTTGGGGTTTACCATTCACAATATAAAATTGTTCAAAAAATAAAGTTACCTCCCGAATCTAGCGTATATACCGGTGAATGCTATGGTCTTTTTAAGGCCATTGAGTATGTCCTTCTATTGAAGCTATCAAAAGCTATAATTTTTTGTGATTCGCTGAGTTCCTTACAATCTTTACAAAGATTTCCATTCAAGTCTCATAAACAGCCTCCTATTGTCTTTGAAATTAGACAACTTTTATACTTATGCTCATCAAGGGGTTATAGAGTCGTTTTGGCTTGGGTTCCAAGCCATGTGGGTATTTCTGGTAATGAAATTGCTGATCGGTTGGCTAATGAGGCTATTCATGTCGGAGATGTATGTCCGTATACTAATTATTGTCATGACTTGGTTTCTCTGCCTAAACTATATTTACACGATGCGTGGAATGAACTCTGGGTTGATGGTGCTACCAAAGGGAAATATTATCGATTAATACAAGAGTCTATTCCACGTAAGCCGTGGTTTAGCAATCTTCAGTTAAGCAAGAGAATCACTTCAGTTTTATGCAGGCTCCGTTTGGGACATGTTTGTACCCCAGCACATTTGTTCAAATTTAAAATTGTTGCTGATCCTATGTGCTCCTGTGGGGAGTACGGAGACTTGAACCACATATTTTTTTCCTGTGCATTGTTTAATAGGTCTGCTTTTATTTCTGAACTCCTGTCGATCCGTATTCCATTTCCTACTTCTATTACTTGTTTATTATATTATAACGATCCAGATGTATATAAAATAATAGCCAGATTTATTGATTATAATGATATCAAACTATAATTGTTCCAATATGTATTGTAAATAAGTATTTTATCATAGTATAATTATAAACCAATCCTTTTCCAAATTCCTCGCATTTTAATTTTATTTTTATATCTTTGTTTTCCCTAACTTTGTCTTTGGCTAATGCAATCGACGCAAAGCCATAAACAAAACAAAAAAAAAAAAAAAAAAACAAAAAAAAAAAAAAAACAAAAATGGAAGGAAGGAAGGAAGGAATGAATGAATGAATGAATGAATTAATTAATGAATGAATGAATGAATGAATGAATGAATGAACGAACGAACGAACGAACGAATGAATGAATGAATGAATAAATAAACAAACAAATAAATAAACAAAAAAAAATTAAAAAATAAATAAATGCTGAAAGTTGCGGTGCGGCTATGGTAAAACGCTCCCTCTCTAAATTCACGAAAATACTCCGAACGCAGGCGGGGCGCGGGCGGACGGACTGTCGGGCGGCGTTCCGATTTATTCTCGTTCCAATCGTAGTGACGGGAGTGACACCACGAAGTAAATGCGACGGAAAGGAACAACGTCATTTTGGAACGACGTTATTTTACAATAAGTCACTGTGATATTCCGAGGTGGAAGATCACGGTGAATTTTTCACTGTGACGATATTTATCACCCATGTCTACAAAAAAACAAAAGTCAAAACTGACAAACTCGAAACGCTTGCTTTATTTGGCTCGCTCGCTTGAAAAATTGTTTCATTTCATTGAATTTTTGATGCTTGATAATAAGTTGAATATAAGTAATTTTATATGAACCTATAAACAGTTATCGTTGAAGCATTGTGAATTTATTACAATGGATGTTGGTGAACTGCTTTCGTTTAAGGTAAATGAATATAGTAGCACGATTCTACCAAATATACATTCTTCTTTCCATCCTATCTATCTGTTCTACTAATTCTACACAATATTCCTTGGATTTGGTATTCATTGAATTTTGTTTTTGTGCAGCCTGTTCCAACTCCCAAGAGACCAAATGATGATGACAGTGGTGACTCTGACGAGGAGTCCGCTAGGTCTATAAAAGTACGACGCTTGACTAAATCTAAGCCTGATCATGTTATGCAGCAAATGTCAAAAACATTACCAAAGGAACCCATGATTACTGACAAGGAAAGAGAAGATATTCTCCGATTTGTTGAAACTGAAGTCACACAGGTATGTTAGCTGTGTCCTATGTTGCTATTACAAACTTTTGATTTTAAGAACCAACTATGGAAAATTTCCTAAATAATTATGAGTATCTGAAAGCATCTAAGATTTTACTCATTCATACAAAGATATTATAATCTAGTTATTATAATATTGCTATTATTATTATATCTATCATCTATTTTAACTTTCATCTATTACATGGTTCTAATTTTTAGGGTGAAATTCTGGATGAAACTGCAGTAAAAAAACTAGTGCTAAACTTTGAAAAGAAGGCACTGAAAAATCGAGAGATGAGGATAAAGTTTCCAGATCAACCTGAGAAGTTTATGGACAGTGAAATTGATCTACATGAGGCACTGCAGGTACCTTTACTATGAACTAATTATGTGGTACATGATTGAGAGACAACATCTTTTGAGACATAACTTTTTACAAATTGTAGGTAGGTCTTATTTTACAACTTTTACTAAATCCTGTAAATTTTTGAATTATATGATATAAGATCTAAGGGCCTATCCCTTATGAGGTTTTGTGAGTTGATTCAAAGAATGTGTTCTCTTTAATCAAAAATTGTTATCTCATTTATGTCAATCAAAATAATTTTACTGATATAGTCATCATAACTAATGTAAGAGTGTTATTAGTATTTGTTTTAATCTCCTTGAATTATTTTTCCTTTCTAACAAAAATCAAGAAAACACACCTTGGTTTAAATATGAAAAAAATGCCATTATTTCTATTAAATTATTACTAATCATGTTATAGATTTCTTGTTATGATATAATATATTAAAATAAAAGTGTTATATTTATTCCAGGAACTTAGTGCAGTGGCAACAGTTCCTGATCAATATCCATTGCTTGTGGAATTGAAATGCATTAACTCCCTGCTAGAATTGTTGTCTCATGACAATACTGACATATCTACTAAAGTTGTTAATCTCTTACAGGTTTGCATGAAATACTTTTTATTTAGTATAATGGAATAGTTTATGTGTTGGTAAATTCTAAGATAAAGTAGTTATCTGAATATTTCAGTCCAGTACAGTACTGTAGAGTTGTCCAAGCTTCTTATAACAGCTTACTTTTTAAATATTATTATTCAAATAAATATGTTATAGAAATACATTTTGTTCTTACTTATACACATAAACAATTCATAACATATATACTCAGGAATTCACAGATGTAGATATACTCCATGAGAGTGAGGAAGGTGCTGACGAATTGATCAATTCATTAGCGGAAGCAGAAGCAGCTTCATTGCTGCTACATAACCTCGCGCGGCTTGATGAACAAGTGCCAGATGAGAGAGATGCTGTTCATAATACCTTAGGTATGACCTTGTCACCAAACATTAAAAAAAATATATGTAGCTATATCAAAATAATGACTGTCTTAGCTGAATAAAATTGTAATGTCATTTAATTGTCATTGAATTAAAATAATATAAAGTTAACACAAAATTTATATGTCATAGAAAAGTAGATATCAAATTTACTTGACACTAGCTTCTGCCCCGCGTTATCTCCCGTTTTCCCGAGAGATCTGATTGTTTCCCAGGATTAAAAGTGTTAATCCAGAATAATATTCTATGTGTGTGCCAAGTGCGTTCAGCCACTACAAAGTTATGTATGTGGAAACAAACATACAAGCACAAACTTTCGCATTTATAATATTATTAGTACCAAATATAAGATAAGATTATATTACAGGTATCATAGAAAATATCACTGAATTCAGACCGGAAATGTGTCCAGAGGTTGCAAAACAAGGATTTATGCAATGGATATTAAAAAGACTGAAGGTACACATATCTATACAAATCTATAGCATTGTTTATTTTAGAAAATTTTATATTAAACAAGGTCCTAATAAATTAAGTACGGTGCTTTTGAGGGATGAACATTATATTATAGGTCGTAAGTATTCAAATATTCAAAAAAAGATTTATCATTTGGTTAATACGAAAATCCAAACATTCCAAAATTTTAGTCCGTATTCCTTTAACTTTAATCAGTACAATGTATTAATCTAAAATAATAATCAGTGGTACAATTATTTAATTTTAATACATGCAAATGTAAACATTGGTAGCGACTAGGTAGGTGAACAGCTGTGCCTTCGAAACTCGTTGTCCGCCCGAGGTCCTCTACATATATTTTAGGTATATCGCGAGGTATATGACGATATTTTTTTCTTTTTTATGAATACATACTTATGACCTAAGTTTATCCCTCTAAAGAACCATACATAATTTAGTATTATATTTATGTATTACTATTTAATTCCAGTTGAAAGTGCCTTTTGATGGCAATAAGTTATATGCCACAGAGATTTTATCCATCCTACTTCAGAACACTCCTGAGAACAGGAAGTTGCTAGGAGAACTGGATGGTATTGATGTATTATTGCAACAACTTGCGGTATGTATTATTTTATAGTGTATTTTTGTAAATTTTTCACAACTTAAAATCTATGTATACTAGTATTTTAAAGCTGAAGAGTTTGTTTGTATGTTTGAACATGCTTCTCTCAGGAACTACTAGTCTCATTTGAAAAAAACATTTTCCCATTTGATGGCCCTTTATTGACGAAGGTTATAGGCTACTTTTTATCCCGGAATCGCGGGTGAAACCTCGGGGGACAGCTAATTAAATGGAGCAGTTATGAAACTATTTTTTCGCAGCATCCTTAACTAATCTGAACAAGTTAGAGGTTCTTAACGCTTTTTGTAATTAGCCCACTATTGAGTGGCGATCTTGTTTGTATGTAATAAATATGACACACAGTTTTACAAACGGCATGACCCAAGTGGCGCGGAAGAGCAAGAGGCGATGGAGAACATGTTTGACTCTCTATGCTGCGCCCTAATGGAGCCTTACAATCGTGATCGCTTCCTGCGCGGCGAAGGCCTGCAACTCATGAACCTCATGCTCAGGTATTTGCTAATAATGGTGCATATCATACACATAATTATATTATTTAATTTTTCTCACGCCTTCTACAAATATGTTAGGATTATTTAAAAAATTACAATCTTACCTCGCGTGCGCGTTTTCTTGCACGATTACGAATAGGTGATGACTGATGAAATAGTGGTTGTTGTATTTATAAACTAAACCAAATCACGGTATTATGTAATGGTTTTCGTAGCATGTGGAAAAAAGTGTTTTAATGCTCTGATAAGCTTTTATGATGTCACTTTTCGAAAGTCACTAAAATATTTTAAAATCAAAAAATCTTACTTATTGATCCTTAGCAATGATTCCTTATTCCAAATCGGTTCTAATCTTTACTTAATACTCTGAATGCAAGTGTTTTTGTTAGTTTGTCCTACTCATCAACAGACTCGGAGCAATAGTAAAGGTAAATAAATAAATATTCTGGGACATTCCTCACACACGGCCATCTGACCCCAAACTAAGCAGAGCTTGTACTATGGAAGCCAGATAACTGATATAGTACTTTTCTTTTGTAAATACATACTTATACAGACAGTTACACCCAGTGGGAAGTGAGTGGGAATCGAACCCACGACCTATGGCGTGATAGATAGGATATCTTACCAACCATGCCAACCGGCTCGTCCAGGTACTCGTATAGTTTATATACTTGAGAGTTTCAGAGGCTACTTTTATCCCTGGAACCGCAGATGCCGAAGCTACTAATATATTATGATAATTTCAGGGAAAAGAAAATGTCACGCAATGGATCATTAAAAGTGCTTGATCACGCGCTCGCGGGGCCCGACGGTCGAGATAACTGCAACAAATTTGTTGATATCTTGGGGCTAAGAACAGTTTTCCCATTGTTTATGAAAACACCCAAACGGAAGAGGCTGTTAACAGTTGATCAACATGAAGGTATCTGGTATAGGAGCATTTCAAGTTACTTGATACATACATATTAATATTTTTTTTATAACAAAAACTTTTTTTTTTCAGAACATGTTGTATCCATTATTTCCTCAATGTTACGGAATTGCCAAGGTAGTCAGAGACAGAGATTACTGGCCAAGTTCACAGAGAACGACCTCGAGAAAGTTGACAGACTTCTCGAGTTACACTTCAAATATATGGACAAGGTAGACCGCACGGAAAAAGAGATGGAGGTATATATTTTATTCGTATTTTCGTAAAATGGAGAACATTTCTGAGTTTCGTTATTTTTACTCGTTCATATTTTTACAGCATGAAGCCGAAGAATTAGATGACGATGCGCAGTACATGAAACGACTGTCCGGCGGTCTTTTTACATTGCAGCTTATTGACCGAATTATTTTAGAGGTACCCACAGCAATATCTATTGCATTATTCTTTGTACTTTTACAGAACTTATTCACTGTGTATTTTCAATTTCCAGGTATGTACTGCAGGCCCATCTACAGTAAAACAACGTGTACAACGCGTATTGTCACTACGCGGTGGTTCATTAAAGATCATTCGACATGTAATGAGAGGTAAGTGCTACTACACGATGTCCGGAGCAGTGACGTCTAAAGCTAAAATTTAAATTAAGGGGCAACCGAATCAGGTGTTGAACGTTCCGCGATTTTTAGAAGTTTACGAGATAGACTTTTAAGCTATTGTATAGCTTTTATCGCGGGCTTCGGGGTTTGAACCGAATCAAGAAATTTTGATAAAAAAAAATTCGTAACAAATAACCTAACACCTCCCACACACCTCGCTTAACGTGTATGTATGTATGTGTATGCTGTTTGTGAGAAGGTATATAGGTTATCTATTAATATCAAAGAAAAAAAAACTGCCTAGGTTTTTTCGTTACGGTTTTTTTTTTTTTTTATCAAAATTTCTTGATTCGGTCTCAAACCCCGAAGCCCGCGATAAAAGCTATACAATAGCTTAAAAAACAAAACCGATGTCAGGTGAAAACTTTGAGTATCTAGAAACTGAAAATTATGAAACAAATCATATAAAAATTCTATCTCCTAAACTACTAAAAATCGTGGAACATACATGGGGGTGGTGATTTGCATGCCTCTTATATATATTTCGCATATTTTTTTTCGATTAGACGTCACTTCTGCGGCCACCTGTATGATGCGTTACCATATCTGTTTTTGTAACTATTTGTTTAACTTATTTTATTTGTACACAGAATATGCGGGTAACCTCGGCGACGCCGGTAGCGAAGAATGGCGCCAACAGGAACAGCAACACATATTACAACTCGTTGATAAGTTCTAATACCCAATAATAAGACAGTTATTGACACGAAATATTAATTGTTTTATTTGAACTCAAATGAAAAAAGCAATCCCGTAAACATTAAATAACTTTATTGAATGCATATTTTATAATTGTAATAAAAAATCACCAACAGTGAACAAAATATAACATACACAACAACTTTATAAAAACAATATGGGATGAAAACACAAATTCCACATTCTTCGTCTTAATTTTCCAAATGTAAAACTTATATAAAAATAATCTAGGTACAGTAATTTTGTGCTTTCCGCCGATAGATATACCAATTAAATTACAATAAATTGTACATACAATATTTTAAAGTGATCACTGGTTCAATAAGGAACATTAACCACTACATAAGAACTGGTACACTTTTGTTTCTAGACAATATTAAAGTATGGTATTCTCAAACAAGACTATGTGCAAAACTCTGTGTCTAAGGATGGATAAAATATAATTACTAGTTTCAACTATTTTAATTAGTCATATCTATTTCATAATTATTCATAAACCATGATCCTATGACAAAAACATTTTGGACCCAAAGCAAATAGGTTGATACTATAGTACCTATAATCTTGACCACTATAGCTGTTTCGCTGTGCCTGGGTAGCTATGGGGTAATGCAGCCCACTCGCGCGCTTCGCTGCCAGTCCGTCGTGTCCACGTAGCGCGAACACAACTTGTTTGTTTTTGACCGATTTAACTGGGGATGTACACATCGAGAGCGGCACAGCTACAGCGATTGATGCTATCATAGTTCTTGAGAATCTTACATTTTAGAATATTTAATAATAACATATTTCTAACACTGAAGAGAAGATATTGGAATCAATATTATTGTAAATGTTTCGCAGTAAGTTCACAGCTTTCCAATCAGAACACACATGCAGTATTTTACTAAATAAATAAAGTTATGAAATAAAATAAAATAGTAAGGTATCTATTGTGTATTTTACATAACGCCTACATTTTGTGACAATAACATGAATATTACAATCACAACCAAACTAATTCAGATGATTATATTCAGCAGTAGTAGTAACCAAATATCATTTCAATATACTTACCAAGTAAACATTGTGTTGTCATTATATCGAAACATTTTTCATTTGGATTCTGCTGTCCAAATTACACACATGCTATTTATGAATTCTCTCACCATATTAAGTAATACTGTTCTAAAGGCTTCTAAATTAAAATAAAGAATATAACCTTATTTATTGTTTAAAGTAACAAATTAAATACATGATACAAGCTCTCCAGAGACGATTCAGATTCGCTATGAATATAAATTCTTATTTTTCAAACAAGTTCCTCGACATAGTACTATGAAACCCAAATCTTAAACATATAAAATATTTAACAGTTGCATTTCTGACTCAGTATACATTTGTAAGTATTTGGTAATTCTACTGGATTTACGGCTGCTATAACGTTGGCCGCACGCGTGCGTCTTACGCGACCTATCTGATGCTTTAGCTATTTTAGTCGCATACTACATACGCATCTATGCTAAATTATATATTATAACTTTTTTCAGGTAACTATGTTATTGGAGATTAGACACCTAATTATAAGTTATTGCTAGTTATATCTGTGTAATCACAAGCCCGATCACCATCTACGTCAACATCAAATCATCAACTTTAAATCCAATGAAAATATACTTAAAATTTTATTTCTACACTAAATCATCTATATTATTATTTTAAGTAGTTGAATTTTTTTTATCAAATAAGTCTTCACAAGCACATATGAACATTCTGACTCTAATACCAGTTCGGAAGGTTGCAAACTGGTAAATTGGTGATGAATGGCTAAGTAACAAACTCAATCAGACTATCCCTCCACAAACAGCACCTGTTCTCAATGTGCGTCTTAATGTGTACGTAAGGTACACATTAAGACGCAGTGTCAGTGAGATTCTACTAAGACTTATAGAATCCCAAAGTATCTTTGAATATTTTTTGTCTCAATTGAATAGGGTATTTGACTGACATTCAAATCAGCAACTTTTTATGAAATGTCAAAACGATAGGTTTATATGGAGTTTTGTATGAAATACAAGCTTGTGACGTCATAATTATATAGCATACTCTTTATGGTTAGATTGGTCATTAAAAATCTTAATAAATTTTATAAAATAATCGTGGTTTCCCCTTTTTTTTGATGTTTTATACATTGGTTAGTGTTGGATAATTTATTTTGAATACAGGCAAATATCCTATTTAACATTGATAACAAAATGATAAACGTAAACCGAAACTGGATGAATCAGAATTAATTTAGTGAAATCTAATTAATTTATTTAGAGTTAAGAACTAATTACGTCAATTTAAGTTTCCCTATTTTAAACCCTAATGTTTATAGCTACATAACATATTATAAGACTAAAACAAAACGTGTATTGAATGCTGGCTGGTAAAATAAAGACTAAAGTATAACGATCTATCACCATTTTAATTGTGAATGTATAATATAAATAATAAAATGCAGAGAATTATCACGGTTCTGTTATCAATTTTGTAACCACATTATTATTGGTAACCAACTTAAAAGTAAACCTGTATATAAAAGGCGGCAGATTGACACAAGTTAAAAGTAACATCGAACACTACTAACGGACGAAAGGCACGAGAGTTGGTGTGGCGATACTTTCTACCCGTTTCGATTGAATCTCATTTATACAATTAGCACACTGTATTGTGTCCAATCATACGTGCGACTATAGTCAATATAAACCATTTACATTAACAGAGCTATGTCGCACATTATTATCCTTACTAATAAAATGCTATTTTACTCATATGTATTTTTAAATGGTCGACGAACAGTCGACCGCCTTCCTGTTTTTGTAAAACATATTGACATTAAACATACAAGTGACAATTTAACATTATTTTTAAAAGCATTTTATGAGTAAGGCCTTATATGAATATCTCGTCAAAACAATAAACAACGTAAGGCAATCCTAACTAGGACATAACAAGTACATTTAATGGTTGAGCCATAAGAAATGCATTTGTGTGAGTGAACACCAACAGTTTAGGGAACCGACTATAGATTAATTGAACATCTCTTTCTTACTCTGTTTCGTTCTATTCACACAGAGGCAAAAGTCATGTTTCACTGTTAGGATTGTATTTAAGTAAAATCTAATGCACCTGTAGCATGGAAGGCACTACAACGGTGTGAGGTACACCTATGTGGCAGTTAGGGGCAATCTTTGCCCATCATTTTGGTGAATGCCTTGGGAATGTCTTCGTTAGTCTTGGATACAGTACTAGTCCCGAGCAGGGTGGGCGCTGAGATCGTGCCCGTTTGAATACCGTGTGCCGTTTTGAGTAAGTCGTAATTTATCTTCTCTGTGACTACTGAATCTTGGCTGTAGAATAATTACAATGTAATTAGTAACAAGATATTGTTATTATTGCTACAATAGTGTTATTTTTTAAATTAAATCTTACTTGTACTGCGGATGTGTGGTGACAAACTTCCTCATCCACGTAGCCATGGTAGATATTTCGCCTGAAGCTCTTCGCTGGATGAGCTTGAGGTACTGTTGGACGGAGCAGTGCGTGTCCGCGTCCACATCCATACCCGATAGATACGACTCGATCAATGGTATCAGCCCGGGGAATATGCCATCCTGTGTAATTATTGATACTACGTGTAGATAGACCACAATAATACACTTGAAACGCGGGCAATAAACTTGTTAAAGGTAGGTATATATTATAATGGTGGATTGATTTGAACCAAAGCCATGTGCTATCGGGGAGCTAATTGGGGAGAAAGGTTATGATATAGGATGGGTGAGGGTCGAGATGTACGTACAGTGACATTAGTTAGTTAGTAGTAAAATTCGATGGCGCTTTTCTCGTGATATAACGCCAATATTATAATAGTATTATATTTGTTCGAATATATAATTAAATACTATGTTATATTAAAACAATAACAATTCAATCAATACTTTAAGAGAAATTCCCTTTTGAACTTTAGGAAGTATACATATTTATACTCGGGACTGGAGGACCACAGAGAGAGCACCCACGCCTGACTACGATCTCAATGGCTGGATACATAACAGAGTCGGGTGGGTGAAAGCTCTATATGAGACAAGACAGATTGGGCAGGCGGCTGCCCGTCCACCGGGTCCGGTAAAAAGCAGGGTTTCGCAGCCAAATTCAAATCTAAGAATACATTGGAGAACTTTTGGACTGGCACTTGCAAAGTGACGTTGCCTTTTTATTAATTTTCATGAAATCGGATATTTAGAGTTTAATATGAGAACAATGTACCTTGCCATTGACAATTTGGTCGATGGTCATCTCGGTGTAGAGGTCGGTGGCGTCCCGCTGGTGCGGCGCCACGTCGGGCGCGCCCACGTCGCGCCGCCACCAGAACTTGTCGCTCAGGCACGCGCCGCGCCGCTGCGCGCGCTGCATGTTCTCGTCTACCTGCCAGTTAAGTAGGTTGGGGTGGCCTATTTGAACTGAGCATTGCTACTTACAACACTAACTTACAAACACGTGTCCGTACCGTAACCTTATTACGTTCACATATGATTAAGAATACACTCAAAGTCAAAGTCATTTATTCAGTTTAGACTCTAGAAGGGCACTTATGATGGGTCAAACTACAGAAGGTACCATCCCGGTTCGAATGTCAGCCTTCAAATGAGAAGAACCGGCAAGAAACTCAACTAGGTTACATTTGACATGACTATTTTGGCTATCTTATTTTTGAAACGTTTTACAATTTCAAATTACTCCCTTACCTTGCTAATAGGCATGACAAAGTTAAGATGGTACGACAATATGACCCGTGTGAGTAGTACCACGAAGCACACGTAAGCAGCGTTCTCGAAGTCGGTGAGCTGCGCCTCGCAGGGGCGGAACTCTACTCTCCAGCCGATCGAAGAGTTGGGTGGTGGCGGCTTGAACCGCATCGTTTGCCAATTTGTTGACTGTATGTTCTACACATAAAAAAAAAAAAAAATCTAGACTTTACGGCACTGTTCAAACATTATAAATTATCGTTTAATTTTTTTATATTTTTTAACGTAACAGTTAAAATCACAGTCAGTCAGCATTTTAGTATTCATCTTTTCAGATAAATTAAATGAGGAAGATTGAAAGACGATAGCCCCCCGTGGCTATTAAATCTAAATCTAATTAATTTACATATCCCGACTACTTATCTATCTAATAGTACAACAATCTCTAGTGTTTTGGCCACACTTTTACATGGACCAAATTGACAATCTATCGCCAAACACATACCCAATGTGTTCCGGCAACTTCACTTGAGTGCCAATTCCGTTTAGGTTTTGTGTGCTTACCGTCTTCGGCCAGATAGACATTTAAACATAGGCATAGTAAAAATAAAGTAGGATCGACTGGTGCTAAATACAATAAGTGATTAGACAAGCCGTCCTCAGTTCCTCAGTGACTATATTACTTAACATGCCTCAAAATGATCAGTATCATTGTCATCGTCCTGGTGCACTTTCTCTGAGAAGAGCGAGACGCTGTCTCTGATGAAGAGATGCGAGACGTGCAGCGCCAGCGGGTGGTCGATGCCGCCCTCGCGCAGCCGCTGGTATATCGCCTTGTCGTGCACTATTGGAATGTCGTTGTATCTAAACAACAATATTATAAGTTTTAATTGAATGGATGAAAGAAAATCAACAATAGTAATAGCTACACAGTCTGGTCAAATGTTAATATTTTACTTTTTAAGTGATTTTTCAGTTTTTTTTTTGCATCAAATATATTAATCAAAAAGAGATTCTAGCTTTTAACCGTTTCTAATAGCCTATATTTAGATAGATATAATAGAAATCACCTATTTAGTACTTATGTAACTTCTATAGTAATTAACAGTAGATCATAATCTATGGTATTACTGCCAGTAATCAACAATAGCTTGAAATTGAACTCAAACATGTGCAAAAGACAACATTCGTTTTTGTGCATTTCTATGGTTGCTTGCTGTATGTCAGCTACAGATTATCATCAATAAATATTCTGGAATATTGCAATTGTAGGATACTACATTATATATCCTAGAATATATAATTTAAACTAAGTAACAATACTGGACAACGGAACATGATTCATCTATCGTTCAAAATTTTGACAGGATATCGAATGAAAGTTCATCAAAAGAAAGTACTTCAAAATTAAATCTTATGTCAACCAGATAGGGATATGTCAGAATAATGATCACTCGCTGCCGCAACATTAACACAATTAATTTACTTCTCATGTTCAGGCGAGAGGTAAGAATCGATGGAGTCATAGCGCGACTTGTGTATGCGGAACTTGTTGTTCTTGAGTGGTTCCAAGCCGCGTTCTTCGCGAGTGCGGCAGTCCACAGACGCGGAGATCACGTTCCAGCGACAGTCCACGTCGGTGAGGAAGCCGCGGTACACCGGAGATGCAGCAGAGAGGGCCAACTGCATTGGATATTATCAACATCATTAATATTACCCTTTAACTGTTGCACAACTGAACCTATAGAACTGTTTAATTTTTATTTATAGTGTTGTATTGTATAAAATTATTTTTTTTTACTTTTGAAAACGAAGCCAATAAGCCTATAAAGGTTCAAGTACGTCATCGAAACATGGGATGAATGAGGCATGCTTAGCTGTTACAATATGATATAAAAAGACGAGAGCCAAGTGCACCCACGTTGTGCAATTTAGTACCTAAATGATCTCTGCGATCTGTTTAGTCAATGCAATAGATAGGTAAACATGAATCAATCCATTTATTGTAACAATACAACAATTTCCACAAGCACATTGTCATGGTTCCTTTAGAGAAGGTGATCCCATCAGTATATCCCCTTACTAAGCCTATAAACAGGAAAGTTGGTGACAAATTACGCCATATAGTATTCTTTGTTAAAAAACATTAGCAATAAAACAACAGGAAAAAACATGAGACAGCTTGTGATTTCATTTTCCATGCTGTAGACATATTATGTATATTGTGAATCTTAAAACCCGCGCCTAAAGTAACACATAAATAAACATAATATTCTATGTCAATGAATAGATAATTACCATGATAGGACACAAGGGTGCCAGCTGGTCGTAAAGTGTGCGCGCCTCAGTGATGCAGCACGCTTGGAAAGTGAGCTGAAGGCAGCAGCACCCCATGCCGAAACCCATCGCATCCATATACACACACTCGGGGTCCGCCGCGCCACGTTCTAACTCTTTTTCGTTATCCACCGGGATCTTTGTGTTTATATCTCGGAATACTAGATTAAGGGAAATAAATGAAGATTTATCACTGGTTATACCGCTCTTGTATAACACTACAGGAGCAAAGCGTAAATATGTGTCGGTATTGTATTGTTTTGCACCACGCTGCTGTGCTGTGTAACAAATAACGAAGTGCTGTTATTGTTTGCCTACTACAGGATTTGTCATTTATAATGATTATAGGCCTACTTAAACCTACCTACCTACGTTCTTTTTATTTTTTCTGCAGAATTAACGTTTACCAGGTGTGTTTTCAATTGTATACTTTATTTCATGGAATTTTGCTTTTATTTAATCTTTGGCACATTTACCTTATCTCATAGTACTTAAACTGTGGCTTCCCCAAGATACTAAAATTCAAGGATACAGTGTTCACTTTTTCTCATTACTAGCTCCATTCATCAAGTTATGTTAATAATTTTTTGGTGATGTTTTGTCACCACAGACAAATTCTAAGGCATCTAACTTTGTACAATTAATAAAATTAAATGAAAAGATGTTCTTCTATACCTGGAAGATTAATTGCGACTTTTTCTCCTCTTCTGAGTCTTATATTTGAACTAAGTGTCTTGAAGCGAGGGTGACCAGGGTATATTGCTTCATCAGGAAAATATTGCGACTTAGTTACACCATCATTAGGAGTCGGTGGGTGAGGTGGACTTGTAAAATCTGGACATCCCAATCTACAAAACAATATTTAATTAGTTGTGAACACATATTTCTATACAAGGAAACTGTCATTCGAAAAGTGTTTCTTATTTGCAAAACAATACCTTGGAAAATTTGTGATGCTCATAATAACTTCACCATGTTTCAACAAAGTGCTAGCCTCAGCCCTGCGATATTGCATATTAGCTTCAACAATATTAAAATGTGCTAGGAGTCCCCCATAAGGCTTCCCTGGTGTGCCTTCTACCATGTAGGCGCCATATTCTGGCCGCCATAAGGACTTCACATCTGAGAACAATATCACTGAATTATAATAGAATATAAAAGATATGCATTTTATTAATCAAACTTACAATTTTAGTCATCTATTAAATTATGCAATGATGAAGAAAAAACATACAATAGTATTCATAATATTAATAAATCTTAGCAATCAATAACCTTGAAGATAAACACAACATAAACTTCCTATAATATACAAGTTATAGAGCAAAGTATAAAATGTAGAATATTACAATTTTGTATGTATGTAGGTACTTTTAGAACAATTGATGATACATCAAAGAAACTTGCAAATAAAGGTATACACTTGGAACAATGTCATTAAAAGGTAAATAAGTAATGGTCAGTTTATAAAAGAGGAAACGTGAGACTTCCTCAATTCATTATGATTGTGCATGTTACACACTAAGCACACATTCATGTTACAGTTAGTTGATGAATTTACATACAGAGTTGTAATTCTAAATAATTACATCATCTTTAAAGTGACATTGATATATGTATAATGAGATATACCTCTCTTGTAGATATTAATTAACCAAGAACAGATATGTACCCTCTTTAAATCTCATCAAACATAATTCAAATTTACAGTAAATTGCAAGCATACTTTTAAATAAATATTATTAAATAATGTGTCAGTAATCTATTTCATAATTTCTATTGTCCAAAGTACTAACTGTATATTTTTGTATTTTCTTTAAATTGATAGGCTTGAGTTTAAACAGAACTTCACCATGTGAAGTTTAGTAGTGATTTTTTTTATCACTAGTTAATACAATAACATTAAAATAACATTTTACATTACTTTGGTTTGACAGCACATGAGTTAATGCTAATTGATCACTATCAAATGATTAAGAAATATAAGAAAATCTAATAAACATAAAGACATTTTGATAGTTGTTATATTATATGATGACTAGTATTTATAGGTACCTATGTATATACTGACTCAACCTTCATATTATAAAGTCCTCCTGTGCTAACAAAAAATGTACAAGTCATGCTTATTGAACGGTTGTATACAATCATAGTTTAATCCAACACGCAAGGTCAGAAATTGTGCAATAGTCAATTGGTTAAAATACCCAATAACTAAAGACATATCAAATGTTTATTTATTTAATGACATTACTAATATTTGATGTATCATCTAATAATATATAAAATTCATAGTGTTTGTCCCAAACTCCTCCGAAACGGCTCAACCAATTCTTATGATTTTTTTTTGTGTATATTTGGTAGGTCTGAGAATTGGTTCTAGCTATTTTTATTTTTATACAGCTACATGGTTGAAACCGCGGGGGACAGCTAGTAATAATATATAGGGCATACAAATGTGCAATTTAGATATAATATTGCTATGAATCTATTACATATAATAAGTAGTATTTATATTAATTATTGGGTAGTAACTGATAAAATGAATGTTACTTACTGTTTGGATCCGCAACTTCTTTTTCCTGCAACTGAGGCAGTAGCTCATCAGCTCTAAGGCTAACTGTAGCACGCTGCTTCTCATCATCAAATTTTACTATAATGTACTCCACCTGAGGAAAATACAAGCTTTTTTTATATTTACAAAATGCACATAACAATTGGGTTTGACTTGATAACAGTGGCAAATTTTTTAAATATTTATTAATTTACTCTTCTAGTATAAACCTGATATGAATTCTTTTCAAAATTATACGACATAGGTATTACTAAACAAACCTCATCGCCCCACTTGAGTACGTCGCCAGTGCGGTCACGGAGCTTGCTGTACAGGTTAATGAATTGCTCGATGCCGTGCTGCCGCACATGCTCCGCCAGGGCCTTCGTCTCCTCCCAAGACAGGGGACTTCCTTCAGTTAATAAACCCATACCGAACACTTGTGATCTTCTCGGGATAAAACAATTTCCACACAAACTTTGAACTACTACAATGCCACAATAAAATCTTCGTAACTTAAAAATAATGTTCATCAATCACAAACAGCAACACTTCAGACGAGAGAAATTTAGAAATAGTGATGATTTTCACGACATTTAATTAATGGACACTCTTTGAATGGATGTTTCTGTACTATTACAGCAAAATTTATAGCGCAGAATTTCACGTCATGAGCAATCTTGACTTGGGAGAAAAAAATTACATTAAAAAAATACGAGAAAATTGACACTTGTCATTTGTCCTGTTACATAGCAGGCAATGGCATATTAGTGGCCTGAAAAAAGGTAAGGTAGTCTGAAACAAGTACTAAAGTAAAAGAGATAACGCAAGCTTCTACATGTTAAATAATGATTTATTGACGTATGTAGTTCACGGAACGTGCCTATCTATAGCAAGCAGGCAGCTGTGTGACTGTGTGTGTGTGAAGAGAACGTGCGTGGCGCGTGCGTGAGTTTGTAAAACTATTCCACAGACTTAGTAGAGACTTACTTCTATCCATGATAAGGGATGTGAAAAAATAATTAAATATTATATTAATCGATTATATTTTTCATGTAATCGTTTTTTAATCATCGATTTATTGATAATATTAATCGATTTTCAATTAATCAATTATGTAATTAACAGATTTTTAAATCAATTTTTGTAAAAAGCGCAATCTGTGCAACTAATGAAAAAATACGAAGTAAGTTCATAAAAATAAACAAGTCGATCAAAAGACGGTGCCATTTTTGTGCTACGTATGTATGTAAAATAATTTCGCATTAAGAGTTTTCTTCTAGCGATATTTTACACTGGATCTAGTGACAAGATGATTTTTGAGGTGGCAACCCTGCTCAGATGTGACATTACATGAAAAAAATGTTTATGTAATAATCGATTATTTTTTCTTTTAAAATCGATTTTTCACAAATCGATAGATATTGAAAAGAAAAGTGTGTAAAATATTGCTAGAAGAAAACCCTTAAAAAGATGCGAAACTATTTTACATACATACACAGCACAAATGGCGCCGTGTTTTGATCGACTTATTTATTTTAGTTAACTTACTTCGTATTTTTTCATTCGTCGCCCAGATGGCGTTGTTTACAAAAATCGGTTTTAAAGATTTGTGAATTATATAATCGATTAATAAAAAATCAATTGATACTATCAAATAAATTAATTATTAAAAATTGATTATACGAAAAAAAAATTGATTAATATGATAATAATCGATTATTTTTCACATCCCTGCTTTTTATAACTGTTGGGGTGAGTAATCTGTGGCATTCTGTCTGTCTGTCTGTTTGGCAATCTGTCTGTGCTTCTGCGGAGCAAAAGCAGCAGTGTTTTTTATTGTACTGCATTAATATTATTTGCTTGTTTTGTAGTTTCGAACGGTATAAATAAATTATCTAATTACTAAAAATGTGAATCACCTTGGCTGTTGAATATCAATCACAATTATAATATATCAGAGAAGTATAATATTCGACTATAATCATGGTCCCAGTCGCGATAGAAGGATGCACGCAGGGCGCCGAGGGCGGTGGAGCCCGCGGTGGCTCCATTTCACTCGCTTTACTGATAGATTTCATCGTCCAGAGAACTTACGATGAGCTCACAGTGTTGGCTGAATTGTAAGTGTTATTTTTTTTGTAAAAATTAAAAATATTTATGATGCAGACCTATTTGAATGCTATCGTACCTACGACTTGTATTTTGTATTATTTTATTGTTATAGATTACCTCGCAAGACAGACATGGAGCGTAAAATTGAAATATACAAATTTAGTGCTCGCACAAGGCAACTATTTGTACGGCTCTTAGCCCTAGTAAAATGGGCGAGCAGTGCTACTAAAGTAGATCGTTCAGCACATATCATGGCCTTCCTAGATAAACAAGCTCTTCTTTTTGTTGAAACTGCTGATGTTTTGGCGAGGGTTGCCCGTGAAACATTGGTTCATGCCAGGTATGTTAATATTTATAGACAGTAATATAGTGATCTTTCTCATTTGAATGTCAATGACGAGCAATTAAAGATCAATTTAGAAAACTTCTAGGAATTTGAAACCAATGTTTGTCATACATAGCTTTGGTTTGTAATGTGGTGTAGAAGCAGAATTGTAACCAGTTTCCTATGTTTGTCATAAATAAGTAGCGTGAAACATCACAGGTTTTACAACTTGTTTTTAGGGTTCCATAGTCAACACTGTCTGTCTGTCTGCAGCTTAGTCTAGAGACTTGTTAGTACTAGAAAGCTGTAATTTGGCATGGATATACATATTAATCAAGCCGACAAAATGGTAAAATAAAATCTTGAAAAAATATTTTTTAAGGGTACCTCCTCTACACGTAAAGTGTGGTTTTTTTTTTCTCGTCTTCCCCATGGTGTGGAGTATCTTTGGACAGTTCTTTCAAAAATATTGCAGGCTTGTGAAAATAGTTTTTCGATTCAGGGATCCGTTTGTGAAATATTAAGCTTAATAAGTGCAAATTTTTGTTAGTCTAGTGGGGGGGACACTGTCAGCTAAATGTTTTTTTTGGATATATGAAGAAATTCATGGTAGTAGTATATATATTACAAAGTTAAAAGGAAAACTATCACAGCTAAGTAGGCTTTACAAGCTTACGAGTTATAGTCCAACTTATAAAATGTACTTGGAAAATTAAACATTTCGTACAAATTCCATTGAAAATTATTAGGGCTTTACTTAATAACGTGTAATAAAAAGCCCTCTTCTTAGTCTACATTTTTGTGATGGGCAACTACAGAACCCTACATTGCATGTGGCCCGATGATATGCACTTGGCGATGATATGCACTTGGCGGGTATATTATTATGATTTGGTTTTTATTAAAATATCAATTGTGGGTATTTATTATTATAAAGTTTTATACCTTTTTAGAAAGGATATAAAATAATACAGTAACTTATCATATCTAATTACCTACTTGTAAAAAAAAGGAGTAGGCTCTTAGATATGTTTTAGCATTAAAGAATAACAGGGGGTGCTACAGTAGATATATTTCTCTAAAACCTGTTGCTGTCACTGGTTATGTTCATGAGCATTCATTCAATTTAACTGCACATAATTCACGTCATGATAAAATTAAAATGAAATATTTTTAAGTACTGGTCAGTCAAATTCAAGTTTCAAACTTGAATTTCTTGACAGACGAGAAGACGGGGGTGTGGACATTAGTGTAAGCTGCTTCTCGGCTTTGTCACGTATTAGCAACCCTTAACAAATGGCTTGAAAAGATACAGGTTGTGTGAGGAATAATGTCCCAGAATATAATGTCCCAGAATATATGTCCCAGAATATATATAGACAGATGGCATAGTATTTTTTTTTTAATCTGGTGGGATTCATAAATAAAGGACAAAGAATGAAAACCTGATTTTTTTAAAATAGCCACATTAAACACTAGGACACTAAAATCAAGAGAAAGCTTGCTTGAGTTAGAGTTAGCACTTGACAACATAAACTGGGATATACTAGGTCTGAGTGAAGTCAGTAGAGAAGGTGAGAAAATTGAAGACTATGGAAAATTCTTACTCTACCACACAGAAACCCCTGGACAATATGGAGTGGGATTTATCGTCAGGGATATACACAAAGGAAACATAATTTAATTTGTAGGTGTATCAGAACGAATTGCAGCCCTAAACATGATGTTTCAGGAACACAAAGAAAAGTGGAGTATTATTCATGTCTACTCACCTACAGAACCTACGGACAGGTATAAAGGTGCAAGTCCGAGACCGACTGCAGCCACCGATCGCAGCTGCAGACGGCACAAACTGTATAGGAGCCACAGCGTCGCTTGCAGTCGGCAACAGCAGTGTCTATGAAGTGCAGTTGCAGTCGGTCTCGGAATTGCACCTTAATAAGATAATGGAAGTTGAAAACATTTACAACAAATTAAATGAAACAGTTAAAGTCTATGCTCACAAAAATCTAATTGTAATGGGAGACTTTAATGCCCAGACTGGTACTCGACAAGACTTCGAAGATATAGTCATGGGTCCACCCACACACTTATGGGAAAAGAAATAAAAATGGAAAAATGTTAGTCAACTTTGCTCTTGAAAATAATCTTGTGATTCTGAATAGCATTTTTAAAAAACGTAAAAGCTGTAAGTTGACTTGGATATCTCCTAACGAAGAAATAAAATAATGAGATAGACTTCATCCTAACCAACAACCCAAATAGAATCAATGATATAAACGTGATTAACAGATTCAACTTTAATGATGAGCGCGATTCTCAAGTCAGGATCACCGAAAAGCTCAAGGAAAAATACCACAATAAATACAAAAAATTGGAATATTTGGACTCGAAACTATTGGCAATAACTTACTAAACTATTTGTCAAATTACAAAGAGCATACATCACAACTGACCATTCAAGAAAAGTATGACTGCATAGAACAGTCTTTAAAATTTAATGGTAACAATGAAGAAAAACCCAAATATTGACGAGCAAATAAGTAAACAACTTGAGGAAAGGAAAAGTCTTATAGGTATAATAAACAAAACAAAATAAACAAGGGAGAAGATAGCTCAACTAAGTAAATCGATACGCAAACAAATGAGGAAATACAAAGAACACAACAGATTAAAGACAATAGAAGAACATAAGGAAAGGACAAAAAGCTCTAAACGACAAAAAAGAGTGGATACCAAAACTCAAAGACAATAAGGGACTCGAAAATACTAAAAGACCGGAGATACTGAATATAGCTACAGAATTCTATAAATCCCTATATAAAAAACAAAAAGATGGATGGGAAATAGACATAACATACAACAACGAACAAATACCAGAAATCCTAATCAGAGAAGTGGAAATAAACAGAAATTAGATAAAGCACTCGGACCTTTAAATACTGCTACACAACAAAGAAATAATAGCAAGAATATTAACAAAAATATTCAATGAAATCCTGGAAACTGAATACATACCCACACAGTGGACTATTTCCAACATCATTCTTTTATTTAAAAAGGGAGATATTCACAACATCAACAATTACAGGCCTATCAGTCTCATGTCCAACATTTATAAGATATTCTCGAAGGTGTTGCTAAGAAGATTGTCTACAAAGGTAGATGAAGCGCAACCTATCGAGCAAGCAGGGTTCAGAAGCGTTTTCTCTGTTATGGACCATGTACATATTGTGAAACAGGTAATAGAAAAATATGAAGAGTACAACTTACCTCTATATTGTGCCTTTATTGACTATAATAAGGCATGAGGCTGTCTCGAACATAGCTCAATATGGCAAGCATTACAAGAACATGGCGTACAAAATAAATACATTAGATTTATCAGGAATGTTTATTCAAAAAGCTCGGTAAGAATTCTTCTAGAGAAAAAAGGAACTAGTATAAACATCGGAAAAGGCGACCCATTATCACCTAAACTCTTCTCAGCAACATTGGAGCATGTATTTTGTCAGCTCTAATGGGACAATGTGGGAATAGTGATTGACGGAACTAGACTGACACATTTAAGGTCCGCAAACTAACAACTAAGCTTTCATAACCATTCCTGCGACTTTGTAATTTACTTCATATACACATATGATTTTAATAATTGTCATTCTGTTGTTATTAGATTACCGACATTCCACATGGCAGCAGCAGTTGAAGTGCTTACCCTGGGCACATACAGCAGACTGCCCGCAGTAGTTCGTGAGCGGCTGGTTCCGCCTCCAGGGTTGACGCCTGCAGAGCGTCGCACTACCCTACGTGCACTTGCTCATGTTGTGAGGCAACGTCTTACAACTGCTTCATTACCTTGTGATGTTAGGAATTTAAAGGTTCCAGTTTTTCTGTTTTATTAATATAATATTTTTGTTAATATAATAATTTATATATCTTTTTGTCTACGATTAGTTAGAGTACGAGCTATAAGCAGATGTTTTGTGAGCTCTATATCAGGTTGAGTGTGTCTGTCATAATTTCTGGTGAACTTCTACAGTGAATAGTTGATTGACGCAGTTGCAGTTAGAGACTCTTAAGTTGCAGCTCTATTTTAGTATTGTTTATAACAAATGTGCTTACGGTGAGCTGTACTAGTGTATGGTCGAATTGCTATCGTAGCAGGGTTCGGGTTTGTCGTATTATTTCTATGATCCTTCTATTACCTAGAAATTTAAGATGTCTTGGGTATTATTTGGATCGCTGGCCAATGTCGGTTCAGATGTGGAGATAGTAGATAACCGATACTATTTTAGTTATCTTCCTCTATGGGTAGTAAGCCCGTAGCCCCAGTAGGTGTCCTTTGCATTCCAGTCACCGCCAACGATAAAACGATTTTCCAGAGTCCAAAAGAAATGAGAGAACATTGACTCATTGATTTTATGTCTGGGTGGACTGGACAGTATATAGCAGTATCGTTGAGAAACCCAATGCTATCTCAACTATTGTTGAATGTGGTCAGTTTTATAATCTGGCATCAGATAATGTTGCAGTAATTTTCGCACGATTATACCAGTTCCAGCGAGGCCAGTTCCATCGGGGTGGTTTAACATAAACATCTGCTTTAAATTAAGACACAACAACATTTTAGTTGATGATTTATAAACTAAAATCTAACATTCTTTAAACAGGTGGAGAATGGTCGAGCTACATTCACAGTTGGTCAAGAGTTCAGTGTCTCCCTAACAGTTATGGGTGATGCCCCTAGTCTGCCCTGGCGTTTGCTAGATATTGCAATACTTATACAAGACAATGAAACTGGAGGTAAATATAGTTTGACCTGTAGAGATGTGGTAGCAAAGAGAGCATAGTCGCGACTTTGTATAATATAGTTTTTGCCTAAATCAATTGTGTACGGAATCCAAATATTCCTTAATTAATTTACTTTTATGAAATTGTGACAAGTGAGTTTTGAGTAAATAATAAAGGCAAGTAACACAAAGTCAAATGTTAAATATTCCAAACAACCCATTAGCTTCTCATTGTGCAATGTACCTACTCTCGTTTACTTGGGAACTACTGATTAGTTTACCTATGTGCAGGCGACTGTGAGAGACAAAGATCCGTCCAGTACTAAAGTAAAGTTTACAGAATTTTATTTCTTTTCCAGAGGGTAAAGCTCTAGTGCATACGTCACAATTAGCATGGCTTCGCGGCGTAGCACAAGCGAGGTTAGCGGCTGCTGGTCTCAGTGGCGCCCTGGCAGCCTTGCGGTATTTCTGTCGCTCTTTATCATTGGAGCTCCTTTACACACAAACGCTAAGATTATGTCGGGATCGTTTGTCGAAGCACCTTCAAGTAGATAGATATATACCTGGGCAAAAGCTACAAGTTTCGTACTGGAGGTGAGTGATATGTTTTATTTAAATGGACTAACCAAAGATCGGGCCGAATGGCATTGTAAAAATTCAATCATTAAAAAAACAGGGAAAGGGGCTACGATCTGTTTATACAGTTTATATCAGGAATCATCTATCACGGTACTGTCCACCTTAGGCTGAATACGTTAAGTTTATAGTGATATATAATAGTGTGTATAATAGGGAGCTCGGTTGCGAGCTCGGCTACCGGCTCATAATCGGTGCGGAGGGCGAGTCCCTGTGCGTGTGGCACGTGCCGGCGCTGGCGGGCGGCGAGCGCGTGGCGGCCGCGCTCACGCCGCACGCGCCCTCCATGGAGCGGCTGCTGGCGCACACCGTGCACGTGCGCTCCAGGCAACGACTCAACGACCTCAAGGTGTTGCTCAACGACCTGGGGGTGAGTTACGTCACGATCGCTATAGAATGCGTATGACAGTCATTTGAAAATCAGTATATACTACCTTTGCATTTTCGTAGGCTATTATGCGTCCAGCAAAAAACACGTTTTTTATATACATACAAGACACGCCATATTGTTAAACTATTCTTCGTTATGCAATTTTTTATGTTTATCACTACATAAAACTGTATTAGAAATCGTCAATCAAAGCTTGTGTGAAGTTTGAGTCAAGATCAAAACAATTGAATTTAGAACTCCATTAACACAATCTATTCTTGAGACTAGTAGATTCAAGTTTTAATTCTCATTCTACAAAATGCATAATCATATTTATAATTCCGGCTTAGTTAGAAAATCAATTTAGAAGTAAGAAATAATACAGTGAATACATCCGCTAGGTGGAATGTAGCGTAGGTGGGTGGCCATGCGTGCTAGCATGTTCAGTAGTGCACCCGTGCCTGCGCGCGGAGCAGCTGCTGGTGTCGGTGGGCGCGCACGGCGGCCGGCTGCGCGCGCGCGTGCCCGCCTACCCCGCCACGCCGCGCATGCCCGACCTCGCCAACGCGCTCGCCACTACCAACCTCACCATGATAAAGGCTCTGCTCACACACTTGAGGTTTGTCAGGCTCACTCGCGAAGGTTAGGCTAGGCTAGCTCTTACAGGCTGGGTACTGGAGGTGAAGCCGTCATTCAGCGTTTCTAAAATTTAGTTCAACATTCATTATTGAATAGGATGCAAATTCAAGGACAATAATTATGTGGTGCAGTAATATCAAGTGTCGTGAGTTTAAATAAAAATATTAAGTATGTAAGTGAGTGTAGACGAGATTTCAGACGGGTAATATGATAAAATATGTTGATTGTGCAGGTTTTGGCTGGTAGCGCGCCGCTGTGAGAAGACACTGCAGCACCTGCCGGCGAGCGTGTGCGAGCACCTGCCGTTCTTGCACGGGCCCGACCACCCGCTCAGTAAGCTGTCGCCGGACCGACTCTACGTCACCCTACATAGGCACACTGACCATATATTAGTGAGTCACATGATTTATTTCTGTCTTTCCACATTGCGAGAGAGGTAGAGTATAGCGATATGTCGCTCAAACAGCAGCTCGACTGGGGTAGTACCTCCTCATACCTTACAGAATACCGCAGTCAAATAACTTATAGTTGTGTTCCTGCGCGTGAGTAAGGTCGCCAGTGCTCATCTGGGAGGGGGGAAGGGTCGGCAACGCGCGAGTGATACCTCTGGTGTTGCAAGCGTTCATAGGCTACGGTAACCGCTTACGCGGGCTAAGACGGGCCGTATGCTTGATTGTCGACAATGTGGTATAAAAAAAAATGTAGTCAATCTGTGATTATACAAATTCCAAGTTACTTTTAATATTCCCAGTAATTTACAAAAGATACCTTTATTTATTTCAATTTTACGATTTCGGATTTGCTTAGTTGTTTATAGTTTTAGCTCAATACTTGGTATGATTCTTTAGCCGGCAACAGTTATGGAAAATTTATAAAATAAAGAAAAATTCACGCGCACTAAGTGAAGTATAAAGTGGACCCAGGTCTAGCGTTGAATTTAAACTAAAAACTTTACTCATACGATCGATATAATTTCCACGGATTTATTTTATGTAATTTACACACATAGATAGTGGAAATGAAAGAGGTGGCGGCGGGCAGTACTGCGACGACAAGCAACTGTTTGAATAGCGGCAGCGCGTGCTCTGTTGCGCTATCATTCCACTTGGCGGGCGCGCGGAGATGTACACCGGACGAGTGTGAGGACGAGGTAAAAACCCTTTTTTAATATAGTAAACAGGTTTCTACAATAGGTCCTTAAATAGATTTAATATAGCGATGTGTCAACTCGGTTCACCAAATCGGTTCAAACCGGTTTGCCGTTCGAACGAGCCCAATCGATTCGAAGATGGTTTAAACCGTTTTGATTCGCTCGCCGCGGTGCCGGCCGAGCGTTGAGTCGAACGTCAGCTAGCGGCGACGCGGGGACGACTCGACGCGAGTCTGACTGATCACTGAACGAGTTGCAACTTACAAAACGAATGAATGAATCGAATTACCGACCGAATCGAACTGATTTCATTCAAATCGTGTGTGAGTGCTTGTTTTTGTTTTCGAACTTACGTAGGTTTTGTTGGATTTCTATAATAATCCGGATCCTAAGTTCCTTTATTCTACGAACAACCGTTCGTAAGCTACAGATCAAATTGTAGTTAAATGTATGGAATAAATAATACTACATTAGGCATAAGGAAGTAGCTCATACTTTAATTTCGATAGGGTAATTAATTGTACATAATATTATGCCAGTCAATATTTATTTAAACGTGCTTTTCATTTTAAACAAAAACTATTGTTTTTTTTAGTTATCCTACCTAGTGTATATTTTTAGGACTTTTTAATTCATGAAAAACTGTATTTAATTATTTTTAATATGAATAAACCAAGCCTATAAGCCAAGATCTAAATTGCATCGGTCAGTTCGATTTCGGTACGTTAAAGTATGTTTTGTATGCTGTTATTCGATTTGGATGTGAATCGGTTTCAAACCGATTTGCTTATTTTTTCAAACCGAGTTGTAATTTTAACATGTGTCTTGGGTGTTTGTTATATTCCTTGCTCCTTGAGCTTTGCTCGGTAATTTTTTTTTAAAGACGTTTTCTAAAAATGAAACCAAGCTAGATCGATTTATCGCCCCCGAAACCCCCTGCATACTAAATTTCATGAAAATCGTTGGAGCTGTTTCCGAGATTCAGATTATATATTTATATATATACAAGAATTGCTCGTTTAATTAGATAGATAAGTAGTTATACGGGCCGGTTGGCGTTTTTGGTAAGATACCCTATCTATCACGCCGCAGGTCGTGGGTTCGATTCCCACACAGGACAAACATTTGTGTTCATGAACATGTCAGTTTGACCTGAGTCTGGGTGTAATTATCTATACATGTACCTATGTATTTACAAAAGAAAAGTAATATATGTAGTATGTCAGTTATCTGGCTTCCATAGTACAAGCTCTGCTTAGTTTGGGGTCAGATGGCCGTGTGTGAGGAATAATGTCCCAGAATATTTCGACACCTCCATGCAATAACATCGTAATTATTTGTGTTTGTTGAGGAGACAGAATTTAAAGTTTTTAAAAAGTACCACGTTCAAAACGACCCGTACCATCTTTGAAGCTGTCACTATCTAATCTTATTTAGGTGCACTATTTTTATGTACGGTTATGTTGTAAAAGAAAAGATGATTTCATGGTTTTTCATGACTTACGTGAAAAACAACACATTGAAATGTCATACAACTTACGTGGACAAGCATTGTATGTCAACATACAATGCAGTAGCCATAGACAGTAGCATTACGTTTTGTATTCATATACCCCAATTTTGTCATGTACAAAGATTGTTTATAATGTTTCCACAAATGTTACAATGTTATTGTATTTGATTGACTAGCTACTCGTAATATTTTCTATACATTGTAAAATAAGTTGCAATGATTTGTTGAAAAAAAATACTTTTTTGGTTTGTTACAATACTTTGACATTTGTATATTTTAAAAATAAATGGGAGCCGAATTACAATGATTGTACAGAAAAATTATATATTGTTTTTTACATAGCAATATCATTGTAACGCAATTTATGAAAAAAATGAGTTACGATGTTATTGCATGGAGGTGACGATTTATTTATTTATATATGTATATTATAGTTGTTATACATGGATAGTACTATATATAAGTAAAACATCCAAAGACCTTCAGTTTTTACGAAACTTTTGGGGGACCTAATGAGCCTTTTGAGGAAGAGAATAAGAAATATAATAATATTTTTTGTCTTAAATAATAACAAGTTTACGTTTGTATCGTAGGGCTCTAACAGCAATGCACCGACGCCGGCAGCGGCATCGCGTGCCTTCTTTAAACTACACTCTCTCGTGGAATTGGACACGTTCACACTCACACATGGACCCTTTACACCGCTCGACACTCCTGGTTAGTTATTTGTTTATTACATATGAAAAAATATGTTTATGATCTAATTGCATGGCATCATATTTGTGGTTAGTAGCCTTCGTTCAGTCCGCGGTTTCACATAAGCAAGACGGCGACATAATGGCTACGCTACCTGCATGTTAAATCATTATATTTCTTGATTTCATATAGTTGTCAATTATGTTCAAACTAGCTGTCCACCGAGGTTTTACCCGCGTTCTCGAGATAAAATGTGCCTATGTTTCTCACCAGTTAGTTCACCTGTGTGCCAAATTTCATCACGATTGGTTGTCCCGTGCGTTGATGTGTCAAGCGGTAACAAAGAAACAAACTCACTTTTGTATTTTTAATATTAGTATGAGTCACACTGAAATAAAATATATGTTGTGTGCACAGGTATGCAGCCAGGTAAGCGCAAGATGTCAGCGGCGAACGTGCGCGCTGTCCGAGGCCGTCAACCCGCATACTTCCTGCCGGAGTTGGCGCACGTCGTCGCCGCCGCCGATGAACGAGTGCCCTTCGTTAATCTCGCACAAGAGGTTTGTTTGGTTATAGTTTTTTTGTAATCTATAGAAATACGCTTTTTTATCACTTTCTTCTTCCCGTAACCTCCTCACAGTTTTCCTGAGTTACTATTAGTTTTCCTGAATCTGTAGTTAGGAGCCGTCCATTAATCACGTGATTTTTTAGCATTTTTTAACCCCCTCCCCCTTAGTGATACGTGGTGAGGTTTAAGACTAAATCCCCCCCCACCCAAAATAACGTGAATTTTTAGTAGGTACCTAAAGGTATAATCTAATTTTATTCTGGAAAATTAAGGTCTGGAAGAAAGGTTGCAGGTTGTTTTTGACTGGCATTGGCAAAATTAATATTAAAGAAATGGAAATCATGGGAAAAACATATTATATTGTACTAGTACATGAACATATTTAATGTACATTGTCCTCGGACCACGGATTAGCGAGACTTTCTTCAACCTGTCTGCCTGCCTGCCTTGCCTGGCAACGGCGAGTCAAGGTGACACTACACGCCGCTTTTCGGTTTAGAAATCGCGCGTTTGACGAAAAAATAAATACTACACACCCTTGTGATATTTCGTGATTTTTGTCGAACCACCTCCCCCGCCGTTTCGAGCCTCACGTGATTAATAGACGGCCCCTTATCTAGATATTAGAATTACTAAGGCGTTCATTGAATTTTGACAGTGACAAACGGTATTTAATGTTGTTAATCTATGCGATGTTTCAACAAAAAAAAGCCGAACGGAAGTGAGGAAAAAACTGTCAATTCGCGATACGAGCTGAATTTGTGTAAGCGATAGGTTTTTTTTTTTTATATACTACTAGGTGGCAAACAAGCTTACGGCCCACCTCATGGTTAGCGGTTACCGTAGCCTATAGACGCTCATAACACCACCAGCAAAGAAAATACAATATTATATTTTCCCTGCCAGGGGTATCTCTCACGCGTTGCCAACCTTGAGACATGAAGTTGTTAAGTCTCCTGTGCCTGTAATTTCACCGGCTCCCATACCCTCCTAACCGAAACACAGTAATACAAGTGCACTACTATTTCACGGCGGAATTTGATATGGTGGTAGTACTTCCCCGGGCGAACTCTGCACTAAGAGTTCTACTACCTTCCAAAACGCCATCTCTAACATTTATTCGTACGTCAAAGTAAGTTGATACAACCTACCCTAAGGATGTTGTCAGTCAAACTATTCCCATTCATTTTCGAGACAATCTTAATACGTGCCTTTTTTGCGTATAGCTGGCAGCCCGGGGCGTGACCCATGGCGGTGTTCAACCCGAGTGGAGCGGATCGGCGCTCGGCATGCGAGTAGTGTCCCTGCCGCCGGCGGAGGGCGCCCCGGCGCATGCCTCCGCGGCGCTGCGGTCGCGCCTCCTCGCCGCCACTATACGTCTTACTACTAAGAACCAAGCTCGAGTGTGGACTGCTGAGATTGTATTCCACGGCTCGCCTGTCCGTACGCCCAACCCTAAGGAGCAAGGTATGTAGGCGTGCTACGTTTAAATATTGCGGCGTTTCTGTACTAGGTCTATTGTGGCAAGCTGAGTCGTCTTATCTGTTTGATTTTAGGGTTCCGCACCCGAAGGGTTCAAACGGAACCCTATTGCTGTCACTGACGTGTCCGTCTGTCCGTCATTGTCACAATTTTGTTCTGAAGATTTTTTTAACTTCCTATTGACCTATGAACTTGAAATTTGGTGATAATGTTTATTATTACTTATATTTTACTAACAAATACCAAAATATTGACAAGTTTGTACGGAACCCTCGGTGCGCGAGTCCGACTCGCACTTGGCCGGTTTAATTTAATTAAAAAAATATAGTTGAAATTATTGTAGTATTTTATTATCGGTGTTAGGTGAAAGACGCTGCGTATATCTACAATACGAGCTGGGCACAGACGCGGGGCGCACGGCAGATGCGTTCCTCGCCGACTGGGCCGCTATTGTTCACCTGCACACACTGCTGCATGACTTCATGCTGCGACCTGCTCAAGGTTCGTTATTATATCATTTTACTATTGAAACTGGGTGTTTTCATTGATTTTAGCCAGCGATGTGAATTATTTGAAATACACATTTTTGAAATGCAAATACAAAATGCAAAATACCTATTTTTAAATTATATTTGAAAAACTTTTTTACAAAATGTATTTTGTATTTTATTTGAAATACTTTATATAAATATAGTATTTGTAAAATACAAAATAGTTTTTTTACATTTTTTAATTAATTTTTCTTATTTTTCATTACTTTATTTATGAACGCACTGATCGTGATCCTAAATGTTGTCAATAATGCCAATATTGCGCGACAAGCAAATGTTAGGTAAATGGCGTCAATCAAACTGTATTTTGAACATGAAAGATGAAATCTTTGAACAAATACAAGGTATTTTATTTGGAAAACCTATTTTGAAAATACGTATTTTGCATTTTGTATTTAAATACTTTTATTTAAAACCATTTTGTATTTCTATTTGAAATAGTAAATTTACAATGCATTTGCATTTTGTATTTAAATACTTTTACTAAACTATTTTTTCACATCTCTGATTTTAGCTTACAAGTAAAGATTCAGAATTCGACCTCACTAAAATAATTTAAATTTTGTGGTCATTTGAACAGATTTATTTGAATCGTTCATATTGGGTCCGCCTTTTTGGAACATGTGATCAGGATCGACATTATATTATAACTTCATTCTGAGCGCTGAGCACGAACCACTTGCGTATCGTCTTGGTAAAGTTATCGTGTCATAAAAATAATTTTTTATTTTAATGTTATGTACAAAACACAAAATTAAAATATTTACTCACAAAAACATAAAATAAAATAAAGAACCTGCATATTTGATATGTTTCGATAAAAATAAAAAGGTAATATAACAGCAAAATTTTCACGGGTGTATTGTTTTTTTCTCCAGTCCAATTCTGATCGAAAAATAAAAATTGTTGAACGTAGTCTATTTAGTGCAAATTGTTAAAAGGCAAAAAAGCGCGCGAAGATAATTTATTTTTATTTTTAGCAAGGAGATCTAAGTTTATAGGTTTGAATTTAGAAGTAATAGATAGTAAGACAGTCTTGTGACTCCGAAGGAAATTAACACGGTGATCCTTAATTTTAGTTAGTGTTTTAGCAGTGTTAATGGATTGGATTTCACTTAACTTAAACTATTGACACTTATCTTGCATTACAAATCTTATTATAATTATTATAAAGTTTCATAATAAACTATTTAATATAATTACTCTCGAATGCCGAGGTTGTGAGTTCAAATCAAACCTTACAATGAGCTTGATCTTTCAGTGTAGAAATCAAAGCATAGTGGTAGGGTACGATGTAGTACTTACTCTATGTCTGGCTACCACTCTCAAGTTGAAAATCTATCACCAAGCACCTATCGGTGTGTTCGGCAGTCACACTTGAGAGCTAGTTGCCTTATAGGCTTCGTGTATTTACTACCTACAGCCACATCATCACTTATAACATGGTGAGATTGTAATCCAACATTTATAATTAATAAAAAAAATACATAATATGTCGAAGAAATCGCACGATTGATTGATTTTCGTATAGTAGTAAAAAAAAGGACACGAGGCTACCTATTTAATGTTTAGAATGTTGTGATTGATTTCCACAAAATTAATGAATATGATTATAAATAATAAATATAATATAAACTAAAAATCATAACACTTTTTTTAAATCATCACATAAAAAAAAAAAAATCCAATACCTACCACTACACGTAAAGATAACATTAAGGAAAGCTGTCACTGAAAAAATGGCGGCGAGACGGTTGACACTAGCTGGCTTGCGAGTAGGCGATACCATACGTCAAAATATGTTCCGGCTACCAAATTCAATACCAAGCTGCGTATTCGTAACGTTCATGAGCGTGACGTCGGAAAACGTAGCAACTTTCAAATGTGTTCGTGCTTCCGATTTGCAGGTCCGTTAACGTTTGGCTCCTTTCAATTTTCAAATTCCCATACAAATTTGAGTTAGGGCACTCGACACGATGACGCTGCGATTACGATAGATGTTCGTACTCGGGGCTCTGAATGTTGTTAACGTTCATAAGTGCCTAAACTGTATAAATGATGTATTTCTTCAAAAGACTACTAAGGATTCCTAGATCCAAGATTCCTACTACGTGGAGAATGCTCTTTAACAGTACAACCGACAATAACCTTTATCTCCATGTGACTAGAGCGCGAGACCCTCTGGCAAGGCGTGTGCATCAGATCATACACGTACCGATCATTGGTGGTGGGGTTCGGGGCGGGGCAGCGCGCGACCGCCGTGCTACAATGGAACGCCGCCACGCAGCGCTATACTGTCGCCACTCCTGCGCACCAACCCGCTGCTAATGCGCATCATCTACTGCATCATCACCTCGACCACTACATCAACTGGTGAGCCGTCATATAATCTCGTATCATTAATATTGCGTCCCCTAAGGCCGCCAGCCTTGATCACTTAAATTCATTTTGTAAGGACAAGGGCGCTTGTATTTACATATATTGGAATATGGACGTTGCGTAGCGCTCCGACAGTAATCTGCTGTACAACTCTCTAGGTCTTTAGTCAAACACTTCTCACTTTTATGTTATTTCTTAAATTATTCTTACCACAGCCACAAAGATCTGATGTCGCTGGGCGTAATCCTACGCGAGACGTACGCGCCGCTCCTAGCCCTCAGCCGGTTGCCCACGTTGCCCCAGTTAGGACTGCACCATGTCCGCACCCAGATGCCCACACCTACGTTCACACTGCTCGCACATTCTTGGAGAAAGGTGAGCTGACTGTGGATATCTACCTTATTTTAGCCGCGAACTTTTCCAACTAAAATACTCATGACTTAAATATGAATGTTTGTAAAATAAATTTTCTTTACAGATCCGGATTATATATGCGGGTGCTTATTCGTTAGAAGTAGGCATCCGCGGTGGCGGCATGGTTACCATACGTGACGGCGCTTATTCCAAGTTTGATCGCGCTTCTGTTGTTGACGAGTTTGCACCCGCTCAGGGGCTAAAGGTAATTCACCATATTTGTCAAATATTTAAGATACTTTCTTAGTTTCTTGAAGTGGCAGTATATTTTCAAGGAGTCATAAACATTTCCATTTCATTCAAATATGAGATACTGCCATTATATTTAACCAATTTTGCATATGTACATGTACTTTCTTGTAATAGATATCGTACAAGATCTTCGATTGACAGATTGCAATATGTTCTGTAACGTATTTATTGTATCTTTTATATAAATTATGTACAAAAAACGGTTCCCTGCATGGTTTGTTGTTCAACAGACATTCCTGTCGCGATACGTGGAAGATAGTATAAACGCCAGACTCCTGGCTGAAGAAGACAACCCGCCATCGCCTATGTCTCCCATGCCACCTGGTAAGACAACAATAGAGCACCTATTACTAATACTCTACATGCTTGGCGACTTCTAGCCTGATGGACCAAACTCGTATTGAACGTGCAAATCATTTTCATAAATTTATGAAGTGCAAGCAATTGGAAACTCAATAAATTCTTATGCTGTGGTTGTTGCCAGCAGACGCCTCGCATACAGCTCTAAAGTGGTGAATTAGAAATATATGAGTACGGGTCATGATTAAATAGAAATTCATTGTATATTACCCTAATGTGATTGCGCTATTATCCAGGTGGTCTCCGGTTCCCCGCTCCACTCACGCCGCCACAGCCGCACACGCCGCACTCGGCGCCCGTCACACCGCATCCCGCGTCACCCGCCCAACATCAGGTATGTATTTTAGAACATCCCTGTTAACTTTATTTTTGTACAAACGTGTAGGTACGCTTTTTTTACGAAAGTTACCTCGATTTGCAAAAAAATGGTTTTGACTCAACTTGTCGGCGCAAAAATTGTACTCTATGATAAATATGATCACCCAGTTATTCTCACTAAAAGATATCTGATGAAATTGCAAAGTTTTGCCAACTAATTTAATCTTGTCGACCTGCCATTATATGCAAGTATAAATAATGTATAGTCGCTATCTCTTTTGAAGTTACGCAAAGGCGACAAACGAATAGTAGTCGAGCTAGTAATGATAAATCATAATGATCGTGTCAGATGAGTGGTGGTTCATTCAACCTGACGTCCCCCCCGGGCGGCGCGGGAGGCGGCGGCGTGTCGGCGTCGCCCGCGTCCCCCATGGCGCCGTCCCCGCACGCGGCGCCGGCGGCCTCGCCGCACCCGCCGCCCACCTCGCCCTTCACCACGTGGCCCGCCTCGCCCTCGCTGCCGCGCCCCTCGCCCGGCCACCATCCCTCGCCGAGGCACCATATAGAACATAAAGGTTGGTCTTAAACACGTCCGACACCAACAAGACATTTAATCAGGTGCCCAGTAAGTGCGGCGCGCCCGCACATATTTACTGTGTTCGTCCTACTTCTTACGACGATTTCAAAGGTGGCTGGTGTAGACTTGAGTATTTTGGAACCACGCTGACTTGACTACGAACAAATTATATCTAAACTAAATATTTTAGAATTCAATTGGCGCTTGCATTGTCACAGCTGCAACTGAACGTTCGTCAAAAATCTTGGTAGAGCACAATAGGTCCGGACAATATCGTCGTAACTATTTATTTATAATACAAATACAGAACGTAACCAAAAATAACAACAACATAATGTACTAAATAAATAAACAAAGTTACACTTCTAAAACATGTGCCAGACTATCTATAAATGATGTAACGATTAATTAGAGTAAGTAAAGCAAACAAGATTAAAATAATTAACATAACTAAGAAAAATAATCCTGGATTTTATTTGATTAATAAAATATATACAAACCACCATTATAATTTTAAATGTATAGGTGTAAATTTTTACACAGTTAATCACATAACAGTGATGTGCTTAGCTTGTGGACAGGATATCCTGCCGTCAATGAATTATTTTAAGTATGTGTAAATAATAAAATTGATCACATATCAGGACCTCAAGCCAGCTCATCAACGTCATGCGGTCGTGGGGGCGGCAGCGGTCGGTCATGGGCGGGCGCCCCAGCAATGCCTCTATCTACTTGCAAGTTGGAAACTCTATGTACGCCGTGTGAACCACCGCCCGACGCTCCGCCCGGTCCGCCGCTTGCACCGCTACAGCGCTTCCTCGCTTGCGTCTATATGAAGCGAACGTTGCAGCGCTTTGTGCAGCAGGAGGAATATGTACGTAGTCATTTTATTGAAAAAATATTCGGTAGATATTAAAATCAGGAGAGTAATTCGAACACGGATGTTTTTAACGTAAATAAGTAAATTAATGTATGTGAAAAATGCAATGGATCCAGAATAGGGCCTTTCGAGACATCCGTCAGCACGGTTCGCTCTGAACATTTATTATAGGTAATTGTTTGTTGTGTGTAGTTGACGCTAGTGTCGACGGAGGCGACGAGTGTCACGTTCCGGTGCGAGGGCGCCGGGCTGGCGGCGCGCGTGGCGCTGCACCCGCAGCACATGCAGTCGCTGCACCTGCAGCTCACACCGCTGCCGGACAACAAGGACACATGGTCCACTGATGACCTGCAGGTATGTGCTATGCTAGTGTGTAGTAGTCACGACGACGGGCCGATCCACGATCGCTTATTATTGTCTATTGATGTATTGTACCGAACTTTTACAAATAACTTATTTCCAGAAAAACAACGTTGAGAGACTTCTCCCCTCAAATATCGGAATCATGTAACATATTCGCAATCCGTAGGTGATGGAGAAGTTCTTCGAGCAGCGCGTATCGATAGCCCCGTACCGCGCGACCGCGCTGCACGGCTGGGGCCGGTCGTGGGGCGCGCCGTCGGCGGCGCTGCCCTCGCTGGTGGCGCTGATGCGGTGCGAGCTGTCCGGCGGCGCCGCGCCCGCCGCGCTCTGGCACCTCACGTGGGCGCTGCGCATCCCGCCCGCCGCGCCGCCCATCGTGCCCGCTGGACAGCCTGCCGTGCTGCTCGCCAAGAACAAGATATTGTTCTTTGTCAGTATACATACCATACCATACTATACCCATAACACCGCTACATACTTGCGTGATCACAATTTATAATTATATACCTTAATTCTCCTCGCTTTAAAAAATGTCATGTGCTTTTGTTACTGTATCTTAAATTAATTCTAGCGGCTGTCTTTCTGGATTTGCTGGGCTAGACACGCCATCACTTGTGATTAACATTTTTCAAAGAACTCAACCTCATTCATTAAACTATATCCACCCTAATACCAAACAGAGACGAATACCATCTTGTGAAAAAAGTGCGTAATCATAGTCAGCCTTTTTAATATAATTCAAGTCATTACAGATCCAAGACGAGATTTTTAAATATCTAATCATCAGATCTCATTTCTCGAGCTTGATAGATACCGAGCGTAAGAACTTGCCGAACTTGCCGCTCTGATTATCCCACGACTGTACTTATCCAACAATTACCCATGCAGATTTGTCTAACGCGAGGCGACACCCAACTAGTGTTGCCGCTAGTGTACGACATGCAGGCGAACGCGACGCAGCTCGCTGACAAACAGAACGCGCAACCTCATCTTATCGCTGTCAATTTACATCTCAAACGGTAAGTCGAGTTGCGGAACCACAAATATATTACGCTTTATCGATTTTCCCCCCGTCCACGTACAGTGCACTTTGATTACATAAAATAAACTCTAACCGAAAGGATTATTATTATAATCATCCTTACACGTAACATTACAAAGATTTACTAGTTATATAATTCTATAAATTGACTGATACTACTAACGGTTCACGAATTATTGACCCAGGTATTGTATAAGTTCTAATAACGCCCGATTCTACAAATGGATAATTCTAACGACCGAATATTTGAAGTCATTATTGTTATTACAAATTAGTTATTTATTATTTTAGTTTGTATATTGATATTCTAACAAATCAGTGGATTGAAAGAATAATTGGAATGTTATTCCAGGTTCAACGACTTCAACCAGTCTCATGCGGAATGTACGCTATGGCCGGCGGTGCGCGACTTGCTAACAAACTTCACGTTGCCGCAGGAGGCCCCGCAGGCCGCCGCGCCGCCGCCGCCCTAGCTACCGACCGCGGCGTTGCACTCAACTATCATGAATTGAGTACACATGATAGCTGCTGTGTGTCAATTATATTACAAGTCGACCAACCGAAGGTTACATCGGCTAACTTCATCAAATCTTAATATGCTGGAGTCTTTAGTGGTAGCTGAATTTCTTTCAAGTGATGGACTTGATCGGTGATCGGTGGGACAACAGTGTTTTCATACCGTGTCATACGTTGCGTTATGAACGTAACTCGAGGGGTTTATGGCGACATTTTTTTATTTACTATGTATAGGCCTATGTTTGACCACAATTCTACCATGGTAAGTGATGGTGCGGTCGAAGGTGGTAAGCACACAATGCCTAGAACGAACTGACTCTCAGGTGCAACTGTCGGAGCACACCGGTAGGTGCTTGGCGGCAGATTTTCAATTTGAGGATGGTAGGTAGCCACCCATGCGAATGCTACTAAGTACCCACTAGCGTGCTATGGTTTCCTCACGATGTTTTCACAGAAAGCAAATCATTGGAGTATTCGAACCCATGACTTTCGTCGCGGCATTTGATGACTCTACCACTGAGTTATCGCCGCATTATCATTAACTTAAATATAAGACTGTAATGTTTCTAGGCACCTTTTCGACCTGTCTTAGTAACTTTGGTTTTTGTTGTAATGAACTATACAAATACACTGGCTATTTATTGAATTTAATTTGAGTTTATAGTATAGATTGTTATCAGTCTCTCATTCTCCTAACGAATGTAAAGATCAATAATTTGTAACTAAGTATTGCTCGTGACATTGTTTCTAAATTATGATTTTTGTAAAGAGCTGTTAGTGCGTAAGCTTGAAGTGTATTTTTTTTTATAATTTAAAACTGAAATAAAAAGTTTAAATAATATTGTTTAAAACTAGAGCTATTTTTAAATCCTTAAATCAACATAAATTAGGCCCCACGCTGTTTAAATATTTTTAAGATGAGCATAGTTACCGTTTGAACATAGTTAAATTATGTTGGAATAGACAAAACTTGACAAATCACTAACATTGTTAGTATTTGTAGGTGTGTAGAGCACTAAAAATGCTTGAAAATAACTAGGTTGAAATTACTATTTATCGACATAAAAAGGTATTTAAACTAAAAACCAATAATAATCTAGGAACTCTAGTCTGACTGTAATAATTATGTACTAGGTACCTATTTCGAAATCAGCTAAGAAAAAATTTGGCACAATGGTCTCTTTCTATGTTAGATTACGTTATAATTCTATTATCAATTCACTTATTGTTTAAATGGCATGTGTTTATTTCACACAATTCCGTCAGTGTCAGGGTGTTAGGAGATATACGAAGGACTATTATCATAGGTCTGTGTAAAAAACACGATTTCTTATTTTTCCTTTACTTTTAACGTCCTTGATTAGTGTCATAATAAAAACATTGTCATCTTCGTATGTCATAATGACACGTTATCTAACAGAGCTATAAAATTGATCAAGTTTTATTTAACTATAAATATTTTTTCTAAATTACATGTACCAATGGCGAGCTCCGGTCGAGACCCTAGATCATTAGAAACAATCCTTACATTTAATAATGCAGAAAATGTTAGTAAGATGTGAATGACTACCTATTCATTATCATCATTATGATACCCACATACCTACCCACTGATGATTATTGGTATTCCTCCTGGATCTTGTATCATACCAATTTATATTGCACCGATCACTTCCAGATCTTTCTCGCGGTCCCCACACATCTGGCCGGTGTGGTCTGCCAACATGCGTTGTTCTTGGCCATAATTGCCTCAAGGCGCTCTACTACTGCCAGCATTAGTTCTGTCTTCCCGTCGTCACTTAAGAAACATAGGGATTTGTACTTATAATTCGCAAAAAACCACAGTGGTTTATATACTAAACCTTCGTTCGCCAACGAGTGTCTGTTCCGAATCACAACATCTTCTTATTTAATACCTAACATTGCCCACTCCACGATCCTGAAGTGCTCGAACGCACTGCCCTGCAAGCATTTTCTTTACACATTTGTTGAGGCTTCTGTCACCCAAGCTAGAAATAAACTGTAATATGATAGACAGTGTTGTCAGCGTGTCATGCCATGCGTGTTAATACAAACTGGCAGATTTTGCTGATATAGAGAATGGCTCATAATAATATGAAGAATAATGATGACTCGAAATTCATATCGTATTTGAGCCTTCTAAACAACCGTAGCGGGACAACTTCGAAGTACGGAAGGTCACACGATGAATAAATCTTAATCATGCTACATTTGTGAGCCCACAGAATGAATGGTCGGTGATATGGTCGACGACGGACATTCCCGTCATGGACACTGCGACGGGCGGGTCATTGCGGCGACTGGTCGGGCGGCGACGATTACGAATAGGTTCGCTCACTCTCGGTGCCATGCTTTCCATGCATTGCCGGGTTACTGCTTCTGCGCTTACTGAGGGGTTCTGTTAGTTACTTTCTTTTACTCATAAAATTATTTTGATGGTTTACTAGAACATTAATACATGAAATCAAATATAATCTAAGTAGTTGGCTCCCTGCTATTTTATCACAACTCTCCGTAGAATTATTAGCTATAGAAACCGAGTACGCGCGCGTCATATGCGCCGATCATTTGGGTCAGAATCTAACCCGAATGCGTATACATGCACACTGTAATTGCGTCTGTGTGTATGGCACAGTTACGCACACAGTAAATTTTTGGCTTAGATTCCGAGCAAGAGTTGTTTGAAAACTATGGTAATAATTCTATGCAACTCTCGTACTGGCCGTATTCTCACTTAGCTGTTGTTAAATATTCTAGTTATGTTCATAACGTTTCTCATCATGGCGGTGGCGGTGCTCGCAAATCCCCTGCGACATTTCGAAGTTTACCTTGGACAATGGAGTATCAGTGGACCTGGCAGGGCATTTCGCATAGTACCAATGCTAGACGGTATGTAGGTCTTAATAATTGATCGTCCTTATTTTCCAAGCCTCCCATCTCGGAAGAGGGGCATTCTGTCCTGATAAAGAGTCAGTACTTGCCTAATACCAATCTAATTAAATGTTGTTCTATAAAAATAAGTTATGAGATAACTTAAACAAAACTTTACGTGTTCTCATACACTCAAATGAATGGGTGTCAAAACCAGGAACTGTAGTGGAGTAATCAGGGTATACTTACAATCATTATTATTTACCTTAATATTTTTATTTTATAGGTATCGGAATAGCAATATGTATCAATGCGATAGTGCGTGCGATATGTTGTTGCACTTTAGCCGCCATAGCAGCAGTGTATGTTTTTCATTCTGTATCTGATCACAAGCTGCCTTTTACTTATTGTAGGTGAGTAAAGTGTGAATCGTTAGTCATACAAGTATCGTTAGGTCATTAATTTTATCTGTATGTCAGTCAAACCTCGTAAACCCCGAGTGCGAACCTCTGATGATCCGTTGAAGTCCAAACTTGAGCACCGTAGGTGTGGATAGGCAAAATCCACATGTCCATGAATTGGTGGCAGGGTACCTTCAAGTTGAAAGACTGCCAAGCACCTACCGGTGAGTTCCGGCTGTTGCACCTGAAAGCAAGCTCATTCTAGGCTTTGTGTGCCTACCACCTTTGACCACATCACATCATGACACACAAACAAGCCTATACAAAGTAAAAAAAAATGATGCTGGCAATTTAGCTCCTGATGAACATATTCAACCTCAACACCCCCTACTACGTTTCGTGCTATTCGTCATAAGCTTAGTCTTTGACATATTCATGCTAAATCTGAATTTGAGACCTAACACAGGTCTTTGACCATTTCGTTTAGCTCGGAGGCTGAAGAAGAGAAAACGATAATGTCATCAGCAAAACTGAGGCTAATCAATATTTTGCTTCCGACAACGATTAAAATACCGAGTACAATATTTTTTTATTTATTTCTATTCTATTTTTTTTCCAGGAATTTCGAACTGATTCCGTATGAACCTACACTTACAGCTGTTAAAGATATATTACGAGAGGTACATAGGTACAAAGACTTATATGGTTTTAGTTTTTGATCCGAACTGCATAATGTCATAATAATAATAATTTAATTGGTTCCAGTCTAAATATTTGAAGACTAGTGAATTCGAAGATAAAAAAATTATGAGTACTAGCACTGTTGGATTGTCTAGTGACGCATGGAGGAATGCAACGTTTCTTTGGTTAGAAATACTTAAAATATTTTTATTACTTAACCACAGTGTTTATATTAATTACAAAAACCGGCCAAGTGCGAGTCAGACTCGCGCATCGAGGGTTCCGTACAAACTTCGTCCATCGTTCGTCCATCACGGGAAATGCATAATTTTATTTATTTACTGTATTTGAGGTTGGTGCAAATTAAGCTAGACCTCTAAATTGTATGAGCGCCCATACAACTCAGAGGTCTTTATTAATTGGCGTTTCTATGTATGTATGGGGACACCCTTTAATTTTCAACTTTTTTTATTTTTTAGAATTTTTCCTTTATTTGTGCTGTAAGACCTTGCTTTTTGCCATATTTTTTTATATTTGAGTTGATTGAATGAAAGGTAAATTGCGGTTTACGATTTATGACGTATTAAAAAAAAAAACTACTTACTAGATCTCGTTCAAACCAATTTTCGTTGGAAGTTTGCATGGTAATGTACATCATATATTTTTTTTAGTTTTATCATTCTCTTATTTTAGAAGTTACAGGGGGACCAACATTTTACCACTTTGGAAGTGTCTCTCGCGCAAACTATTCAGTTTAGAAAAAAATTATGTTAGAAACCTCTTTATCATTTTTGAAGACCTAATAGATACCACACACTTATGGGTTTGACGAAAAAAAAAAATTGAGTTTCAGTTCAAAGTATGGGGAACCCCCTAAATTTATTGTTTTTTTCTATTTTTGTGTGAAAATCTTAATGCGGTTCACAGAATACATCTACTTACCAAGTTTCAACAGTATAGCTCTTATAGTTTCGGAAAAAAGTGGCTGTGACATACGGACGGACAGACAGACATGACGAATCTATAAGGGTTCCGTTTTTTGCCATTTGGCTACGGAACCCTAAAAAGCGATATCTATGATATAAAACAAAGTCCGGTTAGTTAGGTCTTTTGCACATTATAAGACACGACCACTAGACAAGAAAAATATTATTATGCGCGTGTCTGATCCGACATAAGAAAAAATAGGTACCTTGTAATATGTATGGTCTCATATAACAACCAATGCGACTGAATGTCTTACAAGTCATTTCTCATAAGACACAAGAAAATTTCTTATAATGTGTAAAAGGCCTACATCATTTATAACTCAAGCCGTCGTGGGCCGATTTTTACGATCCTTGATTTGTTGGATTTGTCTCCGCTCCGAATAACAATAACTATTAAAACATCGGTTATTTTTAAAGGTAGGTACGGGTGAAATCGCCGGGAACAGCTAATATTATAATATAAGCACAACTATAAAGTAGTCGTACACAATATGTACATAGGTATCCATTTATTTTAGGGAATTGAAAAGGTCGATGCCAATATTTACGACGCGGAAAATAGACATGTGTGAGGAGACCTACTCCGAGTATCCTCCGTTACATAGAACACCTGCCTATAACTTTTTCTAGTAAGTGGCAGTTTTAATTTAATTGTAGAATAGCTGATACAATATTGGGTAATACATTATCTGTTCCGCCTAATTGAAACAATTATGTATATTGTCAAATATTATCATTTCAGTGTGGAGGTAGTCAAGTACCGTTCAGGAAATAGCCTAGGGGAGGTCAATGTGTTGCTCGCCTCGTGCATTATCGTAGCTTGGGCTGTACTATGGGCAATCATGATATTGGAACGTATTTTACACGGTAGGGTAAGTGTCATCATAGCTTACAAATATCGTCCCTTACCAGAACAAATTTTGTATTTTGTAAAGGTTTGTAATACATTACCTTGTTTGAAATACTCTACTTTCAAAGAAAATATTCAAGTCACCAAAATCATCACCAACTTATATTTTATATTACCGCCCGTGGATTTACCCGCAGTGTCCCGGAGTCCCGTGGGATCTTATGTTACCCAGGATAAAAGTATCCTACAGATATCTTATTTTTTATGTCTATCGATATCGGATATGCTCTATCTATTATTATATATTTAGTTATAAACTTCTACAAACATTCGCATACAACATTTTTTAGGATAACACTACATTATGATTGGTTTGTAACTGTGTATCCGCGCCGATATTTGCCCACCCTTAAGCCTTTATTTTATTTTAATTGTTAATATTTTTTCAGATGATTTGGAACAACATGCACTCTTGGTTTATCATCGTGCCATGGGTTTGGGCCGCGGTGCTAGCTGTGTCAGCTACTGTTACATTCATTAATACGAAAACACGAATACGTAAACTCTTCCGGATCAGCACTAAGGAAATATTCTCAGTTCGTGAAACATTTTTTGTCTCGTATCGAACACATGTAAATGACAAATAACTACCTATTTATTTTTAAATATATCTTTAGGGGATAGCGGATGCTTTAGAAGTGGCAATCTATATGCACGCCGCCAGTGTCGGTACAGAAATTATTCATGGAAAGGGATTGAACCGCTTTGGTATTGTTATTTATTTCTCATTCATATGACATATTATTATTTACCCATAGTGCTCTACTGCAGGGCAGATGCCTCCCCTTCTTTCTATATCACTTAAATTTAAAAAGGAGCTCTTTGGACCATCCAAACAGCTCCTAGCTATGTAGGGTGTTAGAACTTTGACTCATGAATATTGCGGTACTGTAACTTTTATCATGGGACCCAATTGTGACACAAAAAACATTTCTTACATTTTGGTTGAATACATAAGTATTGAACTTTCGCTAAGATAGCAGTAGGTTAAGGTGGATGGTCCCCATTTTAAATTTTTAACGAATATTTTTTGCGATACCGGTCAGCGCTTATGAGACGTAATTTAGTGTTTTGCTCCTGAAGCATATGGCAATGTGATTTATGTATGTACAAGTTTACGTTAACATAATTAATATATACAACTAGCTGTCCCGGCAGACCTTGTTCTGCCCTATTTCTCTAAAACAAAGTAACATTGATTTTTTTATGTTAATAGCTGCCCCGACAGATTTCGTTCTGTCTAACGCGCCTTTGTTTCGTTTTGATTGACGTCTAATGTTGGACAGCTGGGGACAGAGTGTTTGTATTGGAAAAGAAAATTGTTGTTTTTACTACTTTCCTCGTATTATTTACTTTTTTTCTCCCTTATAATATAAAAATCTTGCCAAAAAATTTAAGTTTATACTTAATTAACAAATAAAAAATAGGGGTTGATCGTAGAGGGTTGAAAATTTTGGGTTGTATGTATTTTTTAATGCTGTATCATAAAAAAATAAAAACAAAAAAAATATCTAAAAAATGAATTTAAAAAAATTGGGGTGGACTACCCTTAGCAATTATGGGGGATGAAAAATACATTGTTGTTCGATTCTCAGTCCTACCCGATATGCACACAAAATTTTTGAGGTTGGTGTCAATTAAGCTAGACCTCTAAATTGTATGAGCGCCCATACAACTCAGAGGTCTTTATTAATTGGCGTAACTATGTATGTATGTATGGGGACACCTTGAATTGCAACTTTTTTATTTTTTATAATTTTTCCTTTATTAGTGCTGTAAATACCTTGCTTTTTGCCAATTTATTTTTATATTTGAGTTGATTGAATGAAAGGTAAATTGCGGTTTAAGATTTATGACGTATTATAAGGCGATGATAGCTCAGTGGTAGTGACGTCCGACGCCGCGGCGAAGGTCGTGGGTTCGAATCCTACAATGAGCTTGAGCTTTCGGTGAAGGAAAACATCGTGAGGAAACCATAGCACGGTGGTAGGGTACTTTGTAGTACCCGCCTGGCTGGCTACCACCCTCAAGTTGAAAATCTGTCGCCAAACACCTATTGGTGTGTTCCGGCAGTTGCACTTGAGAGCCAGATCCTTCTAGGCTTTGTGTGCTTACCACCTTCGGCCACATCATCACCTAACATAGTGAGATTGTGGTCAAACACAAGCCTATACAAAGTAAAAATTAAAAAAAACTACTTACTAGATCTCGTTCAAACCAATTTTCGGTGGAAGTTTACATGGTAATGTACAAATTTTTTTTAGTTTTACCTTTCTCTTATTTTAGAAGTTACAGGGTAGGGGGGGGGCACACATTTTACCACTTTGGAAGTGTCTCTCGCGCAAACTATTCAGGTTAGAAAAAAATGATATTAGAAACCTCAATATCATTTTTGAAGACCTATCCATAGATACCCACACGTATGGGTTTGATGAAAAAATTTTTTTTTCTAAGTATGGGGAACCCCCAAATTTTTTTGTTTTTTTTCTATTTTTGTGTGAAAATCTTAATGCGGTTCATAGAATACATCTACTTACCAAGTTTCAACAGTATATAGTTCTTATAGTTTTGGAAAAAAGTGGCTGTGACATACGGACGGACAGACAGATAGACAGACATGACGAATCTATAAGGGTTCCGTTTTTTGCCATTTGGCTACGGAACCCTAAAAATGGGGAACATCCCCCTTAACCTTTCCGAATTTCAAAATTGGTCCGATATTTAAAGTTGTTGCTCCCGAGAATGGTTTTAAAACTTTATTTATATACACCCGGTGTGATAGTCATATTACGTTCACTAAATTGAAGTGATTGGTATGAATGCGGAAAAAATGTTCTAATATTTATTGTGTCATTTTACTTACCTATCTGTATGATGCAGCGTCGGGACATATTGATCCGATTTTGAACAGCGAAAACGTGTGGCACTCGGGGCATTTACTCTTGTTGACGGCTCTGCACACAAGCGGCGCGATGTTATGCACGATGGTCGATTTTATACATTCGGATTTACAAACAATATATCACATGCGTGAAGGTATGTAGGTTTTAACTAGTACACACTATTCAGGTGCCAGTACCTACTTTTGAAGAAGTAAATTAGGTACATACTTTTATTTTTAAGGTATTCTTTGGATTATACCTATGTATTCGAATTGCACATCACACGGATATTATTCTCATTTTGTGTAAGTATTATTGTAGAAATAGTTATGCTAAAATACACTGCACCTTTTTAAAATTAACTTTAATTATTTTTATTCTTGTTTAGCTCTACAATTATATTTAGCGGTCTAGTATTCTCGTACATGACTGTTGCATTTGTACTGCTCAAGACAGCACTACACACAATCTTCGAATACAGGGTAAAATTGGTGTACGTAATTTTTCTGTAATAAGTTACTTTTTAGTAGCATTTGATAAAAAAAAAGGTAAAGTATCACCGGTATGTACGCCTTACTACTTTACTATTAGTAACAGACACGTTGAGCTTAGCGTTTAAATAATCTTTCCTTTATCTTCTTAGGTTTTATACGTAAAGAAAACTTACGTTTCTAGTGGCGATGATAGCTCAGTGGTTGAAAGTCGTGGGTTCGAATCCTACAGTGAACTTGAGCTTTCGGTGAAGGAACCATAGCACGGTGGTAACATGCCCGCCTTGCTGCCACACCACCCTCAAGTTGAAAATCTGTCGCCAAGCACCTACCAGTATTCCAGCTGCACTTGAGAGACAGTTCCCATCTAGGTTTTCTGTGCTTACCACTTTCAGCCATATCATCTTACTTACCACGCTGAGATTGTGGTCAAAAGAAGCATATCACAAGTAACAAATCTATACTGCGCGTGTTCAAACACGCACATCGCCGTTTTTTTGCTTATTTTCTGATATCCCAGAGGTATTTTTTTATATTTCAGGTTTATTGAACAATATGTGGTGGGGGCTTTGATGTTAACCTGCATGGGGCTGAGTATGTTCTTTGCAACAAGCGTTAGTATTTTTCATGTTTTTAGAAAATAAAACTTAATAAATAGAGATGTGTGTATATGAGATAATAATTATTTCCAGGGCGGAATTGCACTACTAGACAGCGTAGACGCGGTAATGAACGGCATGGCCTTACCGTACATATGTTTCATGGAGTTGGTCTGCTTATTGCATGTGTCCCGCAGCCACGACTTCGTCTCTGATATGAACATAGCTACGGAAGAAAACACTTGTGCATCACGTATTGGCACGCAGTGGCAATTAATACCATTTATCGTTCTGGTAAGCGGCACCGCAGATATATATTACTTAGAGATGGGAAGGTTATATAGGTCCGGTACCCAAAGACGCCACGGCACATCTTTTAAAATGACGAAGTACGCCACCAATTTTGTCACCAAAAAGCTTTTTTTTGTTGCATATATCCATGCGACGAGCTTTAGAATTTCACATACATATTTTCTCTTTATACTGTTTGTATATTGATTTCTGAATAACTATACCATTATTTAACAGGTTATACTTATAATAAAGACAACAGTGCTTATGAATGCAGATATCCCAAAATGGTTTATGTACATGGCATTGGTTCCATTGGCCACAGTGATTATTGCGATTCCAATGCGCGCCGCTCATAACGCCTACGTGTTCCTAAAACCTGCACCGCGACATGGTACTTGAACATTTGCCTACCATTTCAATTATTGTAAAAGTGTGAATCATCAGTTGAAGCACGTTTGTTTAATTGAGTACAATAAAAGTAATAAATGTAACAAAAAAACGTCTTTGATGGAAAATAAATGTTTATTTTATCAATCATTTAAAATTCATAAATATAGATCTTTGTACAATGCATTAAACATGCGTACACATGATTGTTGATACATTAGCCTTAGTGAGACTCGCACTTACAGACGCAACTTAGAGTTAGAAAGATACAATACATACGTGGGCGTTCAGTTCGTTGGAGCTGCAGAGGTTTGATGACGCTATTTACACTACATCGATTTATTATCTACTTTCCTCAATGGTCGAAATAGGCATTCAACTAACATCTATGACCATTGGAAGCGAAGAGGCTAATTAGGATCTTTTGGAATCAACAGCAGCATGAAATAATGGGTATCAAATACATAATTACTACAACCTACATACAATGCCTATTTCACAATTATTATATTAAAATATCACAATATGTACACATTATTCTCAATAATATCAATAAAATTCCTGTGTGACACGGACGTAAAATATCTAACACTATCAAGATATTCCACTGTTACCATCTGACAAAAATGGTCAACAAGACCGCACGATAAATTATGGAGTTTTGATAAAAAATTACTTCGTAAAACTACAAGACTTTTAACGGCTGATTGCACGGTATCATCTCTTTAATAAATTTCAGACAAAGAATGAATTACATTGTGAAAGCATTAATCTTTAGGGAATATGGAAATTTTATTGTTGAGAAAGCTTTTCTCTAATAATACTTTATGCGCAAAAAGTTCTTACATTTAGAGTAAAGTAGAAAAATATTTATAAACAATCGGCCGCTAGCACATATCATTTAATCAAAATGGACTAGGTCAATATTCTTATTACAAGCACATATAAAGTCTCGCAGCTTTATGAAGCGCATATAATATTTCGATAACGACAACATCTAATTACAAACCTCTATTTATTACGTACCATCATATTCGATATCCATAGGCCGTCGATTGTAACGTAGGTAATAATAATACTATCAAATAATTTACTAAACCGACGCAATCAATTCTATCCCTGCTCACGGTAGTATACGAAGGCACTTCTCTAGCACTCATCACTTGCGAGTCGGGCTCGCCTAGCACAATACGTAAACGAATAAATAACGTTCGATTGCCACATCCCTGCCGGTCATCATCGTCCTACTGTCGATAGTGGACAACCGGGACGTTAAACCGGTAGCTGCTCTAGCTGCACTTTTAATCACGACATCCGAGGGTAATCACTGTTCACTGTAGGTGAGTCCTGCGTGACTAGAGATGCGGGTGGGGTGTCAGTGTGTTGTGTTCAGAGGCGCGGTCAGGCGGAGCGCGGGGTGCGTCGTCAGAAGCGACGCAGCGCGGCGGCGGCGCCGGCGCCGGCGGCGGCCTTGCGCGTGGGCTGCACCGACAGCGGAGCCACCAGCACCGAGCCCGACCCCTCGCCCATCTCCTGCAACGTGCGCCGACCACCCATAAGCTAGTGTCATGGAATTCACCCGTACTTTATGATCGTCATTCGTTTGTTAATGTGATATAGATGAAAGATTGCACATATCGTGAAGAAAAAAGCTGATATGAACATCTTTCATCGGACTGCATACGTGCGACTATCATCGCTGGTTTACTACAGAGCTGACAAATAGGCAGTGTGCTGTAAATGTGACTTCAATTTCGTAGATGCGGCCAAAGTATTCGGTCTTAATTTACGATTCTTCTATATGAAATTAATAAAATATTTATAAAAACATAAATAAATAAATAAATATTCTGGGACATTATTCCTCACACACGGCCATCTGACCCCAAACTAAGCAGAGCTTGTGCTATGGAAGCCAGATAACTGATATACTACATATACTACTTTTCTTTTGTAAATACATACATATATAGATAATTACACCCAGACACAGGACAAACAGACATGTTCATGCACACAAATGTTTGTCCTGAGTGGGAATCGAACCCACGACCAGCGGCGTGATAGATAGGGTATCTTACCAACCACGCCAACCGGCCCGTCGATAGATTGCAATTTCTAATCAGAATGCTGTGTAGGACACGCACACACACGGAATAAGTAAATTAAATATTTAGTAATATCTACAAGTCTATCTAGTATCTTACAATCATAACATGCAACAAAATAAATAGAATACTAACGTTGATATTGTTACAACTGGCGAGTCTCATCTGCGCGAGCTGCGAGGCGGGCGTCAGGTTGGAGGTGGAGCCGAACGGGGAGATCATCGACGACATGGCGCGCTTTAGCTTCGACGGCGTCTTGTTGAAGGACAACGCGCGGCCCACCTGTACGCATCACAACTATATCACTATTTTGATTACTTGAACTTTCGTTGTGGCTACTGTGTTTTGTACAATAAACAATAAACCAAATGGCAAATTCAAACAATTAAATAAACTCTTTACATGCTGGTTCAATATAGATCGAGTAATATTTACAGAAAACCTACTGTTCAATGAGCGAATATTGAATTTGTTTACCTTTAACGACTTCATTCCAAGCTCTAAAGGGATAGTATCTCGATAATTTGTTAGTATTTAGGTTTGTGCAAATATACCCAATTGTTGAATAGATAAATATATAACCAAGTACCAGTGTCACGTCCAAAATGACAGTAAGAAGGAGCACACACAATAAACATAAGGTAGGGTTTAGTTAATGAAATGACATGATCAGACAACCTCAAGTATGGCACGCTCACGTAAAACGTTAAACACAAATGAATACAAGCGAAGCATTAACTTTATACATTCACTCCTTTGACCCCCGCGCGTTCATCTTATAAAGAACTTTCCAAAGACATAAATAAGATCCCATTTATCTACCCCGTTAATTGTTCCAGACAAAAGCGACAATGACGGGTAAATTGTGAAAGATTATAAAAGCAAAGATTGAATGATTTTTACAGCAAAACGTTTTTAAACGCTTAATGAATACTATCTGTGATGGATGGTCAGCGACAGCCAAAGTAGTGGCCTGGAGGCGAAGAACAAAGCTCTCACGGTTCCTCCACGTACAAGAAGCAGCAAATGATTTTTGATATTAGTATGTGTGGGGGGTGGGGGCGGAGTGGAGGCGGGTTCGTTCGGGAGTGTGGCAGAGCCGCGTGAGCGTCAGACCTGTGCGAGTAAGTGAGCGCGCAATACCCATGTGTCTAGCAGGCCCGCGCCCGGGATCGGATCCGTCCGTAGCCAGCCGCCCAGCCCGGCCAGCGCCTCCAGCTACAACACACACAACCAGCCCCGACGCTACACTACCACTGCTCTACATAATACGCTATGTACACACCCTAACTAACACGCTAGCACCATTGCTGAATGTTGCAATGTCCTCTACACTCGACTATAGGTTTTCTTAGCGTGAACAAGCCTACGTCACAATCAATTTCTCTTTACTATTTTCTTCGTTTTCTTGTTTAAGCCCTCCTATACGGGCTCCCGGAATGGAATAATAGTAATTCTACGTTCAGTTGAGACGGACCCTGCGGTAGCACCGCGATGCGTGAGGATTAAGTCAGTCCAAGAACTCGCCGCAAATTTATCCCTCGAGTAATTTTGCGGTTTGTATTCAACTATAGCTCTGTCACTGCGATACCACAGGAATCGTCTCAATCAAATGTCATGCTCTTAATTTCCTTGCCCGATGTTAATGCTTACTTTACTCTTAGTAATCTATACTGGAATATAATCGGAGTTTGAAATAAGATAATCTCCATTTTCTTTCGATTTAAATGAACGTGCGGGTATTATATCTATCAGATTATTGTATTAAAACATGTTGAAATTGATTACAAGACATATTGACGAGTACAATTTCATGCCTTAGTTACATACATGATACAACATAATTATGTGACAGTGCCGAATATTTCAGATAGTTTGCAGTAGTACTTGGATAATTACAAAAACTTACCAATATGTGAAACGGTTATTCATTAGTTATTTATATAAACTGAAGCTAAAGCTAGATATAAGCCAGTTCATTATAGAATGAAATTTAAAATAGCATGATGTATAGTTATATTATCAAATCTTTATATGTTTTTTTAATCCATTTTCTATAATGCGGTTTTTGCGCGCATTGAACAAGTGTATGGCGAAACGAATCTTCTATTAGATCGCATCCATAAACATGAACTCGCCTTTTCCAATTATTTAAATAATTTATATCTATTGTCCGCCATGTTTATTTCAGCAATAGATGTATGATATAAGTAAAAATATAGTAAGTTCTCATTTCAAATATCATTTGAGAATAGCATCTAAACAGTATTGTATTTTATGAATTAATTAATTAAATCTATTGACGTCGTTTAGTGATTAGTGCAAAAAATGGTGCATACCGTGATATTTTTTTGGAAAATGTGTGAGTTATTAACATTAAGTATCGGTTTTTTTTAAACGACGTTTACTAAAAATGAAACCAAGCTAGATTTATCGTCCCCGAAACCCCCTGAATACTAAATTTCATGAAAATCGTTGGAGCCGTTTCCGAGATTCAGATTATATATAGGTATATACAAGAATTGCTCGTTTAAAGGTATTAGATTAGATAGATAGATAGATAATGTGCGCGTGAGAGAGCATAATGAGCCCCGCCATTTTATATTTCATCCTTTATCGAACTCGGTTATACGTCTCATAATAATCATTTAAATCATGCTCTATTAAATTTACCTACATCATTTTTACAATATAAAGACAAAAATCATTTAAGGAATGTGTCACACTTTACTCTCTTTATTGTAAAAGTCCTTATTCTGGAAAACGTAATAATTAGCTGAGAAGAGCCGTTGAGCGACATAGATTTATTTTCTAAATTGTCATGTTCAAACAGAAATGCATGAGCAAAACTATTTCACATTCCTAAAACGCGTCTTCAAATAATAGAACAATAAAATATAGACATTGTAGGGAAACATATGTTAAAAACGTATGTGTGCCTTACATTTAATGGTGTGAGCTCACCTTGATCCTTGTGCGTGCAGCGAACTTGGATACTTTGGAGAGCGTGCTGAGAGCCAGGTCGCTCGTGTCGATGTCGAGTTGGTGCGATTCGAGGCAAGCAAGAAACTTGTCCTGTTGTACAAAGTATAATTTGGACCAAAAATATATAACAATCTTGCACTGTCGTTTACTTGCACCTTATCGGTACATTTTGTACCCCGCACATAACTAAGCTATTACGTCAAGGGGAAGTACGAAACTAGATAAAGTAACTCAAACATTACAAAACGTAGAGTTTAGAGTAGACGAAATTAAACTAGAGCAGTTACCAACAAAATAAAAACATTCTAAACAGCTCTAATTTAGAGTATAGCACCACTAACTATAGCTAAATGAATAATGAAGAGGAAAAACTTATAAGTAATCACTTACAGCATCAGCCTTGCAGACAGTGTTGGCCATCTGCCTGCAGAGCTGTCGTAGGAAGTGAGATTTGTCCACCGTCTCGTCGGTGATCATAAAAGAGTATAGCTTCTCTTTGAGCTCTTGATTGCTGCGGCACATCAGTGCGAATACGTTGTGACAATCTGAATAATTGAATAAACATTTTTATTATGTTGCCCGTATAGCGCGCACGACACATGTACAAGCGTCGCAACGGTTTATGAGCGCTCGGCAAAAGTTGTGGGGGTGGTTTGCGCAGGTGTACACTCGCGCACAAAAATCTTTATACCCAGACTTTTATAATAAACCAAAGGCCTACTTCAACACGTTTCTTAGTCGATTTTGCGATTTGACTGTAATATAATACTAACTAAAGTTAGGTAATGATTATGATAACGATAATAGTAAAAATGTTAATATTATTTATTTTATTTTATCCATACTACCTTAATGGCAATACCCCTTCCATTAAATCATCATCGCTGTACAAAGATTCTGAAGCAAGTTTTTTATCTCTTTTAAACTGCCGATTATTTTTTGCTCTTCTTTTTTTTATGTGATTGTTTACGTCGTTAAACTTTTTTTTGCCTGCCAAGTTAAAACTTTATTTTTTGGCATTTTTACCTACACTGCACGACTTACTTTAGATATAAACAACAAAAACGAACAGAAAACAATCAACAAAACAAATAATCGTCATTATGTGCGCAACTGTCCTTCAGGGACGCAAGACGTGTGAACGAGGCGCGGGAGCGGCAAGCGAATGACGAACCAATAGAATGCGTTGGCGCGCTACCTCCCCGCGTCGCGCTCAGTCCTTGCGCCGAAGAGACCCAAAGAATGAATTCTGCGCATTCAAGGTCACCGCTCATAAACCGTTGCGATACTTGTACATAAGGTTGAGAAAATAAATATTATCCGATCTCGATAATTTTTAGTATATTACTAATACGATAAGAATCTAGGCTTAAATCTCGCAAAAGCTTCATATTTTCAGGCACCTCAAATTACTACTTTGAGTGTTTAAAACTATGGCATGGAGTAGCAAAGCCGTTTGTATTACATAAACTAATTAAAATTAAAAAGAAATAAGCATAGTCCAAATTATTATCTGCTGAAGCGATTAACACCAAAATCTAGCTATCACTGCCCTCATTATGATGATGTCAAAGGCGGGTTTAGAAAAGTTTCCGCGAATCGGTTCGCTCAACGCCTGTGGGTGGGAAAGGAAGGGAAATTAACATGTTCAGTGGAAGTGTAAATGCATTCGTTGGATTTAATCTAATACTAGTATACAGATAGCAGGTAAGTTGACTAACCTTCAGCTTCCCTAATATCGACGACGCGCTTGACAGTGCTCAGCGGCATGAGCGATATGTGCCTGTAAGGTTTACTAGAGCCTATCCGCATCGTTCCCGTGCCGTTCGTTGGACTTTTACTGTTAAAAGCCTGAAACAAAAAATATACATATCTAGAACACAACACAATAAATTTTGCTTGGATATGAAAATATTCGCCGCGTCTTATATTGGAAATATTGAACATATAAAACTCGGTGTGCCGTAGGAGTGACGACTCTCAAGCATAATACAGTCAAGTACCTATCCGATATCAAAATCAATATAAACTTACTTTGGACCTCTTCTTGCAGACTTCCATGGTGTCGGTAAAAAGAAATAACACGAGATGGTCTCCCCTCCCGGAGAGCTCTTTCGATAGTTCTACAACTTCGCACCGCGACACAAACGATCGATGTGAAGATACGAGATGCGCCTATGTCATAAATATAAATATTATTAGTTTAGTAACTTTTATTTCCAAGATAGTTTCTCAATTTAACAGGTTTTTGGAAACTCAGTTACCTATCGGTTATATTCGTTAAAACCGATGCTTGTCGAATGCGATTGCAAACTACAAATACAACGCAGCGGAAATAAATTTATCTTTATTGCCAGTAAGTCGATGGAATATCTGGAGGTGGACTTGAACCTAGTAGTACCCTGGGATGCCTATGCGTCCCACTTATTGTTTCTTAAACTGCTAACTGATCTCCTCATTTAAACTGCTAACTGATCTCATTCTCAATTTCAAAATACTATTTCCCAACCAATGTCCTTTGAAAATTGTTATTCCCACAAACATTTTACTAGCATAAACATGGTCAAGAGGACAGAGGCAACACTATAATTAAACTATGCATGTTTGAGAGCAAAGGATATAATTATATACGTATTAGCTTCCGCCCGCAGTTTCACCCGCGTTCCTGAGGGATCTTGTGTTTTTTCCGGGATAAAATATATAGTATAGTAGCTTTTCTCGATAAATGGGCTATCCAACACTGAAAGAATGTTTGAAATCGAACCAGTAGTTCCTGAGATTAGCGCGTTCAAACAAACAAACTCTTCAGCTTTATAATATTAGTATAGACTAGCTTTTCCGCGCCGTTTCACCCGCGTTCCCGAGGGATCTTATGTTTTACCGGGTTAAAAAGGAGCCTATAGCCTTCCCCGATAAATGGGCTATCCAACACTGAATGAATTTTTCAAATCAAACCAGTAGTTCCTGAGATTAGCGCGTTCAAACAAACAAACTCTTCAGCTTTATAATATTAGTATAGATATAAATACAAAATTATATTATCATGTTCGCCTTGAATGAGGTCAGATTCATCAAACTGAATTAAACTGATGGTTAATCGCAGGCAACACAAGTGGACGGTAAACTAGATGGGTGTGTCTATTTGTAATTTGAAGGGCTTTTATTTTACACACCACACAGCTTCATAGAAAATGCGTGATGGAATTTCAGCACAGGATATTAAAAAGAGACGTCTACTCATTAGCTCATTGTTACCAGCAGTTTCTCGTGTTAATTAGTTGCGATACGAGCAAGACTGGAATAATAAATTATGTTATGGAACAGTTTAGTTTAGTTCAGTTTAGTTTAAAAATGTTTAGCTCTATTACATTCAGAGTTTTGTCAATAAACCAGAACTGATTTTTCGATTTACACATATTATGAAGATCAACGCGCCTAGGGTTAATAATAATCAAGATGAAAACACTAAGCCACACGACTATGTTAGCAGCTCATTCGAAGCCTCGGTTCGCTCGCTAAGTAGTGTGATGCCTAGTGGTGCGAGCACATAATTTCAATATAGCTGCTGTGTAATATCACTGTGTCTAATCCAGCTAATATTATAAATGTGAAAGTTTGTGAGGATGGATGGATGTCTAGATGTTTATGACTCTTTCACGCAAAAACTACTGAACGGATTTACGAAATTGGCACACAGAATATATTCTAGATTAAAATATAGAATACTTTTAATACCGTAAATACATAAGATCCCTCGGGAACGCGGCTGAAACCGCGGGGCGGAAGCTAGTCTATACATATAATAATCTTTAATAAATGGTCGTAATTGCGAGAATCTCACCGGGCACTGGTCGATGTCGTTGTAAATGTCAAACATCTGCAGCTGCCCCTCCGTCTTGCGCTTGTCCTCGTTGATGTGCGACATCACCTCGCGCAGCCCCGCCAGCGCCGACACCAGCGCGCCGTGGTCCGGGTTGTTCTTGTGCGTGTGCTTCAATATATCTACGATAATTAGTCACATTTTAAAGATCTAATATATAAAATTCTCGTGTCGCGTTGTTTGTAGTTAAACTCCTTCGAAACGGCTTGACCGGTTCTCATGAAATTTTGTGTGCATATCGGGTAGGTCTGAGAATCGGACAACATTTATTTTTAATCCCCCTAAATGTTATGGGTAGTCCACCCCTAATTTTTTTTATTTATTTTTTAGATAAAAAAAAATGATTTTATTTTTTTATGATACAGCATTAAAAAATACATACAACCCTAAATTTTCAACCCTCTACGATCAACCCCTATTTTTTACTTGTTAATTATAAACTATTTTTTTTGGCAAGATTTTTATTTTGATTTTGTCATGACTTAGAATTAAAAATATTATATTAAAACCTTTACGATCAACCCCTAATTTTCCATCGCTTTTTTAAATTTTTTTTATAGCCGGTCTCCTGTCTTACTCACTATACAGTTTTCGGCCATTTTTTTTGTTGGTTTTATTTGTGTATCGATCGTAGCAGTGACTGTTATACGTATTAATTTTCAGTGCAATAATTATTTATACACAATTTATTACTAACTGATAAAGACAGTTTTAACTCTCAGTCTATAATATTAGTTACACCATAATTATTTGCTGTAAGATCCATATTGCCTGGTTAATTTTTCACTATAATGCTTTCTTTTCAGGGTTTCGTAGTCCATCGTAACAAGGAACCCTTATAGTTTTATCATGTCATGTCGGTCTTATCTGTCATGGTCATTTTACTCGAAGACTACCAGTTATGTATGTATATCAAGCTGAAATTTTGTTTTTGTTTTTTTGTTTGTTTTTTGTTAGTTCCATATCTATGACGCAAACAATAAATAAAAACGTAGATTTTTTTTAGGGTTTTGCCTCCCCTACTTACTCCTCTACACGTTAGGGTTATTTTTTTACTTCTGCTAGCATTAGGATTTATTTATAAACATTTGGGATACATAAAATATGTATTTATTTAACTACTAACATTCGCCCTGCGGTTTAACCCGCGTTCCTGGGTTAAAAGTTGCTATATCACTCTCCGGTCCATAACAATTTATGCAAAAATTCACGTCGATCGATTGCTCCATCGCTGCGTGACAAAAAGTCAAACCAACAAACACACATTCGCATTGATAGTCAAGGGATGACTTAATACCATAGTTAGTTACTAAAATAAAATAATACAACTCACCATCAAGCAACAAACTTATACTAGGTAACCGCTGCACTGGTCGTATTAGAAGTTCCTGTAGACTCTGTCTGCCACATTCTGGTTTGGTCTGGCAGATTTTCAGGAATGCATGAAATCTAAAATAATACAATTTATAATATTGCTTGTGTCAACTAGTTATGTATGCATGTTTGCTCTGTTCAAACTGCGATCAAATAACATAAAAATATATTAAACATGTCATGCTTTTTCACTGTCAAAAGGGCCGGTGGCGCGGCTGTCTGTGCCGAAAACCACAAGCAAGCGGCGCAAATATAGTAACCTTGATGGGGGCTATATTTTTGAACCGTTTGGGGTTGAGACGCTGGGGCCGTGGGGGTCAGGAGCCCATCGAATGTTTCGCGATATTTCTAAGCGACTGATCGACGCTTCTCGTGACCAGAGGGCTGGTGAATACCTCGGCCAGAGGATTAGCATCGCCATACAGCGTGGCAATGCCGCTAGCGTTCTGGGCACACTACCAACTGGCAGCGATTTAGATCAGCTTTTCTTTTTGTAAATAGTTTTAAATTAAGATGTGTATTTTATGTTCTTGTTTTTATTGTAAAATATATTAATTAAAGAACTGTATCATAAAAAATAAATAAAAAATAATACGTTACATAACTTACAAACCGTACCAACATTAGATTTCTTTCTTGCACATAAACTGAACTAACTTTTTCATTAAATGACAAAATCTACAATTAATTTGCTTTAATGAGGGTAGTTTACCTTGGGTTCTCATGGTCACACTGTTGCAGCATTTCTTTAGTGTTTTCGAAGAAATTGACAAAAGGCGGGTAAGCTTTCACCATGTCTGGAGTGAACTGCCTCACCACGCGCCCAATGCTCATCTCCTCACTCCAGTGCGCTTGCATGTAGCGCAACTCCTCTAACATTCTCCTACAAAATACAACTATATTTTTAATAATAAGTTTCGGTACCCGTATGCACAGCTCCCGTGTTCTTTAACTCGAAATCCTATCAAGATCGCTTTATTAAACAGTGTATCGCTTTATAATATTGCTTGTGTCAACTAGTTATGTATGCATGTTTGCTCTGTTCAAACTGCGATCAAATAACATAAAAATATATTTAACATGTCATGCTTTTTCACTGGTAAAAATGTCTATACTTCTTGAACCACTAACAGATTTGCATTTGTACATGAAAATATTATAATAATCGGGAAAAGATATCAGGTACTTACTGATGCAATTCATAAATAGGCGGTAAATTTCCGAATATAATTTTGAGTTCTGTATTATTGAGCAACGCTTGATTTTTGCCATTATTCGTGTCCTCCTCGGCCATTTCTTCTAATGGTTGTTTGAACATCTACAATGTGAATTAGTATTTAATCTTTAATATAAATGAAAATAATTATTAATCTAATCGTTTTATAGTTCTCACTTACAGTTACTATAGTATGTAATATTCCAACGTAATTAGATTCCGTTTGTAGTAGCTCCATGAAGACTTGTTGCCTCGGGGACATCAGCTTCCGGACCACATTGTCGGGAACCTCCGTTTCTGCAAGCACGTACAAAATTTGTTTGTTTTGTGTCATAAGTAGAACCCATAAGTCGGTTAATAAACTCGCAACTCACCTTCAAGTAACTGCTTCCCATCAGGAGAGGGCGTGCAATCGAGCAGATTCCCGGATAGGCTGAGTAGGACGGCGTCGCCGACTGAGGAGCGTCGTTTATGAAGGGCGGACTCGCCGCCGCGTAGTTTTCGCTTGCGTAGTCTCTGTAGCTGGGAGGGCGTGCCGCCGGTCGCGGCCGCGGGCTGCCCGCACCCCGCCTCGTCCGCGCCGCTAGCCGCCGCCGCCGCCACCGTGGCGCCGCCCACTGACGACCGCCGGGATACCTCCTCTAAGTACTGTCATTCAATATCATTATTTGTATGACATTCTATAGAATAAATACCAAAAAAAAAACAAAAATATGAGTACTTACGTCTTTGAACAGGTACTCCCTCTCGTCCTGCGCTTCTTCATTTTGTACTGACGCCCAAAACCACTCAGCTTTAACGACGTGCACCCTCTGAGAGCAATCCGGCGCTACTACTGTATTGTGTTCGTCGACGACCTGTGGGTACGACTACGATTAAAATTGGAACAAAACAAAATGAAGCACAAACTTGATTATTTTTTAGTATCAAACCTCCACCGAAAGGGGCATAGTTTTCTTTAATGCCTTCTTTGAGTATGTTTTATAGATATAATAAACTGCATACCCTCATGTGCACGCCCTAAGAAGCACCTAAATATTCATGTGAGGTGTAGTTAATCGATCCGAAGAGGCATGCATATAGGCGAGGAGCAATTCGGAGACCTCACGGCGACATACGGTCGCAACCTACCACATACGGACTAACGTTTGAATGGCATGACAAGCTATTCTAATTTTTAGTAGTACTGAATAAAATGGTGTTAGTACCGGCAGCGATATTCCATGGGTTTGCGATATGGCACGAGCGTCGCGGGTTGGGGGCGTCGAGACGAGCGGAGGCTGGTCGCGGCCGGGTCGGGGCGAGGGATGGGCGGGGCGGGGCGAGGGCAGGGCGGGGCGGGGCGAGGACAAGGCGGGGCGGGGCCGCCGGGGCGACGCCATGCTGCTCCGCAACTCAGCGCCACAAATAGAATGACGATGAGCTCGCAGCCACACGCTTTGAGGTGTCTTGAATATAGTGGACTCATCCAATTCGTCGATATCTCTCACCGGGGTAGTGAAATTCGTGCTGTCTACTGTATCCACTTGAACAGGTGAGATATCGAAATTCATGTCGTCGAGCTCAGTCTTTGGCGTTGATACATTTTTGAGATCCGAGGGCAAATGACTCGCGTCTACTTCGACGGTATTCCGTTCCGCTCTCTTTTCATATTTCTTTTTCCTTTCGCTTCTGAATGAGGCGGTAAATGATTTCACGCTTCTTCGCAGTTTGGATGCCGACTTCACAGTTTTGGAACTTCTTATAGAGGCGAATGAGATATCGAAGAAGCCGGATTGTTTGCTTGTATTCATTGAGCAAATAGACGCGTTGTCATCCTCCCTGATTGGAGATGATGTAGACGCTACTAATTCTCCGGCCGGGTCAGTTGGCTTGACGCTGTCCGGACTGACGGGCTCTACCACTATGTCTCCGGCGGTCTTAGATCCGGAATCCTTTTTTGTCCTTTTAAATATGGTAGGTCTATTTTTAAATTTAAAAGAATCTTTGATTTTGAGTCTCTTGATCGATTTCCAATTACTATATTCACATTTATCAGGGGAGAGATTAGCATCGATGGAGCTAATTTGAAAATTTGAATCTGTCGAATTGCGACTTCTTTTCTTCCCAGAAGATATAGTGGTATTGGACAGTCGCAGCTCTTTATTTACTGTCGAATGGGGCAATAAAAATCCAGGTTCATCTTTAGAGTCCAGTTCGCATAGACTTTTCGTAAGAGACGAATGTAGCGAACCCGCTTCCGTGAGACAATCTACTAAGTTGAATACATTCATAGACTTATTTCTAAACACCTCTCTCTTATCTTTCACATTAATTCTAACAGACCCGTGCATCAGCTGTGATATGTCCTTATTTTCTTTGTTGTACGTTTTATATTTTCGCAGTTCTACATGATCACCAAGCGTGCAGCTTTTGCTTTCATTGGAACACAAATCATCAGTGAACGATTTACCTAGGTAACTAATACTGAGTTCATCTGGGTGTTCTTTGCTGGAGCGTTTATCTCTAACATTATTTCTTGCTTGTTGCAAGCGGCTTTCTCTGTCGCCGTGTGATTGTTCGTCAATAATATCGACGCCCTGTTTCGCGGGACTAGTGCGGCAGCCTGAGAGGCGCGCCGAAAGTCTACGGTAAAGGGAACTCTTGGGCGTAGACTGCGAGCGATTGGGAGTGGCGCGAGAGGGTTTACTGGATGAACTGGGAGTACTCGGGTGGGGTGAGAGGATAAGCGAACGACCGAAAGTCTCCCCATTGGCCATTACCTGAAACATGTGTGAAACACACCACGCAATGATGTAATGAAGCCATTCCAGTACATACATGCACAACGATAATTTTTCATTATCGTGATAGAGGCAGTTAGACACAGAAAGCAGCTGCCTAGCAAAGATTGTATTTCGTTGAATTTACTTATTTACTAAGAGGATAGTCAGCACTATTGGTTGGGTGTATGCAATTTTAAAAGTAATGTTATGAAAAATAATGATGTGTTGAAAAGTTTTTGCTTGTGATATTTAGTACGTATACGACAATAATGGATGGTAATGTTTTGAAAAGTGCACTAAAGTAGGAATATTTACAAAGCGAATGAAAAACATCTAAACATACAACACATTAGAAATGGTGGATGTAAACATTACTATAATGATATTGTGAAAGTGTACAGTTACGCGTCATATACACATAAGCAAATGAAGTAAGTCCGCATCTTTATGACAATGGAACTGAGTTGATAAAACAGAAATTCTAAAAGCTGTGACATCACTACATGTGATACAAAAATAATGAAACGAACAATGGGTCGACTTTGCGCCGTGCGGTCGGGGGTGTGCCGGGTTGAGAATACAGGCTCTTGGGTGACCCTTATGGGGGTAAAATATTTTTTTCTTCGTAGCAAGGAATGTGCATGCAAAAACAAGATAACAAAATGATTGGATATACTACAGAGCAAAAATATAATAATAGTAGGGGACGCGCGTGTATAAAGACATTAACACGCCTTTTGCTTATAAACGCTCAGTGCTGACATTGATTCGGAGCACAAATGATAATCATTGTTTGAACAGGTAAAACGTTAAACAAACGTGGCTGACATTGAATGTATCTCTAAAAACAATGCATTTGCAAATTGGAAGAAATCGAAAGGTGTAGTATGAGGAATTGTGTCATTATAACTAGCAAAATACCTAATATACCACTAGCTAATTTGTAATGTCTACATTGTATCTAACTAAGAGTGATTTGTGTTCCCAAGGGTAACTACGTGCATGCTGACTTCATAATGCTAAAATTAGTAGCTAATATGTATAATGTGGCATCAAGTATATAAATAAACAGGTATGTGAGGTATTCAAAGGTAAACGTTCTGTGATAAAGATTTATAGGTCGTAAGATGGCTATATGCATTTACAAATTCCTTAATGCATATTGGGTATTATAACTTTTATTGAATTATTGTGCGCGTCGTTTACGAACGGTGTTATTGCTCGTCTCGTACGGTTCGACTCTTAGATAGCTATATATCCAGCGTATAAATTATAGTTTGTATTAGATGAGTAAAAGGATAAAGACGGTTATGTAAGTACATGTGCCGTAGTCATATTACAAAACAAATTACAATACTGACTGTATGTGATAATTTAGGGGCTTATTTTCGTTCAATAGGGGTCACGCTTAGTGTCAAGGAATAACTTATGGGTAATGTAAGATTAAGAGGTGGTAGTAATATAAAGTGTAACTCACGACATGCGTGCAGTCGGGGTCGTCCAGCGGGCAGGTGGCCCCGCCGTTGCTGGCGAGGACCTCGGCCATGTGCAGCGTCTCGTCCTCGGGGAACCCCACGAAGCAGACTCGAGAGCCCGCGAACACTCTCAGTTTGTGCTCTTTCTGAAACACGCATTATAAGTGTGTGAAATTCCAATTCTTCATTACAGTATTTGGGGTTAGTGTAGAAGTCTTCATGAAAAGTGACTTGTAAACAAGTTGTTTGTACATTTTGATTTTAGAAGACCTTGATCTTATGACATGCCATCTCAACCTCAACAACAATACAAAATGTGTAAGGTTTTAGCCAGTATAACTTGGTCGACCAAAATGTATTTAAAAAATGCAATTTCAGAGTTGGTTCCTTAGTAAAAATTGGACATATTGATGAGGACTTCCACCAATACAAGTATGTCTTTCGTTCAACCAGTCATGTATGTTTTAGGATTTGAACAGGTTTCTAAATCTGTGTATATATAAGTAACTATTCTATTAATTTTCCTCAACACGAATATTTCATATTTGTAAATTTTGTTAACACATCTTTATGGCCTGTCACCTTAGATAACATTTCTTGGGGTAAAATGAGGGTATGACATGTCCTCATTATTTTCTTGTTTTAATGAGAACGGTAAAACAAATCCTTAATAAAATACATTTATATGTAGTGGATGATAAAGAGCATAACGATATTGCATACTTACAATGACAGTGTCATCGGTGGCGAGGCAGGCGGGGTCGTCGCGGCGGTCCCAGCACGCGTCGACCCAGGACCGCGCGAGCACGGGCAGCCCGAACCCCGACGCGTACCGGTACTTGTCCCCCGTCGCCGCCGCCGCGATCAGGTGCGTCACCTTGCTCGACATGTCCTTGCGGATCGACCCACCCATGTAGTGGATCAGCGTTATCAGGTATGTCTGCCGGTTCAAACGGATCATGTAGCCAAGGTTATATGTTTTTGTATTGATCGCTGTTGGTATTGTAGATGTTGTGATGTTGAAAAGCATTAGCGTAGTTGCATTAGTGGGGTAATTTTAGTGCCACGACATAGTCATTATATCATCCACTTATGAAAAAATCAAATAATACTTGTCCCCTAGGTCAATGAAAACCATAAAATCAGAAAGAAAATAGATTTTTTCAATACCACCTTTTATGGTAAAAACACAACTCGGTAACATACAGAAAGTACACATAAACATTATTGATAGGAGAAAGTTAAGGGTATTTTCCGTGGCATCACACTTATCTGAGCGTAATTAATCACTAGCGTGACATGACAGGTGAGTCAACGTAATTTAATTGGTCTACAATAAACGTCACGGTGACGCCGATATAGAGTGTGTCTGTCTGTTCACACGAAACTTATTAGTATTTGGACGGATGTTGTCTTCAAGAAACAGACTCCTTGACAATTAAGGGACTCGCTCTGCACTCTAGGGGGTCGAGTGCAAAATTAATGTCTTGCTACAAACATTATATTTAAAATATAGCAGAGATAACTCACAAGCTCATCTTTCTTCCGGAACCCCGAGAAGCATATGACGGCGCCTCGCATCGCCAGCGAGTACAGGGGGCGCGCGTTAGCCGGCGGCGGCTCATCGCGCTCGGCCAGCTGCAGCACCGCCGTCGGACCTAGCACTCTGACATACAAAATGAATTCAATAAGAATCTGTTTTGTTACCTTTAATGTTATAATGGTAGTGGTAATATGGTGGTCTTAGTTAAAACCTTATACCCTATATCTAGGGTATAAGGTTTTGCCTGGATATATTTGTGTTAATCCTGGGCTAAATCCAAGAGGCTTTTATTAATTAATAAGCCTTTCAGTCGAAAGTTTGAATTTAATGATAGGATAGAGGATTTAATATAGATATGTATATCTTAGTGTATAACTTAATATATAAAAATCACGTGTCACTGTGTTCGTACACGCTAATCTCCGAAAGCGCCCAACCGATTTCAATGAAATTTTGTGAATGTGTATGGTTGGTTTCAGCTTCAAAGATAGGATAGTTTTGGACCCGAATATTTAAACATTTTTTTTAATCGTACAGATTAAAGGCGATGATATCTCAGTGGTAGTGACGTCCGACGCCGCGGCGAAGGTCGTGAGTTCGAATCCTACAATGAGCTTGAGCTTTCGGTGAAGGAAAACATCGTGAGGAAACCATAGCACGGTGGTAGGGTACTTTGTAGTACCCGCCTGGCTGGCTACCACCCTCAAGTTTAAAATCTGTCGCCAAACACCTATTGGTGTGTTTCGGCAGCTGCACTTGAGAGCCAGATCCTTCTAGGCTTTGTGTACTTACCACCTTCGGCCACATCATCACCTACCATAGTGAGATTGTGATCAAACACAAGCCTATACAAAGAAAAAAAAAAAACAAAATTTTTCTCATTCAAAACTAACATGTGAAACCGGGGGCGGATAGCTAGTTATTATATAAAGAGTTTTAAACTGGCCAGCAGATCAATCAATTGTCATAGTAGCAATGACCGAATCAACAGCGTGCTTCAGTTCAGTTGTATAATTTCTATGAGTTTTTTTAGTATAGTTTAGTTTTAGTTTAGCATTATGGAATGTTATACTGATTCTGATATATGATAAATACATAATGTTTACTGGCACGGTAGTTGGTGTCCTTTATATAGGTTCCGCCTGCCTAGCTACCATCCACTTGCTAATATATCGCTAACTACCGGCAGCTTAAAAGCCATTTTCCTTTAAGACTTAATGTGCTTACTACTGCTGAATAAATATTCTTCTATTTCTATTTTACATTCGGTCTCATCATCATATGCCTATCTATTGTATAAAAAAGTATGGTAACCACTTAAAAAAGGAGGAGATTCCCAATTTGATGCGTATTTTTATCATCCGATTTCTAGAACTTTAGATGACTCTTGTTAAAATGGAAAGAGAATCCTTACGAGGTGGTCGAGTTTTGTGATCATAGACTTAAGAAGTTATGGTGCAATTTACTGCCAAAATGTAAAAACTGTGTCTTTGGATATAAAAAAATATTCAAAGTAATTATTATAAATCGTTAAATGTATGTATGTAAAATAAAATAAATACCATGAATTGTATTCATATCACCAATAAATGGGTAAGTTCTAAGAGTAAGTACTTATATACATTTGGAATATGTTAATATGAATGGATTCATTCTTGGGAAGGCCGATATATCTGCCAATAAAAATAATTACATTAATAAAAACAACAGAACCCATCGGTATAAAATTGATTGCTGATTCTAATATTCATCAACAGTATTAGAATACTGAGTATCGCAGTTTTTATTTCTACTATGTAAATATTAATGTGGTTGCGGGTTACTTCAATAAATACAATATAATAAGCCAATAATAAGTAATTGTACACATGATTTTTGAAGCTGCGGGTAATTCCCATAGAATTTCTTTATTTATTGGTGTACGAAACGGGTGAATCCGACCGATACTGCTTGTATTAAATACAAGCAGTATTATTTAGTTTAAAAAAATATATAAGTTAATCACAGGAATCGATAAGATGTTTATATTGTGTGAGAAGTGCTCGAGTGGCAATGGCAAGTGCACGAATCGGAATAGGGTAAGGTACATGTGTGACAAATGATGTGTGACGTGAAGTGACTAACGCGGACATGATGCCAAAAACTTTTGGTTAATTCATCAATAAATCAATGATTGGCCTTTGCGGGCCTGTGCGTTATCAAGGAACAACTAAAAGAAAAGATTTAATAAAATAAAATTGTATCAGAACTGCTTATATGTTTAAGTAACTCCCACCTGTAAAAACATTAAATGAGTCAAGATCGAAACGGACACGTAACCGTTCCATTCACGAAAGTTCATAGAAATTGTGTGAGATTATCACTTACTTGTTTACAAAGATAAGAGCAGATAGAGCAAGTTTCATTTAAATCAATATAGGTATATTTAACCCTTGCCTAGCAATACAATCCAAGGATAATACATGGTTTCATCACATTCCATAGAGCTGAATAACTCAACGATGGACCTTTGTCAAATAGAAACATTAAAGAAATGGGTCTGTTAATAAACTCATCGTCGTTGTCGAGGGTATTCATAGCAAATTCTTATTAATAGGGCAAGCAATTTGTTCACGGGGACATGAATTTAAGTTTTCGTGGATGTGGTGGGCGGGCGGGCGCGCGGCGGGCGCCCGTGACGCGCGCTACACAGAGTGTATGTTTTGCTACGCGAGCGACGCTGTTACGTCGTCACAGGATACCGCATAATCCACTGTAGCTACGTGTCGTTATAGAAATAGTTGATGAGTTACATTCAAATTCCGCGGATGTGTAAACAATCGTCGCGATTCAAATTAGCCATCTACTTATTTTGACATTTTCAAGAAATTCTAGCGATTTTGTTACGATCTACTCTATTCATACATGAATATGAATGACATATATGATTATATTATTTATTTTGTTTGAATTATAAATAGCCTTTAATCTTACCTATTACTAGTTCACTTTTTTATTCCCATTGTAATTATAACTAAGTACGAACTGTATTTTTCTATCGCATGCTGTGTCTACATCTAGAAGGCCGTGAACATTGCAATAATATGATTGATTTATATTTTAAGAATTTTAATGTAACGCCCAGTTTTATGGACCATAAATTTAAAAAGAAATGGTGCTAGTAATTAATATAATTTTTACTTAAAATTTCTAATATAAAACATGTACATGTCTATACATTTATGACTCGTAAGTACCTTACACATCGGATGCGATCGAATGGAAGACGAATTGTATAAAGCTCAATATATTGTGATATCTTTATATTCATGAAATTACTCAGCTAGTAATTTTTTTTCGCGCTTCTAATTTTATTTTTGTTTGTATTTCAACCCTGATTTAGCTAAAAAATATTAATTTAAGTTTTTTAATTAATAATATCGGAATAAAAAGATATTTATATAACTTATAACAACTTGTTTTTCCATAATTTCAGTATCAAGAACAGAGAAATTCAATATTTTCTTTGCTGTAGCTACAGTAGTAAATAGTTGTTATTAGTAATTAAATTTTACATAAATAAAAAAGAACAAAGATCTATAAAAAATGTCCCTTGCTGAGTTTCTTGCCGGAGTCTTCTCAGTCCAAGTGTATTCCGAACCGGTGGTAGAATCATTTGTAACGTTCATAAGTGCCTTATTAGGGCCTAAACTGAATAAATGATTTTTGAATTTGAATTTGAATTTAGTAGATTATATACATGAGAATTATTTTCTGTGAACTAACATACACATCTTTCTTACATATCACATTGTAATGAAATAGCATCCGGCGACTTTGGGTCGGTGCGCGCGACGAGCTCCTGAGGAGTTTCTTCATCCTCAGGTGTAGGTGGTAACCGCGTGGGCCCCATCGTTGCCACTCTCACTGACAATCAGACACTAGTCCGACGTGCTCTCGACACAATCGCTCTGCACCGGAACTCACTCTCACTATCACTTTGCAACATCATTACTCCTGCAGACTACCGATATCACCCCGATCTCTTTACTCGGAATTTCGCTTCGATATTTCGCGGAATATTATCATCGTTTACTAATAAATCGTACTCATTCGAGGAAAGTACACACTTTGTAAGTTATTCTCGTTTGCCGCGAAAACAAAGACACAAGCGGCATGCGCGTTATGCGTTTCACGTTAGATTGAAAAACAGTCGCGTCGCGAGGAATGTGAGGCCGAAAATAGCGAGGAGAGTCGCGCGGCCACAAGGGCGACCCTCGCGGCACGGCATGGCGAGCGTGGCACGCCACCGCGCCGCCGCCCCGTACACACACCTTTATTTACATCCATCCTTCTAATATACACTCGCCCAATATACCAGTCCATTTACGAGTGGAAGGTCCCTTAATATAAACAACATGGTTACTAAACAACACCAAGCTATCGCTCCGGACAACATCGCGTTAATAATGAGTGAATCGACATTATAAAACCAATGAAAAGATAAAATAAAATGGCTAGGTATACAAAATATCGTTTTATTGAATTTCCATTATGCATACAGTTTTGATAGCCACTTATGAGGCTTAATAATAAATTATGTCAAGTAATTAAGTGTGACTTGTGTGCCACTCAATAATATATCTACATAACCCTAGTTATTTCAGCTCCTATAATTTAAATTATTTGCAGTTTTTCTCGATGATGTCGATGCATATTAAAATTAATTAACTGTTTTACTCTTCTCACCTTCCTAATGAATCAGCGATCCCCAGAAGAGTGATAAGTAGCTTTGCCAAAGATTGATTTTCGCAACACAAATAAGCAGGAAGCATGTGAGGAATGAAACAATAAACAATTAAATCTCATCAGTGCGGTTCAAACAATATAGCGGACCAAATGCACCACTTCAAACGGAATGCAATCCAACGCATGCCACTTTCAGACCGACCATCACTACGAGAAATATTCCAGTAGCCGCTCGTACTCGCAAGGCGTAGGCACATAATATACAACATGTACACTCTCATATTTAATGAACGCAAATGAACACAGTCAACGATAAGGGGCGGCCAAATTGCCGCACATAAATCAAACGCGAGAGATCGTAGTTTCGGATGCAAACAAATTACAGACACAAAGGAAACCTGGAAATCGAGGGTTGTTGAACTTCAAAGTAATAATAGAATCAATGAAAAGGTAAAAATTAAAAATCATTCTTCACGAGATACTAGGTCTTTTTTAGAAATATTAATTTATTTATCGTAGAACAAATTACACGTACTTATATAGTTTAAAAGTCTACGGAAGCCTTATAGGTTTATTAGGTTGCTTTGTAAGTGTACTACTATGTAATAATAATATCTACTTAAACATGAACTTGAAGCAACGTTAAAATAACTGATGAAGTATACAGTACATTCTTTATCACTGTGCATTCGTGAATCTATGGTGCGTACCTCTGTACACACGAAGGCTTCGTTTATAGAGCTTATAAATGGATGGTAAGTCGGCATCATCCACAGCACGCTGCTGCTAGCATTCGGCGACTTGCTCACTGAGAGAGTAAATGAAATACATCAAGCGTTGCCTACTATACTCCTCGCCCGGAACGACTGAGTCACGCTTGGTGAACGCATCTCAAAAATTAAAACCTTGCTTAATTTAATAACTTGCCATCCAAAAGAAAGCTGCATTATTATACTAATTAATATTCTCTATAACTACCCCTTTCTATGCATTAGCCAACATTTTATGATATTTTAAATCACCTTGATTATTTAATTACGGACAAAATCACGGGCCGAAAACCTGTGCGTACCTATTAATATTGATAATTTGACAGTACGTCACTAGAGAAGAGACGCACTATTTATTCTGCACATAATATACATAATAATAGTTATGTAGAACAGCGTAGGTGAAGGTAAGACAAAAACGCGTCAATGTAGACGCGCAACAAAGCATCCGTCGAGCTCGTTAGAACTCTAGCAAACGGTCCCGCGCTGCCAAAATAAATGTCAATAACGTCTTATCTCGTTAACATAACAAACGTGTAATGTACACGTCTACACATTTTTCATCTGGAAGCTTGATAGCTTCGATTGTTCATATGGTATACGTTTCAAATCTAGGATTGTCCATCAAATCAATCATACATAAATAGTTATGTAAAAATTTATGAATACTAAAAAAACCATTTAAAACGTAGCCTCTTCCGCGTATTTCCATTTCTATGTTCAATTGGAGACACGCGTATATCGTGAAATCAATAGAAATTGTACACATGTATTACGGTTAATGCCAACCAAACCTAGCTCAGATTGCGGATTTAGACTGGTTCCGCGGAACAGATCGTTTGAAACCAATGTTCAACGTAAGGAAAATATGCGCTTAGGCTTTATAAAGTCTACGTAGTTAGCCAATGTGTAGACATTGGCTGTTCCACTGTCCATAGGCGACGGTGGCTAATTACCATCAGATGGACCGTTTGCCAACTTGTCAGCCTTTTGGCATAGAAATAAATAAGTATATTAAAAAAGAAACATTAGTGTAGATACCTATTAAGTACTTAGTAAGTAACATAGTGGTAGATTAGGTTGTTGTATGGACTGACCCAAAGAGGTCTTTTTATGACTGACCTGTATTTAGCTCTGTGTGCAGTGTCGAACAGCTCGCCTTCGAAGGGCGTGGTGATGAGGTAGGCAGGCAGCGCGGGAGGCTGATGCGGCGGCATCAGCGCGTCGGCCGCCGGCGCCACCGCCACAGTGCCCAGCCGCTCGCATGCCGCGCGCACCCTCTCGCACTCCAGGCACAATTCATTCACGTACACTACCGGAGTCGACGAGCCTGGTTGTCAATGACAATTATTACAATATCTAACATTTTTAATAAATCCATTATTCATTGATTTATGGATTCCTGTAAATCATCACGATCTATAAGCGAAGTCAAACGGATTGTGGAATTTGTGGCTTAAATAGGCATTGTACATTCCAATTCGACATAGGTACCGTAGAAACTACAATAAAAAAACCGACTTCTTATTTTCATCATCACTTTAATCTGTCGATATCTACCTAGATGCATGGGACATGACGATCTTCTGATATGTAGTCGGTATATTGCCTAGGAATATCAGTGTGTAATGCGTCGCTGTGTTCAGAATTCGAAGCCGAACTTAGACTCCATAACGGGCGATGGATAGGACTTTTCAAGTGACAAGATGTAAAGAAGACAGGTGGAGTAGAGCCTTGACTGAATGGTGAACTATAACAGGAAACCGCAGCTTCGGTAGAACGGCAAGCCAAATGGGCATAGATGTATATCAGATCGTAAGAAAACCCTGGATACGCTGCAAGAAAATAGTAAAATGGGGCCGATTGCGATTAGTACAAAAAGTGATAAAAACAATGATTATTTAAAAATTCTGGACAAGGATACTGGATGTGGTATTAACTTTTTTTTTCAGCTGAAAGATAATATATTGCCGCACATTTCACACCCGCTAATGTAATGATGATGCATAATACTCATATTTTAATGCTAATATGCGAGCGTCTGAAACATCGCGTCATGTCTACAACTCAATAAACAAGTTATTCTCTGTTGTGAAGAGACAAACCACATCATGATAGCATAATATGATAAAAGCCATGTATGTTGTTTGTTACAACTTTCCGATGTATAAGATAATAATTATAATATATTGGGTATTAGTACGTACATAATTTAGGGTTGCCAACCGTCCTGTTTTCCCTGGACATGTCCTGCTTTTTAGGGTGTCCTGGGGCGTCCTGGATAATTTATTGAAGCGTCCTGATAAATAAAGTCAACTATTTTAAAACTCCCGCGCCCCTTTTGCAATCCTTACCTACTTCAAGGGCAAACACTATATCCATGGTTACGGGCCACACAGCTTGCGAGAATTTATTACAAACAAAGTGTTTGTTTTACATTTTACAACTCGTTTTCAACTCATTTAAAATTCAAATTATTTTAGTAAAAATATGAACAAATTATTATTATTATTATAATGTATCTTTCAGACATCACGGCACGAGGACCGGTCCTTTTTGAAGGCGTGCGTGGGGATATAGATCCAACACGTAGAGGCCCCTTTAAGATACGTTAATGCGTTGGGATATGTACACCTAACAAATACTATCTCTGCCTGCACTATTGAAGAGATAAAAACATGACAAACATGTAAAAACAGCACCCGCTAAGTGCAAGGACTATTGCAGAAAACAGGGAACTATACTGGGTCTATGGGGGGGGAACTTGCTGGACTGGTTGCTGGACTATTTATTGAGACAACGGAACGCCTGCCAAATCAAATGTGTCAATATTTGATGATTTTCGTTATAAGCATATATCGTTAATAATTCTGGCAGACAGTGACTCGCCGCCAACTGAATGGGCCCCCAAAAAGTCACCAAAACCAAAGTGACAGAGGGAGCAACATTGGTGTCAGCAGCTAAGAGTGTAGAGAGGTGTGCACCGGTTTCACCATCGCGAGAAGACTCGTGAGCGGGTTTCCCCGTTATTACGCAGATTGAGCACTTCCACCCTTTCGAGCATATAGCTCTCGCGCTCCACTAAGGCCGGCCAGTGAAGGCAAGCCGTAGGTGGGGGCAAAGGTGCCGCCCTGGGAGGTCTCGGGTCCGTGGTGTCGCTACTCACCAACAGCTGCCCTGATAATTATTATTACTTTAATTTAATTTCACCTATTTTTCCTACATATTAATTGAATATATAACAGTACCTGGATGACAATATTTTTTTTAAATGACGTTTTCTAAAAATGAAACCTAACTAGATCGATTTATCGCCCCCGAAACCCCCTGCATACTAAATTTCATGGAAATCGTCGTAGTTCAGATTATATATTTATATATTACAAGAATTGCTCGTTTAAAGGTATTAGATAGATATTATTGCTACTCTGTTACTGCGTCCTGTTTTTAAAACGAATTGTCCTGGTTTTTCCAACTTCTAATCCTAGTTTTTTAAATTGTTGTTGGCAACCCTAATATAATTAAATATGATTATGGTATGTTATGGTTGTATGAAAAATGAATAATATGTAGATATCTACCTAGATTTAGGGAACATAGAATTATGGTTGCTATTTGCTGAGAACATTAAGTAGTTACAATAAAACTATTGTTTGAGTTGATTATGTTATCAAATATTTACAAGCAGATATGTCAAAGATATTTTGCGTTAGGGGACTTGAAAGATAAACATGATTTATTTGATTACTACAAATCCCACTGAAAAAACCAGATGCTGACATCCAACGTTTCTTTTGATCCTTAAGGAATTCACTACTGGAAGCGAATGGTATAGGTACAGGGTATACCAACAGAGTTTTTAAAGTTTCAATACTTGTAAACATGGTTCATCGGCACACGTTTTTGTTATTTCGGTAACTATTAGCCACATTTATTACTAGGTTACAAGAAATAGAATATGTAGGTAGATGATTATATATATTTAGACCAAATAATAAAGAGACACAAAGAAGAGTAAACAATAGCTGGTTGAGATACTGGTCACTTAAGGAGATTATGAAGAACGAATCAATAACCATCTTAGACAAAGCAAAGGTCTTTAACACTTGTATCCTTCCAGTACTCTATGAATGTCAGACATGGTCATTTACCAACCAGACCACACAAAAGTTGAATATGCCAACAAGGAATGGAGAGGAGCATGTTGGGCATTAGACTCGGAGATAAATGTAGGCTTACCGATATTCGACGAAAAACTAAAGTGAAAGATGTAACCTACAAAGTGAGATCACTTAAATGGCGATGGGCAGGTCACATGATGAGATCTGAGCGGGATAAATGGACCAGAGAGATCACAGAGTGGTACCCGCGCGAAGCAAAAAGATGAAAGGGCAGACCAGTTAGACGTTCGGAAGACGACCTTTCTAAAGGCTGGAGAAAGACGTCCAAAGACCGGCATAAATGGAGTTGTCTCGAGGTGGCCTATGTCAAAGGACAACCTAACCCAATAAAACCGATGCCGATGTCGGCGTAATAACCCCAATTAATTTAAATTGTAATTTACATTTATGTTAGTCAATAAAGGCTATTTTGATTTTGATTTGATACAAGTTTGTCGATGTTGGAAATTATATTGTACGTCATCATCATCATTATGATCATGTCAGTCGCAAGACGTCCACTGCTGGACATAGGCCTCCAATAGGACCGGTCGTGGGCGGCTGCATCCAGCGTTTTCCGACGGCCTTTACAAGGTCGTCTCTCCACATTGTAAGTGTACGTCCTACGCTGCGCTTGCCAGTACGTGGTCTCTATTCCAGAACTCATCTATTCTATATATTGTACGTATTATCTATTGTTAAAGTAATGTGATTAGGTATCATTTTACTGCTTCATGCAACTTCTAGCTTGTACTTAAGCTAGAAGTTGCCTACCTATTCAAAAAATCTTAGGCAATGAGAAATTGTGAGCGCATTAGACAAACAGAGTAAACAAACATTACATTATTTTGCAGATACCTGCCAAGTACCACTTAATCTACGTTCAATACATACATGAAGTACCGAGTGATTTCATTGACTTAAATGGGCCACGCCCTCAATTGATAAGTATGTATCGTGGGTGAAAACATTTGAACAAATAAATTACGAGTAGTGTGACCTTTCGGGACGCGTGCTCCCACGTTAATGGTTCAGGGTCGCTGAGTCACGCTTGCGACATAGGGAACACCCGGCTCTCTTGGCATGCGCCACCATCACACACGAACCAAGCGCACTGCTGCTGCCAGTATCCGATTCCATCATCAACTTCAAGTCTCTATCTAATGCGCATTCAAACCAATCACTCCTAAAGACCAACCAATACAATTAAGTGGGTTTAACCCATGCATAATCCTTAATATAGGTATCACAGGCATTAAACAAATAACAAGTATCTCTCTATTTCAACTACCACAATCTGAGTGTCTATTATAGAACTTCGTCAAACACCGATAGGTAGGTACCTACTGTGGTCGGACGCTTCCGGCGGGCCTCACTACTCATGTACCAATTTGGAGATTCCATAATGGGGATTCAGAATGTGGTCGCCCTAAGCTAATCGTTACACTACCTAACAATGTATTAGATTAAGGGTCGATTTACATCAACCACGAATAAGATAATATTCTTCTGATAAGCCTATACAAAAACAGTTATAATTTTAAATTAACAGCCAGATCGTATCTGGCCATAGAGAAAACAGGTATATGGTTTGTAAAATATAGAATTAATCCACTGACAGTAGCCAGTGATATGAAAATGAACCATATGACATTGGAATAAGGTTCATCTGAATCTACATATTCTTAATCATAGATTAAACATATGAACTTTATTGCAAAGAGATAAGGCTCATTTTCGTATCACTCTGGCTACTGTCACAGATACATGCTATATTTTACAAAGCATAAATAGTGCATTTTTTATTTATTCCATGCTTTTTAATACTTTATGGGTAATAATGTCGCATTTTCAATTGTAATTGTGGTCTCAGTTCGAAACACTAACAACCTTATGTAAAAAGCAATTTGTAAGTAAGTTAAGAGACTGTTTATTACGGAAGCTATTTAAATACCACAGCCATATGGCATATTACAATGTGCCTAGCCATACACCTAATTAATTAGGATCAAATTAAAAGACAGTCTGTAGGTGCTGTTTTCTTCTCACTAAATGTCATGTTCATGCAAGAACATGGGATTTATGTATGAGAATATGATCATTTGTATTATATTTGGTAGACTTAGAGTGGAATTGGTAAATGAATGTCTGTTATTCACTTAGAACAAAGAAAATTATTAATTTAAAAATCCTTAGGTACAACATAGATATTATTCAGTAGTAAAATTATGAGACTCACACTTACAAAAAATAAAACTCAAATCAACACACTTTTTACAATAGAGTTCTTCTCTACATATTTCAGAAACACTGTTAATCAATTGATACGGATTTTACCAAACATTTATATGAGAGTCATGTAGATCACGCCATGCCACAAATGCATGCGCACTCACATCCTCCACTGAGGTATGACCGCAGATGTTCTACCAACGCTAGCATGGTTGGCGTGCGTGCCGCGAACCACGCTTTACGCCATCTGCAAAAGCAGCACTCTTCAACAATACCTCTTGTGTGTTGCACCTAATTTGAATCTGCTTTATGTACTTCTTAGTATACAGCTTCTAATATCATATTAAATAAACTTATGAGGGAAACACTTCAAAATAAGAATCAATTGTACATGCTGTTTAAAAATATAATCAGGTATCTAATACTCTTGGTGTAATTTCCTTTTTAACATTCTTCCATTTCTTTGGTAACCATTACCAGAGAGAATAGAATCAACACAAACACAACAAATGCAATCATTGTTTAAAAATTAATGCACATAGGTAAGTATATTGTTGTAAAATATTATGTTGTATTACATTTAGCAGATTTTATTGTCATAAAGATATGTTTTATATAAGAAATAAATTAAGACACTTATAATAGTTATTCATCTAGTGGTTAAATTTTATCCCTGGTTTAATATTACCCACTTAAACTTTGAAATAATAGGTTAAAAGGATGTTAAGTATTAATTTGTAATGTAAACAGTGTATTTTAATGAAAACCTGAATCTAATGAATGGTAGGTAATCAGCGGGCCCTGAACTGCCAACATACATCTAAAATTTAAATTTTATAAAGTTTAGTTTGCCAAATACCAAATTATGGTAAGTATTTAAGTAAGTAAGGTATGCAAGGTTTAAATGGTCAAGTATCAAATTGTGCTAAGATTATGTTTAATAATACTTAACTAAATAATAAATCACCAATTAACTTTGATCAGGCTTCATGAAAATAGCTCAGTCTGGTCTGGTTCCTATCTGTTATTTCTGTTTTTGACTTATTAATCATTTAGTAGTTACCTACAATCCAAATGCTGTGTGAGAAAAATTCTGTAAGTAGTATCCAACTTTGAAATAGCTTATATCGCAAAAAGTTACTGGTCATACAGGTTATCACATATCAATAAGCTACAGTTAGGGTCAGAACTGGACTTGCATTAAAAGATTAAGATAACTTCAATAAAACCATCTATTTACTTTCTGAATTTTATAATGTTTTCAAGTCATTTTTTGTAATTAGTTATGCAGCATTGCCAGAAGGGTAGGTACTAAAAGTTCATACTTTTTGGATCATGTACCTTTGGTCTTTTTTTCATATTTTTTCCAGAGATACTTAGAACAGTTTTGTTGTGTGCAACATCTTTTTGCACCTCAAAAAATTAACAAGGTCAATTCAACTATACATTCACAGGTAAAAAAATCAGCAATATTACCAATACATGCAAAGCGCATAGCAATATACTTTTCATAAGAGTGAAATTGCATGCTCAGATGTCCCATGCTGAGCTTATTTGATTGAATTATGTTGATTATATTTTAGTAAGTTGGCAAAATTGTTAGGTCATTTATAATTTTTTAGTAATCTTTTTAGTTTTTCTAATACCTAACTTGGCCCTTAAACACCATAAAACATGTTTATTTATGTATTGTTTTATATCTGCAGGTTTTTATAATAAACAATAATTATTATTAAGAAGTAGGAAGTATTTGGACCCCAAAGTCCCGCAATGTATGATAGACCTTGCCTGTCCTTCGTAATAAGTTCATAGCTTTTTACATAGCTCAGTAGCAAACCAGGGTTGTACCTTTTTTAAGCACTTTGTACCTTTTCAGGGTCTCATTGTAGGTTTTGCCACACATCATATGATACTTCAAATTCTTAATATTTCAAATTCTAACAATACCCTACCAATATACAATGTGTTGCCTTATCTAAGTAAGTTTAACTGCTAAATGGCAGCCCTGCAGCCCAAAGAGGATTGTATCTATTAACCATAGAAATATTTGTATGCTGAAATACAGGCTATAAACCTAGTTCAGCAGCAGATGCTACTTAACTAACACAATAATATTATATAAGCTTACTTATAATTAGCAAATAGGCAAATTGTGTAAACTCGTATTTTTTTTGATAAATAAATGATTATTATTATTATTATTTTGATGTGTATATTTCCTGCTCTTCACAAGCTAATTTCCTTCAAAAATCAAGGCAATTATAACAACATTCTTATCATATTAAATATACTGGTCAGAGTAGCCTTAGGAGCGGTTTTTCTTTAAGAAAATTAAGGTGTACCTATGGTTCATTACATATTAGCATTCCACTGGAACTTACCTAAGAGAAACAGGATTCAGGACACTAGTAGTGTAAGTGAATGCAGCCTATGCAGACAAGTATTATGAAGAACTTACATACCTACGGAAGTATGAAAATAAGCGTTTCATTCGATTTTTAAACGGTCGTAGTAAGTATATGTATTACATCAGTCAGATGTTGTATGTACATGTACTTACAAAACAAATAAAATTTTCTTTTCTACTAAGAATCGATGTTTACAGGTTAAAATAAGAGAAAAGATAATCAACATAAGTGACATAACCATAACAAATGTCTCAGAAATTAAAAGAAGATTTCAAATATTTACCATCACCTTCTTGAATTTTGTCAGTTGTAGCGGTGCTTCCTGTTTGTGTCATGCCCTTATACAATTCGTCCATCTTGCCGTACACTGGTTTGTTACATCAATCATCAAAATCACAACACTAATTGTAATAACCTAAATACACACATGTTAAATCACTATTCACTTTGAATAAAACTCAGTCTATTTCGAAAATAACTAATTTTATCCACTTCAAACACATCTCTGAGAATTTCAGCAGCAATACCTACGAACGAAATTGAATGAAGTCAGAGTCAGTGCTGCCAGCGCGATTATAAAAAATTGGGTTAAATGAAAAGGGTCTAAAAAAGCAGTAATTTTTATTTGCCTTGTTTTTAAATGAATCTTAAAATCATTTTTCCACACATTTTATATCTTTACAGAAACTGAAGAAGGCGTTAATGTCCATGCACATATTAAACATTTTCTGACGAGAGGAAATATTTCAAACGATGGTCTTTGGGAAACGTACGCCTGCTACCGTGCGTATCAGTAAAAAATATTATGGATAAATATTACTATGTTTTCGTATCCAGCCTATTGTTATTATGGGCTATTGGTGAATCTGTTTTTCTACAGCTAGAATGTCATATATTGGCTAGTTTAGCCCCAATAGGGCTAATTTAGCAACACTGGTCATAGTCCGTCAATTAGAATCCTTCCATTCAAGCGATTTCAAGGGAGAAACTAACTCCCGTAGCTAACTCCACTTTATTGCTATTCATAGACAATCACTGAGAAAAGACTAATTATGCTTGATATGCGATTTGGATGAAAATTATAATTTTTCGTCCAAGATACGCGATGACTAAAAATATTATAATCCTTATTTTATTCTTTCTAGCCAAGGTTGTCTTTTATCAATCATAACTTTATTCAGATCGATTTTTCATATACGGTCCCCGGTATGGTTTTATGAAATAAAAATATTTTGAAACGAAAAAAAAAAAAACAAGTACCATTTTTGAAAAGTGTCTCAATTTGTTCCTAAGGCGCTAATAAACCACAAACAAAAAATTCAAAATTTTTATTCAATCGATAAGTGCCATAAAAATGCATTTAAATGTTACATTTTCAATTTTCGCGCGTAATTTGATGAAAACGCCAGGTTACGACGACATTTGGTCTAAGTGAGTAAACAAGTAAGTAATAAATGCGCTGATATTGGTCTCAATTGGAGTTATAAAATATAATAAATAAAAAATGAGCTTTTATCCTTTTCATTGGTATGCTGTTCCTGAATGCATAATGTAAAAATAATAATTATAATACTTCAGTTGACACTTTTTAGTTTACTTTCAGCACCGTATGACGTCATATAATGGCGGCTACTATTTCACTGGTTTAGAAACAGATAAAAAAAACTGAAAACTGAAATGAATTTTAAAATTAATTAAGTTATTTTATGAACTCATTCCGACTGTTTATTGCCTAAGCTATCTAAATTGTATATTTTTAAGTTTTTTTCTCATATAGAGTAAAATCCCCTATTGTAAAGTTTTTGTAGCCTCTTTATTCATTAGAAAAAAAAACATGGATCTGTTTCGGTATTCGGCAATCGAATACGGTGTGTCCGGCCTTACTCAATGAGCTGGCAATCTTTTGTCTTGCTGTCAAATGTCAATGTCAAATAAAATCCTATGAACGTAGCCTATGAAGCTTCTTTCTCGATGGAGCCATAAACAATAAATTGGAATTGGAAGCTTCTTTCTGAAAAAAAAGCGCGGGATATTCGTAACAAGACGGCGCCTTTTTTAAACACAAATTTCAAATAATTATTTTATACCTCATAATTGTTTTTTTTTTTACTTTCCTCGTAATGGGAATTTTCCCAAGAAAAGGAAAAAAGATGATAAGTCATCTCTTCCACCGTCAGCGGGCCCCGTCGACGATCGAGGGGACTCAAGCTCGTCGGAGGAATCAATCCCGGAAAAACAGGACAAGTATCGGGAATTTAGGGACCCCGACTACATCAGGTCATATCCCGAGAACGGCGGTAACTTCGAATATGTAGTATTCGTAGAGAGTGTGGACTCAGTCCCAATTGGAGATAGAGACATGATGTCTCTATCAACTAACATCAAAAAATATAACAAGGGTGTCAAACAATTGCTACGTATGAATCGATATAAAATAGGTGTCATTTTCGAACGCCCTGGACTTGCCAATGCAGCTTTAATCAACCGTAAATTTCTTGACAGTTTTAAAGTTAATGCCAGTATTCCTGCTGCCGCTACAGAGAATGTAGGTGTAATTATGCACGTCCCCATCGATTTAAAAGCAATGAACACATTTATAACGCAATATCTAGTACAAAAAATATAATTTCCATCAGAAGATTTATGCGTCGCACTGTTTCAGAAGGAGGGGAGGTGTCCTTTCAGCCTACGAAGACGGTGTCAATCACATTTTCCTGTGCAGCTATACCCGATAGTGTAGATGTGTATAGCTGGCGATTCGAGGTACGGCCGTACATCCCGCCAGTAAAACAATGCCTGAAGTGCTTAAGGTATGGTCATATAGCTAAGTTCTGCAAGAATTCCCAAAGATGTTCCATATGTACAAAGGACCATAATTATAAAGAATGCCAAATACCAACAACTGAGGCCATATGTTGCCACTGTCAAGGTAAACATGTAGCTATTTCTACACAGTGCCCAATTAAAAACAGAAAAATTATGAAAATAAAAATAAAATTAATAAAAATCTAGGTATATGCTAAAACTATATTTATATTTCAACGAAAAGTCGTTTCCATCTCTTGTAAAGTCCAGTCCTGCTGAACAATTACTAATTAAAATAGAACCAATTTTAAATATTTTAGTTCAGACAATAGTAACATTAATTTCTTAAAATAAAAATAATGAAAAGAGTATTTGCATTCAAAAATACAGAATAATATCAATAAAACTAAATTTTATGGATCAGCTAAATATTGTACAGTGGTATGCTCAGAGCATCAATAGTAATAAACATGCTTCTTCCTACTTTTTACATGTAAATAACATTCATGTAGCTTTATTGTGTGAGACTTGGCTCAAGCCTCATGAAATTTAGTATAAAAGGATATAATATAGTAAGATTAGATTCATGTAATGCACATAATGGTGTAGCTATTATGATACATAACAGCTTACAATTTTGTAAATTAGATACTTTACATGATGATTCTATACAAAATATAGCAATTCGTTTAAAATATGGCAATAATAATAAAGAAATTTCATTAGTCAGTTTTTACAGTCCCGGAAATTCTTCATTCACTAAGTCTTAGTTTGATAATTTAATCCATAGTATTCCTGATCCTCTCTTGTTGGTTGGTGATTTCAATGCACTCCATTCAGCTTGGGGATGTAATAGTATAAACATCAGAGGCAGAGAGGTGCTTGAAGTCATTAATTACTACAATTTGGGTTATATTAAATGATGGGGAAATGACTACTGTAGGCTCTGGTGGTTAATATAGGTGGCAAAGAAATGCACTTGATTTATCTGTAGTATCATCGTCAATTTCATTGTCTTGTAACTGGTCCGTACATGATGATCCTTTGGGAAGTTACCATTTACTTGTAATTACAAGTTTACTAATAATTATAATAGTTAACATATTGAATCTTCAAATTTTCCCAAACAATTTAATTTTAACTTAGTTGACTGGGAAATATATAGGAAGAGTGTTGATAGTTTAATAATGGATTTTAACATGGATCAAGATAACCCATTATAGTCATATAATTGACTTGATAACTTTATTAAATTTAGTCATTATTAAATCTTTACCATCAACTCCAAGATCTTATCATCTTTTCATACAGCATTAGTTAAAAACCGTAAAAATCGCATCCCAATGCCATGGTCGAATTTGAATTGCACTAAAGCAGTAGAAGACTCTAGAAATGCCTATAAAGATTTCAAGCACAATCCCACTTTAGACAAATATATTGAGTTTAAAAAATTACAAGCCAATAAAAAGTTAATTTTAAAAAGGGAAAGATATTTAAGTTGATTTTCTCTGTGCAACTCTTTTAATAGATATACTTCATTATCTAGAATTTGGCAGATATCAAAAAGATTCAATAAAACATTTACACCTCCAACTAATAATATTTCTCATTGGGTATTTGATTTTCTTAAAAAATATACTCCAGATACAGTTGATGGCCCATTTCAACCATTTCCTCATGAAGTACATGCTTCAGGACATTATGAATATCTGATTTATCTATTTTCCCTTCAGGAATTAAAATCTGCTATAGCATCTAGGCGTGATAGAGCTTATGGCCTCAATGGGATACCTTATAAAATGTTGAAAAATGTATCAATTAAGGCTCTTTCTGTGATACTTAGTGTTTTAATTTACTCTGGCAAGAAATGATCATCCCTAATGACTGGAAAATAGATTGCCTCATACCAGTACTTAAACCTAACAAAGAAAGAAACAAAGCAGAATCATATAGGCCAGTAGCATTAACATCATGTATGGGGAAAACTTTTGAACAATTAATTAAACAAAGGCTGGAATTTTATATAGAAAGTAATAGTTTATTACCGTCCAATCAATTTAGCTTTCGACATGTTTGCTCTACTCAAGATTGCATTTCTCATTTACAGTTAGATATATACAATTCTATTAAAATGGACAATCCTTTGGTAGACGTCTTCTTTGATGTAGTGGGTGCATTTAACAACATCAATCAACATATCTTGTGTGGTGAACTTCATGCTCTTGGTATTCCTGAAATAATTATATTATGGGTCTATAACTTTTTATATGGTAGAGAATTATATGTCAAAGTGAATAAACGTTTAATAGGGCCATGCTATTTATATAAAGCGGTATGTCAGGGTGGCATCCTTAGTCCATTGATTTATTTACATAGACTAAACATTATACTTGGATCTGAAGTGGCAAATTTGCAGTTAGCAGATGATTTGGTTATCTATGCCTCCGGTTCAGATATAAGTTCTGTTTAAACTCAGCTTTAACTCGACTAAAGAACTATTATTACTATCTAAATTTAGATGTTAGTCCAGAAAAATCTTAAGTTATAGTATTTGGAGAGTGTGAAACAGACTTAAACATTTATTACAATAATAATGTTTTTCCAATAGTGAATGAAGTGAAGTTTCTGGGTGTAATTTTTACAAGTAACCTCTCATGGAATAAGTATGTTGATTATCTGCTAGGTAGAGCTAGTAAAGCTTTTAATTTTATAAAGTCATTGTCAATTACAGCTGATCCTAAAATTTTGTTGATGTTATATAAATCTCTAGTACGTAGTCATTTTGAATATGGATTTTAATGTTTTGGTTCTTATCAGAAATTGGTTCACAAATTAGATGTCCTTCAGAACCACAATCTTAGATGTATAACTGGTAAATGAAGACTACATTCATTCTTATTTTCATCTCTTTAATTCCGTAAATGTCCCCTATATACTTCATGACTTTTCCAATCTAATCAGCATTGATGATCAATATCAGATTGAGAAATGTAAAGACAGATGGCCATGTTATTCTGGCAGTTATATAAGCAAATTCTGGCTGATGAATATTTACATTAATCGTGACATAAGGAGTAAAGATGTGTACCAGCTATTAGCAGAGTTCCCTGAGCACAGGTGTATATTTACTGATGGTTCCAAAAGCAATAGTAATGTTTCATTCGCTATTTAACTACCTCATCTTACAGTTGGTCATTGAGTTCGGTTACCTGGAGCCATGAGTATATTTACAGCAGAATCACTAGCTATTGTATCAGCCCTGGAATATATATGTGAAAAGAATCTTGGCCACACCTCTTGGCTTATAGTGACAAGACAGTATGAGTGTTCTAATGGCTTTAGAAAATCCGAAACTGGACGCCAATACCAGTACTATTATATATAAGATTCGGGCTTTATACGCTAATCTTTGTTCTAGAGGGTTTGAGATATGTTTATTAAGGACACCTTCCCACATAGTAGCAGGAAACGAAAACGCAGATTACCTTGCAAGAGTTATTACCTCCTGTATAGGTCTTGAGGGAGCTTACTCTTGACAGAAAAACAACTCACATGATAATTATATTACTTTCTAATTTAAGGTTTTCTTCTGCTTCTTCTTGATAGAATGGCGACTGATGCTTTATAAACTATGTAAAAATTGACAATCTCAATTTTCTCAGTGACAGTTATATAAAATCAAATTATATTTTATTACTTATCTGTTATGTGCCAGTACTACTAACAAGGTACATAAATAGAAATCAACTTTCAACAGTACCCTGAGTATAAAGAATTTACGTAAATAAATGGTTACTATCACGTTTGCGTTTACTAAAAAAATGTATGGAAGAAATTAGTTCCATGAGTATTCCGCGAGAGGCGCTGTGCCGATTCCTATAGAAAAATATTGTAAACGCTAACCAATAAATTTAAAATAAGGTTTATATTACTAAAGACGAGGCATTGGCCTTACTCACTTTTGGACAAGAATGATAATACTGATGACGAGGCGGTATGGTCCAAGACCTTAGCCTGCTCTGAAGGGGCGAAAAAAAAAAAAAGAAGCTTCTTTCTGTCTACCTCAGGAAATATATAGGTACCATAAAATAATAGTTTATTTATACTTATAAACGACTGTGAGTGTCTGCCTGTGCTAGCTAAGATTAAATTATTTTGATTGGTGAATAGATTATTATTAATTTGATAAGATAAATTGGTACCAACCCTATTTGCATAATGATAATATGTATAACAATGGCCCAAGACAAAAGTAAATAGATATATTGTGGTTTTAAAAAACGTTGGTAAATCTCGAAAAAAATTACAGCATGGATCATTTTGGGCTCTCACATATATTATACGAGCCTGATAAATATAATCCAGATACTTTGGACTTGTTAGCTGATGAAGAGGCTAGAGAGTATTGGCTCAATACGTGTGAAAAACTTGTCGAAAAATATGTGAATTACGCACTTGCCAATAACGACGACCCGACTGTGGAAATAAGAGCCCTCAAGTTTAAAACTTGCTACGTGGAAGCATTAAAAGAGCTTAAAATAAATCCCCTGTAAGCACCCCAATATAGTATATTAGACAGCTTGAAGAGCTTACTTTTTAATTTTCTTTATACTTTGTTTTGATTGAAGCATACTGAGTTATTAAATGATTATTTACCGCTAACATATTTATTTATAATTTTAGTGCTCATGGGCAGTTGACTGTTCGATTGCTTCTTGACATCAACGAAACATGCCTTCGTTCTCAGGGGTTCTTTGACTTGTGGAAACAGCAGAAGAAATTTGAGAATGAAGGTGCTCTGGCAACACTTGGCACCAGACTAGCAGAAATAGATGCATTGCCAAATGATCGTCAAAGATGGATTGAGCTATCTAGAGGATTTTTAGCTGGTATATAATAATATATATCTTTTTTTAAGAATATGAGAACTGTTATTTATTAGAATAAATATTCAATAAACTTGTATTTTACAGGTAATATGTTTGACTGGGGTGCACAGGCTGTTACAGACATATTAGATTGTGGTCTTTATGAAGCGCTAGAGAAAATTCAGCAAAGACCATGGCTGTTCGATGGATTAGATAAATGGCTTGATAAACTACAGGTAAAAACCATTATTTCTTAAATTTCTCATCATACATTTACAGCTAAACTAGTGTCCGACTGAAGCTTCAGCTTTGGCCACCTTGGGCCAAAAAAAAACCATCACAAATTTCTGCCTATTTTGCCCTATGCCGAAAGTTTCTAGCAAGCACCAATCAAGCAATTGAATGAGCTGTGTGTGACGAATGGGTGAGAGTGCGATGGACATGGCGCGGGGGGTCACACTGCGTTGTGGACGTCGGCTGGCCGGCGCCATCATTTATAAGTTTTCAAATCATATTATTTTTTGGCCAATCTTGAACTGAATTTCTTAGGGTTTTTAAGGCTTTGGCGGCCGAAGGTTGTGGTGATTGCCGATTAATCGGCTTCTGCCAGAAATCTGAACCTAAAAACTGACTATTTTGGGCAAGACACCCCATTTCTAAAATTAACTGATACCTCAGACCCCCATAGCCAAGCCTAAATCGAAAGCTTAAATCGCAATCCGTCAAAACGTGCCTGAAACACATGTTTGTTTGAACAAATTATCTGGCATGAACTTTACCACGCTTATAGACTTACAGAGTTTTTCACCTTGTACGAACTCGTGCACGCTTATCGAATTGTTGAGTTTTTTAAAAGTGCAACAATGATACTTCCTACTAAAATATTAGTCATTCTTATAACAAGTTGGTATACGCAACACACAAAACAACTTATACATTATCTTGAAAGTTTCAAATAAGAACTTATGTCGATTTTTAGACCTCATCGGCCCCCAAACCCAAAATCAGTTTTTGTTTATGTCAACCCCTGGGAAACCAAAATCGACCACTTTGGGATTCCCTGATCTAAAAGATCAAGATGCATGATAACTCATGTGTAATTTGGGAACCAACTACCCTATTTGTTTATTTATTTATGATTTCATGTTCTTATTACAGAAAACAGTACACCATTGTGCTGCAATATTTGTGGACAACAGTGGTGTGGACATAGTACTGGGTGTTTTGCCATTTGTAAGAGCATTATTAATCAGAGGCACTTCAGTTATATTGTGTGCCAATGAGTGGCCTGCCCTAAATGATGTTACTAATGTAGAATTAGATGAGGTATTGCAGCGTGCTTCCCATATATGTCCCTTATTATCAGCTGCTATGTCCACAGGAGATTTAGTAGTCAGATCAAGTGGCCAGAGAGGTCCATGTCTTGATCTAAGGACTATTAGTGTAGGTAAGAATTAATATAATACAATAATTAATTTTATTTTACACTTATAAAATGCCCTCACTAATTATCTTTTTTCATTGGCAGGTCTTTGTACGGAGATGAAAGTGCGTGGAGTTGACCTTATTATATTAGAAGGAATGGGCCGGGCCCTTCATACAAATTTGAATGCCCGTCTTGCTGTAGATTCTTTGAAATTAGCAGTAGTAAAGAATGCATGGCTTGCACAGCGACTTGGCGGTCCACTTTTCTCAGTACTTTTCCTTTATGAAGATAAACCAATCCAAAAATAACGAAACTATACTATGTTTTTACTTGACAAATAGTAACGTAACATGTGTCTCAGTATTTATTTAGGATTTATAAGCCATTGATCTTTTGATGACACTTCTAACTGATATCTCCCTAAATGCGCATTCATGTTTTAGAATGTTCAAGCACCCATGTTGATTTTCATATTGTGATTTTCGGAATATATTGAGTGTTATCCTGTTTGGTTAGTTTTATTTAAGTCTTGATTAGCTGGTTGGGGTGGAAGTTAGATACCCTGACCATAGTTAGAAATCTGATGCTATATTATAGATTGTGGATTCCATTCCCACACAGAATAAACATTTGTATGCATATAATATCAGTTATCTGGTTTCCATTATACAAGCACTGATTTGTTTAGGATCAGACGGTTGTTTGAAAAATGTCTCAGGAATAATGCGTATTTTGAATATATACCAGCCCCTCTAGGCAAGAATTGTATAACATAAATTTTAATGATATCCTTTTTTGGGGTTACTACAGAAATCGTACACAAATTGAAGTCTATCTCATTTATTTCAATAAAAAAATGACCCTATTGCATACATCATCTATACACTAAAGAAGGGTCATTAACAATTCATTACTCTCAACAATCCATTAAAAGTAGATGAACACAGGAGAAAAGTTGTTGTATATCGAAATTGAATGGAAATTCACTGTACAAGTAGTTACAGAATGTACATTTATGTATAAAAAAATGTTACCTAAATGCTAAGAAACAATAAATCACTGAAGAACTATAACACTTCCACCTTTACTACGATCGGGACGCGACATTTCTACAAAATGCATTCCATTTATGAATTGGACACAATCCAGTAAATTTCAAGAGGACAACAATATAATTATATACTTCATCTTACATTTTAATGTTGTTTGCAATAATTATATTAAGATCTGTTGAGCCAAGCGATCACTTTGAACAGCAAGTAAGCCATGCCGATAGCGTAGGCTATTTTCTCTTTCTGTTGGCGCTGCAATTGCTCAGCCTCTATTGACATGACGCGTCTATTCAGTTTGACGATTTGTCGCCGTAAATGCACCAACTCTTCAGCAGTCGAAAGACCTTCACCGTTGCTCATAGGTGGGGTTGGGTCTCTGTAAAGCACCAAAGAAAAAAACATCTGTATTCAAAGGTGATTAAGACTTTGGAAAGAGAGAAATGCAATTACACTTTGGACCATACAATAATATGAGCATTTCCTTGAAATTTAAAAGATAAGTAGGTATGTAGAAAATCATAATGCGCTCGTGAGTACTTAAAATAATATGAAGTTTGCGTTTTGGTAGAACACGACGTCACCTACTAAATCATTTATTTATTTTCTTTTAGGAAGATTTACAGCTAAAGATCCTTAGGGGACGCCTATGTCCAGCAGTGGACTTCTTGCGGCTAAGATGATGATCATGACAGCTAAATATCAAATTAATAATCCTACACCATTCAAAGGTCATCCTGATCAACTTTTACTACGGTACCAAACAATTTCACAGTCACAGTGTAGGTATATACTACAAAAGTTCTAAACAGATAAATACAATTAAATAAAGGAAAATGTTACAAGTTCAAATAGTACCAGTCATCTAGCATTATATATTATAATTACCAAAGAAGCAACTAAATATATGTTTTTTAATTGATGCAATAGGTACTTGAATAAAACAGGTCTGTATCGTGAGGTAATGCAGGCTAACAAAACAAATGTGTTAGCTCTAAACTTAGTCTTCGCCGAAAGAACACTCAGAATGGCTCGCTGTCTTAATTGAAGAGACGAAGAGTATTAGTTCTTAGGTTAATTTTCGACATTAATTCAGGACAGGAAACTTACATTCACTAGCTATAAGCTACACGCACATACGCTCAATGAGTTAATTATACATTTGATGCCGAGGGTTCCAAATCAGTGACCCGTATTGCAGGTGACTCCGAACATAAGCACAGATTTCCAGTGTTTTTATATTATAGAAATGGAATAACCTTCGTAAAATGAACATTAGAGCCTTGGACGCTTTCAGCCAACTGTTTGGTGGCAAAGTGTAAACGACATATAAAAGCACTTGGATACCTACATTGAGATCTAGTTTGTTATGAGGTCCGCCTGTAGTTATAATTCACTGAACCGATCGCGTTGAAATTTGGTATGCAGATAGCCTATGGTACGGAAAAGAACATAGGCTACTTTTTATCTCGGGAAAACAAGTTCCCTGGGGAACGCGGGTGAAACCGCGGGACGAAAGCTAGTATAGTATAGTTCAGTATTATCAACGAGTCAGTTCATTACTCTCCACGAGTCCCTACAGAATACTTGAACGGCCCCTAAAAATAAACCACACTAGATGAAATAGGAGTCCAAAGTCAATGTAAATCCACTCAAGACTACTGTTTGGCTACGATTTTCGATGTATGACGAACCATCTAAGTAGATTATCTGTATCACAACCATAGCCAAATTGTCCAGTAGTATTGAGTGGTCGAAGCGGTCGAAACACTTGGTATAATAGTCGGTTAAATTACATCGACTTACGTTGTTCCATGCCAGCAGTTATAAAATCGTTGGGTAATGCGAAGGTTAGATACCTAATAGTCATGCTGATCTTAATAACAACTTAATGCACAATAGATCTGATTATAGACTGTATTCTATTTTCCTGAACTTTAACAAATAAGCAAAGCCATGGGTGACCCATCCGAGTAGTAGAGTACTATAGACCCATGATGGGCCTTAGTTCTCTACTACTCGGATTTATCACCCTTCATAAAAATTGGTGTTACAAACGCGGAATTTCATATTGATCGCTTTAAAATAATGCCAATTGGTATTATGAGGCTATCATCGCATTTAACTATTTACAGTATGATTTTTTAGTTACGGGCTGGAAATACTCATCAATATGAACAACTTTTATTATGGGATCAACTCTGATATTGCGTAAAATAAAATGGTTGCTTCATATATTTTGGTCGAGTAAAGCCTCGCTCGAGGAACAGCTGATAATTTTTTCGTGATTTTACAGTTAGTCCCATAATAAAAGTTGTTCATATTGATGAGTATTTCCACCCCTGCAAGTATTGCTAGTGACTAAAAAATCACCCAGTATATTGGAATTATTGATGGTATATGGTGCAGTTATGGCCTAATTTTGATAGTCATATTAGATGCACATAATTTAATATTTTTATTTTAATGGAGAACATACCTCAGTACTAGACGTGATTCAGTCATGGTTGATTCATTAAAAAGATCTGTGCGCGGAGTGGTCGAGCGCGCTCCGTCGCCTTGTGATCTATATGTCTTCAGATTCCTTGGAGGAGAGTTAGGGACTCCTTGCGGAAAGTCATCAGCGGATGGAAAGTAATGTTGATCAAGAGTGATAACTCGCGGCGGTGTGCTCACACGTATCATGCCTGGATCAGTAGGCAGCACGGCATTATCCAACTGGATTTCTCTGGGTGGTGCTTTTGTACCTATGTATGTGGATATTAACAAAATTAAATGAAGAGTAAGTAAATATAATTATTGAATGTCTATGATATGGATAAAAGCCGAAGTACGGTTACACCTAGTTCTAGCCAGCTACACTTAGGTGTGCCCGGTAGCAGTTGGTTAAACTTAGGTATATCCTTTTTATTCACGGCTACTACTACCTAGTAGTAATCATACTACATAGTAGTCATCATGCGATGATTTGATACCGACTGCTACCAACCGCTACCGACCACACCTAAGTGTAGCCGGCTAGAACTAGGTGTAACCATACTTTGGCTTTTAGCCGTAACATCTACATATATACTGAATAAAGCTGTTAATTGTGTTCTTTATTTGGATTAAATAATATATTATATGCATGAAATAATTAGCATTTAAAAGAACAGCAATTAATAGTTTAAAACTTATTTGCTATTTATTAAAGACTTATTTTTAATAAGTATCAACAATAATAAGTTTTCAATATTTATAACAAACAATGCCACTTACCCCCACCTTACAATATGTGTGTTAGCATACAAAAATATCATATAAATTAAAAATAATACAAACATAATATACTAATAAGGTATTTTGTTTCATAAAAATAAACAGACTTTTCCATGATTATAAACTTCCATAGTTGTAGAAATCAGAGGTAGGTATATCAAGGAATATAAAAAATTAAATACTAGTTTAACATAATTAGTAGTATTATTATTACTAAATTGATGTTTTTGGATATAGCTACAATACAATAGGACATGAATATTGTCTCACCAACATGCTGGTCTTGTCCAACAACAAGTATCCTCTCTGGCACCTTCATGTCAAACTTCTCATTGGCATAATCCCAGCCAGTCACCATGCCATTGGGGGCATCGTCATCCACTATATCACCAGTAGCCTATAACAAAAAAGTTTGCACTACTTTGCCCTTGGAAATAACAGATGAATGTTCTGATTATAGCATCAAGATTTTCAATTGCCATTGGCTTTAAATCCCAAGTACCTACCTACACAAAATTAATAGTGTTCTACAAAAATACAATCTATATTATTAAAAACCCTATATTATTATACCTAATTTGCAAGATTGATTATGTATATATATATACAACACAAGTTGTCAGCAATTATTTAGAGACATTTAAATTAAAAGTACCTTATAAGTACCTATGTATAAATAATTAAATAACAAAAGAAATATCTATATTATAACCTTATATTTATATAATGGGTATAAATTTGGATTTGACTGTTGCAATATCCTTCTTAACTAATATTATAAATGGGAAAGTGAGTTTGTTTGTTACCTTTTCAAGCTTAAACCGCTGGACTGATCGCAATGAAATTTGGTATGCTGATAGCCTATGGTGTGGAGAAGAACATAGACTACTTTTATCCCAGGAAAACATAACATCCTTGGGGAACACGGGTGAAACCGCGGGGCGAAAGCTAGTAGCTTATAAAATAGTTTCCAAAAATCAAACTTGAATAACATTGATTCAATACATCAAAGATCATCAAAATCATTTTCAGTTAGCTATCAATCAATTACCTATCTTTTTATTTATCCCGTAAGTAAGTTCTAGTATAATATGTATTGTATAGAAAAGGATGATGTTCATCTCATTGAATTGGTTTAATTTGAACACATTTACATTGGATTTATTATATTCATGGTAGAATTACAATGATTGTATAGGTTGGTTTTGATATGTGTATGGAAGATATATATGTATATATTCATATTAATAATTTACCTTGATCCTTTGTGGCACAGTCATATTGTGGCTGATGAGGCGAGCATAAGCTTCGTCTGATGTGTACTGCATTGTGGCACTTGAGATCACATACACCCTGAAAATAATGAAAACATATACCTATATTAGAAGATTTATTTCACCATAGAGAGGTGCTAAAGCAATCACAGGACTTAAATTATTCAGTAATGGGAAAATTTTATTGACGATATCTTGATTTTTACGTCAAAGATATATAAAGGTATTTATGTAGACGACACATAATAGGTATGCAAATGATTGTAACAAGTAAACTACTTACTGCCAAAAAAATAATTATGTTCTTGAAACAGTTTATTTCATTATAATTGATAAATATGTAGGTAAGAACTGAAAAATTATTGGAGAAATTTATTGCAGCCGTGAGTGACAGACGGCTAAACTTTTTTGAAGATAGATAATAGAATAGGTACTATTATCTTTTGACATTGACAGTTCTGTTGAAGTCACAGCTAAACAGTGCTGCCAGCTGTAGCTTTCTCGTGGTAGCTGGATCTTTTGCAAAATGTTGCTAGATTATATTGATTATATTTTTAACCCTAAAAAGTTGGAAAAAAATAACTAAAAAAAACAATAAAATATAGACAATTATAGTTTGCATTAAAACAACATATCTATAATAAAACATATTAATAACAAAACGTCTGACACTCCTTATTTATTCTCCTGTAGACGAACTGATTGAGTAGTCTAATGAATAGGAAGGATGGCGCCTATTTTCTTCTCATTCCAGACTTCCATTTGGAATGAGGCAGTCTTAGACCATAAAGCCAAAGAGGCAGTCGATTGGTACACGATCGCGGCAAATTAATTTTGCCACTAACACAGCATCAACCTAAATTTGACGAAATAAAATCGTCCTTTCCGATCGGAATGGCAACTGAATGGGTCTGAATTATGAGGATACACTACTTTTTTTTTTATCGGGAACTCGGGGGACAGTTTATTATTTCTTTTACAATTTTTCTTATTTTCGCAACGTAGGTATACATGATGGAAATTTCTTAGAAAGTCTTCTAATAGTTTTTAGTTATTACTATCGGCATTTACAATTTTGAAAAAAATATACAGTCAGCGAGAAAACTGCTATTTTCGAATATTTTCTTTATTAGCTTAATCGATCCTGTATTCGACAAGGATCCAAAAGGCTCTATGGGGCCAAGTTAGCTTAGGGTACTAGGAATGTCACAAATCGAAAAACACTTTCCCAATGACATAGCACGAAATCAAAATAAAGTATTTTATCAACATTTAAGCTAAATAAAAATGTATTTAATATAAGAACAACATTTTCAAAATGATCTGATCAAGGACTTTGAAGATAATGACGGAATTCCTCAACGAAAAGGAGCACGAATATCGCGATTAAAATATCTTATTCAGTATTGTCAACACTTATTATTTATATGCATATCAGTGACAAATCTTGATAGGTATTCAACGCATAAAAAACTAAAAAACCGGCCAAGTGCGAGTCGGACTCGCGCACCGTGGGTTCTGTACAGTCTTATAGGTATGTATATCGTTCGTCCATCACAGGAATCTTAACAAACTTAAGATATGGATTGAGAGACAAACTTAACTTTGTCGTTGGAAAACTGTTACACTAAAAAGTATAAAATAATGATGTTAGAACTCATTTTGAAGCCAGCGAAAGAATTTGAGTTTCTGGAACAAGTGTTTCCCTTTCACTGATTTCAAAACGAGTTCTAACATCATTATTTTATACTTTTTAGTGAAAACCCTTTTGAAGTCGGTTTTACTTTTTTGTTAAAAGTTAATTAAATAAAATACAAACTATGATATATAGAAAACATCCTCGAAGCCCTCACTGCTATTGATAGGCAAGGTTCCTGTTGGAGTTGGGAGTGGCAAGCAGGGAAGATGAGGAAATAACGTACACTATTGAACTTAAGATTGTATATTGAAAATACCAAAACGACATTCGCTTTTTTACATAGTTGTCGAATATGGAATCAACACACCATGGCAACCATAGGGTTGCTCATCCAGTAACATTAGGGATGTGCTACGTAATCGATTTGCTTCGATTCAACACTCCTTCTCACACCTAATGTAGACCCATACTAGTTCTTAAACGTGCAAGTCTTGGACCTGGTAATCCTTTCGTCAACAGAACCGCCTCCATATTTTCTGTAGGTTGATATTGGACTTCCACGACTCCTTCTTTGATACAGTCTCTGATATAATGCATTTTAAGGTCTATATGCTTCGACTTCGAAGATACTATTGGATTTTGACACAGCTTTAGTGCCGCTTGATTATAATTAAATATTAGTATCTTTTCTTGTTTTATATTCATTACATTGAACAACGCTCGTAGCTTCTTTAACAGCTTCTGTTAGAGCGACATATTCGGCTTCTGCTGTGGATAACGCAATGTTTCATTGTTTTCTACACCCCCAGCTGATAGGAGCTCCAGCAAATTTAAAACAATATCCGGAAAAGGACTTTCTGTATATCTTACATGACCCCCAATCAGCATCAGCCATGCCATATGGTTTATTTCCGGTCTTCTTGAAATTTAAACCGATATCTTTTGTACCCTTCAGATACCGTAGAACACGTTTTGCACTTTTGAAATGTGTTTCATCAAAACAGTAATTAAATTGTGATAAGTAGCTTACTGCAAATGCAATATCTGGCCTTGTAGTTACAGCCAAAAACATTGATGTGCCAATCAAATTTTTGTAAGGCAGGTCTACTATTTCCTTCTTGTTTGACTCTAGTACTATGCCTGGTTTAATCGGCGTAGTAGTAGACTTGCATTCTTCCATTTTAAATGTTCTCAAAGCTTCGACTATTTTCTTTGTTTGCTTAATAATAATTTCCTTGTTTTTGTATGATACTTCCATTCCAAGTATGCACTTTGGTTTTCCCAGATCTTTCATTTCAAACTTTTGACTCAGCATTTCTTTTATTTCTTTCATCTTCTTTTGACATGAGCAGGCAAGTAATATATCATCGACATATATTCCAATAATGGCACGCACTCTTCCTTCTGTGTGTGTGTATACACAGGGCTCTGCTTTTGTTGCCTGAAAGCCAATATTTTTTAATTCTGTGTCCAGTTTGATATACCATTGCCTACCTGCCTGCTTAAGTCCATAAAGAGCCTTTAATAATAAAAAGACTTTTTCTCCTTCTATGCTTTTTAAATCTGTTAGAACCTCTTTGGCTATATTGTAGACGGTTAGATCATCAGACTCAAACTCAGCAACTAATTTCTCTCTTACATATCTCTCGATGTAATTAGGCAATTTCATGTAAATGTTCTCATCAATATTTCCATTTAGGTATGCTGTGACTACATCCATTTGGTTCAAATACAGACCTTCTTCAGCAGCAATACCAAATATGGTTCTTATAGAACTTAGTTTTGCAACGGGTGCGTAAGTTTCGTTATAATCAACGCCCGGACGCTGCGTGAAACCTCTAGCCACTAGTCTTGCCTTGTTTGTAACTTTGTTTTCTGGGCTCACTTTCTTTTTTAAGATCATTTTGTAGTCTATGATTTTCATACCTTTTTCTTTCTTAATGATTTTCCACGTACCATTTTTAATGTGTGATCTAATTTCAGATCTGATAGCATCACTCCAGTCTTCAGTTTCATTATTATCTTCAAACGAGTAAGCTATTTCAGGTGACAACTGACATTCTTCTGAAAATCCTTCTATATCATAATCTTTCATCCAAGTAGGTTGTTTTGTATTTCTTTTCAGCCTTTCTCTAGTATTTGTTTCAGGTGCGTCAACATAAGCTTCTTGTTCTTCATCTGATGATGCTTCATCAAAATTGATGTCAGGTATGATATTTGGTGAAGACATCTCTGGACTTGAGTTTTTTTTAGATGTCTTCGATTTTTCTGAGGCTTCTCTCTTCTATGTTTACTTCATAGCTCAGATTTTTCTTTTGTTTCATTTGTTTAGGTTGTTTTTCTTCCTCAGGTATTTGTCCCGATTCTTCAACAAAATTGTCGTAGTTTTCTTCTATTTCATAAAACATTTTGTTTATGATTTTAACATCCCTGCTGGTTATTACAGAATTCTTTTCAGGAAATTCAGAATCCTTTTGCGTTTTTAGCATAACCCATAAATCTACCGGATGTAGCTTTTGCCGTTAGTTTTCCCTTTCTTCTTTTCTGAAGTACAAAAGTTTTGCTTCCGAAAATATGAAGGTGATTTCCTGAAAGAGTTCGTCCAACCCATTTCTTGAATGGTGTTTCTCCCTTTAGTGCTTTGGATGGACTTCTATTTATTAAATAGTTTGCAGTATATACTGCTTCTGCCCACAATTTCTTTGGTGTATTTGCTTCTATCATTAAGCATCTGGCTTTATCCATCAGGGACCTGTTTTTGCGCTCGCTGATTCCGTTTTGTTGCGGAGTATAAGGTGTACTCAACTTTCTTTGGATTCCATGCAGTTTCAGATAATCGTCAAAGATTTTATTTACGTATTCCGTTCCGTTATCTGATTACAAGTTCTTTATCTTTAAGTTAGTAAAATTTTCCACCTTACTTTTAAATTCCTTGAATTTTTCAAATACTTCGCTTTTCTGTGCAATAAAATATATGCAACAGTACCTGGTATAATCATCAATGAACGTTACGTAATACTTTGATCCAGCTATAGATTCATATTCCAATGGACCACACACATCACTATGAATTATTTGCAATGGTTCAGTAGTATATATTTCTTTATGACGTGGGATTCCCACGTCATAAGGAAATATACACTACTTTAGACACTATACACACTAGATTGCCATTCCCACGGTGGGAATGGCAATCTTGACAGTTTTCCTTTTATACAGGTTTCACAATTATCAAGTTTTCCTTCACCTACATCAAGTCCATACATCAACTCTTCTTTTGCCATCCTTATCAAATCTCTTTCATTGATATGGCCAAGTTTTCGATGCCACTGCATGATTTAGCTATCATTTATAGTTGTACGTGTATATTTTGCGGTCTCATTTGATTCATAAAATTTCAGGTAGTATAAATCATTATTTTTCTTTGCTGTCAGTATTACTGTTCCATTATTTTCCATTATGTATGCCTTATCTTTTTCAAATACAACTTTATTTCCTTTTTCAGTTATTTTGCTTACTGACAATAGGTTGGTTGTCAAATCAGGAATAAACAATGTTTCATTCAAATTAAATATTTCTTTTTCTTTGAATACTGTCACTTTTCCTTTTCCTTCAATCGTTGCAGTATGTTTATTTGAGGCCAGCTTTAAATTTCCTGAAGCTGACGTAATGCTGTTAAATAAGAGGCTTTTACCACAAAGGTGCGATGTACAACCGCTATCAAGACACCACGTGTTTTCATTAGTAACCTCTTTTCCTGTGTTTAGGCATACATTTAAATTTTTCTCAGGTGATTTCTCATACTTTTTTCTGGGCGCATTATTCGTTTTGCTCCAGCACGCCTGAGTGGTATGGCCTTTCTCTTTACACTTTTGGCAATATTTTCCTTTCTTTGTGAAAAAGACTTCTTAATTTTCTTTACAGTCAATATTTTTTTCGTGCCTCACTTTCTTCAACGATTTTTATTTTCAGTTCTTCGGGAGACGGTAAGGTGTCACGAGTTTCCACTGCTATACGGGAATTCTCGTAAGCAGCTGAAAGGCTGTAAAGTATCATTATGCTTAGTAGATCGGGATGCAAGCTAACGCCCATATCCGCTAGCTTGTCCACGATGTCAATAAAGTTATTGAAGTGTTCACGGACGTCATCTTTATCAACCTTTTTTAATATTAGCTGTTTTAGCAAAGTTGCTTTTCGAGCAGGACCTTTGCTTTGGTAAATTACTTTTAGCTTAAGCCATAGCTCGTTGGATGTCTTGCATCCCCGCACTTGTTTAAGTACTGACGGTGAGATGATCAGTAATAGCTCTGATCGAGCAAGCAAGTCATTTCCATGAAACTTACATTTTGCTGTTTCCTCTTTTGGCTCGGTGATTGATCCACTGGCGTATCCCCACAGTCCCTTTTTAATTAGAACTGCTTCAGCCTGCACGCTCCACGTATCATAATTTTCTTCGCGCTCTGCTACCATTTGTTGGAGTTGGGAGCGGCAAGCAGGGAAGATGAGGAAATAACGTACACTATTGAACTTAAGATTGTATATTGAAAATACCAAAACGACATTCACTTTTTTACATAGTTATCGAATATGGAATCAACACACCATGGCAACCATAGGGTTGCTCATCCAGTAACATTAAGGATGTAATACGTAACCGATTTGCTTCGATTCAACAGTTCCCAACAAGCTGGCAGCGTTCCCTTTTTGGATGGCCAAGCTTATGCGTTGGCGAAAAAAGCTCCCAGCCCGTCGTTCTCCCGAAGCCTCAATGAGCTTGGATGATAAAATCCGAGCAAATTGGCGAGCCTCGAACCCCCACGGACCCATGGTTTCCACTGCGAATGGCATGAACAAAAAATTAGAACCAAGACAAGCGTATTTTTTAAATTTGGATTTTTCAGCACCGTTCACAGCCGCCTCAGTGACTTTACAAATATGTGGGAAGGCGCAAGTGTATCAACAAACGTGGCATCCCACACCAGCGGCTTACTATTAAATAAACTGTCTGCTACTTGAGTGGGAAATAAACTGAGTTTGCTTTTTCAAATATGACACTCTTACACCAACCCAACAAATTTTATGAGGGAATGTATTATTGATAATGAGCGGAATATACTCATTTATACAATTAACTTTTTTTTATCTGGATCCAAAACAACGTTTGCCATTCATTAGGAATCTTGAAAGAAAACGTATCTATATTGCTCATGACTGTACTTTTCCATAAGTATAAAGGACGTCACACACGGCGAAGATACTATAATATTTTATCTTAAGATCATGAGACAGCATTATACTATGAAAGGAGAAGTAACGACCTACCTAACCTACCTTCACTTTCCTTCTCATTCACTGGTAGGTATAGCACTGTCTCATATATCTTAAGATAAAATATTATAGTATCTTCACCGTGTGTGACGTCCTTAATACGCGAAATTAAATAAACACCTGTTAAGACAAGCCGGCCAGAGGAAATAATAGTCCTTTCCTTACTTGGAGAAAAGAAAGTTTATTAACTTCCTACATTAAATCACAGTAGGTAGGTATTATGTAAATTGCTACTTGCACTACTTAAACCGAACATTAAATTATTAGTTATTTATAGTTATAATTATTATTGTGTTGACATTATCGTCGAGAGAAAATCTAATACAGACTCTCAACCTGACAGCACGAATTGCGGGAAAACTAACCGCAATTTATCGTCGCTGCCAACCATTACATAATAATACTGGCGCGTTCGGAAACACGAACGCCACACACCAAATTAGCAACGAGAACAAAGTGAAATAAAGCTTGAATGCAGCACTGTTTTCATTGGTCAAAATTCAAATAATTACCAATAGTGTTACATTTTTTTTATTGTGTAATTGAAAATAGTTGTCAAAAACTCCGTGTTCTACTTTCATTGGTGGTTGTGTTTGTCGTAATTCATGAGTTTTAATTTTTGGGGATAAGTATTCTAGTAATTTAAAATTTCAATAGGATAGGATATAATTTAACCTCTCCGATACCGGGCCTGGCCATGAGCATTTTCTTAAATTTCTGTGTTAAAATGTTATAATATAATCACAATGAGAGTCACCGGCTTTAGAACTCTTGTGGTCACGATAGCTTACGTTGGCGTTATTTCGGCTAATAATTTCGATCAACAAAAAAGAGATGAAAGAAAAACTAAATCTGTGACCACGTTCGTGAGTGCCAAGTGGGAAGCTACTCCCATTGTCCTGGAGTTAGCGGAGTATCTTGCTGACGAGAGTACCGACTTGTTCTGGTCATTTGTAGACGGGATAAATTCATTGAAAACTACTCTTGATAGTTTAGGTAAGTTGTCTGAACTTTGATGAAAAATTCCAATTCCAAAAAAAAGCTAAGGGTCAGAGAGTATTCTTAGAAGTAACTACAGATAAAGATTCATAGTCATACCTCAGTCCAAGCTTAAATACCTACAATATAGGTATTTTCGCCGGTATATTCGAAAATTGATTGTGAAGCCATTGGGCTGAATATAAATAAATGGAATATGTACCTACTTACATAAAAAAAATGAATTTTTCATTTCAGAGACTGATAAACAAGTGTATGATGCCTGTATTGGTGTTGCTAGCACACTGCTGGCCCCAGCACAACTACGCATGGCCAAACTGGCCCTCTCCATGCACACTACTTCACCAACAGTCCGCATGTTTGATCAAATAGCTACACAAAATGGAGCCAAGGATGTTGGTTGCGATACCTTTGTATCAATTGCTTCGCGAGAAATTTGTAATAATGACTTTCTAAAGGATATACTTAAAACTTATGATGAATATGATCCTGTAAGTATTTGGTGATATATCCCAGTAACAGTACTAAGTGAATCCCTTATATCATAATAAATAGAGATATACACAAAAATGTGTGTCCATTATTAGTTTTATTACAGATAGAATTTTATGAAAATTATAATTGGCCTGCTTGGTAGTGGGGCAATAATAATTAATTTGGCTTAGTAATGGAAATCAACCTTGGGCTTATTGCTATGTAGTCATCATCACTTATACAGTTAAATAAGCATAATCATATATATAAATAGAAATTACTTGCATGTATGCCTGAAACAAGATTATACACATATGTATAAAATAAAAGTGACCAGTTTTGTCTTCTAAATCTCATAAAAAATTGTAATGCCCAAAAAGAACATTTCTTGTCTTGTTTAAGAGATTTTTTTCCAAGAAATTATGTTATTTCATATTCATTACTTAGACTTTATTTTTTTTAGGAAGAGTATAAACTGGAGACCTATTTGTTAGACCACTCTTACCCAAGCAGTGATAACAAGAGTGTTACAGCAATTTTGTATGGAGAGTTGGGCATGACTGAGTTCTCAACTAAACACAAGATACTATCTGCATATGCTGATAAAGGTGCCATCAACTATGTTGTCAGATGGAATGTTAAGGTAATATAACATAACTAGCGGGCCCGACAGACGTTGTCCTGTCCAAACTCGATTACGACGCCATCCACCGGGTCCAATTGTATTTTCAAACCATCCAGGGACCCGCTCAAATATACACACAAAATTTCATCCAAATTGGTCCAGTCGTTTAGGAGGAGTTCAGTCACATACACACGCACACAAGAAATATATATATTAAGATTTGTAAGTGGTACATACCAAAGACCTAATATTTGATAAATAAATAAGATTATTTTATGTAAATTTTGTAATTTAAATTCTGACTCATAATTTGTGCAAATACTTATATAGGTATAGAGGTTAATTTGGAATAGAGTAGAATAGAATTATTTTATTTACAAAAACGGATTTTAGAATGATTTCCCCCATTTATTTAATGATTGTATGTAACTCTTTTGTGGAAAGTAGCTGTAATACTAAACTTGGGGTCAATATTAGTCATTTTAAGGAATTTTCAAAATAGACCCTTATCCAGGTGGAATAGGGAGTTGATATTTGCATGGAAAAAGTAGTAATTACATTATAAAGTCGACTATGAATTTGAAAAAAATATTCAAATCAAACAATAAGAAAGGGAAATATAACTGTTTTTATTTCATTTGAAGCATTCAATTCATGACTTAAAATTCTTTTCTGCTCACGAAATTTAAAATCGCTTATCTTTTTATCATATGTATGTAGCTATATTTCGAAAGGCCAGAGTGAATAGGTTTCTTCTGGGTAAGCGTGCTCCATCTTAGGCTTCGTCTTCGCCTTTCGACGGGTCAGAAGCCAAACGCAAACCCATTGTATGTAAAAAAAAAAAGAAACAAATATTACAGATGGTTATTTTACGCGAAATATAAGTTATATTTGAAAAAAGAACATAGATATTCCCTATTGTATGTAAAGTTGTTTATAATTTCTCCCATCATTTATCCCACATAAATAAAGGGTTATCTATCTAAAAATATTTGGTACTGAAACAAAAGTTTTTGTTGAACAGCCAAGAGGGAAGCCTAAGCTTCGTTTATCAGGTTATGGAGTTGAATTACAACTCAAGAGTACAGAGTACAAAAGTCAGGATGACTCCACTCCTAAGGAGGCAGAAGGCGAAGATAATGCTACACCATCTGAGGAAGAAGATGAAAATGATCCACAGAATCAAATTGATGGATTTAATTTTGGAAGACTCAAGTAAGAAATTTAATAAAATGCTTTGAACTTGAACTGAACATTGCAAAAAACTTACCTAATTACCTTAAATACTCACTGCAACATTATCTTGGACATGCATTAAATGTAAGATGCGAGTTTAGTCTATCTATAAAACCAAGGCTTGGAACCCGTTTTATAGCCGGTTATTATATGTTGTTAACCGGTTTTTCATTATTTCATATGGAGTGAACATGTTAAAAGAGACTGTTAACTTGATTAACTCGTTAGTATGGTACCTGAGTGGTTGTTTTGGTTTTAGTGAACCATACTTATTTTCTTACAGAAACTTATTCCCTGCCCTACGGACGCCTCTAGAGCGATTCCGGCAACACTTATCGGAGTCTAGCGAAGAGCTGGCTCCACTCAAAGTGTGGCAGATGCAAGCCCTGAGCATGCAAGCCGCCGCGGCTGTGGTCGACGCTAACGACGCAGGTGGCGATGAGGCTCTTAAAGTCCTCACTTCTATCGCTCAGAATTTCCCTATGCAGGTGTGTACTAAATATATTCTTGATTCTGTTATCAACCACTGGTTAAGCATTAAAACCACATTCATCACTTACCATGGTGAGATTGTGGTCAAACACAAACTCTCAGTCTCAGTATCTTATTCCGTGTACTAGAACTCTTAATTGAGTTTTTAAGGGCGTAGCTACTGACCCCCTGATTACGTTACCTTCGCCTTATTCTGTAGATGTTTTTTAAATTAACATATTTTATCTTTCAGACAAAATCTCTCGTCCATGTGAACGTGCCACGAGCTTTCCGCGACGAAGTATTATACAATCAAGACGTGTGGTCGTCGTCCTTGGGCTTGCGTCCCGCGGAACCGTTACTCCTCGTATCGGGAGCGCAATATGATGCTGAGGACGTCGATGTGATGGCTCTGCTCACCGCATTGAAGGAAGATATTGGGCCTATGAATACTTTACATGCACTTGGTATGTCTTCTCTATTTCTGTTGAATGTTTTCATTAGGGTTGCACGGTTATTTAAAACATAAGAATATACCTATGTAATATTATAGAAGTATTCCTTAGCGTCTACTCAGACCTGGCGGGGAACGGGAGGGAAGGAAATTTTTGTGAAATTGTATTTTGTACCTATTGAATTTCCTTTTATAAAGGTCTCTCGAAAAATCTGATCAACACGCTTATGTCCTTGGAGCTTGGCGAGTCATACACCTGGGAGGAGTATGGGCTGGACATCCGCGACACGTCCATCACTTGGCTGAATGACCTGGAGACTGATGAGCGGTACCGACGATGGCCCTCGTCTTATACGGAGTTGTTGAGACCCACATACCCTGGCATGCTGAGGAATTTGAGGAGGAATATTTACAACTATGTATGTTACTTGTAGTTACTTACCTTTTGTAACCATATAATCTGGAGAATGAGAGCCGAAGATCGGGTTCAGTGGCGTATTTTGGGAGAGACTTATGTCTAACAGTGGACTGATGTAGGTTGATGATACGTCCTTCCCAGTCTCGTCCCGATTAAGCGGCCCGAGCTGCATATTAGCAATCCGACCGATCCCCAAATAATATATTTTATTTGCATGCTAAGTCCTCCCTCATTCCCCAGGCAACGTCCTGAGCCGAGGTCGAGCCCCACAGGGGGCACCCTCAGGCTACCGTTGCCCTAAATTTATTTAGTTTTAAGTAGCGGTTGAGAGCCCTCAGCGCTCACCGCAAAAGTCCGCGTAACGGTGGAAGAAGGTTCCCTGGACCCACCACCTTTCTGTTCCAGTCAAAAAAAAAAAAGGTTGATGATGATGTATTTTTATTTAGAACATTTGTATCGACAGTTTTGCAGTGAACATTACTGTAATTATACTAAACCAACATTTTAATACATTGTACTAGAACTGCAGCTGGAAGAAAATCTAAAATTAAAAATACATTATTTTTTGTATAAAAAACGTTATTTTTGTATGATTTTTTAGGTGATAGTGATAGACCCAACATCAACAGCATCAGGGCCGCCTCTCAAACTGGGTGAAACATTACTGAAGCACGCGACACCAGTGCGTGTGGGGTTAGTACTAGCACCGACTAGTAAAGATCGTGCGCTTGAGGCAGCGGTCAGGTCGGCCTTCAACTATGTCGCTCAGGAAAAGAACTCGAATAAGGAGGCGTATTACTTCTTGTGTCAGGTAATCAATTTTATTTTATTTAACCCTATATGTCCTACTGCAGGACCCCCCTTTCGTTCATTCTCCGGTTTTGGGCTTTTTTAGTCAAGTCCATAGGAGTCCATAGGAGTCCAACTCATACCTCCATACTTTCTTGGGTCTGCCGCTATTTTGGTGATTTTAGGCCATAGATTGAGAAGCCCAGTCTAATTTCAGCTCTGCGGCTTTTTTTGTTACATCAGCTACACAAATTCGATCTTTTAAAAACGAATTTTGCATAGTTTATTCTATGATTCATAACCCAAGGTTTTTCTAACAGTAACATTGTTGGAGCAAATTCGAGCTAATAGAGCAAGTACAGGTTTTTGATGCATATGCACACGACTTAAAAAATGATTTTCATTTGTTTGATGACAAATGCCAATGCGTTGAATGAATGGTATTCTTTGTTGCACATCCTTTAATGTCTCGTCTATTATATTTTCCCTGTAATTAAAATCCAATTATTTTTATTTTAGCTTCTGAATCCACCTCAGGAAGAAGAATTAAATATTGAATATGTTAAAAAGCAACTGAAGAAGTACGCTAGCTCCGCCGCTAACCTCGATGAAATTATCTCTGATGATTCGGAACATAATTTTGGTAGACAGCTTGCTGAAGAGTTTGTATCTAAAATCGGCACGCACAAGTATCCTTTGGTAAGACAATTGATAAAACCTGTTTAGGTCGAACACCTCACATAGTTTCATTGCATAACTTCCTCAAAATCAAATGTTGTTGTTGATTGACCAAAATGTCACCGAAAAAGTCCTAGAGAAGCATCAAAGACATATCCTGGATAGAAAAGTTCGTCCTAAAATGTGAAACATCTCTTTTGATTCAAGATAATTTTTTCTCTTGATGATTTTTTGTTTGCAAGTTGTGTTATTGTATTATTATTACTATCTTAAAAACTATTTCCAATTATATATATACACGATGTATAGAGCTGCAATTTGCTAAACAACCTTTCCACCAGGTTCTAATAAACGGCGTACCGTTATGGGACGAGGGGTCAACTGCAACTACTTCGTCGGTGGAATTATTAGAAGAGGCGTTAGTGATGGCGCTCTCTCGTCACACCGGCCGATTGCAGCGAGATGTGTTCAGGGGCGAACTGTCTGATGGAGATGATGCCCTCGACTATCTGATGAAGCAGGCGCATGTTGTACCTAGGTTAGTGGTCCTATCATTGTTATTAGCTAGTTGACGGCGCCATTTTAAAATATTTTGACAGCTCATAGTAAAATCAGTACACGTATTAGTTCTGTGAAATTCCGCAATATGGCAAGGTGTTTTATTTTTCTGTTCGGGCTTTACATTCATAGCACTATTAGGTAGTATATTAAACACCTATCGTGCTATCGTGTTTAGTTTCCTAGCTAGAGCTAGAGGATTAGGATTTATAACGTACATAATAATGTAAAAGTAATATGGATAATTTGCTACTTATTCTGGGAATTATATCTGTAAGAGGTATCCCTTTACGTTAACAGATTGAACCGTCGTGTTCTCGGTGTCGAATCGTCACAGTACTTGGATCTCTCGGGAGTACCTTCGTCCACTGAATTATTCTCAGAAGATAAAATACACCGACTGCTACATTTAACTGGTAAAGTATATTATCTTTAAAATAATGTTATATTCTATCATGTTCAATTTTAATAATAAATCCAATATGTTGACTGTTAGGTCGCGATGCGCTGGCGACGTCATTGCTGCTACTCAGATATTTCAGTAAACCAGGAAAGCCAGAAAAGATATCTCAAACAATTTGGATAGCCGGCGATCTAAATAACAGGGAATCTCGTGATTTGTTAAAGAACGCGCTAACATTTATGGTGAGTATTGTTTAATTGTGTTAATATATCACCTTGAATGGTGATTCTACCGCCTAATGTTTTATTTTGAACTAGCTTTCCACCCGCAGCTTCACCCGTGTTCCCGGGATAGAACGTTGCCTATATCACCCTCCAGTCCCTACACTCACATTCATCTTTGCTCCATTGCTGCGTGAAAGAAGGACTAACCAACTTACTTATTTATAATTATTAGGGATAGGGATAATAATCCAAATTTGCGATTGGTGTGGCTAAATAATAAAAATAAATATTCTGGGACATTATTCCTCATACACGGCCATCTGACTCCAAACTAAGCAGAGCTTGTACTACTATGCTACTTTTCTTTTGTAAATACATACTTATATAGATAATGACAATATTTTATCGGCGATTTGTAAAGGGTTATATCCTGATTCATATGATAATAAAACCTGTAATTTTGAATCTTTGAGCTCTCGTACTAGTGAATGGAGTGAAGCTCTTTGACTTTCCAAACTAAATATACATTAACAGTTATTGTACCACTGTACAATTCTCCTGTATTGAATTAGTTATAATATATTTGTTCAAACAGAGAGAATCGGGCGGTGTAAGAGTTGCGTTCATTCCCAATGTCGATGGCACTTTGAGTGGAGATCAATCCCTCAACAAAGTAGTACTGGCAGCGTTAACTGTGCTTGAACCAGCGCAAGCGACCAAATATGTCGCGCAACTGCTTGACGACGAGGGTTGCCACGAGAGAGAGGACTGTGAGATTCTGGTACGTATGTAACATACAATTGAACAGTGTGGAATAAATTATTTTCTGAATTCTGAGCTATACAGCTCATATTTTTTAATCTTTCTTAATAGCCGGAACTGGTCCCAGCTCTCAATAAGTACGAGTGGGTGCTGAAGGCGTCTCGAGTATTATGCGCGCGCAGTTTCAAGATTCGCGCCAGCGCCCGCGCTGTTGTATATAACGCACGTCTTATCGGACCACTCAATAACGACGAGCGGTTCTCACTTGACGATTTTGTACTGCTTGAAAGGTACATTAAGATTTATTCTTTACTTTATATATTCTTTTAAACTATGGATAAATTTGTGTTTGATCACACAATTTTTTTATGTTTTCCAGGTTCAGCAATCAAGTCTACGCTGATAAATTATCTGACGTTTTAGATAAGAAAAAGTCCTTGAAGAATAAAGCTACAGATGATGATGATGATGATGGTAAGCTAAGTACAAAAATATATTGGAATAAATATTCAGCAGACGCGAGATAGATTATAATTATTTTCATACTAGCTTCCGCCCCGCGGTTTCACCCGCGTTCCCGTAGGATCTTGTGTTTTCCTGGGATAAAAATTTACCTATAGCCATCCTCGATAAATGGACTATCCAACATTGAAAGAATTTTCAAACCAGTAGTTCACGAGATTAGCGCGTTCAAACAAATAGTATAGATTCCATAAAAATGTCAACATGCCACGCGGGCTAACATTTTTTTAACACCATTAAAATAGATAGGATTGCGGGACCTTGAGCGACTTATTAAAAAGTATTAAATAATCAAGACATCGAGCGAACTGATATACCATGACGTCTCTTAATGGTCTTTGCACCCAAAATGCAAAATGTCCCGACTCCAACTAGCTCCCTTACATTACAGATGACGAAACGACAGATCTATCCAGCACAGACCGTCTCAAGATAGTGTCGGTGTTAGCGAGTCGCAAGTCTCGCACACGCACCACGCTGCCTGCTGGCTTGCGTACTGAACACTCGCTCGTCGATCTGCCGCCGATCATGAAGGACGAAGCTGCTATTGAGGTAGTATTTGGAGTCTTCGTTCATTTTCAGCTAATGATCCAGGAAACAATACTATGATTGTACTAACCACTTGCCTGGCCAAGCATCTTATCGGTGTGTTAAGGCATTTCCTTTTGAGATACAGTTCCTATCTGAATTTGTGTACTTACCTTCAGCTACATCATCAGTTACCATGTTACATTTAGTTTTGTGTTTGTTATTGTGATAGAAAGTCAAAATGCTTCTTTCCCATTGTGACTGATACAGTTGTTCTATTTCACGAAGTCTGATAAAATTGTGGCTTTAAAGACATTCCCTTCTTCCTGTAAAACTATCTAATTACGTTGTAATAAAGCCTACAATGTACAGATTGTAGCGGTTTTGGATCCAGCGTCGAATGCGGCGCAGCGCCTTGCCCCGCTCTTGTTGGTGTTGCGACGCGTCATCAACTGTCGCATCAAGTTGTTCGTCAACCCTCTAGATAAAAACTCTGACATGCCACTGAAAAGGTAAGCCATTTACAGTTTAAAAATTATTATTGTCAATTTGAACTCTATTTCTCTACATTTCTCTACGATGGCTCCCATGAAATCAGACGGGCCGGTTGGCGTGGTTGGTAAGATACCCTATCTATCACGCCTCAGGGGGTTCGATTCCCACTGAGGACAAACATTTGTGTGCATGAACATGTCTGTTCGTCCTGAGTCTGGGTGTAATTATCTATATATGTATGTATTTATAAAAGAAAAGTAATATATGTAGTATATCAGTTATCTGGCTTCCATAGCACAAGCTCAGCTTAGTTTGGGGTCAGATGGCCGTGTGTGAGGAATAATGTCCCAGAATATTTATTTATTTATGCTTGCCTCAGCATATTCCGAGTCCTTTTAGGCATCACATCACACAATAATTTTGCTGTTTTATTTTATTTATTTATACATTTTATTTGTGTTATTGTTTTCGTTATATCGAATAAATTCTATATCGATTTATTATTTGATTTTGGGTTTCAAGGGCATCATCAAAGTGCAAGCACTTTTGAAAATTCTTTTCAACCGTATCTCTTAAGTCTATTACTTGTACCCTGGCTCTTATAAATTGCATTCAATAGTAATTAGCGTATAATTGTCCACGCTTTAGCTTCTTCCGCTACGTGTTGGAACCAGAGCTACAGTTTAGTTCATCAGGAATGCTAACGGGCGGTGCCTTAGCTCGGTTCTCCAGGCTACCGCACGCGTCTCTGTTATCGATGGAAATGCGCACGCCACCGAACTGGCTCGTCGAATGCGTCAAGTCTGTCTATGATCTGGATAACATACGCCTGGCTGATGTTGATACTTTAGTTCACAGGTAAGTTGGTTCAATTAAATAAAATATATATTCTGCTTCGCCTAACTGTTGTATTTACAAAAGTGAGATAACGCCTTGTTGATTTGTTTTATTAACCGTATGCAGATTGCACATCTGTAATTTTAGTAAAATATTATTCAGATCCATGTAGGATCTAACTAATTCCCGTCTTGCAGCCTTCTCCTGAGCAATGGCTCTCTCCACACTTTTTATGTTGGAAGTGTCGCCTTCTTCTTGTGCTTTAAAATACTCTGAAATTGTAAATGAACCACACATTTCTCAGTGAATTCGAGCTGGAGTACCTCCTTCTAGAGGGCCACGCGTGGGACTCGACGCTGGGCACGCCGCCGCGCGGGCTGCAGCTGATCCTGGGCTCGCGGGAGACGCCCGAGCGCATGGACACCATCGTGATGGCCAACCTCGGCTACTTCCAGCTGAAGGCCAACCCTGGCGCCTGGATTCTGCGTCTGCGGCCTGGACGCTCGGAGGAGATCTATGAGATTATTGGGTTAAAACTTCTGCTATATTTTTTGAAATAAAATTAAAATGGTTATAATTTACAAAGGTCCTCATTGGCCTCAAAACATAATCAAAATACACTTTCTTTGCTTAGAATAATGTTAGGCTGTTCTCATAGTTAGTTAGCTTTTTGTATAAAAATATTCATAGAAAATGTCCTGTCTTCTGACTTAATTCGATAATTAGCCATATTTTTTTACCGTTATTTAGCAACTGACAAGTAGAGATTTATCTATGCATTTAACAAATACAGTTATTCGCGCGCCTGCGTCTGGCACTGGTGACAACTTATTTGAATTATAACAGATAGTTAATTACAGACACGAAAACACAGACACACCGGCTGGAAGCGAAGATATTCAGGTGCTGATGAGCTCATTCCAAAGTCACGTGATTAAATTGCGCGTCAGCAAGAAACCTGACAAAGCACACCTCGATCTGCTCGTTGAGAATAATGACAAGAACTCTGGTGGCATTTGGAACTCTATTGCAAGGTGAGATTGAGTTGAATAAGGAGGAGTGACGTTGCATGCCGTGGCATAAGTCGGAGGTTCGAATCCTACAATATGCTTTCTATGAAGTACTTTCAAAGTCAAATTCAAAGCCATTTATTCAGTTTGGGTCGTAGGAGGGCACTTAGGAAGGTATTTCGATGGAGGAAGCCATAGTGACGAAACTATAGCATGGTAGTAGGGTAGTTTGTAGTACCCGCCTGCTTGGCTACCACCCTGAAGTGAAAAATAACTCTCCGTTAACTGAAAAGTATTTGTTTTATTGAAATTTCAAAGTTATTAAGTAATATTGTTTTGATATCATGACATCTTATGGCCATTTAAAAATTAAAAAGTATTTAATTACTGATAATAATTAAGTATTGATGGCGCTTCTAGTGGTGAAACATTGGCAGGGCTATCTATTATTAACACGCCTAAAACCTCTAGTAAACAAAAGCGGTGGCAGGGCGGTCGCGGTATTTAGATTTTTTGACCGCTTTGATTTGAATTTATCCATAAACCGCCCTTACCTTAACGCTTATTGAAGTTATTATTTATTAAGACATAAATATTATATTAGCTCGTTTGGCGGCGGCGAAGAGACTGAAGCACAAGATGAAACTATTAACGTATTTTCCGTCGCGTCTGGACATCTGTACGAGCGTTTCCTCCGTATCATGATGTTGTCGGTGCTCAAAAACACAAAGTCTCCAGTCAAATTCTGGTTTCTCAAGAATTACCTCAGTCCTTCACTTAAGGTATGTTCCGTAAAATGATACCAATTAAATTACCAACCAAAAATATGATATCAATTATAATGATACGAATAATACTGTTAAAATATAAGCAAAATATAAGAATCACAGTAAGGAATCATTGAAAGTTTGAGTGTAATATGTAAACGAAGTTGTCTCTACTAGCCTAATAAGTGTATAGGTAGTTTATTTTGTACGATTCTCCATTCTCTAAACTATATAATATAACTATTTCGCTGACAATAAGATCTAAAATATGAATATAATTTCATCAGGATAGCCTACCGTACATGGCACAAGAGTATGGCTTTCAATACGAATTAGTTCAGTACCAATGGCCGAGGTGGCTGCAGAGACAGCGCGATCGACAACGCACCATCTGGGGATACAAAATACTGTTCCTTGATGTACTGTTCCCATTGCAAGTCAAGAAAATCATATTCGTCGATGCTGATCAGGTGAATTTCAACTCTAATGTTATAAGTATAATGTTCATAAAAAAAAATAAGTAAGAATATTTTTTATTAAAGTCGGCTATTTACAACTCTACATGTCCGTGTTAAGGTTTATATTACATTGTTAGATAAAACTGGTTTTTATGTTTGTAGATTGTTCGAGCAGATTTGAAAGAGTTAGTAGACTTGGATCTGGGTGGAGCGCCGTATGGATACACACCGTTCTGTGATAGTCGAAAGGAAATGGAGGGATTCAGGTGAGTCTCGTTTGTTCTGACCATTTCTTTCAGGATTTTGTATCTTCTGTGGTGTTCTGATTATAGCACGCAACCATTAGCATTAATGCATACATTTTAAGTATTAGATTAAAATCGACATGTCACAAATAATTCAACAAATATTTATCTATTATGAACATTGTCAATGTGACTGAAAATGGCTCAGAGTGGAATTTCGGCAGTAGGTAGTTATTACCCAGCCTCAATGAAAGCATACCGAATCCGTAAAATTACGTAAGTGTCAACGGATACAAACATTTTCATCTTCATCCTCGAAGGTTCTGGAAGCAAGGCTACTGGCGCAACCACTTACAAGGGCGCAGTTACCATATCAGTGCTTTATACGTGGTGGACTTGAAGCGATTCCGTCGCATCGCCGCCGGAGACCGACTGCGTGGACAGTACCAGGCGCTCAGCCAGGATCCTAACAGCTTGTCTAATTTGGGTAAGTTTTTTTACTGAACTAACTCGAGATACGAAAGTGTGCTTTTCAATAATGTATTACTTAGTTGTCTATAAAGTAGTTTTGGCTATGACAGACACAATGCTTAATATATTTTTGTTTCAGACCAAGACTTGCCCAATAACATGATACATCAAGTTGCTATAAAATCTTTGCCACAAGAATGGCTTTGGTGTGAGACTTGGTGCGACAATGGCTCTAAGAAATACGCCAAGACTATCGACTTGGTAAACATTTCTATTATTTTCTTTACCTTAATTATCTTCTAGTCTTGTGTCTATTTACGAGATGATTATGTGAATAATGTCCTTAGAGAAATTAATTCATGTAACCGAATAGTCCGAATATAATAGGGATGTTGCCTATATTAAACATAAATGATCAAACATTAGAATATAAAACATCTAAAAATACATGGATATATCGTATAAACTGTAAAATTCATCCTTTTTATGACCATTTTAATTACCAATCCACCAAACCATAAAAAGCACTTCAATACAAAAAAACTACATTTATAATATCGTTTTGACATTAATAATTGGAATTGGATGTCAGTCAGTGTGACATGAGTGAAGAGTTTTATAAATCCAGATTTTATTTGAAGAGCCCGAAATTAGGGATTAGATACAAGAACAAAAGGCTGAAGGCGTAAGCCACATCGTTCAAAGTGCCGATAAATAACCGATAGAACGAAGTTCAATCTATACTAATATTATAAAGCGAGTTTGTTTGGTTGAACACGCTAATTTCAGGAACTACTCGTTTTACTATTCGTTTAAGTGTTGGATAGCCCATTTATCGAAGAAGACTTTTTATCCACGGAAAACATACCTAAGATCCCTCGGGAACGCGTATAAAACCGCGGGGCAGGGGCTTGGGCTATCAAATCCAAAAAGTATTTTTCAAATCCGACTGGTAGTTCCAGAGATTAGCGACAAACAAAAAACTCTTCTGCTTTATTATGTTTGTACTTAGTTTTTTTGTTTTTTTTTGTTAATTTTTATAATTATTATTCTTGAACCTCCGAGAAAGTAGCATAGAGGATGCATAATTGGTGACGTCACGTCTGTCTTTTATTATAAAAGACACAGGCGCTGTATGTTATATACATGTGTGTGTGCTTTTTGCTTGTTACGGTTCCCCCATCTGCCAGTGAACTCCTACCGCAAGCTCCGTAAAGGAACTTCGTTCCAATAATATTTTATTGTAATGGCTAATCACATCTGATCTGATGTCGATAAATCGTATCCTTTCGAAGGAACCTCCCGAATACATTATAGTCTTACAAAGTTTATACTGAAAAGATGTTAGCAATACTATCCTTTTAAGACTGTAATTACATTTACATAATCTTTATAATTTTCCTAACTAGTGCAACAACCCGTTGACGAAAGAAGCAAAGTTATCGGCGGCGATGCGAATAGTACCGGAATGGACCGAGTACGATGAAGAGATAAAAGCTCTGCAGGCGCGCGCGAGAAGAGGCCTGTACCAGGCGGCTGATCATGACCAGGTTAGATATAGTTTCATTGAACAATATCTCTGTGGTAATTGATAATATGGCTAACGGTGGAAAGCACACAAAATGAGGTATCTGTTTGTTAAGTGCAGCTTCCCGAATACACCGTTAGAAACTTTGCGACAAATTTCCAACTTAAGGGTGGTGGCCAACCAGGCGTATCCTATAAAATAATATATTCATTGTGTTATAAATAACGGACTGCGTTAAAATACGCTAGGCCTACAGTTTAACACGTCTGTGATCTGTATATTGTAAATACTTAAGGCTCCAGTCTCCCTAAAATCAGTGTTCTTGCGGAATTTATCAGAAAAGAAATATTGTTTTTAGTCATCAGAAAAGCAATAAATGAAATATATTTTACGTTATTTTAAAGTGTGAGATTTGAAGTTTCCAATACATATTTTATTTTTTAATTTGACGCCACTTTTATTAGCTTTGTGAGGCTTTAAACATACCTCTATTTACGTTCCACGCGTAGAGGGTCTCATTCATGCACACGCTACGAAAAAAATATAACAAAAACAAGAAATGTATTCAGATTACATTTGTCGGCAAATGCTCTACAATAATCTTATCTAGTTACTTTTTTCAAAATTGTCTCAATTTCTTATTTAAATTGCTTTAAAAAGTTAAAAATTTCTGAATTTGACCCTTGCAACATATATTTTTTTCTATTACAAAGTAATGGTTTAGAGAAATCACACTTTAACCACTCCGAAAGCAACTACTTACCTGTCGAATAAAAAATATGTGCATTCAAAAAATCATTTGAACTAAATTTACCGAAACTAAACAAATAACGTAAAATATATTTCATTTATTACTTTTCTGATGACTAAAAAATAATATTTCTTTTTTGATAAATTCCGCAAGAACACTGATTTTAGGGAGACTGGAGCCTTAAGGGTAATCCAAATAGTATTGGACTAATAGTATTGGATTACTATTCTAGGATATTCTAAATCTTTTAAACTTTTGATCGAATTTAATAGTGTAACATAATGTATTATATCTTATATTTTAGGAAGTCGAGAGCCATCATGAAGAAACCGAACCAGCGCCGAGTCAAAAGTCAGGTGAGTTATTTAAATAAGTAGATCGACTATAGAGAGCCCTGAGTTTGTGTATGTAAATACCGTTTTATTTCTTTTCAGAAAAAGAACACGCCGAACATTCTGAGTTATGATGAACTAAAGTGATGATATTATTAGTATATTGTGATTATTCCAATTTTTGTTGAGTGATTGTAGGTGAAATCAGGCGAATGTAAAGCTAGTGATTTTAGTTTATTATAATTTCCAGTCAGTGTAATTTCCAACATAAACGTTATCTATTTTATATTCAAAAACATTTTCGCTCCATTTTTTGTAATTTCTGTAAACTCATTTCAATTTCAGTTGTGAAATATTTTAGTAGATATGAAACAATTAGGCCTGGGCCACAGTAAAAGTGCGGGTACTAGTGCTAGTCTGTCAGATATTACATTTTATTATGCACATGCAACGCCACCAGGCTCGTCTGTCCCGAATCTTCATTGAGTCACTTCAATTGGACAGATTTCATAAGTTTGATACTTCGCGCCGGTCGTCGCAACCGCCTTAAGCTTACACTATGGACCAGGTAGACAACACTATGAAGCAGGTCTTAAATATGAATAATAAAAACAACAATTTCCCCAATAATCGTCTTCAAAAGATCGAAAGAAAGAAAGAAAAATATTTATTCCTTTCGGCTTAAACTAAAACATGGCAATTTCATAATTTTTTTTTACATAATAATAACGCATACATATTTACTTTATTTTTTATTTCTTGGAAAACAAACAGCATTTCATAGTAATTTAAATGGTACAAAAAATCATTCAAACAAGCTTTCGGATGCGCATCCACCAGGAGGCCAATTCTCACGCTGGTAGAGATTATCTCTAAATAGACATTATCTCTAATCATGAATGTCTAAGAAAAATGTCACCAAAATGTCTACTAAACAAAAAAATTGCATTCTCAGTTACAATAGACATTATTACCTTCGACTTTGCTGTAGATGTCATAATAACACGTTCCGTTTTATCGATTTTGGTAGTATATAATCGAGAAACGTCGTCATTACAGATTTATAAAGTTTAAAAATATGAGCATGGTGTAAAAATAAATTACTTATTACTTCAAATACTAATTTATACCAATAATGTAAGCTACGATGGTTTTAAAAAATATTTTTCAAGTATGCGACTATGAGAAAAGTTTACCCGCGTGAAATGAAATTAGTTTTTATTTTTGTCTGGCATGACCGTCAATTCAATTGTCAAACACTTATTCAAAAATAAATGTTTTAAAAGACTGTTAAAGCTTGTTTTCTAGTAATGCTTTGTTGATTAGTAGATATCTTAGACATGTTGGTATAATTAAAAGACTGTTGCCCTGTTGTGATTTTACTAGGCTATATTGATAAGTAGTTACTATTGTAGTAAAATTGATATTAAATCTTCCGTTAATTCCTTGGACAAACGGAAATTTTTCTCAAAGGCTCTGTCGCTCAATTCCATAGCATTTTTACGCCACAAACATTGCCGCCGTGGAATTTCGACCGCCGCATTCTCTGTGGCCTCAACTAAATTGTTTATAAAAGCTGCAATATATTCTTCGGACATTATTTATGATTATATTATAAACGTAAGCAGAGTAGATATCTAAACAGAGATCTTTAAATTGAAATATATTTTCTTGACAACAGTGACAAACATATTAAAATGAAGTCAGTGACGTTTAATGTCAATTTGTCATTCGACATCGAAATCTCTACTGCTCCGGACCATTCGTGGCATCTCGAAGGAAAGGGTTTCGACATATCTCTAGCGTGACATCCCGAGAATACGAAAATTGGTTTTTATTCGACATTCGCCATTTTGTTTCGACATATCTCGAATTAGAGATCATCTCTACAACGCGAGAATTGGCCTCCTGATCGGCATCGTAGGAAGCGTTTGAAGTGTAAGGATCTTATAGAAGACCGTTCACTAGATCGACAGATCCACGCCGGACGTCGTCATCCGCAGTGAACAATTTCAATGTGGCAGTTTAGAAAAATTGGGTAAAATACAAAAGGTCTTGCAAATATTTGAAATATTTTGGCAATCGAATACTCGACTTTTTTCCTCGGAACTAAAAATACAATATTCAAAGCTCGCATCTGATTTCTCAAATCAATTATGACGCGCGGGTGAACCGATAGGATTCAAAAAAACTAGAAGCGATTGAGAGCACTTAATTTTGCAAGCGTGCGTGACTGTTATGTTATATGTGGCCGAATTTTTGCATTGTTGTTTTGTGTTCGTCTACCAGGTCTACCTAGTATCCAGTAAAGGAGTTACGTGTTCTGAAGAAAATGCCCACAGTCATAGTAACTTATAATTTGACTAAAGTATATTGCATAATTTTGTATTTGAATATTTAAAATACAGAACAGAATCTTCATAATGCGAGTGCATGTCAGACATACACTGGTTCGACTGTCATAAAAATGACGTTGCGAAATCAATAGTCGTTGACGCACCCAATCGGCAATTCATAAATGACGACGCTCCATACCGTCCATACGCTCCGTTGCCGATCAGGTGGACGTGCAGCTTTAAACAGTTTTCACCTGTAGTAGTCAAAATATAATAATATTATTAGTAACTTATCTTTTGATTCTTATTATCTCTCTATTTGCAAGACAGTTATTACTTTAACGTGGAAGAAACCGCGGGTTGACTTGAGAGTTTTCCACTGACTGAACCGACAACCTAAAAACTAAAATTATATTATTATTATCTTTCTCATCAGTCATTGTTATTATTTCTTTCCTTTTTTTTACCACCAATATGATTTAAGATAAAGTGATGTGATTTTTAGTTAATAAGTGAAGAACCTGGCGTTTTTTTACTTAAGGATCAGGGCTTACTGTGTTAATGAGAATTTATTTTTTATACTTATCCCCACACAATGTCTCGATAGCTCATGAATGCTTGATTGTAAGTGAGAGGTGTAAGGTGAAAATTATCTGAGATCTCAGCAATATGTATGTTAGTTATTAACTATTGTATTACAATGAGTTTAGTCTCATACACATTTCTTTATTACGGTTTTCGATAATTACTTGTATATTTGGTTAATACAGTTACACAGAATTTGCAATGTTAAGCTGTAAATAAATTCCTTACGTCAACATAAATGTTCTATTTTTTCTTATTATGTAAATTTCTATTTAAGTAGGTATTAACCTTTAATCCTACTTCAACTTAACCTGTAATACCAGACTCCACAGAATGAGCGGTAATTATACGCATACTATACGAGTATACAGTATATAGATAGAGGGACAGACATATCCGTATATTATTCAGAAGTAATCAATAAAACAACATATCTAAGTACCACTTTTATTTACAATATCATTATAATATTAATGTTTATTCTAAATGCTACATAACCGCTACGTAAAACGTTTTGTGAGTTTATGTTACACTAACTAATTAATAGAGGAGAAATAACATTAAAAAGTACCTTATATACAATACTTTTATAACTCCAACCTTCATAAATTATGTCCGAAGCTTTATTTATAGCGCCCTGATTATAGAAACTACAGTACATTTATTAAATGTTATTGTCAATATATCAAATGTAAATAATCTAAAAAAAATATGAATGTCTAAGTATTTTGATGGTACTGTATATAGTTAATATTTCTATTCCTACTGTATATACTAAGATTTAGTTTATTTGAGAGATTTTTACACCACAACAATTATAACGGTAAAATGACTAGTCATATTTATGTTAGCTCTTACCTATTATTAAAAGTATTTCTTTGGTAACAGAATGAGAATTTTTGTAGCAATATAAATGCTATAGATATAAAATTGAAATATGCTTTCATAAATCCTTAGATGATATATCTTTTACATTCGTAAGAAAATAAATTGGAAGGGGTGTGAGTGACTGATCACTGACTTAAAACTTTTACTCTGAGTACTGGGATCAGGGAAGAAACGTTTTTTTTTGGTATGTAAGCTTATTAAAAATAATAATTAATTAATTTAGCAAGCGTATCAAAAAACCATAGGAATCCACCTATCTGTAATAACTTGATAAGCCTACACAAAAGTTCATCGACGTTGAAAAATATCCTTAGTTCCATAAAAAGTTTATAAGTTGTAATCTTTTACAAAATAAATAAATAGGGTTCAAATAATATGATATACGAAACAATCTAGGTATAAATAATAGAAGTTCCACACCAGAATCGTTAAAATCCCTCGACCAGAGCCATCAAAGGACCGAAAAAGAAAGTGCAATAATGTTCCTCGGTGGTGAGTCGGCACAGTTGGTACAGCACCAGTGGAAGTGTTCCCATGCTTGCAAACACATCCTATGTTTGCTATCTTGGGTACATCACATCGTCATAACTACGGGACCATGACAATTACCAAACGCAATCCTTTTAAAAGAAAAAAAAAAAACTGACAACATAGTTGAAATATCTTGTCCGAGAAATCATATGCCTTAAAAACTAAATCCATATTAGTTGCAATAGTGTTCCTCGGTGGTGAGCCGGCACAGCTGGCAGTCGACGCGGCAGCACCAGTGGTACCGGCAGTGGCAGCGCTCCAGCCGCGACGAGCGCACCGCGCGCCGCCCGCGGCCGCAGCACAGCCGCCCGCACCCGCCCGCCCCGCTGCCCATACTCGCGTTGCATTTCCTTTTATAAATGTCACAATACATTTTAGAAAATTGTGTCATTCAAACAATACATTGCGGCATTCCTATATTATGCTGTTTCAAAATAATGGATATAAGAATGGTGGCAAAAGAAAATGGTTGATGAAAAAGGCGTCGGACAAATTTTTTTTTTTTTTCGTTTCATTAAAATTATCCTATTTTTATTGAAATGTAGAAAAATGTATCTTTATTTTAGTTATTATTATTTTTCTAAATTCAAAATTGAATCCATACCTCCCATGAGTCCCTAGCGAGCCAGCAGCCGGATCCGGGTCGCAGTAATCAGGGCTGGGCGTGACGTATCTGAGCCGCGGGGAGGCCCGGGTCGGGGCTCGTCGCCGCGGCCGCAGCGGGCCGGCCCGCGCCGCCTCCCCCGCTAGAGCGCCCGCCACCCGCGCCAGCGGCGGTAACGCGCGCCAACATGTGCGCACTGAACAAGAACCGGAGACGCCGTGGCAGGTACATTTGGTGCGCATACCGGTCGATACCGCCTGATGACGAAGAAGACAGTTGAGTAAGTTTATTCGTACTTATCTACAATTGTTTAGTCCTAGGTACCAACAATATCATGTTTATTTGTGTGTACGAATGAAACCAGTGGAATTGGTGAAAAGGATACTCATTAGCTCATTATTCGTGACCTTATAGGGCGAGGTGCTTTTGCGACACGCTGTTTGATTCATCCGAGGGTACTTGAGTCTCACACCTATAGGTATCCTGCCCCCCATAATACAGGCTCTTGCCTAGCTTGCCTCCCAAGCTAAAGTATTTCAACATAAGTGTAATCAATCCATACATAATTTTTTGTGTGATTAAAACCACGGAATAGGTTCCTTATTTACCTATTCCGTGATTAAAACTTTTTATTTGTTTTATTATGTACTGCTGATAAAACCTATGTATGCTTTTTCATCATCATCATCAACTCAGCCGCAAGACGTCCACTGCTGAACATAGGCCCCCTAAAGATCTCCAATAGGACCGGTCTTGGGCGGCCTGCATATAGCGTTTTCAAGAACTCTTCGGCCCCATCGGCCATCTGTTCTGCGCACTATGTGCCCTGCCCATTGCCACTTCAACTTGCCAATCCGCTGGGCTATGTCGGTGACCCTTTTCGGTATGCTTTTTGCCAATAAATTATTATTATTTATTATTTATGAATCTAAAGACGTATAACCTATAACATTCTTGAAAAAAAAACTGCTAAGTGGGAGCTGTTAACTTTTAGTACCTAATCTTGTTATAATTTTACCTTCCGTCCAAAACGTCCGTTGATTAGATTTGCGGATGCAATAAGCGGGCGCAGTCGTTCAAGTCGCGTCCGCAAGTCCACTTGAGGGTCGAAGCGCGGGTCGTCAGCCGCCATTCGGTATTCGATGTTGCGATAACGAGAGCCTCTGTCTTCGTACTCGTATCTGAATGAGGGTATATTGTTGTTAATATGCATCCTTTCCATCCTTTTGCTGCCCAAAATCGCTTTATTTTTATATTGCCTACAGATAGTCGTAACATATCGGTGAGTAGGTACCTACTTATTTGATAAAATACTACTACTAATAAAAGACAAACAAAAGACACTTATTACTAATGTTAAGGTCATCACAGAAAGCTTACGATTTCACGAATGATGTCAAGTCAGAAATTTAGGTTTTAGGTTTCGAATAAAGAATAAAATCGCGTAAATTTACTGATTGAGAATCAAGTTGGCACGAATGTAATTCTCACCTCGACCGTGATCTGAACCGTTTCCTCGTAGGCCTCCCACGTCGTGGAGACCGCGGAAACCGTTTCCGACCTCTCCGTCCCTTCCTCCCACTCTTCGGTGGTACACTTGTATTCGACGGTGCTGGTTGATCGTCTACCAGAATCACAACTGGTGGCAATGTCGTTGGTTCCAAAGTAACTGTGGTTGTTGGTATTTCTGTCGTGGTGTCTATTTCGAACAAGTCTTCGATCCGACCGTCCCGTACGTCTATCTCATGTGCGTCCAAGAATTGTTTTGCGAATCTGGAATAATATTGTACCTTCATAATGTAATCTATCCCTATAATTATGCATTACCTAGTGTGTGAACTGGAAACCATTTGTTATTTTCTGTTCTGTTATTTTTATGCACTGCCAAAACTATTGATGGTACATAAAATAATGTAGTACATGTTTAGAATACTCATCATTATTCACAAAAATGTTCGCGAGGCTATATGTCTACCTTTTATAGTTAAGTCACTATAACCGCTTTTTGTTCAAATTAGTCAACCAAAACACGGGTAGAATAGAAACGAAACATTCGTATCATGATATTAATCCTTATCCGACTAAATTGTTTCATTATCTAGGTTGATCATGTCCATGTGAATTCATCTTTAAATTATTCAAATCGGACCTTTCGTTTAGAAGTTACGACGGATATGTAAATACTAAAAGTAAGAAAAATGCCGTGGGGTGAGCGAACAGCCTTACCGTTGTTAGTCTCTTATTCGTTAGGTACATACACATTTTATTTTTTTGAATCATTATTATAATATCATAAATAATTAAGCTCTGCTTAGTTTGGGGGTCAGACGGCCGTGTGTGAGGAATGAACCAGAATATTTATTATTATTATAATTTAAATGTAAAAAAAAAACAAAATTAAATAATGTACATGTTTCTTATGAGCTAAATTCGGTAATTCATAGGTACCAGCATAATTTTATTATTTTATTTATTTTTGTAAGTATATTTTTATTATATTATATTGGGTAGTTAATAGTTCATTTACATAATTTAAAAATGATTTATGTTTCTTCAGTTTTCATTTCATTAATATGATTGTTTTGTGTATGAGAGAGGTTTTATATTTTTTGAAATGATTATTCTTTAGAGTTTAATCATTTAAAATTAACGTTTATATAAGTTTATTTTTATGCCGTAAGTACGTAATATTGTTTCTTAAGCTACCATTATAGCAGTTTGCAAAATTGAAAAAACCCAAAAGGTGAGTCATATTGTTGATTTTGTCTCATACTCGTACATACGTGCTAGCAGGTAACGTGTGTACTTAAACACGCTAGTTTAGTATCGAATATGAATGCGGTCTATATGCAAATACAGTATACCTAAATAAGGGTGAATTTATTATTTCATTAGGTACACCTTTGGCGGAATTCTCATTACACGCAATTTTGGCATATGATAGAAAACGTATAGAAAAACATTATTTTTCATCACTAGCATAATTTTTTTCATTTATTTACATAGCATTTATGTATCTTTAAGACATGTAGCCAAAGGTTTTCTATTTAAATAATTCGTTGGATGTTAAAATCCTATGTAATAGAATGGAGCGGTCTCTAATATGGTACATATGTCTCTTACCTCTCAGCCCATTGATAGTTATCCCCGCACCCGCCCCACTTGAACCTCGCATGGGGTTCTGGTGGAGTGAGTTGAGCTTGTCTCGGTGGCCGTGGCGGAGCGCGCGGGGGCGCCGCGCACGAGCACGCGGGCAGCGAGCCAGCCGCACAAGCTCGCGCTAGGGACCATGCTAGCGCTGCCGCTGACATTGCGTATACGTATGCTTGCTCACGGGTACCTGACAAAAATATCGTGATATAATTTTTCGTTCATTATCGCAATTATGCTGATACCGAATATGTGCAGGAAGGAACTCATAATTTAGTAGATTACTTATTTAACTATATTTCATTAGTTAAGACTCTACACTAGCATTGTGAATCCGAAAACGTCCACTGCATAGTCGCAAAAGTTTCCTTCATCTCGACTAGTCTATTTAAATAACTCCAACATGTTGGCATTTCGAGCTACCTATGGCTTTTGCATGATCGCCACGAAATTTGTGTTTGATGAACTACTTCACGTACGTAAATAAATCGTTTGTCCCAATTTTATCATTTTAACAGAATATACAATAAGTATAAAGGGAATTTAATAACAGAATCATTTACCATTGGAATCATATTTTAATGTTATATATTTTTTAATCAGACTCATGCAGTCACATCTAGATAGAGCCCGCACGCGCGGTCTTTACTCAGCTAAACAATGGTATCCGATGAGTATATAGCATATCGGTGCGGATCGCGCGTGAGTGCACTGCTCTGCTCATGGCTATCGCTGAGTGACGGACCCCCGCACCCGGCTTCACCCCCTGCACCCTACGCTTGATTCATGCGTGTAATTAAATCTTTTGTCCGTCTCGCTATAGCTCGACCCTCGGACCCTCACCGCAGATCGCATTGTAAGCCGAGCATCCGATAGTCTTTCTAATTTAACAGACTAAAGATAACTTCATGGTTTTCAGTAGAAAAGTTTTACCTCATCAATAAGGATTTGAGGATTGATTTATTGGTCGTACATTTTCTGTTGTTAATGTATCTACTTCAATTCAATATATTTACTAGAGATGTTCCGACTAGTCGGTACCTAAAGCCGTATATCCGGCCACTATCGTAGTCGGCGACTATTAAATGCAAAGAGCTATAAATACTATCTAAGAATACTATCCGGCTTCTTACTTTGTATGTATTTATTTCTCAATAAAATGTATGTAGGGGGTATAACCACAGAATAAAGATGTAACCAGTACGGAAACTAACTACAAACGGACGAAACGGCTCACTCACACAAAGATGCGCATCGACAGGGGTCCTAAGCGGTTTTCGCGGTGCTGTCAGTAGTGAGTGCCGCGTCAAGACGACTGGTCACGTACAAGTTTATTTCCGCGATCTTTTTAAAAATGCCACGAGCGTATTGCGTAGTATACGACTGTTTGAACTTTGAACTCTGCTTCAACAAAACCGGAGATGTCGTTTTTTTAAGATCATAATAATTAAGTTCGTAAAACATAACACAAAATACAAATCTAAGATGGCGGCTGCAATAGATTATAATATTATTATCAACTACAACGTCATGGGTGTCGTTTTCATGGTTTTCGAAGGTGTTGAAGCCGTTAGTGCTGTCAAAATAGAAATCCAAGATGGCGGCTGCAATAAATGATCAACTTTTTCATCATGGGTGTCGTTTTTATGGTTTTCGAGGGTGTTGAAGCCGATAGTTCTGTCAAAATGTATATCCAAGATGGCGGCTGCAAGAAATTATCAACTTTTTCTTCATGGGTGTCGTTTTTATGGTTTTTGAGGGTGTTGAAGCCGATAGTGCTGTCAAAATGTAAATTCAAGATGGCGGCTGCAAGAAATTATCAACTTTTTCGTCATGGATGTCGTTTTTATGGTTTTCGAAGGTGTTGAAGCCGATAGTGCTTTTGCAGTCAATAATTTGTAATTTATGAAGAATAAAGGTATTTTTTATGCAATGGTTTTTTAAATACTAGGTATCACACGCAGCTCGCCTACGCTCCCGCCAATACTTGTAAAAGGTTATGCCATAATGATATGTTAGTAACCTACCAAAAAAGTCTTCAAGCTGTGTGTTAATATTAAACTGTTTTCCGTATTTTAAACTATCGAGATTAACCGACACAATGAGATACCTATTTTAAATTTTATTTGTAAACTAGCTATTTCAATTCGATTAATTGGTCACTAGTCACTACAGAAAATATAATGTTTTAATAAAAAAAAACAATACTATAAAACATTAAAAGTGTCAACCCTATTGCTTCAATGGAGTGTAGGTAATTATTTTATCAACTAGGATTAGTTTCCATACCGGTTACATCTTTATACTGTGGTATAACTGAGGTATCACGGTTTGATATCGGTATTTAAATGGTTGTTCATACTTGTAGTATTTGCTGTTTTACCCTGCCCACCACGAGAAACTATCATTGGTTTATACTTGACTTTACGGGAATCATTGTCCAATTGTTCAAAAAAAAAGAAATACGTGTGGCACTCGGGGACTGCCGCGGTAAAGCTATTGCATAGCATTTTTTATCAACTTATGTAATTATAATTATTTATTTATTTTTTATCTATGCAGTTTTTTTTTCCTTGATATTAATAGATACCTATACACCTATATACTTTCTCACAAACAGCTGCTTACGTATTCGTCAGATTTCGGAGCAGCTCGTCTTTGGTTTTATTTTATTTTTATTTATGTTCGTTCGCTTCAGTCATTGTTGAGAAAAATCGGAATCCTTGCAACCAAAATCTTCAAGGCGTCGCCTTAAAATCTATACATGAGACTTTCTTTTTGACACGATTAATTATTTTTTTCTTCACTTTCTTTCTTTCACTTTAATGAACAATAACAGTATTACTTTACACAAAAATATTGTTTACTCAAATACACCGCTCTGACCCGTACAAAAGCAAAAACCAATCTTATATAAAATTGATTAGGCTGCTGGCTTCTATTTACGCAAAGTTTTAAATCTTTGTATCTACGTACCTACAAGGTACTCCAGGGTCATAATGAAAAGTTATAGTTGGTTCAGTACCAGCGCAGCCACAGACGTTATTTGCTTCGTAAAACTTTTAATTAAAATGTATCTAGTCGGGAGCACTCCAAGATTCCTAACGGTTTTGTTTGTAGCCAACAACGTCCCGTGTCAATTAATTTCCTAAAGTGGGTAGACGGACAAAATGGTGACCAAAAACAATGCTCCCTATTTTGTAGTCTGTCGTCATCCGGCCGGCACTCGCTGCCAAACTGCCAACTACACAATGTCGCCGACCATGCTAAAACTAGAAAAACTCACCTATTGTTTGTCTTCTTTTCTATTCCTAACTTTTAGATAGTTGTTTTTCACAGTCTCTTGTGTAGCGCTGATTGTTAGAGACTGATGTGAAAAAGATGTAAAGAAAACTTTCCTAGAAATACATTATTAGTAATCCTATCTAGTTCACAGAGATTTGATTAGCTTTCTTAAAATGCCTACTGGTATTCTGACACTGCTGTTCAGGTCAAATACCCATTATAATGATCATATTCAGAAAATTATTGAACAATTTAAAGAAAACAAAAACACAAACGCGCAATTCGATCAATAAGTCATATGTACCTATGTAATAAAATAATATAGAGAGGTAGGTACTCGTATCTCCATAGCAAAATTGTGTTTACGGAAATCCTCAAACATGTAAAGTTTCGTAGCTTTCTTTTTTTCTAAAAGATCAATAGCTACTTACGTAGGTACAGGTAGTCACGACATGACATGTTCTGCAGACAGCGCTCGGTGAACAAGTTTCGTGCCGGCTTAGAATTATGAAGACATCGCGTGACGTTCCAGTTATTTAATAAGGTTCATGCTTTGGCATATGATCGGTATCGATACCAACTTTATTTTTGCCTTATTACAGCCAGCCATAATTAATTAAACAATACAATGGGAATTTAAATGCGCCATTGCAGAGTAGCTAAACAATGGGGTAATTTATAGATTAATTACCCGCGAAGCGATAAATACATGTACTTGTCATGTAAATAAAAGAACGCTCAGTGCGGAACGAGCAGCGAGCACCGTCGTCGTTGAAAGAAAGGGCGCTGTCGTTACGCCAGTCGCGCCCGCACAATGCCTCCGCTCGACGCTGATTTAAAAGACTAAAAACTTGCCTTTCCTTATCTTTCATTACTGTCGGAACTCTACCGTTCTAGACGGAACGGAATCCGTTCACTGCCTGTATTTTAATTAAATAGATTGCATAGTTATACACAAAATTAGTCTAAAATTAAGAATATTTTGGTGGTTTTGTTTCCTAAATGTCATCTAGTCTTCTCAATCAGGTATCAAAATACGTTTAGAAATGCGTCTTTCTCTTTACCTGTAAGTAGATCTGGAGTAAACTTGGGTGCGAGCTCAACGGAGGAGCAGTTCCACCGGTCTCCGTCGTGTGCCGCGAGGCAGGCGGCGCGGGCCAGGCGCGCGGCCGCCGCCACGTGCGGCATGGCCGCGGGTTGCCGGCGGCACGCGCGCACCTGCCCGCCCCATAGCACGCCGCTGCGACGCGCTTCTATGCACTCACTCTCAGTCCAATTACCTTCACTCTCGTGCAAAGCTCTGTATTCAAGCATACCAAAAGTTGATCAATTTTATCATAATAACATGAATAATACATAATTCTAATCGACTTAGGGTAAGAAATAAAACATAATTTGCAATGATGTGTTTTTAATTAATAAATCCACTTTTTGAACACCTATACAAAAGAGCCAGTGTAACAATTTTATAATGTACCTACTCCAAAAAGTTTTAAGTGCAAATTCAATGGTTATTGTTTATTTTTGGCTCTTGAGTCCGTATATTGTGAAGAAGGAGTTCCATCCTGACGCCGAGCTGACTCTGGTTTTAGGCCATGTTGAAACGCTTCACACATTTCGTACAAATAATTAGGGAGGAAATCGACAGCCTCGCCTTCCCTACGGCGTAGCACGCGGTAGGCGTCTCGCAACGTTGGCTTCGGAGCGAGTCGTAGCTCCAGCTCTACGGCCGTAGGGAAATGTGCTGCAAGAGAGTACACGATTTCTAAATCTGAAGGAGGAGGCTCTAAATGCCGGTAATTTGAAACCTTGTGCAAGAAGTATTCTGACATACTCATTCTTGAGTTCCCTTCGTCATATTTTCCCAATTTGAGATCGTACAAAACTGCCTTCTGTCTATCTGGTCCCCAAAACTCTTGTTCGAAGGCAGTGTAGAAACTTTCAACGTCTGTAAATTCATGTCTGAAGCAGCGAGCCCACATCAGCGGAACGCCTTCTAAACAAGATATTAGAAATGGAAGTTGTTTTTCTTGAGCCATACTCAATTCGGAGATGTAATATTTTATGTTTTCTAAAAAATCCATTGGATGCGTATCTCCACTATCATCAAAATGAGGTCGTTTGTTAATGGAAGCGACAATCCAATCGCTTAGATTATCTGTCGATAAATTTATGATTGGTTTACAACTGTTCTCGTCATTCACCTCAACAATTTTTGATCTGTCACTACGGCGTGATGTAGACGGTTTATCAAACACGCTATCCGGCTTTCCCAAATTAGGGAGCGACATATGACTTCGAAGTCTGGATGAAGGCATGTCTTGATAAACATCCTCTTGACTGGAGAAACGGACACCGAATCCCAAAGTTGTGGGCTTATACATCGTGTTACTGTACAGCATGGAGTCGTCTTTTTTTGGACGGTCGTCATTAATATTATTCTTTTTAACAGAAGTAGATATTTTATCTACCATCTCTGAGAGATTTGTTACGGATGACTTGATTTGACGCAAATCAACGAACAAACTCATTATTGGATATTAGTATGTTCAATTATTATAAAGATAGACACATTTTCGTTCGCCAAAAATGTTCGTTCTTGTGAGACTGTAACAAAATAACAAATCTTAACACAAGTATATCGTGAATCTAATTTTCAATTAAATAAGCCACTGATTTGATACTATAATCGTTAGTAACTAGTAATGAGCGTTAAATTGCGTATTAACATTAGATATATTTAGTTTAACATGTAATTTTTGTTTAAAATCTATAAAATTTAAGTACAAAAAATTGTAACGAAAATAAAGCAAAGGTGGTTGGTGGTATAACGAAACGTACCTATCTGTGAAATTATGTGCAAAGATGGGAAGTAAGTGCGTGCGTAGCAAGTTCGTAGCAAGGAACCTTACGTGCGACGGCGGCGGGCAGGCAGTCGGTACTACCGGGGATGCCGTGCTCGTACTTTCAGCTTTTTATATACAGCTTACGTTACAATAACTGGGTTATCGTAGACTCTATATTAAATTTCATTGACGTTTCGTCGTGCCTGCCAAGGACACGCGTTGCCGATGGCACCGTTTTCAATATTATGAGGGGAGCCAGCTTTATGTGTATATTGACGGTTGTATTACTACACGCTTACAATATTTGCGTAACCAAGCAATTTGTTACGTGATGAAACTGCATCAGTTGATTTGATAGTTCATAATATAACAATAATGGAGTGACGGAAAGAAATTGCTGGAAAATGTCTAATATATTATTATATTATATATCTTCGCTATCAGCCCTTAAACTCATCAACATAACAAGACTACCTTCTCGTTGTGGCCCAAACCCTGGCTCATTACTGATGCATTAGTTTTGCAATCAACCTCAACTCGTCCGCCGGTCATGCATCGACAGCGCGCTATATTAGGTACTATCCTCTATTTATTTATATCAATCCTAATAAAACTGTACAATTTGTTATGTTACCATCGAAACTAATTGACAAATTTTGATAATGTTCGCACTTTGGAAACCTAGGGCACATCTAAGAAACTGCGATACTTCTTATCTCAGGACAAAATAAGTTCTCTATGAAATGCGGATCAAATACCTACTCCGTGGGGCGGATTCTAGTTTGGTTGTATGTTGTATAATACATAATGTAAAGATTAAAGGAGTATATAATTATGGTTAGGTTACTAAGAACGACAGAATACTAAATAAAATATTCGAATATTGGCGTAAAGTGTATTAATAACTACCTACTTTGCTTCGTTCGGAAAACCGATATCCGCTTTGGGAGTTGGTCGCACGCGACGTCATACTCGCGATGTCATGGCGCGAGACGGGCGCGCGTCAGAGCGGGGCCGCCCACCACACGGCTGCCTGCATCGCATGCAATGACGTTGACCGACTACGGCTGAAAATGGCAACCACGGTAGATCCGCAAAACAACGCAATAGCAATAGAATCGTAACTCCGGACATTAACAACGAGTCACGGTACTACGAGCACAAAGCTACCGTGGCGGTGCTATTATGGTTAATTCATGTGGAATGTAATTGTTCCGTTGTTGAGCCCGGTGCTGGGGACATTATCGCATTCGTCACGCCGCGCACGTGTACGTTGGATCTAATAAAATAATTCCCGTATCAAATTTTACGCGCCTATCTCGATCTCGTAGACAAAGAACCGTAGCGAGGGGCAAAGGGATTCGCTTTGTCATAACTGGTCGTGTACACAAAAGACCACCCAACATTTTTTACAATTTCTTTGTAATACTGTGTGTAGATAATTTCAAAATGGGCCGTCAAGTAAAGTATAAAAAGTAAAAAGTAGGTAGGCATTATTATTTACACATTTGAAAGGGTCAAATAACAAATAGTAAAAATCTACAAGCTGAAAATACTCGTGTACTCATATATATATATTATATAATACTTAAAAATACGAAAATAAAAGCATATCTTACCAAAACATAATAAATGCTCCATTCTGAATACAAAAACATTGTGACACCAAACAGCGCGTCAAAAAACCGCGACTGCAAAATTAGTTTTTAAAAGTCTGAAGCAAAAAGCAGTATTACAGCTGACGCGGCTGCAACGGTGCGTCGCTGATTTGGCTTTAATGATGATTAAATGCTGTATGATTGTCGTGGCGTGCGTGCTCCGCCCACTGGCTACCACGCCCGCACTAAACTCTGCCGAATACAGAGGGGTGGGTTTTAAAAGAAATCGCAGAAAACTGCTGTAGACTGTTAAGAGCTCCTTCTCCCTGGATTATACAGAATTCAAAAATAGGCACTGCAGTGAATCACTTCTCTGACAAGGTTCAATTACATTGGCAAAGTAGAGGTACTTCACTATCTACTAATATTTTTCCAATGTAGTGTAGAATAATATGCTACTTAAATAAAAAGTTTTCTTTAACAATCGATAACTTTTATGAAAAATTTAAATTATCTTCATAAACGTTTCGAATAATTGAGAAATTCAATACTCATTTCCTAGCCCACATTGTTTAATCGTGCAATCTCCTGTAGAAAATGACGAAGCAATTAGATAGAAACAATTTATTACAATCGTGGTAAGGGGCAGACTCCCATCGTCGCGCCACTGCAAGCAATCACGGTTCATTAAACAGGAGACAATGATACTCTAATTATGAACCATTTGACACAAGCTCAGTCGCATATCTACACAGTACCGACCTAATGAGTATCAATAATCAAGATCGATGATTTCAATTTACCAAATTGCGCCCAACCTACCATGAGTTAATTCATATAACGAAGAAATAAATAAAGCAGCCTACCTACTGTATTCACATTCGTCCCAGAATAATATTAACATGAGATACAACCCCAACGTAAACCCTTTGTAAAATGGGACTGGGTACGTGATTATTGGTATAATTACTTGCGCATATAATTTTCAATGTGTATGCAGAACACGTTTCGGTAAAACCCATTCCCGATTTAAATGTAGGTAAACGGCCATCAAGTCGGATACCGGAATAATTGAAATAAATGCAGGGATTACTCAACAAATTGTTCAATACAAGGGCGATTTGTCTAAGTTGCCTCGCTGAAAGGAACAATTGTAACATTTTATTAATACAAATATGATATTAAGGTGACGCCGCGTTAAGCTTAAAAATCCGAAATTCAACGTGCTATAGCGACGTCTCATAAAAAACCCGCGTTAACGGAACGGGCGAATGCGACAAAATGGTTTTTATTGTTTAATTTAAAAACTACAAATATATTATAAAACCTAAGTACAATTTATAGTATCAGTTTTAATTATTATATGTAGAAATTTTGGAACCTCAAATCGATCCTCAATGTCTGTAAAATTGGAATCTCTTATTTTAATTAAAGAGGTCTTCTTGATTAATTATTTTGTGTTATAAAAGTTAACCAATCGTGTTATGCAACTTACAAAATAAAGTCAAACACATGATGAATTCTTACAATAAATTTCAGTTCGTTCGCTTCAGTCATTGTTGAGAAAAATCGGAATCCTTGCAACCAAAATCTTCAGGCGTCGCGTCGCCTTAAAAAAGATGAATGTTGGTTGACGCACACGTACGTAGATTTTAACTTTGATAAGTTAAAGTGATTTATGGGCTCGAAAGGCAATATTTTTACAAACTAGCGCTGCAAAGACGGGAAGGAGAGAAAAATTAAATAATTAATTAAAATATTATTTACACCTGTAATGCAGAAGACAACCAACTTTTTTTACCTATCTCTACGTCCGAGTACGTACTGTCTTATGTTCTAGAAAGTAAAAATTCTTTATCACTAAGTAATTAATATTATGAGATATCAGTCAAGCTTCGTTACAGCTGGTCTAGACTTTCATAAATTAGATTTATCAATCATTCCTCTCATAAATTAAAATTCTCTGTACCTTCAAATATTAAATTTGATTAAAAGAATTTGTTGAAGATATATTTTAATAAAGTCTGCAAATTCAGATAATTATGGCCGTTTGTTATAAGAAGTGGCTTAATTTATTACCTACTTCTTATTAATATGCAAATAATCTCTTCAGACGAAGTTGTATATTTAAATATATGTGACATCCATTTAGAAACTACACTGCTCCTTTATAGCTATGTTATTTTCGACGCTTGAAATGACGATTTTGTCCGCGCAAAGAACACGTTTCAATAAATCTTGTCAACTTAATCCATCGTAAAAAAGAAGAGACGCAGAATTTCAGTTTTTAGTCTTTCGTTACTTTTTTTTTGCAAGTTGCACGGAGGAGAGTGGTAGAGGTTTTGCGCCGTGCCTTATCTATATACGTCTAATGATTACTTGTAGCATTGGAGGACATCTCGACTTTATTAAGTGTGTAAAAAAACAGCTATTTGTTTGTTTGTTTGGTTGAACGAGCTAGTCTCAGGAACTTCTTGTTTGAATTGAAAAAATATTTTAGTGTTGGATAGCCCATTTATCGAGGCTGTAGGCTACTTTTATCCCGAGAAAATAGAAGACGCCTCGGGAACGCGGGTGAAACCGCGGGGCGGAAGTTAGTCCTATATAAAAATTCTGTGATTGATTAAACAACGCAAATTAATTTCGAAAACCAAAAATAAAATAGTTGGTTACAAGGTGGATTAGTCGTAGCTGTCAGCTGGGCGGGCGGGAGCGGAGCGGGAAGTCCGCGCGTGAGTCAACGCTCGCCGCGCGCCAGACAGCATGCCGCCCCGCCCCCGGCCCGCGCCCGCTCGCGTCGTGGCACTCCATACATTCTGCACTATTATGCCTTAATTACGGACTGCTTAGACTGGCTTAGTGCCTGCATGCATTGTAAGTACTGCCACTAATACCATTGATAAGATTATACTACTTATATGGGAAAATGTACCTACCTAATATTTAATCCTCGCCATAAAAAGTTCTTATAACATGAGTGTTATCTAATACCCAATGAGTAACCAAATAAACGCAATATATCACGAGAATCATTGACAGCATGTGTGATAGTTCAAGTGGAAACAAATGTATTTGTAGTTATTATAAAAAGATAACTCGAAGTTAATTTTGAGCGAGTCGACGCACGATCGTCCATGAGACAAAGTTGATTAACGAGCCATACATCAAAGAGGTTGTCCGTCGATACGGCCGAACAAGAAAACGGTGATAAAAATAAAAGGCCAACTAATGTGTTGCGGCGAGGATGTCGGTAATTTATGAATTTGTCAGGACAAACTGAACATCGTCTTCGGCGTAAATAAAGAGCACCGCAGCGCGGATAAATTTGTGTCAGATCAAATGAATCGTGCACACGAAGATTTTTTGCACTTATTGTCCGTGCTTCTCTCTCGTAGCGTAGGTACCTACAGAGAATAAGAACAAACCGCCGAGATGTTGAAGAATGAAGTCGTTTGTTCCTTGGCAAGATAAATTACTAAATCTTCGATAAGTTAGTTAGTTCGACAACGGAGTGGCAAGACAAAGGCTGCTTCTAGTCACCTATCCAACGAAGAACTATCGACATTTTAGACTTTAAACAAAGTTTTACGGTGTTGAGATAAAATTAATTTTACAATTAAGTTGTTATAAACTCATCTATTTAGAAAAGCGCAGTAGGTAGGTAGGCTACAATAATGTTCACCGGAATATCCTATCCTACACATGCTACACAGTAAGTATATCTATTATCTTGGAAAACGTTTACCCCTGTGAAGCCCTCTACAGTTTCGCAGCGGCGTTCATAAGCTTTCAAAGAAGTTAGTATGTTACCTGCAACTTGAGTTATTACAGGATAATTTATTTGATACAAGATGAAAGGAATCTTAGTAAAGAGGGAACTATTTTCTTTAAGCTACTTCTATGCCACCATTTGTATGAGTCGCCAAGCAGCAATATACTAGTATTTTGTTTCATATGTAATTCCTTATAATGTCCATATAAATTTCACCGCAGCAGCTCGTACTTAACAATAAAGTGGAATGAAACGTGTGTCCAACAGTGTAATAAAATAAATCTTGTATATAGTAGCTCGTACCTCGGGCACCTAACATAGCGCTGAAGGGGGATAAAATAAAAATCACAATCGTAAAAACTAAGATGGCGACCATATAAAAATACCTAAGAAAGCATTAAGAGCCGTCCCCAAATAATAAGTCCCGCCAGATGCACGGGACGGTTGCCTGGAAAAGTCACAGTGGGAACTCGAGCGAGGGAAATTATTTTTTTCGGTCTGCCACACACGGCCCTTGCTAAATCAGCGAAAACTGAGCTCCTCTCACAGGAATCACTTACACACACGGACATTTTACTGGATGCCAGAGACGACGAAAGTCTTGTGTCTGCGTGAGTGTTCAAAATTAAATAATTCTTCTACCTGATATATGGAAATAGTGGTCATTGATTACAAATAAATCTCTTATATTATAGTCATAATAGTAATTCCGGATTATGCCAATGCAGCAATGGACTCACTCGTGCGTGCGTAACCAATTTCTGATATTTTATCAATGTTGTAATGTTGCAATAATGAATGTAATTTTTTTAAAGAGAAAAGAAGATTTATTTTTCGTATGCTTTTGTAAATTAGAAATTACTTCACTACATAATAATAGCAGATTAGTATGGGTCTACGAGGCTACGAGCTACGGCTACGAAATGTCAAAGAAAATAACGGTGTTAATTTTTGCATTGTGAGGCGTTTTAAAAATCATTATTAATTTGTATGAGTGGTAAGTCCCCTCGGCATGAGAAGGGAGGAATGCTCTAAATACAGGGGAGCCTGCTAAGTGGATCTATCGTTATAGTTAAGAGAAAGATAATGAAACGTAGAAGGCTTATTAGGAAGGCTTAGATGGAGTATCTATGAGTTATTACTTATTTAGTTCAGGATTTGTTTATGATTTAAAGTGATGCCAGTTTCTTGATATTATTATGAGTTTATTGATGATTATTTGTCCAGAAATCTCATAAATTATAAACTTTTATCATAATATTACTTGTGATTATTATTGTACAGGTGTCTATTTCTCACACGGGGTGTATAATCACTTAAAGACAATTCGACTCTGCAATCAGTTATGATTACCAGCTGTAATTATTATTCTTTGAACAAATGCAACTTTTATCATTTGTAATTAATCTTATAATTATGTTATCAATACTTTCTATATTCTTATACTAATAAAATAACTTGTACCTTGTAAATTTATTTATAGTAGATAAGTATAGGTATGTACATATAGTTAACAATATGCAAATCATTTCCATCTATTAGGTATTTTGTCTACCAAAGTAGGGCATAAGCAGTAATTAAAAGCATACATAATTTTGATTTTAATCTACCCATTTATAATCTTGAACACTCCAAAGTATCACTTAAATTAATTTGAATAAAGGTACAATAGCGTAACGTTTACTGCCGTTATCCGATCCGGTCCGGATGTAACGTCGAAATAATTAGGTAGATACTCGAAGCGTTCGCCGAAAATCGGATTTCACAAGCAAAGCTCGCATTTCCCGGGATATTACCGGGTGTAATCTCGGGGCGAATAATTGCCGGTTGCAACCGAACAACGTCGCTCATTAGTGCAATGTTCAATTAGGGAGCGCCGATGGACGAGCGGGCGCGCCGGCTGAGCCGCACCGTGTTCCACCATTCAATCCTACCTACTGCCTGCACACATTTCCCGACTATAATCCACATTTCAATGAGTGAATTACATTAGTACTTTGAGTTGTGATACAATACCATACATGTCTCTACATTTGTATTTTGCAGCGCATTGGTTAATGATTCATTAGTAACTATTAAAACTGACATGCGTTTTGTATTTTCATTTGTCTGTTTAATTAAACCAAGTAGGTAGGTACTCAAACGAATTAAATGAGGTTAGGTCTCCGAAAAAGGTAAATCATTTACTACTAGCTTCTGCCCTGCGGTTTCAACCGCGTTTTTGAGGGACTTCATGTTTTACCGGGATAAAAGAATCCTATATTCTTCTTTATTCCACGGTATTATCTTTCGTACCAAGTTTCATCTAAATCCATTCTGCAATTACGGAATTATGCTACACACACACACACACTAAGATTCGCATTTATAATATTAGTGAAATTGCACTCTGCAGTAAGATAGACAATAAATCTATGTATACTATATTAGTACAGATAGATTTATTATATTAATAAAGGAATAGAGTTTTTTGTTTGTTTGTTTAAAGGCGCTAATCTCTGGAACTACCAGTCGGATCTGAACAATTATTTTAATTGCAATTGATAGCCCAATTCTTGAGGAAGGTTATATACCTATAGGCTACTTTTTACCCCGGGAATGCGGGTGAAACCGCGGGCAACAGCTAGTTAGGTAATATTTAGGAAATAATGTCGTAGGGTTCTGTAGTCATACAAGGAACATTTTATATTTTCGCCAAATCCGTCTGTCTGTCTAAAAGTGTATTAGTGTTATTACTTACATAGTTATAGGTAGCCTAGGTACCTACAAATATATACATATTTAGACCTACAAATTTATCAAACAAAATCTTAGAAAAATATGTTTTAGGGTACGTACATCCCAGGTACCCTGGGAATCCATTACCCTACATATGAAGTGAATTTGGTCATTCTTTGTTCGCATACCACATCGGCACATATATCGTTCGTATCGTTAAATAAGTCTTTTAACAATCAAGGTCTACCATTATTTAGCTGAGGTCCTTTAAATGCAGTCAAAATATATCATATGTACATACCAACCAAGATACATGTATCTAACAGTAACTTATGACACAGAGCCGCGCGCCGCCCAGCGCTGTAGAGGCAGATAGCGAAATAAAAACAATGTTCATAATTTTTTTATTTTACTTTATTAGGCTACTTTTATCCTACACATTCACGCCCTAAAAGGACTCAACTTATACTGTTAGAACTTATATAGGGGAAACAATTGAACCCTGGTGGGAATATTCGTTGGTAGAACAAAATTTTGCTAGGTTATAAATATAGTAACAGAAGACAAGTTATGATTGATTTCATAATCTTCCTTTAATTTAATACATATCTTTATTAGACAGAATTGATCTTTGTTAACGCCCGTATCGATATGGGCTATAAAATGATGTTTGTTCCCGGATTATACAACAGGTTTAAAAGAAAACTTTGAAAGTATTAGATTAGAGTAAAATTAACTATCTCATACTTTTCCTCTGTGCCTATTCGATTGACTCTTAAAAGAAAAAATATCACCACTAAGTAGGTTTTACCTACTAGTTTACGAGCAATAGGCTAGTTTTTATCCTTTCTAATTAATTTTACATTTAATTATATATCCAGTCTTTGGTGTTAGACTGTACCACATCTAACTGACTACGGAACCCTACGTGTTGGAAAACGCACTTGACCGTTTTTTAAATTCAATTTCCATTCAAAATGTAAGTTGAATATAATAGTAGGAGAGCTACACAAATGGTTCAATGTGACTAACCCGTTTCCCACAAAGCAAATTTTTTTTTTAAAGAGATTTTATCATCGGTGAATCAAGAAAGTACCGTTCTGGCAGGGATCTCGCGGTTGCGTCTTAAACAGCCTTGTGGGAAGCAGGTTATGAAATACTATTTTTATGACAACTTTGCTTTATTCTGGCACATATTTGCAACCATCAAAATAGACAGGCAATTTTTTTTTTACGCTTAAACATATGTAAATTAAAACATATTAAAAATGTAGCCTTGTGGGAGGCTTTGAAATATATTTTTTTTGCATTTTCAAAAATTTAAGGGATGATGACGCAACCGCGAGATCCCTGCCAGAACGGTACTTTCGATAATAAAATATCATTTAAAAAAAAAATGCTTTGTGCGAAACGGGTTAGTCAAATGGTTCAGTAGCTCTTAGGCTATAAAATACTGTCTTGCCACGTTTCTATAGGAAGTATAAATATTTGACATTACTGGAAAAATAACCTGAGAGGTAGGTAAGCTACATACATGTAGAAACGCATAGCACATCTAAGCATAAAGAGTTTCGACGTAACGGGAACTCATTCCTGCTAAGTACTCTAACTAATCTAACAATGTGCTTATTACAGAAGTGGGCTCTTACAATAGTGCAACGGAAATGGAATTTGAAACAACCAAGTCGCCATCGCCGAAGTGGCTGGGCTGAGGAGATAGCAGAATCTTACGAGTTGGCTCTACTTAGCTGATAAGACTAAGTGTGAAGTAAAAATACTTTTTTTACTGAAAGTTTTTGTGAAGGGACCATTTAGTTAACATTGGATACTTAGCTGAAAAAATCTAGATACCTAAGTAGAATAGGTATAATAGTTTTGATAAATATATCGAATATTACTTATTATTTTATTTATTTTTTAAACAGTCATCGGTCCCTGAAATAAACTATCTGAAAAATATTAAATAATCTTAAATGGAGAAAGTGTAAAATGGAGTTCAAATAACACTCATATTAGGTACTTACTACCTACAAAAAATGATTATTTCGGCATAATTTAATCATTTGTATGAAAACTTGTAGCTGTAGCGACACCTAGAAGTGTAACACACTTGTTTCCCACTGGTATAAAGCGCGTGCTTTAGGTACTTATGTAATTGACAGTTTAATTACATAAAACGTAAAAAAAACAGCGAAGAAGTAGTTTGCAAAAGCAATCATGATTTCTCTACTATCTATATACGTACCTATTAGGTTATAAAACTATCACGTATTATATAAAATACTTTTGTAAAATGTGAAAATATAATCAAGGAAAATGAAAAACATAAAGAAATGCTATTAAAATACTCACAGCCATCGAATTGCCTCCGTCGATTTCGGTAAAAACACAAAAAACAAAATCAAAAACACAACAAAACAACGCATCACAAAAAAAAATTTCAAACACGTTGGTGTGCTTGTTCACTACATTAAAATGGCGCGAAATAATGTTGGCGGGAAAAATGCGAGTTCCACGAAAACCATCAGCAAACAGTGCGAACGACGGCGTGTCGCGTTGATGAGCGCGCCCTAGCTGCGTCTGCGACAGAATGCACGCCTGCGACCACCTCTGCCACTCGCGGCCAGTGGTCAGGCAGACAGGAACGCGCCGCCGCTGCCGCTACCACGATTCGTCATAGATTAAAGAATGTTCAGATACCTATAGACTTTATTCGTTTTAAAATAATTTTAATGTTCATGCCACGCATCCACCAACTATATTAAAAGTACCTAAATCGATTTATAAGAAAAGTCGAAATTAAGCGCTTATCTATAGTTAAGAACAGTAGGTACCGTTTTGCACCTCTAATAGTTAGTAACTATAACGAAAATGATAAAGATAATTACATTGCGTTGTTTGTGTAACGCTTAATAGGTAGGATAAATAATGTGAGTAAATAAAAAATATTGATTAACGACACAAACTGGACGGTTGGAATGTTCCTTGTAGGTAGGTATATAGGTACCCACAAAGGTAATTTGATTGAACAGAACACATTTGAAACGAATTTTCAGACTGATTTAGATAGCATGCCTCTGTGAAGCTTTGATGTCGTAGGTATTTATCGTGCCGAAAGTAGAGCCCCTTGAAGGCGGGCGGGCGGGCGGACACGCGCTCCCCACGCAAGCGGTACAACCCACTTATCAATTCAGTCGAGTGGGCATTCATTCATTGTGAAGCATTGTGGCTATTATGCGCGGATTCGGTGCTTATTTACCCGTTCACATGCCACTAGACACTAGACCAGTAAGCGTAATCAAACTCTTGAGAACTACTACTTTATATTTATAATAATCGATTATATTATTTTATTATATTTAAAAGCGTATTTTTAGGGTTCCGTAGCCAAATAGAATTTGACAAAAACGGAAACCTTATAAATTCGTATGTCCAACCGTCAGAATTTCACAGCCTTCTAGAGACACTATTGGGACTAGATTTTTTTCAGGAAGGTATCTTTCGTAAACTGAAATACAGTAATGTAGTAAATGTTGTGGCACATTCAAAGAATAAGAAATTCCGCGCACTTCATCGTGGGGGTGTGGTTGGTCTTTGTAAATAACTAGCTTTTGCCACGCGGTTCCTGGGATAAAAAGTATCTTATGCGTTATTCCAGGTTATAATCAAATTGTTTTGTACAAGAAAAGTGAATAAGTTTTTGAAATCCACTAATTTGAGTTTATCGACCGTTTATACCGTTTATATTTTACGTTCAGAGAAATTAAAACACTGCGTGGTTCGACACGCACATGAAAACTCTTTGCTGTTGATTTTCACCGAAACAATAGTTTATTTCTGATTGTCTTATAAACTCTTGTTAGGTACCTATACGCCTTATAATACATACATCACACGCACACATACGTACCTACCTACTTTTTGTACTATTATACCTTATGACCTATCCATGCATGAAGCAGGACCGTCGTCATTGACTTGTATTGACGTAACTCATTGATGGAGCCCACAGGTTAATTCCAGGTCAACAGGCTTTATTTATCACACAATGGAAACACACACAAACCAAATAATTTCGATAGTTTGGACTAAAACCAGAACTTCTATAATAATAGGGAATATGCATGAGTTTTGGCTAATATACTTACCTAACTTATATTTGTCGTGAGATTTCCATCTGCAATACTTTTCAAAATATGTCTTAGCGGGTAGGGGGGGGGCACACACACACACACTTGACTCTAACAAAAATTAGCACTTTAAAGCTTAATATTTCACAAACTAATCCCTGAATCGAAAAATTGTTTTCACCAACCCACAATATAATGACCTTAAATAATGACCTTTCCAACGATAGGTAGAGGTACCCTAAAAAATTTTTTTTTCAAGATGACGTGACGTCATAATCCTTGTTGAAAAGGTCGGGCTCACCGCATAAATTATACTCAAAACTCATTTATTTCATTTACTTACTCATTTTGGTCCTAATAAGGCACTTCCCAACTAAAAAAAATCCACTAAAATCCTACTATATCCTACTAATATTATAAATGTGAAAGTTTGGATGGATGGATGGATGAATGTTTCTTACTCTATCACACCAGAACGGGAGAACGGATTTGCATGAAATTTGGCACAGAGATAGATTATAGTCTGGAATAGCACATAGGCTACTCATTATCTCGAGAAAACATAAGATCCTCCGGGACAGCGGGTGAAACCGCGGGGCGGGAGCTAGTATATATACTGTGTATAGTAATGTTCAACCACTCATAGCTTGTCAACAACATGGTTTCGTGAAGCATCGGTCCACTGTATCGAATCTTCTTGAATATAAACACTATTTATGTAAAGCTTTTGCCAAAAACCTTCAAGTGGACTCGATATACGTGGACCTGTGTAAAGCTTTTGATAAAGTTAATCATTCCATGTTATGTATTAAACTGTCTGCACATGGCATTCACGGCTCTTTACTTCGCTGGGTGGAATCGTACCTAACTAATAGAAGCCAACTCGTTGCCCTCAGAGGTCATCTGTCAATGCCCATTTTCATTACCTCCGGAGTACCTCAAGGGTCTCATCTCGGACCTTTGTTCTTTATTATTTTTATCAACGATCTCGTAGACCGTCTCTCGTGTCCATCACTTCTTTATGCTGACGACCTAAAAATGTTTACAACCGTCGAGAATGTTACCGACTGCAATAGACTTCAGAGCGATGTCAATGCTGTGTCCGATTGGTGCAGGGAGAACGGTATGTTTGTCAGTGTGAATAAGTGTTTTACAATTTCATTTACCTCTAAGCATCATAAAATTCTTTTTCCTTACAAAATTGGTGATCGCGACTTGGAGAGGCGATCCATAGCAAGGAATTTAGGTATATTATTTGATGAAAAACTTAGTTTTCGCGATCATTACGATTATCTCATAACTAAATGTGGGCAACTTCTTTGTTTGGTCGCTAGATCATCAAAAGAATTTAGGGATCCTGGTAGCGCTCTGATGCTATATTGTAGTCTGGTTCGTAGTGTCCTTGAATATGGGTGCGTAATTTGGTCACCACATTATGCCGTTCATTGCGATAGATTGGAACGACTTCAGAAGAGGATGCTAGGATTGATTTGTTTTCGTTATGGATTGAAACACATCTTGCCAACATATGCTCTCAGACTGAATAGATTTAATATAAGTTCTTTACAAACGCGTCGTAAACATATTGATCTCTTTGCGTTACATAAAATTCTTCACGCGATGATTGATTCCCCCTCCCTTATTTCTTCTTTTTATATTAACACAAGATATTCAGCCCGGCGACACAACAACCCCTTTACATTAATGACTTTTTGAAATAATACATCGTTCTACAATCCAATATCTAGAATGTGCCGATTGTACAACGTTGTCTGTGAGAGTCACAATGATACCGATATTTTTGGTTCAAAATATAATGTTTTTAGGACTTATGTTAGGGGGCTTAATTGTTTTGCTTATTGATTATGTGATGTTTTGTTAAAGTCAGTGTGCATGTTGATGTCTTACTTAGTTGTTATCGTTTTCTTCCTGTGATTTTATTTTACAGCCTTAATGCAGACTAATCTTATTTGATATATCATGCTATGCACATATGTTTTGAATTGTATTCTGTTACTTATTATCTTTGAGCTTAATTTATCTACTGTCATGTTTACAATTTGTTTTATGTGCTCAAAAAATAAATAAATAAATATATGTCACCGGAAAATAACAAGAACCGTAAATTTATAAATTTACTAGGTTAGGTTAGGTAAGTTTATAAATTTCCTAGAAAATTTATAAACTCGCGGATCTTGTTATTTTCCGGTGTATACATATATGTCCGGTGTATACATATAGGTGTAGACATTGTCAATTTAATCAAATGGAATCCTTGTTACTAAAATAGAATCCTTTCTAGGCATGGTGTGCTTACCACCTTTAGCAACATTATCACTCGTAAGGTAAAACTGAATCCAAGTTAGCGTAGCAACCAAATTCCAGGGTTCAAGCTCCACAATGAAAATAAAAGAATGTTGAGTTATATTAACTAACTAGCTTTTCCGCGCGATTTCACCCGCGTTCCCGAGGGATCTTGTGTTTTCCCGAGATAAAAACACTGAATTTTTTTTTCAAATCGAAACAGTAGTTCCTGAGATTAGCGCGTTCAAACAAACAAACAAACTCTTCAGCTTTATAATATTAGTATAGATTAGTTAATTTGATTTTTGATTAATTTTCTTGTATTAAGTTAGGTATATCTTAATCTTAATAATATATATAAATCTCCTGTCACGATGGATTCCTAAACTACTTAACCGATTTTAAATTAAATTGGCACACCGTGAGCAGTCTACTCCAACTTGAGTGATAGGATAAACGGCTGGACCGATTTGGATGAAATTTTGTGTATGAGTTGGACAGGACAACGTCTGTTGGGACAGCTAGTCTTATCTTAATATATATAAATCTCCTGTCACGATGTTTGTCCGCGATGGATTCCTAAACTACTTAACCGATTTTAAATTAAATTGGCACACCGTGAGCAGTCTGGTCCAACTTGAGAGATAGGATAAACGGCTGGACCGATTTGGATGAAATTTTGTGTATGAGTTGGACAGGACAACGTCTGTTGGGACAGCTAGTCTAATATATAAAAATCTCGTGACAGTGTTTGTTATTGAACTCCTCCGAAACATTATACCGCTACGCGGGTGAAACCGCCGGCGACAGCTAGTAATATACCTAGTCTTGCCATAAATATTGTCACAAAGAAAAAACATTTTTTTTTATTGCAAATAATATTTATTACTTTTACAGTATGTTAGTTTAATACATAAATAAAAGTTGAGGCCAGTTATCAATAGAAGCACGCACTCTTTCCATGGAAAAAATCTTCACTGCCAATCGTATGGATTGTTTTAGGGACTCCAAATTATCATGGCGTTTAGAGCAAGCCTCTAAAACTGACCATAAATCATAATCCAGCGGATTAAGATCGGGACTAGACGACGGCCAGTCTTCAGCTCTGATGAAGTCCGAAACGTTTACTTCCAACCAAGACTGCGTGGACCGAGCTTTATGACCCGGCGCCGAGTCTTGTTGGAAGGACCATACTTGGTTATTGAACATGGTGTTGTTAAGGGGCTTAACTACCTTCTCAAGAATGGTATCTTGATACACTTGTGCCGATGTTTTGATGCCTTTTTCACAAAAATATGGCTCAGTCACTCCTTCATAGCTAACACCCCACCAAACCATCACTGAAGTCGGATAATGCCCACGTTGCACTCTGTCGACTAATTGGGAAGCTTCCTTAGAGCTTTGAGCATAAATACGATCATTTTGTTTGTTAAAATGTTGCTCAACTGTAAAAATTTTCTCATCCGTAAACAAAAAATTTCTGTGACCTCCCTTTGCGTACCGCTTCAGTAGTTGTTTCGATTTTACCACCCTATTCTTTTTTAAATTATCAGTTAAAAAATGACCAGTGCGTCTCTTATAGGCTGCAAGTCCTAAGTCATCTTTTAAAATACGCGACATGGTTCTGGGTGCTATCTTCATCTCCCGAGATAAAATCTTTTGCTTTCGGACAGGATTTCTTCGAATTCTTTCCCTTACTGCTTTAACCACCTTTTTCGTACGAACACTACGTGGACGGCCAGATCTTTTTCTGTCACAAGCAGAGGAGGTCTCATTGTACCTATTAATAGTCCGGTACACAAACATTTGACTAATACCAAGCGTATGGAGAGTTTTAAAAATTGCATTTGGCTCCATACCAACTTTGTGTAATGCAATCACAGCGATTCGGTTCTCTTTATCAACCCACTCCATTTTAATATCGCAAAATATTGTCCAATGTATTGGCGCCAAAATTAGAAAACCCAATGAACAATCGTATAAAAATGACAGATTCCAAATTCAAATGTAATATCTTTCTTATTTTTAATTGTAACAGTATTTATGGCCAGACTATGTATATAAATCAATGTTTATCTATGATTATTTGCTTGTTTTGTGTAACGTATAAGTTACTCCTGTACCATTCATTCGATTGCAATGATACTTTGGTAAGTATGTTGTTGTGCGTACGCCCGCGATGGCGTTACAATATTATAGGTACAATTGGTTGGTACCACGTACCACTGCTTAGTGTGAATGTCCAACATATTTATAGTGTAAATGAAGTTAACAAGTTCATATCTATTACAATTTTATTAATTAAACGAATCAGTGTGAGGTATCCAGAAAATTCTGGCTAATTACTGTACATTTTCAAAAACAAATTTTCTATTTTTTTTTTAAAACTGCTCTGCTCAATCTTTGTCAGGTCGACATATACCTTTGTTTGTGTCATTATTTTATCCATAGTATTTGCGTTAACAAGATTGGTTACTTATAGGTAGGTAGTTCATATTAGATATTTAATAAAAAAAAAAAACAACATTTTTTATATAAAAATTGATAGCGACATTTATTTCCTTACTTCTAAAAAACTATATACATAATAATAATTTGATTTATCTATAGGTATATAATTGCAACAAAATTATTGCTTATATAGTCAGCTACTCATCCTTCAAGGGCATTTCTTGATGATGGTGAAGCTTATGGTGCGGTGCCGTCAGGCAAGATGTGAGAGATCATCCAGCTCTGGTGGGGGGTGCGGGCCGCTACCACTGCGGGCGAAGATGGGCTTCGCAACCAATGTTACAGGAGCCTGCGTACAATAAATGTATTAATTGATAACACTGAACATTATGGACTGATTCAATCTTTAAAATAGTTACGGGCACATACCATATATGTATGTGCATCTTCTATATTCTATTCTATCTATATAATATACCAGCTGTTCCCCGTGGTTTCACATTAAGTTACTCCTTGTAACATCAGCTATCTGCTAGTGAAAGTCGCATCAAAATCGGTCCAACCGTTTCAGATTAGCCGGAACAAACAGACACTTCAATTTTATTTATTTGTATAGATGTATACATAAAAGGAAAAACTGACTGACGTATTAACGCACACTGCACAGCTCAAATTGCATGGTATAGAAACTTGTAATTTTGCACAAGGGTTCCATATATAACGTAAGCATCCACTATAGTAGAGGTTCTCAAAATTCAACCCCAAAGAAAGCTAGTGTAATATAATTTGGTAACACGAGTATATATCACCTCTCAAACGTTAATTAATTAATTCACAAGGTAATAAGTAATGCTCGTTGCTGGGCTTGACCAACCTGTGACGTCACATCTCGAACGAACGCTACACGCAGTCTAGAAGACTGAATAGTAGGTCCCTACATGCAAACATTAACACATGCCTCGTGAGGTCCAATTTTGGTAGCAATTCAACAGGATAGTAAAGCTTGTATACGCGTTTATCCCTTAAAAAATGATAACAATGGAACTGCAAATGAAAAGCTCTAGCAGTAAAAATCTTAACTTCAAAGAAGATAGGAGCAAAGTTACCATTCCATGAGAGGTTATGAAACCATGTTTCCATTCGATTTTAAACTTATATGAACTGTATAGTTCTATATTTATTTCATCTATAATTCCGTGTTTAATTTTTAAAGCTTTAGTCTTTGATACCTATATAAATTGTTGAAGCTATTACATGAAGATGGCGCGATATCATTTTTATATTCCTGAGTCCATGAAATTGGATTATCGGAATATTGCTGAACAAACACGGTTTAGCATCAATCCTTTGGCTTTCAACAACATTGGATTTTGTTGCTAATGTAAAATTATGAATAAGAGGCTCTTATATTTTGAAATAAAACATCAACATTTGTAATCAATTATTCTCGATAAATTATTATCAGGACCCCCAACGCTCATCCTCAGTACAACTATCACAATGGAAGGTGCATCTATGAACTAACAATAATGAGTGAAATATTTTTAAATTATTGTGTTAGGTCTTAAGTCCCGTTTGTATGGGAAAAGATAATAAAGATAAAGACTTTTTAAAGTTTGTATCAACAAACTGCCCTTAAAATGACAGGGATTAGCCCAATCTGTAAAAGTCTACTGCTCGGGATCCGAGTTAATATTTTGATTAAATAAATTTATTAATGTTAAAAAAAGGATTGAACTTCCCACACAAAACGGTAATTTAACCTATTATTAATTCTATGAGCCTTATCTTTGGCCAGACGGACCACCTAATCGTAAATGGCCACCGATTGTGGACATACTAGAAAACCTTTAAGCTTTTTTCAGTACTGGGGTGGGAGGGCTAATTTCTAGACATATTGACGGGCGACTTCACGAGATGAACTTCCATTGTGACCATTGTAGACGTGTCTGACCTGGCTGGAAGGTCCGGTGGCAGGCGCGGCGGCGGCGGCGGGAGGGGCGACGCCCACCACGACCACCTTCTGCGGCGGCGCCGCGCCCGCCGGCCCGCTAGTCACCACCACCGACTGAACAAACCACATGCACAACACTATTGTATCTAATCTCGCTATTGTATTGTATTATGCACACCAATCCCATGTAATCGAAATATGATATAAAAAAAACCCTTCTACATTCCAATTCCAATTTGTTGTTTATGTCTTTATTGTACCAGCGATGACTCGATGTTTTCTCAATATAAACTGTTTCAATGACAGCCGATAGGTGATCAAAAGAATAACTGTATGCGTGTAAGATAAAAGTTGGTGCTTCTCGCTTACGCGCTTTAAGCTTTTAATTTATGAGATTCTGGGGCGGAGTTTATCTTATAAAGTCTAACATTATTAGCCGAGTTCCTTTTAAGGCATAGATATGTAGGTCAAAAGAATTAATATGGACCGAGAAACAAGTACCTGACAGCAATTAAAAAAATAACAAGGGACCATATAAATTTTATTTGATCAGACCATGGACATTGAAGATATAACGGAATTCGTCAACGAAGAGCACGAATATCGCGATTGAAATTTCTTATTCAACATTGTCGACGATTATTAATTGTCGTAAGCATATCTTGAGAGGTAATGAATACACACAAAATTGACATGTAAAAATATTTTTTTAAAAATCAAGGCAAGAGTAGTACGTGTTCCAGAATCTCAAATTCTTTTGCTGACTTCAACAGTATCTAATATTATTAATTACAAAATCAGATTTATTATTTTACTTCATTAGGCTACTTTTAACCTATTATACAGATTCATTAAAATGACCTCAGCTATAAAGTTCGACCTTATACAAGGTGGATATGACGGTCACAGCCAATAGCATACGCGCTATGGATAACCGTCTACACTAAAGAAAGGGTCGTGACTTCGTCGACTTCTCCACCCTCGACCCCCCCCCCCCCCCTCATCACTACAACATCATTTATAGTTACATCGTCACTGACATGTAGGAGGCAGCGCGTTTGCTCGGGTTATTGTCCGACCTACTTGACCCGGCTAAAGTATTAACCTTGTGAATTTGTTAGGCATCTACGTGATGAGCATAATTGATAAAACGAAAATTAATTACTGTGGCTAAACTACTTCATAGATATAAATTATTTTTGAAGACGGTTTAAAAACAACGTGATAAAGCTCTGGTTTCATTTATTGATCGACCGTTTTCTCCACCTTGTATAGATATTTCGTAACACAAATATACTTAAAATGCATAAATTCAAATGAAAAAATAATTGAGTTATGATTTATAAATTACTAGCTTCCGCCCCGCGGTTTCACCCGCATTTTCGTGGGATCTTATGTTTTCCCGGAATAAAAAGTAGCCTATGTGCTATTCCAGACTATAATCTATGTCTCTGCCAAATTTCATCCAAATCAGTTCAGTAGTTTTTGCGTGAAAGAGTAACAAACATCCATCCATCCATCCATCCAAAATTTCACATTTATAATATGAGTAGAGGATTATGTAACTTTTTTTAAAATCTTTAAAACTTATTACGATATCGATTATTGAGTATTAACAATACATGCTCTCTATTTATTTCAACATGCATAACACAACATAAAATTTATTTTCATTCAAGTTCATACACTTTACTGTGGTAACTCTAGTTAGTTCTACGTAATAGGAAAGGCACCTGTACATTTTGACTACGGACGATAGTCGGCTGCGAGCTGTGGACCACGATGTGGCCGGCGCCACTCACCGGCTGCACCTGCAGTGGTTATTAGGCAAATGTACCTTATTGCTTGAACATAAGGTTTTTCGGTTAAATATTGAGTTGATCCTGTATAATTGTGATATTGTAAAGTAATCATATCTACTAATGTTATAAATGCGTTTGTGTGTATGTTTTCTTGAGATAAAAAGTAGCCTATGTGTTAATCCAGGATATCAGCTACCTCCATACCTAATTACATCAAAATTGATCAAACCGTTTGAGCGTGAAGAAGTAACAAACATACAAACACACTCACTCACAAACTTTCGCTTTTATACAGGCTGTCCGGTGGCGGATTTATGATTTTGAAAACTAATAAAATAAATAATTATATTCTTATCACTTTATTAACTGGTTAAATATGTACAGAGATAGTGCGGATTTTACTTTTTAAAAATTACATCATCCAAATGCTGTCCATTTAGGCGCACACACTGTTGGAAACGTTCCACCGTATGACGGGCCACGCGTTGCAACAGGCTCGGTTGAATTTGCGTAATTTCATTCCGGATATTTTCCATCAACTGCACAATAGACCGAGGATTATTAGCATAGACTTTGCTTTTGAGATAGCCCCATAGAAAAAAGTCCATGGGCGTCAAATCTGGTGACCTCGGCGGCCACGGGATCTCCCCAAAGCAAATTCAACCGAGCCTGTTGCAGCGCGTGGCCCGTCATACGGTGAAACGTTTCCAACAGTGTGTGCGCCTAAATGGACAGCATTTGGATGATGTAATTTTTAAAAAGTAAGATCCGCACTATCTCTGTACATGTTTAACCAGTTAATAAAGTGATAAGAATATAATTATTTATTTTATTAGTTTTCAAAATCATAAATCCGCCACCGGACACTCTGTATAATACTAGCTTCCGCCCCGCAGTTTCACCCGCGGTCCCGAGGGTTCATATTTTTTTCCGGGATAAAAAGTAGCCTATGTGCTATTCCAGACTATAATCTATCTCTGTGCCAAATTTCATCCAGATCCGTTCACCCGTTCTGGCGTGAAAGAGTAACAAACATCCATCCATCCATCCATCAAAACTTTCACATTTATTATATTACTAGATTCCGCACCCCGGTTTCACCCGCGTTCCCCAGGGATCTTATGTTTTCCCGGGATAAAAAGTAGCCTATGTTCTTCTCCGTACCATAGGCTATCCGCATACCAAATTTCATCGCGATTGGTTCAGCGGTTTAAGCGTGAAAAGGTAACAAACAAACAAACTCACTTTCGCATTTATAATATTAAGTTAGGATTAGGATAGTAGGATTAGTGTGATGTCCACAGAACAGTATAACAGGTTCAGAAACATTGCTAATTTTCAATTTTACTACCTACTGTTGTAGATTTTACTTTTAAACAATTCAATAAGGGTATCCTCTGCTACATAAGGAGTCATCTATATAGCTGCTATTTCTATTTCACTGCGACATGTAGCTATAATACGCTTTGTACTGGCTTTAATCTTAGGTATGTACATACATAATGCTTACCTGTGGTGTTTTTTGTTGAGACACAATAACGAACTTCTGTGGCGGCGGTGTCAGCGGCGCCGGGGAACGAGGTGTGGGCGATGCGGTGATCACTACGTTACGGGACGCCACCGTGTCTGCCAGATAATAAACAATTCATACTTGTTGAGGTACATTCATAATAATAGGGAATATGCATGATTTTTTTTTATTTCTTAAATTTATCATTTACATTTTTATAACATGGAAAAAAATATAAATAGGCTTGAAAAGAGCCAAATTATTTTTCAAAGTGAAATTTAAAACCTTGAATAAATTTGAGCCGTTCAAACGCCACCATTTAGCGCGCGCTTTTGATGACGTCATTTGTTATATCCCACGTTTGTTTACTATAGTGTTTCAGTTACTTCATACGAATTTTCAGTATTAATTGCTATACAAATCATGGAAGTAGTTAAAAAACCATCTTACAAGTATTGTATGGTACCGAAGTGCAAAAACACTATTATTAGTACACCCGATAAAGTGTTTTTTCGTATTCCATGCGATGCGAAATTACGAAAAAAATGGTGTAAGATGATGAGAAGGGATATTGTATCTCCATTATCGGTTCTATTTTGTTGTCAAGATCATTTTAACGTAAGTATAGCATATATTTATGTACAGCTTAGTGTGAAAATAGGAGGTTTGGTCTAAAACTAACCTAGCCTTGTTTACAAAAGTTATTTAAAAATGTATCTAAAGATCTTGCTTATTTATCCGTATTGCGGTTTTACGAAATTTTAATGATTGATAATTTATTTCAGGTTAAGGCTCCAGTCTCCCTAAAATCAGTGTTCTTTCGGAATTTATCAGAAAAGAAATATTTTTTTTTAGTCATCAGAAAAGCAATAAATGAAATATATTTTACGTTATTTTAAAGTGTATGATTTGAAGTTTCTAATACATATTTTATTTTTTAATTTGACGCCTCTTTTATTAGCTTTGTGAGGCTTTAAGCTTACCTCTATTTACGTTCCACGCGTAGAGGGTCTCATTCATGCACTCGCCACGAAAAAAATATAATAAAAACAAGAAATGTATTCAGATTACATTTGTTGGCAAGTCCTTTACAATAATCTTATCTAGTTACTTTTTTTCAAAATCGTCTCAATTTCTTATTTAAACTGCTTTAAAAAGTTATAAATTTCTGAATTCGACCCTTGCAACATATATTTTTTTCTATTACAAAGTAATGGTTTAGAGAAATCACACTTTAACCACTCCGAAAGCAACTACTTATCTGTCGAATAAAAAATATATGCATTCAAAAAATCATTTGAAATAAATTTACCGATACTAAACAAATAAAACATAAAACGCATCAAAATTCCATTCAATTCCGCTGGGAATTGACAGCGTTCGTTGTGTTATATATTTAGTTTCGGTAAATTTATTTCAAATGATTTTTTGAATGCATATATTTTTTATTCGACAGATAAGTAGTTGCTTTCGGAGTGGTTAAAGTGTGATTTCTCTAAACCATTACTTTGTAATAGAAAAAAATATATGTTGCAAGGGTCAAATTCAGAAATTTATAACTTTTTAAAGCAGTTTAAATAAGAAATTGAGACGATTTTGAAAAAAAGTAACTAGATAAGATTATTGTAAAGGACTTGCCGACAAATGTAATCTGAATACATTTCTTGTTTTTATTATATTTTTTTCGTGGCGAGTGCATGAATGAGACCCTCTACGCGTGGAACGTAAATAGAGGTAAGTTTAAAGCCTCACAAAGCTAATAAAAGTGGCGTCAAATTAAAAAATTAAATATGTATTAGAAACTTCAAATCTCACACTTTAAAATAACGTAAAATATATTTCATTTTTGTTTTTCTGATGACTAAAAAACAATATTTCTTTTCTGACAAATTCCGCAAGAACACTGACTTTAGGGAGACTAGCCTTAAGGAAGATACAGTTAATTATATTGAATATAACATAATGAAACAGAAAGGAGAAAAATGTAATCTACGGTTAAAGAAAGGAGTTGTTCCTCATATATTTTTGTGTCAAAAACGGAATATGCCACCACCAGTTGAAAGAATGGCTGTAGTTAAAAGGCAAAGACTCGAGATTTGATGCAAAATATGCTGACATCATAAATGCATCTATTTTCGGCAGATTATCTGATTGTGCTTTAACAAAACCAGTTTCTGTCATCGTCCTCGATTGACTACAAATATATATCCACAAGTAATCACACAGGAATACAGTTTTAAACACTTTTTCTCACAAACACTACTTTAAAACAGTATGAATATCGACGCCGATAAATTCAATGACGTGACAATTAACGTCACATTTCGTTTCGACCAATGGTGACGCGTTTTGTAAGTTTGAATTTTCCTCCCTTATTTTTCACTTTTTATGTAATATTTTCTGGGTTTAAATAATAACTAAATAAAAAAAATACCTTTTAAGTATAATGTAATGACAATAAAGAATCTAGAAAAAAATATTTGAGACAAATTTAAATTTTATGCATATTCCCTATTCATATTATTATTGCCCTACGAAATTAATTAAGAGAAGTGGTAGATGAATAGAAGCGTTGTTACGCTTCAATTTAAAAAAGAAAACGAGCGATTAAACACATTATACTAAGTTCGTAGTACGTCTTGTCATCACTTTTTCGACCCGGTTATTTGGAAACCAAAAGAAATCCCAATTTTAATGAGTTCATTATCATATTACAGGGCTACGAAATTAGTTCTTAAAAATGTTGTCAAAACAGTTCTCCAAGGACGGCAACACGTTGACTATTCCTCTGGTATAGCAAATGTCTATAGGCAGCGGAGACCACTTACCAATCTTACCATCCAGTTTATCCAACCTTTTGACATAAAAAACTTACCAACAGTTTTAGCAGGGTGTGTGATGTGTGAGTGCGACGGCGACGGCGATGGCAATGGCGATGGCGCCGAGGGCACTAAAGGCGGCGTACACGTCACGACGGCGACCGCGCCGCCACTGCCGCTGCCCGACGGAGACGTACGGATCTTGCTCACAGCTTGTTGCAGGCTCGGGCCCAGGTAGCCATAGTCGCGCCTGTTATAACGAGACATTCATATACTGACCAGCTTGCACAACAATACATTACAACAAATGAAACTTATCCTAAAGTAATAAGGTTCATTTTAACTCTAGTGATCGAGCAATGCAAGCCGCCCGAGGTTCATAATATCTATATTCGTGATCATACTAGTGTTCTTTCACACCCGAAACGTCCGTTGCCAGGAAGAAGCTTTTGAGAAGAAGATTTCGAGGACTGACAGACAGAAAGGTGTCATATATTTTCATGAAGGGTTTTTCGCAAATAGGCTTATATTTAAGGCGCGGAAGCGTGACTGAGCGGGTCCACCTACAAAATACGTGGCCGCGAGTCCACACATTTTGTAGGTATTTTGAATTTGTGTTAAACTGAGGAAATAATAAAACAAAATAAAATCGTGGTGTGATAGATTATAGTATGATTATCATTGTAATATATTCTCAATATACTGTTTATCATAGCCATACAACGCGATAGAAGTAAGGTGTAACATTGCGATTTTTTCATCGAGCGAAATTATTTCAATCGTGTTTTGAAGCTTTTTTGAATTTAGGATATATTGTCAACTGTTATATTTTTTTTTCCGAACTAATATTTTTTTTTTTTACGTACAACTGAATCAAAGAAACGCATGTTTGCTCTCACAGCGCCTTAATTAACTTCAGTCCATGACTGAGAAATAAGTGTGACAAAGTCATAAAATGTTTTTTTTAGCGTGCGGTTGTAGTATTTTCGAAATTTTGCACCTAATAATAAATGTTTCTATGCCTTGGAGCACAATCCGATATCATATAACAAAAAGGTAATCACGCAACGACCTAATTGAATCAAGGTTGCGTGATCTACCGCTACGTACCGTCGCAATAAAGTATTTTCGGTCACCCAATAAAAGTTGAATCGATATTACGTTGCGTTATTAAGATATTCAACGAAAATATTACGACGGATAATAATAAATGAGAATACCTGGTATTCGCTTTGTAAAATTATGGGTAAGTTTGTATTTGGAGGTCTCTGGCACCAACCTCTTTTCGCCAGGTTTGTTTCGGTTTTGTTAAATAAGGAATGGATTCGGCTGGGGTTCAACTTGAAAACTGAAGTATTTGACATTAAAAGCGTTCGCTGGGGACGGGAGAGAAAATAAAATTACAATCATTCCCATTTTTCAGTATTCTGTTCTAGCTAGCATAAAATATACTCATACCTAACAAGTCAGTCAACAAACAATACCTCAAATTGAACTTGAATTGGGACTGGTCGCAAAGGCCTCTGTTTTAGTCTTAGTCTTTTTTGACACAGATCAAGTGATAACTAACCCTTTTGAGGCATAAAACTTTCTAATTTTCTCTTTTTGCATGATGAAGAGAAGATGAGACTAAAATGGTTATGAATATGTAAGTCATATGGGAAGAGGATGGCCGAAAAAGGATAGATGAATTGTGTAAGTGAAGAAATTAATGCAGGGATAATATGAATTGAACATATACTGGGTGGATTACAACCTATTGGTTTGTTACGCTCAACAAATTTTATCATGAGAAAAACATTTATAAGTACCTATTTCGATGGAGATGGTTGGTCTTTTGTGAGAAATGTTTATTTTTCACGCTTTAGTCGTTGCCAGGGTAATAAATAAAATTTGTTCATCATAACGAACCAATCATAGGTTTCGTAAAGATCAAAGTATACATTGGTGAGCCAAAACGGTCGTTAACAATAGAGGCAGGTGGACGGTAGATGGTAGATAGTGTTACTTGTATTCGTCGGGCAGGTCGGGCGGCTGGCGCAGATGGCGCACGACGGGCGCGAGCACCTTGAGCAGCTGGTGCTTGAGGTTGCCGGCCGCCAGCCGGTCCGCGCCGGCCAGCCCGCCCAGCCCGCCCAGCGCGCCCTCCACGCGCTCGCCCAGCCACCGCACGCGCGGCAGGATTAGGACCTGCCCCACATACTCATTCACTTTTACATCATTAAATAATATCTACTTCACGATTCAATGAAATATTTGATATCCACCGTATTTATTTATGACTGAGCCGGTTAAAAGCAAGTTCAGTAAAATTAATAATATTACCTTGACAACTTCCGATCCCAGCTCCGCTAAGCCTTGCACGGCTCCATACAATGAAGCTAACGGCGTTTTTTCAGATTCTTTCATAGTGGTCACCATGGAGGGCCCATTGCCTGTCTCATTATTCGTCTGCGACGGACATTGTAGGGCTTTGGCGAACAACCTGGGATACAAGATGTGTACTTTAAGACCAGTAAGTCAGTAGTAAGGAATGTAATATCGTGAAGAAAACATCAGGTAACATTTTTATCTTTGGATTGTCTCGTTATTTAACTAGCGTCTATGCAGGAAAATTTAAAACTAAAACAAGTCAACCCATTGTAAAAAAAAAAAAGAAACAGACCTGGTAACTCTCGTCTGTAGATTATTAGTAGAAGTGTTGAATGTCTTGCATATCTGCGCCATGAGGCGGGCTGCGAAGTCGCGCAGCGCCCAGTGGTTGTCCATCTCGGGACGCAGGCACAGTTGGCGCGACACGATACACGTCGACACAGACGGTATGAGCTCGTGTAGCTGTATAAAAAATGCATGTATGGTGTGTAGTGGTAGCGTTTCTTTGAGTTATGTATTTGTCATGATGTATGTATGTCGTTGTTAATTGTTTGAAGTTTTTTTTTTTTTTTTCCAAGTTATAATTTCCTCAGGTCTGTTTGTATATCCTTATGTTACAGCTTCACAGGCTTATAACATTTATTGCCGAGTGTGAAACCCGCTGAGCAAAGACAAGTATGAGCGCCCATACAACTCAGAGGTCTTTATTAATTGGCGTAACTATGTATGTATGGGGAAACCCTTTAATTATCAACTTTTTTTTATTTTTTGGAATTTTTCCTTTATTTGTGCTGTAAGACCTTGCTTTTTGCCAAATTTCGTGATTCTAGGTCAATGGTAACTGCCATATAGAAATAAAAGGGCAAAAAAATCGCGTCTGTTGTATGGGAGTCTCCCTTAAATATTTATTTTATTTTGTTTTTAGTATTTGTTGTTATAGCGGCAACAGAAATACATAATTTGAGAAAATTTCAACTGTCTATCTATTGCAGTTCTTGAGATAGTCTGATGACAGACAGACGGACGGACGGACGGACATACAGCGAAGTCTTAGTAATAGGGTCCCGTTTTTACCCTTTGGGTATGGAACCCTAAAAACTAAGATTATAAATAATTTTGGATTAGCACTATAATCTCCATACATAAACAATGACATATTTTAATGTGTTATTAAACAAGTATGGTAAAATATGGTAAATTATGGTAAATAAGGAACAAACGTAAAAAAAATACTTACATACTTCTCCAAATACAGTGATTGATTGTCAAGCAAAGCTTTGACCATTCTCATAAGATAAATGAGTAATGCAAGATTATTTTGTACCACATTGACTTTAACACCCTCTGATATGAAGGTGCACATTCGAGGCAACATCTCGTGTAGGCCAGGATCGCATGCAAGTGATTGTAATGCTTCCTAAAAAAATAAAATACCTTACTGAAAAATGTGTATTTGCTTCTTAATTTATATAAGATAAAATATTAATTTATCAACATAAAAGTAGGTTTTCTTTAGCTTTGTATGATTTTTAGTATAGGTTAAATTTGCTTCTTTATGGTATCATATAAAATAGTAAAGTAGAAATAATTATCTCTGGAAGAGTTGAAAAGCACCCATTTCATATTTTGGTAGATCTACATACAACATAGCGTAAATAGAATAACACATAATTTAAACCTTGCATTGGTTAAGAGTTTTGGTAAATGGATTATGTGGGAATGAGTAAAATTATGTTTAAAAATACATTACCGCGCGTCGCCCCTCATCGCTACCAACACACGCTTCTGTTATTTCCTTGTAATACAACTGTTGCTCAACACTCAGCTCATGAGTGGCTAACTGCTTCACATGCACAGATTCTGATGCTTTTAGACGAGCTGCTTTGCCACACATTGGCTTACCTAACAATCAATTATATATTTGTAGATTATAGCATTATGAATAGTTAATATTAATAACAAACCAGAGGAAAAATTAACTTTACTCCCAATAAATAAATAAATATTCTGGGACATTATTCCTCACACATGGCCATCTGACCCCAAACTAAGCAGAGCTTGTACTATGGAAGCCAGATAACTGATATAATACATATACTACTTTTCTTTTGTAAATACATACATATATAGATAATAGGGTTTATATTGGCATCTGTTTCAAAATCATAATTACCAAGTAGGATATACAAGATACATCTGTAGATCATTGCTATATGGTATTAAGGCTTGTGTAATATATATATTATTTTAATTAAATTTTATATTAAACAACCAGTCTCATACATATACCACTCATCAACCATTTAAAATTATAATAGATCTCTGATTCCACTGAACATTATTAACATCATCAAGCTGCCTTTGGTTTCCATAATATTATCTTTCTCCTACAATTACAACCGCCTTTGGCAACATCACTAACTATGATGCAATCATGGTAAAAAATATATTTATAGACTACTATTAATTAAAAAACAGATACCTGCAGCATCTTTGTTAGTTGGCTTGCTCAGTTTACTGATTGGATCAACAGACTCAAGCTTCTGTGCCTCTTTAGACAGTGGCGGGGGATTCTCTGGAACAGTGGGCTGAACTCCATCAACACTCAGCCAGTGGGCTCTTACAGATACATCTAATGGTATTTTTGGTGGTGGAGCTGACAATACCTCTGTCAGGTCTATTTCTTTCTCTTCAATGAAATGAAGTTCCCTGCCACCTCCCGAGGCAAATCTGAATGGTAATGAATCAGGTTGTATGAAACCATACTGAGGCTGCAATAAGACAATAATTTGGTTATATGTCAATGCATAGTGGTTATAAATTCTATGTCTGGGTGCAGATGGCTGTGTGTGAGGAGTGTCCCAGGTGTATTTATTTATTTTATTATCAATAACAAGTAACTTAGTATTTTCCAATTTTTTATAAATCCATTGCCTCTATTGAGTGACCGATGAAACCAACGAAAGGGGAATAAACACAAGATGATAATACATTAATTTTGACATCCTGTGTTTCTTGCTAAAATTAGAGTTATCTCTATGTGAATGTAGACATGAGGAGGGAACTTTGGAACATATATTTTTCAACTGTCCAAAACTCCCTTTACAATCTCCTAACTTATGTACCTTACCCTGTCAATATATCAAGCCATTCCCGCCGACTTATTGTAACCGACAAATATTAAATTTTACAGAAGGTTTTTTTAAATATTTTTACACAGAAATGTGCTATGAAATGGAAACTTAACATAGAATTTTGGAGGAAAACGTTTACAAGGCTTGGTCTGTTACAATTTAAAATGTTACTTATGATAAGTCGGCGAGAATGGCTTGATATGTATTATTACTAACGTATATATATACATATATATTATATTCTCCATTTACTTGTAATATAAAATGATAGGAGTAAACAGTTATTCCCATTATTACATAGGCAGAGTCATTGCTGACAAGATGGAGCCATAAACAACGATTGGATTGGACATTTATGGAGAAAACTGTCATTTACAGACATTACTGACCATTTTCGACCTCTACACTGGAAAGCCTTATTTTGTATCAATATCTATCCATGTAACAATAAGAGACAAACATGGAAAGAAAAAGAGAAATACCCTTTAGCATACTTACCTCAATATTTTTAATTTTCAAAGCTTGGTCAATGTCTGTAATGGATAGTTTTTGCCTTTTAGAATGGTGCATGAACTTCATAGCATCTTGTACGATCACTTTAAGCCGGTATGTCACATCATCTGCCAATTCTTTTGCTGCATCGTCTCCAAGAGTGGCAATCCCCACACTTTCCGCTATAACTTTCATAGAATCTACTGACAACGATGAGCCATATGCGAATTCGGAATCACCCATAGTGGAAGAAATACGTCAAGAGTTCACGCCGTAAAATACTCTATTCAATAAACAAACACGACATTAAACGGCATCCAATAATCAAATTTAAAATCAACCCTAATACTTGATAGTTTGATTGATTAAAACACACACACACACAGAAACAGTGTGACCGTTTGAGAAAATAGAGAGAGAATCTGCCACACGCTACGTGAAAAACTGCCATAATCAGCCGAACCACAGAGTATTTTTTATATACTAGTAATGAGCCGAACGCTCTAATGGTGCCTCCCCTCTTGGCTATGCGTATTCGTGATAGGTATTTGACAGTATACGGAATATATTTGACGTATAGGCAAATAGGCGATACGACCGTCCACACATGGAGCCAAATACCAAAACGACAAACATGTTTACCAGTCAGAGAGTAATTTGTTCATGTACAACATGGACGTTGCACGTTTCACTCATCAAGACCACATTCACAGAGAGAGTGATCCTTTACTCTGATTTTGTGTAAATGGACAGGAGTAGATGCATGGCCTAACCTTTTTGATACCATCTTTTATATTTTTAGTTTCTTTTGAGGGTGTACTATGTACATCTGTTTACCCCCTAAAACCGTGATTTTATGTTATGGAATGATGAAAACAATACATAGACATTCGATCACAGCGATCGCGGGTCATTTGCTGTTTGTCATTGAAGAGTTCCACTGTCTATCTCCGAAGATCTTCATCAGCTATGTTATTCTGTACTAAAACTTGATGGTGAATTCACGCAGCGATATTATCAGTCTCACTCGTAAAACTCAGTAATCAGGAGTTCGAGTCCGTCGAGTTTTAGTACAGAACTTAGGTACAGAATACGTAGCAGATCCTAATGTATCATACACTAAAACCTTCCCTGACCTTTAATAACGAAAACTCCATCCAAATCGGATCAGTAGTTTTTGATTCCGCCTATTAAAACAAAATAAAAAAATTGAGACCGGTTGGTGGGAAAGGTTGACAAATCGTGCGCTAGTGAATACCGACCATGTGTGGATGGTATATTTGCGTATTTGCCTATTTGTCTTCTTTGATGTGCCTTGAAAAACCGACAGGCGTACGAATACGCGAGTTTGTTATTTGCTTATTCGCCACATAGACAAATATGCCCGAATATTTGGCGAATAGACCCTCCACACATGGGAGTTATGCGTCAAATACGGCGAATACGCCAATACGCATAGCCAAGTGGGGAGGCACCATAAGAAAAATGCCTCTTTGCCATGCCACATATAATATTTAAGCGTTTCTATAGGGGGTGGAAATAAAAAAAAGCATTTGTTGAGACAACATAATATGCCGAAAATCAACAGCCAAATCTGCCATAATGGCAGAAACTGCTTCAAATGGTCACACTACCAGAAAACTTCCACGACGACGCTAGTAAAATCTTCTTATTTTTAGGTATGGCAAGTGGCAACCCAATATGAGTCTTGAAGGCGAGTGAAGAATAAGTGCCACTTTATCTGAACCGGTGGCCAAAACTGGAACTACATACCATTCACCGCTAATATTCACCGTAAGATGTCCCCAAAAGTTGGTAGCCCTGTTATTCCCTTCGACACCGACAGAAACACCAGAAATTACCAGTGCTGCCAATTTAGCGCTTCGGGCGCTAGATCTAGCGCTTTTTAGGTGTGTTTAGCGGGCATTATCATTTTTTAGCGCCTGGTGGATAATCTAGCGCTTTTGAAATCCCCTGTAATCTCCACTTTTTCTTGTATGTCATGGCAACACTGTTAGTCTATAATATTACCGAGAGTCTGTAGACGAGGGAATCCCCTGTATTTTAATTTTCGTTCATGGTTTTCAGTGTTACTGCATTCAAATGCTGACATCGAACGTGTGTTCTAGTGTTGGGTAGGACACGGTTTTAAAATGAGTTTGTAAGAGTAGCCTCTTTTTTGTACTGAGCTAGTACAATGTCCCACTTCAAATGAGGCGAGGTGTCGTGAAGCTCTGTATGTAGTACATTTGAAGTAAAGAGTAGGTATGTATCGGTCGCGTCAATGTCCGTCGTTGAATAAAAAGACGTGCTATTGAAATGAAGCATGACATGCTTCTCTGTCTCTCACCCACTCACCATACAGTTCACGTCATATGAAAGAGTAAAGAGTAACGCGACATTAAATTTGAAGTAGTAGGTACGTGTCAAAATCTCGTACCGCTCTTACATTATTTCGTCATGTACGGGACAAATGTACTGCTCTTAAATCTTGTATGTCTTACACAACACTAGTGTTCAGTTTCATGAATGTCGTCAAAACTACAAAGCGAAACACAATGCACTTAAAAACAATTAATAATGCCATTTTAATGATTTGTACAGGACTAAGTGCTGGTTTTTATGAGCTTCCAGCCGATGTCCTGTAAAGGATTGGGAAATCCGAAAAATATAGTCAGAAAAAAGTGCAGCAGTGCAGCAATTTTATTCGAGAGAAATTTAGTTAATTTAGCGCGAAATCTAGCGCTTTTTTAATGCGTCTAAATCGTAAAATCTAGCGCTTCTTGTGTCGTTTTAGCGCTGAATGGGATTATTGATCTGGCAGCAATGGAAATTACATTGTCAGTCAATAGCAAGGAACATAATACTCTCTACCAAGAGCAATAGCAAGCAATAGTGCCAACATAATGGGAAGGGAATACGTTATGAATTTGGTTTCTCCATCTACGTAATGAATGCGTGAATGGACTGTAATGACCTTAGAGAATCTAGAACGGGAGTTAGCAAGTGACACTTTTAGTACCATAAACTTTCTGCCAGTTTTCGAGGGAGGCGAGGTCATACGAAAAGTTGAGATGTTTCTATAAGCGCACACATACATAAAAGCTGTACCACAAACACAAAACATGCACACAAATAAATAATAGCGTTGTTACACCATTGTTTAGTTGCTCACTAGCGCAAAAACTAGTGATGAGGTATGGAGACCGATTAAAATGAATGATATAGGAATGAATGAAACCAGAGTTGTTTATTTTATTATTAGTTCATCTAAGCATTGCGGGACCATGATCGAACGTCGTAGTTCCTAATATCACGTCGAGATCACCAATGTGGGTGTTGAAAGAGAAGTCACAAATTCTTTATTTAAAGTTCAACAAGGAATATTGTGTTGTATTACGAAAGTCCTCTTCATGCTTAAACGGCTGAACGGATTTTACCCCCTCTTTTGGGGTATAAATCGGAAAATATCGATTCTGGGAAAAATATTATAAGAACCAAAATTGTAGGTAATTGTTTAACAACTTTTACTATTAAATTTTTCGTGTAAAATTGAAAATAAACTAGTTGTTAATCAAACAAAAGTACACGGGGGTGAACTGAATTGGGGTATAAATCAGAAAATATCGATCCCAAGAAAAAAAATTATGAGGACCAAAATTGTAGGAAATTTAATGTGTAACAACTTTTGCTATTTCCATTGTTCGTGTAAAATTGAAAATAAACGCCATATTTCATTATCGAAAGTATCGTAAGGTACTTCCTTCCTCGAAGTTTAGGTAAACATACTCTACCTATTCCAATCTCTGTAGTATTCTAAGAATAATGTTATACTTAAATAAAATAGTTCCGTATAATCGTTCATTCATTCATTTTGTTCCCTGTGGTTACATCACTAATCTCCCGTACCAAGAAATTACGTATCGTTATTTCTGTCGTATGCATGCAGTAATAAAATGCATTTTGTGATGAAAATAATGGCTTAATTTAGTAATCAATTACTTATTTGTGATAGGAAACTCCGTCTTTACCCAAACTTGAGGTTTCTGACCGCCTTTTACAGTTAAAAAAGAAACGTTTATATAATGCCAACATAATGATGTTACCTTTAAATAATTGCCAGTGTTCAAATCAATTGCTAAAATATCGGGTACAAAATGTTAGGTTGATATTTTATAAATATTGTTTAAGTAGCGAACCTAGCAGTAGTAATCTATGCTAATTATTATTATGCTATGTATTTATTGGTGTCAAATAAACAGACCTCACCCTTCTCATTTAAAATATTTTAATAAAATATATAGGTAGGTGCAGATATTTTAAATAGCTTCCTTCGTATATATTTATGTACGAGCGATAAAGACAAGTATTGATAAATATTGCTGTAAAAGTGCTCCCTCACTGATGTTTATTGTAACTGATAACAATAACACTATATATTATATAATATATATAATTGATATGTTTTCTATAAAAAATGTTTTATAAAGTTTTGTTGAAGAAAGTTAAATTACATAATTTAACTATAAATATCAGTCACAATGTTAAGGAACATTTTGAAAAGTTGGAATTTGTATCATGAATGTTTTATAATGTTAGCTAACGCTATAAATTTTTGTTCCCACACTGAATGTTAAATAACACCGGAGTTGGAGTACCTTTAGATGAAAGTATAAAAATATATATATGTACAGGTATTTACATTATATATATATATATATATTTTAATATATAAAAATTTAAGATTACTACACTGTAAGATTACTGCCTTCTACTTCTTACTCTTAATCCAGATGCCGAGTAAGAGCCTCTCAAGATGTTTGTCGAGATTCTTCGATATAAACTCGTTTACCGACACGACTATCGGGACAGTTATAATGAGTCTACGTCCCACCCGGCAGTCACCTCGTGGGCTAAGTACTTGATTTAACATGTCCTTTTCGGCTTTCACGAGGTTCTCATTGTGTCAACTAGCAATTAATATTATTTTGTTGTGGAATTTTTGTGGTATGCGTCAGTTATGTTCTTAAAATAAACAGATTTATTATTATTATTATTTTAAGCGCCTATGAAACATAATTTTGTGATTTGCGCCTGTGCAATAGTTCCAAAAAGGTTTTGTCCATGACATTGATTCCTTAAACTACAAGCGTCCGTTATTTTTGTAATGGTACCAATATATGGTTTTAAATACTTATAAAATCATAATTAATAATTTTATACATTTACTTACCTATTCCTACTTCCCACTGCTTGTATTTAGGCCGTGGGCTTAGAGGCCGTGGGCAAAGACATTTAAAGTAGTGTTGTGGGTAAATGTATAGACTACTACTAATAAACCGGGTAAATGTATGTATTTGAGCTGACAACTCAAAACTAAAATGACGAAGATCGAATGCCGACTCGGCCCCACGCGATTTTTTCCTATATAAAATAACGCTGTCTCAAAATATAAATAGCGTGGTAACTATTTGTGAAAATGTATAGAAATAAAAAGGACGTTGATAAACACGTGGAAAACTTGATATCGAAGTTGTCGGTAAAAGAGGTACGTATTAATGAACCACGAATTCAAGGATTGTTATAAAATATGACTATATGACGCATATTTTACCTTTTCATTCCTTTGATTTTCAGTTTAAAACCCGGGCTTATTCTGTTGCTCGCTTGTATTATGAGGTGGGAGATTACCCTAATTGCCAAAAATATGTCGAGCAATACCTCACCCAGAAAGACAACAACGCGGCGGCATACAAACTTCTCGGACAAGCTTTGCAGAAGTTGGGACAAAAAGATATGGCCCTCGAGCAATACAAGACCTCCCTTGACATTGACCCTTCACAAACTAGCACAATTCTAGACAGTGAGTTGAATTTACAATACCTACCTATCTATTCCAGAATGACTTTCAATATGAATTTGTAGAGGTTATTCTATTATATATTTTGACTAGCTTCTGCCCCGCGGTTTCACCCGCGTTCCCGAGGGATCTTGTTTTCTCGGGATAAATGGGCTATCCAACACTAAAAGATTTTTTAATTCAAACCAGTAGTTCCTGAGATTAGTGCATTCAACCAAACAAACAAACTCTTCAGCATTATAATATTAGTGTAGATATAGTAAACTAGAATGTTGTATTACCTAAACTAATAGCAAATTAGAATGATACCTACTGTAGAATTTATTACTTGATAGATAAAATTACTTATTCACATCTGCTTATAATATTTTATGTTCAAATAAAACTTTCTGCAAAGGAATACATCATGCAGGTACCATAGCATGTTAGTAGGGTACTTTATACCCAATCCACCACCCTCAAATTAAAAATGTGTTGAAAATGTCTACTGGTGTATTATGTTAGATATACTTCAGAGAAAGTACCTTCTCGGGAATCATTATTATCTGTGATACTTTCCACAGGCTTGGAAAGTGACCAGTTCATAATATTTCGTTGAAGAGCATAGTGATTACATTATTGCTTTTCGTGGCGGCTCATTTAGTGTAACTTTATGTATTAGGTCAAAACCAGGTGTTTAATTGTTTTCCAGATCTCTCATTGTTCTGAGGACTTCTTGAGGTGAAGTTGGCTTAATAGAAAGTCTAGTTGGAAGTCTGTTTCAGGACTTGCTCAATATCAGCCTGATCAGCATTAGTATCCCATTCATTGGGAGAAAGTATATTTGATAGATTTTCCATAACTTTTGTTTTTATGTACTCAGGCATGATCTTGCGCTTATCAAGAACATAATTTCAGGAGTACACAACCAGCGGCACTTTTGTACGATGGTTGTGAAATTCAATGTGGCTGTTTCTTTATCATCTTCACTTTTTAAGGCTATCCTGAGCTGGAGTCTTTTATCAACCAGTTCTCTGAATGAGTCCCAGTCAGTCTTTTTATTATGCAGTGTTGGTTAGTCTTTAATATTGTTGAGCTGATGGAGAGCATGACCGGAGTATGGTCAGATGATCCATCTAAGTACGGTTTCAGATCATAGTTAAGTTTTGATGGTCTGTCCTATATACATTATAGTTTTCAATACTTATATGGCTGGCGCTTGTGTAATGTGTCTCTGATATTAGTATTTCGAGATTATGTAGGGATTTTGTCCCGGTTTCAGATCATAGTTAAGTTTTGATGGTCTGTCCTATATACATTGTAGTTTTTAATATTTATATGGCTGGCGCTTGTGCAATGTGTCTCTGATATTAGTATTTCGAGATTATGTAGGGATTTTGTCCCATTTGTGTTCGATGTTGCAGTTTTTAAAGTACCTACTTATAATAACCATGCTAAGCAGTGCTGTAAAGAGACTCATCATGGTGCTCATTTGTTGTAAGAGGACATCAAATTTATATCTATCTTCGTTTTTTATTTCTTCATCAAGATATTTTGTATAAGAGTTTTTGCCTAGGGTGTGTGCATGCATTATATCGCTACACACGAAGCGATATATTTATCGTCTAGCCAGATTTACGTTTTCTCAGCCTACTTCTAGTGTTTCCATTGTATGTACTGTGACTGTACGTAAATTGACCAATGCGCAAAAAATGTTAGAGTAACACATTACTATTTTATTTGTATCTTTATTCTATGAGTGGAAGAATTACTATTTTGACCCATTTACTTTCGCAGCAGTTATTGCTTAACAGTAAATAATTGTTTGGAAAGTTTTAAAATCTGTGCTATAATTTGTATGTTCCAGTAGTATAGTGTTGTTTGTGTACTGAACTACTTTAGCAATTTTTTTATGCTTTCTGCTTAGGAATGTATGATCTTTTAGTGGGTTGGGTTTTTTTTTATTTTGTTCAAAATCTCACTTTGGTAAGTGATGATATGGCCAAAGGTGGTCAGCACACAAAGCCTAGCAGGAACTGACTCTCAAGTACTGCTGCCGGAGCATACCTGTCATATGTCAGTATTGATAGTTTGATTATCTGTTGTGGACAGTTGTGGTTTAAGAATAATGCAGGGTACTTTTCTCCTTTGTTAATATAATAATGTAGATTAAGTGGGTAGATGAATTACAATATGACATTATCACTTTTATTTGTACTGGCTACCTAGCACAATACATTATTGAAGTTACAATATTTTAATTAAGTTCAGGAATACAATACCGGTAGATGTTTGGTAACAGATTTTCAACTTGAGGGCGGTAGCCAGCTAGGCGGGTACTACATAGTACCCTACCACCGTGTTATGGTCTCACGATGCTTAGGTTCACCGAAAATTCAAGTAGTACAATGAGCTTGAATTTTTTTCGAATCCACGAACTTCGCCGCGTCATCCGACATCACTACCACTGAGCTATCATCGCCTTAAAAGCCCTCTTAATTCTAAAGATAAAACCTAGTGAAGAACAGCAGGATATAGGCACCTATCATTTGTATCACCTGCTCAGCTTGCCTGATAACTAATAATTATAGGAACCTCCTATACAAGCAAATTATTGTATAAGTATTATACAAGTATATTTATCTACCATCTTATTTGTTTTGTTGTAGTTTGTGAGCTTCTTGCTGATGATGAATTGGTGATTGAACCTGGCCGAGCCAAGTTCTGGTGTGAGAAAGCAGAAGCAACATTCCCAAGGCATCCAATTACTTTTCGATTACGTGAGAGACTTGTCACGTTATCAGACCCAGATCCTGAAGCATTAGTTAACTTGTTGACTGCTGAATTGGCCATTAGACCAAAAGATACATTACTTCATGTAAGGCTTCTAAAACACTATCTGCATACCGATCAATACAAGGAAGCATTTGAGCACAGTTGCAACGTTGAATTTAGCCGAAATAACTTTTTGAATAGTTACATATGGTATGAAGTTCTCTGTGAGCTTCTTGATCATAACAGTTATAACATCAATGATTGGCTTAACCAGTTACTGCTCCTAACTGTTAGGGAACGTATTTGTGTGTTGAGTCTTACGGAAACACCAAGCGGTATATCTAAGAGCTTGGTTGAAGCTAATGATCTTCTACATATCTATGATCAAGCTATTGAACGTATCGCCAAGGCAGGAGCTCCACCTGGTTTTGGTGAGTTTCATGCAAGTTTGTTACAACATCATAGAGGTCAATTAGCTTTTCATGCAGCTACCTTTTTGCTAAAAAAGGCTAAGAAAGATCAATTGAATTGGCGAGATGCTACCAAATATGCTGCTCCTTTAATGTTAATTGCATGGCATACAGTACCCTTAGATACCAAAGTAAATTGGCTTAGACATGCTGCTGAGAAACAACTGAATGCTGTTAGCAGATGGTACCTAGAAGGAACATATAGATGCTCACAATCTGGTCACTATCTACTTTCAAATAACCAAGATAAAAATCAAACCTTTTTGGATCGCATCTCCCAATGCTATTCCGGTGCTCATTGGAGAGACAAATTGTATGAAAAGATATTTACCACAAGGGGCCATTTGACAAAAATTAAATCTTCTCATTTAGTATCAAATGCATTCAGTACTCCCGTTCTGAGATTACCAAGGAGGATTGAAGTTGAAGCATATGATGGTGATGCTCAAAGACAGCATGGAAACTCACTTCATCATTTTGTTTGGATATTATTAAATTATAAAAATTATGCACACTTTAAATGCACACTTTTTGACATGCTAAAACCTAGTGTATCAAGCAGTGGGCCAGAAACATTGAATAAATTAGACATACATGCTTTCCTTTTTAGTGCTGCTCTATCATCTCGTCAGCAAAAGTCAAATGAGGTTTCTTATGTTCATGGTGACAAACCATGCGTGATTCCTGCTAACATCACTGATTTGCTATGTCCCCTTTATCAATTGAAATGGTGGGATTGTGCTTATAAATTCAGCCAAAACGAATTAGGTACAGAACTAACAGATATCCGCGCAACACTAAGTCGAGGAATTGAGGTTGTGCGCTGCATTGACAACCATGGCTTAGACCCAGAATTGTTGTGTCATCTTGGTCGTATATTTAGTGAAAAAGGCAAAGTCACGACAAATATTGATGAAAAAAACAGCTTAGAAGTGCGGTCAGACTTATACTACGCATCTGCCATACCATTACTGGAAAAATTAAAAAACAATATAATTGTAAAACTCCCCGAAAAACGACTGTTTGATTACACACATAAAGAAATAAGCTCCAAAGAATTAAATAATTTAATTGAAGAGAGTAAGCTGTATGTTGCCTTGAAACATTTTAATGATTGTGAATATGACAAGGTTATAGAAACTCTTTCAAACTTAAAATCGCCACATGCCTATTATCATCTTAGTCAAGCATATAAAAGAATTGCATTTGAAGATAACAATTCATCTGTAGATACAGAAAGTAAATTCAAATATATTACACTGCTATCCAAAGCTAAAGCTTTTGCTTATAAAGCATTAGATAAATTAAAGGAAACTGAAACAATTAGAAATCAACCTTTATACTCAGATGTCCAAGAGTTAATTGAAGATATAGAAACTCATTTAAACAAAGTAGATCCAGAATTGTCTGCTAACATAATAAATGATGGGGATGGAAAGTATTCTTCTGATGAAGATGTGTCAAATGTTAATGACCATTTGCAGATAAGAACTAATTCCCGCGTTTATCGTAATCTAAGTTCCACACCGAAACCATCAACCAATACAAACACAACCAATTATCGTTCTGCTATAGATACTCATATACTTGAAACTACTAGAGTTGATCATCAGTTTTTGGAGAGAATTGAAAATGAAATAAAGAACTTACAAAAAAGAGATACAACTATTAATAACTTTATGGAACAGACTAAGGACTGGTTTGATGAAAATCGTAAATTAGGAAACCAAATTATGAGCACTATTAATTCTAATATACAAAACACTACTGATCAATTCAAGCTCCTTAAAATATCAGTGGATCAAGTTAAAGATCAAATAGATGAATGTAGGAATGAATGTAAAGATGTTGGGGAGTTAAAAAAACAAGTAGCGGAGCTGAAAAAAGATATAAACAAGTTAAAAAAAGCTTCATCAGAAACTACTATTGATGAAAATAATTTATATAACTTAGATGATCAGTACAGAACAAATGATAGTTCCTCAAGTTTCACTACACATTTACCATTCCCACCTCATCAAGTAATGCCACCATTTAATCAACGCCTTGTACCACCATTCCCTGTTCCTCCTAATCCTTATCAATTGTATGGCCAAAATTTATACAATCTTTACAACCAGTATTCTCAATTAGCTCAGCCATCGTCTGTACCTGGTGCAGCTCCAATATTTGATCCATCAAGAACTCAAGTAAATTACCCTGGTGTATATTCAACACCAGATCAAATGTATCTTGATATGCCTCATCTTGTTCAATCAAATTTACAAACCACATCTACAATGCCAGTAGCACCTACAATACCCACTATTCCTAATATGCCGGTCGTTTCTGTACCACCTTCAACAGTCCCGACAACTAAAGTCGTAGCTAAGGAAGCAAAGGAAAATTCTCGGTCATTACCAGTGAATGTAGTCATCACTTCTTCAGATCCTTTACCTACGTGTACTACAACACCAGCTCCAATCCTTAGTGTGACTATTCCACCTAAACATATAAAGACCCCTCATAATTATCAAATACCTATGCCCTCAACTAATGAAACCAAAGCGATATCACCTCCTGTATTCAGCTTTCCAATATCTGGAAATATGTCAAGTACTGCCAGTCCAATTACCACTTGGAATCAGTCTAGTGTATTTAAGAAACACTCTACATCAACAACAATAGCAGGTGATTCAAACAATTCGAACCTATATTCATCAAAAACTGGTGGTGAGGCACTTGATAATTCTAAATCAGTTGTTGATGGAGTTTTTGCCAATATTTCGCCAAATACCAGTCTAAATAAATCTAGAACATTATCTGAGAGAAGCAACACTTCTGTAGAAAATTATGACCCTTGTCCAGATTTCAAACCTATCGTACCTTTACCTGCGGAAGTAAAAGTGACTACTGGTGAGGAAAATGAAACTGTCATATTTTCATCCAGAGCGAAATTATTCCGATTTGTATCTAAGCAATGGAAAGAAAGGGGACTGGGTGAAATGAAATTGCTCAAGCATAAAATTACTGGAAAAGTAAGAGTATTAATGAGACGAGAACAAGTACATAAAATTTGTGCTAACCACATTATTAGTGCTGACATGGAAATAAAACCAATGAAGAATGAAACCAAAGCTTACTTTTGGGTTGCAAATGATTATGCTGATGAAGTTGTAGTACTAGAAAAGTTTTGCATTCGCTTCAAAACTGCCGATATAGCTCAACAATTCTATGAAACATTTGAAAAAGCACGATCAGAGTCTGCAGTTAATGCCAATATATCTGAATATGACACCGATTCCACATCAAAGACATCTGTTTCATATTCGAGTACACCTGTAAAAGACAACAGTGGACCAGCAATTGTTACAACAAGTAAGGCCATCATTGGAGGATTTACTTTCAGTAGTACTCCAACGTTCAAGTCTATTCCAGATGAAACGAATTCTGATAGTAAGCCTACTGAAATAACTGTCAGTAAATCTAATGTTTTCAGTGGATTAACGTTAAAAAAAACGACTGATCATTCATTTAGTAATTTGTTCAGCATAACGTCTTCTCAAATTACTGATAGTAATATAGCAAGTAATCAGGAGACCCCAAGTAAATTAAATACTTCCGATACAGTTGAAGAATTCGAACCAAATGTAGATTTCAAACCAGTTGTACCATTACCTGCTCTAGTTGAGCAAAAGACAGGAGAAGAAGATGAAAACATACTGTTCGAACATCGTTCAAAATTATTGAGATTTGATACCTTGACCAAAGAATGGAAAGAGCGTGGGTTAGGATGCATAAAATTACTAGTACAAAAAGATAACAATAGTAAACTCCGTCTTCTTATGAGAAGGGAACAAATTATGAAAATATGTTGCAACCATGCTGTCACAAAAGAAATGATATTCCAAAAAATGCCAAACATGGATACAGCAGTGACGTGGTGTGCTAAAGATTTTTCGGATGGTGAATTAGTTGCCGAAACTTTCTGCCTACGCTTTAAAACTGTCCAGGTTTGTGACGATTTCGTTAAAGCTATTGAAACTGCTCAATCGAAGATGAATAATGATTCTAAAGCAGCAAAAGAAGAACAAAATGCTGCTAAACAGAATGCTCAAGTTGGATTTGGTGACAAGTTTAAGATTAAACCAGGTGCATGGTCTTGTGAGACTTGTTACACAAATAATTTGGAGAATTATGATAAGTGCGCCTGTTGTGAACAACCAAAACCACAAAATGAATTAAAAGTGAAAGACAGCAGCACACCCGCTACTTCTAATTGGGGTGAAGCTTTTAAGCCAAAACCAGGTAGTTGGGAATGCCAACAATGCTTCGTTAGGAATGAAGCTGATTTGAAATCTTGTAATGCATGTAATAGTCCAAAAGACCCATCTAAAATAAAACCGGCTTCTAAGCATACCTCTGACAGTCCACAACAATTTATGTTCGGTATAGTAACGCAAAGCAGCAATAATCCACCAAAAGTAATCACGCCCGCATCGACACCCAAATCAGGATGGGATGAAAAATTATTCAAACTTAAGGAAGGAGTTTGGGAATGCAAACAGTGTTATGTAAGAAATGAAGTAAATACGGAACAGTGCAGTGCATGTAACAATCCGAAGAATCCAAATGCTGTAAAGAAAGATACTCAATCTTTGTTTAGCAGTGCTGTTGGACAAAAATTCAATTTTGGAATTCCTGCAAATTTACATGCAGAACATAAACCACAGACAGAGACGTCATCTATGTTTGATGGTACTGGTGCGCATAAATTTAGTTTTGGTATCCCGACGGCACCGACTATTACTAATTTCGGGGATCCAAAATCTGGTGCATCAATTTTTGGCGCCTCAAATACTACTACCGAAAACGAAAAGCCTCTTAACTTTAGCAAAAACACTGATGAAAACATTAAAACAGTAACACCAATAAAACCAGCTTTACTACCTACCCCTCAAGCTGATGCATCTAATGCATCGTTTGGTGGTAACAGTGGAACATTTGGTTTTGTGTTTAAACTTAAAACTCCAACTAAGGGTAAAAGTCCTGTCAAATCACCTAAGGGCCAAGAAGAAGATGACAGTGATGGAAACGAATATGCCTCTGAGGATGATGGTGTTCACATACATTTTAGCCCCGTTGTGCCCATGCCCGATAAGGTAAGTTGATAATGATTACTGTTGTTTGATGAATACTGGGTGATTTTGTTATCACTGGCAATACTTGCAGGGGTGGAAGTACTCATCAATGTGAACAACTTTTATTATAGGACTAACTGTGAAATCATGAAAAAATTATCAGCTGTTCCATACAAAAGTTCAATACCTAATCGACCAAAATGTATGAAGCAACCGTATTATTTTACGCGATATCAGAGTTAGCCCTATAATAAAAATTGTTCACATTGATGAGTACTTCCACCCCTGCAAGTATTGCCAGTGATAACAAAATCACCCTGTATATTAGAAAGTAAAATAATACATTCTTAAATGTTTATTTTAGGTTGAAGTAGTGACAGGAGAAGAAAATGAAACTGAACTCTATGGTCACAGAGCAAAATTATTCCGATTTATTTCTGGTGAATGGAAAGAACGTGGAATTGGTGTTGTCAAGATTTTAAAACATAAAGATACTGGCAAATTAAGGTAATACTTAGTACTTTTTATTTATTTTTAAACTTATGTGTCGTTGAAAATTGTATTTGTATTGTATGTATCAGTCATTTATATTTATATCAGAAGTACTTTTTCTCTTTCAGAGTTGTGATGAGAAGGGAACAAGTGCTAAAAATTTGTTTGAATCATGCCTTAACAAATGAAATCATATACAGTCCAAAAGACGAGAAGACTTGGCTATTCGTTGCTAACGATTTTAGTGAAGGAGAAATAAGTATGCAACGTTTTTGCCTCAGATTCAAAAGTAACGAAATTGCATCGGGCTTTAGAGATGCAATCGATAAAGCTAGAGGAGGTCAATCAGACTGTACAGTTCAAAAAGAACCACCTGTAAATAATGAAGATGAAAATAACAGTGACGATATTGTATTTGTTGGTGAAATACAAGCTACTACAGAAGAAAAACAAAAAGCGAAATATCTTATGCTACCTGAAAATTTCTATACATATAAAAACAAAGAACCTTGTCGAGGATGTCGTGGCTGTAAGGACGACGATGATTTGAAAAACAACGTTACAGCAGCTTCTCTCATTAGTAAAAGCAATATCAGCCAATCTACTCCAATCAAAACTTCTGTATCTGTTTTTCAAAGCCCCACAAGTTCAGTGTATGGAACTCCTGCAAGTCTTGATAAAACTGCTGATACTTCAATATTCCGAACACCATTAACATCAATTGGATCAAATACGAAATCTACAATACCAACAAATCTTAACAATGTAATTGGAAATGATGGTACAAACAAAGAAAATACATTATTCTCAAAATCTAGTTTGTTTAGTGGCTTAAGTGACCAGAAAACTTCATTGGAAACCAAAAATAATGCGGCAAATTTATTTGGAGCTGATGATACCTCAGTTTCGGCAAATACAAAGAGCTCTTTATTAGCGCCACCAAAATTAAGCAGTTTAAATACTTCTAGCGAACCACAAAATTCTGAACCAAAATCAATTTTTGCATCAGCACAAGCTAAATCTATATTTGGAGAAACGAAGTCAGTTTTTGGCGATACAATATCTGTTTTTGGTAGCAAAAATACAGACCCCGCAAACAACAAACCAGCATTTGACTTTAAAAATGTAGAAAACCAGAATACCGAATTCAAGTCAATATTTGGAGCTGGTGATCAAAAGCCTGTCAATTTATTTTCGGGGGTTTCTCAAGGGAGTATCTTCGGACCTGGTGTGTTGACTAACCAATCAAAAACGAGCATGTTTGGATCATCTATTTTTGGAAGTAGTACAATTCAAAACCAACCCATCAACGCGAACACAAATCAAAGCCAAGCATTTGAAGGGAAATCAATATTTGCATCGAACCCAGCATCTTTTTGGAGTGATGCTTTAAAGGATATGAAAACGCCAGACTTGACGACAACTGATGTACCAATTGATCAGAAAACTGAGGAAGTTAAGGTTGATCATAATAAACCTGTAATAAAAGAAGCTCTTTTCACCATCGATAAGGACTTGTCATTTGCGGCATTATCATCGGGCACTGGCCCTGGCTTCACTGTTCAAAGTAAGTAGTCGAAATCTTTTGAAGACCTCATGATTTTTTATTATTTCGTTCTGAAATACCAAGTTTACTGAATCATTGCGATAAAGTGTTATTTATCTTATCAGAAAAACCTGACTTTAAATGGGAAGGAGCGGGACAACAATTGTTCACTGCAGCACAGAGAGCATCATCAAAGGATGCGGGTGATAAATCAAATAATGAGAGTGGTGCAGGCGATGAAACTGAAGGTGGTGGTGCCGAAGAAGACTATAACCCGCATTATGAACCAATTGTACCTTTGCCTGATAAAATCGTTGTTACTACTGGCGAGGAAGATGAGGTAAGAGACAGATAAACCCAAATATATACCGTTTTGAGGTTGGTTCCGAATCTTGCGAATGAAGTCTTATAGGTAAAACGTAACAGCTGATATTTTCCGTGTTTTCAGATTCCCTAGATAGGTCCCCTAGTAAAAGTTGTTCACTTTACAATTTGACAAACATTTTGACGGCTACTATATAATTAATAACTAATATTTTACAGGAAAAACTATTCGGTGAACGGTGTAAACTATATCGATATGATGACAAGTCAAGGGAGTGGAAGGAGCGTGGTGTCGGCGAAATGAAAATACTATATCACCCGCATAAGAATACATATCGATTACTTCTTAGGCGAGAACAGGTAATGAAATCTATTGGCTATGTGTACTTTTTAATGTTTATCATCTTGTCATGCTGTAGGTACTTCATTATATCAGTGAATTTTAAATACCAATGGCTGGGTGTTACACGAAAATATCTTGAGAAAGCCTAGAAAAATGTAGTAAACAGTTATCAATGTGTTTTTGACTCAACTTCCTTTTACATGAAATATACAGACATTATTATATTTAATACTTTAGGTACACAAAGCAGTACTCAACATGCTGCTATTCATGGATTTAGAGTTGCTTCCGATGAAGAAATCAGATCGCGCGTGGACGTGGGCGGGATGCAATTATGCGGAGGCAGCTGGTGAGCAAGAGACGCTCGCTGTGCGCTTCAAGTCCGTCGACTTGGCCACCGCCTTCCATGATAAGATCGTCGATTGTGTTAGGGTAAGATTCATTTCATTTGTAAACGAGTGTAATTAAACGATTGCATTATTTAAATTACATTCTTAATGATTTGTAGATATTTTCAAGTAACCCAAAGTCTCATGTGCAAGCTATACATAATAATCTAAACTTCAAAAAAATATTATTCAAAAGCTAAGTTGTGTTGACGAAGACAGCAACAACAAATATGGGGGAGTCTGTCGCCTATCATTGCCAGGACCGTGTTGGCACTGACCCGCGTACAGTCAGCGTTAATGATGGGCACTTTAGTACCATGTCACATTACACAATTCATAATTTTCATACTAACTGTCAAGAGAATGTCAATAGATTATTATGAAAGGGTTAGTACCCTGCTAATCTACTTTTGACGCTGACTGTACTAGGGATGCGCATGCATAGTCACATAGAAAAAGTTGGTACACGTTCTTCAAACTCTCCGAGGCGCTGTTGTAGCCGGGCAGCCCCAATATCGCCCTCAGCATCAGATTTTCAAGGCGTAATGTGTACTGGACGCGATATACATTGTACGATTTTAGAGTTTAGTTTCTAATTATTATAAGTTTAAAACTGTTTGATTATCCAATAATAGAAATTACAAGCAGCAGCAGCAACAGCTGTAAGAGAAGAAAAGAAAGCAGAAAAGCCGTTCGAGACTGTTGCACCATTAAGGTTGCCCAAACACTTAGAGGACAGTGCCCGCGCTGACAATGCTATCTCAGCTAGATTTGTCACACAGACATCTGTGGAGCAACCTCTAGAAGCAAAGACTGAATGTAAACCAAACGGGGAATTGAATAAACCCTCAACAGCAGACATGTTCAAACAAGTCCACTTCCAAGAACCAGAGGAGCAACACGAAGACGACGAAGACGAGGAGTACTATGCACATGATTATGACAATGCCGATTACGACGCTTATTATAATGAGGTTAGTTAGCTATTATACGTTCTTACCATTTGATCGTAGTTTTTAATCTTCTTGTTAGCAAGAATGTTTTCTAGATAAAACGATAGCATTTATTCATACAAAAATCAGTTAAGAAATTTGAATACTTTTATAATTTTCAAGTTGTTCTCCGCGGTTTCAACCGCGTTCCCGGTATTAAATTAGCTTATTCTGCTACTAGCTTTTCCGCGCGGATTCACCCGCGTTTCCGAGGGATCTTGTGTTTTCCCAGGATAAAAAGTAGCCTATAGCCTTCCTCGATAAATGGGCTATACAACACTGAAAGATTTTTCAAATCGAACCAGGTGTTCCTGAGATTAGCGCGTTCAAACAAACAAACTCTTCAGCTTTATAACATTAGTATAGATTCGGAGCGGACACAAATCCAACGAATCAAGATTATAAAAATCGGTCCAGCCGTTCTTGAGTTATAAATGGTGTAAATAACCCGACTTTTGAGAGTCGGTTGCATTGATTGAGTGCTAATTTGAATGAGACTGCACTTTTCCGTTTAAGGATTCTTCTAGAGCCTTGAATGTATATTATATATATTTATTAATGTAATTTAATGGTACAGGAGGAAGAGGAGTCCGCAGTGTATTATACTTGTAACGGTGAAGTGGTGGTTCAGCATGGCGAAAATGAAACTGAGTGTCAGCACGCACACATAAAAGTGCTGTTCGACCAAAGGGTCTACTCGCCCAAGATTCTCGTCACCGACGTCGTTACTGGAGAAACAATAGCGGACATGCTCATACATACCGATACTGAATTCAGGGTATGTATTAAGTTGGTATAAATCTAACATTAAATGAGTAGTTATATGAATACTTATTTATAGTATGTATAAGATGCAATAAGAAAGAACAAACAATTGACAATGCTTGTAGATACGCGTTTGGATTTATTACTAGCTCTAAACAGTCATTGACGTATTGTTTCCTAACACTGGATACATATTTGACCACAAACAAAAATCCTTGTAGAGCGATGATGTGGTAGTAGGTGGTAAGCGCACAAAGCTTAGTAGATAGCAGGATGTCAGGTGCAGTTATTAGAACTCACGGATGTTTGGCGACTTTTTTTTACGATGTGTTGGGCCTTTGTTTAACCACAATCTCAACATGGTGAGTTTGACGGCTAGAAGGTTTACCACCGTACACGAATCCTAGAAGAAACTGGCTCTCAAGTGCAGCTGCCAGAACACCGGTAAGTGCTTGGGGATAGATTTTCAAATGTGGTTTTAACCACCATAGCACGGTTACCTAACGATTTATCCTTCACCGACAGCTCAAGCTCAATTTAGGATTCCAACCCACGACCTTCGTCACGGCATTCGACGTCACTAACAATAAGCTATCAACCTTAAAATCTATTTTCTATTTCTTATGACTAGAAAACCACCCTCCCGCTATTGATTTCCTCACAAGGATTTTCCTCCACGAATGTCAAGAAGCTCATTGAAACACTTGAAACATGCTATTTCTCTATACTTTAATTCTAGATCCTTACCTCCTTGGTCTTACTCGTTTTATATACGAGTAAGTGTACAGAAATAATATTGGGACACTTATTTCCGGTAAGAGAAGCATGTAGATAAATCGAAAGTGGTGTAGCTAGCTTAAATCTGTGGTGTCCGCCTACTCCAATAGAAGCAAACGTGTCGATAGGTATTTTAGTAATGCATATATTATATTTGATTGTGGATGTGTCTAGATGTCCGGCGACTCGTGTTCGTGGTCAGGGATGGACTTCGCGAGCGACTTCTCCGTACCCAAAACTGTCAGCGTCAACTTTTACGACACGGACAGCGCCCTGCAGTTCTATGATAGTTGCGAAGTGAGTACATATATACATATTCATTATGTTTCAATAAAATATTTTAAAATACCCATACCTGAGGGTATAGAATTGCTACGGAACTGACAAGATGTGAATTTCGTGCATCTCTATTTATTGAAAATTAAAATGAAAATGAAAATATTTTTTACTCAAATAGGCCTTCACAAGCACTTATGAATAGTCTGACTCTAACGCTCGGTTGGGAACGTTACTTTTTCTGAGAAGAGCCGGCAAGAAACTCAGCAATTACCTTTTTCAAAATCAACTCAGATTCATTACATAATATTATTTATTTTATAAAATTAGTTAATATTTGAAAACAATGGTCGCACGAGTATATGTACTTTCTCACATTAGACTCACGCCTGTACCTGACTTACGCATAATACATTGTTAAACTTACCCATACATTGAAGCAATTACATTTTAGTGAACATGAGTTTTTGTGCATCGCGAAATTTCAAGCATAATTTTACAAAAAATACAATATTAACTTTGAAAGAAAATACCTACGACTGCCTTAGATTTTTCGAAGGAATCAAAGTAAGCTTGTTGTTTTTCAGACAAGTAAAGCTGCAGCCTACTCGTCAACAGATCCAGAACCTTAGGATTTCGGATGATTTTATTTTAACGAATTAAGTATTGTAATTTGAACTTAGCTTAATATCGACTTTGTTTAGTTGTAAGTGTGTATCGTAGTTCTTTATTGATATTTGTATTTTAGATTCGTTTATAAAGTCTGGTCGACTAAAAAATTATAATATTATAAAAATTCAATATATGTTACCTGTATAACTATGTATTTAGATCTCATGAAAATACAAAATGTTTAATCATGTTATGATCATTGTATTGACAGATTGTTAAATTAAAATAACTTCATATTTAAATTATAAAATACCAATAAAAATCATTGTAAAATTTTAACATGAGCGATCCGATCAATCATTGTAGAAATATTTTTATTGAGAGTTACTGGTTTACTATTCAATATGTGATTTAAATGGTTTTGTATGTATGTAAAGTGACTAGTTTAACTTGCCGTGGATGATTACAACATTTTACCGACTGTGATGTGCTATAATGGATATTGAATTGTATAATTCAAATAGATTGTGGGATTTTGGTACTAATATAAGATACATTATTATAACAAACACGATGATCAATGAAAAAATGCATTTAAACAAGTGCTTATTATCAAGAATGATTTATAATTATTTATGTGTAATTTAATAATGTTAAAAAGGAGATCTAACCAATGACTATTGAGATTTTTTAAATCCTATTGTTTAAGGATCCGCACAGCGCAGCTCTAAATACGTTCGCGACACGACACGGTAGCGTAGTTCGCGCGCATTCATCACCGAAACTTAGCATAGTTTAGTAGATTTCTATTATTTTTGTTTTTGATAAATATGGTTTGAAAAAACAGCATCTCTTTTTGTAATTTTAATGCAGATTTTTTATGCCGCCTCATGAATATATTTTGTGCTATGATGTGAGGAATCCTTATTAAACTTATTGTATTGTTAGTGACTGTAATGTTCCTAGTTGGTTAGGTCTTTTTGCGTGTCTTATCCGCCATGAAGCTACGACTGATAGATAAATAGTTATTAATCTGTACTCTGTAGTCACTCGTAGCTTGATGATGCTATTTTGTAGACCCATAATTTACTTAATTCACATCTGAAATACAAAATATCATTATTATATACTTAATATTATCGACGTAATGTTCTAGTTTCAGTCACATTTACTCGGACTTATAATAAAACTTGTGAATTCAGTAAATTTTTCTAGATTATAACCTAAATTCAAATATTTAAATGAGAAAAGGGATAGAGGATGAGAGGAAATAGTTTGATTAATATAGTTTTATTGAAACGCTTAAATAATTAATAGGCTATTATTGTGTCTAATGAACACGGAATTGTCTCAATTTAGTCCCTCTCTCGTTCAAAGTGTGATTATTTCTGTTCTTTCCGTTTAATCAAGTGAAATAAATGAATACTAAAATAAACCATCTTTGATTTTGCAAACGAATATAACATTTATTCAGATTTTCTAACACGTTTTTATACAATTGGTAAGCTGTTTCTGTGCGAAATAATTGATTAGACACTTAGAACGCTCAATCTTATAATACTGGGCGTAAGAACTGTATTTATGTTGTTTCAGACTTAATGTTGTTTTCGGAAAATAAAGTACTGTCGTACTCATTTCTATAGTGGCTTTGTTCGAGTTGCGACAGACTCTCCTCTGCTTCGATAATAACAGCAAATATTTTTTTCTTGACTTGTGTTTGCATCCAATGTGGCATTTCTCGCGTGCTCTTTTGTATGCAATTAAAAAAGGACTCCAGTGCATCTGAATTATGATTGTGACAATAACAGCGTTCAGTTTGCTTTTCCGATTTAACGTTAGCAAGTTCTACAATCTCTGTGGTGGAGACATCGGGCTCAGGGTTCTTCAGACCAGCACCATCGGGCGGCACGTCCATCTCGATGTCTTCCGTTATTCTATATTTCATGTGTGGTTCTAGAAACTGCATGACTTTAGCGTACTTCCAGGTCGTAATTTGTGCTGGTAATAATTTATTTTGCCCCAGTTTGGCTCTTTTGAGAGCATCCCGATGGTTGTCGCGGAGTTTCTTCCATTCGATTCTTGCAGATTTAACTGAAATAAAAATATTAATGATTTCTTTCAATTATAAATTAAATATTGATATGGTTTGTAAGTGTCCGTGATGTAAATTATTTACTCCGTTATTAGTTACAATTTCACAGTTACAGTTAATATTGTTATTGTGCAGCTGCGCTGCTATAAAAGTAAAGAAACAAATCTGTGGGAGCACGCAATCAATTCACAAAGTGAAACATGAGCGTGATCTAAAACTTAAAACATAATACAATACTTTTTAGACACCCAAAATAACTTCTTCTTGCGTTGATAGGCCCCGGTTCTAATGTCAAGTAAGAAGTTTTAGTACATACCTTAGTCTGTGGTTGTAATAATATACATTTATCTACTGAATTTTATAATACTATAATCAACTTGGAATAATGCTAAAAGATTTTCATGAACACCTACTAAAATTAAGTATGGTGTAGCGTTTTGTGAACATTAAATAAATCTAAAATATTGCATTTTTTCCTAATGTTCTTTTATTATTATTTAAGGTCTAATCTTCCTTTTAACAATGCCATTATGTACCCTACTAATAAATACTGAAGACCTAAAAGTTTCAAAACCTGATGATAGCGCCCAAATAGAAGTGCGGGCTGTATTTATAAACTGTGAGCCAAATGTAAGCTGATAACATTTTCTTCTAGGTACAGTTTTTCGCTATTTTAGAGTTTTCCCATAAAAATAGTCAATGTTGATGAGTATTTACCCCTTTAACACTGCAGGTGAATTAAAAATAACCCTGTATACATTAAAAACGTATAAAAAAATATGATTCCCTTCAAATTTCATGATATATGCTAGAATTGCTAGAATTAGATGGATAGGAAATTGTAAACCGACTAATAAATATCTAGAAAAGGGGCAGTAACTCCAACGACGGTGAAGCAACTAGGTTCGAACGAGAGGAACGGTACAAGCACAGCGTTTTGCAGAGTTGCAAAAAGAAATTAGCTATAACGGTCAAGATAGCCAGTGAACCTAAAGTAAGCAAATAGACTTGCCAATTTATTTATCTTAATTTCCTATTGCTTAATTTTTTTTTATTGTAACAAACAGCGAAATTCAGATGATGAATACATTCCTATTGAGCATGTCATAGAAGGTATCAAAAAAAAACGTCAGCGCCTTCTGGATCCCTATATTTTACGTTTGCGTCGGGAATCACCGCTTCAAGCTTATAAGTTACGAAAAATGGATGTAATTATATTCTTTATATAGATACTTATTATGACTTTACGCCGGTTGTTTGATCGAAAGTTTTACTTAGTGACCAATAGCTAAAATTCATTAGTAAACGAATAATTTGGTAAACTAAACAATGGTCATGTAATCTAACTATAAACAACACACAAAACAGGGTTAACAAATTGCTAGCTTAACTATTGGCTACCGTAACTACTATTCAAACGGTTACTTAGTTGATTAATGAATTCATAAATAGTCCAAATTCGTAAATCAATATCCACTCTAGATAATAATTTCAGACCATTAGCGGAATTTTGACAAATTCCGAGTCAGAAGAGGATTACAAACGCAAACGAGTAAGTAGTCATTTTTGTTTATTTTTTTAATCTACTTTAATTCAAGATTTAATTATGTATTTAAGTATCTACCAACAATATTAATTATCTTTGTTACTATACTGAACTTTTATGACAGGTCCGTCCTCAGCGTGACTTAAACAATATCTTAAAACATAAAGACAGCAGGGCCAGTAATTTCTCAATTAGATCACGAGGATCACGGCAGTTGCCGTCGGCTTCCATTCCAACATATGATGCCGTGGCTGAAGAGGGATGTGGTGAGTTTTGAGATAAGTATTAGTTGATGTTGGTATATTTTACATTACAAACAGACACATTAATTTTATTTATTTGTATAGATGTGAATAAAAATATACCTTTTACCTATAATACCTATGATGTGTCGGTATGTTCACAAAGTTCCTCTTTTATATTATTTACAGATAAACAATCGTTTTCGTATTCGTTTATATATGTAGAATTTTGTTCGTGTTGCGAGTGCGACAGACTCTCCTCTGCTTCAATAATGACGGCAAATATTTTTTTCTTAACTTGTGTTTGCATCCAATGCGGCATTTCTCGCGTGCTCTTTTGTATGCAATTAAAAAAGGACCCCAGCGCATCAGAGTCACGTTTATGTCGCTGTCGCGGTGGTGATTCATTGCTGCACTCCGTGCGCCGACGACGTGGGCGTTTGATTCGATTGTCACTTATAACGTTAGCAAGTTCTACAATCTCTGTGGTGGAGACATCGGGCTCAGGGTTCTTAGGACTAGCTCCATCGGGCGGCACGTCCATCTCGATGTCTTCCGTTATTCTATACTTCATGTGTGGTTCTAGAAACTGCATGACTTTAGCGTACTTCCAGGTCGTAATTTGTGCTGGTAATAATTTATTTTGCCCGAGCTTGGCTCTTTTTAATGCTTCACGGTGATTATCACGTAGTTTTCTCCATTCTAATCTTGCTGCTTTTGCTGAAATAAATTGTATAAGGAGGAACTAAAAGTTAAGTTAATGAAGTGCTAATTTAATGTGATTAGCAAACAGTTATAAAATAATTAGTGATGCAAAATACATATTTTGGCACTATCACATCAAATTTTATATTTGCATTGCAAATCAATAAGATAACATTTTTAAACACCTATCTACTCAATACTTATATCGCGATCGGCTTTGGTTTCTATACATTTTTACCTATACCTATGTAAGTACCTACATAAGACTAAGTAGTAGGTACCTAAGTAGGCTCACATACATATAAAAATGTACATAATATGTATACAGGGTTACCTACTGGTTATTTGTAACTATCCTGTTATGGGATCGTCGTAGGAGTGGTCATTCGCTATTATATGACCCCTTGATATTGATATGTTAGGTAAAAGTGAAACAGTCTGAAGATATTTACAATTTTATTTTATTTATTTAATAACCAACTGGTTATTAGGTACTACATATACCTACTACTACTGGTTATTAGTATTATTTATACGTACATAGACTAAACGCTTGAAGTAAATTGATTATTAGACTCTTTCACATACTTACTTAGTTACTCTCAAATATTTAAACGCCAATCAAATACTTATGTCGTCATTAAAATAGGACAGCGCATGCATTTGTATGAAATAGGAGCGTACAGCTATCAAAACTTACGTGTACGAGCATTGTGTTATAAGCTTGTTATAAGTATCTAATTCATAACGAGGAGTTTGCTCCTTAGATACGTCTATGGAGCGTTTCAGATCGTGTCGGTATACTATCACCTATTATGTTAATAAACTCAAATGACTACTTTATTTAGAGAAACATTAAGTTCTACATTATATTATATGTCTTAGGTATCGTATCTCAAGTGGTGTAGTGTGTAGTCAATAACAAAATGCGATTCGAAATTCAACGCACGCGAGCGGGGCATTCTACATTTCTTTCTACGGTAGGTAGGTACTTACTACCTAGTAAGCATATATAAACTGTCTTGCTTGATGTATGTTACTTACCGTTTGGTATAGAGTTAGTATTGCATTGTTTAACTACTTCTTGCCAAGCTTGGTCTCTCACTGGCATATCACGGTACTCTGGATGCAGGGGGTTCCATAGACAGGGATGTGCTCGTACATTTTCTATGAAAGTCTCCATTATTTACTGGTTAATTATAGCACACTTTATCCGATGCAGCGCGACAGCACACCGACTGGTCTTACCTTACCAACTCCGCGCCGCCGCCGGCCGCCACGCTCTGCCCTCCCTTTACAATGAAACCGGTTTATGTTACGAGCTCCATGCAACAGTTTTATAAAACTGGTTTACAGTGGACGGGAGACCGGAGACCGCTTTCATACCACACCGGCTCGGCATTATATTTGTCTATCTACATGAACGGTTCATGATGAACGACAACCACAACACATGTTGCTATTTCATTTCGAGTTCGATGACAGACCACCATGGTACCTACCTATATCTAATTCTATAGTATAATGCGTTATTATTCTAAGAGTATAATATAGTAAAGCTGAAGAGTTTTTGTTTGTTTGTTTGAAAGAGCTAATCTCTGGAACTACCAGTCGGATTTGAAAAAATATTTTTGCATTTGATAGCCCAATTCTTGAGGAAGGTTATAGGACTATTTGTTCCGGGAATAAAAATATTTGCAGATTGACATTTGCTTTGATGTCCTGTAGGTACTTACTAGATGTAGGTAAGTGCCTACATTTGATACGTCCGTTTAACTTATCTTAAATTTTATATAACTAAATACCATTCACCGAACTTCAAAAAATAATAATTAGAAATCGAAAATAAAAAAATAGTAGATAGGTTTTCCGGGGCAAGATGGACGGTAAGTTACAACTTTGCGTGCTGTCTAGCTACCCGAAGTAGGTAGACAGTACGCAGCCAGTTTGTGTACATTTTTCTTGTAACAGCCAAAACAATTTCATCGGGTTTGTGGTTGTCCAACAGAGTGACCTGCGTGGCGCAAATGAAATAATTATTTCGACAGGCCACATCGGTCTCTGTATCCGTCAGTACTAAATAGCCATTATATACCTACAAACTAATACTACGTATATATAACACGCAATGTTTATACTTCGCCTTACCTACCCTAACGTTAATAAGCAAGAAACAGGATAACATAACTAACGTTTTAATTATGATTTTATGAGTCACGAAGACCCGTAGGTACTAAAAATTCCACGAATTGTTTTTTAGTAGGTAGTATAAAAGTAGTTTAAATTGTAACTGTTCATCAATCCCGAAATGACCAAAAAGCGTTTATGTGTGCAAGCCTACAGCATACACTCGTTACGCTAGGTTAAAAACATCCGAATAGTGTACAAGGTTTTCTTGCTTTGCCTTCCGATCTCCACGCTTCTCCGTGCGAACGATACATTCGATATTTATGACTTAAATAATATTACGGGCAATGGTGATAAAGTTGATGTTTTATTATTTGGTAAAAGTTATCGCAGCCCTATGTATATATTTAACATTTTTCAGATTCAAATATAACGTCTGAGAAGCGTATTAGACGCCATGAACATAATATAGTAGTTGAAAAAGAAATCAATGAAGGCCGACTTAATGACGGCGGCGTCAACCCTGATATCTTAGAGGATACACCACAAATAATTACGACAGACGAAAAGCAAAGACGGTCCATGTTCTTCAAGAATAATAATGACATTGTAAAAACGTCACCGAGACCATTGCATTACAATGTTAAGTATCGTCACAAATCTAAATTATCCAATTCAAGAGACGACGGAAACATAAATAGTTACACTTACGAAGAAAAATATAATTACATGACTTCACCAAAAGTCAATAGCTTGAAAAAACATGAAACTAGTACTCATAAAAATTTTGAAAAGAACTTAGCAGCAAAGGAAAGTAAAATAGATTTTGATTCTTCTGAAAAACAGTTCGCGTTGTATGAAATCGGTGATCCAGATTTGTGGTACACTGTACACGTGCAGCTTTATGAAAAATTAAGTACTCCAGAGGGAAAAACTGTTTGGAATGATGTAACTAAAGGCGAACCAGTTAGGTATTAGAAATTCATAGGCAGTAGATATGCACAAATTAGACCTTAGAGCAGGGGTTCCCATACTGTGTGCCGCGGCGCCCTGGTGCGCCGTAGAGTAAAGAGGAGCGTCGTGAGACTCTCCTATAGGTACTCGCGGCTACAAAATAAACAATTCAAATCGCGTGCGGAGATCACCAAGCTCACATGTCACAGTTGCCAATGTATTTTATTTCCTATTTTTAGGGTTCCGTAGTCAACAGTTTATAGTTTCGCCACGTCAGTCTGTCTATCTGTCTGTCTGTCCTTAGCTTAGCCCAGAGACTCAGTACCTACTAGAAAGCTGTAATTTGACATGTATATACATATTATTCACGCCGACAAAAAAATACAAAAATATTGTGGCAACAATTTTTCAATTCAGGGATCCGTTCGTGAAATTAAAGTGATATTTTTGTTGAGTTTTAAAACAAATGAAACAATAAAAAGCCCTCTTCTTTGTCCACATGATTGTGATAGGCAACTACGGAACCATACATTGCGCGTGGCCCGACCTGCACGTGGCCGGTTTTCATAGATAATAAATGTATTCTTGTGTATCAATATAAATTTAAAAACTCTGTTTTATATTGTAGATGTTTTCATTTTTGTGCCTCTACCTACACTATCTACCTAGTATCATTGTACCTTGTACCCTATTTCGACTAGCTAGGGCGCCGAGACAAAATACTAAACCTGTAAGTGCGCCGCGAACTGAAAAAGATTGGGAACCCCTGCCTTAGAGTGATAGAGAAAGCGCATAACTTTAATCGTAGTAGATTAGATACACACCCAAAGACTTTTCAGAGCAGACAGAGTTTCTACGAAACAAAGCTAATCATGGTGATATTTTGATCACAGCGTTAGTTCCTTGTCACCCGAGTGGACAAGTCCGGATATGAGCTTAAGATATCAACCTGCTGAATGGATGGCGAGAGACGAATTTACTTTGCCTCCGTCTGGTTTTTGTCTGCTGACACCCCTACGAGACGATTCCAGTACGTTTAACAAAAAAGAAGGTTCTGTCGTTGGTATACCTACCTACCTACTGGGTGGATATTTTGAGATAGTTTCTTATCGAAACATAATTATGGTAGTACCTATGGTTAGTCATGCTGAACAACTTGTACTATGGAACTGACTCTGTAATTGAAAACAAAAACATACATTTCGATCGAGCAAGGTCGACCATTAGTATGAAAAATTGGTATTCTTTTTTCAAGATGAAATCTTGTTGGTCCCATTGTAAACGTTGTTCAGCATAACTAACTCTTATACCTACATAAGTTTCGAAAAGCAGCCGTCTCAAAACATCCAGCCGTTACCTATGCATTAGATCGATTTAAGATTCTCCCAAACAATCTATATCTATATACCTACCTATATAAAAATGAATCCCTATTTCCCTTCGTCCCGCCATGCCATAACTTGAGAACGATTTTGCATATTTCATCTTTTTTTTTAAGTTTTCTAATACTTTGTAGAAGGTTCTTACGGAAAAAATAAGATAATTGCGCAGAAAATTGGAAAATTCGGGAAAAACTGAAAGTATGCGATTTTTGTATGAAATTAATACACTGATATTTTTGCGTTAGATAGGCAGTTTATTGAGGAATATAGGCTACTTTTTATGTTGATAACGTAGGTGAAACCGCGGGGGACAGCTAGTATTTAATAATATTTTGGTGATTCTTCTCAGCCTAACTTCTTTTTGCGATATTTGCAAAGCAGCTTTCTGCTATCACATTGAGTATTCGTATGATTTTGCGACAGTAACTATAAATTACAATTGAAAATCTTATGTAAATTATCAACAATAGTTTGTTAAGCCCGAGAACATTTCGAGTCATTCCCGCCGACTTATCGTAAGCGACATTTTTATCGAGATTTAAGATATTTTAAATTGTTACGGACCAAACCTTGTAAACGTTTCCCCCCAAAATCTATTAATAAATTACTAAAAATCATAATTCTATGTTGAGTTTGAATCTCATAGCACATTTCTGTGTAAAAAAAATTAAAAAAAACCTTCTGTAAAATTTGATATTTGTCGGTTACGATAAGTCGGCGGGATTGGCTCGATTTTATCATGTCTAGTGTAATTTAATTTATTTTGTTTTTGATACTGTTGTATACTGTTGTGATTAATTGTGCACATTCAGATAGCGAATACATAGTAGTACCTGTCGATGACATTGTGGCCTTAGAGGGTTCTGGTAATAATTTGAAAAAACTTGATGGAAATTTCTCCGATTCACAATATACTACATCTGGTTCACAAATTGAGCAGGTAGGTCTCATTTAGTACAGTACAATAGTACCTACCTATAGATAACATGACTAACTGATGTGATTTTAACACCATTATTATAGTACCAGCGCCGTGTACTTGTGCGCACAACAAGAGCTTTATTTGGTAACGGTGAACACAAGCTAGGTATAGCATCTCATGGAGATCACCACTATCTAACATTACCTCACCGGCGAAGGTATCACGCACAAATCGATTTAGAAGCTCGGGCTGATGAAAATCAACTTATACGTGTTGGGTAAGAACAAATCCTTATTTAGACCCTTAAGTACGTAGTAACTATATTTAATAATCTGTGCCTTAGGTCTGAAGGTGTTCTCGGGGTTCCCATAAAATTATATCCTGTTATCGTTCTTGATCTAGGGGGCCAAATATTTATGATATTTTTCTGTGTCATAGATCTTCAGGACGCATTGCGACTATTGTAGCGGATAGTACGAGGCCAAAACGTGTTGCATTGACAGTACAAGCAATAAACACTGGGCTCGCCGCTGCACGGTTCAGGTATGTACCAACTTCTAAGATGGATCAATGAAGATCATCTGAATCCATCTGCTTCTACGGTAGGTACATCACTGTATGAACAACCGCTTTCAGAGCTGTAACTCGTGATTGTAATCCAGAGTTGACAACATTATTTAACGAGAAGAAATCTGAAGCACCCACCACCAATCCTATACTTATACCTCCGAGACATACACGACGGTTTCGGATGGAACTTCCAATTGAAATACCCATTGATGTAGCACATTGTACTGGTATGCCTTTCTGAATTCAGTACCTATCGATAAAAAGACAGCTAACTTATTCTTTGGAATTAATTGCTGTGTGCATGAAATGTTATGTTATATTATTTATTGTTAGGACACAACAGGCTACAATCGTGTCAACCTATAGCTTGACATTTCATTAAATAGATCTAGAGTGTACGACTTCAGTGTGTATTAAGTTTACATCTAATATTTAATTAACACTACCTATCCTTATTTCCTATCCAAATAAATATAATTAAACTAGCTTACCGCCCGCGGTTTCACCCGCGAACCCCTATTTTACCCCCATAGGGATGCAATTTTCATAAATCCTTTCTTAGCGGATGCCTACATCATAATAGCTATCTGTATGCCAAATTTTATCCCGATCCGTCCAATGGTTTGAGTTGTGCGTTGATAGATCAGTCAGTCAGTCACCTTTTCCTTTTATAATATACAGGGTGTGGTTTTGCATTTACGCCATATTTACGGAGGTCGATATTTACCTTGTATAGAACACGATTCAATCATAAAATCGTACTCTTAAAATTACATATTATTTTTAAACTTTTGTAAAAATAAAAATCCCCCAGTCCAATAAAACCACATTAAGTTGTTTTATAAAATGACATCGTGTGTACTAAGCACCGCGCCATGGCGCCACTGCGCACTCGTTCATCGCGCACTCCGCACGCGCCGATGTATGTAGTCATGTATGTACGGTCAGTCCGCAGTCAGTCAGTTGTCCTCCGACTGCGAGCGCGCACGCACTGTGCGTGACACGCGCAATCTTCACACCGCGCGAACTCCAACGTACAGTACAGTGACAATGACGGAACGTTATTCAAACGTCGAATTTAGCGGGGATTATTGGCGATCACATCCTAGGACCATATTTCATTGAAGGCCACCTGACCAGCACCACCTACCTACAGCTGCTTCGTCACGTTGTCAATGAGATGCTGGAAGACATCCCGTTGGCTCTGCACAGACATTTGTTTTACCAACAAGACGGAGCTCCTCCTCATTATGGTCTCCAAGTGCGTCAGTATTTAAGTGAAGTGTTTGGAAGCCAGTGGATCGGTCGTGGTGGCCCAGTGCCCTGGCCACCGCGCTCTCCGGACTTAACACCTTGTGACTTTTACTTGTGGGGAGAACTTAAAAGACTTGTTTATGTTGAAGAAATATCTAGTGTGGTGCAGTTAAGACAAAAAATTGTGTTGGCATTTGAATCCGTTAAAAATAATACAAATGTTTTGCGCAAATTAAAAAGAAACTTGCGACGCCGTGCTCAACTGTGCATCGAGAATGAGGGAGGACACTTTGAGCAGTATCTTCGAGTAACATAGGTGCGTAAATAAACTTTTTTTTAAAATAAATTTAATGAAAACTACCAAATAGTTTTTATTTGGTAGTTATCATGCCTAGGTAGGTATTTTTGACGTTTCACAGTCCGGTAAAGTAAGAAGGTCAATTTGGAATTATTTTATTCCAATAATTTTTCGTACCTAGTTAGTATTCAACTCTAACAATAAAATAAAGAAGGTTGCACCGCGCAAATGTAGAACAGATACCTACGATACGCAACAGCAAAACATAACGTCTCCTCGCCGCGCCTCGCCCCCGGATCGCAGACCTATTCTGGGCACTCGTGCTTATTCTGATTTGACGCTAATCACAAATCATCAATAATCGTTGACTAATCTACCATATAATTAATTACATATTTTTAAAATACTAAATTAATCATCTACTATTGGTTCTATAAATATGGCGGAAATGCAAAACCACACCCTGTATATACAGAAAAAAAGTACTGAATATTATATAGTAATTCAGTACTAGCAAAGCAATGATCTATTCTTAAAGTATATAATTTAGAAAAAAAAGTAGTATAACAAATTGTAGACCCTAGATACCACCAAGGACTAAAATTTAAGTTCAATCGAACCAGTAAGTGCTTGAAAACATTGATTGCAAATACAGACTTAGGATTGAAGCAAGATATACAAGGTGGATATTATTATGACTTTTCAACATCGATCGACGTTGTTCTCTTCTCTCCAACTCCAACCAAACGTTAAAGTCTGCCTTAATTAGGAAGGCTGATACCTACCTAAGCTAATCTGACTTACCTACTGCTCCAGCTCCAAGTTAAATACTTAAATAATGCCAATTGTTTTTTCAGTGGCACTTATGAATGACGACAATGAATCTGTAGCCGTTCGAGATGTAGCGATAAAGCGAAGTGATCGCTGCTTCTGCGTTTGGCACTGTGATTGTGTCTGCTTGAGTGAGCAAAATTCATTTAAATTTAGTTTGATTAAATTAAGTATACCATCTTTACTGGACCATTTTTGTGACATTGTTTGCTTAGATACTAGAGCTCTGACGTCACAAGCTTTGGATAAAGGTAGTTTCCGAATTTGGCACGGCGGCGGCCGAGATATGTAGGTAGGTCTAGTAAAGTCACTGAACAAAATCTGATATCTACTCATGTTCATGTTTTCAAGAAATTCCCAAGCACCTATGTAGATACGCATAAAATTAAAGGTATCTATGAATTACTTACACGATTTAAGTCATATGAATTACTAGCTTCCGCCCCGCGGTTTCACCCGCGTTCCCGAGGGTTCTTCCGTGTTCAAAATAAAATATTTTTTCAATTCGAACCAGTAGTTCCTGAGATTAGCGCGTTCAAACAAACAAACTCTTCAGCTTTATAATATTAGTATAGATGTATTTATTCGTCATCTTAAATGTGGGTCTATGATCTATTATTTAATTAATTGCTCCAAAGGCGAAGACCCTAAGTTACTGTGTCGAGAGATGCCCGAGTCTCGTCAGACTGCTGCTGGCTTGGAGGTACGGGAAGGACCACGCCTTGGACGCTCAGTCTGTTATCCTGATATAATCCCAATAAACATGTTTGTAATCGTAACCGGAGTTCTGATGGCCTTGCTACTCCTCGGTTAGTTTAGTTGTAAAACTGTTAGGTATAAAGGTAACAAATAGATAGTAGATAGAAATAAGATAATACAGATAAAATACTGATAGAGAAGTTAAGAGGTAAGTAGGTAGACTATAAAGCCTCGCTCAAATGTAATACTGTAATTTTGAAATCATAAACCTTTAGTTAATTTGTACCTCATCCTGATGCATTTCGTGATTCTGCTCGTTGTCATTTACAGAATTTATTAACTTTTAAATTGACTCCTGACCGGTTTATTATTTGTATGACGGAGAAGGAAGTCTTTCTTGCTGGTTATCGCTCATTATCTTGTTATTAAATAAACAGAATAGCCTTCAATAATAGTTTTAATGTCTTTCACATGGGCTTCTTATTAATTACACTATACTATTTATACCTTTTAATGTCTTATTGTCTTTAACTACTATTTGTTTTATTAACACTAATTAATTTAATGGACACTACAAAACGGACAAAATGTAAGACAGTTCCTCGGTACACGTCTGTCTCAAGCTCGCTCTTGTGTTTCACTGCTACCGAGACTCTGCCGAAGTAACACTTGAGATAGCATTGCTTGCGTTATGTAGCACCATGGTTTATGGCTATACTCAGACATGTATAATATGAGAGTTACTCGGTCTTTTGGAAGCGATTTGTTTTATCCTTGTAGAATTCTTTAGGTAGGTACTTATATTAATAATAAATAATAAATTTATTTTATTCAGATAACTTTGATCCATTATTATACACAATTATAAAATACAAAAATTAAACAACTAGAGAGCAAAATGAAAAATAAATAATCAAATACATAAATTGGTCATTAAAATAAATTATCAACTATCAATTCATCAAATAAATTTGTCTAGCATTAGGGTTTATGAGAGATGACACCCAGTGTTTCTGTAGTGGACTGTCAAATCTGCCAGCCAGAACTTTAACAATCTTGTTAGAGCTACCCAGCATTCTGTGTTTGATAGATGATATTTTATTTCGCATTATCGCGTGGAAGTCATTTACATGGGCGTCAGCAAACATGCCTTACGCACTACAGAATCTGGGCAGCCCCAAAAGTATCCTAAACATATTGTTATAGAGGACTCGAAAGGCGCTAATAGTCTTCTTGGTATAGCTAACCCACAAGCCGCTTGTGTAAAAAGATTGACAGAATGATTTAAACAATGTTATTTTAACTTCAATTGTGCAATGAGCGAAACTGCGGGCCAACATATTCCCACGTACTGCCAGCGCCCTACGCTCCCGTTCTATGTCACAATCATCTTTCAAATCAGTAGTGACCACATGGCCCAGATACTTGAATTTGGATACTCTGGCCAGCTCATTACCATTGATATACACAGGAGGGATGTAACTGAGGGAGCTGCCACGCGCTGCAAAAACCATCATCTCGCTCTTCTTGCTATTATATTTGAGCCCATGAGATTTAGCATAGTCTTCACACACATGTAACAGTCTCCTCAGCGCGCAGATCGAGGGGCTCAGCAGCACCATGTCATCCGCGTAGAACTCGACGCTGAAATTACGCAGCGATTATACTCTCCCCCTTATTCAGACCCATTCGGTTGCCATTCCGATCGGAAAGGACAATTTTATTTTGCTAAATTTAAGCTGATGCTGTGTTAGTTGCAGAATTAATTTGCCACGATCGTGTATCGATCGACTGCCTTATTCCAAATGGAAGTCTGAAATGAGAAAATAGAAGGCATCCTATTCAGTAGACTACTCAATCGGTTTGTGTACCCGATCGGGACTGCAACCGAGCAGGTCTGAATATCCCCGTCTGTCTCACTCGTGAACTCGGTAATCAGGTGATAGATGCTCCTCTCTCCTTTTTACCTACTATTATTATAGTCCTCGAGAGAGACAAACTGTAGCCGCAACGTGGATTCGACGCTGAGTTTAGTACAGAATAGAAGTAACAAGTAATACATATGTAGGTATCTATCTACCTACTTAGTTTTTGCATTTATATAGGCCCGGACAATACGCACAGTTTATCCTTGAATATCCTATTCATTGAGACCATTCCAATGAGTCCAAACACGATATCTCTGCTGTAAGTCGATGAGGAGTTGGGTATCCTGCAGATTCCAGGTGATGCTGTATCATCTGGTCAAGGTTTAACCATTGTAACTAGGTACCTACTTGTAATATCATTGAAGAAACAGCATATTATATTGCATCTTCCTACCTAGGGTGGGACCTCTATCTCTCTTCTTTCGCTTAGTTATAGCAAAGTCAAAAATCTATCTTGAACATAATTTCATAGGATAAAGATTAATTATATTGGTCAAAATAAATATACAAGGTGTTACAAAACTACCCGTAAAACCGAAAGGAGGTTAAATGGGGCCTTATAAAGAATTCACAATATTTAAGAACCGTAGTAACGCTGTATAACATACCCCAAACAAATAATAAAATATTATTATTTTCACTGATGTGCAAACCCTATTTCAGTCAAAGTAAAGAGTAAACTACGCAGAATGTACCTACATTTCTACCTAATTCGCGGAACGACAAAAATAATAATCTTAAATTGACGACAACATATTTTTTTTCCAACTTGACATTTTTTGAAGCCTTATAGGTAGCAAACATTTATGAATATAAAATAGAAAAACTATTAAAGTAGACAATTATTAGGTAAAATAGGTACGTAAGCCTTTCTGTAATCTGGTTCCCTGAAATGACAGCATACACATACTAGGGTTGACAAAATTTTTGACTTTGATAATTAATTATATTTTTTACGGGGTATTTTGTAACACGTTGTGTGTATAAAAGATAAAAATGATTACTGTAGGATATTATATGTTATATGTTATTATTAGTATTAGGAGATAGACATATATGTACGATCGCGGACTTTCCTGTAGGCTTTTTTAAAATATACAATACCGTAGTAGGTACATTATTTTGATGTACATATCTCGTTTTTGCCAACGTCACTAATGTAGGCGCCCGGAAGTATTTTTTTACGGCTTGGTTACAAATTATCGACTCTTCTACACTTTTTATGAATATAATATGCATGATTTATACTTATTTATATAAGCCTTCCGCTATAATTCAGAGAATTTTCTAAAAACCTATCAAAATCCGTTGCGATGCCGTTGCGTAATAGTTTAAAGCTTAAAAATCTGAAATTCAACGTGCTGCGTCCCGCTCCCTACTATAGCGACATTTCATAGGAAAGGGCGTATGCGACAAAATTGTTTTTATTGTTTAATTTAAAAACCACAAATATATTTCATAAAACCTATGTACAAATTATAGTATCAGTTTCAATTAATATATTATGTAGAAATTTTGGAACCTCAAATCGATCCTCAATGTCGGTAAAATTGGAATTTCTTATTTTAAAGAGGTCTTTTTGTTTAATTATTTTGTGTTATAAAAGTTAACCAATCGTGTTATGCAATGGACAAAATAAAGTCAAATACATGATGAATTCTTACAATAAATTTCATTACGTTCGCTTTAGTCATTGTTGAGAAAAATCGGTAACCTTGCAACCAAAATCCAACGTTGCTAAAAAGCTAACGTTGTTTCTGCAGGTGCAGCCAAAGCATGCTTAGGATTGATATTTAAATGTATTGGATCTTGGGGCTTGGATCGGTTGCTACAGATGCCTCGAAAGCTTGACCAATACTACGAAACTTCACTTAAATCCCGCACGGTGCAATACGACGATGAAGGTTGGCCCATTCACCCCGATTCAAAGAAAAGATCTGTGCGGCTTATCAGCAAGTAAACACGTTTCTTACCATAGACTTATGATTTTCAGCCCCAATCGTCCCCCTCTGCAGGACAAAGGCGTTCCATTCCTCTCCAGTCTCACCCTTCCCCAAGTTTTATTAAAAGGGCTACTTAGGATAAGTATAAGTAAAATTTTAGTTTTTTAAACGTTCTGGCATTTTAGAAACAGCTTTTTCAGCAGTCTTGCCATCAACAAGGCATACAATGGTAGGTAACCTACCTACTAAGGAATTGCATAAAATAAAACTCCTTTATATTTTGTAGGTAAACGATATCTAGGCGAGGTTCTCGTGCCCATGCAATGATGGGGCATATTTTGATGCTAGGTAAATTGCTTACGCTAAGTATTTATACATTTTCAGGTCGATGGAGTTCTTTTTAAACGTAATTTTCTTCGTTACAATACCCTGTATAGCGACCTATGAAATTGCTAAGCGAATTGCGTCTCATTTCAAAACTCCGGATAAAAAAGACCACATCAAGATTTCGAGTAACCACAACCGAGAGTGTTTCAGTTCACGTGACATGCAGGTATGTCCAGGTACCCACTTAGTTACATTTTTTTAAACAGTAAGGAATTGCACTTGTTTACTTACTGTTCTGTAAATACTTGAAACCTTTATCGTATTAATTAATGACCCTCGTATATCCTGTTAATTGTAATTTTTGAAAGTGCAATTCCTGGCTGTTTCTAGGGGTTAGAGTCGCGGTGGCGGCGGCGGCGGCGGGGCGATGGTCTGCGCAAATGGATGACGCCTGGGGCTCAGGAACTCTCCACAGATATTTGGCAAAACGGACTAACATCACAGGCTCCTATCAAATGCGAAAATGTAAGATACATTTAGTTAGATAGATAGGTACTTTAACCTAACCAAATCAATAGCATTATACAAAATTTTCCATCATTATTTAGGACAAAATGGCATGACAATAAATTTATTAAAATATGACAGTTGTTATAAAGATAAGTACCTATTTTACTTAGAGCTTGGTCTGTACATCAGTTTTTAGGTAATATCTTAGTGCATCTAAAAAGTAAAAATAAAAGGACGTTACCTATGTTAACACTCTAGTTTTCTTGAAAACATTAAAAAAGTCACATCGCTAGATATTGCATAATAAATGAACCCATGCACACACAGTTTAAAAGAAAATTAAAATGGCCGCCATTTTAAAACAGTAGGGGCAAGATGGTTTATCACCGTGGATTTGTCGATAAAATTGATCATATTGCTTCGCCTTAACGGGTCGTCGGACACCGGTGATCTGACACACTGTATATATTAACAATAGTAAACCGTTGGTAATGCAGATGCAGCCATTACTCCAGCACGAGACACGCCGAGGCAACCCGAACGACGTGCAAGACACCTATATAGATTCTGAACAAGATGACACCGAGTACGTGCTCATGCAGATGCAAAAGAGCAGGGAGTCGCTCGCTGTAAGAAACTTTTACTAGCCCTCTTGTGCAGCTACCTCACCTATTTGTAGGTAACTATAGTCGTACTATTCATAAAACAAAACTCGAGTAGAATGATTCTAATTCGTGACTCATCAGGGTGACCGCTAGGCGCTAAGCTATCTGGACACGAGGATAACGGAACTGTCACTGCTATTATAGTCCTCGATCGAGAGCAGTGTGAATTCGAAACTGAGTTTGAGTACAGAATAGTAGGTATATAGTACATGAAAATGACTAACATGATGAAGACGTGGTTTTTTTAAATTTTGTGATCTAAATAAGTTACGATAGACTGGAAAAGTGCTGTATGTGGGTGACGAAAATACAATGAGCTAGTGCATTCGTTGAAGGAAAACATTCAAGAAACCATAGCACAGTGGTAGAGACTTTGTATTACCCACCTGGCTGGCTACCACCCTCAAGTTGTAAATCTATCGCCATGCACCTAGGCTTTGTGTGCTTACCACCTTCGACTACATCAACAATTACCACGATGAGATTAACACACACGTGGTATACCTAACACGTAAAAAAATATGCTAAGTACTTTTTATTTCATGTCTGCTCTTCTAGAACTATAGCTAACCTAACAGCCTTTTCTTTTGCGAGTGGGACGCATAGTGTCGGTCGTTATGACCTTCATGCGTGACAAAAGGATCAACTAAATAGCTATGATGATATGACTGGTGGTTCTACCAACTGGTACAACACGCGATGGGGTTACCAGTCCAGTGGGTCAACAAGCCATAGTCTATTACATTCCAGTGGTCCCACTGTTCGCGGTCCACCAGAAAATTATAGATCCATGTTGTACTTAGGTGTAATGGGACCTCGAGTCACAAATGCGATTTTATTTAACAAAGCAATAATTATAGTGGTCTAAGTACGGCCACGGTTTCCTGTCTCGGTTACCGCATCAGGAATTCAGAATCGGAATCCCGTGAGCTTCAATTTTTAATTTATATAACCTCAGTTTCTTTTACAGAGGAGTCAAAGAAAGATAAGTGAATCAGGGCTTTCATCAGTTAAACATCTACGAAAATGTGACGTCGATCTTACAAAAAAATAGGGAAGAAATTAACCAATTAAATATTATAGGTTATAGCAAAGGTTACCTATATAGTATTTGACGTAACTATTGGAAATTAAATTACGTACGAATAAGTAGGTACATACTTTATAGTTTATTTATTAAATGTTGTTTTATTTAATTATTATAGTAATTTTTGTTCACATTATAAGAAAGGCAGAGGTTCAGACCACATAGTTTCGCTATTTTTTTTTGCCTTTTATATAGCCATTGCCTTTGACTTAGTGCGGTACCTAATCACGCGGGTAACCATAACATGATGGTAGGGTGCGTTAAGTACCTCCCTGGCTGCCTGCCATCCTGAAGTTGAAATTGTTGGCAACACCAACCAACATTTAAGCTGGAAACAAATTATCGGACGCGGCTGACAGCCGCGACCATAGATTACTATTATATACTAGAGACGCGACTAAGCCGCGACTGATAAGTGTGCACAGTCGTTTCGAGACGTGGCTTCGGCTGATAAAAACATCCAGCGTGCCAGATTTCTGTCGGACGTCCGGGGTCAGCCCAAGGTTACGTCCACGACTTACCTCCGATAGTTTGCACAGCTCAGTGTGCATTCATTATAAGTCGCGGCTGTCAGCCGCGTCCGATAATTTGTTTCCAACTTTAGATTAAGTTTTACAAAATGTACTTTTGTACTTCTGTTTCTTCTTCTAATTTACTTTTCATGTCGTGCGTGTGTGTTAATTAATGGTATTTAATGATAAACTGTGTTTATCTAATTACTTCAAAATCCAGTAAACTACAGTCCACTCATACAAGGAAACAGTAAGGATAGACCCCCACAAAAATCTGTCGCCAAACACGTACCGGTCTGTTCCCGGCAGCTTTACTTGAGAGCCAGTCTCTTCTAGGCGTTGTATGTTTATCACTTCGGCTTCTTATCATGGTGATATTGTGGATCGAAACGGTCCTAAAGAAGTGTTTAAAAGTGTTCACATCGACTTGTTGGACCCTTTGTCTGGCGGTATACTGTCAATTTTAAATAGATGGCCCATTTTATATGGCCAATTTTAGACAGATTTAGGAACAGAAATACTGCAGCTTAATACTGCGGTCTCCCTAAAATCATTGTGCTTGCGGAATTTATCAGAAAAGGAATAAATTAAATATATTTTACGTTATTTTAAATTGTGAGATTTGAATGAATGAATGAATGAATGAAATATGCAAGAAGAAATTTTAAAAAAGTTGTTAAATCCTTGCGACAATTGCTCTATTACTTTGAGAATTGAGAATATTATATCAAACTACTTTTCCTTGCTTTCGCGCGGGGCCGCGCGCTTAGTGTGAGAGCGCAGCGCACGCAGGAATTATATTTTAACGCACGTATTTTCCCAAAATGACCAAATATTATTATATAAGTAAGTCTCAGCGCCGCGCCGCGCGCGCCGCCCCCTCGGTCCTTGCGCCCTAAGCTCTAGCCTTATTAGCCTGTGGGTAAATCAGGCCCTGGTAGTTTGTCATACCAATGTATCAGGCTCTCAGTCTGCAATATACCGCGATCAAGAAAGACGCATTTTTATTCACCTCTCACCCAGTATTCCTTAAAAACCATTCGAAGTGCTGGCAGGGAGGTTATTTATAAGGTGTACAGGCGATGTCTGGCGGTACATGAGGCCCAAACTATTATTTCCGATCATAACTGTTTACCAAAGAACCGTTGATAAGACAGGTATGATGTAAGAGTTTGTTTTGTTGTTTTTAGTTAAATTAAGTGTTAATTGATGAACTCAAAGCTGTTTTAATTTGCTTGCATACGGAATCAGTAGAAATTTGAAACAATAAACATTGAGCACATCGGTTATGTTTACATTTTCTTTGCATTACTCTGGTATAGCGCGCCTAGATTAATTGATACTTTGGTGGGTGACTTGAACTTTACCTAAATGAAAACATAATTTCCACTTAACTTATACTTTGAGTTTGATTACAAAGTAGTGATGTATTTGTTGTAGCTTTTGCATTAGAAATTTAAAAGAAATTATTTTATTATCATTTTCAACTTTTTATTGAAATAGGTATATGAATTATTTCATCTTTTCAGGAAGCAACTGAACGTGCATTCCAAGCTATTACCGAGGAGGATTGGAAGAACTCATGCCAGCACGTAATAAAAATAGAAAAGGAGTACTGTGAAAGAGAACGAACTATGTACGAGGAAATTGAGCGATTAGTCATAAACACTGAAGATGATAGCAGCAGCACCTCTGAATCTGAACAAGACTCAAATGAGTTTGCGGCCAGCTCTAGCCAAGATATGGATGTCGCGGGGGTAGAATATTTGGAGGAAGATTTGTTGGAATATATGTTTTTTTTTATTCCTAAAAAATGTTGTGAACTCAGGAGTATTACTCTAAATACTTATTTTTAGGTAATAAGTAATCAGTTACGTATCGAGAAGACGTCCTTGTTCAATTTAACAATACTTACTGATTTGAAAAAGTAACATAATATAAAGTGGGAATAAAGTCTAATTGAAAAAAAAAACAGCTAAGTATCAAAATTAAGTTGGTGCGCTATTCGGTTGCAGCAGGCTGCCATACGAGCAGCACAGTGGCGCCTCCATTATTTTCTCCTCATTTTTGCCAAGCTTGTACTTAACAAAAATAAGAAATGTATTCAGATTACATTTGTCGGCAAATGCTCTACAATAATCTTATCTAGTTACTTTTTAGGGTTCTGTACCCAAAGGGTAAAACGGGACCCTATTACTAAGACTTGATTACTCGATAGTACACTCGAAATAACATAGACTTTCTATGTTATTTATTCTTAATTTTGATTTATAGTTAATATTTTTAAAAATACAGCGTGTTATCCTTAAGTGAACATCATTCCCCCTGCTTCCCCTACCACTGCAGCTTCGTTTGAAAAAAGTTATTTCTCTCAAGATGCCATTCAAATGTGCGAGTTAAAAAATAGAGTAGATAAATTTATTAAACAAAGTTACCAATTGATACTGTTTTTTCCTACTATCTGGGAGGGTTTCTTTTTTTATCGCAAAGCAAGTCTTATATCTAGAATTGATAAGCTCTTGAACCGTGAACGGGCCAGACAGATATTTATTTTTAGATATAATATGGATCATAAAAATTCAAAAAGGCGTAGTTTTGAGAACAGGTTCATATTTTGTGATCCCAAGGTCTCCCTAAAATACCTATCGATTTTAATAGCTCATTATGGCGGCCAATTTTTTAAATTTTGATTAGAGTTTCGAATTCAGCATAGATCAATGGCAGAGATGTAGGTACATACAAAAACAGTCGATAGGAGTGGGATGCGATTTGAAATTATGGAAGGGGGGGCTGCGGCTGCCCCTTATAAAATAATATCGCTTAAGTACATTCTTACAACAAGTAAGTACAACGTGTTATGTACAACTTAAACAATTATAAATAATAAACAATTATGTTTATTTATAAATTAATTACTATCCCTAGTCCCCTACATATTTGTTAAATTTTTATACGGAATTCGGAATATGGAATTCCATTGTAAAATGTAATATGAATAATTTACGTATTTTTTAATATATGGCAATACTGCAAGCAAACAGCTGTCTGTCATTCCATTTGCTGTAAAAGTTCGTGTCACTAAAGAAGTCCCTTAAACCTCTAGCGAGCGAAAACTAGCGATATGTTTTTACAACGCTACCACACAGACTTCGTCGTATGTGAATTTCGACACACCACAGCGACCAAGACATATTAATATATTACAAATTATTGATATTTACGTAGCATTTGATTTTCCTTCATGCTGAATATAGCAGGCTTAGGACTGTCAACCTAAAATCCTTGAGTAATATTTTCAAAATTTATTAAAAATTAATTTATTCTAGGTTGGCGTATTTAAAAATTATCAGCTATTTGCAATGATTAAAACTGTACACTATTGTCATTTTACAAGTAAAAAAAAAAAAATCTAGCTAATAATAAGCTAGTCTCGTTCTTTTTTACGTCTTGTGCAATATCTATCTCTACCTGAGCTATGAGAGCGAGAGATATACTTTTCCCGTCAACTACGTGTCAATCACCTTTAGTTCAGTCACTCAAATATCCATATCTTTAAAGATATAATTCGAAATCAAAAGATATAAAGAGAGATTATATCTTCGGTATAGATATATATCTTTTATATCTCTAGCTCGCGAGGTACACAACTCTATATGGGATATAATAATATAATATCTTCTTTTTCAGCATGGGTTTGTTTCTTTGGATGAAGTACTGGCTCGAATTGATAAATTATTTTAGTGTTGGATAGCCCATTCATCGAGGAAGGCTACAGGCTACTTTTTATCCCGGGGAAACATAAAATCCCACGGGTACGTGGGTGAAACCGCGGAAGCTAGTGTAATATATATTTAATCCCTTATTCCCGACGTTATGAAGTTTCAGACGACACGATTTGTTTATAAATCAATGATCATTTAATTATGTTACCTACTATATGTAACTGGGAATCGGCGAAGAGGATATAATCACTAAGGCGGCGTTCGCTAAGGGCATGCATAGAGCCGGGTCCACTGCGCCATTTTTCGAACAAAACATTTATAAGTGTAAACTTCTTTTAGCGCGGTACGCATATTTTTAGATGAGGTAAAACCTCTGGACTTGCGTCACCGTCACCGTTATGAGACGCGACACCGTTATGATGAGACGCAGTTTGATGTTTAGTTTCTTTTTACATGAGGTAAAACCTCTGGACTCGCGACACCGTTACGTGCGAGACGCAGTTTGACGTTTAGTTTCAATCTCAATCTCTCAAAAAAAAAAAAACGTGTGGCACTCGGGGACTGCCGCGGTAAAGCTATTGCATAGCATTTTTTATCAACTTATGCAATTATAATTATTTATTTATTTTTTATTAAGGCAGTTTTTTTTTCTTTGATATTAATTCAAGTTTTTTCTTTGATATTTAATAGATAGGTACCTATACACCTATATACTTTCTCACAAACAGCATTTCTCGCTTAACGTGTATGTATGTGTGTGTGGGCGGTGTTAGGTTTTTTCGTTACGGATTTTTTTCGTTACGAAATTTTTTGATTCGGTTGCCGCGCTCAAAGCCCGAAGCCCGCGCGCGATAAAAGCTATACAATAGCTTGAAAGTTTTCACTTCTGTCGGCACCGGAGTCCAATTTTTTTTTTCTAACATGTTTGGTGTAATTCTTACATGTTTTTGAAACAGCCCGTTCACTGCGATTTTCGAGTACCTATAGAATATTTTTGTTAGTAACTTTTTTTTTTTTAAAGTGTCGATCGACTTAGTGATTATAATATACTCTTTGCTCCTGACCTGACTGATAGGTCTACTACTTAATTTACTCTTTGCCTGACTGCCAGTTGCGAACTGGTGGTCTGTGTCAAATAATTTCACTTGGTTTCTCTTTGCTCGGTTTATGCGTGTGTTATCTTATCGAAATGTTATGAAAGCCAAGTCATCCAGTTGCGTAACTCCGTATACTAAATAGGCGATGTGAGTTATGCGCGTTCTAATAAGGCCGGTTATTATAATTAGGCAGGCGCTGCAGGCGAATAGATCTGTCCACGTTCAGTTTAAACATCCGCTCACGACAGGTAATACGCTTCGTATAATTTCACTATTTAGTGAATTTAATGTGTTTCATCGGCATATATATACGGAAGGACCTCGTTCGCTGGCCATCTTGGACACGAGCCAGATACCTAGCTAAGATAACTTTTAGTTAAAGCATACAAACTCTGACTGTAATTTCAGCTTTGGTGTGGAGAGCCATGGAAGATAAGGAATCTCTGAAGAAGCGCCTAACGCCGCTACAGTATCATGTTACACAGGAGGCTGGAACTGAGAGGCCATATACAGGTGAGTTTTATTTTGTTAAACCAATAAAATTATTTTTTATTATTACTAATGACGGTCAGAGAGTAGTGTTAGGAATTTGCAAGCAATGTGTAACGAAAAATAAACAATATTGTCTAAACTGTGATGATCAAAGTACATACTATTATTTGTTGCATTTTTCTTTCAGGAGCTTACAATAAATTCTATGATGAAGGAATGTATGTATGTGTAGTATGTAGACAAGATTTATTCAGTTCCAAAACCAAATATGACTCAGGATGTGGTTGGCCAGCGTTTAATGATGTTCTTGCCAAAGAAAAAGTCACATTACACAAAGATGCAAGTGCAGGTATGTTTCCCATACATAATAAGCAATTGCACTTTTTTATTGCAATTCAATCTAAAAGCATGTAATAACTTACTATAGCTATGTATGTATTGAACATAAAATAATATTAAGTAACTACACCTACATTTGTATTAAAACTAGGTGTAGACAAATTAACAAATGTTTTCAGACATTTACATATAGAACAATGTTGGCTATATCTCATACTATTAACCACAAATCAAATCATGCATAACAAGGTTTCAATGTCATTCAACATGTCACACCAACTGTTTCATTATGCTATAAGAGACACACCTACTTCAGTTGTGCATATCCAAGGTCTTGGTTCAAGGTTCCTTCCATTGTTAATAAATTCAAGTAAAAAATATTGTATCAGAGTGAGATACAACATACCTACTTAAACAAAAAGCAAAATTCTGGTACCTAAAAACCACAAACATTCACATTAAAATTCAATTAATGCTTTTTTGTTTTTGATAAAATGTTTAATTATTATTTCAATTGTAATCCAATAGTTTGATTGATTGCTTGTTAGTCATTAAGAGCATTAAGAACATTATTCATCTTTTACCTTTTTGCTTAATTAATACATGCATGCTTCCCATTTCTTAAGTGTTTCATCTATCATTGTTAAAGTAGCTGTGTGATAAAACTTCTATATCTATATTTTCTGTCTATCTAATAATTTTGGAACAATAAAACAGGTCAAGTAAATGTTGGACTTGCACATGGAAATTCTATACAATAACTAGCTTTTCTCCCGCGGCTTCGCTCGCACAGACTTTATAAAATGTCTATAACTTTTTCCCGTTAGCCAATTTCGACGAAACAAAGCCTATTCATTCATTGAAAAAAGTTTCAATTTGACAGCACAATCCCCACCTGAAAAAAGTTTCTATTTGATAGCAAAATCCCCATTAACAAAATGATCCGCCATTTATTGTTACAAAAAATGTGATAAATGAAGAACCACTCAACCGATTTTGTGCAAACTTCACATAAACCATCTACTAAATAGTCCAAACAAAGCCTAAAAATTTGGTTTGGATAGGTGAGCCCGTTCTTGAGTTATAAAATTACAACGAAAAGTGGCATTGATTTTTATATATATATAGATAATAAAACTAACTTAATTCTGTGCCTCTGAAAAATATTTTACTTTAGGTAATTTTGCTATAAAATTACTTTGTTACCCGTGTGGCACTCCCTGGCAGAACCACCATCATGGATTTGAATTCCGAGTCTGTCGCTATTTTGTCCTCGAATATCAGATTTTGTTGCGCCCTGGTTCAAAAGTTATAAAGGTTTTTAGTTTTGAGATACGAGGTGGAGCCAGGAAGAGCCCATCCTGGCAGGGTCACCTCGTATCCTAAGAACTAGTGCACCTAGCAAAGATCTGCTTGCTCTCAGAATTTGTTCAATTTTGACCCCGAATACCAGATTTTGTCACCCCCTGGTTCAAAAGTTAACACTTTTGTAGTTGAGCTATGTAGCTTTTTCTATACAGAAGTTAAACAAATTGAATATTTTTCTATTATTTCATTAAAAAAGTAAGTTCTAATGATTTAATGTTCTATACTTAGAATAATAACGCACTATTAATATGCAAACAAGAAATAAGTCTGACAGATCGACACAGCATACTGTCACAGTAGATATATAGGCTTAAACAGTAGGCCGACTCGAACGTGTCCTTGAATTAAATGTCTACTGTTGGTCAGAGCTAGCCCTCAGGTTGTTACTATTGGGATCTAAAAGTTGTCTCTCAGTTTTGAATCAGTGCTGCTTTTTTACCTAATTGCGCCAGAATGTAATGTTTTAAAAATTATAATAATTTATATAAATTATAATTTTTTAAGAGTTCCGTCGCCAACTCCATGTACTTATTATTAAAAAAAACCACCCAAACATCGAAAAAAAAATGACATCAAAATTTGGTTCTCAATTGGCAGCGATATCGCGCAACACACAATAAAGTTGGTGGTGAAACTTAGGTTTAACTGTCACATTTACATAAAACTAAAACATAGAAATCGTTACTAAAATACGAGAAGGAGGTACTTTCATCGTAAACACAGCGTTTACGCCAAATTATCTATTATTTATGCCATTTTGTGCAAATCAAAATACCAAATTGATGATGATGACGTCACTTGTTTCTGCCGTTTGTTTGAAGTCGGACTACTGCTTATATTTCTTCTGTGATACTGTTTCTTTATCTATTCAATCGGCCTTGAGCAAACGCGTTTATCATTCTCTCGTGAAATCTAATCTAGCTTTCAAGTCTGATGAACATTCGAGTTTACTTCATTAAACACAAAATAAATGACGCAACTGAAAAAAAAAAAACAGTAAGCAAAATCCTCTTGGCAACCTATAATTGTTATTATATCTGAATTATAGCTATAATGTAGGCCATGAACTTTTATACTGCTCTAAGTATCTTGCAACTATAAAATTCAGTCATGAATTATTAGAGGATATGAATTTGTAAATAGATTTAAGTTTTACCTTCAACTTAAACATTGTCCTGAATTTACGAAATTATATGAAGTAGATACCTATAGATAGATATATGTCTATACATTATGTCAAGTCTAATATAACTTGGCTGTTATAAATGAATCTCAAACATTTAATAAAAATATATGGAAACATTGATTATTTTAATTCATATTAAATTTTACTATCATGAAAATTAAAACACGTCTTGTGGAAATGGTGCATGGATTGGATTGGCCAGTATTTAGTTTCATACATGTGCAGTATGCATGCGGTAGATGTACCTTATAACCTATGCTAATAACTTAACGCAAAAATATAATATTTTTGTCTTACATTAGAACTTTCTTTGACTGAATTAATAGGGTATTTGACTGACATTCAAATCAGCAACTTTTTATGAAATGTCAAGACGATGATGTCATGTGACGTCATAATTATATAGCATACTCTTTATGGTTAGATTGGTCATTAAAAATCATAATAAGGATAAATTAAATAAAATAATCGTGGTTTCCCCTTTTTTTTTTACATGGTTTATACATAGGTTAGTGTTGGATAATTTATTTTGAATACAGGCAAATACCCTATTATACGTAAATAAAATGTGTATGGAATTCAATAAATATGTTTATTTGAGTATCTATTAATATTATGTAAACATATAACTATTATTTGCAATTTGTTACTATTGAAATCCCCAAATGAAAACTAAAACCTCACAAAACCTTTTCTAGAAATGTAGATATATTTTGTATTATGTATTTATCTATCTATGTCTGTAAAAGTAAAAAATCCTATGTTGTAAACCACGGTGGTGATGGGAAAGTGGATTTTGGTGCTAATTACATTTTTATCTTTTTTTTCTGTCTGTCTTTCCCGTACCCTTGACCACCCTCCGACACAATCCTGACACCACGACAAATGTAAGTCACCATCCACCGGAAATCTTGTCCGTATTTTATTTTTTCTTTGCTTTCTATTTATAACCTACCTATAAAAAATCAATCTGTCTGCAAAATGACTCATAAACCTAAAATATGCACCGCTCATAAATAAATTATATCCTATTATTGTACACCAATATCATTCTGGAATAATATGACATTCACTATTCTGGTTGACCAATCACGAACAATACACGAATAATATTGCATTTCAATTTTGGTTTGATCGCAACATTGGGTTTCCACTTCATTCGCTAACTCTCACACGCCTTCATCATGACATCATCATCTAAATAAAACTGGAATGCGCATGATGAATAATATGCATTTGTCCTCTCACTCCGACTTGTCCCATCCCGCCTGCTCCTCCTGGATTGCTGCCGGCGCGGCGACCCTGGCGCGGGACGACTACTCGGCGCTGCGACGCCCCACCACGCCTGCCTACAAACAAAACCTACACCACACATGAACTCTGAAAGTCATATCGGATGTGTTCATAATGTCACTCATGTTTCAATGTGATAATGTAAATATATCGCTTTTTGGTGATTGGACTTGCGTGTGTTGAATTAAAGTTGGGGCGAATATATTACTGGTTTTAACACGGCCAGGTTTGGTGCGAACTGAGGTGCGGTGCTCCAAGTGCTCCGCTCACCTTGGCCACGTGTTCGATGATGGGCCAGCGCCCACAAAGAAACGTTTTTGCATTAATTCCGCTTCCTTGGACTTCATACCGGCCGAAGAAAGGAAAGACTAGCCTATAGTGCTAAACGCTAACTAAATCTTCGAATCGAATAGTTATATTATACATGAAGTTGTGCTTTTTCTTAGAATTTAATATTTTGTAAGAGTCAATCTGAAGAATTTTGTAAAGAAATATTTTTTATTTTATATAATCCATGTGGTAGGTATATGACCATTGTGGTAGGTTAATTTGTTAATTTAAGATAAAACCACGAAGATATGACTGTCGCCTTAACAAGTAGCTTGTTTAACTAATTACCTCTAATAAATTTATTATATGTATGGCAACCTACCCATACAGTTCAGTTACCATATCGAGTCATTATTATATTGTTATATTATTTAGTGTTAATTTTTTAATTTATTTTATTTGTTGTTTAATTAATTCTTATGTAACCTATAAACCATAACTTATAACAGTCAGTAGGTACAGTACAAATCTTCGCTTAAATACAGATATCTAAATGATATAAGTTTCATTCCCTCCCATTAGAATCGATCTATAATGTTCACGTATTAAAGTGTATCATAAATGGAACTAGAATCAATAGGTACCCATATTTTTAAAATTGTACAAGACCGAAAAATAAATAACGTTTATATTTCAGGGGCTTATGAATTCTCGCGCATTCGACATCAATGCATATTTGACGGGCCTGTTGGCGTGGTTGGTAAGATACCCTATCTATCACGCCACATGTCATGGGTTCGATTCCCACTCAGGGCAAACATTTGTGTGCATGAACATGTTTGTTTGTCCTGTGTCTGGTTGTAATTATCTATATATGTATGTATTTACAAAAGAAAAGTACCTAGTATATGTAGTATATCAGTTATCTGGCTTCCATAGTACAAGCTTGCTTAGTTTGGGGTCAGATGGCCGTGTGTGAGGAATAATGTCCCAGAATATTTATTTATTTTATTTTATTTTTGGCGAAAAATATGACGGATATCTTTCAAAATGCATTGAATCCTAACTAATATTATAAATGCCAAAGTGAGTTTGTTTGTTACCTTTTCACGCTTAAACCGCTGAACCGATCGCGATGAAATTTGGTACGCAGATAGCCTAAGGTACGGAAAAGAACATTTATCTGCCATCTTGATCGAGATGTCGAATTCGAAATGAAGTCGAAAGTGCGATAATAATTATTCCTTAGTAGTAAATTTTAAATGGCAGTTTTTAAATATTATTTAACTTTACTAGAATATATTTTTATAAAATACAGTCTTATATATTTTTGTGTAGTATTTGTGTTTTATTTGTGTACTACTTACAACCCTCGGACGCACTATTGCCACGCAATCCGTAATTAAGAAAGTGCGTTGCTGAAACTTCAACCATATTGTGTGAATGAAACAAAGTAAAATCATGGTGAGTCTTTTATTATAGTATGGTTGTATTTATGCACAAGTTGCTCATACATGGCACTGGTGTTTTACAACTGTCAAAAACATGAAAAATGTTCTAACCGCAATAAATGTCTTGTTCAGTAAACCTATTACATTTATTAATACATTTTCAACTTAAAGTCTACATACATAATTACAGTTACTATCTCAACATTCTAATGCATACTCAAATTCATCTTCATGATCACATTATGTAGTAAATACACTTCTTAGAATATTTTAGTTTATATTATAGATAGATACTGAATAAATTTGTTTCAAGCTCTCTTGAAGATTTGGCTACCATTTTTACATATTTCTACATTATTGCACTTTTTTGTGGTTGGTGCGGCTCGACATCGTGCAAGCGTGATACTAATATAATATATGCATTAAATAACCATATTTTAATGAATATTAGGCCGCTGTAGATGAAATGGTTTCACGTAAGATCAGTATTGCAATAGTTATTGACTCATACAAAAGTTTGTATGTATAACAAAGAATAATGAGCATTCTGGTGTTAATTAAGATGAAATAATTTGATAAAATTAATACGTTTTATAAAGGAAATCACAATAAGATCATTAAAAAATGTGAAAAATAAAATGTAGGAAATGTTATCTCTGAGGCCCGTAAAAATTAATTATTTCAAAACTCAACAAAGAATTATATTGATTCTTCCACAATTATTGTGGACATCGAATAAAAAGTTTATATTATAAACACTGCTAATGCTCTAGGATTTAAATTGAATTGATACAAGGCTAAAGACCTGTCTTATGTTTGGAATCACATTTTGTAATATGGGTCTAAGACTACATAGCTATTATATTAATTAATGTTAAATATAGTGAAACAATTAACCTACAATATAATAACAAATTATAAAGATCATATCACAACTACAAAATGCACATTATTCTTCATTACATTCAATTAATTCGATCAAAATTGGGTGATTGTTGATATTCAAAAAACGTTAATTGTTTTTTGCTGTTTTAATAATTGGTAATGAAGTCTTAACTTAATTTATGTACACGATTGAGTGTTGGTTGAATGTCAACAATCACCGTATTATTCAAACCAGCGTCTTATATTTAAATAACATAAGACCAACATCAGCAAAAAGAAAATGCATTTTTAATTTATAAATGCACCAACCTGGACTGCTCAGATTTAACATAGCGTAAATTGGTCACTTCATATTGTCAATGAGTAAACTACTCGTTTCTAACTTGTCTGTACAATTTACAGCAAATGGCAGTCTCGCCCCATCACTTCATCACAATTGCTGATTGCATCACATATACACCTCGTAACGATCAAACTCCATTCACACTCGTACTCATATAGTGAATACGTACCAAAATAAAACGAAATGTAACAGCATCTGTCGGCACAACCTAAACAATATAAGCAGAGAGACAATTCACAAGTCTTAAAATTAATATAAAATACTAATAATAATTGTTTAATACGAACGATACTTTGATGTTATTGGATGCTAATTTATAGACTACTATTGTCAAGTGTAATGCAATAAGGTGATATTCGTACTGACTTATTTAATAAGAAAATATTTCTATAATAATGATCCCTCTGCGCACACGAGCGCGAGCGTACTGTTTGTGCCACAAAGGAGATGACCACCTATAATATTTCTCGCTTTGTAAATATAATCAATCAAAAATAGACTTTATAAACTTAATACTACGTAAATGCTTCACTTTCATGAGTAACAATAAAATGAAAATTTCAAAATATATCGATAAAAAACAATATCAATGACATGTACATTACGTATCACTTGACCTATAATGCGGATATAAAAATCGACTGAATTTCGAAATAAAAATTGAATCTTCGCGTCGCTGAAAGTAATAATAATAATCTCAAATACATAGCCGTATTAGAAGCAATAAGCGAATTTAATAAATTAACAGTTATCAATTATCATACATAAAACTATCACTAACTAGTAACTATCGAAAGCAAATAAGCGGTATAAGCTGTCAGTGTCACATCTCAAATTAATACATGATGTATGATAATTACACAATAATTCACTCGATAGTAATACAATTCACAATAAAACGCTTGGTATGTACCGATCAGTCATACCTCTAAAACTTTATTTAATTTAAAATAACGTAATTTCGATATCGAAATACACACAAAATCAAATAATATAAGTCCAAACATTCCTCCATCAACCATTCCATAAAATAATAATTCTTAGGACAGCCTCCGGCGTCCCGTGCTCGTCCCGCGGCCGGCCACACAGCGGCGGACCAGGCGCGACGGCTACACGACGCGACACGAACGCGCCTCTGTATTTATGTTTTCCCGCCCAAACTACCACCGTTTCGGTCGGCGCTCATCACAGTGAAAAAGCTGAAACCGCACTAAAGTAACAGGCCTACGGTATCCTAGTATTTATACTTTACTAGGTCGCCTAAACAACTGCCAGTCTTCGTTCGCAGCTATAATATTTCGTAACTTTTCAAAATTCGACCTAAACTTCTAATATCTATCTATATCCTATCTGTCGAGACGTCTCGCTCGCACCACAGCAGTCGAACGAAACACGCCAATAACATATCTTACATCTCGCTAATTAGTATAAGGAACGCTACTACACGACTCTATAACATTAATAGTTAGTGGACTGCATTTAATTAATCAATCTCTTGTAAAAATATGATTGCTTCTATTATATTCTTTAGGCAGCCGTCGTACAGTTAAAATATTGCTCTCTATAAGGTTTCGTCGTAGATTTGCACTTGCTTCACGCATCGCCTGAAGTGGCGGTGGAGATGTATGTACAGTCGCGGTCAGAGAATGTTTACCACCTAAAGTTCATAAATATATAAATATATATATATATAATATAGAAAGATAAGAAACTCTCAAGCTCTTAGACCACATCGTTATCGGGTATGGGCTGATATTAGGGCGGGCTGCCTTATGCGCGCGCCTTGTCGCATCTATGCGCGATAGACTACGTGCCGTCATAGGTGCTGATGGAGGCTACACTAGTTATTTAATAACTAGTGTAGCCTAATAAATAAATTGATGATAGTTTAAAAAAAATAAAGAATTTTTGATGTCATTATTTCTAGTAACAAGTTTGACTTTATGCCTATGCTTTGTCCGATTGTCCGTATCCTTTTTTGTCTCGTATCTACACATCGCATCTACATATGCACACGTTCATAGAGCGGGGCGGTCGGGTATCCTATGAGGATTTCCCCACAAAAAAGTATAGAGCATAGACTTTTATAAACATGAAGATCGGTCGCTCAAGGAGGTGACTTACTAGATAGAATAGTTAAAGAAAACCTTTTTTAACTAGCATAGATGCGACAAGGCGCGCGCACAAGGCAGCCCCCCCTAATATCAGCCCATACCCGATAACGATGTGGTCTAAGAGCTTGAGAGTTTCTTTCATTGTGACAGTCCCAGCGTTGAACCATTATACCCCACAGATTTTCAATCGGATTCATCTCAGCCAAATCTGAGATCATCTGAGACAAATGTCTGGGTGCGGGTTAAACCACGGCATAGTAGCCCGACCCGTAAACTTGCCATTTTATTTAGTAAAAAAATATGTTACAAACCACAAACCAAATATTCTTAATAAATGTCAAAATCTTTGTAACCAATGCAATTATGATGCTTGATTGTATGTCAAATTTTAAATTTAGAAATGATTTTAATCATCAAAAAGTCATTAATACTCTATGCTTGAATTGATGCTTTACAACTTTTAAAAAGTATAACTTGATATAGTATTTTGTGTTTTACTGCACACAGTGTGATAAAGAATCTAATTTGAAAACGGATAAACATTTTTAGACCGCGACCGTAAGTATGTGATAGTCGTGTCGCAGCGCGCAGGCTTGTCTACAAGTACATAATAATAGTGTAGGTACATGCCATGTTGCGGCCGCTGCGGCGGGATGGCGACGCGGCGGGATGGCAGGGGCGCAGCCGCAGTGCGTGGCAGTAGTACACGGGTGGAGGCACTGAGGGCGCTAGTGTGGCGCGGGCGCAGGCGCGGCTGGCGCCACCGGCCTGCGCTAATGACCCTTGGCCGCCTCTTTCGCAGCCATTATCAACGGCGTAAGCGAGGCTAGCGGCCGCGCCATCTTCAAGAATGGGTGCTGAAATACGAAAAAAAAATGCTTACTAATATTGTAAATGCGAAAATGAGGCACTCATTTGCGCATTTGCGCCACCGAACCAGTTTTGATGAAAATGTTCAGAGTCCTGAGCACGAACCACTTGCGTATCGTCTTGGTAAAGTTATCGTGTCGAGTAGGTGTCGTTTTTGACAGAAGTTGTATCGTCTACTCGATACCCAGCTTGCGAGCTACGTTAAATTCGTCTAGAAATTTTGTAGCAATAATTTTTAATTTTAATGTTACAAAACACAAAATTAAAATATTTACTCACAAAAACATAAAATAAAAAAAAGAACCTGCATGTTTGATGTTTAGATAAAAATAAAAAGGTAATATAACAGCAAAATTTTCACGGGTGTATTGTTTTTTTCTCTAGTCCAATTCTTGATCGAAAAATAAAAATTGTTGAACGTAGTCTATTTAGTCAAAATTGTTGAAAGGCAAAAAAGCGCGCGAAGATACTTTTTTAATTTATTTTTAGCAAGGAGATCTAAGTTTATAGGTTTGAATTTAGAAGTAATAAATAGTAAGACAGTCTTGTGACTCCGAAGGAAATTAACACGGTGATCCTTAATTTTAGTTAGTGTTAATGGATTGGATTTCACTTAACTAAACTATTGACACTTATCTTGCATTACAAATCTTATTATAATTATTATAAAGTTTCATAATAAACTATTTAATTTAATTACTCTCGAATGCCGAGGTTGTGAGTTCAAATCAAACCTTACAATGAGCTTGATCTTTCAGTGTAGAAATCAAAGCATAATGGTAGGGTACGATGTAGTACTTACTCTATGTCTGGCTACCACTCTCAAGTTGAAAATCTATCACCAAGCACCTATCGGTGTGTTTCGGCAGTCACACTTGAGAGCTAGTTGCCTTATAGGCTTCGTGTATTTACTACCTACAGCCACATCATCACTTATATCGTGGTGAGATTGTAATCCAACATTTATAATTAATAAAAAAAAAAACATAATATGACGAAGAAATCGCACGAAAATATTGTTAAATCTAAATGGTTGATAATTTCGTATAATTTTCGTATAGTAGTAAAAAAAAGGACACGAGGCTTTAGATTATTCCCAGAATATTTTTTATTTTTATTTTATTTAATGTTTAGAATGTTGTGATTGATTTCCTCAAAATTAATGAATATGATTATAAATAATCACACACTAAAAATCATAACACTTGTTTTAAATCATCACATAAAAAAAATTAATTAACCACTACACGTGAAAATAACAATAAGGAAAGCTGTCACTGAAAAATGGCGGCGAGACGGTTGACGCTAGCTGGCTTGCGAGTAGACGATACCATACGTCAAAATATGTTCTGGCTACCAAATTCAATACCAAGCTGCGTATTCGTAACGTTCATGAGCGTGACGTCGGAAAACGTAGCAACTGTCAAATGTGTTCGTGCTTCCGATTTGCAGGTCCGTTAACGTTTGGCTCCTTTCGATTTTCAAATTCCCATACAAATTTGAGTTAGGGCACTCGACACGATGACGCTGCGATTACAATAGATGTTCGTGCTCGGGGCTCAGGGCTACCTTTGGAATGGTGGGTAAATTAACATTTTTGTATATATTATACGTAATCTTAAGAGCGCGAATGCCTCTTCTGCATAATAAAAAATCTATTAATATCGGCACCGCTTTCCCAAGGGTGGATGCCGTAAGACTTCAAACTGTGTTCTCTTCTTTCCTAAACATATTGTGCAAGTAAAGAAAAGTACCTTGAGTAGGTCGAGCGCAGTGGCTCGCCTTTCGACGTCCACTTCCAGGCACTGGTCAAGAAAGTCCTGGAAGACTGTGCTGAGCTTTTCCTTGTCTTTGATTTCTGGTTTGCCGTTTGTAGCTATCAGGTAAAGCGCTCGTAGAGGGTTCTCGTTTAGGTACGGCGGCTCTCCTTCAATCATCTCAATTGCCATTATACCCAATGACCAAACGTCCACCTGAACAGATATGGAAATGATACATATCAGATTACATTTGTTTGTTAATTCTGAAGTAATCTAGTAAAATTAACTCATGGCTTGTAATGAAGATATTGTGAAATGGATGATGAATTCTTATGAATAATTTACCTTTGGTCCATATTGCTTTCGGGTGACAACTTCGGGCGCCATCCAATACGGTGTTCCGACCATCGTTGTTCGCTTATTCTGTTCGGGTGATATTTGCGCGCAGAAACCAAAATCAGCTGAAAATAGATATCGGTCTTCATTATGATCTCACTAGATGAATCCAATATGGCTCCATCGTGCCAACGATGACTGCCAGTGTCATGGTTGGAAAAAACAACGGGAAACAAAAATAATAGGCTGTCAATAAAGGCTTATTTACACACTGAGAACACTGTCATCTCATGATTAGGCTGTATGGGCTAGAACCTTTTGCCTTCCCGAAATAAGGGAAAACAAAAGAAAAAACTGACACTGACTGACAGGGATGCGTTCATTGAAAATATGGCGGTACTGTGCTCGGCCAATATGGCGACTGCCATTTGCACCATTAGAATTTAACAAAATACTCGACAATCCGAATTTTGCGGATATATGTTGTCGACTCGAAATTATTATGTTTTATTATTCAGGTAAGGTTTCAATCGAGTCTACCGTACCCCTTGACGGAATTATTAATATAGATTTTCCATGACAAGTATGGGAAATATATTTGGATTGGTGAATAAAAACATGTTATTATTTCATCTTCATCATTTACATATCCCCACTGCTGGGGACTACTCTTCTTACATACTGGGAAAACCTTGTACAGTCGAGGGTAAAAACATGATAAGTCAATGGCTGTGACATATTATGGAAAGACTAAAGCAATGAAAACCTAAAGCAACAATATACTTACTAAGCTTAACCTGTCCATCCAACCCCAACAAGATGTTATCTGACTTGATGTCTCTGTGTATGACGTGGTTTGTGTGAAGAAAATGTAAGGCTTGCAACACTTCGCGGCAGACAGCCGCAATCTGTCCCTCGTCCATACATGTCTCCGTCACTACGTCAGTCAGGGAACCACCCGCTAGGTATTCCATCACCACCCATAGTTCCTGTGCAATGAGGAGATTCGTTTTCATGAACAAACGTATTTTAACTAAATTTATTAGAAAAATAATCAAATAAAAAAAAATATTTTTTATTTGAAACTCGTTATGGTAAGTTTTGTTGTATAAATCCTAACATTTTTATTGCATAATCATGGTTTTACTTAGTTGGTATTGCGATTAGACATCTTTCGTCTCGTTTGGTCACTCGCGTCGTCGATATCTCTCGTAATCATCGTTTGAACATATTATGACGAGTATTTGTATAATTTCATATTATTTGTATGAACCTACATAATACATTTAAGGTAATAGCACAGTCTATGTAACTCTTACATTCGGCCAACGGACACGTCTAGACAGAGCAATCGTGCGGGGCTTGCATGGTGGGAGAGGGGCAGTAGCGAGCCCAAGCTGCCATACACTCTCTTGGGACACAATGCAGCAATAACGAAACCTATACAAAGCGGCATTTCGCGTGACTTCAAACACGATGGACCACTGTATGTTTTTTACGCTATGGTAATAGTATGTAAGTTCAATAAATGCATTATAAGTATAGAAGCTGCGAGACATAATTAGATATCTAGTTATTCGAGGTTGAGCTTGTTTTATTAGTTAAGATGAGTTCTTACTCCAGGATTAACTGAACTGGCCTGTAGGTAGACTTTGGAGACGGCTACTAGATTACCGAGATGTATGTACTTTGTTTCGCGGTATGATTACAATTTTTACTTTTACATTGTCTCTGCTACATTACTGTGACAACACAAACTTGAGAAAATACCGTGACTTTTTGGGTATTTACATTTTTGATCAATCTGTGGTGCCTTGATATTATAATAATAAAAATGTTAACTAACCTCATTTACAAGATAGCTGTCGAGATAGTTGACAACATTGTTGTGTTTATTCTCCCGCATCACGAGGATCTCGTTTATGATCAGCTCTTTCTTAGGTTGTTGACTGAGGTTCATTTGTTTGATAGCCACCTCCATGCCAGTTGAGGTTTCAATCGCCGTGTATACTGTACCTGAAGCCCTGTAATTATACATTTAATTATGGTAAGAAACAAGGCAACACAATTGATAGTAGCTCAAGTGGGAGATTGTTGGTGACAGATTCTGTAAACATGGATAGTTGAGCAAAAAACCTTTCGCTTTGGTATTTTTTTTACTGTGACGATTATTAAAAAAATATAGATAAAGAACGTTATAAAATGTCTTCATAATGTTTTCTTAGTTATAATAAAACTTAAAATTAAAAATGCGCGATTAATTATCATCAACAAGTGTCAGATGATGAATGAATCACCATGGGCATAAGGTCTCATCCACATACGGTCTCTTTACAGATTAGGAGCTAATAAGTTTTTGTTCAAAATATTTTTATTTATTTTTTTATTTAAGGTTTGCCAACAGTTGGTACATTAATATGAGCATAATGAAATATTTTAGTCTAATGTACACAACTAATAATAGGCAAACACAACATATATATAAAACATAAAATTATATAAGTAGCAGGTAAATTACTTAATTTTAACAATTAAATTACTTAATTTTAACATTTTCCAGTATACATTTCCTAAAAGAGGCAAGTGATTGAAAATTAATGCCTAGACTGCTGTTGTTATTTATTATGTTACAAAGTCTTGGTTGGTAATGTAAGTAGTGCATTTGCATGACTGATGGATGAGCCAATTATTTAACACCTGGTCGTAGTGTATTTTCCCTCTGACTTCATGCACGCAAAACATATTATACATTAAGCTGTTAAGTACCATAAAAGAGACATGTACTCACCCTTGACCAATTTTTTCCATTTTAGTGTACTTTCTATTGGGGTCACCGACGCTTACGATAGTTCTTAATTTTTCTAATATTTCTTCATCAGTCATTTTCTTTTTTCTTTGCTGCTGTCCCGTCGATCTTCTGTGCAAAAATATTTATTTAGGCATTTTTGATATCACCTTTATTACTATGATACCTATTGTCATGTAAGCTAGTGGATTTAAATGAAAGTATTAAAGACTATTATTCGTGCCGTTTTGTTACCACCACGCGGACTAAGTCGCGGGCAAAAGCTTATTGTTAATCTTTATATATATAAAATGCTTTGTCCTGAATGACTTAGGATCAACGCACAGCCTAAACCGCTGATCGTAGAGACCTGAAACTTGGTGGGTGTGTTCTTTGTATGACGTAGGCATCCGATAAGAAGGGGTGAAAAACGGTGGCAAAGTTTGTATGGGACAACGTGATTCCTTGGTCCAATCTACTTCAAATTTTGCATAATTATTCTTTAACAGAATTAATTGAAGATACGTTTCGTATTTTATTGAAACTCATCGGCTAACAGGGTTAAAAAGGGGTAGAAAATTATTTTGGGGGTGATTTTCTTCAAAGTTGATATCAATACTCCTTAGTGCTTTTCAATTTTTTTATTTTTTAATAAATAATTTTACCACTGATTATGCTGTTAATGGTTTTAATTAATGCTTAGTAGTGATGAAGTACAAATTCAAGTTTTTTTTTTCATTAAAATTACGACCGAATATTTTTATTTTATCATTTTCGGAATACTAATGACCTATACTATCATCCCTCAAAAGGACCGTACTTCATTTATTAGGACCTTATATACATATAATATACTGGGTGTTTTTTTTTGTCGTTGGCAATACTTGCAGTGGTGGAAGTACTCATATATGAACAACTTATACTACATTATCGTCATTGATAGATTTTTGGAATTTCTCTAAGCGAAAAAAGTTTAGAAATTTTATAAAGTCTGCGCGAGCGAAGCCGCGGGCGAAAAGCTAGTTGTTAATAAAGTAGTGTAAGTGTTGTTACCCGGTGTCGGTGTTGGTCTGGGCGCCGTTAGCAGGCGGCGGGTGCGGGTGTGGGTGCGGCGCGTGCGGCGGGTGCGGCGGCGGCGTGTGCGGCGCGGGGGGCGGCGCCCCGGCCGCGGGCGCCCCGGGCGGGCCCGCGCTCGCCGGGTTCTTGTTGCGGTCCAGGCCCACCGGCCCACTGCCCACCTCCGCTCTGCTGCATATCTGCCCAAAACATAAAATACGAATAAAAAAAACCCATAAGCAGAGCTGGGTAGCTTCTAGAAAAAGAAGTAAAGCAACGAGACAAGACAATGAGCTTAAATTAAAACCAATCTATTATCACCAATCTATTATGCGATCAAATTTTGGAATTACAATAATCGAAAGCGGTCTTACTATAAGGCTTCGTAAAAACATGTTACACAAACACAGTTAGTTAGATAATTATCAGGTTTGTTTCCCACGGGGCAAGTGAGGCTTTACTTATTGGTTGTACTCACCGAGTGCGTCGTGAGCGCGGGGTGGGGCCCGTGCGGCGGGGAGGCGGGCGCGGGCCGCGGCGGAGGCGCTTCCTCTTCTTCTATTGGCTTTGTGTACTAGAAACAAATATAATATTATTTTTCATCCCATCTATTCGAAAAAGACGACTTGGTTCCTCTTTAAGTGCCCCCAAAGGTGGTGTTTTCTATAAGAAACTTTTAGCGGGAAGTAATGAGTTTTTAATCCTCTGTATAGTGATAAGTGCGCTGCAATTATCTTTGCCGTGCACTTCTTGAATTTGGAACATGTTAGTGTTCAGCGCCAAACAAATCGAACGCAAATATTGTTTGAATAAAGACTGGCTGGTACGTTAATTTAGTTGTTACTCTATGTTTTATTAAATAATAATATAACAATAAAATATGAGGCGCCTTTTATTTTCTCATAGAGGGTGATGAAAAGTAGAGTGTATCACTCGGGCGCAAAATATATTTTGGCTCGGGCGACGAACTCAAACATACCTACAAACGCCTCTGTTTCAATCGCATAATTCTTAAATATTTTACTAACTTGCATTATGTTAGTTGTTAGTACCTATTACATCTTTATGTAAACAATGACTTAGTAAATAATATATCTAAGATAATATAAGACGAGCGAACGTGCGGCACACATGGAATTATTTTACCGCGGTCCGCTCGCGAGACCGTTGGTATGTCTTCGTTCCTAAACTGAGAAGTGAGATAGGCCTGCTAATAGGAAGATAATATTTAATATTTTCACAATAAGGCTTCAGGTACAATGTTTGTACATACAATACTCTTAGTACGGTCAGGCCGCGATGGCGGCGGTGGTGGAGGCTCCGGGTGTTCCGTGTCCGTGGGTGTAGATGAAGAAGGGCTACTGGAAGACACTCGCGACACTGACGAACCTGCATTATAATAAATATTTTGTAAGTTGATGGTGATCGTATGATTTGTTCAATATTAATAAGCTTTGTTTAGTATTTATGTATTGTGAACAAATTGTGCTTTTAGTTTTAGTAGTGCTGTTCTTATTATTATTATTGTCTTTAGTACGTTAATAATTACCCAAGTCCACGGACAGCAATGACTGGGTTGTGTTATTATCTAATCTATACTAATATTATAAAGCTGAAGAGTTTGTTTGTTTGTTTGAACGCGCTAATCTCAGGAACTACTGGTTCGATTTGAAATTAGGCTACTTTTTATCCCGGGAAAACACAAGATCCCTCGGGAACGCGGGTGAAAACGCGCGGAAAAGCTAATCAATAATAGTTAGTCAACGAATTACATAACATAGGCGAAAATAAGCTGTATAATATAAGTAACCTATGAGTCAGCATAGGTTTATACTTACTATATGCATCTCTTTAAGGGCATAAGTAAATTATGAGAGGGAGTGAGATAAGCAAGAGCGCAAGTCTTATTTGCACGTTCTTATTTTAAATTACCTGAGTGTGTAGTATGCATCTGTGCAGAGGTCATGTACTTGGAAGGAGGTGGCTGAGTGGCAGAGGCATCATACCACTTGAGCACATCCAAAACTGCCTGAGGGTTATTTTTCTGCTCCTGTTTACTGATATTGGCAGCCATAAGCAGCCGCGCCCACGCCTCCGGCATTCCCTGAGACAAATACCATATTTTGTAGCAATATTTATAGAACATAAAATAGTATGTACCTATATAGAACTCAAATTATTTAAAATATAAAACAAACTACATACATCTAAGAAGAAGATGTAAATTAATATACCATGCAGATTTGTTGAGAGAAGTTGGTACACCTAAGTTAATACCCAATTGCATGACAGCATAGACAGAGAGAATTTATGTATGTGGGATTCTTTATGCCCCGGCACCATCCTAACAGCTGGATGGATTTTAATGAATAAGGTGTCAATGGCAGTAGAAAAAACCAATTGCGTACCATATTTCGTGGGGCATCACGAAGCAGTATTTTAAAATCAACATGATATTTCCTTGATCATTTTACAGCCATTAGCTACGATTAAGAATTACACAACCTGAAAGTTGTGTAAGGTCTACATTACAGATTAGAGCAAGTGATGGTAGATAAAATGAGGTACTAAACAGACTAAATAAATCTAAAACCTGAATGCGAAAAGTGAACTAAAAAGATGGAAAGAAGCAAATTTCGTGAACTGTAAAATTCAGATTCTTGTTCAAGTTGCTGCGATACCGTTGACGCAGTTGGATTTTTTTATCTTTTATATTAGCTATAATGTTTTTATTTCAAAATTACAGTTGACCTACAGTACAATATTTCTTAAATACAAACATGCTCTTTTATTTAAATAATAAACTGTGTGATAGAAAAAGCATAACTGTAAATAAAAAGATTTCATTTAGCATTTTTAAAGGATTTTTCTGACGTTTTAATTGATTAAATTAATTTAAAACCATCATCATCATCAATAAATAACGGACCTTTAGAATTAAGGAACCAATGTATAGTTCTACAACGTTTTGGATGCAAAATGATTACCTATTTAAATCCATTGCCATACGCCTCCTACCCAAATCACAAAATGACGTCTCATGGGCTTGTAATAGACATATTAAATTATAATCAAAAATAAAAAAAAAAAAATATCAAATATCATTTACGCCTCAAAGGCGCTTGAAATTTACGTAATAAATTAAAATGCAAGAAATATTCGTTAAAAATTCAAAATGGGGTCACCATTCACCTTAAATAAAAAAATTGTCTCACCACAATCTCCCCATGGAAAGTGATTGATTGCTTTTTTTTTTGTATTGTTTCATTAACTACATGGTTAATGGGATGCGCGCCCTAAAACTCCATAATATGATATTTATGGAATAGTAATAGAAGTTTAACTGTACTTTTATAAGTAACGGTAGCAGACGTTGATACTCACTGCATATAAATTTCTGGCATCATATGATCTTAGTTTATCACCTGAGATTGACATACTTAAGCACATCACAAAGAGCAGCTTTATGTTTTACGTAAAATGATGGAGTCATGAATTAATAAACTATGATATATAATTATTGGGAATATAATATGACAGCAAATTCATATTTATTGAAAATGTTACAAAGGTTAACACAAAATTATATAAAATACATGCATAATAGTAAATATTTATGTTTCATGCCACACATATTGCATTACTTTGTGCAAAAAAAAAATTTGGATGTAAAAAGGAAATAATAATTTGGTAATAATCTGATATAAAAAATAGGCTATGAATAAACTACAATATACATATTTCATACACCATCATACCAACATGTGATGAAATGTTTTAATATGAAGGTGTATTTAGAATATAACAATATAAGCTATTACTTACTGTCATAGGCAGCTTGAAACAAAAGCGGTAATATATGGAACTCAATTACATGATTGACAATACTCATTACTGTAATGATTAGCCACCATTGTTTAATCAAACATATTTATATACAGAGACAGCTTTGTCTAATGCTGTGTATCAGTAACTATTTTCAAAAACATTCCATACAAAGATTATACAGGAGTTTCAAGTATAATCTAACGTGATTAATATACACATCCACTAAATAGAACCATGCTTCCATTTATTCTCATTGTTTAGCTATACCAGAAATCAACAACCTTATACTTCATCCATATTTAATTCTTAATCTATTTTTCAAAGTGAAATCTGTGAATATCTATATACATTATGTTACATTGAAATATAATTAATTTTGTAATAATAGTAAACATAAACTAAAACAATAAACAAATATTTTAAATGCCACCATCAAATGAAGCAAAGCACTGAAGCATTGTTTTTAGGCAGGAAGCATTTTGTTTCTGACAACATAATATAGATAGGCTGATGTTACATAATAAACTAGGTGTTTAATTTAAATTATGAAACTAACTTAACTCAGTAATCCAAAGGGAATAAATGATAAGGGAATAATTGATTTAAAGTGTGTTATTCTAATAATTGCTTGTGCTATTAAACAAATTATCTAAATGTGAGGTTCTGTTTTTTTTTTACTGTGAAGGTTAACATGGACTTTTTCAGTGAAACAAAAGTAAATTTACTGCCATAATTTAGAAAGCCATTAACAGGGTACTGTTCTTTATTATTTCATGCTTTCATACAGTGTCCAAGAAACTAGGATAATAAGTGGTTGCTCATAGGATATATCTAAAATAAATAGTAAATAAAGCTGACAGGATAATGGCTTATAAAATCACAACAGTCTCTATATATAAGCCCTACAGAATCCAATAAGTAATGGAGAAATTCTATTAATGTTAGGTGTAGGTATAAGAGTGTAGGTTACATCAATGTGTCATGGGTTTTTCCTCACACCCTTACTATTATTGAAAAGTGAGGAAAGTGTCCAGTAATATTTGAATAGAATTTTGTTACTTACTGTGAATTCTCCAGTAACTGCATCAAATCCCACATGTACAGTGTGTTCAAAATTGGTTGGATAGCTAATATTGGGTTTGTTATCATTGTGTGCCGTGCTTTTCGAGCCTTTAATTTTAGCTTTTAGTGTTTTCTTTTTCCTGTCACCACCATCATCAGGTTCTGTAACAATAAGTAATACAAAAGTGAAGACTAATTTAGTCCATTCAATCAACTATTATTAAACTAGCTCATTACAATATACAAATAATGTTCCAAATAGATTGGATGGTGGCCAAACAAGGTAGCCATTACCTTTTGGTAGGGGCCTCATGTCTACGGAGGCCACGGAGTCACCACGGTCTGTGGCGCGATTGCTGGTGAGGCGCACAGGCGGCGCGGGTGGCTTGTCTTCATCGCTCGACATATCGCCTCGCTAACCCTGTAGTAATTTTTTTTATTGCAATATATTTACTCCAAATTAATTTAAGATAGTGGATAACCGCCGATAATAATTATTATTTAATTTCTTGTATCTGAGCACAAAATTGAATAGAAAATCGCTAGACGTTACTCCAAGTAAAAAACCGTAGGTGGCAGTTATGTATAATCTTAATAATAGCGAGTCGTTTCAGTATGGCCTAGCGAGTATGTTAAAATAAAACACAAAAAGTAAACGACAATATTACTCATGGACGCGCCCCGCAAAGGTTTGCGATTGCAACAAAAAGATTTGGCTTGAAGATTCAACACATCCATAGTTCCTTACCTGAAAAATTATGGAATTAAAATTAAATGTTTTACTAATAAACTTCAAGCTGCTATTACATTTCAAATGATCACAACACATTTAAACTAATAATTTTGCGTAAAAAATAAAAAAAACTTATCATTCACACACATGAAAGTATAGAAATAATGTGATGACTAGAGCCGCCATTACACCAGTGTTGCCAAAACCAATGGTTGATTTTACTCTTGGACGAGAATCCAAGGTTTTACTTGATTGCACACATTGGAGTAAACTGACAAGTGCTTATGTCACTTTATAAAATAATGTTGCCATATTTATTGTAATAGATGTGCAGTTCAGTGTGATTCAGCTCACTCGCACAGAGTTAATGTGAGATAACATTAATAATAATAATAATATGTAACTACATTTTTTATAACCTAAATATTTCACAAATATTGTCAGTAAGGTCAATGTCAGTCAATAATTGTCATATCGATATCGAATATAGTGCTTCCAGATGCATTGAACCTTTTATCTGTAGTAGAAACTGCTAAAATCTGTATTAAATCTGTATGCCATTTTAACTTGATACCTGTGTATTCTATATAATCACATTAACCAAAACAGAATAATATACCTACTTACCTTACGCAGTCATGTCACTATGTTATGCTTCTTTTAAATAACGAAGGAATAAATTGGATTATCGTACATTAAATAAAAAATACACACTAATTATTAAAATGGAGTGTGCAGTATCTTAGAGTGTACGCAAAAATCTTTGGTTGGGGGATAAAATCGTTTGTTAAAAAAATATTCAAAGAATAGAAACAGACAATGTGGCATTATACCATGTATTTAGCTACGTTCCGTTTTTAAGCAGATTATGTTAATTTAATTTTTCTCATTCTATGGATTAAATTCAGTGCTAATCTGTATCTTTTTTCGATAATCTGTATAAACACGGAAAAATCTGTGCTTATATATGGCAGCACATCATGTGTCACCAGACAGATTTGACACTGACTTTACTGATGATATCCAATTGAACGGTGTTGCTAGAATTAATTATTACTGTGGGTTGCAATTTATTTTTTAAATTTTAATATTAAATAATAATAATTATTGAGTGCTTAAAAAAAATATTAAGAAAAATACACAAACGCTCCATAATTTATGTACTTTCATAAAAATATAATCTCTTCTCGGTTCATAGAAGTTTCGAAAAAAAGCCCAGCCCCCATACGAAAATCGTACAAGTGCTTTGGAAAGACATGGCTCATACATAATACTCAGAATTAACAATTTTTTATCCTGATTCATTATCATCATCTACATGAACGAGAGCGAAGTGGAGGGGCACAGCTAGTTTAGCATATGAGAAATTTTGAGAAATAACGCTGAATCTAGTGCTTGTGTTTTTACTTTGTTAGCGCCGAGTAGTATTTTTGATCTGGCAGCACTGCCTATTAGAAGTTGAATGGAACGCGCCATGACAAAATGAAACGTATCCTAGATGGATAAAAACTTGATTTCGCTTGAGCGTGTGCGCATGTTTCCAACTTCGCGCCGTTCGCGGATTCGTAGCTAGGTACGCGTAACATAGGTATGACGGCGCCTGAGTCGTCGTACGAGCGTAGCAAGAATTTCACAAGCAGCACGTGCACCGACCACGCCACCGAACGCGTCATCCATCTCCCCACTATCCCCACTACTAGACTTGTTTTCCTACCTGTATAAAAGGGTCAGAGCGATCGTCGATAGGGCCGTCATGACGTATGCGAGCACCGTGTTCGCTCACGCTGCTCCCAAACATCTCCACACCCTTCAGGTGATTCAAAACCGCTTCATGCGCAAAGCCACGGGCGCCCCGTGGTACATGCGCAATGAAAACCTCCACCTTGACTTAGGTCTCCCCACCATTAAACAATACATGAAACGCGCCTCACGCCGATATTTTGATACCGCAGCGCATCACGCGAATCCCTTGATAGTCAACACTATCACATACACCCCGTCCCTTATCTCCCGCATCCGTAGGCCTAGGTTCGCCCTCAGCGAACCAGACGATGCCATAACCCTTGCACAGATCGAGGCTGAAGAAGCCCGTAAACAGATACAGATGCGCAATCGTCAACCTAGATTTCGTCCTCGCCGGCGAGGACCGTCGCGACGTCCTTCCCAGTCTCGTCCCGATTAAGCGGCCCGAGCTGCATATTAGCAATCCGACCGATCCCCAAATAATATATTTTATTTGCATGCTAAGTCCTCCCTCATTCCCCAGGCAACGTCCTGAGCCGAGGTCGAGCCCCACAGGGGGCACCCTCAGGCTACTGTTGCCCTAAATTTATTTAGTTTTAAGTAGCGGTTGAGAGCCCTCAGCGCTCGCCGCAAAGTCCGGGTAACGGTGGAAGAAGGTCCCCTGGACCCACCACCTTTCTGTTCCAGTCAAAAAAAAAAAAAACGTCGATAGGGCAGTCTTGGCTCTGGCGTGGCACGATGCACTCGTTGTACTCCGCTATTGGCTTATCCTTGACACTTTGGATAATTAATTTGTGAAAAAATAATTAATTATTATTTTCAATTACAAATTAGCCTCAGTGCAATTTATAATTGATAACTTATCTTAGATTATACTGTCGCTGATTAAATTGTAAAAAAGGATTAGTTTGAGTTACCGTCCTTAATTGATAAAAATAGACCTGTCTTGTGGATTCAATTACATCTTTATCGTTATACCTGCATTTTTATTAATTATGTCTTCTACCCTCTTTCCTACAGGTACTTACCTAGAAAAAGAAAATAAACAATGCTGATTGTGATTTGTTTTGTTTCGTTGTGTTATTGTTTGTTGTCGTACAACTGTAAGAAAAGTGCGCGAGTGAATTTCTGGTGATTATATTTATTGTTTGGTAAGTAAGTTTAGCGTAAAAGTTTTTCAAATTACCGTGATCCGAGTGCCTATTAGGCTATTAATAATTATCAATTGATAATGACGATAATATGAGCGAGCATCTTTTAGGTGTTTGAATAACTTCTCTTTGACCGTTCCGAAATCAATTAGCTCCGTAAAAGATTTAGGTTATTATTGTCAAGGGTCGAAGAGCCGTACTATGCTATGTACTACCTATTTGTCTAACGAAAAAGTGCCGGCCCTGTTGCTGGCATTGATTTGCCTCCGACCTCCAACCCCAAAAACACGTACCTAAATAAAAAAAAAAACAATAATGTAACTTTTGCAGCAAAAATATAACATTTCAGGAAATGAAATGTAACTTACGACTCAAGGGCCCTGGCAACACTGATTGTTATGTCATTTTGTTGGTTGGTTGGTTTGTGAAAATTTGATTGTACTGTGGCTGACTTTTAAATTAATTTGTTTGTTGGAAAAGATTTGTGATAGGTACACTGGATAAGTTCCTACTTATTTGTTTCCCCATGACTCGTGTTTACAACTAAAACCAGTGTTTGTTACTATTTTTAACGATGAAGTAAATAACCATGCTCTTAAATCATGGAAAACAAAACAGAAACTTCGGTACGTTTGGTAAATCTCAAACTCATCATGGAACATTTTTATTCTAATTAGTAATAGGCATGTGAGCTTATGACTCAGTACTTATTACTTGGCTTTATTTTACCTACTTATGATTTTTATTTCTTGCCATTACTTTTTAGTTAGTTACGATACCTTTGGCTTTGGTAGTTGTCATCTTTACTTTTCCACGTATACGAATCCTTGTTTACATTATTTGACACTGTAATTTATAGTAAATGAAAATGTGAAAATATTCCTCAATCCTATAACCAACTTTGTTGGGCTATTTCATCTATGCATTAAAAAGGCTAAGTAAGCTTACTAGTTATACAGGTGGGTGCTTTAATTCCGACTGTCAACTACTTAGAAGTCACATTATTTATAAACTTCAGCTTCTCAAGTTTATCCAACATTCAAGTTGTGTCTAATGAAGTTATTATTTTCATAGGTTTGAATTTATTATTATTTTGCTCACATTCCTGATTAAGCTATTTTTTGTTCACTCAATTAATAGTATAATATCTATAATTTAATTAACCAGTTATAGTATAATATTATACACTTCTCATCAGAAAAATTTAAACAGTACTGTAACAACACTTCTGAATTTTGGTTTTAAATGAATTCTATGTTTTATTTTTACATTAAACTATAAGGTATCGAACTAATTAACGAATATTAATGTTTAAAATTATTTTTTTTCAATATCATGTTTTTTCCAATAGGTATCTTTTCTCCCTATAAGAAGAATTTGTAAAATTTTAGAAAACATACCCCATGGAAGCAGACATTAGAGCCTGGGGAGGAAATATGAGATACTGGATACACTTTTTATAAACATTTTTTTGCTTTACATCTTCATTTCAAAAAGTTTACAATTTTTTTTTGGAAAAAACATACTTGTTGAAAAAAGCACCTTATGAAGGAATTTGATTTTAATTTGAAACATTACTATTTGTTAAGCAATACCTTATAATATCCGCAATTAATTGGCATTATTACTATTTTTTGTTTAATGTAAAAAAATCTCATTCAAAACCAAACTTCAGAGGTGTTTCGATTTTTTTGATGAGAAGTATATTTAAAAAGTTTACAAAATTGTTACAGAACCAAGACAGTGGGCCTAAAAAGAGTCTTGATGACTTGAATAGAGAAGAATTGATAACTAAATGTAAAAACCTTCTTGCAATCGCTCAAAAAGCAAAATTGGCTAAAACTGGTAAGCAAATAAATATACATGCAATATAAATATTCTTTACTCCACATCACATATACACAAAAGACAACAATAAAAACATTAACATTGAGAACTAAAGACCAGACAGTCTAATGCTAAAAACATAAGTGAAGAGGAAAAGATAATGGCAGGTTTAGTATTTTAAATTCTAATACTATAAACAGATCTTATTCTCCTAATTGAACTATAACTGCATATATATTGAAGTTTGAACAACAAGATAATAACTAAATACTTTTTCAATATTTATAATTTTTTGTTAATATATTTGTCAATGTTAATTTATTAATTCGATACAATTTACTGAATTATTTTATAAATTTTTACAGAATTACAAAATGAACTTGATAATCATAAAATATTGCTTGAAAAATGTGTAAATGAAAAGAAGGTTTGTCTTGAGAATGTGCACACACTACAGGAACTGGTTGATTCCCTAACAGAACAAAAACTTAATTATATCACTGAAGTGGATTCAGCGCAGGGAAAGATAAAAGCCCTCAATGTCCTGTGCAAGAGCCATGAAGAAAATATTAATAAACATAAGGCAGATTGGATTTTGAGAGAGAATCACATCACTGAAATTACACAAAAGCTGTCAGATATTGACTCTGAAGTTATTTCTCTCAAAAGACAGAATAACCGTCTTATAGAGGAAAATGAGCAACTTATAAACCAACTTGCTGAAATTGAAGCAAGAACTACTGAGTTTAATAATATTGGTTTACAACAAAGAGAACAACTTCGAATTTTAGAAGAAAATGTCCTGACAGGTATTTGAAGCAAACTTTAGATTTAATGGCATTATTTGAATTTAGAATAGATATGCATAATCTCTATACTTAATGAATGCCAAAAGATATTAATGATGTATCTGTCACAGGAAAATAACAAGATCCGCGAGTTTATAAATTTTCTAGGAAATTTATAAACTTACCTAACCTAACCTAGTAAATTTATAAATTTGCGGTTCTTGTTATTTTCCGGTGACATATCTAATATAAAATAATAATAATTGTTTATTAGAAAAATCAGCATGAGTATTACTAGTTTAAGTTAACAGTTAGTTGTGGTTTTAAAATTAACTATGTATAGGTAGGAGAAAAAAATGTTATAAATTATTCATTCATGAATTAATAGGGGATAGTATTTTAATATGGTTAAGTTGAATGGAGGTATGTATGAGTGAGTGAAGGTAGTGTGTGATATATATTATATGAGTGAACAGTGTGAGGCATTTAGGTGAAAGATTGATGGAAGAGAATCATGTGGTATACAAAATTAACAAATTTTAAGAGCTGTTTGATACTACATTTTTGCCTTTCCAACCTGTGAGAAACTAATTAATTTGGTCTAATTGTGTGGGCTAAGATAGAAAAACACCTTTTGTCGAAAACTTAGGTTTGTCTTTTCGAGCATGTCACAGCAATTGTGCCAGATGGAGTTTTATGAATCTCTAACAGTAGGTTTAAAAATGAATAAAGATAGCTAATTTTACTGTAGTACTAAATAGTATACATGCAGTAGTACAATTTAGAGAGATAGGAGATAGGTAGAGTGGACCCCTTACATAATAGCCAAGCAATGTTGGGGTCGACAATATTGAGGTTTTTAGAAGTGACCTAGATGTGAGCTGCACAGGTTAAAGATAAGTGGTGTAAGAGGAGGAGTCTAATACCTAACCATGGGATATGCGTCATATGGGTTTACAAGACTGATATTGATTTTATTATATTTTTTTACAGATAACAAAAGTGAAATTGAAGAGCTCAATAAAAAAATCAAAAAATTAGAAATCAAACTTCAAACAACACAAGAAAATGAACAGAAAATTATTAATTTTGAAAGTAAAATAGAAGAAATAAATCACCTCTATGAGTCAGAAAAGGTTAAGAAAGAAAAGTTAAATATTAAACTAAAAAGTTATAAGGATAAAATACTGAAGTGTGCTGCTTGTATCAATCAACTCAAAAATTCTCGGTATATTCTTACAAAAACTGTTAAGGATTACTCAGAAAATATTCCAAAATGGCAACATGATATAATTAAGGCATCAAAAGTATTAGATGACCAAATAAATGAACTTAATAATGAAAACACATCTCTTAGAGCGAAAATACAAAGTTTGGACATACAGATCAATGAACTTCTTACTTCACAAAATAATGTTCATTTAGAAATAGAAAAGTCTCAAATTGACTCAAATAATGAAATAGTTATGCTAAAGTCTGAAATATGCAACTTACAAGAGCAAATACATAGACATACAAGTGATAATATGAAACTTGATGATGAACTAACGGAATTAAAACATAACTATCAACAGCTTCATGAATTAGAACTGCCTGCACAAGTAAATGAAAATAAATTGCTTAAAGATCATTTGAATGATCAATTGCAAAAATTCAAGGATTTATCACAGAAAAATATTGAGCTTATGGCAGCAGTAAATGATTTAGAGGTTAAGAATAAAAAAATAGAAGCTAGTATTCAAAATAAATCCGACAATGAAGCAACTGAAAACTTGATTCTTCAGATTAAGTCTTTGGAGAGTGAAAAATCAACATTGGTCAAAGAAAAGCTTAATGCTAGAGACTGTGTAGTAGAATTGGAAAATCAGAATAAAATCTTAACTGATAAAATTACAAAATTGAGATTAGAAACACAAACAATAAAAAATCAGATGGAGACCATGTTGCAAGAGAAGTTAGTTATAGAGTCAAATTATAAGAAAGAAAAAGATATTGAAATTAACATACTAAAATGTAAAATAATGGGTCTTCAAGAGCAGTATGATTTGTTCAAAAAAGAGCATGACGATATCCAAGATTTGAATGGACTGTTAAAAGAAGAAGTAGAAACATTAAAACTGTCTTTAGAACAGCCAAAAGATGATAACTTATCAGATTTAAATGTGTCCTTGCAAACTGATATCGTAAAATTAGAGACGAAGCTGTCTGCATATAAGCAAGAGAATGCATCTCTATTAGCCGAAGTCAAAGAAAGTCGTACCAAAGTAAAGGAATTTGATACTATAGTAGCTGAATATGAAGATACTAAATCAAAACTGGCAGGATATAAAACCGAAAATACAGAATTATTAAATGAGATGAAAGAAATAAATCAAGTTTTAAAAGAGCGTGGTGAAGCTATATCTAAATTAGAAAAAGCAATAGCCGAAATGGAAAGATTGGTTGAAACCTTAGAAAAAGATAGAGACAATGTAAAGCAGGAGAAAGAAGATTTGTTAATTAAAGCAGAAAATTTAGAATGTGATTTGAGGAATGCAAAGCAAGAAACAAATAAGAACAGTGAGCTAACTGGTCAAATCATTCTTGAAAAAGATAATGCTGTAAAGTTACTCTCAGAAAAAGATACTATGATTGCAAATATGAAAGATGAAATAGATAAACTCAAACAGCATAATTCCAGTGCAGGTTAGAGATTTTATATTAACGTAAAATTATATACATACAAGATGTAATTGTTAATTCTTCCTCTTCCTAATAAGAGATATCAAAAAACTTTAAACATATCGAAGTAACTTAAATAAAACCGGTTCAAGTGCGAGTCGGACTCGCGCACCGAGGATTCCGTACAAACTTCGTCCATCGTTCATCCATCACGGGAAATGCACAATTTTATTTATTGACCTTTGATGTTCGTGCGAATTAAGCTAGATTAAGCTAGACCTCTAAAATGTATGAGCGCCCATACAACTCGGAGGTCTTTATTAATTGGCGTAACTATGTATGTATGGGACACACTTTAATTTTCAACTTTTTTTATTTTTTGGAATTTTCCCTTTATTTGTGCTGTAAGACCTTGCTTTTTGCCAAATTTCGTGATTCTAAGTCAACGGTAACTACCATATAGAAATAAAATGGCAAAAAAATCGCGTTTGTTGTATGGGAGACCCCTTAAATATTTATTTTATTTTTAGTATTTGTTGTTATAGCAGCAATAGAAATACATAATTAGTGAAAATTTCAACTGTATAGCTATCGCGGTTCTTGAGATACAGCTTGGTGACAGACAGGCAGACAGACGGACGGACAGACAGCGAAGTCTTAGTAATAGGGTCTCGTTTTTACCCTTTGGGTACGGAACCCTAAAAAGAACACAATATCCTAAATTTGGACTAAACATTCTCATACATTTACCATGGCAATCTTTAGGCCTTTGCCACACTAGACGGAAATTCCGTCGCGGAACTTCCGCGGCGGAACGCCAATACATGTTATTGCATATAAAATACAAATAGCGGGCACACTACGCGGAAGATCGGTCGTTCCGTCGCGGACGATCCGTCGCTCGGAGCGGACCGCCACTCACTCGCGTCTGTTCGGTCGTCCGCGCACCGATCTTCCGTCAGCGTAAGATCGGCAACGTCGCATTACAGGCATGTGTATGCATCGCGCCACATTCAGCGGATAACACGCAGAGACGACGGACGTACAGGATGTTCGACACTGAACGATTGATTATAGAAGTACAAAATAGAGTTTGCCTTTGGGACTCTAGAGAAAAGCCGGACAGAACTGCAAAGAAACGAGCATTTCATATACTTACATATGTACATATATTACCTTAATGTAACGGTCAGCCTTTCTTCGGGAGGTATAGCTGTTCTAAATTTTGTATCTTTCTTAGTAATATAGTCCTTAGTTAAATTCAGCAATACATCCAATGATTGTATGGACATACGATAATATTCAAATGCTTTATCTGGATTAAATCTTAGTTGCATATACAGGGTATGAAATTGCCTAATTTCCAGTCGGAGAATATTTAAGGGATGAACCCAATATTTACGCTTTCTTCTTTTTTCTTCTTCTAATGCCTCATAAATAGCTATCACTTCTATCGGATCCATCACGAAAACATGACCACACCGTATAAGCGCAGGCAGCCAACTGATGATCCGCCGCTGAATATTCAATGTGGCTAGGTACCGTATAAACGGATTGTCCGCCGCGGAAGTTCGGCGACGGAATTTCCGTCTAGTGTGGCAAAGGCCTTAGTGTCTTTTTCTCAAAAGTTAAATGTTTTGAATTTCGAACATGAAAAAGTATTGTTTTATTTTAGGTTGTTTGTTGCTTTTTAGCCAGTTCAATTTATAGGGCCAGTGTTATCAAAATCAACACTATTGTTATAAAGTTATTATGGCAGTTTTTATTTAGGTGATTTGCACTATTCATGGTTTCTATGTTTCTATCTTGTTTAACTGAATTATATTTGACTATAGCTGAATTGCCTAATGAAGATATGTCGACATCTACAATTTCTAAAGCAGAAGAGCATGCTCGAATGAAGGATTTAGATGAAACCTTTGAAGAAAAGTAAGTAATTAGGAAAGCTGTAATATTATTTCAATTTTCAACTAACACAATGATGTTTTGACAATAATTTTTAAAATTGCAGGTATACGAAATTAAGGATATTTGCCCTGAAATTGAAGAAAAAATTGAATGAAACAACAACACAATTGCAAAATACAGAACAAGATAAGACAAAACTAGAAAAAATGCTGAGTGACAATAGTGCAGTGTACAATAAACATTTGCCAATCCAATCCAATGAAAGGGTGCAAACTGTAGTAGAAACTGACGATAAATTGGAAATTACAATGCTTCAAGCGAAAGTTATGTCTTTAACTACTGATGTTGAAAATTCACAGCAAGTTGTTGCAGAGTTAGAGAAAATTAAAGGTATTCGTATGGATATACTAGCTTCCGCCCCGCGGTTTCACCCGCGTTCCAGAGTGATCTTATGTTTTCTCGGAATAAAAAGTATCCAGTATCCTATACCAAATTTCATCCAAATCCGTTGAGAAGTTTTTGCGTGAAGGAGTAACAAACATACATTCTCACAAACTTTAGCGTTTATAATATAACTAGCTTTCCGCCCCGCGGTTTCACACGCGAACCCCTATTTTACCCCCTTAGGAGTGGAATTTTCAAAAATCCTTAGCTGATGGCTATCGGTATGCCAAATTTTAACCCGATCCGTCTAGTGGTTTGAGCTGTGCGTTGATAAATCAGTCAGTCAGTCACCTTTTCCTTTTATATATACAGATATATTCAGATTAATAATAATAATATATTTATTTATTCGGATAACATGGATCCATGGGTTAGTAACATGTCTTAATACTAGGGTAAGTACCTACTACAAATATTAAATAAAATAATTCTAATTATAATCTATTATAGCCTCACATAAAACCCCAAATACACCAATTGATTTCTCCCAATGAGAGTGTGCACAAAGTACTTCATGATCGGCGAAGCATAGTGATCGGCTACTGTCTTCAGGATACTGTTCCGGCTGCCCCGCACTCCCCTCAGCAAAGATCCCGTCTTCTTACGGATTATCGCCCCGAAGTCATCCGTGTGGGCTTGTGCGAACATCCCCGATGCACTACAGAATCGAGGCAGCCGCAACAGCATCCTAAAAGCATTATTATATTGGATGCGTAGGACACCTAGCGACCTTTTCGTATATCTAAACCATAGATTGCCCGTGTAAAAGCTTTGACATTACGCCTTGAAGATTTTGACCTGGTCACTACAACGAGCGAATCTACGAGCCAACATGTTACTCCTGACAGCTAGGGCCCTACGCTCTCGTTCAATATCAAAATTCTTCGTAAGGTCGTCGGTAAGGATATGCCCGAGGTATTTAAACTGTAACCCTACGTATGTTCAGTCCATTAAGTGAGATGTTAAGAATACTCTCAGGCCTCCCACCGACAGACCTAAAGACAATGTACTCACACTTTTTTACATTATACAGGAGACCGTGTGTGGCTGCATAGGTCTCACAGACTCTCAGCATTTCCCTTGTGGCCTCGGCGGTCGGGGCCAGCAGCACCATGTCGTCAGCGTAACTGATGTTATTGATACTAACACCATCCACCCGACACCCAACACGCATGCTACTGAGCTCGACGATCAGGTCGTCAACGTATAGGTTGAAGAGCTTGGGAGACGACAACCCCCCCTGCCTCACCCCGCACTGCAACCCATACGTTTCAGACAAAGTGTTGGACCATTTTACAACATTACTTTGATTGGCATACCAGAACTGAAACATCTTAATAATATTAGCCGGTACACCTCTGTCCCCTAACTTTCTCCAGAGTAAATCATACGATACAAGATCGAATGCCCTGGATAAGTCAAGGAAACAGGCATATACCGGCGTTCTGCGGTCGGTATAGTACCGAACAGTGTGCTTAAGACTTAATATAGCGCTCTCAGTTGAGAGTCCGGCTTGAAACTCGAACTGAGCATCATGTATACATAAGAATTTATTTAAACTTGAATCAAGCACACTGTCCAGGATCTTAGCCATTATCGTAGCTAGGGATATGGGGTGATAATTCCCCTTATCCGAGATATCTCCTGTCCTGTTCTTTATGATAGGTACCACTATGATTTCATTAACTCCGCTGGTAAGTATGAATGGCTAATGCATAGCAAGTAAAACATGGACAAAACCCTCGGAAGATGAACCCCCGCATACCTCAAATGTTCAATACTGAGGCCGTCGTGCCCAGGAGACTTATCCCTACTCATGTTTTTATAATGGCTTTAATTTGACTAGCAGATACATGTAGTAGGGGCTCCTCTCCCCGCCCACCAACCCCAGGATCGAACATCGACACTGGACCAAGAGGAGACTGCACCTGAAAATGTTCCATAAACATGTTTGCAATCTCCCCCGGGTCACTCAGCCACCCCACACAAGTTGGGAGTCTCTGCCTAGCATCCAATTTACCGGTGGACTTCCAAAATTTACAAAAGTTATTATCAGCTCTCTGTTGAGCTATTATGTCCATTTTAATTTGGTCTTGATTATTTTGGCACCACCTCAAGCGACTTTTAAAAACTTTGCGAATATTGCACATTTGTTCATATATTGAACCAGAAGTCGGTCGAACATGCAAAACCCAAATATTGTAATTAAGCCGGGCCTCCCGATGAGCCTCGCGAACATGTCTGTTCCAACCACATACATTCTTACAATTTTTAGGACCTACCCGTGTATTTATAGACGTTTGTAAAGCCAATTCAGAGAGTGAGATTAGTAGGATTTCAATTTTGTTATCTCAGTTAAACTTATTCTAAAATGAAAGTAAATAAAAGCTTGAAATTAATGACAGCACATGTTTTAAAGCCGAATTAGGTAGCAAAAGTCAACAATTGGCTTCTGAAATCGAAGCTCATAAGGTGACGAAAGACAACTTGGAGAAAGCTCGACGGGATGTAAAGAAGAAAAATGTTTTGAGCCTCGAAATGGAAGACTACGAGAGGTCTATGAAAGAACTCACAACGAAAATGGAAGAAAAGAAAAGGAAAATGGTGCAGGTATGATTTACAATTGGTTACTACACCAATTCATTTATAAATAGATTAACGAAATATTATATTGTTATATTTTAGATGGAATCTACAATTGATACACAAGAAGGAACAATCACTGCCATGAAAACTCAAATCAAATTACTAGAAGAGCAAATAAAGACGGAGGAAACACAAAATAGACTAGTGAAAGAGGAACTCCAACACGTTTTAGAAGAAGGAAAAGAAAAAGACAATGTGATTCTTGTTAAAAATGAAACTATTTCTAAATTTGAACAGGACCTCGAAGATGAGAAGAGAAAAAACGAGGAAATTGATCTTGAAATGACATCATTGCTGGGTGAAAAGGAAAAGATTATTATGAGTTTAGGTGAAGACAAAGCTGAATTAAATACTAAAGTAAAAAGGTTGGAGTTCAAATGTGGAGAGCTAAATGAGAGGTTGAGAATTGTTAATATTGAGTTGGCGGACTTGAAAACAGAGTATACTAGTTACAAGGTAAAGGTATTTACATAGCGCATTTGATACGTAAATTATGGGCACTGTGTTGTAGCTCGGGGATCTCGTGCCGGGAATATGATTCCCTAAATGACACGCTAGGGACGCCCTGTGCGGTGGAGGAGTGAGGTTTTCAATTTCTACTATGTCGGCGCGGCCGGTGTCCAGGGAGTGGGACGCTATAGGAAATAAGGGTGTTATTTTCAGAGTGCGCCAATCCAGGGGTGTTGGCTGTTATAGGAAAGTAGGTTATAGATAAGTTATTTCACTATCATACAATTATTGACCTAAAACGGGTAAAGTCTCTTACTTCTATTTCCTTACAGTTGTCAGGCATATTTCAATTCGGCGTTTCCTTAGTGGTCCTCCGGCCTTAATTCTCTATTCTTTCTTGACTTGCCCAGGTTTTTCACCCACATCAAATCATTATTTATTAAAACAGAACTATAAACACCCACAATTTTTTGCATTTATGATATTAGTAGAAGTTACATAATATTTTTAGTGACCGATTCCTTAAAATCTCAATATAATTATCAAACTCACTTACGTAAAGAAAAATCAATTCCGAATTCTACAATAATGCTATTCTTGACTGTTAGTTCTCTTGTGTTTCGATCTTTTCTCAAAATATCTTTATTAAATTATATGTTAAACTATAGCTTGGAACTTACCCTATTAAATATTCAACTTCAAACACAAATACTTCTTTAAAAATATCATCGATATGTTTAAAACACTGATCACACTCCTTCGTCGCTAATTCACTGATTAGCGTGCAGTGTGCCGTGCGGTTTCATGTCACGACATAATCATTTTCTATTAGCCAAGAAACAACCGTCTCATTTGCACATAACCAGGCAGATATATAGATAGCCCAAAATATGTTTTCCGGACTATAAGTATTTAAATAAAGTAGCATTTGAATATAGATAAATGAATGGGCGCTGCTTTTACGATTTCAGGTGAGGGCTCAAGCAGTGTTGCGTCAAAATCAAACAATAGACCACAGTCAGGAGGAGCAATTGAAGGAGGAGGCGGCTGCATTGAAGGCACAAATAGAAAATTTGACTGTGAAACTCATCACGGCACAGTGAGTTTTAAATATAATTTCAATTATTTCAGAAAGAAGATGTCTGGAACGGATAAGTGACGGGTCTCAAATAGCGACAACTTACCAGAAAACTTCAAATAGATAAAGGAACGATGACTTTATTAAGTCTGATAAATGTACCTAGAAGCACTTTGTGTGATAATGATCAGTGGAGGCTTATGTTCTAAAATAGAAATTCCAGAGTCAATATTTGAAAAATAATAAACCCTTAATTTTTTTGTTCACTTTAGGGAACAGTGTTCGGAGCATACAGTAGAGGTAGAAAATGTGCGTCGTCGTGCGGCTGAGGCTACCGCCGAAGTGACGCGAGCGCAACAACGCACCGCACGCCTGCACACCGACGTCACACGACTTTCACAACAGATGGAATCCGAAAGGACTCAACATAAATTCCAGGTTTTGGAAATAACATATACAGGGTTATTTGTCATTCACCGACAGTGCTTTAGGGGGTGGAAGAACAAACCAATATGAACAACTTTTACTATGGGACCAACCCTGAAATCGTGAAAACAAATTCAAACTTTTCATACACTTTGATTGAGCAAAACGTTGATCTTTTGTATGAATAGTTATTTTCTTTTTGTGATTTCAGGGTTGGTCCCATAGTAAAAGTTGTTCATATTGATGAGTACTTTCACCCCCTTTTTTATCCGCCAATAGGATCGCTTTATTTTCACAGCTTAGCACGTTATAGATCTAATGTGGCGATCCTATTGGCGGATAAAAACACATTCCTCGCTACGCATCTCTGGTGGAAACGCAGCCTATGTATTTTCAGCCCGAATCGTCCGGCTACGAGGCATTTCGGTTTCGTTGCCTTGTGAGATATATCGGCTATACAAATATTTTATAGTATTTCTTTGACGGGCACTGCCGTGGTTGGTGAGTGGGTTCGATTCCCACTCAGGCCGGACATTTGTGTATGTTTATCCTGAGTATGTATTGAAAAAAGGAGTAAATTTAGTATATCAGTTATCTGGATTTTATAGTACAAGCTCTGCTTAGTTTGGGATCAGTTGGCCGTGTGTGATGAATGTCATAGGATATTATTATTATGTAGTCTGTAATAACTATACATATTATCTTCCTTTAATTATGCGCTATTTGTCTTAGATTGTTTTTTTTTTTTTTTTTACTTTGTATAGGCTTGTGTTTGACTACAATCTCACTATTGTAAGTGATGATGTGACCGAAGGTGGTAAGCACACAAAGCCTAGAAGGAACTGGCTCTCAAGTGCAGCTGTCGGAACACACCAATAGGTGTTTGGCGACAGATTTTCAACTTGAGGGTGGTAGCCAGCCAGGCGGGTACTACAAAGTACCCTACCACCGTGCTATGGTTTCCTCACGATGTTTTCCTTCACCGAAAGCTCAAGCTCATTGTAGGATTCGAACCCACGACCTTCGCCGCGGCGTCCGACGTGACTACCACTGAACTATTATCGCCTTAAATTAATTTCCAAATTAATATGCTATGCTTGTGTAGTCAGTGTGTGAATTAGAAATAATTTAACTATTTCTGTTCATCATTATATGAAATCCTGGGTGAGGATTAAGAACAGTTGAAAAATCAGCCATATTGGCTTACAATAAAGTTTTATCTGTTTAATATATTGTTAAATGAACGATGCGTAGCGTTTTCGTTAGTTTGCTAACGATAAATTGAACAAATTATAATGCTAAATGGTGATGATATATTAGGCCTCATTTCGATTATCATATTTCTCTTGTCAACTTTTATTTGTTTGTTGTTATCTGTGCTTTACATTACAGGTTTCAACATTGACTCAATGTTACAAGTCTCAGATTACCGAATTGGAGAACAAACATCAAAAAGAGACTGAATTGTTGAAAACGCAACTTGCAATTGCTGAAGAGAGCGTTAAATCTGGCAAGCTGGGAGAGACCTCGCTCGCCCAAACTATTCCATACATGTTGCCAGTCATACCTAAGGATGAAGGCAGTGATGGAGAAATGGATATCAATGTATCAATGATACCGAGAGAAGAAGGCGAGGTAAGGAGATTTTATTGAATCATTGTCAATTTAATCAAATGGATTCCATGGATTGTTACTAAAATAGAATCCTTTCTAGGCATGGTGTGCTTACCACCTTTAGCAACATTATCACTCGTAAGGTAAAACTGAATCCAAGTTAGCGTAGCAACCAAATTCCAGGGTTCAAGCTCCACAATGAAAATAAAAGAATGTTGAGTTATATTAACTAACTAGCTTTTCCGCGCGATTTCACCCGCGTTCCCGAGGGATCTTGTGTTTTCCCGAGATAAAAACACAGATTTTTTTTTTCAAATCGAACCAGTAGTTCCTGAGATTAGCGCGTTCAAACAAACAAACAAACTCTTCAGCTTTGTAATATTAGTATAGATTAGTTAATTTTATTTTTGATTAATTTTCTTGTATTATGTTAGGTATATTATTAATTAAAATCAAGGTTCAAAATGGATTATTACGAAAAAATAGTCTTATTTACGCAAAGAACTCTGATCTAAACAACTTACAACTTAATTTACCATGATTTACCATTTATCCAGGCATGGTGGATATATAATTGGTGGACATGGTAGACATAAATTATCCTAACAAATCGCAAACAATGCATAAGCGTATAAAATGGAGGGCGATAAGATTTGTTTACTTGTTATATCGTGTAGGTAGTTAAAATATGCAGAAGCAAAATTTAAAAAATGGAATAGATTTAGTTAATGATTCCGATTTTCTGGGTTATTGTTTAAACAGGGATCGGAAGCTGCTCCATCGCCCCCACCTTCGAAGTCGTTGATGAGTGGCGGCGGCAGCGGGCGGTCGCCTGTGCCCTTGGATAGACTGCTGGAGGAGGGGGTGCCGGACGACGAGGCTCTCGACGTCTCCTCCCTCGCACTCACTACGGAACAGGAGATAGCAGATTTGAAGCGCAGGCTGCAGGCCCAGCAACAAAGGTACGTTGTCATAGTTACATTCAAACTAGCTGTGCCCGGCTCTTTCACTCGTGTACCCGAGGTTAAAGTACCCTTTAACCGTTATAGAAGCTTCCCATTTCGGATTTCCCGCAGGGCTATAAAGGTGGGCAACACTCGAAAACGTCCATAGGCGGTGGTAACCATTAACCATCAGGTGGACCACCTGTGGTTGCAGACTGGTGATTCATAAAAAAATCTCTGGGGTCCAAACTACCCTTCTGTCAATTTTCATCGAAATTGTTTAGATAATGTCGTGAAAACGTAGTAAACAGACTGAGAATTTATTGCTTCATAGGTACTGCTAAGCCAGATAAAGGTAACCTGAAATTCATAGTCCGCCTGTATAATTTATCGTGCTATGAAATAAGTATGACATGTAAATTGTTCTGTTAGGTTTGGAGTAATAATGAGATCCTAATCTATGAGAAATAGGAAAAAGGCCAATGGTGTTACCAACTCGATAAATAACTAATAGCATATTAAGATTTTCAAAGTATAATTTATGCATAGGTAGGTCTTTTCTACGTCTCATGGTTTATCTCAAGAGTTTATCTATAAAATTACATCTTGCCACTGACTTGTCACTCATAATGTATTGTAGAATATATTGATCTTTAAATTATTTTTATTTACTGCATTCATCATAATTAGTATACATTTATTATATATTATTGAAAGCAATTACATAATTGTGATATGTGTTATGTGGTATTGTCGTAGAGTAAAGCACGTCACAGTGCTGCTGTCGGAGTCGGAGCGGTCGTGCGCGCGGCTGACGCAGCTGAGCGAGCTGCTCAAGGGCGAGCTGCGGCGCGTGCGCGGCGCCGCCCTCCAGCCGCACAACACTGAGTACATGAAGAACGTCACGCTCAAGGTAGCCTCTGCCTCTGCCTCTGCCTCTGCCTAGCTTACTCAACATTACATTACATTGCCATCGTACATACGTACCACTTTCTATGGAAACTACATAACTTAAATACTTTTTTAAAATTTTGTAGCCTCTGTTTTCGCGTCGGCGAACGAGTTTAATCTTTACTTCTAGCCCTTAAATCACTGTAGGTGAATTACAAAAAACCCTTTAGATATTGACACTGAGACAGAATCAGACATCTTGAGGCAGTCTTTGTTAGGCTGATCACAAGTGTTGTGCCGCGCTTTGGATGAGACAGGCGTGCTGGGGGAAAGGAGAGCGAGAATATGACGTCACATGAGTGACATCGATATTCTACGATAGTTCCTTACAATAATCTTGAGTAAGATACTCAGGGTGTTATGTCTCTGCATTTCAAAGCATTCATCACACTCTTAACTGTCCTAATAATTATACGTCCAGTTCCTGACACTACCACCGGGTGATGAGCGCATTCGACTAGTGCCAGTACTACAGAAGATCCTCACGTTGACGTCGGATGAGACACAGAAGATTCAGGCAATAGCCAAAGGTGAGTACATAATATTATTAGAAGTGAAGATACCTGTATTTTAGGCGATGATACCTCAGGTATAGTGACAAATGCTGAGGCGTAGGTCAGAGGTTTGATTCCAGCAATGAGTTTGAGCATAGCATGATCAAAGTAAGAGAAAGAAAGCCTCACTCTATTGTCGCACCCATCAGGCCAATTGCGGTCTAGACAGAATGTTAATATGATTCATATTACCAGTGCATAAGATACATACACAGTGTCATACATACCGCCGATATATGTAAATAAATAAATATTCTGGGACACTATTCCTCACACACGGAATTTATGGCGCGAGCGTTGAATGCATTAACTTTTAGAGATAATAGATTGAGGCACGTTGGTAGGGTTTTTTGTAGTACCTACCTAGCAGACCCTCAAGTTGGAAATCGATCGCGTATGTGTGTTCCGGCAACTGCACTCGAGAGGCAGCCTTTTTAGGGTTCCGTAGTCAACATATATTAATACATACAAATCCATATCCGTCAGCCTGTCTATCTGTCCGCAGCTTAGCCCAGAGACTCTTAGTACTACAAGTCTGTAATTTGGCATGGATAGACATATTAATCACGCCGACAAAATCTACATTAATATTATAAAGCTGAAGAGTTTGTTTGAACGCGCTAATCTCAGGAACTACTGGTTCGATTTGAAAATTCTTTCAGTGGTTGGATAGCCCATTTATCGAGGATGGCTATAGGCTACTTTTTATCCCGGGAAAACACAAGATACCTCGGGAACGCAGGTGAAACCGCGCGGAAAAGCTAGTAGATAGTAAAATAAATCTTGAATGCAAAAACATTTGTTAAGGCTTCAGTCTCCCTAAAATCAGTGTTCTTGCGGAATTTATCAGAAAAGAAATATTGTTTTTTAGTCATCAGAAAAGCAATAAATGAAATATATTTTACGTTATTTCAAAGAGTGAGATTTGAAGTTTTCAATACATATTTTATTTTTTAATTTGACCTCATTTTTATTAGCTTTGTGAGGCTTTAAACATACCTCTATTTACGTTCCACGCGTAGAGGGTCTCATTCATGCACACGTCACGCAAAAAATATAACAAAAACAAGAAATGTATTCAGATTACATTTGTCGGCAAATCCTTTACAATAACCTTATCTAGTTACTTTTTTTCAAAATCGTCTCAATTTCTTATTTAAACTGCTTTAAAAAGATATAAATTTCTTAATTTGACCCATGCAACATATATTTTTTTCTATTACAAAGTAATGGTTTAGGGAAATCACACTTTAACCACTCAAAAAGCAACTACTTATCTGTCGAATAAAAAATATAAACATTCAAAAAATCATTTGAAATAAATTTACCGAAACTAAACAAATAAAACATAAAACGCATCAAAATTCCATTCAATTCCGCTGGGAATTGACAGCCGTTCGTTGTGTTATATGTTTAGTTTCAGTAAATTTATTTCAAATGATTTTTCGAATGCATATATTTTTTATTCGACAGATAAGTAGTTGTTTTCGGAGAGGTTAAAGTGTGATTTCTCTAAACCATTACTTTGTAATAGAAAAAAATATATGTTGCAAGGGTCAAATTCAGAAATTTATAACTTTTTAAAGCAGTTTAAATAAGAAATTGAGACAATTTTGAAATAAAGTAACTAGATAAGATTATTGTAATGGATTTGCCGACAAATGTAATCTGAATACATTTCTTGTTTTTGTTATATTTTTTTCGTGGCGAGTGCATGAATGAGACCCTCTACGCGTGGAACGTAAATAGAGGTATGTTTAAAGCCTCACAAAGCTAATAAAAGTGGCGTCAAATTAAAAAATAAAATATGTATTGGAAACTTCAAATCTCACACTTTAAAATAACGTAAAATATATTTCATTTATTGCTTTTCTGATGACTAAAAAACAATATTTATTTTCTGATAAATTCCGCAAGAACACTGATTTTAGGGAGACTGGAGCCTTAAGGCTCCTTCTACACGTTAAATGAGGATGATTTTTTTTCTCGTCTAACCCATGGTTTGGGGTAACGTTGGATAGGTTTTTCAAAAATATTGCGGGTTTGTGAAAACAATTTTGCGATTCAGGGATCCGTTTGTGACATATTACAGTACTAAGTTAAAAGGAAAACTATCACAGCTAAGTAGGCTTTACAAGTTTACGAGTAATAGTCGACCAATTTATAAAATGTACTTGGAAAAGTAAAAATTTACAAATTACATTGAAAATTATTCTTAGTCCACATTATTGTGTTGGGCAACTACGGAACCCTACATTGCGTGTGGCTCGACATTCACTTGGCCGGTTTTTATTAAGCTTTGTATGCTTACCAGCTTCGATCACACCATCACATACACCGGTGAAATTTAAAAAGAAAACAAGCGAAATATATAATTGCTCAAGATCAATCCTTTGTTATTCTGCGTAGTGGTCGCATTTTGGATAGGCTAATTTATTATTATAAGCATAATTTCTAGTTCCTAACCAGCTTACCATTTTCAAATTATTAAAAACTAATGAATTACATACAATAATAGTGTTCAATAAGCCTTGCCCGAGTATTACGAAACAATGTTTTACTGACGCTTAGGTATGTGTTAATTATGAAATTCTGCAAGTATTCGTCTTCTTATTTCATATTCGAGGAAGTCGTCGATGTCATTTAAAACTAATAATAAATACGAGTATTAGCGCCAAATGACCTTAACATTTTAAAAGTCAAGAAAAATATCAAGGTTATATCTAAAGATAGTTCCGGCTTAGGTTTGTTCAGGTTATACCTGTCAGGCTTTTATCAATATGGAAAGGTTGAGCAAGTTTGTTCTAAAGCTTGTCTTTCCAATGACACCGCGGCGCGCCTCGTACCATAGAGTCCAAGAAGGTAATTAATGTACATATTTCCAATTGTTTTCAGGCTTAGATCCAAATCCAGGCAAAGGTTGGGGGAGTTATTTGCCGTGGCCGGGAGGGAAATAAATACGATTTTCCTGTAATTATATTAGTTATACTTATACCACTTATACCATATACTACATATAGGCTATAGTATTATATCGATAGAAGTTTGTATTTATAATAACTGTGATTCCAATTATGACACGAATTGTTTAACGAATTACAAAAAATAGTGCATTTATTTGCATGAATGATGACTATTTTGTTATTAGTGACCGAATAAAATGCATTTGAAATCCAAATTATGTAAATGTTCTTAAAATATTATAATTAATTATAATTATATATGTATTTATAAATAGCGAGGTTATTCTTTAGTTGTATATTAAAATTATTTCATATCAACTGGTTCTTTTTAATTATGTCATGCATCTGTTGAGTAAATGCAAATAAACATACAAAAACAACAACTAAACGTACATGATTACTTTCACTTCCAGTTTCTTTAAACTTAAGTTATTAGTATTAATGACAATTAATATTAATTAACTAATGAGTAATTATGATTAAAATATTCATATCGCAATATTATAATCATTGCCGATCCTCAATTTATTGGAAAAGGCATAAGACGCAAAATGAATATCGTAATAATTGTATAATAAGAATGATAACATACAAAGATAGCCATTTTGAAAAATGCTAAAATGATAAGCTTAAAGATAAGTTATATATACCTACCTACTCACGATGTACGGCCAGCCCTTGTTAATTAAATAATAATTCACTATAGCGCATAATTGGGAGAATCCCTCTCTCATTTTTATATATTATGAGCTATTCAACCATACATGCAAATATAGTTTTTTTTAAAGTACCAACCCTATATTATTATAATGATTCGATGGAATGTAAAAACCATCCCACTTTAGCCCTTGTGCATTTGTTAGGCATCTACGTGTGAGTAAAATTGATAAATCGAAAATTAATAACTGTATGATAATTCACTGGCCGACAAAAAAAATCTTTTTTTTGGTGTGGTATTTTTTTTTTAGATATTCGTTTTGAACGTGTTTCTGATGACGTACCTACAACTGCCATACTTGTATCAGCTCTAATTTAACAATTACCCACAATTTTAAAATTTCGTCACTTCGACTTCAACTAAGTGTCACAAGTTTTATATTTTCTACAATTTCTTTGTTTTTGCGCTGGGGCGAGTCATCAAGATGTTGCTTGACAAATCCAGATGCATTTTGTTATATTTGCGGCGAAGAATCGAACCTTTGAGGAATACCGAAAATCCATAACAAAGTTCGAGAAAAAAGCATATTTTGCTTACTTCAACTTAAGTATTGAGCATCAAGACAAGCCTGGGTGCCTCATTTTGTGTGTAAAAGATGCAGTGAACATTTGAGACAATGGACAAATTGCAAAAGAAGGTGTATGAAGTTTGGAATACCGATGATTTGGAGAAAACAACAAAATCACTTCGACGACCGTTATGTTCAGTTTGGTTAAGATCGTCGGCATAAGTCGTAAAAATCGAAGCAAATGGACATATCCTGATATACCATCAGCGAGAAGACCTGTACCTAATTCTGAAAGTGTCCCCGTGTCTACGTACCACACCTTACCAGATATCTCAGTGGAAGAATATAACGAAACCCAAGCTAATACCGATATCGACAGTGGTTATGATGATTTTAATCGAACCTCCCGTTTTTTTTCTCAAGGTGAGCTTAATGATGTAATTAGATGATAACTTCGCGAAGTCTGTGAACGAAACGGACCTCAATGCGTGGAACTCATTTATCTTGGTGATTAAAAATTTTCTTGGTAATCCTAAGGCAGAAAATTTAAAAAATCTTGTAAATCAAATGCTTTTATCTTTTCAAAACTTGGGATGTAATTTGAGCATCGAAGTTCATTACCTACACAGCCATTGGGACTGCTTCCCACATAACCTGGATGACTTAAGCGAAGAACAAGGAGAGTGGTTTCATCAAGATATGAAAGTCATTGAGGATCGGTACCAGGGTAAATGGGATACTCACATCATGGCTGATTACTGCTGGGCTCTTAGGAGAGACAATCCATAGGAAAAACATACAAAAAAAAACAATCAAGAGAAGGTTTTTGTATCCTGAATAATAAAAAATGGTTTTTTTCATACAAATTGTTTTTTTTTTCATAACTCCAAAACTAGAGCTGACTAAAAAAATCTTAATGCATATTTGAAATCAGTGAATCAGGTACTCTCAAAATCAGGTCTTAAAATTATGGCACCAAAAAATGTGTTGGCCAGTGTAATGTATGGCCTGAAAAGGTGTTTTAAAATCTTCATGAATTACACAACCTCAAAGCTGATTTGAAGGAGCTTTGTACATTGCCAACATTGCCGTCTAGAGCGAGTGATATTAATTAAATGGGGTACCTAATACTAAAAAACATCAATAAAAGCAAATCAGTGACTTTATCACTCAGACAAATCTGAAATTTAAGGTACTAACATAATTAATTAGGTATTTTGAAACTAAATTCAATAATTATATCTATATACCTACATATAATAAAACAGTAGATGTTTCTGTACATTGAAGAAAAGTAATAAAAATTGAAAGGGGGTAACTAAAGAATAATCTTAATAAATACCTACATATAAACCAGCGAATTTTAATGCTTTTCTGTCTGTCTGTCTGTCTGTTTGTTTGTTCATGCACATATCCGGAACTATTGAATGGGTTTTCATGTAGAATTTGGAGCAAGCAAAATATAGGCCTTGTTTCATTAAAATCGGATGATGCAAGAAAAGTTATAGTTAGTTTAAGCAGTTTCGAATAGGCTGTATTTCATTGAAATCGGGTGAAAGGAAGAATAGATATTTTATAAAGTATGCGCGAGCGAAGCCGCGGGCGAAAAACGTGTTAACCCGCGAAATCCGTATTTTTATTTGGGTTAAGTGTATACATTGCAGTATTTCTACCTGGTGAAATTACAACGCAATCTAATACGGACACGGCTCATGAATTTTAAATAAAATAATAATTAAACTGACTGAGCACTGATCTAACAACAAAGAGGTATTTTACATAAATAAATAACAAATTATTCGTTAATTATATATTAACTTTAAAGTGTCAAAGCAGTTCGATCCCGATTTTATTTGTATCTCAGGCACACACGGGTTAGATGGATTCGAACATGCACTCTTATTTAGTTTTACTTAATTTTAGGACTAACTATTGTGTATAGGTACTATCTTGAGGTACCGAAATTACCAATAACCGTCATGGAAAGTAACTTTTTAAACGTCCGAAACGTAGATCGGTCATCTTTGGCAATATTCTGTCTTCGGGCAACGGTCTGGAACGCAGAAGTTATTTCTATGAGTCTGGCGTAGAACTGGAAGGCGCAAGTGTAGTTCCTACCTAAATAATTTCAGGTACCTACTTTGATAAAACCTTACAAGTAGGTACCGATATCAACCTAGTGCACCTTTATATTACGTACACAAGGAGTGCACGACACTACAGATGGATGAGCCAATTACAAGACACCAGCAACAAGTCTTATGATTCGACTTTGTCGTTGTTTGTTTAGCAATGTTTCAGTAGTTTTGTACCCTATCCTAAGAATAAGATCAAGAAAAATGTACCACCAAATTGGTGGTGCGGACTTTGGTGGCACCAAAGAAGTCTCGAAGGCCCACCTCTATCTCAGACTAAATATGAACGATTTTAATTCCACAGGACTTGGTGGCGCGAACTCAAGTTGTTTTATCAAATCTTTTAGTATCTAGAATAGATATATTACCTATGTACCTTAAGGAGATAATACACTAGTAAGTTTAACATTATCTAATTCAAATTATTGGACGAATCAACCTTCAAACAATTTCTGATTGAAGGAAAGTAAAATGATAGATGATATTCAAAACACGAAATATTTGTCAAGCTTAGAGAGTTTTTTAAGCTGGCTATTATAGTTATTTTTACTTTAACTACTGGCTTATGAAAACTAGAAAAAGAAAAATGTAAACTTCCGGTTATAACGCACACATGTTTATAGAAAAAATATAAATATTGTATTTTAGTTTTCCGAAGTAAGCTGTTATTTATATCCAAAATATATTTTTCATATTACTTGTGATAATTCTTTACTTACCTCTATACATTTTTACAAGTATTGTATTTGATTTTATTGATTACATTTCCCGGGCGAACTGTCTACAGCGCATGCTCGAAAATTGCTCGGAAAATTCGTGACTGCGGCTGCAAAGGTGAGCTTTCCTATTATTTTATTGTGAAAAATTTATTCATCAGCCTTTTAGTGATAACAGTGAGTAATATTGTAACACGTTCTCCAAAATATATAGTCGATAATCAACCTGCGTATCTTCAATTTATGAGCGTGCTGACAATTTGCCGGTACCACATTTTAAAATTACGCAATTTGTTTTGTAGTTCGTGTAATACAGCTCCTAAAATAATAGTACCTAATACATAAAAAAAAATACCATCCCGCGCGTCTATTATAACTTTGTTAACTATAAACAAATCATTAGATACCTAATAACAACGAATGAAATAATGAAATGTCTTTACAAATACATTTGCTGCAATTGCATTATGCATAGACAACATCGTTTCTCGCATTAGTCTCTCTATTTATTTATTAAAACATTAAACACAATATTGCTTTGCAATATCCTTTGTTTACCATACAGCAAATTCATTTCATTTTTGTAGATAAAAATGTCGTCCTTCTTATTTTGAACTTTTGGCATAGGTATATTTTGTCAATGTGATTATTGAAAATGTCGTACATTCCCGAAAGGTAATATTTCAAATCGCTCATGATGCAGAGATGCAGGTAGTATGCACAAGATGGAGGCGGCCGGCCTCACTTAGAAATGTTGGAAATCCATGTGCGTCGTATAGAATGTATCTTTAAGACTCATGGTGCGACATCATGTCATTACTCTAAATTCGAAACATACCTACCATTACAAATACATCTATTTACAAGTACCTTTGTACATCACGCCAGCTAATATTAGATGAACGCACAATACTCTTTGCGACACAATAAACACTGCATCACCCAATGCAGCATCATCATGCACTCTCCGTATCAGTCAATCAATTTACCGGTAGCTAAATTTAACTTTATTATTGGGATTAGTATTTCCTGTTTCTTTGTTGTTATTTAATTGTGCAAGTGTTAAAGTGAATTGAATTTCGCGCTATCATAAGATATAGCAGTTATAGTTTGATCGATTTTAAAAACTTAATTGATTATAATGAGGCTTAGGTATTATGAGAGTATAAATATTGCAGACTTCAGTAACGGATGTAGGTAAATCTTCATAATTAGCTTTTGTTTCATAAATACCGATCTGACAATATTTTTATAGATTCTATAAGTTTCATCTCATAATATTTTCTCCAGCAAAATAATTATGTTACGTTCCTAAGTAGGCGTCTGAATTATCTATCTATATTTGGAAGGCTAGGTTTGCTGTATCGATGTCCCGGACGAGCTACGCGCAGGCTCCGGAGCGAACTCCCACGACATTATTCCGAGTAATTCTATCGCATGCACTCAAGTCAAAATTGATTTGCTGTGAGTGCAACTATTGATGCAGTTTGTAATAAAACAAGTATGTAAACAATTTAGTTTTACGAGGTCGTTACGTCTCAATAATATTTGTACAGATTGAAACCAATCGATTACAGGTAACCTGTATGTACGTACCTAGACTGCGTACATACCTATCTAGGTAGGTACATAGAACATCTAAGTGGGTGTTTTCTTATTAAATAGGAATTATTTTTTATTCCTATTCATATGTATTCTATTATATGTTCGTTTGATGTAGTTCTCTATATCCCAATATGCCAATCGTTTAATTATGTAGTAGGTACCTAGGTAATACGCGTATTAGTTTTTAACTCTTTTTCTTTTTTCTCTTAACATGACGTGAGATCCGATTCAGATAGTATTGATTCTGAAAATTGATATTAAGTAGGGGTGATATTGTGGTCAAATATAGGCTTATACATAGTAAAGCAAAACATTTATGGACCAGGTTCGCAAAGTTCATATCGCGTTCTCGTTGCACTCTCGAGCCGTGAAGTATGGGCAAGGAGAAGACTCACATTAACATCGTGGTGATCGGCCACGTGGACTCGGGCAAGTCCACCACCACCGGTCACCTCATCTACAAATGCGGTGGCATCGATAAGCGTACCATCGAGAAATTCGAGAAGGAGGCCCAGGAAATGGGTAAGGGCTCCTTCAAGTATGCCTGGGTAAGTCATTCTTTTAGATGATCACATTATTAGAACGCGGTCATATGTTAAAAATTTTTTTTTTTTGATATAGGTGCTAGACAAGTTAAAAGCGGAACGTGAACGTGGTATCACCATTGATATCGCACTGTGGAAGTTCGAGACTGGCAAGTATTACGTGACAATCATCGATGCGCCCGGCCATAGGGACTTCATCAAGAACATGATCACTGGCACCTCTCAAGTAAGTGTATGAACATAGGTATAACGACAATAGATTGTAAAAGTGCGAGGCGTTTTAAAAGAGACCTAAGTCCAGCAGTGCACTGCATGTGCAGCCATCGATGAGACGATAAGACCAAGAAGCACTTGAAGACTAAGTATATAAATACGAGAATATGTTTACCTACACTTCTTGATATGCTTTAAGCTACTCTTGTGTCATTATGGTAAACGCAATACGAAAATGTATTGATCAAAATAGATTTAAGGTTAAAGCAACTGTCTCCTACACACATTTATGTCAATGAAAGAAGTAGGAAGTGATCCGATGAATTACTTCCGCTAAAATATCCCGCTTGCACTGTAGCGAAGGTCAACAAGGGATTTAAGATAAAACCTAATTAAAAAGGTGTAATAGATATATTAGATTATTAGATATAGGTAATAGAATCCAGTGAGATAGCTAACGGGTTGAAATAGGCGGACTGCGCGGTATTGATCGTGGCAGCGGGTACTGGTGAGTTCGAGGCGGGCATCAGCAAGAACGGGCAGACCCGGGAGCACGCCCTGCTCGCCTTCACCTTGGGTGTGAAGCAGCTCATTGTCGGCGTCAACAAGATGGACTCCACCGAACCGCCATACCACGAGGCGCGCTATGAGGAGATCAAGAAGGAAGTGTCGTCCTATATTAAAAAAATTGGTAAGTTCTATCCAGATCAATGTTTAAATTCGGATTCTTTGTGTTTGCACTACTTCCAGTTCATAGAAATATTTATTTAAATATTTATTTAGATCTTTAATTGTACCCAATGTACGAATTGAATTTAACCTCTGACAATTTTAAAGGGCAGTAAAAAGTCAAAACACCGACAACATTCAATGGTAGATTACATTACATCGCAATAGCACGAAATGCTATAACTCTAAATTCGATATGTAACGGTGTTGTATAACGTCAGGGTACAATCCGGCCACTGTGGCTTTCGTGCCGATCTCGGGCTGGCACGGCGACAACATGCTGGAGCCTTCGGACAAAATGCCCTGGTTCAAGGGGTGGACCATCGACCGCAAGGAAGGCAAGGTCGAAGGGAAATGCCTCATAGAGGTCAGTTTTATCTGCGCATGTATTATTACCAAAAACATTTTAGGTAATCGCTATATTAGTAGGTAGTCTGTCTATTAACCTATCTACCTACTCTTAAATATTTTATAATTTCGGGCCGGTCATGGGTTCGATTCCCACCCAGGACAAACATTGCGTGTATACCTAACAGTTTAGCTTGAGTCTGCGGATGTAAATATAAATCTATACATATCATAAATCTGTAGAACCAGCGTGTCTGCATTTTTTTTTTTTACCGAAAATAGAATGTGGGTGAAATTGATATAAGAAGAGTAACAGAATGCATAGTTTTTTTTTCTTATTTGTCTGTTTTTTGAACACGCTATTCTTCGATAGAAGAGATATAAATATTTTATAAAGTCTGCGTGAGCGAAGGCGCGGGTGAAAAGCTAGTCAGTACATATATTTACAAGTTCATAGTGTAACTATTGGTAATTTAGTTACTAACCTCTGCTTAGTTTGGGATCAGACAGCCGTGTGTGAAATGTCCTAGGATATTGTTATTATTAAAGTGTAACCTGTTTTTTTAATTACGGAAAAACATTTTATTATGAACTACACTTGACCTTTTAGTTCCAGTCACATTCCGTTCATTTGTTATGTAACTTACTCGTTACCTAGCAGTATGTCTACCTAATATTTTAATGGTCGAATGCCCGATGCTCCATCGTACAAATTATTATGATTGACACGGATCTAGCACTTGTACTTTCCTCGTCACATTTTAAGAAGATGTTTTTGAGGCGATGATAGCTCAGTGGTAGTGACGTCGGACGTCGCGACGAAAGTCGTGGGTTCGAATCCTACAATGAGCTTGACCTTTCGTTGAAGGAAAAAAATGAGAAAAGCATAGCACGGTGGTTGGGTACTTTGTAATATCTGCCTGGCACCCTCAAGTTGAAAATCTGATGCCAAACACCTATTGGTGTGTTCCGGCAGCTGTACTTTAGAGCCAGTTCATTCTAGGCCTATGCAAAGTAAAAAAAAAACCACTCACAACTAGCAAATAAATAGAAAGCCTATATCGAGTAAATACAAATAAATTGTATCAACAATGAACATGCAGGCTCTGGACGCAATTCAGCCTCCATCCCGGCCCACGGAGAAGCCCCTACGTCTTCCGCTGCAGGATGTGTACAAGATTGGCGGCATCGGCACTGTGCCCGTCGGACGAGTCGAGACTGGCATACTCAAGCCTGGTGAGTCACTTGTTATAACCAAGGGGAGGGTAGCTCAAATGGCAAAGGTGAGCTAGATTGGGTCAAAGAAATGGTGGTAAGATCCTCTGTAGTTAACTGTTTAAGGTACGGTGCAAGTACCTACCCTAGGTCCTATTTCAAAATAGGTACTAGGTATACCTAAATATACAGGCGTCTCTCGGCTATGCCACACGAAGGGAAAGTAAATAAACTTTATGATACATACAAAATTTTACTGAAAGAAGACTTCATTTCTTTTATACTTACTTACCTTTCATGAAAATCCGTTCTGCGGTCGCATTTTTATAATATTTGTAGTAAGGATTTCTTTGAACTTGTCCATAAATTGGCAAAAGTATTATAACTTATCAGTACTTAGGTATGGTGGTGGTGTTCGCCCCGGCCGCCATTACCACCGAGGTGAAGTCCGTGGAGATGCACCACGAGGCGCTGCAAGAGGCCATGCCCGGAGACAACGTGGGCTTTAACGTTAAGGTACCATCATACTGTAGAATTTGTCTTGCCACCTTTAACTCAACCTCAATTGATGAGTGGATTGGCCTAGATATTACACGAGAAGATGCTGTGTATGAGAGTATTATTTGCATAAGCAAGCGTTATTTTTTATAACACACTAGCTTTTCCGCGCGGTTTCACCCGCGTTCCCGAGGGATCTTGTGTTTTCCCGGGATAAAAAGTAGCCTATAAGGCTATAGGCTACTTTTAAAATTTTTCCTCGATAAATGGGCTATCCGACACTGAAAGAATTTTTTAAATCGAACCAGTAGTTCCTGAGATTAGCTTTATAATATTAGCACAGCGTAATTACATACAGTGGTCTATCGCGTTTGAAGTCACGTAAAATGTCGCTTTGTATAGGCATTCGTAATTGCTCCATTGTGTCCCAAGCGAGTGTATGGCAGCTTGGGCTCGCTACCGCCCCTCTCTCACCCCGCAAGCCCCGCACGATTGCTCTGACTAGACGTGTCCGTTGGCCGACGAAGTTGAAAATCTGTCGGCATGCATTTAACGGTGTCTTTCGGCAACTGTACCTACTTGTGTATCAGTTTCCTTCTGGGCTTTTTTCGTCTCTTACCATGTTGGGATAGTGGTAGACTGGGATGTCTTGCATATTGCAGAACGTGTCCGTGAAGGAGCTGCGTCGTGGGTACGTCGCCGGCGACTCCAAGGTCGCCCCTCCTAAGGGCGCTGCTGATTTCACTGCACAGGTAGACGAAAATATTTTTTATTTCAACTTTGTTTTGATTAGGTAATATTTTCTACGATATATGTATAATCATATTAATCTACTTACTATCAGCAATACAAATTGCAATTTATTAAGTCTTAGGTATAGCGGTAGATTAGAGCTAGATGATTATAATAATTGCAAATGTCTCGTTAGTCAATTTAGTTACATTAACACGTAGGTAGGTAAATTTATCTGTTTCAAATATTTCCTGTTGTGTGCAATCTATTTGGTAACGATTTGTTATCTTATGACCTTGTATAACTTTGCATCCTATTAATTAAAATGGAATGGCGTGAAACCAGAACAGTTGTCATTGTATGTAATAGAATGAACTGCGAAATTAGAAGGTGATTGTGTGCAATGCAATGCAATATGTTGGTGCCTAATATTAAATTAGGCGACAACATACCTATTTCAATGTAATAGATGTTGGAAAAAATAAAAATAAAATCCTCAATGCGGTCTGCATTATTTTTCTTTTTTAAATATTTCGCAAGAAACATATTTATAAATTTTACTACAAAAATAGGCAGCTAGAAAATGTAAGGATCTGAAATGAACAGGATGAGGGTTAGATGACGTTGTTGAGGCTCGTTGGGACGTACACAGGTGATAGTGTTGAACCACCCGGGGCAGATCAGTAACGGGTACACGCCTGTTCTGGACTGCCACACCGCACACATCGCCTGCAAGTTCGCTGAGATCAAGGAGAAGTGCGACCGTCGTACCGGTACATACTTTTATATAATAGATAGATAACACTTTATTGTTACACCATACATAAAAGGAGTAGAAACACAAAGAATAACTTAACTTACAGTGAATGTGTTACAATGGGCGGCCTTATCACTAAAAGTGATCTCTACCAGGCAACCTTTGGATGGAGAGGAGTAATACCTACTAACATACGTCTAGTTAAAGCACCTCACAGATGACAAATGTGATAGTTCAATAATGTTAAAAATCCTTCTTTTCTCTCCCTTGTCATAATATTATGGTTAGCTAGTAAATGTGTGCTTAGATTTTTTTTTTATTTCTAACAAGCGGGTCTTAAAATTTAAAGGGTTCAATAGAAAGTCAGTAGTTGTAAACTTAAGTGTTGTTTTGCATTATTTTCTACAACCTCGTACTAACCAGAATGTTACAATAATGCACATTTAGTACAATTGTTCCCTTAATAAAGTCATAACTAATCGGTACATTAATCATGCATGCACAATTTGTGTACAACGACTGATAAAGTGGTCCACTCGTGTGATAAAGTGGTTAGAAAGTAGTAAAATGGGTGTCCTTGACTCTCAAAAACGAAATTATGTATCCCAGGGTATGATGTAACACCGCGATTACATTTTCCACATACAACTTGTTTGTTAAAAATGTTTTTGATAAGTCTTAGGCTGGGAATACACGTCAGATTTTTTCATCCGATAGTCTGATCAGACTATCGGAAGGCGTTAGAGCCATTACTTTGTTTGAACATACAATACACGTCCGATTCAATAGTCGGATGGAATTGTATTGAATGTTCGCCGGCTTTCGATAGTCGGATCCGATTATCGGATGAAAAAATCTGACGTGTATTCCCAGCCTTAAGGTTGTGTTGCAAACAAGTATGCAATTTGTTTCTAGTGTATATAATAGAGGAAAAATATGTAGACTACATGTTTTATACTTTGGTGTAAACGCAGTGTAAGAATAAAATGTATTGTTACGCAGGTAAAACAACTGAGGTGGAGCCGAAGTCTATAAAGTCTGGCGACGCGGCGATCGTGACCTTGGTGCCGACGAAGGCGCTGTGCGTGGAGTCGTTCCAGGAGTTCCCGCCGCTGGGCCGCTTCGCCGTGCGCGACATGCGCCAGACAGTTGCCGTGGGCGTCATTAAGGTACCTACCTAGCCTACTAATCTTATACCCCCTATCTTAAACAGGTACCATTTAAAGACCAATCAAAGTGATATTTCTTTATTACAGAATGTAACGTTCAAGGAGGTAACAACGGGAAAAATTACTAAGGCCGCCGAGAAGGCCCAAAAGAAGAAATAACTATGGGGCACAATGAACAAAGTACCGCAGCCTGTAACCATCGTCTGCGACGCTGCGCCGTCTCCACGTTTCCCCGCTTGTCTAGTCCCCGTGTCTCCCTTCAGAGACCCTTCCATGCCCCTTTCCTATGTGACCGAGCCGACTAGTGTTGTGACCGATGTCGGAGTCGTTGTAGGTCCCAGGCGCCCGTCAGAAGGTGGTTACTGCGCACCGAGCATTATACGATATCCAATATCGCTGTCGAGTCCTAGTCGTGTACAACCCCCCCTAGTGCCCCCCTACGATCGGAGCTTCTTCACTGGTGACATCATGCTCGTCTCCTACGTATGCATTTATCATAGCACGATATTATTAAAGATAGTTCGTTTTAGTTACGCTTACGTGTTAAGTTTATATCTTTGTGATTATTTTAGTCGTAAGTTACTCGCCAAGTTTGAGTTTCCGTATCTGAAAGCTCGTTACGTTTTATTTTTCCATCGCAAGGAGTTTAGAAGGAAAAGTAATGAAATTATTTTTGAATTTTTAAACCAATTCCGTACACAGGATACTTTGACTGTCAATCTAGAAACTGAACCTTATATTTGATTGGAATAAATATCTCGATTAGTTCTCTCATGCTATTCATTTTTATCAGTTAGATTTTATGTTTGATTATAGGTATTTATTGTGCGAGTCTAAAGTATCAAAATTTCTCGTAAGAAAACGAAGATATACCTACACGAATGTTTGTTTTCTTACGACTTTACCGTTCTTGTATCATTCTAACTGCTGATGCAAGGTATCTTTGTCTCGTTTTTCAATTTATTTCAATGAACAACATTTCATCATAGTGTATAATCATAGGTATGTTCTCCTATTACAGTTTCTCTTTTGTTTTTAGATCGGAGATATTTATAATGGCAAACATCAGAGTGTAGAAAATGAGGGAAACTGGTTTAAAACCGATTCCCTGGTGTTAGCAGTAACGAGTAAAGCGTTAAAAACGTTTTGATATAAATTTTTGAGAATTTGTAAAGTGTAGAATACGCATTTTTGGTTCCTAGTACATAAAATGTATTGTGTTATCTATTTATTATAAATAATAACCTCCGAGTGAAGATTTCATAAATTATTACTTACTTAGGTAATTTATTAAAAGAGTGAAGGTTTAAAATAATATCCAATTTGAAACAATATGTTTAATTTTATTCACTATTATTATTACTTACCTAATACTGTTTTAGAATTTCTTACACATGGAATACACACTCAATACTCATTTTAAGCTAAATATAACTTTGTAATTTTTTCAATAATTTTATAAAGACCTTGATCCTGATTAAACCAATAAAGAAGCTACTGGTACATATATATTTTATTTTTTATTTCACAACAAAATGCCTTTACTTGTCGTGGGACAAAGTACCGACCGACTCGCATAGGTATTTAATAATAGGTATGTAGGTATATAATAAAATAATCTTTCTCGCTGTGATGTTCCTACAATTGCAGAGTTCCTGGCACAGAATACGTTTACTTGCAGAAGTAGATAGGTGACCTACTTATTAGAATATGATATACCTACCTACTTACCGTGATAGCCATGCTCGGGATACCTCCGAGTGAAACAACGATGTGTAGTTACACGTATGAACAAAAATTGAGGAGCCAATTCAGGTTTTAAAAAGAAACTTCACATAGTAAGTATATTTTGTAAATATTGAGCTGATATTGAGCATTATATGAATAAAAATATGACTCCTCAATTCAAGCTCTCTTTAAGAATTATGGTTTTTTCATTATGGCCTTCAAATATGACGTCGTTTCACTAATTGAAATAGCCATGGGATAAAATAACAAAAGAGGGTAAAACCTTTTTTTCTAGGTCCATGGGTAAAAATCAAATTTTTACTTACAACAAACGTGATTTTTTAGGGTTCCGTACCCAAAGGGTAAAAACGGGACCCTATTACTAAGACTTCGCTGTCTGTCCGTCCGTCCGTCTGTCTGTCTCCAGGCTGTATCTCAAGAACCGCTATAGCTAGACAATTGAAATTTTCACAAATTATGTATTTCTGTAGCCGCTATAACAACAAATACTAAACAAAATAAAATAAATATTTAAGGGGGGCTCCCATACAACAAACGCGATTTTTTTGCCCTTTTAATTGTTTTGTGGTAGTTCCCGTTGACCTAGAATCACGGAATTTGGCAAAAAAGGAAAAAGTCTTACAACACAAATAAAGGAAAAGTCCAAAATATAAAAAACAATACAATATACAATTTAGAGGTCTAGCTTAATTGGCACCAACCTCAAATAAGGTAAATAAATAAAATTGTGCATTTCCCGTGATGGACGAACGATGGACGAAGTTTGTACGGAACCCTCGGTGCGCGAGTGCGACTCGCACTTGGCCGGTTTCTTTTGCTTGTTTTTGGTATTCATGGAATATTTAGTTATATGTAAACACATTAAAAATAAATAAATAAATTAAAATAAAACAAAGGCTCCCATACAACAGACATGATTTTAGCGCCGTTTTTATAGATAACTAGCTTACGCCCCGCGGTTTCACCCGCGGTCCCGAGTGATCCGATGGCCACCAAACCTTACAGGATTATCCGCTGGGTTAGTCTAAAGATTGTCTGAAAATTTCATTGAAATCGATCCAGCTGTTTCGGAGTCTATAAGGAACATACATACATACATACTTTCTCTCTTATGTATATACTAGCTATGCTTTCACCCGCGGTCCCGAGTGCTCCGATCGCCACCAAACCTTACAGGATTACCCGCGGGGCTAATATGAAGATTGTCTGAAAATTTCATCGCGATCGGTTCAGCGGTTTCGGAGTCTATAAGGAACATACAGACAAACATTCATTTTTATATATATAGATATGTATAGATGGAACGAAACCCTTCGTGGTTTCGTCGTAAAATATCTGGATTAATAAGTGGATAGGTGACACACTAGTGACCTACCTACGCTCGGTTTTTTTTATTTAAATCTACTAATCAAAAAACTAAGGTATTTTTATTGAACACTTCCTACTTCATTCATAACGAATTAAAATATATAATATTACTAGCTGTCCCAACAGACGTTGTCCTGTCCAACTCATACACAAAATTTCATCCAAATCAGTCCAGCCGTTTATCCTATCTCTCAAGTTGGACCAGACTGCTCACGGTGTGCCAATTTAATTTAAAATCGGTTAAGTAGTTTAGGAATCCATCGCGGACAAACATCGTGACAGGAGATATATATATATTAAGAAGATAAGATAAGATATAATATTTACAATCACAAAACTAGAAAATCACAATACTGTATAGATATCTTTACCGTGGTTATAGCTCCGCGAAAAACTTACAGAGGCGGAGGTACGATATCTTGCGAAAGTTCCGCACTTGCGGAGGCCGAGACGGGGTTCCGTTACACCACTAGACGATTACGATCGACCATATCTATATTATATTGTACGGGGAAAAGAAAAATACCTATCGACGGACGACGGTAGATCAGACAGAAGGCCACATCCTCCTGCATATGTAGGTCTAATATATTACTCTTTGGCCTAGGAATGGCGATCTGGGATCGATTAATCGCATAATCGTTTTTTTGGGATCATACAATCGACTTTTTTTATCGATACTCAGCAATTAATCGATCCAGTGAATCGATAACAGACTTTAGAAAATACGATTTTTTCTATTTCGATAAGAATGCAACTATGAAATTATTTACAAAATTAGTTGATCGTCACAGTAACGTAACACTGTTGTTCCTCAAAAGCTTAGAATGTCATTACTCGCTATAAAAAAATATAGTTTCACTTTGACTTAAAAAAGTAAACAGCGATAAAAGATCGATTTTATTTTGATTTCCCATATAATCGAAAAAGATCTAGACCAAATTTTTTTGTAAATCGGTTCCGACTATCGGATCGGACGTGTATTGAATGTTCAAACAAAGTAATGGCTCCAACGCCTTCCGATAGTCGGATCAGACTATCGTATCCGACTTACGGATGAAAAAATCTGATGTATATTCCCGGCCTAAATAGCTAAAAAACGTTGATATCTTATATTGAAAGTGATAGAAGAGATGATAAGTTAACTCACCAACAATAAATATATTATTTATTATTCCAACACTAAACTGCTACAGGTTGGTTCCTAAAATTTACACTGTCGCCGGTTAAACACAACTATTTATTACTAAATTCAATAGTAGTAGTAGATTATTGACTAATTATTAACATTACAATATTATGACCGATTTTAAATTCAAATTTTACGTAAAGAAAGTTCTGAAGGAAAAGGCTTATTACAAGGTAGGGTAGCTCATTATATTGAAGATAGTTATGTTTGGAAATAGTTACACTCTGCATAGGTGCACCTTGCATATTGTTTTTTTTTTAGTTGTAGCCATTAGTGTATTCGCTATTATCTAAACTGAATAAATGGCTTTGACTTTGATTATATTAATTAAAAGTCGGTACTTTAAAATTATATATTATCAAATCAGCAGTCAAATCAAGATTGTCTTTTATAGAATAAAACCACTGTCAGCAATAATCTTCCACCGTAGAAAACATTGAATGACATTTTGATTATTTTCAATCATTATTTTGTCACTGGCAGAGTCATCGTTGGCACGATGGATATTTTGAAAATATCATTTATACGTAGTTTTGTTTTTAACTATTAATTAATTATATTAAATTTAATTTTCGTTTCATATAAAATTAATAGAAAACACGTGACCAGCACTTAGCTAAAATGGAATTTCTAAAATCAGTGTTGTTATGTAAAATAACAAATGTGTGTAAAATATACTAGTTATTGGTATATATCTATTACATGTTTAGTTTTTGCTAATACGTAATTTTTTTACCCTATGTTCGAATAGATTATAATTTAGGGCATGTTTTCTATATATCATAGTTTGTATTTTTTACTTGTAAATATGTAAATAAAAATTATAATTTAGGGCTACATTTCGGGTTAAATTGACAACACTGCAGCAATAAAAGTTATGTCATTCTGACATTGACAGCTGTTAAGTGACAGACATGCATGACATTTATGATTATGAATTTGTTTTGTTTCTTTCTTTGCAGCAGTGTCTGTCTGTACGACTGGTTTTCGCCGCTTCGGTATTTACGACTCGAATGGACTGTTGATAACGAAACATGATGACGTGTGCTTTGCCATAAGTGAAAGTAACTTATTTGTGGTAGGAGCAATACGCGTAGGCCTTCAATATCTGTTGTGTATTCCAATATCTGCAGTCACCCGCGAGTCGTGGTTTAGTTCACTTGGGTCCATAGACGTTCTGCTCCATTTACGATGTGTGGAATTTTCGCATATATTAACCACCTGACACCTAAGACCCGGAGAGAAATCTTGGAATTACTTGTGAATGGTCTGAAGCGTCTGGAGTACCGTGGCTACGATTCGGCGGGCGTCGCCGTCGATGCCGCCGACCAGAAAGACATAGCTGTACTGAAGCAAAGCGGTAAAGTGGCCGCGCTCGAGGAGTTGTTGCAGGAGCACAGTGTCGAGCTGTCAGTTGAAGATAGTGTCGATTCTCACTGTGGCATCGCCCACACGCGCTGGGCCACACACGGCGAGCCGAGTGCGGTCAACTCGCACCCTCAGCGATCTGGAGAAGACAATGCCTTCGTCGTCATCCATAATGGAATCATTACCAACTACAAAGAAGTTAAAACTTTCCTTGAAAACAAGGGATATGCTTTTGAATCCCAAACTGATACTGAAGCTATAGCAAAATTGATTCACCATCTTTATAACCAACACAAGGATTACAGCTTCCAGGAATTGGCAGAGCAGGTAATCCAACAACTCGAAGGAGCTTTTGCTTTATGCTTCAAGTCACGGTATTTTCCTAATGAATGTGTAGCTACTCGTCGCGGTAGCCCACTCCTTGTAGGCATCAAGACAAGACGTAGGCTGTCCAGTGACCATGTCCCTATTATGTACACTAATAACAAAGCTACTCGTGGTGTTGTGCCACCTGTCCCACGAGTCAATAGTCATGCTCACTTTGAACCAGAAGAAGAAAGGGATGTTGAATATTTCTTTGCATCAGATGCTTCTGCAGTTATTGAACATACAAACAGAGTGCTTTACTTTGAAGATGATGACGTTGCACACATAAAGGATGGTGTACTCAGCATTCACCGCTTATCAGGTAGCAGCAATGATCCACATGAACGTGAAATTTTCACTCTGAAACTGGAACTACAACAAATTATGAAAGGAAATTATGAATATTTCATGCAAAAAGAAATTTTTGAACAACCTGAGTCTATAGTAAATACTATGAGAGGTCGTCTCAATTTTGCTGATGGAACTGTAACCTTAGGAGGTATTAAAGATTATATACCAGAAATTAAGCGTTGTAGGCGGTTAATGCTGATTGGTTGTGGAACAAGTTACCATAGTGCAGTTGCTACTCGACAACTGCTCGAGGAGTTGACTGAGCTACCAGTGATGGTCGAATTGGCTTCTGATTTCTTGGATAGAAATACACCAGTTTTTCGGGATGATGTTTGCTTTTTCATCTCGCAGTCTGGAGAAACAGCTGATACATTAATGGCCCTGCGTTATTGCAAGCGCCATGGAGCTCTCATAGTCGGTATCACAAACACTGTGGGTAGTTCGATATGTCGCGAGTCACACTGTGGTGTTCACATCAATGCTGGGCCCGAAATCGGTGTTGCATCAACAAAGGCCTATACATCACAATTTGTTTCTCTCGTAATGTTCGCGTTAGTGATCAGTGAAGACCGCATATCATTGCAAAAACGACGCGCCGATATTATAGAGGGACTCCATGAATTGGATACCAAAGTCCGTCAAGTATTGGCTTTAGACTCTGAGGTCAAAGCCCTTGCAGAAGATTTATATCGTCAAAGGTCACTGCTCATCATGGGCCGCGGATACAATTTTGCTACATGCCTAGAAGGAGCCCTGAAGGTGAAGGAATTAACATACATGCACAGCGAAGGTATAATGGCTGGAGAACTAAAACATGGCCCCTTAGCTCTTATTGATGATTCAATGCCGGTAATGATGATAGTGATGCGTGACCCCGTCTACACGAAGTGCATGAACGCTCTGCAGCAAGTGAATGCGCGCCAAGGTCGCCCGATCGTCGTATGTGAGGAAGGTGATAAAGAAACAATGTCCCTAGCATCACGTTCTCTTCAAATACCTAAAACTGTTGATTGCTTACAAGGTATTCTCACAGTAATACCCATGCAACTTCTTGCCTATCATATTGCCGTTTTGCGCGAATGTAATGTTGACTGTCCTCGTAATCTCGCAAAATCTGTTACAGTGGAGTAACAGTGTCTGCAGATCTCCAGGCCCGTAGATGTAAAGAAAGCTACGGCTCTTGTTCAATGTTTAAAACTAGGTAGGTAGCCATGTTACCAACCAAACAAAAATTTTATATATGTATTCGGACTTGTAAAATAAAATAAAAAATCAAATAGACCATTGGGAATACGGTCAACAACGTAAGTAGTTGAATAGATCCAAAATTACAACACACTTGTACACTCAAATTATTCATGATACCTATTGAAATATTTTGTATGTAGGTAGGATTTTGTAGATTCAAATTGAATAAACACCTGTTTATCTTTCTATATTATTGGTTAGTTAGTGTTCTTACAGGTTATTTGTATGTTTGTATCTGTTTAGCTACTTATGTTGCAGACTGAACCCTAGTTCTCACATTGAAGAATGGTACCATAACATGTGAATTGTAGATTATTGTACCGAGTACCTACCTACTTGTTTTTGTTATTCCGACGCGCGACGCGAGACGGAGCGACGATAAATGTACATCTATGTTGCTATTTGATTTATTTTTTATTTCCGTCGCTTTCTTATTGAAGTACATTCCGAAATAACGTTTTTAAACACAATCAGATAGGCAACTATCGTTATTTATTTATGAATTATTTGACATTCCATTAATTGTATGTCAGTAGGTACTTATATCCTCGTTTTGGGATGGGGTCAAGTGCATCGTGCAGGCATGTGGTGCAGGGCCCTAATATCTACTTTGTTACGTGTGTATGGCAGTGTAGCTTTATTAACCAATGACCCACGAAGATAGACAACATTTTCACGTTATTTAGTTCCATTTTGCTAGGTACTTACCAATGTTATTTTATTACTATGTAGGTATTCATAAATTAAATCTTGATTGTATTACATTTACTATCATCACAATGTCATTCTGGGTCTAGTCAGGCTGAGATCACACTGAGATATTAATTAATTAGCTACCTACTTATACTATAAATTTAATGGCCGTGCCTTCATTTTTTTGACATTTAAACTGTAAAGGTACTTATAAAAATAGTTTAGGAAAATTGAGTTTTATTATTGCTATCACAGAATAAGTATGGTTATTGCAGTAAGTGTGTAAGATTTGAAGGCATGCAGGTATTAGAATTTATAATTGATTCATAAAGTGTCCAAATCTTGCGATTGTGTTGGAAATCTGAATTAACTATATTATATTACTTTATTTTATAATTATGTTGACATCATATTTTTAAATATTTTTTATTTAAGTTAAAAGTAAGTTTATCATAATACTATACATACATCGTAGATAATTTCTTTATGTATATCTTCGTTAAATTTTCAAAAGTTTATTAATTATGTAGGTAAATCTTTTCTAATTTTACTTTTTAAGACATCACACTGAAAAAAAGAGATTTATCATATTTTTATAAGGAATATATTACTTACCTACATGTAATTTGTTTGGTAGACAATACGTGATAGATTAGGCGGGCGGAAAGCCCTAATACTAAATGTAACTAGCTGATAATATATTTAACCGTAAAAAAAACTTACGATACCGTTTCAATAATAAAATGTTAAAGACGATCAATGATTTAAGGTCTATAAATGTTCGGAATTGGCAAAAATATAAATACTAAAACTTATGATTATGAATACGCGAATTTGGATGAGCTCATCGAAACTCGCGTCTTGTCTCTTCTAGCCAATTAGGTATTTAGTGGATGGAACTAGGTACAATATTGTTTAGATTGAAGCGTGTTCGTGTTAAAAATAACAAATATTTTATAAATCTGGCTATCGATAGCGTCTGGAATCAAGAAAACGAGCGATAAGCATCAACTTTATAACTTAATTTAATTGATAACGGGCTAATTAATCAGATTTCATTATCCTACATCAATAATAATAAATCTAGTACATAATATTTTTGTCATTAGAAGCCTTGAAGTTACATTACTTATTGTTGGAATAATAAAAACCAAATTCATATAATGCTCTATCGATTTGGTAGGTATTTGTTTGTATGTTTATGCACACGCTGTTTTCTAGTTTTACCTGTGCATGTAGGTACTAATCCTAAAAAGTAATGATACTGACGTATTTCCTTCCCGGCCTAATCACTAGTCATTTTGTTTTAGATTAGAGTTCTAAAATTTAAATAAATACGTTAGCTGTTGGTCGTACCTAAAATGTGACGGAGATACCTAAATAACTCCTAGTAGAAAGTACATTGGATTTATATCTACTAACCTATAAATTCGTAAATTTAATTTGTAACGTAAATCGAGTTTGCTAGTCTATTGCTGATAATAAAAACAATTCTTAATTTTTATTTTGGCTCAAGAACCCTTGATATGGTAACTGCGTGAAATTACTCACATACCTACATAGGTGGTAGTAAATCCAAAAACATGTTTGGAGAGTAATAAAATTGAAATGTCGCAAATTAGTACCTACATGCACCAAACCTGTACAGCGAGCGATATGAGGATGAGTTGACCAAGACATCTTACAAACCGGTACGAATTTTGTATTTTGAATTTCTGAGCAGGCTTGGTGTCGAAAACCTGATTCATAATGTAGGTACCTAACTACCTACTTACCTAATATAGGTACAGGTGATTCTATGCGGCAATATTACGTAACCTGCCTGCCTACTTAAAATTTTAAATACCATTTATTTAAAAAACGAAAGCATTCATTAAGTATGTGATAATTTGATTAAATCAATATTTGTCTAGCGCACATTTTTTATTCATGAGTTTAATGTAATATTTATAGGTTTTCTCGTTTCGTTTAAAAAACATAATTGAATTTTATAAAAATTATCTGTACAACAGATTACTTAACTGTAAGTAAGTATTTTAAATATCTTCGAGTTTTTGTATTGAGTATATTAGTTTATTGTAATAAGAATTAAATGTTTATGTAATAATTCCTTCCTTTTATTCTGTAAGGATTTCTATTCTTTCAAACAAAAAAATACAAAAACAATGGACCTACACTGAGCAGAACTATAATATAATAGGTACCCTTCCAATTTTTACGACCATTACAGATAGAAATAATTTGGATACTCCTAAATAAACTGCATAATGAATATACGTAAACGTTTTATCGACATTGGGAGACGTTCCATCCTTACTCACACCCTTCGATCAACAATAAGTAAGTTTCTTATTGTTGATCGAAGCTCACACGACACAAGAGCGTGACCAAAGAAATGGTAAATACCTCTTTGCTCTGTGAGCGTGACAAACATGCTCTACCTGCACCCTCTTTTATAAATTTTAATCTGGGGATCAACTTCACGAGATCCTCGACCCTAACCTCTAACGATTCCTAAACCTCTTAATAGTGTAGATAGATGATAATTTAGATACCTACGTTTCAAAACATAAATTATTGCGAAAGTTTCATTACGATCCATTCTAAATATTTTACATCTGATGGATATTATAATTATACATAACTAGATTCCGCCCCGCGGTTTCACCCGCGTTCCCCAGGGATCTTATGTTTTCCCGGGATAAAAAGTAGCCTATGTTCTTCTCCGTATCATAGGCTATCTTGCATACCAAATTTCATCGCGATCGGTTCAGCGGTTTAAGCGTGAAAAGGTAACAAACAAACAAACTCACTTTCGTATTTATAATATTAAGTTAGGATTGGGACAGTATGGGGAAAAGTTAAAAAAAGGAAACAGGAAAAACTAAAATGTTGGATAATAATTTTGTATAAGTAGGTACTTAGTAATAATAAAGTTTATATTTTTTTTATACGATTCAGTGTCCTGTAACGATTAATACGTTGTTTTAAAAGGAATTATCTGAGCCGCAGTTAAAGTTAAAAAAGAATTGTCCACCCGTAACCACGCCCGTAACGATATCCATGTGACCTTATCTATACTAATACGAATATACTAATACTTATTACTAATCTATCTTAATATATATATTTCTTGTGTGCGTGTGTATGTGACTGAACTCCTCCTAAACGACTGGACCAATTTTGATGAAATTTTTTGTGTATATATGAGTGGGTCCCTGGATGGTTTTAAAATACAATTGGACCCGGTAGATGGCGTCGTAATCGAGTTTGGACAGGACAACGTCTGTCGGGACAGCTAGTAATTCTATAATAATAATGCTCGAAAGGATGGAAGTGCTCAATCTGCGTAATAACGGGGAAACCCGCTCACGAGCCTTTTCGCGACCGGTGCACACCTCTCGACACCCTAAGCTGCTGACATCAATGTTGCCTCCTCTGTCACCTTGGTATCGGTGACCTTTTTGGGGGCCCATTCAGTTAGTGGCGAGTCACCGTCTGCCAGGATTATCAAGATTGAGACATTTGATTTGGCAGGCGTTTTCTGCAATAGTCCTTGCACTTAGCGGATGCTGTCTTTGCGTGTGTCTTTTCAATAGTGCAGGCAGAGATAGTATCCGGTAGGTGCTTGTGCGGAAGTCAAAGGACTGGCAGCGCGTGTTTACATTCTGCTCCGTCGCTCAGTTCTTGCCGATAGATATCATCCACCATCTTCTACGACGAACCTTTTTGCAGAAGTGAGTGGTGGTAGGGCAGTATGTAAACACACACTTCTCTCGATCCTCCTGTAGCAGTAATTATTGCTGGCAGCGCGAGGGGCAGCGGCAGGGGCTGAATGTAAATGTAGTATTACGTCTTGGGGGTGGGTACGAATCAAAATGACGCTTTAACGGTTAAAGAGTGTTGATGATGTTTTGATTTGCAGTCACAATGTCCACTTAATTAATTACGTACATATCTCTAATTAGAGTTACAATCGCACTGATTAACATTTCTTTCCATCACACACACGTGATAAACGTCACAATAGTAGGTAGGTACTTCAGTGAAGTAACTTCACCTAACACACTGTATCGCCACAAAGTAGGTATCGCGTCGCGTCGCGTTAGTACAGTCAGCGTCAAAAGTAGATTGGCACTTTAATACCGTCATGCGTCAGGCCTAGTTCACTCCATGTACTTGCGCGCTATAATTGCCTACCAGCCGGGCGGACTTCCGGTATCCGAATTCAGTGGGTTGCCTCGAGCCGAGTGGCGCGTACGTACAGTTGCGGCCGCTCGTTACAATTACTTTCTTCTTCGAGTTATTATAAACTTAAAAATTGAAATGGCTGGTGGAAATTTGTGTGCGGTACCTGGATGTACATCTAGCAAGAAGAGATATAGGCTATTATAAAATGCAAATGCAAGTACCAACATTTGTTAGTTAGTTTATTATTATTTATTTATTAACGTATCACATTACACAATTCATAATTTTCATACAAACTGCCAAGAAAATGTAAATAGATTATTATGACAGGGTAATAAAGTGTCAAGCTACTTTTGACGCTGACTGTACCTACTGAGTATCACACTCTAAAAAGGCCGCTCAAGCAATATTGCTAATGCAATTCATTTTTCTAATTCTCGGCAGATCCTATTTATTTGAATAAGTATGTTTTATGTGAAATTGTCACTACAAATAGTCACACATATATTATAATTTAATTGATTAAAAGTTTTGGTATTGATGAATCGACCGTAAATCCGGAAAAATGAATTGCATTAGCAATATTGCTCGAGCTTCCTTTTTAGCCCCCCAGAAGTTCGCTCAGTAGCTCGTAGAGCAGAAATAACTCTGTCATTATCTTTTAAGCACTACCTAGAAGGTTTTAGCCGCAGATAGCTTTGTCACCCTACGTGGACAAGTTTGGTGTTTTACAATTAACATTTAACAAAAAAGTAAAACCAACTTCAAAACGGTTTGCACTAAAAAGTATAAAATAACGATATTAGAACGTGCTTTATTTTTCCATTTTTAGTTTCTTATGTGTATTAAATACCTATCAAAATTTGTCTCTGATCGAGGATGCCTATCAATAATAATTTTCGATAGTATTGATTAAGATATTTCAATCACGATATTCGTGCTCCTTTTCGTAGAGGAATTCCGTCATATGTTCAAAGTCCATGATCAGATCATAATAAAATTTATATGGGACTACCTCTGAAGTATGACCTAACAAACGAAAAAAAAGAATCATCAATATCGATTCATAATTGGCGGAGTAATCGCGTAACAAACATACAAAAAAAAAGAAACATACAGTCGAATTGAGAACCTCCTCCTTTTTTGAAGTCGGTTAAAAACAGCATATTTATGTAATTTTGAGATTTTGATGCCAAGAAAGAGTTTTAGTTGAACAAACTACCTAACTACCGTGTAGATCCCTATAGCCTACTTATTTTATTCCATGATCAATAACAAATGTAGATGTATCAAAAAGATCTTGGAAATTGTAATGATGCTGTAATGGATCTTAGACTATCAAATGTGGCTTTTTAAGTCTCATGGAGTTAAACGAACGATGAAAAAGCACCTTGCAGTTGATATAGTTACTCTGTACTTCTTGATCTTTAACTATACTTTTGTGAGTTTATCTAATCATTTTTATCCTTTTCCGGGTTATTCCAACTCCCTAAGTGAATCCCCGTAAGTACTAAAACTGCTATGTAAATGATACCTACTTTCAATATCTAATACCATTTAATCCCTCGCGATAAGTACTACGATCAAAGCAGTTCTTTGTACTCGCGACAATCTGGATTTCATTGTCGATAGGTTTGATAAATTGATATACACTTCTGTCTGATAAGATATTGTAATTGTTTACTAGAAGTGCTATAAAAAAACAGGAAAACGATTTATTTATCATCGGAAGTAGCAATTATTTTAATAGAATAAACAGACTTATTTTGTTGCCTTTGTCGCTCGAGTTTATGTTTTAATCCCATACACAAAAATAAGAGTTAAGTACCTATTCTTTTCGTTATGACATCTAAATCGCGTGGTTGCAAGATATAGTGACGTCACGTTTGCCAATTATGGGCATGATTGATTGTGTACGAGTGGTTAACTGTTGGACAGGTCACCCTACACATAAGTCATGTTAAAAACTAGCGGTTGCGCACAGTTGTAATAAGACAAAATCAACGTTCTATACAACAATCACAGTCAACAATTATCTTAATTAATCTTTATTGCAACGACACTTTTTTTTATTTTGTAATTTTTTAGATTTTTCAATTTGACGTGTACGATTTTGGGGGGGGGGTCATGTCCCCTGTGACCCCCCCCCCTTCGGACCGCGCCTGCATAACATCACATTTCGCAACAAACATTCAGCAAAGTGTCTACCGTCTAATAACCATCCAAATAATACTGTCCAAAGCAAAACTTGACTTTCTTAGTGATATGCTATTTGACAGTGATTGGTCGAGCAAGTCATCAGGGATGCATAATCCCATTTTGCAACAAAAGGGATGTATAACCTTGAAGATCGACACTCTACTAAAATTAGAGGATAGCTATATACAATGCTATCCCTCTGTACTTACCTGCACGATTGAATTACGTGGAAACGGGCGGGTTAACAATAAGTTACCCTCTTACATCAAATCCGAAACAAAACCTAACATATTCACAAAAAAATAAAAAAGTTCCTGATTGATCAATGTTTCTATACACTTGAAGAATATTTTAATAACTAGTTAATTTTCTTTTATTTATTCATAACTTATGTCCGAAATTATTTTAATGCATCTTAATTTTATTATTATTGGAATCAATGAATCATTATTATTTTAAAATGTTAAAATTAATTATGAATTATATACTTAATAGGTATCTACCTATAATTTTGCTATACCTGAAAAAGGTCACTAAGTTATTTAAGTCCTGTGTAATAGAATAAGACCTTTGTATAACACTTAGTTGTAAAATAAATAAATGAAATGAAATGGTTTAATCTATTACTAAGCGCATGGATGGAATAAATCAATGTCTAGGATAAGTAAATGATATTTATTTATATAGATAAATTAACATTTAATATATATTATATAAATTAACAATAATAAATTATCTTTAAATCAAATACTTTTATTCTTAATTTACTTGCTTTAAACATTTTTTCGTTTGACTGTACTGTTTTGGCTTGAACAATAGATTTTACTATTAATTTATGGGTGGTCCCAGGTGCCGGAAGAAAAAATCAAATTAAATTAATCCGGCAGCTGGGACCGTGATTCCATTTTATTGCGGTCCCAGTCGCCGGAAGCCTCGACGATAGCACTAAAACGGCTGAATCGAGTTCGATGCTTTTTTTTAGTCATGTTTGATAAAAAACAGGTCTGATGTTTCTATGATTACGTGCTACCCATGTACAAATCTTTAACAGTTAGAGGCGTTAGGTTGAACCCAAAATTGTTAAGATTTAATAAATAAGTAAGTTTATCTAAATCTGAAAATTTTATTCAAGCACGTGCCTTTTTCCAAAAATATTATATTATAGGTATATATATTTATATCAGCAGTTAGGTACCTACTTATATATGCAGTTATGAATATCTAAGTCCTGAATATTATGTATGAGCTCCGAGTCAAATGTACGAAGTTAATAATGTTTCAGATTTTCGTGAGTTAGAACTGCGCAACATGGGGTATGCGTGTTATTTCTTGTTGTTGCGCAGACATCGTCAGCTCACACGCCTCTCTCTCTGTTTCACAACACAACACAACACGACACGACCCACTTGTCTACCACCGTCACACAGTATAATCTACCACCCCGCCACAAGCTTCGACCGATACCTCTAAAGTCGCTAGGCCACATTATGAACCAGCCAGTTCAATACCTACATTAAAACGTATGCGTTAGGCAATTCTTACAGCAATCTTTCAATATGATAGACACTGTCCTTGCAAAATTATAACTTTCAAAATTAATGTTGATATTACGTAGGTATAGCTAAGTAAGTATCTAGTATTACTTGCGTTTCCTTGTTTTTGTTCTTTTTTACTGATTTACCTACCAAAGATTTAAATGAATATTCAAGAAGTCATAAATACTTTCCAAATAAATAACTGACAGCGGTCATGCCACTCACTGGCCATAGGTAATCTCTATGTTCACTAACTTCATAAATGTCTGTGTCAGATCGATATAGTACCTCACCGGGTCAGATAAGTTTGTGGTGTAGGTAGCAGTTGTAGTGTTCGACCTAAAGTCGATGTCCGGCCGAAGCCGATTAATCGGCTATCGCCACAAACATTTATTTTTGGGTTTTTAAAAAAATCAGTTCAAGATTGGCTAAAATTTATAATCTACAACTTTAAAAGTTTTGATTGGCGATGGTGATTTAAGTTCATTCAATCCGATTCTGCCGCTTTACGCTCGTCTGCATTAGGTACTTGCGCACTAAATACTTATTACGAAATCTTCTACATACCTCATTTAATAAAATACTTAATGGGTAATTAAACACCTACTTATTGTACCGGATGGCACTGAACGTCCGACATTCCCGAAAACGACAGATTATAATTAAAGATATTAAAATATCGTTTTGCAATATTATTATTATTTGAAATTTTTATTTATGTGAGAAACATAGTTTTTGGCTCGTATAGTTTGTGAGCATAAAAAAACAACCTACATCGCACTGGTTATTCGATGTACAATAAGTATGGACTTTGTAATTTATTTCGCTTATAAATACTTAAAATTATTACTCGTTAAACATAGTTAGGAAACCATAGCACAATGGTAGGATACTTTGTAATACGTGCCTACTAACCTGTATAGCTGCTAGCTGCTGCTAGGTGGTAGCCTGACTGGCAACCACCCTCAAGATGTACACCTAAATGTATCGCCAAAATAAACACCTATATACCGATGTGTTCCGGCAGCTGCACTTGAGAGCCAGTTCTTAATAGGCTTTGTTTGCTTACCACCTCCAACCACATGATCACTTTCTACGCTTTCCACAGTGAGATTGTGGTCAAACACAAACCTATATAAATAATACAAAAAACCTAACAAAACGACGTTGTATGATATAATACAATCTGTCATTTTCGGGAATGTCGATCATTCTATCTCACCCGGTATATGGAGGACATTTCTGATACTAAATCTAATTTATTTATTTGTTCCCGGTACACAAATGAAATGATTCTTTTTATGGGTAGAAGTTTCAAAACAAGCCGCAAATGATAGCGCATTCCTTGCGTCACAAACGTAGGTTCGACTCGTTTGCCTTTATATGTGCGAAAGGTGTCTTTGTTTTCATGCTATTCAATGCGTTTACTTTGCATGTTGTAATATATGTTTAGTTGGCTACGCTACGGTACATTGTGTCAATATTAATCAATAGGTACTTATTTAATTGATACCCATTTTTTCCAAAAGTTGTTCAGTTGGATGAGTCATGTGACCTTAATTTTACAATAAACTATATTATATTATAACCATTTATCATAGCTCCCTTGTAAGTAGGTAGGTATGTAGTGCATATCTACGGATAGGTAGTAGACTGTTCTAATAGGCCACATTTTGTAAACAAGAGAGGCGATGCGTGCTAAAAGATATAAAACAGCAAGTACGAGTATGTTATAATAATAGCAAACGTTTATTTTTGGCTCCTTTCAATTTATCTAGTTGCCTACCTATCTGCAGTTTTGATATAGTATGCAAGCAGTGCCTTTTCGCCATGTCCTTGAGTCGTGCAGACACTAAGTGAAGGTTAGTAGGTATAGTACTAAAAATAGTCTACATCTACAATATCTACAGTTGTAGTATTTAAAAAAATCGGATTATAACATTCTAATTTCCAAGCAGTGCAATATTACATCAGGCCCGCCTGATGGTAAGCGGTAGTCTATGACGCTATCTGACCTATCTCATATTGTGAGGTTTGTGATAAATATTTTTTAATTTATTCTATATGCGCACATTAAAATCAGATATAGAAAAGCAGTAAATAAGTAGCGGAATACCTTTCAATGTAAAGTATTAATAAAGTGATAAAGAGAGGATAATTAGTTTATTCCGCAATCTGAGCAACAATTTTAGCTATCATCGAGAAATATGTGCTAAGATTTTTTTTACTGCAAAATCGTGAAATCGTAATCCTAACTTTAATATTATAAATGCGAAAGTGAGTTTGTTACCTTTTCACGCCTAAACCGCTAAACCGATCGCGATGAAATTTGGTACGCAGATAGCCTATGGTATGGAGAAGGACATAGGCTGCTTTTTTCCTCGGGAACGCGGATGAAACCGCGGGGGACAGCTAGTAATTAATAATTTGTTGCCTTTCGTGGAAAATATGACGAGGGAGGGTAAATTCGCGAAAAAAATGTTTGTCACATTCAAGAAAACTTTAGAATAGGAGACGATATTTTCTTACGATGAGAAGAAAGCGTGTAAATATTTTCTTTTGGGTGGTTACCAATGTACCAACACACAGATTATTTGTCAAGAACTTCAACTAACTTATAAAAAGTCGACTCGGTTATCGAAGTTTCCGTAGACCTATATAAGTTATTTGCAAACCACCTCCCCCATGTGGGCGGCAGATTCGGGGTAGTCCGTCGTCCACCCTCGGGGTCGATTATGCACTTGTTCTCCCACACACTGCTTAAAAGGTGATGGTGAGGAGAAGAGCTCCGGTCCCCACCCACTATCGTCAGAGGAATGACCTTAACAGGCCGGGCGTAGCAAGTGGCCTAATCAAGTAAAATAAAAAGATCTAGGACCCTTTATTTTTAATTCGTGTATATCGTGCGCAGCCGAGGTGTAATCGCATCAATCATCTCCGTATTTTTATTTTATGTTGCTCAAAGATATTTGTTTCTCGATTCATATGATTTAGGAACATGTTATACCACAAAAAGACCGCAACTAATAATGTTAGACCCTATATAGACACATGCAGATGCAACTCAATAGTCCTAAAAAAAACTCTTCACACCCATCTTGAAGAGCCTCATGCTGTTAGTCGTGGTTTTCCTAAGAGATTAAGAAAATCACGACGACGGGGAGCTCGTTTCATATAGGCTAAATGTACGAGATATTAAGCTCCTTTGAAACCGCACATTTTGGTTGCAATGTGTGGATTGGAAGGTAGCCGTGGACATATAATCAAGCAATATATATATAGGTACAGTAGGTAAATGAAATCTAGAAAAAAATGTATTTCATGGAATTATACCTAATCTACTATTCATGTCACATGTGTAGTTTTCAATTCTCGCCATATTTACGGACGTTGATAAACCTGCTATGTTATTCTGTACTTAAAGTCGACGGTGAATTCTCGAGGTGACTATTGTCTGTCTCACTCGCGAACTCCTGATTACCGAGTTTCACGAGCGAGACAGAGAATAGTCACTTCGAGAATTCACTGTCGAGTTTAAGTACAGAATAGAGCTGCTGGCATGAATACCTACACGAAATCTGTGAATAAAAATTATATTATTATAGAGGTATTATGTAAGTTATACAAAATAAAATCTCTCCGACTCTCAAAGGTTTTAGCTAACATCAAAAATAATTGTTTTTTAATTGATTCGTGTTTATTCGTATAAAACGTGTAACAAGAAAATATATAAAAAAAAACAGAAATTACTTTATTGAGACTCGATAACTGAATCCATTTCAACTTCAACTGTTTTTTATATGTAGGTAGGTGTTATATTTTGCATTTACCCTTATCACCCAAGTTAGTACGATTGAACTTAAGCCTTATGATCCAAGAAATAATGCGTATTTTTGTTCAAAACTACTACATCTAATAGTAAAAGTAATATAATATCTATTAAAGATAGAGAAATATGAATATTTGTGAATGTATATGATCTTTAGACGTGTCAATTCTTGAAATCCGCGTTAAAATTCTTAATTCTCCTCAAATCAAAATGATAAATTGTTTTGGCGGCCTGAGCATAGAAACATTTCTAGTGTACATATTATTTCCCGTATTTTTATCTTCCAGCCACAGTATGTAATATATATTAATCCCATCAAAAACATTGTACATAATTCTCTAGGTCCTAGGTGATTCCGATGTCATCGCACTGTGCGGATGTTAAATCTGCTTGGATAACAGCTTGCCCGATTGAACGTCTTAGTTAGATCTATGTCTGTGACGTCTTATCTACCCGATAACCAAATGGTACAGTTTCAGGCAAAACTTCTTAGTAGCTCTGAAAGTCTTGCAGAGCGAGCTCGTTTTGTTGCTGTCTCCGAGAGATAATCGGGTGACTTGGCCTTGATCTCTCCACGCGCTAAATTGGTTTTATTTATAAAATGGTCGCAATCTCGCAATGGCCATACGAAGATCGCACGAAAAAATAAAAAAAACCCGGTAAAAGTGTCTTAGCACGCGCAGTGTATCGGGTTTCATTGCATGTACAAAGTAGCAAGTTGTTTGCCCGGGCTAATCTTCGAAACGGCTGAATCGATTTTGACGGGGCTTTCAACCTACCTATACCCTATTCCAGAAACAAGGTTCCTCAGTATCAGTAGAATAGACTCTAGTGGATTTTATACCATATTATTTTTGGAAAAAGTGATTAAAATAATATTAAATGCCTTATTATTTGTATGAGAGTAGTAGGTAATTTTAAAAACTATTATTCGTGATTTAAACGTAGGTAGGTATATGTTCTGAAAATACTTTAGGTACTAAAAAATTGCATCATATGATGTACAGTAAAAAGTAAAGATTCAAAACGATTTTGCTAGTTTTGATAAGTCAGTTTAATATTATTTTAAATAATAATAAATTATTCACTACAACGAATTAATTATTTCAATTTAAATGAAACGATCAATTTGGTCACGGGTGATAACAATACTATGTGTTTTATATATTTTTTTTTGTAGCAACAAATAAAAATGTTAAGGCAATAATAGCTCAGTGGTAGTGACGTCGGATGCCGCGGCGAAGGTCGTGGGTTCGAATCCTACAATGAGCTTGAGTTTTCGGTGAAGGAAAACATCGTGGGAACCCATAGCACGGTGGTAGGGTACTTTGTAGTACCCGCCTAGCTGGCTTCCACCCTCATGTTGAAAATCTATCGGCCAACACCTATTGGTGTTTTCCGGCAGCTGGACTTGAAAGCCAGTTCCTTCTAGGCTTCGTGTGCATGCCACCATCGGCCACTAGTTTATATTAAAAAAACTTGATAATTCTTAAATTCTGAAAAAACCTGCCTATTAAAATAAATAGTATAAAACTTTACAAATTTCATAATTCATGTTTCGTGTTTTTTTCGCAGTGGAGTTTTAGTTTTTAAACTATTTTTTTTTCATAAATGAAATTAGATTTAGGCAAAAATAGTAAAATAATTACAAATTATCTTTGGTTCAGAAATATAAGGCAAACTGTTGATACCCTATGGGTACGGAACCCTTAAAATTTAAATGAATAGGTACATAACTTTAATTTGCGTTCAGTAGGTTATTTAGATTAAAAAGGTGTTATATTTGTTATAAACTGTTTAGAATCAAATATAAATATGTGTATACTTATACTCATTCTCGGGTCTGCATGTTTGTTGATAAATAAATATACCTACATAAATTGTATGAACGGTAACGAATGCAGCCGCAGTCAGTGTCAGTGGCCCCAAGTCCGACCGTAGCCGCGGCGAAATTCCAGTCACTATAACGCGCACTTTGAATAATAAGTGGTTGTGGTTTACTATGACCCTCAAGGAGTCGAAAAAGTACGTGGGCTATCTGTGAAAATACTATTCTATTAGCTACGCGGCCATTATAACCTATGAAACTTAATTGATAAGCAACCAAAGCAAAGGGGAATAGTAGGTACTGCAAAATACCAAAGCAAAGCACTATATATAGGCATGGCCAATATTTTGCCATACTCAGAATCATGAATAAAAGACATTAAATACTATCTCGAGTATGAATTTTCAAAATATCCATTTATTAAAATTTAACATTTTCCTTTAGTTTCATGATGCCATTCGGTTGCCGCGGCCGTTCCGATCGGAAAAGACGATTTTATTTAGTTTTTAGGCTGATGCTGTGTTAGTTGTAGAATTTATTTGCCGCGATCGTATAGATACCGATCGACTGCCTCATTCCAAACGGAAACCTGAAATGAGATAGTAGGAGCCAGCCATAGAAGCCATCCTATAGTAGACTACTCAATCGGTTTGTTTCATTCAAATTGGATGTTGCAAACCAAAGTTATCGTCATTTATGAAAAAATCTGACGTGTATTCCCAGCCTTTAAGATTTTTAGAATTTACTTTTATACTTATTAGTTTTTTTATGTTAGAAAGTTATCTATTTATATAATAAAGGAGAAGAGTTTTTGTCTGATTGTCTGTTTAAAGGCACTAATCTCAGGAACTGCCAGTCGGATTTGAAATAATATTTTTACATATGATAGTCCAATTCTTGAGGAAGGTTATAGGTTACTTTATATCCCGGCAATGCGGGTGAAACTGCGGGGAACAGCTAATACTAATATAATAAATCTGTAGAACCGGCGTGTCTGTACATTTTTTTTTAATCAGAAATGGCGCGCGAATGATGTAGGAAAAGACCATTTTAGATTTTTTGTCCATTTTAGATTTTTTGTGAGTCGTCTGTCTATCTGTTTGAATACGCTAATCTCCGAAACCATCAGACGGATTTTCATGAGGTTTTCACAAAAGTTATAGATATAGTCTGCGCATGCGAAGCCGCGGCCGAAAAGGTAGTGCAGGTATATTATATCCTTCAATATTGTTTCACCCTTAGAGCAACACGGTCCCCTTCGCACGCAGTCCGTTTTCACCTTTCTGCGTGATTGTTCAAATATGTGTCTGTCTGTGTGTACCTACCTTCTTAAGGGAATGCAATACGTTGCGTACAACGGCATCGCACCGGGCGCGCTCGCCTTGGACGGGCTTCCTGTTGATCAGTGCGCGCTCGTGTCAGTGAAGGGGAGCCTGCCTCGCCTGCGAGCCTTTGTTCCAAACGAACAGAGAAAAGTTGCGAAACTGGTCTTTGACCTTTTATATTCTTGCATCATGTAGGAATTCAAACAGCAGTAATTATTCGAAGTCACGCCCGTGGATGGCAAATAAATTTACATCGTCTTCTACATTTTTGTCAGGTTTTGCTATTAATACTATAATATACTAGTAGGTATACAGGTGATTTTTTAGTCACTGGCAATACTTGCAGGGGTGGAAGTACTCATCAATGTGAACAACTTTTATTATGGGACCAACTCTGATATCGCATAAAATAAAATGGTTGCTTCATACATTTTGGTCGAGTACCTAGGTATTGAACTTTTGTATGGAACAGCTGATAATTTTTTCGTGATTTCACAGCTAAGCACAGGTAGCACGATGCATTTGATCTAGCTTCAGAAAGATACGTACAAATTTTATCATCGATCAGTTGATGACTTACCTTATTATTATTGCACTCAGTGGGTATAAGATCCTTAATTTCGTCATTCATTTGACTTTTGCAAGAGATGACCACTTCTTCGTTCTCCTTTACAAAAGTGAACTGTACTGGACAACAATATAAGAATTAACCAATTCAATTGGATCTTCACATTTATGGTCGTCAGACCTTCTCTTCTTCTCTGCTAATTAGCTAATAAATACTTCGTATATTGAAACGAGTCGTTATAAAATTTAAAAAAATATATTATATTTCTACTTTATTTTTTTTCTTTTTTTCTGCAGCCAAAACCGTTATATGTGGTATGTCAATAAATCATAAATAATTAGTTCTAGTACCCCCTGTAAGGATATTACGGTTTAACTTGCGGTTCCAAAGATAATCGGATTTTTCATACGAGCTTCATACAATTTTTTCTAAAAAAAAATTAAGTCATCCGTTTGTATACTAAACTAGCTTTTCGCTCGCGCAGACTTTATAAAATGTCTATACCTTTTTCCCCGTTAGCCAATTTAAGCCTAATTAAATTGTGAAAAACCTACGAAAATCCGTTCGATGGTTTCGGAGATTAGCGTGTTCAAACAGATAGACAGACAGCCAAAAATCAAAAATGGTTTCTTTGCAATTTGACTCTTCCTACATCACACTCCATTTCAATTTAAAAATAATGTAATACACGCGGGTTCCAAATAACTTACGTAAATTCCAAAAATCATTGAATAACGATTACTTTTTTGCAACATCCGACTTTATTTGAATGAAGCCTATATTCTGCTCCTTTATTAATTAATCTCAGTCTACCTGTGAAAACTACATGAAAATCCGTTCAATAGTTCCGGAAATGTGCGTTAACAAATAATCAGACAGACAGATATGATTACTTTTCTTCAATGTACAGAAACACCGGATTCTACTGTTTTATTACCTATATAACTAGCTTTCCGGCCCGCGGTATTACCCGCGATCCCCTACAAAACATTCTTAATACACCCCTACGTTATAAGAAGCCCCAATCCGTATAGGTACCTACACAAAGTGTACCCCCAAACATATTTTTTTCACATACATACCCTGAAAAAATTATGTTTTCCCATACACTTTTGCACCCCTTTTCGGGTGAAAAGAGAGAGATGATAATAATAATAACCCTAATAATCTACTCTGACCAATATTTACGCAAGATTTTTACACAACTACTTTCCACAATAAAGACACTTACAAAATATATTTCCCCCGATTAATTCTACAAAACATTTTCCTTAATTCTAGCCAGGAGCCCAAATATCCCGACAAACTGTAGGTACCTCCTTACTCCATTCCAAAAATTGTCGTTCCATAAAACTTTTGCACCCCATTAGGGTAAGAATTTCGAAAAACACCGACATTACGTGTTTCATTGTGTTGACAAATTTATATTAATATCAAGTTTCAAATAAATCTGACCGGAAAAATATTAATTGACGGATTGAGTTTTCAAACATGTGTCAAAATAAAATGTAATTTAAATCAAAAGCACTAAGGAGTATTGATATCAACTTCGATGAAAATTACCCCCAAAATAACTTTCCCTTTTTAACCCTGCAAGACGATTGTTAAGTAGATTGGACCAAGGAATCACGTTGTCCCATACAAACTTTACCCCCAAACATAATTTTAAATCCCTATGTCTTCGAAAGCTGATTTTCGATCCACAGTGTGACGTCGTGAACGGCCATGATTGAAACGGTTAAACTAAAAGAAGCGCTCTCTCGTAGTAACACGGTTTATTTTTGCATGAATGCTTTGCGGGAAATGTGAAGGAGTGGGGCTGTAGGCTATTATCGTTCGCTGCAGGTAAATACTGAGTGATTTTTTTGTCTCTGCACTCACTGGCCATACTTGCAGGGGTGGAAGTACTCATCAATATGAACAACTTTTATAATGGGACTAACTCTCGAGATCACAAAAATTATCAGCTGTCCATACAAAAGTTCAATACCTACTCGACCAAAATGTATTAAGAAACCATTTTATTTTTTGCCATATCAGAGTTGGGCCCATAATAAAAGTGGTGGTGGTCGAAATGGTTGCATAACATTGATTATATTCACAATACTATTTTAAATGTCTTTTCGTACCACTTGCTCAAAAAAGTGACATTCTATGCCACAAAAAGCGAACATAACAATAGTCATTTTTAATCTGTTAAAAACAGGGAAAGAAAATTGTACTGAATTTCATTCATCCTCTAGGGGGAGAATGTGATTTAAATTTGGAATACTTACCGAAGTTTACACTGAACTACATCTGTGTTTACACCATTGAGTTTGTATATAAAGCATTACACATCTTTTTGAAAAAGGAATACGCATTTATTATGCAGTTATGATTATTAAATAAAATTACGAAAACCGACGTGGCCGTATGAGCTTGATGCCTTTGCTTTTCCGACAAAAAAATATTAGTAGTAGCTGAGGGTTATATCGAAAACTCAATGGCGAATAAAAAGTTAAATTAACAAAAATATAAAACTTAATCCATCAGAGCCACAACCATCAACTTCCGGCATCTTATCTTCGTCCGTAACTCACGATGCACCACCACCACTATCTCCGACGTATAAGTTACTATCTACAATGAAACGCAAGTTCCTCAGACGCAAGAACAGAGAAATACTCAAATCAACTCATCAACATTAAATGAACCAAACAAAAATGTAACTCTCTCTATCAATAATTGGACCAATGTTTCGAATGTTAATTTTTACTTTGTAGAGTATTTTCCTAGGTGATAAAGCTGCCTTAGTCTTGGGTGAACTTAAATCCCTCGCTACACTCAGGACTCGTCTTAAATCCCTCGCTTCGCTCGTGATTTAAGTTTTTAACATCCTCGCTACGCTCGGGAGTAAGCCTCGAGTCCTTCATTATGCTCGCGATTTAAATCGTCACCCGCGACAGAAGACACTGCTTTATCCTCTTGGTTAATAATCTACTATTAATATTTACTAAGTCTGGTAGTGGTACCTAATATTAACAAAATATTTTTTTTTCGCTGACGCCATTTTTATATAGTGCAGAGCGAGCCTAAAGTATTTAGGCCCAACTACCTAGATTGTCTTGGGCTAAATTAGTATATCCTGATTCGAGTAGGATAAACCGATTTGGCCTAGCAGAAACTAGTTAGCCTGAAATCGTGTTTGTTGGCCGGTACCTAACATATTACATAGATTCTTACCATTCCTTACTAATAATAAGTAGTACCTTCTCATTCCCCAAAGGAATACAACATTAAAGAAAATTAAGCCTCGTAGTAATTTCCTTTGTCGATTTACTTTAATTTACTTACTTACTTTTTTTTTCAAATATGCATTTGAGAAATAGAGGTGTTGAAATTTATATGTAGGTAGGATAATTAGGATGAGACTAAAACTTTGTAAACCGAATGAAACGTTACTGACATACCTATTTCAAGATTTCCACGCGATTGAAGCCGCTACCGGAAAGACTCTAATATAGTAGGTAAGGTAACAAACCAAATAATAGTGTAAAGAATTTTACATTTAAATTTAGCATATTTTATGGTAAAAGTCAAGGTGAACGGGTGGTGACGGTGACGGGGCTGACTGAACCAGTTCTGTTGACATTATCTTAGCTTTATGTAATAGCCCGGGAGGCGATCATAATAATAATATACAAATTTTAAAAATATGCTTGTCTTGGTCCTAATTTTTTGATCATGCCATTCGCAGTAGAAACCTTGGGTCCGTGGGGATTCGAGGCTCGCCGATTTGCTAGAATTTTATCATCCAAGCTCATCGAGGCTTCGGGAGACCGATGGGCTGGGAGCTTTTTCCGCCAACGCATAAGCTTGGCCATCCAAAAAGGGAACGCTGCCATCCTGTTGGGAACCTTGCCTATCGACAGCAGCGAAGGCTTTGAGGATGTTTTCTATATATCATAGTTTGTATTTTATACATTGATTGTAAATAATAATATACAACAATATATACATATACCTAAGTACAATATACAACTAATACACGTCAAACAAATAAAAGCTTTTATTCAGCATCGCGGCTTCACTCCCATCGATCTCGGGAAGTTCTCGTTTGTTGTTTAATGTTTGTGTAGAAATTTTATACAGAATCTGGAATTGACAGGCCGCATATCCAACTCTTTTAAATACCGGGGCACCTGCCTTGGGCGGCAATTTAAAAGGGGGCGCCAAATTCATGTTTAAAAAAAATGGTTTAAAGTGCCTATTATCCAGGACGTGTCATACTATCGATTGTTTCGGTTGGCTCACGAATGGGACGCGCGTCCCAAAACTACCTACAAAAAAAAATGAATTCCAGGAATCGCGAGTCAACTTATTTTGATTTTGAAAATCAGCCTATGTTGATTTTCGAACTAAACGGCTAAACGACCAAGCTCTTTATTAAGCTACAATTTTTTTTAGGTTCGGTTGCGCCGAGATGCAAAAATAATGAATAATGATAAGTTGCATAATAGTTAAATAGTATTGAATAAATAATATATTAATAAATTTACACTATAGAATAATAAATCTACACATTAATTGGTATTGAAAATAATCTGGTCACTATGTTTGTATGTTATAATTGTAAGTCACTAAAGAGGTCTACTGTTTGTATACAAAACCTGTGTTTGTCTATGGATTTAATTGCGCTTCAGGAAACCTGGTTGTTACCGCATGAAATATCAACCCTAGGTAGTCTAGATCAAAACTTTGGATATTTTGGTAAATCTGCGGTGGAGGCAGCGGCGGGCGTTTTGCGGGGTAGACCATATGGGGGTATAGCGTTTCTATGGAGAAAGTCGGTATTTACATCTGTTTCAATAATTCCGTGTGCCAGTGATCGTATCGCGGCGATCAAAGCGACGTGCGCCGGCCGTACTGGATTAATTGTTAATGTATACATGCCGACTAATTCTGCAGATAACTTAATTGAGTTTTGTAGTTGTTTAAGTGAAATCGCGGCTATTGTTGAAAGCTCTAACTTAGAATATGTATATATGCTAGGAGATTTTAATGCACACCCGGATGAACTATTTAGTCGAGAATTGTTAGACGTTGGCTTGACCATTGCATTGTGACTGAAGCTGCGTGGAAATCGATTGAGAAGGTTGAAGTCTTCAATGATGTGTACTGGTCTGATCACTTTCCTCTTGTCGTTTATGTCAACATGGGAATGGTTAGGCCGATAGATACCCCAATAATGCAGGGCAATACTTTGATTGATAAGTCTATATGGGGTGAAAGGAACGCTGCACAAATAGAATATTACGGTAAGCTATGTACGGAGAAATTAAAAACTATAGATTTCCCTGCGGAACTCAGTATTTGTTGCGATAAGTTCTGCACAAACTTAGACCATAGAATTGTCATTGATAAATTGTATTCTTGTTTTGTAGCAGTACTTAGAGAAGCGGCTGTAGACAGTTCTGGGTTGAGGGAAGGTGGGAAAAAGCGGCGTACGGTTTTTGGTTGGAACAAGCATGTCAGGGGCGCTCACGGGAATGCCAGGGCGGCTTTTCTTAATTGGGTTTGGCATGGAAAACCCCAGGGGGGGGCAGATTTTAATGGAAATGAGGGACACTCGAAAAGTCTTCAAGCAAAAATTAAAACCTTGTCAAGACAATGAGGAGCAAATTAAAATGGATATTTTAGCAACATCTCGTAAAAATAAACATTTTCAGAAATTTTGGAAGTCAACTCAGAAAATGAGCCCAAGACCTGTAGTTCCGGTGGCTCCTATATAATGTTAAAAAGAGTGAGCTCATGGTGTTTAAGGTGGGTTCAGAGAAGCCCGAGATAGTTCCTCCGGTGTGCCTTTACGGGGTTGCATTGAATAGGGTCTCTCGCTTTAAGTACCTCGGTCACATAGTTACAGAGTACTTAAAGGATGACTATGACATCGAAAGGGAGCGGAGAGCGTTGTCGGTCCGCTGCAATATGCTGGCCCGCAGGTTTGCACGAAGGAAGTGAAAATCACTTTTTTAAAGCATTTTGACAATCCTTCTACACGTGCAGCCTGTGGTCTAGGTATACGCGGGGGGCCTACAACGTTCTCCGTGTGCAGTACAACGATGCTTTCAGGATGCTGATGGGGCTCCCGCGGTTCTGTAGCGCATCAGGTATGTTTGCGGAGGCTAGTACGGATAGCTTTCGTGCTATAATGCGGAAAAGGTCTGCATCCCTGATGCGTCGTATACGCGGGAGCACCAACAGCATCCTGAGATTAATTAGTGAAAAGCCTGACTGTCCGCTTCTGTGGCACTGGACCCGTATGCATTGCTGCGGGTTTGGTGCACCAGAGGGTGGACACAGGTTTTTAAATTAATATTAAATTATAATTTTTAATTAACATAATGTAAAAAATACAAACATGATAAAATCCGAGCAAATCGGCGAGCTTCGAACCCCCATGGACCCATGGTTTCAACTGCGAATGGCATGAACGAAAAATTTGAACCAAGACAAGCGTATTTTTTAAATTTGGATTTTTCAGCACCGGTCGCAGCCGCCCCAGCGACTTTACAAGTCGCCAGTAAGTGGGAAAGCGCAAGTGTATCGACACACGTGGCATCCCATACCAGCGGCTTGCCAACACTCCACGGGATCAAAGTCATACCATCCGGCCTCTTGCCATCGTCACGCGCAATTCCGACTGGTTCTAGTACAGAAGGCACGTTGGCAACAACAAGAGCCCTACGGATAATATCATTAAGAGCCGCGTGGCGTGAAAAACGGCCGGCGCTTAAAGAGCATGAAAGCCCATGGTGGCCGAGCTCGTTGAAAAAGTCTCCGCAGCGGCAGCGATGAGGAAAATTGGTCCTGGAACCAAGACAGAGACAAATGCATAAACTTAAAGTGATTCGGTCTAACAAAGTACCGATGTTTGTAGATGGAATGCCTTGCAACCAGAGACCCGATTCCTTCTCAGAGACAGCTAACAAGAGTGCGCGGTCCGAATTTGAAGAAAAAATGGAAAATTGACTTTGCCAAGTTTTTTCGCATAGAGGCTTGTCCCACTCTCTCTGAGAGTGACTTAAGGTTAGCGACGGAATATTTGTGCCTGGACAAGCTGCCTCCCAGGCATTTCTGGCATCGGACAGGTGAGAAACCTCAACGGATCCAATAGATGGGTCCAAAACAGATCCAACGAGGTCGCCCACACTATATACCGACGACAGAAATGCCGGCAGTGAAATGTCTGAAATTTTCCGCACTCCTAGACTACCATAACACACGGGAAGGGTGGCCTGAGACCACACTTTGTTTTCATTAAAACAACAATTTAGGATTTTAGCCAGAGAAATCTTAATCATGTTATCTAACGTATTTAATAATTGATCAAATTTAAACAAATGGGTACATCGGAGTAAATAAGTAAACTTAGGCACAAATAGACATAATCTTACAATAAAAAATGCATAATGCGCATTGATTTCAAATAGCCGATTAGATGAGTCATTAAAATTTTGAATCCTTTGCTCAAAGAAGCCAGGAATTGATTCGGCTAAGACAGGGGCACCAAGAAGTAGAAGTGACTCCTTTGATAGTAATTTAATGTTAGGTGCCAAATCATTAAAATTTTGAATAATTTTTAGTTTTTCAGATTCATTAACAGAATCTGAAATAAGTACCTAGCTCGCATTTGGAGCAGATAAATTCAAGGCCAATTTTTTAAAAATTTTCGATCAGTGATTTAAAATCATTGAGAACAGAACTAACATCGCCTCCCAAGGTGCCATCGTCTAAATACCAAACATTAAATTTAGACTGTAAACCGGAAATGATTGGATGAATTGCCAAACTAAAGATGGCTGGACCGAGAGGGTCGCCCTGTTGACAACCCACAGCAGAAATAAGTGGGTGTTCCTTAAAAAACAGTTTTGAAGGGTGCCCATAACATTGCCAAAGGTATGGATATAAGTCAGGACAGATAATTTGCGTTAATTTGCGTTAACAGAGCGGCCCTATCGACAGAGTTAAATGCATTTTTTATGTCAACCTTAAGCAAAACTTCACCTCCATTATTTAACAGAAAGGTGCGAGCCGCATGAACAGCTGCCTCACAACCTCCCTTTGAGCCAAAACCAAGTTGAATGGGCTGAAATGATTCCGAAGCTTGAGGGAGAATGTGACGGCAACAAATTTTGGAGGCCATACGACGGATAGTATTACCCACAGCGATGGGTCTTATACCACCGTCTTTTTTGGATAGAGCGCAAAGGTTGGCCCCATAAATGATTTCGGTAATGGCGCTCGGCACCTTTCCTTCCAACATTAAATTTATAAGGGAGGTTAACTTCGATAATAATTTGGTAACAGCATCTCCAGCGGCACCACAGACAAGATCTTTGAAATGCTGTGGTGTAAAACCGTCAAGGCCGCCAGCAGAGCCAGGTTTAAAAGATAAAATCACGCCCAAAAGATCTTTGGCGGTACAATTTAGACAAGATTGGTCAAAAGATGGCGGATCAGGGAGATTTAAATTTAGGAGCGGAGGTGGATGTTTCGACTTTAAAGCAGACAAGGTTTCGGGTGTATCTGTAGCGACGACATCGCTAGAAAACAACAAATGTGCTGCTCCCTTGAAATCGCCGTCGTTTGCTTTACTTTCGATTTTCCTAATAGTATAGTTGCCAAGATATGAGTTTTATGTTTGGAAATATTTGGAATAACAATTAAGTTTGGATGTGAACAATTATTTTTAATTTTCTGAGTGAGAGAGATCTCATTTTGGTGCCGACTAGGGACGTACAGCACTCTGTAAGGAAATGTGAGCAGTTCTTCCCAAGCTTTTTGCGAATTTTGAGAAAGAATTTTGTCAATACATAGACATAAAGCTGAAGCCACACAGAAACTTGCTCCACGTGGGATCCGCTTTAATACCGGAACATTATTCTTAAGAGAACAAATATGTTGCCAAAATGAATGGTTGGAATGATTAGAATTTGAAGCCGAAATAAAAACGCCAGGATTAGAGGAGCCGGTATCATTTAATTACACTTGGATTAGGTTTGTGTACCTTTCCAATATGAATCTTATCTTATGAAATACCGAGGTTGAGAGCACTGCTCACATCTCAACAAATTTTCCTGCGATGCGTCACTAACCTGGTTGCAAGGTTCCGAACTGGTGCCAGGAACAATATTTAAGCCCAAAGGGAGCATATATTTACAACCAACACTACTACAATCTTGATAAGGCTGGGTTGGAAGACGAAGGCCGCACAAACAGATCGAGCAGAAAGGGATGTGGCGCTCGAGGCGGCAGATCACCTCCCGGCAGGATATGGGTAGCTCACTCACACCAACCGCAGACCTGAAACAAAACGAATAATGTTAATAATAAAATAATTTAAATAATATTTTAATCGGATATTTAAGTATTTAGTAATGATTAATCTCAAACGCTGGATAGAAAGGGCGCCAATCTCAAGTATTCGCCCCGGTTCGAAAAAATCGTAGATCCGACTGTCATGGGTGCGTTCCACTATGCACTACCTACGCTCACAACCGCCGTTTTTCCCGTCCCACAATCATAACCTCAAGTGGAATGTATTATGGAGTGCGTCCGATGTAAAACAAAAAAAAAAAGTATTTATCTAAACAACGATAGGTACCCCACTCGATGTGGTAGGTCTAAATAAAAAAAAAATAGAATAAATAGAGCGCAATATAGGAGCCCCCTTAGAAACATTTAAATTTATTTTTGACAATTTGTACCTATGGCTTTGGGCCAGAAAGATGCTTATACTGTGAAAATTTAAAGACTGTAAGTATATAGCTTCAACCTTTTGGCTGTAAAACGTGTGTGACAGACGGACACGTAAGTGACAGCAATAGCTCCGTTTGTACCCTTCGGATACGAAACCCTAAAAACATGGGTGATTTTAGGCTACTTAACGCAACATTTTTGGCGAATGGGGGCTACCGTTTTTGTGCTCACCAGTTGGCGCCACTGTCGAGTAAGGTCTTATAAAAGTTTGTTATTACGGACATGAAAACCATGTTTACATTTAAATCATATTAAAATTTAATACCTTAAACCGTACCGTAAAAATATCGAGCATGCCTCAGTTTTACGTAGTTCGAACATTTTGTTCGAAAAAAAAAGTAGGTAAAAGTTTCCGAAAGAAATAACTGTCTTAATTGACGGTAACTCACATTTGCCATAATTAATCTCAGGTATTGCAAAATATTCACAACATTATTCTAATTAGAAATAAACTCGCGTAGCCCACCCAGGAACAGTGAAGTTTGACATTCCGAAGACCTCACGCTACACCTCTAGCGGAAAATTCCCACGTGATAGCCTCCATTGAACTGGGCTACTGTTACTCAGTGCTACCAGCCGTACGATTTAAATCGTATTTATACGACCTTTTTGATTGGTAATGATACGATGTACGATATTTCCAAATCTTTCAATCGATTCGTCACAACAAAATAAAAAAATCGGCTCCCGCGTCTACTGCTGCGCTCATTGACTCTAATTTTGACTAATAATATTCAAATAATACTTGTTAAAAAGGGAGTACCTACCTATCCGGGCCAGATTTTACAAAAACAAAAACATAGATGGCACTGTACAATGATCTATGGCAAATATAAACTTCGTAGTTGAATTTAGTTGTAGCTAGTTATAGTGTATCATCTATGTTTAGTTGGCAAATTATTTATTGTCCAGGTACCCAAGGTCCTTTTTCGTATCTAAATACAAAATAATAAAAGTACAACATTTTAAAATAAATGTTAAATATTGATTTGAAGTTATAATTACGTATTTAAATCATTTTGTTACTATTGTTTTATTGAAAATCCGATGCGTATATTTTTTTTTTTCTAGATATTTTAGCAATATACGATTTTTACTAGTGTATTAAGGGGGTCACACACAGCGAAGATACGATAATATTTTATCTTAAGATCATGAGACAGCATTATACTGTGAAAAGAGAAGCAACGACCTACCTCTTACCTACCTACTTTCCTTCTCTTTCGCTGTTATAGCACTGTCTCATATATCTTAAAATAAAATATTATCGTATCTTCGCCGTGTGTGACCCCCTTTATGGTACGAACGATCCCTTAGGCCGGGAATATACGTCAGATTTTTTCATCCGATAGTCGGATCCGACTATCGGAAGCCGGCAAACATTCAATACAATTCATTCCGACTATTGAATCGGACGTGTATTGTATGTTCAAACAAAGTAATGGCTCCAACGCCTATCGGATGAAAAAATCTGACGAGTATTCCCAGCCTTAAAAATAAACTTGGCAACACTTGTGTAGTAAAATATTTCTAATTTGTGTGTTGCGTAGGTGTACAATATCTACGTGAATGAAAGTGAAACCCACTTTTTCGTAAGTTGATTGATATTTGTATTTATAAATAATGAGTTCTAAAAGTGGAAATTACAATGAGGATCTGTACATACGAGTCAGTGAAGACGAGGATGATTCTAATGCTGTTGAGATTCCTTGCGAGTCGGACGGTGCACTTCTTCTTTCTACTCTTGTAGCTCAATTTCCTGGAGCCTGTGGCTTAAAATACCGGCACCCAGAGAGCAAATCATTTCGTGGTATTCGACTTAGCGATGGTAAACTACACCCTCCAAGTGAGGTTGGTTGGGGTAAGCATCTTTTTATTTGCGTTTTCCCGAAAGAAAATAAACGCAAGATGGAAGACGTTTCACCTGAGAATTCGGCGGCTAAAACAAAACGTTTGGAAAAAAAACTTACTTGCTCCGATTTGATATGTCTTGGATTGCCGTGGAAATCAACAGAAGAGTCATTAAAACAGTACTTTCAACAATTTGGCGAGGTCGTTATGGTACAACTAAAGAGGGACAAAAATGGTTCATTCAAAGGGTTTGGTTTTATACGCTTTGCTACTTATGAATCGCAAATGAGAGCCCTTGCACAGAGGCACAATATTGAAGGACGCTGGGTTGATGTGCGTATTCCAAATTCGAAAGAAGGAGTAGTTCCTCAAATGCCATGTAAAGTATTTGTTGGGAGATGCACAGAAGATATTACTGCTGATGACCTCCGTGATTATTTTTCCAAGTTTGGTGAAGTAACAGATGTATTTGTACCACGACCATTCAGAGCTTTTGGTTTTGTGACCTTCTTAGACCCAGAAGTAGCACAAGGTTTATGTGGAGAAGATCATGTAATAAAAGGAGCATCTGTATCAGTCTCAAGTGCTGCACCAAAGATTAAAAGTAAATCAAATCAAAATTGGAAAGATGAATCTTATGGTCCAAATGCTTGGGATGGAAATAGTTCAGTTCCTTCTGGGTCATCAAGTAGTCATGGAGGAAATAACAGCAATATAGATACTCTCAACATGCAAAATTTGGGAATCAATCCTAATGGTGGGCCTCCAGCTACTTTTAATTTGCCCTTTAGTCTAATGGCTGCTGCACTTAATCAAGCAGGATGGGGTAATCTTCTGGGTGGACCAGGTAATTCAAATAATTGGCAGGGTGGTCCCCCACAAGGTAATTCTAATAAAAATTGGAATGCCAACCAGAATTGGGGTCATAATGGTCCTCCCCCTTCAGGTGGTAATAATAGCTGGAATGGAAATAATCCAAAACGGAACCAAGTCAACTGGTCCCATGGGCAAGGAAATTGGAATAGTAATGTTGGAACCAGTGGTGGCCAAGGTTCTGGCAGCGGGTGGAACACCAAGACACAGCCATGAGGTGAGATGTTGCAGTGAAAGGTTGTTGCTGAGATGTTATTATTATTTTTATTCTAATTTTAGATTACGGGCCTGTTTCTCTATAAAAAAAATCTGTGAAACTACCATATTATTCAGCCGTTGACGGCAATTGTGAAATAAGCCCTATGTAAAATTATATCTGAAAATAAATTATTTATGGAGATATAGGTTAAGCATATGATAGAGGACATATGCTAACAAACAAAAACATACAAGCGAGTGTTGATGTTTCAGTGAAAGTATACAAATGCCTTTACTGTCAACAGTGAAGGTGGACAAGCATATGGTGCCCATTGGTGAGATAATATGTTTATCTGATCTTGTATGCTTAATCAGTAAATTCCATAAGCAATTTCTGAAATATCTGGGCGGTCACATAGTGGACATCTAATAATTTATATGAAACCTTTGCCTTTTTGCCACCTAGCCATCTTGATTTGGGTGCCACCTTAAACATGATAGATTGTAGAATTCAGTTTTAAATAAATAAAAACTGTGCATGCAACTTAGTACCCACTTGACAGAAGTGTGAGGGACAGCTAGTATAAGAATAAATAACGCTTTAAAACCTTTTCTGTCTGCGGCATCACATAGCCGGATGCTCATGTCCATTGTTCTTCAACATGGTGAAGTGGGCTGCCATATGCTTCATACTTGTGAACAGGTCTTCCTAGTGAGGCTGAACCACTTAGGGTTGACCTGGTCACAGTCTGTGGAGCTGGTAGCTGCTAGTTGCTAGTGGTCCAATACCAATAGTTGTGGGAATCTATGGAGGTAGCCTCATGTTTAGCAGTGGACATCCTTGGGCTGAATGCTATGATTGGTGGAAGATGATGTGAAGACCTCAAATATTTATTGAATGGGAGATGGCATAATTATAAGGTTTTTTAACCTTTTTTAAAACTTAATACAAATTCTCTCCTTCAAATATTTTTTTTACTATCTTACATTTTTGGCATCTTTTACTGCTTTGACGATGATAGCTTGCTACTTCATGTGACCGCACCGCGGCGGAGATTCTTCCCATGCCCCATACAGCACCGTAGGTATATCACTACCTAATTCATTTATGACCAAGAGCCACCGCACTGTATTGAGTACTGGTTTGCGTTATAAAAATATGATCACTTAGTTAGTTCCTTTGAGGCTTGTGTCCTAGTTATCTTGGGTCACATATATTATTATGGTTTATCATAAAGGATAAAAAAAAACCGTAAGGTACTTTTAAGAACATAATCTATACTAATAAAGAAACTTGTCTAATATAAATTTATCGACAGATATTGAACATGTAACACTGACTGACGGTGTAACTGAGCTCTCATAATTGTTGGCCAGTTATTCATATTACTTCCCAATTAAACGTGCAGATACTTATTGAGCTAGGTATTCATTTTTAGGAATCCGTATTAAATAAGTAAGAAGTACTTACTGGTTACTTCTCATCTTCATTTATTGCTCTTAATTTAAAGTCCAATAGTTTTTGTGTAAGGTTACAGAGAAATGATTTAATGTGATTTCATGCCACAGACCACATGAATGAATTTGTTTATGAAATATTGTATTGTACTAGGTGTAAGGTTGACTCTAGCTAGGGCATTGTGTGTACTTTGTGATGTGGTGTGATGCAGGTTTTTGGTCAATAAACAAGTATGTTATTCTGAGATGGATGTTTTAATTAAGTATGAATAGATTGTGAGAATTTTATTGAATATAAAGACGGAGAATTAAAATTTTGTGACTGCCACGAAGAAGTCGTGACGAACAAGTTGTGTGCATGTTTGGGTGTTATATATTTAAAATAATATCGGTAATAAGTAGTGCATTGGGGTAATCCTAGCAGGAGTTTTGATAAGATGACAGGAGGTATAAATTTTGATAAATTGGTCAGAGAATAGGGTTTTATAGTTGTTATCAATTTTCTTTTACTTTTAATATTGTTATTTGCATAAGTACCTATAGTTACCAACCTAATTGAAAACTTGATTTCTAATTTTGACATGTTATCAAATTATATTATTAGGATTTAATCAACCAACCAACTATTTTTTAAACGCTGCGAGAGTGAAACCGCGGGGGACAGCTAGTATATAATATATATTTCATAAAACTAGTAGGTAGGTACGTACCTACTAACTAGTTTTCGTATCAGAAAATACACCCACTTTTTTACTACATATTGACTATGCTGTCACGTCCACCCAGTAAGGTACAAAGGATTATTTGTACTTCACCTGCAGTGCTTACTCTTAAAGCTATACGGTGAATAAAAATAACCCTAATGCCTACTTAGGTCGTCGTAAGTATATATATGTATACGATCTTTTCATAAAATGGTGGAATTTCATGAAATATTACACTGTCATTTGTCTCCATCGTGATGTGTTTTGGGTCGATGAATAGAAATCGTTCCCACTAATCGCTCGGATACTTAATGATGTGTCAAATAATTACCGACATAGGTAATTATTTGACAATATTTGCGTGTGTACATCAATAACATGGTCAAACGCGATTTCTGGCCAAACCTAGATGGACAAATCGAAAAACGTTTACGATTAAACGATAGGTCAGTACTAGTCGGCATTTCACGATATGGCCAAAGGTTCGAAATATACCCAAATACGGAATTACCCCCAATGCACTTAAAAGCAGTTGTCTCATGGTTTCCATAGAACAAACTCGTACTCCTCGTACCTTCAGGCTTATTTCGGGTTCAAATGCCCGCTTGTAAAGAGATGTTCAAGGATAGGTAAACTAAAAATTACCTACTAGTTTTGCATAAACTAATTTTTGAGTCATGACAATACTGACTGAGAGAATATATGCTTGGAACACTATATACATTTGGAAATTGGGTGTGAAAGAACATCTGGTTGTGGGTGTGGTCCTTCCAAGCTTTAAAGGATACAAGATGTCGTTTGGTGTGAGCTGCTGTGTGTGTCGTGCAAGACATGTGTCTCCTACATACAATGAATCCCTGAACATTAAGCTGTGAATACCATTCATGGATGGCGACAGACAGTGGTGAGTGAGCTATGGTATGGTTCTTGTTTGGTCAGTTGTAAAAATTAGGAAAAAATGAATGAAATGTTTTTTCTTCCATATTTTGTGACATAACTAAAAAGGATGTGGATCCTTACCACATCAAGGATGCTAATATATCAATAATACATTACTTGTACTGAGTTGTACTTCATTCATACTATAGGTACTACTTACATTATCAAAGTTAATCATTAAAAGTAGTGTGCATTTGAGTCTGTTGGTTGAAGGATGGGTGCAACTAAAGATTATTTTCATCTTGAGACTTTCTAATATGCCTAGCATATGTATTAAAAATATTATACTTTCCATAGTGAGTTTGTGGTCAAACATGGCCTCTACTTAGTAAATAAAAATACTTAATAAAATTTTGTTATTTTACAGCCATACAAGTTTGATTTTGTGAAAATTTTGGGATGGTACAATACCAACAACTGAACAGTGAAATGGCAGTTACAGGGCGAGTTAAGCGTATTCAGGTTGGTTACCTATATAAGGTATGTGAAATAAGGTATATTAATATTGTTCAATCAAATCGATAGGTGCTGGAGATAATAATACAGGGGCTCATTAAAAAAAAAGTCTTTAAAACGTTTAAAAATGTCGTAGAAAAATTTACCTTATTTAATTCATCATCATCCCTCATCTCTCTACACTAGGGACACTAAATATATTAATAAACGTTTTGTATCTTATTTGAACGTTGTATTCGAGGGTAAACTGTAAGGTGCGTTGGGGTAGAACTGGACAGTTTTTAATACTTGAAAAGGGGTTGTATTGTAAATTATTTTACTTCCAGAGCTCTATACAAAAAAAATTACTGAGTTGTTTACGATTAAAAATATTTGTTAATATATTATTTGATGAATATCTAAATATAAATGCTGAACTAGTGTTTAAAGTAGACCAATATTTAAAAAAGAACTACTTAATGGATAAATCGAACCTTCACTGGCTAAGATCGGACTACCCTCTAAAACCGTTCTTATGATCGGAAACACAATACAAGGAGTATAATCCGATCTTAATCATCATAAACATAGTGTCGAAATATCTAGCAAAATCTTTCAAATATTTCCATTGGTGAACTTTGTTTTATAAAAGGTCTTAAGTGTCCGATCGAGGGATAACCTCATAAGTAAATCTACAGTTCTTGTGATTCTTAACATTTACCACCGAGAAATGTATGGAATTATAAAATAGACTTTATTTTTCGTTTAATTATTGGTAGGACATTTTACACAGTTATATATGTACACTAGCTAGATAACGCAAGTATCACGATTTGTATTGAAACCAAGCGTGCCAACTTTTCAACAGAATATTTACGCATAATATAATTTTAAAATAACTTGCCTGTGATATGAAATATGTCCTTGCCTTTGGGGGCTCGAATTTTTTGGGCTATTGCAGTTAATTATCAAGCAACGAGGCATTTTTTTAGTTTTCGCGGCCGTCCGTTTGCAACAACAGACGTGCGCGGACTGTAAGTAACGGCGGCCAACCTTGACGCTTTGTCGGGGTTCGGACACGGGAAGTACATGCATTTGCGTTATCTAGTGTAGTACATATTGTGATATTTTATAATATAATAAATTAACTTTTGGTAAATCAACATTTATTTATTGATTATATTATGGAAGTCTTTCATTTGCTTATGAGTTTTTGCATTAAAATAGTAATTATACAATAAACAAAAACAATTTTAACGGGGAAAGATCTGCTCTCAGTTTACATACGTGTTTACTTACACTGTCTGTAGTATCTAAACATTACAATAATTTGTCATTTATTCCAATGTAGCTCGAACATAACCAAAATAATCGTGGAACATACCTTGAAGTCCTTTAAAAATAATAAATAATTACCTAAAATTAATAAAATGCTTGCCTGGGGAGATTCCGGATCTTTAAGAAAATGCCTGAATTGTAGTTCTATCGTATCGGTGGACACGAACCGGCGAGACGTCGGGACCAAAATGACGTGGGAGGCGACGTTGCCAGACGTCAAAAATAGTAATTGAATAGCGAATAATTCAGTTTATACGCTGTTACCCCGCCCGCCTTGCCCCAACGCACCTTTACCCTGAGTGTAAAGAATTTACGTAAATAAACGCTTACTATCACGTTTGCGTTTACAAAAAAATTGTATGGAAGAAATTAGTTCCATGAGTATTCCACGAGAGGCGCTGTGCCGATTCATATAGAAAAATGTCGTAAACGCTAACTTGATAGTAAACGTTTTCTAACGTCAATTGTTTACACTCGGGGTACTTATCTACGTACAGTCAGCAACATAAGTAGTTTAAACAGATCCAAATATACAAACAATCTGTAAGTACACTAAATCTATCCTATCCATAAAGTACAATTTATATATAGCTCTTGGGTTTTTGTACTCACATTTTCAAAACCTACTTACTGGTGTTTTGTGAATTTGGATTAGTTCGGCTACTTATGTTGCCGACTGTATTACAAAGTATCCTACCACCCCGTGCTAACTTCATGGATCTAGAAAAAAGGCGGACGCCACCTCAAAACAATTACTGAAGTACCCACAGTAAGCCAGCTCGCTTAAATGCATACACGTCCGGCACGCACACATTCACACCACACTAAGCCGGCTGCCCACAATTACCCTCGCTCCGAACCATACACACACGTCACCGCCATTTTGGTGCGTCAATAGTTTCTTAGCGGACATCTGTCCGCCTTTTTTTCTAGGTCCATGGGTTTCTTAAAGATGTATTCCTTTAACTAAATAAAGTTAGGTATGAAATCGATATAGCAATATATTACATTGTCTCTTTCCAACTAATGCAGTATTGCGTAAGGTAAGCGAGATGTCATAATGTTTGTTTGTGCTAAATTATGGCAACATTTAACCTGTGATGTCACGATAATCATGCTGGGTGCCGAATCCGCCATATTATGCGACAACTTTCGTGGTACTATTGCTGTCAGTGATAGTGTTATTGTAACGATATAAGCTATTTTTAACCGACTTTAAAAAAAAAGGGAGGTTCTCAATTCGGTTGTATTTTTTTTTATGGATGTACGCTTATTACTCCGTCATTTATGAACCGATTTGAAAATTTCTCTTTTTATTTGAAAGGGTATACCTCCAGATTGGTCCCATTTTTATCAAAATTCAGTTCTGACGATGGAATCCTCAAATATTACAGGAATATACATAGTGATTTTGGTATTTTCGGTAACAAATCAAGCATTTGCATTCAGAAAGTATCATTTGTAAAGTATCGATGATTTGTTTATGGTTCCAAATTCTTTTGTTTTTTGTTACATTGGCACAACTGTTTTCCATTTTGGCGCGGAGTTTGAGATGCATCTGTTAATTAGATTAAATACAGTGCTGTTTTTAGTTAGACCATATCATTCTATTGTGTATTGCGAATTTCATAATGGACAAAAACATAAAACAAAGAGTTTATCTTAAATTTTGCATCGCCAATGGAATTTCGTGTTCGGAGTCCATGAAAATGTTACAGAAGGCTTGCGGTGAATCGACTTTATCAAAAACGCGTGCTTATAAGTGGTACAAAGCGTTCAAAAGCGGTCGAGATGTGATGGAAGATTCGCCTCGTTCTGGTAGGCCATCAACGTCTTCAACTGAAATTAACATCGCAAAAGTGAATGAAATAGTGACCGAAAATCCTCATTCAAGTTTGATAGAGATAGCCGCTGAACTTTCTGTGTCTCAGGAGTCGATCCGTACCATTTTAAATAATCCCTTAGGTATGAAACATGTTGCCGCTCGGCTAGTCCCAAAAGACCTGAATTTTCTCCAAAAAGTCAATCGCATATATAAAAGTCGCTGAGAACATGCTGGTGTATGCTAGAACGAGTCAATTCCGACACAATTCTTGAAAAAACATTGTCAACAAGCTTCGGAGTGGCGCCTTCCAACTGAACGTTGACTGTTTTCTTTGACTATCGCGGTGTTGTGCACTCGGAATTCCGGAAAACAAACAGATCTAAATAGTTTAAAAAGAATATTATTTGAGCGTTAATCGGCGTTTAAGAGTGCAAATTCGACGAAAAAGGTCAGATTTATGGAAAGAAAATTCTTGGATTATGCACACGATAATGCGCCTTCGCACAAGGCCATCATAGTGAACGATTTTTTGACCAAAAACTCAACAAATACCATCGAGAAACCACCTCATTCACCAGATATGGCTCCAGCCGAGTTCTTTCTTTTTTCCTAAACTCAAATTACCACTTCGTGGCACTCGTTTTTATTCGGTAGAAGACAAAGGAGCATTCGCAGCGAGAACTGAACTCAATTCCGGAAAAAGCGTTTAATTAATGTTTTGAAGATAGGATTATTCATTGGAGTGTATCGTTTCTGAAGGAGCATACTTTGACGGCGATAAAATAACTTTGGATGAATAACTAACATTTTGTGTATCCCGGTACTGATTGTATCCCGTATTGATCGTTTCCCGGTACTTTCTTAGGAGTATAATTGTCCATGGTAAGTAAATACACTCTTTTCGCAAATCAATCCCTACCAAATATAACTCCAAAGAAAAGAAGATTTAAGACAAGCTTTTATATTATATCTGCACGTGTTCCTTTGACTATGACATGAAGTGTTTGATGAGTCCTCAGCAAAAACAAGTCACACCACTCATGATGGCAATTGAGTTTCTTGTATCGATAAGGGTTCGGTTCACTGCTTCAACGTGCTCTCGATGGCTCATGGTGCATTCGTCCCAGGTGATTATCGATGCATCTTGAAGCATTTGGACTTGCCTCTGACTACCCCCGACTGACTTACCTATTTAACTAGGTATGGTTACAGGTAAGTTCATGTCGTAATGGTTATCCAAATTTTGTTTTTGGCGTAGGTATTTCAAAAACTACATTTTAGAATTAAATAAATATAATTTTGGAATTTATAAACAAATGACACCCCACTCTATAATATTTACATCTGTTTATTTTTTATGCCCCCTTTTGAAATCCCATATCTTAGGGTATGTTCCGATATACACTGCGAGCACTGTTCAGTGCTCTTACTGGGGAGAAATTCGTTCCGTTATGGACAGACTGTATACTGCCGCAGTATCCTAGGGTATGACGTCATAAATTGTCGCCATTTTTGTACTGTGATTACTGTGCGCACTGGCATTTTGAGGTAAGTGCTTTCATGGGCTTGATCACGTAATCAACAGCGTCCAGAAATATAAATATTTTCTTTTAATTAAAGTATACTTATTTTTCAAAAAACATGGATGACAGTATACTGGACTGCGTTCCGTTTTAAACAGTACCCAGTATAGCTAACTATAAAGGAACGGCTTCTCATACTAAATTGACGTCACACCTTACAGTGCTCACAATGCATATCGGAACATACCCTTAATAACCCCTAGAAAAATAATATTGAACGAATTCGTGGCGGCGTGGCACTGTTCTCGGCAAAGCATCTGCAACGTTTTATACAAGTGGCCCAGAAAGAAATTCACTTTTGAAACAGCACTAACTTCTAAACGTGAAAGAGGAGGGGCGCGGGTCGGGTATCGGTGTATAGCGCAGCCATTGCAATTTTAGCAACCATGAGCACACGGCACACAGCGCGCATTCTGCGTTCGCGCCTATTACTAGAACTTGCGATCTTATGTCGACGGCTTTTCCGGTTTAAATTTGAATTACGGCGTATCAGTGAGTAGGCAAGTGCAAATTTAATTAAGCTGTGGGTTAGGAAATTTGAAAGAACAGGACCCCAAGGTCGCAGAAGAGTGACACGCACCGACGCAACCATTCAGTAAGTTCAAGAATCTTTACGCGCGAATCCAAGAATGTCGACTCGTAAGCGTTTTCCAAAATGTTCGTTCGTTAGAAGAGTGTCATAACCGCCAAGGATGTCACGTCATCTTGATGATTTAATTTAAAAAAAATAAAATTACATTTAATACACTAAAATTCATAAAATAAAACTTTTAAATGTTATAGATTTTTTCCTTCCCTTTTAAAAAAAATTCTTTCTGGACCCTTCACCTGTGTAAAAATATATGGTACTTATCGCAAACACTTATTTAAAAGTATGATCAATAAATAACAGATAGAGAAGGAGCAAAATGCGAATACATAGAACTATTAAACTTGTTCTTTACTGGGAAGGGAACTTAAATGGGAAGATGTTGAGACACTTAATAATGTTTGTTAATGTTTGAAGAGCACCTAGCTCAGATCTGTTTGCTCTGTCTGTCCGTGGAAAGACGAAGTCTGATATTTGGCGAAATCTAATGACACTCCTAATTCAGATCAGTGATAGTGGCTCTGCCAAGATTGCCACACACGTAACACCCTTACAGCTTTAGAACTAGGAGTAGACAAAATGTGATATTTGACCATTCGTGCATGAGGCGAATGGGAATAGATATTACACGTATTCATTATGCATACAAAACGTTATGGTATGTATTTTAATAAAATCACACAATTACGCCAAACAGACGCTTGTAATAAATTAAAACGCAAGAAATATTCGTAAAAAATTCAAAATAGGGAAGTACATTAAAACCCCACTCGCTAGTGCTACTACGCATCTCTGATAGAACGCCACTCTTGGACACAAAACGCCCTTATGTGGATAGTCGAACATTGCGCGCCGCCCCTTATATTTTGTATACTTGCTAAAATCCATTTGCGGATTGTGGACTCCTTACATAATAGAAAGCGGCTTAATTAGAACAACTCAAATGAAATCTGCTTATTTATTCACTTACAATAAATAATAAGGATTTAATCCGGTGATGGTGAATAACTCACTAGTTACTTCAAAATAATTGACCAATCTATTGCACTGCATACATTTAGGTTCTGTTTTGTATGAGCTATCGATTATGATAAATGAATTAAAGAGCACCGAGTTATGCCATACACATACACCTATACAGTTTACACTTAAAAATCTTAAATCACAAGTTAATCACATGTCATGAGATCCATGGCAAGTCGTTTACGAACAAACCATAAGAATAGTTGCCTGACAAAACTATAAGAATTATTAGTTCAAATATTTGCCTGACAATAATACACTTCTATTTCATAACAGCATAAAATAATTTTCCACAATTGAATTTGGCAACTACTCTAGATATTACAATTAGTTTTAAATATTAATATATATATATTCAATATAAGGTTTTATATTGAATTGGTTTTTTTTAAAGATAATCAAGGCAATTACTATCGGGCATAAAACATTATAATATGCTGTTTATGTCTTTTTCAATAAATAAAATTCGTAAATCGATCTTTCATCAAATCAGCTTCGAATCGAAAACGCTTACTCGCAGTATGAACCAGCGTCTTGATTCGAAAATCAGCATTTTTTAATTTAATTCATGTTTATTGATTATTTATCAAGCTAAAATACTTCTTTGTTTACATCAAGATATAGATTGAATAGTATGTAGTTTAACATCTATCTACTTACACGAAATTTATTTACATATTCGTAAAATTAATTAAAAATATAATAATCGGTGAGATATAAAATACAGCTGCCAAAATACTTATTTACTTTCAACAATTAATCCTTTAATGTCAAGTACATTGAATGACAAATTTATTAGGTAATTAACCATTGCAGTATCCATTTAACTGAGGAATAAGTAAATATTGAATTAAGTACCTACTTAATCCTTATCTATAATTATAAATGCGAGTGTGTTCGTTGGTTTATGCTTCTTTTACGTAGAAACGGGTCGACGTGATTTTGAACAATGAGTAACATGACTACTTCTTATAAACGCGGATGAAACCTCGGGTCTAAAGCTAGTAATTTATACATTTCAATGTGGTGAATAAATTACATCAATATGGTATGGTTATGTTTCTCAATTAACTCATTTGAAAGGATACAATATTTCCATTAATATTATGTGAATAAATGACTACACTGATATAATTTTATATCACTAATTGTATATTTGTTTATAGCGGCAGGTTAACAAAAAAAAGACTCGTAACCACTGAAATTTTCTCAAATATCAAAGCCCAATTTTAGAGTTTTCTGCACCGATGTCGCTTGACAAAATAATCTATAAAATTCAAAAAAAATTAACTTTCGCGAAAATACAAATGAATGCGACATTAATGTTTGGGTCTCGTTCATTCTCTTTCGTTCCAAAAAACAACATCTATCAAATAAAATAAAAATTTACGAGATATCCACCATGTTTTTTCAGGAATGAGATATTAATGTTTGAGTCCGTAGCCTTAGATACAATCTTAAATACGATCAAACATACGAGAAGCAGAGGCGACAGAGGCTTCGCTCTCGTACGCTGGATCCATTACGCGCTATTAGATATTTAGCAAAACACAAGGCGGATATACATCAAAATGATATGGTGTTTTCGACAAAATATGTCAAATGCTACATAAATGTTTAAAGCGCGAGAATTAGACGCTTATATTTAGATATACCGGCTGCTTTTAGACTTTGAGTTTCTTGGCGGGCCTGAGAGCATAATTGAGCGTAACCTGACGCTTGATGGCTGCCCGTCGCGGCTGCCTTCTTGCGTTCCATTCTGCGTCCATCTTGCGCGCTAATTCTAAATCATTCATTTCCTGTTCAATCAGTTTTTCAATCCTAAGTTGTTCTTGCAATATCTTCTTCACATCACAATTTTCCAAGGGACTAGACAATTTTTTTACATCTAAATTCAACTTATTGTTATTTAATAATTCGGGAATTAATGGTGGACTCTCGTGTACTTTTTTGGTATTTGTTTTCTTTGAATCACTTCTCAAATATGGTTTTCTTTCTGAGGAGACTTTTCGCTGTTTGACTTTTGCTTTTTTCGGTGTTGTTTCATTCTCAGCCTTAGATATACTTCCCATCGATCTGGTGCGTCTTAAATTAGTTTGATTATTTATTTTCGTAATGCCCTCAATTTGAACATTTTGTTTATTTTTGGCAGCATTTCTCTTAATGGGCTGTGATGGCACGTAATATGGGCTTGTGGATGCAGTTTTTTTAACTCTCGACCTCAGATTTGTATCACACTTAACAGGATTTTCCTGTAAGAAACATAAATTGACCTTTCATTCAACAATAGACAAAAATAGATTACTTAGGGCCAGTTGCTGATAAGTTCCGGATAGCATATCTGACAGAAATCTGATTAGCAGACCCGATCGAATGAACAGAATGAGTAGGTCTGTAAAGATATGTACCAGATAAGCTATCAGGAGCTTATCAGCAACCTGTTAGACTAATAAGCAACTTATTGTTTTAAATACCATCAAATTATGAAATAAAAAGTTGTTAAGTCTTACTCTTACTTTTTTAGTCCTCAGCATAGTGAGGCCTATAACAAAAGCAGAGGGCAAATTTTTCTTTAAGGATATATTTCGGAGATGACATAGCCCTTCTAAATACTGCGCACGACTGGGAGCAGCTTCATGTCCAGGATAAGTAGATAGTCTTTCCAAACGCACAACTGGAACCCGCAATGGCAGGCTTTTGTTCGTATTGAAACTGTAAATACGTTAGGTGTGAAAAATATTACTGAAATATAAGGTGCATGCTGTTTTGTTTTGTCATTATTAATAAAAATAGTTAACTGCTTTCAGATAATTTATAAAGAAAATATTCCTGGATGTAAGGGTTGAGCTACACTTGACTACACCTATCAGCTGTAATAATAATAATAATAATCTATTAGCATTGTGGTAGTAGCGATGAATACTATCACAACACCGTGAGATGCGACAAAAGAGTATACAGCTGACTACGTGCAACCAGTAGCTGGCACCTAGTGGCAACAACAGCATTCTCAAAGAAGGTTGGTGTCAGGCAGGCGGCCGGCCCTACGATGAGTGGAAAAGCTAGCGGTTAGTTTGAAAAGAAGATGTGTTAATACAGCATGCTAGCAGGAGACGAAGCGGAAGGGTACCAAGACTAAAGAGATTGGTGAAGGTCATAAATTGTATCATTGAGGAAGTGGTGGAAAGCGGAATTGTGTTAGATAGTAAGAAAGAATCTAACACAATTCCCACAGAAAGAATGCGTGAGACGAATATAAAGAGAATTAATTATAGAATTATATCGGTAAAAAATATGTTTGAGAATGATGTGTTGAATGTTATAAGTGTGTATTGTGATGATAGAATTAAAGAAAGTTTTGGGAAGATGCAGTGGAGGAGATGCTGACGAACATAACAGTAACTTAAGTGAACAACAACAAGTGTATCGCACACGAAGCTAATTGATTATTTCCTACTGAGGAGAAATAATATCAACTGCGTTAAAAAGTACAGTGTTACCAGGCGAGGATTTAATCGCACAACACAGGCTTCAGATCATAGATGTAGGGTATTAGAATCCAGTCTCCAAAGAGTAAGGACAACCCGCTCCTCAAATAAGACAGCGTATGTTACAAAAAAAAATGTACGAATGGATTCAAAGAACGTATGATACCTACATAAGATGATAGAAAAGAATGAAAAATGACATGGAAGAGAAACCAGTGAAAGAATGCCGAGTGAAATGACAGGTTGTATAAAAACAGTGGAGAAGAATGGAAGGATGTTCTTGAAGATCCACTGAAAAGGGCAAGATAGACAGGGTAACATGGCGGTGGGGTGAAAAGTTTCAAAAGAAAAGAAGAACTCATTAAAAAAGTGGCAGAGCGTTGAGAATGGAGGTGATAGTATGAAAAGGAACTACATAAGAAACATACAAAGGAAAATATAAGGAGCGTAAAAAGTGTACGGTCCAGGAAAGGCAAATCTAGTTTTATGTTAACACATACAAATTCACAACACCTAACACAACATACGTCGATATTGTGGTTGCTATGTTGTTGTTTAGCTTTTGAAGTAAAGTTATTGAAAATTATAACGTGATCTTTTATTCAATAACTATTTATAAATCAATAATATTTAATATGGTACGAAAGCGTTAAAGGAACGTCCGATGTGAGTACCCTTGTGTATAATTCTGCTATTCGGGGCAGAGACAAATCCAACAAATCAAAGATAATAAAATTCGGTCCAGCCGTTATTGAGTTATAAATGGTGTAACTACAAAAACTTCGCGTGTAAATTTCCATTGCATTATCACAGCTTGATAGAAAGTGTATACTTAAGATGATCATGGTTGCTTAGCAATGTAATAAAATTCGTCTTTTTTTAACCCACCTAGTTGGAGTTGTTCCTTCAATTGGTTTGAAGTAACACAGCTCCTGTCGCATGGAGTCAGCACTACCAGTCTCCTTATTTCTATTTTCAGTTTTTTTTTTCTTATGTTGAAGTATTCCAGTGAATGGCAGTGGTAGTGAAACCAATAACGATGGAACAGCTGGCTTGCTCTTTGCCTTACAATTATCTTCTTTAGCTACTGCATTTCTGCTTAGTTTAGGATCTTCTTTCTGTAATTTATAAAATCATGTTCAAGCCCTCTTTTACATTAACGCATTCACCCCCTTATGCAACTTTTTCGCACTTTCATTAACGTGCGTTCATTATTTTCCGAGCCTCACTCAATGTCTCTAATACGCACATATTGTAACGTCCTATTATTCTTTTCGTATTGAGTGTGCGTGCATACTATACACTGTACACCGACTAGTACCAGAAAAGAGAGACCACACGCCATTGGTCGTAAATGACAAGGGCGGTTTCACACTGCGACGTAATGTCAGTATATTTTTTTCACTTGTACGATATGATTGGTTTTTAGTGCTCCATCTTTACATATGGTACTCTGTGATTGTTCTGCAAAGCGGGTAGCAATACCTCGGCATCTCGCCTAATGGCTACCTAAGGCACGGCACAGCACTTGTAGTCAGAGTCAAGTAGGGTACTTTGTAGTACCCCATGACTGCTGCCACACTCGAGTTGATAATCTATCGCCAAGTACATATCGGTATATTGCATCAGCTATACTTATATCCCTATGTAGGCTTTGTCCTTACCACTTTCGACCTCGTACATTCCACGATGAGATTGTTAGCAAACGAAAGTCTCCGAAAATTCCTATGCTCTTGTCCGTTTGGTTCGTGGAGGTTAACTCCATTTTCGGGTACTTTAGGCGGTTCTCCTATGTAACCTAACTATAAAATTGTTCTCATGCGTGCCCCTCCAACTTGCGTCACTCTGGACCGTGGCGAACCGCCTAAGGCCTACTATCCACGAAGGCGTAGCTTCATAGACGCTTCAAAATAAGCCGGGCAGCTTGTGCAGCCTGGGTTAGGTACTAAGTTTATCCACGATTGCGTACGTTTTCTATAATTTGTGGCAATGCCGTTCAACAATGAAGACGTTATTTTGGCTTATCTTTGAAGTAGCCGAAGACGACGATTATACCGGACGCATCCATACGTAAAAAGAAATATAAAATTGAAAATTGTTCGTAGCCGCAAGAGAATTATCAGAAAATACACTTACATACATACATATTTAATTTGATAGAATAAGTAAAACTACTTATCAGATATTATTTCAAATCACGGCTATTTTTCAACAATTGCAGCTGCTACCGCTGTTTTTATACAAATAAACACCGTGTAGTCATTCGATGTAGCCCGACGTATAACACGCCGGCGGCGCCACAGGGCAGGCGTCATGAAGCCTGCAAGCAGCGACGCGAGTACGACAGACGTTGCCGCTCCGTGGACAGTTTCGCAGTTTTGTATGCAGGCGTTCACCAAGCGTATAATTACGAATATATGCGTCTATAAAGTTACGCCTTAGTGGACAGTAGGGCTCAGTGTTAATCCACTATCTCGATTATACCTGCATTCTTGTATTTTATAATTTGATGCAATATTATATCAGTTTATCTATCCCGTTATTAAATCGTTAAACTAACAATACATGCAATGCAAATAGTGCAACTAACCCATTCCTTTACATTTTCTCCATTCTCTTTATTCCAAACACCAGTTCCAACTTTATTTTTTTTATCTATTATATGCTTGAATAATTTTCCATAGCTAGGAACAATTTCAGGTGACATTCCATTTAATGGTTTAGTTGTAGACGGTTTAGGTGTTGATGCACCTGAGCTCGTATTGTCATCACTTATTAAAGGGCTTCTAGAAAAAACATTTATGTGTATAAATTAAATTTGTTGAAAGTATTAAGTATTAATGTGTTTTGTCACTAACTGTACAATCTATTTAACTTTTATAAAGTAAAATATCGTATTTTTGAATTTATAATTTAATTTAAAGATTAGAATTATAGTAAAAGTACCTACTGTTGTAGCATATCTTGAAGAGAGAACTGAGCTACGGTGGAAAAAGTAAAGTTCAAAAACTACTCGCCCAATATGTCGGTATGAACTGTATATTTTTCTAATTCAGATCTTTTTAAGACGGGGGGCATCATAAAATTATCTGCTCATCTGCACATAACACGAGTGGCCGTTCTCAATAACCTATCTATCGCCAGATTAAGGCTACAAGGATAGGAAATTATATCTATCGGTGGGTTTAAAATTTATGTTGAAATTAACATGCCTTAATACAGAACCATAGACCAAAAAGAGGAACCCACAGATAAATAAATAAGTAAATTACATATATTTTGAACATTTATCCACAGTTAGTTAGTTAGTAAATGTTAGTAACAATATTTAGTGCTTAAGTAGGTATAGGTATACTATGTTAGTATGTATGTTGGCAGACGCTCTTTCACAAACATAAAACATAGTCTTTTTAATTGTACCCAGAGATTAATATCTACCTCTGATAATCATAATATGTTTTTATTTGCACATAAATCTATAATTATTAATTATATACAGGGTTATTTTTAAAACACCGGCAATGCTTTAGGGGGTGGAAGTACTCATCAATATGAACAACAGTCGGGTTAGTTACACCATTTATAACTCAAGAACGGGTGGACCGATTTTTATGATCTTTGATTTATCTCCGACCCGAATAACAGAATAACTATTAAAACATCGTTTTTTTTAAAATACCGGGAACGCTGGTGAAACCGCGGGGAATAGTGGTATCGTAATATAACTAAGTTGAAGAGTTTGTTTGTTTGTACGCGCTACTCTCTGGAACTACCAGTCGGATTGTTTTTTGGATTTGATAGCCCAATTCTATCAAATAGTAAAAAATCTAAAAAATCACGCGGGGCAGTCTTTGGAGACCTCCGATAGAAGTGAAAACTTTTAAACTTTTAAGCCTTGATCATAAACACTTCTTTATAAACCAAAAATAATTAATTAATTATAAATAATAATTTAATGTTATGTATAGGTACATTATACATATAGCTCATGGAAAGTGGATATAACAAAAATAAGCATTTTAAAGCTTTATATTTCACAAACGGATACCTGAATCGAAAAATTATTTTCACAAACCCGCAATATTTTTGAAAGACCTATCCAACGATACCCCACACCATGGGGTAGACGACAAAAAAAAACATCGCCACTTAAATTTTTTTTTTCAAGATTTCGTTTTACTATTTTGTCGGCGTGATTAAAATGTATATCCATGACAAACAGCTTTTTAGTACGAGAGTCTTTGGGGTAAGCTGCGGACAGACAGACGGACATGGCGAAACTATAACTGTTGACTATGGAACCCTAAAAAGTCATATGGAAATACTAGAGCGCGTCAGATATTGATAGTGTAATATGTCCCCACGTGTCTCTGATGACGGAGTATGTTGATTAATCTGCCGGTTTGCTTGGTGGGGGCACTATACGGAACGATTAAAAATAGGAAGAAAAAAAAATTATAGCGGGGTCGGGTCACGATTAGACGTTATGTAATTTTAGTTTTACATAACATCGTGACCACGCTACGCTGCATTGATAAATGCAATACGTTTATGCAATTTCGCGAATTAAACTTCAGTAATTATAAAAAAAAACGCTAAACGTCGCGTAGTTCAGTTGTTTTACATAATGGCAAAATAGCTAGCGGTTATGTAAAACAGCTAATTAAGCAATCCAACTCCGACATAATATACACCAAGTTTCAAAGCAATCACGCCACAGAGGCATTAATTTTCGAAAAATCATATCTTAGTATACGGGGTGTATACGTTACAAACGAAACATATCCTCCAAATTTCGTGTTTCTAAACCAAAAATCAATGCATAACCTAAAACCAGCGGTTTATGCTCTATAACGCGTAGGGTGCTAGGCGCTATAGATATACAAGCGGTCGGGGGACCCCCGCTAGGAACAAAGTTCAAGTATATGACGGCGCCTGAGTCGTCGTACGAGCGTAGCAAGAATTTCACAAGCAGCACGTGCACCGACCACGCCACCGAACACGTCATCCATCTCTCCACTACGACTTGTTTTCCTACCTGTATAAAAGGGTCGGAGCGATCGTCGATAAGGCAGTCTTGGCTCTGGCGTGGCACGGTGCACTCGTTGTACTCCGCTACTGGCTTATCCTTGACACTTTGGATAATTAATTTGTGCAAACGAATTAATTATTATTCTCAATTACAAATTAGCCTCAGTGCAATTTATAATTGATGACTTATCTTAGATTATACTGTCGCTGATTTAATTGTAAAAAAGGATTAGTTTGAGTTACCGTCCTTAATCGGATAAAATTAGACCTATCTTGTGGATTCAATAACATCTTTATCGTTATACCTGCATTTTTATTAATTATGTCTTCTACCCTCTTTCCTACATATATATAATAAATATTGCAGCAATTGCAAGATCTTTTTATACAAATAGCTATTCCTTGCGGTTTCACCCGCGTTCTCGGAAAAACAATAGCCTATAACCTTCATCAAGAATTGGGCTATCAAATGCAAAAATATTTTTTGAAATCCAACTGGTAGTTCCAGAGATTAGCGCGTCCAAAGAAACAAAAAACTCTTCAGCTTTATCATAATAGTATGTCTAATTTCCTTAATTTTACCAGACTAAAAAAAAAAGAAAAAAAAAAGGAAATCGACTAAATATTCGTGTAGTTTTGAATATTGGTACAGTTATTCTTTGAGGTGTCCAGAACGTGAATATACTAAAAGTCCCCGAGGGTGGGAGATGAGCCGGCGGTGGGGGAGGGGGCGAAAGGTATATTTTTTCAGTTTTTTGGTTGTATCTCGAAAACAATTAAAAATATATATATACGTGGGGCAATCAGAAAGTTTTGAGAAACTTAAAAAAAATTAAGTTTTTTTTATTTAATCTTTTCAAAGAACTCTCCACCAGTATCTATACAAAGTTTCATGCGTCTAAACCAATTTTCGAAACACTTTTTCCAATCCGCCGTGAGACACCTCTTCTATGGCATTCTCGAACGCTGTTAGCGCATGCGGCACCTAGCGTGAAACTATCCTCTCTATTCTCTTGAATTATTTTTTTCACTGCTAGCACGTTTCCTTCCGTAACAGCTGTCGAAGGGCGACCACTTCGTTTTTCATCCCTCTAAGTTAGTCAACCTCGTTAAGACGATATGAAATCATAAAAAATCATCGCGCGAATGTGTTCCTGACGCAGATCTATTTTTCAATGAGACACGATAGTTCAAATTAGCTCTTAAAAAAAGTGGAGGGATGTTTTGTAATTGGAATGTTTGTATTTTTACTTATAAATAATCGTGTTTTCTAAATAAATTATAACTTACCAGTGTCACATACATAAAAACTTTTTTTATCAAAACATTCTGAGTACCCTGGTATACATTACATCATTTATAGAAAATTTAATTTAGTTAATTAACATATAAGTGAGAGATATTCTTAATGGTTTTCGACATAAAAGCAAAAAACTGAAAAAATATATCTTTCCCCCCTCCTCCACCGCCAGCTCGTCTCCCACCCTCGGGGACTTTTAGTATGTTCATCTGGACACCTCAAACAATAACTGTACCATTTTCAAAACTACACTAATTATTCTTTCGGATCAGCGATTTTTGACCTAAGTAATTTTCTTATACTATTTTAATTTCTTCAACTTACGAAAAGTCGCATGGAGGAAGCATAACTACTGACGTCGTGTCTGTCTTTATGTATAAAAGCACAGGCGTTATATACGTGTGTGTGTGAATTACAATTCATTTTCGTTACGTTTCCTTTTCTGCCAGTCAACTCCTACCGCAAGCCGCGTAAAGGAACTTCGTTCCAAAAAAACAGGGAAATTTCAATAAAATCATCATTACAAAATTACAACTATAACCAAACAAATCACAATATAATTTCACAACGTTTGCTCATATTTAAGCGATTCTCTAGCGCGGTGATTTAAGGGTAGAGCGTTCGAAATATTGAAATTAGGTAAAAACAAAAATTTGTTAATCCAAACTCTTGGTTTTACGTTGCAAAACAGAAAAACTCATTTTGCCACGATTTTGCATTTCCTAATCTTCATACTAAGTTTATGTATTACACTACAATACGAACTCGGTTGATCGCGGTCGGCAGTCGGTCGTTCATGAACGATATTCGATGATAACGACTATGCTTGTGAGACGGTAATTAACGATAGATAGATATATACTGTCTATCATCAGTAGCGTTCCATCTCTTACTGAAGATAGGTTATTGGAAACGACCGTAATGGGCTGAGCTTACTTCGTAAAATAGAACAACTGCTATAGAAAGCTAATGCAAAAATAGGTACGTGTTTACTCACTCCTTAACGGTGGACGCATGTGCCTTAGATAGGTAACCATCAATTTTTGTAGCCTTAAGCCTAGGTTTGTTGGTGGAACTCCGAATACTTTGCTTCCTCGGCACATTAGTTGTAGAAACAGCATTATGGTGCTCATGATGTATTTTTTGTGCTAGCAATTCATCTTGCATCAATGCTTCGTTGTACCTCTTTTGGGCTTCTTCTTCTTCAAGTTGAATTTTTCTAGTAAAGTCAGATAATTACTTATTAACACAGTTACAAAATAGTATATTTGCCTATCAATCTTAATCATTGATTAAATTAATTTAGTTATTTGAAGAATGGTAAAATCATAATATGTATTATAGAAATGAATAAAAAACGAATATCTTTGTTTGTTAGTGCAATAATCCTATTTTTTTATTTTTGTTACGTTATATTACCATAAACTTCGTAACTTCGTGCCTTGAAAAATAAAAATGTGTTTTATTCAAATAGGCCTTTACAAGTACTTATGAATAGTCTGACTAACGCTCGGTTCGGAAGGTTGCTTTTGAGAAGAGACGGCAAGAAACTCATCAATTACTCTTTTAAAAACCAACTCAGATTTATTACATAAATTATAGATGTAGTTGCTATGCTTAGACAAGGAAATAGGAATCCTAGTCCTACACTATCATGATACAGTATTATAACTAGTATGGAGGATAGAGGAGATACAGGTAAAGACAGCACCCTTTAAGTGCTAGGACTATTGCAGGAAGAAGGGAACTATAATGGCTCTATAGGGGGGAACTATTGATCGAGACACTGGAACACCAGCCAAATCAAATGTCTCAATCTTCGATGATATTCATTATATTCATATATTGTTGATAATTCTGGCAGACGGTAACTCGCCGCTAACTGAATGGGTGCCCAAAAAGTCACCAAAACCAAGCTTTATTTTTATATACCCGCGTCTCAATTTTTATCTTTAACCATGTTTTTTTTTGCAAAAGATTTCTTTTTGTAAGATAATAATGACGCAAAAATGCAATAGTCTGTGTTCTTATTGATATGGCCAGCCAGTATTCTGGTGACGAAATGAGATTTTATGGTTTAGCATCCAGAAAAACTAGTAGGTAAACTAGATATACATAATATAGATATTATATACAATAATTTTAATTAGTGACCTTCCGAAGGTTCTGTTTCGGCCAGTTTCGGCCATAGTTTCAGTTTCGACCAAAAAACAGCCGAAACTTCGGCCGGATCGAAACTCAGTCTTCGTGAATTGTAAATTTAGGATAGTATTTATTTTTGTTTTTTCTTCTGAAATATTTTAATGGCATTACGCATTAAATTGCTGTATTTTCAGTTATTTGCTCTGTCAATGTATTCTGAAATTAATCCTATGCTACCAATCTATCTATATAAATAAAAATGAATCGCCGAAATGTATGCACGCGCATAACTTCCGAACGACTGCACCAAATTGGATAATTCTTTTTTTTGTGTTCGTTATTGTCAGGACAAGGTTTGTATGCACGAAAATGTTTGACGGAAAAAAAAATATACCGGTAACGCGGGTGAATCCGCGGGGAACAGCTAGTAAAATATAATAATTAAAGTTTGTATGTTTGTTGCGACTCAACTCCGTAACAGCTTAACGGATTTGACTGAAGTTTGGCACATGGATAGAATATATTCTGAATAAATATATAAGCTACTTTTAATCTCGGAAAAACTTTAGATCCCTCGGGAACGCAGGTGAACCCGCAGGGGGGAAGCTAGTGTAATAATAAAGAGAGGTCATGTTTGATTCAGATATTACTTTACTACAGTCTACATTTGTTTGTAAGTAATTGTCGTTGAATTACACTTTATGATAAATTGTACTTTACTAATATTGTGATTCAATTAAAAACTAAATTCAGGAACTAATGAAGGAGTCTAGATTTTAACGAAATGTTCATTTTTGAGAGACTTTACTTACAAGAGTATCATTGTTTACTAGCTTCCGCTTCGCGGTTTCACCCGCGCTCCCGAGCGATTTCGGGAAAATATGAATAGGATTATTCAATATATAACTATAATAACATGTTAATTAAAAAAAAATAAACTAGATTTCAGCAAACAATAGAAATTTTAACTTATCTAAATAAGTTTCGGTTTCGGCCGAAACTGAGACCAAGGCTGAAGATTCGGTTTCGGCTGCAAATCGTGTTTCGGTCAGACACTATTTTTTAAAATACAATAATTGGTTGATATTTTTAGTAAGATTTATAGCAGGAATAATCCCCACTCACTGGTTGAAATCCACTTTCTTACAATTACAAAAAAGTATAATGCAGAAACTGCAATGAAAATCTTTTAATTAGCTAACTGCACAAGAAGTTTGCAGGACCATAAATAAACATACAGTCAACAAGAGCTTGCAAAGATCTCTGCATAGGCTGTCTTTTTTTTACTATTTATATGTCTATTTGACCACAATCTCATTGTGGTAGCACAAAAAGCCTAGAAAGTACTGGCACTCAAGTACACAGGGAATCGCGAAATAGAATTTGCCGTGTATTAGTCTTAAGCAAGCCCTATCAAAAATGAAGAGAAATGTATTGATAACTTCACAAAATTACAGTAAATTATAGGTTCCTTTATATTTTTAACAGAAACAATGGTATGAATATCCAAAAATAAAGCAGTTTTAAACAAGTAAAAATGCATACTTAATCAAGAATTCAGTTTCCTGTCTATGTTTAAGTTCAAGCTGCAATCGTTCTGCTTTCAATCTCTTCAATTCAGCCTCATATTCAGACCGAATCTCTCCAGGTTCACTTAACCGAGGTATTGGGGTTTCTGAAATAATAATTATGTTAAAAATGATCATACTAGAGTAATTTTAACAGGTCTGTTGTGGTGGGGATTAGTGACCCTGAATGCCAAGGCGAAGTTTTCAATTGGATTCCCACCTTGGTCAAATATGTATGTATATTATGTCAATCATCAGCTGAAACAAATGTCCTCACAGCAGGAGTATGAGCAAGAAGGTTTAAGTCCATATTCCACCATAACAGAATTTCATTTACAATTTTACAAGGCCTTTTAATTATATTGATTTCTCAGACAAGCAGTGGAGCACCAACATTGGGAAATGGTAATGAACTTTATTGAGTTTTGCTCATATCCTGTGGAGTTCTATAATATTGAGATGTGAGGTCAGGGCACCGGACAAGTCAATGGATTACTTGCATTTACTGATTTAAATTCCATTGAACCATAGATAGAACAAATTCAGAAATTAGGACACAAATACAATCAATGAAGTTCATTTCCTTACAAAGTAGCCTCGCAGGTTTCCTCGTAATGTTTTTCTTCTTCCATAGGTTAGAAGTAGTATAAATCATTTGATAGTTAGTTTTTGTGAATCGCGACTTTACGATAGTCGAGAGCTACTATTCAACCCAAATTCTAGTTTTACTCTGTAAACAAACGATTAGAACCATCTGTTGTAAATTTCATAATCAGCTCACCTTCAGGTAAATGGACATCTTGTCCATTCGTTTTGATATCGACCTCTCGTGAAAACTTCGACTTGATGAAATTCCACAACTCAACATTTATCAAATTCTTTTGTTTAGTTGCTGTTCTAAGCCAAGATCCAATTCGCAATCGACACAGAGGACAACACAAAGAATTATTTTCTATGCTACCATTAAAGCAGCGATGACAAAAATCATGGAAACATGGTAAGGTCACAGGTTCGAATAATATAGATTGACAAATTGAACAAAATACATCCTTTAATTCCAATTTCTCCAATTTAAACAGTTTATTTTCTATTTTATACGACCGCTTCTTTAACTTGGCCGCCATTTTTCATTTATTTTCATATCAGCGCTCAGCGTTGCCAGATGATTGGTGGCGAATCCTACGCGAAGTACGAACGAACGAGACCCTGAAAGTGAAAAGGTACGAAGAACTTTAGGCTGGGAAATGGGAATACACGTCAGATTTTTTCATCCGAACCATTCATTACTACGTCGGAGAGAAGTGTATAGAAGTGTATTGTACTGAATGTTCGCCGGATCAGACTATCGGATGAAAAAATCTGACTGACGTATATTCCCGGCCTAAGGCGATAGGCGCGTTACTATCGGTTGATAATATCGGATTCGTTATTGCGATATCTGTTTTTAGTACATTATGTATTAGGACGGCTACGAAGTTATACACTGCTGCGATAATAACGACTCAATAGAAGTAGGACGCTTGCGTTCCTCCGTCCGTCCTGCGATATTCCGATATGAGTTCTTAAAACATATGTATTGGGACGCATGCCATTCCACACACAGCTGCGAGATCGTCAATACTAGTAGTACGTCAAGGACGAAAATTGGTTTTACCGACAGTTACGAGTGTTCTAAAAATCTATAATATGGATATTGATTTATCATCAGACGAAGAATTTTTATCACTAACAGTAGCTATAGAAGATGACCGACGAAGACGCCAAAAACGAAGGTAAAAAATGGCGAATCTGCCCGACATTAGGGAAAAACCTGGCAAAAACACAAATACAAAATAGAATTTATAGGACGATAAAAACGCAGTTGTGTGCAAGGAACGCATTATCACAATAACGCATCCGGTTTTATCGACCGATAATAACGCGCCTATGTGGGAGAGCCTTTTAAAATGGAACGACACTATTATTTGTGTTGAATTGAAAGATTCTAAATGACGATTGATGAATTTGAGAATTGGATTTGATTATACAGGGGATTACACACGAGTAGGATGCACTTCCAGGCGCAGCCGATTAAGCGCAAACTCATCCAACAGTTTGCACCGTTGTATAGCCCGCACCTGATCCGACAGTCGTTGTGCGGAAACAGTAACATCTGGTTCAAGGGTCCTAAACAGAGATAGCATCCTATCACGGTAGGTAGTCAGGTTAGTTCCCCCCTCTGTAGCCCCATAATAGGTGCGCATGCAATTCTCATTATTTGTTTGAGTCCATCGCATGCGGCGCACTACACCACTATTATTATATATTTTATTATTATTATTTATACCACATTGTTGGCAAACAAGTATACGGCCCGCCTGATGGTAAGCAGTTACCGTAGTCTATGAACGCTTGCAGCACCAGGGGTATCACTCGCGCGTTGCCGACCCTCAGGGGTTGGAAAGTCCCACACTTGACGCCTAATCAATTTCAACAAGCACTATCTCGTATATGTGCCCCATAACGGTCATTGTAGTTCCACCTTTACTCAAGAGATGTCACTATTTTAAAGCCTTATAAGCCATATATTGAACAGAAAATTCGTCCAAGTAAATAATAACTAGGTAGCGCATTCCGTAAGACGTCTGGTTGCAAATATACTCGCCCATACGACTCGGGTTCGAGCTCAGCCAAGGTTATTAACTACATTCTGTTAAGGAATTTTAGTTAAAGGTACATATTTTATGTATTTACCTGGCTAGGGGCACAAAAACATGGTAGCGCTCATTGAGAATCAATTGACAGAACTCATGTTTGACATCGAAAAAGCGCGAGAGGGCTCTATTGCCGTTATATTACATACTCTTTGCCGACCCTGCACCCCTCCCCGATGAGCTCTGGCGAATAAAGCCTTCTAACGCCAATAATTTACGTGTTATTACGTTATTTCTATACATTGTTGCAATCATGCGAGTCTTTCTGCATTTATTTATATCAACACGGTAAAATAAGGTCGTGTACATACGAATGAAAGGTTATGTTTTCGTCTTTACATTCACTTCGGCTTTTGCAGCCTAAAACACAGCAATGAACCTTTGTTTATAAGTTCTATACACAAAAACATATATCAAGTTAACAACACAACACCGATTTCTCTTTGCAAACTCAGAATTCATTCAAATCACAAAAATCTCTTAGAACTGTTTGGCAGTGTCACTCACTCGTAGGAATCTATAAATCAAGGTTCTATAACAAATGCGAATATTGCACTAAAAACTACTTAACAGTAAAGTTTAGATTTCGTACTTTATATTAGTCTTTATTTCACGTATTCTATGCAGCATTACGGAAGTTATGACCGTGAGAAGTTTTAAGCACTTTTAAAATTTCCAAGATAGCGCATGCTTGTTAATGTTGCGTGACATCGGTGATAATTCCGCGCAAAAATGCGCACTTTGATTGCTTATTATCTCGGCTATCTTTGCGAATATAAAAAAAAGTAAAAATGCAGATGTTCTTGTATTTTCTTCTAGATTACTTTGGCATATCTAGAATAAAACATTGACCTGGTTGAAATTCATGAGGAAGGTTATTTTTTATCCCGGGAATACAGGTGAAACCGCAGGGAATAGCTATTTGTACATAAAAGCTTGCAATTGCTGCAATATCTATATCTATACTAATAATAAAGCCGAATAGTTTGTTTGTTTGGTTGAACGCGCTAATTTCAGAAACTACTTGGATAGCCCATTTATCGAGGAAGGTTATTTATCCCGGGAAAACGTAAGATTCCTCGGGAACGCAGGTGATACTGGGGGGCGGAAGCTAGTTATTATGATATAAAAATCCCAAAAAAAAAATAAACTAATATAATAAAGCAGAAGAGTTAATCATTATAATTATTATATACTAGTTTCCGCCCCGCGGTTTCACCGCGGTTTCATCCTCGATAAATGACATATTACATTATAATTTGTGAAATGCGCTATCCAACACTAAGCGAATTTTACAATTCGAAGCAGTTATTCCTAAGACCAAAAAAACTCGTATTATAACATTAGTATAGATTGAACTTCGTTCCTGGTGGGGTCCCCCCAACCGCACGTTTTTTTTTGGATTATTTGGGGATTTTTTAAATTCTTAAACCTCCGAGAAAGTCGCATGTAGGATGCATAATTGGTGACGTCACGTCTGTCTTTTATTACGAAAGACATAAGCGCGTGTGCGGTGAATTCGTGTGCGTGTGTTGTGAATCGGACGTCCGAGTCAGAGGCGGGCGCAAGGCGTTTACGATTTTTTTGTGGTCCGATTGTATGAAGGCACGTACTGCATACTTCTGGATAGAGACAAAATAGACATCCTATTCTGCCTCCGACTTGCCAGTTGATTCTAGCGTTGACACTGAACGGACGCATCGTTTTGGTTCGGACAATGGACAAAAATTACGATGTAGAACGGCTTATTGTAATATAATATAATAAATATCATAATTATAATATAATAATAATATATAATATTATTTGCGGAGGGACACAGGCAATGAAGAGTATCACGACAGACAAAAAACAGATTAAGCTCCCCGAAAATTAGGCTAAGGCGATGATAGCTCAGTGGTAGTGACGTCGTCGGACACCGCGGCGAAGGACATGGGTTCGAATCCTACAATGAGCTTGAGCTTTCGGTGAAGGAAAACATCGTGAAGAAACCATAGCACGGTGGTAGGGTACTTTGTAGTACCCGCCTGGCTGGCTACCACCCTCATGTTGATAATCTGTCGCCAAGCACCTATTGGTGTTTTCCGGCAGTTGTACTTGAGAACCACATCATCACTATACAAAATAAAACAAAAAACCAAAACAAATTGGTTAAAACTACTTACTATCAGGTGGGCCGTAAGCTTGTTCGCCACCTATATACGGTAGTATAAAAAAAATAAAAAATAATGATTGAATTATTCAAAAAAAAACTCCTCCACCGTTTATTTTACCCCCAAAAGTCCCCCCAAATCTCCCTCCAGAGTTGAAAAATATCCCCGAATTTGAAGGGAATCCCCCGATCTGGCATCACTGACTGGTACAGAAAATGTCTGACGCAAAAATCGGATGTGTATTGAGTAAATCGGAAACTAAATCTGACGTGTATTCCCAGCCTTAGCATTAGGCAGACACAGGGGTACCAACATTGCAGGCCGAGAGAGAAGCCATGTTGATATTTTCTTTCTTTTTTCGTCATGTACCGACTCACATGTATTTGAGAACGAAAAACGATCACGAAAGAAACCACGACAAACATGGTGGTTGCAAGAGGATTTTAGATGGTGTTCTTTTGTTCTTACGTACTGTGTGAATTTGAACAAATGTTGAAGTGTGCTCTTTGAAATCTTTGGAAGCCCGCAAGACCTTGGAAATGTCTTCAATGCATTTTGTGGTTCATCCATTGCCTGGCACAGAGGATCAATTGATAGATAGGTAAACATATATAAATATTTTACTTGACTCCATTTCCTTCATGTTGCGAAATCCGACATTCCGTGATAGGTAATTTTATCGATGCTTTATGAATGTTCTGTAGCAGATATCATCACAGGTGGCCACGTTTCCCGTATCAATTTAACTTGCTAGGGAGAAATTACATGCTATTGCAGGATTGCCTTCAGTGGGTTTTGCCGTCACGGTAATACAATGTCGAAATGGATAAATGGCCTAATCATGCTCGATCGAATCTTACTGTACCTCCAATATTGCGAACCTGTTTGTTGGCGATTTTCAGATTGTGACATAATTTTAGTAGTTACATACTAAAAGTAATCAATAAATTGTTGATAATTTTGTTTTGTTGAAAATAATTATTTAAATCTAGATGGAAATTTACCTATGCCAGCTTGACTTGTAAGAATGGCAAATACAATTAATTTCGTGAAATTAATAATACTATGGTTGTTATAGTGTAGGTACTAACTTACTATAATATTCACCCTGTGGTTGTGTGCCACAAGGATATATTATTATTTTAATTACTTCTTTGGAACCCTTTTTTTTACCTATGAAATAATTATGAACTTATTGTTATAATAAATAAATGCATTATCCATTAAAAGTAAACCTCATAATAATTTACCACAAAACAATGCAAATTAAGATGTTACCATAACTATGTGCACAATAACATGACTTGCATGGAATGTGATGTCATGGACTTGGGACTTATTTGGTAGTGCATGCATGGGACACATAATGTTAGCGCCAAAGGGCATGGACAAAACTATAAAGTATGTACTAGTTGCATTAAAAAAAAACCGCCAATGAATATTAATATGCTCTCTCACTTTTTGCATATTTTAAGTAAAAATTGTATTTGTGATAAATAAATAATATTTGTAAAAAATAATAAAATCAGGGCATTGTGATTTAAATCAAAGTATATAATTACATTTTGTTAGATGTATTGAATATCCTGCCTTAGTCTTCTATCTCAGCTCCCGCTTTAGTCTTCCAACCAACTATAATCCAAATCATATCCACTCTGGAAAGATTTAAATGGTTTTTTCTTTCCAAACCTTCAACTTTTGGCTTAGAAAACCTTATCAAGGTTTGGAACATGACATTGACTTATTTTACATACCTACAGTTAAATACAAAATGCTTTTAATTGAATTCCAAAATTTTGGTTATTGGGTTGCTGCTACGTAACTGGTTTAGGAAGAATATTCCATAAGTTGTAAACACAATATATACAATACACAGACTACTTTCAATTAATATATTTATTTAGTTACATAAATCTATCCTTAAATATGAGACTAATATAATTATTGTTCTGAATTAGTACCCCACAAGGTGCAAAGCTTTTTAAATTGTTTTTAAACTTGGACTTGATCACTCTTTTGTAAAATGGTTAAAATTGAGATACCATGACAAACCTCAGAATGGTTGATATTATGTTTTTCATACCTTAACTCATTGGTAGTTACAACCCTATTTGGGATGCTATTTTCGAATGCTTTGGATCATTACATTGTAAGTGTTAGATGTTAAAATGAGGCCATTTTTTTTTTCGTTTTTAGGGTTCCGTACCTCAAAAGGAAAAAAGGAACCCTTATAGCAACGGTCGACAACAGGCGGACCGCGGTCTCTATCCGGACCGCGAAAGGTTGGAACTTGGACCGCCAAATATTGTTCAATAACTTACCTACTATTAAATTTTAATAATATTTTATACTAGCTTTTTCGCGTGGTTTCACCCGCCTTCCCGAGGGATCTTGTGTTTTCCAGGGATAAAAAGTAAAGCCTATAGCCTTCCTCGATAAATGGGCTATCCAACACTGAAAAAATTTTTCAAATCGAACCAGTAGTTCCTGAAATTAGTGCTTTCAAATAAACAAACAAACTCTTCAGCTTTATAATATTAGTATAGAAAACTAACACTTAATTTTTAAGAATTTTTATTTTTAAGAAACCTACCTATTGTGTTTTATAATAATTACCTTGCACTTATATTATTCAATATAAAGTTTCGACACAACCTCGATAAAAAAAATCAACCTGGACCCCACTCCAAATTACTTGCCGACCTTGCCTTGCCTTATAGGATCACTTCGTTTTCCCTCTGTCTGTCTGTCAAGACCTTTTTCTCAGAAACGCGTGGTGGTATCAAGTTGGAATTAATATCTATTTATATTTTTTTTATATTTAATTTTTATTTACATCTTTACAATTAAAGTAAAAAATACAAACTATGATATATAGAAAACATCCTCAAAGCCCTCGCTGCTGTCGATAGGCAAGGTTCCCAACAGGCTGGCAGCGTTCCCTATTTATATTAAGTTTATGCTGCATATTTTGAAAATCTCAACTCTTCGCAAGGGAATCAAAACATATAGGGTACTTCCCGTTGACCTTGAATCATGAAATTTGGCATGAAGCTATATCTTATAGGCCAAGTAAAGGAATAAATCCGAAAACCGTAAATATGTTGTTGATTTTTGTTTTGCGATTATATACTTATAGCGACTATGTCGATGTATGGGGACAACATTTTACCAACGGCAAAGTTGAGTTTGTGTCTCATTCTAGTTTATCTTTTCGTTACAATTTCCGTGATGGACGAACTATTTACAAACCTACAAGGCTGTACGGAACCCTCGGTGCGAGAGTTCGATTCACACTTGGCCAGCTTTATTTTTCTGAAATCAGTTCTTGAATACAGTTTTAGTTTTTATCAAAATCGACCCTGAGACTAGTTTGAGCATTCTCAACCCTTCGAAAAATATGTTACTATTTTTTAAGGATCATCAAAGTACATACATGGATGATGTATGTACTTTGATGATGTTTGAACTTGAGAGTGACAGCCAGTGCTACAGATTAATTGCAAATTCACCAGAATTCATAGTCAAAATCACCCACATGAAATTACCACATGAACAATCACCCCCCAAATAGTATTCAATAACAAGACTTGTTATCTATGTTAATGACATAATTATCCTCATCTTAGGCAGTCATTCATCTTGGCTTCTTCGGATTTGTTCTAGTTTAGTCTGGTGTCCAGAAGAAACCTAAATGATTGATTGCTTGACTATTTTCGCAAACTGATAGATATATGGGCTGTCTAATTACCGGCTTAGATCCAGTTCACTTAACCCACAATTACCTAAATGTCTCTCCATCTCATGTGATTGGTGCCTTAATTCATCATCCTTTATCACCAGTCATACTTCTTTTAGTGTGTGTTGGGCGTTAGTTTGAATGTTGAATTTTGATCCTCATCAAATAATCTCTTCTAGACTAAAAGAAGTTGCTGAACGCTGGAACAGATATGGGACAGGTGCAGGGTCATCAGCGCTCAGTTCACTACGTGGAGTGCGTGCTGTGGCCGCGGGGCCCGCTCACATAGCTTGTTTGCTCGAAGACGGAACAATATGCCGTGCTGCATTCTCCATTATTTCGGATAGATTGGACTTAAGCAAAGCGGATGCTAGTAAAAATGGTGGTAATGGTGGAGGGGGCAGCGGTGGAGGAGGGACAAGTGGAGGGAAACAAGGCGGTAGTGGGGGTGGCTGCGGGTCAAGACAGCAGCCTCGGACTCGGGCTCGGATCATGAGAAACTCTATACGTGCTGCACCTAGCTCACAAGGTATGGGCTCCAAAATAATACCTACTAAAACCTTTGTGCGTTAATAGTCAGTCAGGACAAGTCTTTTTATACATATACCTAAATAGATTTTGCCTTATTGTGGTGTCTGAGTGACCAGATATACATTTACTACAAAATAGCTTATTAAGGTCTAGGTATTAATTCTATGTTGAATGCTTTCTAGAAAAAAATACCTATTAATTATTTAAAAAAATGACAGTCAATTTATCCTCAAATGCATTACTTACACAGATGAAACAATAGCAATAAATACGAAGGAATTTTAAAATAAAATATTAAATGAAAAAATGTTATATAGAGAGATAGTTTGTATTTTTATATTTTTTTACAGGATCAACAAGCAGGGCCACTGGTGTGATAATTGGAGCTTCGGGCTCAGGACGCGTGGTGTCAGTACCAGCGCCGTTCGTTCCCGAAGACTTGGTTACACAAGCCCAAGTGGTACTTCAAGGCAAAAGCAGAAGCTTAATAATCAGGGAATTACAGGTAAAATAATTATTTAAATAATTAAGTATATATCACAAGAATTAGTAAGTAGACTTGTTCCATAAAAAAATTTAAGCAATAAATTATTGTGCAAAGCTAAGTGCGAGCTAGGCTAAGTAAGATCTTAGAAGGTCTTCATGAATAAGGTATTGCTTCAAACTCAAAATCTCTCATTTATTCATTTAGGCCCTGATAAGGGACTCCGACTATGACTTGTGAATAGAGATCCTTCCTTAGTAAAAGTTGTGTAATGTTGTCGTAGCGTACAAACCTGGACGTGAACTTGGCGGTGAACAACCTCTTGTCCCGCGATGATGAAGAAGGCGAGGAGCCGGAGGGCGGTGAGGGCGGCGACGGATACGTGCCCGAGGACCTCATCTCCCTTCTCGATGGCGGCTTCCACGCCGCGCAGCAGGACCACTCGGTCATCATTGACGCTGACACCATGTTCTCGGAGGACATCTTCGGGTACGCGGCTATCAGAAGGTATACCTGTCACGCTGAGCTCCTCTCCTCCTCTACTCTCCTTCCCTAGATACATAGTGAATACACCTCAACTCCAAACTCTAGCACGCTCTAGCTTACGCGGTTTCCTTTTATGTTGTATTTTGGTGTTTATTTGTTTAGTAGGCATATAGAACATCGCCACAAGAAACTACATATCTAAAAATCACTTTTATAAGTATCATAAGTAGGTTTATGGGAAGAAGAATTAGCTTACATGTGGTATAACATCCACCTCCTGATTGTTACAAATAAACAGAATAATTATAATTAAATAACAAAATAAAAATTTGTGGCTATGTCTCATATGCTTGTAGTACCGATTATACATTATCAACATGTTATATAAATAAGATTGACGTGTAGTCGTAGTGGAGGCGGCAGCGGCGGTGGTGCAGGCGGCGGCGGCAGCAGCGGCGGGCGCGGGGCCGCCAACCGCGAGAGCGGCAGCTCCACGCAGGAGCGCCCCTCGGAGTTCAGCAGGTGGCGCGAGCGTCAGTACTTCGGCCCGCGCAGGTGGCTCGAATCGGCGCTGAGAGATACTTCCTGGGATAAAGATGGTGGTAAGCTCTGTACAAAAAAGATATAGTTTACCATTTAGGTCCTTCATCCACGCATCGACTTAGGTGCAAAATTGCCTTACTGAATTTCTGCTAGGGTCTACTTGGATCCAAGTGCATTACATACTGGAGGTAGCTTGCAAGGCTTAAACTGAATGTCTAATGAGTTTGAGTTTAGACTGTTCATTTTGGAAAATTATGCACTAATTATACACATAAACCTGTGAATGACACTCTATATTGCTGAAAATTTTAATCTGTTCAGTACTTTTGAGTTCATGTTTTCAAACAGACATGCCGGAATTTTTTACTTATGAAATCAATACAATGTAATAAAATAAATTGATAGTAGAGATGACTATTACCACATTTGATTTCTTTGGTAACCTTTTGGTGTATGTCAATCCCGTAAATGCTTTTTAGTTGCCAATATATATTTGTACTGAACGCAAGTCGTTATCTTGAAACTAACCCAATCAAGCAACAGTAAATCTTATACTCATTAGTATAAACATCAATATCATTTAGTCATTTTTAAATACTTGTATGTAGCTGAGAGCAAGAAGAAGGATTCGGCTATGGCAGCCTCACCCCTATGGGTGTCGGAAGAGTTGGAGTACTGGGACAGCAACATTCGCTTCACTCACATCGCGGCGACGTATAGTGAACTCATTGCCATATCGACCCAAGGGCAGTTGCACCAGTGGCGATGGGCTGATGCACACCCTTATCAGCGTAATGATGTAAGTAGCTCGACATAATATTGGTAAAAATGAAGAATGGTTAATTTATTTATTTTTATTCTCCATATTATGTCCATTATAGACAAAAGGTCACCTGGTTTACGTTTTTTCTACATAAACATTCCAGTTTTACAATACCATTTTTATTAAGGGTCTATTACTCTATCATGGACAACATAGGGAGAAGAGAGCTTAGCAAGGTAAGAAAGATGATACAATACTGTTTTTTATCACTATCCAGCCTTGCAGAGTTATAAGTACTCTGCTCGTCAATATAAATAACTGTTATAATTTATTACCCTTACTGTAGGAAAAACCATACAATATTGTTGGAGAAATGTATAGTCCATAAAAAATATATATATGAATGTTTATCAATTGAATTATTGTTTATAATATAATTTAATTGCAGGCGTCAGGTTCAAATAGCGCGTATCACCCGCGCGCTAACTGGATGGGTCTGGCGGCCGGAGAGCGCATTGTGAATATTAGCGCGGCTGGCATAAGAGTCTCTGTGCTTGCTGACTCTGGGAGAATCGCTACCTTCCTCGATGAATCTATTGGTAAATAGTACCTACATTATCAAATATAATTACATATGTTTTATTATAGAGACTTACATAAAAAAGCTGGATAAGAAAATTATTCTACTTATTCTTGTACTTTTGCAGCCCATGCTCCTGGCGCATCACGTTTGGAGCACCCGTTTCAGACATTTACGGAATTTGGATCTGACAAGGCGATATCATTGCACGTATGCTCGCTGTATACAGTTGCTAGACTGGACTCGGGAGCACTGTATTGGTGGTATGTTCATTTTGTTTGGAAATTGAAACAATAAATATATATTTTTGTTATAAACGATTTCATATTATTATTTATTATCTTTTATAGTACCTATAAGTGGGTATAATATAAGTAAATGTATTTCTTTTATAGGGGTGTACTACCCTTAGGACAACGGGCTCGTCTTTGGGAGAAGCACCGCGCACGTTCTCGGAAACAACAGCGTGGACATTCGTCGACTGCACCGCAAGACTTACAGGCCGGTCAGAGCGTCACTATGAAAAACGCCCCCATGTACCAACCAGGCGCCGTTGGTATGTATCATTTGTGAACCCCATACAGTGTCTTGAACATTATAATAAATTTCTACATTCTCACAAAGACATTCAACTATATAGGAATATTTGAAAAACAAAACAACATTTTTGTTTTAGGTTTTAACATGTCAACTGGAGTGCCAAAGGTGGGCATTTTACAAAATGCTGCATGGAATCTCTCTGATTTGTGTAGATTCAAGTTACTGCCACCACCACAGCCAGACCGCTCTGTTTCTGAAAAAGATAAAAGGGACTTGCAGGTTAATATGTACTCTTAATTTATTATATATTTGGCACTTTGGAAAGTATGTGATAATTTAAATAAAATCTTATTTATTTTACACAGAACCAGTCGCCACTTACTGTGTCTTCAGTAAAAGCGTCGTCGTCAAGTGCTGGGAATAAAGATGGAGGTAAAGATAGCAATAAAGACATGGCAGACAGGCTAGATATGCCGCCACCACCTAGTCCCGCATCATCTACTTGCAGTGACACAAGTACTTCACACAGTAAGTTAAATATACAATATTAGCTCTAGTTTAGAAACATTCAAAATTACTTTTTCCACTTGGACTAAATCACCCCACGGGGCTTAATGTCTGGTTTCATGGTGTTCAAACTACCGATTACTAGCTTATTGCGAAGGTTTATCTGTATTAGGATTTTAAAATTATCCTAATTGTTGTTTACAGAACGCGCCAAACGCGTAACCGTGCGCGGAGAAGAAGGTTCATCAAATGATGGATCAAAACGCGACGAAGAAGAATGGCCTCTAAAGGAAGTAGTTTTCCTGGAAGATGTGAAGAGCGTACCTTTAGGACGAGTATTAAAAGTAGATGGCGCTTACGCAGCTGTTCGTTTCCCGACCGTCGGGAAAGATGGAAAAGAGGTTGTGCCCTCCACAACTGATGATTGGACTGCGTTGTTGCAAGACTGCCGTTTGGTGCGCAAAGATGATCTAGTGGCAGTGAAGTGGGGTGCGGGCGGCGCGGCAGGTCCTCGTGGACCAGACTGCCTGCAACGCTCACCTAGGAAGATAGCGCTTCCGCCTGATGTCCAAGTTATTACTATAGCTGTGAGTGAAAGTATCCACTTGAGTATGCTTTTTATTAATACAAATTAAAATAATGAAGTAATGGATCTAAGCTTTTTTTATATTGTGAGTAATACATTTTTCAACCGACTTTAAAAAAAAGGAGCAGGTTCTCAATTTGGTTGTATGTCTTTTTTTATGGAGAACAGTTGAATAGAAGAGGGTCAATGTTTCTGTGGAGCAAAGAATCTTACTATAACTAATGATTTATTTATGTTTAGGTGGATAGTCGCGGTGTGCACGCAGTAGTTCGTCGACCCGGTGGCGCCCTCGCGTACGCAGTGTATGCGGTGGGAACTACTCGCGCTCTCACTGACAGCGTTTTTCCGACAGATCATACAGCATTACTCGGATATTCCAATGGGCAAGCTATACAGCTCGCGACAGCTGCTGAGGTACTTAAGTGATATCAGTTGTCTGTTTTCCATAGTACAAGTTTTGCTTGGTTTGGGATCAGATGACAGTGTGTGTATCCAGTTGTCCCAGGATATTTATTAGATGCATGTACGTGTACAGGGCAGCGAGCCAGTAGTGATGATGGTGGACGGCAACGGCGCACTGTACCCGGTGTCGCGCGACTGCGTGGGCATGGTGCGCGAGCCGCCGCCGCTGAACCTGCCGCCGGCGCGCGCCATCGCCGCGCACGCCGTGCCGCTGCACCCGCACGGCTCCGCGCACGCGCACCACACCGCACTCAAGTCACAGGTCACTCACCTACCTACCTACCTCTACTACTTTACCGCTTTACCGCCACACGGTACTATAGTATCTAGTACGTCCGTATGTCACACCGACGACTCGTAGCTTTATATCGAGTCATGTGACAGCACTCGTCCGGCGCCATCAAGACAGTGTAAATTGGGATCGTCTCTTTGTAGAGTAGGGATTATCAATGAAAAGTCGCTTATAAATGGAACGAGTGTGATATGTTTAGGTTTGTGGACCCCCATTTGTTTGAGTTTCAACATTCTAATGTGTTCAGGTGGCCCTTATCATCTTGGTTCCGGAGCCGCAGATGATGATGCCGCGTGTACTGCGTTGCGATCTCGATGGAGTGCGCCAGCTACTGCATCAGCTGGAATCGGAGTCTAACAGTAAGTTTCTTACGATCTTCCAACTTTTTTCGGATGTACGTGATGTTGTAAAGGGATCGACTGGTATTCAGTTTTGAAGTATGTATCATATATACCTCGCAGTAAAACTGAGTCGAAATTTTTATTTCGAATGCCTTTTCGCCATCACACAATATTACTGTAAGTCATATGACACAATAGATATCACTGTGTCTTTTGTCATGTTATTTTTGTTGTAGTATATTTCTGTAAAATTGTATGTTTGTTAGAATAAAAGTTTTGTCTTTCTTAATAATGATTGTCTTGCATAAATAATATTGTTATTTACAACTTGTATTTGCTCACAGAACAACAAATATTATCGATACTTCAAGAGCGTTGCGACGGGAACAGGAATATACTTCACGCATGTGTCCACATGTGTGCGCCTACTTCAAATAAAGAACCCGATATAGGTATTATTAATAATAAATTATTTCAAAATCTTGATTATAATGAGATTTTTATATAAGAATAATTTATTACATTATTTCATGACAGAAAACGCATCAATGCCAAACTTGGCTGGTGGTGCTGGCGGAAACAGTACCGGTGGTGAAGAGGCTGTTCCCGCTATATCCTGGGCGCCCGAGACCTTCGAAGCGTCCGGCGATGAGGATAGCTTGATGGGACTCACCAATAATGGGTAAGTTATGGGATATTAAAAGGAACACAGAAAATATATAAAAGACTAGAGTGCCAAAATGTGGCGAATACTTTTGACACTGAGTGTACGTTAAGTCTATTTTTGTAGCATTTTTATTCATTGTGTTAAGTAGATGCCACTTATTAAATTTTGGCCATAGGATATTATTATGTGCCCTCCACTTATGAAAATCATTCAAATAAAGTATTAATATAGTATGTAATAATATTGTTAGAAAGATAATAAACATTTGGCTGGAATTTATGTGTTAAATTAACAGTATGATATAGTAAAATAGTATGTAAATTAGGTATTCTGCACCTTTATTCATAAAAATTAAATACAATGCAATGCTGGACATAGAAACAAATAATAATTTAAATATTAACTGTTAATAGATCAATGCCATCACTTGATTGTACAATGATAATTATTATCTTATGAAAATCATTCAAATAAAGTATTAATATAGTATGTAATAATATTGTTAGAAAGATAATAAACATTTGGCTGGAATTTATGTGTTAAATTAACAGTATGATATAGTAATATAGTATGTAAATTAGGTATTCTGCACCTTTATTCATAAAAATTAAATACAATGCAATGCTGGACATAGAAACAAATAATAATTTAAATATTAACTGTTAATAGATCAATGCCATCACTTGATTGTACAATGATAATTATTATCAACACGTAATTAACCATGGGTACGAGTCTCCTCTAGCAATGAGGTATTATGGCCATATGCCGTCCACCACGCGGTTCCTGTGCGCATTTGTGAGCTATACATGACTTGAATCCGACTTTTCTTGAATGCTTGATTTCCTCGCATTGTTTTACTTCACCGCAAAACGTAAACTTAAAGTCAGAGGTTTGTGATTTGAACCTTTTGTGACTTAACTAAAGTCACGACTTCTTTTAAATGTGAAAGTTTTTTGCAGCAAAATGTCTAGCGGCGGCAACAACGGCAACGGCGCAGTGAGCGCCGACCCGGCCGAGCGGCGCGGCAACGCGCTCTCCGCTTTACGCGCGCTCTGTGAGAGTGCTGTGCTACAACCTTTCCTTATGCAGCTGCTTACTGCTAAGTGAGTCAGAATGAATAAGCTTGTGTTGTGTTTGTGATGATGAAACCGAAGGTTACTCAAAGCTTAGGAGACGCTGACTCTCAAGTGCTGCCAGAATAGATTAGTAGGCGTATACCCTGAGGTATTAGTCAATCAAGTGGTATAAAGGTGGCAGGCCACCTATGATCTCTGTATTCGCGACTGTTTTGAATTGTCATTTTGTCAGATTTTATTTCCATTATCGTGTTATTTGTTCTCCAAGTATTAAACAAAAAATGGATTTACATGTTTGAAAATATGCTATATTATGCTAAGATCAGTTCTTATCCCTACTAAAGTTTTTCAGTATTAGCTCAACTATGTTTTTAAAAGAAACCAATTTAAACGCTTAGTGTGTTAGTTGGTTTGTCTTTCATTCACGCAGCAACTGATCGAAGGGATTTTTTGCATAGAGATATTTCGTTGACAGGAGAGTCACACAGGCAACTTTTTATCCCTAGCGCGAACGCAAAGTAATCCACGGGGAAGCTAGCTATCTATTAATCTGAAGTTACTAACTGGAAATCATATAACTATTGCGTTGATTAGTTAGTACTAGTATTATCACAACATTCTAATGAACGATCTATTATCAGGGACGGACTAGGCCAAACGCCACTCATGGCTGCCGTAGCGGAGCGTGCATACCGAGCGGCTCTAGTTATTCTTGATGCAATACGAGCATGTCCGGAAACTGAGGAGGCCCAGCGTTCGGCCGCCATCTTCCCGCCCAACGCCCACCCTGACCATTCGCCGCTTCTCGTACTTTGCTGCAATGACACCTGCAGCTTTACTTGGACTGGACAGGAGCATATTAATCAGGTATGTGTGGAAAAAATTATGTTGATTTCTTTGATGTATTACATTGTTTTTCTAAACACCTAAAATTGTGTTATTTAATTTTGTAGTGTGAATGTTATTATGTTTGATGTATATTTTAATGTGAAATAATCTGTTTTCTTTCTTGTAGGATATTTTTGAATGCAAAACCTGTGGGCTAACTGGATCACTTTGCTGTTGCACGGAGTGTGCAAAGGTAAAAGAGACAATAGAGATACCTTCACGTCAAAACGGCCATCATAGCGTACCGCTAGTTTAGTAATCTAAAATTGTTTTATAGGTGTGCCACAAAGGTCACGATTGCAAGTTGAAGCGTACGTCACCTACTGCGTACTGCGACTGCTGGGAGAAGTGCCGCTGCAAGGCGTTAGTGGGCGGCAACTGGGCCGCACGCTGCGACTTACTCGCTAAACTAGCCAGGGATACGCATCTCGCCACACACTTTAATTCAAGGTAGTTTTTAGGGTTCCTTACTTCAAAAGGTAAAAAAAGGAACCCTTATAAGATCAGTCTCTTGTCCGTCTATCCGTGTGTCACCACCGATTTTCTCAGGAACGGGTGGACCTAGCAAGTTGAAATTTATACCAGATACTGAGGTTGATAGTCTCTATTAAGTGTATACAAATCAAGGTCCTGAGTCAACACGATAAAAAGATATGGGCAAAGGACATGGCCAGTTTTTGTATGGAGCTCAGCCTAGCTACTGAAAGTTCATGTACATTAATGAATTATGTTTTTATTGGAACTTTGTGTGCCCTAGAATTGTCAAATATAAGTTATATAGTAGTAAACTTCAGATTTTACATAAAACGTGGCATATTTATCCTTATTAAAGTCGATAGCAATACGTTTTGATGTCGGGGGTTTGCTAAAGGTTTGCTATCATAAAAACAACAGGCGCTTCGAAACATTGAAATCATCTACAATAAATGGATAAATACGATTTTAAGCTTAGCCACAATTCAGTGATAGCAAGTTACAATTGAATCACGAGTGCCTGTTTTTGTTGTTCATCTGGTAATGGTTACGATTCGAATCGATTCAAAAAACGATTTTTTTTCAGAAAGAATCCTATCCCTATTTGTCGTGACAGTGAGTGAAATGAATGACTAGTGATCTGCAGTGTCATGACGTTCCGTTACACCATTGCCCTGCGCTATTAAAAAAAAAAATATATAAAGATTTGCAATTATTTGTAACATATTTACATATAAGTAATCATCTAAATAAATATAAATATTATTACTAATGTTTTACTAAATCATTACTATGTTCATAGTATTATAAGATTTTATTTTCTTGAAATGTAAATATGTTTGCATGACTGCTTTCCTGGAAAAGGCGCACGGACTCAAATGCCGGAAATGTATTGCAAAAAACTCTTCAATCATATATATGAACACGAAGTTATAGAGAAATATGAAATATACCGTATTTCTTTTATATATTAATATTTATTTATCACTATGCTTTTGTTATTGTACATGCTACTTAGCAACTAGGCAGATATTGGCCATGTCATTTAGATTTTCGCGAAAACTTGTAAGTACCAAAATTTACCATAATTTTCAACTTTTTTTATCTTTCGGAATTTAAGGCGATGATAGCTCAGTGGTAGTGACGTTGGACGCCGCGGCGAAGGTCGTGGGTTCGAATCCTACAATGAGCTTGAGCTTTCGGTGAAGGAAAACATCGTGAGGAAACCATAGCACGGTGGTACCCGCCTGGCTGGCTACCACCCTCAAGTTGAAAATCTGTCGCCAAACACCTATTGGTGTGAATGAATGAACGAATGCATGATATATTTATTTGCGAGAACATAGGTAGTAACATTTAGTTGTTTTAATAAATTATTATGAATCACTACGTTCAACCTTTCGGTCGTGCAAATATTAGTTTTTAAATGTACATAAAATGTATAGCTAGCAAAGAAAATAATCAAAAAATTATAATAAGGTCAATTAATTAATTACATATTATAGTCAAATTGCACAGATTCAATTAAAGTATATATATAAAGTAGCGGATAAGTTTCATATTTTAAAGTAATCATTAATGGAATAAAAACATCTGTCGCATAACCAAACAAAAAGCTTCCTATTAAATTCTAAATTGCTTAGTTCTTCTTTATGATAATCATGCGGTAATTTATTATATATTTTAACTGCCATAGAATAGCAGTTTTTATCACACAAATGAAGTCTATTTTGTGGCTTAACTAATGGTTTTTGTTGATTTTTTCGTTTAAGAAGAGCTTTTTCATCTTTGTCAAAAAGTGAAGGGTTGCTTCTTACAAATTTGCATAATTCAAAAATGTAAAGCGAAGGCATTGTCAATAGCTTTTGATCTTTAAATCTTTAAATATTGGTCGGCAAGAATCTGTCCATTTAAGATTAAAAATGGATCTTATGCATTTTTTTCGTGCTATAAACGCTCTTTGGGCGTCTGTTGAATTTCCCCATATTATTATACCATACCTTAGAATAGAGCATACATGACTATGGTATACTACTATAGCTGTTTGTAGGCTTGTAACATTTTTTATTTTACGCAGTGCAAATACGAATTTGTTGATTTTCTTACACACATTATCTATTTGAGCTTTCCAATTACAAAATCTATCAATAATTATTCCTAAAAATCAGTTTTGTCCTTTGTCATGCTTTTTTTTTTATATGTCAAGTATCTCATAAATTTCGTTTTATTCATATTTATTTTCAAATTATTTGCATCCAGCCAATCAATGACGTCTTTTAATGCCTTATTTGTGACGCATTTTGCATTTTCAGTAGTTCTCTCTCTAGTTAAAATGGTAGTATCATCTGCAAATAATATAGAGTATTGGTTTGTTGAGTTTGGTAGTTCGTTTATGTATATTATGAACAGTAAGGGGCCAAGGACGCTGCCTTGTGGTACATCGTAACGGTTTACTGAGTATGTCGACCTAAAAGTTTCTTGGGTGTTAGTTACTGAGCACATCTTTTTAATCTCCGTGCATTGTTGACGGTCTTTCAAATAGCCCTCGAACCATTTGTGTGCAGGTCCTCTTATACCATATCGTTCCAGCTTATGCAACAGTTTGTCATGGCACACCATATCGAATGCTTTGCTCATATCCAAGAATACTGCTACCGGGATTTCTTTTTTATCGATTGCATCAAGAATTTCTTTGACAAGCTTAAAACATGCTAGTGTAGTGGACTTCTTCGTAATGAAACCATTTTGTTGCTTACTAATTACTTCATTTTTTTCAAGAAATTTTTATAACTCTTGTACTCATCACTTTTTCAAATAGTTTTGATAATATAGGAACCAAAGTAATTGGTCTATAATTGCCAGTCTCAGACCGAAGACCCTTTTTATGTATAGGTTTTACCACCGAAAATTTTAAGCTATCAGGGAAAATGCCCCATACTATTCAGTAGACTACTCAATCGGTTTGTCTATCCGATCGGGACCGCAACCGAGCAGGTCTGAATGTTTTCTAAAGATAAATTTATTATGTGTGTCAAAGGTTCAGTTATAGCAATAACATTTAGCTTCAAAATTTTCGTCGTAATATTATCATAGCCTGCCGAATTTGTATTTCGCAGATTCATTATAGTTTTATGAATTTCCATACAGCTGACTGGCTCTAGATATATTGAATTTGATAATCTTCTTTCATTACCAGGTTTATATTTAGGATTTTGGATATTTTCTGGTTTTGCAATATTTATGAAATATTTATTAAAGTAAGCCGCAATATCACCACCATTTTTTAACATATTTTCCCCATCAGAGATTTCTTTTACTTCACTATTCATATTACTGTTATGTTTAAGTCTGTCATTTATTATTCGCCAGGTAGCTTTACATTTGTTTTCTGCATTCGCTATATATTTTCTGTTTTTATCTTTTTGTATATACATTGCACATTTCCTTAATATTTTACTATATGATCTGTACTTCTGCTGGTTTTGATTAGTTTTATCTTTGTAATATTTATGCTGTAATTTTCTCTTCGTTACAAATGACTTTTTTAGGCCCTTTGTGACCCATTTCGGATTTATACTGTTTTGGTTCATTTTAATTTTAATAAGTGGAAAACATAAATTGAAGAATAAACATATATCCTCGTGAAATAGTGAAAAAGCTTTGTTTGCATCCGACTCTAAGAATACGTTAGAAAATGATAGTTCACTTAGATAATAATTAAATTTTTTATTATTTTCTTTAGATAAATCCCTTTTGTATACGAACCATTGTTTCCGTGAATGTTTATCCACCTTGAGCTGTTAGTGTTTGTCCCGTATTGTGATCAGAAAGTCCCAATTCATGTGTTTCACCTTTTGCATCTTTTATATCACTTATTATGTTGTCAATACATGTGTTTTGCCGGGTAGGTTTTTTTATGTGTATGTTTAGTTTATAATTGTATAAAATATTAACAAATTCATCCTTGATTTTATTATTATCACTTAAAACATCTATATTAAAATCTCCACATAGTATATTATTGTATTTATCCTTTTTACATAATCTATCTAATAAAGAATAAAATATAAAATATTCCGGCAGCAGCACTTGAGAGCCAGATCCTTCTAGGCTTTGTGTGCTTACCACCTTCGGCCACATCATCACCTACCATAGTGAGATTGTGGTCAAACACAAGCCTATACAAAGTAAAAAAAAAAAAAAACTTGTTCAACCGGAAGTACCCTATAGGTTTTGGGTCGAAAACCTATATGGTAGTTCCCGTTGACCTAGAACCACGAAATTTGGCAAAAAGCAAGGTCTTACAGCCACAAATAAAGGAAAAATTCCAAAAAATAAAAAATGTTGAAAAGTAAAGGTGTCCCCATACATACATAGTTGACGCCAATTAAGATAGTCCTGAGTTGTATGGGCGCTCATACAATTTAGCGGTCTAGCTTAATTAGCGCCAACCTCAAATAAGGTAAATAAATAAAATTATGCTATTGTGTGAAAGAAACTAAAAGAAAATATTTATTGCAATATTATGCTCGTGTGCGCAGAACATTTTACAGTAAAGACTAAAGCGATCGTTACACTATGCGACGTATGAGTACAACAGTTTTCCAACAACAACAAAGCTAAGTTTGTCCCTCAATCCATATCTTATCGTTAAGATTCCCGTGATGGACGAACTATTTACATACTTACAAGTTTGTACGGAACCCTCGGTGCGCGAGTCCGACTCGCACTTGACCGGTTTTTTATATTTGGATTGAAGGTTCGGTGAAATATTTTTCTCGCACGTGAGAGCAGGAAGGGCACCGAGCCGTCTAAATAATATATTCTAAAGTCGGCATTGTCTTAAAATGCGAATGTGTTTTATTTACAACTAGCTTCCGCTCCGCAGGTGACCCGCGGTCCCGAGGGACCTTATGTTTTCTCGGGATAAAAAGTTCCAGACTATGATCTATCTCTGTGCTAAATTTCATCCAAATCCGTTCAGCCGTTCTGGCGTGATTGAGTAACAAACATCCATCCAAACTTTCACATTTATAATATTACTAGCTGTCCCCCGCGGTTTCACTCGCGTAGCGGTTTGACCGATTCTCAGACCTACCCGATATGCACACTAAATTTCACAAAAATCGGTCAAGCCGTTTCGGAGGAGTTCGGTAACAAACACCGGTACACGAGAATTTTATATATTAGATAGTAGGATGGTAGGATTTATAATATTAGTAGGATTGACCTGTTGATTAGGCTCACGCCACCATAATACATTTCAAACGTGTATGTTCCATTAGTGATCATCGTGCTTTTTTCGAGATAATAAGTAGCCTATGCCTTTCGCCAGGTCGCTTTTCCAACCTTTTACTCCTGCCAAATTTCAATACGATCGGGTCAGAGGTTTTGTCGTGACAAAGTAACAAACAAACATAGTTACTCTTGCATTTATATTTTTTATATATGAACAAAAACAGCTACATAATATATAATTATGTCAGACATTTCATATATAGACAACGTTGTAGTGTTAATTATGTTGCCCACTATATAGTGGTCTAAGTCTAATATTTTATTGAGACATTTTGTACCCAGTGTACCCATATACAAAAACAGATATTTTGATGCACACACATTTTTGTCCTGGATGAGAATTGATCCGTCGATCCAGACAATAATATCACTAGTCCCTTATAATAATAATAATACAATAAGAACATTGTAAATAATATATAATATACTTCTATAAGGGGCGAGTCGATCCTCCTGTTCCTGGTGCAGACGGTGGGTCGGCAGGCGGTGGAGCAGCGGCAGTTCCGCGCGGGCGGCGGGCGCGGGCGCGGGCCTCGCAAGCAGCCCGGCTCCGACGCCGAGGTGGACGCGCCCGACCACGACCTCGAGCCGCCCAGGTTCGCCAGGCGGGCGCTCTTACATCTACTCGGTACGACCTGTTTCATTCTATTCATTATTGTGGCGCTTTTTTATTTTTTTGCTGGTGGCCAGTTTGACCATAATCCTTACCATAGTAAGTGATGATGTGGTCGATGGTGGTAAGTACACGAACTCTGACAATCGAAACATACTACAGAAGAAACTAGCTATCAAGTGCGGGCACTACATAGTACCCTACCACCGTGCTATGGTTCTTCCCGATGTTTTCCTACACTGAATGCTTAAGCTCATTGTAGGATTCGAACCTACAACCTTCGTCACGGCATACCAATTAAATGTTTTCTTATTGTCATTCATACCCCTGAGCTATCACCTGACCTGTTTGTATCTGATAGGAGACTGGGCAGCAGTTGAAGCGGCTGTAATGTGCGGCGCCAGTGCGACGCCTAGCGACACAGAACCCCGCGCCGGCAGTCCCGTGCCGCACCAGTCCGGTACTACGTTACTGGACAAATTCACTCACGCGCTTATCGTCAAGTGCACTAATGAGGTACATATTGAAATTGAATTGAAATAATTTGTATAATACTCAATAAAAGGACACTAAAAGGATGTTACGTTTCCGCTTACTACTAGCGTAAGGATTTAGCAGCGTATGTAGCGCTGGTGTATATGGTATACCATGAGAATTGAATAACTTGAAAAATATCTGTAATTTGAAAGTGCTTCGGAATAAAAATAAAATTGTTAGGTAAGTTGTCCGCGAGGATGACCTTGAGGGTTTTTCAACTGCATCCAGAATTGAAGAAAAACATCCACAATTATATGAAACGGTGGTTCAAGACTACATTAAACATTAAACTACTGAACCAATTATGTCAAAAAATTGGCGGTGGTACTCCTAAGATAAAATATTTTCTAAGATTAAGTCCATGGTACAGCTAAATCAACTTTTTGTTTAGATGCTTGACACTCTACTACACACTCTGATCCGCGAACAACAAAACGATACGATTCCCGGACGTGCGGAACGCGCTCGCGAAGTGGCGCGCAGGTTCGTGCGCTCCGTCGCCAGGATATTCGTCATATTTAGCGTTGAAATGGCACCTGGTGCTGCCAAGAAGAAAGGGTAAGAAAGAAACTTCATAGTAATAACAGTTATTTTGATTTTAAAATATGGAATCTTTGGACCATATACATTTTGACGAAGTCTAGGATAGAATAGAATAGAATAGATTTATTTGTCAAAATACGCAGATGACAGATCTAAAATAACATGTCCCAAAATACTAGTCTAGCACATGGCAAAGCTATGAATCTAATAGCGTGAATATGTAGCGCGTGAGAAAAAATCAATAGGGAATATGCACAATTTTAAGATTACTCAATTTCTGTCTTTATTAAAATTATAGTATTAGTGTTATAAATAAAAATATTTATACCACTAAGTATTTGTAAAATTTATTAAATCAGACTACAAAACAATGTTAACCATTTTCTATTTCGAAGTTCCTTTGTTATTTGAAACCATCAACAACCAAAGTGTTATCCTTCTAACCTAGAATTACACGTAATAGGCTTTATAAAAACTTAAGTATTAAAATGTTTACTTCCAGGCCGCTATCAATAACGTCATCGCTGGTCCGCTGCCGACGTGTATTCGCCGCGCTAGTGGCCCTCGCGGTTGAAGAGTTAGTAGAAGCTGCGGACGCGCTGCTGGCTCCGGTGCGACTCGGCGTGGTCCGACCGACGGCCCCTTTCCCACTCGCTACTACTTATGGGGATCTTGTGAACGGCAGCGAAGACTTGTTTGGAGTTGAACCACTCTCGACAGGACATTCGCGACTTCCTCATACACGCAGGTAAGCGAATCGTGCCTTTTAAGGAGATCGCCATTCTTTGTATGCCATTTTGGTCCGAGTGCTGTCGAATGTAGTTTGTTTCATACCTGGGCAACATTCGGATCAATTCCTGACAATCCCCCTTATTCAGACCAGCTCGGTTGCGTTCCCGAACGGGTAGACAAACCGATTGAGTAGTCTACTGAATAGGATGGCTCCTGTTTTCTCATTTCAGACTTACATTCGGAATGAGGCAGACGATCGGTACACGATCGCGACAAATGAATTCTGTGATTAACAAAGCATCAGTCTGAATTTAACGAAATAAAATCGCCTTTTCCGATCGGAATGGCAACCGAATGGGTCTGATAAGGGGGGATCTCCATAAGGGGGAATATCCATTGTTCTAACTTCTATTAACTTACAAATTAATAAATAAAATAGGGAAATAAGTAAGGGAGGTTTTGCATGTATGAGTAGATGTTAAGGAGAGGTTTATAAGTAGGTATTAGGTATGCACTTTGGCTTTTCCGGAATTTTTATTTCTTTGTTGTTAATATAGGGAGTCGAACGCTACCGGTGGTCGCGGTACAGCCGCAGGAGGCACTTCAATGGGCAGTTCGACCCTAGTCCCAGATCGGTCTTCAACTCCTGTTGCTACGGAATATGCCGACGACGTGGCTGGCGAAGCGCTTGGTGCCGACGACGATGCCTCCGAGACAGACGAGCCGAATGTGCCCGCGCCCGTCCCGCCTGCCGATGCCCAGCATCACGATGATCCCATGGGCGATAGGTAGGAATATTCAGTCAATTAATGTCCGACCATTTCTCATCCATTAACAGTATTTTTTTGTCATGGCTGACGATCCATCTATGGACATATACAATACCATGGGATTGCCAATATGCCTTAACTTTTACAAAGCCTGGAAGGCTATTGACTCTCAAGTGCAATTGTCGGAACATAACTGTAGCTGCTTTCGACAGATTTTCGACATGAGTGTGGTAGTCAGCTAGGCGATTACTACAAAGTACCGTACCACCGCTCAAGGATTTGAACCCACGACCTTCACGGTATTCGACGATACTACCAGAGTGAGCTATCATAGTCAAAAAAATATTACTCAAACAATCCAAAATATTGATAAAAAAAATTGAGATCGACGACTTTATTTGCACAAAGATAGCCTGTTAGGGCGATAAAAGTCTATGCTACTCTTTACTCTGAAACCAAAGCGGATGCTAGTAATCAATAAACTAGGATCCGAACCCACTATAATCAAATATACCAAAAGCAGTGTTGAGATTATTTAGTTTCAGTTAGTTGTGATAAACCTAGTTTTACCCGCATTTTCGTGTGTGTTTTTTTTTTTCCCAGGTTAAATATGTATGTTCTATTCTAGGGTATTGCCTCAATTTTCATCGAAATCTTTGTGCCAATCTTTTAGGGCGTAATTGAGTAGCAAATATCCAAACACTTGCATTTTGTGATAAGTGATACTCAGTGTGGATGATAAAGCGAGGGAGCCGTGACAGTCGAACTGAACGGAACGAGTCGTAACTTCGTCGAAATGAAATGTCTATCTATATGCCTGTATGTATGTTTGACTGTTCATTAAATTAAACCTAAAGTGATGTATTAGTGTTTTTTCTAGGGGACAAGAACAACACGTAGTAGTGGAGAATGGCACTGAACGAGCGGAAGGTGGTGAGAGCGAGAGCGAGTTGGATCTGCTCGCAGAGGTGGAAACGGAGAGCGACTCCGACGACCAGGACAATGCTGAGTCGGCCCAGCGCAGCGTGCAGACCGGGGCCACGCAGGGCTCAGATGCCGGTATGTTATCTATTCAGAATTTTACCAATAAACAAGGTCCTAATTAAACCACGAAAATTACACTAAACCTGTAAGTGACTTACATTGAGCAAGCTTTCATTAAGCAAGAACCGAAGCTGTGTACTCCAATTTTCATCATCATCATTAATTGTCTGCTCTATTTCCAATTATTAAGAATTGGTGCATTAGGTATATATGCTTTATTTATTAAAACTTTCATTTGGGTATTATTTTCCTACATAATGTAATGCTACGCATTCTATTATTATAATAATTTCACTTGCATTGCAACAGGTATAGCGTCTCTTCTGCTGTACCCTGAAGACGAAAGTGGTGATTCCACTCAGCCCGAAGACGAAGACTCCGAGGCGGGTGAGACAGACGAGCAAGATGGCGAAACAGAGCCACCGCTGCATGACGGAGAACCACTCGAACGACGCACTGCGCCACCGTCACGACCTAACTTAGCACCACATTCTATGCAATGGGCCATAAGGTAAATAAAAAAAAAGTTCAATGTATTGTTCTTTATTTTTATTTGTCGTAGACTTTTAAATCTCGCACGTTTACAAACGCATTAAGGTTATTAACATAATTTTGTAAATAGCCTGGCTGATGTTAAGGTTATCTCTAAACGCCTAGGACGCTTGCGTTCGACAATTTACCTCACTGAAAGCATCAACATTATATTTCAATGTCGAAAGTTCAATACATGTTTTTTTTCATTAGGTCCCGTGAAACCCCACGCGGCACTAGTGGGAGTACTGGTGGCGTGCGGCTTACCGGCGGTTCGTCACTGGTGTTCATTGACCCCGCCTCGTTGCGTCGATCGGCCGCCGCCGCCGCCGCCGGCGCTCACGACCCCCACTCTACATCCACCACTGCATCTTGTCTTGCAAGAGCATTTGGTAAGTAACTTACCTACTATAGTGAAATATCCTGTCTTCCATTTGATGCACCATTTGTATTAGTAAAAATCCATTTATACATGTCATCATAATCAAATTGGCATTTTATTTTTACGTGCCTACTGCTTTGGCACAAGTCTATAACTGTGTGGTTGATTGAGATCATAGGCAACCACGTGAAGCCAAACCGAATTGATAAACTTAAAAGAGTATGCATGAATTTCTCACTACTTTCTCTATCATCAAAAAGTCAGCAGTGAACTACATTCAGATGCGGGCGGTTGCGTCTAACTGTGCTCTGTTCCACGGTTTCGAATAAATCCTTACATCGTGTTACGTTTTTTCCTGTACAGGCATTGTGATACGTCAAATCGCCGACCTGCTGTGGGAGTATGAGCGTGTAACTCTACCGTTACCGCGTATGGTGCCGCTCGCCTACCGCGAGGCATTGCGCCTGCAGTGCTACCTTGAGAGGCAACTCAAACCCACCTGGGACTGGCTAGTCACCGTTATGGACGCTACTGAAGCGCAATTGAGGTGACTATCAACATCCATTTTATATTTCTAACAGATTTAGTTTACTCAAAATTAATATGTTTATGACTATTATCAAAAGAGATAGGCAACCACATCCTCTATTTACAAAAGATATTATTGTACCACCCCAAGTCTTTTTACATGACATAATTATGTCCAATCCTTCGCCATGCCCATGACAAGTTGCCAGTCACGCGTTACAATTTCCAAGTGAATATGACTTGGGTAAGTAGAAGATTATTTTTACAGACTTTCTTTATAACAAGCTGTCCTTAGTAGGATAGGACGTAGGATTATCTTAATTTTTAATTAAAATTATTAAATTAAATTAAAAAATATTTTTTTATTTAATGTTTTATAACAGATTCGGTGCTTCTCTGACATCGAATAATGCAGCTACCGCTAGCACCGACAGCGCAAGAACAAGCGCACCTGCTGCAAGGCGGACTACTTCACTGACATCTCCCGCCACGCGGATTATTGGTTTTTCTGAAGGACCAAGGGTTAGAGACCGTGAACAAGGTATGTGTAAAACTATAACAACATGCTTTATTCTTCCTTATTTCCATATCGCGATGACTATGAGCCTTTGGTTCTGGCTGAGGACCATTTACGATGATCCACATTTACATAATTTTTATGTTATTGAAGTTTTGTCGTATGCTGTAGGTGTGGAGGCGGGCAGCGCTCGTCGCGAGTTCCTGGCGTATTGTTTGTCTCTGCTGCGCGCGCACAGCGGCGAGCACGCGGAGCAGCTGCCCGTGCTGGACGTGGCCGCGCTCAAGCACGTCGCCTACGTGCTGGACGCGCTCGTCTACTACATGCGCGCCGCGCACCCGCACCCTCACCACCATCACCATCTGTGGACGCCGGTCTGTACACGTTTATCTTCTGTTTTTCTCTTGTCGTACAATGTGCAGTTTGTAGGTTACACACGGCACATACCGTGCCAAGCCGGCAGGTCGATTGTCGGATTCGATGTCCGAGAGCGGTTCGCTGTTTGCTATCTCTTTGCAGTATGCGCCAGCATGAGACATGTGTGAGCTTAATGATACCATTGAAATAGCACTGGCGCCATCTGAGTTCAAATTCGCCAACAACTTCAGAGTCGATAAGAAATGCACGGTGGAGTCTATAGACATTGGAAAATTGGAAAGTGTGGTAGAATGTAGACCAGGCTACTGAGCCCATAATTGTGTGTATGTAGAAGGCCCTTTTCATGGTAACCGTTAAATACTTAAAGGACTGGAATCTAGCTCAGTTATCTCTATTGATTTGTCTCTGTGATTGGGTTTGCCAAACATCACCTAAGTTGCTTATACATTTTTTTTCACTTTAGGTAGACTGACTACAATCACACATTTGTAAATGATGATGTGGCCGAAGGTCGTAAGCTCAAAGTCTAAAAGGGAACAAGTGCTTTGCAACAGATTTTCAACTTGAGGATAGTACCTGTCAGGCTAATATTCTAAAACTACAACATTTATCTAACTAAAAACATTCAATCTGTGAAATATAAACTATATAAATATAAACATAATTTCTATATAACATATATCAACATCATCATCAATATTTGTACGTTATTTCTATCATTATGGAAATAATATAATATATATATATTTCACTAAAATCAGGATGAGAATGAAAATGAGGAAGGTGATGAGGAGATGGTAGTGGGCGCGAATGCGGCGGCCGAGTCCGACGGCGAAGGCGAGGGCGCGCGCGGCCGTGGGCACGCCTTCTTCCAAAGATCCGACTCAACGCTGTGCCTGGGTTGCCCACCACCAGACCCATTTAATAGTTAGTATTTCTATACCTACAATCTAAACTCCCGTGGTCAAAATTCGACCATAATTAAATAAAAGTATATATTAGGGGTTAACGTATGAAATTGCCGATTTGTAGTTAAAAATTGAACTTTTTTTTAATATATGCAAATAATATATGCATTTAAGCTTTCTGCACTCCTTCTCCGTATAAAATTAAATTGTGCCAAATTTCATACTCCTCTGTTTGCTTAATTTTCGTAAAAATGGGTACAAAGTTTTTGCTTCACGTATTAATATTGTGATAAATAAAAATTAAATGTTGTTCGCTGGTATCCGCATCACTTTATAAAGGCTGGACCGATTTGCCTTTTATTTAAATATGTTCGTAATTATTGTCCGCTCAATAAGGACTTTGGGGAAAGAAAAAAATTAAAAGTATCCCGAAAACTGAGTGTGCTTTTTTTCTATGGGATTTTTGTATGAACTGAAAACCAAACAGGACAACGTCTGTGGGGTCAGCTAGACTATATATGGCTCACTCACTGACTGAGGGCATTACATAATCGTCCAGATGGTATCGGGTCTTTCACAACAAGTCTAGAACTGTTCAAATGTGCACTTTCTCTGATTGTTTGATCTTGGCCAGAATTGCATTTATTTAATTTGATGTCTAACGTTACGCAGCGTAACTTAACGCAACGTAACGTACTTGACTAGCGTACTACGCTAGCTAAGTAAACGTAGTTCTTACTGTGTATTGTATCGTCATTAATGTTTTATTAACTATCTCGTACAGTGACGATGCAAGAAGCACTCCCACTAGCTGATCAGCCCCAACTGCTGCAGCCGAACGCTCGTCGCGAGGAGTTGTTTGGAATGCCGCGACAGCCCGTCACCGTGCCTGCCTCAGGTGACGGTCCTCCTGGCGTCAATAACCCGCTTGAAGGTAACCTAGTCATCATTAAAATGGCCGCTGCGTAAATGCTTATTGCGTTAGTTTAAGTCAAAGCCTTTTATTCAGCTTGGGCCCTAAGATAACACTTACGAAGGTCGAAGCTACTGATGTTACCAGTACGGAAGTCAGCTTTCAACAAGAAAATGACAAGTTTATAAAAATTGCATTTTTTTTTTCAAATGTCAAATAATTTGCGAAATTCTATCCTATAAAAATTTCATAGTATTACTATAAACAAAACAATGCTTAATTATTTTGATTATTTGACAGTGGTGCCCCGTAGACTAGGACTATCGACGCGCGGCACAGACCGTGGATGGTCGCCGCCTGCGCGCCCCGCTTCCGCGCCACCCACACATACACACACAATGACTAGAGATGAACCACAGGTAAGATAGTACTATGATAAGTTTAAAAATTATTAGATCACTAGCTGTCCGTCCCTCACCGTTTCTCCCTCATTCCCGGGATAAAACGCAGCCTATAACCTTCCACAAGAATTGGGCTATCAAATCCAAAAATATTTTTTCATATCCAACTGGTAGTTCCAGAGATTAACGCAAAACAAACAAAAAAAAATCAGCTTTATTATATTAGTGTATATTAGTATAGTATAGTGTAGTAATGTATTGTATTTATTTTAAGTACCATAATTTTAATTTTAAATTAATTAATTATTTGCAGGATCTATCATGTACAAAAGATACGACGACGAAAATGGATATTGACACTGACGGTGAATATTTATCGGATTCAGACTCAAATGAAGCTAGACAGATTCCTAGGAAAAAACATCATAGGTAATTTTGAACTGCAATGCATTGTTTATATTTTTTATATTGTATTATATAATTTGAATATTGTTCATAAATAGAAAATCCACAAATATCTAACTTATAGTTATACAATTCTTGTTATATCTCATTTCATATACAAATACATAGTTCATTGTTTTTTATTGGCAACAACAAGTCACATGTCAATTCTTGAAATACAATCACTAATATACTACTAATAATATACTACTAATAATATACTAAGTTAGTAGTAGTAATATACTAAGTAGTAGTAATTCATTAAATATATATATATATTTTTTAATGAACCGACTTCAAAGACGTTATACTTAGCTTCTGAAAATATCGCGTACGTACAAATATACTTCCTTTTTTGAAGTCGGTTAATAATATTGTATACACCAAAACCATTCCATATTTCAGACACCCACATTCAGTAACAATGACGACCGGCAGTAGTAGTATGCAAGACGCTAGCACACAACCCTCGGAATTTCACACACTAGTCGACACGGCCTGTTCTATCATAGAGGCGCCCCTACAACAGAGTATTGCAGCTTCACCATCACCTGGTAAGTATTTAAAAATAATGTATGAACTAAGGTCCTCCAATACTTGTCATTATCACTCTTTTAGCGCTACGACGTAAACATTTAGTTATGCAGTTCACATTCAGATGTTTGCTACAGTTTATCTCATTTTAGTGCATGTTACATAAGATTAACCTAATCATAAGCCACTGACGAATATGATTACTTTGTTGTTAGTATCGTTGGGCGTCCAGGCTTAGTTCTTGGTTTCGACTGTTGCTACTAGTTTCAGCTTTCGGTGAAGGAAACAATTACAACTGACTAACTGGCTTACCACCTTTGATATAGTAATATTTGTCACAAAGCGCCTAACGATTCATTAAAAACCCTTCAGAGCTTAGTGTCTTTACTATCTTTGGTATCACATCCCTATCTTAAGTGAGTGTCTTCACTCGTAGTAATAGTTTAGTGCTTACTTCTTGTATTATTTTAGGTCCAAGTGGTTCGAGTGCAGGGGCTGAGACTCGCGCGTCTTCCTCGCGCAGCCCCGCGAAGACTGTTATTGTACGTGCTGTAAGTCACTCCACTTATTTGGGGGACTTTTTCTTATCAAAATTATACCCTACCTCTTCCATTGGATTTCATTTTATGTATTTACTATCTTATAGCAAACAATACAGCTGATGCTTAAGAGTATCTACAAAGCGAGTAAACAGAGGCCTAGAAACATGTTTCGATCTTTCGCACTCTCTGTTAATCATATAACACGAGAACGAGTTTAGGAAAACATCTGAAACGTTCAACTAAACTAGCGAGGCGCTAGTTTAGACATGAGGGTATCTTTAGTTTCTTGCTATGCTTGTTTCTTTTTGGCACATTTACAGATATGGCCTGTTAAAATGGCTATCATAGAATACTGCTAGTTTAAAGAACAAAAGAGGTATATATACATCCTGATTCCACTATTCTATCTGTGAACTATTTATTATATTGTTTATTATATCAAATGTATCAGGGTGAATTGCTAAGCGCCGCCGACCCGCTGGAGTCACAAGAGATTTCAGCTCACGTGACCGTAGAGACCACAGGACTACAACCACCGCCGCTATTGCCACCACTAAATACGCCGGCTCAGCCGTAAGTGAATTAATTTCTGTATTTCTAGCTAATGGCATCACATATAATATTGAACACAATGATATTGGGGTGTATTGTGATTTTAGAAAGCTTTTGTTTGTTTGATCATAGAACACTCATACGTAAACTAAATAAAAATTATGGAGTCAGGGGTGCACCACTTGATTTGACGAAGCCGTTGATCGAAGAACTCCAAGTGTTCCCCACGATATATCGGATGTAGGAGAATGCCAAATCCCACATTTTTGCAAGATACCAACTTAGGGTCGGTACCAGGCAACCGTGTTACGGGAATGTCACAAGTTTAAATAGAAAACATGATGTAGTAGCCACGAAAAAAAAACATCTGGCAGAGTTTCACTAATTGCTTGATAGAGAATAAATCTTGTAGATGATTGTAAAAAAAATAATGAATATCGCTAAAAACGTCCGAAACTAAGTATAAAAATGCTGTACGTTTCTATAACGATGTAAAGCGTGTAGTCGTTTAGTATTGCAGTGGATTCTACAATTCGGCTGCGATATGGACACAACGTTTTGCATTCTCATGTATTAATTATGTGATTTTATAAAGCAATGGAATTTTCCAGCCTCGTGAGTTTTCTGATTCATATGTCATAGAGACTATCAGGACCAATGATTATATCACTACACTAAACATGTAATTTCACCAGACGCGCGTGTCCATCCCTCGGCGCGAGTGTATCGCACGACCTACTACTCGGTCGGTGGCGACTCTCGCTCGATCTATTCGGGCGAGTGTTCACAGAAGACGTGGGTCTGGAGCCAGGGTCCGTGGTCGCCGAGCTCGGCGGCTTCCCTGTCAAGGAGGTCAAGTTCCGCAGAGACATGGAGAAGCTGAGGAACTCACAGCAGAGGGATTTGACACTTCACAAGGTAATTGTGATTACAACAAAACTTTGTGGTAGTTTCATATATTGCTGACTGATATTCCAAAGTATTACCTAAATAACATTAATATTAAAGAAAAGAAAGAAAAAAAAATATTATAAGATTTGTATGCATTACATTTACAAACATGTCATAATTATAAAATATTTTTGCCAAATAGATGGAGCGCGATCGAGCGAAACTGTTGCAACAGACATTTGCGGAATTGAACAGTGCGTTTGCCGGACAGAATAGACGAGCTCACAGCGCTCAACCACCACTTGCTGTAAATCGTGTGAAAGTCACCTTTCGCGACGAGCCAGGAGAGGGCAGCGGCGTCGCCAGGTCTTTCTACACTAGCGTTGCTGAGGTAATGTTCTAATAAAATGTTCTTTAGTCTGTTCACGAAAAATGAGTTAAGTTTCAAATGTTCAAAAGTTAAATATGGAGCTGTTAGCCAATGACGGCAAAACTATTCCGTAGCGAAAGAGAGTCAACACAAATTCGTTTAGAAATGCAACATACCTTTGTAATTTGCATTCCTTTGTACCAATTATTTTCGTTTTAAAGAATAACATAACTATGAATAAACTATTTAATTTAACAGGCCTTACTTGCCAACGAGAAACTCCCACCATTGGAGCCTGCAACTGGTAGTGGAAGCAATAACAGTAGCACTAATGGTACATCAGGAACAGCTGGCACCACCGCCGGCGGGGCTAGCAGCAATAGCGGTGCACGGTAAATATTAAATGATACATTCGGTTATTTGTGTGTAGAGGTAGATGACAGTCGTATTACCGAGTGCTAAATATGAGGAGATTATTGCAAGAATTTTGACCTGTAACTTGTTGCCAATAAAAACTATGAACTAGGTTTGTGTGAGAGAAGAAAGGATTTTATGGCTAGAGTCTGGCAAACGAAAGTAGTGACTGAAAAAGCATGGCAAATTAAAAAACCTCACACTAGTAACTCCAGTATGAAGTACCTGGAATAATCTCACCTGATACTTTAGAGTTATTTATTTTTTGTGTAAAACAATATTTGTACACTACTGCTTTACAGCATGTGGACAGGTCCAAAAATGGGAACCTACAGTACTTGTTGTATGTAAAGTCGTATTTTTAATGTGAACAGAATGTGAACCAAACACAGACAGTTTTTGTAAAATTATAAATAATAATTATGGATACAAACAAAGTATTAACATCAAATCGACAGAGATTGACATAAATAAAACATTGCCATATGAAAAGTTTGCATGTAATTCGAGTTTCTACTTTCATTTGCCAGACTCTAATAGAAATGGAAGGAGACTATGTTGTTGTACGGACCCTACCTGATTGTTTTTATTTTTTATTGGAGGTTATTTTGCTATTTTGCATATAACTATGAACTAGTTTCCACCGTAGTCTCGAAGGACCTGATGTTTTCCCTAGATAAAATTATCCTATGTTTTATTCCAGAGTACGAACTATTTATATGCTAAATTTGATCCAAATCCGTTCAGTCATTATGGCATGATTGAGTAAAGGTATAATTCCGACACTTCCGAATGACCGCAACTGTAATCGGCGACACTTGTTTGTTGTCGAGACAGCCAGACGATAGTCGCCACACTCGGGATTTACCTTCATGAAAAAATGTATTGGAACCACTAGCTGTATTCGGACGCGATATCCACACAAAATTAGTAGAATGAAAATGTTTGATAATAAAATTGCATTGCAGTAGCGGAGCCGGGCGTGCTCGGTCGAAGGATGCAGCGCGTCGCACTCCGGGCCGCCCAGCGCCGCGCCCGCCCGCCACTAGAGAGCCGAGACGTGTGCTCAGCGTTGACGCCAGACCTTATTCACCACAGGTACCATAACCGTATGGTTATAAGTATACAAATCATAGCTTATTTCTTGAGCGAGAATAAATTTAATGTATAGGGTTTATGTTTGACATATTTACGGAGGTTGATATTAATCAATCAAAAATATATATATATTCTCACACTTGGAGAAAAATAAGCCATGTTTTCAAGTTTCATCTATCTATATAATTATCTATAAACAGATTCGCCAGTTTTTTATTTCATAGTAGCTAATCCCCGGCGTGCGTTGCAATACCTCTTTTTTTGGTAGGAACCATCGCGGGCGAGCGCACAACGCACGAAAGTTTAATCGCAATCAGATGAATGGTATAGGAACGCATACGTTACAAACTAACAGAAAGACAAACATTAAATTTTATCCTTTTTGTAAATATGCCGAGAATGCGAAACTACAGCTGTATAGATTTCTTATTGCTAAGAGCGGGAGACATGGCGAGAGTAGCAACATGATTCTTTAAACTGACTGTTTTTCTTGTTCCATCAAGTCTTCTGCGTTCTGAAGTTCATTAATTTTGTTATATCACCAGGCTGCACCCGGAACAGAAGGCGCGGGCTACAGCGGTGACAGACCTGGCGGACACAACGAACATCTCACCCTACATCAGGCACAATTAGGCGAACGACTTTACCCTAGAGTGAGTAAAATAACTTTCCGATAGTATAACCAATGCAAGTACAATACCTGTATCTCTACTATTATAAATTCGAAAGTGTGTTGGTTTCTCTATTGTGATTCTCCAGTGTGAGCTAATAACTTGCATTCTCCTATCAGGCGGAATTTCGTACAATGAACCGTTGATACTTTGACTCTTTGCTCACTTACAAATATATTGCCGTCACGCTCGCGCTTGCATGACGGCGGTCATCGCATCTGTGACAAGAGTTGACGAAATTCATACGTGAATGCACGTTACATTAATCGTGATTAACAAAAAAAATATTTCATTCAATTTGTGTAGGTACATTCACTCCATCCTACATTCGCTGGTAAAATAACGGGCATGTTGCTGGAACTGACCCCGGCGCAGTTGCTTGTGTTGCTCGCAAGCGAGGACGCCCTGCGGCAGAAGGTTCGCGAGGCCATGGATCTCATCGTTATGCATCCTTCAGAGGCAATACTAGGTACGTTGTTCACTGGTGCTTAATTTTATCAGAATTTGCTGTACATTCTAATTCTTGGTCTAATGAGAACTCAAAAATGCAGTTATGTAATAAGTATAAATATTCTGGGACATAAAATAAATAAATAGTATTGTATAATATTACTTATGAATATGTGCTTATAAATATCAACTCAGATATGTAAGTTATCGTAACTACGAATGGGGTTTTTTCTTATTCGCACATAATCTCAAAGATTCCACGCATGTTTTACATACTATATAAGAAACCCAGTACTTGTCGTGGTTGGTACAGGTGGGCCTTGAATTAGTTGACATTTAAATAAAATATAGAAAAAAAACGATATTACTTATTTAAAAAAATATTTATTCTTAAGACAGCAAAAAGACAGGAATTTACTTTAAAAAATAATATCATCTAAATGACTACCGTCGCGGATGCGGCACTCTTCTAAAGAAGCACGTAATTTTCGAACACTGGCAAAAAGACTGGGAGATTGCTGACATCTCTTTTTTAATCTTAGCTTTTAATTCAAGCAGTGTTTTCGGTTTATGGGTGCATATGGGAACTCGATGCATGAGATACCAATCTAAAAACAAATCTGCTGGCTATAAATCTGGTCTCCTGGGGTAGCACGGGATGTCGCCTCCGAAAAATCAGTATTCCAAAACCAATAGAGTACTTCCGGTTCCGTCCCGCTTACAGCACAAGTAAAGGGAAAATTCCGAAAAATAAAAAAAGTTGAAAATTAAGGTAAATTTTGGTATTTACAAGTTTTCGCGAAAATTAAATTTGCCCATATTTTGATACACCTAATAGGGACTATAGACCTCAGTATCTGGTATAAATTTCAACTTGCTAGGTCAACCAATGGGTTCTCAGGAATGCCTGAGAAAATCAGTGGTGACACACGGACAGATGGACGAACAGACTGACAAGAAAGTGATCTTATAAGGGTTCCTTTTTTTACCATTTGCGGTACGGAACCCTAAAAATGAGGGTGGATTTGAAATCAGCGACTTCGAATTAGTAAACTGCCATAAAATTCCATGCCACAACAAAAAAAAAAGTCTAATTTTATTCATTTGTGTTATCAGTGAAAGAGTTAGTCCATATAAAATCATGCATCTCCTCCAGATCTAGACGTATTCTCTCTATCTGAGCGCGGAGGGGGTGGCGGCAGTGGTGGAAGCGGTGGTGTTGGCAGCAGCGGTAGCGGTGGTACCGGCGCAGGCGCAAGCGCGCCTGGCGTTGCGACAACAGGTACCTCAGCCCCAGCGAGCACGAGCGACGACGCCGCGCCGCTCTTCTACTCGCCCGGCAAGCGCGGATACTACTCACCGCGGCAAGGACGGGCGACGCCCGAAAGGATCAATGCTTTTAGAAATGTTGGCAGGTTTGTGCTATAGTTGCTTTAGATTTTTAGAATTACACTACAGTTCTTCTTCCTTGATTATATCTAACAGTGTTTGAAATACACTGTTTATACATGATCTCAGATCTAATTCACAGCAGCTTTAGCACGAAAGTTACAGTGTACGGGCCGTTTGCGTGCGTGCAATTTTTAATCGTTTGTATGGTCGACCCTACGAGATTCCAATACCTTTCCTACGTCCTAGATTTAGGTTTTTTATAGTGTTTTACACCGGTTTTTTTATACTCTATATCTAAAACGATATTTTATTATCTTAGGATTATTGGGTTATGCCTGCTACAAAACGAACTGTGTCCTATGTTCCTGAACCGCCACGTGCTCAAGTACATCCTGGGCCGGCCGGTGCGTTTCCACGATCTGGCGTTCTTTGACCCCGTCGTATACGAAAGCCTCCGACAGCTCGTCGTCGATGCTGAGACCGGCGACTCTCACTCGCTCTTCGCTGCTCTAGATCTCAGCTTTAGGTAACTAATATGAGACCCTTAAAATTACAAGTCTGTGACTTGCCTTATTTTGTAAATTGATATTTATTTATTTATTAGGTTTACCAACAATTGTTTACATAAAATACGATACACAATGCATACACAAAAATACTTATACTAATGTAACAATCACTTATAGGTAAACACCACATATATATAAGATAGAAAGCTAACAAATAATTTAAAGATAAACTAATTCAATAAAGATGTACCTACACAATACGATACATAAAAACTAAGTAATATAAAATGAAGTGAACAGTAAACATGAGTAACATATCAATTTGGCATATAATATATACCTATTTAATCATAATTTCTAGTTTGGAAATGTGCGAAGAGGAAGGCGGTGGTTGCGTGGAACTAGTACCAGGCGGACGTGAGCTTGAGGTCACCGCACTCAACGTGTATGACTACGTGCGTAAATACGCTCAACATCGTATGTTGCTGTCGCAGGAAAAAGCGCTCGAGGTAAAATATATTAAACTTACGTTGACTTGCACATCAATGTCTAACATAGGTATAGACTGCGCATTAGCCATTTAATCTTTGTGGAAGGCACCATAAAAAAATTGTCCTGGGGGATTCTAAATGCATTAACTGCATGCATCATAAAATTAATTTATTTTTTAGGCAATGCGTGTGGGTGTTCTCGATGTTCTGCCAGAGTCTGCGCTAGAAGGATTGACGGCAGAAGACCTGCGACTGCTGTTAAATGGAGTGGGAGATATAAATGTCACAGCTCTAGTATCTTACACCAGTTTTAATGATGAAAGTGGTGAACCTCCCGAACGATTAGCACGTTTCAAACGATGGCTGTGGGCTATAGTAGACAAAATGACACATCTTGAACGACAAGATTTGGTAAGCTTTCTTTTTTTATTTACCAGCATAGATAGTGACTTGTTGTGATACTCATTTAATCCAAAAAAAATATATACTCACCAACATAATGTATGTTTAGAACAACCCTGTGATGTTGACAATGTTGCCTAAAGCTTCATTACCCCTGTTTATTTGGGATGACAAGAGATTGATAAATCATTCTCATATTATTGTCAATACCAAAGATTTATTAACGAAGGCAATTGACAACATCCTTTCATGGTACTCCAATCAGTTGAATAGTATGACATCATTAACAGGTATACTTCTGGACTGGGTCGCCAGCCCTGCCCGCGTCAGAGGAAGGCTTCCAGCCGATGCCGTCGGTGACGATCCGGCCGGCCGATGACGCGCACCTGCCCACCGCCAACACGTGTATCTCGCGGCTCTACATCCCGCTCTACTCCTCGCGACATGTGCTCAAGCATAAGTTACTTCTCGCCATCAAAACAAAGAACTTTGGCTTTGTCTAGATGCTCGCAACTGTTTTATTATTTATACCTATTAGTTTTAAACCCAGTCATGTAAGACTACCGTCGCTTATTATCCAGTTTCCATAATAAAGCATTTTAATCGTCGTAACGTCGTATATTAAACGTAATGTTTTATCTACAAAACTTAAAGTAGTATTAGTCATATGTGTATAGGGTTTTGTATCCCCAAATTTTACATGGCTGGGTAAATTTGACTGAATAGTAATATTCAATATGCAGTTTACGTTATAACAGAATGGATGGAGGTCCGCACAAGTACATAGTAATTTTTAAACATATAAGCGCATAGACCATAAGTATTTAATTGTTATCTACAAACCAATAGAAATCACATCGCTATTATATTAGTTGAGAGTATTCAAAAATCATCTTTAATTTGTTTCTAAATTCTTTAGAGCACCTTATCCACATTGTTTTGACGTATTGGCCTAATCAAACACAAAATGTGCATTTGATTGCTTCCTCTTTTACGATATTTATTTTTGCTTGATGACAAGCAAAGGCAGCGTGACTCATAAATATTCGATAATATTTTAACTGTTTATATAGCTTTGTTATATAGTAAAAATTGAATAAGATAGTAGAGTATGATGGGTATACTGCTACAGTTTGTTGGGTAAGCTTGGGTAGAGAGGCGTCGGATCCGAGCACTGGTGTTTTTGTGATATCAGAGGAAGTATTTATGCGCCTCAATCTCTAAATTTAAGATTATAATTAGAGTTTCCTTTGATTAGTTGTATCTATTAATATGATTCATAATAAACAATCTCAAAACGCTTATGTCGTTGTTTTACTGTAATTTACTTCCATCAATAGTCATATTATAATAATTGGTATGGAACATTATAGCAGAAGTAGAAAATAAAAAAATATTTAAAAATAAACAATCATTTATTGCTTAAAATGATTAAAAACCGAACCAAAAAATATCTGTAGTACATCTCAGGTAAAAATCAATAACGTTATTTCAGGAGAAAATAATATTTACATGGGCTAGTGTATCGGTAAACGGTGTAAACGGTATCTGGCTGTTATGTAATTTGAAATTAGAACGTTTTTATATGAACTTATCGGAGGAATAGTTTATCAGAAGTTTATCCGGCAATTGAAAAATAGGCCTTACGATGAATTTACAAATGTAAACATTTTTTATTAATGTAAACATTTGAAAATTTATGGTAAGTTAATTACGTAAGTTAACTTACGTGAGTAAAATTTACAAGTGTAAGGGCGGCCTAACACTGACGTAAAAAAACTTACAAATAAGGATCAAATTAATTTGGTTGGGCGCTATGTAAAAAATTTTACAATATAAACATACATCCTATTTTGGAGTACCAAGTTTTGTATGTAAGTACTTATTTTATCACTCAATGAGAAAATCTTATGTAAATGATTTAGCTTATTGTATCTTTGAAGCCATGTTTAATTCAGTTGATATTTTTTTGTATATTCCAAATAGTACAACAACATGGCAAACATGTAACAATGCACTTGTTAAATAAGTACTTGGATATGTGTTCCAACACATCTCAATTAGAGCTAAAATTAAAAACCGAACAATAACTGTATAGTTAGTGGACCATAGGAGATATGGTAGACTGTGGAAATACCATGTGTAGAACTGGTAATGAAGGCTTCTTGCACACACTATGCCAATAAAGTTCACCAAAAACATTGGAAGTATGAACAGCTGGGATATTACATCAAAGTTAATGCTGTAGTTAGTATCTTCAACAATTTCCATTGTCTTTTTAGTTGGCTTCTTTCCTTTTTGGGAGGATTTTTGCAACATTGCTTCAAATGAACTTAAGAAATCTTCTTGCTCTTTACTCATCCATTCAACTTGATCATCTGTTTTCTTGGGAAATTTTCTTTTTGTTTCTTTTTTCAACATAGCTTTCTTCTTCATCTCCAGATTCTTAGCATCAATTTGAGGTTGCACTTGTCGCTGGACATATTTCAAACGGCAGTAACTTCTAAAGTATTTGACACACATTGGCAGAAATATAATTAATAAAATAATATGTACAGCTAATAATGTCAAATGGAAACACCTGTTCTCAAAAATGTGAACATCTAGAAATCTGTAGTTGACAGTCCATGTGTGGTTGAATACACGACCCACATCAAAACTTCCTTTTAAGTAGCCTACGGGGTTGACAATCAGAAATGGTAATCCTAATAGAAGTTGTAAAAGACCACAAACAAAGAGTTGTTTTACAGTTTCTTTCAGTCCTAAATTGATTAAATAAAAAAAGAATAGTGCAGGAGCATAAAGTAATATATTCATCTTTACTGACACACCTAAACTATAAAATATACTAGCTAAATACCATTTAGCATCTAAAAACAGGTTCAGAGACACATAAAGCAAAAGTACTGCAATTGGGTCATTAAATAGTCTCAAAACATGAATTGAATGTATTCTATACGAGGTAAGTATAGTTATTGCTAATACATATGGGGGCACTTTTCTTGTTTTTATATAAATTCTAAAGACAAATAATAATTGTAGTAGATAAACTCCTATGAATATGTACTGGGCCAGAATAATATTTTCACCATGATTTGTAACGAAATAAAAAAGAGAATAGATGTAGACAAATCCTGCTGGGTACACCAAAGGGCCGGTGTCACCGCGTAACTTGCTGTAATCGAGAGTTCCATTGAGAAATCCTTCACATTCTTGCATGTAAGCCTTCCAATCTATTTCAGTGTATGGCACTCGTTCCACTACCATTACATTGATTATCAGTTCGGCAACAATGATGAGGAATGCCAGAAATGGTAATTGAGCAGGATTTAGCACTAAACCCTTTAAATACGACCACGTAAACATCTTCTTGTAATCATGAAAGAAATCTTGTACTATGTTTCGTCCCATGGTAGTTCTAAAGCTAGCGGTGAAAGTAATATGATTATTAATTTTGTACTATGAATTATATAATCACATAATATGAAATATAAGCTCGATTTATTAGTTCTATTTTAAGAATGGGTCAGCAGTCAGTCCCAGGCACTCACTCACAGCCACATTTTGAAATTCTGTCTGTTGAATTTGAGCTTGATAATGAAATGAAAGACATTGACACTGACAGTTGACACTACTATCCAGTGTGACCAGATTTGAAGAGAGAAAATGGGATGTTGACTGACATTCAAATCAGCAACTTTTTATGAAATGTCAAAACGATAGTTTTATATGGAGTTTTGTAAAATCAAGCATGTAACGTCATAATTATACAATATCAAAAGCTTTACTCTTTAAGGTTAGATTGGTCATTAAAAATCATAACAAACATCCTCTCACCCCAAACGCATATACCATCTCCGTTCCGTCGTAGGAAAAAAGGATAAATTAAAAAAAATAATCGTGATTTCCTCTTCTTTTTAGATGTTTTATGCATTGGATAGTGTTTGATGATAATTTATTTTGAATATAGGCAAATACCCTATTGACCAAAAACTTAAAATCTGCTAAAATTAGGGTAACGAATTAAATAAGAAATCTCTTAATTCATATAATATTGCACGCTATACAAAAATTGTCGTCATTCTTAGCTCTTGTATCCATTTTTACTTTATTTATTTATTTTTATTATAGTCATAATCTTTTCATGTCATACTATAGAGTTGCCAGTTTTTCTAGAATGTTTATGTTTTTGTAGTTAAGTGAAAATTTATATATTTGTAAATGCAGCTAAACAAATTGCTAAATTTCTGCTAAGGTTTTTTTAGATCCTCATAAAATCTGCCATTTTTTCTAACCTGCGGCTTAACGTCTCGGGCCTAGGGCGCCCTCAAACCTAAATCCTGCCCTGTCAGTATACTAAATTGATGTCACACTTTACAGTGCTAGCAGTGTATGTATATCGGAACATACCCTATACCTAACTAAAATTCGTTGGGCATACGGTAAATTTTTAATAAAATCGAATTGGAAGGTTTTTGAATTTATACCTACGAGAACACGGGGGCGGAACCGTGGGTATGTAAGTAATAATTAAAAATGTACCTTGACCTCTGACATTATAGCCAGTGCGGCTGGCACCCTAAATCGGAATCTAACTACGATTAATCAGTGGCGTAGCGTGGGGGGTGCCGGGAGGGCCATGGCCCCGGGCAGCAGCAAGCCCCACGATTTTTTCAGTTGGAAAAAAAAAACTCCAAATCGTGCCCGCAATGTTACGAACCAAGCGAAATCGCAAGGGTTCGAAAAAGAAGAGGCGAGATGAATTCGATGAAAAATGGGCTCAGAAAATGTTATCCTCATGGATGCCCTTCGGCTCCGGGGGGAAACGGCGGGGTTATGTCAGACTCCTACTGACTAAAAACCTGGGGTATTTATTCCTATATGTCGCTGCCGACTGGGTGTACGAGGGAGCTGAACCATTCATCCGCGCACCTACCCAGCAGCGACAGCCTGGTGGGAGGCCTCCTCTATGACGACGTCATTGCCGAGGCATCCGTCACAGTGGTGACACACGGCGGTCGGCTCGAAAGGATCTTTGTCATCCGGAAGGTCATCGTGCCGTACCGCCACTCCAACCACTCCTCCAACACTGGACGGATGGTCACAATGGACCTCAGACCCGCACTAGGGTGCTCCAGCCTGGACTTCCACTCCTGGATAGCACTGTGCTCTGCGACCTTCCACCTTGCGTGGTGCCGGCCTCTCACCCTGGGCCAGCGCCTCCTCGCACCAGAAGTATACTGACGCGAGGCCTTAATGTCCCAAGGCAAGTAGCCTGCCAGCACACACGTCGCTTCGGGGGAGATCGCTACCACCCTCTACGGCCTACGCAGGAGGGTGAAGATTCCGCGGTTCACCGCGTCCACCCATACAGGACATATTGATCGCACGATCCCCAAGTACAGCCGCCTGCAAGGGGCACCCGGTTCGCCGGTGTTCGGCAGCAGCCGCCGCTCCCATCACCCTAGGCACCAGGCGCCCGAAGTGGGCTGTGAAGATGTATGTTCCTTCCGAAGCAGTGGTAGTTTATCTTGATTTTCTATAAGTTGTAGATGCACATTAAAGTCCGTTAAATAAAATATTTAAACATTTTAAACTAATAATTTAAAAAAATTATTCCGAGTGCGGAGAGTATTCCTGCGACGAACCGATAAGGTAGTCTACCGAATTGAATGTCTCGTATTTTCCAAATTCAAACTTTCGTTCGGAATGAGACAGTCGATCTCTCTGTACGATATCGGAATCTCGTTGGTTTGATGCTGTGGTTTGATGAATGACAGGCTTGATGGTACAGTAGGTAGTGATGTTTAACTCGGACACCTTTATCCGTAATATGAATGCACTACAACAAATACTTCAAAGACATCATCGCAAATAAACAGAGACGAGCATAAAATCATTAAAATAAAATAGTTCGTACCGTAATTGTGGATGTTTTCTACTCTATCACCGAGAGCATTTGTGTAGGTAGATACAGCTCTAGTATACAATGGAATAACATAGATAATAATATTATAATATGTTGATAATATTGGTTGAGTTTTTATCCCGGGAAAATATTAGATCCCTCTGAACTCGGTTAAAACCACGAGGCAGATACTAGACTACTAATGTAGGTATAAATCTTTGAAATTATTAATACCCTATGGCAACTCTGATCCCAAAATATGGGAAGATTATCGCATTAGTATAGGCAAGTATAGATTATCTAGAGAACTTAGGTACGTTATTGTGGACAGGCTTATTTACACAGCAGTTCGTGGCCTATCAATAGTGTTGAATGGAGAATGTTTTACGATCCTCGAAGGGTACAATGACAGCATCATAGATATATGACAAGGAAAAATATGATCAACCATGTATCTTGTCACGATGACACCAGCTAAACTCCTGACTGCGATTGCCGATAGCTACTGTTTATGTTTTTAACAAAAATATAAGATAATTATGTTGTTACAAAATAAAATAAAATATTTTATTCTATGTACCTACCTACTTACTTAAGTATGAGTACATCTCCAATACAATCTGCATGCAACTTGAGGTGTTCCTACCTACTTGCTTTTTGGTGTTAAAATTGTAAACGAACTACGTATGTACGTACACGTACTTAGCTATTATGTTAATATTAATATGCTTTTAAACGATCTGTGCAAGGTACAAAATCACATGGCGGGTACTGCCGCATGAAAAATTGGTATAAGTTCTACCATTTCTTGAATTTGATACCATTTAATGGAAATCCATTAGGTACAATTAAATCTCACGCGGGGCACCGGACGAACCAAGGGATAGCTCAATTAACTTGACTAGTCTACTCGCGGCCCATAGATGGACATATACCTAGTCTTAACTTACACAAAGTACGAAAGGTGTACTTTTTATTATTAAATCACATTGTTAAGCAAAAAGCCAAGTACTCCTAACACAGAATCTTGTTGGTTTGATTGAGTTAAGGCTGTCTTAAGGGTACAGTAGATACAGTATAGTGATGTTTAACTAGGCCTTTATCCGTAATAATTAGGAATGCTTAACCAAACGTTGCTACAACCAACAAATACTCCCGAGACATCATTGTTACCCTGCGGCAGGGTAATAGCATATACAACGTGTTACAAAATACCCCGTAAAAATATAATTAATTATCTTAGCCAAAAATTTTGTCAACCCTAGTAAGCTGTCTGTCAGGGAACCAGATTATTTAACAGAAAGGTCTACGTATCTATTTTACCTATTAATTGTCTACTTTAATAGTTTTTCTATTTTTCATTCATAAATGTTTGCTACCTCAATACAAGGCATTATACTCAAGTACTGGCTTCAAAAAATGTCAAGTTGGAAAAATAAAATATGTTGTCAATTTACGATTATTATTTTTGTCGTACCGCGAATTAGGTAGAAATGTAGGTACATTCTGCGTAGTTTACTCTTTAATTTTACTGAAATAGGATTTGCACATCAGTGAAAATAATAATATTTAATTATTTTTTGGGGGTATGTTATACCTACAGCGTTACTACGGTTCTTAAATTTGTGAATGGACTCGTTATAAGGCCCCATTTAACCTCCATTCGGCTTTACGGGTAGTTTTGTAACATGTATGTACACACTTTTTCATTTTATATGTATACATGTATGTGTGTGTGTATAAAATAAAAAATATGAAAAAAACTAATTTCGTAAATAAATAATATGCTAGCATTAAAAAAAAACGTTTTTTAAAATCTTTTTGTTAGATATTTCAGATTTTAGTACTTGCCTGATTAATTTTAAAAAATTTGGCACCGCTCAAAATTTGCCGCCCTAGGCCCGGGCCTCACGGGCCTATGCCTAAATCCGCGCCTGCCCTGCGGTTCTCCATAAGTACTCCAGGCAGAAACCTTATTATTTCGTCATTTTCGTCTGTCTGTCATGGTAATTTTACTCAGAGACTACCCTTGAAATTTTGCATTTATATCTATGACGCAAACAAAGTTACCAAATCGTTGATTTTTGTTTGTGTACCTACCCTACATGTAAAGACGGGGTGACTTTTTTAATGTATTTTATTCTCGTAACACATTGAGTGGGGTATTGTTATTATATATGGTAGGTAATATTAAAAATATAGAGGGTTTATCAAACACTTCATTGATATAAACATTCATTTACGAAATATCAAGTTTCACATTATTGATCATCGGGTAATAATATAGCCATCACTTGAGCGACAGTTAAGTGATTGAGGATTTCGTTCGTCTGAAGGAGAGCCGTCTGAGCAATTGCCTTGGCTGTAGCATTTGCAATGACATTGATGATCGGATTGGAATTCCCAGACCTTGGTGAATTTATGTCAATACTTTGTGCGTTTTGAAGATCGACCTGAAAATAATTTTACGATTAAGCATAACAAGATATAAGTATGTAGAAAGTGTAAAGACGAAAGGTTAACGTTACCTTGACATTATCAGCTTGTATATCTAAAACCATACCCTCCAGTTGAAACACTTCCCCATCTATTGTAGCTTGGGATGCCCCCGTTATGCTAACACCACCGGCATTCAACCTTGAATTGTTAAAACGTTATGAGTTGTTGAAGTATGTGATGAGACCAATATTTAGGATATCACCTTACATGTATACACTGTCATTATCATAAGTCATTTGCGATCTACTGCAGAACATTGACGTTCAGTACAGAACTTCCCTTTTGCCTTTGGTATACAGTCCTTTCAAGCCAGGAATGAAATATTCTTAAGATGTTCTTTAGCTATGAAGTGGGAGTGAAAAATCTTTAAGTAGTTTTTGTAAGTCATTTGTTTTATATGATAATTTCCAAGGTACTTGCCTCATATGTCCTTTCAAGTCGTAGCGTGCCGTGTCAATAGAAATATGTGCGTTATAGTCCACTGAAACACATTACCTTCTTAGTATACTGGGTGATTTTGTTATCACTGGCAATACTTGCAAGGGTGGAAGTACTCATCAAAATGAACAACTTTTATAATGGGACTAACTGTGAAATCATGAAAAAATTATCAGCTGTTCCATACAAAAGTTCAATACCTACTCGACCAAAATGTATGAAGCAACCGTATTATTTTACGCGATATCAGAGTTAGCCCTTTAATAAAAGTTGTTCACATTGATGAGTACTTCCACCCCTGCAAGTATTGCCAGTGATAACAAAATCATCCTGTATATATAATCATTGTCATTACACGCAAAACTTAACAAAACTACTAACTAATATCTAACCCCTGTACCCTGAGTGTAAAGAATTTACGTAAATAAACGCTTACTATCACGTTTGCGTTTACTAAAAATTTGTATGGAAGAAATTAGTTCCATGAGTATTCCGCGAGAGGCGCTGTGCCGATTCCTATAGAAAAATGTAAACGCTAACGTGATAGTACGCGTTTTCTAACGTCAATTGTTTACACTCGGGGTACTGATGGGCAGCACTTACATACCTAATCATAAGATAGGTATAGTGTGACCGCAAGTGCTGTAACGCGCCTTAGGTGGTAGTCGCGGGAGAAGAGCAGCCGAGCAGAGTCCATCTCTGCATTACGGGGAGGACCCGTATCTACAAAGCCTGTCGTACCCGAGGCACAGATTAGTCAATAGTTCTTACCCTAAGGCTCTCCCTCTCCACACACCACTACTACCTACCTAAAGCGCGGCACAACACTTGCGGACAGAATAATTATTTTAGTTTTATTTATCATACTAATGACCTAGACTTATTCTCACGTCACTTATCTAGACTATAGCTCATATATGACTATATTTTGGGGTTTCAATGTCGACATTTACTCGTACCTAACAATTTATATGTAGACAACATTTCCTAAAATCATTTCTACGCAAGAAAAAACTGCCAAAATGTACCTTCAACGTCGTACTCGGCAATATGAAAAGTGTAGTCTACCCGGGATGTATTCACTCGAACTGTGAGATCGTCAAGAATAAAGGTTTTGGATCCTCTCAATTCCATATTTGTGAGTTCAACGACGGCACTGAAAATAACAACGATGATGGCTATAGCGGTGTATTATGTAATACTGATTTAATAATTAAAAAGATCTCATGTCATAGTTACCCACCTTATTATACCATCCGGAAAATTGACAACCACATTTGAAATATTGGCTCGTCTATAAGGATCCAGAGGAGGCACTGGCCCAAATCCGTTTTCAAATATCGTGCGCGACCATTCAACGAAATGAATTGCGTTATTTTGGGCTGTTATATCTTGATCAGTGAGTGGAACATATGGGTCTGACAGATTTCCGACCTGAGCATGAGCATGTACTGGGCCTATATTGATACTGTCAAGATTGTCTGAAACATACACATATTCGATATAATAGCTAATAGAAGATTACTATTAATTATTTAGCTAAACTTTCAGGGTTGAAACTTGTTGAAACTCACACATAATCAGGTGGGCCGTATGCTTGTTTATTTGTGTTTTTTTTTTATAACAGTAATGTATAAAAAAGCTCGAATAACTTTTACTATGACACCAACTCTATTCAATACATACCTACATAATGTATATCTTGAAAGTTTTGCTAAACAGTATAGTAATAGTCCTGTATCTATGAATATATTTTAAGTTTAAACGACATCGTGCGGTCTTCAAATAAATTAAGCGTATGATTTTTTCACTAACCTGACTGTGCATTAGAATAGGCAAATAGTCCAAAGAGGACGGTTATAAGGAACTTCATGGTTAACCGGTGTCTGTTGGCTTCAACTGCTACTACAATGGGAAATGATGATAATTTTATTTATATTTGTTATTTATATTAACTAACCATGCATAAGCAATTATAATGCCTTTCTTTAAAAGGTAATTAGAATGTCTTTCTTTTAAATTATGATTAGATTGTTAATTATCCATACCTACCAATTAATTAGTTTCGAAGGAGCTAATTTAACCTAATACCTACGGCAAGGTAGAGTAGGTACCTAATTCAAACTAGATTGTTTTTTAACAAAAAATAAAACCGACTTCAAAGCGGGTTTGCACTAAAAACTATGAAATAACGACGTAGAGTAGAGTTTGAGATTATGGTATAGGGGCTGCTCTTTCCCGGACTACAAAACAGTAAGTACCTACTAATTATTAATGACACAATCAGATTACCTACTGTTCCTCTACGGTTAAGGCTGGGAATACACGTCAGATTTTTTCATCCAATAGTCGGATCCGATAGTCTGATCAGACTATCGGAAGGCGTTGGGGCCATTACATTGTTTGAACATACAATACACGTCCGATTCAATAGTCGGATGGAATTGTATTGAATGTTCGTCGGCTTCCGATAGACGGATCCGACTATCGGATGAAAAAATCTGACGTGTATTCCCAGCCTAAACCGTTTCCGAGAAATCGGTGAACATACATAAAAAATACATACAGACGAACATGAACCGCCTCCTTTTTTTAAGTCGGTTAAAAATAGAAAGGACAAGGTATTGAACTATGTTAGGATATATTTGACCGGAAAATTCTTTAATATCTTTTAGTTTAGGTATCTATACTCAAGTAGGACCTACCTATTTACTATATAAATATTTTATTATTTTGACTAAGAAATCTAGAAAACTAGAGAAATGCGGTTTTCTCCCAGGTTTGCAAGACATTGGATATGTAGGTATGTACTAAACTGTAAACCTAATGTGATACATTTTTATACCGGGGAAAACATAGCTTCCGCATTCAAACCAGCCACGAGTCAGTCGTGATTGAAGGAGGTACTCCGATGAAAACCTGTAAAAAAAATCAAGTTCATGGTTAAGGACCATGAAATTTGGAAACGCTTTTAATGCTATTTAACATTGTATTAATTAATTAAATAATTATTTTCCGAAATTAGTGATTGTTTCTGCTGATTATTTAACAATAGTTGTATAAGTCTAGATGTAAGTACCAAATATAAGTCCTACTAAATTATGTACTTACGGTCCTTTTGAAGGTTGAACCTAAGTATTCATAAAAAAAATGAGATAAATTTCCGTCGTAAAGCGATAAGACACACCTAAGTATACTTTACCAGTTGCAGTGTGCATGACCTCGGGCGAATAGCGCGTCTTCTCGCGGCTGATTACCCACCTACCTACTTAGTTGCTATGCAACCAACGTTTATAAATTGTAGGTATATTTTGAAAATTCCGCTGATTTATTAGCAAATACATAAGACACTCGTAACTTTTCCTCATTAACCCCTTGAACGTCATGCGAACCCAGCATAAGTAGTATTAGCACAGCGTAAACAGTAAGCGAAATGCCGCTTTGTATAGGCATTCGTAATTGCTCCATTGAGTCCCAAGCGATTGTATGGGTGAAGCTTGGGCTCGCTACCCCGCAAGCCCCGCACGATTGCTCTGTCTAGACGTGTCCGTTGGCCGACTGTAAGAGTTACATAGACTGTGGTATTAGTATGTAGGTATGTTTGGCCGGACAAGAGACCTACATAAGGTATCAGACCATGTTGATAACTAGGTAAGTACTTATATATCATTTGATTGTTGCGAATACGTCAGGCCACGTTCCTTCAGGCAGGTTTACTGAAAATTTAAGGCGTCGATAGCTCAAGGTGAAGAAGAAGGTGGTAGTAATATCGAAAGTCGCGACGAAGGTCATGGACTCGAATCCTACTATCAGCTAGCCTAGCCTGGCTGGCTACCACCCTCGAGTTGAAAATATGTCGCTAAACACCTATCGGTGTGTTCCAGTAGCTGCATTTATGAGCCTGTTCCTTCTAGGCTTTTTGTACTAACCACCATCGGCCTCACATCATCCATATATTTAGTACGGATTTATTCTGTCGTTTGTGATATAAAACTGCAGAATATGTATACCAACACGGCAAAATATGTCACACACAATATATAAAAGTAAGTATAAAATGCTTAGATATACGGATCGTATCGTATATTTGCAACTAGCTTACACCCCGCGGTTTTATCCCAGGATGAAAAGTATCCTTACTTAACCTATTCCTGTACCTTATGTGGGTACATTATATACTTACCAAATAAGTTAAAGTTGCCCGTAATTTCTAGTTTTAAATTTTTTACTCATGATTACTCTCTGTAAAGTCTTCTACCTGCCAATGAAAGTCCCGTCAATATCTGTTGAGCCTTTTCGGAGAGTAAGAAAAAATCTATATTTCAAAATCATAGACAGACACTTCAATTATATTTAGGCCTGATTTTTCAATGGCCAGATAGGCTTTCTCTGACAGGTAATTAAAAAATTAGAATAATTTTTGTATGCACTTAAACATGGGTTATCCAGCGATTGAAAAATCGGCCCTTATTTATTTTGTACAGATATATTCGCGATTGGTTGGTATCTATACTAATATATATTATATCTATACTATACTAATATTATAAAGCTGAAGAGTTCGTTTGTTTGTTTGGTTGAACGTGCTAATCTCAGGATCTAGTGTCACGAATTGTCTTTTTTTTATTATGGTGTTGGATAGCTCATTTATCGAATAAGGCTATAGGCATATTTTTTATCCCGGGAAAACCTAAGATCCCTCGGGAACGCGAGTGAACCGCGGGGCGGAAGCTAGTATTTTTTTAATTCTATGCGTAATTTTGGTTTACTTCAAGCCTGCATTGTTCTATGTTTATATTCTATTTGTCATATTCAAAGTCATTTATTCAGTTTAGGCCCTAGGAGGGCATTAATGTATGTCGAAGCTACTGAAGTTACCACACCGGTTCGGAAGTTAATCTTCAACTGAGAAGAACCGGCACGAAACATAGATAGATTAAAATAGATATATACTTAGATATAAGCCTCTTGTATGATCTAAGAATAGCTGCCATATAAAAAGATTAATTCTGGTTCCTGGAGTAGATTCGTTTATTCATTCTGACGCATACAAAGTTCAGTCTACGCACAGAGCTAAGAATATTCTACGCTATCTCCAATTTGAAATTTACCACAGCATACCTACTTAATTAATTTATATTAGACAAACCCTGCATCTTATTTTCATCCTTTAAGGTCTATCTATCGTAAATGGAAGCTCATAGTCTCAGATTACCATAACAAAAACAACGTCGTGAGTTCGAAACCTACAATGAGCTTGAGCTTTCGATGAAGGATAACATCGTGAAGAAACCATAGCACGGTAGTACCGGGGTGTGTTCCGGCAGCTGTACCTACTTGAAAGCCAGTTCCTTCTGTGTGCTTGCCACCTTGGACCGCATCATCACTTACCATGGTGAGATTGTGGTCATCATCATCATTTACATCCATCAACCATTGTTAGTAGGCATCAGAATAGTTAAGTTATTTAACTTTACTACATTGGATAGTTAAATAAAACAAAATAGGTACCATTTACATCATCAATTTATATTCACAAAATAATATTATATTGATAAGTAGACCAGTAAGCACCTATTCATCTATTCAAAACTGATAATACTAAGTAGTACCTTTCTACGTTTTTTTTATTGATTTGATAAATATCAAATTATAATCGAGAAATGTCTTTGGCGATTTATAAATAGGTGCGATTTTGAAGATTTGTATCTACATAGGTAAAAGAAATCATTAGCAATACACACAATTTTTATTATGTAAGTAATTGTAATAATTGTTGTATATTTTTTTATGGGAAAATGTTGCCTATTTATTTTTAACCTGTAAGAAGTCGAGTAGTTGTTGGTAGGTTAAGACTTCGAGCACATTGCTGATTTCGTCATAAGCTGTACTAGCGACGGAGTTGACCACCTGTTCTATAATTTCGTCAAGTATATCCTGCGGAACTGTCCGAGGTACGGTGTTTTGAGTCAACTGAACCTGTAATGAAAATAAACGTATATAAGTACTTAAAGTTTTTGACTCTCACGTTTTAGGATTTATTTTACTTTGCATGCAGATAATTTTAAGCTATTCGTCTCATAGACGTCATGCAAACTCAAAGTATTGGTTGGTTCCTACCACAGAAATATAACATACACAAATAAAATATCAACAGGAGGAAACGCTGCCAGCCTGTTGGGAACTTTGCCCATCGGCAACAGCGATAGCTTCGAGGAATTTATATTATATTACAGTATATTTTGTATTTGTATTGTACATAGGTACATTTTATAAAAAAACTTATGTAAATTCATAAGTTATTTTTTTCAAATATCAACAGTGTATACCAATAGTAAGTAACTATGAAATACGAGTATATTTTAGAACATTTACATACCTCAACATCTTTTATATTATTGTTTACATGTATAGATCCAAGATTGATAGTATCACGGTCTCCTTCATTATTGTCTCCAGCTAAACCTCTTATTATATGAATTGCACCAGTAATGTGATATCCCTTTAGTTTTGCGCTAAAAATATAAAACAAAAACAATATTTTTATAATACTTGTTATAAATAATCCGAAAATTAAACATAAAAAGGAAAATACATTATCAATTGTAATTAGGAGTATCCATAAGAAAATACTATTTTATTGCCCATGTCTTTTTCAGCTCACTATAACTGTGGTAATAACTACAGTATAACAGTAATAATGGCATGCAACGGAGAATCCAAGATATCGCGTTGGGTCGCACGTACTGTAGGTACTTTTTCAGGATGAGAATCAATGTGCTAAAAGAATGCGATTGTATTGTTTCGAATACAAGAATTTTCCATCACCATAAAACGGGGTTGGTATAATATAGTTGGTTAGAGTTGGTTGTGGGCTCTGTAGTACTGTTTCGTTCGCTATCTGTGTCGGGTGGCAGGCAGGGAGCCCACCGAGGCGTGTCACCACTGTCCGGCGGGAGTCGCGGACAAGGCGCAACACACGCGTGAGGATTGCCCAGTTTGGGCAGTACCTCGCGCCGCCCTGTCCGTAGGAGGGGACTTGTCGCTGCCGGCCGTGATACGATTCATGGTCGATAGCGACGAGCCCTGGCAGGCAGTCGTTTTCTTCTGCGACGCAGTTATGTCGCCTAACGGGGACCTGTGGGCGGTAGATCGGGGGATCTGCCGCCGACGTTAAGGGTCCCGTGCTGGAGGCGCCCAATAATTCCTGGGCGTCTCGGCGGAGGTGGGGCGGCACTTGGCTATCTCATGTGCCAAGCCCCGCCCTAAAGAGGAGGGCTCCCTGAAGGGAGCGTGCCGTTGGCGGGGCTGGTGGCTGAGAACAAGCCTGATCCTGCAGCCTCGCCATACGGCAGAGAAGGAATACGATGGGGTTTTAGTCAGTTCGAGTCTAACATAACCCTGGCGCTTCCACCAAACTCGCCCGGGTATCCATGAGGATTTCCCCAACGTAAAAAAATGGGCTCTGTAGTACAGTAGAACTATAGAAAGTCTATTAAATAAGATACACAGTCCAATAATGTTTTTGAGTTGTCAGGTGGGTCACCAACATTCAAACAAATGCGTGTCTGGGATCGAGTCTTGTCGATTTATGGAATGTAAGTGTAAAAGACATTCCTCGTGATTTAAAAAGCAATATTTGACAGCATATATCCACCCATGTACCTAAAAGAGATCAATATAATGGGACAAAGAGTCTATATCGAAACTTACCTCAAATGACCAGAAAAATCAATTTCGAAATTTTCATAAGTGAAGTCTTTGGCATCAAAATCAGCTGAAACATGTTATACAATGAATACTGTGTTGAATTACGAACGGTAGTATGTAGTAGAGTCAATTGTAACGTTCATAAGTGCCTTTAACTAAATGAGTTTTGAGTTTGAGTTAGATGTTTATTTATACTCAGTCACTCCTTAATGACTGGACAGAATTGGATAAAACTTAGCACATACCTATAGATAAAGTATATCCTTGAATAACTTTGGGATACCTTTTGTCCCAGGAAAATATAAAATATAATATATAAATAATATCTCAGGAATGCAAGTATAACCGCGGGGCAGAAACTATTTACCTAGTTCGTAAATAAAAACATAGATCAGTTATACTTTAAAAACTTAATACCTAATAGTAAAATAAAAAAGTTACCTTCAGAATCAATTCGGGGAACGTAAATTTCGAAATCGACTCTGTTATTTCGCAGACGTATTTCGAGGTTTCGTAAACTGAATTGTTTAGCTCCTGCTGCTACTAGGTTCCTCACATTTACTTGACCTCTAAAACATGAATATATATATATATGAACCAGTAATAGTTTTATTAGTGCCGGCTTATACCAATGGTGCAGGGGGTGCGAGGCACCCGGGCGCAAGGTTTAAATAAAATTTATTTATTTATGCATGTTAATAGTATTAAATACTCACCTAGTATTGTAGAATAATAAATGTAGCCAAATTAGTAGTTATTTGGCTAGAAAATTTAAGCGTGACAAATATAGTTTGCATGGCGATTCAAAAGATGGACGTCGTAATTGTCGTCAGAAGTGGTAAAAATGATTAATCATGCAAAAATGAGTTTACAAGATATTTTTGACTACTACCGATTAGATACCGTAATTACTAAGTACGAAGAACGGTTCGAACTTCTAAATCAAAATAATATTTTAAAAAAAAACTTAAAAAATTATAGTTTATCAACATCGCGCGCCCGTTTACCTACATCTGTCTACCTCACGGGCCCGTGGGGGCATACATACCGTGATGAAGTAAACCTTTGCACCAGAATTTGCGATTAGTGATTAAAAAAAAAATAAGTATAACTAATGATTTTGATCGCGCGCCCACTAAAGGCCGCCGAGTATTGATTGCATGCACCCGAACGCTATAGGTATGGGCTAGAGCTAGCGCTGACTTTTATCAATAATTAATTTACCTGCGGGGGGGCTATACCGTGTAAGAAAGTGGTCACGAACTTCATTGAATTTGGCTCCAATTTTCATCCGTTGATAAATATTATAGACTTTCAGAATATGAGAGCCAAATTCAATGAAATTCATTGCCATTTCCCGCAGATTATAACAATGTCAATGAAATAGCTTACCTTAATACGGAATTATTTCGATTAAATATAACAGGCTCAAGTAAATCCTTCCGGTAGGGGTCTAGAATAGGCATTCTATCAAGGCCAGTACTTATAAACCTGCGTAGGTATTGCATACGAGAGACGCCATTGTTGGAAGCCTCTTCATCTTCCTGGGTCATGTTATACTTTTCCGGTAAGGGAAATCCTAAGTCCACAGACACATCCACGGGGCCTACGTCGATTTCGGTACCTACAGAAATATAAGCGTTATATATATATACTAAGTATTCTAATGTATGTATAGGTACTGGGTGGATATTTCGAGATGGCATATTTTCGAAAAAGAAAATATTATTATGAGACTAGCACTGAAGAAATGCTTCATCAAAAGTATGGCAAAAAAATCTTCGCGTTTTCACAGTTGGTCCCATAGAAAAAAAAACAGTACCTATAACTGAGTATAGTGTATTGAAAAGATAACTTCTACATCGAAGTATCCAACTTACTATATTCTGGGACATTATTTCTCACACATGGCCATCTGACCCCAAACTAAGCAAAGCTTGTACTATGGAAGCCAGATAACTGATATACTACATAAGTATATTACTTTTCTTTTGTAAATACATACTTATATAGATAATTACACCCAGACAATTAGACCCAAACAGACATGTTCATGCACACAAATATGTCTGTCCTGAGTGGAAATCGAACCCACGACCTGCGGCGTGATAGATAGGGAAACTTACCAACCACGCCAACCGGCCCGTGTCGTATAGGGTAGTACTTACCTGATATTAGCCGTACTGATGTCAGGCACAGCACCAAACTGATCAGCTCAACAACTAGGACTTTCATGCTTATAGGTACCTTAATACTTGCTTGCCCACAAATGATGACCGTTTTATTATTGAATGCATTATATAGTATTCAAAATCGTGAAGTAATTTCATACTCATTTTATGAATTTAATCGATATTCGATATGGAAAATTAGTTAAAAAGTTATTACTCATTGTATTCAAATATATATACCTACTTAAGTTACAGATAAATAATAAGGGTAAAGACATATTATATATAAAAAATATATTTTTGTATATTTTACGTAATATTGTTTCATAGCTGGGGTGGAGATACTGATTTAAGGTTGAAGACATTTACTGATGACGAGATTCAATGTAACAATGAATAAATCACTTTTATAACAATACGTCTTTATAATAGTTGTCTCTAACGCACTTGATTAATGTCACAACACATTGAACATCGCACTGGGTATTGCAGTTCAAATTTATATTTAGCGAAAGAACCACCTGTAATATTTTTCATAATATCTGTAAAATTATATATAAAACTAGCTGACCTGTCCCCCGCGGTTTCACTCGCGCAGCGGTTTAAAAAATAAATAGTAGCCGATTCTTAGACTTACTGAATATGCATAAAAAAATTCATAAGAATCGGTCGAGCCGTTTCGGAGGAGTTCAACCATTTGTGACACGAGAATTTTATATATTAGAATTGTACAATCAATAAAAAGTATAAAATAACGACGTTAGAATTCGTTTTGAAGCCAGCGAAAGCGAAGCACGTGTGTCAGAATTTCAAATTCTTTCGCTGAATTCAAAACGAGTTTTTAGTGAAAACCTACTTTGAAGTCGTTGTTTTTTTTTTGTTAAAAGTTGATTTTATTTTTCCATTTTTAGTTTCTTGTGTATTGAATAGGTACTTATCATGATTTGTCACTTGTCGACAATATTGAATAATATTTATTTATAAATTTTTGGTGTTCATAAGTGTTCAGTAGCATAAAATTAAGACTCCCGACGCAATCACCCAAATAATTAGAAATAATAAAAAATAGCAGTCTATACGGTACTTAAGAATTATCCCCTAACTCCTAACTAACAAGGAGTTGTACCTTCCATCATCAGCTCACCTGACTAACTCAAAGGAACATTTAATTTGAGTAATTTTCTTTTTTTTGTTTGCTTAAAAAACAAATTCGTAGTTAAGTATCTCTTTTATTAATTTAACTATGTCAGTAATTATTTGTGTATGTTGTGGTTGCCTGTAATTGGATGAGCACCAAGCAAAAAAGATGTGTAATGTTAGTCATAAGTATAATATGTGTGTATCATCTGTTGGCAATCCTTAAATAAAAAAAATAAATAAAAATAAACATAAGTAGCGGCCTATACGAGCCTATAATATTTAAAGAATTGTTCACTAACTCCTAATAGTTAAGGAGTTATATTTTCCATCATCAGCTCAGCAACATGAGATGATGCGTACCAGATGCAAATACTTGGTTTAGAAAATATGTACATAATGAATAAAACACTTTATGCATACCTATAAAATTTGTGGGTTGCCCTCGATTTTTCTGGGATCCCATCATCAGATCCTGACTTGGTGCTTGGTGGTGGTATACCTGGGAAGTATACCCTTACAAACAAAAAAAGAATTTTCCAAATCGATTCAAGCGTCATCGAGTAATCGTGGAACATACATAAAAAATAATAAAAAAAAGATTCCGACGAATTGAGAACCTCCTCCTTTTTTGAAGTGGGTTAGTGAGTGACTCATGTATTCAGTTTAGACATTGGTAAGGCACTTATTATTTATTATTATTTTATTAAAAACAGTACATAATATTTCCCCTATTTATTGTCTGTTGTTCCAATTCATGGTTGTTTTGACTTTTTTAACAATGTGGTCCTACAATGGGTCAAACAAACTTGTTGGGGCTAACATCATATAACAATTTAATGATGTCGGTAAAAAATGAGACGAAGCTACACAAAACCTATGTTTTGCAAGACTTGCTTTACCAACTCACGTAATTTAGGGGAAAAAGTTTGGACCCAACGAGTTAGATTTGACCCAGTGTGGACTCTACATACTTAACTCCCTTGCCACACTCGGGAGTTAACTAGAGTCCTTACGCTCAGGGTCCAATATGCCGCCCGTGACATAAAACACTGCTTTATCCATCGACTTCATACCCCTTTATCCCCTTCTTGGTGCATAGTCTACTATTAGGTACCCGACTACGACAACGAGGAAGGTTTATGAATGAATGTGTAGATATGTATGTTTGTGAGATAGTTTGTTACCTCGGACATCCATTATATGATTGTTTTCAGCTTCTGCATAGATTGGATTTTATTTCCTAATTCACACACCTGCCTGAAAAACTACGTAAATACTTAATGAGATCATTAAGAGATAAGTCATTGAACGTGATTTATTTTTATCAACTAAAATACCTTGATTATGCCAATAATGATTGATAATAATCTGGGACTTATTATAAAAAGAAAACGATCCCTTCAGAATCAAATATTGGCGGACAAGACATGTGAGTAAAATTATTATGAGTTATATTACATAATCTACTATAATAATATATTTACATTACTTCCTACCTACCCCATTAAAAGTGCAATCTCTAAACATTAGGTATTATTATTTATTTCAGAAAATGAAAATCATATTATTATGTCTGATAGCCTTAAATGTGTGCGCTTGCGCAATCGCCGCATTTACTATCCAAGATGAGATTTTACCACAAGGTCAGTATTACTATTAAGTATACTTAAACTCTATAAAGTTAAATTGAATTTTCAAAAATATATTACAATGTAATTACGTACATCTAAACGAACTATTCTAATATGTAGCAATAGCAACAGGTTTTTTTAATCTTGTGCCTTGATTTTCAGTTTCAAGCTCTAGTAACCAATTGGACCACATTCAAGTCGAAGTAGGGCTACGTCCAGAGAGCGCCATCACTGATGACGATCAAATAGTCACAACCTCATTGAGGAGTCAACAACGTAGTCTCGTTGCTGATACGATCAAAAATACGCTGGAAAGTTGGAGATATGTTGTTATTAACGGGAATGAGGATCTACCTCCTCTAGATCCTTTAGTTATTGAAAAGATTGGACCCTACGACTACAGCACTACTGGGTATGTTCTTTCTTTCAAAGTAAAAACCATTTATTCCGTTTAGGCCCTAGGGGGGCACTTATGAAGGTCGAATTTACTGCATTTACCACGTTTTACTTTGGATCCGCTTGTTTTGGCTCCACCACAAGCTCTGCTCACCTTTTAATAATTTAATTAAAAATTTAATTGATAAGTTTTTGAGGCTCAGCCGATCGTGGAGAAGCACAAAGCCGAGAAGCAAACGGCACCTTTTAAATCTACCACAATAGGAATATTTTTATTAGCAACTAGCTAATTCCCGGTGTGCGTTGCCTCTTTTTTTCATTGAAACATTTTATTGTTTTGTCAGAAACCATTGCGGGCGTGCTCGCAACAAATCACCAAATTTTCATCGCAATCGGATGACGGGTATAATAGCGCATACGTTACTAATAAACAAACAGACTGACAATCATAGATATTTATACACAGGGGTCTTTTGTAACTAACCGGCAATGCTTTTAGGGGGTGGAAGTACTCATCAATATGAACAATAAAATTGGTGAGTATGATATAGGTACATATGATATATATATATATATGTGATAAGTAGGTACTTTTACCCCCTCTAGAGCATTACCGGTTAGTTACAGTAAAAGTAAAACTATCACAAGTTTGTCTTATCCTATCAGTACCCTGAGTGTAAAGAATTGACGTTAGTAAACGTTTACTATCACGTTTGCGTTTACCACATTTCTCTATAGGAATTGGCACAGCGCCTCTCGCGGAATACTCATGGAACTAATTTCCTCCAAACAAAATTTTAGTAAACGCAATCTCTATAGTAAGCGTTTATTTACGTAAATTCAGGGTACTGTTCTGTTGTATAGAGTTCGCTTGTCTGCCACCGTTAATAACTTCCAAGTGGAAGGTCTTCGCTGGTATGTTGTGGACTATGTCACGTTCAACGCACTTCGACTGACTTTGGGGTTGCATACCACTATTCCTCGGCTTACATTCACTGGTAAGATATAACTAGTTTCTTATCAATCCGATATTACATTGTTTAGGCAAAAACCTACAGGTAGGTATACAATTTTAATTATGAACGGTATGGTAGCTTTACTACAACGGTTATCAAGGTCACCGTATCTAAATTTTGCACGTAGCTATTGTACTTATACTAATTAGATTTTCATTAAAATATCTCTAGTTTCCTGATACCTGCTACGTATCTATGTTTGTTACCTATAGATATCTATCTACAATAAGCGTGTTAGACGATAACACATGTTCTATCAAAGTGACAAATTAATTTATAATTATTACAATATCGACAAAAATTATCTCTATTTACATTTTGGCAAAGAGAGATAGTTTTTTTCGTACCTTAAAAGGTAAAAAAGAACCATTAAATGCTTATTTCGTTGTACGTCTGTTTGCCTGACACGCAAGACCCTTTTTCTCAAGAACGTGTGGAGGGTATCAAGTTGAATTTAATATCAAATACTAAGGTCTTTTTTTAAATATAATGAATATCTAAGTAGGGAAGAGAGTTAAAAATGTAACTGGAATGGATTATTATATAGTATTTATCGCTACAGCTCACTAGGGGGCTCAATATAATTATGCGTTTGCGTTTGAATGTCTAAAGATATCTACACGATTTGTCGGGAAGCACACCAAATAAGTAGGTACATTAATTTTTACTCTATTAACTCGGCTCGGCTCGGCATTACAGTGGCATCTTTTTATTTACCTCCTTGAAAAAATTATAAAAACGTTTAAAAATTCTACTCCATATTATTTTTTCTCTTCGTTGTATGATTCGCATTTTTGTATTTTTGATCCAAGGGTTTCTCTGTGAATGCATATTTTATTTCCTTATAACTATTTAATTAATCAATTTTATTCTTTCTTTAGGTAGCTACGATGCTCAGGCTAGAGTTGCGCTACTGTTGACCCACAGGGCGGGTGGTAACTTTAGGTAATTTTCAGTAAATACATTATGTTAGGTATATATAGTTCATAAATCCGTTAATATCTTACATATCAATGAATTTCGATCAGGATATTCATCAACCGCATTGAAGTCGGGGTTAATTTGAGGATGGGAACCAATCTTCTTGGAGGCCACCTTCTTCTGCGAGAGCTCAATATCATCATCGACATCCATGACACACAAGTAAGTAATTGAGTTAAGCAATCAATAGCGCAGTCATAGTGATCAGCTCGATCAGTACCTATATTGGGTGTCTACCTAACGAAGCGCGGGAAGTTATATAGGTACTTACTCATTTCATTTCCTAAGCCTAAATGCTTTAATTCACAATGTAATCTAATCAAGACTACCTAAGTGGTGTAGTCGCATAAAAAATCCTTTGCAATCCACTGTGCTACACGCTTTGGCACTCCCTTTTGTTGCTCGTAGGCCTAATAGATTATCATACCTACCTATATATTTTTTGTTTCAGATTAACATCGACGGTATGACTGGATCAAGCCTCATTAACAATTTTATCAACTCTTTCGTACAAAGTATTACTCAGGATTTGATACAAAGCGAAATGAACAAAGTTAGTGAAATTCTTAGCGAGCAATTGTTTGACGTTATCAACGATGTTCTAAAAGATTTCACTTTGAATGATTTACTTGGTTGAAGAAACTACTATATGGCTGACTGATTAATAAATACTTTTATATTTTTATTTAGTATATGTATTCCGCTCATATTATTTTAGATTTTCATTCTATAATAACCCCCATCTTATAGTAATAACTTAGCTTTAGCGATGTAGACCTACCTACAGTAAAAGTAATGTTAGTTTTAGTAACATTTTATGTTTTGTGCATAGGTTTTTTTCTGTCTGATTCGATTAAACCTAATTTAGTACCTTACTAACACCCAAATGCATAATTCATATGTTTAGCTATTGAAATACCAATATCGTCATCTTAAACCTATTTGAACATGTAAATGAATGGGTGGCAATTCAAAATGGGGATATTGAATTTCTGAAATGTACCTGGCCGAGTCCTGATGGTTCCACGAGAAATGAGATAGACTTCATCATGACCAACAAGAAACAGATATTCAGCGATGTCTCTATGATCCACAGGGTGAAAACCGGCAGTAATCACCGTATGGTAAGAGGCACACTGAATATCAATGTTAAACTTGAAAGGTCCAACCAAATGAAGTCTACGCTCCGACCTACTCGTGCCCACAACGAAAACCCCGAAAGCTTTCAACTTGAGCTCTCTAATCGCTTTGCTTGTCTGGATAATTTTGCTAAAGTGGACGAGATTAATAACGGGCTAGTGGAAGCTGTCCGGTGGGCTCTAAATATTTTAGACCCCGCCGCGAAGTTAGACCTCAAAAACTATCCGACCACACCCTAAACCTCACGGCTGAACGACACTCGTTACGACTGCAGTCTCCCGATCACGCCGAGTCATATAGGCAGCTCAACAGACGGATATGGAAGTCCTTGCGACACGATGTACGTCTCTTTAATACAAGCCGTATTAAAGAGACTATAGAGCAGTACAAAGGCTCCAAAGTGTTTGCAAAGGACGAGTCTGTTGGGCAAAGCCAGTTGACAAAGCTTAGGAGGGAAGATGGCAGTATAGCGTCGACCAAAGCAGAGGTTCTGGGGGAAATAGAGAGCTTCTATGGGTAGCTATAAACTTCGGTCACTAAGCCCGTGAGCAGCGAGGCCAACGACCCAAGTGCTAAGCTGTCCCGACACGGACCGGCAAGCGCAGCGTAGGACGTCTGCTTACAAGGTGGACAGAAGACTTTGTAAAGGTCGTCGGAAAACGCTGGATGCAGGCCGCCCAAGACCGGTCCTATTGGAGATCCTTAGTGGAGGCCTATGTCCAGCAGTGGACGTCTTGCGGCAGAGATGATGATGATGAAGTACTTATGAATATTCCGACTCTAACGCTCGGTTCGGAAGATCGCTTTTGCTGAGAAGAGCCGTCAATAGAGTCAGCAATTACTGTTTTCAAAACCAACTCAGATTTATTATTTAAAATTATTTATTTAGTCTCACTGACAAATGACAATATTGTGTGTTATAACGGGGAAAAAAACAAATCAAAATAATGAGTGACTTAGCAAATAAATAGATAGCAAACTCAAGCAGACCAGCCTCCACAAGCAGCACCTGTTCATAAGTATAATAGAATAGAACATAAGATACTTTTTGTGCTAAAAATATACGAGATCCAATGGAAATATGGTGATGCAATGTGAAAGCTTAAGTTACTCAATCACGCACGTCATAATGGCTAAAGGTAGCCATAGATAATTTCTATCTCAAGGCAAAAGCTGGATGTACATATAAAATAGAATATACAGCAAGCTAGTTCATTATTTCCATTTTATTACAAAAGCTAGTGTATGGTATGCATTATAATGGGTAACTGTGACTGCTGGCTGATAGACCTACAGTGGCCGGGACACGAATGAGCGAGAACAACGATCAATAACAATAAAGTAGGCATATGAGTTGCATAAGAAAATATTTTTATAATTAAATTTATTTAAAAAATACAAATTGTTTCAAAATATTGGTTAATCTAAGTTTATATATAACATTTATACACTAAATCAACAAGCTCACTCTTATTAACGCCAGTCAAAGCTTGAGAAACTTTTTTACGTTTTAATATCTCTTTCAATTGAGGAACAGTATATAGAACAATAGTTTCATTTTGTAAGCGACTATGCAATAAGTTTTCATCTATATCATTACTTTTAGCTCTTTTGTTGCTAAAATCGGTTTCTCTTGGAGCTTTCGGTCTCTTTAAAGCAACAGCTCCCAACGGGCCAAATAGCTCATTAAAAAGGTCATCTGTAAGCCCCTCAAATTTACTAGAACTGGGTTTGGTTGTGTCTACAAATGGTTCAATATCATCATCTTCAAAAGCAATGGCTTCCACAGCTCTATATTGTGATTGCAGTTTAGGGTTCTTAAATAAATCTTTAGTATAATCAAATTTTATATTATTAAGTATATCACACATGACAGTTTTATGCGCTTCTGAGATCTCTTCGGATTCATCCTCTTCATATCCTGGAATGTTTCTTACATCTTCAACAAATGGTATTTTAACAACATCAAATCCTATATCTGCTTGTAATCCAAGAGGGTTAGTGCATGGGGACAATGCAACAATACTAGGTTTGGAATTGACGCGAGTGCACAGCACACATATAGGCACAGTGCATGTCTCAGTACATGCTTGATGTAATGCCTTAAAAGCTACAGTGGAACCTTCAACTATGTCTTCATTCGGAAATAAGAAGTAGCCAGCCTTTAAATACCATTTCTCTTTACACATAATACTAGCAGGTTTAAATCCTAGAAGTTTTAACATAGGTGGACCAAATGGATTCTTAAGGGATTTTATTTCATTATCTGTAAATTCAATTTTTTGACCACCATATTCCTGACAGTGAAGAACTTCAGATTTCAGTATTGGTACCTGTCTGGGTTCATGTACTTCTTCATCAACATCCATATCTGCATCTATATTGGTTGTTTTATTTATTTTCATAGTTTTATTAACATTTATTAGGATATCATTTGTCTCTCTACTTAAATTTGATGCCTTCAGTGTTTGGTAGGAAGAATTTTTTACAAGATTGTAAACACCTACTCCTATATTAACTCCATTACCAATTTCGAAACATAATCGTGCAACAGCTAAGTGCCTGTGCGACTGATGATACATTAATTGCTCAATTTTCTGTATATCCCACACAGGTTTTGGCAAAACAGTTTCTTTTCCTTTGTTGGCTTCAATCAAGAATTTTTCATAGAAAGGATGGACTTCATAGTCTGTTTTAGAAATGTTAATAATTTGTATATCAATACCTGAATCTACTAGGTCAACAACTCTCTTGAATGTAGGTTTTTGGTCCGATTGTGCAGGTGGGGTGTCCAGGCGAGACAATATTATTATTGTCCTCGATGACAGCTGTTTCTTGCAATTTGCAAACATTTTGCTACAGTACCAAAGAGCATCAGAAAGTATGAGTTCACTGGGTTCTTTCAGTGTTGAAACTTGAATATCCTGAAGTTTTTTGAAATCTTCTAATGTTGGTGAAGTCAAGGGAAATACATCAATGACACTTTTCGCTTCCAAGGCAGATACATTTATATTCTCTATTCCATATAAGCAAACGCCCACGAGTCTAGGCCCAGAAAGTCGCAAATACTGTCGAATCACACGACAAGTCGCGATATGACTCACCTCAGAAGTGTTGTGTTTTGAACAATCGAAAACATTAAGGAGGATAATTGTAGCGGATGTACCTCTCCAAGACGAAACTTCTTGTTCCTCATCCGAATCCATGACAATAAAACGTATGGATTTGCCGGTTTTGTAGTAAGTGCCCGGTTCTACTATAAATAAATATAGGTATTCACTTTCTAACTGAGTTTTAAACCACAAGGATAGATATGTACGTACACAAATTAATATGATATAGTTTAAAACATTGTAAGTACACTGTACATAATAGTGTATTTTATTGTTTATACCATTATTATATTTCATTCCCAGCCAGACAGACAGAAGTAATGACAGATGCTATGTCAGTGCTTCCAACAATAATTTTGAAATTCCGCCGACTTTATTACGATATCTGGTGTAAAATTAAGGTAATTAAAAAGCGAAATAAAAATACAGTTCAAGTTAAATAAAATTAAGGACAACAATCTTTAAAAAGAACCGAAATCTATGTTATCTGAGTCATCGTCACTATTTGGGGTCTCAGTAATTTCGGATGCAGTAGAAGTTGACGGCTGGCTATAACATTATTTTGCTCGCTGCTACCTTGTCTATGACGCAGTACATTCCCGTACATGTGTAGTATTTACGAAGAAAGAGTTGCCAAAAAATTGGACATATAAAAATAAATCTGTTTTTATTTATACAATAATCTTTTTATTAAATTCCGCTAAAAAATCCGCTAGCCGCCAACATAATATTTCTTCCGTTTCTTCATAACCGAATCCGCTAGATATGACGGGAAATCCGTTACGTTGGCAACGCTGGCTATGACGCTTGCTTGCTTCTTATGTCACCTGTGGGACACAGGCAATGAAGAATATCACGACAGACAAAAAAAGATTTAGCCCCCCGAAAATTAGGTTATGGCGATGATAGCTCAGTGGTAGTGACATCGGACACCGCGGTGAAGGTCGTGGGTTCGAATCCTACTATGAGCTTGAGCTTTCGGTAAAGGAAAACATCGTGAGGAAACCATAGCACGATGGTAGGGTACTTTGTAGTACCCGCCTGGCTGGGTACCACCCTCAAGTTGAAAATCTGTCGCCAAGGACCTGTTGGTGTGTTCCGGCAGTTGCACTTGAGAGCCAGTTCCTTCTAGGCTTTTTGTGCTTACCACCGTCAGCCACATCACCACTATACAAACTAAAAAAAAAAAGCTTTTTGAAAAAAAAAAACAAAAAAAATGGTTAAAACCGCTTACTATCAGGTGGGCCGTAAGCTTGTTCGCCACCTATGTACGGTAGTATAAAAAAAATAAAAAGTTAATGAATGAGTTATTAAAAAAATAAACTTCTCCACCGTTTATTTTACCCCCAAAATCTCCCCCCAGAGTCGAAAAAACCCCCGAATTTGAAGGGAATCCCCCCGATCTGGCATCACTGCAGTGATGCAAAAGTTCCCGATTAATCGGGAGATCTACTGATTTTGGCCTTTCCCTGTTTATAAAAATGTTTATAAAAATGGCAAGCGAGAACGGTACGAAAATGAATAATCAATAATCACTGTACCTATAATATTTTTCATAAATAACTTTAATTAATAGCATAAAATATTGTTGTTTTATTTTGACAAAAAAATCTCCTGATTAGTACCTGGAAATTTACCCGATTTTTAAATTTCCACTTTTACAACACTGCATAGTGATTATATACTCTTTGCACTGCATCACTGACTGCTACAGAAAAAGTCTCTGGTGCCTCCCCACTTGGCTATGCGTATTGGCGTATTCGCCGTATTTGACGCATAACTCCCATGTGTGGAGGGTCTATTCGCCAAATATTCGGGCATATTTGTCTATGTGGCGAATAAGCAAATAACAAACTCGCGTATCCGTACGCCTGTCGGTTTTTCAAGGCACATCAAAGGAGACAAATAGGCAAATACGCAAATATACCGTCCACACATGGTCGGTATTCACTAGCGCACGATTTGTCAACTAGTTCGGACGGACGAGTAGTGGGTCTCAATTTTTTTATTTGGTTTCATTATTTTGTTTTAATAGGCGGAATTAAAAACTGCTGATCCGATTTGGATGGGGTTTTCGTTATTAAAGATCAGGGAAGGTTTTAGTGTATGATACATTAGGATCTGCTATGTATTCTGTACCTAAGTTCTGTACTAAAACTCGACGGACTCGAACTCCTGATTACTGAGTTTTACGAGTGAGACTGATAATAGTCGCTGCGTGAATTCACCGTTTTGCTTATGAAGATCTTCGGAGATAGACAATGGAACTCTTCAATGACAAACAGCAAATGACCCGCGATCGCTATGATCGAATGTCTATGTATTGTTTTCATCATTCCATAACATAAAATCACGCCTTTACGGTTTTAGGGGGTAAACAGATGTACATAGTACCCTCAAAAGAAGCTAAAAATTTAAAAGATGGTATCAAAAAGGTTAGGCCATGCATCTACTCCTGTCCATTTACAAAAATCAGAGTAAAGGATCACTCTCTCTGTGAATGTGGTCTTGATGAGTGAAACGTGCAACGTCCATGTTGTACATGAACAAATTACTCTCTGACTGGTATAGCAAACATGTTTGTCGTTTTGGTATTTAGCTCCATGTGTGGACGGTCGTATCGCCTATTTGCCTATACGTCAAATATATTGTCAAATACCTATCACGAATACGCATAGCCAAGTGGAGAGGCACCACATGCAAAAATCGGACGTGTATTGCAGGTGTATTGATAGAGTAAATACCTCAGATTAAAAAACGTAAATACGATCCAAATACCGTGTCAGAGTGGTGTCAGATGCGTAGCATCTCTACTAAGTCTGTGGGTGTCAGTCAGTAAACAAGCAAGTACAAAAAGTCAAAATTAGTGTTCTTTCTTTGGTCAAGCAAGACCTGTAAAATAGAATAATGGCTGGTAATTTTTGGCAAAGTTCTCATCATCAACAGTGGATTTTAGATAAACAAGATCTTATTCGTGATCGTCAACTCGATTTGAATTTATTATCTGAGGAAGAGTATCAAAAAATATTCAATTTTTTCGCAAGTATAATTCAAATTTTAGGGGAACAATTGAAGCTTCGACAACAAGTGATCGCGACGGCCACAGTATATTTTAAAAGGTTTTACGCAAGAAATTCACTAAAATGTATAGACCCATTATTGTTAGCGCCTACGTGTGTGTTCTTAGCTTCAAAAGTAGAAGAGTTCGGAGTGATATCAAATTCGAGACTAATAACGACATGCCAGACAGTAATCAAGAACAAGTTTAGCTATGCATATGGCCAACAGGAATTTCCTTACAGGACAAATCACATACTGGAATGTGAATTCTATTTATTGGAAAATTTGGATTGTTGTTTGATAGTATACCAGCCTTACAGACCACTGCTGTTGTTTGTACAAGATATAGGTCAAGATGATCAACTTCTCACATATGCTTGGAGAATTGTGAATGACTCTTTGAGAACTGATGTTAGTTTACTGTACCCACCCTATCAGGTAATAAAAATCATTGTTCTGTAAACAACTTTAGTATTAATTAACATAAGTACTGCCTTTTTTGCATTGAAGATCCTTGAATCAAATCCCTATCTACTTTTATTACTAACAGATTTAAGTAAAAAGCATTTATGTTATCTTAGTCTTGATTATGTCATGCTCTTGAGTTATGACTTATTCTATTCATGTTAGGGATCTAATTAGTTATGATATGTAGCTAGTTTAACAAATTGTTTTTGCTATTTTCAGATAGCTATAGGTGCATTACACATAGCATGTGTGATGCTTGGGAAGGAAAACCTCAAGCCATGGTTTGCTGAATTAAATGTTGATATGGATAAGGTAACAGAACATGCCTAGTTAGTAACACTGTAACAAAACAACTCAAATACACTTTTCCATTAATACAATTTTAAATCTCAAAATATCATAATTATTACCTTTCAATGTTTCATATTCAATACATATATCAAATCCTACATTATATATGTCAGAATTTAGAACATAATCCCCTTTATTCAGACCCATTTGGTTGCCATTCCAATCGGAAAGGACGGTTTTATTTAGTTAAATTTAGGCTGATGCTGTGTTAGTTGCAAAATTGATTTGTTGCGATTGTGTACTGATCAACTGCCTCATTCCATATGGAAGTCTGAAATGAGAAAATAGGAGCCATCCTATTCAGTAGAGTACTCAATTGGTTCATCTACCGAATCGGGACCGCAACTGAGCTGGTCTTAATAAGGGGGGATGACCAGAAATAGGTAAATGAAGATATTAAGCAAAGTACAGAACTTGTTACTTATGATAATTAGTCAAATAAATTCAAATAATTAAATGGAATACAGATAAATAAGATTACTAAATAAATTTTGATGCATATGTTCTTGTATGTATTTCGATATTGCTCTAAGGTGGTGTCGAGTGGAAGTCTTGTATTAGTATTACCTCTATGGATTTACACACACTACTTGCTTCATCTTCTAATAAATTTATTTATTTATAATCTGCCAACAATTGTTACAATACAATTAATTAAGCAATAATTCATATAAACTTAGTCTAAAAGCACAACCAATTGTAATCAATACATGACATTTTACATTCAACAAATAAATTCACTATTTTGACATTCTTATCACCTAATGTGTATAAATGACTGATTCTGAATCTAGTATTATAGTGTAAGTAGTGATGTTAATCTCTAACATCACTACAATCAATTACTTTTGTGTTATTCTTTTGAATGAAAATGAATGAACCAAAATTAATTTTCAATAAAAAATAAAACTGACTTCAATGTGCCCTTGCACTAGCACAGCACACTACTAGCAAAGCAAAAGAATTTGAGATTCTGGAACATGTGCTTCCCTTTCGCTCCCCTTCGCTGACTTCAAAAGGAGTTCTATCATCATCATTTATTTTATATTTATATAGTGCAATGGCACATTGAAGTTGGTTTTATTTTTTATTAAAAATTAATCTAATACCTACTGCATGAACTACTCTGTATTGTGATGTTTGATTATTTGTTTTATTTTCAGATTCAAGAAATAGTAAGATCAGTAATTAATTTATATGAAATGTGGAAGAGTTATGATGAAAAGAAGGAAATACAAGGTCTACTTGGTAAAATGCCTAAACCAAAACCTGCACCCCAAAGATAATATTGTATCCACAATGAATTAATATTTGGTATTTACATCAAATTGATAGATGATTATTTATCAAGTGTTCATATAAATGACAAAAGTATGTTATAAAATTTTCTTTTGACAAGTCCAAGAATAATTTATTTGGATAGAGCCAGTGCACAAATTCAGAGTGCTTTTAATGAACCAATGGTATTCATTTGTAATTATATATATTTGTAAAACTTTAAATAATAAGGCTGTAAATATCTGAAATTAAACTATTTTTACTAATAAATTTAAATTTGAGAATTGTCTTTAGAAATGGTAATTTCCACAATTCATGACAAGTTACTACTATAGTAAATATTATACTACTTATCTATTTTTACAAGTTTCTACATTACCAACATAAGAAAAGGAATAACCATATAAAAATAAAATCAGTAATATCTGATGAATGAAATATTATTTCTAGACAATATGCCTTTGTATATATATACCTAATTTGGTAAGATAATAAAATATTATGGTGCAGGTGTTTTCTACAGGATGATTTTGAAGTTGTTGACATTACTTGTAAATAATAGTGCTTTTGTATGTCAGAAGGCTGACAGGTGGTCCACCTGATGGTAAGTGGTTACTGTCGCCTATGAACATTAGTACTACCAGGGGGATTACCAATGTGTTGCAGAACTTTGTAAAGTCTAGCTAGAGGGTTACAGACTCAAGTGCAACTATCGGCACACACCAGTAGGTACTTAGCGACAGATTTTCAATTTGCTAGGCGGGTACTACAAAGTATCCTACCACCGTGCTATGGTTTCCTCACGATGTTTTCCTTTATCGAACGCTCTGCTCATTGTAGGATTCGAACCCACTTCGCACACCTTCGCCGCGGCATCTGACATCACTACCGGTGAGCTATCAACCCCTTACATCTCTATGAATAAATTTTACAAAAAAATCGCGAAAAAAAAACAGGTAATCTATACAAAAGTGATATGCCTGCCTGCTCTCGAAATAAATGTATGTCTTTGTTGTAATGATTTCACAGGTGTTCCCATAGTACTATTCCACCCCTGCAAGTAATATCAACTACTCAAAAATCAACCTCGACCAGCAGAATATTTAGTGTGAATTATTGATGGACCTCAAAACGTAATATAAATTATGTATGTAGGTAGGTAGGCATAAGTATCTGTTGACTAGGACAGTCTTCCTTAACATAAAAAGTGATGATTGATGATGGTTTGTATAGATAATGCTTGGCTAGAAATACTTTGCCCCAATAGGCTCATGACTTGTACAAGACTGTTAATGTTTCTTTATCAGGAAATATCAATAAATTTTAATAAGTACTACAGTTTATTGTTTAATTTTTTACCTTAAATAGTGATAGTTATAAGGTATTTATTAGTGAAGTAAGTTATATATTAAAATTTTTTTTTTTTACGAACCTAGCATAGATTTCGAAAAAGTACGATCCTGAAATATTCACCCGGTATATTATATCATGAGAAATATCTCAAAAAGAATCCTAATATGATCACTTCATTGTCCGTGTCTGTCTGTCAAGCACAAGTAAAAGGAAAAATCCGAAAACCATTTTTTGTAGTTATATCACACAAAAAAAACTTATTTGCAGTTGATAAACTGACCGCCACCGATGTATGGGGACATCAGTTTTCCAACGGTAAAGTTGAGTTTGTCCCTCAATCCAGTTTATTTTTTCGTTACGATTCCCGTGACGGACGAACTATTTGCCTTCATACCTACTAGATTGTACGGAACCCTCGGTACGCGAGTCCGACTCGCACTTGGCCAGTTTTTTTTATTGACAAGTAGGTTGGTTGGATTATTATAACAGTAATTAATCACTATCACGAGTAATACTAGTGACGTATAAAAGTGATAAAATAAACCTCAATTTTTAATATTCTAGATTTTTTTGTTTACCAAGTATAGGCCTGTGTTTGACCACAATCTCACCATGATAAGTGATGATGTACCTAGCCGGAGATTACCAATCGAGCAGCGCGTGCAGTGTCAATGAAGGACATCGGACGGACAGTGCATTCACGAGCACAACTGACTGGACTAGTTACCTAGTCTCTAGCAAATTGTACGACCACTCATTATTATTTTAGTTAGTGGGTTAAATTAATACTTTACTACTAGTACTGATGTTATGTTCAGTACCTTGAGTGTAAAGACTTGACGCTAGTAAACGCTTGCCTACTATCACGTTTGCGTTTACGACATTTTTCTATAGGAATTAATTAAATAGCGCCTCTCGCGGAATACTCATGGAACTAATTTCTCCCATACATAATTTTAGTAATCGCAAACGTGGTAAGTAGTAAGCGTTTACTTACGTCATGTCTTATACAATCAGCCCAGTCTAGGATTTTTTGGATTTTGTCATTAACAAAGTTAAATACAATTAACATTACAAAGTTAATTACCGTTGGGACGCGTCTAGCTAGGGTATAAAGAATCTTCGGTCGCTATTAGTGTCGGGTGGCGGGTAGGGAGCCCACCGAGGCGTGTCACCACTGCCCGGCGGGAGTCGTGGACACGGCGCAACACACGCGCGAGGCTTGCTCAGCTTGGACGTTGCCTCGCGCCGCCTTATCCACGACGGTAGGTGGGGACTTGTCGCTGGCCGGCCCTGATAAGATCCATGGTCGGCAGCGACGAGTCCTGGCAGGCGGCGGAGCGGGAGCGGGAAGATAGTATCGACTCGCTCCCGATCCGCCGCCGGCGACGTCTGGCCTTCGCAGGCCGGATGCCGCCTTAGCGTCCCTTAGCGTCGGCGGCAGATCGGGGGGTCTGCCGCCGACGCTAAGGGTCCCGTGCTGTAGGCGCCCAAGTATTCCTGGTCCATCACCGTTGCCAAGCTCCGCCCCAAAGAGGAGGGCTCGAAAGAGCGTGCCGGCGGGGCACGCGGCTGAAACTTAGCTCCCGTAGCCCTGGCCAAGTGGCAGAGAAGGAATACGGTGGTGGTTTTAGTCAGTAAAAGTCTGACATAACCCGGGCACTTCTCCCGAAAATGCCCGGGTATCCTGAGGATTTCCCCACCTAAAAAAAAAAGGGTATAAAGAATCTCACATACATAGTAAACCGTAAAAAATATAACCCTGTAATTGCTGTCGCGCGCGTATACTTGATATTATTTTACGTTTCTCTCTACTTTCTTCATAAATATTCGTAGTCAATGCCTAGTAATCAAATCAAAAATCATTTATTCAGTTTAGGCCCTAATAAGGCAATTATGAACGTTACAATACAATGAAAATGATTCTAAATAAATAAATAATAAAGTAGTCTTTGGTGTATTGCGTGTCGCACCGTGAGAGCGCAGGCGCAGGTTGTAGTGAGCCTGCTGGCAGGGTACTACAACTTTCCTAGCATAGGTAAATTCACACTACAATAGGGAATTTTGATAATTGGAATAATAATTCATCAAAGAGCATTTTTGCCATCATCATCCATCATGTTCCCACAGTAAAAAAATATCTTACAAAATCGACAAAAAAAAAATACAGAATAATTTCACAGCACTGTAAAGTCACTGAAGTAAATTGTTGTCAAGATAATTTCAGAGAATTTTCAAGTTTTAGCGAGCCCAATATTTTGGGTCAAAATCGAAATCCTAAGGCCAAATCAGCTAGCCAATAGTGCATTTGGTGAATATGAGGGGTTTACCACTACCTAGCTAGACCATTGGTTAGCTAGGTAGGTGTAGTATGTAGGCAAAGTTGTAAGGTATGTTTATGTATTACCTATTGTTACTTTATGGACATTGATTCTATGTAGACTATGTATAGTCATATTCTAAAGGCGATTAAAGGTAAGTAAGTAATTGTTTCCATTCATTTAGACACTGGTTCAGGTGACGATACCTACTTACTTATCCAAGCAATAACGAATCCATGCAACCAGGTAACGACTTATTGTATAAGTGTACATTCATAACAATCCCGTCGTATTCATAATATCAAGACACCAAGAGTGTACTAACAGTAACCACGTTTTGTAGACGTTATGAGATAGTATTAAAGTTACCAACAATTGTATTGTATTATAAGCAGATAGATTTAGTTATAGGTATGTTGACCGGATGTTAGATGTCGCAAAATTGATGTTTTAATCATTAATCATTCCTTCATATATAACCCACACAAAAAATAAATATAAAAGCGTTTTGGCAAGTAGGTAAAGTTCTTGGCTTTAAAAAAATAATATTATAAATGCGAAAGTGGATTTAATTTCCTTCCTTCACATAATTAGGCTACTTTTTCTACACATAGGCCCAATAGCTTGGATTGATTAATGAACGCCCCCTAATTTAATAATAATCAGTTGCTTGCTGTACTTTCTGTGAGATGGGTTTAAATAAGATATTTTTTTCTTAATTAATAGAAATCACACAAATTTGTATATTTCTACGTATTATATAAAGTTTGAAAAAAATATTTACTAGTGTTGTTGGGAATTTTTAATGTGATCCGGACTGTCTCAAAGCGAGTCGAAAAAATGCATCACCTACATGATTTATACCGATCGATGGCTAACAAGTACCAACATATAAAGGTGTTCTCGAGCACTAGTACTTATCAGTACTGGTTTAACTGTTGCCGTCGACATGTCTTCTTCGAGGATATTTCTTTGCCATCTCTGCATCATCCTGCTATTTGGTCTCAACGTGTTAGCCGAGGAGACCCCAAAGAGGTACATTCTTTATAGTATACGAAACAAATCATACGCGATCAAAAAATCTTATCAAGACCAATTGTAGCAACCCATATAATCAAAAAATTAACAGGAACTTCCGGTAGCTTTGAAATAATATTTCGTTACCAGCCAGCTAAATAGCTGAAATTTACCTGATTTTAAAATTACTCCATTTGTTTCTAGCGCTACTGCTGCAGTAGTTGACGGTCCAAAAGGTAATTGTTCGTGTGGAGGGTTTCCGACGTCGACACCGGAGCCGAACAGTTCGCCTCTTCTCTCACAGACGCCTGGTCTCGTGGTCAAATGCGATGACGAAGGGGACGGCACTTGCAAGAGCCTCTGCAACGCCCTTGCAACTGCCACTAAAGCTAAAGGACCTGAAGTTTTATGTAACAGACTGAAAAATGCAAATGAATTGAAGGTAAAAAGCTTGTGTTAAGTACCTACTTTATTTAGTAAAAACTAGGAATATATTGCGGTTCAATTCCTATAAAAAAATTAATTGGAAAACATTCCCTTGCTTTTTGTTGTCGAAATATTTCATTGTTAGACCGTACGAATTGATTTAATTTAAGTAATAAAGTAAATCTAATAGGGTATAATATATGAGCTGTTGAATAAATCTATCATATTATATGTTTCAGCTATCAGCGTTTTACAAGATATGCGACAGAGCGTGGACATACGCAGAAATGACAGCGGAGGAACCACTCTGTTGCCTCGACACCAAAGTGAAGGTCTGCCCTTCAGTTGAAAAAGCAAATGCAACCCAGATCGTTGATACAAAGATGTAATACATCAGGTTTATTTTTTTATTTACTTAGTTGTAGGTGTATTTATACGTATTGTTTTTGTGTAATAAATATACACCGAAATAAAATATTAAATTTATTTTTATTATGTCTTTTCAATTTTGCGAAACATACGACAATCTAATAGTCGCTTTTTGACAGGCCATATGTGACAAAAAAAGACAGTGACATTGTGGTCAAACACAAGCTTATACAAAGTAAAAAAATGTAGCGTGACCAAAACGGGCTTATTGAATTGTGACGAGTTTAGAATGTCTGTTTTTGGTCGCGTATTTTTCTCAAAAACAATTTAATTGATTTTCACGTTTTTATGCATTATTGCTGTCCACTTACTTAGTAAAAGATACAAATTAATTAGATCTAACGTGGTCGAAGGTGCCTAGGTAGTTGTCACACGGGCCTAGAAGGGAACTGACTCTCAAGTGCAGGTGCCGGAACACTGGGTACGTGGGTTAGGTGCTTTTTGACAGATTTTCAACTTGAGGGTGGAAGCCAGCCGGCAGGTACTACAAAGTGGTAGCAAAGAGCAAAATATATTTAGATACTAAATTTTCCCTGCGGAATTTTACCTGTGTTCCCGGCATTAAAAATATCATATGTCCTACTCCAGTAACTGGTGTAACATTAAGCCAAATTTCACGAATATCCGTAAAGCCGTTACGGAGCTGCAATGAGGAGCATACATACAAATTTTAGCAATTATAATGTTATTACGATATTTAATAAATCAGCCTTTTTTAGCTACGCACAGAAATAAATAAAATAAGTTACTGATATAAGAGAAAGAAAACATATATTTACACTACGCTTCTTATGAATTATAAGTTATAATGTATAAGTATGTAATTTTGTACATTGTTCCAATAAAACTGTTGTAAAAATATTTTATGTGATATTATATTCGATGATTTCATAAAACACAACTAGCTTTATAGCTACTCGTGAAAATTTCAGGATAAAAGTTAAATGTTTTTCCGTCAAACTGGAATATTTATATTCTATACCTAACATTATACATAAACAATCCATTACTACACATACGAGATATTCTTATACCAATATAAAACGAGGATCAGTGCATAGGTAGACTGCGAACAAAACTACATTTTATGTATCTATCAATAAGAGATGATATTGCCGACACAAAGATTACTGGGTTACAAGTATTTTGCTTCACCGCGAGAGAACCTTGTGTTCAATTCTTGAGACTTTTTAATGATAGATTTCTTTTGTGCTTCGTCAAAGCGGTTTGCTTGCAGGTCTACGTCGCGGCTGAAGGGACGACGTTCCTTCTTGCCTTCTTCTTTCTCATCTTTCTGTAATGTAAAATATCATATTGACTTACCATGGTGAGATTGCGATTGAGGACTATTCAAAGTAAAAAATAAAGGCGACAATCGTAGCACTCGACTATGCAGTGTGGGCATGAGCATGGCAAACAACATCAGCATCAGTCATAAGTAGTTTAGGTGCATTTTAGTGTGGGTGACTCGGCGCATTATGTTTAACTCTTGTTAAACTACATTGCAACAGAAGGCAACAAAGCTTATTACTAGTGTCCGACCGAAACACGATTTTCATCCGAAACCGTAACAGAATCTTATGTAGTTAAGGTAAAATTAAAATATTTACTGTTCGATAACATAGCATTCCATCTGAAAACTGGTTGAACATAATAAAATTAGTTGAGCGCGACCGAGATAGCAATATTAAATTGTGTTCAATGCACATCATTTCAGCAATCCAAGTTCGATAATCCGTACCGTATTTTGGTTTTATCTAAGCTTATAAATTAATGAAACCGTAAGGCAACAAATGGTACGGAATTCCATTATTAAAAAGATGTATAGGTTATGAACTAATAATATAGTGATTAAATAAAATACCTTTTTCTTCTTTTTCAATTTTTTCTCATGAATCTCTAATAAACTTTCTTCTCTCTTATGTTTTTTCTTATGCTTCCTAAAAGCATAAAAAAAGAAAATTGTATGTTGGATTGCACCACAATCAATATATATATATGCATATGCTGAAATATGTTTATGGATTGTAGAGCAAACCACCCTTGGATTCATGGTAACATTGATATGAAAATTAGAAAGAAAGAAAAAATACATTTATTTAGTAGAACATACAACATTAAATTAAAACGTAAACAAGCCCAAATATTACAGGGCGAATAATGTTGTAATATTGTAAGATGTCAAGGATAAGAAAAAAAAACCAACCCTAGCACTGGTTTTCAGTCAGGACTCACGTCCTTTAACATAATAGTGGCGAACAAAAACAAAAACACATACAATACTTACTTAACAGCAGTTTCTTGCTCTTCATCTCTGTTGTTAATCAATCGAGCACGAGCTTCACGCTTCAATGCAGTTTCTGCATCTTCTTCTATAACTTGACCGGCTGCTTTCCGCGCTTTTTCTTCAGGAGTATCAGTCCAACTTGACCTAAAAACAAGCATTAAGTATTTATTTAACAAGTTCATTATTTTTAATGATTTTTTCTGCTTTCTGTCTGTTACTCACCTATCAGACATATCTGGTCCTTCCTTAGCTCTGAAGCTTCTTGCTTCTAATCCCAGATATTTTGCTTTCCCTTCAGGCAACTCAAGCATCCATTGCTCTCGGGATTTTGCTTTACCATCTTGTAGTAAATGTCCATCTAATTTTTTTATTTTTATATCCAAAGCTCGTTCTTCCAGGCGCTGGTGTGCTTCAGACCATTTATCTTCAGCACCTGCTGGCAAGGGACCAATACCGGTGTCTTCATCAGAACTCTCATGTACCACTGAACGATCTGCAAGAACTTTACGCAAATCATCTGGAATTGCTGGTCCTAAAACACATGAATTTACTTTATTTTCTAGTTAGGACAGGGTGACTTTGGTAACATTGTTATTTGTAAAATAAATAAATACCTATATTCGTTTTCCCTTGAAGATGCGGCGGTAGGGCTGGTCCTTCAATGTCTGGCGAGGTACTTCCTCCAAACTGCTTTTCAAAGTGTGGTGGCAGCGCTGGCCCACACACATCAGTTTTAGATTTTAATGTATCCTGATTTGAATCACGCTTAGATCCCCGAAGTTTATGTCTCAAGTCAGATGGATCTATATCAATTTGAGAATTGTCATCACTTGATATCTCTCCTTCTTCACTACTTTCCTTTTGTATATTTTTCTGAGTAGAGCTAACTTCTGCTGATTCAGGCTGGTTGGTGGTTAAGTCTATTTTTACTTTGTCCTGAATATCAGTTGTACTACTCACTTCAACCATTACTGATGTGTCGCTATCCTTTTCCTTGGACTTAGAACTTTTCCTTTTGTGTTTCTTTCTATGTTTTTTTTTCTTCGTTTTACTAAGTTCCTTTTCTAAATTTAACAATTTAGCTCTGAGTTTTTCATCATCTGAAGAATCAATTTCACTTGATTCATCAGTTTTTTCTTTCACAACTGTTGGAATCATATTATAATAGGAACCAGGCTGTACCTCTTCTGAAACATCACTATTGTCCTGTTCCTCTACAATTATTGGGCTCTCACTTTTTTTTTTCGGCTCTTTTACAGTTTGTTGAGGCTTGTGAATTACAGATTTTCCTTTGAGTTCAGGAGAAGAAGATTTTTCTTTTGATTTCCTATCTGGCTTCTTAGGAGATTTTTCCCTGGGAGCAATATTCCTCTTTATTTCTTCTTTTAAGTCTCTTTTTGGTTCAGGTGATTTATGAGATCTTGATCTTGAATGCTTTTGTCTCTCCTTACTATGATCTTTTGCCTTAGATCTGTCCCTTAAATTCTGATGTGAATCCCTATGTTCTCTAGGTCTTTTATTGGGACTTCTATCCCGTGAATGTCTCCTCCGCGCAGGTGAATGCTTGGAATACCTATGTCTTTCTTTCGGATACCTATCAAAACTGACTCTGTCATCTCTTCTACGGTCTAGATCTCTACGAAATCTATCATTATCACTATGTCTACTTCTTCCAGTATCTCTTATATGACCTTCTCTTTTCTTGGAACTCTGATCTTCTTGTTCTTTAGGTCGACCTTTAAATCTACCTGATTCAGAATCAGAGCTTGAATCATCAGAAAGCATTTTAGTACCTAAAAACAAAACAATGGTTTTAAAACAGGAATAAAAAAAGATTTGTCAATTAACATACTAACTTTATTTTACACATTTATATGATAGTACGCAGGTACAGTGTTAATTAGAACATTTTAGCTATTTTTTTTACACTATATCTTATTGACTTCATAAATCCTGCTGTTAGAATGCCTTTCAATGATTGTCTAACACTGGATTGCCACACTAAATCTTTAAGAATTTGTGTCAATATCACAGCACAGTCTATGTCGTAAGCAATGGCACGGAGTACATCTTCCATATCCTGTTGAAGACCTCCATGGTTCCAGAACTTCACAATCCGCTGTTGTGGTACCATAGGTAACTGCATTAAGTGATGTAATTTAGTTTCAGGGTTGAGATCTTGATGCCACTGAGCATCACCACTTGGACAATCTACATAGGCATGAAATTGTTGTAGGACTGGTCTATACAGTTCTCTGAAGCTGGATAATTGGGGTTGAACAATATTTCTCACTTTATTTTTATTTTCACCAAACGTCATTCTAAAATCACCAGCATAACTTAGATTAGAAATAGCAAAATAAAAATCATATTCTGAAAAGCTTTCAGGCAGTATAAGCAGAGCCGTGTGAACAGCAGAGCATAAATTAGATTGTAGAGCAGTTTGTAACTGTGAACTATTTGTTTGCTTTATGATCTCTACTGGTTTGTGAAGTCGCCCTGCCAGGTACAAGTCATTCCAATCTAGTAGATCAGCAATCAAGTCTTTTTGAGACACAATCCCATATTTGATTGTGATATTCTCTTCTTTTAGTTCAACAAGTGTGTTGAAGTACACCTTAGCACCCCAATTCTCTTGAAACCTTGCAACAAACCCTTTGCCCAGGAACCTCAGAGCAGAGTAGTGGGAGGGGTTCTGTGCGATATTAGCTCCGTGCCATCGGTACGAATTGTCCACGCAGTATATCAGATCAATCATATTTTGTTTGTTGTGGTTACCCGTCTGTAGTTTCACAGCGGATCCGTAAGCGAAACAGAATGTAAAGTTTTGTGGAAATTTTGACAATATCCTGTAATAAAGTGGGGATATATCTTTAGCTATAGCCCCCATAGCTTTAATTGCCGTTGATGCCATGATATTAGAAAATATTTTGTTCTGCTGACCTGAGAGCAAAGATTTGGCCTGATGAATGACTCGATGAGTTGAGAAGTTGGTCACCTTTTAAAATAATGTAAATGATATTTTTTTTAAATTCCAATAGCTTCTGTGAATGCAGCAAGATTACACTCGAAAGGAAGTTGTAAGATTTTCCATTTCAGGAAAATAACCAATAATAAAAATACTTTGTAATGGCATCGGCAATCAGTCAGGGTTGCCAACGTAGATCACTATTAAATACGGTTGCCAACTGTTGAACTTTTTTCCTAAGACAATATAACCACTACGTCTTTCCTCGAACCTACCGTTTTATTACTTTTCCGGATGAAAATTATTGTTCTCACTATGTTCTTTTTTAGCTATGAAGATATAATTATAGACTTAACATCTCTACTAATTCCGAAGTCATTATTTCATTGAATTTGAATAAATTACCTACCTGCGTACAATAATACAGGTGCATTAGGGTATAACGAACGAACGAGAATTCGAAAGTACTCGAGCAACGACGAAACCACCTTCTTTTCCAGATATAAAAAATGGTCTATGTAGGGATGGATGATGATTCTTCTCGAATAAGATCGATTCAAAAATATATAAAAAAAACAGAGAGGATATTTAGTAGGCTAATAATAAATTAATGCGAATAATAAATGGGAATGTGAGTTTATTTGTTTGTTTGTTACCTTTTCACGCCTAAACTGCTGAACCGATCGAAATTTGATACGCAAATAGCCTATGGTATGGAAAAGGACATGGGCTACTTCTTTTCACAGGAACGCAGGTAAAACCGCGGGGAACAGGTAGTTGTAAATAATTTCATAGTAGCATTCTTATCAAAATAAAAATAAAAAAGTAATTTTTTTTTTAATTCGATTTAATTTTTTGGGCCAATAAATAATATTTGAAAAACATCGATTGTTTTGGCCCAAAAAATCTTAGCAAAAAATCAATCATTCAATTTATCGATTTCAGATCGGCCGGCATCCCTAATTTTGTCTGTGTTGGTCTCGTGTTGGTTGGTTTTGGAATTTGGTTCAAGTTGGTTGGTTGTCAAAGAGGAAGAGGATAATCATAATAATACACAGTCTATGTATCTTACAGTCGGCTAACGAACACGTCTAGACAGAGCAATCGTGCGGGGCTTGCGGGGTGAGAGAGGGGTGGCCAAGCAAGCAATGGCAAGCTGCCATATCTTTTTAGTTAGTTAGTTTGATTGTTATAAAGTGTTTGTACTTATTTATAATGGTTGATACGACATGTGAACAATTCTTAAACATGTTTAAATTATCTCACGATAAATTGTGTTCTTTTAATTAAATAGAATCAATATGGGTATCGTTTCCATGGTTTTCGGGGGTGCCGATTACGAATATATAACATATATTTCGAATGCGAAAATAAAATTTGCGATGTTATGGACCTAGTGCAGTGTCTGTGAGAGTAGTCAAAGATGCACGTCGCTCCTATTACGGATAAAATGGATGCCATTTTTGAAAAAGTGGAGCAAGATCGGCATATCAGTAGTTACGACGTGGCTGAAAAACTGGGAATTGACCACAAAACAGTTTTGGCGCATTTGAAAAAAACTGGTAACAAAAAAGCTCGATATTTGGGTACCTCACGAGCTCACTGAAAGAAACCTAATGAACCGTGTACGTGTCATTTGTGATTCTTTATTACGACGTAATGAAACCGAACCATTTTTGAAGAAGCTGATAACTGGTGATGAAAAGTGGATCACGTACGACAAGAACGTGCGAAAAAGACCATCGATTCTGAACTCTACTGCGAACAACTGATGAGATTAAAGCAAGAATTTGAGAGAAAGCGGCCGGAATTAATCAACAGAAGGGGTGTGGTTTTACATCATGATAACGCTAGACCTCACACATCTTTAGCCACTCAGCAAAAATTAAGAGAGTTTGGCTGGGAGGTATTAATACATCCGCCGTATAGTCCCGACCTTGCACCTTCAGATTTCCACCTGTTTCGGTCTCTTCAGAATTCTTTAGGCAGTGTCAGGTTAACATCACGAGAGGACTGCCAAAACCACTTGTCGCGGTATTTTGATCAGAAGTCCCAAAATTTCTATAGCAATGGGATCATGTCCCTACCTACAAGATGGCAAAAAGTTATCGAACAAAATGGTACCTAATGGTACTTTAGTATGTAAATAAACTATATTAAAAATGTTTTGAATTTTCTTAAAAAATGCGAAGAAACTTTTTCCCCAACCTATTATAAAACTTCTAAAAAAAGGGGGAAACCATTATCATTTTATTAAACTTATCCTTATTATGATTTTTAATGACCAATCTAACCATAAAGAGTATGCTATATAATTATGACGTCACATGCTTGTATTTCATACAAAACTCCATATAAACCTATCGTTTTGACATTTCATAAAAAGTTGCTGATTTGAATGTCAGTCAAATACCCTATTCTATTAACGATAAATTATTAATTATATTATTAGTATGAAATTAATTTATTTATAACAAGTTTTTACAATCAATGTATAAAATACAAACTATGATATATAGAAAACATCCTCAAAGCCCTCGCTGCTGTCGATAGGCAAGGTTCAGGCTGGCAGCGTTCCCTTTTTAGATGGCCAAGCTTATGCGTTGGCGGAAAAAGCTCCCAGCCCGTCGGTCTCCCGAAGCCTCGATGAGCTTGGATGATAAAATCCGAGCAAATCGGCGAGCCTCGAACCCCCACGGACCCAAGGCACTGCGAATGGCATGAACAAAAAATTAGGACCAAGACAAGCGTATTTTAGAAATTTGGATTTTTCAGCACCGGTCGCAGCCGCCCCAGCAACGTCTACTTATTATTATTTTACTTTAATTATTTCTCAAAAAATCATTTTGTTATTTTATGAAATGGATGAAAATATAAACAGTTAATAAAAAAATATTTCTGGTCTTTCTTGTTTGGTAGAATAATTTAATAGGATCAACTTCAAAGAGTATATTATATATCAACTTTATATTTCAAAGTAAAATGAGTAGAACAAAACGCTTACACTGCTATCGCACTCCCATCTAGTTTATTTTTATGAACTTCTAAGTCAGACAGAAATTAATTATACAAAACAAAATAAAGAGGAGCCACCTTACATGCAAAAATAAGTCACATCGAGGTTAAGTACTAAGTAAGTTTCAACCCCCTGGGCAGGACATGGATGGAGGAGAATAATAATCAGACAGAATCACCAAAGAGTATAGTAACTTATCTATATCCATCCATCCATCCATAAAGAGAATCACTACCTATATACATACGTAAAACGTAGTGATTTTATTCTCTTTGTACATACCTGTATTATTTTACTCTTTGGTACATTACATACGATTGGTTGGTGTCTGGCTCTCCTGGCATATTTTATGTATTTTACCTACTTTCTTTGGTGTTTTGTCTGACTGGTGAATAGTTTGGTTACGAAAACTTAATCAAAGATTGATTTGTTCATGCTGATGCAGTGTTTTATTGCTATAAACTAAAAAACGACAAGTATAATGTCAAGTGCTGACAGGATTGAATTTGAAATGGAGGTGGAAGTGGAGAGTGCTTCTTCAGGACCGGCAGTTGATCCTCCTAACCCAACTTCTCCTGCACCTCCAACTCCTGGGGGGACTAAAAGCGTGGTGGTGACGACCGCCACCTCTGGCTCAGTAACAGTATCTCTTCACCCATTAGTAATTATGAATGTATCAGAACACTGGACCCGATTAAGAGCACAAGAAGGTTCTCCTCAAACTGGTACGTTTATCTTTGTATTATTTAGTTTGCCAATGTAAAGTGCTGGAATAACAAAAATTCTGTTTCAGTTGTAGGAGCTGTAATTGGCAAACAAAAAGGCAGGAACATTGAAGTTATGAACTCCTTTGAATTAGTATTCAGTGTTATTGATGGAGATATAATCATAGATAGAGATTATTACAATTTAAAGGAAGAACAATGTGAGTATTTTATATACCTTAAATATTGTTAATTATGACAGCAGCCTGTTGTCTCAATTCAAGAAAAATTATCAACTAGACCATTGACTCCAAAGAGTTTGCAAAGGATGTACAGTCAACTGCACATTCCGATTGTATTTTTATGTACCTAGAGTATTGATTATTTGTGTCACTAATGTGCAACTCAAACAATTTGTATCTAACATTTAGCATTGGCGCGAGTAGTCTTAGGGCCACAATAAATCAATTGCATTACAGCACTCAAAAACTCAACATATTATGTTTTATTTATCTACTTAAACTAACAATCCAAGATGTTTTCTCCCATCAGAATGATATAAAAATCATATGTAACTTAGATGAGTATCAGTCCATGCTGAATCTGAGTGTAAGCCTTACAATCTTACACTCCCTATCTGACCAAATGTAGGGTTCATGCCATTTTGTGTACCATAAAAAAACTGGCTAAGTGCGAGTCGGACTCGCGCGCGAAGGGTTCTGTACCATTATCTATAAAAAAGGCAAAAAAAGTCGCGTTTGTTGTATGGGAGCCCCTTTAATTATTTTTTGTTTTTAGTATTTGTTATAGCGGCAACAGAAATACATAATTTGTGAAATTTTCAACTGTCTAACTATCGCGGTTCTTAAGATACAGCCTGGTGACAGACAGACAGACGGACGGACGGACAGACGGACAGAAAGACGGACGGACAGACGGACGGACCAACAGTGAAGTCTTAGTAGTAGGGTCCCATTTTTACCCTTTGGGTAGGAACCCTAAAAAGTGTTGCTATTTAATGGTACACTCCTAAAGAGTTAATTCCCGATATTCAGTACTCAGGGGGGCTATTGTCTTTCTCCATCTCATATCAGAGAATTAACTGAGTATTATATTATGTCTTATACCAAAGACTTAAGCTTCATGTCGGCTCATGCTGTATGAAATGTATGCTATCATTAGATTAAATTGTCAAAGTGATCTCAATAACGTAATACAATGTCGTAATTAGAAGGGAAAGTACTGGGATCTTTGCTTACCTATTGAAGCATGAAGTTATTATAATATTTGTTATTATAATATGATTGAGCCCTAATGTGGCATGTGAACATCAAGTTAGTGGTATGCCAAAACCATGTTCAATAAAAGTTTTGTGATGCATTATTTACAGTCAAACAAGTGTTTTCTGATATGGATTTCCTGGGTTGGTACACAACTGGAGAAACACCTACTGAGAGAGACATTGCAGTACATAGACAGATCTGCGATATTAACGAGTGCCCAGTGATGCTCATGCTCAATCCAGCTGGAAGGAATGGAGATGTGAGTCAAGTAAAATTATCATCCATTATAATACTTATTTTAGCTTTTTTTCCACAGGTAAAGAATATTCAAGTACCCAACCTATAGACAATAATTCATCTTCTCATAGACTCTCCGCACACTTGGCCACTAGTGGCGACGACTTGTGGATGCCACAAGTCGAGGCCAAGGTGTTTCATACATTTTATAATTAGTATTGGAGTTGTGTCTAGACTCTGGAATGGGTTCTTTTTTCAAAATAATAATGCCAACCTAATCAAGAATGTTTCCATTTTTACAAAGAAACGCGTCCAACCCTCGACGTATATTGCGAAAAAGTGGCTGCGACTGGTGGCCACCTGCACTAGTCGTCACTAATACAAATTAGAGCTATCATTACAGGAAATTTCCAATTCAATAGTGTATAATATGTTGTAGTGTTAATTATGATAATCTTTTCAAAACTCAAAACAGTTTTAATAATAACTTTATATTTCAGCAATTACCGGTGGTGTTATATGAATCAGTAATTGATGTTGTAAACGGACGTGCCACGATGCTGCTAGCTCCTCTCACATACACCTTGGCTGCTGAGGAGGCAGAAAGAATTGGTGTGGACCATGTGGCTAGGGTGTCATCTGGTGAAGGAGCACTTAATAGCTTAGGTAATTATGACATTGAAATAATATTAATTATTTATTTACTTCTTAACATCTATCATAATAACTAGCTTATACCACGTCACGTCGCTCGAGTTGTTTCAGTTAAATAACTATAGTTACCAAAGAACCTATACATCCTTATGAGATTGGTATGAAATCCATAGGGATTGATTTTACCGGTGATATTGAATGGTTGATTTGTATCTGCAATACACAGGATTTCTCATATTGGGTTTTGCCATATTGATTTGGTTCCACCACACACTACCCTACATAATTTTCCTGTTTAGTACTAGTTTTTTTTTACGCAACTAAGTTCTACTATTATTTTGGGCGGGGGCGATAAGGCCTGCCAGTTTTAGCCTAGCCACCCTAACTCCTTTATGTAATCACTGACATATTTGCTCCGGTGGTGAGGTTTTTTCGTGATTAGTAGTCGATTATTTACATATCGAGGTGTGTAATGGCTTTTTTGTCTGGACCACGATAGAAGTCTCGCTATGATAATAGTCGGTTCATAAAAGTGTACCGAACCAGTGGCGGAGCACCTGACAGCGCAGCGGTCGGCCATCAAGATGTTGGTGTCGCGCGTGCGCGCGGTGCTGGCGACGGTGCGCGCCATCCGCGACGGCGCGCTGCCGCCGCGGCCCGCGCTGCTGCGGGAGGCGCGCGCGCTCTCCAACAGGCTGCCTCTCTTGACCTCGCAGCAGTTCCGCACACACTTTTATAATGTAACTTACCATTACTATAATCTTTCCTCTTTTTATTGCTAAGTAAATTATCTGTGCCTCATAGTTCACCCGTGTTAAAAAGTATTATATGTTTATCTGCGGTTCGAGTTACCCCTCTGCCAATTTTCATCAAATCCGGTTCGGTATTTAAGGCGTGTAACATAATAAGAATCAGTGAGACTCACTTGCGCTTCTATAATATTAATTAGATTTATGCAAAGTGCTAGCACCGTATCCTCGTTTTCTGTGGACTCATCTCACGCTGCTATCAGAATAGTCTCGGAAAGACAATTGCAATCAAGAAGTATAGGGACGTGAGGCGCCCGTGGTCAACTCGTCTGCTGGAGACGGGTGCAGTCCAGAATGGAAAAGATCCTAGACTAAACTCGCCTCCGGCAAGCACTACACGCCGCGGGTGACAGAGCCAAATGGAGCACCTGCGCGTATTTATTTGCGATTTAATATGAAATGAAGGTTTCGATCAAAGTCATCCTGCGGATCAAAGTAACCTTGGTTTACGGTATATGTAACAGTATTTACTTACACTCGGGTCGGTATAAATCTATATTTATTTAATTTTCCAGCAATGCAACGACGTAGCTCTCATGACATACCTGGGCACGATCACGAAGGGCTGCAACGCGATCAACCAGCTGGTGAACAGATTCAACGTTCTGTACGACAGACAAGGCATGGGCCGCCGTATGAGGGGCCTTTTCTTTTAGGGCGGCCGTTAATATCCGCCATTCTTGTACGTACATTATAGATAAGGTGAGTATAGAGTGAGTGGAACATGAGCGAATTATTTGTATTAATTTTCATATCTGTTGTAGAATATTGTTTTCCATTAACTTTACTCTCGATACGAATGATTGAATTTTTAAATAAAAGCTGTTATAATTAGTATTGTAACATTAGTTCTGTTTGGTACGTATAACTAACAAATCAAAAATACTGAAAGATATTATTGTTAACCGAACTAATGTGAAGGTCCTAATTCATCTCATTGAGCAGTAAATTCGGTATGTTAATGACACCGTAACATATATATTGTACAACATGTAGTAGTGATTTTTTCGGTTCAGATATTACTGTCGCCTTTAAGAGAAAATCGACGCCTTTTGATTTTCAGAATATCCAATTATTTTATTTTATTGGAAAATCATAAATAAGGAAGTGTCTGTCGTAGAAAGGTGTAAAATAAAATCCCACATACTTCCGTTACAGGAGTTGGTTATGTTCATCATACATATAGTTTAGATACTGCTCGATGTCTTATCATATAATTTTGATGTAACCATCTTCTGTGTTGCAACTGATATTTTAATAACAGTCATACGATTCTAAAAATCAAAATTTTGACTTTTTAGACGATTGCACGGCTGCAGTTAAAATGATGTAAATTTTGACTATAAGTCTGATGTTTAAGGATGTATAAAGCTTGTAAAAATATACGATTTCAATGAAGTGTAAGTACATGTTTGTTTCATTCAAAGCCTTAAATATTTAACTAGGTACTCTACCATTTTTTTTATTTGATTGAAACGAAAATAAAGAAACAAGTAAATGACGCAATAATTTTATTTCGCATCCTCGTTGAGTATTCTATAGTACTATACTATTCAAAATAACAAATTTTGGACACTTTGAGATTGTTGCTATGGAAGACCGTTTCAAACTAATTCCTCAAACAATTTGACCATAACCACTTGCGGCGTCATTCTGTATCATGTTATATTTAGCAATACCAATGTTGTCTTATGTTGTAACGAAAGCTAACTCTTTGAATGCAATGATATTATAATAGAAAAGAGGCAGATATGTTTCTAGCGCGCGCATAGTGAAGACTCGAAAACGTCCTAATTGGGACGTTTTGTCTGTAGTCCGCGTCAGGCAGGGCAACGAGCTAAACGCTGTGTTGTCACGTGTAGCGCGACCAGATTTTAAACGTCGGTTACTATGAACGTAACATATCTTGAGTACAATATCATTGATGTAATCCAAATATTCACAAAAACAATCTACTAACGGCATTCGATATATATAACAATTAAGTACAGTAAAAAATCATGAAAGTTCTTAAGTTATTTTGTAGTTAATTATAATGTAAACAGGATACAGTCTTAATATTAGCACTGTACTAAAAGATAATATGTAAAATTATCTAACCTTATTTAAAATCACGTTTACAAGATCTTTTCCACTTATTCGACTTATTAACAATGATTTGATAAAACTTACAATATATTTTTTATACTTTTACTTTATTTGATAGTTTTGTATAAAAATATTTATTTAAGTGTATTTTTTGTCGAATCAAATGCTAGTATTGCTTTCATGTAACTATTTAGTAAAAAGTTTCTAAAACTTCACAAACTTGTGTAATATAAGACACAGTACACAGTTGAATATCATACTATTGTTAAGATCGATAATAACGTAAATATTGTAAATGCATCAAATTATTGTGATGTCGGGAGCAATCCTGAAAACATATGTAGTTATTGCATATAATAATAAAGAAGTCTTGTCTTTATCGAAAACAAAAAAGGATGGCATGTTCCCTCGCTATAGCGCTTGTCACACTAACTCACATTTCTTTTAGAGACTGTAAACAATAATTCAGCATAATAACAAATTAAAGCCGCGATGTGTGAAGTTGTGAACTGAACAAGCACTTTTTCGTATAATACAAATTCAAATTTGAACCTTATGTCTTACACTATAAAGTCTTAGCTATGTGTCGTCGGGTATTTTTTCGATGCCGATGAGTTCGTCGAAGAGGGAGTGATTGTCGGGGATGACGCTGGGCTCGTGGAGGTATTGTCGCGCGAACTTGAGCACCGCGCGAGCTAGCTGGCCCACCGTCCATTTTCTGTCCACTATTACTCGAACCAGGGTGTCCAGCTGGGCGAGGGGAAATAATATAGATAACATTTACTCGTAGATCATTCGACTTGTAAGGTGACCGTAAAAAGATTGGATTTATGAACCGATCATAGAAAAATAATGTTGGTTGGGGCCATTTCGTTTTTGAATGGAATGGATTTTTGAAGATTTTGGATGAACAAAAGCTAATAGACTAGGATTTACTATTGTTATGTAACTTTAGTTAGGCCTCACGGACTGTACCCATAATACTTCATTTATTCAAAAATGGTCATTTTTATTTTTAAACATTTTACGAAATATCTTGGAAAGTACGTCTTATACTATTTACGACAAGAAATATTTATTGTTAGTAATCATTTTCTTCCTGATTGCAATTTAAATGGAGAAAATATATAATTTAATTTTACATATTCAAACTCAAATATTTCAAAAAGTACTATATCATTTACAATATTTTGTCAAAGAGTAGATATTTGTTGTTTTCTCTAGTAGAAATGTATTATTTTCTCCGTCGATTGGCGTATGTTTCATAGGTGTACACCAAAACACGTCATTTTAGATACTTGTAACTTTAGGTATGCCAGGCTCCATACAAAAAGGTTCGAAGTCTTGCGGCCCGGCCAGTATCTTTGGAAGGCGAACGCTGTGATGTGACCGATACCACTCGACTATGAGCCTTAAAAAGCATGTTATTTCGGCTACTTCGAAGATACGATAATATTTTATCATAAGATATATGAGACAGTGCTATACCAGCGAAAGAGAAGGAAAGTAGGTAGGTAAGAGGTAGGTCGTCGCTTCTCTTTTCATAGTATAATGCTGTCTCATGATTTTAAGATAAAATATTATAGTATCTTCGCCGTGTGTGACCCCCTTAATAGTTGCGTATGGAACAAAAAACGCGCAACAACAATATGCAACCTAAATGTAAACATTATAACTCAAAAACGGATATCTTCGACGTCATCGTTATATACGGGCGGGTAAGTGGACATGGTCAAATGCAAACTGAAAAATGTTGTACCTTGAAAAGTTTATCATTTCCAAAGGTGTAGTATATAAGTGCGGGCACACCGGCGACGCTGGCTGCGAGCCACTGCATCAGGAGCTTCAGCTGCGGGTGGCCGCGCTGCCGCCGCCCGCAGCCCCAGTTGCCGCTCGCCACGGGCCGGCACGACCCGCCCGATACTATCTTATGGGCTAGTTGGCTTAGCTGGGGACCAAATTGCCTATTATAAAAATGTGTCCCTTTATGAATTATTAAACATAATGGTATGGACTTTAAAGTAATTATGAACGGGCCGATTATTCAATCGCTGGATAAACATCGGATAAGCTATTATTCTTCTGTAAACTGCTCTAATTTCTAATTAACAGCTAGACAAGGTTTGTCTGGCCATTGAAAAATCAGTCCTAAGTAATTCATCAATGGTATTAATTAATTTGTACATACTTTGAGATCAATTTGAATTGTGGTTGGATGATTTAATGAAGCATTTAAAGTATTTATTCTTGTGCAATTATTTTGAATAGTTTTTGTTTGTAAGTCAAATTCATGCCATACAACCGTAAATAATTATATGTTTCGACAGAAATAGCATAGAGAATACAAATAAACAAGTTTGTAATGTTATTGTTAGTAGGAATTATGTAGATTCGCGGCATGATTACATTGAAGAATTAGCGACAGACAGGCACAGGTGCACGGCTGACCTTCGGACTCTTTAGTTTAACAGTGACGGGCTCGCATTCCACCGTCTCTTCGATGGTCTCAACGATCATGTTAATCATCCAATTCAACTTTTTCCTCCTAACGTCGGGATTTGATATTTGCGTGTCAGCGGAGGCGAGCGAGCCCGACTCAGTGTCTGTCTCCCTCTCCTCATCAGCGTTTTTCGCTCGCGAGCTTTCAATTATCTCCTCCGGTATCGATTCTTTTACTTTACGTTTCTGTCAAAACATATATAGGAATTTTGTGAATTCGACATTATATACGAGCTTTCACAAAATTGCGTGTGGACCGTGTACAAACAAAAGCGAAGCAACACGCAAAGTGCGGAGGCGTTTGACTGAATATCCACTTACATTGCAGAAGTTTAAGTTCGACGTCTTGATTGAAATTCATATTTTTGGGTTTATGCCCTTTTCCGATTGAAGAAAGTTTTCAAATCGGCTTTTTAACTTAACAGTTATAAAATGTGGGTATGTATTTAGGTATGCTAGGGAAACATAAACAAGTTGAGCTAGATTCCGAAAAAGAAAATTATTTTTAAGCGAAGAAAGATGGTGATGGTGGTCTAGCATACCTACTATTTACCTTAAGGTTATAAATATAACCTGAAGTTCTAAAGCTTAATGCACCTAATAATATCCAGTGTCAAACTAACCAGTTGCGCAGCAAGCCTATGCCGATGCCTAGCCAGCTCAAGTGAGAGTGAGCGTGCGGCGAGAGCGAGACGGCGCGGTGCTCTCTCTCGCACGTCTCGACCGACGCCGTACAGCTCGGCCGCTTCTGCCGCGCCCTCCGAGCCCGCTCCGCCCGCGCCTGTGCCGCTCGCCATCGACTCGCTTAGCGTGCGCTTTAGGAGGGAGCCAGCGAATCTATACATATATATTTTTTAATTAAGTTAATTAGCATGCAGGTCATATACATCCCCATTACAAGCGTACGAGCATCCTCTAACTAACCTAAGGAGGGAAAATAACATCTGAATTGGTTTCGGGGATGCAGGTATCCGATGTTTTAAATTATGTAAAATAGAAATAAGATTTGTGTCGATTTAGGATGATTCTATTGACCATGATTGGGAAGACACCTTATTCATCAATTTCGTTCGGTTCGTTGCACCTCTACACAAAGGCATTTTTCAGGGTGCGTCTCTTTTTAAAACCTCCCGCGTCCAATCCGGTTACGGGTAAATCATTGGAGTTATTAATTTGTCAAAATAAGAGTGTGATGTACCTAAATAAAAAAAGCTCGCTCACCTTATCACAGCCAAATCTCGCGAGTCTAGTTCCCGCGCTTTATTTTCCCCGGACTCTGCTATCGGGTCGCTCAGCCATTGGTTGAACTGCTCATACACTTCCTCTAACTCTGAGCTAAATATAAATTACAATTTACAGTATTTATGATTGAATAGATTTAATTGTATTATAGAATAGGTACATACGTATATTCAGTGCTGAAACTGTATTTGGAACTGTTGCCTGTCTCTTTCCTGCCGAGAGGTCGGCGTCTCGGCGAGGGGTCACCGTTGCTTATCGTTTCTTTCTCTGTCAGTACAAAACCAACGGAGCCGCCGCGTTTGACTCTGTGATAGTTATATAACTCAAATTCAAGCTTAATGTATTCAGTTAAGGCGCTTATGAACGTTACAATTGACTCTAATTAAAACTTGAATTCTTATTAATAAATCTAAAATAATATACAATATACAATGAGCTTGAGCTTTCGGTGAAGAAAAACATCGTGAGGAAACCATAGCACGGTGGTAGGGTACTTTGTAGTACCCGCCTGGCTGCTGGCTACCACCCTCAAGGTGAAAATCTGTCGCCAAACACCTATTGGTGTGTTCCGGCAGCTGCACTTGAGAGCCAGATACTTCTAGGCTTTATGTGCTTACCACCTTCGGCCACATCATCACCTACCATAGTAAGATTGTTGTCAAACACAAGCCTAAACAAAGTAAAAAAAAAAAAAACACTAATCAGCATCCGGCTCGAAGGACTAAATATTTATGTAAACATTCTGTACTCTGATAGGCCAAAAAATACTATTCTCTTTGCTATTGATCATGGCAAATTTGCCATAATCATGACATCTATCATTAAAACTTTATAACAAGTGCTTACCTAATATCATTATCATTGACCCCAGCTCCGGAGATGCTGATACCGACCGCATAACTAGAACTATCAGTGGACCAGTCACCAGTGGTACTAGTGGTACATGAGTCCTCAGCCTCTCTTCTTAATGCCTCCCGCAGTCTGTCCGCGAAGCTCATCCGCCTCTCCTCAGTTGACAACTCTTTGGAATATTGGAATGAATTTGGACGGGCGCTTTCCCCTCTGCCTTCGTCTTCACTGCCTATAATTTAATTAGTACTTTAATTTGTAGATTGATCGTGTCGAAATATTCGTTAATATTTTTATCTTTTTGCTAAGTGTGGGCTATTTTCTGGATCCAAGATAATGAAATACTATAAAAATACTACTACATTAACAATGTCCAATCACAAATAATTTGAAAGACCATCTTACCGTAATCAAAGCTATCGTTGGCACTATGGTATTCATCATCGCTGGAATTACAGCTTGAGTATAGACTGTCTTCTTGCGTGTCCATATTATTAGCTGGGCTCCTGGTTACTGGGAGACATTCGCCTGATGAGCCCAGCACTATGAACCGACCACGACGGTTGTTTAGAGAACTGCCGTCAGGAGACAACCAGCATTTGCGTTTTGTTAACTCTACACCTGTAACGAATCTTTTGTAAGAAAAATGTGGAACTATCTAGTTGTGAAGAATATTTATTATTAAGGTACATATATAATATAGTTTACACAGCTTCTACGTTTCTCATTTAGTAAGGACAGACTTGCAGCCAGTCATTATTTTTCATTTTGTCAAAGTTAGATACATACATGGCTTAAGTATAAATAAACTATAGGCACCTACCTATATTCTATAGAGCATTCAACAAACTTAAATAAACACACAACTACAAACATATTTTTTGTGAAGAGAAATATATACTTACTCGGATCGTTCAAATTTAGAGTGGCTGCGCAATAGTTCTGCGGTGAGGGACTCCTGCTGTTGTAGCTGTTGATGGTGCTGCACGAAGACGCTTGCTTGATAACTACCGTTGCCTCTACTTCTGGCGGCGTATGACTGAACGACTCACCTAGAATGCATAATTTAATTCTTGAACGATATTGTTCAAAAATGTTCGGGGGCTATTTGATGGAGTTTTTAACGCTTTCTTTCACATGAAACATATCCTTTTACTTGGATTTACAATCACGTTTTACCCAGTGCATCGATAAAAAATTGATTCATGTCTATTAACAATTAAAGTAAAGATAAATCCCTAGCCTCATATGTGTAGACAAAAACGAACCTATTGGCGATAATCGTCGTTCATGTTTAGTGCAGTCTCTGCTCTTCATTGGTGTTTGTTGGAAGGCAAGCAGACACTTGTTCAGCTCGCGTAGGACGTTGTCTTCCTCCCACTGACTTAGTGGCAGTGTGCTGTAGTCTTCCGGGTCCATTAGACATACTGTTACCTAGAGATTAAAATTGAATAATAATGGATGATTTTAGTCAGGAAAAACAATACAATGGTTCTATTTCATGTGTTCGAGTTCTTTGGACTTTCCTATTCTGCATGTCGTTGTTTGCGTATTGCGTTGTGGCGTCTATTCATTTTATCTTCACTTGTGAACATTAATACTTACTTAGTTAGTACTCATAAATAAATAAATGTTCTAGGACATTTTCAGCTTGTCTTGTATTACTTCGTTTATCACTTTTATCTATTTTAATATAATGTTTATGTAATTAAATGGTAAGATTTTGAATTACCGTTTTTGGTTCTTCTAGTAGGTCAACCTTAGTCTTTTGTTTTTTATCGCATATTCGGCTGAACAGCCTGACGCCTTCCACCTTCAGCACCTCGTTGTCTTCCAGCGCTTCGACCGACAACAGGGCAGGAAGGAGTTCTGGCATCATGAACATTGATAGAGATTCCTGTACCAAACATTATTATTGTTAGTTAAGTCAATACAGTCGGGGCAAGCAAGAGTACCTGCTCTTGAAATGTTCAATTGTAAAACCATAATATATTGGCCATTATATGCATATATCAATAGCTTTCCGCCTCGCAGTCTTACCCCATTGTCTTCTCGAGGAACCCACTCTTAGAGCTAAACTCAGCAATGCCAAAATATAGACATTAAACTCTCGATTAATTCCTGAGACATTCTCTTATATAATTAGATGACTTTACCTACAATATTTGAGTTAGGTACTGGTATTATATCAACTCGCAATTGATAATTTTCGGAGTTTAGGTAATAAGAAGAGAGTGCTTCTTACTATTAGGCCTATATTTCTAAGTCACCTGTGACTCTCCATCAATGAGTACGTCCCCACCGACTCTTCTGGAAGCGAAGCACACTCTTATGGCCTCATCGTTCTCGCAGCGCTCCGGGCGACCTTCGTGTCGAACTAGTAGCTTGCATAGCGGCAGAGAGCACTCTAGCCAGTCCTCGATCGTGAGCCATTGTTTTGACGTCATTACCTATCAAGGTAACATCAATTTGAGTAATTGAATTTTAGCAAAATACAAACGGCCATTGTTTGAAGTCGGAAATGATTAATTTCTTCTGCCTATTCTAAATCGTGCTGTAATATAGGTAGGTGCTAATAGTCATATTTTAAGGAACGCAAAAAAGGCACAAAAAGTCATAAAAAAGTTTTATTTGTTTATTGAGCTTTTGATAATGTATTAAAATTTATAAATAAAAAAGTCTTTGTTAAAAAAAATGCAAATTCAGGCCAGTAGCTAATTAGGGAAATAATCACTTTTGATAGGACCAACGTGATAATTTCATTGTGCACTGATCGAGGATAATATTATTAATAATTTTCACCAATCTATTACCTACTAATAAAGAAGCATAGAACAATAACGCCCAGAACCCGAGTAGGCCTAAGCGGAGTGAAGCCATCTCAAGTCTTAAAAGCCTTAAAAGGCTAAGTATGATGTTTCTCGTCGCGTCAGTGATCACGATACAGCCTCATTATAAACAGCTCACATTATTATATTTAAAAATGACTTGCTGTACAGTGAAAGGGTGTCACAACGTGTCTCATAATCACAATAGGGAATGAATGTAACTACGAGATGCTTACGCACACATTAATTTTAGTGCTTCAATATGGCTTCAATTTCGAGCGGCACTATGTATGAAACTATCGTTCTGAGCGTTATTGTTCTATGTAAAGAAGTATTGAATGAGATATTTCATTCGCGATATTCGTCCTCTTTTTGAGGGAATCCGTATATCATCAAGTCCATGGTCAGATCATAATAAAAATATGGGACCACCTCGGGATCTACTTTAATACAATATAGTTTAAACCATTCAAATCGGTTAAGCCGTTTCCTAGAAATCGGTGAACGAACATACATAAAAATACGCGTTGAACATAGAACCTTCTCTTACACACTAATCCTCATTTTTTGAAAATATCAGTGTCGTACAATAGTAAAAAAATTAAAGTCAGAAATAAATATAAGACAATATTTTTTCACTTCAGTAGCTCAAACATGTAGGTTTTGCTGCTTGAAATCAGTGATACAAAGTAACTTTTTAATTATTTTTTTCAGAAAGCCGCGAACATCTTATTCAGCCTTGGGTTAAACATACAATTCGAAACATTCACACTCTTCCCGCCATTAGAAAGAGAGAGAGACAAAGTTTTCCTTTCGAAGTTCAGATTTTGAATTCGACCTCAAAGACAAGCACGTTCAGAATTTCGTACTAACTAAAAAAATTTTGCAAAAAGATAATTGTCTTTTAATGTAATTTATTGAATTTTTAACTTATTGTTGTATTTAAACGAAAATAAGTATGTAGGTACTGCAAATAAAACTGATATTTAACTTGTAAATATTTATTATCTCCTAAAGTGTTCTCGCTGCTGAAGTGAAAAGTTATGTGTGTTACACGAGAGCAAAGTTTTTTGCATCTCGTGCCTTGAATCCCTCGCACTCAGGATTCAAAATCAGCACTCGCAGCAAAAAACGACTTTGCTCTCTTGTTGCACAAATAACTATTTTCATATTACTTAATCTGACATCTATAGTAGTTGGCCAGCACGTAATGAGAACTCAATGATAATTCAACCTTTTTGCGTTTCTCTAAATATGTCCATCCATCCATCCACATAAATGTATATGAGCGTATAAGAAATTATTGTGCTTACCTGTCTGCTTAGTTTAATTGATCCTTCAACGTTATTTTTATCTAACCACTCAAAGTAATGAAGTAAACTTTTTAATTTATTCCTTTGTGATTTCCTGGAAAGAGACAAGTAGGTATTTATAATAATGATATGGAATCTTTTTAAAATAATTAAAGTGGAATTGAAGATCTTACCTATGTAAATTCTTAAAAAAATGCGTAAAATTGAAGTCTTGTAGTGTTGGATGCGTTTTGAGCGTTCTCTTAGGAAATGTAGAGAAGAACGCGTGAGCAATGAGGGACGATACGAAGTTGTAGTCTAGTTCTGTTACATCGCCTGAAATTATATTATATCAAGCGATATACAAATAAGAATATTGTTATAAGTACCTTTGATTTACAGGTTCTTGAAGAATCTCTAGGTTGTATACATATAAGTATCTACATAACATTTCAGTTAGAACATAGAAGTATCTAGGTACTCGTATTAAAAATAAATTTTGATGTAGACAGGCATAATCACAGTAGTTTTGTAAAATTCAAATAATGCAAAGAATGTTTATATGTAGATTTGAAAAACCGTCGCCAAACTTACTTTGTTGCTGCAAACTAAACATGAGCCCTTTAGGCGGACGCCACCTCTTGAGATGCAGTGCTCTATTCACCATGATGCGGATGGTGTTGTCGAGAAAATTTCTCCGCTCTTCTTCTGTCATCTCTTCGTCGAGGAACTGCTCCAAGCCTTTCATTAGTTCTAGGTCTTTGATGTCATCGTCAGGGTCAATTCCAATGCTACAAAATATTATATTACATTATCTTAATATTTTGTTCTTTTAATATGGACAAAGTAGGTAGATACTCGTACCTATTTGGGATGATTCAAGTTTCTCAAGAATACATCCAGAAAATAATCATAAAAAAACATACAAACGTAGGTGTATTGATTCTAATCCTTTTAATATTTACCTACAAACATGTAGGTACATACAGCGGTATGTACAGTATTTGCTATTTAAAACTTAGCTATATTGCATTCGGTTAGCCTGTCATGCGTGCATGTCGGAAAAGGTCACGGGAGGTCGGTTACACCACACCGTACTCGAGACCCGAAAGCAACTGACGACCGCTGAAAGCGTAATGTAATGTCGGTAGGAATGTACCTACATATTTCTACATACTTATAGCAAAGGTCTGCCTACAGAATATTGGCTATTTTAAAAGAGTGTCTTGATGTTTATAAATAGGAAGTCATACTCACTTGCACATATCATGAATTTTTAACATGCTGGCGGTCAATTTGGCGGGAGCTGATGCCAAAAGTAGATGCTTCAAATGGCGCTGAACTGAAGTCCACCAAGGCAGGTCACAGGGTAACATAACAAGCGCCATTCTGAAATAAAAATATTGGTTATAATGGCGAATTATAGTTCGTTTACCTACGATATTATGATTGAGTGTTAGGTAATTTGTGCTCATGTCACTAACTACTAAACTAACACTACATACCTTCATTGCAGCGAAGGTCGTGGTTCGAATAATACGAAGAACTGAAGCCTTCATGCGAGGAAAAAACATTATATCCGTCTGGATAGCTAGCTACTAACTTCTAGTAATAATTTAAGAGCGATAGCATCCTTATTCCATAATAATGGCTAGGTATAGGTACCTACATAAATACAAGCAAAATACGACGACACGATAATAATTTTATTCAATGTAGTAATTTTCAAAAACGCGTCAGTTATCTGTTTATGTGCATGTCGGCTTTGTTGGTTACTTTAGGTCTTTGCTGTATCTGATCATTGCGAACTCTGTCCAACCCTTTTCCGTGGCCCGCTGGGCAACTGTGGATCAGGCCAGCTGTCAAAGATCATGTTTCATCGCCTCTGCGGTATTGGCAACGTTATGATCCGACGAAGCTTTTCGAATGCCCGACTGTATTATTCTATCGGCTTCTTTAGGTAACTATTTAAAAAACAATATGTTGGTTCCATACTTCCATAACAATAAAAAACGGACATTTATAAATAGAGAACAAATGTATAGTAAGTACCTAATGTATAGTTCTATAAACTTCTAAAACGTTTTGAATGCAAAATGAATAGCTACATAATCATAGAACATTTATACTCAAGAGTACATAATACATAAATCCAACATACATACCTACCTAATTCTATTGCCATACGATTAATTGATGTAAGTAAAGTAATAAATTAAAACGCAAGAAATAGTAAAAAAATATTCGCAAAAAATTTATAACTAATTCATCTAAAATTATTATTTTCTTTAAATGATAGGTACGATAAAACCATTGATTTACATTGGTAACCCCCCGCCTAACCTATATAGGGTATAGGATAGGCGGGAGGTTAACCAAACTAGAGTGGCACACTGGCACGTAGGTTGACCTATTTAGAAAATATGTAAGTATTTATTTAGAAGACCCGAAATGTACAATTTTTTTTAAAAAAAATTCAAGAATTCCAAAATTTGACCTTTTAACACCTGTAACTTTTTTAAACTTGTTCTGGTGATAATAATGTGTTTTTGGTTTAACAATGGTAATGTTAGATGCAAATAAATCTAACAAAAGTGAGCGTGAAATCTTACAGAATAGCATAGCTGCGCTCTTAAAGCAAAAGGAATGAGATAAATAAGCTCAACTTAAAATTACTTAATAAAAAAAGGCTAAGAAGGTAGAAATTCAAATGCTTCAGAAAGTTCTCTAGTTATTGCTCATTAGAACGCAAAAGTATGCTTAAGTACAACTAGTAAAAGTCCATTCATTATAAGGCTGGGAATACACGTCAGATTTTTTCATCCGATAGAAGGATCCGATAGTCTGATCAGACTATCAGAAGGCGTTAGAGCCATTACTTTGTTTGAACATACAATACACGTCCGATTCAATAGTCGGATGGAATTGTATTGAATGTCCGCCGGCTTCCAATAGTCGGATCCGACTATCGGATGAAAAAATCTGACGTGTATTCCCAGCCTAACTCGTAGATTATAACTTGTTCCCATTATGTTGGCACTATTGACTGACATTTTCTGACAATGTAATTTCTGAACTCTCAAGTTGGCAGGGGAAAATCAACGTTTTTGTTTTTTATTTGCTAATTCGTTTGTTCGTCGTTTGTCCTTGATTGTCGCAAAAAAATAATTGTTTGTTCGATGCTCATTTTGAAAAAAAAAAAACGAAATTTTGACTTCAACCTGACTCTTGAAATAATGATGATGAGAATGACATGCATGCAATGCAACTGCATTTAAATTTTATATTTTCAATTTTCGCGCGTAGTTATGACGTTATTTGGTCTTATAAGTAAATAAATGCGCTGAATAAATGCGGTCTCAATTGGACTTATAAAAATTTATAAATTAAAAATGAGCTATTATCCTTTTTATTAGTGTGCTGTTTCTGAATGCATGAATACTACAATAATAATAATACTTCAGTTAACACTTTTTAGTTTACATACAGCACCGTATGACGTCATTATAATGGCGGCTACTGTTTAGCTTGTTTAGAAACAGATTAACAAAACGGAAAACTTTGAAATTATTTTTAAAATGAATTAAGTTATTTTATGTACTAAAACTAACATTTTCCGACTGCTTAAATATTGTTCCTTCCTAAAATCACATTTCTAAAATTCCCCGGATTGTACTTAACGGGAACGCCGGAGAAAACGCGGGGACAACTAGTTGGTAATATCATCGTGATTGTTAAAGCTTTTTTTTCGCCCAAGCACGTGTGAAGAGGCGGAAACGGAAAACATATTTTTTTAGTTCAATCTTGTCATTAAAAATATTTTCGTATGAATATTTTAAAGGTGCTTAAGATTATTTACATAATTTTAATACTTACATAGTAAATATTATTAAAATAATAACCTATTAAAACCGCTGGCAAAGCATACGATAGTGGGCAGGAGAACACTTTTAGCCTCTGAGTAAGCAAACGTTTCGTTACATGAATGCTCCTAACAGCGTTTGACTGACTGACTGACCAGCGTTGCAAGACCTATGGATTAATCCGTAGAGTACGTAGGTAAGGCTTACGGTATTCAGTGGGAAATCATGGAATTTAAAACAATCCCGTACCTGACTATAATCTCAAAGGAAAAGGTTGAAAAATTATTTACTGAATATTCAATTGCAAAAGACGAAAAAAGAAAAAAATATTCAGAACAAGATGCATAGATATCGAAAAGAAAGAACACACACTTGTTTCGATATGTTGATATTATGGTTAGTCAAGCTTTTTAAACGTCTGTAAATCCAATCTACGGATTTTTCAGCCTCACTATACAGATTTTTTTATTTAGATCTGGCAGCACTATATTTTTATGTAACAAAAGTAAAGGGGCTACTACTACACAGTTACCAATAGTTTACAGTAAACAGTCCAGCCACCAACCGAGGGCAAAAGTGGCCGTTGAGTCGGTGACTGACCGTGTTGATCGATTTTGTAGTCATAAATTAGAAAGCTAAAACGTCGCCAGCTCAATGCCCTCTAAATGTTTTTGGTTGGTGGCTGGTTGATAACCGTGTAGCAGTCCCTTAGCTGTATCTGACAGAACTGACTGCTGACAGTCTAGTAGTCATAGTGTCATAGTGACAGTCTGTGACAGACAAGACAGTAGTCAGTGACACCTTGATTCGATATTTCGATGTTGGGAGGCTGCTCAATATTATTAATTAAATTATAATATATCGTAATATTTTACATAATTGTAAGTTAAACTTAAATTAAAATACTAAAAGAATTCCAGGTTTCTTGGTTTCACTATCATTAAGTGTATTTTTGTACAGTTCTAAAGTTTGCGACAATGCAAAAGTTACGAAACAATTATATTGGCGATCTGATAGTCGCTATTATAATATTGTCTTTATCAATAACGGGCGCAGATAAGCAGTAATTGTGAATTGAGAATTAATCAATACGAGGATCGGTACAAGCCTACAAGGTCGTCGTGCTCAATATTGCAGCTATTGTTATGTGATACTACGTTATCTTGAGTCAAAGTACGAAGTTCATCAATAAAATGACGGTCAAATCAAAGTTACTGAAATCGTTGATACTCGGCGCCCCGGCCTCCGGTAAGGGCACAATATCTTCGCGAATTGTGAAGAAATATAATATAGCACATGTATCGAGTGGTGATAAGTTACGAGATCACATACAGAAACAAACGGATTTAGGTAAAGAAGTGAAAAGTTACTTGAGTGAAGGAAAATTGGTTCCAGATGATGTAATGATAAAGTTCATGACAGCCGAATTAAAAGAAGTTGCAGACAAAGCATGGCTATTGGATGGTTTCCCTAGAACTGTGGGGCAAGCAAATGCTCTGTGGAGTGTTCAGCCAGTTGATGTTGTTTTGAATTTGGTTGTTCCTTTTGAGGTTATTATAGATAGAGTAAGGAGTCGTTGGGTACATTTAGCTTCCGGAAGAGTGTACAATATAGGTTTTAATACTCCTAATGTGGAGGGCAAGGATGATGTGACTGGTGAAGATTTGGTGCAACGTCCTGATGACAAGCCTGAGGCAGTGAAGCAGCGTCTTGAAATATATGATAGTATTACCCGACCTGTTATAAATTTTTATAAATCAAAAGGTATACTGAAAGAGTTTGAAGGACGCACATCAGATGAAATCTGGCCTAAAGTAACATCATATTTGGACCCAATTTTCAAAAATTAGAAATCTTTAACTGAATGGATTTTATGTAATAAAATAAATAGTATTCACATGGTGCTAGGTATTTAGAATGTTAGGTGCAATCACAAATTTACACACAATAATGTATTATATATTTTTTTTAGTTATTGTAATTTAATTTTTATTTTACTTTCATCATTATATTATAAATAGACAGAAAAAATCAACATATCCTATAGATTAATCAATTCCTCCTATTTAGTCTATTTAGATAATAAGCTAATGTAATAGTGAGCCATAGTTTAAGAGCAAATGTATACAAGCTTTCATGTACTTGCACAAAATATTGTACATCAAATCTACAAAAATATGTAAGTCTTCCGAGTTACTATGTATATAGTTTTAGAAAAAAAAAGTGCCTTAAAGGCAATAGTTAAAAAATATTTTTTTATGGTTTGATTTTAAGAGTTCTGTTGTTATTTATAAATTACATCAAATCTACAAAAATATGTAAGTCTTCCGAGTTACTATGTATATAGTTTTAGAAAAAAAAAAAGGCAATAGTTAAAAAATCTTTTTTTATGGTTTGATTTTAAGAGTTCTGTTGTTATTTATAAATTACGCTTAATACACTGACACTGACATATTTTTTTTATTACCAAATATAAAAAAGTTCCTTTTAATTATTACAAAAACAAATTTTATGTCTTGTATACGATTTTTTTTATTGTATTGTTCTTTGTTGATTTTGTTGTTATAGTAGATATTTACACTTTTGTTATGTTATGTTGTTCTTATGAAAATTGATGAAATTAAATATTATACTGATTTATAAAACCATAGTTTTATTTGCATTAAAGAAGTTTTAATTGTCTCTAGGAAATTAAAAATTAAAAAAATTGATACAATAATTAATTGGATCGAGTGTCTTACGAGGCCTGTGCCTAAAATAAATAATAGTAATAGGGTATTACACCCATTTTTGAAAAGTGTCAATTCGCTACTAAGGTGCATATAAGCCACCAAAAAAAAACACAAAAATTTTATTCAATCGATAAGTGCCATAAAAATGCATTAACATTTTACATTTTCAATTTTCCCGCGTAGTTTGATGAAAACGCTGGACGCCATGTTACTCTACGGTCATGTTGGTATTTGGTCTCTTGTAAGTAAATAAATGTGCTGATATTGGTCTCAATTAGACTTATTAAATTTTATAAATTAAAAATGAGCTATTATCCTTTTTATTAGTGTGCTGTTCATGAATGCATGAATACTGGTGTAAAAATAGTAATAATAATACTTCCGTTGACACTTTTTAGTTTACATACAGCACCGTATGACGTCATTATAATGGCAGTTACTGTTTCGCTTGTTTAGAAACAGATTAAAAAAACTGAAATCTTTGAAATAAATTTTAAAATAAATTAAGTTATTTTATGAACTAAAACTAATATTTTCCGCCTGCTTATTGCCTAGGCTATCTAAATTGTACATTTTTAGATTTTTTCTCATATAGAGTAAAATACTCTATTCATGCAAAAATATCCGTAATTCGAAATGAGAATCATCCATATTTTGACTCGCGATTCCTCTAGAATTCATTTTTTTTAAAGAAGTTTTAATTGTCTCTAGGAAATTAAAAAATTGATACAATAATTAATTGGATCGAGTGTCTTTCGAGGCCTGTGCCTAAAATAAATAATAGTAATTCATGCAAAAATATCCGTAATTCGAAATGAGAATCATCCATATTTTGACTCGCAATTCCTAGAATTCAATTTTTTTTATGGGTAGCTTTAATGGGCTTCAGATACGTATAACAAACTACGTAGTAGTAATACTGCATTTTCATATATTTTATGCCAAATATACGTAAACAAAGATGCACCAGTAAAAAAGTTGTTTTATACCTAGGTAGATTATATTGTTCTTAATTTTGTAATATTTAACATCTTATTAAAAGCGACTATCTAAGTCAATATTGGCCGGATTAAAATATTATTTGTGGCATCGAATTATATTTTGTAAACAAGAAACACTTGTTAGTACCAATGAGGTAACGGAATCATGATCTTTATTTAGCTTATAAAAATACCAACATAGGTACATACTCCACGCAGAGATTTAAATCATTCTCTACGTAATGGTATGATCCGTATCATATAATAAATACTTGATATTAATTTTAATTTACTGAGACGCGAGACCGTACATAGCTAAGTGGTTCTATCTAAAATGAAAAGTCATAAGTAAGTATATACTACAGCGTAGCGTACTTCATAGATGATACACTATAACTTACCAACAGTGTATGTAAGTACCTACTTATTATATATTTAATAAATATAAATATCCAATAGGCTACTATGTGTTAATTATAAGGAATCCAAGGCGCAGATATTTTATAGGTACAATCGTGATCATACATTCGTAGGTATTTGCTTTTAATATTATTAGATAAATATTATTTAATGACTTGAAGATAAGATGTTTGTTCCAAACTTTATTTGAAAACAAAGGACTCAAATCTGAGTGATTTCTTATTTTGTTACCTTCAATCTGATGAGTTGCGTTTCGGTCACAAAAGTTTCTGTATACACTACAACGACACCATGAGTTTCACTGTCGCCAAGCGACAATCTGCTTCTTTTTACGCACTTTTCTCATTATCTATACGTAAACTGTCCACTGATATTTCTTCACATGTAGAATATCTTATTGCTTTTCTATACGACAAAAATAGTGTAGGGAGTGAAAACGCGGACCGGCTGCGGGCGAGACGCGAGCGCGCAAACCCCGGTTATTTTTAGCTGCTTTCGTGCATCGGCGCTGAAATTAGATTGTAAATAAAAAGTTTGGGTTAACAGGAGTCGTAGGACTCATTAATCCTTTTTGTAGGTCATTAGTTAATCTTATACTTGACAAGCTACCGGCCCTTGCCACGTGCAGCATTATTTGGCAAGGGTCGCCTTTACTGATGATTCGAATGGCTAATCGTTCTCGTTTTAAAGCATTTCATGGTCACATAAAATAGGTTAAATTCGATTATTTTTAGAGTTTTATGACGATACGTACCTATCTACACATGAACATTAACCATTCAATTTGTAGCAGAGCTACGAGTAGGACTTAGTAGTAATTGTTCTACGAGAAAAGGGTTCAAACGTACCTAGCTTTCACCTTCTTTATTCTCTCTATTGGTATTAGTGAGAAGAGTACGAAATAGGTAACGTATAACTCAAATATTCGTAGATTTGATTTAGACGATATCGCGATATCAAAACAATCCAGCGCGAAAACGACACTCTCGAAACTTTAACAACTTTCCGCGCACTGTCCAGAATTAGAACACCGATGTCTCATTGAATGTAGGAACTAATTTAATATTTCCAGGTATAATACTGTCACCCAAGCGGAGAAGCATGGGTCTGGTGAAGTTATCTGATCGGTGTAAATAGAAGAGCGTGAGACGACGCGCACGAACCGTTGGACGGTTCAGGCTGTACTGACGCCCGTCGGGCCGACTTTCACTGGGGGATAACTACCCTTGCCCTGCCGATGCCGGCTGTCGCACCCTCCACCCCAGCGAGTGACGTCACTGGGAGCTGGCGTCACGACCTACGACGCCGTACGACGCCACCGCCCGCCCGCCCTGTGCTCAATACCCCACTCCCTCGTAGTCAGCCTAGTGAAGTAACGTGGTAGCACCCGAAACGTTACGTAAAATAAATATGAAAGTACGAACGATTTGCGCCAGTGCGAGACATCATTTTCATACGGTTAAGGTCGTGCTGATCGTAAATTAAGGGTCTTTAATACGTTATTAAGAACAGTATAATACTTATGCGAAGTCGACCTATAATTCGATTATACCTGGCGAATTTCTATGATTGTATCCCTATAATAATATAGTACTCTTATATGATAAGTCGAACATTACACACCTCCGATGTCTAAAGCTAGAACGATTTAACCTCGTCTAAATGACTAAATAAGCGTAGTTCTTTGGTATCTACCATAAGAACAACTTAAACGCCTGTACCTACTACTTATTTTAACGATAATATAATATTATAAAACATTTACCGCTACGTTTTTTTTTTTATAAAATCAAAATGGCGGCCTTGGAATACGATATACATACCGGTACAGACAGAAAAAAAATTACCTATCATATTTTTTATTTTATTTATTACATAAGGTCTACCACCAATTGTTACAATAAAAACATGCAAATTAAACAAAGTAAATGGTCTTACTGCTAATTGCACAATTACTTAAAGGTAAACACCGCTAATCCAAAAATAACAACTTAACAACATGAGAACTAGTGAAATCACCTAATAAAAATTTTGGTTAAAAATTAATTCGATATTGCATCCAACAAATGTTTACGAAAACGGTACAAAGAGTCTGAATGGATATCTAAACAGTCACTATATTTATTGTACAATTTACTAATTCTGTGAGGCATTACTGAATAGGACATTAATCTTTTATAATCTACATGATGTTTCCTAGACCATTTAATTTTTACAGCCATCCATCAGAAAGTTGTATAAGGTACAATTGGTACATTGCTGACTAGAGCGAGGTACCTAATACTAAAACGACATCAATAAAAAAGTAAATTTAAAAAAAAAAACTTGAAAGAAGAAGAATTCTTCTAATAAAATATAATAAATTTCAATCAATCAGGAGGCATACATATCGCAGCAAATTGAACACGAATCAAATTTTTAGTAACTTAAAAGTAAAAACGCAGTCGGATTAGTATAGTATAGATTTTTTGTTATCTATTTTACATATCAATTTTTACTGAGTCCTACTTACTCATTTTAATACAAACCAATGCAAGTGGTCTAACTAACCTAAGGTTTGCCTGAAAAATAACTGCCACGCCGGCCTGATAGCTGTCAGTGTCAGGTGATTCTGGTATGTTCTGGTACCTACGTACGGAATGATCACATTGCGCATGCGCGATGCTCATTTCACTGTTTTGTCTCTATCTATCATTTTTATGATACCATCTTGTGACGTAGTGGCCTAAGGTATGACTCCTGTTAGCTTTTGATATCCTGGTACAAGCGACGATCGTGGAAAATTGTTGCCGCCCTACGTAACACCACTGGGCAGGCTAGGGCGGAGCAGTCTACCGCTCGCAGCTAGTTTGAGAAAACTAGTAACTTACATTTCAAGGCTGAAGAAGACATCATTATACTATAGATACTAATAAGAATTTTATTTATTTATTTAAACAAAGGGAAATTCTACAACTTTTAAACAATTTTTTTACGTTGTTAATTTGACAGAGTTCCATTAATTGTCCTTAAATTTAGTGTTACGGTTCAGACCCTGTTATACAAAATGAAATTTGATGTTATATCAAAAAGATAAAAATAAGACGTAATTTTCTATATTTTAGAGAGTCGGGTAAAATTTTTATGTTAGTGAAAACCGTAATTGAAACGTTAAAAAAATAGGATGTCGAGTAACAAATAATCCAAATAATTAAAATTATTATAAGTAATATTAATTCGAATTTAAAATCTGATTTCAATTAAAACCGGTTGTTTTTAGGGTTCTTTACCCAAAGGGTAAAAACAGGACCCTATTACTAAGACTTCGCTGTCTGTCCGTCCGTCTGTCTGTCACCAGGCTGTATCTCAAGAACCGCGATACGTAGACAGTTGAAATTTTCACAAATTATGTATTTCTGTTGCCGCTATAACAACAAATACTAAAAACAAAATAAAATAAATATTTAAGGATTTTAACGTTTTTATAGATAATGGTAGGAACGGAACCCTTCGTGCGCGAGTCCGACTCGTACTTGGCCGGTTTTTTAAATTCATTTACTCTTTGCCAATATGTGTAAACACTTGACCCAAAATTGACCCAAAATTTATAAATGGCTAAATTATTTTCTCAAAAAAGAGCAAAGGCCTTCAATGAAAGAATTCTTGTAACTACTTACTTTGGTTAAAGTTTCCCCCACTCTGTTTCAGTGACATTAAATAAATATACCTTTGGTTACTCTGGAGTACTCGTACCCATCCAACAAATAAAGATACAACAGTAAGAATAAAAGTACTCAGGAAATTAACCGACAATATCAAAACTTACAAAATTAAATAAGACATTACGGTTTTGTTAATTTCCTTTTGTACGTACAATGCATGTTTTTCTTCACATTCTAGGTAAAATAAAAATATTTGAAAATAAAATGAAACAAGAGAATTAAAAAAGTTTAATTAAATTTTAAGACGTCATTTAAGAAATCTTATTTCAAACGGTGTCTATTTTAGAGAATATTTAATTAGAAGGCTTCATCAAAGTCGCCCACGTGCCAGAGGGAAGCCCCTCTAGCTTCAAAATCTTTTAACAATATGTTCGACCTTTTGTTCTTTATGAAACCCTAGTAGTATTGCCACGTGACGTCGACGCCACGCCGCTCTCCGACTGGGCATAACCGGACGGGCGATGGGCGGAGAAATACATAGAATCAAAAAGATTATATTTTATTCAATGTTTTGATAAGTAAACAAAAAAGTTATTGATTATTGAAGCGAGGCTCCTTAACTCACGTTCGTTCACCTAAATCACAAAATTTGTAAGGAACACGGCAATGCAACGTACTTCATTGGTGTTGTTTGATGTTCCACGAGCACCACATCTGTTTTTTATTTGTATGCTCTCGTTACTTTATAAAGAATTAATTTTTATTCATCGATTGGGCGTTTTCTATTTGGCCGATAACGACACCGGGCTTGATATCGGTGAATAGATCACAGACTACAGTACTTTGTCTCGAAGTCGCGTGTCCGTGCTTTGATAACCGCGATCCTATTCTACAAGTGCGATATATGAAGTTACTAGCTGTTTTCTTCTCTTCTCGAGTTTGTTCAGTATAAGTTTCAGCCAAGAATATGAACACGAATTATAAGAAATGCTAAAAAACGTGCGGAGGGCAGCCACTGTTGGGTGCCGAGTGCGGGGCAACCTAATATAGTTTGTATTTTTGTTACACATACTTGTAAACAAATTAATATCTCAGCAAACTAAGTATGTAATGTGAAGAAAATATGTGGTAGAATCTTTCATAATCGTCGGAAAATACCTACAAAAATGCTCATTGATAAACATACTTTCTAGTCTTTAGAGAAACCTCTCCGGTTATCTGTTATCCTGGTAAAATCGACCTCTGACACGGACACGCCACCCCTTGAGATAGACATCCTTCGGTAAAGGTCATGCTAAATGCCAAAGGTACTCACGATTTGGCATGGTTCCATAATTTACAGGGTCTCAATTTGTTTCAGTTGCGTAGCGACATTATACTCGTACATTATGAGTTGAATTGAAACAGAACTTAAATTAGTTAACTTATACTTGAAGTTGTGCAAGTGGTAGGTACCTGACATTTATGAATATATTAAAACTATATAGCTTTCGTCACTTGGTTTTAGCCGAGTTCCGTCCCTTGGTTTTAGCCGAGTTCCCGAGGGTTCTAACGTTTTCCCGGCATATAAATAAATATTCTGTATGTTACTCTTGGGTATGATCTTCTCATGTGCCATATATCATCCAAATCCATTCAAACAATACGGCGTGGTAGAGTAACACACATATTGTATGTGTGTTACTCTACAACGCGTTATACACGTAAAATATTATATTATTTATTTACGTGTATTATACACGTAAAATAAACATTCGTATTTTGTAATATATGTGTCTACTAATCCTACCTACCCTACAAGCCTATTGTTTGTAAACAAGTTCTAAAAATACATTAGAATAGTGAGTATTAATTATCTTCGTAGTAACAGCCCATTATAATAATAATTTATATCGTCATGACACAAAAGTGTGTAAAACCACCCCTCGCGTGTATGCACGTAACCGACACACGTCAGCGCTGTCTCGTGGTCGTGACCCCTTGTACCAGGGTTTCATAGCAATACAGAGATCGATCGATCCACCCATACTCGTCGCTAACTCAAACAATATAGAATATAATAGTGACAAAAATCTCTGTTCTTTTAATATACTATCTAATTGTTATGAAATGTATCTTGTAATAAAAAGTTACAAAATAAAAAATATATTATTCAGTATTAAAAAAAACATAAGAAAAATCTAGCTTTCGATTGTCTCGAAATGTAGCTTTGTAACTTGCTTGTATAATATGTCACTCCTAAGACGATACACACCTCTCTAAAATTTAGCCGTTTTAGCTGTACAGAGAGTAAAGGGAAAATTGTTCTTTACGTATGAAACTATTTTCGAAAACTTCTAAACTCGGAAACTAATCTCTTTTAAATAGGAATTCATTAAAAAGAATAAAACATTGGAATAAGTATGTCACATAAGTCTGCAAATTATAAAGATTAAGTAGATATCCAGTTTGTAACTATGTATATCACAAACTATCACAAAAAGTCGTTATATTACAAACTATCTTTACACTGTCCCTTTGTAAAATGGCCTATTCAATTTTGAATAACCGACCGTCTATATTCCGTAAATATTCGATCAAATTAAATGTCATGAAAGTTTTTAGTAAGTAATTTTTCCAAACTGCTTAACAGTTTCCCGTCAGACTCAAACATAGTTATCTTATGCACACACGTAGCTACTGTGTTTGTAGTAGATATAAGGATAGTGAATTCATATCGATACTCCCACCCCATTTAGTTAGGGAAAACTATTCTACTTGCTCACTATTCTGCTACCCTATTGTGTCACACTAGCTTTCGCGGGGCGCCCGTGTTAGTTGCTAGGTTACCGTGGCAGGGTGGCGTGGTACAATATTCTTCGCACGTTATAGGATCCTGGTACATTCGTAGCCAAAGTGTTACGTCACCGTGGAAACGTTTCCAGCTCTGGCTTTCGTTTCGTAACGACTACGACGTTTTCGTAGTAAGGTTGGCTGATGTCTACGATAATATGGGCTGTAACACTATCGTTACTTTCCTTATTAGTTATGCGTATTGTAGATTGTTTAGCTTATTAATTTAATTAATAAATTCTTGAAGATATTTAAAAATAAGTTAGAGGCTGGAAAAATATATTCATATAAAGAACAAATGGTTGCAAATGTTATTTGAGTGATTAAGACAGGAGACCGGCTATAAAAAAAAAATCGCGATGGAAAAATAGGGGTTGATCATAGAGGTTTTAATATTATATTTTTTATTTCGAAGTCATGACAAAATAAAAATCTTGCCAAAAAAAAATATGTTTATAATTAACAAATAAAAAATAGGGGTTGATCGTAGAGGGTTGTAAATTTAGGGTTGTGTGTATTTTTTAATGCTGTATCATAAAAAAATAAAAACATTTTTTTTTATCTAAAAAATAAAAAAATAAATTTAGGGGTGGACATCCCTTAACATTTAGGGGGATGAAAAATAGATGTTGTCCGATTCTCAAACCTATCCGATACGCACACAAAATTTCATGAGAATCGGTCAAGCCATTTAGGAGGAGTTTAACTACAAACACCGCGACACAAGAATTTTATATATTAAGAATTTGTCCTGAATGGCTGACGGATCAACGCACAGAGACACGCGTAGAGACCTGAAACTTGGTGGCTATGTGCTTTGTATGACGTAGGCATCCGATAAGAAAGGATTTTCCGAAATTCTACCCCTAAGGGGGTGCAATAGGGGATGTTCGTTTGTAAGAAACTTTGTCAGTTTTGATGATAAGTTCATGAAAAATTGTATTTAGGTTTATGGTTAAATATTAAGAGATACGTGTTTTAGAGTTTTTGGAAAATCACTCCATAAGGGTAGATGGGGTGGCAAAGTTAGTATGGGAATTAATATTTTTCCGGTCAGATTTATTTGAAACATGATATTAATATTTGTCAACACAATTAATGAAACACGTATGGTCGGTGTTTTAAGAAATTATTGCCCTAAGGGGGTTAAAAGGGGTGCAAAAGTTTTATGGAACGACAATTTTTGGAATGGAGTAACGAGGTACAGTTTGTTGAGATCAGGGCTTATTTTTATGGCGAAGGGTTAAACAAAGAAAGGGATTTCCAAAATTCAACCCCTAAGAGGGTAAAATGGGGGTGTACGTTTGTATGAAAATAAGTTGTTTCCATAAAAAAATATATTTGAGCTTCTGGCTAGAACTAAGGATTTTTAAGCTATTGTATAGCTTTTATCGTGGGCTTTGAGCGCGGCGACCGAATCAAAAAATTCCGTAACGAAAATAAAACCTAAGACGAGCTGCTCCGAAATCGGACGAATACGTAAGCAGCTGTTTGTGAGAAAGTATATAGGTGTATCTATAGGTATCTATTAATATCAAAGAAAGAAAAAAAAAAAATATATATATATATATACTCATAAATAAAAAAAATTATAATAATTATAATTGCATAACTTCATAAAAAATGCTATGCAATAACTTTACCGCGGCAGTCCCCGAGTGCCACACGTATTTTTTTTTTTGTAGAATTAATCGGAGGAAATATATTTTGTAAGTATCTTTATTGTGGAATGTAGTTGAAATACGAATCTTGCGTAAATATTGCTCAGAGCAGATTATTAGGGTTATTATTATTATCATCTTTCTCTTTTCACCCGAAAAGGGGTGCAAAAGTGTGTATGGGAAAACATTTTTTTTTCATGGTATGGAGTGTATGGAGTAGGGAGGTACACTTTGTGTATACAGATTGGGGCTTCTTATAACGTAGGGGTGTACTAAGAATGGATTTTTGGTAGGGTATCGCAGGTGAAACCGCGGGGTGGAAAGCTATCGATACATATAATAAAACAGCAGAATCCGGTGTGTTTGTACATTGAAGAATAGTAATAAAAATAGAAAGGGGGTCACTAAAGAACAGTAATAGAACGTAAACCAGCGATTTTTCGAATTATTTTCTGTCTGTCTGTCTATCTGTTTGTCTGATTATTTGTTAACGCACATCTCCGGAACTACTGGACACAGGTAGGCTGAGATTAATTAATAAAGGAGCAGAATATAGGCTTTATTTAAATAAAATCTGTTTTTGCAAAAAAAGTTATTGTCATTCTATGATTTTTGGAATTTAGTTTTATACCTACTATTCGAAAGTTATCTAGAACCCGCGTATATCTATATTATTTTTTTAAAAATTGAAATGGAGTGTGTTTGAGGAAGAGTCAAATTGCAAAGAAAACATTTTTGATTTTTTGTCTGTCTGTCTATATGTTTGAACACTGTAATCTCCGAAACTATCGAACGAATTTTCGTGGGGTTTTCACAGTTGAATTAGGCTTAGCTTGGTGCTTCGAATAAATATTCTTTGTTTCGTCAAAATTGACTAACGGGGAAAAAGTTATATACATTTTATAAATTCTGCGCGAGCGAAGCCGCGGGCGAAAAGCTAGTATAACAAACGTATACGCTACTTGCACTTGTTTAACTTGCACTTGGCTGTTTTTTTAAAGAAGAAGCTTTTCCGTTAGTTTTGGCGGTGATTATAGAATTAACTCGTCATCGTAGACACTCGTAGGCGTTCGTAGCACACTCGTAGCGTTTCAGTTGCTACTTGTTAGCTGAACGAAGGCTTTACGCAACATATGAAGCCTTGGTACAGTAAACCACAAAGCCTTCGGGGTAGCCCCAACCAAGTTTTGTGTACATGGGTTTATGGTATCGTTGATGGTTTATAAATTGGAATACTTTTTGATCGATTGCTACATCCTGTTTCGCAGGTGTGTGTAAAATATACCTACTTATCTTAAGAACATTAATAACATTGACATTTTTGTGTTGTCAGAGACAAATGAAATATAATTTAATATAACATACATTTTAAAAAATACAACCGAATTGAGAACCTCCTCCTTTTTTGATGTCGTTTAAAAAAGAGAGCGAATACCAAGCACTGCTTTGAATGTGTAAAAAAAAGTTTCATTAAAATATGATAAAATTTTGAAGGAAGATTAAAAAAAGGCTTGAAGGAAGTTGACAATGTTTCTCACGTTTTGATTATGACGTCCACGTTATTGATTCCAACCTTTTTTGTAATACCCAAATGTGCGCCACGCAACACATTCTCGCTTCTGTATCTCGCACATCTCAACGTGATGCCTAAGTACTAACAGACCATACAGTAAAGGAGTACATTGTCTAGCTAAAATCTAGACGTGGGTTTAGGTGAAACCATTTGTGGATATGATGCCCGGGTGTTCAAGAATATGAGGTAGTCATGACGTAGTAACAAAATAAAGATTTGCTTCATTCTATCTCGTAGCTAACTGTAGCTACTATAACGTTATTTTGAGTAGAGATCCAATATCCAACAACATTTTAAGGTGAAAACTAATAAATATTATTATACAAAATGGAAGAAGAAGATATTGAGGTTATTTTTAGATTAAAAGTGCACTAAATTGTGTTTTTAGCAGTTTTATCACAAAATAACAAACTTTTTTCTGGAATATGGTAGGTTTTGAATCATCATGTATATCTATTATGTTTGAATATTACGTACAATATATAATTAAATCTTTGTATGTACCACTAACTATCTCATTCGGCTACTATATCGTAAAAAATCTGACATTTAAGTGTTCATTGAATAATTAGCAGTTTCTTTAATATGTTTGCTTGTACAATAGTATATTAGCATATTTTATTATGAATGAAAAAACTTTTAAGCAACTTTTGTAACTGTATCGTAGCGGGCTCTACGATCGTACAGAAAACAAGATAGTATTTAGTCGTGTATATCTTCCAATTTATGATACCCGGGTAAAAACAACCTCGAGTTCAACCACGGCGCATTACGTCACAAATCAGGCACCAATGGTAGCCTGCTACGAAATGCCGTCCATTTTGGCCGTTTGAGAGGACATTATGATTTTGTTTTATCACGCAGTTATCACATTTAGGGTAGGTAATATTTATTTTTAAGTTTTTTTAAAGCAATTTTACTTTTGTAATTCAAAGTTAGATACTTATTTAGTAAATAGAAAGTAAAATCTTGGATTACTATAGATATTATAGATATTTTTTACAGCTTTAAAAATTACGTTAGCTTCAACTACAATAGGTCAATATGCAATAGATGTCATGACGCTCCTGGGAGCAGCGCGGTCGATACGCGCCCCTTGTGACGTCAGTGAACTGTATTGATTTTTCTCACACCACATACTCTGGCACTTCTGCTATCCTGGCATCTAAGTATGCCGGAGAAAATGTGAGCTTGTGGAAAACTTGAGTACAGATGGAAAATCATAAGGAATGTTCCATAACCTTGCAGAAATAGCTAGCACTGTCTCTCGTTTACTCGCAATATGAATTTTATTGACAACATATTAGGTATGTATGTGAAAATAAAAGGAATACTTTTGTTAGTACTTATTCCAAAGTATCATTATCTTTATGCATATTCGCTTTGTATGTTGTACACATAACGTATGTGACTAACACGAAGGGGGATCGTCAAAGTGATGATAATGTTTAGTATTCCTCGCATAACTAGTGAATTACTAGCAGTGTAGTATCGTCAGTTGAGTGCGGGTCATTTAGGAGCCCGCCCACGTGCAGGAGTTACATCGCTTGCACTCTCTATTCCGTCTGATACTAATCCGTGAAACACCTCCTCTCGTGTATAGTCGCCCGGTGCTCCCGGTTCAATTAATCCAAAAATTTTATCCGGTATTATCCGTGTGATATCGGTCGGTTAATCCGATGGCTTGTAATATTCTTTTGATTTCACTTAGCTTAGGGCTCGTGAATTGTTACAGAGAAAATGGTTATTCTTTCGAAAATCATAAGTACTGTGATGATTTATCACCACCTGTGGGAGATATCCACTTGGAACAACTTGCCGGTGTTTGGTATGGCATTGAAAAAATACCACATTCTAAAGGAGAATACAAAATAGAACATACCCAAGAGTGTTTTTATATTGACATCAAGGAAGATATTGAGGTAAGCAGGTAAGGTAAATGTACCAGTAATTGACACTATAGTGAGAAAAAAAAACGACATTTATTTATTTATTTATTATTTAACTTATACAGAACTTAAATTGAGAAAATATGTATTAGTATTTTTAATATAGAATTATTCTAGGTGGTCTAAACATGTACGGAAAGTTGATAGGCAAATTTTTCATTTGTCCTATTTATTGACTATGAATTTTTGAAACTCAATAATTGATAATGAGATCCCTTAAAGATTTGTTATAGAAACAAACAAACATCATAATTGTGAATCAAGGTTTAACAAAAATGAGAATCTATTCTTTTTTTTTTATAATATAATAATTAATATATTTATTTACAATCAATGTATAAAATATATAGAAAACATCCTCAAAGAACTCGCTGCTGTCGATAGGCAAGGTTCCCAACAAGCTGGCAGCGTTCCCTTTTTGGATGGCCAAGCTTATGCGTTGGCGGAAAAAGCCCAGCCCGTCGGTCTCCCGAAGCCTCGATGAGCTTGGATGATAAAATCTGAGCAAATCGGCGAGCCTCGAACCCCCACGGACCCAAGGTTTCCACTGCGAATAGCATGAACAAAAAATTAGGACCAAGACAAGCGTATTTTTAAAATTTAACAAAGTTAAGAATAACGTCAAACGGCGTACACTAGATGGCTCGTTTTAACAAAATGAGAATTATAATTTTTTGTTGGTCAATTTCAAAGAAAATACTTTTTAGTCTAAATAAAAATTTGTCACCTTTAGTAATTTCAGTAGTTATTAGATTAATACGTGCTTAAGTATTCTTATTACAACGAGTCAAAGACAAATATATCAACATCTAGCACAGTATCATAACTATTTACTAGAACGCCATCAGTAAATAAATATGATACAATACTTACTACAATTTGAAAATAAATATCCTGCTTCCAAGTTACAGTTTGCAAGTACTTTCCATAATTGCAACCGGAGCTAGTTTTAATTTTTTGCTCAGAAATGTAATTGTGGAAAATAAAATGATTATGCCATAATAAATAAGCGAAGTCCCGTTGTAGGCAGCATTATCAAGAGAAGGTTACACTTATTTTACAAAAAAACCGTGACTTTAAAAAAAACGCCGAGCACTATCTATATTATGTAATATTTTAAAAGTACCATTATGTAAGAATATATATCAGTTGCCAGGTTTCCATAGTATAAGCACTGGATAGTTGTGCACGTTTGGGATGAGATAGCTGTTTGTAAACAAATGTCCCATACAGGATATATATGAATTCATTCGCTTCTTGAAATATTGTTTTTAATATCACTAATTTATTCTCTGCTGGTAGGTTTAATTTATGTATGAAAATCAAATTAGGTTAATTATGTAGAAGATAAGGAAGGTTATTGTTTCTGTATTATTCATAACAGGATATGGAGTTCATCGTGTCAATTAACAGGTTAATCATGTGACACGTCACAAGTTTACGGGTATATAGCATCATCCAGCTCGGGTCGGTGCCCAACACTAATTAGTCACGACGTTGTACATGTACGCTCAAGCACATGAACAAATTAGATCAACTTACATTAAATTTGTTAATTACAATGTTTATTGCACTCGCCTCGTTGTTTACTCTTATTTATGCTGCAAATGTAAACTTCTGTCAAAATTTAAACCCCACCCATGACTTTGACGAAGAGGCAATATTGGGAATGTGGTACATCCATGAGTACATCTTTCATAAGGAGACTGTTACTATAACCGAGTACAATCCCAACTGTCCTATAATTCAAATTCGGAAATTTGAAGATTTTGTCGATGGTGGCTTGATAGCCCGCAATTTAGTGAGTGCCTAGTGCTGTATTTCTTTATACCTGCTTAACGTTTGTCTCATCGTACTTCATCTTTTTTTTATGTTTTGAAAATTTCTTTTGTTTCCCAGCCTACCGTGTCAACGCCATATCCACAACTGACCAATTCTCCGTATGTGAATCACCAGTATGGGCTTCCTGAACAATACCGCGTCAGGCACTTTGTCCTTGAATGGCACGAGGGTATGTGGCAAGATAACTATCACATCAAAGTCAACACTTCGCATAAAGGGTTCTGGCCTACAGACGTGCCTAATGGCTGTAAGTATCTTTACTGTATGCTCTACTGTACTTTGATCAAAATTATATTATTAACCATGCCCCAACGGTAGACTCAACAGAAGATGTCATAAATAGATATTTTTTCCTTCTTCTTTCAATTTATTTGCTCATCTATTAATTAAATATGTTGTCAAGAAAATTATTTGTAAATTTATTCCATCCCCACGAAAACTGGGCCTGTGCTTGCGGTGTTGGAAACAGTCCTGAAGTACGAAACATTTATCGTCTCATACTTCAGGACACGTCTCATACTTCATGATAGTAATCGTGAGTTAGATATATATATCAAAATATTCTACACTTTTGAGAGAGGTAAAGCATAGCGATATGTCGCTCTAAGAGCAGCTCGACTGGGGAAGTACCTCCACCTTACAGAATACCGCAGCCAAATAACTTATAGTTGTGTTCCTGCGCGTGCATTACCAGAGCTCTTCGGGGAAGGGGAAACCATCAGGCGGGTCGTCTGCTTGTTTGCCGACAATGTATTATATAAAAAAAAACTTATGAAAATTGTAAAACAATACAACTAAATTAATAGAACTTTGTTAATTTTGAAATTCCAGCCGTCGACAAAATGTATCGTTTCTTCGGCGGAGTTATCCAAGTGTTGAAAGCGGCGAACAACCACCTGGTGTTGAACTTCTGCATGAGGCTGCCGCATTCCCAGCTGTTCAGTGTCGTCCTATCCAGGAACGAGAATCATTTGACTCCTGAAGACCTTGCCAGCATCCACAACATCTTCACTATGAAACATCTCTCGACTTCTGCCTTGAAGAGAGTGTGCGAAAACTCAGCCTCCACACATAGTATTTCAAGTTTATTATTCATCATAATTTGTTTTTCAATCTGGAGAACACGTGTTTAGAAATTGAACATGTTAATATTAAATTATATATTTTTGTATGTTTACCGTGTTGCTTAATATTCTTAATTTAAACTTTTCTTAATATTGCTGAAAAATATAAATTGTAATATTTTATATCTTTAATAATATTTGAGTTGAATTAAATACGAAAATGTGAATAAAATCTGTTTAATTCATAGTTATAGAATATTTTATAATGTGAATTGTTGTGATTATATATATAACTTTGCCCAATTTATTCGCTTAGAATGTAGCTTATAAAATACTTCAATACAAAAGTTTAATTGTATTTTTTTTTACATTTAAAAATATATTATATTCATTTAAATCTCAATAACACTTAAATCCACTTGACAAAAATAAATTTAAAAGTAAGAAGCTTATATAAAATAATATAATACAAAATAAATACCTAGTTAAAATTAGTCAGTTACTCTTATTTTATACGAATACTAGCTGTTAGGTATACCCTGTCCATTTGTTTATTTTCTTTTTGACGTTTACGAATGCCAAATGAAAATAAACCTTATTGCTGTAGCATAAGGTTCATTAGTCTCATCATACAACTAACCATTGATTTATGAGATAAACCTTATCACAAATAACTAAAGTTAATTTTTCCTTGTCATTTTAAACGTCAAAAAGAAAATAAACGAATGGACAGGGTATAGGTACCTTGTCTTCCCTACTAGAAATAAATGGAGAAATATCGTTTGAAATTTGAATGAGTTAAGTATCTTGTTTAATTAGGAATGATATTTAAAAAAAAAAAAAAAATCTTGCTGATATATCATTCAATTACAATAAATGCAAATAATATAAAGGAAAAGTATATAGGTAATATTATGATATGGATAACTGCGAATGATATTTGCCGTTTGACGTTAACTGTTTGTCTTTTGCCGATTGTCAATTAAGAAACTATTTTGAAAGGAATTAAAATATTGTAGCAATCGTAGATAGAGGCTATCTACGGTAGCAATGCTCTTTCAAATACATTTGCCAGTACGATTCGCGCGCCACCGTTATTGTACGATAATTGTATTACGCCTATAACCTATAACCTTCGCGCAAGTGCAAGCTTATTGCTTGATCAATTGCTTAGTCAATTTATTATTGACGAAGTTCTATTGCAATTGGATGAACGGTAGGCAGCGCATAAAATACAAACAAACAAATATTGATTTTTATATATTAGATAATTACGCCAAATTGGATTGAATAAATCTTACAAATTCTAAAAATGACCTACCTATAGTAGTCTAACAAAATTAACTAAAAATATTATATAGATATTTTAAAACACGGCAACGCAGGTGAATCGGCGGGATTTCATTAATGTATGAGATATGCAAACACTTAAAAAATATAGCTTGATTTTTTAATATTAGGTCAGTGACGTCACCCTGAGCCTACAAAGTCGGAATCGGCTCTAGGGCCCCTTATTAGAGTCAATAATGTACATTCTTGAAATGTGCCATGCTAAAATACATAATAGCAGGTTATCATGATTTGTATACCGATCACTCTTATTTGGGGTTAACTTGTTAGCTTTTATACGAATTGATACACATACTCATGTAGTGAGACGTCCTAAAGCATTTTTATGTGTGAATTCAATGAACGCCATGTGCATTATTGCGACATGCACTGAGACAATACTACCTGTACCAATTTGCTAATTGACTGTGCGGTCGCGACTAACGCCTTGTTCCATATTTCTCGTGACCCTCATACTGTAACAATGTTCTCTGTGCTATCATTATTATTTCTTGCCTTCTCTGTTCATGGGTTCTGCGGAGATAGTATACGCTGGTCTCATCATGTCAACATGGACGATGTTTATGGAGTGTGGTACGGCGTGGGATACGCGCAACACACCCCTGACATGACTAACAAGCCTAACGACGTGGGGTGCGTCTCACTGTACATAAGTGACTCCAGCACCGAAACCAATGACGATTGGCTCAACTGGTCTGTAAGTACATTTGCCTTTATTGAACCTAGGGTTTCTGGTTTAAATGGATTAAATTCGTTGCAGAAGTTTATTCATGTGAACGACTGATGTAGAAAAATGTAGGTTTGTGCATTGGGAATACATTACAAAGTTTATAAACATTCCAGATAACCATAAATCTAGTTTATGTGGCGATCACAATAGACCTAGACTGGTCGCAGTAAAGAAGTTCTTAAAATACTGAAAACAGCCACTTAAGCCAGATAATAATACAACGTGATTAAAAAATAATAACTTATAGTAGAATGGTATTAGAATTTTAAAGATTTTACCTTTTGCAGATTCATAAACGAAATTATACGGATCAAAATTGGCGTTCATACAAAAGCAATCCGTGGTCTGATACATCTTTATCTGGCTCTTGGCTGGATATAAATTTGAAAAAAAGAGTGAAAAGAGACATGTACAATGAGAGACGTTTACGTATAATTTGGGATGAAGATGGACAAACTATGGAGCAGGCTTATATTTATGCAACAGAATCACCCGGTCTTTGGGTCGCAGACCAACGTAGACCAATGGAAAAAGCTTTGATGTCCCAAGGAGTGGGTGAGTTAGTTGCAACATAATATATTTTTTAAATGTTGGTATTACCTACCATATGTTGCCTCCATAGGGGCGGCCTCTGTCCAGCAGTGGACGTCTTGCAGCTGAGATTATGATGATGATGATATGTTGCCATGACAAGTTTTTGATCACAATCTATGCGTTCATGTGGTCTATGTACCAACATTACTTGATATTCTTTTTATAATATTTTTCTAAGGGTATAGAATTAGATAAGTAATTGTTAAATTAAATACAAATAAATCCTACACGACTTCGTTACTGAACGTTTTGTACGATGAAAGGTATAAATTAAAATACATGTAAGGTAAACGCAGGTATTACCGAGGTATTTTCAAGACCTTAAGGTCTGAACCTTCAAAATAAAAACTTCCGATCATAAAAATAGTTGAAAGTATTTATTTTCTGATACATTGAGGTATGTTCTTTAGGAATCTGTAGAGATCTAGATAGGTTTTGAATAAATATTTGACGAAAAAAAAATGTTTAAGTATAAAAAGTCAGATGAAGCTTTTACCGAGGTATGCTTGTCTGATTGCAGCTAATACGCTAATACCGCAAATCCTGATTTTATTACCGATGGTAGAAAAATAATAGGTAATTTGGTTCCGTACAAAATCTTTATTAAAAATCAAATTACTGGCTACGCATCACTGATAATCTTTAACTCTGATAAAATTATTTAACAAAACAACTACAGTACTTACTACCTAATACCTATCTTATATAGTAGTAGTTAATAACTGACGCATACCATCAGTCGGGCCGTATACTTGTTTGCCATCTTAGTGGTATAAAAAAAGGATGTTTTTAATAAATTTCCAGACGTATGGTACCCTGACGACCCGCCACGGCATCCACAAGTAGTTCGGGTGCTCAAAGTGAATCCGTCCATGATGATCATCAACCATTGCTCAGAACTTGGTGACGGCGGAGTATTCTCACTGATCCTGAGGAGATCACCCTCTAGAATAGACCGATGGGAATGGTACGATCTTCAGAGGGAGTTCTTCAGTTTTGAACTGCCAAGAATGTATCGTTACAAGGCAATATGCGCAGGTTGCGTGGAGACCAGTTCAATAGTTCATATATTTGCATGTCTCTCAGTGTTGACAATTATACAAGTGATTTTTTAATGTATCGCTTTTTTTAATAAACTGTCGATATACCTTCTTTATTTCTATTTATTTCCACTTACAGTCCAGTCCTACCATTTAATATAAGTTACATCGACAATTTGTCTGCGCAGGAAGAAGTAATCTAACGCCGACTAACAAAGGCCTTGTTGCTTTACGTTTAGATTTGAAATACCTCAAATGCTTTCTCGCTTGTAACATTCATACCACAATGACGCGTACGCAACACAACCAGTAGCTGATGAAGATTTTAAAAATAATTTTCACAAAAATATTACAGCTGTGCAGATACATCGTTGTAACTTATAAAAGAGGTAGTATTTACTTTACAATAAATCTTTCCGTGAAGCAGGAGATTTTTTGGGTCATAAATATTTATTTTTATGAAAAAAGTAACTCTAATAGTCGTTATCAGAAGGCAAAGTACCAAGATCGTCGGTGGTATTGGTGGCATTGCCATGTTCCTATATTTATAAACTCCTATTCACGCATAAATTTGGGCTGATAAAGTAAATCCATCTTTTTGAGTAACATCATAATAACCCTAGAAATGTCAAGGTCTGGATCCTTTTGTACCTACGGATGCCAGCGACTCTATCCAATCAGCTGTTCTGGCTCTGCTTAGGTGCATACTGCTTAATTGTTATTTCTGTTTATGAACATATTGACAATTTTAAGTTACTGTGCTATTACAGTAACTTTGTACTTTGACCGATGGATTATCAGTTAATAATAATTCATATAGAATAAGGAAGAACGTCTTATCTCAATTACCTGTTTTCCCTTTTACAAAGTAAGTACTAGCGGAAAACATAATCCTACCAATAATATAAATGTAAAAACGAACCAAGTTCTTCGCATTCAAAAAAATATTAAATCTAAAACATAGCAAAGTTCACCCATCTTACGGTCAGCTCTGAATTAGCAAATTCAGTCAGGCGTTAAGTTTTTATAAGGAACCCTAGCTATGTTGAAGTGAAAGTTTTATATTTAACTAGCTGTTCGACCGCGGCTTCGCTCGCGCAGACTTTATAAAATTTCTATAACTTTTTTCCCGTTAGCCAATTTCGACGAAACGAACAGTACCTAGGTAAAAAAGTAAATTCCAAAAATCTTTAAACGACGATAACTTTTTTGCAACATCCGATTTGAAAGAAACATAGCCTTATTCTGCTCCAAATAAATCTCTGTCTACCTGTGGAAACTACATGCAAATCCGTTCAGTATTTCCAGAGATGTGCGTGAACAAACAGACAGACAGGCAGAAAAGAATTCTTAAAATTGCTGGTTTATGTTCTATTACCCTTCTTTAGTTACCCCCTTTCTATATTTATTACTTTTCTTCAATGTACAGACACACCGGCGTCTACAGTTTTATTATAAATATGTATATAGATCTATATACGTATGTAGCTTAGCTTCTGTACACGACACATTTACATAAATAAGACAGCTAAAATCAAAAAATCAGCAATCGTTGTTTAAATACTCTAACGTGCGTTTTGCCACATTACCGAATTGCGTATGAGGTAACAAGTTTATTGGATTCCCATAACGTTCCTGAAATAATTTAATGTAACTAGTCATCTTAGTATGCTATACTGAATTCACCCTATTCGTTTACGAAGGGCTCTAGCTGTCACTTACACTGTCAAATGGTTGTAACTTGCGGACAGGCGGATAGGACGAAATAATTAGGGCTCCGCTATTTTGTCATTTGGCTACGGAACCCTAAAAATGATCAGTTAACTGGTCACGCGGTAATAATTCTGTTTGTGAAGGATGTACAAGTGACCTGTGACTCGGTGGACAGGAGACGGGGTCAGCCCCAAGATGGACAGGAACACCGGTCGAGCATAAATTAAAACCAATTACACAATTTAAATGACTTATTATTCGTGAAGATAATGGGTGCCTGAAACTATTATAGTGAGTAATAACTAATAAGAAATGTAGGCCATTCATCCTTTCCATAGATAAGTTAATAATATATGTGATAACTGGATTTGGATTTCAGTGTTATCTATAAAGTTAAAAACATTACCTACACTTATTTATGATTCTAAAATATAAAGAATTTAATTCAATCTTCTTAGTATACCAGCTCGGTAGATATTTTGAGATTTGAAACCCATTCTAGGTGTGTCAAGTTCAACAAGTTTTACTCTGGGACGAACTCTCGAAACAAATTTCAAACCTTCAACTTTGCTCCATTATATGTTGTATGTATATGTTTATTTTTGTGATTACAGAGTTGGTTCCATAGCAAAAATTGTTCAGCATGACTAACCCTAAATTTAGGTTTTAATATTAACAAAATATCACCTAGTATAATGCCTATTATAGGAAATATTGATGGCCTTCGAAGTTTGAAAGCTTATCATAGTAATGTTTTCTTAGGCCGTATTTATAAAACGGGAATCAATGCATATCTCAAGAATAGGTTGTGTTATTCCAAAATAAGCCATATGTATGACATATGGCACCATGTTCCAAATTATTATATTTTCGACACAAAATTTAACTTATACTTTGATTGACGTTATATAATTCGAACTTAAGATTACTTAACTATAGGTACAAACACGTGACAGCATTCATACGTATCTCATATACCTACCAATACCACCCACATGACACTCCGAAGTCGGTTATAATACCTGTCATGTAGGTACCAAACCTCCGCAAAACTTTTATATGTTGGAAATCAATACATTTGTTTATTCGGAAGGATTTAGGAGCAGTTAGGAAAGTTAATATTCAAATGTGACACAGACGATCTCACTCCGCTCGGGGGCGTCTGTCTGCTGTATATGAATTAAGCTTAATTAGTTTACTTCCATTATCATAGTGATCCCGGACCAGTCACACATTATTGTCCGCTACCTAACTAACACGCGCGCTTGGCCCGCACCGATATTACGAAAAAATACCACGAAATGTATCAAATAGTTTTAGTATTTACAATTCTATATAATATAGCAGAGTGCGCGAATTACCAGCGTTATGGGGAATCTACACCAAAATATTCAACTTACACGACAATTGCGAACCTTTACGACCAGTTTCCGTACAAAACTTCAGGAACTTATGGCAGTGATATAGCGAACTTCCCTGAAGCGACGAGGTATCCCAACTACGGCTCGGGATATTCGACCAACAATTACAATTCATACAGTACACAAAGATCAAATGTATACTTGCAGCCCGGGCAACAATCGAATAAACTTGGGTACGAGGCTGGTCAGTCCGGGTACTCAACTCAACGTTATGGCGAAGCCTACGGGCAAGGATACGGACAAGGGTACACTTCATACGAGATGCCTTTCATGAGAAATATTAGGGACTACTGCATCAATAGGGCTCCACAGACCGGCATATGGGTGGACAGTCTGATGGGAATGTGGTATGGAGTGGAGTACATTCAGCATTTAGCTGATGACTCGAGGGTGGACCACTCGAGGACCTGTATTGTGATTCATATAGCAGAACCGAGGGAAAGGGTGAGTATTTAACTTATTTAAAGACTCAATTTAGAACATAAGTAGTCATATATTCCTACTTAAAAAGAGGAGAAGTTTTATACTTAACGCGCATGTTCTTTTGTAATTTTTTTTAAACCTAAACCGATTTAGATAGTTTAAACTGTATTCTATTAAAGTAGATCCCGAGCTGGTTCTCTATTTTACTTATGATCTGACTATAGACTTATGACGGAATTCCTCAACAAAAAAGAGCAAGAATATCGCGATTGAATACCTTATTTCAATATTGTCGACAATTTATGAATGATATGCATAACCTCGGTGAGTGACTAAAGAAACAAAAAAAAAATCATTTTCAAAAAGACTTCAGAGTGGGTTTGTTAAAAGTTCTTAACTATGTATAGGCCTGTATTTGACCACAATCTCACTATGATAACTAATAATATGGCCGAAGGTAGTAACCACACAAAGCCTATCAGAAACTAGCTGTCAAGTGCAACTACAAGACTATACCAGTAGGTGTTTGGCGACAGATTTTCAACTTGATGGTGGTATAGACAGCCAGTCGGGTACCTACTACAAAGTACCCTACCACCGTGCTGTGGTTCTCACGTTTTTTTTTTCACCGAAATAATTAAGTTCATTGTAGGTTCGAACCCTCCGGCAGAATATTCTTCTGCTATTTCCTGAATTTTAAAAATTGTATACAGAGTACTGACGTAATAATTAAATCAATTGAGTATGATCTAGATTGATATGACTATAATGTATGTATGTGTACCAACAAATAACTCGCAACTTATTGATCAAACTCCATTTACAACTGAACTAAGCGACTAGTAACGGTTCGATAATGTACTGAGGATAAATATTGTAACAAAAAATATTCTTTTTTTTTTTCCTACTATGCAATAGGTACTTACCTATATAATGTCATCAATGACGCATTTTAATAGAAATACAAAATGTTTCTCATAAAAGAGATTCCCTTATCTTAGTGATTTGACCTGATGCTTGACCCATGTTTCTTTGAAATTCGCATTGCCAGTATTTATTTTTGTTGACTATGCGTTAATCTTAACAGTTTAACTATCAATATGGTGCACCTTGTGAATAAATTAAAGCATTTAAGTAAGTATATAGGTACCTATATACATTGTATATCGAAAAGGTTTTATTGTATAGCTTCAAACTTGAACTCTCCCTATGTAGAGTTCATGTTTCAAGTCTCAGAAAATCAGATAGAATTTAATGACAGGTTGCCACCCAGCCATTGGGTACATGGGTACTACAAAGTTTTTTCCACCATGATATGGTATTCCTCAAAATCTTTCACCGCAACGTCCGAGGTCACGCAAAAGTTGCAAACCAAAGATAAAAATAAAATATTCATTCCCACATAAAATCAAAGAAACAATTTTAGTCCTTAAGTTACGTACGTATTATGTATTATATTTTGCATAGCGATATTTCGCTCAAAGAGCAGCTTGACTGGGGTAGTACCGCCACCTTACAGAATACCGCAGCCAAATAGCTTATAGTTGTGTTCCTGCGCGTGAGTAAGGTCGCCAGAGCTCATCGGGGTGGGGGGAAGGGTTGGCAACGCGCGAGTGATACATCTGGTGTTGCAAGTGTTCATAGGCTACGGTAACCGCTTACCATCAGGCGGGCCGTATGCTTGTTTGCCGAATATGTTGACTAAAAAAAAATAAAAAATACTACGATTCCTACAATGTTATACGCCTAATCATTGTACATTAAAATCTAAGGTTTATTGTTGTTTTGGAGAAAAATATTTACATAATGTTTTCCAGAATAATCACTATTTATTTGTCTACCCAAGTTTTGATCGTCTACTATAAATAATAAAACGAATACCTACCTTTTTATTATTAACTAGCTGTCCCCCGCGGTTTCACATATTTTCATTCTTTTCTGTCCCACTGTTGAGAACAGGCCTCCTTTCACGAATAAGGGTGAAGAGAATGGGAAAATACTCCACTATATACGTATGCCCACTGCGGATTGGTGGAGGTAGGCTAGTGGTCAACCTACTGTTGGAGTTGCGGCTTTACGTGTCTTCCGAAACACGGAAACGCTTAAGATGAAATACAACTAGGCGGTCACCCATCCAGGTACCGTCCCGATTGGACGTTATTTAACTTTGCCGAATCTATCTATGCCACGAGCGCTTGCATGATTTTTTCCGACCTCTTTATATTTCAGCCAATTTAAACAAAACAAACAGTACCTAATGAAAAACCTTCCTCAAAATCACTCCATCCATTGGTGAATGAAAATCGTATGAAAATCCGTTCAGTCGTTTTTGAGTTTATCGCGTACAGATAGACAGACAGACAAACGCGGCGTGGAGACTTTGTTTTATAATAATATAGTGATGTAGTGAAGAGTAAAAATAATTTCTATATTTAATACCTATTATAACATTCCTAAATAATCGTCAACTAAATAAATCGATGTTATTCTCGAAAACAATAGTACTAACTCAGTCATCATAGGCATCTTGAACAGTAATCATCAGAAGTACTTAGATGAATAACTGTGCAAGATGCTATTCGAAAATATTATTACATAATCAACTCTCCTGTAGTTCTCTATATGACGTATAATAATAGTAGATTGCATGTCGTAGGTATTTACACGAAAAACAGTGTAACTGTTGTTTAAATTTTTTGTGACTAGAGTAAAATATAATAGTATTAGGTATTGTGTTTTAACATTTTACTTGTACAATGTCAAAGTAAAAACTTTAAATACCCTTATCTTATCAATATCATAGGCCATATTTCCTCAAGTTTTATTTGCGCTTACTTAAGTTTCTCCGTTTTGGATTTTCGTTTACCTACACAGCTTACACATTTATTTGTGGTAACCATCAACGTATTTCTTTGTTTATTTCTAAGAGGTCGAAAATTAATATTGTCGAATTAAATTGTCAATTAATTGTAAGATGCAGTTGCGGGATTACCTCTTTTCAAGTCCATCAAGTCCATGGCAGTTCTACACGTATAAGCGTAGGGTCAACTACGATAACATCAAGGAGGCCGCGCCGCGTGAGTCAGCCAAGCGCTCGCGTCGCTCGGCCTTTCAGTCGGCAGCTATCTTTTACAAGCGCTACTTTATCGATGCGCACGCGCATTTTTCGAATAAAATTCTTACAGATATTTGAATTAAAATTATAATTACTGTCGTCTGTTAAGTGTAGTGTATGGCATGTATTTAAATAGAAAAACAATAGAAGGAGGAGAAAATGGAATTCCATGTTAGAGTGGTTTTAAAGCTTTCTTGGCTGCTGGTTGTGGTTTTGGGGTCTTCAGGATTTGAGAATATTACAGTGCAGCCGATTAAAAACAATGTCACAGTAAACTGTGAAAGAGAGCATGATTATGACAAGATGAACATAAGACAGATCTACGGGAAGTGGAAGGCGTTAGAAATGTATATGCATTTGAGGAATAACGGTGTTGAAGTGTACAGCAGTTGCCCCATCATTACAATATGGGAATCTGAAGAGTTTCCTAGGACTACGTTTGGGGTAGGTGTAACTATAACTGCACTTGATCTTATAATACGAGTATATATTTAAAAAAAAATGGTTTGAATATTATGACCACTATGACCTGCCTATGGCCCTGTATTTTTTTCTTATTTTTATTAAAGTACTAGCTTTTACGCGCAGTTTCACCCACGTTCCCGGGATAAAATATAGCATATGTTACTCGGTGAAGATGTAGCTTTCTAACGGTGAAAGAATTTTTAAAATCGGTCCAGTACTTTTTGAGCCAATTCGTTACTAACATACTTACTTACATACAAATCTTTCCTCTTTATAATATTAGTATAGAAGTATAGATATCAGCAGACTATAAACCGGGCAGTCGATCCACCTGATGGTAAGTGGCCACCGTTACCTATGGAGGTTAATACTAATGCCGAGGGGATGGCCTATACGACTGCCAAAACGATCTGGCTATTAAGTTAAGCTGCAGGAACACACTGATTGGAGCTTGGTACAGATTTCCAAGTTGATGGTGGTAGCCAAAAAGTACTATATCACCGTGCTATAGTTTCTTCGCGATGCTTTTCATCTTTTGATTCGTCATGGAATTCAACACTGACCTAGTAATAGTTAGTATTCTTTGACTGAGCCTCGATTTACTACCTAAAAATATAAAAAAAAAAAAAAAAAAATAGCTTTAAAAATAGCTTTATTTCTGAAATCATTTTAACAAAATTTACGCCGAGGCTTCCCAGTAAGTAATCAAAGATACTTGTGTTGGGAATCACTCGCAACTTCCCAATTGGATTGCAGCGATTTCACTTTTCATTATATATTTTACAGGAAAGTGAAGATGGGTAGATAATACTGTATCTCTTAACTACCTATAGAGTTGTAATCAAAGATTGCAATTGGTAGGTTGTAATAAAAAAAATATGGTACTCAGGTACTGTCAACAAGAACCAGCCACAGATCATGTTGATTATATTGTGCAACTTCTTCAATTGAATGGAGCACAGTTTAAAACGATACATTACTCATGGATGATTCCTTTTGCATGTAGGTCTAGTTTTATAGCAAACACTTAAAATGATGTATTCTCACAGCTATCAATGATCAATTACACCTACGAGCAAGATTCTTATATTCTTCGAACATATTGTTTTGAATTTCGATAAAATTAACAAGTATGAACAAGTACTTATTTTCTATGTGCACAGTCATTCAATTCATGTGCTACTATAAGGTTGGTTAGTGAAGTAGAGGGTGCGCTGCCTTAATTTATGGTCAAATCTTAAGTTAAGTAAACACAAAAAACGGCGGTAGAGTCATTTGAAGTACCTTCTTGACCGGCTACCATGAGACTTGAAAACCTGTCATGCGTTCCGACAGCGGCACTTGAGAGTCAGATCCCGTCTAAGTTTGGTATGCTTACTACCTTCGACCACATCATTACTTACCATAGTGAGATTATGATTCAAGATTTTCATGTTACCCTCAAACTCCGATTAAATAGAATCTACCATTATTTATTTAATGATGAAAAATATTGACATGAGAAAACAACATATTCATAAGATAGTGTTAACTATTCACGGTTTTATGTTTATCAATAAGTCACGATTCGACAATGTCAAATGGAAGATATAGGTATGGCATAATAAATACAAAATAAGTATCTACTCTATCCTATAAAAAATATCTCTTCTTTAAGTAAGTAAAAGTAAGAAGTACTTCTCCTCCAGAAATAGTTATTTCACTGATTTCTCTCAAACGGCTATGAATCGATTCGGTTGGATTAAACTGTATTCTATTAACGTAGATCCCGTGCCATGGATTTTCAACGAAAAATAGCACGAATATCGCGATTCTTATTCAATATAGCCCACAATATATTAATGATATGCATATTTATCCTCGTTCAGTGATAAATCTTGAGAGGTTTGAATACACCCAAATAAAAATATAAATAAAAAGAAAGAGCGAAAGAATTTGAGATTCTGGAACTCGTCCTACTTTATCCCTAACTTCAAAACAGTTCCTTATTATTAATTACACAATCAGATTAGAATTTCTACATTGTTATTTAATACTTTTTAGTGCAATAGCATTTTGAAGACGGTTTTCTTTATTTTTATTTTTTTTGCCAAACCAACAATAGTCATAATTAATTCAAATGCGTTCTTTGTAACCAATAGTCTTGAACGAAACGTATATTATACCAAAGTATTGGTGGTAATGAGACATCATTACAATGTATGGTTGATAATCAAAAGTCTGATACGGTAGGTATTTATTTTGCAAGTGCAGGGGACTGTCCCGTGTTGATGCGGTCGGATTCAGCCCGACCTCAATATTTATTTTCCGGTTATTTAAATCTGCTTCCTTCCCTTCCATTATCGCTGATTGTTCCAATTTTCATATTGTTCGAACATACTTTAGTTAGGTACAAAAAGTGCTGAAATATTTCATTAGTCTTCATAATACCTTTTTTTTTACCTACGTTTTTGTATAAGATCCTAAACAACAAAATAGATTGCCCTCAGCTACAAAACAAATTTAGTTTCCGTGTTCCATCCAGATGTCCTCGCCATCCCATCACACCATTAGCTCCACCCTTGCGTAGGACAACTTTGGGAACCAATTGACCTGTAGTTCGACTCTGCAAACTCTATAATAAATGCAGCGGGGAAGAAGATATACATTTCGATGGCGCCATGAGATTCTATAAAAAATCTCTTAGTTTAATAATATCCTAATGTTATCTGTTATTTAAAATTATTATTATCTTGTTCCTATTGTCATTATTTTATTCACTTTATATTATGTTACAAGTAAATTCTTTATTTATGTCATGTAATGTTTGCCTGTAATTGGTTGTACTTTTAGTTTTAATTTCATATAAATGTATTATTTATAAATATGTATCATAGTAACAACTGTTGGCAGACCTTAAATATAAAAATAAAATAAAATACCTATTCATACAAAAAGAAAATATTATTTTTAAGTGCCTTATTTCAATTAGTTCTCTAATTATACATATGTATATGTTTAATTCTCATTGTCATTGTAAATATAAGTGAGGAGATTTTTGACCCATTGATGGCTGGCAACCGAATAGACAATCATATTTCATAGTAGATATACCTATGAGTCACATAGTTTCACGACAATGGACCAATTAAACTCAACTTGTCATTATTGCGACTTCACCCACTTCAATACAGATGACACAGAAGTAGATTGTATACCTACTCGTAAGGTAGTTACTGCAGAGGTCCAGTTCCATTGCAGCGTTGTAATTGGTATTAAAGTGAAGGGTCACTTTATTTCCAATTAAAACGCTGGATCTGACAGAGAGCTGTCAGAACTCAGAATCCCACCTCCCACGTGGGTCACAGTTACTCACTGACAACGGTGAGGTCAAACGGCCTGACCCACTTATCTCCAATAATAATCCTGTGAAGTTTCTAGAGTAACGTACGTAGACATATACCTAATAACTATTATGAATTTAAGATTTAATTTGTAGTTGATTTAGATTTACTATTAATACTCACTATCTAATCGATTTATGACATTTAATTTTGTCCAAAATAAATGTTTTTTAATCTATATTAGTATAGATTAAAATATAAAGCTGAAGAGTTTCTTTGTTTGTTTGAACGCACTAATCTCAGGAAACAATGGTTCGAATTGAAAAAATATTTTTGTATCTAATACTATAGCCCATTTATCGAGGAAGGCTATAGGGTACTTTTTATCGCGGGAAAATATAAGACTCCTCGGGAACGCGGGTGAAACCGCGGGATGGAAGCTAGTTATTTTTTAAAACACTAGTTTTTCGCTTGCAGCTTTGCTGATCGGTTGTTGAAACAATGAAGGCTATTCGTCATTTACATTCTGTTACTCTTGTTTCATCCCCCAAAAAATGTTTGCTTTATTTATTCTATGTACACGATGGTTCTACATATTTAGGTATTATTTATTTAAGTATTATAAGTAATGAATGCCGGGTGGATATTTCGAGATGGCATATTTTAAAGACATATACTAGGTTCGCCATTTATTATCGACCACGCAGGTTAATAAGGACACTAAATGTTCTACGTCTGCGGGCAAAGGCTAGTTATAAATTATTATTAACCGACTTTTTACGCAAATTATATTATAGTTTTAGTTTAATTAACTTCCTGATGTGACCAAAGGTGTTAAGAAATTTTAGACACCTAAGAAATATTCAAAATCTATGCACATGCCATTTTATATTAATCGGTAAAGCGGTTTGGGTAGGACAATGATTAACCAACGCTTCGCTGTTACTAGTCTTCCGCTCCGCGAACCTTTATTTTACCCCATCAGGGATTGAATTTTTAAAAATCCTTCCTTAGTGCTAATCTACAGAGTCAAAGAATCCCAATGCACATTTTCACTAGTTCCATGAGTTTGGGCTGTGCGTTGATTTGTCAGTCAGTCAGTTTATTCTTTTACCTGTTAATAAATTATTATTTTTGTAAAACAACAAAAGCTCACTCGTTGACCTTCTGAACATTACACTGAAGAAATATTTAGTGTTCATATCTTATGATCATGATAAAGAATCTTTATTTTGGTTTTTTTTTCAGCCTTCAACTGAGAACCAATTGTTCCACGTTCAGCACATCAACGCAAAATTCAGACAGGAGAACAGGCACCTCCGACTCCTGTGGGACGAGTCTGGTGAAAGGGCGGAGTACTCCTTGTATTTCAAAAACGACTCCGCTGGTTATTGGCAGGTCCTCGATGGACAAAATGGTGAGTAAAATGAAAATTAACTTTTCTTTAAGGCGGGTGGTCCCTATTTTAAGCTTTTTTTTAGCAGAATAACTATTAAAATATCGGAAAAAATTGTTATACCGGGAACACAGGTGAATCCGCCGGGATGAGCTAATATTATGTATATACAAATAGTAAGTATTTATTTTATATTTCGTATCCATGATATTAGTATGGATTGTAGTAAAGAAAAATTTACGTTTTAGGAACGTTGGCAGCGCGAACCGACTACCTACAATTCAGTGGAAGCATACAAGTTCTAAAGGCAGTCAACGATCATCTTGTTCTTAACTTCTGTCAAGAAGCCAAAAATGGAAGACCGGCGCAGCTTTACTCCGTACTCTTCTCTCGAGAGCCTGGAGTAATGGCCCGCTGGGAAATCGACGCTGTACACAATATGCTCCAGAATAAGAAGCTCAGTGTAGCTTCGAGAAGAATGGTATGCGGTAATAGTGCTGACAAACCTATTTACAGTTTGATTACGTCAATATTATCATTTTTATTAGTATATGTTGTCTGTTCATCTTAACTTCCTCGTTCATACAGACTTTTTTTAATGTGATGATTTGATACCAAAACGCGTTTTATGTCTAACATACTCTGCTTACATTCGTAAAACAATCATGAAAGGTTGAGCTGGGTGAATTATTGGATTATGAATGAAAATATCAAAGCTGACCAAACACTTCGTATACTTTGTATTTCCCAATTCACCTTCATTGTTGTAACGCTCACGCTGCTGAAGAGATACCTAGTAATATCAAACTTCAAATCAACTATTAACTATCTATTGTCACTTCAAACGACATTTTTATCCAACCATTTTCAGTATCGGGGCTACCACTTCATCAAAATTGAATAAGCATTTGAAATTCTATTCTAATATTGCCTCTGAAGATTAGGTATATAACTTCAGCCACATATGTATGTTAGTTTCTTATTACTTCACGTCGTCGTCGGTACAATACACCTCATTAATATCGTCCGTCCCCGTAATTTGGAAATAATAAGCATATATTTTCTTCAAATATTTTGTTTATTAATAGTGTAGTTTGTATAACGACTAACTACTAACTGTAAGATATTTACTAGCCAGTAGTAGGTAATATACAGTAGCAATGAGAGATGAAAATTAATTTAGTTACAATATCTTTATTATATTTGATGAAATTATTATTTATTATTCGTATCATCTACTTTCCGGTATATTATAATGGATAACCTAATATTATGAGTAATATAGGTTCCTTATTTTATAGAAAAAATAAAATTTAAATAAATTAATTTTAATAATAAAAATATAGTCAAATATCTACTTATACTTACAGGGTTTGTTTGAAATTCAACTGCAGTGCTTTATGGGGTGGAAGTACTCAGACCAACTCTGAAATCGCCCTTAAAGTACTGCTGGCAAAATAACCTTGTAGACTAATGTAATGTGAATGTAAAAATAGTTACATGATGAACAGTAAATAGATAATTTTGTATCTAAGTGTCCAATATGATAGTCTTATATAAGTACCTATTAATTATTTACTCGTATATATTTTAATACCAAAGATTTAATATAATCCTGTTAAAGTTCAATATTTATTGTATGGTAAAGAAAACGTTTTGAAATACAATATAAAAATACTGTTTGCAATTTTATTAACCTTTTTTCCTATTTGAGTTTCAATTGTAAGTAGTTTTAATTGTAAGTGCCTACCTTATTAAAATATTGCAATGGCACCTTCCTGAGGCAGTACACTCTTGAGTTCCCAGCACATCAAATAATTGGTATATATACCAATTATACCATATACCTATGTATACTGGGATGGACAGATCTATCGGCATTCCCGAAAGATCTGTGATCTGATGATAGATTGTCGCCTCTTTTAAATTTATTTCTAACTAGATTCCACCCCGCGGTTTCTATGTTCTTCTCCGTACCATAGGCTATCTACATACCAAATTTCATAGCGATCGGTTCAGCGGTTTAAGCGTGAAAAGGTAACAAACAAACATAGGTACTCATTTTCGCATTTATAATATTAGTTAGGATAGTTACGATTAGGATTAGTTAGGATTAGGATAAGTTAGGACTAGCTAACATTTGAGGTGTGTGAATTTTATTGACAAACATTCTTTGCCATCAAATCAATCTTTTGCCATTTTACCCCACTTTCTTCCTAATGGCTGATATGTTAATGTTTGATCCTCTCATTTTCTATGGTTAAATCTCCTATGTGAGACTCAAAAATATTTGATTTACAAGGAAAAAACAAAATAACATATTAGTTCAAAACGTAACACCTGTATAGCGACCAATGTAATGAAAGGCTTCCATCGGATCACAATAAATCCAATTACTGCAAAGAAGATTAAATTCACTATAGATGTCTAGGTATATCAATGTAGGTTAGTTTGAAATGTCTAGGTCGAATCAAAAGATACGAATGTACTAAATTAGTTTGTCATCTTGCTATTCATTGCGACCTTGCATCCTACTTTAGGTAATAAACCAGTATAGTAGTGTGATAAATATTATATAAATAGCTGTTTTAAATGTCGATATAGAACCAGAAGTAAACAAAATTATTAATACTTTGTACTTAAACTTTATAGTCCGGTAAATGAGTGCTCACAAAAGGGGTGTGGATGGAATGAGTTGAGTTTGACTTCGTTTTGGCTAGTTAGGAGACAAACATACCTAGGTACTAAAAGTCCCCACCTCTCTCGGAGGTGAGCCCTAGGGGTAGGGGGGCCCAAAGAAGGTCCCATTTTTAGTTTTTTGTTTAAATCTCGAAAACGATGCGTCATAGAAAATTTTGTTTACTACATTATGAAAGCTGATAAAATTCTCTACAACTTTGATTTATACATTTTTTAACTATTTCAATCTATATTCTATGAGCTCCGAAAACGAACGATTTTCTAAAATGTGTTTTTACCTCACCATTTTTATCATTAATTGCTCTATAACTTGTAGACGTATAATTATAGATGTAGGTAGGCCCTAGGCCCCATTCATTCAATCATTTGTATATATTCTAATACTAAGTAAGTTTGTCAACTGCTTCGGGAGTTTCATTGCTGCCATAACCTGTTATTTGCGTTTCACAAGACTTTACGTTCAAATATTCAACGGGGCCTGCGGCCCATACAACTCCATCGCTGGCTAACAAATCCAACGGATTGTTTACAGTTGTAAACATTGTGGATCCAATTAAACCACCACGCATTATGTAGATTTAACAAAAAAAAATTGTAACTATCTATATTCAACCTTAAGACTTACTTTTTTACCATTCAATTTCGTATGGTGAGTGTTTGGTAGCCAAATGTCAGTTCAGTGCCCATGTCTACAATGACGTCACAACTCTTCCCACTGATTTTGGCGAGGGGAGAAAAGGGTGATTACGCGAGAAAAGTGTACTGCTATCTCGCTCTACAATTTATTAAGTACATTTTAAATACATATAAGTAGGTAACTTTTAACTTAAGTTTTTGTATTTCAGAAAATCTAGAGCTACATTACATTCTCGTTCTTGTTCTTTGTATAACTATAAAGTTTCAAAGGTATTCATGTCATGTAGTGATATCATTTGTCTAATGATGACATACATTTATTTAAAGGCACCTAAACAAACCCTTGCTTTTCATAATTAGGTATTTCTGTCCTTAACTATGAACTATTGCCGTTTTGTATTGGAAATTTTTATCCGATTTTTTTTAACAAAACATGTTTATTTAATTTTCACATTTTTGCCATTTTAAGGATAGTTTGTTGATGCCCTGTTGTAGACCTATTATTACATCTATAATTCCTCATTATGTATACCTACACAATCATACGATCATACATTGCAAAAGTAAATAAATAGGTATGGTACCTATTTATTTTTACTGGAAATACTTAAATATAAATGAAAAGTACACATACGCCTACAATTTTCAAGAACTCGTAGCACAGTATTCGAAGAGCGTAAATGCGTAAAAGCGTAGAGGTTACAAAATGGTAAACTGTCTGGCCACATTTACGTAAGCAGACCCTTTGAATGACGTCATACGACAAGAAACCATCTGAACATTTCTCAATGAACAATACGAGGCACGAGAGGTGTTTAATAAATTGCTATTTTCTCTATTATTTGAATACATTTAATAATATTATGTTACCTCTATTAAAGTGTATTTGTGTTACAAAATATGTATATTGAATACCTACCTCTGACACCCACATTTTGATAACTAATATAATTCATAAATTAATTGTTATCATGTAATATGAACTAGGTTTAATCGACTATAATGTGGCATCTGGTACATACTATGCAGTCAGTGTCAAAGAGACCTCACGATTGGTCATATTTTTTGGATTATATTTACAAGCTAAAATGAGATTGTTGTTAATTTTGTGTGTGGTCATTTTGGTAACAGCTAAAAAGACAAAAGATAATATACTTAAGTGTGATGAAGGTATTCATGTCAGAGGACAATTTCATCGAAAGGAAGTTTTAACGAATGGAATAAACCGGCCGTACCAACTTTCTTTTTACGAACACCGAGTTTATTTCAGTTACAATGTCGGTGGAGATCAAGAAGACAATTTTGAAATAGGCTATGTGAAAGAAACAGAAAATATACCGATCCCATTAAATACCACAAAAAATGGCTTCGCGACTGCAGTCGATCATAAGGATAAAGTAATTTACTTCGGGGGCAGCGATGGCGTATATGCTCACAACATCTCAAGTGACAAAACTAAACACGTAGTTAAGGGTCGTAACATCTGGGACTTGTTCTTTAAACATGAGTTATACTTTATTGAATTTCCCTCGCAACGGCTTCACGAGTATAATAGAAAAACTGAAAACTCAAAGTTGTATGAAGACATTAAAGATAAAGTATATCAATTCGTAATAGACGGAGATAACGATAAATTCATTACCACGAAGGATGGCCTCTTTGAAATAAAAAATGGTACCAAGGAACGTATTTTTTACGAAGGACCTAAACATTTTCGTTGTATCGAAGTGGATAACAATGGAGCGGTATATTTTTGCGGGACAAATGCAATTTATGTAGCGAACAAAGCGAATCATACACTGCACGAGATTGCAACTGTCAAAAATATTTTCGGCCTTACTTTCGATAATCAAGGAAACATAATCTACTCGAACCCACATGAAATTGTTAAATTGTTAACTGATAAATGCAAATAAAAGTTTATTCCTCAATTTTTTTTAATGAAGTAATTATTTCATCAATTCAGAACATTATACTAACTTTATCGCAACTTTGGTTACAAACTCGCAAATGTTTGCAAAATATTTGTTACGTCATCCAGACAAGTGAAGTACTAGGGCAATATAACAATGAGGATATGTCCAGAGACATGAATGAAAGGTCCTGCTGCATCTATCTCTTTTTCGTAAATAGAGGGTTGTTCCCTCTTTGATTTTCCCCCATCATCCCTCTGAGCTGTTATCCAATCAGATCAGTTTGGTAGCAGATAATTATTGAAATCATACCTATATGATGATGAATACACAGAATGATGTATACCTTTCATTCTATTTTCTCACGCATTTATAAAACTTCTTAATTAAATTACCAAATACCTACCTAAATATCATTTTGAGAGAACTCTTATTTGAAATATTAATTTGTAGGTAATTTTTTCTCATTATTCCAGAATATTCTAAAAATGTTATGACCTTCTTTTCAAATATTCTCTCCTAATACAAATGTATTCGAGCTCGATAGTCGTCGCAAAAAAATACATTGCTTTTCATCGAATTTGGTAATGGAAAAATAACAAAGATTGAAAAGTTTGTGCGAACTTTTTTGCAAGTGGACAGGTGGTCATTTGCAAAATTTCCAGGGTAACGTCGCAAAATCGTCAGCAGAGGTCGTTTCCACTGGGAATACATGAAACACAGGAGGTTGCGCGCGACGGAAGTTGCGAATGTGTGGGTGAATTTTAGGGGAGATGCGGAGTTAATGGTGGGTGTGAGGACGACCACCCCACATTTCTGCTTCCTTGTTGCCGAGATTTCGTCAAACATTTTTGCTATTCTCTAATCACAGGGGTGTGTAGAAAATGTTTGATATTAATTATGTAAGAATTTTCTTTGAATCTTGATCAACCAGCAAAAATAATCATGGCAGGATTTGTACAAAAAAAATATGATTTTTGAGAAGTTGGAATGACGTTACAGTTGCCTAAGGAATAACCTAAGGCATAGACAATATTGTTAGAATCCCGGAATAATTAAGTATGTGATAAGATATCATACGACTCGGTTGAATTTTTAATAATATACAACTAACATATTGGTAAGAACTTAACTTCAAAAATGGAAGACATTGGAAACCCTTTATTTATTTATTTTGTACAAATCAATAGATGGAGCTCTCCATGATTCTTTCTTTTAGAAGTAGGTACTAAAGTTGGTAAGTACCTAACTAATAAAATTTAGTAAATTAATTGAGTACCTATTTAAATTTATTATTAAAATACAAAATAGTTAAATATCCATTACAAGTTCAATTAATCGCACTGTTACTAAATTAAACTTCACATGCACCCGTTGATGACACAGTCACTGTGCCTCTGACGTAAGTGACATTGTCTCTGCACTCACAACTATCCTGAAAAACAAATCATTTTAATATGAGCTAGACCCTATTGGCGATAGTTATTTATGTTTACTTAATATAAAAACTTTAGCGAACTTACAAATATATCTTCAAATGTCGTGCACTCCGGTTGTTGTTCGTAAAATTGCACTTTCTCAAGGTTGTGCCTTATAATATCAGCAGATGGCTGTTTCTGTTTATCACGTCCAAGCAACTGTGGGACCAGCCCCGCATTATTTCTTTTAACTTTCAAATTGTCCAAGTTCACATTCTGTATCACGGCTGGACTACCAAATATTGCGTCTTCTAAATACGAACAATATCCGTTTTCCTCAGTGTTGGAACGTTTTCTTTGTATTACATTATTATTTACGTTTACACCAATTTTAACCACCGCCGCCGTGTTTTTCTTCGTACTTTTTTCTACATTTTTATTTTCGTCTTCTTCGAGGTAATTTTGATACAGTTGATTATTGCTCGCTGGTCTGCTGTATAACTTTTTACGGGTTCTTATTTTAATATATAAATCTGTTACGTATTGGAATTTGAGTATGTAGGCGAATACATCAGTGACGCTCGCCGACCCACTCTTGTTACATTTGTTGTGTAATAAACAGAAATGTTTCGGCGGTGATATTCCGTATGAATTACCTGCAACAATATAGGTAATCAGTACCTATACGTTTATAAAAGGATAAAATAATATTCAAGGTTATTTTACTTTTTCTGCTAGCTTTGTTCATTTACTTATAAATGTTATGTTCAGAAATGGCGCGGTAATTAATGGTAATTGAATAAACTCACCACTCTTTGATACGCACGAGCATGGCGTAAGTAAAGGTGATGTGTCTGCCAGTCCTGACTGCGTGGGCGCGCTCCGCGTGCGGCAGAACTGCGCGCTGTTCCACGTCGTATCCGTGTACGGGATCGAGTCTGACACGCTCTCAGAAGAACCTTGCACCCATTTTGAGGACTCACGCAGGGAGAAGAATGTCAGGGTTATCACGCCCTGAATAAAAATTAGCTGCTATAGGTATTTACAGGGTGCAGACATTTTCATGCACACAAATGTCGGTCGTGAGTGTGAATCGAACCCATGACCAGTGGCGTGATAGATAGGGTATCTTACCAACCACACTAACCGTCAATAGGTGTAAATAGAATAAATGGAAAAAGATTCAAAAGTTTATACAGAGGCAGCAAATGAATAGTCGAGGGACGAAGAGGAGACATAAATATCACATGCGATCTTACATCGCATAGGTGAAGTTTATTTATTTAGATGTACCAGCGGCACATATACAGAGACATTACAAAAAATATTCAGAAGCATTGTCAAAAGCATTACAGAATATCAGGAACTCTTACCATAGTAAAGCAAGCAGCGGCGCAGAATGTGGCACAAAGTGGAAACCCGTAGCGTTCAGCAAGAGCACCGCCAAGAGCGGGCCCTAGAACCTCACCCAGTGAATAACAGCACGACCACACTCCTGCTACGGCACTGTAGGTCGCCAGCGCTTCTGGGCACCCACCTTCGTAGCTTCGAAATAATATAAATGGTAGATTGATAGATTTGCAGAATAGTAGAAAGTGGTAAGTTTTTCACGATGTTGTCCTTCAAAGAAAGCTCAAGCTCGTACAAAAAAGCGTAAAAAATATATTTAAATATGTAGCAAATTAATACTTACATTGAACTAGTCAAAACCCCCTGAAAAGTGGGTAGGAGCGTTAAAGCAACTGATATTCCTAAAATTGATAAGGCAACCAAATCCAACCAGAGATCTCTGCAAACAACAAGATAGTAAGTTAGTGTACCTACATAGGCATACCCCATTATTAGCAGCCGTACGTTACAGTACTTACTTGGGAAGACTGGGAATGAAAGGACATGGCCCGAGAAGTAATAATCCAACTGTCGAAAGGAATAGCCCCCATACCATCATGCACCAGTGATTATTTATTCTGTAAATCAATATAGTAGGTACATGTGTGTTTTCAAGTCACCGTTTTATTTAACCTAAGATGTTGAATAACTTTCTAATTATGATTGAATGTAAGAAAGATTTATAAAATCATTTTTTCTTACCGATCAGTTACCCATCCCCAAATAGGACTGAAAATTCCATATAAACTAGAGAACAGTAGGAATATCAGTCCAATTTGTTCTGTAGAAAGTCCAAATTGCCGCAAATGGGGCTCTAAAGTTGGGTCTAGGAAAGCCCACGTATTGGATACTATAACGATCACCAATCCCGTGATAATTATGGACGGGATCTTTATTAGTTGAATTATTGATGCAGTTTTTGAACTGGAAACATATTCTGTAAATGTTAAATAATATTATTAACATACGAGTAGTTATTATATAGAATTTAAAATCTTTCTATATCGCGTGAGTATACCTTCACAATCATGGAGCAAGAAGAAGTTGATAGGGACGGTCAGTACCATCACAATTCCAAGGCTGTAAAAAGGCAGACCGAAGCCCCCGACCTATCTGGAACATTCATATTTTTTAATATTTTACACGTTTCTTTTCACCAAACACTTTGGATCCTGTTCTTCAATAATAAACCACTGGCTGGATATGTTAAGTAAAGTTCTGTTAATACTATCTCCAAAGTCTAATAAATATATTACGAAACCGTTATAATAAAGATGTTTGAAGGCCTATTTGAATGAATAAATTATTTCATTTAATTTATTATTTAAGTACTTATATGCCAAGAAAGAAGCATTCATACCGAGTATAGCAAGCCACCGATCGCGGGTCCTACAGACATCCCGAGTCCAACGAACGTCTCCAGAATCCCCAGTACGGAGCCAATGCTGTCAGGAAACGCGTTCACCACAAAAACATAACTGGCAGTCGAATAAGCGCTGGCACCAAGGGCTTCCAGCCCCCGTACCACGAAACATAGCACGGTGAATGTGGTCACGTCGTTCACCAATACTAATGTCCTATAACAGTATCGTCATTTAATTGGTTAATAAGGGTTATTGTAATATGTACAATAACTTATTTATTTGATACTTTGATACCTTACCCAAATATAACATTGCAAGCCCCAGCAACAAACATTCCTGATGTAAACAAAAACTTGGCCCCCATCACCGGCAACTGTGAATAATAGTTTTAATTAATTTTGCGATTAAAATTGCGGATAAGATAAAAGCTTTTGACGGTACATGATTTAACTGTATTATTTTAATGTAATATATTTGATATGGTTATTTTTAATTTAATCATTAGTTGATATCAGTGGCTTTTACATCTGTGAACATTTTTTAAACGCTTATAACTAAAGCTGAATGCGGAAACAACAACCACGACCTCATAGCATCATCACTGGAGACTGTTGCAGTCCATTACTGGATTAGCCGAGGTTGAGGCACCCCACTCATGGACAATACTGACCTCCACATGCTCTCACTAGCTGCCATATTTTCATACAAGTTTGCTTAGGGTAGTTAACTTAGTTCAAAATCCATAATATAGTTTGTCAGTAATTGGGTAGTAAAGTAAGTAACAAGTAGGTTACACTGCTACGTAGTTACCAAGTAAAAACAATGACTTAGTAAATACATACGGAACTGATAAATTAATTTATAAACAATCAATAATATTGATTACAAGTATGTTGGTGTTATAATGCACGATGTCAACAAACTATTATTTAATATATTAATAGGTATCACTACTTTTCTAACGCAAAGTTATTATTTATGTAATTTTTTTTAAAGATTGTTACAATATTGGGTGAAAATAATATACCTACTTATTTAGTGCAATTGGTAAAAAATGCAGGAATATCATGTTGGTCATCAAATAAAGTTTATTATTTTCTTATAGGTAAGGCATGCACGTGATGATGGTTATATTAAACCTACTGATAACTTATAATTTTATACATGCGTTGTTTACTTCTTAATTAACGTAGCGGTGCAGATACGCTGGTGAGTACTCAGCTGATAGATTTCCCAATAAACCAAATGATCTAATTACTTACAAATTTACCAAACAAAGGTGAAGTGAGGAACATGACGACGGCATAGAAACTGAACACCATCCCACACATTGTGTCTGTCATTCCTTTATCGGCGGCCTCACGGGGGAAGAATGGTGCCATTACACTCATGGAACAGAAGCTCATGAAGTCCACTAGCGCTAGAGAGGCAAGGGTAAGACGCTGGCGTCCGCTCAGATGCCGCACGGCACCAGGCCTCAGTCTTGTTTGGGTTCTCATTAAACTAAAAAGAAATTTAAAATTATATTTCGAATGGCAACGAAAGCGTATTGATGTCAAGTTTTGTGAACTGTCAGGGTTTTTTATCAGGCTTAGATATGCGAGCGCCGGTACGCACCAAATGTTTAGTGACCGATTTTTAACTTGAGAGTTGTAACAGGAGATAGGTACTTAGATACGTCAATGCGCATTTTAATTTAATTTGTCTGTAGGACTCGCAATAGCGTTTAACGAGCGTGCGCGTTCCTCGAATGAGTGGAGCTTGCTCATGGTATTCGCATCCACGATACTTTCATTAGTAGAAATTAAGACCTAATTCCAATCTATCAAATTCTTCTTATGACTATTTTTTTTAGCTAACCACCTCCTATTTTTATATACGACGTGGTGAAACTTTATAAGTGTCAGAAAGTAAAGTACCTAGGTAGGTACTCTACTTTATGTCTGTATAGACATTTGAATACCACGCACTTAGGTAGGTACGCCATATTACTCTTCTCTTCTATTTTTATTTATATCATAAAAAACTTCGTTCACCTGTGTTCTCCTGTAACATGTACCTAGCCTACCTATCTATAATGCATCTTCGGGCTCCAATATGGAGTAGGTACCTTTACGCTGCCAATTTTCATCAAAATCAGTTCGGAGCAGTGAAACTAGACTTCTGTTTACTTCATTTTCACTTAAAATCTGTCTATATCTATATACTTGAGCCGTTGAGCGGGAAGCACAGAACTAAAATAGGTACCTGGGTATATACCTATGTAATATTATAACTTGAACTATGATGGGTAAAGGGGCTGCTACACGGTTGTCAACCAGCCACCAGCCGAGAGCAAATAGAGGGGATTGAGAACTGTGTTTGCGGGACGAAAGAATTATGTACCTACCTATCTAAGTATTAGGTGAGATTCCTACCTCAGATTTATTTCTGTAATAGCTAGCCCTAGTAAGTAGGTTATAAGATAGGTATTACATGCTAGTGTCTGGAGGTAGGTACCTACTACGTGAGGTTGTGCAACTGCTAGTTTTAAATATAAAGTGTAGTGTCCACCGCACCTTATTTATTTTACTTTTGTGTCTATGCCGCGATTGGCCTCACTTTTGATTCTATCTGTAAACCAGTGCTTATATTCCACGCTGCAGCATTAGATATACACCATGTGTCACCGAGCTCGTGCTATTTGAAATCCACTATTAATTGTTAATACATTGTTTGTAGTAACATCGATGATACTTAGGTTATCTTAACACTTATCGGAAGGTACTACAATCTATAATACGCCATTCGTTATAACCTGCTCATTCAAAGGAAACAAATTGCCTTCATTATCTTTCGTCGCATCTTGTCTTACATCTAACATGATATCTTAATTGATACTAACCGTTCCCTCAGTATTCTGATCTCTGAGCTGACGTCATCGGGAGGTCCACCGGACCAGGAGTGCACTCGCCTCATGCGCCCCGAGTCTGGTAGCGAGTGACGACCTCCCCACGTGGCCGCCAAATCCCCAACCTCCGTAGACGTCTTCATCATTTTACTTTCAAACACTATTGTGTCCAACGACTCTCGCCTACCTTCACTAACACTATGATCCGAATTAAAACCACTCGTAGTCCGCTCCACATCTTCGTCACACGGTAACAGTTGGACATCGTCAGCGTCCTCACAATCTTTTTCCATATTGCAAGAATAAGCGTCGACAGCAACGATTAAACTCAGAATTTACTATTGATTACACCCGCTACCGAGTAATAATAACCGTTCGTAAACAAATCGAGTTATCGGGCGTGTCAACAGACTGGGCGCAACAACCAACTGGTTGCGATTTAAACCCACCTCACATATCAATTATCGATATCTTATCGGGTAGGTACAAATATAAAAAGCCTGGAAAGAGGGCACTTGTTAACTTCCACAGACCATAAAACTGGTTGATCGTAAAGGGTAATTTCCGAATGTTTGTGGAAGATAAGACAAATCTTGTATCAGAATCATAATACTTAACTCAAAATACACGTCAATTGAAAATAGCGGATATTTAAAAAAAAAATAGTCTTATTCAAAACAATTTTCGATGAACGTACATATCTACTTACCATATGAATTAGTAATTGTCGCAGACAGGTATCAAGCTATATTTTATGAACTATAGCTTCTACAAGCTCCGTTTTACACGTTTTGATTAGATTACCTACACAGTTCAAAGTTAGAGATGAAGGCTAGAGCTCATATCTCAACAAATATTCACCTAAATAAAAAGTTACTTAGAAACCATCATGCTATTTTAATTAATATAGATTTTATTTAGGTAATAAGTCTAGTTAGTTTTGGAAAAGTAACTGCCGAGTTTATAGCCGGCTCTTCTCCGCAAAAGCAACTTTCCAAACCATGCGTTATTCAGACTATTCATAAGTGCTTGTGAAGGACTATTTGAATAAAAAATATTTTCATTTCATACTGCTCGCCTACATATAACAGTGAAAGTATAAGATTATATGCTAGAGTACAACTGTGAATTTTAAATACGGTTTTTAGAAGTACCTACCAGTTTAGCTGTAACATAAATAAAACCTCCCAAGTGCATGTACCTAAGCATTATTTTTTTGACTAAGTATGGTGTATTGTATACCATAATAATATAGTAAAAATCACTCGATCTATACTTACAAATTCCCCCATTTAGGGAAAACTCTACAGACGCGAAAATCCTACTGGATGTTATATATTTTCAGAAGCACTAGGTGTAGGATATAGGTAAGCGATATGTTGATAAACGCAAGTAAAATCTGTACTGATATTAAATTGCCAGATATGATTAACTAATAGTAATTTACATACATACATATACTATTAGTCCGATCTCCATAGCTGATGCTCTACTTCAGTGGATTTTAACCCTTTACTCTTACAACTTTACTTTAAAAAAAAATTATGTCTGTCCTGCCATGGACCACCAACTGTTTGGAGGTAATATACAGTAAATGTAAATGAATAAATGGTCCGCGGACCACCGGTTAAGGACCACTGCTTTACTTCATTTAGAATCAGATCATTAATTGATTAATTTCGAGTCCCACGAATTCAGTATAAAAAATGAAGCTGTCAAAATATTGGTAATAAAACACAGGTGTATTAAACACAATAATTATTTGAAACCATTCAACATTGTTATAACAACCCTGTACATACTTACTTACTGCAGGTATATTATAAGATAAGCAAGTACTCTTATACATTATATAAAAAAATATTTTTTTCACGCTTCAAGCTTCTTATGAGAAACGTTAACAAATACCTACCAATTAATAAAAAAATAATTATGCTTTACATTCAATGTTGGCTGCAACCCTGTCACGCATCTTATTATGAGTAATATTTTGTCAAATCTGCATAGTATCAATGTTAGGCGTGCCGCTCAACTGCGACGATCCGTGGAATCCATAGCATAAACGAGTACGCTTGTACCCAGTTTTCAACAACTATCGAACCGGATCGACTTAATGAAGCGGTACGCCTATACGGGTTTGTGTAAATTATCCGTAAATAGGCTTACGATTACATATATCAAAGTGGTTCAAGCATCATAACCTAAGTTGCGCCAGTTCTTGAAGCAGAGCTGGTTCGCTGTCTATCTTCGCCTTTTGGTTTATTTCGAGTTGTTTGCCGGCCGCCTTCTGTTGTTTCAGCTTATCAATGTCACTAAGTTTCTGTAAAAAACAACACGCTAGCATTAGGGGATTTTTTATTATTTTTTAGAAGGTAGTAGAACTCTTAGTTCAGAGTTTTCCCGGGGAAGTACTACCAAAATATCTAATTCCGCCGTGAAATAGTAATGCACTTGTATTACTGTGTTTCGGTTAGGAGGGTATGGGAGCCGGTGAAATTACAGGCACAGGAGACTTAACAACTTCATGTCTCGGGGTTGGCAACGCGTGAGTGATACCACCCCTGGCAGGGAAAATATAAAATTGAATTTTCTTTGCCCGTGGTGTTATGAGCGTCTATAGGCTACGGTAACCGCTTACCATCAGGTGGGCCGTAAGCTTGTTTGGCACCTAAGTAGTATAAAAAAAAAAAAATTAGAGGATATTCACCACCAACAGGGAAATCCCTACAAAGCCTAAGAGAGCCCACTGCATACTAGCGGAATTCACATGTCTTTGAATTTAACTTCTTGGGCATGCAGGTTTCATCACAATGTTTTTATTAACTGAAAAGGCAGCATTGACTACATACATCCTACGTAAGTTTTTGACTCAGATGTAAGAATGACCCCAAGTTGGTTCTACAAGGGCATTATAAAGCGAAATTACCTTGTTAATATTCTTAATCTTCTTGTCCTTCTCTGGGTCCCCGGTAGACACAAAGGCTGGCCGCGGGGTGGCCGCCCCAGAGCCGGTGGCGGACACGGGCGAGGTGTCTCCAGCCGCGCGCTCGTCCGCCTTGCGAGCTTTACGGGCTTCGCGCTTCTCTTTCTGCTTTATGGCTTGCTTGGAGGGCGCCGCTGTGGGATTTATAGTTTTTTACTTTTGAAATCTATAGATTTATGTAACAGCTTGCAGTTTTAAATAGAGCTAGAAAATCAATTCTATAAAGTAAGTACATTATGTTATCCCAATTGGATTTAAGTCGTGAATCCTTAAATTGATTTATAATATAGAAAGATACAAGTCTTTAATGTAGATTAAAAAGCAATTAACCAAACATAAGAAAAAGAATAACTGTAAAATTGGCAAATATATTTTGATCTAGGTTTTATCCCCAAAAAACCTAGCAAATGCAAAAATGTTACTTATTACTTAGGGTATTAAACAAATTGTCAACATACCATTAGGAGTTTCACCAGGTTTATGCGGCTTCTCGTGCTCGTGGAACGTGAACGTAGATGGTTTGTTTCTGGCGCCGGGCGGGCGGTATGCCCCTGTGGGCTTGGGCGTGGCGTCTTCGATTCCCTTGGGTGCGACCCTGGACAGCTCGCTCTTAGGATAAGTACCAGGCTGCCAAGAGATCGCTAGGAGATTCTCCTTCTCTTGACACACACGTTTGTGCATTAAAGCGCCCGTGTAGTGCCAGATTTTATAGCTGCAAAGTTCAATATTCTTTATATCTAAGAATAATTCTTTATAACAGAAAAATATTACCCCAAATAAACACAATAATTATTATGTTGTACATAATAGATACTTGTTGTTCAACTAGCTTACATGCACTGTTTTACCTGCAAATATCCCATGTTTTATTCCAGGATATGATCTATCTATGTGCCAAGTTCCATCTAAAACTTGCACATTTATAATATTTGTAGGAAAAAATGTTCCATACAGATTCAAGTAAGGAACCAACCTACGAATAACGTTGACATTGGAGATGTACATACTTTTTACATTAGAACACAAATTAAAACAATTTACAACTGAAAAAAAAAACTTAAAAAAACTCCAAAATCAATATCAGTTCAGAGCAAACAGATACTCAGTTTCCTCATTATAATTATTAAAGAAATTAGAAATAGTAAGTATAATTAGATATTGTAATATAACAAACCCGTTCCCAACGGTGAGTCTCGGGTAGGTAGTGGCGGTGAGGAAGGTCTCCCCGCGAGGGTCCCACTGCAGCGCGGTGGTGTCCGGGGCGGAGCAGGCCCCCAGCCTCTTGTACCCGCGCATGTCCCAAACCTCGATGTGCCCCGACGCTATGTTACCGAACCCGCCCAGGAGCACATGTGCACATCAGTTAAGAATATAATACACTATATTCCCCGCGGAATTAAAAGTAGCTTATAAATAATCTTCCTCAGTAAATGGACCACTAGTTTCGGAGATTACTTCCTACATACAAACTTACAAAACTTTACCTCTTTATAATATTAGTGTAGATAAAATGTAATGTAAATTTGTGGCTAGTATCACAGAATACTACCGTTTCCGCGACCATTAACGACAGTCTTCTAACCGTGTAAGATTACCATTAAGTCAGTTTTTATCCATTTAGGTCCAGATTTGAAGAAATAAATTTTCCCGAATGCCTATTTTAATATAAATCATAGGTATTAAGTACATATGTATGTTTGTATAGACGCAAATTTTGATTGACCACATTCAATGGCTACATTTAACAATCACGTCCAACCATGAGTAGGATAATGTTTTAATGAGACAATTCTATTTGCAATTCACTCGGTAGCGGTCGGCATGTAAATTTATAAAAAGGATATGATTCCCCTCAGGAGGGAAATAAATGGCGTTCCATGCACCCGTTCCAAATTCGAAAAGCGGGTCACATTTGGCGTTAAACAGCGTCGCTTTTGCGGGCGCGTGCCCATACACCGCCACCCATTCATTCCAGTTGCCTGGGTTCCACGAGATAGCGTGAATTGGACCCTCTTTGCCTGAGAATAAAGACGTTACATATTTTAAAGATAATGTGAGATGAGCATAATTGAAGATGCAAGCTTCTTTCAATGATAATATGTTTTAATATATTACATACAAATATCTTCCATCGTTGAACACCCCCTTAATTAGGTGGTTTTAAGCAAGTCTAGTAAGACCAGATTTTAATTTATACGTCACTTCCTAGCGCCATATAACAGAAAGAGAGGGGCTATCTTAAATCATGGGTTTTACAAGACGTACTTACGTACTCCTACGTAATGAGTGATAACTTTTAAAATTTTATAAATAGCAGTAGGTAATTAAAACTCACTGAATGTCATGTTTCCTGCATTTCCTTTCACATCACCATAGGATAGAGACTGCTTTCCATAGTAAGAACCACCGGTTTTATCCACCTGCAATAATAATAATATGCAACTTAATGTCATATGGCTTCTTCGCTTGTTTCAATTATTCCTGTATTATTATTAACTTACAGGACACGCTTGGAAAGGCTGGCGGTATCTAGCCTACTCTAAATCTGTGCCAAGACCTATTCAACAATATCCCACATAATGTAGGGAACCCTATTTTTTTTTAAAGATTTTGTTAGATTGAAATAGACGGAACTGATTGTTATTTGAATACAGAGCCCAAAAAGGAAGAATAATACTGTTTACTAACATCAGTTTGCGTCAAAGCGAACACATTAGTGCCGCGTCTGTTCCAGTGGAACGTTGCCTTGTCCGCTTGGAATGAGGAGCGGCTCACGACCGCCTGGCCCACGTCGAACTCCGGGTATTTGTACACGCGCCAGAATGATGGCTGCCCTTGTTTACCTAGAAGAACACAATTATAACTTAGCATTATTACATAAAAGAAGTTTGCATCCCATAAGCAGAGAGCATGAAAAGTTAAATATTAACAATCTGAAAAGGCTATTTTTGATATAGCTCAGCCATAAAACAAATTAGATGATTAAAAAAATCCCATACCTAAAGTAAATACAGCAAAGTAATAAGTAGGTGCAGCACTGGGTGACACACAAAAGGATACCAGCTTCTCCGCTGAGATCTGCTGAATGAAGCGTTCAAGCTGTGCATTTTCATATAGCAGGATTTTGTTGTTAACCCTTATTGCAAACAGTTTTTCGTCTGATGTCCATTTTGGCTCCCTACATATAGAGTAAGTATATAAAATTTATTACTTATGACAATTATTATGTAATTTTTTGATGCATTATAAATATAATTATGAATATGAATATAAAAATCTTACCATCCTATTTGATTCTTTTGTGTGAATGAACCCACCAGTTGACCATCAGCTGATTTGAAGACATGTAGATTTGGTTTCCCCTTAAGAAAAAAAAAACTATTTTAAATTCTGATTTATTACTTTTATCTACAAATCATATTTTCCTAGTTTCAACTGCCATTTTACCTGAGGATTTTCTTTAGTCATAGCAAACAACTCCCAAACAATAAAATAGTTATCCAATGGAGAAAAGAACATATCTTTGATGTTTCCATCTATGGTGGCACAGACTGACCAGTCTGAACATTTTATTATTTCAGCTCTGTGAACAATAATTGTTTGATTGATGCATATTATATTTTTAAATCAGGTTTCATATCTTTATTTATTTTTCGCATTTATCGTCATTTATGCCAGTGCCCAAAGCACATCATCATGATCGAACACACTTCTGTGTGAGTGGGTATGGTTTACGCACTTAGTTCTTGGATTGGACCATTGTATGTGTAAGGTGCCCAAAGCACATAAGTCTTCTAGATATAAACATAAGAAACCTCTATTATAGATTGTTAGATAATAAATTCAAAAGTAGTGTTAGCATATGAAATTTATCTTTTATTAAGCTCTATTGTATTTTTCTAACAACAAGAGTAAAGTAAAATGTTGCAAATCAATGTTCATCAAATAATAAATCAAGCAGAATCATGTTTAAATGTACATAACTAATCAATTTATTTATGGCAATAATGCATAACAAAAATAAAAATGAGTCATTGAAAAGGCTGTATTGCTCAAAGGAACCAGGCTGATATTGGACAATATCTTCATATTTGCTCAATAAGCACAGCATTTCATCAGCATCATCAAAAAAATACCAGCAAAGTGCAAGTTGGTTTTGCACAATCAGTGCTTCATACTATTAGTTGTTGTGAGGTAAGTACTATTATCTATTTACCATAATTGTATATATTTTTTGATGTACTTAGAGGCACTTTAATAAAAAATATCTATATCAATATTATTTTTTAAGTGTTGCTTTTTAGAATCAACTCCAAGTCTCTTACAGGGTATTTTCTGAGACTATAGCATGTAGATCAGTGAAACTTAGCACCTAGGTGTAGTAAGTGGTGACCCCAACACAGACCTCATCAACTAAGGGTTAGTACACAAATTCCACTTGAAACAGTAAACGGTCAGAGAGTAGCCTTAGGGGCGAAACATAGGTACTTTCTAGCTTCATCAGTATTCAAATAAAAATCATAAAAATTTTACAAACTTTTTATCAGTTCTGTATGCAAGGTATGTGCCTTTTGTACTATATACGATACTGCGTATATTTGGAGTCGTCTCATCTCTGAGATTTGTTTCAAGATAAGGTTCTTTGAAATCAATTAAAAATATACTTTTATTGGATAAACCTGAAAAAAAATATGTTTTTATAACCTGTACGCAGGTGTCTTTCAATTTGTATTTTATATCTTAAAGTTTACCAGCAATAAATGGTGTAGCACTCATTTTAGATTAACAATGTATAAGAATTATTTAGCTATCTTATTAAAATTATCGCTTCATTTTTTGAGAAAAATGGAAAAGTCAAAGCCGATATTTCACAACATATGCATGCACACAGTTTTAGTAGAGATCAAGGAACATAATACTCTCTACCGAGAAGTAGAGATGCTACGCATGAACCATAGAATACATTTTAGCGCATGAACGCTAGCTATGATAGATAATAATCAATCGTCGGGCGGCTCGGGCGATCATTCAGCGTAGTTACTGAACGCAGTCCTGGGTTGCCACCTCAAAATTTATCTTGTCACTAGATAAGATAATTGGAATTGAAAAGAAACCACCAGATTTTTCGTTAAAATTTTGTTTTTAAATTGCATAATTTTAACTTTTAAAACTAAAAATGTTTAACTTACATATTTAATGGTGCCTCCCCACTTGGCTATGCGTATTCGTGATAGGTATTTGACAGTATATGGCATATATTTGACGTATAGGCCAATAGGCGATACGACCGTCCACACATGGAGCCAAATACCAAAACGACAAACATGTTTGCTATACCAGTCAGAGAGTAATTTGTTCATGTACAACATGGACGTTGCACGTTTCACTCACCAAGACCACATTCACAGAGAGAGTGATCCTTTACTCTGATTTTTGTAAATGGACAGGAGTAGATGCATGGCCTAACCTTTTTGATACCATCTTTTAAATTTTTAGTTTCTTTTGAGGGTGTACTATGTGCATCTGTTTACCCCCTAAAACCGTAAAGGCGTGATTTTATGTTATGGAATGATGAAAACAATACATAGACATTCGATCATAGCGATCGCGGGTCATTTGCTGTTTGTCATTGAAGAGTTCCATTGTCTATCTCCGAAGATCTTCATAAGCAAAACTTGACGGTGAATTCACGCAGCGACTATTATCAGTCTCACTCGTAAAACTCAGTAATCAGGAGTTCGAGTCCGTCGAGTTTTAGTACAGAACTTAGGTACAGAATACATAGCAGATCCTAATGTATCATACACTAAAACCTTCCCTGATCTTTAATAACGAAAACCCCATCCAAATCGGATCAGCAGTTTTTAATTCCGCCTATTAAAACAAAATAATGAAACCAAATAATGAAATAAAGAAAATTGAGACCCACTACACGTCCGTCCGAACTAGTTGACAAATCGTGCGCTAGTGAATACCGACCATGTGTGGACGGTATATTTGCGTATTTGCCTATTTGTCTCCTTTGATGTGCCTTGAAAAACCGACAGGCGTACGGATACGCGAGTTTGTTATTTGCTTATTCGCCACATAGACAAAAATGCCCGAATATTTGGCGAATAGACCCTCCACACATGGGAGTTATGCGTCAAATACGGCGAATACGCCAATACGCATAGCCAAGTGGGGAGGCACCATCATAAGTGCTAAGCTCACTAAATATGAAATACTAAAAACAAGCACCTACGGTAATTAAAATGAAGTAAGTAACAGAAAATACCGGTAAATAATGGTTAATACTGGTTTTTAGTAAATAGATTTAAAGTTCTGAAAATTAAGTGCTTCAATGCGAATTGTCAAGTGATGTCATTACTACTATTGGCAAAAACGCAAAATACTCATGTAATTTTTAAAGATCAACCACAAACCACCTTTAGCGTCGGCGTCTGTCGATGATAAAGATATGATGCATGCAAAATTTGTTTTGAAAATCTTGAATTTAAAAAAGAATAACTACTGTTACTTACTTCATTTTAATTACCGTAGGTGCTTGTTTTTAGTATTTCATATTTAGTGAGCTTAGCACTTATGATGGTGCCTCCCCACTAGGCTATGCGTATTGGCGTATTCGCCGTATTTGACGCATAACTCCCATGTGTGGAGGGTCTATTCGCCAAATATTCGGGCATATTTGTCTATGTGGCGAATAAGCAAATAAGAAACTCGCGCATCCGTACGCCTGTCGGTTTTTCAAGGCACATCAAAGGAGACAAATAGGCAAATACGCAAATATACCGTCCACACATGGTCGGTATTCACTAGCGCACGATTTGTCAACTAGTTCGGACGGACGAGTAGTGGGTCTCAATTTTCTTTATTTCATTATTTGGTTTCATTATTTTGTTTTAATAGGCGGAATTAAAAACTGCTGATCCGATTTGGATCGGGTTTTCGTTATTAAAGATCAGGGAAGGTTTTAGTGTATGATACATTAGGATCTGCTATGTATTCTGTACCTAAGTTCTGTACTAAAACTCGACGGACTCGAACTCCTGATTACTGAGTTTTACGAGTGAGACTGATAATAGTCGCTGCGTGAATTCACCGTCAAGTTTTGCTTATGAAGATCTTCGGAGATAGACAATGGAACTCTTCAATGACAAACAGCAAATGACCCGCGATCGCTATGATCGAATGTCTATGTATTGTTTTCATCATTCCATAACATAAAATCACGCCTTTACGGTTTTAGGGGGTAAACAGATGCACATAGTACACCCTCAAAAGAAACTAAAAATTTAAAAGATGGTATCAAAAAGGTTAGGCCATGCATCTACTCCTGTCCATTTACAAAAATCAGAGTAAAGGATCACTCTCTCTGTGAATGTGGTCTTGGTGAGTGAAACGTGCAACGTCCATGTTGTACATGAACAAATTACTCTCTGACTGGTATAGCAAACATGTTTGTCGTTTTGGTATTTGGCTCCATGTGTGGACGGTCGTATCGCCTATTTGCCTATACGTCAAATATATGCCATATACTGTCAAATACCTATCACGAATACGCATAGCCAAGTGGGGAGGCACCATTACATTCATAATGTTTTCGGAAAGGATAAGTTAGGTTTATTTTTTGTGAGAATTTTATAATGATAAAAAAATCTGTGACTTTCATACACTGTCTTTTTAAAAATATGGTGTCCTTAAAAAATACAGTGAATCTGCTGTAATTACAGTGCATTTGGCAACACTGGGTCCGTCAAAAAAATAAAAATGGCGAATATTTTGTTGAGAGAAAGAGTAAGGCGCGCGATAGTATGTTTGTTTATTTAATTTTTAATTTATTGATCGTGTTATTGATACCTATTGGTAGTAATTTCATCAATGTTCAGTAGCAAATCTCAACTTAAAAATCGTACTCCAGAAAATGGCACAGATCGTGAGAATTATCTGTCGCTATTAGTGGATGAGTATCTACATTCAGCTTCCTATGGTAGGTAACCTTTATTTTATTATAAGAAAACAAAAAATAATAATTTATCGAGCTATAGCTCTTAATCTGTGTTCGTAGACTACAAAAATATTACTGCAAGAACATTCTATAAAAAGCTGTCCTCAGACTAATTTTTTTGTGCCAATCTCATTTACAGATGCCAAGTGCCAAGTTTTAGCTAATTTGGCAAATTTTGCATATGACCCAATAAACTACAGCTTCATTCGAGATGTTGGTGTCCTAGATATATTCATGCATGTTTTAAAAAAGGAAACTGATCACAAGTTACTGCATTTTGCTGCGGCTGGTATATGTAATTGTTGCTTAGGTAAATATTTTTTGTTTACTATTATTTTGTTCATTCACACAGCTTTATTGTTATACTGAATTTAGTTACGTGGGTAACTAATATAAATATACAAAATAATAACTTACAGCATGTCAAAACCATAAAAATCTTATAAACATTTTCTGTGAACCTTGCCCATCTTAAGCCTTGATGGATTTTTTTTATATAAATTTGTATTTTATATTTTTGTTGTATAGGTAGGTATATCTTCATCAAAGTCGTTTTAACTCAAGAACGGCTGGACTGATTTTTATGATCTTTGATTATTTAGATTTGTCTCTGCCCCGAATAGCAGATTTACCAGAAACGCTGGCAAAACCGTGGGGAACAGCTAGAAGATAATTATATAAAAAAAATATTTTTAAATTTCAGATCCACTGAATGCTGAATATATCTTATCAAATGCAGGATTGACGCCTCTGATAGCTCTATTGAAAACTAAGAACAACAGAATCATACCTGATATTATAACCACCCTCTTTTATCTGTATAATGAGGATACACAAGAAGAAATAAGAACCCCAGAAATCCTTGAACTTATTAATGATCTAAAAAATGCAGATGACAAGAAGCTGGCTAATATAGCAGCTATATTTTTACAAAATGTATGTGTAGATTGAAAATCATGTGTTAAGTATCACTTAATATTTAAAGACACTGAAAATGAATAAAATGCTATCAAATAGATTTCCTTATATTGTTGTTAACAATAAAAACTATCAGAAGATATGCAAAATTCATACTACATCATTCAGCAGTGCAGCGTTCAAAGCTGGAGACAAAATTAGAATTCAGAAGACACTGACTCAAAAGGACCTAGATGCATTCTCAAATCTCACTAGTGACCATAACTATTTGCATCAGAATAATGGAAACAAAAGGCCAATAGTTCATGGTGCATTGTTGAATGGTCTGGTTGCTGGTCTTATCGGGACACATCTTCCTGGCCCAGGAACAGTCCTGGTTTCCCAAACCATGAAATTTCCCAACAAGTGCTTTGTTGGTGAAAAACTGACAATAAGTGTTGAGCTGGTGGATGTCAGGAAGATTCTTAAAGTGAAGTTTTACTGCATTGTTGAGGAGGAAAAAAAGGTTGTGTTTGAGGGTGAGGCTAAACTAATGTTAGCCAAAGATTGTTAGAGATGTTTAAAATAAATTATTTTATAATAATTTATTTCTTAGTTTTAAGTCTTACAATACATATAACTGAATAATGTTAATGAATTCATTTTTCGAATTATATTAAAATCACTAAAATTTATGAATCCAAATTCTATAATGTTCTCATAATTATAATTATGTCACTTGTGCCAATTAAATTGAACAAAATGTATATAAATATATATATACAGTATAACTTTGAAGTACAATTTAGTTGTAGTTAGTATTATTAATATTAAGCCTTTCAGAGAACTGTTCAAATAACCAACATTGATTACCTACATAAAAGCTGCAATAACATAAAATCTGTCCATTGATTATCCATTACTATACAATTTTGATAATCTTAAATTAATTAAGACTGATAGCATCTAGCTTAACTCAATTTTTATCATGTTTATTTGAAACTGCTTTTTAAGCATAAAATTCTAATTTACTCTTTTACAAAAAGTAAACCATGCATTACTTTTGTTTCTAACATTATTTATCAAATGAAGAAAGAAAATTAAATTTGCATGTGTGCTTTGTAATTTTTGAAATCTTGCCAAAAATGTTTTTTAAATTTAAATTTTGGTATTTTTTATTTCTCTACTTTGCATTTGTGCCCATAATAACTTATGAGACTTTACTTTTCAAGTAGGAAGGCAAATATTCATTGTTTTTCTTAATTTTGTATGGGAAGATATTTTTTTTGATTGATTTAGAACACAGTCAGTGCCTAGACAAAGTTACGAAATCTATTAGTAGATATTAATGTACATATGAATTATTCAAAAGCCTCATTTGTTGATGTCTTAATAGTTAAATATTAATTTGCATAATTTATTACATATGGCAGGAACTCTATTTGAATAAATATATATGTGAATTGGAGCAATTAAATATGCATTGTTTGGTTACATTGTAGTTCATTTAACAATTTAACATGTCTTATACAAGAAATTAAATTGAATCCACAAATTCACTGGTTGATGGTAAACAGATATAAATTATAATATACAATATAATAAACAAATATAAATTTGTGCAGTTTTGTAACAATGAATGCTTTGCTGATTCATATGACGTTGCATAATCAATGCAATGTGTGTATCTTTCGGTACTTTATTGTACCTACACAAATGTTAGTGACCCGATGATTTTAATATCATAGGACACTTTCGTTTTAGAAACTCTGAATAAGTTTTTAAAAATGAATAATGATATTTTAAAGATGTTTCTTTATACTGCAGCTTTATTTTGTACTTTCATTTACTTATGAAAACAAACATTGTGTATATCATTGGAATGAATGATACTCTTCATAAACTTTATAGTTATTGAAACACCAACAGTTGTTCGTTAGTGATCCTATTGGCGGATAAAAACACATCCCTCGCTACGCATTTCTGGTGGAATCGCGGCCTAAGGTTGAATCTTACACCACGTTTTTGTTTTTTTAACAAGGTAAAATTGTTATTTTTTTGGAGATGATATTTATATTTTGTTGTTTGATTACTTTTGCATGTTTCATGTTAGGTCTCATAACTTTGTACAGTTTTTCCAAATGTTTTGCTTTTATATATTTTTCTACATCTAGTTTGTTACATCATCGCATGATACACTTCATCTTCTAAAATTAAACATTTTACTTGTTTACTTCGGTTTTGTTTCTTTTATTCTAAGTATACACATTTATTCATTAAACCATAGTATTTGCAAAATTAGTTTTTAGTAGTTTTAAATTTAACTTATTAAGTGTTTGCTATTGTAGTCAAAATTAGATGGGTATTATAGAATTCAATTTTTATTGATCAATAGGCGTATTGTATTTGCATTAATTAGCGTCGATAGAATTTTCAAACATTAATCACGATCTGTCAATAATATTTTTAAGTTTATTAGAAGGAGGTGGGTGGCTGTGAAATAGTTATTATAAGCAGTTATCATTCAATAAAACAATAGCATTAAACGAATGCTTGTTTTTCTACTTAATTTCCGTTTCTGGATACTTGACTTACTTTTCTATTATTGTTTATACCGACCAACTATATAGTTATCTACAATAGCGCTATCTAAGCTGCCGGTCCGAAGTTAGGCTGAAATTTTCGCTCATTGTACAGTCGCTATGTTGAAAATAGTAAAAAGTGTGCAATAAACTTTGTGCTACAAAAATATGGCTCGTAGTTAACACTTCCCGCTTCTTGTCAAATAGCGTATATTGTAGGTACCTACGTTGCTATGCTTTTTGTATGGAGAGTGAGTGGACCTTGTAGGCCTCACAATAAGCTCATAAGCCCACATCAGGAGCACGTACCATTAACGACAAGGGAGATGAAACCCAGTCCAATACTTGAAAGCAGTGCGGATTCACGGACTTCACACACAAAAACGTCACGAATTTTTCGATATGACCCAAAACAGAATTTCTCAGCAAGTAGGTAGGTAGGTACTTCAAAAGATATTAAGGGACCATCTAGACATCGAATTAACCAGGAGCGATCTTCATATTTTTAATGGACTTTAAAAAAAGGAGAAGGTTCTCAATTCGGTTGTATTTTTTTAAAACAATATTTGAGTAATTTAAATTGAGTAATAAAATATAGAAAAACATAATGTAGATAGAGTTCATTTATTACTCGGTTGCATATTTCTATAACATTAAATTGTTAAAACTAGATTTTTTAAAATTAAATTATAGTAGAAATATTTTTATTTGTCTAACTTTTATGCACCTCCATAGCTCTATGATTACTACTCTATATAAAACATGCCTAATCTGTTTTATTCCTTTATATTATACTTATATTAGATACCGTCAGAGTACCTACATAATTGACACATTCGTAAAATTTATATACTAGTAGGTAATAAAATTCATGTTCAGTCAAGAAGACAAAATACGATACTTATTTGGTGACAAATTTCGACATATTCGCGACAAATTCTTTAATTATTAGAAAGTCAGATTATGTATATAAGTACTTACAAAAGAAAAGTAGTATATGTAGTATATCAGTCATCTGGCTTCAAGCTCTGCTTAGTTTGGGGTCAGATGGCCGTGTGTGAGGAATAATGTCCCAGAATATTTATTTAGTGTAACTGACTTAGGATATCTTTATTTTCAAATAGGATCGCTTTATTTTCATAGCTTAACACGTCAGATCAAATGTAGCGATCCTACTGGCGGATAAAAACACATCCCTAGCTACGCATCTCTGGTGGAAACTAGGTATACAGGGATATTCAATGTATAAACTTTTCATCTGCGTTCCCGAGGGATGTTATGTTTTCCTGTTGCGAATCAAATTTCATCATGATTGGTTTTGCTGTTGAGGCGTCAAGAGGTAACAAACTAACAAACTCAGTTTCGCATAATATCATAGGTATATAGATAGTTATTATTCGATGATAGCACAGTGGTCGTGACATTGCATGCCGTGACGATGGTTGTGGGATCGAATCCTATAATGAGCTTGAGCTTTTGGCGAAGGAAGTTATTTTGAGGCTAATCTCAAGTTGAAAAAATGTCACCGCTGCACTCTAACATCTGCACTTGAGAGCACCTATGTTCTTTCATCTCATCATCATCATCAACCTAGTCATCAGTTCTCTGTTGGACATAGGTCTCTCCCAAAATACGTTCTTTCATCTATCTCGGTGAAATTATAAACGAGCTTTCGCGTTCCCGGGGTAAAAAGTAGATTCACTCTCCAGCCCATAACGTACCTACCTATCTCTGTGTAAAAAATAACGTTGATCCGTCCGTTGCTGCATGAAAGGAGGACAAACCAACAAATATATTTATTTATAATAGTAAAAAGGTCTAGTAGGGATATACTGAATACATATCATGTTATACAAAGTTATTCGTGTAGTACGCATGTTATCAAACAGCAACGTGCAAGAACGTCATTAGGATATTGTATAATAATCATATAAAGTGTTAAAAATCTGATAGTATCACGTAATAAATTGGCATTGAAATAATTTCACGTCATGTTTCGCAGCAGGGCAGAGGCGCTGAGTAAGCATTCTTCAAATTACAATGACGCGAAAATATCTCCAGGGTGAGCCTTAAATAGAGTGAGTTCTCTCTCATAGTCACATACAAGTTACTAGTGCGATTGTGTTCCATCAAAGAAAAAGTCTGGATTTTTATCAAAAGTTTTAAGTTTCTGGGACTGTGCATCATCACGTAGGTGAGTTACCAAGTCGAACAGTCGTCTTTTTTATGTCTGCGTGTAAAATCTGTAACTACATCTGTAACTACAAAATCCTCTATTGAGTTAAGGCAGCCGTTTTGTCATCATTTTGGAACCTAAGTGGAACCTAAGTAAAACAAAACTTGTGTTTTTTTTAAATGGTAGTCTGAAGACCTACTTTGTGCTGACGAGGCCAAGGATACACCACACCTACTCAGAAAATGCCAATTCACTCTAGCCTTGAAGTCAGTCGCATGAGTCAGGAAACAAAAGTCGGAAAAGATCCACTACATCATTGTGTGCCTTATAAACGAAGTAGTGAGGTATTTGTCGGGAAAAGTGGGAAGTCGACACAACATACGGGTGGACATTCAGGCACCGGATTTTGTTTGATTTCTATGTAGTCGTGGAATTCTGTTATTGGCATAATACGATTACTACCTACTACATATAGAGTTAGGAATCTATCTATCCTTTCACTTATGTTATTCAAATAAATTAGTACCTATAGTAAGCATAGTTTAGGACTTTAGGCGATGATAGCTCAGTGGTAGTGACTTCGGACTTCTAGTGAGTTCAAATCCTACTATGAGCTTGAGCTTTCGGTGAAGGAAAACATCGTGAGGAAACCATAGCACGGTGGTAGGGTACTTTGTAGTACCTACCCGCCTGGTTGGCTACCACCTTCAAGATGAAAATCTGTCGCCAAACACCTACTGGTGTGTTCCGGCAGCTGCACTTGAGAGCCAGTTGCTTCTGGGCTTTGTGTGCTTACCACCTTCGGCCACATCATCACTTAACATAGTGAGATTGTGGTCAAACACAGTAAGTAAGTAAGTAACTCTTTCGAAATTATGAAGATGCCAACATTAAATTTTGTTATTTCTAGGTGTTCAAGCGTCCAAGATGTGTGGCTATCGGCACTGGGCTCTGCTCGCTGCGTGTTTGTGGCTAGCGGCCGCAACCGATGGCAGGCGGAAGTCAAAACGACATGACTTTGAAATTCTCAAGTCCGCTGAAGAAATCAACTTCGATGAAGAGTACGACGACGAGGCGAGTAATCTTAAATGTCTATAAATACTATCAGTTTATTCATGGATAGGTAATATACCTACCTACTTACCTACAAAAATATTTTCCATGGACTTTGTCCGCCCGCTTATTTTGGAAACTATAAGATACCTACCTACCTACTTATTTTGTTTGAATAAAATCAATAATAAAAAGTAGGTCACATTTCGTTTTTTAAATCATATTTTATCAAATACTTTGTGAATTTCCACTTCCTTCTGCGTTGTGATAAAATTGTAATAAATCTAGGTAGAGCCATGCCAATGCGGTGTGTTTATGTCCCAGCAAGTGGGCATCAAAGAGGGGCGGCGCAGCAGGCCGCGTGGTCCACCGACAGGAGACCCCGTCGTCACGTACGACACTGATGCTCCCAGCCTTCCCTGTGGCGGAGGGGGCAATAAACACTGTATTAGCAAGTGCTTGGACGTAGTAAGTATTTTTAATTTAACAAATTTCCGTATGTAGGTACTTAAAGTACCTACTACACAAAGTCCGCTCTTCGAAGAACACCCCTTGACCTTCCTGAAACATGAGACCCAATATGTCCGTGTTCCAGTCAGTGCCTTATTTCTGTGTTGGTAGGTTAGTTGACACTATGGATCAGGTTTACCTTACCTTTGTGTATAACATTAGGTATATACTTACACAGACACATTAGTCCATTCCGTATGCATATTTTTAGATTCTGTAATCAAAGTTGAAGTATAAGTCAATGTTCTAACTATATCAGTTTATACTTAACTTTGCAATTGAAAACGTATTTTCGAATTAAGAGTAAGTACTACGGAACCTTTTGGTATGTTTTTTTCTCCTGCTGATGTTGATATTATTACAATACTTTGTTTCATAGATTCTGAAATACCTTCCAAAAGCCGGGCCAGTCATCTGCGGTGCCGTGGAACGTGATGTCCACCGAGAGAAGGCGTTCCTCTTCATCAAGAACTGCGGTGGGGAGTGGTTCCCAACAAGCTTCTCCGCCGGGAAAGAGTTCTGCTGTACCGATGGACAGCATCACAAATGCTGATGCTAGATGCATGGAAAACGATTTTGAACACGCCTTGTTAATGGCAGATGCGGGGTAAGATGGGACTTAGACTTATTATTTATGTCTGTATCTACCTCCAAGTATAATGTGAAGATATTTAGTAGTTGAACATAATTATTTATTACTTATCAATCAATTAATTAAGGATGTAAATAGTTGGTTGTAATAGTTAGTTTATTAATTGTTTTAAGAATTTAAATAATATTTAATTTATTAGTGAAATAATTGTATGTATCTAATTACATAATAAGATTTTAATGAAATCTTAATAGATTTGTAATTATAATGTAAGTCACACAATAAAAATAGTATAGTTATAGATTGGCTCTACCTATCTTATAAATAACACGTAAGTAATCTACATCACACTAATTTTATATTGTATAAAATGTTGTTTTAATAAATGCCTATGAATGTAATTGACTTGTTTAACTTAACAGCTGATCATGTAAAGTAGAAATACAATGTGTTTATTTATACCAACTTCGTTAACAAACTTTACTTTACTTCACATGTTTCTGAATAAACAATAAATACTAAAGAAAATGTATGAAATTCGCCAAAAACTCTCAAATTTCAACTTTTTCGCTATACCTTGCCCTAAAGGTTCCATGTTCATGACTCATTCTATCTCCTTATATTAAAAAAATATATTATTGAAGTAAATTAATAAATAAATAGAAATGAAGTTGCTATGTATAAACTTGCTTAGTTGCTTATTAAAATATATTTTGATTCTACGAATTCTAACCATAGACTTTGTTACCCTACGTTGTTCCAGAAATTCAAGCTGGCATTTGCTACCATAATTTGATACCTAAGCATATTTACTTAACAGTAAGTCATAATTTCAGGCTTTGAGTCAAATTATAGGTAGATACATAATGACATAGGTGTTGTGTTATGTTATACTCCACTTAATATTTAGGTCATTCGAGAAAGACAATATACTTTATTCGAACTCCAAATTGACTTTGAACGCTTTTCATTACTTTTGTTAAACAATTATAAGTCCTATAATCTTTTTTAATCCCAATTTCGTGCCTACCTAAAATATCGTGGTGCACAATTTTATATATATTAGGTACTTACGTACAATTTCTCAATAAATTTGTAAGGCGTAAATAGGTACGGTCGATTTTGTATTACGCTCCATAAATTATCTTACCGAATATTATTAGGATGTTCATACATAGATTGGGACCTATATTCGCGCACTGGTTTAGATAGCAACATACCTACATGCAATGTAGTTCCAGTTAATCCATAGGCCGGCGCGTCAAGGAGTGCCTTATCCGCCGACCCGGTTCCACTCGATTATGGTGTCAATGGAGTTCCCTTATCAAGGACTAGTGTTACCAACTCATATGAGCGTAGGTACCTAGACGTGCGGTGCGGGCTGCGGGAGAGGGGGGGAGGTACCTCGACACGCGGGGAGGGGCAGCGCCTGACCCGGATCGCGTAGGGTGAACAACCCCGACACGTGCCACTTTCTAAAAAGAAACGCGCGTCGCCCGCGCATCCTTGCGTGGACAGCTGGATCACGGTTGCTTCTCTATTACGAGATAGAAACATTTTGGCACCTAACTACAAGTTATAAATAGAACGTGTCATACTAGTAGGAATTCTAAGCTAGTAGGTATGATTTTTGAAGAACCTGTGGAGGCTACGCGTCGTAGACGTGTGTGTAGCGGACAACACGTGTAATATCTACTACTTATATTTATTCATACGGCAGTGTTTGTCGTGTTGATGAATAAGTATCTATACCTACCTACAATAGGTAATAATTTGGTTTATTGACACCTTCATGTGACAGACACGTAAGACATGCATTAGCATCCAAAACCCGAATTTATAGTCATTTAGTAAATAAAAGTAATTGACCTAAGTTATTTAAGTAACTTCATGATAATTTCAAACCCAAGGTAATATAAATAAAATATTTTGACTTACTTTTCCATAATAAATACCGTATTTCCTTACATAATTTTTTATATTTCTGTATTGGTACTTCGCGTTGATTGGCAGCATTATTAGATTAATTAGATACGTTCCTACGTTCATACATGTTTACTTCGATCTATCGAATCTACATAAAATCTGTTCAGTTAACGACAACTCAGTGTACTGTTCTACCACAAGCGAACAGTTTTGTAATAAATGCATCTTAATGCGTGGGAAAATGTATTTATTGTGGCAGTTGGATCACTTAGTAAATAACAATACAAGTGAGCAAGTTGGCTTATTCATTAGCAAAACGGGCCTCATGGGCGTACAAAATCCATTTCAAGTCATTTCATAGAGCGGAACGCCGTTAGTCGATGTTATAAAGTTTATCTACCTGTGTTAGGTATGACTCCTTGGGAGAACAAATTATGGTATGTTTTGTGAACAATAAGCCATAATTTATTAAATTTAGGCCCAAAGGAGGCAGTAACACCCTAGCCAAATAACTTGCAATTAACCTCCGTAGATACTGTTTATGGTACGTAAACAGCATCCACAAATAAATTATTACCTCGAGTTTACTTTATATTAAAAAAAACCTTTGTAGGCTTGGTACAAACTTCATGACTTAGATATTTCATTGACAGAGCAGCATAGCATCGGGGATTATTAATATTTAATTTCCGTAGTCAAAGTTGTGTATGTTTTTCATCTTATAATTTTGTGATAGGATCCCTGGTGTGTCAATAAAGTCAGTGTTCCCCGAATGGGAGCGCGGCGCATGACCCCGGCGGCGCGGGCGCAGCGGCCGCGGCACGTAATGTCGCGTTATTGTAATGCGTTGCGCAACGCCCTCTGCACACAGCACCCCCCTCCCCCCGCACAGCACCCGCTCAAGAGCCCCAAGACCACTGCCCTCTCTGTACGGGGTATTATTTTCAATGAGCATTGTGTGACTCATTGGATGGTGTTGTTCTGAGGGACTGGAGACAAAGGCTCTATCGTAGATTTACATTCCTAAGTGTACCTACAAATCCAAGTAAGTATCAGGAGGTCTTTACCTTATCTTTACTTTAAGCTACTAGCTGGTACTTACTGCTGGTATATCAAGAGTTCGGATGTATCAAATGCCCACCCGTGACTCTCCAGACAAATTGCCGACCAACTGCCGACCAGCAATGTCTTACCCGGGTGGGAATCAAATTCACGACCTATGGTGTAGTGTGGTGGGGTGTATAGGTGGGTACCATACCAACCACGCCATCCGGTATATTATTACGAAAAATTTATTCATTAGGTACCATAACTTAATTATTATCTGTAATGATCTTCATGATCCTTAGAGCAACACGTGTTGCATGATCTTTATGCTATTACGAAACAAAAATTCGATATTTGAAAATTATTAGATGACTGCATGTTTGCATTGACAGCGGCTTTTTCCTTTGAATTTTCTGTTTATTGATTCAATACATGATTATCTATTTGAAAGTCATATATAACACATACCATACATGGGAAAGTCAAATGCACCGACTCCTTCCCACTCTGCGGTACCTATTCTCAGTTCGATGGAAAACTATAAAATGCATACGAACGTTTTCCAACGGAGCGCGCGAGCGGTGGGAGGTGTGGAGGGTGCGGGCGCGGGGTGGTGAGCCCGTCGACACACTTTCTGAAGGGCTCTAAAACTCCGGCTTTTGTGACCACCTTTATGACCATCTATTCGTAGACCCTTTGATTTATCACAAATAGTTAAGGCTAAAGGAAACGTGGCTTTCTATATATTTTTTGTTAACTGTGTAGGCTGTAGGTACATTTATTTAGATTATATGTTAACTAAGGTAGCTATATTATATATTCTCAGAGAACATAACGGTACGAATTGCTACGGAAAAAATCCAAATTATCTATATTTGTGTAATATAGTGTTATAAAACTTTGAATCATAAAGATTTCCATGATAAATAGATATATAGGGATGCTCCCATATTAAAGAAGGACTAAGGAATCTTGGATAGTATGATGTAGTGTAGATGTAGATGTAGTGTCTACAGCTAGAAATCTTTCTTAAATTTTTGTTAATTATTTTTGATCAGCTTATACCTACAAAAATGATTCCAATTCGTGAATGGTTTAAAACCCCAATTTAACGCGGGCGTTAAATGCGATCAAAAGCTTTCATTTGTGTTTTCTGATATAATAAAGGAGAAAGCGTGTTTTGATTTGTTCATTTCTTTTTTACACGAACACCGTGATTTAGACGGAATTATCGATGCAATGAGATCACGGGAGGGATTTTTAGAATGTTAATTAAAGGCTAGAGAAGGCGTTTTATTAAGTTAGCTTTACTATTGCCAAAAAACTTTTATTTGGAACTGGTTTTATAAAAATATTGTACGAGAAAGCTTTTGTTAATATACACTTACTTAATATAATTTGGAGATTAACTGCTGGAGCTAAAGTGCTTGAGATCTTAAAGCAGATCACGTCAGGTACTAGACAAGAAGACTTGAAGCTCGACACACTACCTTGTATCATGAAGCTCTAACAAATAGCTGATCTCTGATTTTCACATTTACTGTCTTTACAGTGGAAGAAAACATCGCGAGAAAATCTGCCTGCATACATGAGAAATCCAATGCAAAGTGTGTGAGGACGGGAGCCTCGTGCCCCTGCAGAGGGGTCTTTTTAGGATCATACTGATGCTGCAGCATGATTTCCTGAAAGGTTGTCCAAAATCACTTGTATCAAGTAAAAATATTATCCAAATAGGCCTTTACAAATATTTATTAATTGTTTGACTCTAAATGTGTTATCGAAAAAAGAAATTGGTCTGGGCATCCGGGTAATGTTCAGTTTGATTTTTTTCATAATGTTTATATGCATCGATAAACACAGAGGGTCCTTCTACTTACTGTGCAAGATAGTGAATGTGCTCTTTCTTATCGCCCCTACCGAAATTTCTTTCTTCAGTAAGTAAAGGGCCTTATACTAAGGACAATACAGTCCTATGATTGATAACAAAGTCAAACTAACAGAGGTAACATATTTTAAAGATTTATGACAATTAAGAGCTAATACTTACCTAGAATAAAGATTCATTATCTAATGAATCTATCTATAATAAGGATACAGTTATCAGTACATGTAAAGTCTAGGAAAATTCAAAACATCTACCAGTGACACAGCCTACATGAGGGAAGATAACAGCTTGCCATATTCCCCTATTTGTAATATCGTTAAATGCTAGTTAATTTCTTCTTTTTTGATTGCCTATAGCGTAAAATACAGGTACATAACAATTTAACAGTGTTTCTTTTACGAACTACCGTAAACTTGAGAGTGATACCGACATATACTACCGTCATCACAATGCGTCGAACATAAAGGAGGGAGGAAATAGGATAACGGTGTGCGCTTGCGCATCGCATCGGCATCGGCAAGAAGTTCTCAATATTGCGAACCGTTCCCCAGTCTGAGACCAACAATGTATCATTAAAATCTCACCGATAGAGGTGGCCTTCCCGGCTCCCCGCACCTGTTCATTCATCGGACGATAGAAGAGCATGTTCATGATTAGTGACATGTCTCATTACATTGGATGTTAGTAATGGCAGTCGACGTCGCCGCCCCGCCTGCTGAGCCACCGTTCACAACTTTTTGCTATTGCAAATGGAAACTACGGCGACAGTGGGGTGAATCGAGGCCGATACTCCGCCTGGCGTTACACAGATATTACAAGTGAAACACGTTGATTCTCAGTCGCATTGCGATTAGAGAAAACATCCATCGACAAGTGATGAGTCGTAAGGTTACAGTAAATGCGTTTATGTGATTGATTGGTTTATTGAGATTGTAACAGTTACAGTCGTAAATGATGCGTTCATTACATGCACACATAAGGTGGCCCTTCACGGGGCGTTATGTTTATGTTGAACAAATGCATCCTCCTCAAAAGTTGGGTTTTATAAATAATTTCTATTTTTTTTTCTATTCCTATAATCAGACTCCAAAGTACTTACAAAGTACCAATTTTTCATAAATATAACCGACAAAATAGCCAACGACACAAATTCAAACATGAAATAACAATATGCTAGAAAATATCTGCTAAATAACAAATCAGTTTGATAAAATTATAAGGAAAACCAAGTATAATATAATCACCTCGATGAAAGTAGCCCCGAAATGTTCAAAAGCAATCAACAGAAATAATGATGAACCTGTCTCGTGTACTCACAGAGCTTTTCTGTTTGCACTACATCCGTCCAAAAAGAATACAATAAATAAGTAAAAGTGTTTAGCTGCAGCCTACTATCATTTGAAAGTTAGCAAATTGTATAAAGTTAAAAGTTGTGGAGTCTAGTAAATTAATTAAAAGAAATAAGAAATTAACGTTGAACTTAAACGTATCTGTTATATAGCCGGGATGCTTGTGATAAGAGAACAAAATTTTTGAACAGGTAAACAACAAAAATTCGTAACTCCTTATTTTTATGGCATCATTAAGATAAGGCCATCATTTTACATAATGATACTTCGCTGTTGTATGTATTAATTTTAGTTAACCTTCATGAACTTGACCTTATTATAAAATACTAAAAATAGATACTAACTAACTCGTTTATATAATTTGGTTTATTTTATTCTCGTGGCTATTTGGTGGGACACCGCCGACATGAGTGGAATCACGGAAACGCCGGAATGCACCAACGGCATACGTTGCGCAACCACGAAACGCTTAAACGTGTTACTCGAGGGAGACATAAAAGAAATATTTTACTGCAGAGCCACACCGGTAACACTAAAATGTTCGACGGGAGATAGATTAGTGTGGTGTGGGCGCAAATAGTCCATCATTTGAAATGGCATCGCGCGGTTGATTACACGTCGCCAAGTGGGGAGACCGATGTACTACGACACTGATGCGACGCAATATACCTTTTATATAATAGACTTTTTCGTCACTGCCAATACTTGCAGGGGTGGAACTACTCATCAATATAACAACTTTTACTATGGGACAAACTCTGATATCGCGTAAAATAAAACGGTTGACTCATACATTTTGGTCGAGTAGGTATTGAACTTTTGTATGGAACAGCTAATAATTTTTTCGTGATTTCACAACTATTACTAACTAATAATAATATAATAATAATAATAATAATTGATGAGTACTTCCACCCCTGCAAGTATTGCCAGTGACTAAAAAGTCACCCAGTATACACAATACACGCACATATACATTTATCAGATTTATTAAAAGTTATATGAAACACGTATTACTATATTAGCAAAATATTATTTACATTACATATACAAGATTACTGGATATTATTAGTAATTTATCAATACACATACAATTTAAGTTTTAATTCAGTTACATGCCGTCGTAGACTCGTAGCAGTGCTCGTAGCTTAGAGTCAGAACAGACAACTACAGTATTCTTATCTAGAAAATTATACTTATGTAATGACTATTGATATAAAGAATCCAATAACAGGTATTTAGTTAGGTATCTACGTTTAGTTCCGTGCGATACCTACCTCGCTCATGGCCATGCACGGCTCACTGTCGCCGCCGACGACTAGCTTCCGACGAGTAACACAGACCGCCTGGTGTCTCGACGCCCGCGCCGCCGCCGCCGCCGTGTTCCACTCTAGCCTTCATACATTGACTAACTACCTGTTTGTTAACCTACTTATTTGATTTTGGAAGCTCTATAAGTAAAATGGTAGTGAAATATGGTGCTACAATGATGTAGTTAATGTATTCTTCTAGTACCTAATTATTTAAAATATGGACCTGGAAATTGGACTGGTCATATATAATGCTGTAAATATGACTGTAGTTAGTACTTTTAGTGATAAGTTCGAGTTGTAGGTGAAGGCTCTCCGTTGCCGACAACTCTAAAACATCAAACCATTGAATATGATTAGAAAATTTACTTATCGATAGCTATAATTAATTCTCAATATTGGAGTTATTATTTTGGAAATTTTCAATTTATAAACAGTCTTAATTTATTTTGGATTTTGTCACGCACAGAAATGGCATAGGATAAATATATCCAAAGGGGTTTCACGTTACAACTTAAGAACATACATTGAAATCTTAATTCCGTAGAAATTAGACATCGGCACAGAAATACTCAGTCTTGAGCTATTTCTGTGAGAATTTGTATATTTTGACACAAATTGAAGTGCAAACAAACGCTTCAATGAAGTTTATACTCGGATAAACGTTTTGTTGCCTTCTACTTTGATTCCAATGTAAGATATAAAACTCTGTGCAGGCAGTTGGAAAACACAGGTGTGTTGCAGGACATGCGAAGGTCGAGAGCCGCCCACATAGCGATTCACTGTGGCCATGCTATTTAACCAGCTACTTGATGACACTGTCACCTGATACTATATAATTTTTAATAATAACCTTTTAGTCAGTCCTCTGTTACATCTCAAATAGGAGTATCTACTCTACTGCTTAGGGTTGGTATAATATTTTTTACTCTTTATAGGCATGCTATTTTTAATTATCTTTTCCATAAATGAAGGTGAGTCAACGTTATGTAAACCTTGATCTCAGGCGTCCTGCCCTAAAGAAGCGTAGGTATATTAATCGATATTGTTCAGTGCTGCTAAAGTTTCCTATCTCTCTCCTAGATGTTTCCTTCCTCCACAAACTACGTTTCCTTAACCTCATAAATTATGGTAAACTTTATTTACCGAGATTTTTTATATTATGAATGTAAAGTTCTTACATTTCTTCTCACTTCGCAGATCAAGAAATAGTTTTAGTCAACAAGTAAGAATGTAAATTAACCTGATGAATTAATTAAAATCTAATTTGCTCCAACATTATAAACGATGGCTTTTAAATTAGTCTGATGATGTAAGGTGATTACTGTGATTACCGTGTCGTTAAGACAAATATACCATACATACTTTAAAAATGAGTGTGTTCTTGGTGTGCCCATACTAATCCTAGATTCCTTCTGAAAAGTTAATTGTTAATTGGGTAAAAAGTGTTGGTTATATCAAAATAAGTATTGTTAATGCCTATTGAAGTTGTCTTAATTTTTTTGAAGTATTTTTAATATGGACGCACGCACTAGTTTAAGTTTTCAGGATTAGGAGGTATGCAATAAAAGACACTACGCACTTGTCTCAGAAAAAAAGTACCATCCTAGAAATAAGGTTGCTTGTGTATTCTATTGAAAACTTTTTGTTAGCAGATCGGTGGAGTTCTAAATCACTCTGTAACAAGTCAGTCTTTAAGTAAATTGAGAAAAGTAACTAAGCATTTTTTTTTTAAATACAGATTTATTGAGAGACAAACCGCACTCCCTACCTATCTATCTACCAAGGATACCTACTTATGGCCGATATTTAACAAAAATTAAAGACCTTAAAGTATTTTGTAAACTAATGGAGAAAATCGTGTTGGGTGTCGCTGTTTTATTTTTGGACAAAAACTCCCCGTATTTTTATTTTTTTTGCAATGTTATGTATTTGTGACGATATGATACATGATATATTAGTTATGTTAGTTATATTTGAGTAAGTACAATCCAAAGTACAAATTCTGAATAATGATGAATAAGTTGCAATTTATTTATACACTCGAAGCAAAATTGATGACACTGATTTTTACTCATGTCTATCTACGTAGGTGCCTGAGTATTATTAATAATGACCTGGACGTAAATAAATCGATATCAATAATAGAGCAGCGTCGTCGACCACCCGGCCATTAATACAAATTGCCGTTGTCCCAGAGCGCCTAATTGTCGCGCATTAACAAGATCGTGTCCTCAATAGCGAACGAGCGCGGTGTGCGCGGCCGCCCGTGCGCCACCCCTAAGGATGCCCATTTCCTTGTAGCTGATTACCGCTCATGGACTAAAAAAGTACAATCATAGTGCTCTCCGGCGCGGAACGCACTGTCCTCATTTGAATACAAACGCAATGCGCGTGCGCACACACCCTTAACTGTACACAGAACAAACTCGACACTCCAATGACGACTCTAAAATCAACAGCAGCTAAGTGAAAATCGCTCGATGGCATCAGAATACGTGCCCTCTTTTCAAAGTCGAAAGAAGAGGGACTCTTGCGTGCTAGAACGGGAGGGAGCTATACCTGAGGAGGACGGAGGACGTTAAGGGCATTCACCCCGTACCCCGTGGGTTGCGACTAGCGGCTCTACAAATGATGTACAAGCACATAGATGCCTTTCTCTATTTAGGTGCGCACGAGTTTCGAAATAGTGGCCGTGGAACTTTTTGTTGGGAGGTGGATCCTGTTTGGGTTGCGTTGCGTCAGCGCATGGCATAAGTTCGGCTATTGCCGCGGCTAGAATGTCCGATGATACAGGTGTGCGCGTCGCCCGTCGCCACCGGCCGCGTTCGTACGGTCCCTAACGTTTCAAAATGACCATCTCACCGATCGAGGAAGCTGTTCGATATACAGACTCGCTGTAGTTTGTCCAATTATTCGAGCTTTGTTATCAACATCATTCCAGTCGATTAGATAACATTCTGAAAATGTCGAATTAGCACAAATACACTCTTTGCTATAATTCGTTGTTAGGTGAGTATAGCAATACGAGATAAGATTATCGGAGATATACAAATTGGATAATTTTCTTGTGAAGTAACGTTAACGAATGGTTCACATGTAGGTACCAGATCAACGATGCCCAATTCAAAAAATAGAATCATTGTTTGTATCAATTTGAACTGTTATAAAGTGACAAAGATTAAAGTACATACTTTACTTAGGTGGGTACTAGACTTATGAATGATGATTCATCACAAAGCAAAAGCAAAAGAGTGAAATAAATATCATCAATCGTTATAATTATTGAATAGGGTGCGTGCGACCTCTGAATGAATGAACGCTATGCTCATGGTAAAATGTAGCGCAAATTGTAGGTACCTACTTACTATTTATTTAAACTAGCAAATGTTCTCGCGAGAAACCGCAAGAGGTGTAAAGTCTTACAATTATGATTGGTTCTCATAAAGTCGAAGATATCGAGGTTAATGAGGTCTCCAAATACGATGGGTTGGGTGCGAAGGAGCGGGATGATAGGTGAATGGCCCGTCTCTATAATATACTATAACATACTCGTACTTACTCAGTGATAAACTTTCATGTCATGAAGACTATGAAGTGGAATAGCTTTAGTTAGCCATGTTATTATTTTATACTTGCTTGTTTATTACAATAATGACGTCGGTTGTCGCAACGATATTAATGACACGGAATTTATTATTATATTATATTATGTATGTAGGTACCTATGCAGCTTGTATTAAAGTTCATTTTATTATGTTTAAGTTTAATTGTTTTAAATAATTATTATTATGAGAGAAGTATTTTTCTGAGTAGGTACTTATCTCTAGAGAGATTTTTAATTCATTTATATCTTGATCTTAACTAAAACAGCTCAGTTATCTTAGCATAGCTTTATTTTAACTGTCTAAGATTTTTTTTTATATTTTAATGCTAAGGATATGAAACGGCAACTTTTAAAATATTTAAAAATGGCAGTTTGAAAATACGATAATATTGCTCTTTATTGCTCTCTATACATATAGAGATAGCCTTTAATATGATTTGGGTCTCAGTAATTGAAACGCTGACGTAGACATAATTCCACCAAAATCAGTTTACAATATAACAAATATTCCTATAACAAAAGTGAAACTGAGCTTATACATTTTCATCCTAACCTATAGTACCTATGCCTACACACCTAGATGTAAATTTCTCGTTGGTAGTTTTCCATGGCATTTATCGATCGGCGCAGATAACTAGCTGCTGTGCCGGTGTCCTGGCCAGGGGGTGGGGTTCTACATTCACCTCCCCCAGTCAATATTGCCGATAGTGCCCGCATGATGCAACAAAGCTTAATTGCAGACAGGCGCGAGGGTGGCGCCCTAAGTATAGATTGCCCAATTATTTGGAGCAAATGTTACTAAAATGTTAAGGGTCGCCACTCATGTATGTAAATGAGCGTCTGTTGAGGCTTTGTAGGATACAGGTAAGTTTGATTTTGTCTTCATTTTATACAAAAATTTACATTAGATAGTGAGTATCGACAGTGTCTTTTAACGGAGCCTTTTAACACCTAGCCGAGTAAGATTCTATTCGAAGACTAATAGTCTCGAATTATAAATATTATGTATTTCCTGGGTCCAGAGACGAACAAGTTTTTTTTTCCTACCTATGTTTGTGGGGTACCGTTGAATTAAGCTCTAATAGGACATCGCATTGGTTACCCTCCTGCTAATGCTAATATCCATAGATGACGGTAGCCACATACCATCTGCGAGCTTATCAGACTTCAAAAGAAAAAGTAATTATGGCTTCTACCGAGCAGACGTAAGCTATAGGCACATTTATAAGAAATGGACATAATAAGCTGTGGACTGGCCAGCGTTCCTCCATCCAAAACAAAAGAAACAAAGACGTACATAAATAAAAAAACACAGCCGGTCAACCCCCTTTGGACGCAAGAAAAAAGTACAAAAGTGGGCCACCTCCCGCCGTTCCCAGGAATGCTTTACGTCCCCTCTCTGAGGGACAGACCGACTCGACTTCGTCTCGTGGGAGAGTTTTTCACGATCTCGATGCTCTTTTATTTTAATGAGAGTAATACCTATCACTTCATTATCTTTATTTCCACCTATGTTGATTTTAGTATTTTTCACTTTGATATTTAGATTAAAAATATATTTTATGCTCATTATTCCCGTAGAGGAAAGCAGAGGTAGTTTTTGAAAACATAAAGTAGTACCTCGAGTTTTTGGAAATGCTAATAATATTGGTTAATATCTTCAATCGTAATATCTGTATCGTGTTTGTGAATGATTAAATCAAAAGACGTCGTTACCTTTTGAAAGAAGTTGGTAACTATTCCAGAATATTAGCACAGATATTAGCATCCAAAATATAGGTAAATTATTTTACACAATGTTGTCTTATTGGATTCTTATTTGTGATTATAATGAAATACATCTAGCATCCCTTAAAAAAACCATTTTAGACGAATTTTGAACTTGGGTTAATTGCTACATTTATTATTCCCGTGAGTGAGCATTAGACCGAATCAAAAATTATGAATGGACGCATTCCCCATGTCGGTGGTGATGTCACGTGACATGTTGTGGAAACCACACAACAGAGCATTCATTGTTCGCTGGAAGAGACATTACAAAAATCCTGATCTCAATTTGCAAGAATCACGGTTGAAACATTTAATTTGACGGAATATTGTGATGCTGAATTACGAAAAGAGATTATAAAGGAACAGATAGAGACCAGAATGATAATCAGGAAAAAGACATTATAAAATGTAGCGGAGAGAGCGATCTAAGGCTATATAGAAACAGTGAGCTAATGCTAACACGGTTGATATACAGGTAACGCAAAAATTTCAATTTAGATTTTCGAGGTAACTATATTTTTAAATGTGGAATGACAGAATGACAAGTTAATTTCTGTGTCGCCTCTAGTAAATATAATTCTTGACATCAAATGTGGAAACCACGAGCACTTGTCGTTTGACACCGAGACCCAGCGATAAGTGGCGAGGGGCGCTTTACTACAGGTTATTAAACTGGGCCCCCACGGGGGGAGTGTTTGATTTGTTTTAATATTAATAGCGATATGATAAACAACCACTCTCGTATCGTGTTTCACTTTGTGACCACCGGTGGTTTAATGTCAGGTCTGATGGTTCAATGACGGTGTGTGTTATTGTTGCCGAAAGAACAAACAATGGTTGCTGTATCTATGTATGGAAAATGTAAAAAAAAACAATTCAGTACTATTATTAATTATTACGTTATGATAAATACTTTAAAGTAATATAACATACATATATACTTCTAGTATAATTTAAACAGTTAATGCTTTGTTCCTATTTACTATTACTACAATGAGCGTGAGCTTTTCATGAAGGAAAACACCGTGAGGAGGCCTTAACACAGTGGCACTTTGTAGTAGGTACTCATCTAACTGGCTACCAATACCAACCTCTGTAGCAATTTACCATTACCTGCCTGCTTGCTTGTCAGCCTTCTGACATAAAAAAAACATTTACAACAAAACCAATTACCTAGATATCTTTAGGAAAAATATATAGAGACTACAACTTTAATATTCTCCTATTAAAGTTAGTTCTCCTAAGTAATTGTTAAACAATAAAATAAATCTTCATAAATTAGATTTTTCCCACGATACAAATAAATATTTGAAATAAATTAAATTGAAATACTAAACAATAAATTACCACCCCTATAATTCACACTCGCAACAATATTCAAATAAGAGGCATTACTGAATAATCTATTAAGCTGTAATTTACTTTTAATCAACGACTTTTTATGTTATTTAAGGGTCAAACAAAATGCTTTGGAATATTATTTTTAAACGTGCATAAGTGCCTACGATTGTTCTGTAATGCAGTATTCAGTTCAATTTGATACGAGTGTGGTGGCGCGGGAGCGGGCGCGTCCGCGTCGGCATGCGGGTAGGGTGCGATGCTTTTTTGTTTTTATATCTAGGGACTGTGAAGGGTGAACTTTTGTTTTTCGTTGGGTTATTAATATTTATGATAGACGGGTTAGAGATTTAAATTAAATATGATTTTGTTTTTTAAATGTTTAGTTCAATGAAATAGTTGCGAATCATTAATTAAATATCAAATTAGAATATTTATTTTATAGAGTAAATACCTTTATTACTAGTTTAAAAAAGTTACATCTTCTTCATGTATAAAATAACTTTTTTTGTTGTTGTAGGTAGTAGAACTCTTAGCGCAGAATTCGCCCGGGGAAGAACCATATCTGTCTAATTCCGCCGTGAAATAGTAGTGCACTTGTATTACTGTGTTTCGGTTAGGAGGGTATAGGAGCCGGTGAAATTACAGGCACAGGAGACTTAACAACTTCATGTCTCAAGGTTGGCCACGCGTGAGTGATACCCCTGGCAGGGAAAATATAATATTGTATTTTCTTTGCCCGTGGTGTTATGAGCATCTATAGGCTACGGTAACCGCTTAGTATCAGGTGGGCCGTAAGCTTGTTTGCCACCTATGTAGTATAAAAAAAAGTGACAAAATAATAATTCCCGTAAGAAAGTACTACAGCTACCCACAAACTCAAAACGAATCATGGAAGCCTTCATTTCATTTAAATCAATCGTTTCAAAAGATTACACACTTGTTGCGACTGCGACCCCTTAGGAAATGCGTTTAACATCTTTAAAATATACATAAGCACCGAAATATTGGAGGGTCCTCCATGGGTGAGTGCTTATGAGCATCGCGCTCCGATACCCTTACCGGGGTGATTCAGGAAACGTCGGGGTGTTTTATTAATTTTACGATTTAATGCAGGAAATGGAATAATTACACTGTGCACGTCGATGGAAACTACCACGTTAATATGAATTTATTGTAGTATTTCTATGGTAGGTATTAAGGTATGCGTACTTATATTATTAAAAAGTGATTTGATCAATTAACTGATGAAAGATAATTTGGTATACCTATTATGTGTTACGAGTACCTAAATTTATTTGTTGGTTTAAGTTTCACGATGGTAAAGGTAGTAATAGAGTTCTTCGTTCGTAGAGACTTCATCGTTTTTTTTACATTTCTTCATCTGAGATATTTTACAATTGTATAGGAAAGAAGTATAGATAAGTAACATACGTTGAAATGGATGGTAAATGTAATCTTTCATGATTTCACAAATTGAAAGCAAATAGAGGGTTAAAAAGCTCGACATAAAAGAATTTGTATCGAGTCACTGTGCAAGTACCAAGTGGGGTCTCGAACTCCTCGAAGTTAGAAGGCATTTCAAAACAAAGAAATGGAGTCCTTGCCCTCAGTTAGTAGCCCTCGGCGTGAGCGCACAAAGGGCTGTGATTGCGAGGGACGTGAGGTGGGGCAGAGGTGCGGGGGGGAGGTGAACGACCTCGCGCCGGGGTGGCCGCCCCCTGCGTCCGCGCACGCTTGGGCGACGGTCTGTAACGTCCCTAGTGGGTACCTATACACAAGTATTTTTAAAATCTAGCATCCCGGCGCCGTCTCATGAAACAACAGAACTACAAAATAAATAAGTTAGTACTTAACTTTACCATTTTCATTCGTAGCCATATTTTCCATGAAACCGCGAGGAATTTAGATCTCTTAGGTATTTTGATAGAATGGTGAGAACATTCCTTTTAATAGTTAATACTATTAAATAGGCATCAATTAAGCAACTGATTTTCAAGAGTCACGAAGTACCCTTACATTGTGCTATAGTTTCCTGTCGACATAATTTACCTCTAAGCTCCGACGACAGACGTCACTACTTCTGTGCAATCATGAGCTTAAATATGTATAGGTATATACTTACTTAGCCATCAAGCATTCACTCGATTATCCAGCTACTGAATATTAAGCCTGCTCCCTCTTCAATTAATTGACAATTGAAGATTGCTTCTGTTCTGCGCTGATCGCAATGGCATATTATCATGTGGTTTTCTCAATATCGTCAACCTATTTGACCACTTCTCTGCCAACAAGTCCAATTGCTAAAATGTACAATATTTTTTTAATAAAATAAGGACATAATCGCGCTAATTTTTTTTTCACACACTTGTTCGATCAGTTTATGAAAAATAATTCCTCCCGGTATGCAGGTTTCCTCAAAATTCTCAAGATTTATATTATTTTCTTTTTACTCCCGAACTGAGACAATTTAACCGATAAAGATGGAACTCTCATTGTTTGAAAATCATACAAGCATATAAAAAAAAAAATCATAACCCTTTTCAATTTAGCCGCAGTAGGGTAACAACAATAAGTCTTTAGTTTTTGAATGTAGGTACTTTATAGAAAATTGATTTTTTGTGAATTAATAAAATAAAATGATTAGGCTTCTAGTCCCAGGCCCATGGGATTAGAAGCCTAATCATTTTTTTTTTGGCTGGACGAGTTGCCTAAACACTCATTCATCCTCCCTTAGTTATTATAAAAGAATAATAATAGTAGGTAGTTACGTATTCAGGTGGGCACACCCTTTTGATAATATCCAGCTACTACTTATAGCTAAGGGGTTGTATGCCAAGGTAAGTTTGTTACGCTTAGCAAATCTTTTTAAGAAGGCATTATATAATTGAGGAATATAATAAACATCAAACATCTATCACGTTTCAAGAATTCAGAAGCCAATAAATAATATCGTCTCAATAAAAGATTCAGTTTTATACAGGCGGGGATTTAAATACTTATTTTTAGACACGTAGTTAAAACCATTTAGTTAACGTATATTTTTTTATTATTGTTTTAATTTAGTTAGTAATTAAAGTTTTCGATTGAAGGTGTTCTCAGAACACTTTCAACTGAGAAGATGCGGCATAATTAGAATAAAACATATCTATTCGATCACTATGTTATCAAGTATTATAGAAGATTTTCTTATTCCACTTGTATAGTTTGCATCACCCTCCTAGAAATATTTATTTATTTATTTGGATTCCATAAGTCAAAGTCAAAGTCAAAGTCAAAGCCATTTATTCAGTTTACTCAGCAAGGTTACATTTTTTATATATATTTTTCTTTTTTTTTATAATCTGACTATTGGCTATATTTTTTCAATAACAGCAAAATGTACAATACAATATACAATCAAAAAGAAAAATACCAATACCAAGTAAATAATAAAATGTAACGCAAACAAGTTCTTATTAAATAATAGCGAATACGCTACATAATGGCTAAAACTAAAAAAATAAAAAAAACAATATGCGAAGTGCACCTGTTTTCACCATATTGTGCACACGTTCAATAAATACTCCTAAAAACACATATTTTGAAAATCGTGCCTTTAGACAGCAGGCTTAGACATGAGACAATCAAGACCCAACACCATAATGGTTACTGATAAACGAGCTTAGTTTAGTTTTATAAACAAATATTTATTTAAAATGCACTAAAACGGTAAAAATAACATTTTAAAATAACCAATTCAAAATAACAATTTGTCGTTCTGGTTTGTAAAAAGGGAAGTTCGGCGTTTTATTTCGTAGCGTCCCTGTACGTGTATTACGTAGGTAATTTTTTGGAATCAGTTTCTATTTGAAATAATTTCTAACACGATAGAAATATCACAATGTTGAAAATGGTTCCATTTGCAATGAAGAAATGTTCGCATATGCCGTTACTAGAACGTAAAAAAGTAATCAGAAGAAAACCGCTATATTGAACCGGGTTTAAATGGAAACTGATTGCAACACAGTTACGTAATAGACCTCTGAAACAGTTCAGTATTAAATAAAAAGCTTCGCTATCCGTATTCTTTGTCTATTCTAACAATACGGCACTAAAGTGCGACTGTAAACTACGAAGAAAATCAGCATCAAGCAGTCGTTTGGCAATAACTTAATAAGATGCTATTTTATTCTTAAAAAATAAGACATAAACGACAATGGGCAACGATTGTACGAAGTGGACAATGTACGAAGTAATCCAAATTAAAAGCGTGTGACTGACAACATTTCCAGTTGTATCAAGAAATCGGCAAAACTTAATCTACATTCTACGATAACAATGGCTGTTGTTTTTTTACAGCAATTAGACCTAGTTTGCTTATATTTTCGTCGTACTTTTTGAAGAATGCAGTGGTTGTAGTATCTAACTACTCAAGCTAACTTTTTTTACTATACATTCTCAGTAGGTAGAGACTACGTTTTTGAAAGGGTTTACAGTAAGTATATTTACTAAAACAAATACTTGTCGCGTCTCGAGAACCTATTCTTCCCCAGCAATTGTTGGCTTTTCCTTCGAAAGACGAATTCTGCAAATTGCCACTTTAGCTCACTGACTCAAGAAACGAGCTACGTCCTTTGCTTTTGTTCTTATACGAATGTCATCGATTTGGACCTAAAGCGCCGAGCTCCCGGTAGACCGATGGCCTGGTAGAGTCGCCGGGAGTCACTGTATGTAAGCGTAAGCGGCCTAAGACCGTTCGCTGTGGAAATCAATGAGGCCTATATTTAACATGCTTGAGCTTAATATGATGATAATAATAAAGGAACGGACTAGCTGTTCCCCGCGTTTTCACCCGCGTTCCCGGTATAAAAAATTACCTATAATCAATAAAAGTAAGTCTAAGGTTACTCCTTATAACTTTGGCTATCTGCTAGTGAAAACGGCATTTTAAAATGTGTTTTTAAAATACATTTTAAAAATAGTTTTCATATGTACCTATTTACTAAAAAGCTGTTATTTTGAAATTACAAACAGACAATTATAATAATACTAATTTTATTTGTTTGTATAGATATAGATGAAGTTAATGATATACCCCGGGCCTTAAATATTTTCGAGGATAATCGAGTAAAGTAGACTCTATTTATATACCAGCTTATCAGCATTTAATAAATCCTTCTGCGGGGGTTGTGGGAAGTAATAAAATGATGTGAAAGATCTTCATTAGTCGATGGAAGGTATTTTGTAGCTGTTTGTTTGTTTCTTAAGGGTGTTATGGAATGATAGGATTCATCGTAGCCTCAGAAAATGTAACTGCAGTGATTGCTGGTGCGACCCCAACCTGTTGCCCCCTCACCGGAAGCAGGGCATTTGCATCACAATCAAATGTACCCTCGCGCGTTACTCAGTTCCGGTTTGCCTCGACTGAACTGAGTGCCCCAACGTCGATGCGGATCCAACTAGATCCCCGATAGTTCTTTGTACCGTAAACTGTTGTTTCCGGACAATTTTCTTGTTTATTAGAGTGTTTGTTTGTACTATGGTATAGGTACATTAACGTGACATGAAAAAATCTTCTAACTTAGAAGTATACTCGGAACGAATATAGAGACCGTCGACAGTCACTGTTATACTGGATAAGTTTTTCTGGCCAGTATGGAAAAAATCTTAACTATGACATAGATAAATATGCTGAATGGAACTATGTGAATGAAAAGTAGAATGCGTTACCGAGTACATCATAGTTTAGAGATCACCGAAATCAGTACCTTCCGCGGTTTATTTTATTCAAGGTCATACACGCAACACCACTCTATACTAATTATAATTACAAACATTTATAAAACCAGCCAAGAGCATTTAAGAACACGCGCAGTGTAGGGTTCAGTAGTCAGTATGATGTACAGTTTGAAACCTAATACTGAAATTCAATTATAAAAAAGTTTAAATACAAACGTTAAGCGCATCATCTATGTAACTTAAACTGTCGTCGCATTATACTGAAACCCTTCTATCGACTACTGCTCGTAAAATTATTTCCTTTAAAATTCATCATACTTATATATACCTACTGTGAATATGTTTAGAAGTCTAGAAGGGGGAGGCACTCAACAAAAACACAAATATTTATATCAAAAAAGTGTGAGATCCAACATCTTCTTTTAATTTTTTTTTACGACACCGATTTAGGACGCATACAAATAAATTACCGCCACATTAAATAGAAGGACGGTACCTACCATAAAAATACGTTTTTTTTGGACTTTGTTTGCTTCATAGACACACATATGTATAACTATGCAAATTTCATTTAGTTATCCCTGGTAATCTCCGAGTAAAATAGACAGACAGATGAATATGACGAAACTATAAAAAGTCAAACAAGGCACTTGTTTGACTTTGGAACCCTAAAAAGAAACAAATAAAATGTAATGTTGCGTGATGTCACGAATACAGGTCCGACTCAGCATACAATTAAGGTCAGAAGTCTTAATCCCTCATTTTCAGTAAGAACCCAGTTTCATGACATCACCAATGTTCAAGAGATATTTATTAGTAGAGTGATCTAAAAGGTATAAACACATCCTAACTAATATTATAAATGCGAATGTGAGTTTTTTTGTTTATTACCTTTTCACGCTTAAACCACTGAACTGATCGCAATGAAATTTGGTACGCAGATGGCCTGTGGTATGGAGAAGGACATGGGCTTTTCTCGGGAAAGTGGGTGAAACCGCGGGAGACAGCTAGTACATAATAAATAGTAAACATTTTAGTGATACTGGAAACGGTACGAATTTCATTTAGGTAGGTATTTTTTACTTTGGTTAGGTAGAGCAGTGCCTACTTGTCGCGCTGCGCAACGGAGACCCGCCATGACCTTCTGATTATTGTAGGACACGTTCGCCCTCGCCTCCTGGCCTGATCTTTACCTTCAACGTGTTTGCTTGTTATGTACTCCCACCCTACATAACTGCACTATAAATTCATATAAGACGGCCCATGCAAACACACATAACTTGCCCAGTACTTACCTAACTAGTAGCGAGTCATTTTCTCCACGTGAAAAATGTTTTGTTTTTTAGTAGAGCATTTGTTAATTATCTAGTATTTATTTATGTTTAAACATTTTAAACAGTAATTCTTGAAAACCGAAAGTAGTAGTGTGTGGTTACATACATGGAGATTTATGAGATCGTAGATGAAGATGTCTATCATGGTGAAGAGAGCGACGGAGCCCAGACCACATCACAAGACCGCAAGCTGCAGGAACGCTAATTCTTATTTTTTTAGTAAATGGTGTAAGCAAATAGTTTTGTTCATTAGGAAAGTTACTCTTCACTCTTTAGATAATAAAATTAGAATGAAAAAGGTAACAGCAGGCACATGTACGTACAAAGAGCAACAGTTAGGTGAAATAATATTAAAGGTAATGAAATATATAAATATTATTATAATTATAAAATTTTAAAAAATATTATTCATTTGGACAGCCATATAGATTCGGTCCGGGCTATTGAAGACAGGAAGACAAACGAAGGGACGAACGAGAAACCTTGATGTGAAATCTTTGATCTTGTTTTTCTTCGAAGCTGAGAGATATCCAGCTTTTATTCTTGTGAAATGATACTAAACTACAATTTTTCTGCATTTTAAGGTTCTATAAATCTGATGAAAAAACGAAACGGTTTATTTTCTCCGAATGTAGACAAAAAAGTATACGATTTTGGGGGTTCGTTTTGGTGAACAAATTAGTAAATAAATAAAAAATATCAAGTGCATCGTGTGATGTATCAAATGAAAGGGTTCGTTATGATAAATACAAAACTATATTATTTTTATAATTTTAAAATGTTTTTTACATTTTTTTTCAGTTAGTCAGGGAAAATCGAGCATTTCCCCCATTATCTCCAAAACTAATGAACTTAAAATATGGAAATAAAAATAAGGAATATAGAGCTTCACTCATAGTTTACAGGAAAACTTAAACGAAAGTCAATTTCTCTCGGAAAATGGAAAATATTCATGAAGAGAAAATGCACTTAAAATGTGTTCCTTAATTTCACTGAAAACGAATAAGCTTTCACTGAACGCGAATTAGTTTAGAGGTTACATAGTATATTTATCAATAGACACGAAGGGGTTGGGTTCAACATCGGAAGCCTATTCTAATTATTTTTATATTTAATAGTAGTAAGGAAAGGAAAGTAGGGCTTAATATAAAGCTAAAAAGAAGTAAATCATAATAGTTAATAAATAAAAAGGCAGGGATTAAGCTAATTAGCTAATTTTATTGTATCCGCTCTTTAACTTTTAACCAATTTCAGAAAAGGACGCGGTTATTTTTTTTTTTCATAGTTGTATGTAGGTATATATATAGAGTTTTCTGCTGATTTAAAAGTTTATTTTTTTAAGATAATTTATACAATTCGTGGAGATGGTGGTCCTAAGTTTTGTAATAATCCGACCTACTGTAGATATGTAGAAATTTAACGGTAAAGGGCATGAGTATTTGATTGAAATATTTGACTGATAATGAATTTTTAGTGGTACAAAAAATGTTTTTTTTTAACAAAAATGAAAATCGACTTCAAAATACATAGCCTATGCACTAAAAAGCATAAAATAATTATGCAAGTATTGATGATGCTCTATATTGAAGTAAGCATTCAGAAAACCTGCGCTACCTATACCATGTATAAAGTGCAACGCACTAATTACTTTTATGAATTTGTTGATAGATAAACACAGTCTCGTGACTTGTGGACCAATAGGGGTTGAATCTGAAATTTCCCAGGAACTGCTTTTCGCTAACTTCGGAACAGTCCCTAATTAGGGTATTTTTTTAAATTTTAATAATTGTGACAGCATTTTCGGCGTTCGCCTACTTATTTGTTTTTCGCAACCTTTGTTGCTTATGTTTGCGCCCAGGTAAACTTGGATGCGGCCAGGTAAACTTGTACAGTTTCAAGGTTAAATAGCTCGTGAACTGTAGCTTATTCGCATATCTTAAGACCCTAATACATGCTGATTTGCCAAAGTCTTCTCAGTTTTAGTACCAGTGGTAGAGACAATTTGTAACGTATTTAAAAGTCTTACGAGGACCTAATTTGAATAAGCCAGTTTAGAGTTTTTATTGATTTTCTCCATTCTCTTTAAAAGATTTACTATTTTGGCTTCACTGGCAGTCAAGTGTCACCTAATTATATTTTTTCTACTACTTAATATTTATTAATATGAAAGTTAGTATGTTTGGATATTTGCTACCACTCACTCAACTCCGTAACGACTGAATTTGGATTTGGACGAAATTTAGCACACAGATAGAACATATTTTAGATTCATATATATTTATGTATATTTTTATTCCAGGAAAACATAACATTCCTCGGGAACTCGGGTTAAAGTGCGGGGCGGATGTTTGGTCTCTGAAGAGAATGGGGGGCAGAATACAACCCTGTCACACACCTTTTCCGAAACGGAAAGTATCAGATGTGGATTTTTCAAGCTCTTCACAATATTTTTCTCCAACTCCTGGTAATTGTGTCTACCATATTCTGGTGAAAAAACTTTTTTGAAGCGATCGAATAGGCAATACTGATATCACATTTAGATTATAAAATAAATCATGAAGTCAATTTCTTTTATCTGTTTTGACTTGACTTATAGGTCTTACAAAGTCAAAGACAGGTTCCAAGGCCATTTTGCGTTGCGTTGCGTTGAGATACATATCTTCACCCCTACAAATAAAACTATAAAGTTATCTGAAAAATATCTAGAGCGATAACAAAGACTGAAATTACAGGGAAACCTGTCACGGCGGCCGAGACTTTTCTTGTTCAGGATCATGAGCTAGATAAAATATTTTTCACTTCAGTAGCTCAAACATGTAGGTTTTGCTGCCTGAAATCAAAATGCGATTTTGCTCACTGAGTGAGACAAAGTAACTTTTTAATTATTATTTTTCAGAAAGCCGCGAATATCTTATTCAGCCTTAGGTTAGTCATACAATTGAAAACATTCACACTCTATCTCTTTCCCGCCATTAGAAAGAGAGAGAGACAAAGACCAGCCCTTTCGAAGTTCCGATTTTGAATTCGACCTCAAAGACAAACACGTCCGGAATTTTGTAATAACTAAAGAAATTTTGCAAAAAGATAATTATGTCTTTTAATGTAATTTATTGATTTTTTTACTTATTGTTGTATTTAAACGAAAATAAGTAAGTATTTACTGCAAATAAAACTTATATTTAATTTGTAAATGTATTATCTCCTAAAGTGTTCTCGCTGCTGAAGTGAAAAGTTATGTGTGTTACACGAGAGCAAAGTTTTTTCGTGCCTTTGAATCCCTCGCCACACTCAGGATTCAAAATCAGCACTCGCAGCAAAAAACGACTTTGCTCTCTTGTTGCACAAATAACTATTTCTCTTAGCAAAGTGTTAGGAATATAATGAAATGTAGTCGCATCAGTAGGTAGATAATGTCGCCGTGAAAAATTGGATCTACGTAAGAATAAAACTTTAAAACATGCACCTAGCCGGATTTATTTTAAGGAATCATGTAGTCTATCAAAAAGGGCTAATTATATAAAAGAAATAACATGTTTTTGCGACGATGAACCATTCTCTAATTTCTTGCTTGTTGCCGTAACCTGGGCAATACTCGCATTTGAATCGCTTTATGAGAATCGAAAATAATATCGATACCAATGGTTAGAATGATGCAAACTATTCGCATATTACGTGAATGCAGACATTCGTTACATCTCTGAATTCAGGGGTATTTTAGTTATATTTTATTGGATTTTTTAATTGTTGGTCAAGTATGAACTTTCAATAAAAATGAATTGTCAGTATCGTTTGAAGATAGGCTCTTTGTTGTATGAGAAAAAAATCTAAGCCACGGAATTCACTCGATAAATTAAAATTAAAAAATACAAGCGTCTACCTGTGACTTTATAAGTGTATAAATAGGAAAAATATAAAATTATCATATGATTATTTTGAATTTAAATTACAATTACAATAATAATCAGGTATTTTTATGAAATAATTTGTAATGCTTGTTGTTACTGCGAGGACGTAACTTCCCAACTTTTCTTAGCAGTTCCTCGCACCATCAGGTTTTAGATTATAGGGACTGTATAAAGAAAGATATCGGTAGGTTTATGCTACTTGATTCATAATTAATTTAGATATGTTCGTTTTTGTATTATACAATTTAGTTATTAGAAATTCATATCATGTAAGGGTTGTTGTGCCTAGTGTTGTATGTACATTAGGCACAACTATTGTAAAAGTGATGGATTTCAGCTCAGCACGTCACAAATTTCAGTATCTATTCTCTTATTAATACTAAATGTACATGCATAGGTAAGCAGGTACATACTCCCTGTATCTACATGAAAACATAGTTACCACAAGCATTCAATAAGTTCTCGACGGTCACATGTCATGACATGACGTCGTGTCATTTCGTCTCGTCCAACTAGGTATATAAATTTTCCTGCGAACGCGTTGGGGCAGGGCGGAGGGGAGGGGGCGAGTGGTTGTGAGCGGGGGCTGGCGGGGGAGAGGGACATACGCGGCTCAAGGCGCAGAGGGCGCGGCGGGCGGTGCGCACCCGCCGGGGCCTCTCGATCACCGCCCGCGCAGCCGCCAATATGCCCGCAATGACGACTACGCGAGGGCAAGTCTCCGGAGGACTTTTCGTCGATCAGTTGATGTCAGCCTGATTAAAATCTATTAGACATTGCATGTGCGTAGACATGCACCGATCTATATTATTGGATAACAAGATACATGCTACCAATTCGTCTCCTCTCCGCTCCGGCCCTAACTTCTCTTGCATCGGTTCGAACGTTTCGAGAGCCACGAAGCCCTTTCTCTAATTAAACATTCCTACTTTTACGATATGAACGCTATAATACCTGCTGAGAAGTAGGAAAAACTAACGGTGCAAAGAATGATGAGTGCGCCACTCGGATGCACACGTGTGGGACGCGTTTGCGCAAGGCGCCTCCCAAACCGCTGACGAGCGGCTAGTCGATGGGCCGCGAGAAGTACCGTGAAGTAGAGAAAGGTTAAATTCATGCAAGTCATAGATAGAGGGCCCACATCTAGCAAATTTTCTTTGATCACCTTCATCATATTTTTAACTTGGTAATTAAAATATTTTAGTCTCATGCAACCAACTTATATTTATATGTTCTTTTTCTAAGTAAACCAATTTTCATACCAATATTATCGTATTAAAAAAATAGAGAAAATTACAAATTGTTAATCTGCCTGCATACCAAACTTTTGACATAGTCGCACAGTGAAACTATTTTTCCTAAATAACAGCGGATGCCCTCCAGCTACCTGCCCTGCCGGTGCCCCTGCTAACTGAATACACGTGGAACTCGAAGGCTCTTGCGCAACGCTTGCCTGCGTCCGCGCAGCGTTACTTTCCTTACGGTCACTACCCTTCACGGAGGGACAGTTATCTACTCAATGTTTGGTTTCAAATAAAATTCCTCTGTTACGACAAGTGTTGTGTTCGTTGGTATGGATTAAACATCAAATAAATGGAATGATTCAGAATGGTTTGAGTTTGTGCCTGTAAAACAAAAATACTGTTTTATACATTTTGATTGGTTTCTTCTATGATCCTATACAGTTTGTAGATGTAAAAAATATTTAAGCTGTTCTAGATATATGATTTATAGAGTTTGAATTTGAATTAAAAAATATAGGGGTGATTATGATAATAAATTAATAGATTCGAATAAAGTGAAGGTCACAATTATCATACAATGGCAACGAACCGATCTGTATGTTGGTCGGAGCGTCGGTCGTCGTAAACGGTGACAGAATAGTGTTATGTAACTTATTTAAATTATACCTAAGCGTTTGCTTATATTACTTGATTAATATCTTCATATTTAAAAAACGGAACGTTAATTTTTAAGAGGAGATTTTTCAAAGATTATTCAATCAGTAACTGAACCTGTTAATTTTGGATTCTGTAAAGTATGGATTGAATGGCTTTTGTATAGCGATAAAAGTAGCTTAGAGAGATTTTTAGGTATCTATTTATATGTGATAATGAATCAAATTTGAGATCGATGATAACTTTTCCATTGTAGCGTTTTCTAATACCTTCTGAAACGTTTATCTGGTCTTTGAAAGTGGGTATAATCTTTGGTTAATTTATTCAGGTAATTTATATCTACTTATTTATATAAGCAAATATTTGGTCACACATGATCAAGAATTTAGCATGATTTACTTAAAAAATAAAATTTAAACGTACTTTATAAAATTTGCACATACGAAATCAGAGAATAAATACATAACTGCATACCTATTTACCTTCACTTACGCATGAAGTTTATACCAAACAGGTCCATAGTGAAAATGTATCACGACTGTTTACATTACCGGTGAGATGCGGACTCTTCCGGGCATTAAGACCGAAATTTTGGCCCAAAATCCAAATTATAAAAATCACTGATACGCGTGTCGCGATAGGTCGTTGACCCCTTATGGAACCACCCTGATTTCACATCTTTTATCTCTGTCTTACGTAAAGGCGTTTGATATAGTCGCACTATTCTCGCCGCCCATTCTCACGTGCGCGTGCGCTGCACTATACCGCGCCGCGCGGCGCCTATCAAAAAGTTCCTATTCATCTCTAGGACACCAAACAATATGAAACTGTGGGGTTAAATTATGTATGAACTTTACCTAATATTAAAATATTTCGAGGCTATATTATGAAAATTAGTTCAACGATATAACTACATAGTTGGTAAAGGTAAAACCTCAGACTAATCAACCTTTCATGGTCGTAATAGGTACTTTGTACTACTTTAGCCATTTCATATTAGTTCGGATCTGAATAAGAGTTTAATATTTGGGTAGTGCATGTTGAATACCTGCCGCTCGAGATATACCTACTTATGTCAAGGATGTTCAATATTCTTGATATCTACATAACAGAATTAACAGACTTGCTAAGATTGTGGCCAGAGGTCTAGGTCCGATTGGGTTAGTTCTGCTGAATTATAGGTCAATCCAGTAGGTAGTAAGTACAATGAGTAGGTAGGTAAATTGGTTTAAAATTCTTTGGTTTGGACTAGCATTCATGATTGTAGATAGGTGTGTTTGTTACTGAGCCAACGCGGTATTTTTATGTGTATAGGTAACTATTTTTCTATCGGGTGGTTTTTAAAGTGCACCGAAAAATACCAATCTCTATCAGAAGTTTTTGTATTGTTATTGTTAATTTATTTAACGAAAATAAAAAAACAATTTACAATCTTTTGGCTTAATACTGTTATTATAGTCTATCAGTATTTTGTTCAACAAGGAAGATGAAATTAATAAACGTGATCAAATGGCTACGATAACACGCTTGAAGCAGCTACGTACGTATGCGGTGCCTCGTGTTGTGCTACATCGAAGTATTCGCTGGCTGATAATGGAGCTCGGAGCACTAATGTTGAGTTCGTCTCGTAGCACTCTCCGTAGGTACTTAAGTTTTAATTCACATATTTCTCACTCGTAGCCGATCCCTATTCACCGAGCCACTCTTTCACTCGTAACCGTGGAAAAGTAGGAGAAAAGGAATGAATACACTTTTTTCTATCACTCACTATGTCTGCCTCATTCTTTTTAATTTATTTGGCCGCTCGAGGCACTGAGAACGCATCGGATACCGTTAGTTTTAAATTTGCTAGCGTTAATTTCCTGTTTGATATTCGTAGATAATTTAGAAGCTGGGAATATCCAAAATAATAGCTTTTTTTACCCGACTGCGCCAGAAGGAGGGTTATTTAACAAAGTGGTAAATATGTATTATATTAATGTCGCTAGAATACTAAAAATTCATGTGTTTAGGCACAGAGTAACTTATTTATAGACCTACAGAATTTTGTCTTTATTTGAAATTAATTATTAAACCGCGCGATCTCGGAATTTTTAGTCAAAAAAGTAAACAACTACCGTACCTAATTACTTAAAATGATATATCTATCCTCGGACGTTTTTTTGAAGTTTTTTGTTATTGTGCTCAACTATAAGTACAAGATCTCCCTTCACAACTCTGATGTTAATGAGACAAAAAACTTGTTCTGACTTTTTTGAACCTTAGGACTTTTTTCCCAGACTTTGTAGTCAGTACAGGTAAACCTCTTTAGTCCATGAAAAATAAGAAATAAATACTTAATTATATAATTAAGTTAGTTAGTTAATTTTCAGAAGAACATTTTCCACGAAACCTGGAATACGAAAACTAGAAAAAATGGTCTATAATCTCAGTTGAAACATCATACGTTAGTGCTATAGTTAAATTCTATGTAGATATCTGCGCTCCATTTGTGTTAGGTAGGTACGTATAGGTACTAACTCGGTCTCATAGCAAATGAGGTAGGTAGGCGTCGTCGCCTCTCAAGGTCTCACGTTGTAATGGTGGTGCGGAGATTATCTCTATTTACTTGTGCCTACCTACCGAGAACAACTTAACAACAATCATTTGTGCATCGCACTGAACGTACAAGTTATGATTTAGCCCTTTGATCATCAAGCCGAATCATAAAATACGGCGATAAAATGCAGTACTTAAAGCAAATTGCGCATCATGGATGAATGTGCTTACAAACTGTACAGTTTATATTAAATATTTACTATCAAAACTTAGGATTCATTTCTAGGTACCAATACGCTGTGAAAATGTATGCATATTGTAATGTGTATGTATATATCTATCTATATTGGTATGTGAAAGTCATATAAAATCTTTGACGAAGATAGAATACCGTTGTCTACTTTTACAGCCTCTTGAAACATTGTAAAACGAAAATCGTTAACGATAGTTAATTACCCTATGTTTCTTGCAAATTATTTACCAAACCCAAGCTTACGACGAATCATTATTTTAAAAATCTGTGCATGTAGGTCTTATAATTAAAATGATTGCGATAATATTAGGAAGGTTTTAAGTACCTATGTAAAGGCTCAGATTCATCATCATTTCGCGGGGATAAATTGTAATGTGTTGATTTGGTGGGATAGTTATTGGGGTTTTTCAAAACAATAGTTTTATCCTATAAGATAAATTAAAGATAAAATTTACCTTAGTATTATACTTTGCTTAGCGGCAAGTGGGAGCAGTCCTCCGAAGCGCTGACCTTGCCGCGTGGGAGCCGCGCGCTAGAAATCGGGCTCGTGTGCGCTTACGCAATCTCAACCACTCGGGCGCGCTCGCGCCTCCGCGTTCACACCGTACAGCCACGTCGCATCGCATTGCCTTTATTTTTTTTACCTTGGAAAATTTGAGTGATTCCGAAGGTATTATGCGCACAAAGACTACACAAAAATTTGCTCTTAGTGCAGATTGCAAAACACACTACCTATTTATATCCAGCCAGACGGGTACTTATAACTTATACTTACCACTGTACTATAGTTTCTTCCCGACGTGTACAACTACTAAACCTCCAGTTCATGGTAGGAGCTAACCCCAGGACCATCACTGCTCTCCACTTATCATAATAAACAATATCTTAAACATTGATCATAAGCATGGGAATCTTAGAACTAATAGCAACTACTGAATTATGTGGGTACATTCAAATATACCTCTTTAAATTGAATTGCAATTGCAATTAATTGCCAAAACTTGAGTTTTTGTGAGATGACATTAGTGATGAGCCACTTAGTAACGGTACATCCCTCGCTAACGGCTGCTATGTCGGAGTTCCTAGCCGCTCCCTATTCGATACTACAGAGAATAAATTATTCAACTCGATATTGCGCTATCTTACTCACACCAACTACTTATGAAGAGTAAAGTATTATAAGAGTCGTATCGAATGCAAAATTCGGGTCATCGGTGAATAAGAGTGTATTAAGAGAACCATCGTCACATCGCCAGATACAGGTGTCCCTGATTGTGTGACTGCGATCCGATAAACTGTGAGAAGACATGACATATCGCACGATAATGTCGGAATTCGTATTGACAATCGATAAAATTGAGCAATCAATTCTTCAAGATTCTTTAGTTAGACCATTTAAGTAAATTTTAAGCAGGTTGGTTACTCATGCGAGTCGACTTGATTTAATTGTTGCATATTGTAATTGTAGGAAATTGTTAATGGTAAAAACTAATATTAATAATTTATTAATGGTTTAGGCGTAACAATACCAGTATGCCAATAAAGAGCATGGAACGTTTCCAATAAAATATATCATTAAGTATCTTTTTATATACATACTATAATGTGCGTGCGATACCTGGTACGCAATAAGGAGATATAATTGATTCAGAAATGGTTGTTGTACTCTCACCCACTAGCCCTTCTTGGAACTGGGAGTTGGTCGGATTGGATTCGAGCCACTCCTTCGACGCGGTGACACACATCACAGGAATCCGTAGTCAAGACAAGTCAAGTCTTAAACATTATCTTTAAAACCAACTCCACAGCCCAGAAAATTATGTTAAAAAATAAAAATTTTGCTCCATAAGCTGTTGCTTTATGTTTTCTCAAAAACCTATGAAGTTTGTATTTTCCGATTGACGATAGGACTTTAGTTCGTTTTTGCGTAAACTAAACTTATTTGAAAGTTTTTGATAGATAAACTAATCAGCTATCTTTAACACCTATTTTGCTTTGGTAAAGTTGAATCTGATTCAAAGTTAGTGGTAGACCCCTTTCAATTATTTTAAGTTTGTATATTGCTGTAATCCAGAGGTATAACGTCGATGACTCATGAAAAGGTAATTATTTGTAGGTTTTTGTGTATTTGTTAAGATCGTCATATTTTATAAGGTGACATGTCATATCAACAAACCCTTATTGTTTCCTTATGTCCGTCAGTTTGTTCTTCCAAGAATTCCTTTCTCTAGTTCCTCCCTTCATACATCCGTCCACTAGTCGATATCTTTTACATACAAAATAAGTTTTATAATTTAATAAGTAACTATACTACTTTTACTATCTCTATGCAAAAAAACCACGTCAATCCGTTTGGTCCGTAATACAAACCAGCAAAAACACTCCCATATAAAGGATTAATTATGACTTAATTATTATAATTATTAAGTACCAAGGCAAAATTATAGAGTCATATATTATTAACTACCAACAGATAGATTTTATAGAAACCAGCACGGCAAGTATAGGATAAAAAGTTGATAGATTTAAGAATGAGGGTAAACCACCGCTTTGGGACGGACACCACATCGATCTCATGATAGCAGAGTGTGTTGTTGCTTGCCGTGAGATATCTAACAGTACCCGGCGAAAATTGAGCATCCGAATCGAGTCATTGAACCGAAACCCGACCGTTAGTCGCACCGATTCTAGCAGGACGGGCCCTTCCACCTCCTACTTACTATTGCATCCGACATTTTTAGGGTTCCGGCTCGAATTTGTAAAACCGGAACGCCCGTCCGCCAACGACTTATTAGTCGCAATCGACTCTTATTGAATCGAGAAATTTAACTTGTTCTGGATTCGAGGCCATCTTAAACAAAATAATAAAAACAGTAAATTTACTTGGCTTTCTAATACTTATACTAATTGTTTATCAATACTGATGGCAGACACCCCGAGTGCAATTTTAACAATCAGCTCGAGAATCGAGCAAACATATCAGAAAAAAGGGTAATCTGTAGTAGATGGGTGAACCAACCTGGCTGGTACCCATTTATCTCCAAGCACATGGTGCGCTCATACCTACAAACAAACGTACAGACAAACAATAATTGATTAGATGGTGTAAATTACGCACGGGTTCGGGGGAGCGGCGTGGATATAATTGATATCGATATCTTCAAAGAGGACTTCAAAGACCAAATCCTAAAATTATAGGAAATTTACAATAGGTAGAGGTTGAATTTACAAACAATATTTTTAGTTTTCTATAATAATACTATTTGCATTTGGAGTTTATAAGATCCGGCGATCGCTGATTTCAATTTCGTAGTTCTGACAGCAAGGGATACTGATACAATGAACTGCCATACAAAAAGTGAAGTATTCCGTATTTTCAAGCAGATAATAAGTTTAAGATAGTAGAGTACATACTAGTACTGATTAGGATATTAGAGTCTTCATAAGACTCATGTATTTCTGTCATAAACGGAAATAGGAATGGATATTTACATAATTTCATCACAATTAAAATCAGGTCTAATGATTGACTGAACATCATAACTATTATCCGTAAATTGTTTTAAAAATACACGGTCCTTTCACACAATTCAAATGTGTTGTGAATGTATAACTGAATCAAAGTATGAGAAAGTATCCTCCTGAGAAGACAAGTGCGAAAAACATCCCAATCCAAAATGAAAGGAAATAAGACTATAGGTAAGCATTATAGTACGAATATATTAGTAGATACCTATCAGTTATATTAAGGAGGTTGCTACTTCATAGAGAAAATAATATTTGTTTAACTTACGGAATATGATATCCCATCCATCCCATAATTACAGAGTGTCCACAGTTGTGCACTCACGTTTCTGTTAGAAAGCCAAAGGATTTCTTTTTGTTCGCAGCTTTTACCACTCTCGTAGAGTATAACAGTTACCGTCGACCGTTGGCCGTGGGCCGTTACAGCAAAATTTGCTTATTCATTGCACACTCGAAAGCTCCAAACTTGCGGAAAGAGGTTACCTATTCGATTTTTTAACATATCATATAATACTTCATACAAAAAACTGTTATATGTGGTTAGTCTAGCAATAGATGATTTTTGATGAGATCTTTTTGAACATTCGTAAAATTTTCTAAATATTAGTTACATTTTGTAAAAAATGTAGTATACTTATCTTATTAAGTACCAATTCTCAACCCCACTTTAAACTGGTGAGCCATAGAGTTATGAATATGAAGAAGTGTTAAAATATATGAAAGTAAATAAAGACGTTGGTCTTTATTTTTGCATAATATTTTCAGAAAAACTCATATTCATTTCATTACCTACACAAGAATCAAACCTTCGTAATTACAATAACAAGTGATGTATATAATAATATTATGCAATCATATTTCCATGATACTTACCTACTCTTAATTTTTGTATCGTATCATAACAAATTATTTTATTATAATTTCTTAGTACTTTACCTACACGTTTATTGAAATTACTAAAAATACTATAACATCTAATAATAGTAATAAAATGCTATCCATCAAATTGAAAGTGGCTCAATATTTTTTTTATTAGTGGTAGTGTAGTAAATGAAGCAAATCCTTCAGTCTTCTCAGTCGAACCGGTGGTAGAGTTGAATGTAACGTTCATAAGTGTTTTTATCTGAGCGTAAAGTGAATAGAGAGTTTGAGTTTATCGATCTTAAATTATTCTAAATGCGAAATCTTGCATGAACTATTGTAGTTTCGATCAAAGAATTTCAATTTCAATCGCGGCCGGCGCACCCCTATTTATTCCTACAATTTTTATAATTATAACCGACACCGTTGAATTAACAGAAGTCTTAAAAACTGTTATATCAAACAGAACCGATTTTGAAATCGCAGCTGTTAATTGATTTCCAAAATAATTACAAGTAGCCCATATGTCTGCCAGTCTAACAAATACTTCCTTAACTGCGTTCCTTTTACAAGTCAAGTAATATTTTTCCCATCCTGTGTAGGCCCTTCTCAAGGGCCTACTAACTGCTAATGTTCATGAAAAGCCTATTTATATTTATGTCTACAAGACGCATTTTTTTTAAATTAAAGAATGAAGTACATAATACTTTAGATAGTAAAGTTATCCAAGTATTGGTTCTTTGAAAAGAACTAAATAACTAAGCAAATATTATTTGCAATGAATTTGGTGCCAAGTTTTACTGTTATTGAACTACTTGGTGTTAATTAATTTTTACAGAAAAATAAAATAAATCCCGCACTGTGCTATATTTGGGTATAGTTCGTGTTGGTAAATATTGTCTATCATAATATCATCCCTTACGTCACCGCCTGCCTTATATTACGCCAGACCTTTATTCCGGGCCATGTTTGTTATTAGGGAGAAAGTGTGTTGGCAAGCTTTTATGCACCAACCGAGCCGCCCTGAAAACTGGGTCAGCTGACTGTAAGGACTTCAGCTAACACTGGCACGATGACCTAGGTCAGGTCACTACTGAATCATAGCTCTCGCTCTGGCCAATCGATACTAGCTACCTTGCCAATCCAGGTGAAATGAATTCTTCATTACTCTACGTTTTATTATTTTACAACAACATTTACAAAATGATAATGATGTATAAAATAATATATATAGGTACGACGTATACACTTAGGTTGGAATTTTGTTAGCAGCATTGAGAGTTGTCTATTACTTAGGTTGACAAATGATTTTCAACGCATCTTAGTCAAATCTTAAAAATAGTTTAAAAGCTATTGAATTTTAACTACCTTAAATACAAAAGTTACATGTTATTTATACCTACATTTAAGTAATATGTACAAATATCAATAAACGAATATACCTAGTAGGACTTGGACACTCAGTTCAAGAGGCTCGGTAGATAATTTGAGACATTTTATTATGCAGATACATTGACGGATAATAAAAAACAAATCCATCAAAATGTATGAAAAAATTACGTTTTTCACGATTTCAGCGAGTGTTTCAATGTGTATTTAAAATAATGTTATATTTTTTCATTTTATTTATTAGTACTTTTTCCAGAATATTTTCACAATGGCTATGACGTAGATAAAGATAATAATATATAAATAAATAAATATAATTTAGATAGATTGATTGGTAGTGTCAGTAAATTCGACCTTCATAAGTCCTCTATGGGACTAAACTGAATAAATGGTTTTGACTTTGACTTTGAGATAACAAAAGCCTGATTTTTCAGATAAATGGTATGTGACAATTCATTTAAATTAGAACAGTTTTTATATAGACCTATCAGAAGAATAATTTATCCGTGGTTTATTTTTTTTCATTTAAAAATCAGCTCTATCTATACTAATTTTATAAAGCTGAAGAGTTTGTTTGTTTGTTTGAACGCGCTAATCTCAGGAACTACTGGTTCGATTTGAAAAAAAATATTTCAGTGTTGGATAGCCCATTTATCGAGCTACTTTTTATCCCGGGAAAACATAAGATCCCTCGGGAACGCGGGTGAAACCTCGGGGCGGAAGCTAGTAAATAATAAATGCTATACAGGTTACATAATAAACTCCGATACCTACCTACATTACACAGTAAATTGTGATGAAATAAAATGAGAGTTCATTTAACAGATGGGTGAACCCAAATAAATTTTCGTGATAAGGCAATATTGATTGATATTACCAGACAGCGCACTTGCAATATGATGCTGTTCCGGGGTGGGAGGGAGTGCTGACGATAACAATATAATTACCATAGAACTATTGTAAACTTCAAATTTTATTACAATAACCTAATTTGTATTGGATTATGTGATGTTAAAAATTCGAGAAAAAATACTTACATACATACTACATTCTTTATTAAGTATTGAAATTTATTTTATTCATTATAAAATAAAATTTGGTCCTTTTAAATCTACATTGGGACATTGTGGTGGACTTTGCACCTGACCCTTCGCTAAAGGACAGTACCTACTACCGACACATATTTTATGCATGTATTTATAAGTTATACCCAGACTAAAAAAATATCCCATATTGTTACTAAGTAGGAAATTATTCGCAAATTAATCTTCATTCGAAATATACGTTAGTATAGATAGTAACACAATACAATAATTAAATAAGGAAAATGTAATCAAAAGTTTTGTAAGTAGGTCTGTCGACCGAGGTGGGATATTATGACGAAGGGAGGGCTTTACGTATTATCCATCCAGGACGCTGTATAGCTATGTTCATGTTTTCCACGATTCACTTTTGAAACTTTCTAACCCTGTGCCGGAGTGTAGCGGCAGGGAGGGGCGCGCGCGGGTGCCAGAGAGAGGGTACCGACCTCATTGCCCATTGCCACTCCTCCCGCCGAGGTGGCAGGCCATTTTTATTAAAAATACTTCCGAGTCAAAACACCGCGCGCGGTTTTTTTTGTTCAAATCCTGAAATTATTCAAAACGCGGTAACCAATCATAATTAAAATACCAAACTACAGTGGAGCATATACATAACAGTAAATAAATAAATATTGATTTATAATATGCATAAAATAAACAATAGTGTTTGTAGGAGTGAATTTCAAACTTAAAAAATACAAGTGCGCCCTGAGATCTATTTTCCGTGCGAACTCGGGTGGGTTCGGTTGCGAAAAGTGGCGGTGCTCGGCTAACTTCGGCGCCCGTCGCGCGACGCCGCGAGGAGGGCGTCCATTCTACCCTGTTCGTGAGAAACAGAGACAAAAAACACTGCTGACATGGCGACAACACGAATGGATTGATGTTTTTCACGTGGAAAACTCATCCCTTGAAGATATTCATGTGAAGGTACGTCGATAAGCAAGATGCATGTGATGAAATTCATACCTAAGTAGGTAGGTATAGGGATGTAATCAATCTCACAATACAGCATTGTTCTAAGTAGACTTACTTAGTACATATTATTGGCCAGATTTAATCAAATAAATACGACGAGTTAGCAAACATTTTGTTTTAGTAGCTGGCATGTGATGCACGAGGGTTTAGGTAGTAATAAAAAGATAAGTTACTTAGTAATTTTTATTAAGCTTCTGAAACAAGTAGGTAATTTTGATGAGTATTTTTTTTTTCAAATGATACTATCATAGATGAAGTCGGTTAAAAATTAGGTTTGATTAATATAGTTCTTGAATAGGTAGCTAGTAAGGGGTTTTCGGATTTACCATCCATTTGACAAAATTGATCTGCCGAACCAAACTGCACTGGCCGGCCTCGCCCCTATTTTTTTCATCCTTATGTCAATTAATTAAGTATCGTTCATGACTACAAAAGCATGTAGGTAGGTATATTGATTGGGGTTAGATTTGGTTTTCCATCAGGGGTGATCTTGTCTTGTCTCTTTCCAAAAGGAGAGGAAATCAATAAATTGTAATAAATCAATATTTTACCGTGCACCCTGCCTGCGCTGAATATATCCGCTGCCGCCATTTCGATGATGACGGCGTATTTTTTGTGAGAGATATATTCGAGTCGCGGAGCGAGTCGGTGTTCGTCGCGCGGGGTTGCGGGCTGCGGCCGTCAGTCGTCGGGTGAGCGGGGTGCGACGTAAACGCGGACTCGGACTATGGCGGAAGGGCTGTTCTTCATTCCCATAAAAGGGTCGAGTTGATTGTGGTGCAGATACGTGTGGTACGTTCTCTTATGTTTGTGCAGTGATATAATTTTTCTCGAACAGTTCTTATCTCGACGTATCGGTTGAATTAATGTGGATATCAGAGGTAATAATGCCATTGTGATGACGTAATGTAACGCGCTCGACTGGGTGCGTAGTAATAATTCGAGCGCCCGTTTATACCGCGATAACGTTTGTGGTCAGCCAGCACCTGTGGATGTGGACCATAATGTTCGTGTTTTTGTAGCTTTTATAAATACAATTCGAAAGGATTCCAATAAGATTCTGATTGGAACCTATCTGTCAATTACATCTACAAAATACAAAGTGAATTGTATATAGGAATGTTTTATAAAATATCTATAGTATACTGATGTACTAAGTAGGTACTTCTGTACCTTACCTATAGCTGTTGCTATAGGTAGAATGTTTTTCCTACTGCAGTGCGCCTAGCGATGCATGGACTCCTCCCGCTCGCCGCTAAACTAGTACGGATAGACGCCCTCGATTTTTTTAACCTTGATTGAATTAGGTACCTATAGAATTCATTGAGCATCTTCTGTACCTTTTATACTTATTCAATTTGCTGTTGTTAGTTAGCAGTTTATGCATATTTTCCTTTTATAAAATGTTTTCTGATAAAACTTGATTGAGTTAACTATATTTTGAATGGTGTACCTAATGTACAAATTAAATTAAAGGTTATGTTTACGTTGAAAAGTTTAATAGTTTGAGATCTTTCGGCTACCTAGGTACCTACCAACGTCTAAAACCGGTACAAAGTAGGCAGGTAGGTACCTACATAATATGCGGTTATCAATATTGATTAGTTAACTATTATTATAGTTACCTACCTTGGTACAAAATTCACGGCGTAAGATCGGCACTCTGAAATTAACTCCGAATGAGTTTGTAGCTTCAACCATTTTATTTTCATACACTAAAGTAACTAATTGATGCTAATCATCAAATCCCATTTAGTATAATAATTAATAGAGAAAAAGGTACTAAATAATAGAAAGTAAGGTACTTAATAAATAGCATGACTGACAACCAATAAATCAAATTAAACTAATAGATAGATACCTACCTAGGTTGCTACTTAACTTAGGTTACTTTATTCCAGGTTTAGATTTATTTATATTTATATTAGTAGTATATTTCATAGTTGGCAACATTAGAATGTATCAATAATAGTTGGGTGTGGATTTTGGTAATGGCAACACTACAAGGCATAAAAACTTATACTTCATCCCCCTTGAATAGGTATTACTTGGTATTACAAAGATAGTTTAGAGTAACTAAGTCTAGTAAAACCCAGAATTTAAGATAGCTACGCTTATTTTTTGTTAAATGATACTAGAAATTGATGGATAAATTTATTAAAACCTGAATTTTATTACTTGTACAAAAAATAAAATTGTATGTTTTAAGTCAATAATGCCCCGAGACGAAACTGGACCCCAATGTGAAGAATTGAATTTTGATAAAAAAAAATCATCTCATTGAAATCGCATGATTTGTAAATACATTCACTCAACCCTGCTTTATTTATAACTAGCTGTTCCCCGCGCCGCGGTATCAACCGCGTTTCCGGTATAAAAAAATATTTCGTTAATTTTTTCGATGTTATAGTTATTCTGCTATTCGGAGACAAATCCAACAAATCAAAGATCATAAAAATCGGTCCAGCAGTTCTTGAGTTATAAATGCTGTAACTAACCCGACTTTGTTTTATATATAAGAGATGTCCATAATATTTATTGAAATGCTTTGTGCATTATCTGAACTGCATCAATCTAAAATAACTATATATCCATGTCTTTTAAGTCCGATTTAAACATAAAACCATACTTGCTAAAACTGTAGGAGTTAGTTAAATATAAGACCTTTAACAATGCGCTTAAATTTTATCTATACTAATATTATAAAGCTGAAGAGTTTGTTTGTTTGATTGAACGCGCTAATCTCAGGAACTACTGGTTCGAATTGCAAAATCTAGTGTTGGATAGTCCATTTATAGAGGAAGGCTATAAGGATAGGCTACTTTTTATCCCGGGAAAACATAAGATCCCTCGGGAACGCGGGTGAAACCGCGAGGTGGAAGCTAGTTTATAATAAGTAAGTATGTTAAAATGTTGGTATGCTATACACGCAATCAATGTTGGCCGAATAGAAGTTAGTCACGAGTGTATTATCAGATATAAATGTATGAACTAAATGGTGAGAAGAAGCTTATTATTAAGTTTATTATTGCACACCTTTTACTTAGCGACTGAAAAATGTGCTTGTCGGAGAGCCTAACTTTAGGCCGATCAACTTAGATTGCACGTATTGTATAGAATAGGAATATTATTTGGGCAAATCTAAATTATTAATTCAGTTTTATTAAGTACATGAAAGAATACTGGTCTTAAATCTTACTATATTCGTTTCAAAAGTACCAACCTACATTAGTTTCCAATTCGCGATTTCAACATTAAACTTGTATTAAATTAATAATTTGAAAAAAAACAGTATCACTCATAATATACTTAGTTTACCTACAGATAGTTAACCCTCATCCTCCTGCCAACAAACTATCAATCACAATATCTCATTTTAAAATCCATAATTCAGCATAAGTACCTACTTAGATAGATAACTTATATACTTATGCTATATGTATATAGGTACATATTCAAAACAATACAATATTCTTTAAGACCAACGTATTGATTAGTTAAAAGCTAATCTTCATTTTGAATACTTATAGATTCTTAGATTCATAAAGCCAAATCATACGCATTAGCTGTAAATCGTTTCGAATTGGCTAGCTCTATAGCTATAATTAACGATTGGTCAAATTATTAGATTCGTTAACTTGCTAATTTAGTAATAGTAAAGTATTTAAAATTATATGGATGTCTGATGTTAGTGTAGTTGAGCGACTAGATATCGCGTGAATTCCCTCTGAGGATAATAGCGTGACGTTACAATGTTAATATCAAATAGAGAAGGTAGATTACTTAATTACATCTTTACGACACGAAGCTAGAGAAATTAAGACCATCCCCAACTTTCTGTTTGAGCCATGAATATCTAAACCACAAATTTAAGTCTATAGTGCTGTAACTAGGTGAAGTATTCTTAAATGTATGTTATTAATTTTCAGGTCCCTCAACGCCCGTCACACCAACTGCACTAAGCACTATGAAACATACAAATTGAAAATGGCTTATAAAAAGTAAACATTATCTATTGTTGACGTTTTGTTGTATTGTTCATGGAACAAGAGAGAATACTTATGTATACATCATTGAATAACTGTTGGTTTATAAGATTTTAAGCCTGGACTGGTATGATCATATCTTCCAAATAAGGAGAAAAAAAAAGCAAAAATGGCTACGCAAAGATTTTGTTTGCGGTGGAACAACCACCAATCAAATATGTTATCCGTATTTGATCAGTTGCTACATGCAGAGACTTTTACCGATGTCACGTTGGCGGTAGACGGACAACTGCTGAAGGCACATAAGATGGTTTTATCCGCTTGCAGCCCATACTTTCAAGCACTGTTCGTTAACCATCAAGAGAAACATCCTATCGTTATATTGAAGGATGTCCCTTATTCTGACATGAAAAGCTTATTGGATTTCATGTATAGAGGAGAAGTGAGCGTCGATCAAGAAAGGTTGACGGCGTTCTTAAAAGTAGCCGAGAGTTTAAGAATAAAAGGTCTCACTGAGGTAAATGAGGAGAAGTGTGATATTCCAGCTCTAACTAACTCGTTGATTCAGCAACAGCAGACCACGCCTCCACCCCAGCTCCACAGAATACATCCATACATGCAACAAAAGCGACCGGCATCCGGCATGCCCAGTGGAGGAGCGCCTCCAAATTTATTAATGCCTTTATTGGGTAACGCTCTAATGCAACCAAAAAGAAAACGTGGTCGACCAAGAAAACTTAGTGGGAGTTCGAGCGATGCATTGAATACGGCTGCCAGTCCTCCAGGTGAATTTATACCGGAATCAGCATCCGCCTCTAATAGGCCAGGTGACCAACTAATTAGAGGTTCTCCAGAAATGTTAGAAGTCAAAATGTCAATGGATGGCTTCAGTGCTGAAGACGGTGCGACGTCTGGTGGTGAAGAAGCAGGTGAAGCTCTTCTTATCGACGAGGGCGATGACACTCAATTGACTGAAGCTCAATTGACTGGAAAAGACTCGGAGTCAGCAGGTACGTGATGTTCACTGAAATATTTTTTATTTTTCAGCCATTTAAATGACACTTGTCATTGCGATAAATACTTTAAATTCAAATTATAAATATATCAATGAAATAAGACAAAAATATGAATTAAGAAATGGATAACGATAAATAACGCCGTGAATTTGCTTACCTTTTGTAAATACTTATATTAATCTTCCTTTCCAACGATCTAACTCTGTTTGCCTACAGTTCAAATTCAAATAAATAAAAGGGAAAAGCTAATGGGATATAAGCTTTGATGTTAGGAGATTTTATTTTACATAATATAAGTGAAAAAGTGAAGTGTATTATGACCGAATACCTACCTTATTTATAATATTTAAAGTTTATTCAAAAGGGGTAAGTGATAATCTATGAAATTATTTTTGACGTATACCAGTAACAGACGCTTATTTTTCTTCTATAAATCGACAATTTAACTTACTGCTTGCTTTTCTGCTTTTGGGGAGAGCTATTAGAGGAATGGCCAGGGGCAAACTCGGTGTGGTACCTATTTAATGGTTAAATAAATCATATCTTTCTGTTAAAACTTCTTCATATAAATTCATTTTTTTACATATGACAAAAGGGAAATCAAACAAGGCTTATTCCCAATAGCTTTCCTTCGTATAAAGCAATTGGAAATATTCTAGAGACGATAGATACGTAATTTTGCGTGGATATATAAATTATAACATTTTGCCGGTCACGAATTATACTAAAATATTTCCAATAAAATATTTAATCAGATCGAATAAAATAAAAAAAATAGCAACTTCGCAAACTGAGAACTGAAATTATGATATTTCAGATCCCGAAAAAGCACCGAAAGAGGAAATACAACAAAACTATCCAACAAACGGACCCATACTATCAATTGAAAATGGATCTATTAAACAAGAACCTGTTGCCGATGCAAACGACGGTTACAATGAACCAATCGAATACAAATATAATCCTGATAGAAGTCATGAAAACTCCAATTCGCAAGAGGGCCCTATCAAAGACACAGATGATAAATGCAGACTAGGTCGTAACTTAAAGCCAAAGAATAGTAAAAAATTACTACCCCAAATGTCAAAAATTAGAGCCCGAAACTTATTCAATCAGCTTTCTGGGCTCTCCAATTTGAACCCCGCACTGAACAGTTTTGACAAATTTCCTCCTGAAACTGTCTTAATGCCCGCTCTCGCTACTCAGTTATTTGCTGCTGAATTGGAGCAAAATAACCTAAACATGGCTAATAACGAAGTATCTGATTTGACTCAAACAAACTGGGAGCACCGTATATTTCCCTCGCCTATTAGGAAAAATAATATTGGCAACATGGGCAGCTACCATGAGGAGACTAACGAGTCTGTAAGGGATTATTGCATCAAGGAAGGAGAGAACGTTTTCCGATGTAAGATATGCGCAAGGGTTTACACTCATATTAGCAATTTCTGTCGACACTACGTCACCTCCCACAAAAAAGACGTTAAAGTTTTTCCCTGCCCAATTTGCTTCAAAGAATTCACTCGAAAGGATAATATGATAGCTCATCTTAAAATAATACACAAAAATCAGCCCAATACAAACGAGCAGATGGCTAAACAGGAGTCTTAAATACACTTAAACTCTCATATTCAACAACACAATTATTTTTTGTTACAGAAGTAATAAGATCTGATTAGCGAGAGTAGGATTTACTCATCCTATAAGTTATTTAAAATTAAAATTTGAATTCTGAATAGTAGTGGATAAAACGTAGTTTGCGATTGAATAGGCGTTTGAGCTCTAAGTTTCATTCATACATACATATATCAATAAGTTTGTTGATATTAAACGATAAGAAATCGTTTGTTGTTAATATTTATCTATTTATTTATGTTATTCCATTTGTTTCTCCGAGTGCTGACTTCAAAGAGATTTATAAAATTTTCTATGATTTACTTGTTATTTTGCACTTACTTGTTACTTAATTTTATTACTTACAAAATTTCAGGGTACAAAGTAACTACTCGTAGTGATCGTAAATTCAAAAGTAGTGTAATTGTTTTACGCGCTAACATTACTTGCAATTCTCATTGAACTGAATTAGTTAGTTTAAGTTTAGTAGTTATGTTTTAATTTAACAATGGCATAGTCTTTTTGTAAATCGAGTTATTACTCACTTACTAAGTTAAACTATAAACTGAACTGAAGAGGCTTAATTATCTCTTTATAGAAAGACTTGAGAAGCAAAATGCCATTGTGTAAGTTAGTAGCGGTCTAAAATGCATTTTCATTAACTTGCCTTATTAGTGATTTTAGTTGTAGGTAAATGATTCATTTGACTTCTTCGAAGTAAAACTCAACACAGGCTATGATTTTTAAGAATTTGTTAAGATTAATTTAAAATAGTTTATCGATGTTAAAATATTTGGTTGTAAATTTTATGCTTTTCAAATACGTTTTACTAATACGGTTATATAGTAATTGAAGCAATCTCCAATAGCACATAATATAGCAAAAGCAGATAATATAACGTAGCGTAGACGTTGTGAATAAACACTCAGTTCCTGAATATTCAAACAGAGCCCCAAATTATTGTGACAGTTATCAGTTAGATACTTAAATACTATATTTCAATTCCTACCGTTGTTTAACTAGGGTGCATATTTCTTTACTATATTATAAAATTATTTACATAGAAGTAAACTTTTTGTCAAAGACAATTATAATCAAATGTATTAGTTAGCATAACACTAATGAAGTTATAATACTATCGGTATGAAATGTTGTCCGATAGCTATATAGTAGCTTCAATATAGTGAACATTTAACTAAGTACCTTATTCAATTTTACGTTAATAGCAGAAATTGTACACAAACTATATTAAAATGTAACAAAAATATATTAAAAGTTGACGTTGTATAATGTAACTAACAAACCAAACGATACAACAAGGTGTTGTTGTTAAAGTGATCATAGCAAGGTGCTTTGAATGAAGTATATTATTAACTGGAATCATGAGATGATTTGTAAATTCTATTTTAGTAGAAAACAAAATGCCTTAAATATAAATTAAGAAATGGTATTTATAAATTATTGATTTAAAATTAGAGGCAAAAGTAGTCTTCCATATAAAAATAGCGACACGACTTCTCGATTCAATAAATAACGTCAGAAATAAAAATGTAGATAATGGATTGTATACAATGCATTAAGTAATTTATTTATAGTAGGTACCTACTTCTATATTATATAGAATATATGTTTACGTTGTTAACTTAAAATCCAAATCTCTTCAATAGAAATAAAACGTACGTAGGTCCAGGGAACGCTTGCCTATTAGTGTGCCTTTTCTTGTATAATAAATATGTTAAATATTTATTGACTAATAGATGACTAAGATATTTCAAAGAATATTATATATGTATATTATTTATTTTCATTATTCAGAATTTACAATACCTATCTACGTTAAGAAGCTTCCTTAGGAGTATAGTGACCTTTTAGGCCCGAGTAGTTAAAAAAGTTTATAATTAAAATTAAGAATATTATCATCTCATGTTTTCCATTATGTTTGGAAATTGGAACGATTTGTAATTAAAAGAAAAGAATTTAAATATTCACGTAGGTATGTTTCGAGGCGATCGAGTCTTGATAATCAATATTAAGACTGTTAAAATTCATAAAAAAACGAATTTATTGTACCTACTTTTCATAAACTTTATATGAAATTTACCTTGGACATTGATAGGTACTTAAAGGGAAAATAGACTTAATTAAGGTGAGGCTATTATTGATCAATTAAAAATCTCTTACATTATGATAGTCAATTTAGCCAGTGCCTAATAAGCTTAACCCGTTTGGTGTTAATACTACTTAACATTATTATTTATAAAATTTAAGAACATCGCTGTCTTCTCTTATATTTAAAAAAATATACTTATGTTCCAAAATGAAAAAAATATTACTTCAGTTTGAAATATAATTAAATAATAAAACATTTATATAATTCATCAAGATTTGATTAAATATTATATCAATATTATTATTTGTTAATGTTATATATCATTAATTGGTGCTAAATTATACTTAAGAGGATGTCACATGAAATGTGACATTTAAATGGATTGTCTGTCCCTTAAATATTACATAATGTTATTCTTTGTTGATTTTGATTGTTGTTTTAAAATACATTGATTAAGTTTAAAGACAACCTTCTTAATTGGATAATCTACAAAGATTTGATCAAATATGTATTTACGACTATTTACTTACATGAGAGAAGTATAAATATTGATTTTATTAAAAAAATATATTTTGATGAATAGACGATTTGTTACAGTGTTTTAAATCAATACGTGAAATTATAATTTGTACCATAAGAAATATTGTCTAATCAAACATTTAAAAAAAATATATATATATATTATGTAAGTACCTACTTATTGTCATCATTAATACTTGTTATAAAAGGATATATTTATCGTTTTTAAGATTTTTTCTTAATATTCGTACTTCTAGAAGACATCTCATAAGCTTTTTCAAATGAAATAATTAGTTTCCAGTCTCGTTTTTCTCCATAAAGAAGTGATCAAAAATATTATGTTGATAGGGTGCTTATTTTTAAGGGCGACGTTTTCCGTAGGTACCTGAATGACAAACTGCAACTTTATAATATGACTACTGCATGTAACACTAACTCGCCGACCTTGACTTTATTAACTATAACTGGATAAGTATAGTTATAGCAAACATGCTTCCCATACAGGTATACTCCATGGCAATCCAGTAACTTTAAGAATTATTTGCGTGAGACCGGAAACAAATATATAATAACTCTTCCATAATAAATAGAAAAGTTTAATTAATAAAAATTAAACGAGAAATTGAAGAGGCCATATTACCTCCACCAAAAATATTCAAGCAGACGGACGGAAGCAGGAGTTACCTATATTATAAAAGTGCATATTTTTTATTCGGCGTACGATTCCCTAATAAAAAGAAACACAAGTATTTACATAATGATATGGTCATTTTTTTATGGATTCAAAGTTTTTCTGTAATTTTGATCATCTCTAGTAGATAATTAACTGAAAACATGCAAATATATAGATTATATTATATTTACGTGTTATGGATTATCTTCACAAAAGATTTATAAAAATTATTGAACATAGCCAAATGTTAAGCAAAATCATATTTTTTGTTACTTGCACTTAGACAATAGCATAATGCAAAGAGTAATATTTAGATAAATTTAGAATTGAAAGTTACACGACATAGCATTACTTACATATTTGTTGATGAAAGAAATACATTGGTATACAATAAGGTGTTAATTACTATTTTTAGAAACTTTAAAGAAAATAATAAAAGTTACAGCAAAATAACAAATACTTTCAATCGATGTTAAGATATTTCGTTTGTTTTGTTTCTCCATTGTTAATTTGATACTTAAATAAGAAGGTACCTCTTTTATTTATATTAAAATAATTTGTGACGCAGTCGATTACTTTATGATCTTTTTTGTCTCGAGTATCAATTGAGTTTTTATTAAGTACTTATATTATTTATATTCCTACCTAATATAATTTCCTTTCATATGAGAAATCGTTTATAATTAATGTTGTAAGCAACGCTGAATGTCTTGCCTATCTATTATTTAATGTAAGTGACATGACTGCTGCGACTTCCGAATGGGAGTTAATATGCCACAGGTGATTTTATAGCAACGATGACGAACTCTAACGATTTCAACAATATTGAATAATACATTATTTTTAATTGTAGCAAAGTAACAACACGGGTTATTAGTAAAGAATAGATTAAAATTTAAGTTATTTATATAATAAAATAATATAGACATAAATAGTGTTGTTAACAATGGAGTGAATTTTCTAAGCTATAACTTATAGAAATGTTAATTAGTCACGACGAGGACTGATCAGGTATGTTAACCTACAATATTTATTACTCTCACATTTGTAGACGGTGTTGATAGAGCTAGATTACAATTTACCTATTAATGTGCTTTCTATGTTGCTCAAATGGATGCTATGCAATGAACAAAGTATTGTTGGTCCAGTACAAATTGTTGCTTTTGTATTTTTATTTATTTAAACCATACCTATCTACGTGTATTGTTCACATTAAATTGATTTGAAGCACCGAAGAGGCTAAATGCTTATTTCTATTTTTTTTTATCTATCAAACTCATTTTTTCGGCTAGTTTATTTTGTATTCATTCAATGGCAGCTTAGTTTTATTTGACCTGTATGGCGCGTCCCATCTAATCATTACTCTTTTAATGTAACTTTCAACTATTGACCCACCTTTTGTGATCTTAAGAGCTAAGTTAACTGAAGTGTTATTTTTATAATTTATGTACCTAACATATCTACTGAACTTGCCGAAATAGTTCCAAATGCAAACACTTGAGTCCTATTATGTCATAGTGAAATCTGTTCTTTTTTGTTTTTATTTTTTAATTTATTATTAGTTTAATTTATGGTTATTTTAAAGTAGATTAAGCAGTTTTGAATTTGCTACGGTTCGTTGTCTAAATAAACAGACTTTCATTATACCCTGTGTTATAATTGTTATCTCTATGAAAACAATTTTCTCTGTATGGAAATTAAAAATAATAATAATGATGTATAGGACTGATCATAAAAATTGGCGTGGTAATACCAACCTATTACGTTTATTTTAAAATTGATTTTTTATGTTTTGAAATTTCTCTTTATTTTCTAGTTTAAAATGTTATTTTATTTTAGGATTTATTACATGGACTAGTTTGTCGTAATGGTTGATACTATATGAACTAATGTGTGAACGCGGCACGGTGCTATTATAGTATAGAACTACAGTTAATTAAATATAATTACATATTGCAGTACAATATTACTAGGCAATAGTGACCGCAGGACGACAAGCACGTCCGTGAAATATTTCCATCACTCGTGGTTTTCATTTACAATCATGGTGTAATAAAATTCGTCATTCAATTTGAACAAATAAAGGTTAATATATTTTCTTTGTTTATTTTTATTTCGTATAATTTATTTTTTATAAATATATTTTTATACATATACACATTTGTTACTTATCTACTTACTTAATTTTATTTCAGTGTGCGATTTTTTTATATAATGACACATTACACAGTCGAATAACCATAATGCCATTAAAACTACTTATCGTTTAAAAAGATAACGATTTTTTTGGATATGTTATGAACCTAAATATGATAAGAGTTATGGATAGGTACCTACGTTGCAACAGTGTACCTACTACGAGTATCACGATCAAAACACGCTGTTATTTAAAATAGTAATATAATTATACACTTTTAATTATAAACTCTAATAATTTTATAACAATCGTGGTGTGTTCCAAACACTTTGAACGAATTTCATGTTTTTATTCCTTGGTTATGAAATATTTTAACTGCCTCAAGTTAATCCTTGGAATCAAGGAACGATAACATTGCAAAGCCATTCCAACTTTTCCAAAAAAACTTTATTTTTTCCGTCTGAAGATAACATTTTTTTTATTAGTTCACAAACGCTTGTTATAGGTATAATATTAATATTATCTATTGGTACATCAGCATGAAAGAAAACTGTAATTTTTGCAATGGTAGTTTTTATCTGTTATTCATAATTTATTAATATTTTTCGTTCTTATAGTGTACAAATTGCTTGCCTAGCCTTAGCCTAACCTAGTAAAGTAGAACACTTGGAAGTAGTAAAGTTGACAATGCGAACCTCAGACTACAAGAATAAAATATCATCAATGCAACTGTGAACGACAGACCTAGTATGCATATAAATGTAGGATGTACGTCTATGATGTATAGCTATGTCTATGTAAGGGCTTATCAATTCCCTGCACATTGGAATGGCGTCGTGCGGAGAAAGCGTTATATGTAAGTTTCACCGTTAAATTAATAAAGAAGTGCATGGCATAAAACACTTGAATTTCAACGCATAATATCTTTGTACGACGAATTTACTCGATTTAATTTGGTATGGTCGCTCTGCGTAGACCGGAACGTCTTGTGTGGGGCGAGGCAGTGTTCTAGCCTTCACGGTCAGTATAATAAATGCAGATAGTACCTACTAATAATTAACAGTAGGTACCTACGTATTAATAGTAATGCAACTGGTTAGTCAATATGATGAATATCCAGACAATAAACTTTAAACCGGTCATATAATACAAATAAATTAAATTGAAGTGTCTGTAATATCAAAATAACAGCTTTTATTAAATGCATGTGAAAGTAGGTACCTATTTACGGTACTTATGACAAAAAAAACATATTTTTAATTTTTTGTCTGTCTATGTGTTCCGGCTAATTTCCGAAACCGCTGGATCGATTTTGACAGGAGTTTCAATGGCAAGATTATAGGCTATTTTTATACCAGAAAAGTGGGTAAATCCGCTGTAACAGCTAGTCATGAACAATTGTAGTGGAATTAATTATTTATGCGAACTTCTCAGTCTTCCAGTAGAATTAGTTATTTGTGCAAGCGTTTTTCATAGGTTCCCATGAAAAACTCTATCGATAATTACCGGTAGGTACTTATAAGTTAATTACACTGACCGTAGTCAGCTCAAAATCACATCATTTGGTACATAATCTAAATTAGACCCTGCTAAGGCACTCAAGAATGTAATGTCTCTACCATCGATTCGTAATACACTTTACATACATTTAACTATTATATATTTATATTACTGTCTAACTATGGAGGTAGGTATATTATTTTTTACTTATCTAATAAATTTTCCAAATGCCAATTATCTCATAGGAAATAAGAGTAAGTATATATACATTGGAGGACCATTGATGCAGTAGATAGACCGCTCAAGCTCGAGTTTAGCTGGTATTCATTACGTTGGTAAACTTTGTAATGCACAACGCTAGATTGTATATTTTTGCTTATTCCATATAATTTTGATTTCTTTGTTCTTGTAGACTGAGGTGCAAAAATAGCGTAGGTATCACTGATTTATATACCTACCTATCAAAAACTTTATTAAAAAAATACAATAATATTAAAACAATCTATTCCTTTATTAATTTCAGGACGTGGTACACCAGATTCAGAAAACAAGGACTCGAAATACGCCCAATCACCTACAAGCGATGGACATGGAAAAATTCGTGTGAACCCAGCGACACAAGCTTCTACTTCTAATGAGTATCAAAATGATTCATTAAATAATAATACATTACAAACAGGAGGCAATCAGATGCAAAGACCATCTGTCAGAAGACGGATACGGAGAAGAGCCAATTCTGCTTCGAACGATCCCGCGGAACAGCTAACTGAAATGTCGGTTAGAGGCCTTAATCTGTTCAGGTACGCCTCTGTCAACGAAGGAGTGTATCAATGCACCGAGTGCGCAAAGGAGAACATTCAGAAAACATTTAAAAATAAATATTCATTCCAAAGGCACGCCTTTCTATATCACGAAGGCCAGCAAAGAAAAGTGTTCCCATGCCCTGTGTGCTGCAAGGAATTCTCAAGGCCAGACAAAATGAAAAACCATATGAAGACCACGCACGATTGTTACGTACCAAAAGACTGCGTTTATCCACCGAACGCATTTTTTATGATACCGGGTATGGAGGGTCAGCTTCCACCAGGTATAAAGTTGGAGGCGATGGGTTCCGGGTCACCACACGGCTCCACACCCTCGCATTCCTCGCCTGATCCCGCGCAAGTTTGAGCGTCGTTTCACCACTGTTGATTCCACGTAATATACTTAATCTTTCGTTGAGCACCGATAAAGTGCCTTACTCTACTATTCAGATAGTTTTAGATTCATTCTAGAACCAGAGTTTAATTATAATACTTGTTCTATTTTTTGAGTAAAATTTTCTCGTCGAGTAAGTTTTTACGTATTGAGTATTTTAAATTTCCATTGATAACTGTTATGCATTTATATCGAATGTTTGTTACAGAAAGCTCATTTATACTTGTTTAAAAAGTAAGGTTGTGCAAATATTAGACAATAATAATAATATACAATTTAAATAATTAAAATGTGGCCAGTTACGCAATAGTTACAGCGTATTAAATTTTAACATTTTGTATTGGGGTTTACTACTTTAGCCTTAGGTAATGGGTGCTGTACAAGTCTGAATTGTGCCTTCTAAATAAGAAGTTTGTTTTAAATTCATACATATAATAATGTTTAAACATTTCCACTCAGCGTATAGCTTTTGCCTCTGAATGTGCCTATATCTATTTGTAGTTAATTGATATACCGCAACACACCGACCAAAGACTGTGTCTAGCATACTGCTTTCATTTTGATAACCAGGTGTTAGTCTTCCTCGATCTCCGGGTGGTCATTCATTATTTTACGTTATTTGAACAAGGAACGTCAATCGTTATTTTTCAACTTTAAAACTTATGAGTGCGAGAATATAGTTAAAATATTATTAAGTATGTTAAAGTTATTTTATCTTTTCTATCCCTATTGAAGACTTATGATGACATAGATTATTAAAAAAAATATTTTGAATATTAGAGAGCAAACTGTTACGTACTATTATGTACCTATATGAATCTTTATTATACAGGAGAAGTATAGTGTTAAAAATATTAATAAATGTTAACATATTATAATAGTGCCATAGCACAATATATTCATTTTGTATAACTTTAAATACTGATGTTTTTCCAACTCTTATTATTTCACTTTTTAGAATAAATTTAGTTGGTACGAAGAAGTTCTAGCTTACCTAGAACTTAAAACGAAATCAGCAGTTCTTCCATTGATAAGGGAAATAATATTTGTTAGATAATTATTAACTATATATAACTATAATGCCTAACCTCCATGTCAATATTAAGTTCGCGAAAAGATTACAAATAATCTCCATTTTATTATCGTTAAGGTCATTTGGGAAGAGTACCTTCGAGTAATAAGAGCAATTTTATAGAATAAAAACAAAAATGTTCGTTTGACGTTAATATCTACTTAAAAAAAATGTGGTTATCAATCTAAAATTGTTTTGTATTTTAAAATTTAGCGCACAACATATTTTGAGATAATTACCTACGTTAAGTTTAAAAATAAGATTTGTTAGTTACTGTATATATTTTAATGGTGTATTAATTAAATCATTTTAGATTTAACAGCCGCCAACAAGGTATTAACAATTATTGCAGTGTGATTTTTTTTTTATTTAAGTAGGAACGCCAGCGCCAGTCAATCGCACAAACTAATAATTCACCTATCGAAAGGTTTTAATTACACCTTCATGTAAGTTGATTTTTTTTATTATTTTCATTTTAATTTAATAATGCACCACTCGTCGTATTCATATTTGCCCTCCACACATACATACCCTTAATATGATCGAATATCCATATTACAAGATATATAAGTATATGTAAAGCAATTAATTTGCATATATTTTTCGCTTTTAAGGGCCTATTTGAAACATCGCCGCGCGCAAGTTAGACACTTGAGTGGTGTAACACATGTTATTTTTTCTTCTTTTTGTAGTATTTTATTTTGTGATATTAGTGCTAACTAAGTTGGCAATCATGTTCATTGTTGAGTTATTATAATTAGTTTTTTCTTTACCCTTCAAAACATGCTGCAAGGCAGCGAACATTAATACAAAAAAGAAACATTGCAAAATACATTAATAGATAATAATAGCAAGTATTATTAACACTAAAATAAAGTGTTTTGGTTAGCCAAATTATGGCAAAAGTTTAATTTGTTAATATCCAATATTATCTAATGTATATTTGATTCTTTTAATTGCACATTATATAAGCTATTAGGCATCTTTGTGTACACACCTTACTAATACTTAATTGATACTAAAGTAAATTAAAAAAAAAATAAGATCAATATCATTTGAATCTAAAAACTAGGTGTTTAAAAAATTGGTATAGCCAGCAACTGAATGGTAAAAATAGCATATAGGTATCAACTATTCATGTAAGTATTAGGAGGGAGGTACCATCGATATGGGAAGTAAAAAAATAATTCCTAAACCTTATTTCAATAATTATGACCTTACATACTTTACCTAAAATAAATTGATTAAAAATACATCGTCGTTATTTTCCTTATGAATGTTACAAATTATATCGCGTCGTGTCCAGTACAACTTAAATAGTAGTCATAAAAAAGAAACAAAATATAATGTATGACAATAATAAATATATATTAAGTGTACAAGATATGACATACACCTCATGCTGTGTATTTTTATTTGTTGGATGTAACAACATAAAAATGTTTTTATAATATGGATAATATCCAAAATACAGGAAGGTTTTGTATTGTGTCGAAAAACTGGCATGGCAGGGATGTAAGTACTCACCTATATGACTTTTACAATGGGACCAACCGTAAAATCATCAAAACTGCTGTTCTCATATCTACCGACTAAAATTATTCCTACTGCACCTGATATTTTTTCACGATTTCAGAGTTCGTCCCACAGTAAAAGTTGTTCATATTTGTGACTTCTAGTTTTAGACTCAATACAATATCAACATGTATAGTATACCCCTACTATTTTAAATACTTTCTATGTTTTATATCATCCGTATTTTAAAATTAGTATTTACTATCTAAAGGTTGTATAAGGGTAAATTAAATTAGTCGGCGAAACTTTATCAGAACAATTGTTAGTGGTAACCTAATCTATTACCAATGTTTATACTTGTAATTGAATGTATTGAAATCATGACAAACTCACACACTACACATTGTCGCGCTCAGTCGACTGTGGTAGTCAGTCAGTGCCCTGCAGTTCATTGAACTGTTACTATATGACCTGCACGCTTAAAGTGTGTTGTATGATGGTTATGAAAAATAATAAATAAACTATCAAATAGGTATCACTTAGATGTGCTTTGTAAAATATTAAATGCGACTGCAAAGTTTCGCCAATTTATTTGATTTAACCTTAAATATATCCGATATAACTGAAAGAATATAAATAGAAAAAGGTAAAATATTACCTATGAAAGTAATTTTTAACTTAAATGTGCAATGATTATAAGCAAGTGTTGTTGTTTTCTATATTCTATTGATGCAAACCTGATACCAATAACATTTTTATGTTCAAAAAATAATATGTATCGTTCGTTTTCATATTCAATTCTTAAAAACTAGATACTACAAGATTAAGTACATAATATCTTTTAAATTGTACATTAATAGGTAGGTACCTCCCGGGTACCTTCAGGGTTTACTATAAACTCCATAATGTCTCCAATATCGGTACTGTTCTTATTTTTATTCTTGCAAATTCGATATTCGAGCATTAGAATTTAAATTTTGTAGTATTTATGGATTTTTTGATGTATAATTTTATTACGACTACCCATTAAATTGTTATTTTATATTGTATCTTATATAAATGATAGGGTAATGGTATCAGGTATTAAATACAGTTTACGGAAGTGCAGTCATTGTAACTAAGTAGGTACATCATATACTTCACTTATATAGTAGTTCGTCTTCACGATACATGACTGTTATCTAATTTCTTTTAAAAAGATATATTATATTTATCCTTTATTAAAGTTTTTTATCTTCTTATAATTTAAACAAATATTTACTAGGTATATTGATTCAATTCAATATTTGATGATCGGGAGAGACGATTTGGGCCATACTAAGCATTATTGTCATAGCCTTTCGACCTTTATATACTACAAACATTGTAAAATTGTAGTAAATAGGACCGTTAGATATTCTATAGTTTATATAGGTAATAACAGCTATTAACAAAATTACTACCACAGTTAAACTGATAATTGTAATAATTATTAAAGTTGATAAGTAGATAGGTAAGTATAATATCGTTGAAAACATCAAAGCTTTAACAATAAATTGATGAAAACGACACAAAAGTTTATTTTTATTGTATGTAACAAAAAATATAGTAGTTTTATTATAATTGAAGGATCTTACCAACGTATTGTATAATTACCTATTGTGAAAATATTATGTACACTACGAATAAAATAGAAATACTGAATTGCTCTTTATTTTGTGACAGCTTTGTACATTCATTGTACATTTGTACCCTTCATTTTGTTATTTTTCTTAAGTAAGGATTAATTCACAGTTTAACCTCGTTAAGATTTTCAGGCGGTCTCTTGTATTTCTTATCGTAATATTGTGTCACCAAAAAACGAAACGAATGATGTTGGGATCAAAGGAAATCTCCGTCAATCTACCCTTGACAGGACTCAATACAGGTTCGCGATAACAAACCGTAATCAAGTGCGTTTAAATTATAAGTATACAGCCTACATGATCACGTTTATGTATGTACACATGTATGTAAACCACGGAAAAAGAGGTAGGACAAATTTACAAAGAACATTAAGCGACATTACTAGATTTATTGTTTTTATTATGTTACCTGCAAATATTACCAAATTCCTATTCAAATCGATCCCCTTGCGCCTTATTTTGGGCACTTTAAAAATAATTAGTTCATGGGATCAAATAAAATGAGCATAAAAATAAAAATATTACTTAGGTACCTACCAAATGGTGTAAATTGTAACCTATGGTTCTTAGTTTTAGTGATGCCTCTTACTTTAAAAAGTGCGGTGGGCCAATTTTAGTAAATTATCACCAAATATACCTACCTACTTATATGAAACCAAATTTCACGCTAATATTATGTACCTACTCAAACAAACTATATGCTATTGCGTTCGCAATAAAATGTTGGTAAGACCTAAGTAAAATATTACCATGTTTCTTTATTTATTCCATAAAATGATGTAAGTAGGCGTGATTATTTAATTTGGAGAAAATAAGTATTAAAGATGTTATGACATTAAGTACAAAGCTCAAAATTTCGTAGTAGGCGAGAATAACTAGGAAAAGCGCTATGTATGCCCTATCGCCGACTAGAGATTTGTGTAGAGCCATCTATTTATGAAACAGCATGGCGGATTACTTAATATTAACTTTATTACTTGGTCTTCATAACTATTTGCAATAAGCTATATAAGAGTTCTCTAGGACATAATATAATTTGGAATTCAAGCAGGTATGCCAGTCAAATACCTGAAAATGCGACAAAAACACGGAACCCTATTAGGTAGGTACCTACCTACTAAGTCTACGTGCCGTCTGTCTGCTTGTCTTGCCTTGTGACAAGGCTGATTCTTATTAGCCGTAGGTAAAAGGTAGCTAGTTGTTTTTTTTCAAAACCCAACGTAACCTTGAAAAATGTTTTATTTCGGGTTCTATTGCAAAGACGTAAAGCTGTAATTTGTATTTAATATTATTCATATCCTAACCTTAATACTAATGATAGTGAATATCAAAAAGTTGAAAAGTTATGAGTGACTATTACGGTTTAATTATTAGATAAGTAGGTAGGTACTTATTGTACCTACGTCCGTGACCGAGCTCAACTGGCTCCTTGATCGGTTTTTGTTTATAGGCTACAAATCCTAAAGTCCACGTGGAAAAAGTCGCAGGCAAAAGTCAGTTTATCAATAAAGCTATATTTTTAGAAAAATCGAAACCTATTATTTCAGACTATCACTATGCCTACGAAGACGACTGCGACCACAACGGCATGCCGATTATTACTTTGGAAGTAATATCTGACAATTTGAATAATGAACAATATATTCCGACTAATTACCATACTGAAACCCAGCCATTCTGTACAATCGAGAAAATTACTAAAGACACAACAGGTGTACATTTTCTTATGGATAAAGATCAACATGAACTTGTCACACCAATTGCAATTGAAAACCAGGATATAAATGAAGACGGGCAAAATGATTCATCCCAAACGAGATGTGACCTTTTGGAATATATGACCCAAAACGATGGCAGCGTCGTTTGTAAATTATGTGGAGAGATACTCCAAAGCCGTACGCATTGGTACAGACATAAATACAAAGTTCACGTTGTACATCCACTGAATCCTACACCGCTGTTTCAATGTGAACAATGCCGAGTCTTCTTTAAGAGTCGAAAAGGTATGAACATTATACTCAAACCACGGTATTCTAAATAAGTACTGTGTGTCATAATATCAAATAATAATAAAAATTAGTACCTAAATGAAATGTTTCAAATTTTCTAAAGTAATTTTCTATATATGAGCATAAATATATAGCATATATATTTCTACAATGAGCTTGAGCTTACGGTGAAGGAAACCATAGCACGGTGGTAGGGTACTTCATAGCACCCACCTGGCTGGCTATGGCCCATTGGCACCCTCAAGTTGAAAATCTGTCGCCAAACACCTATTGGTGTGTTCCGGCAGCTGCACTTGAGAGCCAAATCCTTCTAGGCTTTGTGTGCTTATCACCTTCGGCCACATCATCACCTACCATAGTGAGATTGTGGTTAAATACAAGCCTATAAAAAGTATCTTCTGCTTTATAAATGTATTTCATTTCTTTCCTTCATTATGAAAATGTTAATTTAACTCATCTTTTTACAGGATACATAGGGCATTTAGCTAGCAGGCATAGTGATTTTCTATCAGACTCTAGTCCAGTACTCACAAATTCGCAAATTGAAGTTACACCTACAGAAACACAACCTCCAGTTTCAACAGTAGATGTAGCAGTAAAAGAGGAGCCAGATCCAGAATTGTCGATACCAAAGTCAAGCGTGCCCAATTACCAAACGACTGTTGTCAAACATACGTCCACAAAAAGTACGGAAACAAGAAGATCTTGCCGATACAAAGGTACTATTCGATTCTTATCGTCTTATATCATATATAGGGGCGATTTGACTACTTACTGGTCATCCATGTGCCAAGGAGATATCACAGTATGGCAAAGATAATCACCATAATATTTTGTGGAGTGTAACTGTAACATTATTATAATATTATATATCATGTAAGCGATGCGTTGCGGCATCACAACAGCATTTATTTTCTCAGCCAAAAGAATCTATCTAGAACTATCAGTAAAAAAACTATTAAGTATATAGCCATGATCAACGTCCGATACCTAAATATCGGTGCTTGGTCAGTGGCGCATTCATTGGCGCATTGACCTAAACATCCTTCCTAGAGGGATGAAAAAGGATTGCGTTTAAAGTTTGACAAACATCTGACTGCTAGCATTGTAGTATTGATGATGAGACAGCAGATAACTGAGGTGCCTACACAATTGTTTCAAATACATGTTTTTCGTATTTCAGAACCACCTTTAAACGAAAAGGATAGGGAAGAAAAGCGTTCACAAGAAGAAAAGCTAGTGGCTGATATAATTGAGAGAGTTCGCCGAGAGTGCGAGGCCCAAGGCTCTGGAGGACCTGCCCGGAGAGGTTACACGCGGAGAACCACTGTCATGCACTCATAACTTAAACCTACCATAAATAATTTGGAAATATCTCTGAGCTTGCCATGAAGATACTGGTGAAAATTCACCATTTTGTATAATTAAAGTACCCAGTATTATATCAATTTTTAGCCCTTACGGCCATTTTGTGTCTATCTCAATGAGATAAATATGGCCTAAGTTAACGGTCTCGGTAACTATGTGCTCATTTTGTGCCAAAGTATGTAAATATTGTGCCAATAGTTACTATCGAGGGTGCCAATAATATGTCCATAAATTTGTAAATACATATTATGCAGTTAAATATTATAGATAGTAAGGGTCGATTGTGATGGAATTATTATTAATTTGTATAGTCCATTTAGTACTTACCCGAATTTTTATCCAAATGTGAATTCCTATATTACTCACTTAAGCTAGTTTATAAAAACGGAGGTTTCTATCGGCTCTCTTATTTATTACTATAATTAATTAATTATCTGTAATCTACATAAACAAACCTTTAGCCAGTGGCAAACGTCCATCCATATTCGTTCGACTAGTCTGACTCATCGCTTAGCGGCTATCCGTTGGACATTTTGGTATTTTTAAACACAGTTAAGTAGTTGCTACATATTAACAATGTTTAACATTCAAAAATTTGTCTAATTCAATTTGCAGCCATTTTACAAAATGCTTAATTGTCCGCAAATCATAAAATTACCTAGGTACGTTTCGCTCAGGCTAGGAAGATTGCATGTCAAATTAAAATTACATACCAACTTGTCCATGAATCGTGATCTATCCGTATTTTACCCCAGGCTCGAACCTGTTTAAAAATAATCGGTTTTTAGTTGTGGTTCTATCCAAGATCCCAGAGCGATCTGACATAACTTATTTTCACATAGATGAAACCTTACCTTCTCAGTAGCGTCTCATATTCTTTGAATACCTGCGTGCTTGTGGAGCTCGCCTTGTGACATCTGGCCAGGTACCAGGTATGAAAGGTAACTAAAAATAAGAGCTACTTAACTTAAATTCACATGGCTGATTTTTATGTATGTTTTGTAGAATGTTATTCTAAAATAGTATCACAAGTGTCAGACACTTTCCATGGACCAAAACTTTTGTCAGACGCTTTAAAGCTCCACATAAAATAAATGAATTTTACTTATTTTTACATGTCTATTTTCAGGGTTCCGTACCCAAAGAGTAAAAACGGGACCCTATTACTAAGACTTCGCTGTCTGTCCGTCCGTCTGTCTGTCCCCAGGCTGCATCTCAAGAACCGCGATAGCAAGACAGTAGAAATTTTCACAAATTATGTATTTCTGTTGCCGCTATAACAACAAATACTAAAAATAAAATAAATATTTAAGGGAGGCCCTTTTATTTCTATATGGTAGTTCCCGTTGACCTAGAATCACGAAATTTGGCGAAAAGCAAGGTCTTACAGCATAAATAAAGGGAAAATTCCAAAAAATAAAAAAGTTGAAAATTAAAGGGTGTCCTCATACATACATAGTTACGTCAATTAATAAAGACCTCTAAATTGGCATAATCTCAAATAAAGTAAATAAATAAAATTGTGCATTTCCCGTGATGGACGAACGATGGACGAAGTTTGTACGGAACCCTCGGTGCGCGAGTCCGACTCGCACTTGGCCGGTTTTTATTAAGGCGACGCCTTGAAGATTTTGGTTGCAAGGAATCCGATTATTCTCAACAATGACTGAAGCGAACGAACTGAAATTTATTGTAAGAATTCATCATGTCTTTGACTTTATTTTGTACGTTGCATAACACGATTGGTTAACTTTTATAACACAAAATAATTAATCAAAAAGACCTCTTTAAAATAAGAGATTCCAATTTTACCGGCATTGAGGATCGATTTGAGGTTCCAAAATGTCTACATATATTAATTGAAACTGATTCTATAAATTGTACTTAGGTTTTATGAAAAATATTTATAGTTTTTAAACAATAAAAACCATTTTGTCGCATACGCCCGTTCCGTTTACGCTGGTTTTCTATGAGAGGTCGCTATAGTAGGGAGCGGGACGCAGCACGTTGAATTTCAGATTTTTAAGCTTAACGCGGCGTCACCTTAAATATGTTATTAAGAGAAAGTATGTATGTATGTTCCATACAGACTCCGAAACCGCTGAACCGATCGCGATGAAATTTTCAGACAATCTTCATATTAGCCCCGCGGGTAATCCCGTAGTTTTTGTGGCGATCGGAGCACTCGGGACCGTGGTGAAACCGCGGGGCGGATGCTTATATGCAATAAATTAATTTACTTAAATATAAATTAATGATTACTTGAATGTTGAAAATATTGAATCGAAAGCAGTTTTAAAAATATTTAAATATTTGAAAACGGATGCGTAGTGCTCTCGCGATCATTCTCTCGGCTGAATATTTTTTGTGTTTAGGGGGGGGGGGGGGTTTGGTCAGTACAATTTGTCTGACTAATTAAATATAACTTTGTAATAGTTACCTTAATAACATATTTAAAAATCAGACATGTAAAAATAAGTAAAGTTCATTTATTTTTTAAAGAGCTTTAAAGTGTCTGACAAGAGTTTTGGTCCATGGAAAGTGTCTGACTTGTGATACTATTTTAGAATAACAATCTACGAAACATATATAAAAATCAGCCATGTGAATTTAAGCTCTTATTTTTTGTTGCCTTTCATACCTGGTACCTGGCCAGGTGTCACAAGGCGAGCTCCACAAGCACGCAGGTATTCAAAGAACATGAGACGGTACTGAGAAGCTAAGGTTTCATCTATGTGAAAATAAGTTATGTCAGATCGCTCTGGGATCTTGGTATATACGGTTTAAAGTCTTTAAGAACGTTGTAGAAAACCATACGAGGACCAGCTTCGACAAATTAATGATGAAAAAAAGATTGACATGCCAGCCTGTGGAAAATGTAAGGGTGGGTCTAATTCTTAATTCTACCTGGAGGCCGATTCTCGCGCTTACGATAGTAATATCGTTTTCGACTATATCCAGTCTCATATCGAAAGAAAATTTCATATAAATATATAATATTTCAATACTTACCTACTCGATGTATATCGCACGCTAACGATATGATAGATAAAAATCAAGTGTGATTTCTCGAGAATACCAAAAATATATTTTTATAGATATCAGGCTTGTTTTATGATAAATATCGAATGTGATATTTATCTCTATTGCTTGTTACTTGAGAATTGGGCTCCTGACTGTTACCTACAGCTACGGTACCTACAATTAGGTAGGTTACGTAGATATTAATCAAGCCTAACTACATATTTAATTCCACCACTACTTTTACCTACCTACTGTACTGTACCCTCCCGTCTTATACAGTTTTTTAACTCCTCTCCATCCAAAGGTAGCCTGATAGAGATCACTTTTAGTGATAAGGCCGCCCTTTGTAACACATTCACTGTAAGTAAAAGTTTTGTATTTCTACTCCTATAATATATGGTGTAACAATAAAGTGTTATCTATCTAGGTATGTACATTATTGTGATCTTCACTTCCATTAATTTTATTCTTATCTTACATAGGTAGTAAGTATAGTTAGGTATATATAATAAATGAGATGCGAGACTGTGTAGGTAGTTACTAAAATATTAGTAAGTACCTAAGTTTAATATTTACCTACATAAGTGAGTAGAAATAAATCTAACTAGGTACCTACTTACTTATGCACCTATTTATATTTTTTATTTTTTTTATTTAGATAGGTGATACCTTAGAGTATATTTAAAAGCTAGGTATAGAGTCACACTTATGCCGATCGTAAGCAAAAATGTTATAGATACTTAGCTATGGTATAACGCTTTCATAGCGATGTTCCATTCATCTAAACCCGCCCCGCGTCTTCCGCATCCCCTTTTGAGACCCATCTGTGTGCATACTTCTGCTTTCGGTTCGTTCTTAGTAAGACGCACTCTATAGCTTGCTTATATGTATATCTAAGGGTGATACATACTTTTTCACTTACCAACATACTCGTAAGTAAGTAGGTACCTATCTTATTTTAGGAATTGAAATCATTATGTTCTTAAGTCGTACCTACCTAGATCTGTCTCTTAAATAGGTAAGGGCACTCCAAGTAAAAATACTTACTTATTTATTTATCTGACATGGTTCTTTGGTTTTATTATGATTTGTACTTATCATTATAAAACAACCAGAGCTAAGTAAGTATATTTATTATATTTAAAAACCTTTAGTACTTACATAAGTAGCTATCTCATAATAAGGTAAGTACATGATGTTTCATTAATTAATTTACATTATCTAGAACCTAATATCATCATAGGTATCTAAGCTAATGTATAAGACATAGGTAATATTGGGTAATACTACCTATATAATGTATCACCAACATTAAGTAATTATTATTAATCAAAACAAAGGTATGTAAATAGGTATCCACTATTCCACACACACAGGCTTCATGGAATCATTATTAGTCAAAGAAATCATTTGTTAAAGTTCTGTCTAGGCAACAGCAAACCTCCTGAAAGATTTAAATATATTCGGCAAATATTTGTGTTGCTATTCCATTCCACTTATTAAATTGAGGCTATATAAAAGTTCTACGAATCACGTTAATGTGGCCATAGCATTTGTGATTCCCAATTCAATGTGTCCTAAGGGCACTGTTTGGTAACACTGAACCATAACATTGTAATAATAATTAATCTAGGTACATAAGTTAAATGTTATAATTTCTACATAAGTATCTATGTGTCAAACTTGTAAATTCATAAAATATATACGAAAACTGTGATGAATGTGGCTCATAAATAAAAAAAAATAAGTCCTACCTACAAAGATGATATATTATTTACTTACCGACTTCCACGTTCTGTACCTACCTACCTACTTGTTAACTTGGCGTAATGGCAGAATGACAAATTCAATTGTTATTGGAATTCACTCACTCTAATTGAAGGCGTTAAAGCAAAAGCAGTAGCCTTTCTCTATATAATAATAATATGAAGCAAGCAAAATGCTATTCAAGCAAGAGTTTATTTATGTCTCCAAATAAAGATACCTACATATTTTAGATAGTTATGAAAGTAGTTACTTATTTATTTTTATTTGAAAGCAAGCAATCAAATTAGTTATTCTCTAAAAACATTTCATTTCACTTCAGTAGTGCACTTGGGTTGATTTTCATTGGTCAAAGCGCCCCACCCATAATTAAATATCTATCTACATTATATAAATATATATGAAATGCTGTTAATTGGCATCACTTGAGAACGGCTGTACCGACTTGACAAATTTTCCTTTAAAAATGTTCGAAATCTTAGTCCGAATAAGGTTTAAGGAAAATTGGAAAATTCTGTAAAGGACCTACCTTTATTCATTAGATTTATTGAGGACAGGACGACGTACCTTTGAACGATACCTACTTTGTTCTCGGTTCTAATCTAAAGCATCGATACCGAAAGTAAAGTATCGAGTAAATACTTGTATTTTATTTACTCGTATCGTTTCATCCCTCCCTCCTCAGTCAGTAAGTCAGGTAGGTACAGTAACAAACTTATCTGATCTGATCACTACATACAGTATAAAACAAAGTCGCTTCCCGCTGTCTGTCCCTATGACTGCTTAGTTCTTTAAAACTACGCAACGGTTTTTGATGCGATTTTTTTAATAGATAGATAGTAATTCAAGAGGAAGGTTTTAGTATATAGTTTGTCAAGTTTTTGTATACATTGGCTAAAATATAATGTATTTTTTGGTAGTGTCGGAAAAAATAAGCCGTCTGGGAGCATTCAACGAAAACGCTGCTAAACCCTTTGAGATATAACAAAATGATGTATGGTGGAATAGGATATTTGACTGACATTCAAATCAGCAACTTTTTATGAAATGTCAAAACGATAGGTTTATATAGAGTTTTGTATGAAATACAAGCATGTGACGTCATATTTATATAGCATACTCTTTATGGTCTCAATGATATCATCCGCCGGGCCCTTACCAGCGCCAACGTAACAGCTATTTTAGAACCGAATGGCCTGTTTCGTGACGATGGTAAGAGACCCGACGGCATGACATTATCCCTTGGCTGTTCCATACAAAATTTCAATACCTACTCGACCAAATTAAATGTATGAAGCAACCATTTTATTTTACGCGATATCAGAGTTAGCCCCATAATAAAAGTTGTTCACATTGATGAGTACTTCCAACTAGTTCCAACCCTGCAAGCATTGCCAGTGATAAAAAAATCAACCCGTATAAGCTTCTTACTTTTATGTTTTCTTTTTGTCAAGTGGATTTAAGTGTTATTAATAAAAATATATCTCTTTATGGTTAGATTGGTAATTAAAAATCATAATAAGGATAAATTTGATTAAATAATCGTGGTTTCCCCTTTTTTTTAGATGTTCTATAGGTTGGTTAGTGTTGTATAATTAATTTTGAATACAGGCAAATACCCTATTGTGTATCTTATTACAGGTCTACAGAAAAGTCCGCGATGGCATATGTCTATCTCTTAAGGATAACTTACTATATCCATTTTATTACTTTAAAAAATGGTAATTGGAAAGCTATTTACACAAATACGGTATTAATTAATCCTTATCATTTTAAATAAGTTAGAGGGTTTAATTAAGCATTTCATGCACATTATTTTACTCTTTTACACCATATAATTTAAATGAATATCTTAGGAGCTATATCGTAAATTAAAAATTACGCGCGAGAAAATAAATTCAAGCGGTCTCGCACCAACTTGACACGACGACGACGAATGGTCTCGCTCGCTTAATGCAGCCACCTAGGCTTGCTGAAAAAATATCGATATATCGATATTATTTAGTCAATATATCGATATTTTTGAGCGATATTTAATAGTTCGATATATCGATGTATCGATATAAAATTCTAAGTATCGAAAAGGTATAAAAACCGATATTTTTTTCAGACCAATAAACATTTATAAGTTTTAAGATTAAAAAATCCCAAAAAGAAAATACTTTTTTTATACTAACATCTTTTAACAAATTATATTTTACGTATTTTTATATAATAAATAATAAAAAAATTTGAATGGTTGTTTGATTTATTAAAAATTATGTATTTAATTAATATTTATCTAGAAATGTAAGATGATTGAATTAGATTAGACCAAATAAATTATTTTTAGAGCACGAATATTCTCTGTCAAATCATACCTATATATGGATATATCGATATTTTTTTAATAAAAATATCAATATCGATATTGATATTTTCAAAAAACATCGATACGATATATATCGATACTTTATTGCATTTCCGACATCCCTACAGCCACCTCCGCCCGCGCTCCACTGCCCGCCTGTTGCCACGCAACAAGCTGATGCAAAAAATGTAGGCATAAAATAAATATATTACACTTTTAGGGATTTCTTCTTATTTTAGGGAAAAATTACCTATATTATGTAAGGGATATTTAATTTTAACAGGGATTTAGGGAATTTTGGGGAAATATCGAATATAAGACTATCTACTCTTTGGCTCCACCCATTTACTAAAGGGTTCCATCAAACTTATAGTGAACGTAGGTAGCATGTAGGTGCAGTTAAAAAATAACCACGAAGTGTATGCCGATCGCACTTCTAATCTAAAGTATCCGGGTCGTTTCTGAATAGGAAAAGAAAAAACGGAATGTTCTGATTATCGACATAACTGTACTTTAGAAAACGACAATAATAATTACAGCCTATATCTGCCCACTGCTGAGCACAGGCCTCCTTTCACGAATGAGGGTGAAAGGGGACAACTTAGTCAGGCGTTTTTCAGGGATTTTCCCCCGCCAACATAAGAGAGCTCACATGTACGGGAATGTACCGCGTCATAGTCAAGGTAGCAGCGAGAAAAATTATGTTATAGCCGTCAACTTTTACTGCATCCGAAATGACTAGACCCCAAATAATAACGATGATTTAGATAACATAGATTTCGGTTCTTTTTAAAGATTGTTGCACTTAATTTTATGAAACATGAACTAATTTTTTATTTTGCTTTGTCTTTCAACAGATTTTACTGATAAAAAAAAAAAAGATTTTACTGATGAGAAAAACACAAGATTTAACGGATTTCTAACGGAATATCGTAATAAAGTCGGCGGAATTTCAAAATTATTGTTGGCAGCACTGATTGTCATTATTTATTTGTCTGTTATTCATTGTAGGGATGATTGAGTGAAAAAAAACGATTATATAAAAATCGATTTTTCTCTTTTCAATAAAAATCGATTAGTGAAAAATCGATTTTAGAAGAAAAAATAATCGAATTTTAAATAATCCTTTTTTTCACTCAATGTCACATCTGTGCTGGGTTGCCACCTCAAAATTCATCTTGTCACAGTCATGATCCAGTGTAAAATATCGCTAGAAGAAAACCCATAAATAGATGCGAAACTATTTTACATACATACACAGCACAAATGGCGCCATATTTTAATCGACTTGTTTATTTTAGTTAACTTACTTCGTATTTTTCCATTCGTTGCACAGATGACACCGTTTACAAAAATCGATTAAAAAATGTGTGAATTATATAATCGATTAATATGATAATCAATTATTTTTTCAAATCCCTGATTCATTGTCATTCAATCATTCATCAAAAAATCAATCAATAATTTAGAATATTTTAGAATTAGATACTTAGTTCTGCCTGCGTAAAGTGCGAAACATTATATTGGAAATAAAGTTATGAATTAAAATAATTAAGGTTACTATGTACATTGATGTTGTATAGCAAAATAACATCAATTTCTATTTCTGTTTGTTGGTGTCTGGAGTTATGTACGTGAATCATGCCTCAAATATTTCAAGTTTTGAGGTGTTACAAATGCTTTGTATTCCAGGTTTGTGATTTTTATGTTAGTCGCGCGTCCCACTTGAGAATCAAGTGATACCGAGTTAAATGGGACGCGCGTCCTACCCAAGAACCGACAGGTTGTTTTACTAGGTACATTATTACTTAACCCTAGGGTTATAGGATCTATGCTAGCTGAAGAGGATGCCAGTGGATAGTTATTATATGTATGTATTTAGTTAATTGCAGCGTAAGTAGGATTTGTTTCTCTACTTATCTAGCAGGTATGTGCACATAGTATGTACCATTGTCTTCCACCGCTATAAGTATCTAACATCCAGACTACTAAGTCTACTATACTTAAACTAACACTTGAGATACCTACCTACTTCATTCATGGACTTTTTTTAAGCTTAACCCTTTCAGTGCTAAAAACGCATATAAAATGCATAGGCGAGCAGCACCAAAAGTGTGCATTACTTATTCTAATTGAAATTTCAAAGAATGGACCAATATTGTAATTAAATTGTAATAAGGCATACAATCTCTCAAAGAAGTTTATTGCACCAGCAGGAGTACTATTCAAACATTATTACACTAGTGTACTTAAGTACAAAAACTTACTTATTGCTCTTTCGGAAGTGACACAACACAAGTAACAATAGGGTTATCAAACTAATACCAATTTTATTTAGGAGACCCGATAACTATTTACCTTAATACCTTAAAGAGTAGGTAGGTATGTCTGGTATATTTGTTTCGTTTATGATACTGTTATTATATAGTAGAATACTGTATAAAAATAAATTTGCAAAGACATGCAAACAAATAAGCAAAGACACATGCAAGCCCATAGGTATGTTTTCATAGTACCTAAGCTGTAAAGTGAGTTAGTAGCAGGCTGGCTCACTTCAGGCCAGGTCCTCAATTTTTATACTTTTTTGGTGAAACACAATAGTAAATGATTATTCATCAACACTTTAATCACCTCTGAGAATGAAAGATTTTAACATTTTCAACCATATTACAGATTCACCAAACAAAGAAATCTAATAGATGGGAATGTAAGCTTTGTGGTGAAAAGCAGTCTGTAAAGAGGCATTATGGAATTGGTACTGGTAAAGACTGTAGAATGCATGTTCAAAGACTTAATGGATTAAGAGGTGAGAAAGATGAAAATAAAATCGATGAAAACAATACAGATGATTACAATGAAAGCAAAAATGATGTGGACATTGTAAATGCTAGTAATCTTAAAGGAACACTAGCCAAAAATAAAAGTAAATGGTTAGATTATATAGAGACCCATGAGGAACCTCAAGAATCAAATTCTAATGAAACTATGTACCTTGGTGAAAAAGAAGTTGTACTAGAAGTAATGAAAAAGCATAAAAAGTGTTTCAGCAAAAATAAAATTGCTAAAGTTACTGCTAATTTAAAAACTATTGAGAGTAGTAAAACCATAAAAGATGATTTTAAAACGAGTATTATCTCTAATGAACCATCAATTTCACCATTATTAGAAAATAGTAGTTTTATAAATATTGCCAAACCAATTATCCAAAGAAGGGAAACTAGTATATCAAAAATTATGCCCCCAACTATTAACAAAAATTCCAAGTGGGCACAATATAATGATGATGAAGAAACCAGTGATAAAAAAATTACATTGTTGTCTCCCACAGAGGTCACAAAGCAAAGTGTCCTAAAAGATATGTTTTCACTATGTGAAGATTGTGATCTGGATAATGTACTAGATATTTAATACAGTGGAATTACTGTTTTGAAATTTATTTTATTCTGTTTGTTGATACCCCAATACTTTTATTTACCCCAATTTACCTCTCATGACCCTTAATAATGTAATAGTTATAAAAAAAATAATTAAGGTAATTAAATCAAATAAAAAAACATAGTTTTCTTGTAGCTTTCCAATAATTTTATTATTACAACCAATACACATTATCATCACAATGGCAACAGTTTAATATCACTTTTAATAACATCTACTAGATAAATATAAATAGTGAGTGTACTACTCCACGCACATGTAGGTGGAAGTTAAATTGATAACTTCATGGATTACATTTTTAATGAAGGTCACATACAATATTATAGGTATATTATTTCTTTAGAATAACAATTTAAAGCTAAAACTAGTGAAAAACCTCATTATAATTTAATTAATTGAACTCAAAATGGTTAAAACTGGTGTAGTGTAGTTCCACTATATAATTACTCAAACCTTTACATTCACAAGAAATAAAAGATATCTGTAAGCATTGTAAGAAAAAAAGAAGCTGGATATAAGAGATAAGTAAATAAATATACAAATAGGAAGCCCCTACAAATTCGATGCATAATTTAGAATTTACATTTACGTCTACATAGTCAAAGATTTAAATTACAAAGACATTTTCATCTTTCTTGATAAAATATTAGCTCCTGTCTCATACCAGTCTAGCTACCAATAACCATCCCACCTCAAATTTGTCAAATAAGCAGTACCTGCTTTGTGTTTATTTCCCAAATAATATACATTTAAATAGACTAGACTGCCATCATGTGTCTGCGCCTATGCAATTCTCTTGCTCTAGCGTAGCGTCTTCCATATCCACTCCATCGCCAAGCTCTGAGGAAAACATAAGTTTAATTGCATATTAATCACCGTCATTATTGCTTTTAGCAAAATACCTATTAGCTTAAAGTTGCTAGGTGTTACCTTTCATTATATCCCATAGGTTCGCTTCTAATCATGTGTTCGTCATCAATACGCCTAGTTAAGGTGTCTTCGTTACTTTCTGAAAACAAAAGTTGTATAAAAAATATTGTTTTGATGTTGTAGCCAAATTTTTATGGTAATTCTTTTAATATTTACCTAGTGGATTTGAATGCGAAAAACGACGACACGACGGTCCACGGCAACTTAACAGTTGTTGTAACTGATTATGAAAATACTCCTTTTCTGATGCGGTCAGATATTTCACCCTGTTTTGTGTTTCAAATGGATCTGAAAATAACGACAAATAGTATATTCAAATTAAATGTTATGTAGTGACATAGAATCTAATCCTTCGAGACGGACATACCGATTCGTAAATTGTAGTAAGTGACAAGTCCAGTTATGAACTCGCAATAAAGCAAATTGTGCGTGGCGTTGATGGTCCTCACGCAATTATACGTGTTGTTAGAGGTGCTCATGCAGAAACAAAATGGTCCTGCTGTCCAGAAAGGAGCTGTGCGCCAGTGGTCGTTATCGTGGCGGTAGCAGTTCATTCGCTCCGACTCGCATAACTTTTCTAGTTCCGCCTGTGAAGTGAAATAATGTAATATTACATTTATTTTACATCATCATTGGTGTTTTAAAATTTTGTTAACATGAGCTACCTAAACGAAATACTCATCTGAGGAAACGTCAATTACACCCAGATGACGTAAAATCCATTCATGTCAAGAATATACTTGTAGTTCTGTATATTGTATATTGCTGCTGCAGTTTTGGCAGTAAAATTTTATTTATGTGACGATCACAATAGACCTAGTCTGATCGCAGTGATACAAACTCTGAAAAAATTGCCACCTAACCCAAAAAATAATAATAACATGAGCTACAAACCCTTTTCCTTGCTTTTCTTAGTTTCTTTTGAAGCACTTGAGCTTTTCGTTTTCTTTGCTCTTCTCTTGCTTTCTGTGCGGCTTCTAAGTAACTGTGTCCTTGTCCCCTTGACTTCCTACAATTATTTAACATTATCATTAATTACCTACAAATATACGCTCTGAACTTATGAGCTGTGTTATTCATATATAATAATTATATGTATTAAAACTTACCGATTTTCTTCACAGTAGCAAACGTGTTTGTCTTCATTTTCAATAAATAACGGATGAAGTCTCCTTTGAAAAACGTCTAGTGGTTTGCCAAAGATATCTATGTTCTTAGGTGATACTTTATTTGGGTTTCTTTGCTCGTATTCAGATGCATCTAGCCTCGCCGGACCTAAGTTTAGAGGGACAACAGTGGTGGGTTTCGTCGTCGTGGTTGTTTCAGTTTTCATTCTGTCTATAGATCTCTCTGTTGCAAGCAATCTATCAATTGCCGTACTGTAATGATTCGCATTTTGTGAAAAATAAGTTGTTGAACCTCGATCGGTTGAATTTACTTCATCGTCTACTCGTTTAGTGCTAAAGGTTTTTGTAAATTCAGTAGTTGTTATTGCATCTGTAGATAAAGTAGCACTCTGAAGGGTACTTTTTTCGCCATTATGATCGAAGTAATTACCATCTATTATTATAGTGGTAACTTGAGGTCTTTGCAGATCTGATTCTATTATATTTGTTTCATTAGGTTTTATGTCAAAAATGCCCATTACATTTAAATGTCTCATTGTAGAAGTTTCAATAAGTGTTTCGTTTTTCAATTGTATGTCAAATACATCATCTTTGGTATTAGCATTCAAAGTGGGCATTACGTATTCATTCGACTGTCTAAATTTTTTATCAATAGAAGTAATGTTTCTGTGTTTTGTTTTTGTTCTTTGTAGTCTAGTTTTCCTGAAACTATCTTTGGAGCTATTATGATCGTGACTAATACTTCTATTATGTAAATGGTTATTGACTAAGCCAGTGTGAATTGTGTGAGTTTCGGATATTGGTTTTGATGTTTTTAAATGCCTCTTTATCTCTTTTAAGTCCTCCAGTTTTGTTTTTAATTGTCTTATCTGACCCTCTAAGCTTAGTCTGTTAGTTTGCCATGCTTTCAAATCTTTATAGATGACTTGAGAACAATTAACATTGCCATCTTTTTCAATTTTACATTCCAATGACGATTCATTGCTATTGACAATGGCATCATTCTTCTGTTTATGTTTGTTGTGATTCCAGTGTTGAGCTCTCCGTTTCGTTCTTTTATGATCTATGTTATCTTTGGTTTTTTCATAAGCCTCAAGAAACGCTTCGGTTTCTTCTATAAGTTTATCAATTTTGTCACTCGTTTTTCCATTTTCAAATTCGTTAATTGGTTCATTTTTGAAGCTTAAATGTCCAATACTTGGATTCTCATGGAGAATGCTATCGACCGTATTAGGCTCGAATACATCATTGTCGATGGACCTGCGTGTTCGTGTATTATTGGTTTCCTTTTTAAATTCGACAGGTCTCCTTGCTATTGTACCGTCGGTTTCAAGTCGAGTGTAAACGAGTCCGCTGGGTGTGAAACAAGCACATTTTTTGGTGCTCATCTTTGATTGTGGTGCTGGTAAATCGGACTGTCGGATAAAAAGTTACATTATTATTTATGGCGTTATATTTTAATGATGTTAATTATGAGTCAAGCAAATGAATTCCGACCTCATATTTACACTTGTGTCTTCGCCACCTGCCATTAACAAGGACACATTTCCACTTTCTGCCTGCGGAACAAGGTGCTCGTAGCTCAGCTTTGGAACAATCAGCTGCTAGACGAGCTGCTTTGCTCTCTAAGACTGTCGTCTCAGCTGCTTCTGTAAAAAAATCTCTGTTTTACCATACACGACTACATAATATAAGCCTAAATTAACTAAAACATTGCTAGCTTCAAATATGTCTTTACTCACGATCAAACTTAGTTCCTGAAGGTGTAAGGTAATTTGGCTGGTTATTAATACTGGCTTCTTCTGCATCGAGAGCTTTCTCCAGACTCGCTTCTAAAATAGGATTGTGGCTCTCGTTAGTGACGAGAGGTTCTGATGTCTTTTTGGATACACTAGCATCGGATTCTGCGCTTTCCTTCAATAGATAATGATGCATTTATAAAAAAAAATATAGCTGGTCAATGATTAAATGTCTAATCAATTTGACTTAGAATAGCGAAAACTATTATATCTTAGGTACTATCTTGCGCCCTGCGGTTTCGAGGGATCTTATGTTTCCCGTGATAAAAAGTATCCTATATATTATTCCAGGGAGCTGAGTGCTAACAAACATACACGCACACACACTTTCGCATTTCTAATATAGTAGATACATTAGATGTAAATTCTGGTCCTCGCTGTGAAGCATCACATATATTTTAAACTGCCTGGGAATCTCACCTCTTCATCATCATCGTCGTCAGGCTCCAAGAAGTCATCGTCATCTGTGTCCTCATCGAAGTCTGCACTCTCGGAGGACGAGAGAGGAAGCACTGTGGTGGGCTTGAACTCGTTCATTTCCCGACTGTACTTGTGGGAACGGAGACCCAAACCTGGGATATCTCGGCGTCCGGAGCTGGAATTACCTACATTTTAATATAGACGCAATAATAAGTAGTTGTAAGAAATGAAGGGAACGACGTAGGTTCATTCCTTATTTATCTGTGGGAATGGCAGTGGTGCCTATAGCAGAGCATGCCTAACCCGTTATCTTTAGTTTTTTTTTTTTCAATGTATCTAGGTATAAAATATTAATAATTATCCTGGCACATTCGTCACACACGGCCATCTGATCCCATACAAAGCAGAGCTTGTAGGTACTGTAATGTATGTATTTAAATAAATAGATACTAATACTATAATATATCTAGATATATTTACACCCAGGCAGAACAGACAGACATTTTTTTTGTCCTGTATGGCGATATCTGATTACAAGGGCAGTGCGAGCTATTTATAATTTGGGCTCTCGAACTTCCCTCAGAGATAAGTTTAAGGAAATCGGCATACTCACAGTTGCATCTCAATATATTTATGCAAACATATTATTTGTCCATCAAAATATTAGTGGTTTTTTGAAAAAATGTGAAGTACACTCGATCAATACTAGGAATAAGCACAAACTTGTGACCTCTGCTTATAGACTACAAAAAGTGCAAGGTTCATTTCTAGGACTAGGTGCACGCTTCTATAACAAAATCCCTACTTCAATTTTAAATTTGCCTTCACAAAGATTTAAGGACCGTATTAAAGCTGTTTTAATTGAAAAATCTTACTATACTGTGAATGATTATTTAAAAGACGATAATGCTTGGTAGATTTGTTACTTTTGTGTATGTATATAAATTTTTGTGTAATATATTATCATAATTTTTTAATATTGTTATTATGATACACTTACTTTTTTTTTGCCCTATAAACATGTGAATGGTAACAGTGATAACATATTGTGTGTTCTTATTCATATTCCGTGAAATTGTTTTTCTTTTTAGCAAGCTTATGGTAGTCATGCTCACTTTGAGGCCTTTGCTTGCGGCGGCGTCGTGTGGCGGGTCGCTCACTTCCCTACAATATGTGCGAGGAGGGCGATGGCTGCCACATGCGTCATACTTGTGAACAGGTGCTGCTTGTGGGGGCTGGTCTGCTTAAATTTGCTATCTATTTATTAACTATGTCACTCATCATTTTGTTTCTTTTCTTTTTTGTTATAACACACATATATTGTCAGTAAGACTAGATAAATAATTTAATGTAATAAATCTGAGTTGGTTTTGAAAAGAGTAATTGCTGAGTTTCTTGCCGGCTCTTCTCAGTAAAAGCAACCTTCCGAACCGAGCGTTAGAGTCAGACTATTCATAAGTGCTTGTGAAGGCCTATTTGAATAAAAAATATTTTCATTTTCATTTTCATTTCAAGTTATCCGATAATAAGCGATCGGGAAGTCTACTGAATCAATTGAAATTTTGCACTTCATTCGGAATTAGGCAGTCGATTGGCATTTGTTGCCACAGGACTAACATAGCATCAGCATTTTAATTGTACTTACCGATCGAAATGACAGACGACCGATTAGCGTCTGAATACCTAAGGGGGAATTATAATTTGTAATATACCTTTCAACGAGGAAAGAATCCGGCCAGTGAGCAGTCGCTTGACGACGGCGCCGCGGCTGCAATAAGGGCAGCAGAGATCTTCCGTCCATGTGTAAAGGTGGCTCGACACCACCCATGTCTAGGAACGTCGGTGCCAGGTCGATATTCAGAACTATGTCATCCACTCTATAAGAAAAAATGTTCAAAAACATTCGAATTTGAATAAGACGTTTTTCAAAAATAAAAATGTATCAGGACAAAAATTTGCTGTCTAATATTTCAACCGCAAAACTAAAATATTCTAACCAGGATAAAGAATTTGTGGAATAATATCTTAAGACTAGATTCTTTGACCCCCTGTATACTTACGAGTATAAGCGTAGGTAGGTACTTATCTAAACAATAACTACAGGTACTATTGTAACTTATTGGGTGATTAGAAAATAATACTTCAATACTTACACAGTGCCAGGTTCCACTCCCGGTCCTCGCACAAGGAATGGTACTCTGATGTCGAACTCGAAGGGAAAACTTTTGCCTTTAACCAGCCCAAACTGCCCCAAATGGTAGCCGTGGTCAGACGTGTAGACCAAGTAGGTGTTGTCTAGTTCTCCTAATGCTTTGAGTTCTTGGTACACTCGCTCTACGGCCTGAAATAAATAGGTACTTTCTTAGTTATACCTAATTCTAATAAAATTAGCTTGCGTTTGGCGCTTACGAGAGCGATATCAAGACTGACAATGCTACACTTTTATTTAGGAGATGCCTATGTAGAATATTAAATCCAGGATAGGTGGAAGAAGATCCTGGATATTAATAGGTTTAATTACCTAAATTCTATTGGGCCTTACTCGAAATTCAACCAACTATTACATCTACAGTAATACGAATCTCCTTTACAATTAATTGAAAGTCGAAAAATTTAATAAAGACCTAAATGATGTATTCTTATGAATAAAATAATTAAATTGCCTATCCTCCAATTTTAGGTCTATTTTTTCTGACTCAAATATTAGCTCAACTATAAATATCACCTATAGGACCGACCGGATGACATTCATTTCGTGTATCAGCTGGTTACTTCGATCTCATAATCGCTCTTCCTTCGCTCAAAACCAACAAAATATCGCACTATACAGATACTATGAAATTTACTTACCATGTCGACACTCTGCAATGTCTGTAATCGCTTAGTCATTAGCAGATCTGTAAATTGTCGATGTATGGGCTTCATCTTATCTGTAACGCGCAGGATCCACTGCTTGTCGGGATTTGGTGCCATGTCGTACGTGGGCGTGCTGTGGACAAAATGAAAAGGTTAACAGGAGAAACCCAGGTACCTACTTTGTTATAAGCTAAATGGCAAATGGCTCAAGTTATGAATGACCTTAGGCATTTAAGTTTATTTATGCCGGCCCTAGCCCTTGATCAGTGTAGAGCGAGATTGTCATATGGCGCTCTTTGATTGACGCTTTCACATCACATAAATTGTATGAAAAATATATAAATAATAATAGCGATTTTTTTCAAAAATATCAACTTTAATTGCAAAAATCTAAATTAGATTTTTTGTTCGAAATAATTTTTCGCATTTGTCATTTTGGCGCCCCTTGCCGACTAGCACCTAAAGCTGCCGCTCTTCTCACTCTACCCCAAGGCTGGCTCTGACTTTAGGTATTAGTGATGTTGCCAGATCAATTCCACAAAAATGTTAGAGAACCAAATAAGTAGGTAAGAAATAAACTATATTCATTCAGTTCGTTGGAAGTAGAGCTCATTCTTATGGATATTAGGATTCAAGACACCTCGACCATTCACACAACGGTTCAGTCGGATGTTCCTATTGCGGACCATTAGCATATGGAATGGGTTCCCCATTACGCTTGTGTTTGACCACAACATGATCGTGATAAGTGAATTAGGTACTACCCGATGGTGGTAAAGTATCTACCTATAGAAAATGTATCAACCCGCAGGTAAGCACCCACAACGATGTTATAAATTGCAAACGTTTATTGCATAGCATAGTAGGTGTAATGGGTTCTTACAAGGTCCCTTTATGATGCGGAACACCTGTTTCCACCTCTTTTAAGGGTCTACTTTATGATTATGACACTGCATCTAAAATAAGTATTAAGTAGATACTTACTTAGTGTAGATAGGTATCATACTGAAATATGTTAACAACAAAGATTCGACTAGTCGTTGTGGCGAAGACTACCTTCGATGAACATAGTGCGACCCCCAAAAATATACCGTTTTATACATATTTAGTTAAGTACCTAATAGAACTTTAGGCAATTAAAACTATCCCTGTAAGCTATTGAGTGAAGGCATTTTTTTCTTGACTGAAAACATAGTACTTATTAGTTTTAGGGTTCATTAGCCAACAAAAGCAATATATATATATATATATATATATATATATATATACTGGGTGATTTTGTTATCACTGGCAATACTTGCAGGGGTAGAAGTACTCATCAAAATGAACAACTTTTATTATGGGACTAACTGTGAAATCATGAAAAAATTATCAGCTGTTCCATACAAAAGTTCAATACCTACTCGACCAAAATGTATGAAGCAACCATATTATTTTACGCGATATCAGAGTTAGCCCTATAATAAAAGTTGTTCACATTGATGAGTACTTCCACCCCTACAAGTATTGCCAGTGATAACAAAATCACCCTGTATATTGCGCCTACTGGTCACTTCATTGCAAAATGGCACAATTAAATTAAGTTATAAAGCCACAAATTCAGCTAGTAAGTCCCACAACATCAGTACCTAATGTTTTTAATCTAGACATGTTTTTTTACTTAAATAGTAAATTATCTCTGCTAGTTAAGACGCGTTGTAAAATGGTTTTCGACGAAAAAAAAACATTTTCCTTCATAATGGCCAAGCAAAAAAAAAACGAGTTACTTATTTGTTTCGAATACGAATATAAGTGAGTAGATCCTTAGTTAATTATGCTTTCTTCTAAAGCCCCATTAGTGTTACATGGATATTTTATAATTCGCGTTTGTCGGCCGCGACTCACGGGACAGGTTTCGCGATGGCGACCACACAATAAGCCGATGACTGAATAATATTAAATGCGCCGATCGGCTTGAGATTCGACTCCGGTTACCGGCTCCGGAGTGACGCACGCAATGCCCCTACCATGGAGTGTACAATACTTTTTGCAGCAATTCTGCAAAATTTGCTGTGTACCTAGGGAGGTAAGTAGGTACCTACTCCAAGGAATAGTTATTATTAATTTGTATAGTTTATCGCTGCACCGAACTATCTATTTGATATAACCTATTTATCGATGGAATAATGACTATGTCAAGCATAGTACCAGTCAAGCTCTGTTAGCTGTCAAAATGCAAGGTAATGCAAAGCCATATTTTAACCGGTCTTACAGTGGTCATATATACAGTGTGTTGCCAGCACCCAGGCTTTTATTAAAACTGATAATAACATACTCCGTTAGCAATTGTTTGCACGTATTAGTAAATCGTAATTATGTGAATTGACTCCACAATTAAATTTCCTAAATCCGCAGTTTAAATGTAGTAGGCGTACTACGTAATTGTCGTAATTATTATCGTCGATGCACTTGGTAAGTACATGGCAAAGTATCAAAGTAACTCTCGACTGTCATTTAAACTTACTTGTCAATTTACCTACTCTGCTGTACATTGTTGGCAATTATAATTTTGTTAGAAAGTTAACAAAGTCTGAATTTTAGTTTATTAATTAAATGTCGTGGTTAAGTTACAGAAATACGTTACTTAGTTTTTTTTAAGGGAGGTTACCCTTAAAAAAAACTTGGGTGCCGGTAACTCACTATACATTATTACAATAAACTTACTTAATAGAAGATGCTTACATTTAATATACTTATTCTAATTGAGTACTTAAACTAAGGATAAAGTAAACGTAAACTATACCTATTTATCTGAATATTAATCTGCTTTCTTAACGTAGATACTTACTTACAAATGATAGGACGGTAGGATTCATTTTATGGAAATAATAAGTCATTGATTTTGTTAATAAAAAGAACATTGAAGGTACATAAGCAGCTATAGCAAAGACGAAACGGTTTTTTTTTCTTAATAATATTGTAGTACATATATTTCAATAAATTTCGCTCTTCAGACACCAACTAATTATTAAACACATAATTTAATAATTACAAACGAAATGTCTCAAATGCGGGCAAGATAATCACGATTCCAAGCCGATTGGTAATTTTAACAACATTAATATGATACAAAATAAACAATACCTACACGCGAAGGTCTCCATTAGGTATGTTATTGAGGATAAAGGGTTATCTTTTATTTGCAACGGCAGAACCCTTTCATGTGCCGCCTGTCGGCAATTAAACCCGCTTTCGACCTGCGGATAATTTATACGACGTTCTACAACTCTCCGCCTGTCCGAGCCAAATCCTCTGTGACATGATAAATAAAAACCTACAAGAAAGTTGTCAATGCGAAAAAGATGAGAATGTAATGTTGTTACAATCTTAATTGGGTTGTCAGAGATTTAAAAAAAGTGAAGAAATTCATTGACACTACAAAGATAATTGCAAAAAACAGAATCATGCATATTCCATTCACGATTTTGTTTTTAATACTTATGTGGTAGTAACGTAAGATCCACCTGAAGAAAAATTTACATAGATAGGTACCTAATTATAACGCGTTTGAAAAAGCGTGATTTCATAGTCTAATGTTGTCTGTTGATCCTAACGAGCTCACTGCATAATTCAAACACAACACTAATTTATTCAGTTAAGACTCTAATAAGGCCCATAAGAAAGTTATAATTGATTCTACCATGCAAATTTACTATGGCGACATAGAATATGACGTCACGATTTGAATGCACCATAATATACATATACAAACAAATAAATAAAATTGAAGTGTCTGTTCGTAATGTCAAAATAACAGCTTTTTACTAAATGCTAATGAACGTACTTAGGTATATTATACGGTATTTCTATCTGTCTGACTATTTGTTATGGCTAATCTCCGAAACGGCTAGACCAATTTTGACCGGATTTTCACTGGCATACTGTAGCTGATGTTATAAGAGATAACTTAATATAAATAAAAACAGGTTTCTCTTATAGAGTTGTGATGTGTAAGGAACCATAATACTTTCGTCATGTCTATCTGACCATCTGTCAGCGGAGTAATATCAACATGAAATTTTGCATAGTTAGGTAATGTATGACGCAAACAATGTTATTCATATTCATTCATATCAATTAAATACCTACTGTAGGTACCTAAAGAATAGAAGACACACTTACTTACTTAAAACCAATTTGAATTGAGGAAAATGCATTATGCATTTAATAAAATCTCATCGATCACGGTATTCAATTCAAGTAAAAAGGTGTACAAGTGGCACGTTAAAATGTGGCTAATTAGCCAGACATGACCTCAGTGTCGCGTTGTCGGCGTCAACGGATGCGCGTCTTTATACCTAATTATTTGGTTATTTATGCGTGCGTTAGTGTGCCGTTTTTGAAGATCGAATGTATAATAGAGGTAACCTATCTACACCTTTTTACTTATAATATCATTGAATACAAGCGATGTAATAAAAAATGGTATGAATTTAAATACAATTGTAACGTAATGAAAGAGTTGTTACTAGCACTCATGCACTACACAACATATACGTAGTTCACTAAGAATTGACGAGCGAGAAGAAAATTAATCAAGTTTCAATACCATTGTTGTTTCTTGAAAATGTTTTTCATCCCGTAATTGAATCAACCAAGTGAAATTTCTTCGAAACGTAGGTAAATGTTACAAGCCTGCTTTGGACGTGAGTTAAACAAAGTGTCAAAGAAAAAGGTGAGAATATATATTGAAAGCTTTACTGTATACAGTACCCAAGTAGGTTTTGTTTCGCTGTGGAAATATTTCATTTTCTATTTTATCAATAGGTTTAAATGAATAAAATATTTTAGTTTAGTATAGAAAATTACTTTTCTCTTTCTTTTTATGATTTAAGTGTCTACGAAAGTACGAACTACTTTCACTTGCTGTGTGTGCAAAATATCAACTCGAATCAGTTGAGTGGAACTGTTTAAAATTCTGTTGCACGATTCGACCCACACGTAGTTACTAACAGAGGGGGGCTTATGCCTATGTAATAATAATAAAAAAAAACAGTTACCTAAGCACTTGTCAAAAACTTCTAATAATAAAATATTATTTTTTAAATTTTAATATCCAACCAATGATATTCCTAGACTCTAGAGCGTGAAATCTGAAACGTCAGGAGGTCTGAAATGATTCAAATCGAATGCAATCCAATAAATATTCAAAGTGCATCTGCTACTTGAAGCCTGCAGCGAACTCCGTCGGAGCTTAAAGCAATAACAGCGCGCAACTGTGACAACTCTGACAATAGAGAACAAACGCATCTGGTGCTACGAAATACTGATTGACTTCATGCAGGCAGACGCTCCTCTAATGAAAATGGAATATTTATAATGCCTGAAAAGGACCTCAACTAATAATGTTAGCGTTATATGTATATACCTACCTATAGATAAGTTATAAAATCTTTATAAGTTTATAGAGAAAATTCAGGGTTATCAATTCAATTGTAGTAGACTTAATTAAATTTTATTTTTGAAAACCAATTCACTAGTAGATTGTGAATTGGTTTTCAAAAAGTATTGAAGCATTTATCATTCAAACTTAATATTATAAAATAATACTGGGTGATTTTTTATCACTGGCAATACTTGCAGGGGTGGAAGTACTCATCAATGTGAACAACTTTTATTATAGGACTAACTGTGAAATCATGAAAAAATTATCAGCTGTTCCATACCAAAGTTCAATACCTACTCGACCAAAATGTATGAAGCAACCATTTTATTTTACGCGATATCAGAGTTGGTCCCATAGTAAAAGTTGTTCATATTGATGAGTACTTCCACCCCTGCAAGTATTGCCAGTGATAACAAAATCACCTGTATAATGGTATGGAGAAAAACATAGGCTACTTTTAACCCGGGAACGCGGTAAAATCACGGGATATAAGCTAGTAATTTTATAAAATAAAAATTTGCGTTATCAAAACGAACCAATCTAATATACCTACCACCTGGAACAGTATGAAAACGCAGGTGGCTGGCTCGCGAAAGGCTGAGCGAGCGAGCGAAGTGCCAAGGTAGATTCGCAGGCAAAGTATCTACTTTTACTTACTGTACAAAACTTTATCGTACCTTTAAAACTTTTTAATTTAGAATAACCTTCATTTCAAACAGTCTCAGTAGGTACTCCACCGAGTTAATGACAACTGAATATTTATAAACTTTACTATGTTTAGTAAGACCCATTCAAGTCGAACACTGAATTTATGTCGTCAACAAATCTGGCCTCAAATGTTCCTTTGGGACACCTGACTGTTAAATTGCCGCTTCATAATTCTGTCCCTACAGCCTGCTGAATAAATGAGCAAGTGTGGTGACCTCCAAATCGTAAGAGACCAACTTTAACTGCGGGCGAGTCTAAACATTCTTATAAAACATAAATCAGCCTCGTGCGGCTCTGGTAGGTAGGGGCAAAATTATTCAGGGCGCCGCCGTCGCCGCGCCCGACATAAGTTTAAGTAGGTACGTGAAATTTTCGGAGTGTTCTCACGAAAAAAGGTCGGGCTATGAAATATGAATACGTACAGGTAAGTGACGATTCCGTATAGAAAAAGAAACATCCTTCCTTATATAATAATAGAAAGTCGGTAAGTAAACAATAGTGTAAAAGAACTATAAAATATTTTTACCGGAATAATAAATAGATAGTTGACTACATTATGAAGGAAGTTAAATTCATCTGAAACTTCTAAAAGTCGTTATGCCTAAACAAATTAGATAATTTATAGTGGATTTGGAATATCTAAGCGGGGTGCCAAATTCTGCTCTACAAAGAGCGGCAAATGCCTTTTGGAACAGTACCTAATACATATTCAATAAAATTAAATAAAGCCACTTTGCTGCTGCTATAAAGCTGCTTCACCTAGGTACCGACTCCGACTTTAGGGTACGTTTTGGCAAGATTCACTTCAAACCTTTATCACTATCCCGCCTATATTTTAATATTTAGTTTAAGTACCTAGTTAAGGTTGTTGTTTTTATTAGAAAAGTATGTATACGTTTAGATAAATAAAAAGACAAGTAAGTAATTATACCTATACATAATAAATATATATACGTATACGTAATTATATGTGGATATTAAGATACAATAAATATTAATGCATAATTTCAGAGTTTTAGTATGGCATGTACCTATATGGTATAATTATAACAACCACAAATAAAAACTATATGTTACACACCCTCATGATGTCCTGAGTAGCTACATACCGTAGTCTTGTAATAAATTATTTATCTTATTTAGGATGACAAGCCACTTTTTAATGGTGTCAATATATTTTTCAGTGGAACCCCAAAAACACGGTCAACTCCTTAAATATTTAAAGAGGAGCAAGATGGCCGCTGCGCTCGCGAAAACGCCGAAGCAATTAGTGTTTTTGTTGAAATATTTAGAGAAGACGTGCCGTTAAATTCATAAGATTTACACACGCTATTCATATTTTCAAACTCACTCCATATATACCTACAATAAGTAAAGCCTCAATTTATAGAATTTAATTAAGAAATTAAACTTATCGATCGCCTTGAATGACCTGTCACGACTTTCAAGAGACGAACGCTTTATAACAGAGCTTAGCAGACCTAGACACACGGCAGTGCGTCCGCCAAGGTCGGGAAAGAAAAGGTTGAAAATGCGTGAGTATACGAACCCTAATAAAGTTCTAAAGTTCAAGTATAAAAAGTGCAATTTTTATTACTGATTTACTCAACTCGCTCATCAAAATCATAGACCACTTCTAGATGTCTTACGAACTTGGGCATCGAGGATTATGAGCCCTATACAATGGATACAAAGGAAAAAAACTGAAAACTACATATCATCGATGTTCGGTGTCAACAAATTCGAGTGAACTAAATATTATTATATAAAAGCCATGACTTAACATTAAAAGCTAGGATTTAAGGAACTGCTATGAAACTTGTCATAGCACCCGTTTAGATCACAAATATTTTATCTGCGACGCGCCGACTAGGTACCCCAAACGTCGTTTACCGAACTTGGCCCCCTGTTCACATTTATGTTTATGGCAGTTTACCTTAACAGTATCTATGTCAGTAACCTCAATTATCTCAGAAATATCTCAGCATAATATTAAATAAAAATAACTAGAATGTTATACAAGCACTTACTGATGTGTGGTAACATTAAAGAATAGATGCGAGTACTGGGGAGCGGAGTCTTCAGGGCCGTGAGGAGCCGGGAATGACATCACAAGCAGTACTGGCTTGCGAGCGAACCGACGCTTCGAGGCGCGAAGGAACGCTATTGAATCGTTGGCGATGAGGTCCGGGTAATAATCCTGAAAATAAAGATTATCTACTATAACTATAAATAAATATATACCTACGTATCTCTACCGGTGATCAAAGATTTTGAGTTTCTTGCCGGTTCTTCTCAGTTGAAGGCGACTTCCGAACCTGTGGTAACTTCAGTAGTTTCGACGTTCATTAGTGCCCTTCTAGGGCTTAAACAGAATAAATGGCTTTCACTCTGACTTTGACTTTCCCCATTTAACAGTTAACTAACTAGCTTTATTAAAAACTCTGTAGGAATTGATAACGTATACTTATAGGTACCTTGTGATAATCATCGCCGTGCTTGATCTTCTTCCCGTTCATATTGATGCTGTAGTTGTAGTACTTTGAGTTCATGATGAGGCCGCCCCACTCGCGCCAGCCCGGCGGTATGTACGACCCATTGTACTTGTTCAAGTACTTGCCGAAGTAGCCTGCGGACAATTAACAGATAAATGACAGTTGCAGCTCAATTTAACTATCACTGAAATGACACACCTCGTAGTGTTACTGAATTGTTCGCTTCCTAGGCTATTTTAATATACATTAATATATTTAATTATATTATAAATGTGTAAATATTGTGTTATTTAAGTATCATCAAAATACATTATAAATAAGTAGGACCTGTGTAATAAAACAAGTACACAAAAAAGACTTGTAATTGGTATCTAGTTCATTGCTTTGAGTTTGAGTTCATAAAAATATTTCATTACCAAAATGAATTTGTGTCTTCGAATAAAAAATAAAGATACCTAGTATAATTGGAACCCCAAATATTTCTGCAGCGAACATTTCCAATGAACACGAAAAATAGACAACAATGAATCCCGATGCGGCGCAAAATGAAAAGTGCCGCGAAGCAAGAAATCATTGTTCATTGGTAGACAATAGTTCTGAATTTTTAATTTCAGTGGCATTAATGCAAAATGCGGGGAAGGTTTTTGATTTTCACGAAGGGTGCGCGTCTGCTAGGCTGGCATCTGAAGCAGTAATGTAAACACCGAGACGCTTGATTACTTCGGCCGAGACGTGTTTGAAGTCCTCATTACTTTCTTACATAAATTCTTTAGAGAATTAGAAGATCATGCTAGCTCACTATAAATTCAAATTGCTTTTGCGCTTGCGCTTGCCCTGAGATAACAAACACATTTTTTCTATAATTTATGTGAAAAAGAAGTTTGCTGATAGCTCTGCTAAAATAGGTTCAAGCTATCATGACGTGACCCTGCGCGGAAATAATAAATGTAAACAGTAGGTACTCGGGATAAACAGTGACACAGGTGAACGGCTCACTGCTGACGGCTACCGGTTGTTTGCTCACATATCTAGCTCGAGTAGGTACCTATGTTAGTTACATTTTAGCTGACATAATTTATTATATCATATAAACGTCTTCTGTGTGATATGCTTATATTATAGGTACTTAAGTAGAATTATAGGTACTAGAGGTCGCCCGTGGTCAAAATTCGACCATAAATAAACAAAAGAGTATATTTGAATGTAAAGAAAATCATTTGACTCATAAACGAACTCTTTTCTTTAAGTCTGTCATTGCGTGTCAAATGCATGGTAGTGTGTGTAACTACGGTGTGTAATGTTTTTTTTTTAATAATTTTATTCTAATGCATATTATATAAAAAATATTAGCTTTTGGCACTCCTCCATATAAACTTTAACTGTTCCTAATTTCATACGCCTCCGTCCGGGTAGATAATATTCGTAAAAAGGTGTACCAATGTTTTTGCTTCTCGTATTAATATTATAATAATTAGGAATATAAATTGCGTGTCTTCACGACGTTTGTAAGCGTAGTTTTAGAAAATAGAGTATAATCTTCAAGCGATAACGAAATTTGATTTGATTATTAATTTTCTAACTAAAGTAATTAGTTCCAATCAATTGTCAGAGTGATAAAGTAATTTAATATATACGTCAAAACATATTTGTACATTCGAATCAAGACCCGACACACTTTGCCAAATTAAAATATTTTCCAAGAATTCTGATAATTTCTCTGTATTTGCTAGACTACTTAAACACTAGTTTCTGAATTGTAGAGGTACTTTTATTGACTATGTAATAAGACAATAATAATATAAAAGATTGCACTAGACTATAACTTGCACTCGCAAATTTATGTTATTTAAAAAAAATTTTGCATCTAAATTGCTTAGAGGGAATAAAAAATGTTCAATATTAGTAGTTTATGTTTTGTATAGAATAAATTATTTGTGCGAGGTCAAATAGTTTGAATGCACCAACTATTTTATCTGATTACTAACTATCCCTGCGGTGTCACCCATGTTCCCGTGATATAAAGTATCCTGTAATGCGGAACTTAAAATAACTACATAACAAATTACCTACATGACGTCTACATGACTACCTGCAAACTTTCAGCCGTTACGGAGCTGAGTCTGTGGCTGAGTGGTAACAAACCTACACTACTTTCAAATTTATTATATTAGTAGGACAATAGATAATAATATTATTATATCCATATTATGTAGTAGGATAGATGTTTCTGTTTTTATCATTTAGGTACTTATATACTTAGCTACCTAGGTACCTACATACCTTGTACCTTGATTTTACAGCTACGATAATTTGATGTCCTGTCACATTTCCCTGTTTTCTATATTTACGATCCAAAAAATAGTAGAATATTTTAGGAAATGACGGTTCTTTATAACTAAGAGTATATTTTGTTTGAAATCGTTGTTCTCAAAGAACCGGGTGGTGACTGATGAACGGATGGACAGACAAGCACATAATAGAAAAATATAATTCCATTTTTTTGTATATATATATATATATAAGTATCTAACTATACAAAAAAATACAAAAAGTGTCTAAAGTACGTAGTAGTATCCACGTAACTTTGCAATGAATAGGTACGAGTTAGAGAATATAGACGCACTCTAATTTATAGATAATATATAGATAGTTGTATGTTGTCACGCCATACTCAGTCAGCAGTCACAGTCACTTTCGTTCCTATATCATCAATAAGGAATTAAGAACAATAATAATTAGGATTCTTAAATGTTACATAGGTAGATTGTAGTAGGTATACCTTACTATTTAAACTAAAGTGTTAGGTACCGCGGATCCAGCCCAAAAAAGGTTGTGGTCAGGGCCTGAAAATCGGCCAAGTGCGAGTAGAAGTACAGACTCGCTCACGATCGATAGTAGGTACCTACATTACATTCCTACAAAGGAGATTTTTACAAAATGTACGACGCGTTCCGAATGTCACATGGTTAATTTTTAAATTGTATTAATAAGGCATTGGATATGACATCAGCCTATCGACCTCAATTAGGGTTAAGGGCATGCCTACCATGCCCATAACAGTGGATCCGCGCTTGGGTACCTAATAAGTATTAATGAAGTAATAATAGCCATTTGTAATGCAATAAATTTTGCTTAATCAACAATATAATCTCCAGTACGTCTATAATGTATCGAGAAATGCAGTTGCATGTTATCTGGCAGTCATGCGGTGTACAGTACCGAGGTACCTACACGGCAACAGGCCATCAACGAAGATAAATCCGACCGCTGCCTTGCTATGTTCACTGTTACCGATAAGAAACGATCTACAACTTGTTGTTAAAACCTTTCCGAGTTTATTTTATTCTGTATTCTTTAAATAAATTACCTTGCTTCGTTTTCTATTTAAGTACTGGTGAGAGTGTTAAAGAAAGATTACATTTAAACGCTGGGTTTACTTTTAGAACGGATCTTTTTATTTAAATTACACTTGATCTTTAAATTCACATGTGAATTACTACAGACAAAAGTAATTGATACAATGACATGGAATGAGAGAAAATGGAGAACAATACAACAATAGGTACAAATATTTTATCGGTTTAGTCATCACTTTATCACTACTATTATAATGTTAATGTGTATTCGTTGTTTTTTTCTTTCACGTAGCAGTGGAGCAACGGATTGACGTGATTTTTTGGATAGAGATAGTTTATAGACTGGAGAGTAACTTATGCTTTTTATTGCGGGGGAAGCTAGTAAAACATAATTTGTCTTTTAAGAACATAACCCTAACCTTTGCATTGGCATTTGCAGAGTCGCGAATTCACCTAATATCACGTTTCATTAGTGAGGTTCAGACATGGCACAGGTCACATCGGGCCGCGGCCTTATTTCGTCGTGTCAACCATGGCTAGGGTTACCATTCGGGTTCTTTTAATTCACGCTCTCTCCCAATTAATTTAAATTGGACCTACTGTAATACTAGGTTATTTAAATAATCATCAATCAGACGACCTTGTAAAGGTCGTTGGAAAGCGCTGGATGCAGGCCGCCCAAGACCGGTCCTATTGGAGATCATTAGGGGAGGCCTATGACCAGCAGTGGACGTCTTGCGGCTGAGATGATGATGATGATAATTTAGATAATCGGAGCATGATTATAATAGGATGCAAAAATGACATGCATGTGCGTACCGTATTATTATTTTTAACCATCCTCGCAATCGCGACATAATATATTCAATATGACACTAACTAATGTCATCTTCAAAATTTCCGCTCGTAGTATCAAACTCATGAATGTCGTATCTCATATCAAATTAGATTTCGTGTCGTAGCAAATCTACCTAATAGCTTCTTTACTTAAATGTCAGGAAAAATCTACATAAGGTTCGTCGCACAGTTCAAAAAATCTGATTATAGAATAAAATCGTTTAAACTGAAACTATAAAATCATATATATATATATATATATGATTTTATAAGCGAGGTAATTTCAACAGTCTGATTCGGCTCCTGGTAGCCCTATGTTTGGGGAGCATTCGACAATGGAATGGAATTTCATTTGGAGTTACCACCAGCCTTACGTTGAAGCGATGTTGACAGTTCCGCGAGTTATCACCATTCACAGCCTATTTGTCGCTTTACGACAGCTTTGCTGTACACATTGAATTTGGGTAAATTAATTGATTTATTTATATTATGTTATAGATGTTTAGTTTTAATCCCTATCATAGGTATGAATCAAAACTGACTTGAATAAAATAAATAAATAGTTAACGAGCTATGAGACCGTATGCACCTTTTGGGGTAATCTTTCCGTCGTGTCATGGCTGGGCAAAGTTTATGTTATCTAGAGGCTCGGGATCTACTGTACAAAAAATTGCCGCTTCGAAACGATGTCAAGTTTCACCGATAGTAGACACGCAACTTACCTACTGCATTACTAATTTGAGATGGTCTTGATAATATTTTACGACATTATGTAAAGTAACGGGACGGAATCACGACACTAGGTATCCTGTTATACTGTGGGAATCGAACCGATTTTATGTTCACGATCAAAAGAGTAAATAAAAATATCCTGGTACATTCTTCACACATGGCCATCTGATCCCAAACTAAGCGGAGCTTGTGTTATGGAAATCACTTAACTGACAAACTATATACTTACACTATGTTTTATACAACTTATACATATAGATAATTACACCCACAATCAGGACAAATAGACATAGTAAAAGGGTCAATTTATTAACATAACATCGACTGAAATTTAACAACCAAAAACAATTCGGAAGAATAAACTAAAATGAATTTAAACAACAACAAATATATAATTACTAGTGTAAGTGTTACTTCGCCCAGTTTTATTAGACACGCAACCGCCCACATAATTACCAAGTTATTAATATCATACCTATTGATCTGACAATTAATCATTTCACCACCATATTCCAAGCTGTGGTTCGTTTAATTTATGAACCCTGCGTGATGATAATAGATTTAAACTGTTATTTATTGACCCGCGCCAATGCCCATAGGGAGACATACCTCGTGTTGGTCAATAGACGAATGTTGCCCATTACTTACAGCACATTCGGACGATATTATGCAACTATAAGTGCATTTTCATTCCACCAAATTAATTGTTTGTTTTCACTTGTGTTTTTGTAGCAATTTAAATGTTGAGCCCGCAGTTGGTTCTCGTTAAAACAAAAAAGTCAAAGGTGACTGAACGTAAAATTGCTTAAAAGTAATACTTCGACCCACTTTTACTCGCTTTAATTCAAACTTATGTAGTGTTAAACATTAAATTCATACTAGGGGCCATTTTTTTTCGTTCATATTTGAAACGCAAACCCACGCTAACATCAAAGTATAGTAATGTACAATCCAATGAAATAAATATTGACATCGAATTAGAATAAATTGTCGATCGGTTTTATAGCAAATTTGAAACACTATGAATGGACAAGACGCGTAATCGATTGTAAAAAGTCGTATTTTAGTGTAATTCTATCGATCGGGATGGTTCATTGAGGCAGTGAGCATGAATGACACCAAAACTTGGTCGTACCACACCGCACACTTGGTATCGGATGGCCGAGGCAGCGAGGCGCCACGTGCCTCACCTCGCCTACGCACGAGGCGTTCAGTGAGAGGCGGAGCGGAAGTGCCGTCCGATTTGTCCGACTGTCCGATACGCTACTGTAGGCGGGTGGCTAAGCAGATTAAGCGATATACTTTTATAGGATGTAGAAATACAGTAGCAATTAAAAAAAAAAATTACACTAAGGGCAGCGTGTATAACCATCACACAGTTACAATGCATTTAGCGCCCATCAATTCCATGCAATAACTTCAAGATAAATGCATTTAGCGGCCTAAATACCTACGTTTAGAGATTGTTGTGAAAGTCGGGGCTTATAAAAGCAGGATTCACATTGAATTCAGAAAAATATAAATACTTTGAATCTCTTTTCCTTATGGTTTAAGCCACAGTATGACAGTAGTGTTAGTTGCATGAGATTGCGCGACCCGAGTAGGCGTACCACGGCTTGCGGTGTCGAGGTATTACGACACGAGAGACGATTAGCTATTATACATATAACACTTATAAAATCAACCCACACAACTGTTGTCTCTAAAAAAAATAAAATAAGTAAATACCTAGATATGTAGGTATGTATTACTTAAAGTAAGTAAGTAGGTAATGCCAGTGAAAATTACTGAGCAAGAATGCAAATGAATTAGTAAGTAATTTTTTCAAAGCAATAAGTAGATATGATATTTTTTCTCATTACAGTTGCCATCCAAATTAACAGTATTTTTAGTTCTAACGTAATCAGATTGGATTAAAAAAAACTAGGTATCATCGAGCCTAAGAATTTTTACCTTCGAATAAAAAAATCTTGATCGAGCCAATTTTCATGCTATTCATAATATTCAGACTTTCTAATTTTTTGCTATTTATCAATTATTTTAGTTAAGCCTTTTAGTAAACCTTTACTTTAATATAAATACATACATACTTATTTACGATTTATACATACAAAAATTAATAAAATAAAGTGTGGAGTGGGTGGGCTACCGTTTAAAGAGTCATCGAGTGCAAGTCAAGGACGGTCGCCTATTGACAGTTTAATTAGGAATACAATAGCCAGTAGCAGCCGGAGTTGGCGGGAGGAAGCTATCAGAAAAAATGGGCTATCAATAATTTTGATGGTACCATGGCGGGCGAGACGAACAATGTTAATTTCGTATTGTAATTTATATAATTTTGATTTACAACACATTCAAAACAGATTGAGTTTTCAATGGTACCTACCTACTGTTTTTTCAATATATCCAAATAAATACAAGACATAATTTAATAAAATCATTTTTAGAAGAAGTGAATATTTATTTATTTATTTAGGGCAACCAACGTGACATACACTCGCTTAAATTTTATTACAACTACAACACATAATTTCTTTATGGTCATTCAAAACTAAATAATATCAAATAATAGAAATGATTGAACGTGAATAATGAAAATAAGTATTCAAAAGATAAAATATATTTATTTCAGAATTCAATTATTATTTCAGTGGAGAAGTTTCTTTGAAACAGCGCAATCTATAAGTTTTCAGCTCCACTGAGCAGGGCTGCCAATAATAACATTCTAATATTTTTCTTGAGTTTGAACAACACAGTCTGGATATGCACTTAAAATAGAATAAGACCTTTACATGTACCTACCTACATAATTAATGGATATATTGTATCTACATTTGTGTTGAATATAGTATAGGTTGAATATACTGAAAAAATACGCATCAAATTGAGAACCTCTTCCTTTTTTTGATGTCGGTAAATAATTAAATGGATTGATAGGAGCTTTGTGTAAGATACTCAAAGGATACGAGTGAGAAAGAATTCAAATTATTTGTTTGTTGAAAATTAAAGTTACAAAATAAATATAAGTAGTCCTGCAGCAAAAATGGAATGAGCAGTATAATGTTTGAAATTCTATGATAACGCTTTTATAATCCCGTTTTTTTATGGATGTAAAAACCAAGAAAGACCCCAGGTCCCCATTTTAAATTTTTCACGGATTTTCCCATCATTTTAACGTTTTAAGTGTAACTACCTACCTAAATGGATGGCAATGGATTAATGTACATCTTAATTATTATTTTAGGTAAAACTAGTTAAAATCCTGAGTTGGTTCCCCATCAATAGACAGGAAAAATACGAAAACGAATTATTAGTTCTATAACATTTTATATGCAAAATTAATAGATACGTATATATAAATATATGTACATAAATTTATTGCCATACGTTACAGGCGCATAATTATCACAAAATTACACGAAATCGCAAGAAATATTCCTTAATGTGGTGAATTTTAAAAGCTACTTTTGATTGATTATATTATTAGTATTCAAAGGTGAATGAATCGTAATATGAAAATAAAATAAACAAACATAATGACGTATTTCCGCCCTGTATTAATTAAATAAAAATCCACAGTTTACAACACTGAGCCGCAGCGTGGTGTGTGGTGTGTGGGCGGACCTGCGCACTCCATTCATGCATTCTAACTTAACTATGAATGAACTGTAACATTAAACGTTTATTGACTGAAATTTACATTCATTTCCATATTATAACACGTTCTTTATTACTAAGTGGCACTTCAAAGTTTAAAGGGCACTGGAAAGTCGCTCTGAGGTAATATTGGTGACATAAGATTAAGACAGAGCAATGTACCCGCACTGCCGCCTACAGAAATAGTTAATTAAATAATACACAATACGAATGTATTTTAATATAATATTAAATTACTTACATTGCAATGGAATAACGGATAAGTAGATAATTTAGAACAACTTATCGTGATAAGAGGATCCTTGCGTGAGTTAGAAGAAAATAGATAGCTTCCTGTTATAATACTATTTTCGTAGATTTTAGGTATCTTTTTCATAATAATATATTTTATCTAATGTAGGAGTAGATCAAAATTGGTCATTACTTACTACAAACGATACATTACGGTGACAGCGGAGGTTACTTTGACCGATTACTTCCTGACGACAATCAGCAAGACCTCACTATGTATCGGAATAATAGAGGCCTACTCTTACAGGGAATTCACATAGACCATAAACTAATTTGGATTTTCCTTCATATTTACTAGGAATGGTGAACTGTAAAGGGAAATAATGGGTTTACCAAGGCGCTATTCATACTAACAAATGCTATCTAAGTATTTTTTTTTTTTTTACTTTGTATAGGCTTGTGTTTGACCACAATCTCACTATGGTAAGTGATGATGTGGTCGAATGTGGTAAGCACACAAAGCCTAGAAGGAACTGGCTCTCAAGTGCAGCTGCCGGAACACACCAATAGGTGTTTGGCGGCAGATTTTCAACTTGTGGGTGGTAGCCAGCCAGGCGGGTACTACAAAGTACCCTACCACCTTCCGTGCTATGATTTCCTCACGATGTTTTCCTTCACCGAAAGCTCAAGCTCATTGTAGGATTCGAACCCACGACCTTCACCGCAGCGTCCGACGTCACTACCACTGAGCTATCATCGCCTTTAAATTAATTTCCGTAAGATCATTTGTACAAATTTATCTAAACTGATGACAAGCAGGCGATAGTAAATTCTTGAAATGAACTAAATGAGTAATCTCATTAATACGACCACAATGTGGACGATACAAATTATTTCGTATCCGGCTTGTAAGCAGGACATCCAGAGGGCTATATATTTTTTAACAGAACAATTGCCACAATTGGCGTGTCGTGAAGTTACGACGTGAAATCTTCCAACGACATAGGCAATTATGAAAAATTAGAATTAGATTCAATTAGTGTGCTCTATGCGGGACGAAATAGGCGCTTCCTTGATTTGTGTTGCTCATTTTAAAATTGGATGGACCTCTACAAATTGTTACTAATCTCGGCTATATATTTCGGTTGTGTTAGAAAATGTTATTGGTCACCGACTCCCACTCTTTATCACTGACACGCGACAACGGTCACAAGTGTATCAGGCTAAATTGACTTGCATATATAGCTTTGTCACTAATCAGAATACGCACCAACTGATTCAATTGCCATATTGAGCAAACTAGACAAGTGAAAACATCAATTCAACGGATTAGTACAAAGTTTGAAACCTAGTACAATTAGTTATTTAAATACTTATTACACTAAAGTTCACTCCTTTTACTAAATCATAAGATACTGCGCAAACTTAAATTAGCTTATAAAAATATTTTACACTTTTATTGAGTCGTAAATTTCATTCATGAATCAAAATATAAAAAGATTATCTAGCTAGGGTGACACGGTTTTCCTTATTTAACTTTATCCGTAGAGCCGTTTCCTCACTAAATTCTACTTTGCGAGATATTGATCGAATGTCCTTCGTTTAAGTCGATTGGCTGTTATAAAAACGTTGGGATTGCGTCTACTTTATTCTTCGCTTCAATAAAGCTTTTTTTACTCTGCCACAGAGTATATTCTACATCACGAAGGAATATTTAAGCTAAAGGACTTTTAGTTATAATTGGGAAAAAAAACAAACATAAAACATGAGAGCCAGTTCCTTCTAGGCTTTGTGTGATTACCACCTTCGGCCACATCATCACTTACCATAGTGAGATCGTGGTCAAACACAAGCCTATACAAAGTAAAAAAAAATAAAAAATTTACTCGCCTGAATTTTGTAAAATCAACTATGTATTATATTAGTTGGAAGAAATATTTTGCTGAAAATACTTACTTAGATACAGGAGATAAATATTTAAAATGTTCCCTGACTATTTACTTTTCTATATATTTGTTCGCAGCCATCCCGTATCTGTATTCTAATAAACCGTTTGAATTTCAGCAAAATGTATGGTCTGCTACGTAGAATACTCCACTGAAGTTTCATAAGTGATATGGAAAATTCAAACGAATTCCATTCAACGCTTCAAATATGAAAATAGTTCAGACACATTGATCGAAATTGCACTATTTTTATATTGGTACGTTAAGATCATCGAACTCTATCCATACATTTTATATATTACTAGCTGTCCCCCGCGGTTTCACCCGCGTTCCCGAGAAAAAAAGTAGCCGATGTCTTTCTCCATACCATAGGCTATCTGCGTACCAAATTTCATTGCGATCGGTTCAGCGATTTAGGCGTGAAAAGAAACAAACAAAGTCACATTCGCATTGTTTTTAACCGACTTTAAAAAAAAGGGAGGAGGTTCTCAATTCGGTTGTATTTTTTTTTTAAATGGATGTTCACTTATTACTCCGTCATTTATGAACCGATTTAAAAAATATTTTTTTATTTGAAAGGGTTATACCTCCAGATTGGTCCCATTTTTATCAAAATTCAGTTCTGACGATGGAATCCTGAGGAATTGAGGAAACTCCTCAAATATTATAGGCATATACATAGTGATTTTGGTATTTTCGGTAACAAATCAAGCATTTGCATTCAGAAAGTATCATTTGGTGATGTAAAACTGATGAAGAAGACCATAGACGACCACCGGAACTTCTCAATGATCCTACCTATTTCTGGGGATAACTTCTTTATTTACGAACCGATTTTAATAAATTCTTTTGCATTGGATTAAGTATAGCGTCAAAATGGTTCCATTTAAATTTCATTGGTATTGGACAGTGGACTCCGAAGATATACCAGATAGGAATTGTGTAGTGATTGAGGTATAGTTAGGTTTATGATAATTCCATTACGAGGAGGTACCTAACTATGATCAAGGACGTGTTGGACTGGACTGGACTTGGACTAGGAATGCATACAACGGAACTCCTTAATGACAAACAGCTCGAACGTGTGAATTCAGTACCAATGGATATTATCTCATGGCATAAAGTTGAACATTATAAAAAGTATCATTTCTAGCAATGCTCTTTGACGAAAGAGTCTGTGTGGCCTACTCAATAATTTATTTGATTCTAAATTAGACAGTGCTATTCCTTCAATGGTTTTTATACGACTGGCAGCTAAATACATACACAGGGTTTAGGCCTTTAGGGTTTTTTTTTATTTCCAAGATCTATATCTTAGTTTGGGGTCAGATGGCCGTGTGTGAGGAATAATGTCCCAGAATATTTATTTATATTATTTATTATCAAGTGTAGTGTCTTGTAACTTGTGCACCGTGACGGACTCTTACGGACTTTCATTCATATTTTTTCAATATTTCTGTTTCTGTACCGTTCTGTTTTATTCCGTTTCATCTAGCCGTCGTTTCCGCATTTGAAAAGCTGCCTTACTAGCTCTACCCATATTCGTAACTTAAAAGTGTTAAATAAAAATAATTTATAAATAAAAAAACACCGACTTCAAAAACTGAAAAGCATAAAATAAATATTTCCTTTCTACATCATTTTGAAGTCGGTGACAAGTAAAACATTAAAATTACTAAGGATAACACAAAACAAAAAATATTACAACGAAAAAATATTAAAACCAATCATTCACACTAACTCGAAATATTATCAAAAATAAATTAACTTAAAGACAACAATATTATGACAACTTAACTAAATTTAGTATGTGTTTATAGATACTACTTAACTATAAAGAAAACTCGTTGTAACAAAACAAATCAAGAAAGTAACCTGAAGACCAAGTAATTTTTAACCGACTTTAAAAAAAAGGAGGAGGTTCTCAATTCGGTTGTATTTTTTATGTTTTACTTGGCACCGACTTCAAAATGATGTAGAAAGGAAATATTTTTTTATGCTTTTCAGTTTTTGAAGTCGGTTTTTTTTTATTTATAAATTATTTTTATTTACTAATATTTTTATCAATTTCTAAAATCAGGCCAGGTAGGACGCGTGTAGACGTGCATTTTCATGTATAAGCGGAAATGAAGCAACCAATTGGGTCCGCGAAGGAATGACAACACAATAATTTCAACGTAAAGCTATGCATTGAGATTGCTTCTGATCCAAATCAGTTTAGTTTTTCCTGCGATCTAAATACCCGCCCATATAAAATCGTTTGTTCCACAAGTATCATGCCAAAACGTGATCCATCGGAAAAGTCCAAATAACGCTAGTTCTATGTTCAATAGCCCTTTGTAAACGGCAACTACAATTGCGGGGCTCAATAGATGGTAGGAACTCGTAGCGCCCTTCGGGAACGGAGATTGACGTCGTGCAAACTATTTCTAATGGTTTGATCGTTTACCAACCCAGAAGAACCAACATCATCGCAGTCGTCTTATGAGATACCATCAAGTCAAGTAGGTAATACAATAAACAACGTCCACAATACTTTTTACTTCTGATGTATTTGCTATTTGCTTCAAAATCAATCAAAATATAGGAAAACCCACTCATTCTTTCCGTGACCATATGGTCATCAGTCCTGACAATATCTAAGGGAATAATTTGAGATACATACCTACATATATATGCCTACTAACTTATACCTACCTATCTGATAATGAATCAATGGGGACCTTCATTGTCGACGTCACGCACCATAATAATAATAATGCGGAAACAAAATAGTTTGCCTACTTACATAGGAACATTTGTGACTGTATTCAATGGAATTGGTAGTTATGTACAGATTAATTCTGTTCTTCACGGATGAGAGACTATAACAAACTTGGACACGTCTCTTCCGCTCCACTAATTATTGTCGTAATGAAAACCAATTCAAGTTCACGGACAACCACGAGTTCGTTCTTAAAATAAAACTTTTAAAGCACCATAAAGTAGCGGGTAACTTTTAATTTATACCAGTCATAAAGACATTAAATTGGGGAGTGTTAGGTTAATTATAGATTTATAGTTACTTAACTATTTTCTTTGCTGAAACTTTGAGAAACGCTTTGAAGCTTTTACAAAATTAAAAACAAGTTAAATGTAAATTAAATGTAAGCTTCAAAGCGTTTCTCAAAGTTTCAGCAAAGAAAATAGTTAAGTATTAACTATAAACTTACCTAGGTTAATGAAGCAGTGCCATGAATGTTATACGTTACGTTCAATTATAAGTTAATTTAATGAATGAAAAAATCATTTTTGCGTTGTAAGGTTTCCAAAAACAGTAGAAAAAATATGCTTATCAAGTTCAGATCCACACTAACATTATTTGTAGGAATGCAATGCAACAGACCATGTATTTCTAAAACCCTTATCCAATTCAAGTCACTAATTTGTAGTTGCTAACTGTTTAGAAACGTTATAACTCGAGTTCCAATCATTGCACCTCACAACACTCTAACGATGCCGACATAGATAATTATCGTCATTTCTTTTACCAGCTAGTTATTTGAACTGTGATCGCCCACGACCTTTAGAAGGGCCCATCATTAAGCCGCTCGCCTCACGCTTCAAGTATCTACTTATTGCGAAATGACTCGTGGAAACTGAACGTTTCTCATGAATACACTGTAGGTACAGCTTAAAGGCATTTTGAATTGCTAGCTGTAGCAATATTATCGTAATAGGTCTTAAGTCTTGTAGACTCAGGGTAAATATAAATACGTACAATACCTATAGGAACAAACATAGCGTGGCGAAAAGAGATACTTTCTCTTGTCAAATATTTCTTTTTAAATTTCGATGAGTTTAATTTTATGGAAATATACCTAAAAACTACATATTTAGATTTCAATAGGTACAATTATTTACCCTTACCACAGATCCCTTACCTCGAGTAAAGATTTATATGGGTAGAGCGAGATGTCTTTCGGCGCTCTTCGGTTAGCTCATTGGTGGCTTTGAGACCACATCAATTGTGTTCCAGTTTATGAAATAAACATAATTTTATTCTAATTTGGCATTTTGGCGCCCCTGAGCCAAGAACGACCGTTCCAAAGAGTAGAATAATACGGGGGGGACTCTCGCTCTCAGGGTCGGCGGCGCTGAGCGTCCTCACCAGAGATCTTTGTTTGTCGGATTATATTTCTTTCTTACAAACAAAGAAGCTACAATGAAGTTGTAGATATGTCATCATAAGCATAACATAAGATATTTTTAGAATACATAACCACTTGACTTTTAATTCTCATTTATTATTATCATCCTATCAGAAGTTACACTATACGTTGTCGGGCCGGTTGGCGTGGTTGGTAAGATACCCCATCTATCTCGCCGGAGGTCGTGGGTTCGATTCCCACTCAGGACAAACATTTGTGTGCATGAACATGTCTGTTTGTCCTGTGTCTGGGTGTAATTATCTAGGTACAAAAGAAAAGTAGTATATGTAGTATATCAGTTATCTGGCTTCCATAGTACAAGCTCTGCTTAGTTTGGGGTCAGATGGCCGTGTGTTGGCCGTGTGTGAGGAATAATGTCCCAGAATATTTATTTTATTTTATTTATACAATACGCAATTTTGTTAACAATTTAATTACCATTGTAAAAGCAGTCGTGTCTTTTTGCTATCTACACATAAATATCAAGTGAAGTGGTTTAGGCAAATGACGTCGGAAAGTCCCACGTCCCACCTTCTAAGCGTGGCTAATTAGTGGGCAATCTTCCGTACCTCAGCTGACCGCTTTCCCCCCATCTGAACCGGCCTCGTGACGAGAAAGTCACGCACTGCTTTGAGCTGTTCATTGCATCCCATCTTTGAGCTCAAGTAGTAAAATACTAGACAACAATTCATAATATGGCAAAGTAAAATATCAATTAAAGGAAATATTTGAAAATCCCAGTAAAATCGGCTATCCCGTACCAACAACTCTGCTGATTTAAACAAACATGATTTTTATTCATTAGATTGTCACATACACCAACGCATATATAATTCAATTCGCATATATAATAGGGTAATATTATTAATAAAATACATAAATATACGTGTTATAACATCGTAACATACACCGGTCATACAACGAGACCGCAATGAGGTCAGATGAACCGCACCGCATGACGGCGTCGCATCTCAAGTGTGGCACTAGTTGCTATGCTATTCTATTCGAATTCGCCTGAACCAATGCTGCAGCTATGATCTGTCTCTCTCGCGAACTCTGCAATCAGATGAGAGGCCCGATATCCGCGTGTTCGCTTGAACGATCACTCTGTCGAGTTTTGTGTTGTGAATAGCTCGGCTAGTTTGTCAGTCGCAAGCGCATGATACAAACGCTAGACAGAGTGGCGCGGTACAAACTTACCACTTTTTTAGGTACCTGTCTATTTGCAATGTTGCTTATTGCGAAAGGCTCCTTGTAACTTGTACATATTGAAATATAAATTTACTCAACGGTATGATTTATGATGACAGGAATTATCCTCAACTTAACAATGAATGAATGTCTTGTGAATATAATATATAATCTTGAATGGTTTTCCGAGACAAAGCAGTTAATGGAATTATTTTATTATTCAAAACTTAATTTCATATAGAACAAAGACAACTACCTACTAAATAAGATCGTATAAGGTTTCAGAATTAATTGAAAATTTAAATTTAGCGACTTTTTTAATTTAGACTATTTTATATAAGCTTCTTACTTTTAAGTTTTCTTTTTGTCAAGTGGATTTAAGTGTTATTAATTTTGCAGATATAATTAAAGTTATACGCATAGCTTACGGTCTCAATTTACCATTCTAAGAATGTATCATCAATTCGAGAAAACCAACACAATGAACTAAACATACTATTTGAAGTGCAATTGGTTTTGTAATGAAATAATGCTTTTAAATCCCTATATTTTTACAACTTAAGTGGTTAAAACTACACGAAGAATATTCCATTAGGATCAATCAGTCGGACTATATGATAATGGACGGAAGAACAGGTCCCATTTGTTCGACTGTAACCTGACACATGACAAATATTGTACACAGTTAGATAATCAATTAAGTTATCTCTAACAGGTTCGCTGTCATGTTATGTAGATGAAAGAGTTAACTATAGCTTATGGCCTACATTACATCTACGTAGTTCAAATATTCAATCGTAAGGGTATCTTCATCAAATTCTGCTTGAAACTTTCTACCAAAATAGACAAACTTATAAAATGAAATATTATGTTATAAAAACGAGTTTTTTCTAGAGATTTAAATCTTGGCAATAAAACCCACATAAAAAGGTTTCTCTAAAATATATAAGTTGGATCTGTTGGATACGCGTGATGGTCCACAAGTTGCCTAGACTGCACGGCGCGGTGCGCCCACGCATGCCCGTTCGCTATCGCTAATAACCTATTTATAACTATTATTTATTAGCTCAACTCTATCAACAGTGATTTGTTTGTGAGAATTAGTTACGTTGACGATAGACGTGGAACAGAATTAATAAGTAGGTAACATATAGTTTAACACCGATAATATTTTAGGAGCTGGTAACTCTGGTTAGTCGGTCGGTATGTTATAAGGTTACAAAACGTAACCTTATTCTGTGGTCTTATAGCAATGGCGTTGATAGTTCAGTGGTATTGACATAAGACGCCGAGGTGCAAGTCGAGAGTCGTGGTAAAACAACGTAAGGAAACCATAGCACAGTGGTAGCGTACTTTACTACCCGCCTAGCCCTTCCTCATGTTGAAAACACCATCGCCACGTACGGCAGCTACTGTGCTTATTACCTTCAGTCACATCATCACTTACCATGAGATTATGTTCAACCACATGGCTATCCATAAAAAAGACAAGTAATTTTAAAGCTTAATTGATATCTTTATCTTCGATCGTTAGCTTTATTGTAATTTATGTTATTCTAACTAAAACATACATTCTATTAAATTAAAAACACTGTTTCTTTTGTCACATTTAGAGGGCAAGGAAAAAATCTACAGCTTCTTTTAGTCGTGTCAAGTCCTCCACCTTCCCCTTGATCTTAATCCCAGTGAAGCACTAACATGGTCCCTCTTCCAGCGAAACAATAAGATGTCACAAACGTATTGTTTACTCGATTTTTTTTTATCATGCAGTTACTTTACAGTGACTATCCGTTCTCTTTTAATTAAGTTGACGATTATAAGCAATAAGCAAACAGGGCACGACTATTAATTTTGTATAGAGTTAGTGAATGACAGCTTATACAAAATTAACATAATTGTTACTCAAATATTCTATTGTTTATTGAGCGCAAGATCTTTAGATTATTCAAAGTTTATTTTGCACGTCTTCAATATGTTATTGCACTTTATGAGTTGCTACTTCAACCAACCTTCAGTTAAAACGGCTTTCTGTTTTATTTGGATCTATTTAACATAGTGACTATGGACACAGTATAAAGATGTAACACTGTGCTATGGATTTAGATAATGAACCAATACGTAGGTATATAGGTAAATTTACATGCTTTCTTGTAACGTATGTAAATCCGTTTCTAAGGAAGACTTGAAAGTCCAAAGGTTTAAATCACTCAATAGAATGGTCCCTTCCTTGAAAAGCTTATTCATTTAGTACGCATGTTGTGAAACGCGGAACATTCCACTTGCAAGTGTATATCAATTTTATTATTATTTCTAGCAACAAGTCACAGCACCTTGTTGGCATATCTAAGTAACTTTAATTCAAATCCGCAACCAAATAAATGTCTCGTGTAAAATAATCAATTCTAATTTGCTGTCACATAAGACATACCAAACTGAATAGTAGCAATGAAAAGTGAATAAACTCATAGAATCTAAGCGGGAAGCTCAGTTGACCAACTGCCAATTAATAGAAAGAGAAACCTAAGCAATCAAGCGACAATTTGCACTCCCACATATCTCGACTTTCATCTCCAACGGAAGGAGCAATATAAAGTGATTAAGTTCTATGCTCTACAATCTATGTTCTTTGGAGTATTGCGAGCTCATCTGTGGGCGTGTCCTTCGCCCACAAGACAGCCCGGAAGGGAAAACAAGGGGTGAATTTATGATAGCTCGTTTGGAACATAAATTTACAAGCCAAATGGACTTTTAACAGTTTAGAGATAAATTACATACACGTGTTTTGTTTCACCAAGGGCACTTATTTGAATGTTGTTCACTTAGAGCAAATCTACGATGTGTATAAAGAGCGCATTCCTGACTACTGATAAGTGCGATACCTTCATTCTCATTGCGCTAGCGTTCTTATGGTATTTGCGTCTCAATATTGCTTATGTAACCTGTAAATTCCCAGGCTTAGTGGACGTGTTCTTACAATGTTGCGTTAATTTCTTTACGGATATTTCGCTTGACTATTATCTTGGCACAGACTGTTGAAATAGAGCAAATACAATTTGAGTTCATGCAACATTATTATGCTGCTCCCCCGTTTGTTTGACAAGTTTGGCCCGTGTTATTACTCGACAGCTCTTTGACCTATGCTTATCGTCTTGACAAGCAATGTGCCGGACCCAGATGCTCGCATACAAGAGTAGCGCAGTGAATTTTGAAGTAGCGACCGCTCCTTAAATATTCGCAGCCCAAGACAAATCACGTCTTAGATCGGCCGGATGAGATAGATCGTCTGATCGGTCTCCCCAAATACCGACAAGGACACTTCCATCTACATTTATTCATACGTAACGGCGTCGAGTGTGATGCGATGAAATAGCCGACATCCGCCGACCCACGTGCGCCCACACCGATAACTATGATATGATATTTAGAACAAATCTTAGGAGACGTTGCATATTGCACTTCAAACGACCGCCTGTCATATATAATGTCCTGGTACTGATTTACGGGGTGCAGTGTGCACGCGCAACGCGACTAATGATAATACATTGCATACCCATTAACCAATTACGTATTCATGATAGTTTATACAAGCGTAAAAGTTGACTGATAAGTAATATTTGAAACCAGTTTTGTAAAATATTTTACCATCTGTACTTTTTGCTTGCTCTCACAAGTAAGCGCTAAGTAACTCTAGGTACATAACTAAAAAGTGGATAAGCGTAACTCCAGATTTCGTCCTCGCCGGCGAGGTCCGTCGCGACGTTCTTCCCAGTCTCTTCCCGTTTAAGCGGCCCGAGCTGCACTTTAGAAATCCGACCGATCCCCAAATAATAAATTGTTTGCAAACTATTTCCTCCCCTCATTCCCCTGGCAACCTGAGCCGAGGTTCGAGCCCCACAGAGGGCACCCTCAGGCTATCGTTGCCCAAATATTTTTCTAGATTTTAAGTACGGTTCGCCGATAGTCCGTGACCTTCAAGTCCCGTCAAAAAAAAGTAACTTTATTATTTCTCATTCTTATTAGTAATCTATACTAATAAAGAAGCTTGTAATAATATATCATAATAGATTCATAATATAAGTAGGTAGGTACGTACATGTATGTACTTAGGTAGGCAATGCTACTTTTCGTACCTGCATATACTTATAATACATGGAATGATTAATTTAAATGTAAGTCTAATGTATTCAAATAGGATAAACATAGAATTTGACCCCAAAACACGGTAGAATATAAATGGACATTCAGATCAGAATTAATTATTGTTATTGCGTGTCACTAGAATGCTAAATGATAATTTGTGTGTAATTATTTTATTGAACTTTGCACGACAAAGGTGACGTTCGATAAATTTGCTTCATAGTATTGGATATAGTCACTCGTTTAGTAATATCCGCGAAATTCTTGTATTTTGTAGCCTAACTTATAGAGAATGTCTGCTACATTATCTCAAAAGAGCGATTGACTCACCATTTATTGAAACTTCAATAGCTTCTGCGAAAATTGGATTAGGTAACTACCTAATCCAATAAGAAGAATCCATATAAAGAAGAGCTATAAAGAAGCTATAAAGTAGAGTTCTACTATGGTGCTCCTAAACGGGACATATTTTTACTGCAATATTTGGCCACGATATTTCCTAACAGCCTATCATAGAAAATGTTTTTTATTGAAGTTTATCATCAAACGTATTCAAATATTAATTAAATTAGTGTTTTAGTTTAGCTACATAGACCGAGCTTGTTTCAAATCAATAAAAAAATGGACCAATGTCCAAAATACATTCTCGTAAAATGCCATCCACAAGTATAGATACAAGTTGACAAATAGCCTAGAGACAGAATAATTTAATAGACATTGGATACATGCAAATAAATGTTGTACTTATCTGTAGTTCTCTCAGCTAAAGTTAATTTATTAAGTTATTTTGAATTCATTACTCAAAGATTGATTACTTAAGTCAGGTCCACACGAACTTTTAAAGTAACACTTAAACTTGTTAGCTACTACCTAAAATGCATAACATTTATTAGTAGAAAGCGGCAGTCGTGCAGTTACTGAGCGATTAGTTGCAAAACGTCAACAAACTACAACTGATTATCTTTATGTCCGCTGTCAACTGCTGGAATACTATACAGAGGAATAATATACAATAATAATACATTAAGAAGAGAAACTCGAAAACGCTGCCGCCTATCATTAAAGAAGAATTATTTAATTATACCAGTGATATTGTCGCGAAATTGCCCAAAGCTAGCTGAAGTAGAGTGTGAAGAGAAGTACTTCGTGGATCATCGACTCGCCTCAGGCGACTTCTGTTCGGTGTCGGTTTTTTGTTCGAAGGCCACTAAGACATCCAACGTCATCCAATGTCGTGTGTGACTAAGCTACTCGCGAAGTAGAACGAGTAATGTGACGTTACTTTACCTGGGCTATCTTCATCGAGTACTTCGGCGAGGACTTTTGAACGAGAGTAGTTGACGCTTTATAGTGCATTACCGAAGCACTCGCGCACTAATATATTGCCGTCGCACTTGTACAGATACGAGACATGTATTGACGGGTCAATGTACGAAATTCCGCCTGCTACCGAATGCACTTATCATATGCAATATAGGTGCCATATCTGATACTTCATATGCAATAAGTCAACAGGTGTTTAACAGGAATAAATGCTGTCAGTTACCGCACCACACTCATTAATTTAATCGTAAATAGAAAGCTGTATTTATGTCGACGCTATTAATATTGTATCCAACATCCTCATTCTTCATTACAAAGATCATAAGCAATATTTATTTCTAACGGGAACTTGACGCGGCCGTTCTCATAATTAAAAATTAAATCTATAAATTAATTTCTGTTATCATTGCTATAAATTATTAATTATAAGCACAGCAGCTATGAACATGACACAACATGAAATACCTAACTAGTTTCGTTATCTAGCAATTAGGTTATTCGGGTTTATTTAATTTTATTGTGAGTAGATATGTTGCTGATTTTCAAATGAAATAAGTATTTCCACATTTTAGGTTGGCGTGTATCATCATGGAATAATATAGGCAATATGTTCTCATGACCAAAAAAAAACTAAAAAATTGAGCATCAAATTAAGTTACCTCTTATTTAAAGAATTACTCGGAAGTAGCTAATAAAGTCCCAAACTAACCGTTATAATTGTGAGTAAATATTTTTGATTCAAATCCCGCGGTCTCATTATTCCTTTTAATTTAATCTTTAGCTTGGGTTAATTTGCCATTGATGTGCCGTAAAAGCAGGTAATAATCCAATATGAAAGTGTTGTGAGTCAGACGGCATTCCTGACCTTATTGCATCATTACAGCGGGACTGCCGGATAAGCGTACAACGCTCTGCAGGTATTACGTCTTCATATTGATGCTGTCTGTATTACTGGATATATTGTGTGCTAGAGCAGGCGTAGTACGAGACAGGCGAGAGAACAAGGGATTTTTTATTTCCCCATAATATTGGGTACCATTACCATACCTTGCATGGTATGAATATTCCTAAAATTGATGCGATGCGGCGACGATACTTACCACAAAAACTCTACGATGTGGGTCGGCTCGACCACTTATATAGCTTTCGGAGAAACATAAGATCAATCTGTCTACCATATATATTGGGTGTTGTTCTAAAAAAAGTTTGTTGTCAATGTCATCTTTCTGCCATCACACCGTTCGTCGACGACGTGGAGCTGATCCTCGTATCCTCAAACCGCCTTGGCCACGCAACGATCCATTCGGACATTCCCATGGCGGACCATAAAGATATGGAATGTGCTCCCTAACGCTACGACCGACATCGAGTTTACCATTATATTTTTTTTCACCATTCTATAGATTTTTAGCATTGTTAGGAGTTGAATACTCATTTTAAGTTCATAGCATAGTTCAAGCTGGATCAATGTCTGTCCTGAATTAAAATACAAACTCAATTTCACTCATTCCTGCCAGCTACGTATAGAATGGAATTTGTATTTCTTGTAAAAATATAGTAATTGCATTTACAACCTTTATTTAATAAATATTTTCCACCATTCTTCGAATAAAATAAATAAATTGTTTTGCTCTACTTTAGTGTTAATTTTTTGTTTATGCTTTATTTATGCTATTACCTACTGTAGTAACAGAACCTCCATGAAAATATTGGAGGAGAACATTCAGTCAGTAATCTCGACTATTTGATTACCGATTAAAGTTATAAACCTATATTTTAAATTAATAACTGTAACTAAACAAGATATCACAATGACATGTATTTTAAATGTGCAGCCATACGACACTTTCACAACATCGCTTGCTATGCATCATAATTGTTACAATAATATCGTCTAAATCGAACTTTCTTGGTCGAGTGTACGTTATAACAAGGGCTGAGTGAAGTGCATTCTCAGGTGGTCGTGTATCATGTTGCTATGGTATCGTATTACTGTACACGACATCACACAATATAGTATTGCTATATGCTCTACAACTATGGTACAACTCCATTACCAGACAGCGCGGCGGTCAGCCATCGCCACTTGTTCAACAATTTTATTATGATATAATCGGCAAAAACTATTCGTAATAATAAAGGAATGCATGTTATGATTCTGATAAATAAATTTATACTTACCTAGTTGGTTCTGTGAATGAAATGATTACCATCGGTTAGTTTTATTCTATCGTGCAGGATCATAGAACGTATAGTACCTAATGACTTCAAGGGCGTAAGTGTCAATTACTCTCAAATACAATGCAGAATGCAGAGCTAGAATAACGTGGACCAGACTTATACGGGATACCTAACGTTATAAAAAGGTGTTGAAGAGTAGCTAATAGCTGCTATTTTGAGAATGTGGATATTTTTTTTATACAGAGAAACAATAACAATAATGTAGGATAGAAGAAAACAGGGCCAATAGAATTGGAAGTCTTTCACCGATAGAAATATAGCAGTTTGGCTTCCAATAAATATGGTATTGGACGTTACAAATTGATACCAACATGATTTTTGAGCTTTATTTGAATATTATAATGAAGCTTATGTAAGCATTGGTATTTTACATACGTTCGTTAATAATAAATTGAAACTTATTATATCTTCAAAAAAGTCGAATCCTAACTAATATTATAAATGCGAATGTGAGTTTGTTTGTGTTTTCACGCCTAAGCCGCTGAACCGATCGCGATGAAACTTGGTAAGCAGAACGCAGATAGCCTATGGTATGGAGAAGTTAAAAATATATTAGGCGGTAGGTAAATGAAGAATCTTGAACATTGCATACCTACTTATGCCAAAAGATTTTACATATAGATTTATTCAGGAATAGGTATGAGCTGTTTTCGATCTGAACTAAATCAGCCAACATTCTTGAGAATTTGCATTCATTAAACAACTAAGAAAAATAAGCGGAAGACGATGGATCAATAAATTTCCACTATCAATTATGCTCACAAGAACATTTCCTTGGTGTTGAAAGGTTTCCAAATACTAAGCAATCTCGTGAAGCGGTGAATTGCTATGTAGATCAATATTTGATAGATACTCGTACGGCGTTAATTCAACGAAAAACTGTTCTCTATGAGCCAGAATAAAGAACATCGATGACATAAATACCTCGCGCTTGTCTACTGTCTGTATAGGTAGGTACTCAGAAACAGAAATTGCACGTTCATATTGACGATCATAATTATAAAGGGACAATCCAGTACGCCAATAAAACAAGGGGACAATACAGTTGGAGAATACTCCCATATTAAATACACAAGGCAGTATCAAATTGTCATGCATTCAATTCCCCTCAAACAACACTGGTTGAATCGATTTCAAAATCTGAAACTAGGTTTAGAGCTCAGACTAAAATATGCAGTAGGTAATTTAGTTTTATGTTTAAATTCTGAAATTCCAATAGCTGAATCACGGATCAATAAACAGTGTGATGAGATGAATATTGTAGACTTACCAGTTCGGTATCCGGCGTTAGAAAGGTATGTTGCGAAGGTGTTGGACTCATGCTTGGCTTGCCACATCGGTGAAGAGCAGTTATCATTGTTTGTGTACACATTGTGGTTGTGGACGTATGTTCCGGTCAAGAGTGAGCTCCTGGAACAATCATAACGTTATTAGACGACTGATCTTAAAACCTTATGCCTACATTCGTTGAATTTTTTTTACTGCTGGCTTCAAAAATTAAGGAAGCCAACATTATTGTTTTTACGTATTTTTTAATTAAGTACTTCTAAACATAGGATTATGATGCATTTGTTATTAGAAATCAGAAATAAAACAGACGTATTAAAATAAAATGTAAGCTAACCTCGACGGACAACACATCGGAGTCGTCGTGTATGCGTGCCGGAACTCTGCTCCGGCGCTCCTTATAGCTTTCATCGTCCTCGGCATGAAATTTAAACTCCCCAACTCCACATCCTGGTCGTCGGTCAAAATAAGTATTATATTCGGTTTTCTCTCTCGCTGTTGAGGATACGGTATATAACCACCGTTCTGCCATTTGTTATTAGGCATCTTCAATTTTGACCTCGTAGTATTTTCCCTCACTGGTGGAGGATGTTGTCTCTCTTGAGCCTTGCTCTGATTCATAAGTTTTCTTACAGAAAACTTCTCGACACTGCTTTTATTCCAATGCTTGTCGGTCTTGCGGGGTTTATCTTCTTTTTTCAAACTATACGGTTCAATCGTTCGATTTGCATTGTCTTCGACGGAATGACCGTCGGATCCTCTTCGCCTATCTCTTCTAACTTCATGGTCTCGGTCCCAAGATCTCCTTCTATCTCCACGGTATCGAGAACTGTTCTTATGCCTCAAATATCTCCTTTCAGGAAGATCTGTGAGTGTTCCATTGAAAGTAGTTCTGTTCCGATTGTTCTCTCGGTTCCTCAAATCTCTGTTTTTAGCTGACTCTTCGTCTTCGAATGAGTCTCTTTTGGCAGATATCAAAATGAAATTCCAGGTCAAAAGCAGAGATATAAACTTCAGATTCATATTGGTTATTATTTAAAACAGTAATTCTAACACAAGTTATATATAACCAAGTATGTTGATTGCTTAAGTCGTTAAAACATTTAATGACCAGCAAAGGCTTTTCGTACATTGAAGTACCATCTTGTCACACTATCTGAAACAATGAAACATGTTAGTATTAATAAGATCATTTGCAATAAATTCCAACTCATACTTCACTCGCTTAGAGTGACGCCTATTCCGTGTTTACTCTTGGTATACAAATATATTTCGTTTCGTTGGCAATCAATATGGTAGCATTTAATGGCATTCGACCAGGGCATCAATCGCGAACTGCTTTTAACAGAATTGGACCGGTATAGGTTGGGGCAGGGGCTTTATATTGAGTGCGCAATTCCCCGCTCGAAGGGTGTTAAAATATAGCTTTGATATATTGACCGTATCGATTTTTAACACTAAAATTCATTTGATAAGCTTAATACTCTAACTAAACCGATTTACTTTACATACTAATTATAGAGTATGCGAACGATTTATAGCATTGAGTACCTAGTTTCGATATAATATTCTTGGAATAATATTATAATGTTGTACGCAAAATCGTCTACACATTTATTAATCATCAATCATTATGGAAGTTTAGTTTCTAAATGTGCAATCTGTAGCAGAGAAATAATTTGTGCAGTAAATCTAAGTCAGTATACATTGTTAAATTAATTGAAAACGAAGCATAGCGCGTGCCGAGCTACACACGGGCGACCGACGACGCTCACACACACTTCATAAAGTCCTACATACATATAAATAATACACACCCAATAATTCTATATTTACTACTCGATACGAAAGTAGTATAGACATGACTGAATATTGAAGCTCATTCAAAAAAACAGCTTATGAATGATGCGTTTTGTTTTGTTTCCACGAAATCATCATCTTTAGCACGGTGCATTGTACAATAACAACCGTGTGCGGTCCTTCGCCATCACACCGCACTTTATATATAGATATTTATTGCCTAAACAAACGAGCCCTAGCTAGCTCGTAGATCTTGATTTATGTAGGCCCGAACTACGGTCCCTTAATTGATAGGGGACGAGATGCAATAGATTACGTCGCTACTCCTGCAATGCGTTTGTGTACTCTACAATCATTTTTTCCATCAATTAAATGGTTTGATACATAGATTGATAGAGACGGCGTATATTTGTTGTTCTTCAGATGTGTGGTAGCTCCAATAGGTGCCTCTATTCAACTACAGGCTACTTGGCTTTGACAAATCCATTAAATATCATATATGTTACATACAAGTAACGTCGACGAAATTTTCTTTAATAGTACTTAAATAGCAATGCTGATAACAGCAAGCAATGTGCAAAATAACAATGCTCTTACATATATATCTCAAACTATTATTCCATTATATATTCCATCAGTCTATTTATTATAAAATAATTAGGTTCTCTATTTACGCAACATGGAATTAATTATCCATCATGTGCCTGAATTATTAAATAGGTATTACCTAGACGGTATTATGAACAAGCTCGCAACAAAAGCGGCGTTTATTAATTAACTATTCAGCATTTTTATTCAGGTGACCTTTACGATCCTGTAGTAAACTATCAATTAATTTCTTGATTGTGAGTCCTTTTACACGTAGACTTTAATCAGCTCAATGTTTACAAACATGTAAGCAGTTTTAGCTAACAATAATGTATGTTGTTATATTCCGCATTGTTTATGGCGTCAAAGCACGCGTGTTTCTATTTAAAATTTTGTTTCTACAGAGAGTACAGTGACCTTTTTGAAAATATATCTCGTTACTTTGGTAAATATATCTAGTATAAACGTATAAAATATGCGCCCACGACTATTATAGCGAAATGTGTAACCGTTCAGTTGCTACCCGCAGGCATTCTAAACACGTGCCAAATAATTGGTAAGCGTTTATGTTTCTCTGTGCTGTTCAAATTATGATACGAACATGTATCGAATAATATGGTTGTTTGTTAAAAGATCTCTAAAGAATTCTTGTAACATCATCAAATGTCAGATTGCAAGGCCGTACGGATCGTATAAGACGCTTTAATATTTTTGTAATGAACTAGCTTCCGCCCCGCGGTTTCACCCGCGATCCCGAGTGCTCCGATCGCCATCAAACCATACAGGATTACCCGCGGGGCTAATATGAAGATTGTCTGAAAATTTCATCGCGATCGGTTCAGCGGTTTCGGAGTCTATAAAGAACATACATACATAACATACATACCTACATACATACTTTCTATTATATATATATATAGGAAAGACAAAATAGTTAAGTACCATTTTCTCTTCTATTTGCGAATCGTTTTTTTTATTTTTTTAGAAAAACCACAGCAAACTGTTGCCCGGTTTTAGTAAGAATAATACTTTAACATAATATTTGCTATCCAACTTCAAACATCTAAATTCAAATATCCCTCTGAGCTTTTAAGGATCCGTGATAATAATATTAATGAGCCCTTATAAATTACAAGTTAATCACCCAATTGGGAAAGTTTCGCCAACCGCCAAATCCTTTATGGAAATCTCTTCAAAACAAACTTTGTTCTTTAGATATTTTCCTGTTGGAAATATATGCTTTCATACCGAAAAGTTGAGAAATATACGAGTACAATTAAAAGTAATTACTAGATATATTCGGAAAATCCGAATATTAAATGTTTTATATGTACCTACCACGCATAGGTTACTTGTTTGATTTAGAATCGAATTATTTTTTAGGGATTTTGAAGTTATCAGAAGATGCTCTCTACAGGAAAGCATGAAAACATTATTTTCCTTATAATTTTATTATTCGATAAGTGGTCTTAGTCAGTGGTAATGACGCCATCTTTCAAACAGTTTCAAGATGATTAACGAGGTTCATTTAATCCATTATCCATGTTTAATGTGCATTAAACTTTCCTGAGACGTCGTTGCCTGGAGTCTCTAGACGGCCAGACGGAATCACGTAGAATATTCACGGTTTGAACTTAATATAGAAAATATTTAGGTATTTGCGCTTGCCTGCGATTTCGTCTGCGTGAAATTTACATGAGAACCACAGGATAATAATATGTAGAAGATTGTAGTATCCACAATGATAAATTATAAAGTTCTGCCAATAGAACAAAAACTATTCAGCCGCTATGATAAGTATATATTTTACTAAACAAATGTATACTGAAATACTTATGAATAAGTACTTAAATAAATTAATCTTTTATCATAGTTTGAATTTTATATTTTGTAAATATTGTAAGTATTTGTTGTATATATTAATTAAATGTGAAATAATTGATAAACTCATCAATACAGGTTCTAACTTATTCATTATTGAGGTATAAACATAAAATATCTAAGGCATTGTTATGTAGGTAATAAAGGATACGGCCTATTAGATTATATCAAATAAATACATGACGTAATAAGTATAATAACTCAATCTCGAGCTTTACCAGACAAATTAAATTCAATAACGAGGATTAATATATGAATAAACCGATCATAGTTTGAATAATGCAAAGAATTTATTATTAAAGATACCCATCGGTATTTACCCTTCGGTATATATTTTTAGGATTCCGTATATCCGATGAATAAAAAACGGGATCACTCTTGTGTCAGTCTGTCTGTTCATCTGTCTCCAAATGGATACAGATGGATAAAGTTACAAAAAAGTAGTTTTTGGTGTAAATGAAATTACAAAAAGAATAAATTCAAAAACATCATGTGACGAATCAAGCGAAAGGGCTTCTTATGAGAAATACAAATAAATGTTATGCGCGTGTGTGTGTGTTTGTGTGTGTAATGTGTATGCATGTTACCGTAAAATTGTAAATACCGTTAGATTATAATCTATCTCGCGATATTGTAAACTGTCGAAAGATTGTGAACCGTAACATACTGCTTACAATTTAACGCATTATTTTTCGGTAGATTATAATCTATCGAAGTGAAACCGTCAAATTGTGAAATGGCATGCGACGGAACCCACCTCGCGCGCTGATTGGTTGAACGTAATGTGCCCCGCGCCGCCATATTAGTTTGTTAATTCGTTGTGATTGTAAATAATCACAGATTAATTTTACCTCCACAACAATTTTACATAACTAATTCTAAAGCTTCACTTCGACAGATTATAATCAACCGAAAAATAATGCGTTAAATTGTAAGCAGTACCAAACTATGTTACGGTTCACAACCTTTCGATAGTTTACAATATCGCTAGATAGATTATAATCTAACAGTATTTACAATTTTACGGTGACATATACATATGTAGGTATATATAATTGTTAATTTAAGTTGTGGAGTATTGCCACCTGTAGCCTGCAGAAACTGCACGTAACAAACCCTCATTATTCGTCAGCAAACTAAATTCATCCTTAATTCCATTTCATTTAACATCGTTTTTCAATTTAAGTGCACTCGTTTCACCGAGCTCGTTAACGACCTCTCCATAATACTTTGAAATAAAAATCCTTACTATTGGTTTTCGATTCACAAAAAAATACAATTGGCATGCTAACAATTCTCAATGGAATATTGTATGTGGGTACTTACGCTTTTATACACTCCATTATATATTACGTACAGGAAATTAAATACTGTATTTGTAATACAAATACAAAGCGAGACGTTTTACATGTCAAAGTCAAAGCCATTTATTCAGTTTAGGCCCTAAGAGGGCACTTATGAACGTCGAAACTACTAAAGTTACCACCGATTCGGAAGTCGCCTTCAACTGAGAAGAACCGGCAAGAAACTCAGCAAAGTTTCATCTATTATATATTTCGTTTTTTTTTTTTGGACAATCTGACAATTTTGGCTTTTTGGACAATCTGACAATGTTTCCATTATTTTTTTTACAATTATTAAAGAAATATAATACGCATAAACACAAAAATGAATGAAAAATAACATAATATTTATAATTTTTTCGCATAGCACTAGAATTCAAATGCAGTTCTAAATATATTGCAATTAAGCCTATTATACTATCTGTCGTGTAAAGTCGGATTACTCCGCCCACGTTGTAGTGCCTACGTACTAACTTTAGAAAAGCTTATCAACCAGCCGCTAATCAAATTTCCTGGATAATGTTGGTGTATACTTACTAAAATATGTTATGATCATTAGTACACCACATAAAACGTTTACGATTGATAGAATAGAATAGAATATTATTTATTTAACAACTATGAGAACATATGTACATACACAATGAGAAAAAATACAAATTAAGATAAATTAAAAAGTTACTTAAATATTAAACAAAAATGAAATGAAAATAAAAGTGCCGTTAAAATGGATACCGACTCAGCATAAATTGTGGCGGGTTACGTCACAAAGCTGATTTTCAGCGGTACCCTAAGTGATAGTAATAAGGTCCTATATAAATCATTATTTTAGAGGATTCCGTATATACCGTATGTATCCATGAATTAATTTGCAAACAAATACGCTATTAAATTCATTGTTGATATTAAATAAACTAGTTACCTACAAATTTATTACATAGCTATATATTATACATAGACAATGGCTATAAATAAGATAACTTAAAAATAATCATTTTTATATCCTAACTGTAATATTATACTTAATGCGAAAGTGAGTTTGTTTGTTACCTTTTCACGCCTAAACCGCTGAACCGATCGCGATGAAATTTGGTACGCAGATATCCTATGGTATGGAGAAGAACATGGGCTATTTTTTTTCTCGGGAACGCGGGTGAAACCGCGCTACACAGCTAGTACAAGATAAACTCAAGCGAAGCTTAATCAAGTTGAAACGTTAATTCTACATAAACTATTCTAAATAAGCCATAGGTATTAAGTTAGGTAAAGGCAGGTCTAATAGTCCTGGTTGTCACGAATAATCAGCCTAGATCTGTTGATATATGCACGTGATAATCAGAACGGATTTATCCTTAAGTGGTTTGTATCATTCAAATCGATATACTTAACATGGAAATTAGTTTTAGATCTCTTAAATCTATCTACAGTTTCATTTCAACACACCGTAAGAACTCGATTCTAATCATTACGAGTGATATTCGTTCGTGGATTCATAGTAAGGCTCTGATTGCCTTCATACGCGCTAGAACACGCTTTACAGGTATATGGCTGAGGAAAATACTGAAGCAAAGAGCTACGGTAAGCTTATACACGTCATTAGGAACGTAGTCTTCTTTACCTTTCTTCATATTATACTACTGTAACATAACTAACACAAGTTCTTCACAATTCAGTAGTTTTTGTATCTTATCTTTATCTTGTGATAATGCTAGCAGCTAGTTGATATATGCTCAAATCATTAGAATATTTGAGCAGATTCCGCCCGTGCCTCAATACAAACAATGCAGGTAAAATAAAAACCAAATTTTACGCACGAAATTAAAATTATTTGTGTTTATTCCAAAAATATCAAAACGGTTGCGCACGCCTGATTCATACACTCATACCCATCACCTGACCATGCTAAAATCTGACCACTTAGTCAGATTCGTAATACGAATTAATAAGTGTATAAATATAAATAATTTGCCGGCACGGTACACACAATTTGTGAGCCTTGTAAATACAAATCATGAAACAAAGCAAACTTTCTGTTTACATTTTCCTGAAAATATTTGTTTAGGGTTCCGAAAAGGTAACCGAAACATTTGTAACAGGTAACAATTCGTTAAAATAGCCAATGATTTAATTGTTTGATAATAAAGATAGAGATGAGTTTACTGGATTCAAGAAAAGGTACAGATTTATTTTATCCCGGAATGAAAAAAGAGCTTTTCAACATTTCAAGAAACTCCTGATTTATTGAAGATATGGATGTTGCTTGGACTCAATTGAACCATGGCCAGTTACCTCGATTTACCCTGGGTACTTATGATTAATTCAAAACATTTAATCTCGTCAAGTAACTTGCTCAATAATATCTCACATCAAATCTATCCCTAGAATTCAGCAACACTCCGATATTTTGTACTCGTAAGTAAGGTACAATTTATCTTTTAAGCACTAAACGTACCGAGTCGGCAGCCAACGGTTATCAGATTCGATTGTGTGGAAATTGTATCGATACACAGTATTGATAGTGCATGAATGAATTGCAACTACACGTTTCCAAAGATCGATCAAACGATTTGTTGCAGTTTCAATTGCTTATTTGCCACAAACTACTACCAGTCTCGAGACAACCTTTTCTGTATCTATACTAATATTATCTATATCTATACTAATACTAATAATATTTTAAAGAGGAAAGATTTGTATGTAAGTAATGTTTGTAACGAATTGGCTCAAAAAGTACAGGACCGATTTTAAAAATTCTTTCACCGTTAGAAAGCTACATTTTCACCGAGTAACATAGGCTATATTTTATCCCGGGAACGCGGGTGAAACCGCGCGGAAAAGCTAGTAATATTATAAAGAGGAAAGATTAGTATGTAAGTAAGTATGTTTGTAACGAATTGGCTCAAAAACTACAGGACCGATTTTAAAAATTCTTTCACCGTTAGAAAGCTACATCTTCACCGAGTAACATAGGCTATATTTTGTACCGGGAACGCGGGAGAAACCGCGCGGAAAAGCTAGTTTAAAATAAAACTCATTCTAGTTTCCAGAGAAAATAGTCTTTGAGCATCTGGAATACTTAGGCACTTTTGTTTTTGCGTCATTTTCGAAATCAATCTAATAATTCCGAGTATTCCCAACACGATACACAAATAAACAGTCTCTTTACACTATTAGAATCGATACACTAAACACATAAAATTACTAGACAGTCATAAATTACTAGTGGCGAGTGAGGCAATAGCCATTGGCAAGTGTAATCACTTGAACAAGTGATGTCAGGGCAAGGAACGCATTCGCGCTCTCACCATCATGTCTCGTTTGAACGGCTTTCAATTAACGGTCAAGTGTAATGTCAAGTAGCTTTGATATTTTATTTATTAGCTTCGCACGCTTACCTTATAACTGTAAACGAGCAATTCTTGTGTAGGTATATGTATACATTTATTTCGTGTACATCGGAATCGGCTCTAACGATTTGGATTAAATTTTGTATTTATATAAATTTTGCTTTTTAAGTTTATTTACATAGGCGTCTTTCCTAAAAAAAAAAACGCGATTTTACAACAAAAAAACGCTGGGACTTTTATTAATACACTGATATTAGTGTTCATGCATATCGACCTAGTAGAGAAAGAAAAACTGTAAGCACATTTAATAAGAAGTTTTTGTGACAAATGTTAATTTTAAAGTACACTAAAATGTATTATTACATTACCTTTTGTGTTATGTGTGAGAATATGTTGTACTGTTAGTCTTAAGCCCCTGACCAAGTCTAATCAAGTCCACAAGACTTGCTCAATGACTACACTGTCATCGTAGCATTATGGTCATCGGCACAAGTAAGTTGTAAATGAAGCAAAACTGTACTGGTATAAGTTGCATCTGTCATAACTTCATGTAACGTTATGCGATGTCCACACCACGCAAGCTATCAATGTCGTGCTCTTGAATGGAATGTGGAGCACACATGCTTTGATCTTTTATAAACTTATGGCGAAGCTATTGATCTTTAGATAGTAAGTATATCTAGATATAGATCATAAAGTGCAGCCACCAAATGTTGGAAGTGACTTAAATATGTAGTGTTTAGTTTTCATTGGACTCTTGTATAGGTAAAGGTATGACGAAACATTACATATAAACGAGCGAAAAAAGTCTAATCAATATAGTTTTTGATAAATATCCGGAATACGGGGTGTTGTTGAAAATCATTGTACTGAGTTTTTCTGCTGATTACATTTTAATTAATGAAAGGAACAAACAACAACACTGCCGCACAACAACATCTACCAAATCGTAGCACAAACAATTCATAAGCTACGCACGTAAGTACTTATTTTTTTTTATGTCAGCAGCAAAGCAAGCAAGCAAACAGGACAAGTAGGCAGGCGGTAACCGGCCACCTGATGGTAAGTGGTCACCACCAAGTGTTGTCGAACTTAAAAAGCACTTTTTAAGCCCTTTGAAAAACCTCATAAATTATAGTTGAATCGACCTTGTAAATACTTTATTTTACAAGATTCACATTAGAGCCATAACGAATCATATTACATACATAATTTTATAGAGAGGAGAACATTAGAATTTAATTCATTTAATCATATTAGATTATACCGCAGTATAATCCCGTCCTATTTTCTATGTATAATGGGTATAGAGTAGGTACCTACTTTGTGCGGTTATTAAATATTTATTCAGAGCTAGTATTCCCAGGCAAGCAAAGTATTACCACAGTCTATGTAACTCTTACAGTCGGCCAACGGACACATCTAGACAGAGCAATCGTGCAGAGCTTGCGGGGTGAGAGAGGAGCGGTAGCGAGCCCAAGCTGCCATACACTCGCTTGGGACACAATGGAGCAATGACGAATGCCTATACAAAGCGGCTTTTCTCGCGTTGTTTGTCCCTTTTTAGTAGGTAGTATGTTGATGGATGGATATAGGCTGTCAAATATGCAGGCTTTTTAAAGCAGGAGTAGTAATATGTCTATAGAGTTTGATTTAAAATACAATAAATATACTGGGACATTTCTCACATATGTAAGTAAGTAAGTAGGTATATAATAATGCTTAATATATTAAACTGTGAAGAGCCAATCTCATCTTCCAACACAAGAGCTTGTAAACTATGACCAAACAACACCCACGCTGAACCTAATGTGCTAATAACTCTGCAAACAGTGGTACCGTATTTACTACCTCATTTCACCTTGAATTTACTAACCAAGAAACTTACGATTTACATCTGTATTACATCAAGGTGTTTATAATAAAACTAATATTAAAATAAAAGAATTTTCATTGTCACGGGGTCTTAGAGTGGTTGAGGAACTGTTTACAAAGTTACTTAGGTCCTAAAGTAAAGTAGGTTAGGTAATGGCTAAGTATGTCTGAGTAGGGTCAATCAATAAATCTATAAAATAAGTACGTTTATTGTTACAAGTCTTCACGCAGGATGATGCAAACAAATGTTAGGTTTTTCGCACAAACATTATGAAATCTTCTAGATTCGGAGATAGGTATAGGTACTAAAAACAAATGTACGTTATATTACGTTTATAGTTTTTAGTTGTCATGCTTTCTATAGACGCTGCAGGAGAATGCTGTAAAAGTGTAGAATACACTACATGTGTACAGTCACGAGTATATTTAAACACTTAGTAAAATTCTAAAGTTATTTTCTCGTGAAATAACTATTGCAATTTTGAGATGAACCTACCTATAGAATTGGTCGGAAAATGCTATATTCATAATACCATACAATTTCAATCAATATTTTAAGACTTAAGAGAAACTATTGAATTTTGCTAAACGTATAAACAAGATCGAACGAACTCAATCTGTTTGGGAGAATCGTGGGAGATTTTAAGTTTCATTAGCTTACAATTAAATAAATAAAAAATAACACTTGCATAGGTACTTAATTGGCAGACTAATATAGCAGCCACTAAACATGTCTAGCCTAGATGTAATAAAATTGTAATGAAGCAATTTAACATTTAATGGTAATTATTGGTAAATTAAATACAGATGCCAAATATGCAATAAATCTTCTCAGTCAACTCGTTTTGAAGTATATTTAGTATACTTTATATTGAGAATTATATCGAATACTATAGTTACCAACGCATCTAGTTTAATTAACAATCCAAATCGTAGCAATCAAGGTCGAACGAAATACCTCACGTTGCCTAATTAAAACTAGCAGGAATCGTCTATAAATTGACCGCATATTTCATACGACAGCGGCCAATACTATCGACTGCCAGTACTTCTCATAGCTGTTATTTTTAACTAGCTTCAGTAGAAAATTCTTTACATAATTCTTCCTTTGATGTTTTCAAACATATTTTTCTTATATTCAGAATTCTTATATTGATAGGTAGGTAAATACATACTATACTGAATACTTTGAGATGTCATCTTGTAGAAATCTTAGAACTCAACGAGATGAAGATAAAGCTAAATAACTATTTATAATGGGACAACGATTTACGAGTACCGTGAGATCGGTTAATTGAATTCTTAATCGTCGAATTTCTGGAAGTCTTCGTCGAGCAATCAAGACGTGCAGACTGTGAAGAACAACGTAAACAGTTTGTAAACACAATAACAACCAACAAACAGACAATTTTCGACTGTTTTCCAAATAAAACTACATCCGCCACGTACAAAGGAGCGCATCTCTCACAATTGTTTCCGAGTTAATACCTCTAACGGCGTAATTTAAACAGACTTTACTCGACAAAGCGCCCTTCCGACGTTTCAATCGGGCCTAACCTAACTTTATGCCATCTAAACATAGGCTTTATCGTGATTTGTATGGTATTCCGTAATAACATCGTACCCTATAAGAGATAATGGGCCTAAACCAGATATGGATACGTGTTTATGTAGTACGTGTTTGGGTCTTACAGACGCTTTCAATAATCGATCCATATTCCATTTTGCTTACTAAGTAGGTTTCTCAGTCCGCTCTTTTTTGACGAATGGCTGTGCTAACTGAGGACTTACGTTGCATATCAAAAAAATATGGTTGAAAGCGCTAGTTTATTGTTAGGTTAAAATCTGTAGCTTCAGAATCAGGTGTATGTAACTATGACTTCGGTGTTAGACTATATTATGTCACGGCTGAGTTTACAGGAAATGTAAAATTTGATTTTCTATAACATTTTTAAGAATTAAAAAGTAACACCATAAAAAGTATTATTATTATTGTACGAAACCCTCCGTGCGAGAGTTCAACTCACATAAGGCTAGTTGTTTTTGTTTTGAGTTATTTTAGTTACTGCGGGCATAACATAAGCAGATTGTATACTGTGTAATAGGATCTAGCTAATCAAGCAATTAATGCCACAGACTGGCGACGGTCTCCATCAATGCAAATGGGACTTGATACTCTGCGACCAGCAACCCCAACCCACCTTCCCAGTCTAGTAATTACAGGCGATACTTTTTCAAGAAATATACATCTATAGTTTGTATTTAGTATCACACTACACTTTTCACAAACCAAATCTTGGAAAAGCAATGTCAATAATATTGTGCATTATAGGAATCTCGAAAACTAAAATAAACTTTTACTGTCGTTGGTGTCGGAACTGTCAGGCCCAAAATTCACTTTGGGTCGCTGAGTTAATGCAGCAAGTTAGTTGGCACATTTTTATTTCTTTGTTACGCGGTGCTTATGCTATGATTTGCTTAAGACTACGTATCCACCAGAGATGTGTAGCGAGTGATGTGTTATAGACCTATGACGTGCTAAGCGAGGAAAATGATGTAATCCTACTAATGGTGAATATTTTCCACGCGCATCGCTTAGCTACCTCGCAAAGCTCTGGTGGAATGGAAACGTAGCCTAAGCCCGTATTATAGAACGAGAAGATAATCTCAAATCTCAAGAATAAATTAAGTTGCGTGAAAATAAACCTTAAACAGCCTAGGCTTGTGACATTTACGAGAATCTACAGTAATTTATTAAACGTTAATGATAAAACAATACGATTCGATTTCGATACTTGATAGAAACATATAAAAATTACAAATAAATACATTTTAGACATTTTTTAAAATAAATTATCAGTCGTAAATATTTTCAAATTTTAAGTATTTGTATTTTTCGAGTCACGGATAAACAGCCCAATATTTCTAGTAACGGAGGTAACTAACCGGCGTAACCGGGTAACTAACCGGCGTAACCGGGTAACTAACCGGCTATTTAATCGGCGCTGTCCGTGCAGTTAACACGAAGCATGTTATTTGTAAATCTTTTTGTAAAATTTAGCAACAGCTATTTATGAAGCACGCCAATCACTTCCCATCTCAAAGTTTTATTAACAAATCGTTAACTCAAATTAATTCGGAATGCTGTTTAATATCTTTAAAGGCAATCTACTCTCTCTAATTTAATCGACTTTATAAATCTGTCGGATTATAATCATGGACACACGTAATTAACATGGTCTACAATCTCTGAATGTATTAATAATGAGACAAATAAGCCGCTGTATATAATGCTCGATTTATGGTACAACAGGCGAGAATGGTACGTACACTTTAATTAATTTCAAACAGCTGTACGGTGAAACACTCCTTAAATTGAATGCCTGGGAAATTAGACGGCAAATAACATGTAGAGCAAATATAAATACATCTTAATGATTTACTAACTCGTTACAAAACTACAGAAATACCGCATGTAAGTATACAAATGTACTATAATTTATTAAAAGTTTGATTAATTTATTAACGGTTTTAAAACTGAACTGGGTCTATAAAACATAATGTTGAAACCAGATTTTGCACGATTTCTAAACGTGTTGATACACGTAAAGGAGCATAATGCCCAACACCTTGTCGTACTAAATATAAAACTTAACACACCTGCATAGTGACTTAAGAGACATCTGATAAGCCGAAGCCGGACGAAGCTGTGACGAGTAACTGATGGCTGCGACATTACAAGACTTGCTTTACAACTTTACTTTACTACTTCAGATATTTAATCTAGCTGCTGATAAATTCCTGACTAATATGCAAGTTTACTTAAAGATCTGAATTGTATGAATCGAGAGGCAAAGTATGACGTATCGTGCATCGGCTGCTGGAGCTGGAGTTAAAGCTAAAATCATTTATGATTCTTGAATTAAAAAAATCTTACTGACAAACCTCATAATATCTTGGAAAATCTTCGGTATAAATAACTGAAAACTGCAAATCTTGAAACTTAACTACCAAGCAATCATTTTGAATTAAAGTAGGTATGTTTTTTACAAAAAGATGTCATAATTTAAAGTTAGTTATGTTACCAAAGCCTTAGCGTACCATGGCTTTGAACTCAAGCTATTCCGAACAGGGTGATGTAAATTCTAAGGGTTTAAGTAGATTAAGGATACCCAATCCTTGATCTCTCAAAACGTGAAAGTATTATAAACACTCATTAATCAATCCATTAGCAGCTCACTCTAAGCTTCGTATGCGCTGTATATCGAGAATTGTATTTATATACACTTTAATAAATCGTTGGTTTACTGGAAAATAATGTACGTATGGTTAATCCATTTTTCTTATTACATATTTCAGTATCATTTTAGTATTTTTAATAGGCCGGTTGGCTTGGTTGGTAAGATACCCTATCTATCCACATGGCGTGGATCTCGTGGTCATCGTAATATACAGTAAGTAATATCTGCCACAGAATATGTATGTTAATATATGTACCTCCACCACCATCGTCCTTAACTCTACCCTCTAGCAATGTGCATTTAAGTAGCAATACTGAACCAATAAAACTTTTGAATTCCTCCCATCGTGGGAATCACCATAGCCTCTCCTCTCGATCGCCACCCATCACTTAAACAACTAAACCAATCAAAGATATATTACGCCATAATGCATGACAGATAACATAAACCATAGACTAAATCGTTAATGATGTAAGTAAAACAACTTTACTATTCCATAATATAAAGTCTCGCGGCAAGCGTTCAAGTTCAAGCCGATGCATGATTAATTAACAATAACAGTTAACTTACAAACAGAAAACACGTGAATAAATCTGCAAACATACCTAGTTGTAAATACAAACAGTAATGAGATATTCCCACGATACTGCGTGTGCGCGGGCCATATGGCGTCTAGCGCCAACATACACTATCCAGTGGTCTATAATTGTACAAAATACACGCTACTATAACCTTTAACACCGTACTGTTAAGTGTAAAATCAGGTGGAATAGAATTTATGTATTATTGCAATTATTCGCCAAGAAAAATAAATAGTAGCTATTATCGTGACGCATTTGGTGCGGTACGGAGTTACCCCATACGTCTTGTTCAGTCTAAACAATGACGGACGAGGTAACATTGTTACATGTGACCTTTGTTGGTTCCCGACCGTTTGGTTTGTTTGGATTCATCGTACAGCGCTAGCGTTTGTTTTTTGTTTTTATTCAAATCTGCGCCGTAGTTTTAGGTCATGACGTTATTCAATATTCGACGAGCTGGAATACCTTCTGGAGTCAAATTTCAACCAAACATTATAATATCACATCGTTCAAGAATATAACGTATAGCATGTTACTAACTTATACGTGTACAACCTGAAACCTTTCCAGATAACTACACGAACGTAAATTGCCTGAAAATCGGATTAACATTTCCCGGACGCAGAGAATTTACGAGTTTTCCTGGAAATAATTCTAACTAAGCTAAATTTACTTGTGCCTGAGCAAAAGTTGTCATTACTTCCAAACATAAACCTACAGTGGAATATAAGTGAGTACGGAGTTGACAAAGAACCTTTAAAACTAGTTAAAAAAAAAACATTTTTTAAATATTAAAATTTTCTGGTATAAGTACCTACTGTATTTCTACTATAATCACATGGAATATAAATTAATCATCATCAAGCAGTCAAACATTTCCGCTCGGCCAATGTTATTTAAACTAGGTTATCTTAAATCAGTTGTAAATCAATACAAATCCCTGGAAACACATTAATATGTATTTATCGGAGCTCCAAGAAACGGCTACTATCAGTCCGAGGTTCCTAACAAACATAGTTATACTACGTTTAGAAAATAGATTAATCTAGATTTGTGCAGTGTTATTTTATTTTAGATATGTACCAAATACTGTCAGTATACTCGTTTTAGTTCGTGGCATTGCTTCCCGATGCTAAGTCCTCGACAAATGATCTAAAACACTCATTTGTACATTCGTTAGAACTAATATTAGATGTACACAAATGTGCATAGGAGGGAGTGATGTCATTGTCGAATTTACTTGCTCTTATTTACCACTGCCGGTCTACATTATTATCGATGGTGTCACTGCTGGAAACATGAAAGACAAAATGGATGATTAAAGCGAGTAACAAGATGAGGCATAGTCAAGTCAGGTCTTAAAGCGGGGCTAGCAAACATGTCCTTTGTTTCCTGAGTCTGGCTATGTTTAGATTATTTTCCAAAATAGATTGGTTTCCTGTATCGAGTTGTCGAGCTGCAAACCATATTGGATGAAATAGGTAGGTACTTACCTAATATGATTGGATCATTACGTCCCTATTTTGAATTTTTAATCGAATATTTCCTGCGTTATATATTTATTATGTCTATTGTAAGCGCTTATGAAACGTAATTTTGTGGTTCAACACGTTATAGATAGGACGATACATTGGTTCCTTGACTGCAATTATGTCCGTTTATTGATAAGGAAGGTATGACAGACATTGGTTCCTTGGTTGTTGCCGGTTGATGTGTTGTATCAGACATATTAATTTAAAACTAAGAAGAAGAAGACTATAAATGACGAGGTGTATGGATAAGGGAAAACGCTTGGACGATAAATCATAATACTACATTCATGCGCAAAAATAAGGAAAAAAAATATGGGTGTAACTGATATGGTTTATGGTAATGATATAGCTATTTTAAAGGAACCATTTTCCGCGGCTGCAGCTCTCCTCTTGCGGGACCATATTTCAACAGCGTGACAGAGTATAGGATTTATAGCCCATGTCCTAATTTTGCGTTTACATTTTATGACACGTTTTATTGATCTTAAACTTTAAAATTATGCATAATAATATTCCATTTTGTACAAATAAAAATCGAGAATACTTCTGTACGAGCATGATACACAAGATATTATTTGAATAATAGAATTCAAATGAGTATAAAATATTTAATGTAATGAAATACCCACATTTTTCGTGTAGTTATTAAAAATAATATAAATCTTCGTATGAGGTCTTTTTGGCGGGAACTTACAATGTGACGTTGCGTTTTCATTTTATTTGTATGATGAAATTTTGTATTTTTTTTAAAGACCAATACCTATCATAAAAGAGAGAGGTACCTACCTAAATATATCCCGGCAATGCAAGTGAAACTGCAGGTGACGTCTAGTTAAATAAACCGCTAACAAAGACAAATACATGCATTATAATATGAGGTAAATGTGGAAATAGCGGACCCACCGAAAAATAAAAATATTGGTATAATTATTGTGAAAATATAACTACAATGTACTTACATCTAAATGAACATCCTAACATTGTAAATTGTCGTATATTTTTAAAATAGTATTATAAAAAAAAAAAGAATGGTACTGTGCCATAGATGTAGGTACACTAAAAAAAATGTCGTATTTTGAATAAATCAACTAGGTCCCATCAACATAAAACAGATAAAAAAATACTACGTTTATTTTCGTCAACATCCTAACATCCATTTAATATTAAAGACATGATTAGTGACGGCGAACGAGTTTGTGAAAATAATACTATAAGCTTACAACGAAAATTAAAATGCAAATTACTTCGCTAAATTAAACCAGTTTATGTTCAAACAGACGCCTCACTAACCAAATCAAATTGATAGCCAATTCCGAGTCATTAATCGATTGCTATCTTGTGTTAGAAAAGTCGAGTATCATCAATTAATCTTAATTTTTAACGGAGCTGAATACTAACATTTCTTCGTCAATGTCTGTCTACCTATAAAACGATTTGTTAGTGGATTTTTAAAAATGGCTTTTTAGGGTTCCGTAGCCAAATGGCAAAAAACGGAACCCTTATAGATTCGTCATGTCTGTCTGTCTGTCCATCCGTATACCACAGCCACTTTTTTCCGAAACTATAAGAGCTATACTGTTGAAACTTGGTAAGTAGATGTTTTCTGTGAACCGCATTAAGATTTTCATACAAAAATAGAAAAAAAACAATAAATTTTGGGGGTTCCCCATACTTAGAGAAACTAAAACTAAAAAAAATATATGATGTACATTACCATGCAAACTTCCACCGAAAATTGGTTTGAACGAGATCTAGTTAGTAGTTTTTTATAATACTTACGTCATAAATCATAAACCGCAATTAACCTTTCATTCAAACTCAAATATAAAAAAAATTGGCAAAAAGCAAGGTCTTATAGCACAAATCAAGGAAAAATTCAAAAAAAAAAAAAGTTGAAAGTTAAAAAAAGTGGTGTCCCCATACATACATAGTTACTCCAATGAATAAAGACCTCTGAGTTGTATGGGCGCACATACAATTTAGAGGTCTAGCTTAATTGGCATATCTCAAATAAGGTAAATAAATAAAATTGTGCATTTCCCGTGATGGATGAACGATGGACGAAGTTTGTACGGAACCCTCGGTGCGCGAGTCCAACTCGCACTTGGCCGGTTTTTTTCAAATGCACTGATGGTAAATATAGAGCGAGAGAGATGGTAGAGCGTGCTAGACCTAGATTTCTACACTTCGTCTTATTTTTGTGTGCTGCTTTTAACAAGGGTTGCTTAATTAGAGTGGTCGTCAGAAAAAGAAAAAAACCGTCGACGCTCCAACTCTTTTTTTTAATCATCAGAAAGTCCATGATTCTTTTTCCGTATCAATAATAAAAACACAGCAAGAAGAATACTTCATCATCATCATCTCAGCCGCAAGACGTCCACTGCTGGACATAGGCCTCCCCTAATGATCTCCAATAGGACCGGTCTTGGGCGGCCTGCATCCAGCGTTTTCCAACGACCTTAACGTCGTCTGTCCACCTTGTAAGCGGACGTCCCCCGCTGCGCTTGCCGGTCCGTACAGAAGAATACTTGAAGAACTCGTATGTCCTGATGAGTCTACAATCACCTCACGCTGGCTATTATTTACTGACATTCCAAACGCTTGTGTCTCCATGCCTCTATACGACGAGTCGAGGGGTGAAACTATTTATTCCCCCCTTAAAAGGCACGGAAGGTAATATTGGCGGTCGTCAAATGCGAAATTGCATGCGCGTGCACGTACACCAAACATGGTTATGCGGTTCCATACCCCGGAGACGAATAAAATATATTTTCTTTCAGCCATAAACCTCCATAAAAGCAAATAGGTACAGTGTCAATAACCTCAAACTACAGAAAACTTACGTAGATTAAACATTCTTATTTGTGCCACAAAAATATTACAAAAAAGTCTGAGATGAGAAGGTGTCTCATCCTCAGACTCTTGTTCAATTAAAGATAAAAAAAAATTGATGATTACGATAGAGGGATCTAACCATATACTACATACTTAATACATATTTTGTTGTTGTGGTGTATTAGGCTTGAATAGAATTACTTACGCCTCTTTTGTTGCATAGCATATTCTTTATAATCCATTATTACTGTTTATTAAGAGTCTGCGCAGCAAAAATAACGCTGTGATTGATTCGTGAAATTGTTATATCAAGATTTACTATCAGACAAAATCAAGTTTTTCATAAAACACCGCAATTTCTTGCATTTCCAATATATTTAACATATTATTATGTGTGGCCTAGAAAAAAGTGGAAAGATGACATGACGATAAAACACCACGATATCCTGTTACGTTTTGAATAATTTGATACTTCTAAAAGCAGCATTGTGTCGACATACTCGGGCTCTTACAATATTTCGTCAAGGGGTGAACCTTTCCTTGGAAGCCCTTCAAGGTTCTAGGAGGGAAGCCGAGCATTTAATATCTGCCACGGCGACGTTTTGTCGCAAAATATTTGCTTTGGTATTTATCTGGCCATGACATGTATGATGTTTTCTTAGTGCACGTTTATTTTGAATATGAATCTTGAAATCCAATAATGACCAGTGGTACAAAAATCACGTTTATCACGTCAGTTTCTGAAAGCCTAATCAAAGTTAATCTATGATCAAAACTACTACCGTCTTTGTCATTACATACGTCATCTATAGTGACAAACATTGATCAGGCTTCTAGAAACCGGGAGTGTGTGTTATTTTTATTTCACTCGTGGCTTCATCAATCAAAACTATTATGATAACATGCTAATTTATTGTTGCACCCTTTCTTAGTCAGACACACTTTACATCTAGTTTTTCTTTTAAATCAAAGAATACTAATATAGAATTTAATTACAAATTTCCGCAGAAAATTGCGCTCAAAACCATTTCATGTAAGTATTTATTAAAATACACCACTGGCGAGCTATCTACGTTTTTATTTTTAAATGTGTGGGAAAACAATGCATTAATTGTGCGCACAATAGGACACGGGAATGAGACGACTCTACCGCCACCTGGTGTTCTAATTAAACCTTAGTTTGGTCCTGCAATAAATTCCCTCAGGCAGTTACCTCTTATATTAACTATAGGATAGGTAGACGGCGACTGGAGAATATTGCGCTGTCCAAAGTTTACGACAACTGTCTGAGTGTTAAGATACTTAGAAGGATAAACGCTTCCGTCTCTTTGTCACTTAAATTTATTTGCAACTGAATGAAAATAATGAATTTACCGAATGGAAACGTAATTTTGTCATGAGTGATATATGTAAAAAGGTGCTCATGTGGATAAGAGACATGAGTCGTCGTGTCATATCCAAAATTTGGATGAAACTATTCGATAAATCTTGTGTGTGTCAACATTACAGTTTAAATGAAGTCAAATAAATTCCCTCCATGTAACGCTAGACTCTACATATACCTAAATATCCGCGTAGAGCGAAGATAAGCTTTTTTTTTTAATGTGGCCATCCGTGGTGGCCATAGGTAAAATTCAAATGACTCCTCTTCCTGCATTATGATTGTTGTGCATGGTAATGAGTCTCTAATCAATATTATTTATATTTAAGATCTACTTAAATGTTTAGTGTCGCCCACTGGTTAAAACATTTTGTTTCTAGGTTAGGTTAATCTAATTCACAGACTGATAATTTAAATAGATTCCGTATAATTTGCATGGACCTTTATATTGTTTTCATAATTTCATATAATGTCAACTTTTATATAACTTTTTGTCGTTTACTTTCATGTAGGAGTCGCCCCTAAGGCTACTCTCTGATCATTATTTCTTGCAAATTATTGTTCGCACCTTCATATTAACCTAAGCTATTATTATAATATTAATACGTGCTGCAAATACTTTGGTATACCTACCTACCTTTTTACGAAAATTACGCGGACGGAGGAGTATGAAATTTGGTACAGTTAAAGGTTATATGGAGAAGGAGTGCAGAAAGCTAATATTTTTATATAATATTCATTAGAAATAAATTGTCGATTACGCAATGACAGACATAAAGAAAAGAGTTCGTATATGAGTGAAGTGATTTTTTTACATTCTTATTTTTATAGTTATTTTTTGTATTTAATTAATGTTCTTCTTGGGTTGTTTATATGTAGGTACAACTCTTTATCTTTATGTATTTATTTACTGTAACTATTAGAACTTTGTGTCAAAGTGACTTTTTGTGCCAAAATAAATAAAATCATAGACGATGAGATACCTACTACATCCATTGTTCGCATAGTATTATCAAAATATATATATATATATATATATATATATATATCTGTGGTTATTGTATGCGTTTCGGCACATGTCACCAGTGACCCTCCTGCCTGGATAGGAGTGGCATTATTGCCATTCTCATCCTACGTGTTACGCGAGGGGGTCAAAAGTTACGAAAAATGTAAGAAATGTAACCTTCTGGCAACACTGTCTGATAGCTCAATCCAATTCCAAATTATTGTTTATGGTTCCATCGTGCCAACGATGACTGCCAGTGTCATGGTTAGAAAAAACAACGAGAAAAAAAAATAATACGCTGTCAATAAAGGCTCATTTACACACTGAGAACACTGTGTCATCTCATGATTAGGCTGTATGGGCTAGAACCCTTTGCCTTCCCGAAATAAGGGAAAACAAAAGAAAAAACTGATACTGACTGGGGATGCGTTCATTGAAAATATGGCGGTACTGTGCTCGGCCAATATGGCGACTGCCATTTGCACCATTAGAATTTAACAAAATACTCGACAATCCGAATTTTGCGGATATATGTTGTCGACTCAAAATTATTATTTTTTAATGTTTTATTATTCAGGTAAGGTTTCAATGGAGTCTACCGTACCCCTTGACGGAATTATTAATATAGATTACTTCGGTTTTTGATGTTATATTCTCATTTCGGATTTTGTCTTAGACTAGTATTTCTTCTAACCATAGGCTATCGTCTTGCAAAGTTATTTTGTGAGGCGATTTTGTCCTAGGTAGACATATTCTGTGACAAATTAAAAATTCCATTAATTATTATGTTTGGAATTAGTCGTTATATTCCCATAACGTCTGAAATATTGTATTCTATTATTTCATTATAATAATTAACTAATATACATTTGTTATTTTATTAATAATTATAATATGGCAACATTGTGTCTTCTCTCATAGCTCATTCGTCTGAATTTTACTCACTGTACTTCTGTAATATGTGTGTAATGCCCAGAAAACGCGTCGGTAAATGCGCACACGCATAAAACGACTTACTGAAACCGGTTGAAACCCCGATTTTAATTTTGTTCGTGATAATAGTACGTCACAATGACGCACTCTTGTATAAAAGAAGGAAATCAGTCTTTTTGATACCTATATGAAAAGATAAAACTGAATTGTGTGAAGTATACTTAATTAAGTAAATTTAAAAAATAAAAATTAAGCATTATAATTATTCATAGATAGGTAGGTACTATACAGGGTGATTTTTTAGTCACTGGCCATACTTGCATGGGTTGAAGTACTCGTCAATATGAACAACTTTTATTATGGGTCCAACTCTAATATCGCAAAATATAAAATGGTTGCTTTATACATTTTGGTCGAGTAGGTACCTATTGAACTTTTGTAGAGTTAGTCCCATCATAAAAGTTGTTCATATTGATGAGTACTTCCACCCCTGCTAGTAAGTCCAGTGACTAAAAAATCACCCAGTGAGTATACGTCCATTTAGCCAATGTTTACGAATATCTATATAATACAATTTTTGCCGATAACATGTCTATAAATAGTAGGTAAATATGCGTCCAAAAAACTGGTCAACGTGACGTAAAGTGATGTTGGTGACGAACGAGATTTTTTTATTTCACTTAGCAAAGAAAATTCTAGAAAAAAGAGCTAAGTATCTACATATATTTTGAACACTAATTATTCTAATCGGGGACCCCAATGGCAATGCAACTCTGAAGGTACTGGAAAAACTGCTGCTACGACTGGATTCCTATACTTTAATTAAAGTTAAAAAAACAAGAAAACTAAGAGAAAAACGTCTTGCTGGTTTTACATGCACAAGTTCATTCTTAATTTAAAATTGTGCTAAAAAATTTAATGATTATTAGCAAGTGTTGAGATAAATTTACACGTTACCAATATCTATGAGTGGTTTCAAATTAGGTACATATCTAGGTATTAATATGGTTTCCTAATAAATAAGAATCAGTAAAGTATAATTAAGCGATAAATATAGTAATATAAATTTAAACGCTATAACGTATTAACTCATCAGCTTTACAATATAACTACCTACTTATAATTATTCTAAGCTATGATACCCACTAATTTATATTTTAAAATAATATGCGACAAACATCTTTAAGTGGCTCTATTTTACGTGGACATATTAACGGGGTCTATGAGATGAATATGTATATAGCTTGTGATTTCAAAAACGACCTTTTAGCCTGAAGCCTATTCCCGATAGTATAGTTTTTATTCGAAAAGTAATACGAAATCCTTATTAGGTTAAGTGGCGTTACTACAAAATGTTATATAAAAGGTTGAGTTCGTTGGACAGACGTGGAAGCGACTACAACGACTTTCCATTACATACGAACACTAAGGATGGATCGGTCGCCCGATAAGTACTTACAGAATGCTCCCGAGGGACAACCCTACCACGTATCAGACAAAAAGTGGCAAAATTCTTTCGACTCATAAATTATAAAATAAAATCATATGGACAATATGAACGGTATTACGGTTAGATACTATTTTACCTAGTTTTACATAAATTGTAAGCCATAGTGTAGATATTATTTGTCATAGCTTGACAAGAAACCATATAGCTTAGAATCTAAGCCTTGGATAGTAGGTAGAAATAAGTTGCTTTCAGTTTGTAAAATAATGTACCAAATTGAAAGAAGTTACTCTAAGTAAGATTGAATCTATTGGTGACTGATCTATACAAGATTGTCGCAACTTAAAATAATACAAATTAAATATTACTATCTAACTAAAATTTATATTTTTTTCTCTTGAAGTATGAATTTCACATTTTATTAAGTATTTTTACTGATTGTAATATGGTAGGTATATCTTTTTAAAAATCCCTTTTTTTTGCTTTTTATTACTCGAGTAATCTATATCATCAAGGAATAAAGCGTGTAGTTTCTAAGATAAAAGTCTGTTCTTCAACTTACATGAAGCTATTTTATATTACAACATGAACTATTTCGTTTCTCATCCAATTAACAATTCATGATGATGCTTCTTCTACTTCAAAGATCCAAAGCAATCGAGAATTTATCAAGATCAAGTAGGTAAGGTACCCATACGTTCTGTCCGGTTTAACCAGTCAGCGAACCAAATAAATCAGAATAACAAGTACCTAATGAGTAAATAATAGTAATAAATCATCGCAAAAAATACATTAATCAATAATTTATAAAACGTCTGTATACGAAACCCATAATTTACAGAATACAAGCAACTTGTTACTCAGAATTAATTAATTATTCAGGCATGCTACAACACCATATTTGGTTGATGCTCCCTGGTGCATACCATATCCGTCACCCTCACCTATGACAGGCGTATGGTGAATAAAAACAGCTACCACATACGGACCGTCAGCATTCCTGGAACACAGGAAAGGCTGGCCTGCAGTATCGTGATTAGAGATGGCGGAAATTTGATTTGAAAGTTGCTCGAATGTTCCCATTAGCTCATTATCTCGCGAAACCGGATCAATCGAACTGCCAGAACCCATTAAAATTTAAAAATAAATAGTTTATATATCCAGATTCAATTCAATCAAAGTGAGTCTTGCCAAAGCCTACTAAATTCCAACAATGGGATTAAAACGATATGACGGTACAAAAGCGAGCTTTTTATCATATTAACACTAGAGATGCCTTGAAGAAAAAAATAATATTATAGTTTTATAGTTGTAGAAAATTTAAAAAAAAATTGTCTTTAGGGGTCCGCCATATTGAATTTAGTATGACGTCATTTCATTTTTCGTTTTTTTTCAGCTAATCATTTGATACCCATATCATGGAGGTTCATAAAAGATAAAGATCTTTGGGAGTCCGCCATATTGGATTTAGAATGACGTCACATTTAGACAAACACTAATACATAATAATATACGTCGTTATAATCGGAATAATGTGACATAATTTTCTTTAAAACATTGTTGCTAGACTACATAATATATATACATTTATTTATAACAAGTATTTAAAATCAATGTATAAAATAAAAACTATGATATATAGAAAACATCCTCAAAGCCCTCGCTGCTGTCGATAGGCAAGGTACATAATTATATACATTATGTACAATATAGAAAATAAACCTAATTAATGTCTGTTCAATATTTTTTATTACTCATATTTATAGAACATCCAATGAAAATTTATAAAATTTATATTGATAATTATATTGGTCTTATGCGATTGTCGGCCGGCCGGCGCCAATACTTCTGGCACAAAAAGGCGACCTCAAAAACCAATTGTTATTAACAGCTATGGACAATAAAATTGTTAGTCAACACATTGTATTTTAGGTACAGACAAGAATGAATGAGAATGTAAAGAATGCCAGTCATCCCATTCATAACTTCAAGGTCCCTATTGTGAGGGCTCGCCGCGAGGCTGGTTAAAGGGGTGAGCGCCCTGCCCTACCCGACACAGCTATGAACATAAAAAAAGAAACGAGTAAGAGATAGTAGGCAACATTTTTATCTATCATTTATAACATAGATGAAAATAAGCATAAGCGTAAACTCCAACACAGGGTCTATTGTTTAACTGTTACCTACCTACCATTTCAAGGGAAATTATCTAAACTTAACTTAAAACTTTCGAAAACAACGTTAATTTTATTACGACGCGACGATTCGAAAGCTCCTAACCCAACATAATTATTATTAAGTTTAGTTTTGAACTTTAGCTTTGAAGGTGGGCTTCAAATAAAATTCATATATTAGGTAGGTATTTTATTTTAAAATATTTGTGGATCGCATAAAAACTTTAAGCTTGGCCGGCCCAGGAGTGCTGAGTCCCACACACTGAAATTTACATTTACAGCGGGTTATTTCGACGTAAAATAATATAAAAGTTTGGTCCCTATGTGCCGAGTGGAAACGCAAAGCCACTACTTTACCAATGAAATCCCAGCAGTTTTTTTACTTTATTATATGAAACAAAACTCATTAAGTATATATCATTTTTTATTACGTTTAATTTTCGTAAGGTTTAATTAAAACTAACAATAATTTATTTATCTAGGTTTGGCTACAATTCTAGAAAATGTAAGGATAACACTAACCCATGGTATTTAATTGTACCTAGACTTAAACAACGAATATTTATACCTAAATTTTAAACGCCTATGAGACGTATTTTTGTGATGTGCGCCTGTGGCGCAATAGATTTGTGTATTATGTATTAATTTTGCATTAGAAACATGAACGTGAAAGAACTATGATATAACTGGTTACCTAGATGAGCTTAAGGTTGAGGCTAGACCCATTCAAAATCTGAATTTACCAAGGTTATTGAAGATAATATAACAAAACGACAATTTTAATAAGAACATCGAGACAGCATACACGAGTCTCTTGAGAAATCCAAAAGATGTAAACGATAGATAAGAAAGTCAAATTCGTGTAAACGCCGAACGGCACCCGAGCTACTGTAACATTCATAGAAAAGATAACAGTGTGTACCTAGATAAAGTTAACCCTTGGCAATATGCAAACACGATCCAAAGTGCCACAAACATTTTTTTATCTTTACGAATAAATAGAACTACATTTTCCTACAATTGAGTTTTCAAACAAAACCCACACAACTTACACAAATACCTACGAAAAATATTTGCCTCAAATAAAATATTAATCCTCCACATTTTATATTTAGAAAACGTGAATATTAGGTACTTTAACATCATGAAAGTCCTAAAATATTAAATGTCCTAGTTTTTAAACATTCCATGGATTTGATGAAAGTAATAATATAGCAGATGAGTAAGTTCTGCCCACCCTAGTAAGAAATGTACATAAAACTGAACGATCAAACACTTATAGTTCCCAGTAATGAAGCAGTTTACGAGCAAGATATGTACATCAATTTGCACCAATCAACGCGTATTTTACACTTACTTAACTATTGTCCAGTCTACGGACTTCAATAAACGCAAAATCTTTTTATAGTCTGAATAAATTGAATCTATGCAAAGGTTCTCGTTCTTCTTGATTAGAAAATTTATAATATCTTTGACAAGTTTGCAATTCATTAAGATACTGGTTCCCAATTTATAATTAAACTCACACAGATAATTACAGTGAGTCGTTATTGTTATGTAAATATAACTTTGAACTTGTACGTCCTCTCACTCGTATCGGATATAGACGGACCTATAATTCTTTGTGCTTTAAGTAGCTATTACTGAGAGGCCTTGTTCAATATAATGCCCAATTCTTTGTTATAAAAGCCCAATTTACACGTAGCGAGTTAAGTCGTTAATCATATGCAGGTTGGTAATCGCATTACCCCAATTACATTTATATCTCAACTAGCGCCAATTGGCAACTGAAATATGAATGATTATACCGCCATTTGTTAGTCGTTAGAATGTTATTAATGTTATTATGTATGTAGTTGAGATATTGCCTCATAGGTACATTTGGAATTCTGAGAGGATGCGTTTATTCTCAAACCATGTTACCTAAAGGGAATGCTAAAGCCACGCTCCATTTTCGAGCTACAATTGGAGCTAAATTCATTAAACCATATAGGTATTATATTTAATATTGGTAAATAAACTATTTTATACTCATAAAAGTTGTATGTTCTAACTGTTGAGGTACGTAAAATGATCGCAAACGTGAATCTGACCCGACCTAATGCCATTGACTCCATGCACTGCGGTATAAAGCTATTTGTTGGACTTTTATAGCGTCTGCGATGCTAACTTTTATACTCGGCGTAAAATAGACTGGCTGAGTATGAAGTATGGTGGGCATTATGGTTATATATTTTCATTTTTTAACTACAATACTGTTACTTAACATACCTACCTACATACGGGTTTAATGGCCAGGGTCTATGGTCACTTTCTGTTGTTGTACTGCTATATTCTTTACTAATATCGCAAAAGTTATTCTAGTCAATTTCCGAGAATGAAAATTGATTCTTTTAATCCTTCAAGAACCATGAAGAACTGATACTGCGAGTCACACTAAGAAATTGCAGCGCTAAGGGAATTTATTTATGCTTATTTATAATTTATTTATGCTGTATCCAGAACTCCAGTATTAAAGATGACGGATAACTCTGATTACAAATAAAAGTATAAACTTTTTAGAATAACGTCAAGAGAACCAACATCATTGCGACATTTGAGCCACTGCTTGTTCTCTAAAACTATTCTCTTCGATGAGCCCGCAGTCTTCTCAGGCTATTGAGAGAGACATAGTGAAGTGAAGTTGTGACAGCGCAGATTCATTGTCAATGAGGGTGATTCTGTTTTGTGAATATCCAATAGTCATGAGATGTCTCAGATGTCAGTCTTAAAATAGGTAAGACAAGCAATGTCTGTCTTACAAGCATAGCTATCAGATGTTGCACGTAGGTCAACGACAAAATAATCTGATCTCAAAATGTAGGTCTCTCTTTTATTACTAAAATTGCCTCGGGGATTCTGACGCTTCAATACTTGTCTAGATACTTATCTTTACATTTGAATCAAATGAAACCGGTTCAGGGGATCTTATACACATAACCTACTTACATGAATAAATCTTAAAACTGACCAACTGTATGCCGCAACAAGGACGCAAATTGCAATCAATTGGCTACAGATACATCTTACACTCAATTGTCGAATCCCGAATTGACACGACCATGACAAACAATAAAAAAAATATTTAACGTAAAGTAGGTCAAATTGAGAATAAATTTATGTAGTGATGTTATCGTGATCCTCGGTCGATGTACCAGGGTCGCAGTGGAGCGCGGCAGTGGACCGTGCAGGCTGCCGGCCGGCCTATTGTCATTCAATCGAGCCATTGTGAGGTCTTTGGCGGCCGCGGTCGGAGCCCTGCCTGCATAGCGCGCGGCGCGGGCGCGGGTGTGACGCAGGTCATTCGACATGGGGGTTGCCGAACGTAAATATGACAGGAATGTGACTATGTATGAGAGAACGTGGGGTCATTATGTAAAGTTTTAACGCTATCGCAAACGAAGTTTGGTAAATCATATCATACTATATATCATTAGGTATTTATTTATCATTCTTACTTCTTTCTTACTAATATTGGGTATATATGCGATAGTATTTATGGGTGTGTTATAGGCACAAACATACACACAATGTTTGTTACCATTCAACTACGTTAAAGGCTGAACGGATTTGGATGAAATTTGGTACACACATAGAATTACTAGCAGACTTTTATCCCGGGAAAACATCAGATACTCGGAAACGCAAGTGAAACCGCGGGGTGAAAGCTAATTAGTTGTTAGGTAGGTACATATAATTTAGATTACAATTGTTCCAGATGAAATATATTTTATCTTAGTAGGTGCCTACTTCGCTACGTAGGTATTTATGTTAAATTCATCCCCGGAATAATATAACTACACCATAAGTAGGTATATAAATTTAGATATCATTACACTTATTCAAATACCTACTAATTCGTCCAAGACCTAGAGCTACTGGAAAAAACCGGCCATGTGCGAGTAGGACTCGCGCACTGAGGGTTCCGTACAAACTTGTATAGGTATGTAAATTTCAAAGAAAAACTCTGATTTATCAATATTTTGGTATAGGTATGTTAGTAAAATATACGTAATAATAAACATGTTATACATTTCAAGTTCATCGGGAAGGAAGTTAAGAAATTCTTCGGAAAAAAAAAATGAAAATAAAAGCTGATTTTGGTGGACGTCCGTTTGGAAGTCAGACGGATAGACGGACACGTGAGTGACAGCAATAGGGCTCCGTTTGGACCCTGCGGGTACGGAACCCTAAAAAGGACATTAATTAGAAATATAGCTGTTAGGAATATGTTATGTAGACACCTCCTAACTACAGGACAGTTTATAATTTGAGGAAAATATCGTTATTAGGTACCTACAAAGTAAAAAATGTAAGGAAATTTTTAATGTACCTACCTACCTACCTACGTAAATGTATTGATAAAAGCCTATTAATTAACCAATATTATTATCTATAATAATATTATAAAGAGGAAAGATTTGTATTTTTGTATGTATAATGTATCGAATAAACTTAAAAGCTACTGGACCTATTTCAAAAATTCTTTCACCATTAGAATGCTACACTATCCCTGAGTAACATGGACTATATTTTATCCCGGGAACGCGGGTGAAACCGCGAGGAAAAGCTAGTATCTAATATTAGTATACATACACTAGGTAGGTTCTTACATACAAATATGTGTAGGTACCTACCGAATGATTTAGTGACAACAAAGATATTTCTACATGACACTCATTGGTCGTAAATAAAGTTTATAAGTTCAGAGATATGTGTATACACCTACCTACTTAATTTTATATTTGATAGGTTAAGCATATATTTTAATAAATAAATAAAGTAAGTAGGTAGGTATAGTATTATGAGAACAAGGTGCATCGCATACTTATAGCCTACGTACAGTAAGCATACAAAAAATTGTATAAAACGCTGTTTGGAAAAAAGTGCAATAAACCAGCATTAAAAAATGCCTGCTATTTAGGCACAAAACTTCCATTACCCGCTAGCTGGCTCTGCATAAAACAAAGAATACCGCTTTTGAATACTTAACTTTCAAAATAAACGGATAGAATAAACACTTGGACAAAATTTAAATACTCACTGTTATTAAAGGTGCAACAGGATCTCTTGCATGCACTAGATGCCGATGCTTTCCACAAAATTGAAGACACGATCTTATGAACTAGTCAGGCTATAGGTATGAAGCACTTATTAAATAACTAAGATGAATATAGCAAGCGAACTGCTAATTACACTGAGTAATGTCTACAGTTTATATCTTAAATTACGGGTGATTAAATACAAGTATATGTTTACGTAAAGTTTTTGCCGATCCAACTTGAGGATGGAGCGGCGGGCGGGGTACTACAGCACGCGGTCGGCCCCTATTCGAGCCGACACGAGACTATCTCGCGCTTCTCGTCTCGATCCTCACAAGCTTTCGTACCCGGGCGGCCGCAGGCAGGAGACACCCGTCCCGCTCTCACAGTCGGTCACCTGCTGGTTAAAAAAATAAGAGAAGCCTCACATTTCGCCGAAACGTGAAACAAACCAAACATTTTATACACAGACAGACAGGTACTCGGCTACTATACTGCGCTCGTCGACGTCTCCTTCTCTCGGCACTTGGGGCTGGCTAGCTGAATACCCGGCGAATTGTCTAGCTAGCGCATCAGTGAAACGACCAAGAATAAAATGGATGTTTGTGAGCCGCATTCTGCAATTTGGATAGGATTAACTATTAAGTATTCGAGATATATAGCAGCCGCAGAACCGCGGTGCTGGGAAGCTATATTGCCCCGAGCGAGGGAACTTTAGCACTCACTCGATAATGAGCCAAATAAACAATGAGTGCATTTTAGCGGTCGACATGTAATCACCGATACAAACTGACCCCACGTTTCCCAGTATTCAATTCAATTACTTCGTTGTTTCCTTGTTTCATCTCCGCTAAGAACATCCTAGATCAATATTTATGCATATAAAGTCAAGAAACCTGCACGAACCGCAAGCGTTTCAGTGGCTCATCTATCTTACGAGATTATCGTTATTTTTTATTGATACGTCACCACGCACTAATATTTTCCGTTTTATTTGGAAGTACGCAAATTAATTCGTAGAACGATCGGATCCAATTCCAGCAATTAAACAATTTAGGTCAGCCGTTATTCAGCAAATACGCAAACTGGCGCCAGTAAAACTTTACGAGATCCTAATTTGAGATCCTGCCCAGCTAACAACCGTGGTGAACATTATTCTTAGTGATCGTAGACTCTAAATGATTACGGTCGCCTCTGTTTCAGTTGTACGCGAATTGCGGTGAGAATAGCCATCAACACTAAACCGCGGAAACTGTTTGCGGTGGTTTGTTTGCACCCGCCGCGGCCGACTTATCTCGTAGCCTTCAAATATCCGAAAATATTATTAGCGAGTTTCGTTAGCGGCGAGAAGTGATTAACAAAATTACACGTTGCATTATGTGAAGTCATATATAGTTGAGTTATGGCACGTCTGTGTCGGGGACATGACACGGCAAAGCACTCAGAAAGTCAGCACCCTGAGGCTTAAAATAGAGTCCGAGCACCCGCAAACCGCTCACAACTCTTAAATCCTATTAAAGGAGCTCCGGAGTACCTCTATTCATAGACTTTACTAATAATTTAATGTCGCTCCTCGGCGGGTGTTGCGCACCGGTTCTAGCTAGGCACACCGCGCTGGAGGCGGAACAAAGGTAAAGTTTTTCCTTGAATAATGACTAAAGAATTGTGTCGAGTGATGTAACAGTTAATAGGAAACCTGAAACGTTATTTTATACCTACTTACGTGATAAGATTACTACATGGCGTGGTCGATGAATTGAAATCACTCGTTATTTGGACTACGTGCAGTACAGTACATAAACTACTTACTTGGCAGCATGGAGTCCTTTCATATTATGATATCCCATTTAAACCAGCAGCTCCTCTTTAAACATTTACCCCCTATTTCGGCCTAAAAAGCAAAGGAAATATTTAAAACCATTCCAAATTATAAGTCGATAGCATTAGTAGTTGCTGAAATATGGCACTGCGATAGACTAGCTAGACGGACGGACGGACGGACGGACGGAGTCGCACCAAAACGGTTCCTTTTTTACCCTATTGGTGCGAACCCTAAAGATTAAAGACATTTTATTGATTACCATGGACCTAAAAATTACTTGAAGAAGCTCGTATTTACATTGTAAGTACTCAATCCTGTACTAGTGGATATATAACAATACCAACATAATATAAACTTTGTACGCAACAATGTATGTAGGTACCTACGTACACAGTCGATGACACTCAATTAAAATATTATTATTCTGATGTTATTCTGTTTTTAATTAAAATGTTCTAAAAACCTCAAATTCAATTAATTTTTCCAAAGGTCTCGAGAAATTAGGTAAAAATATGCTAAAACCTGTTTGTATATTATCGAGTACTTATATCCCCCTGTAAGTAAAAATGTATTGAGTTAAAAATTATCCTGTATAAATATACCTACGAAAAATAAAATGCAGCGCATTCCGATTTACTATAATTATATAGGTATAATACCATCGAGAAATTAGAAAAATAACACAATCAATTCAACACATTGTATCTACTCTACTATAGTAGGCACATACATCATACAATGACAATAACTACAGTAGGCACATACAATAACTCACAGAATTGCCAACGACATAACATAAAAGATTTGTGAAACATACACCATCGCTTGATCCACAAAATATAAATGTTCCATAAATTCGAAAAGCGTGACACCGAAAATTTATTTTAAATCCGGGCTATAAATACTGCTCACAGTTTCCGCACTCACAAGGCAAGGCAAAAAGAGCAGAAGCAACGCCGCACAAACTCCGCTGAGCCTTTGCACATACTTTATAGCTAGCGATTTTAAAAATCGATGAAGATTTTTCATAAATTGAGAACATGTGCGATTCTTTTAAAACACTATCAAAATTTATTACCCACTATGCGAAATATTGGCATGCTCTCGAGATTTATATGTAAATAGGTAGATACTCAACACCGCCATTATTTCCTGCACCTTCAAGAAATGTAATATTTTAAACCCATTTTTAACAAGAGGTTTAAAATATTACATCATTACCTCATTGTTTACCTCATTTTGATATATGAATGGATATAGGCTTTCAATAGTGGCTTTTATATCTCGATTAGGTATCTACTCACAAGTCTCATCTGCATCAAAAAAATACTAGATATTGCTTTTGAGGTCAATCAACCACATAATCTTAATATTAAGCATTATAAAAGAAGAAAGGCCTATAACTGGCATATTTAATGATTAAAATTATATTATGTTCAATCTCGCTTCATAAGTTGGTGACATCCGGCCATGAGCTTGAATTTCCCAGATCTCAATAACCTATCATAAGCCCGTCATCTAAAAAATGACGATGGCTAATGTAATGGAAGACAAAAGGAACTCAGAATATGGTCGTCAAAAGTAAAACAAGGTATAATACAAGTAATCATAAAGTTCTGAACATGGCAATAATTATATAAATTGCTACTAACGGAACCTATCCATTTAATACAATAATATTATTTTTGTCAATCAATCGCATTACTAATATTTACGAAAGAATTAAAAATATGGTGGAAAATTAATTACAAATAATTTCATATTAGGGATATTACAGATTAACGTCCACCAATTTGGGAAGCCCAATTGTGGCCCAATATAGGACCACAAGTGCAGCAATCACACACATCAGCGAGCATTGTATTGGCAACAGATTTTCAGCTCGATTATAGCATGGTTGCCTCCGATTACATAGGCCTACGTAATGGCAAACATAGGCGGGTATGTTACTACAATCAGTTTTTTTTAAGTATTTCCATTTTTGAAATAATTTCTATAGATAAATATAACCTTTTTCCTATCCGTTAAACAGTTGTTTATGAAAATCAAAAATTGCGTCAACGGGATCTCGTGATAACAATTGTCAATAATGTTTACTGATATTTTGTAGATTTGTTCAATTTTAGATTTTATTTTTAGCTAGCTATTTTCTATATTAAAGTCAATAGATTTATTCAACTCCAAAATGGCAGGCAAGTATACAATTTGTAGTTTCAATAATGTAATTTGTTCTGTCCAACCAACACTCATTGTACTGACATACGAAGCGCCCATGTCTTAGGGCAGAATAGTGGAAGCTATCCAACTATTCGTATCCTTAACCAAATAACCAATGAAGAAAATCGTTGAATCTACTAATCTATTCAACGTTGCAGGTGATTGTATGGATTCTCATTCTTCATTGGTTATTTGGTTAAGGATACAAATAGTTGGACAGCTTTCACCACACTTGTGTTCGGAACCTCCTTAAAAGTATGTAGGCACAATAGTTCAGGAAACATCAAAACATGTTATTCCAGAAATCAAATCGTACGTGCTTCAACGTAAATTTTTCTGCCTTTATTAGTATAATTCAATCAAACATAGGCAACCATACTTACGCCTACAAAGTACAAACCTCATACAATTCTTGAATTCTGCGAACTTTTTATAGCAATTCTTTTAAATAATGTCTACCTACTGGCAACAACAGCAGATATTCAGAGAGTTCAAATACATACGCTTTGTACAGGTCGGCAACACTTTGGAAATTGATGGTATATCTAATGTCCATGGGCGACGGTAGCCCTTACTACTAGGTGGACCACCTGTCTACTTGCCTTTCAACGTGGATAGTTGGGTATTTTATTAACCTATAGGTTAGGAATAACAAGTATATTAATATTCGCAGATGAGACTTCATTATTGGTGAACATCGGTGATATGATTGATTTGGCGATTGGCACACCAGAGGTATAATTTTAGTTAGCTTAAACGACGTAAGTACGACGTAGAGAATATAATCATTTAGCTGAAGCCGTTTAATTAATGACATTGCAGTTAAAGTCAAAGTCATTTCAGTTCACGATAGGAGGAAGTTCGAAGCTATTAAAGTTACGGATCGGTTCGGAAGTTGGCCTACATTTTTTAAACTACCTACTCGATTGATGTATGAAATCGCTAGGCCGTGTTATTGATACGTGTTATGCCTAATTCCACATTTCTTTTCTGAATCTTATCAGGTAGGCGTGGTAGACTTCAACATGTTGCAAATGGTGCTGCACTGCCTAGCGCAGCAGCTGCGTGTGCTCGGGAAGAATGTGGAAGTGAGGAGTAACGTGGCGCCAATCCCTGTTAATAGAGACAACGTGCAGACTATTGCCATCAGCGAGTTCGCCGTTGATACTAATGATAAGGTACAAGCACACAAATAAGTTTTTAGAAAATGATAGGCAATTGAATACAAAGTATTCTAAGTAAATTGATCGGGGAGCAAAGGATGAACGGAGCCTGTTTACGAAAGCCCAATCCATAAGTTTTTTGTTAATCTATGACCAAAACTATCGTTATCTTTGTCATTTTATCTATACGTCACTGATACATAGTGACGACAGGTATACTTTTTATTGATCAGACTAGAAACTGAAGGATATATATTTAAATTTCTTAATAAGTTTGCTCAGGTTGCAGCACCCTGAGTGTAGTAAATGCTTAGGTACTACGTTTGCATTCACGACATTTCTCTATAGAAATTGGTGCAGCGCCTCTGGCGGATTACTCATGGAACTAGTTTCTCCCATACAAAATTTTAGTAAGCATCCGTGATATTAAGCTTTATTTACGTCAATTCTTTACACTCAGCCCGCAGGTGTTTTTAAGTTATTTCTTCTTTATTTACAGAATGCAGAAGCCAAACTAATAACTAGTGAGTATATATATTTGATTTAGTTTATATTGGACTAGCTTCCGCCTCGCGTTCCCCAGGGATATTATGTCTTCTCGGGATAAAAAGGAGCCTATGTCCTTCTCCATACCATAGGCTATCTGCATACCAAATTTCATCGCGATTGGTTCAGCGGTTTAAGCTTGAATAGGTCCTAACAAACAAACAAACTCACATTCGCATTTATAATTAGTTAGCATTTAACGAATAAAGCATCATTGATATTAGGTAGGTACCAGATATAATAAATGGGTAATCAATCTGTGTTTTGCAGCTGAGCCGTCAACAACAACCGAACCATATACGATTTTAGTTGGTAAGCTATAATAATAATTAGATATCTATGCATTTTACTCATTATAAGTACCTAGTAGGTACATTAGTTTTAAATTTATTTATTTTTCAGTTGAACGTGTAAAAAAATCTGACTACCAAGCACCAAGTGAGTTTTACTTTATAACCACATAAGTATAAGTCATAATAATAATGTTGGTCAATGAATTAATGTAGGACCCATCTACCAAAAATTTTGCGCACTAGTTCTCGGTAAGAGTAAAAACTAACCTAACCAAGTGCGATTATATCTGCGTAAAATACGGACACATGTTTTTACAAATAAATTTATTCTAATCTATTATACTACTCTGTCAAGAAAGTACCGGGAAACGATCAATTATACACAAAATGTTAGTTATTAAATTCATCCAAAGTTTGTTTATCGCCTTCAAAGTATACTCCTTCAGAAACGATACACTTACGCCAACGAATAATCCAATCATCAAAACATTTTTTAAACGCTTTTCTACCGAATGAAAACGGGTGCCACGAAGTGGTAAGTAAGGGAAAAGGAAGAATTTGGCTGGAGCCATATCTGGTGAATAAAGTGGTGCTCGATCACAGAAAAATAAAAACGTTTTTATTGTTCTGTGTGCTCGATGGTATTTGTTGAGTTTTTGGTCAAAAAATTCGTTCACTATTAATGGCCATGTGCGACGGCGCATTATCGTGGTGCAAAATCCAAGAATTTTCTTTCCACAAATCTGGCCTTTTTCGTCTAATTTGCACTCTTAAACGCCGCATAACGTTCAAATAATATTCTTTATTTACTTACTGTTTGACCTTCTGACAAGAATTCCGAGTACACAAGACCACGATAGTCAAAGAAAACGGTCAACATGACTTTGACTTTCGATCGACTTTGGCGTGGTTTCTTCGGTTTCGGTTCAGTTGGAAGGCGCCACTCCGAAGCTTGTTGACTAGTTTGCATGTCAAACTCGTAAACCCACCTCTCGTCACCAGTAACAATGCGTTTCATGTATGTTGGGTTAGAATTGACTCGTTCTAGCATGTCATCAGCGACTCTTATGCGATTGAGTTATTGGAGAAAATTCAAGTCTTTTGGGACTAGCCGAGCGGCAACATGTTTCATACCCAAGTGATTATTTAAAATGGTACGGATCGACTCGTGAGACACAGAAAGTTTAGGCTATCTCTCTCAAATTTGAATGAGGATTTTCTGTCACTATTTCCTTCACTTTTGCGATGTTAACATCAGTTGAAGACGTTGATGGCATACCAGAGCGAGGCAAACACTCCATCACATCTCGACCGCTTTTGAACGCTATGTACCACTCACTTTGTAATTATTGTAAGGTGATATCCACTTCAGTATCAGGGTTATTTATTTTATAAAATAAGTATAGTAATAATAAACCTTTAAAATAAATATTAAAAACTACATAAACAAAAAAGTGTAAAGAACATATTATATTATACAGGGTGTGGTTTTGCATTTACGCCATATTTACGGAGGTCGATATTTACCTTGTATAGAACACGATTCAATCATAAAATCGTACTCTTAAAATTACATATTATTTTTAAACTTTTGTAAAAATAAAAATCCCCCAGTCCAATAAAACCACATTAAGTTGTTTTATAAAATGACCTCGTGTGTACTAAGCACCGCGCCATGGCGCCACTGCGCACTCGTTCATCGCGCACTGCGCCCCGCACTCCGCAAGCGCCGATGTATGTAGTCATGTATGTACGGTCAGTCAGTTCAGTCAGTTGTCCTCCGACTGCAAGCGCGCACGCACTGTGCGTGACACGCGCAATCTTCACACCGCGCGAACTCCAACGTACAGTACAGTGACAATGACGGAACGTTATTCAAACGTCGAATTTAGCGGGGATTATTGGCGATCACATCCTAGGACCATATTTCATTGAAGGCCACCTGACCAGCACCACCTACCTACAGCTGCTTCGTCACGTTGTCAATGAGATGCTGGAAGACATCCCGTTGGCTCTGCACAGACATTTGTTTTACCAACAAGACGGAGCTCCTCCTCATTATGGTCTCCAAGTGCGTCAGTATTTAAGTGAAGTGTTTGGAAGCCAGTGGATCGGTCGTGGTGGCCCAGTGCCCTGGCCACCGCGCTCTCCGGACTTAACACCTTGTGACTTTTACTTGTGGGGAGAACTTAAAAGACTTGTTTATGTTGAAGAAATATCTAGTGTGGTGCAGTAAAGACAAAAATTGTGTTGGCATTTGAATCCGTTAAAAATAATACAAATGTTTTGCGCAAATTAAAAAGAAACTTGCGACGCCGTGCTCAACTGTGCATCGAGAATGAGGGAGGACACTTTGAGCAGTATCTTCGAGTAACATAGGTGCGTAAATAAACTTTTTTTTTAAATAAATTTAATGATAACTACCAAATAGTTTTTATTTGGTAGTTATCATGCCTAGGTAGGTATTTTTGACGTTTCACAGTCCGGTAAAGTAAGAAGGTCAATTTGGAATTATTTTATTCCAATAATTTTTCGTACCTAGTTAGTATTCAACTCTAACAATAAAATAAAGAAGGTTGCACCACGCAAATGTAGAACAGATACCTACGATACGCAACAGCTAAACATACCTACGTACCGGGTCACCGACCGCGGCGCCTGTGTGGCGGCCGGGTCGTCTCCTCGCCGCGCCTCGCCCCCGGATCGCAGACCTATTCTGGGCACTCGTGAAGGCTTATTCTGATTTGACGCTAATCACAAATCATCAATAATCGTTGACTAATCTACCATATAATTAATTACATATTTTTAAAATACTAAATTAATCATCTACTATTGGTTCTATAAATATGGCGGAAATGCAAAACCACACCCTGTATAAGTATAATAAATTATAAGGCATACTTGTTAATAATTATGGTGGTGGGTGGGTAAGTTATAAGGGAATATTTAGGCGTGTCTCGCCGATAAACATGTTAGTTTGGCGAGTAGTATATACTTAGAATTAAGACTTACTTTTCGGTAATAATCATTAAAAAAAAAAATTACCACGTGTTTTTGTTAAAGTCGATTCACCGTAAGTCTTCTGTAACATTTTCAGGGACTCGAAAAACGAAATTCCATTGGCGATGCAAAATTTAAGACAAACTCGTTGTTCGATTGTGAAATTCGCAATACACACTAGATATCTTACTAAAAACAGCAATGTATTATTTAATCTAAATAACAGATGCAACTCAAACTCCGCGCAAAAATGGAAAACAGTTGTGCCAATCTAATAACAAACAAACAAAAAAAATGGAACCATAAACAAATCATCCATTCCCGATACTTTTTTGACTGAATATATTCTATTCTTCTAAACTACTTAGTTTACGTCTTTCATTTAACGGCATCCAAGAAAAAAACATATCATATGGGTTACCGTTCTTCTCGTATTTATTCGCTACCACGGGGACCAGTCAAAAGACGATGATAGCTCAGTGGTAGTGACGTCGGACGCCGCGGCGAAGGTCGTGGGTTCGAATCCTACAATGAGCTTGAGCTTTCGGTGAAGGAAAACATCGTGAGGAAACCATAGCACGGTGGTAGGGTACTTTGTAGTACCCGCCTGGCTGGCTACCACCCTCAAGTTGAAAATCTGTCGCCGAACACCTATTGGTGTGTTCCGGCAGCTGCACTTGAGAGCCAGATCCTTCTAGGCTTTGTGTACTTACCACCTTCGGCCACATCATCACCTACCATAGTGAGATTGTGGTCAAACACAAGCCTATACAAAGTAAAAAAATATAAAGGTAAATTTAGTAAAGTATTTTTTCTATCAGCTCAGGGCAGTAAAATTCAAGGTCAAGGGTTAACTAGTGGTGGTAGTGGTGGTGGTGGCGGCAGCGCGGTGCCAGCCGCTGGTGGCGGAGGCGCGGTGCCGGCCGGTGGTGGAGGTGGCGGCGGCGCCGACGGTAGTGCTGGTGGTGGGGGTGGCCCCGGAAGTAGCGTTAGTGGTGGCGTCAGCGGTAGCGGTAGCGGTGGAGGTGGCGGCGGTGGTAGTGCTATAGGTCAACCCACTAAAACCTCATCTACTGAAAAACTCTCTTTGGTCACCGTGAGCAAGTTCAACGTTCTCGAAAATACCGTTGACGATTTGAAGAAACGTGTCTATGGAAGCATTCCGAAGAACGAAGATATTTTGGAGGAAGTTAGGTAAACAACCATTGGATCAACAAAATGAATGTTTAAGGAATGTACCTAAGTAGGTAGTCTCTCTTTGGTAGATACGCAAGTAATGAGTTCGTTGAGTAAAAATAAATTTATGGGATTTACAGGATCATGTACTTATCTATTTTTTTTTCATGAACTCACGTTAGTAACTTTACTCGTCATTTCTGGTAATTTATTTTTATATGTAGTTTTGGGACGCGCGTTCCATTAGAGAGCCAAGGGGTTGAACTTACTTTTTAGGGTTCCGTACCCGAAGGGTCCAAACGGAGCCCAATTGCTGTCACTCACGTGTATGTCTGTCCATCTATCCGTCTGTCCGTTTGTACGTCGTCTGTCACACAGGTTTTACAGCCAAATGGTTGGAGCTACAGTCTTCAAATTTTCACAGTACCTACTAATAGCATCTTGTTGACCCAAAGCCATACAAATTATGTATATACAACCTAAGTCAGCTTTTTTTTACAAAATTTTGTTCGGAAGTTTTTTTTTACTTCCCATTGACCTATGTACTTGAAATTTGGTGATACGTACATTTTACTAACAAATACCAAAATATTGATAAATCAGAATTTTTTTCTTTGAAATTTACATACCTACAAGTTTGTACGGAACAAGGATTTTAATTTGTTATTTCTTGCACTATTTTCAGATCACAAACGAACCTAAAAGCAATTACGGATATGTGGACATCCCTGAATGTATCCTCTCGGTTGGAAGCCGCTGAAAACGGAATAGCTAAGATCAGTTCACTCGTCGAAGACCTCATTGGAGAATCCGCCGAATTACAAGAAGCGCTCAAGCAACATGCATCTAAGTTCGTTCTATTTAAATAAACCCTTTTTTGATGATTATGGTCACTACATCCTAATCCTAACTTAATATTATAAATGCGAAAGTGAGTTTGTTTCTTACCTTTTCACCCTAAAACCACTGAACCGATCGCGATGAAATTTGGTACGCAGATAGTCTATGGCATGGAGAAGGACATGGGCCATTTTTTCCTCGGGAACGCGGGTGAAACCGCGGGTGACAGCTAGTTTTTATATAAATAATAATTACAATTTTATACAACATTTGTATTCTTGCAGGACTCAAATAGATCCCACGTCGGCCAAATCCCAAGTTGCTCCTACTTCAGCAAAATCTCAAATTCAACCCTCATCAGCCAAATCACAAGTCGGCTCCAATTCGGATAAATCACAAGGGGGCCCATACTCTGAACAAAATGAAGTTGACGTAGAATCAAATCAAACCCATCTTGCTTCGGCTACAAGGGGTGATTTTGGGCCAACTGCTTTTCAAGATGATCTAGCTATCGTGCAAGAACATCTACAATGTATGCGTGCTGATCTGGATCAACTATCAGATACATTCTACAACACAATGAAAGTTATGAAAGTTGATGTTGGTAAGTAGATACACCCACATATGGAAAACTTTTTTATGTTATTTTTTACTGTGAGGCCGTGTCTAGCCACAATTTTACCATGATAAGTGAGGAATTTACCAAAGGTGATAAGCACCCACTAGGACACTGGCTTCAGATTTTCAACGTGAGGGTAGCCAGCCAGATAGCTACTACCCTACTAAAATATCAAATAAATCTTATTAAATTTGACAATGATGTTACAGAACAATCTCAAAGAACAGTTCCAGCAAGCGTCATACAAGTTCCATTAGGCAAGTACTAATCTCTAACAATAGAATAATTATACTAATAAGTGAGTACCTACATTTTTGTATGATATTACGTGTTTCCGTAGAGAGTCAAAGCCAACAGCAATCAATGCCGAATGCTCAATTGCTGGATAGGCTGTCTGAAATAGAAAAAAGACAGCAACGTTGCTGTGACGCTATCGCCAAGAGTGAAGGAAATCTGCAAGATCAGGTACCTATTCCGAGTCATTTTTTAGTCACTGGCCATACTTGCAGGGGACTAACTCTTAGATCACAAAAAAATATCAGCTGTCCATACAAAAGTTATGTAAATATCAGAGTTGGTCCCATAATAAAAGTTGTTCATATTGACGAGTACTTCAACCCCTGCAAGTATGGCCAGTGACTAAAAATCACCCAGTATATTTGTATAAGTAATTGCAGGAAAAATGCCGCAGGCGAAGAAATTTGATAAGGCACACCTAAGTATGTTGCTTTGTAAGACCCTATAGGTTGGTGCTTTTACGTAGGTATCTGTGACCTTTACTTCTCGAACTGTTGATAACCTAGATGTGCTTCTGTTTTTAAATTTTCGAAGTATCCCCACCTACATATATTGGTCCTTTTCAAATATTACAATTAACCTTTGGGTTTGTAGATAAACATGGCTCTTGAATAACGAATCTTCTAACACAAAAAAATATTTGTCTAAAAGTTGATTCCAAAACTCTTTGATAAGTTCTTGAAATACATATTTTTTAATTACTTACTTAATGATTTCGTTGTAGCTTTTTACTTAGTTAAGTTCAATATTTATTGTTGTTAGTTTTTGAGTGTTAGTATTTCACCTTAGTTTTTGTTTTTTTTTTTCGAATTGAATCTCTTATATTTTATATTCATACAGGACTAAATATCAAAATTATATCTATTGTTTTTCTTTTTTCATCATCAGGTAAACTCATTGCAAGACCAACTGGAGATTATGATGAAAAATCAGTTATCGTCTGCACCTAATCCGGAGCTTACCCCGGATCTTGTCAAAGATTTGAAAGGTACACAACTTTTTAATCTTCTGGCATAATATTTTACAGCACTAAGAACGATATTACATTAAGTTAGTTCAATTAATACAAAAGAGAGTTACTAACTCTCTTTACTATACCTACCTACCTATACTGGGTGGATATGTAAAGATGGCTTCTTTTCGTAACCTATATAGGGTTAGTCATGCTGAACAAACTTTTACTGTGGAAACAACTCTGAAATCTCAGAAACAACATACAAATATTTGTAGGGAAATGAGTATCCCGCGACATTATAAAAGTGCACACCTACCATAAATAGCGTTGACACTACTTTTTCTATTAAAACAGCTTTAATAACAACTTAAATATACTTAAAATTGAAGTGGGGCTTTTATTATAGAAACACTTACAAACCTAGAAATGACCTTGCAATTTTTGGAGTATCTATCTACGTGCAAGCAGAAGACATAAACTGTCTTATTTTCCTAACTGCATGCTGTCGAACTGACTTTCCTCGCAACAGATGATATTTGGAAGCCCCATTGAAGTTTTGAGTTTAAATGGAATCCCTAAGAATTCCGTTATTATTATTATTCCTAACATCACGGCGCGAGGACCGGTCCATTTTGAAGCTGTGCGTGGGGATTATTATTATTATTATTTTGCGCAGGTTTGATGCAGCTGTTCCAGACGGTCCAATCAATGCAGGAACAACTGACGCAAGTCCACGAGACCGCTTTAACTTTAGCGGCGGAGAAAGAAGATCGACAACAGCATATTAACGTATTAATTCATATTAATTCATACATTAATTTACTTTTCTTCTAACAATTTCACTTTGGCTTATTCGCGATGCAACATTTTAAATACTGTTCTATATCCTTTAAATTTAAATATTTCAACAGGCACTTCTAGAACAGATCGAACTGCTGAAGACCATCAAACTTGACCGTGAAGACATGGTAGAAGCTATGGCTGAGAAAGCTGACTTGCGAATGTTAGCGCGTAAAGTTTCGCACGATCAGTTTGAATTGGCATGTGATGACTTGTCCAGGGGATTGGAACATGCACTTGGAAAACTTAATGTGCAGGTAACTTTAACCTTAGTTATGTTAAGTACCTACCTATTTAAACCTTAAAATCCTTTATTTCATTCTATTTCTATATTTTAATAAATAACTCATCATAAATATTTGAATTAGGAATCGTTATGGCAACAAGCACTGGACGACATCCAACGCGAAATTGAAACGAAACTGGACAAGATGGAACTGTCTCCGGTGAAGGAATTCTTCAATAACAAGCTGAAACAATTGCAAGAGAACCTCAAAAAAATGGCTTCTTTGCGACGAGAGGCGGAGGCTGCTGGAACGAAGAGAAGATTGATGAGGTATGCTATGAATAAAGTATTTATTTAAAAAATAATACAAAAATTACATAACATCCAAAGCATTTGCTCAACGTTTTGATGCGATGAGTGGGAACCAACAACAACGATACTATCGCCTAGAGCGAATAAATTCTGCACCACAAAGTATACCTATATAAACAAAATATTGGACATGCTATGATTGGATAGCTAAGATAAATAAATACTAACAAACACATTCGTTGAGGTACCTACAAGCAATCATCTAGGGGGGGTCATGGGGGTCATGACCCTCCCAAATCTATTTTTTAACATATATTTATAAAGTTTATTATATTTTTTTTTTCTCTCCTAAGCTACCCATCCTTACTTCATTCAAGCCTTCTTTTCATTATTTATAATATATTTGATTTGATACCTACAGTTTCCGCGATATTTTAGTCTCCCTCCACAATAATTTGCATTAATATGATCATACCTACTCAGGGATGTGAACTGCATATCTTGCGACGCACAGGCTGTTATGGCAATGGATGCTCCAGCGGCGACTGCCAGCAAGCCTCTGCCAGCCAGCCATTCCATGAAACCCTACCTAACCTACGAACTTGGTAAGATTTAAAGCTAGCAGTCCAAAACAAAGATCAAGAGACCGACCACGATACCTACTATTGCCTCTATAGATTACCTATCTACTAGCAATTTAGATCTTAAGTATTATAATGTATAATAACAATGCTAAGATTGTGGTCAACCACATGACTTTTACTAGTCTTATTTCTAAAGGATATAGCGACATGCTTCAACATTTAAGCTAGAGGATACTCACCCCTATATACAAGGTGGGCCAAAAGAAATCACCCTATTGAGAGTTGCTCTTATTTTTGCAAATGGCGGCCAATGTCAAATCTGTTTTGACATTTGTGAACTAGACAGATGTAGAATACAAGTAAACAAGCCATGGAGCGATACTCTCCCCAAGAACGAGGAATAATCGAACCGATATTTTGAAGGCGGCGTTTCCGGGTCGCCTAATCTCTCGTTTTGGCGATTTGCACTAGCCCGCAAGATCTCCCTTTAACCGTTCCAGACTTTTTTTGTGGGGTTTTTTGAAGTCCCGTGTTTACGTGAACAAGCCCGAGACCCTGGAAGCCCTCAAGGACAACATTCGACACGAGTGCGAGAATCTGTCGAAGTTCTCGCCGAAGTGATGAAAAATGCCATAAAACGAGCCCGTAGCAATCAATTGTAGCGGCGCCCATTTGGCCGATATCATCTTCTCGACTTGACCAATAAAATTCTAAAGGTTCAAATAAACATAATCAAAAAAAAGAATCGAAGTTTTTCATTTAGAAAAAAAATGAGAGCCAAACAACATCGGATGACTTCTTTTGGCTCACCTTGTATATAGATATATATATACTATATATATATATATATATATATATACCTACTACATTACTTACTATAGATACGCTTTAGACTACTATAGATTTCTCTTTTTCACATTTTGTTTTGAATTACTACTAATCTATTAAATTTGTTTAAATAGCAAATTTCAAAATGTACAGCTTGACTTTGTGAATTTTAAAATTTATTTGTAAATGATGCCCTGGATCTTTTTAAAAACCAATTCATAAATAAATATGTACAGAAGTAAAAAAAAGCAATAATAATTATGACTCAGTAGGTATACTGGGTGACTTTTTAGTCACTGGCAATACTTACTTGCAGGGATGGAAGTACTTATCAATATGAACAACTTTTATTATTAGACTATGTGTGAAATCACGAAATAGTTATCAGCTGTTCCATACAAAAGTTCAATACCTACTCTACCAAAATGTATGAAGCAACAATTTTATTTTACGCGATCTCAGAGTCGGTACCATAGTAACAGTTGTTCATATTGATGAGTACCCCTGCAAGTATTGCCAGTGACTAAAAAGTCACCATGTATAAAATTAATACTGGATTCCATTCAATTCAAGATGCAATACGCAAGCAACAAGCTAGCAACTTACCACAACGAAATTTGCACGATTGGGAAAATATGGATAAGCAAATGTCGCAGCCTAAACCGCCACAGAAAGTCAGGTAATAACACCAGAGGTGGCCCTACCCAGAGGTGCACGGGGCGTGGAGCACTTGCGCGCCCATCTGGTCCAAGGCAAGCGCGGATCCGCCGTTGTGGGCACTGTGGGCATGCCAGACAACCCTAATTAAGGTCGATAGGCTGATGTTATATCCAATGCCTTGATAAAATAGAACCCACAACGCTTTTGGAGGGCTGAATCCGCGTTTGGTCCAAGGGGTTGACGCCATTACGTTAAAGCTCTTAACTTGAACGTTACAATTATGTTCCGCTTCGCGTGCCTGATTGTTTAGGACCACCTCAGAACTAAACCAGCTTTTGCCAACCAGAACTAAGCTCGCCAGAAAATCTTAAAAATAAATATACTTACTTACTTAATACCAAGCAGAGGACGGCAAGCTTGGCTACTAGTGGAATCATCACTCAAGTCGCTTAAACTTGTACCTACAATGTATGAATACGTTTTTGTAGTGATTTCAGAGTCCAAAATAATAAAACATATTACCCGCCCCTCCTCAGCTGTAGTGGTGCAGGGCGCAGATAAACAGGGTTACTTACACAAGGCTATTTTTTGTCATTTAAACGTACCTATGTAATGATTTGTTTGAAATTGTAAAACCTCATCGTGTCTTTTAAATTAACAACATTTTCTACACTATCAACATGAGAACGTAATCTATCAATAGTCAATTAAATTATTTTTAGCTTTCGTGACAAGTTTTTCATTCATAAAACTTGGCGCATTTATGATAGATAATATACAAACGTTTGATTCCCAATGCCCACTACTGATAAAGTATTAACAGTGCCGGCTCTTTTGACATTCAAAAGATAATCTGGAATCTCATTTTAACAACCAATTATCCATATAATAAGCAGGTAGGTAGGTACCTAAATAAATATAATATACTGATAAGATTTTCTCCCTCCTTATGTCCAAGATTGACTTCGATGGGACGTAGGTAAACAATTGTTTGATTGGACACCTAATTTCTAAATTCCTAATCAAATACAGAAATAAGTTTTTAGACCTATTTCACCAGATCTGAAACAGATAAACATCTGTGCAATCGGTATTGCGGCGGGTCACACACTGTTACGACTCCTTCACAACGCGTAGCGCGTCTCGGCCACTTCATAAAGCAGTGGGGGCCGGATGTGCTGCCGTTGTCTTCAGGGCTTGCCGCTGGTGATGACGGAAGGGTAAGACAAAAGACAGCAAAAATTTACAAATAATGTAGGTAATACTTGCAATATTTGCAGTATACCTAGTACCTACCACATATTATTTCGTTTTGTGGAAAAGAATTAAAATAAACTAATAAATAATTATATTACCTTTTAGATGTATAAAGTGAGTCCTGCTGAAGGGGCTATCGCCGGCCCAGGTAATAACCAACGCAAAACAATTTTGATGTACCTATTTATCTATGTAGGTACCTAGGTTGCCTAGGCACTAAACTGGATGTTATACTGCTCAAGCCTGTTTTATCGGGATAATCTACTCGGTAGGGTATTTACTGGCTGATTATGACGCAGCCTTGTTAACGAATATGAAAATATCTTTATACCGCTCCCACGTTATGGCACCCTGTGTCGTGAGAGACACGCTCTTCCTATGAACACAATTAAAGACATGTCGTGGAAAACTAATTAAGTCGCTTATTTGATTACTGTAGTACGGAGGAGGGGTAAACGCCGTGACGTCAGTTGTTATTGTAATGGCGGCACGTGGACGGAGTCGTCTTGGGGGAGTGGGGATTGTGCAGGACTCACTTTCGTTCGAGACGCCAACCGGGTCACTCTTCTAAGACGAAACTGTCGGTTTACCCTGTGATTAATTATTGTGATAAATAAAGTGAGGTTATTATTTAAGTGAAGTTATTATTTTACGCTACCTACGTAATGAACCCAGTACCACCCAATCAAGATAATGACTGTGATATCGCTCAGCCACCTCTGGCGCCGTCATCAGAAGTGGGATCTGAATCCTACTGGCGCACAATGTTCGAGATGCAGCAGAGGAACATGATGCAGTTGATCGAAGCTATACGAACACCAGTATCGTCACCTAAGATCTCTCTGCCGGAAATCGACCCAGAGCAACCAGATTCTGATCCATGTGCTTGGTGTGCTACAGTGGATATTTGCCATAATGAGCGTCCACTGGAGGGAGGATCGCTCATCATAGCTCTCAGTAAAGCACTGAAGGGCAGCGCCTCGTCGTGGCTATCTCAAATTTCACATGCGGGTATGTCACGTGAGCATTTTCGCGACATATTCCTAGCGCGTTATGATTCACCAGAAATGCTCGCTGCGATGCTTATCGGTGTGAATAACAGCAAGCCAAAGGATGGTGAATGTTTCGCAGCATATGCAAGCCGTGTAATGACGTCACTGTTGACCAGGTGGAAGAACTTGAGTCACGAAGAAATTGCTACGTCATATGTCCTGGCTCATATTGCACAGTTTGATTCGCGTCTATATCGCTTAGCATTTACCAATGACTTTACGACTCGCAACAAATTGCTACAACAAGTGAAGGCAAGTGCAAGTCTGAAGCGAAAGTTTGATCGATCAGTCAAATTAACAGACCGACCAGATGTAAAACGTTTCAAACCACAGAGTGCTACTCCATTTAAGTGTCATAACTGCGGTAGACAAAGAGTGCAGTATCTACTGCCAATAAACAACTCGCATCAACGCCTACATCTGGAACTAGTAGACAAGTTATTTGCTTTCGTTGTGGAGAGAATGGGCACATAGCATCTAGCTATCAAAGAGGCAACGCGGGCGCAGGTGCCCTCGGTGGGCCGTGCGGGCTACAGCAGTGGCGGCAGCGCGGTAGCCGAGCGACGTGTTGATAACTGTGAAGTAGCTGGTGTTTGTGGGCAATTCCAACAATCTGGTGAGTCGTATTATTTTTATTTTGACTCTGGTGCTGAATGCTCTCTTGTTAAGCAATCTCTCGGTCATAACTTCAAAGGTGAACGTAAATTCTCGATTGTTCATATAAAGGGTATAGGTTCTGCTTCGACTGTGTTGAACAAATTATTTTTGACGTATTGATTAATGGTTATTGCATACCCATTTTATTTCATGTGTTGCCCAATAATTGTTTGAAATATAATGTGATGATTGGTCGAGAAGTTCTAAAACAAGGTTTTACAATAAACATGTCGAATTCATCTCTAATTATTTCAAAACAAAAGTCCGTTGTTTCCTGTAGTTATGAGACCAAGGTCGATGCTTTGCGAGCAAAGATTTTAAGGATTTTTGTGAATCTCATAGTATTGCTTTACACCTGATTGCTACCGGATCATGTCGCGCCAATGGCCAAGTAGAAAGGGTTATGAGCACATTGAAAGGTATGCTCACTTCCGTGGAAGCGTCTGATAGGTCTTGGCAAGAATCCTTAGAGGATGTACAACTAGCTTTAAATTGTTCTGTTCACCGTGTAACAGGGGCGAGCCCACTTGAGCTTATGATAGGGCGCGTAGCTAGGCCATTAAATCTTTTAACTTTGTGTGATACTGAAGCGGAAATAGACATTGACAAAGTAAGAGAGCAAGCGGCAGCGAATATAGAAAATAGTGCTAGTTACGAAAAATCTAGGTTTGACAGAGGTAAAGCTAAATTAGTGAAATTTAATATTGGCGACTTAGTTTTGATTCAAAACGAAGAAAGAAATCAGACGAAGTTAGACCCTAAATATAAGGGACCGTTTAAAATTGTTGAATTACTCGATGGCGATCGTTATCTGTTGAAATCTTTAACTAGTAATAGAACCTATAAGTACGCTCACGATCGCATACGAAGGACTCCTCTAAGTAATGTTCCTACTGAGTTAGATTTGTCTGATGTTGAAGATGGTGAGGAGAGTACCTCCACCAACTAATAGAACACATACCATGGCTATTTGGTCGCACTACACTCACTAGTCTGTAGTCGTAACTGCGATTCACTTGTGAATCGTTCAGGGCGCGATGGGCAGCTAGTAGTGTGGCGGGGACCCGGGTCTCAATGGAGACTATTGTGTGTTGGTCATGTATTGACCTGGGAGTCGCGGACTCTAGATTATGTGTTGGTCGTGTCACATGAGTTGATGACGATATGGGTGGTAACGGTAAAGTTGTCACTAGCTGCTGAGGCAGCCGGGCCATGAGCGTTGTATGTGATCTTTTTATGAAAATACTAAGTTTGGTTATTTTAGAAGCTTAGAGGAATCTTTCGTCTTTGAATTGTTACAAATGATTAAGAAGTTTAGTTGATTTGTTGATAAGCTATGAGTGATCATTGTGCTTTCACGATGGGGTCAGGCTGGCCGAGGTCTCAAAGATACTTCAAATGACTGTTTGTTTCAGATGTACACGAGGGCGTGTAAATCGTCAGGCTGGCCGTGTCGTGGAAAACTAATTAAGTCGCTTATTTGATTACTGTAGTACGGAGGAGGGGTAAACGCCGTGACGTCAGTTGTTATTGTAATGGCGGCACGTGGACGGAGTCGTCTTGGGGGAGTGGGGATTGTGCAGGACTCACTTTCGTTCGAGACGCCAACCGGGTCACTCTTCTAAGACGAAACTGTCGGTTTACCCTGTGATTAATTATTGTGATAAATAAAGTGAGGTTATTATTTAAGTGAAGTTATTATTTTACGCTACCTACGTAATGAACCCAGTACCACCCAATCAAGATAATGACTGTGATATCGCTCAGCCACCTCTGGCGCCGTCAGACATATAAAACTAGTGTGCGAATATAAGTCAACCAACTTTGCAGTGATGATGTAGTCGTTTCGCATATTATGATATACAGGGTGATTTTTTTATCACTGGCAATACTCGCAGGGTTGGAAGTGCTCATCAATGTGAACAACTTTTATTATGGGGCTAACTCTGATATCGCGTAAAATAAAACGGAACTTTTGTATTGAACAGCTGATATTTTTTTTATGATTTCACAGTTAGTCCCATAATAAAAGTTGGTCATTTTGATGAGTACTTCCGCCCCTGCAAGTATTACCAGTGACTAAAAAATCACCCAGTATATAATGTTATTAGCTTTAATCAAAACTTATTACCTAACTTTAATTTTGTTTAAATTTCGCTACTACAAAAACCCCGTTTTCTCCAGTTTGTATTTCAAAAGTGCTATTTCTATAGGTGGTGCTGTAGAGGCCACATGTACTCCCAAGTCACCGGTAAAAAAAATAGATGCCCCCAAATCTCCAACGAAACCTTTAACAATAAGTGCGGTAAGTTACTACAATGTATATATTTTTTTACACTTATGGACATATTTAAAGGAAATCAAACTGAAGGTTTGAGGAAATTTACGTGCGTGTGTGCAATGTTCGTGGCACCTTCTGGCAGAGCCACCATCTCGGATTTGAATTCGGAGTCTGTCACTATTTTGTCAGTACTACCTACAGAATAATATGCTCTCGGTTATTGAAAACTAGCTACTGCCCCGCGGAATCAAATGTAGGATGGATAAAAAGTATCATGTTTTATTCCAAGGTCGAAGCCGCATATGCTCCAAATTTTAAGTATTGATCACGGATGTAATATTGATGTGTTTGTTGCTTTTCCTTCTTTCACGCAGCAACGGGCCAACGGATCGATATGATTTTTTCCATAGACATAGTTTATGAGCCGGACATAGGCTACTTTTTATCCCGTGAACGCAGTTGAAACCGCGGGGCGTAAGCTAATTATTGCTAATAAATTATTTTTTCTCTACAGGAATGCCGCTGTTTGGAGGGAGGTACGTTTTTATATTTTATTCATTATTTATTTGAAATGTTTGTTTAATTTCATCTATCAATCATTTCAAATCAGTTGAATCTGATATACGAAAGTTGATCGGTAAATGAAAATAATATTCATAATTCTAGATCCTATGACTGAGTTCACTGAGTTTTAGCACAACATTGTATACTTGGAAGTATAGTCAAATGAGCAAGAAGGCAATAAGTATAGCCACGGTAGTGGGTAATACTTTTTAGGGTTCCGTACATCCGATGGAAAATGGAACCCTTATAGGATCATTCTCGTGTCTATATGTCCGTCTCTCACAGTTAAATCTCAAAATCTCGGAAAATCTTCCTATGAAGTTGAAATTTTGAACATATTATACTGCTCTCACTTGACCGTTTTTTTCTGTAGTATTATAAATCCTCGTTCTAAATTAATTAAAGGAAACCATATAACTATCGCCAACGCTTTCGTCAATCACTAAACGTGCAATAAAGCGCTGCAGCGCATGAGTTGATAATTAAATTTACTTTACCGTCATAATCGTTACCACCTACTCAATAAAAAGAAACCCTTTGATTTTGGTATCAATCGCTTCAGCAGATTATAATTTAGGCTATTATTATTTCGTTTCTGATATGTAAACGGCTCTACTATGTAAAGTACTAAACAAAAAGATGGATAATATTTTGGTGTGGAAATCATTTTATATTTTGCGTGCGCACGCGCATACGTGCGCGCTATCCTGCCTTCTTGTTACATCCCATTCACATCCTTATAATAAATTCTTTAATTGCAGATCGTCGATAGCATAATTGGTAATCTTTACATAAATCAATGTTTTACAATTGTAAATTGTTACTGAAATTATTGAATTATAATAATATATAATTACAAAAATTAAAAACTTGTTTCATTTTATTATGATTTTAATGGTAAATCAATTACCTTACAATCTTGGCTTATATATAGCTGTATCATTAAAAATATTTATTTAAAAGAAAATAACAATGTTGTCTTTTCAAGTCCAGTATCTTGAATGAAAAATGTTTACTTTTTAAGGTGCACCTACTTTTAGTTAGCAGCACATTACATAAAACACCTACATTTATTTATTTACACGAATAACACAAATTATCTGACTAATCGAGGAGTAGTAAGAGAGGAGTCACACTGAAAAAATTGTACTGAGCAAGAAAAATTGCCATGGAAATGTAGGAATATGTAGATTATCTGTTATTTTCAGGAATGTAGGTCGTTAGTCCCACCCATATTTCCACTACAAATACAAATTATACCAATTTATATACCTGTTATCAAATGTCATTGGCATTCTCATTTATAAAAATCAGTGGTTAACAAAAAAAAACAAGTATTGATATTTCCTTGATTTCAGTGTAACTCTAAAGAACTAGGAAGTTTCTGTCTCTGTCTGACACAGTTTGACGAGAAAGGTATATTATGTATAGAAAAATGCATATTATACTTATGTATTCTAGTTCTGACGGGAAAATTTAGTTGTAAAACAATTATATGACCTATTACTATTTTTTTTTAAATGCTTTTACATCTGTCACATATAATTTTACAATATATACTATAGTGACTTATTTTTCTCAATACATTCCAAATTTCTAGCTTAGTTTTAAATGAAACTGTGTAGATACAAAAGCCCATATTTTTATTTTTTCTCCGAAATAGGTATTAGAACATATTCAAAAATATCCAACTCAAGACGGAAATAAAAGCAATAGTTTTACGTTAGGGGCTTTTGTATTATGAAATGTTGTCAATTAGTTATTTTGATATATAGGCTTCACGTATGTAATTTAAGCTAGAAAAATATATTTTATTAATTACTGTTAATTATGAAACAAAATTACCGGTTCTGAGATCTATAACCGCTAAAATACCGATCCGAATACAAACGATTAACACCAACAAGAAACTTATAAACTGAAAAACTTAAGCGATCTATCACAAAGCGCGAATACACAAAGAAATGAACTTCTTACGCACTCGAAACAAAAAAGCATTAAAATGGGAACCATGGCCGAAGATTTGGAAAAAAAAAAATCACATGGAAATTCTAATAATTTCGCGCAAATAAAACGTACATAAGAAGTTTATCATTTCAAAATTGAACATTACATAAATATAATCATGTTTATAACTATGTATTTACAATTTTGTCCACAAGAGACGTTATCAAAGGGATAGGGGATGAGACTAAAAAAAACTATTTAGTCCGTCAGTTAGATTACCAAAAAATATTGGACACGTATTTTTTCTTTAGTTCCGAATACAAATAACGACGATACAGTGCGTTGAAATTTCGCATGACGTCACTTCTATGTAAAAATTACACTGTATGTATAAACATACAAGTGACGTCACAAGCCCCCACTCCTGAACTTTGGTGCAACATAACTTTGTAATTTTTTATTGATTTGATAAACGAAAAAATAAATAGTGTGTCTATTATTTTTTGATAATCTAACTGACGGACTAATTAGAATTACTTTTTTTTATCCAGTCCTATCGCCTATTGTCAACGTTTAAATCGTTCGTAGATAGATACATAAGAACGCTCGTGGAAACAGACCTTAACCCTCCAAATTAATATTGAGTTATTTCCAATCATACATAAAATTTACACAAGTAAAAACTACCATAGCCAAAATGACTTTGTGCTGTAGCAGTTTTATAGCAGTGATTTAATTTTTGATATCTTTATCCGTGCAGTCTAAAACACATTCTATCACTTGGTTCTATTTCTTAGCTGGATGAAAACATACACATTGTACATACAAATTATACAATAATTACCTTAACAAAAAATAATTGCCAGCTTATTCCTATTTACATTTTTTTATCTCACCCAACTCTTACTAAACTGTACTAATTTCTTATGTTTACAAAAACAACTTGCCGCACTATTTTCGATGTTGCCGCGCGCATAAAAGGTCACGAACCATGAGCACGGGGCACGGGGTTTATGGGTTTATGTCTAACGATGTCTGCCGCGTCCGCTATAGTGGTTGCCGTCGCGACTGTACCGGCGCTCTTTCTTGCCGCGCGACCGATCGCGTCGCTCGCGGTCGCGTGCCCACTCCTTGTCACGCGCATCGTGACTTCTGACAGATTATAACCCTTTTATTCACTAATAATATAGACACGAGTACATATTACATTTAAATATAATAAATAAATAAATTCGTTACAAAACTGGAAATATTGAACTAGTTTAAAGTTACCGTTTAGCTTTAGAATGTGGAACAGGTTAAGGTTAAAATTACGACTAAGTATTTATTTGATTTATTTTATCTTAGAAAGTAGTAATAATCTGTACTCTTTTACCAATTTATAAAATAATATAGATTTCTCATCAAGTCGTAGCGGTCATCGGTCGGTAATCGTTTATATCACGTACAGCGATTTCTGAGTAGAAATAAAATGCGGAAAACGCTAATATATTTACATTTCAATGTTGTTAAACAGAAGAATAGACAGATTTTTAACTAGTACATTATGAGGAAATCCCAATCCATAGGAGATACGGGGAAACTGTCTTAGGATCTATTAAATGTATTTTTGTAAAAACAATTGTGGCAGTCAATAAAAAAAAACTTATTTTATGGACAACTGACGCAAAACAGTGTATAATAGTAGTAACAAACCTGGTCTCCCCAGCGGAGCGGCTGTCGCGCGACTTGCGGCGCGGGGGCGCGGACGTGGAGCGCGACCGAGACCGAGACCGAGACCGCGACTTGCGGCCTTTCGGAGACGACTCGCGTTCGCTGTTCAAGTTGAAATCGTCGAATCTGACGTAAACAAATAGTTAATTCACGAAATGGACAACACAAAGTAAAAAATAAAAAACCGGCCAAGTGCGAGTCGGACTCGCGCACCGAGGGTTCCGTACAAACTTCGTCCATCGTTCGTCCATCACGGGAAATGCACAATTTTATTTATTTACCTTATTTGAGGTTGGTGCTAGACCTCTAAATTGTATCAGCGCCCATACAACTCAGAGTTCTTTATTAATTGGCGTACCTATGTATGTATGGGGACACCTTTTAATTCTCAAGTTCTTTTATATTTTGAAATTTTCCCTTTATTTGTGCTGTAAGACCTTGCTTTTTGCCAAATTTCGTGATTCTAGGTCAACGGGAACTACCACAAAATAAATAAAAGGGCAAAAAATCACGTTTGTTGTATGGGAGCTCCCCTTAAATATTTATTTTATTTTGTTTTTAGTATTTGTTGTTATAGCGGCAACAGAAATACATAATTTGTGAAAATTTCAACTGTCTAGCTATAGCGGTTCTTGAGATACAACCTGGAGACAGACAGACGGACAGACGGACGGACGGACAGACGGACAGACGGACAGACGGACAGACGGACAGACGGACAGACGGACAGACGGACGGACAGACGGACGGACAGACAGCGAAGTCTTAGTAATAGGGTCCCGTTTTTACCCTTTGGGTACGGAAGCCTAAAAATATCACGCTACAGATGACACCTGTATAAGTGTCAAATCATTATAGACTTAATAGACGTATATGATAGAATTGAAATTGCAATACCCTCGACAACTCATAAGTGGTAGCCAGCCTACCTTGCTACGGTTTCGTCACAAGTTTTCTTTATTACCGAAAGTTGTGATTGGAGGATTCCAACCATTACGTCACGGCGTGGCACCGTTGAGCTATCATCGCATCGCTTTGGGCGAACCTTCTGTACCACAGACAAGTAAGACGGACACCGCTTCTATTACCTATTCAATAGAAATTCTAATAGATTCCCATACAATAGCATTTGTTGGGTGAGAACGGATCAGAGGTGATGTTGAATTTGAGTAACAGAATCAGATTAAACTATTCCTTCTTATTCTTTCATCCATTATCACTTCGATAGACAAGTGCTTAGCGACAATTTAGATACACAGCGACTCATAATTTTGTACACACAGTATACATAAATCAACCATAAAAATCTTACTTATTTGCAGGTGCGTTTGCTTCGGTCGAGCTGTGACTAGAACTGGAGCTCGATGAAGAGCTTGATGATGATGACGAACTCCTAGATCTGAAAAACAAACACGATGAATTAGTAAGTGACGTGTTTAGGATGCAAACAAAAAAAAATAGAAAAAAATAGTGAAATATTGGAAATCAAATTTCAGTTTTAGTCAATTTCAATTCTGTGCATAAAAAATCCTACGGGAGGACTACCGCCCTCATAAACAAACTATTATTACCTACATCTAAGACCAACCTTCTCTTACTACTCTTGGACTCTGGAGTCGCGACTTTTCCATTTTTATCTCCCGAATCACCACCCTCCTTTGAGCTTTCCCCATCTTTTCCTTTGTCAGCATTGTCTGAAAATTATATAAATCCATCATCATAATACGATTCCCATTACATACCCTAGACCTATATCTACTGTATTTTCATAAAAGGAGTAACTGACTTTAAGCCGCTGGATCGTCTTTGATGAACACAATGGGATCGTACATAGAAAACGATGAATATATATTTTCAACATCTATCTTACACCCTTTGAATTTGTGGACTTTGCGCAATTTACCAATGACAAGCTTTATTTCTGCTCAAGTTGCATGATGTTTGTGATGGCAGTGTGACCAGAACCAAAGTAAATTTCAGGTCTTAGGTATAAAGCTTACAATTTACTGTACACACAAAGCGAGCGCCATGGGTGTTGAGTTAGACAAAATAGGGGGTAGGAATAAGCTGTTGACAACTAGGGAGAACGTCATAAATTATTTGACTATGAATCTTTCTTGTCAATCAAAAATGCACCATGGAACAAGTGATTTCATAATAATAGTAAAAAAATACCCATTCTTCATCCACGGGCACGAAGCATGTTCATAAATGCCTCTACGCATTAGTAGCAAAACATATACATTTACGTATACTTTTTAGTGTTTGTCTGCAAACTCCTCCGAAACGGCTCGACCGATTCTTATGAATTTTTTTGTGTATATTCGGTAGGTCTGAGAATCGGTCGTAGGCTTTTTTTTTTATACGGGTGAAACCGCGGGGGACAGCTAGTAATATTATAAATTTTCAATTTTGAGTTATGAGAATACAATAACTGTAAGGTCTGTCACTTTTTTTTGTGTTTGACCACAATCTCACTATGGCAAGTGATGTGGCCCAAGGTGGTAAGCACACAAAGCCTACTAGAAGGAACTGGCTCTCAAGTGCCGGAACACACCAAAGGTGTTTGGCGACATATTTCCAACTTGAGGGTTATCACCATCAAGTCTAGCTACCGCCAGCCAGGTGGGTACTGTAAAGTACCCTACGACCGCGCTATGGTTTCCTCACGATGTTTTCCTTCACCGAAAGCTCAAGCTATATCGTGAGCTCAAGCTCACGATATTCTCTTTTCCTTTGAGGAATTCCATCACATCTTAAAATTGCATGTTTCAGATCATTATTATATAATAAATATTAGAATTTAAATCCAAATTAGATAATCCGCTTATGAGGCAGTTGGTTAAAATATTTATGCAACCTAGCTTTGCTTAGTGTAGAGTGAGAAAAATAAAACAAAAATAGATATCAAAAACGATACAGGAGACTTAACAACTTCATGTCTCAAGGTTGGCAACGCGTGTGTGACCCCTGGCAGGGAAAATATAATATTGTATTTTCTTTGCCCGTGGTGTTATGAGCGTCTATAGGCTAAGGTAACCGCTTACCATCAGGTGGGCCGTAAGCTTAATTGCCACCTATGTAGTATAAAAAAAAACGTAACTACAGTCCGTATTTTATAAGATCTCTAAAAATGTAAACATACCCGTTTTCGATGAATTCCCCTGTTCTGCATCACTTCCCCAAAGATCGTACTTTGAAAGGTCTGCTTCATCACCAGATTCCTCTTCCTCGTCTTCCTGCTCCCCTTCACCTTCCCCATGGGAAGCGGACGCTTTACTCTGTAACAATACACCTTCATTAATAAAATATGAAACACTAACAATCAAAGCCCAGACAGAGATAATATACAAACCTTCTTCATTCGCTTCGACTTTTTTCCATCTGCTGACTTTTTTGAACTTTTGTCTTTGTCTGGTTTAACAGTTAATTTCAACCTATTTAACATTATTGGTTTGGGCAATGCAAAGCTTTTAAAATTTCCTATTACAGGCGTGTTCTCATTTAAATTATTATTGTGTGTTTCACTTGTGTCTGCAGCATCATTGATGTTAATGTTCAGTTTTTTTGCAATGTTTGGTAATATAATTACTGGGCTGGGGTCAAAAATATCACTTAAAAAAGGAGTGTCAACTTTGCCATCCATCTGTTCTAGTTGTCTTTCAATGCTTCCATCTCTATCTGAGTCTTTTTCCCATTCTTCATCATTAGTTAAGTTTATAGTCTCTACTTTTTGTATACCATTAGTATTTGCTGGCTGTTCATTATCTGCTTGATCTTGCTGCGTATTATCAGGTACGGTATTCTGGGTCATTTGTTGTAGATTTTGTAAAGCCAAAAGAAGTGTATTTGTATTAATTCCAGCCAATAAGTTTGATAAATCCACTTGAGTTACTGACTGAGCAGGCTCCACTGGTTTTTTTTCTTTTTCAGGATTTACAACAACTGCTCTTGGGGAACAAGTTAATTCAGTACGATTTATTGTTGTTCCTGGTTGACTAGTACTTTGTTGGTTTTTTTGCTGACTTGTCACATTACTTTGTATAACGCTTGGAGGAAGTGTTATAGATTCAAGAATATGAACACGTTTAGAGGGATCTATTGTTTTGGATATTGTGTCATTTGCCATGAGAATCACTTCAGTAGACAAATCAAGTGGAATTGGTACAGGTATATTCGAAAGATCTGTCATAACTTGTTGTGCAGCCTGATTGTGAATAGTATTAAAATTTTCTGAAGATTGTGCATGTGACAAAATACTACGTCGAGGCTTTATCGGTGAGATTATTTCACCTATTTCATTTTCCCTATTTGTTTGGAAATCCTTTAATACTTCTAATAACATGTCACGTTTGTCCTTAATAGCTTCCATTTTTTTTTTATTTGGTGTAGAATGTTGTGATTGAGATTCATTGTCCGTAGCATACAACATTGGCGACATGGGACTATAGGCTGTAATGTTACCAATATTAGGAGGGGTAGGGGTATGTCTCGAAGTATTATTTGAATCGGTATCTTTATAAAGGGCGTCATCATCTTCATCCCATTCAGTCTCATACATTTTACGCACGCTATCATATTTTTCCAAGTCATTGTTTTTGTTAGGACTACTACATTTTTTAACATTATCTGGATTATCAAATATATCCATAATACTTCTATTTTTGGTTACAGAGTTTGATTGAACCACAGCAAAGATACGATTTGAATTCTCAGGAGACTTTGATAATCTCTGTGTTATTGGCAATGGTTGATCAAATGGCAAATAATTTTCAGTAGATGGCAAATTATCAAAATCATCTTTAGTGAAATCATCACACCGGCATTGTTCGACTTGTTGCTGAGCCATAACATTTAGTGTTTGTTCTATGAAGGAGCTCTTTACAGGTTCTTCTACTGGTTTCACTGCCGAGTTTGTCAATATTTGACTTTGTTTGCTATCTGGTTTAATTTTAGTTTGTGTATGAGATGGATATTGTTTGTTGAGTGATTTACTTCTATCCCATGACTGAGCATAATTATGTATGTCAACTGGTTTAATTATTGGGCGACATTGAGCTTGAGTCTTCATGTTAGTAAGATTACATTTAAGCCATGCATGGGTTTGATTTCTAATGTCAACTGATTTAACAGTCTTTATAGGTTGTGACTGAACAACAAATTGTATGTCAACTGGTTTAATTGCAGGCTGTGGCTGAGCAGGGTATTGTATTTCACTTGGTTTATTTATAGGTAGAGGCTGAGCATCAACCTGATTTTTTAAGTTGAATGGTTTAATTGTCGGGCGAGACTGAAGCTGATTCTGTAAATGGTGTTGTGTAGGCATATCATTAAATGGACTATTGTGAATGTTTCTTGAAATTGCAGTACCATTTCCTTTGGCCCAGAAACCTTTCCTTCTAACATTATTCTTAAATTCTTGATAATTTCTCTGAGTTGTGGAACCTAACTTTGTAGGCACATATTCACTGGTGTCCACTAACGTATTTTCCTTAGTACGTACATTCATACGTTGCAAATTTGGAGTATAAATATTCCCTGTAACCAAGGGTGATTGTTCCTTAACCTTGACTGTATTATAACCTTGAAAAGTTGGGATATCATCAGGCTTATAGCAATTTTTAGTAGTAGCAGCAACTGGACGTTTTTTAACTTTACGTTTTATTTTTTTTCCATCTCCAAACACCCTGGACAAAAAGCTGCCATCATCACTATTGTAAGATACAGAATCTGAATCGGAGTCATGGACTGATTGTCTGGGTTGTACAATTGTAACAGTGTTAGAATTGTTTATTAAATTATTGACCGATTTGGAGCATAATTGTTCTGGTTCTGTATCAGGATAGTTCGAATCCTGACTGTCGAAAGAACTGGAACGAGTTCTTTGTGAATGACTCCTGGCTTGTGAACCCCTATCTTCAGCGGCACTCACAGAACTACCTGTGGCATTATCTTTGTCTAATCCAATCAATAAAGTTTCAGTACTGATGCTTCTTTGTCGGGAGGGTGGTACAGATTTATTAACATTAGTACTTTTTATATCATTCTCACTATCAGACAGTATTTGTATTTCATCAGGATTAGGTAGTTTTTGGATCACCTTTTTATTGTTTGATTTACTTTCCGCAGCAGAAACTATAGGATTCGTACAAGTTGGTGATTTATCCTGCCCTTCTATTTTGGTATCATTATGTGTATCCACTAAACAACCTGTATAGATAAGACGTTGCCTCCAGGAAAAAATTGTTTTAAAGTCAGGTGCTGGTTTGTCACACAATGCTTCAAACTTGTCTGTGCTGATTTTACAGTTGTTGTAAACAATAGCAAAGGCAGCTGCCCTCACTCTCTCTTCAACTGTATATGTGACTTGGAAATCATCAGCAGGTGTTGAACCACTGAACTTGTAAACCACATCATTATTTGTTGAAGAAACTCTATTTTCCATGACTGGACTCACAGTTGTTACTATAGGTAACTCAGTATTGACATATTTGATTTTCTTGGGTCCTGTTTCAGAGCATGAAGATCCTGTGTGATCCTTGTCTCCAGAACTTATGAATCTTTTGCGTGTAGGAGCATAATTGGGTTTGGGCAACATATAGTCTTGTTTGTGATAACTTGTTTGATTCTGCTTTTGTTGTGTCCTAAATGCCCCTTTAGAGAGGGTAAGAAGTTCACACACAGAGCCGTCACTGAGGCTACCATTTGTTCTGCGTTCTTTATTTATTGGCATATTAGGCGCAGGGACTGGCATAGCATGCTCCTTAATTGGTTCCCTCTGCGGCATTGTTGGTGGCAAGTTTTTGTATACTGCTTCAGTGATGCCAACCTGAAGGCAGGAAAAATTATCTCCACTTTAATAATGATGTGCTTCAAACACTTATTTCATTTACAGAACAACATCAAGTCTTCTTAGCTTCAAATTTCCTTAATCCCCTGAATTTTAAATAAAACTATTTTGCACAATTAACTATGTAGGATAAAACTTGCAAAAAAAGAAAACATTTTGTAGTAAAAATAAGGTGTAGTCAAAATAACATTTGTAACAAATTGTGTTGTTTTATTGGGAGAATAGTCAGATGTTAGAAATCAGAAATTAAATTAGTGTAGTGATGTTATTAGAGATGTGTAAATGCTAAAACAGCATACCTTATCTTGGGAGTCTGATTTGCGCTTGCGTTTCTTCCTACCAAATTCATCATATTCATCATCAGAAGATTCTTCTCGTCTCCGGTACTCCACCACACCGCGCTCATTATATCCTCCGCCGTAGCCTGTGCGGGCTTCAACCTAAAATAAAAGACATACATACAATATCACAATAAAAGTATTTTTCTATATTCCAGGGATAAACTATACATACTTCTCCAAATTTAGGAGCATTGCAAACATTGCATGTTTGACGCCGGGCCCAGTTCACGTTCGCACATTTGTTGCATTGCCAGTCGTCCGCATTGAACAGACCACGAGACTTTTCAGCTGCAGATTTCCCTATTTCGGTACCAAGTTTCTTTGTAAACGGTTTTGCACTATCCGGTCTCTCTTTGTTGCAACGATAACAAGAATTTCTACGCGCGAAATTAATATTTCCGCAATTCGCATCGCTACAGACCCAGTCGCCTTCGTTCATTTTGTAGCGTACGAATAAATTCCTTACTGTGCTACAAGAGAATCATAGTATTTGCTGTCACACCACTATCCAATTCCTACAAATACATAAATATTTCGTGAAACTGTGTGTGATATGTAAATAAAAGTCAAAGCATTGCCGGAATTCACCACTTTCAAAGAAAACCAAGCTCGCTTTTGCAAGAAAAGAATCCAAGCTTCACGCCAGCCATGACAATAAGTTTAAAAAAAAAAACTTGATACAACTAACTATAGACTAGACCATAGATAATACACTGTAGATAACAACAAATATCACTAAGCACTTCCGGTCACAAAAAATAAGATGTAGGCTGGGAATACACGTCAGATTTTTTCATCCGATATTCGGATCCGATAGTCTGATCAGATTATAGGAAGGCGTTGGAGCCATTACTTTGTTTGAACATACAATACACGTCCGATCCGATAGTTGGATCGACGTCCGAATTGGAAGCGGGCGCGGGTTGTTTACGATTTTATTGCCGGTCCGATTGTCTGAAGGCGCGTACAGCATATTTCTGGATAGAGACAAAATAGACATCCGAATCAGCCTCCGACTTGCCAGTTGATTCTAGCGTTGACACTGAACGGACGCATTGTTTTGGTTCGGACAATGGGCAAAAATTACGACATTGAACGGCTTATTGTAATATAATATAATATAATAATAATAATATGGGTCACGGGACGGGGTATTTATTAAAATTGACTTCAGTCGTGAAAAAAATACAATCTAATATAATAATATATAATATTATTTGCCTGTGGGACACAGGCAATGAAGAGTATCACGACAGACAAAAAAAAATAGCCCCCCGAAAATTAGGTTAAGGCGATGATAACTCAGTGGTAGTGACGTCAGACACCGTGGCGAAGGTCGTGGGTTCGAATCCTACAATGAGCTTGAGCTTTCGGTGAAGGAAAACATCGTGAGGAAACCATAGCACGGTGGTAGGGTACTTTGTAGTACGCGCCTGGCTGGCTACCACCCTCAAGTTGAAAATCTGTCGCCAATCAACTATTGGTGTGTTCTGTGCTTTGTGTGTTTACACCTTCAGCCGCATTATCACTAAACAAAGTAAAAAAAAAATTTTTTGAAAAAAAAAACCCCAAAACAAATCGGTTAAAACCGCTTACTATCAGGTGGGCCGTAAGCTTGTCCGCCACCTATGTACGGTAGTATAAAAAATAAATATTTAATGATTGAGTTATTAAAAAAAAAACATCTCCATAGTTTATTTAACCCTCAAAAGTCCCCACAAATCCCCCCCCCCCCCCCCCCATAGTTGAAAAAAACCCCCGAATTTTATAGGAAATACCCCCGATCTGGCATCACTGACTGGTACAGAAAAAGTCTGACGCAAAAATCGGACGTGTATTGAGTAAATATGATCAGATAGTCTGACAATCGGAAACTAAGATTTTTTCATCCATTCAGACTATCGGATCCGACTATCGGATAAAAAAATCAGATGTATATTCCCAGCCTAAAGCTGGAAACATAATATCGGACGCGGCTGACGGACGCAGCTGACAGCCGCGACTTATAGGTCTCTAGATAATAAATGCACACTGAGCTGTGCAAACTATCGGAAGTAAGACGTAACCTTGGGCTGACCTTGTGTGTTCGGACGTCCGACAGAAATCTGGCGCTTAAGTTTATGTATTCTCTACACGAATGGACTTTAACAGTCGTCCAATTTCAGCGTTTGCTAGAAACCTTCGGCTTCGACTTCAGCCATTCAAAAAAAACATATGGCGAAATCTTCAGTTTAGACCAAAATGGGGCAAATTTTTGGCTAGCAAACGCCAAATTATCGCCAACGGACTGTTACAATGAGCGAGAGCGCAAACGCAGTGCTGTATCTCTTGGCCGGCCGGCACTATCACCAATCAAAACATTTAAATTAAAAAGTTTTATAATCATTTATACTACCTACTTATTGCTGCTTTTAAGCCTTTGGCGATTCCCGATTAATTGACTTCGGCTTCGGCCAGAAATCAACCTTCCGTCGGACACTAATATAATGTCTGTGCTTGGCGCGGACTGACCGACCGGTAACAATAATTTAATCTGTGTTTGTTCAATCGTTCATATTTGAGCCTCGCGCGCATTTTACATCTGTCAAAATTGTTTATTGTGAGGTTATTTTGAATTTGAAATAAAATATAGTAATTTAGTGATACTACTTGAAACAAAACTTAAATCCCAATCGAAATCTTATAATTTTCCCATTCATCCATTTTTGGTTCTCGTTCTTGTTATAAATAATCGGCCAACTGGATTTGTATCAGACTGTCAAAAAGTACGCGAATATTTTGTTAAACGAGCTTTATTGCATAATGTTATGGCACGATGTATGAAGATGACAACATTACTTGTACTCCAAAGCGTTACGTGCTCACTGAGGTTACTAATTCGGCTAACTATGTATCCCCGACGGCTAACCTGAAACTTTTGACTAATGTCGCGTTGCAGTATCCCACGCCACCGCCGAGTGCGGTTCATCGCAAAGAGAAATCTCTACAAATTCTATGCGATAGGTATGATCTTTAAATTAGTTTAACTTTTCTACTTTATTGAGCACATGAACTTATCAGAATATATTTATTTTAGATTCCTTCATCTTTATCCCCTTCACGGAAATGGCACAGTCGAGATCCAATTGGACAGCACGGCAGCCCGACTGGGAGTGGAAAAGCGGCGAATGTATGACATCATAAATATACTGGAAGCTATGCAGTGTGCGGTTCATAAAAGGAAGAACACTTATCTCTGGCATGGGAGTACACGGCTTAACTCCTTTTTGAAGATGCTGAAAAAGCAAGGAGAGAACCTGAGACTGTCTGAGGCTCTACGTGGACGGGCACCCAAGCCACCAGCTCCTAAACACAAAACACTTGGAGTTTTAGCTCAGAGATTTTTAATGCTGTTTTTGGTTGAGCCACCTGTGAGTATTTTTCATATTTATTGTTTATAAAATATAATTTTCAGGTACCTACTTAAATTTACTATATCTACCCATTTCCCTTTAGTTAACTTAATATATTTCTGTGGTAAGTATAGTAAATTGTGACCAACAGCCCAGTATTTATGTTTTAATAAGCTACAAGGTGCTAGAAACTTCTGTTCCCTTAATTGTTTAACTGACCAGTTTTCTTCTTCAGATAATTATTGCCCTTGTCTTGTTTGTTGTACAATACCTAACTTGACTGATGATTCTTGGAATTCAATTTTTTTATATGTAGTTTTGGGATGCATATGTCATTCGCAAGCCAAGGTGATAATATTTTATGTATTTTTATTTACAGAATACTCTAATTAATTTGGAGATGGCTGTGAGGGTGCTCATAGACACAACTAACAAGAACAAAACAGTTCTCTCTCCGGAGCAACAGGACCGCCAACACAAGTCAAAAGTGAGACGGTTGTATGACATTGCTAATGTATTTATTTCTATTGGTCTCATAGAGAAAGTTTCAGGGAACTTAATATTAAAAAAGCCAGTTTTTAAGTATGTGGGACCACACAAAATTAAAAAATCTGTTAAAGTGGTGATGAGTATGCCATCTCCCATCACACCACTCACAGTGTTAGATAGTCAGCACAGAACTCCAATATGTCAAGTGTTCCCTGGGAGGTCTAAGAGGAAACTGGAGTTTACCACTCCGACTTCCGCCAAAGAACTGAAGTTAGGCATCACCACCCCACCAATCACACCGTCTCACAAGTGGGATGAAATCCTGCTTGTTGCCGACATGGAACTGACTAGAATTAACAATGGATTAGTGTTGTGACTTTTCTCTTTATATATTATTACATATTATAATGAAGTATGGATACATATTTTTATATAAAGACTATACTATACTGTTTGTCTTCCAGGGGATAATTTATAAAGTTATATCAATGAATTATTTAGACAGAATGAACATTGTTCCTATATTTAAATTTTATTAATTTGTTGCTTAGAGCAGAGGTTTATCTTTGTCACAGACAATTATTAAAATATAGTGCAATTATCAAATAATTATTTAGAAAGTAAATAGTACTGTAATTACATATTTCATTGTTGGAAAACATTAAAATGAATTTGACTCTATTAATTGTTTTTTGCAAAATTGTATGCTCAATATTATTTATTATACCTATGAATAGGTATACATAGAGCAAGTGAGAGCTTAGACTGGACTTTCACTATTTACTATGAGTCTTTTGATTAGAATAGATTATTAATAATTATGTTAAAAAAATGTATTGCCCCTGGGAGCCCTGGGACTGTCATCACTTGACACTTTCACATTTGACATAAAGAGGGTTGTGCTAAACCACCACAATTTGTATTTATTTTATAATTCAATGTCATAACTATAGGGAATATGCATAATTTTATTTATTTGAAAATGTATCTTATATTTGGCGTAAGATATCCTGTAATATAAATACGAAACATTCAAAAAAAATACTTAGATCAGATGCAGCTATTATAAATCACGTGTCGTCATTGTATAGCTATATTGAAACAGTCGACGTCAACTCATACAAATTTCTATGGCGCAGGCGGCATGAATCCTGACGTCACGAGTTAATCGCTCCATCAATATATATAAGTATAAATCAATGATTATCTGCCTGCCTGTTTGTTTGTAAAGTGTGCTCTTATACCATTCCTCTGATTGCGATGAAACTTTGTTGAGAAAAAAAGAATCATCACAACACTCGCCGGAGAGTATTGTCGGATTCGAATTTTATTTAAAATTCTCGAGTTTTTTAGTCTTTTATTTTATTTAAACTGAAATGGTAAATTTTAAAATTGCGCATATTCCCTATTCTTACTATTGTTATTATTCTACTATTATTGTTGTTATTACTGCTACTGTGTAATAAGTGTAGTGTGACATTATTTAATGGTTTAATTTGCTTATAAATGATCTCTTCAATTATTAACATTGCTCGAGTAGTCATTCTCGAGTTTATGGTAGGTAACTGATAATAAACAACTAAGAATTCTAATGATGAACAGATGGTAATAGATCTACCGCAGCCCTAATAAATTCTGGCATTATGTTAACAATTTACTATTAATAGTTTTATTTATTATGTGTAGTAACACACTTGTCAATGACATGTTAACCTATTACTTATATTGCACACTGTCAATATTTGTTGGACTCTGTGCAGCATCTTATCAATTTTATAAAAAAGTTGCTTTTTTATTTTCTAATTGTTTATAAGCTATAGATAGATGTATTAATTAAATGAAAAGAAATTTAATCTGTTTTTAATTTGGACTATCTTTACCTTCAACTTTGCTTCTACATTTTACTGGATAATAATGTTATAAAATAATGTAACCCTAAATAATAATAAAATCCTGTGGCGTTCCACAAACACGGCTATCAGTTCCCGAACTTAGCAGAGCTTAGTAGGTAGTTACTATAGAAACCAAGTACCTGATATATTACATTAAAGAACTTTTTTTCTAAATATATAATTATATAGATAAATACACCCAAACTCAAGACAAACAGAATGTTCATGCATATAAATATATAATAAAACTGAAAATTATAGTACTTATTAACATTTATTCGAATACTTAGTAATAAAACAACATTACATATACTGTGTACAATAAGATAATAAAATGTAATGACATTTAGAATTGTCTATGTAGTTTTATGAAATATTTGGTAATATTTATACATATATGATAATCATCTTTTTGGTTAAATTAACAATATCATAATTAATTTTACTACTAATAAGTAAATTTTCACATGTGCCTCAGAAAAAATAATAGTTACTACCTATTATGTTAAGGCTCGTCTCCCTAAAATCAGTGTTCTTGCGGAATTTATCAGAAAATAATTTTGTAATTGAAATGTTTTTTTTTTTTAATATATGTTGCAAGGGTCGAATTCAGAAATATATAACTTTTTAAAGCAGTTTAAATAAGAAATTGAGTCGATTTTGAAAAAAAGTAACTAGATAAGATTATTGTAGAGGATTTGCCGACAAATGTAATCTGAATACATTTCTTGTTTTTGTTATATTTTTTTCGTGGCGTGTGCATGAATGAGTCCTTCTACGCGTGGAACGTAAATAGAGGTATGTTTAAAGCCTCACAAAGCTAATAAAAGTGGCGTCAAATTAAAAAATAAAATATGTATTGGAAACTTCAAATCTCACACTTTAAAATAACGTAAAATATATTTCATTTATTGCTTTTCTGATGACTAAAAAGAAATATTTCTTTTCTGATAAATTCCGCAAGAACACTAATTTTAGGGAGACTGGAGCCTTAATGAGATAAAATTGCACACTAATATTTATTTATTTAATACATAGATTCAATTTTAAAATATTATAATTATTTTAATAGCACGTGTTATTCATTTAAAGTAAATTATAATAGCTATCACACATTAATATTCTCTATTAATAATCAAACTTAATAAAATTAAATTGAAAGCGGTTTACTGAAAAAAATGTCGCATTCACTAAACAAAGGTTGTAATAAAGATACATTGCTGTTGAGATTGAAGTCTTTAGTACTCCTATTATAGTTGTGAGTTGATTGAATACAAATTATATTAAATATGATTACATCACACATTATTATAACTTGAACCAACCTACTATAGCAAAAGGTTAAATTCGCTGCTGTAATATTGTTATCAAAATACATTCAGCCTCATAACGTAAAGGTACTTAGGACTTATATAAAACCACCTCGACTCCAGAAATCGTAAAAGAAAATGTATGTACACGATGCAAAAAGTTTTCTGCTCATAAATGATCAAGCTTTTATTTTAGCATAATAAGTTTTTTTTTATGAAACAAACTGTCCAATGACTTAATAATGCTGATAATAAATCAGTTGGGCTCGCCAACAAGATGTGAAGGATGGAGTCGGCCTGGCGGTGGCAAGAAGAGCGGCAAGTGGCCGTGTCAAACTTGCTCTAAGATGGCGAACTGCTCAGGGTCTTCAGACTGCGGCAGCATCTCAGCGTCGAAGAAGCTTGCGTGGAGAGCTACCACGGTAACAGTTGCACCTGCAATATTAAAAACAGTATTTCACATCACCAATAACGGTTCATTAAAACCATATGACGTCACTTAAAATGTAAAGTTGTATACTACATCTATTATACCCAGGGGTCGAAACCGAAACTGAGCACATGGTCAAAACACTTATTTTACTGTGTGACTCAAAAATAATTAATGTGGAATGAGCCTGCCGTAGTTTTCCCAAAGGAGTACAGCATGAGGTCCTCCTTGAATGATGGTTCCCGATAATTGGCCACATTACCAACATTGAGCGAGAAGATAGCCAATGTGTGGCCACCTTAACAAAGCCTAGGCACTGAAGTTCAACTGCCGATATACACCGGTTGTTGCTTGACTACCATCATGCTATAATATTTAAATAAAAAATAAAAGCTTGAGCTCATTTTTTTTTATTAGTTTGAACACAATCTCACCATGGTACGTAAGTGATATGTGGCTTAGTAAGCACACAAACCCTAGAAGGAACTGGCACTCGGCACCGACCTGCCGGAACACACCGGTTGGTGTTTGGGCACAGATCTTCAACTTGAGGGTGGTAGCCAGCCAGACGGGTGCTACAAAGTACCCTACCACCGTGTGTTTTCCTTCACCGAAGGCTCAAGCTTATTGTAAAATTTGAACATCGTTACGACTTCGACGACACTAGAGACACTTCGCATGAGGGTTCTACCAAGGTGTGTAGTACACACCAAGACTGCTAATGTACCCATAATCCTACTTCCTACATGCCAGGCCAGTAGAAGTTACAGCATCGTTAACATATTTAAACTTGCAAATTAAGTTTAACTAAGAATAAGAAGCTGTAAAGAATAACCCAGAAATACTATCTCTAGTTGAAGACATGTGCTTTACAATTGGAGAACCTATATTCGAGTTCCTTTTTACCCTCCCCAGAAAAAATCCCATAGAATATTACTTGAAGTAGACCTAAATAGTTCATTGCTCATACAAATAATTTATATCTAATTTCTTATAGATATCTACTCCACTAAAACAAAGTATCAATTGTTTCAATTTTCAATGCACACACTGATATTCTCTATCTATAGCAACACTCACCTAGCACCCAGAACAATACAGCGCCAGCGCCAGCAAGCCAACAAAGAGCCATCGACCCCGCTGCAGCCACTGCGTACTGCTGCGTCTTAGTCAACTCCCAGCTACCTACCTAATAATATCAAAGTTCTAATGTATAGTATTATTTAAGACTTGCGATTTCACTAGTGGATGGGAACTCTTATCATGCATAGGTATATAGTCCCCTAGATTTAAATTTAATTTGTTTAACATGTGTAGTGATCAAGATTCTAGAGTATTTACTGACAACAGAATGTGTATTTATGTTGGCAATATTATAAAGAACTTACTTTGGGCTGAAAATAATATTACGTAAGTTTATATTGTTTTATATATAATTTTATTAAAGGTACTATGGCCATTTTTTCATAATATTAGTTTAAATAGAATTATGTAAAACTACTTAAAGCTTAGAAAGCACCACTACAACAGGCACTGGCTATGTGGGATGGTCTTTAATTATACTAATCCAAGTACTTTTTAGTCCACTATTAGTGTCCGAAGATCGATCGGCTGTCGCGACAACCTTATAACCCTTTGAAATTTTGTTCAAGATTAGCTAAAATTAATAATAAGTATTATAAAAGATTCTAAAAGTTTTAAATTTAAAAGTTTTGATTGGAATGGCGCAGCCGGCGCAAGTCCACAATGCAGTCGTCGCCAAGTCCATCGCGCTCTCGCTCATTCGTAACAGTCTATTTCGGCGCATGCTAGAAATCTTCAGCTTGGGCCAAAACTTCAGCCCATTTTGGCTTAAGCTGAAGGTTAATAAAGCCTATGTTTTTTTTTGTCCTAACAGTATCCACAGTACACACCTTCCAGGTATTAGGGCCTGATGTCAGTTTACGGTAACCAAAGAAACTTGCAACCATAGCAATCAGAAGGAGAGGTGATGTAATTCTGAAGATAAAAGAAACAAATAATTAGCCAAACATGATTTTAGAAAATAAAAATATTGAAAACAAAAAAAACAATAAAAAAAAACATAATTTATTAAATTAATAACATAAATTATTCATACTCACAAGCAGTATGCAAACAATCCCAAAAATACCATCAAATAATTTGCTTGAAAATATTCAACATTTCTGTAGAAACGACGTGAGAGTCTCGGTATGGAGGGAGGAGCCTGCAACAAAAAATACTTCTTAATAATTAAAGTCACATTTGCATCAAAGGCAAGCTAAAAAGCCCCAAAGACTCCCTCTTTTCAAATATGGCCAAATCTAATTCACATAAACTTACTAACTTTATTTCATCTAGGTTACTTTACTCTATTTACTTCACTAAATTTTTTACTAAATTCAGGGCATACTTCATGGATTTGTATAACTTATACAAATAATTATTAAGTTTATAATTATTCAAGTCTGTTGAGATTATTTTAAACTAGCTAATTTCTATTACTTTACCAGGATAAATGAAACATGGATGCACAATATACAAAATACTTATTATTGCAAAAAGTTCAGTCACCTTAAAATTCTCAGTAGCTACAAACTGTGTCCATGGTTTCCTAGATGCAAGAACTCCCATCACCAATGCGGGGCCAGCACCACTGCGTACATGTTGCATCAACCTTGTGTCACACAAAAAATATTATTTAAAAAAAAATACTACATTAATCCTAGCCTTAAGAAAAAGGTTTGTTTATGAGTGATGTGAATTTCTTTACATTCAACCAAATATAGTATTATTCTTGCCTACTACTACTAAATAAAATAGGTAAGTATTTAAATTGATTTAAAGGTTCACTAGATGACAACCTTATCATAACTTATGCTGCATCCAAATGAGATAGTTATGTGATAGAAAGAGAGGCGATTGTAAGTCTATTACACTACCTACCCAATTTCAAGGGTCCTTTACTCTAAGGAGTTATAATTAGAGTTAGGGAAGCAGGAGTCCATAGTTAGGGTGATTATACTGGTGCTTCCCTAACTCAATTTATTGTACAAGACAATCTAATCAGATTGTCTCCATCTACCGCAGTCTACTGAACAGGGAGTGAAACTACAATAAAGAAAAAACAATCCATGGAGATCTTTTCTGAAAGCTAGTACTACCGAAATATCTGTGTAATACTTGGCAAATATAGATTATAGGGTAACATAGGTACAACACTCAACACTAATAAATAAAATACCATGTACCCTAATGTTAGACTTACAATTCCATATCATTCACATACTTTTGGAAACCTTTTTTTTCAGTGGTCGCATCGATTTCTCCCGAAAGATCAATATTCACATTCTCAGACATCTTCGATTAGAATTGAATTACAGGAATTGAAACAAGTAATCTTTACAGCGTTTACCAATTTTTGCTTACGTTATCTTTCTTTTATGTTATGGTTGTAAGTAAAATAATATTATAACCACAGTCAGTGTTGCCAACAATAATTTTGAATTTCCACCGACTTCTTTACGATATTCCGTTAGAAATCCGTTAAATCTTGCATTATTCTCGTCAGTAAAATCCGTTGAAATACCGTGTAAAATTAAGGTAATTAAAAAGCAAAATAAAAATATAGGTCAAGTTGCGTAAAATTAAGTGCTACAATCTTTAAAATGAACCGAAATCTAATCTAAATCATCGTCACTATTTGGGGTCTCAGTCATTTCAGATGCAGTAGAAGTTGATGGCAGAGATCGCAACATTATTTTGCTCAGTGCTACCTTGTCTATGACGTAGTACATTCCCGTACAAGTGTAGTATTTACGAAGAAAGAGTTGCGATATGAGAAATAACAATTTCGTTTTGATGTTTGGAAAAAAAAAATGGAAATACAAAAATAAATCTGTTTCTATTGAAATGATACTATTTTCTACTAAATTCCGCTAAAAAATCCGCTAGCCGTCAACATAATATTTCTTACGTTTCTTCATAACCGAATCCGCTAGATATGACGAGAAATCCGTTACGTTGGCAAAGCTGCATTTTGCGTATCTCTCTCTAGTTAGAGATGCTATACCACAGAAAGCTTTTACTACTATACTATTCCTATATTATGCACACATTATGTATCATACAATGAATACCGTACCTTTTTGGTAGGGTTATCGTTCTTTTTAGAAAATTCATACTGGCAATACACTCTTTTCTGTCAGATAGTCTGCCGTTTTGATCGTAGTTTTCTTTTCTTGTAAATTCGTTCTCTGTTGTTCTTTTATTATCGACCTAACCCACCCTCACTACGAATTACGATAAACACCATAAATCGTCGATGTGATGATTTTGAACATATTTTTTTTAATTCTTTTAGTAAAGAAAACTATATCTTACGAAAGTGTTCTCGATCACCATAACTCTACAGCTCCAGGAAAGCAGCTGATACATGGTTAGTCAAAAGTCTTGTTGTAAAGCTGTTCCAGTCTTTATTCTTTATTTGTATCTTTGTAAGTAGGTAATATTTTTATTTCAGGTAACATTTTATGTCGTAGTTGTGGAAATGAAGTCTCGTCTTCAAACTACATATTTTCTAAATCTAGTTCAGCCTTACTATACTCATTCAGCGATACTTTGTTTGAAAGGGATGATGTTTTAGTTCAAGTTTTACAGAGTAATATTTTCTTCCAATTTCCTGTTATAACATTTACTGAATCTACTTGTTTGGGAGTCGATGAGGTAGGTAACTATTGCAGTGTTTAATTTACATAATAAAATTGATTCTCATGGTCTAATTAGAAACACAATTTCAGTGGGAAGAGAATGATTCTTGGTTTACTGGTTATCGCTGGAAAGCATGTGTCTGCCCAGACTGTGGCGCATTAGTTGGCTGGATGTTTGAGCCAGTTAATCATAATTCAGTACATACAGACATATTTTTTGGTCTCATCTTAACCAGTCTTATAGGAGAGTCTTGTAAATATCTTTTGTTTTAAATACAGGTGTTTAGTTTGTGGGGACGCATTGTGTGGTCTGGTAAATAAATACATAATTGTCATGTGTTGCTTATGAGTTTGTACTATTTATCTTGTCTTAGATAATTGTGATAAGCATTGACATAAAGTGATAAAATTTGTATGTCCTTGGATTAAAACAAAAAGGGGAAGCTACAGTACCCAGTCAATAATTACATAAGATAACATGAGAATATTCTCAGCTTACAACTGGGTATTTAGTGTAACAGCTGCTAGTTGTAGTTCTGTTATCCCACATATTATGGGACCGGGTACTATACCTTCTCCTTATTGATTTAATTTGATTGTATATATATCACCATAATTTATCTATACCTTTTAATATGAATAAGATCCATCAAATGCTATGAATATACTTGGGTAATTGTGGAGCTATTAAAATAATTAAATAAAATCGCGAGTCTAATTGTCATCTACTAATAAATAAATAATATTCTGGGACATTATTCCTCACACACGGTCATCTGACCCCAAACTAAGCAGAGCATGTACTATGAAAGCCAGATAACTGATATACTACATATACTACTTTTCTTTTGTAAATACATACATATATAGATAATGACACCTAGACTCAGAACAAACAGACATGTTCATGTACACAAATGTTTGTCCTGAGTGGGAATCGAACCCACGACCTGCGGCGTGATAGATAGGGTATCTTACCAACCATGCCAACCGGCCCGTCAAATTCATTGTTGTCTTCAGCAATCAGTATCAATGTCGTCACAATGATGCTGTCCAATTTTGGAGATACTCCACCTTTTATAAATTATTCATGTACCCATTTGTGATTGTAAAGATGTATTGCATTGTAATAAGTGTGTATTACCAACATTTACAATACCTCTGTTATTTATGTAGTAAATTTACTGCTAATGATTTAATTGTTAAAGTTTTTGTGCCTTTGAGTTAAGAAGTATAGTGAGCTGAAGAGATAAAAGTCAGGAGGAAATGGAGAGATTGTTAAAAGTCAATGTAATCTAAATGTAACATTCCTCAAATATTGAAAATAGAATTCTATTCAAGAAAACACAATTTTTAGGCTAGAACAATTATGACATTAGATATTTTATTTAAATAATCCTTTATAGGCACTTAGGAATTTTCAGACTATACTATTTGGAAGGTTACTTTTGCTAACATTAAACTCGAAAATTACTCTTAATTGTCATCATTTATCTATTTGTTTTGGTAGCCTTCTGTTCTGAAACGGGTTTTCCTTAAATTTTCTACACAAATTCCCTTTTGCATTATATTTGATATTCTATTACCTAAAACAGTTAATATTCAGGATGTTTACCTGCTTTTACTAATACTATGTAAATGTTACTATATAAAGCAGAGTATTGCTGTATTTGTTATTGAGAGTTGGGATTTTTTTTTGGGTTCTGCACTTAAATAGAAATTCATACCCTTTTATTATTAGTTACAGATTCCCTGATTCAGTACCCCAAAAGTTTAACAATCAAATAATGGCTGCTGCTGACATAGCATCATCAGATGAAAAAGATTTCTTGGCAAAATGCGAGGAAGAATTTAAAGATAGGTTTACTGAGAAAGATGAGGAATTCATGAAAGTATTTAATTCTGAACCATCTATACCTCCGATCATTGAATCATGGTGGGCTCCGCAGAATTCTGGACGGCGGAACGACCGTCACAACAATAGGCGTAACCATCCTTACGAGCGACACGATAATAGAGACAGGGGCCATCAAGATCGACGAGACCATCACGACAGAAGAGGTTACAGAGACTATAGCAGAGGATATGACGACAGAGGACATGGCTATGGACACCGCCAACAGCGCCCCAGATACTACTAAGTTACTCATTATAACTAAGGGTTGTAATTTGAAATGAAATAAAAACAAATCTTTCTCAAAAGAATATATTCTCAATTATTATGGCTTGATTTACATTTTAACAACTTAGAATTACATAATAAATCACCAATAAAGTAATGCAGCTACAGCAATCGTAAAATGGAAACCATAACAGAATAAATAAATATTTAATTATCACCGCTACTCAACAAGTCTAATGATTATAAATTTATAACAATAATTATGCCGATATAATTTTAAAACCTAAGTTTTTCATCTATGTCATTCCTGATGTACACAAATGATAACGTCAAAATATTCAGCATGAACAGGCGCACGCGCATCTTGGGTACAGCGCTCGTGGCCTCGATCATTATCCACAATACTTTGATGCTTGTACTTTCTACCATCATTACAATAGATATATTGCGTGGCCTTTCACAAAATATAGGTATATCTCTTTCTAATCTCACATAGGAATATGTATATACAATACATGAAAAACAAATTAGGTCCGTGCCATACTGGCCATAACAGATGACGGAGGCGCGCGTGTAGCTCGCAGTGCTCTTACACCTGATAAATAAATAATGTTATACGACCAGATTGATCTGAGTAACATCATGCTAACGATTACTAAGCACAATGACGATTACATTCATCAAGCACTCTAAGATAACTATTTAAGATTTCATTACTATTTAATATTTTAAATCGGCTACTCATCTCTGTACTGAAGCGTCACAAAGTCTTGTTTATTTTCTATAGATTTTGTAGTGAAACACAATATTAGTATATTTGTTGGATACAATCTGTGTAGATATATTTTTTCTGCAAGTAAAGACTAAAATGAAAGCCCATCGATATCATTATCGAATTCCAATCAGTGCCTACTACGTTTTGTGATAAGATAACGCTTCAACATATTAAAACAAAATGCATTAGTATATTATGAAATCACAGTGAAAGTGTAACATAAATTATGCTAACTTAATATTATGACTCAATACAATCAGACACGACAACATATCATAAAGCTATCTATATAAATAATATTTATACTGACGACGGTTTCACCTGGCTCCTACGGGCACATTCATGAGTTTGTCGAGCTTCTCTTCAGATGGCAAGAATCAGTTCAGCTTTTGCGAATCGTTGCCAATGGACCGCTGAGGAGCCTCTCACAAATAATTACTTACAAATCAACATAAATTTCACGAAAATCAATGCGAATATAATAAGTATGTCGACTGTCGACATTGGAAACGCCGATAAGACGGCGCCTAAACTTGTAATGATCGGTTCGTTATTATATAAACTTCTACATAACATTATACAATGATTTTATCGTTACAAATATGCTTTTAGTTTTCTTAACAACAATGCACAATATTAATTGAATTGACACGTAATTATGGGCCTGCTAGAGTCCGTCCGGCGGCGGCGGCGGCGGTTGCGGCTGCGGCGGACGTTCCCGGCCATACATACATACAGCTACAGTGACGGTGCCGCGGTGCGTCAGTCGTCCACTTTAGAGGTCGCCACTATCGGCTCTTTCCATCTCCTTATACTTTCAACTTACATACGAATGACAATTGACTAGGATTAATGCACTTGCTCAGTAGAGAGGCGGCGGGCGGAGCCGCGGACCCGCCCAGCGCCGAGCGGCGGCACTCGTATCCGGACACGCCTCTAAATTCGGAGATGATGAAAACATTGGTCAGGTTTCAGTACATTTGACTAGAAATGCGCGCAAGACGTTTTGATTATACCGTCGTCGTCGCGGGCGATCGGTGACCATCCGCGACGTCACGTTTCGAGTCACAATGCGAATACAAAATCGTTTTCAGACTCATCGGTACTAAAGTCGAAAAGACTGACTTGTAAAAGTGTCAAATCTTCGTAGCAAATTTCATAAGATAATCTAAAGCTTTGATTTGAAAGTAGAAACGTGGAGCGTTCAGCGTCCGCGGTGGCGAGCGGCGTGGCGGTGGCGGCGGCGTGGCGCGGGCGTGGCGCGGCGCGCTCAGATGAAGGTCCAGCACTCCATGATCTTGACGATGAAGTCCTCGCGCGTCGTCAGCGGCTCGTTGCCGTACGTGGTGCAGCGCTGGGTGCGCCCCAAGTACAGGTCGCCGTCTAACCATATACCGAATTTACCGCTGCAAAGTTAAAAATATGTTAATTACGGTGGTTCAAAATACATATACATTCAACATTCCAGTCATTCAAAAATTTTATAAAATTTTCTGTGTCGTGTAGGTACTATTAATATATTACTTACTCGCCAGCGCCAATAGATATGTTGTCGGTGCTGCCGCGAATGAAATACATATTGTCTCCGGTCCAGCCCCAATACTTGAATTTCGTTTTGACCAATGCTTCTTGATCTGTAATAAGAAAGATATGTGAAAAGATCTAAATACGCATGTAAATAACGTGCTTTTTGTATCCGCTTGGCAGTCCTCATGTTGAAAATCTATTTGGCGGTATGTTATATCCGTCAGCTGAATTTGAAGGCCAGTTTTCATCTAGGCTTTACGTGTTTAATACCTTCGATTATCATCAGTATCACGCAGGTCAATATAAAAAAAATGTCTTACCAGCATCCTTGTCGTCTTTCTTGTTGTCATCCTTGACATCAGCCTCTTTCTCCTTACTGTTTGTGTCTGTGAGAGTGACGGTCTGTGAGAGCCGCCTGTTCTCCTGAACGCGTTGGAAGGAGAACAGCAGCGACTCGCCCGTACCGTAGAAATGCTCCGAGGGGCGAAGGGCGCACGATGTTAGAGCTCCAAACACCTGTCATTACATAAATCATGGAAACAATTTAATTTATTGTATAAAGACAGGGAGAATATATACAATTCTCGTGTCATAGTGTTTGTCTGCAAACTCCTCCGAAACGGCTCGACCGATTTTTATGATTTTTTTTTGTGTAGATTCGGTAGGTCTGAGAATCGGTCGTATTTTTTTATACTGCTACACGGGTGAAACAGTGAAGCAGTCCCCCGCGACTGCTAGTATTATTATAAATCAATGGTGTCAATTCCTTTTTCTTATAAATTCATTATTTTCGCATGATCTGGCTGGCTTGCGGACTAGACAATGTATGTTGTGATAGCGCGAGTTTTTACGTTTTACAATTCTTATTTTCAAGCTACTTTTTTGTTTTTTTGGGACGCTTATTACAAGGTAGCATTAAATTCAAGATAGGGTGGGTACCTACATATTTTTGGAAATAGATGCACTCCGCACAGGTGCACCTTGCTTATACTTCGGTCTTATTAATAAGAACTTGTTTTACTATTTACTTTTAATTTTTAATATATTTTTCCATTTATGTAGTTTGAAAAAAATATTACTTATAGCCAAAGTCAGTTCATCCTACTATCCTACTTGATTGATAAATGTAAAAGTATGTATGGATGGATGGATGGCTGTTTGATACTCAATCACGCCAGAACGGCGGAACGGATCTGTATGAAATTTGGCACAGTGATAGATCATACATTGGAATAACATATAGGTTACTTTTTATTCCCGGAAAACATAAGGTCCCTCGGGAACGGGGGTGAAACCGCGGGGCAGAAGCTAGTAAAAAGTATATTTAAAAGATTAACCTTGTTGAGTTTTTGCCGGTTCTTCACAGTTAAAGGCTGACTTCCGAACCGGGTGGTAAATTCAGTAAATTCGACCTAGAGGCCGGCTTTGACATAGACGCGCGTCCTATTCGCGTCACAAAGGGTTCATATTTAACGGTTACAATTACATCATACCTATACTCAGTTACTGATGGGCTTTTATGTTTAAGTTAAGAGTTTTTTGACATATATTGCGAAGCTATCCACAACTTGGCACTCTATGAAGCAACATTAAGCCTTAGTTCCAACTCACATTGTTATCGGTGTCTTGTATGACGAGCAGCACTGGGCTGTCGACGCGCTGCATCTTGCGGTACATGGAGGCGAGCGAGAACCCGTGCTGGCTCGTACTGAACGTCAGCGACCACATGTAGCCCTGCGCCCGCGCCGGTAACACGCTGCATAGCTTCTCTCTGTTAACATAATTGAAGTAATAGTTCATATTATGACTAAGTTACATCTTGCTTTGTTATACTATTCGATAAATATGCTTACAGTATTGTATTGTTAATTTTAATTTAGTTTTGTTGAAATCGGTATATCTACCTATGTTTTAAAAAATCCATATAACGTCGACTTAAATAATTACAACAACTATTAAACTAGTTTTCAATCGTTTTATAAATAGGTATAATAAAACATTCCATTCACATAGGTAGGTATGTTATATTAATCGTTTCACAATCTTAAAAAACAGCGGTTTCTAAACCCGTAGAACAGGAACAAAGGAAGAAAGCAGTACAAATAGCCAAATACATTGATTGGACTAAGATGTAATTACCTGGTTGCGTTTTACTGATTATCAGTAAAAAGTGAGTTTATGGAAAGGTAACTGTGGAATGTATAATGAACGTGAGCGTGCGTGTATGTATACGATAATTAAAATAGCAGCTATTCGAGATAAAATAATTGCACGAGAATTGCACTGTGCATCGACGGAGAAATACCTACTTTTCACAGTAGAGCAATCGCAGTGCATTCTTTATTTTACTATATTGTAAAGTATGAAATAAAAACACTCGAGACATTAACATGTATAACATATTTACATTATAAAAATAGAGCTTTTGTAAAGATCATTTTTTATAGAGCAATTTAAAAATAACGAGTTTAGACTAGCAGTGTAGTGTAATAATGTACCTGTGTTCCATGGTGAATATCTCGGAGGTGCCGATGAGGTCCGGCGGCGAGAACTCCATGTCGACGGAGGCGCCTGACGAGTAAAGAGCGCGCCGTAACTCATCGCTCATCGACAGCACCTACGCAGGTATCAACCAACATGTTAGCAACCAAATCTATACCTCCTGTACCATTTGACAATACTCGCCAATATAATTTCAACTTTATCTGCATGTCGTAAAGGTAAATTGTCAATTGGTACAAAGGTGCTAGCGTGTTCTAATTAGTGTAATATAACAGCCATCTCGTGTCCAAGGTAGAGCCAGCTTCTAAAACAAGATAGTCCGGCCTGTAATTTTGTTAGGTTAATTGTAAAGGGTTTAGAATTTGGATCTTACTTTTGATTTTACAATGATGATAGAAGATAATAAATGAAACTAGTCTACTGTAATAAAATAATCATCATAATGAGTCTTGATAATTTTGAGTTTGAATGCAATCTATTCTATTAGTGATGCTGAAAATTTATTGTGAGGTTTATCATACATATATAATCTACCCTACATGCACCTTTGCTACTATAGATAACCTTGTGAATAAGTAACAAAATATGTTAAATGATGGGATAAAATTACAGGCCTACAATCCTCAGTTGTCAATGGCAGGTTTCCATAAAACTGATAAGGTAGACAATACGCGGATTGTTAATACATTCACACGAAGTTTAAGAAGCTGACTTCGATAATTGTACAACCACGCAAGCAGTAAAATTTACAAAATTATATTATGCCGTTTACATATGACATAATGTTGGCGACTGTACATTAAATCAACAAATCATTGTGGCTTATTATAATTAATTGTATACGAGGTCATGCTTTGAATGATCTTGAATGGGTGAAGTTGAAAATGATGACATATTACATGGATGTGATAATAAATTATGCTTATAATGATGGTGCTGATGATTATTATGGGACTAAGTCAAGATGCACTAGTGAGATGATGCATTCCCGATCTACAGTTCACATTCAACATTCAATGTGAACCTGTGCGTGCGTGTGCGCACTACTTCATCTAATACATAATTAGTGACAAATTGGTTGACATTCACAAACATTTGATGCTTATTATCTAGCTATTATATCGACTATTATGTTGGATACCACCGTTTTTTTCTTAAACTGGCAATGTATTGTTATTTATTATTAAAACTTTGTAGGTTACATTTAAATGTCATCAATTACTTACAACAAATTGTGAAATGTTAAAATATATTTTCTTAATAACCTTTTTATAGATAGTACATCATAGTTATGATATAAAGTATATACGTTCGTAGCTACTATTTAACGACCACAAATTGTTGTTAACTTTATATAACGATAGAATCAATTTGCTAATTGTCTATGTCATAAAAAGAAGCTTCACAAACATCGTTCCGCTGTATAATTTTATAAAGAACAATCGAGATACAGACTTCATTAATGAGTCATTTGTCATTTATAACTAACGCTAACTTGAAATCTAAGTATAATATTTTGATAGTTTTCCTCACCTCACATATAGAATGGATTGTACCTCTTCTGCGCATAGATTGTAACGTGGCTCCTCTGTCATAGACAGAATGTATGGTCCCTCTTCTACAGATGGAGTGAACTGTGCCTCGTCTTCGCATAGACATATTGAATAATATAATTTCGACTTTGCGCGCCCTCTCTATAATACTTCGCGCGAGCCTACGTATGAAACGAAACATTTTGTCTGTCTGTGCAGTAAGGTGTTTGACGGAGCACTAATTGGACCAATGTAAGGTGTAGAACACTATTTTTCCTCATAAAACAGACACTATTAATGCGCGGAAAGAACAATGAGTTGGAAATATTCACTGAAACAGCTGTTGCCGTTAACTTAAGGTTGAATTCCGATTAGGGCCATGTTTGTTTACTATTTAATATTAGTCTACTATACAATTATTTTCCGAACACTGTCATTTTCTAGGTTTTTCGATCCGAGTGAAACGTTCACACGTAGACTCCAAGCCGTAACGAAAAGTAGACTATCTGGTGCCGGTGTTTTTGGTCAAAAGGAAAATTCACTTTATCACCGCTATCTCAATGTATTAAATTTATATGTGACACAGCAATAGCCGGATTATGTCTCGGATTATGTGTTATTTACTGCAGTAGTTAATAAGTGGTATAATACATTAATGTACCTACTGATAAATTTCGTACCTACTGTAACTTGAGCTCAACCAGTAAAGCCTTATTGTAAGACTGTAGTGATGCTGGACATTCAATTATTTTCCAAACTAGGCTGTATGTCGTAACTTGATTATGAGGATAAGCTATAGACTAGGCTTATTCAAATGTAACTTTTTATAACAAAATTAATTGCACGAAGACGTCATAAAGCCACACCTAGCAGCACTTTATGCTAAGTTGTATTGTATATTATCTATTATCTTGACATAACATTGTAAACAAGCTACATACATACGTAATTATGTACATCTATATAATCCGAACGAGAATAATCTTAATTGTAAAGTGTCATAAATATAATAAATAACTTGATTGACAATAGGTTTCGGCTATTGCCATATTATTATATAATTCTTATTATTCCACAAGAATAAATTACATCTCATAATTATTACAACTTACAACAACTTTCAAATTATTCTGAAGTTCATAAATAGAATTATTTCAGGTACTATAATTAGCGTTCGATTGCGTTGCAAGTTCACTAATTGAAGTTCAAACTAGCTCTTATCTCAACAATAATATATAAATTATTGTTACATAACTTAGGTTCAAGTGTTTGCATTGATAAATCGATAAGTATGTCATAATTATAAATAATTGTGTGAAGTAAAGACTCTTGTTACATTCATGTCTAATGTCGGTGCAATTTGATTAAATCCAAAAAAAATGTTTAATTAAATAGGCAACCATAAAATACAAACCTACGAACTGAAAGAAATAAAAAATTATTTAAAAAATTGTTCGAATAACATCTATTGTGAATTTATGGAGCTTCATGACCTTTACTGAACTTTCAGAAATGGTTATGAAATGAAGCCAAAATAGAGTTACAAAAAAAATCTAAAATATTTGTTTGTTTGACCTACTTAATAATTTGACTCGCAATACCTGGTTTTTTTTTTATATGTAATTTTGGGACGCGCGTACCATTCGCGAGCCAATTTTTTTAGGATTTAAATCATTTGCGCTGCCCCTTGACATGCCAGTCAGTTTCTACATTTAAATACTGGATGGATATTTTGAGATGACATATTTTCGCAACCTAGTTAGGTTCTTCATGCTGGTCGCAATCTCGAAACATCCACTCGGAATACATATTTATCGAATCAATTGTTAATTTCTAACAGATTCTAATTGGTAGCGGTTTCTTTATCAATTTATCATAATCGATGCAATATTTTTCAATCAAACCACAAACAAAGCCCTTATCTAAAATTCGAATGGTATAAATTAATGCTATAAATTGAATTTGATTTTTGAATTTGTCAAAACTAAAACAAAAAACGCTAAATGACATACGACAATGCTAAAAAAGCAAACCATTTCAAATATTTATTAGAAACAGTAGCTAAACATTTTTTTTATTCACCTTGATACCAGAGCATAGATAAAATACAACTTTTTGTAAGTATATTAAAAGTTGATGTTGGTCATGCCATATTTGGTGTGCTTATTTATAAATCTGGCCCCTGCCCGTGCCTACGAGTCGGCACCTTTTCAATGAATGAATTAATGATAGCTCCTAAGACCTTGCACCGACACGACGGTATGGTCATTCGCCTCTCTCTTCACTATTTATACAGATGTATGTTATCGGGTGTGAACTTCTTAGAATATATTTTTAAACTTATTTATTATTGAAAACTGCCACTGGCATAATTATTAAAACATGCTGTAAATTTTACCTAGTCTTCTACGCTAATCCAAGATGTATTATATACAAACGTGTAGAGATCTTCGTACATAGTAAACAAAGAAACTAGTTATTGCAACTCCACTGACTTTACTAGTTTTACTAGCTATGAGCTCATTTTAAAATATTTTGGTTAAGTGTATCAATGAATAATATTTCGCGTGAAAGCAGTAATCTTATCGTAATTGGAAAGATTTCACGTGGTGTTTATAAACGCTCGACGTGAGTCTGCCGGCACATTGACTACTTTATGTTTTGGTATTCTACAATGAGAACGACATATTTACCAATACGAATAGAAGTAACTGTTAATTCACAATCAGACATCTGTATATTACGTAGTGGGTATGTACGTACGTACAATCCAATACAACAGCCCCAGAGATAAATGATAAAAGATCATAATGTTATCATAAATACAATAAATTACCTTCAGCAATTAATTAAAGTCGCTATATTCACGCGTATTACAATTATTTTATAATTTATACAAAACATGGAGTTCAATTATTGTTTGTTCAAAAAGTGATGACATTATATTAAATGATGACCGAATTAATAGTACAGTTTAACGGTACTTTGGTAAGTAGCCTCACCTTTTCATTGTCGAAAGTGTTAGAAGTTTCGGTGGCGGTCGGTCCTAGCCGTACCATCTCTATCCATTTAATGGTCTGCATTGGTCCAAACACGTTTTAAAACATTAACACAAGCGAGCTAGTACAGAGTCCTTATTCAAGACACGTAGACTATGCTATGCACCTCAAAAAACACGACATCCACATCACAATTGCCAACGCTTAATTTAGAAATCACCCACACGATTACAAGGTTTCGTAAGCAAACACTGAGCACTGGCGTGGAGCGCGTCTGCTTATAAACAACGAGCAGTTTGTGTTCGTTGCTGCCTTCCACTCCGGTTTAATAATCGACAGTTAATCGCGGAAACGTATCGATACAGTGTGCAGTTGACGGCCGGTCGGAGGCGTGTATTCAATTTAATTCTCTTAAAAATATCGTTTCAAATATTTTTTAAATAGTAAAAGAACAGTGGTGCCGAGCACGACTAGCCGCCGCTGTACAGAAACTAAATATAGAGGCAAAAAGAAAGGCCCAAGACACGCGGACACGGTCGACCCCACCGCGCAGCTCCTCGGATGTCAACAAAAAATGCTTTGCAGCTTGCACGGAAATTAATTATTTTTGTTCGAACCATTTAAGCGTAATGAATGAGCTACGATTGTGAGCGGTGTAAGCTGCAACTCGTATCATGCTGTGTAAAAATATTACACATAATCTAAAAATAATATAAAAATAATCTCTCATTGTAGTGTAGAATTCGGTTTGGTATGACTAATACAATTCCTTTAAGCTTAAATAATTCTCTCATGAAAATCTTTGACGAGACAAGGAGCTTTAGTTTCATCCAGATTTTATCAAGTTAATCTATCAACTTAAATATAGACGGCTAACAACTCGATGACGTAAAAACTAAATAAAAATATACCGAGTTTTAAGTATCGGTTATATATTTTGGTATTTTTATCAATATATGTCACTTTAGAAGGACTTAATGTAAGCCTACGCTAGCACACTTACTGTAGAGTATAATTTCGTAATATTAGGTATCTGTATATTCAATGTTGATAACAGGTTAATTCCAATGGAAAGTTTAGAACTGGTTTCTTTCGGACCTCTGTCGGTACCGACTGTACTACTGCTCTGCAGGTTTTACAACTATGGCTCAAACGTGCACTCTACGAGCATTTGAATCCTTCATTCCCGGTACTATGTGATAATTATTTTAGTCACTTTGTGTACGACCTGTATAGCTTTATAACACTGTTTGTGCCATGTGGTACCCACCCATTAGGGTGGCGTTGCATAAATCTTCAGGCTTTATTACAAATTGAGCCGGCGACGGCGACAATTAGTCCCGATTAATGTGTAGTGAGTGGACAAAGCGATTAAGACGCCAAACCCGTAAACTTTTAATTGAAACGTCCCCTTGCGTATGAATAACACAACATGCAAATTAATTGTCGGGTCTTAACAATAATCGGATCCGGCGACAAATCCATTAGCCCATCATAAAGCAGTAAACACATGAAATTGATACGTCCAAGTATTTTATCTAGGTATGTTGTGAGGAATTAAATTACCCACTCGCGAAGAAAACATTTAGTGAATATATGAATTTCTAAAACTACAATATAGAACTAGTGGATCCATCTCGGTATCGAATTTCTTTGTGCAATAATTACTTTACCCCAAACTCTTACTTTTTTAAATATCAGTAGGTATATCAGCAAATGAAATACATAAGACGGAACTAGATTGATCCGGATTAAAGAAAATGCAACCAGTTTCAATAAAGTTATATTGTAGCGAGATGTCATCAATTAATTCGCGTTCGAAAATGACGACAACTTATCATTTCGGTAAATCATACACGAAATACATACTACGTGACATAATTCTAACAAAAATACATCTTTACAGCTACATTATTATTGCATCTCACTTTTTATAAACAAACAACGGAATAATCCCAAAATAAGGGACAAGGTTAGATACACGTTAATTAATTCTTCAAATCTTTGGCCATTGACCATATTGGAATGTTTTCGACGATAAATAAACATTCCATTCCGTTACATCTATTTTACATATTAAATCTATGTAGTAATTAATATAAGAGATACTCTGTCAAGGTAAGACACAAACAAGCCTATAATAATACAAATGAGTATAACTACTCTACTCTGATGTTCCAGATTTTGCATCAAGTTAGCTCTACATTGAGCCCTAGTAGATACCTGGACGAGTAGACATCGGAGCGATTAGGTAAATGAAAATGGCTATTTGCGCCGTACCAATTGCATCGTTTGCCATAATCGCATCTGACCTATGCCAAGTCAGCTGGAATGTCTGAAAGATGCCAACTGTGTGTAACGAATCTGACAAGTAGTAATTTCTACAGCCGGTATGTAGGTACGTCAAATTATTTACAGGGACCGCTAAATTGGACTACCGTCTCGGAGGTTCCTCTGATGTGCTCGCATTTGGCCAATTATAGTCAATCTTGGCGAGGAAAGTGCGTTCACATTTTGAACACATGACGACACCGCCGTGATAATTATAAACCAATGCCACAGGCGGCATTGAGCTCATCACGCTTGGCGCCTAACTCCTATGTCTTCGCGCGTCCTCGTAAGCGTAGATATTTTGCTTAGCGAGGCATCTCCACTCCGACAGTTTTCTAGCTAGCGCCTCCCATTTAGAAAGATCAATGCGCACACCTCTTCATGTGCCTCTTCAACACATCTTTATATCGCAGAAACTTTCTGTCTTGCTTTTGTTCGCCATTTCGAAGCTCGCAATATAAGATGCGCTTAGCCGTCCTTACGTGGGCATTCGGAGCACATGTCCTCACCAACGAAGTTCGGGTCGTATCAGATACGCCTCTATACCTCTTAGCGCGACCCAGAACTTCCGTATTTCAGACACGACTGGTATGACATTGGATGATCATAATATCCCGAAGGTATCACAAATGTATTGTGCCGTAAAATTAAAGTGTCAGCGACGAGCAAACTTTGAATAGATTCAGCATGATTATAGTTGATAATACCGCATTATAGAAAGTGATACATCATATTTTTTATTTTATTTTATCAATTTTCGGAAAACTTACAGCTAGACAAAAGGTAAAAAAATAGAAATAGATACTAATGGCTAATTACAAGTTTCCGCGTATAACTAATAAAATAGCTTAAACAAAACAGTCCTATTAATGTAGACGAAAAACCGAATGAACCAAAGAAAATCTTCTAATCTTGATTGTATATCTACTACGTAATAGTAATAATTGTCGAACGAATTCTTGAACTTTGCAGACTACCCTCTTTAATATTTATATTCATTTTATTCTGCCCTGTATTGGTATGTTTCGCCCAACAAACTGTCTAACATAATAATTATTGTAATTTCTCATGTAAGTGAATGTAATTCTTATGAGAAATAAAGTTATCTCAAACCTCAAAATAAAAACATTAGTCGATGTTTAACAAAGACAGAATAACTTATTAAGAAAACAACTAAACCAAAAATAAAAAAACTACCTACTTCTTAAAAAACAATTCGCTCACAAAACATTTCATACGCGTGGCGGATGTATTAAAAATGTCCAGTTCGACATCAACCGCGGTACCCACCACCGAATTAAAACTACTACTTGCTCTGTTGACGAATAAGTTTTGCCTATAGTTCGTCTTCACTGAAGGTACATACAGAAGATTAGGCCTTCGTAGTGTTACGTTGTTGGTGCGCAAACCAATCTGCTCCAAAAGCTCCGGACAGTCAACTGTACCATTCGCTACGTTTAACAGGTAACATAGATCAGCTATTTGTCTACGTGATTCAAGAGGAAGAAAATGAAACTTCCGACACCTACTAACATAATCCGACAGATACATCTTAGCCCTAAACTGAAGATAACGCAAAAAACGTATTTGAATGCGTTCAATTCTCGAAACGTATATGTCATAACACGGATTCCAAACTGGTGAGGCGTATTCCAAATGGCTACGAACAAAAGCACAATAAAGGATTTTGAACGTCTTCGTGTTAGAGAACTCGGATGACATTCTAAGAACAAAACCAATTGCTCGGGACGCTCTTTTGACAATATCATCAACGTGCTGGTCGAACAATAGTTTTTCATCAAAAGTAGTAACACCCAAGTCTCTAATGTTATATACTCTAGTTATGCTATTGTTATTTATTAAGTAATTAAATTTAAGAGGAGTAGGTTTACGGGTATATGAACAGACGTAGCACTTAGACACATTCAAATCCAATTTGTTTCGGATACAGTATGAATGGAATCGCTCAAGGTCTTCCTGCAGATTCAAAGCATCAGCCGGATTCCGTATTGGTTTTAAAATCTTCATGTCATCTGCATATAGTAATATGTTAGAGTGTTTGAAGCAGGAAGCGATACATCATTAATAAATATTGTCAAAAGCAGAGGACCAAGCAGAGAACCCTGAGGCACGCCTGAAGGAGCACCACTGTCTGACACCGGTTCTGAACGTAGGAAGAAAACCAGCGATATAAATTACCTCTTATTCCTATGAGTTGCAGCTTTTTCAACAGCATTACGTGATCAATTCTATCAAAACATTTCGTGTAATCTGTGTAGATTACATCTACCTGAGATGGTTCAGACATGTGCAGGGTCAAAAAATCAGTGCAAAGAAGAAGATTAGATGTAGTGGATCTACCTCTCAAAAAGCCATGTTGGTTTAAATTAAGATCGTTTCTAATAGCACTATAGAGTTTCTTGTATACAATTTTTTCCAAAACTTTAGCAAACTGACATAGTTTAGAGATAGTTCTCAATGCTATTTTTAGGTCCTTTTTATGAATCGGCGTAATAAATGCGCTTTTCCAGATGCTAGGTACTACACCTTCCTTAAGAGAACGACGATAGAGATGTAAGAGTGGTAGACTTAGGCCATTAGCACATTTGACAATAAAGATGGCAGGTATGTTGTCAGGTCCCGCGGACTTGTTCAAATCTAATGACTTAAGTAACTTCAAGACCTCACCTTCTAAAACGTCAACCATCCCTATGTCAGAGGAAAACGCGCAGGTTTCGGGTTCATCTCCAGTAGGAAGTGAATCAGATGTTACTGACGTGCCATTGAGAAATGTCGAGTGAAAGTATTCTCCAAACATATTTGCAATGTCACTACCACAGTCAGATGAGCGGTTACCATACTGGAACACGGACGGGTACGAATTGCATCGTTTCTTACTCTTGACATAAGACCAAAAAGCACGAGGATTTTGCTTTATACAGCTTTCAATGTTCTTAATGTAAGCATTACCTAATTTGATTATGAGTTAATGTTATTTAGAAATGATTTATCAATTACTCAGTGGAATCTTTCAAGTCGTATAAACTCTCAAACTAACTTACCGATTATGGCAATGACCAAACGAACGGATAAATAATTTTAATCTTCTTCGACATTCATTGACGTGCCAATTTATAACCTTGATGAAAATAGGATCGTATTTTTATATAATTATTATTATATACAGGTGCTTTGGGGTGATTACGAAAACGGTTAAATTATAATAGTTCAAATAATCTACCAATCGTAGCAATATTTTTCTATTGCCAACATTAGTTTAGACGCCACCATGATACTTCTCGCCCCATCAGTCGTCATGAGTCGACGCTAGTGTCATTACGTGTATAATATAATTCGTAATAACCCCAACATATTTATCTCGAAATTCTGGTAATTTATTTGAATAAGTGAGTGTTTAAATAATAGCTTGTCGTTTTTTGCGAATTTGTGGGAGGAATAAGACGTCCTAGCTGTGTTTTAATTTTTTTTCGGAAATTCCCCAATGGGTTTATTCCGAAGTATAACCATTCCACAATAGCTTTTCCATCGTAATTGGCAGTATTCTCAAACTTTAAAGAATCTAAAACTGGAAATTAATTAACTTCGGCACGTAGTGCACGTGCCTTTCTAGAGCCTAAACCGAATATAATCGCTTCGACTTCGGCTCCAATCCACTCCAAAATGCCTGATATATTATTATGTAATCCTAAATAATTTACTGAAATGTTGAAAACTACAATTTATTTCTGGGGTAATTACGAAATACCAAAAGCTGTAAGAAGTGACATAGGCGATACTATTAAACAAAATAGATAATATTTTGTATCAGGGGTAATAACGATTGAATAATTTTTACCTTCGGTGAAAGTAGGGACAATAAAATAAACTTTTGAATAATTTCGGAATAGCCCTTAGATAGTCCGTAATTTCCCTAATGTCAAAAAAAAAATACAATATTTCAAATGCTCAATTTAAAGAACCCAACTACATATAATTTACGAATCTAAATATATTTATTATAAATCTTTACATTGAGTAAAAAGGGGTAACAAACAATGCTAGGAAATATAAAACGTTTTTGATTTAATTGACCGAAATATAGACCTCTAGTCATGTCATAGAAATTCCTGTCGGAATTACCCCAATGCACTTGCTTGAAATACTGCATCTTTTGGATGTTGAATACTGTACATATGTAAATTATATGACAAGTAAATGTGAAAAGTCTCATTCATTCAATTATTATTATAACTCATCTTCAAATGCCTCGCATACATCATTTTTATCGCAATAACAAAAGTATTCATAAACATTCAATAAGCACTCATAACTTTACATTATATGCATTAATACGTGTTTCTATAGTACATTTTAATGATCTTCTTGACACCGTAGGTACCATTTAGTGCCACGATGCAGGTTCATTAATAGCTCATTATGTAACATCTATTGTTGATGTACCTACATGTAAAATTACGTTGTAATATTTTGCATTAATTACAAAAATTTCAACGGCTTATGATTTATTTTAGAACTGATCAGAAACATTTTGAAATACAGAATAAACCTATGTATTCGTTCTATATGTAGGTGGTAGGTATACATAGATGGTATATTCTATTGTCTATTGCAGCCAAATTATAGCATACCTACATTGATAATGGCATAATAAATGAACAATAAAGGATATAAATACATGCAGATAAAGTGAATAGGTAACAAAATAACATGTTCTTGCTTACGTTCATTTTGCGAGTTTTCTGTACGATCCGATTTAGATTTACGTAGGATTTACAAACAATATTTATGACATTTTGCGTTTTGATTTATCTATTATAAAAGTCAGTATGATGTGATTTGACATTACAGATTGTATTCAAGAAGTTAATATCCACTTTAAAAATAGTTTTGATTATTTATTGAAAACCAAATTATGTATCTATTTGTATTTTCATTATGTTTTCGTTCACTTTATATCTATATCAATGCGGGTTTGTCTGTCTGTTTGTTTGTAACGTAAGCGCTCCTATAGTATTCATCCGATTGCTATGAAACTTTGGTGAGGTGTTGGAGGAATTGCAACACACGTCGGGAAACACATCAATAAATACCGACAAAGGCTGAGCTCAATCATTTAAATATTGTTCATCAGAATATTCAGGGCCTAGCTAGCAAAGAATTGGAAATTGAATTATTTCTCGAATATCATAATGTTAATGTATTTTGTGTAACCGAACATTGGTTAAAGAGTAATGAATTATTGCTCAATAATAGTAAATATAAATTGTTAAGTGCGTTCGTAAGAAAATCAGCCATACACGGTGGTAGTTTAATTTTACTTTCAAGTAACATTAAATGTAAGGATCGCAAGGACATTGTAGACTTATCTATCGAGCGCACTGTTGAATTGTCCTGCGTAGAGCTTGAGCGCTACGTTATAGTTTGCGTGTACCGTCCCCCCTTAGGTGATTATAATTTGTTTGAATTAGTTATAGAAGATGCTCTTAAGAAAGCTCAAACCTGTAATAAGAGTATAATTGTATGTGGTGACTTTAATGTTAATTTATTAGTAAATTCGCATACATCACTAGGATTAATTAATCTGTTTAAATCATTTAATCTTAACAATTTATTCTGTGAGCCCACTAGAATCACAGAAACTTCTGCCACTTGTCTTGACAATGTGTTCTGTTGCTGCGATGTACTTGAAAAGTCTATTATTACTGATTTGACTTCGGATCATTGTGGTCAGAAGGTAGTTCTTTTAAATGAAACAAAGGATATACCACATACCATAACTTGTAGGCCTATAACATTAAATCGTATAGCCCGATTCAAAGATAATGTAAATCAAAAAATTGTTTCTGTTAAAATGTTACAGGATGAACCAGATTGTCTTTACAGTGATCTCTTTAATTTTATAAAAAAAGAATTTGATAAGGTTTTTAAACCCAGGACCTTTAAATTAAATAATAACATTAAGTTTAATGACTGGGCAACAGTAGGTATTTACAGAAGCAGAGCTAAGCTGTATGAGCTGTATGGCATGAAGAAATACAATCAAAATATTAGTTTTGTCGAGTATGTTAAAAAATATTCCAAAATTTTTAAGAAGGTTTGTGCTTCTGCTAAGTCCATATACTTAAGAAATAAAATTAGTCAATCAAACAATAAAGTTAAAACTACTTGGACCATTATCAACTCTGAAAGAGGAAAATCTCAAAACTGTAATAAGCGTATTGAGTTAAATATTAATAATAATATAATTTGTGAAGATAGTCAAATTGCACATGCCTTTAATTTATTTTTTACTAATATACCGGTAGATACGACTAGCTCTTTGAGTTCTTCACCAATAGATGCTGAATTATTATTGAAAGCCAATGTATCAGAGTGCTGTGAATTGTTCAGGTTTAGGCATATTACACCTTATGACGTAGTCAAAACATTTAAAAATCTGAAAGTTAAACGCACAGGTGACTTGTGGGATATATCCGTAACTGTTTTGCAGGGTATCATTGATAACATTGCTCCCCATTTAGCTTTTATTTTTAACAAATGCGTAGATTTTGGTCAATTTCCGAATTTAATGAAACATAGCAAAGTTATACCATTATTCAAAGCGGGAGATCCTAGTGATCCTACTAATTATAGGCCAGTTTCCATTTTGCCAGCCCTGAGCAAAGTATTTGAAAAGATAATTTTAACGCAATTAATTGCTCACTTTAATTTGAACAAACTCTTACATAATGAGCAATATGGTTTTACAAAAGGTCGTTCAACCGTTGACGCTGGGGTAGCGCTTTTAAGAAATATTTTTAACGCTTGGGAGAAGTCACAGAATGTTATTGGAGTCTTCTGTGATTTATCTAAAGCATTCGATTGTGTTGATCACCGAACACTCATACGTAAACTTAATTATTATGGAGTCAAGGGTACGGCACTTGATCTGATGAAGTCGTATCTCGGGGAAAGAACTCAAAGTGTTGATGTCAATAGAGTTAAATCATCTGGTTCTCCTGTGCATATGGGTGTGCCGCAGGGCTCTATTCTAGGTCCTTTTCTATTTTTAATTTATATAAATGATCTTCCCTTTTATGTCAAAAATACCTGTGGAATTGTACTGTTTGCTGACGATACCTCACTGCTTTTTAGTGTTGATAGACTGAAATCCAATTATGACGATGTAAATGGTGCATTAGCTCAGGTATTAAATTGGTTTACTGTTAATAATTTAGTTTTAAATGCAAAGAAAACTAAATGTATTAAATTTGCACTACCCAATGTAAAAAAAATAGGATGTAACTTGGTGCTAAATAATGAGTCTCTCAATCTTGTTGAGTCAACAGTATTTTTAGGGATTACTTTAGACTCAAAATTTCAATGGGGCACCCAAATATCATGTCTCGCGGGGAAGCTTAGTTCGGCTGCTTATGCAGTTAGAAAAATTAGACAGCTAACAGATGTAGATACAGCTCGATTAGTTTATTTTAGCTATTTTCATAGTGTTATGTCCTATGGCATTTTGCTTTGGGGTAAGGCCGCTGATATAGAAGCTATTTTCATTTTGCAAAAAAGAGCGGTGCGAGCAATTTATAATTTGAGTTCTCGAGCTTCCCTCAGAGATAAGTTTAAACAAATTAATATCCTCACAGTAGCATCGCAGTACATTTATGCAAACATATTATTTGTACAACAAAATATAAGTCTTTTTGTAAAAACAAGTGACATGCACACTATTAATACTAGAAATAAGCATAAACTTGTAACCTCTGCTTATAGACTCCAAAAAGTGCAAGGTTCATTTTTGGGACTGTGTACACGCTTCTATAATAAGATCCCTCCTGCACTTTTAAATTTGCCATTACATAAATTTAAGGAACGTGTTAAGTCTATTTTAGTACAAAAGGCATACTATAACGTTAATGAATATTTAAATGACGACAATGCTTGGGTGTAGCGCTCGCTCTTGCAGGATAAATTTTATGTAATAGTCTTAAGTTTGTTTTGAAAAGAGTAATTGCTGAGTTTCTTGCCGGCTCTTCTCAGTAAAAGCAACCTTCCGAACCGTGCGTTAGAGTCTGACTATTCTTAAGTGCCTGTGAAGGCCTATTTGAATGAAATTATTTCATTTCATTTCATTTCATTTCAATAAGAATTTAATTTAATATTTACCCAACATAATCAGACTCTATTTTTAGTTTATTCTGGAATTACTTCTCATTATATTTTCATAAAGCGAAACTTTGTGGATGTCCTACTCAATGCGCCGTACTAGCTGAACAGATTTGCATGACACGTTGCACACGGATATGCAAGCCCTAGAATTATATATAGGTAGGATACTTTTTATCCAGGGAAAACATTTTGATCGCTTCGGCACGCAGGTAAAACCAATTATAAATATGGATAATCCAACTACTTCACATGAATAATATCTACGACTAAAAAAAAGTGTGTGTGTGTGCAAGTCACACATGGTAGAAGTGAAACTTCTGAAAAGTCCCTGATTAAAATTCTGACGGAAGTAACGCTTACTAAAAAAAACATTGGTTGCCATGGCAACCAATGTTTTTCGCTAGCTAACTTCATACCTTTATATTTTAAGATGTCAGACATTAATTCAAAACTAAGAAGATAAATAAGATAAATGGCTAGGCTATATGAGCTAGAACCCTTTGCCTTCCAAAATACGGGAAAACATAATAAAAGCAACATGGCGCGTAACCGAAAAACGTGACGATTTGCTACAAAAATTTCTCCCATACGTCGATAAAGAAGTTTCACTTCAAAAATGGAAGTAAAACAAGAGTCTTTAAACCAAATTAAAACAAGGTGAGTAAGATACCCTATCTATCACGCCGCAGGTCGTGGGTTCGATTCCCACTCAGGACAAACATTTGTGTGCATGAACATGTCTGTTTGTCCTATGTCTGGGTGTAAAAATATCTATATACCTATGTAGGTATTTACAAAAGAAAACTAGTATATGTAGTATATCAGTTATCTGGCTTCCATAGTACAAGCTCTGTTTAGTTTGGGGTCAGATGGCCGTGTGTGAGGAATAATGTCCCAGAATATTATTATTATATTATTATTATTAAATTCGGCAGGATCGGGATGAAATAGTTAAATTATATTTTTCGATTCAACAATGAATTATGTTAATGAGACACATAAGTTTCCGATTCACGTATAGCCTGACTGGATACAAACAATCATTATTTTAATACGTACATATGGATGGTCGACTTTTACGGCATCTACGTACGTAAAGTTTGACGCAAAACCTATACCTAACCATATCGAGTGGAAATTAGAAGCGCCGGTAATGAACATGATATTTTTACAATTTAAACAATTATTTCCTTGTTCTTTTCTTTTGACTTCTATTGATAAACTACTGATAAATAATTTCTACGTCGTATTCTATTCGTACAATGATCATATTTTTTTTTGTCTATCGCGTCATGAATACTAAAATCTTTCCTTTAATTTTATTATGTGTGCTGTAAATATTATTGAACATTATTTAAGGTGCGTGCAAAAGTTTGTTGAATATTCTGTATGTAAACATGGCGGCAACTGGATCTGTGTTTATCATTGTTTGCCGTCTATTGTATTTACCCCGCTATTTCATATTATGTCACGGCTACCGCTTTTTGCTACCATCCAATGACATACGGTCAAGGTATGTTTAGATGTACCGTGTGACCGTGTGATTTGAAAACGATGGTTACGTGTCGTACATACACTGAAGTAACTCGTTGTTACATATGAAATAAAAATTAACAGTTTGTTTTTACTAGAAATTAAAACAATAGGCATAAGTATAATAAATATTAACGAATATTATCGAAACTCCTTTGAAGTTATGCAAAGCCGGCAAATAGGTAAATTATAGAATGTGTTAGTGATTGATTATGATTGTCACAAGCGGTAAGTAGACACACAAACAACCGCTCACACGCGCCTAGTCGTGCCGACCCCACTGGGGCTAGCTGAGTAAGCGCTATCTTTTGTTTTTCATTTTCACCTTCTTTGCATCACAGTTTCACTACCTACTACGAACGTAGTTATTTACTATTTTTATGGTATTGGATCAAGCACTAAACTCTAGTAAAATAATTATTGCTCTGTTTAGGTCTTATAAGGGCCATAACAGGTGCACAATTTATTTTAATGTTACTGTTATATTTTCACTCTATAGGTTATACAAAATCACACACTAATGCGCAAACATCGACTAGCAAGTTTATTACCGGTGGCATATCAAACATGTTATTGTATCCTGAGATCATGAAACTGTAAATTCTTCAAAACATTAATATATACAAGTTCGGTACAACTACATGATAACATTCAGTATAAAAATTCGTAGAGAAATCTATGGGGGCAGTGCATCCTACAAGTCACTAACAATAAAATTGGTGCGTAAACTCGCGCTACAAGGTACTAGACAGACTGAAAACAACTTGACCTGTGTCTCATTGCACGCTACCACGTGCACGCACATTTACTGCGTACTTAAAACAATCATTTAAGTGTCTGGGAAAACACTTCAAAGGAAAACCATAACTTGTAGTCACAAAGAATCGTAATGTATCATACTTCATCATCACTTGTTAGGAGCAGTTTATCTTAAAATAATTTATTGTTATCAGTATGGTAATCTTCGAGGATTATAGGCCATCGGCTCTATAGATCGGTGATGAGTAAGTGAATGGTCAAGTAGCGACACGTGAGGCAAGTAGTGTTCAGGCTGCGGACAGCACGCGCGTGCGACTGTACCTCCTGCGGCGGCTCCTCGCCGAGCGAGTCACCAAGCGCCTCGGCCTGGCTCTTCATTATCGAATATATTTTCACGTACGGCGCCTTCAGCAGCTATGCGCATACGCATATACACCTCTATTAGTACATCATTCATACGACATTTTGTGTCTTTTGCCATCGTGTATATTGTCTATGTGTTAAAAATTAAAATCTATGTTGATTGTATTGTATAGCAAATTTTCCGCAGCTATTAAAGAGATACGAATAAATTGGTAGTCATAAAAAGTTCTTTGTTCCGATGTGGAGTAGTGACAGATAATTTTTACTTGAAAAACAATCGAAGCGCGCAATGCACCCGAGGTCTTTTATCATATCAGTGGCATGTAAACATATTATCCGTGAGTCGAGGCAGCTCGCTCGCTTAATGCCTTACGGCTACAATTAGGACAAACGTCGGAGACTCCGTTCATACCTACACATACGTATATGGTGTGTATAATTATCCAAATGGCTTGTTTATGCGTCATAACGCCATTTACCATCAAAAATGCAAATTCAATTGATAAACATACAAATTATGATGTGCCAAAAAGGTATTATTTGTCGACATTTTCATACAATAAAACATAGCATGTTCAATGTGTACTGTAATGTGGGATGTGATATAGATGCAAATTCGTCAATAAGTGTTTCATAAGCGTTTGTTAGTAACAAAAAGTGTCAGTAATCGATATAAAAATGTCAGTAATGTTAGAAATAAACATAATATAAAGTTTCAAGCGGCACATACCTCCCAGGATTCCCGTGTGATGTCAGATACGTCTCCTGTACTGCCGGTCCGTTCGTCCTACGATAAATAAACGTTGATCAAACATGGCCTCCTCAATTTGTGTCATAATTAATGTTAAAATCTTTTTAATATAAGAGACATGTAATTGTTATCTTGGTGAGCGATGATGGTAGACTAGATAAGTTTTTGTGTAAAAGTGGCATGGTGTTTGACGAATAAACATAACCATTGTCGGTCCATATCAGTACATGCCGCCGTAGTCATTTCTATGCAATAAGCTCGACAATTTGAACGTTTACAATGACGCCACCCGATTTAGCGCTATATCTAATGCTGGTACCACACATGGCGTATTTGCTGTATTTGACAAATAACTTCCATGTGTGGAGGGTCTATTCGCCAAATATTCGGGCATATTTGCCTATTTGGCGAATAACCAAATAACAAACACGCCTGTCGGATTTTCAAGGCACATCAAAGGAGACAATAGGCAAATATGCAAATATACCGGCCACACATGGTAGCAAACATGTTTGTTGTTTTGGTATTTGGCTCCATGTGTGAACGCTCGTATCGCCTATCTGCCTATTCGTCAAATATATGCCAAATACTGTCAACATGCCTATTACACATGTGGGGACCCGCCATAAGATTTTTTTACAGATATTTCGAATAAACGAAGTAATGGCAAAACAAAACCATGTACATTCCCTATTGTCTATCGCTTTCATAAATATTTTAGTACCTAAGTGATGAATTATTAAGTTTAAGAACTAACGGGAGCCTTTAAATTTATTTTAAAGTATGCATAAAGCATCATATTCCCTTACTCCTAAGTTACAAAATTAAGTATTACCTTTTGTCCAGGTTTGGCCTCATCGTCGTCCCACTCGGTGTCACTGTCGATGAGCTCGTAACCTTGGGCTGTGACATCGCCCAAAGGCCCGTATCGGTCCGGCACCCAGTGTGTTAGGAACTTGAATAGATCATCCACCCTGATGACAAAAATATTTTATTTAGAAAAGACTGTTTTAAAAACCATCCCAGAAGAGGCCAGCTATCTTAGCTCATATACATATACATGTAAATAACCCTAAATAGAAAATGTAATTTATCACAATTAAATATTGATTGACATTATATGTATATATATTTAGATAAACTCTGTTTTTCTGATACGCTTATCGCGTATTAATTGTGAGTTCTTTTTATGCGATTAAAATTGAATTATTAACACTTCTTCTCCGACGGTTTTATTTCTTTTACGTATTAGTTTGCTATCGAACGATTTATCAATATTAAACGCTGTTCAAAGAAAACAACGTACGTAATACAATACTAATTTTATCCACTTCAGTTATACGCGACACGCTATTTTAATGATATCGCATTGATAAAAAAATGTAAGGTTTACCTAAACTTCTATAGTTAAACAGAATTTTGCTTCTTTCGTGATCTTTGGATGCATTGAAAAGTATAAACGGTATCATATTACAACGTTATCCCTGCAAATAATTTTTCCGAATTTACGGCAGATTCATCAATACCAAATCTTTTAATGAATACAAATGTATAAGTATATGTGACTATTTAACATGGAACATATTGAAATAAGTAGTATTTGCCAAGAATTCGAAAAATGAATTGAATTAGTATTATTGCTTGAGCGGCTTTTTTAGGTATTCTTTTCTTTAGCATTCCTTCTTAATTAATTTTGCAACTAATGTAGAACAAGTCATGTGCAGGCAGGCATAATCCGTATGTTTGCGACGTCTTAGCATTGTCCGAAAATTGAAATTTACTTGCTGTATATTACTTGTACGTTTGTATATTATAGGTACTTACTACATAAGGGAGCATAAAAATCATTACAGACCTCAATGCACGTGGCGACTTCCAAGTGTAAATAAGAATAATTTATGTGTATAAATAGTGTACTCGCCTGTTTCGTGGCACTCCGAACCAGTACTCGGGCTTCATGCGCTTGCGGCCGTACGACATGAGCGGCGTGGTGCGCGGCAGCGGGCGGCCCGCCGGCTTGCCCATGCGCAGGCGCAGGTACAGCGGCGGGTCGTCGCTCGCGCGCGCCGGCCGGGGAATCAACTCTGTATTACATGACGACACTTTATTACAACCTATACATACGTAGGTACATACATTATGAGAAGCACTAAGTTTAAGATATCACAACTTTGACGTGTGAGGTATGGCGAAGAGCAAATCATACTAACTATCAAACGAAGCGAAGAGGTCAGGCATGTCGTCAACGGACACCATGCTGCGGTAGTCGAGGCGCGGCTGCGTCGAGCTGCTCGACGTCGACTTAGTATGCGAGCGACCGAAACCGCCTAGGGAACTGCGCCTATACACACATACTTATATCATTAGTTCTCTTATATACACATGATTTGAACTTATTATTGACATTAATATCCGAGATATTTATTAAAAACTTTTCATCCAAACGATAGTAATCAAAATAGACAAATACTCAGCACCTGTGAAACACAATTTATTGTCAATTTAAAATAGTAATGCATATTTTATTGATAAAGCTAGACATGCTTAAACATTATATAACGACATATCAAAGGATTTGTGCCAAGAAAATATGCGAGTGTAATAAAGATGATCATGAAAATACAAACACATTATTGAGTTTTAAGAAGTTTTAAGTAATTTTGAAAACAGAATGGATGATAATGATTTAGTTAGATAGATCTCTATAGGAAACTATAACAATCAGTAATGATTTCTAATATATCTCTTCCTAACACATATACATCATGCCATTCAGCACATATTTTAGGGGAGTAATAATGAATTTTGTTTGTATTTCCCCGAAATGTAATTACGAAATAACTAAGATAATAAAAAATATTGAACTGTTGAAGCTAAAAAGTATCCAAAACAAAATTCACAATTACTGAACATAAAACAGTAGAAATATTAAATAACAACACAATTATGCCGGTGGGTATGCCTAATAAACAGAGAAGAGTGATTAACTGATTACAAATAGGAGGTTAAACATTTTGACCATAATAGCATCGTGTAAATTGAAGTTATAAGTAAAATTTCGCACTTCTATATCGCGTGAGTTATTTATAAAATTGGAAATCCCCACAAAATTAACATGTTTAGTAAAACAATGATAACTTATTGTCTCCACTCATGGCAATCTAAACTGAATCGTAATTCAGAGCATTACAGTTCAATTTAATAAACAAATGCCGTTATGGTCTAAAGATCCTCAAAGGCAGCACATAACATAGTTGGCACATCGAAAATTTGCATCGGACCGTGACGTCACGTACCCCGAAGCCGAGAACACGTCCTGAGGCGCCTCTTCCGATGGGGTTTTACTCAGGAACAAACCAGTACCGAACTCCACTAGGTTCATTGGCGAGCTATGACCCATGAACAGAGCGGACCGACAATTCCGTTATATCCCGGTAAGCATCCACGGTAGCAATGGAAAAATTTACCATTCCAATATTAATTCTCCATTTCTTATAGCAAGTGTGTCATGAATTTTGCTAGGCATGTAAATAGTTTTGTTAATTATAGTAAATCTGGATCGTATTCTGTCGTATGATTTGGCGATACGATATATATCATGTAGAACAACATGCTGTTTAAATGTTCATATTGTTGTCAACATATCACATTTGACTAATAATAAATGAATCTTGAGTACTCGAATCAATACAATCATAATGTTATTGTACACATGTGTGATAGACTTCAATGTTGTATTAGTTAGACATGACATTATTAAACTGAACCGTGTGGTGGTAAATTAATACTCAATTTGGTATTAATAAATAACAGAACTAAATGTAACAAATTTATACATATATTAAATCTTGAAAATTCCCTGTAAAGACAATGAAATTACTAATATAAAAAAAAATAACGTTATTAAATAAATGACTAAGATGAAGTTCACTCTTTTGTTTTATAAAAGGTGTTGAAAATGTGTAGAATTTTTAACACCTATATATACACGTCATGTCTAACATTTTGGTATATCTATAAGTTAGTAGAGTATGAATCATACCTGTTAAATACTTTAGAGAAAACACTGGTAGAGTTGTGACTGTCAGCAGACGTGGGTAAGGAGTCACTCTGGGAGCCTTGAGCACCCGTCGGACCCTCGCCCGTGAGGCCTTCCACCCAGGATAATGGGTAAGAAAGCCGTTTTAACATCTGTGTTGGAGGATAAACCATTATAATTATACTCTGTGCAGTATTTAAAACGTTTTAAGGATTCAGAATTAAAGTTTAGATAAAGATTTTTGAATGAACGAGTACAAAGTTCCAATTATCTCAATATTATCTGTAGGAGTCTTAACTTAGGGGGACAATCATAGACTGATGAAACAATTCTTGAAAGAAAAAGAAACATACCTTATTCTTCTTATCGGGTTTGATGTCGTCTTTCTGAGTATTTCCGTCGAGCGAGAAAGAGACGGCAGACTTCCTTGGTGCCCTCTCGTTCTCCCCGAGAGGCGGGGCTGACAGAGGCGGCTCCCCACGAGCGAGGCACACGGGTGGCACCCACTCAGCAGACAGCACTATGTCCGCATCGCTGTACACCTGAACCGATAGACGGGTCTTTTTAAAAGAGATACGTTGTTATTGCGCGTTCAAGCGCATTGTTAAGTGTACATGACGTTGTTAGTAAACAAAAGATACAGTGCGTTCATACGACAACGATTCGTTTTCTATCCAGGATCGTGATATCGTTATTTAGTTGCTTATGGACAAATTTCTATGTGAATGGAATATAATTCATTTTGGGATTTGGATAATGATATCCTCATATACGTCATAATTATTATAATTCTCTGATAAAAACAACATCACTAACATACAGAAACAAAAAACAGCATACACATGTGTGGGAGGTGTTAGGTTTTTTCGTTACGAAATTTCTTGATTCGGTCGCCGTGCTCAATGCCCGAAGCCCGCGATAAAAGCTATACAGGGTGTGGTTTTGCATTTACGCCATATTTACGGAGGTCGATATTTACCTTGTATAGAACACGATTCAATCATAAAATCGTACTCTTAAAATTACATATTATTTTTAAACTTTTGTAAAAATAAAAATCCCCCAGTCCAATAAAACCACATTAAGTTGTTTTATAAAATGACCTCGTAGTACACACGAGGAGCACCGCGCCATGGCGCCACTGCGCACTCGTTCATCGCGCACCCCGCACGCGCCGATGTATGTAGTCATGTATGTACGGTCAGTCCGCAGTCAGTCAGTTGTCCTCCGACTGCGAGCGCGCACGCACTGTGCGTGACACGCGCAATCTTCACACCGCGCGAACTCCAACGTACAGTACAGTGACAATGACGGAACGTTATTCAAACGTCGAATTTAGCGGGGATTATTGGCGATCACATCCTAGGACCATATTTCATTGAAGGCCACCTGACCAGCACCACCTACCTACAGCTGCTTCGTCACGTTGTCAATGAGATGCTGGAAGACATCCCGTTGGCTCTGCACAGACATTTGTTTTACCAACAAGACGGAGCTCCTCCTCATTATGGTCTCCAAGTGCGTCAGTATTTAAGTGAAGTGTTTGGAAGCCAGTGGATCGGTCGTGGTGGCCCAGTGCCCTGGCCACCGCGCTCTCCGGACTTAACACCTTGTGACTTTTACTTGTGGGGAGAACTTAAGACTTGTTTATGTTGAAGAAATATCTAGTGTGGTGCAGTTAAGACAAAAAATTGTGTTGGCATTTGAATCCGTTAAAAATAATACAAATGTTTTGCGCAAATTAAAAAGAAACTTGCGACGCCGTGCTCAACTGTGCATCGAGAATGAGGGAGGACACTTTGAGCAGTATCTTCGAGTAACATAGGTGCGTAAATAAACTTTTTTTTAAAATAAATTTAATGATAACTACCAAATAGTTTTTATTTGGTAGTTATCATGCCTAGGTAGGTATTTTTGACGTTTCACAGTCCGGTAAAGTAAGAAGGTCAATTTGGAATTATTTTATTCCAATAATTTTTCGTACCTAGTTAGTATTCAACTCTAACAATAAAATAAAGAAGGTTGCACCGCGCAAATGTAGAACAGATACCTACGATACGCAACAGCAAAACATACCTACGTACCGGGTCACCGACCGCGGCGCCTGTGTGGCGCGGCCGCCACACAGGCGCCGCGGTCGGTGACCCGGTCGTCTCCTCGCCGCGCCTCGCCCCCGGATCGCAGACCTATTCTGGGCACTCGTGCTTATTCTGATTTGACGCTAATCACAAATCATCAATAATCGTTGACTAATCTACCATATAATTAATTACATATTTTTAAAATACTAAATTAATCATCTACTATTGGTTCTATAAATATGGCGGAAATGCAAAACCACACCCTGTACAATAGCTTAAAAAGAATAACAACGAAAGAGCACCGAAAATAGAGAAGACAGAAAGTGTAATATCGAGACTAACTTCACAAACAAATATGAAGGTAATAAAGGTGTATGTATGACAGTAAGTATTAAGTAATCTATCCAAATATACGAGAGTATTGCCAGTATAGCCACCAGAGTCCAGAAGAAACAGAGACATCTCTTACATTAGGTGACATGTATACAATTTCCAAGATACATTAACCACTGTCCACTTTTCTCACCTCATCATGTGAAGATAGAGACATCATCTCGACGTCATGATGGTCTAAATGGAAACATTCTAGAAACTTCGATTCGAATGTGACGTCACAGTCCCATTTGCCATACAAAGAGATGTCTGGCTCCACAGTTTCATAAATCGTTTCTATTTCGTGATAATACTCATCGTGATCTATTATATGTATATCGTGACCCTAGAAAATTATGGGTGTTAGTAAAAGCATCCTGAGTAATTAAAACAGGTTATTATGTACTTGGTAAGTAATGGAAGTCCAGCCTGGAATTTAACTATGTGCAGGTAAATATATGTCGTTGTTTAGTTAAAAGATCTGCTGCTCTCGGTAGCGACTGTTTTATGATAACTAATTATTCAATTTATATGACTAGCGAAAGACCTCAAACAAGTGTTAATTCTCCATAGTTATAAAAAAAAGTATACTTTCGTATAGTAGCGAAGCTCCTAGTAAAACAAAGACGACAAAAAGGTTCGAATTTTGAAAAAGTTGAGTAATAGCGCGTATGGGTAGAAACAAAATTAATGTAGAAAATTAATACTTATAATACACGAAATCAAAGGTAATAAAAAACTACGTAAAATTAAAATCTGCGTAGAAATTGAATTCTCATAGTTCTTACAGTAAGTATCAGTAAGTTTTGCGCATGCTTACATTTCCGTTTTAATTTTAAAGTCTCGACTTTTTATTCGTATACTGTTGGAAAATTTATCTATTCACGGAGCATTACAAACCACCCATTATGTCAGTAAAAGTAAAAGCTAACGCTATATTTACAGAGTTAGTTAAATGTGTGATCGCTTTTTGAACATAATTACAAATTAAATAGTCGAAACAGTAGCGCGCGGATCGCAAGCTGTAAGTATACAACTTGTCACACACGTCGCCGAGTAACGGTTGTGTGTAGTAGCCAGCACTGTTTTGCAATCCGGTATGGCGCTAGCTTTTCGTAAGAATTTTGCTACTATACGTTAGTATTATTTGTTATACTTATAAGAATACCCTGTTAATATCTTCACAGTTCAACTCGGCAGCGATCAGAGCATAGAAATGTCTTAATCAATTAGTCAAAGCCACCGTTGCACCTAGACATTCTTGTGTTCTTTTTTCACTATACAGGGCTCCTGCTGTTTAGGCCACAAGCACTATAAAGAGACTGACCTTCTTAGTGTTAGCAGTGTTGACATGTAGCAGCGGGTCTCGGATATCGATGCCAGAGTCGTGATAGGACAGCTTGACGAGATGGTGCGCGTCGTCTCTCGGCTCCTCGGGCTCGCCGCCCTCAGAGCTCTCAGCGCGAGAGCTGGCCGGCGCCGGGACATCCGCTACGAACGCTATCTCTTCCTTAGCTGGGTCGCCGCTTGATGACACCTGGGATATAGAGGTATTGTTTATATCTGTCATTGTAATCTTATCAATGATTGAGATATATCAGTCATTAGCATCAAAACCGTCTGGTTTCGTTCTGAAAAAAATTTTAAGATCTGACTGCCAAATATTTTTTGATTCCAATGATAGAAGAAGTCTATCTCCTTACTATTTCTTTAACAAACTGTTCCAAGCCGCTTTCATCAAACGACCCGGAACTGGCGTGTCAATCAATACTGTCAATTAAACCTCCTCTGATAAGTCCATAAAAACTATGTTCTAAATTCAAATTAACAGCCAGATACCAAAAATTTGGCCTAAATCTATTTTTTTTAGTATGGATAGGCTTGTGCTTTTTGTTACGTCTTCCCAATAGTTTTACAGGACTAGTGAAAAAAAATTTAGTTCAATAAATAGCTCACCTCGCTTCCTTGATCAATAGACATTCTGTCTTTGCTCGGAATAGCCCAGTGGTGGTCGAGTAAAGATTTCCGCCTTTCCTCTGTCGTTTGTTGCTGGAAGAACAATAAAAGTAATTAGTACATACAATTCATCTCATTTGTTTGATCAATAAATAAAATATTACGATTAAAGAGTCATGTAAGCTAATCGTCATAAACAGGTAACGCTTTTGAAAAATTCATGAATTAAACACGAAGGCACAGTATTAAAAGAATATGATTTTTAACTCAAGAGAGCTTAATGAACCGACCCTTACTAAGTATTTGTGTCACGTTGATGGACAATGACTTGTAGGTGGTCGATAAATACGTGACCGTTTTATGAGTAAAGTCACGAATATAGGCAAAAGACATGGAATATAAAGTAACCTGTAAAGCAGTAGGTGTGACGAGTTCCCTCTCGAACGCTTTAGGGAAGGCGGCCCCACCGCGGTCGTCGGTGTCCCCGGAGCCGGGGCGGTCGTCGCCGGCCGCGCCCTCCTCGCCCTCGCCGCCCTCCCCGCCCTCCCCGCCGGCCGCTTGCAGCTCGGGGAACGTCTCATCCTACAACACATGGAACATGTACCTACTTAGTTCCGTTTGACGGCATCTAAACCAGCTGCGTCATAGCTACGAACATTCTGTTGTGCTCAACACTCCTGAACAAAATATATTTCTCATAATGAGCCCTTTCATTTGATACGTCTCAAGATGCATTTTTTTTTTATTTACCCCCCAAAATCGGCAATCGTTTATTTACGCTATACGTCCGTCATTGGGTCATTTAAATCTTTATATGAACCTTTTTTGTCCTATAGATTTGGAGTAAATTAAACCCTAAACATAACAGACCAGACGGATTTTTTAAATGGGTTGGGTCAGTGAATAAGGTCAAACAAGTACTCACTTTGACTAGAAGGGAATCTTTTCCAGGTGAATGTTCTGCTTTATTCATGTAATAAATCTCGGCTTGTTCCGCCCTGAAATACCAAAAAAAAAAAATATAAATTCCAAAATTTTAACTGACATTGAATTTCACAGAAATGGGAAAGGCGCAAAATAGGATGAAATGGCCTGCGTATAAAGTAATTTTATTATGCTGATTATGATTTTAACTGAGACCTTGGTTGATTTAGTACGTACTTGTGCACATTATGGTCCGGCCCATGCGTGCGCATGTGCGCAATGTCGTAGAAGATGGCCGCGTTGACAACGTACTCCATGGGCGCGATCACACCGTACGACTCGGGGCCGTGCTCCATCACCAGCGTGTCCGATACGTTCGGGTCGAACATCACCGCGTTCGGTGTCACTAGTAAAACGCCTGACACTACACCCTGGAAAATAACATTATTTATTACTTAAGATCGGGCTCAGTGGCGTATTTTGGGAGAGACCTATGTCCAACAGTGGACTGGTGTAGGTTGATGATGATGATCTCTATTTTGTATTTTATGGACAGACAGTACACCAAACCGTTCCTCAAAGAACCGAAGAGCAGTATCTAAAGTTTTTTTTAAATAAATAAACGCTCTCCTACACACTCGAACAGATAAACAAATTTTCTTTGAAATATCTAGAGCAACACCTCTTTCTAACAAGGCAATATAGACAAAACAACTTTTTAATATTCATTATTAGTCAAGATTTTCCGCATAATCAGTCACATATTGGGACCGAGTTGTTTTTGATTATCATGCTAAATGCTTTAACGTTTAATTACTGTGTAATATTACAAATAATAACAGTTACTCTATTTTCTTTTCCTCGTTATTTACCTAAATTGCAAAATATGTATGTACATCTGATAAGAAGTTATTTCTAATATAAATAATTTTATTTATAAACATTTCTGTTTTCAAAATACGCTAATAACCTTATACAGGAAATCGCGTCGCTTGTCTTTAGTTTTCTTTTTTTTAGTAATTCATTAATATTTTTTTAATAATCATTGTTCCTACAATGTTTATACACCTCACTTTATTGTGGGTCCAAGGTTTAAACACTACGAACCATTACACGATCTATTATAATGTCTACTTTTTATGCCAGGAATGCAGGTGAAATTGCGGGGAACAGCTTTAAGGAGTATTTTAGGTTCTACATAGTTATCGACAAAATCTGTACGATAATATAATGTTTATATCATAATCTTTCAATATTTTAATTATATATAAACGATAGAAACACTGATAAATTGCTAATAACATAGATAGATAATAATCGTTTTATACTTATTATATTACATTTTTAAATATAATTATAATTATCCATATGCAGGTATGATGATGGTGGCGTGATAGCCATTGATGTTATTTTACTGTGTATATAGGCTTGTGTTTGACCACAATCTCACTATGGTAAGTGACGATGTGGCCCAAGGTGGTAAGCACAAAAAGCCTAGAAAGAACTGGCTCTCAAGTGTAGCTGCCGGAACACACCAATATGTGTTTGGCGACAGGTTTGCTACAGAAGTACATTAATTGATAGATTTTCACTAGAAAACAATGTACCTAAGTTAAAAATGTTATTACAACGGTAAGCCCGATATTTATGTAAAAAAATAATCAAACTATTATACTACAGTATTTTATAATTACTCAAAATGGTGATGATATTTTCATCATATTATCAGTAGTAGTGATGTCAGATACTAATTCTTCCCGCACGCTACCTCACGTTGAAAACATATCGGTACTTTTTTTCTGGTAACTTGAGAATCAGTTTCTTCAGGTTTGTGATGATGTAGCCGAAGGGGATTATCACACAAAGCCTAGGACGTAACTTGTTCTCAACACACCGGCATGGTTTAGTTTTGAAGTTTGTATATATGTTCGTCACTTTCAGCAATAGTTCAATACAGTTCTTTGTGAGTATGGATGTCTGGATGTATGTTTGTTACTCTTTTACGCAAAAACTACTGAACGGATTTGGATGAAATTTGGCACAGAGATAGGTTATAATCTGGAATAACACATAGGCTACTTTTTATTTTGGAAAACATAAGATCCCTCGGGAACGCGGGTGAAACCGCGGGGCGGAAGCTAGTGTAATATAACTAAAAGTTTAGTATTACCTGTCCATCAGTGATATGTCGAACGTTTATCTTGAGGAACCGCTGCGGAGCGCTACTGCTTGCGGGCGCTTCGGGCGACACTGGCCGTAAGCTGTCCAGGATTTCTGCAATATGAAAAATCCACCATTAATGCAATGCACATCCCAGACTCCTGGGGCTAGGACCGTGAAAATTTGCATGTGGGTTTCTTTGACACTGTAGGTGAGCACTAAGGAAGGATTTTTGAAAATTCAACCCCCAAGGTGGTAAGATGGGTTCACAGGTGAAACCGCGGGGCGGAAGGCTAGTGCATATATAAAAGAACAAGTCCTGACTGACAGGTAATAATCAACGCTGAGCATAAACCGCTGGTCCTAGAAATTCCTAATTTAGACGGTATATTCCTTTTGAAACGTAGGGATGTACTAAGAAAAGATTTTCCGAAATTCAACCCCTAAGAGAAAACGCGTGGTGGAAAGCTAGTACAACAATAAGTTACAATAGAACTATCTGTATGCTGCATTGGTCAGATAAACATAAGTAATTATTATTTATTGGATCACAATTTAATTTCCTTCAACTTCAAAGCGATTTTGAGTCCTAAATTGACTGAATGTAGTCTAAATATAAATCCTTTATTGCAAACTCGTTCCATTGTATGTATTATTTGATGATCAGTCCATCAGAGTGACAAGCCGTCGGCGTCGACGAGACCGATCATGCCACGTTTATTTAGGTCCTGAATGCACATCAACTCACGGTTACACAACGCTACTTTAGCTATTCACCTTGCAGTCGGGTCGAACTCATGACAACAAATAAATACAGCAATATATAGGAATATACCTACTATTGCCAGCATGGTAGGTATGTATAAACATACTCTATGTGTCGTTAAAAATGTAACAAGCACTTGTTAACGCTCGATAACGAGTATTTCTCTACACGATCTGATAACAATATGACTTGTTTCACAAAAAAATAGCGATTTTATAAAACTGTGTATTATTTTCTCCATAAAATAACGTATTCAACGCTCCAGAATATGTAAATGCTACATTGATAGCTTGTCAATAATTAGTCAACGAGTAATATGCGATGGCGACATGTATATTTTTTTACCTTTTTCCTGGGCTGGCTCACTAGGGGCACCCTGTGTCGATTCAGACGTATTGTCGCCGCTTTCCGACGGGCCATCTGAATCTTTGTCGCCATCTGAAAACCAAAACGCACTTTTGAAAAACACCTGCCATTGTTTACATTTACACGTCACCCGGTTTCGACTGAAACGATGAAAATGTAATGACTGAAGTAACTCGTACAGTAAATTTTGACGGCAAAAACTTGAACGCACCTTGATACCACCGCTTTATGAATTCAAAACTGAACATTATTGAACTGAAACGCCACTAAAACCATTATATCGACACATTTATCGCGAGTGATAAAGCGAATTCATATCTTATAACCACTATTGCGTTCTCCGTCGTCTGATGTCCATAGACGTAATATATTTTAGTGCAGCTTAATTAATTGGTGCCGGGACGAAGGCGCAATGTAGTGTCAAGTTAAAATAGAATGAGATTATGCGCGTTGTGTTCGGTCGCCGGCGCGGTCGCGTCTGTGCACACCGCTAGCGATGAATGTTGTAACTTTTGTTTGCCGTGCAAATAGGAGAAAAATTTGTTCCATGTCTACGTCACGCATGAATGAATAACACCAAGGCTGCGTGTTATTGTTTTGCTTTGTGCCCGGACAATACCGAATCAAGACAATAAATAGTGAGCAATTGATGTTATTGATACGATTATCACTGTTCATTTCTTTTATTTAAATATTTTCGTCAAACCATGCCCGTTATTTGAAATTCCGCACAAATTGGGTCACGTGAGATGTTTTAAGGAAAATAATATTATGAATGATGATTACATTTCGTTCGAGCCTTATCTATGATAACCTGTTTATGCCAATGTATATATTATGCATCGATAAATAAAATGTATCACAAATTTCTTTGAAAAAATAAATATTTTTTCAAGAACCGGTACATAAATCTTTATATTGAATGACATGAATAATCGAAATTCTTGAAATCAATGCATGCCTACGACAGGTAGGTAGGTAGGTAGGTACCTATGTTGTTTATACACAAATGTCAACAAAATATGCACATAATTATCTTTCATGTAGGTTCACACATTTTAACGATTTAGATTTTATCACTTATACGAAGCTAAAGATAAATTAATAGGTAGCAAATATTCGGAAACTATTTTGATATTTTATTCCAATCGATCATAGATACTCATCATTTTGGGGTTATTGTTCCAAAGGGCGGCCGACAGACAGAATAATGATTGATAAGAAGCGGGATCTGATAGAATATATCATCAGATATTTAAATTAGATATAACCTGATAGGTTTTGAAAAGAGAAAACAATAACAATTTCTGAAAGCCTTCAAACGTTCAAACGTCGCCTCCCAAATAATGTTTCAATGAGTCAGGACTAGGCTACTTTCGCTGCACTTTACGTGGGTTTTATTCTATTGTTCAGCTACTCAGTACTCATACCATAGCTCGGTGATGTAACATGACTCGTTAAACATACACCGTTGAAAACGTTTATTAAAAGCGGTATTTTCTGAGACTTCCATAGCCTAAATTTTGGAGAAAACCATTGTGAGGTAATTATGGCATGAGAAACTCACAGGCGATTTTTTACTGGAACATAAACATGGCTTTTCTTTGTTTTTGGAATTGTACTTGCTTTAATCCTACTATCCTACTAATCCTACTAATATTATAAATGAGAAAGATTGGATGGATGGATGTTTGTTACTCTATCACCCCAGTACTTTTTATCCCGGGAAAACATAAGATCTCGGGAACGCGGACAAAACCGCGGGGCGGAACCTAGTAATATATAATAAGGCTAACAACACTAGACAAACATATCAGATATTGCGGCACAGCCAGCCATCAGTCTTATGCTTTCTGTGGTCCATTTCATCAATGAGACTATACATATACGAATAGAATAGTAAAAACATTTCTTAATCATTGCGAGCCTATTTCCCCACAATATACTTTTGACGGGGTAGTTAAATAAGATAAACTATCAAAGATAAACAAAATACATGGTTGCACTCAATGTTCAAAATTGGTAAGAGAATAATTTAATTAAACGCTGCTATTTAGTAAGATAAAGATAGGACCGAAGGCCGAATTTCGTAAAGATTTTAATTTCTCATTTGTACGGTATGTTACGGTTGAAAAGCTGCTGGTTTCGCAAGCTTGGTACTCCATCAACGTGTCACGGTAAGAGAGAGACGGATGTAATGGACTTCCTTAGTCGTCTCATTCTTGCATCGTAGCAAAACTGGAGCCAATCAACTTATTATTGACCGTGAAGAGGTCGTTCACGAAGGTTCGTGCATCTATGCAGTTAGGTAGGAATGTAACGAGTCAAGTAATCAATATGTTTCCTATATTATGGTTGGTTTATTTTAAGTTTTATTTTCTTGAACGAATCAACAGCCAAAGGAGGTAAAATACTTTTGATAAAATTATTTCACTAAGACCTAGTTGACACAAACCTCTTTATTGATATATAAGCTTCGGATTTTGATTTCCCATCTCATTCTCACTAATGGCATTATCTTAGAAAATTATTTCTAACTCGCTCGGCTGTATATCTATTATTCTTTTTACTCATATTATAAGAAACTAGTTATGCGCCCGAGGCGCTGTGTTTCGGACGCTGCTGTATGAATTTGTGCATTGCAACAAATTTTATCAAGCGTTTCTCGAGCACTGTTCTTTAATTCAATTTTATAGACGGGCAACCCGGATGTGTGCCACATAGTCCCTAACAGCGAAAGTGAGTCTGTTCGTCTGTTACGTTTTCACGGCAAAACATTACCGAACTATAATAAAAGGTATGACTGGCAGCTTGCACCCTGGGGATGAACTTAGGATTATATTTATTTATCCTACGAACGCGGGTGAATCCACGGAAGACATCGAGGTCAAAATTCTTACTTTTTTATAATAAATGTTTGTTGGTTTGTTCTTTCAAGCAGCAACGAAGCAATGGATCGACGTGATATTTTGCATAGATGTATAGTTTACGGGTCGGATAGTGTCATAGACTACCTGAGTGAAACCGGGGTGGAATCTAGTAAATATATGAATTAAAGAGCAAAATTGAATATCGTTACCATAACATTCATAAAAAGCCAATATTTTTAATAGATACGTAAATAAATACGGTATTACATCTTCAAATTAACAATACACAATACCGGTGTTTGATGTTCGCTTAAAAAAACAATATGAGTTATAGACAAAACATATTCCATTAGATGTTTCACGTTGACACGCAACACCTGTACGTACACACATGTCTACAATGTACATTGTATTTTACCACACAAAAATGTCTAAGGTGTATGTATCCTCAGCAAATAGAGGCTTGACATTCAATTTTATTTTAAGCAATACAATAGTATTCGAAAATAATAACTTAACTGATTTGGCACTGTTTATGATCACTGGTCAGATCTCGCAGCCAACATTAATTTGTTGAATAAAATTATTAAAATGCTTTACTTATAGACCGGTTTTATTCGAGTCCTACCTACCTAGAAAATAAAACCGATTATTCTGGCATACCGACAGACATCATTTTGATGTTTAGGTTTTCATGAATAAATAAATATACCGAATAAATAAATCTAATATAAAACTCGTAAGGAAATTCCGCTGACTCACATCATGCGCAACTGGTAAAAAGTACGCAAAGGCTTTCATTTGCGTATTTTTAGCTTCAATGAATTTTTCAACATAAACTACCCTGATGTCAGTTAGAACTATCAACAACTTATATCGGAAACATTAATCGGATGCGCTTTACGATTTTATTGACGATATACTAAAACTAAAATTGTCATGTCAATTTGTTCAGTAGTCAACGTTTTATGCTATTCATCAAGATAGTGTTTCCTAGGATATTTATTACCTTTTCTCTTGTCGGGTACGAGTAGGGTCTGTCCAGGGAATATGAACTGTGTCGCGAGTCTGTTCAGCTTGGTCAGCTCCGAGGGAGTGGTGTCGAACCTCGCCGCCAGGGAAGTCAGGGTTTCGCGATCGCGAACCTGCGTACAAGAAGATATTTAAATAAAAGTTACTTGATAAGACCTAAGACCAGTTCCTTCTAGGCTTTGTGTGCTTACCACCTTCGGCCACATCACCACTTACCATAGCGAGATTGTGGTTAAACACAAGCCTATACAAAGTAAAAAAAAATCCCAAGTGAACCAACAGAAAAAAACAAAAGATCTTTCATTCCATATTGCAATCTTGCATTTGAATAACATAAATAAAAGCATCTAAAAGTATATAAAAAAAGTTTCATAAAAATCTGCGCAACCCTGTCGCCGTAATTATGTTGGTAATAAAACAAATCAAACTCACTTTCTGATTTAAATTACATATTGGAAAAAGCCCAAACAACGCTACTGCAGTGGTTGCCAATATTGTTTGTTAATTTAACGACCGAGGATCGACGATATGCAATTTAAGTCGCAGACAAAAAGAAAACAGTTTATTTCGAGCATTGGCGATATATTGAAATAAAACTTTGCCTTTGGATCAGTAGTCTTACTTATGAGGAAATAAAGAAACGTTAATTAATTACAGTTACATCATTAATCTCCTTGCGTGCTGCATACATGGACAAAAACAGGACGAGAAAACTAATTGATATCTCAGAAGTAGACAATACAATATATCGATTGTTTACATTAATACGTTCAACAATGCCTTCGATTTCCAGTCATACTTCCGGCGGGTGTTAAGCAGATTACAGTTATGTTAATTTATCATGAATAACGATTCCTAGTATATACATATAGATATTTCTTGAAAGGGATGAACATTTTACTTTTAATGTTTTTCGATACAAAGCGATTTATAAAAAGGTGATTTGCCAAGCCATAGGTGGATCAACGACACGGTAAAAGTACTTGAGGGCCCAAAGCCGTTCATGTGGAAATCTATGGGCCTATGTTCAGCAGTGAACATGGACTTCCCTAGGGTGTTTATCATGATGGATTACTAAATAATCCGATGTCATTCAATGTATATTTTCAAATAGTCCTTAGCCGTTTCAATCACGATTATATGGGTCACCTAAAGCACTAATTTATATTGCCACTTACCGTGTACGTCATAGTTTTAATCGGCGGCGGGGGCGGCAGTCTCTTGGCATGCTCATCTTCATCTATAACAAACAAACAATATGACCAATAAATAATCTTATTACACACTGACCCATAATAAATATGACTAGTCGTAGAATTTAATACACAATTATCAGTCAGTTTAGTAATGAAATATTACATAGACGCCTTTCTATGAAATAAACAAGGATTTTAATATCAACGTTCCGTTGCTTCAGCATAACAAATGGCGTCGCATCCGCGACAGTAATTATAAACATGTCTAAAAATTACAGATATTTTCGTTTTAACTATTTTTCAGTAGTATATCATAATTTATCTCTAGTTTGTATTATCAATGTCTTCAAAAATATTACTGTTTTCTTCCACAACACTGAGTTAATAGTCGTGTCCTCAATTTTCGGCTCTAAAACCTATAAAATACCAACTAATAAAAATCTGTCTTTTTTCCAGTCATATGTTTACTGAACGATTTGGTCTTTGAAGTTTTTTGTATCATAAAATATTATTTACTTCACTACGCACAGTAAATTTACTTGTAAATTTATTCTGAAACGACAATACGAGTTTCATTTATTTCGGCCATCGTTTCGAAATAATTTTATCACTTCCAGAAGAAAATGAAAATCTTCCAAATAGATTCATCACTCACGCCAAGCGATAATAATAAAGTTTATTACAAATCTGCGTCGAATAAAATCGCAATCTTCCGAGCGCGTCCCGAAATCATGGGAGCGGGAAGAATATCTAAGTAAACAAACGTGACTAACGCAGTTTACTTAGCGTCACTGGATTAATTAATTCTGTGCAGATTACATTAACAGCCGGATGGCGATTTACAGCTGACATGTTTATTTTGAAAACATCTCTTGATGCCAAAAAGTGTTCCTGAGTTCCTCGAGTCATAATCGAAAATCAGTCGCATTAATTAACAAAGAAATCACATGAATTATGAAATGAAGATCAATATATCGTAAATATTGGACGCTGAAAGCACGAAAGCCACTTTAAAATTAAGCAGTCATCAAACTGAGTCTTACTGTAATTGATATTTATCCTTGCATATTTATGTCACACGGACACCTGATTCCAAACTATGCGGAGCTTGTACTATGGAAACCAGATAACTGATACACTACAAACAAAACAAACAGACATACATGTTCATGTACATAAATGTTTGTCATGGGCGGGAATCGAACACACGCCTTGCGTCGTGGCAGTCAGTGTATATAACCTCCACGTCAACCCGCCCGTTGATGTCCGCGTATTATAATGATTATAAGTTGATAATAACTACATTTAAGGGCGCAATTATAGTACCTACGTAGGCAACGGGGGCGTGTTAGTCGTAGAAAACATAATCGCAGCTATTGTAACTCCTTAATGAAGGGTTTAAGCGAGGCTTTTAACATAGCCGCAGCGGTAACACCGGTGAAATTTATGTTGCTAACTTTAAATTGAGCAATAAAAGTGGCAATAAAAACTTGAATACATATTAATGGGACAAGGTTTAATATACATACACTAAACGGATACATCGTGGGAATTTGCTTATTTAAATAAATAAAGTGTGCTAAAAGTAATCAATACGTATAGTAAGTTACAGCAATAATAAATTATATGCAGGCAACATATAATTTATTATTGTCATTGTAACGATCGCATTGTATAACTGGAGACGAAAGTAGTTTATACAGTTTTATTATAATTTATTTTACTTTTATTTTTATCCATACTGGTTGATACTTTATTTTAAACAGATACTATTGGAAAAACAGTATTTGTTAAAATGAAGAATGATGAACTCACCTCTGTGTACAGCGTCAAATCTGCCCTCGACTTTGGAGCGCAGCGCTTCCAGGTCGAAGGGTGCCGCGAACCCATGGTCGACCGAGCGACTTTTTGACCTGCAAATCACAATTAATAATTGAATCCAAGATGCTTATTGTTAAGTTCAAAATAAATTCAAAACAAGGAAGAAAAAATACAATTTGGAAACAACAGGAAACTCGAACATTACACAATGACTTTAGATTTACTCTTTGACTAGTTTTTTTCCGATAACCTGCCTTCAGAGTGGGAAGGGAAATCTCACTTCGCTGCTTAAATTCTGAATGTTATTTTTCATGTAAAATGTCTCTCCAAGAGTTCTGGGTAAAGGATTTTCGGATACACAAAATATAAGTAAGAAGCCTTCCCAGAAAAGTTAGGTCAACTGACAAGTGACCGGACAGTGACGATTCGTGAGTGATCGATTTAACTTGTAAACATCTTGGGTGAATGCTCGTATAATGGCTTACTCCTAAAACTAACGTCTTAAATAACTCTCGTAGGACTGATACAAATAGAATGAGCTCTTACGAGGCCTGATTCACCCACATATGTTTCTCAATCAACTAGATACATCTTGAAAAACTTGTGTGACTTCTTATGATAAGGGAAGGGTTTAATCAATTAAATAATTGTGTTACAGAAAGTTTCGTGAATTGCCAATCAAATGCAATGAAAGCAAGATGCTGAAGTTCGGAGTTTTAGAATGTTTAAGGAACATAAATAAACCTGTTTAGTACGAAGGCCAGTCGCAGGTCAGTTTTAAGGTCAGGGCATACACACGAAGTAATCTGAAGCATGAGTCATATCTTACGTATAATGCTTTAATAAATAACCCCGTTAAATTTCATGGGCTCTCATGAAGATTATGCAGGATTGCACAATTGTGTCAATGCTTATCAACTGAATAGTTCAGTTACGAAACATAAGTAATTTTGGTGGCGTCTGGCTACACACCAAATGATAGGGTTGGATGATTTTTACGACCATAGTTTATTTTAAAATTACCAAAGTATATTTTAAAATAACTATGAAATAAATGTAAGTCAAACAAGCTAAGTCTCAATTCTCACGGTAAACAGGCAATTACGGCCTTCAGACAGCAAAACTGTTGAAGCTCAATATTTCTGATGCAAACGACATTCCAAAGTTTAACTGACTTATTTAAACACATAAATGACTATTCTATTACTTTATTACAATCAATTAAACACTGTTATTAGGACAGATAAAACAAAATAGAAATCTGTATGCGACGATACAATCTAAATTTTCAACTAGTACCTATATCTAACTGTGTGTATGGAACAGCTGGTGATTGAAATAAGAGTAAGGCAGATAGTGAATATAGCTTAAATTAGTTACCTTTTGTAAGAGAGATCGATGCTTTCAGCGCTCCTCGACAGCTGCTGCGAAGCGCGCCTAGACCTGCATGCAACAGAGACCACGGACTAGACACAGGCATCGCATGCGTATCAACAGAAACACTAGCTATATTCAGATAATGTGCAACGTACCGTGAAAGAAAAGTGCAACACTTTGTGCGAGTATGTATGTGAAAGAAAGATGACACTATATTGGCCAATGAATTGTCAGTGTCCAAAATTTTTTCCCACATATTCACCAATATTATTCACTAACTCCATATTCTTGAATGACAATTTGACGAACTGTGTTTATCTGAATATAGCTTTGAGGAATATCCACACTGACCATACAGTACAATTTCAACAAAAAAAATACTCGATATAAAAAATATTGTATTGTTCAGTGTGCATATTCATACAAAATAAAACTGTGCTGGCATAAAAAAATATTACGTAAAATGCTAAATTGAAATGTAATAAAAATGTAATAAACAGCAAATAAAATATCAAATGCCACATCGGTTCATGCGATGGGTCTTCACACAAATCATGCAATGAGTAATAATGTGATGACGATTCAATAAACAACGATGTAATAAAAAACACATTTTAAGGGTTTGTTCACAGATAGATAATAATCACTTGACCTAATATGTTCTCAAAATACATGATGGAGTGACAGACAACCGCCCGAATATCACAAAAAATTCAGACTATAATGATAACAATGTGTGTATAATTGGTATACGTCACGGCAACAACTGTGTTAATAAACTTTATAAATTTATTAAATTGTCAAACATCTCCGATGATCATTAGTCATCGTACCTATCACCTACGTACCTGCTGTCAAGAGGATGTTTGAAATACACAAGTCATTAGGTTGATTTAATTGTAGTGTGTGATGATTTTACTTCTTGTTTTATTCATTGTTCAGTTTCAATAGAAGATAATCTAATTTATGTGTAAGTAATAATTAATTATCGTCGACCGATCTGATTTACGTGCACGGCATCGCCCCGCCGCGTTACTCTTTGTTTACATTACGCCGCCGAACAAACAGATTAACGTCAAATTTTACTACCAACGTTATGATTGATGCCCATTATGATCATGTTTTTATCGCTGAAATAAAAATTAGAATATATTTTTTTATATAATATGCGTTTGGTCACAGATCTGCCTGTAAAGGGCCATGATGAGGCCGAGAATTGAGCACGCTTGCCCAGAAACCTCACGCGCACTCGCACTTGCGCCTTGAGGGTTGTAGGAATCACAACTGACGGACGAGTTCCACACCTTTGCTGTCCGCATGTAAAATGAGGATGCAAAGTACGCTAGAAGTATGCCTATGTAGCTTCTACATTTATCAGTTATCTGGCTTCCATTTTATATATTTACTGCAGTTCACTATTAATCGAAGCTTGGATCGGTCACTTATGACTGCTTCAGGCAGTGTTAAATTTAATTTATTAAAAAGTTATTTAACTTCAACATGCAACGAGATGGTTAATTAGGTATAAGATGTTAATTTAAGAGTGTTTATTTAGGTTTGATCTTAAACACTCATTTTTCTCAATTTTATGAGCAACCAGTAAATTTGCTCAAACATAAAACCGCCTAGAAGAGTGGAATAGAGAACGAATAAGATCGTGCCTCTTAATTAGAGGGCTTAATGTAATCCACGACCTGCGGGGGCGAGGAAGGTCTTTAATTACGTAAATTGTGCGTTCATTTAAAAAAGACTTCAGTAAAACTGTAGAAGTGCTTTTCCTCAAATAAACGCATTGCATGCGACGTAGCATCGCATCTTGTAAGGTCAGGGTGGTCTGGTCATCCTCTCACACAAGGGAGTTGTAGCTCGTAGCACCGAATAAAGGGTGAGCTGTAGCTCGTAGCACTGACTACCTCGTAGCACCGTCCGGCTGTAGCCATGACATCAAATTTAGATAGCTGCGTTATTTGGAGCATCTTGTTATACATGTTTTTTTTAATAATTTTACTGTAATCGTTACGAAGCAGAGTCGGGGCGGGCGCGTGCGCCGCCTTTGGCTCTGGGCTTGTGCCAATTCACTCGCATATTTACCAACACAATCTTGTTTATTTGTCTGCGTTTTTCGTACACAATGTCAATACTAAGACGTAATATTAGTTAATTGTTTAGAGACGCTTATATGCATGTTTGTATTTACATAAGGACATCGGTATGACTGCATACTTTAAGGTAAATAATAAATTGTAATAATACCACCGATAGCCTTCTATACGTTATGAAATTGCTTCTACCTATTACTGTAGTGTAGGTAGGTAATCTTTGTGTCAGTTATTTTCAATAACTTTCCACTGCGTAGAACGGTAACCGTAACAAACGATAAACTATCTATGAGCAATGTAAACAAAGATCGGAATACAATATAACTACGCAATATTATATTGTCTGTAACGAGATCCGAGGTATAGGATGGCAACCTTTTATGTGGAAGCTGGGCTTGGACACGTGTGCGGAGGTTTCAATTGTCAATGTTTCTTTCAATCTTTGTAATGAAAATATCGGATGGGAAAAATACTGTTAGTAAGTACTCATAAGTTATTTACTTCTGTTGGAGACTTCCAGCTCCATTCAATATACTAATATTGTATCCTATTGTTAGAAAATTGTGCCAGATTCAAGGAGATAAATTTGAATAACTCCAAATTTCCGCACTATAATGAGTACCATATTTTATAATACTTATGTCATCTTTTAAAATCATAATTGAACATAAATATATTTGTAAAAACAGTCTCCATTTAATATTTGTCATAGTCATGTTGTAAAAATCGTCTATTTAAACCGAATGTATGTAGGTGGCTGTGGAATGTTGATATTGTATAGCGATCTTGTGTTAATGTTGGTCGCAAGATATTTTGGAAAATAAAAGCAATTTAACGATACAAGCACCTAGTGCCGATAAAAAATAGTTTCCCCGAACGCAATGTGACCGAAATTAAATGCAAACGCAACCACGCACATTGGATTGGCAAATAGTCAAATGTTAAAACACAAACATAACACAATAATTAACAAGTAAATACTTGAACGTACATTTGCGACAACAATATATTCATTAACTTCATCTACAAGTCATATTTTAAATAAAACATTAACAAAAAAAATATTTTTATTATTAAATCTAATCAGAATAAGATCTTTCTACATTCTACAGCACGCCAATAGATAGTTGCTTGGCGACAGAGATTGACTTTCGACCAGATTCAGTCCTGTCTAACTTACTGCGTCGAGCTGTACCTACCTACTTACAGGTAAGTGAATAAATTTATCGTATTTTCGCCTCGCTTAGTTATTTATCACAAACATAGTATACGTCCTTATTTGTATGCTACTATTACAAACCACTTAAAGGCGGAACAAAACGTTTGGCGGAAATAATTTCGTTTAGAAATACTCGTAACTACGCACGTTAATAATAGGACACAAGAAATAACAAAATGCACACATTGTCCATTAATCGTGTAGCCTTCGAATTAGCATTCTTAATAGTAAGAGTTTAAACCATGAGAGCGGATAATTGTACCTACAGCTACCTAATCATTGTGCAACAGTCGTTGGTTGAACAGTTCTGATGCATTTGATTAGTTTTAATTTATGAGGGTAATAGAAGTAGTAATCGCATTATTACATTTGAAGAGAAAACGTACTAATTATATTAATTAGATTCCAACTAGTAAACAACAAGCTAGAAGTTATGTTCTAAGGTAGGAGCAGCATATCACCTCTAAGATCACTAATCACTTCTAATTAATTGATTCGCTAAGGAAACTGCATCGACTTATATACAAATGAGTTCTAGACATCAAAAGATAAGAGATAAGATTACCAATAAGTCAAATAATAAATCTGTAAGTAAATCCTAATATTGATTGTGTCATGGTTTCACCAACAAACTTCACATCAGAAATAAATGTCAAACGAAATGACCCCATTTATTATCGGAATGATTTGTAATCTTATCGAGAACAAAAACATTTAAATCATCATGAATATATATAAGTACCTACCTATCTACATACAGAATGATTATTATCCTTATAAATTAACTGATTCATCAATTATGAAAAGAACTATATGTACGTGAAGCTTTGCACGGAGGTGTGTCTATTACACAATGTTTCAACAATGGACACACGTTAGGTTTTATATACATACTAGCTTCCGCCCCGCGGTTTCACCCGCGGTCCCGAGTGCTCCGATCGCCACCAAACGTTACAGGATTACCCGCGGGGCTAATATGAAGATTGTCTGAAAATTTCATCGCGATTGGTTCAGAGTCTATAAGGAACATACATACATACTTTCTCTTTTATATATAAATAAATATAGATATCTAATTACAAAATATGAATATTTGCTGTAAGGAGGAGTGGACGAATGTAAAAATTATTTAGACAGTCAGTGAAGGATATCTCGCAGGAAAACAATTACTTTTATTACTTAATTATACTTTCTATTAAAGTGCTCTGTGTATAACACGATCACATTTTGATAAGGGCATTGAGGAAGTAGGAGTTATCTCCCAACAAACGCATTTGCGAGGTCGTTGTACTTGCATTGCGTGACGTTACGAAACTAAAGGTAGGAGCCTTGTCTACGCGCGCTATAGCACGTAGGAAGAATGGCAACAATTTGTCATTTCTTTGGATGGAATTCTACGTTGATTTATTGGAAATCTTTATGTTAATTTAACTGCCCGAAAACATTAAATATTAATCTGGATGAAAAAGATATTAAAAATATATATTTTTTAACAAATAACACATCTATAGTAAGGCCCTTTATCGTAAGAGAGACACAATTTGTGCCTTTAATTTTGAATGTTAAGATAAATACTACGGATTAAATAGGATCAATTAAAACAGTCAGTTTTTAGACAGCGAGGCGTCTCGTCGCGGTCGCCGTCATCAATTGTAGGCGTGGCCCTGCGCACGAGTTGCACAATCGTCACACAACCACAATTCGAGTGGTTTCTACCTTTGGTAGGAACAGGTACACGTCGTTATATGTAAACCTGTTTAACAACTTGACGCTACATCATGTATGTATTTATCAACATGTCCGTGGTCAAAAGCTTAATTCATAATGCAAGGACTGTTAAGATCTTAATACGAAATTATTAAGTAAGTACTTACTTAATTATTACGCATTCATTGCTTAATATTGTTCAACATGGAATTACCCTTAATTTTGTCTTAAAGATGAATTGATTAAGTACCTTTTTAAATACTAATCAAATTACTTTCAGTACTAATTAACGAAAATTAAAACTAATACAATAAAACATAACATTCCTTTTTCCAGTGATATTATTAGTCAATAATATCTAGATATTTTATAACCAGCAAATGTAGGTAACTACAAACTAGCTGAAGTTGAAACTGATGATTGAATACAAGTAGTTATGTAAATCCACTGGAGCGTTTACGACAGTGCATAATCAATGAAAAAGCTGAACAACTAACTCTGAAATATTCATAGATTTGTTCACTTATCATTTGAAGAGCACTCGTGACACATTACACAATTTGTTATAAGTCATCTTGGCCTAAATCTTACACATATTATATGAAATGGTTGCTTTATAAAACGCGTAACAAACAATTGCATATATTAATTCGATTACCCACACTGCGTCGCGTCTGCTGCAATATTAAATTACACGACGAATTATATTACGAAAACAACTTTAGACCAAAAGTACATAATTATGTTAAACGTTGGTTAAAAGCGGTCACAATTAACACGATTTAAAAAATATTAAACGACCTTACAAATAATGCATAACTCTGGCCACATACCAACGGCCAACGGAAACGGGAAATAAGCGCGTTTTTATCTAACATGGTTTTGCTTTGAGTGCTCCACATTTATGAGACGTTCTCCCGTGCTCAGAATAATATTAACGAATGCATAATGCTTCAAACAAATAAGACTATTGACATTTGAATCGGTAGACTGTGTCCTGAATGCACAGACAAATAAATAATTTCGAAGCGCAAGGTCTCCGTTGAAAAATATGCAAAATACTCAAAAGGTATCCAAATTATGTACTAATTAATTATGACCATATTATGATTATCTCAGATACACAATTTGCTCAGGCTTTGTCACCTTCGAAGGAAATATTGGACATTGAACTTTCTATACACGACCAAGAAAACAATACCATATTGAGAGTTTAAATTGAGATTGATCTTTTTCAACAGTTTTGAATATCGATTCAGTTCTATATACAATAATGATAAGAATATAGTTGTGTAAGTCTGAGTATGTTGGTCGAGGAGGCGAATGCCATGTCGCTGCTGGTGTTAGATGCCAGTTGACCCTAATGACTACAATGGCCTTCTAGTTCTGGTTTATGTACAAAGAAACGCACCTTATTAAACGAATTCCCTTTACTATCGTGTTTCTAGGGTTCCGTACCCAAAGTTGCCAGCGTTTTTATCTATAATATTTACCCAGTTGAAATTTTCACAGAATAAATATAATAGTATATAATCTATGCCCACTGCTAGAAACCCCGAGGGAAATCCCTTGAGTTTCGCCTCAAAGTAACTTCGAACAACAGACAGTTTTTCAACGTTTTTAACCGACTTCAAGAAAAGAAGGTTCTATATTCGTTCAACACGTATGTTCACCGATCTCTTTTTTTTAACTTAAATTTACATAATAGGATCTATAATCCATTAAGGTAGATCCCGGGTGGTCCCATATCAATTTTATTGTGACCAGGCCATGGAGATATGATTGAATTCCTCAACGAAATAGAGCAAGAATATCGCGATTGAAATATCGTATTCAATATTGTCGACAATTATTAATCATATGCATAACCTCGGTCAGTGACAAATCTTGAGAGGCATTGAAATAACATAAGAAACTCAAAATTGAAAAATACAATTTACTTTTAACAAAAAAATAAAACAGACTTCAAAGTGGGTTTGCACTATAAAGTATAATATTATGATGTAGAATCTTAAATTCTTTCGCTGACTTCAAAATAGTATACCTACTTAAGTACTTACAGTCAACTTTGAGTTCTACATACTTAGTTATTTTATACTTTTTAGTACAAATCCACTTGGAAGTCGGTTTTATTCTTAAAGTTAATTTATTCAGACTCTATTTCGTAAACGCCATTACGTAGGAAGATGTAATTTCTCATATCTTGTACTTATACGACTAATAATAGTGAAATACAAAATAGTTAAAATGTTAACTAACGTTACGCTATTAAATTAGTATTTTGTTGCAAAAGCAGTGATCTTTTTAAAGCTAATAAAATAACGGGTACTACTTAGGCCCATAATAATATACTGAAGAACAAATGTAAAAAGAGAACATTCACATTGCTTTGGTAAAAATAACGTCTTATCCTAGGTGCATTGAGGTCGTCCATATATAAGGAAAATCAATTGGGAAAAGCCACAAAATTATTTGATTCGTGAGAAATTCAGAATCATTGGGGAAATGGAATTCTTATTTACTTTTAAGCTATCAATATCTTACAAGACTAGTGAGACCGTTTCCATCAGCAACTATTTGGTTGATCATGAAAGTGTCACACCGTCATCAAAGAATGACGCGGGGCTGGCGGCAGACGGTAGATAGTCTGTAACAGGTCGTCAAGTTGTCATCGTCCGTCCGCCCTCGCATCACCAGCAACATTATGTTTAATTTAAACGTTTTATTCTACGAGTTAATAATGTATGTTTGTTTTAGCTGATGCTAAGATTCGGGAGTAGATACGTACAACCATGGTAGAAACTTCATTAATAAAATTTAAAGTCAGGTAAGTCTGGCATTGTGCAAATATTTAAAAATTTAAAGAGTAGGAATTGAATTGCCGGCCTCAGTGTAGCCAATGTTATATTTAGTAATATTTTATAGTTATGTAGTACCTACCTACGGGCAATGTTAATTTATGATGTCGTGAGGTGCGCACACATCCATCAGACTCGTACGTTAATTGCGGAGCTTACAATTAGTCGAGTGCCGTCCGCAAACGAGCGCAATTGGCGCAATGGGGAGGAAATGGACATCCATCCTCAAACACCTATATGAGTACTACGTATACGTACACACATGTTCGTATTCAGGGGCATAGTTCAATAATAACTATGTTGCAATCTACCTACTACCTAAAACCTATTAGCAGATACTGTGAACGAGCACCGTACGAACTTTGATTAAGAACTAGATAACAGATTCATCATCATCATCATCTCAGCCGCAAGACATCCACTGCTGGATATAGGCCTCCCCTAAGGATCTCCAATAGAATTCGCGATATTATATAACGTTAAGTTTCTTTAACCGTAAGTCGTTCCTATTTATCGAATTTCAAAATGTGGATTTTTTATTTTAATCATATATAATTAGAAGGATACATATATTAAATCACTAATAAATAATGTTCAGTTGATGAATCATTAAGATTCACTGCATCACTTGGCGCGTACTTCACCCGACTAAAAAAGGAACGGTTACACATAGCGGGTGATGCACTAAACGCAGTGCTGTACAAATTAATACGCGAGCATATTCACATACGAATGTCGTGTCATGGTTGATCGGAGCGAATAATATTGCAATGAAATAAATACGATTGTGCGACACACATCTCGGGAAGCAGTGCATGAATGTGAACGTCCTTGTACAAGACAACATTGTCATCGGCACCGTGCTGCGCCCACACATCTGGGTCAGCCTCTTTCCGCGGTTCATTCGGAAGGAAGCGATTTATAGAAAACCTGATTAACATTGAACTAGGCAATTATTTATTTACACACATATGAGGTAAACATGCGCTTTGCGTTAACCAGCACATCATGATCAACTTGACTATAAACAATACATAAATTAAGAGAATCACGACTGCTTAAGTTCCGGATATGTGAACAGTATAGTATTTAGTGTACTCATTAATACTTACTAATGAATAAGTAATTATTTATCATACATACTTTCCATAATCATACCGATCAAATAATTAACTTTTGTATACATAGTTCAATCCTGTATTTTAATTATATTTTTTATCGACAGTAAAATGTTTTGAGTTGAAGTAGCTGAAATGAATTGGTTATAGATAGTAATCCATCCTAATTTGAAAATATTAAACGAATAAGTACAAGATATGATTCATTACGATTGGCCACAATAGACGCACATAGGGCAGGGATAACCTTTTTTGTACCCAGGATAATCCTCACGGATACCCCGCGGCTCCGGGGGGAAGCGGCGGGGATATGTCAGACTCCTACTGACTAAAAACCTGGTGTGTTCCTACATGTCGCTGCCGATAACCCAAACTAACCACAAAACGTGATCGTCGAGTATGTATGATCACTGTTGGTATTGATCGCTATAGGCACAGCCTAATCCCGCCCCGGTATTTTTGCATACATATTGTGTTAGGTACATTATAGATGACTGTCGACTTTGTCTGGTGACCCTGCGTTATTCAGTAAGTACTGTCTGCTACCAACACAGAGTGGGTTTAAGACCCACCCATCAACGGACACAATGGGAGACATCGACGTGGATAGCACTTAGAGCGGATTTATAATCGAGATTTCTGCCTCGCAATATTTTCGGAATTTTATTTCCGAGCAGATCGTTTCTCCGTCACATAAAATTTCAACAAAGTAATAAAATATTCAAATTCATTTTGATTTTCGTCTCATAAATCTATGTCGCAAAGGTGAATTCCAAGTGTAAAGTAAATCATGTTTAAGCGAAATGTTATAGGTATTCTGTGAGCGAGCATTCGAATTTTACAGCGAAGATTTATGCGTTTAAAGCTACCACTGAACTAGGCACTACTAGGCAGTAGGTACCTGGTCCTTACTAATTATATAAAATTGCACATTCCTAATTGCTTAACGTTAACTAATACAAATTGTCCTCCTGTTAGTTATTGCCATATATCATCTAACCTGTGGATTTACCCAAAATCGGCTAACCTACTTGAATTTAAATTTTAAGAATCAGATAAGTACATTAGCCATTTTAAGATCTAATCATTTTCTCAATTATAATAATAGGGTATAATAAAACTGTAAAGTACAAGTAACTAAGCTCCACATTCGATAAATCATACTAGGGGTTTACTGAAACCGATCCTCCAATCAAGTGAAAATACATGGGAATAGGGAAAATATGAAAGAATACAGGGACATACACAAAAGAAACACGTCTGAGAAACTGACAAAGCCAAAACGATTTATGGATGTGGTGAAAACGAAAGAGATAATATGATAGAGCCCCCAACCGACCCATCCCGTGTAATAAGAACTAGTGTTTCTTTTCGCTCGTGCCTTCGCTCGCACAAACATCATAAAAATTCTATACCTTTTTTGTCATCCGATTTCAACGAAACACAGCCTATTCGAACCGCCAAACTAAGCTTTAATTAACCTAAGAAAACCCCATGAAAATCTGTCTAATAGTTTCGTGGTAGTTTAATCTCTTTGAATTCTTGTCTGCACTCTTCCAACTACTTCCTACTCTTCCTACTAATATACTATATTCAGTGTACATATACGCTGATTCTACAGTTGTATAGATATATAGATATGTATCACTATACATAACATATACACTTATAGATATACGATAAGAATCACATATGTATTAGTTTATAGTTCGATTATGATCATTACGATGAGCCAATATAAACAGGACTGTTTACATAGAAGTACAATAGTTTGTCGTAACAAGCTCATAAAAAAGCAATTATTCTAGGCTCTAATTATTAATCAAAGAAATATAGTTTCGTAGTATTTTACTTAAATGATATTTATAAAAAACCGGCCAAGTGCGAGTTGGACTCGCGCACCGAGGGTTCCGTACAAACTTCGTCCATCGTTCATCCATCACGGAAAATGCTCAATTTTATTTATTTACCTTATTTGAGGTTAGTGCCAATTAAGCTAGACCTCTAAATTGTATGAGCGCCCTTACAACTCAGAGGTCTTTATTAATTGGCGTAACTATGTATGTAAGGGGTAACTTCAGTAAATTCGACCTTCATAAGTGCCCTCCTAGGGTCTAAACTGAATAAATGGCTTTGACTTTTGACTTTGACCCTTTAATTTTCAACTTTTTTTATTTTTTGGAATTTTTCCTTTATTTGTGGTGTCTAAACTGGATAAATGGCTTTGACTTTTGACCCTTTAATTTTCAACTTTTTTTTATTTTTGGAATTTTTCCTTTATTTGAGTTGATTGAATGAAAGGTAAATTGCGGTTTACGATTTATGACGTATTAAAAAAAAACTACTAACTAGATCTCGTTCAAACCAATTTTCGGTGGAATTTTGCATGGTAATGTAAATCATATATTTTTTTAGTTTTATCATTCTCTTATTTTAGAAGTTACACATTTTACCACTTTGGAAGTGTCTCTCGCGCAAACTATTCAGTTTAGAAAAAAATGATTTTAGAAACCTCAATATCATTTTTGAAGATCTATCCATAGAAACGCCACACGTATGGGTTTGATGAAAAAAAGTTCAGTTTCAGTTCTTAGTATGGGGAACCCCCAAAATTTATTGTTTTTTTTTTTCTATTTTTGTGTGATAATCTTAATGCGGTTCATAAAATACATCTACTTACCAAGTTTCAACAGTATAGCTCTTATAGTTTCGGAAAAAAGTAGCTGTGACATACGGACGGACAGACAGACAGACATGACGAATCTATAAGGGTTCCGTTTTTTGCCATTTGGCTACGGAACCCTAAAAAGAAAAATTGAAATAAAATTATAATTATTTTGCTTATTCTTCGATTGTACCTACTACATAGATATGGAGTAAAATTAACGGTGAAATCATGAAAGTTTCCACAATAATGTTGGTACAGACAAAACAATGTGCGAGACAGATGCGAGACGATGTCTTTAAATATTTTTGATGTAGTGGGGAAGTGGACAAGACCGCGTGGAGCCCCTGGCTAGTTGCCAGCCTGGACAAATAAATCACATTGTTTTCAAGGTTTGTTATCTAAAACTCTCAGTGAAAATGTAAAAATATATATATTTATTTGTAAAAATTTTAAAAGAAATATCCTGCAATTCTTAATGATCAGAGGATGTATATTCAAGCTTTCATCTCTGTCCACAAAGCTACTCCTGAAGCAGTTTATCTGACTTTTGTTTACATAACGTAAATAAATTATGGGTGAGGTTATCTGTCACATTGCTACGGTTATATCTAAAGCAGGGTTAACTGTGGCATCTATTTAGATTTCATCCATTAAATCATGTAAAGCATATTGTATCTACTTATCTATCTCACACCAAAAACAAAACGCACTTAATCATTTAATTTTAATATCATATGATATCTATACTAATATTATGAAGCTGAAGAGTTTGTTTGTTTGATTGTTAGAACGCGCTAATCTCAGGAACTACTGGTTCGTTTTTTTTTTTTTTAGTATTGGATAGCCCATTTATCGAGGAAGGCTATAGGCTACTTTTTATCCCGGGAAACCTAAGATCCCTCGGGAAAGCGGGTGAAACAGCGGGGCGGAAGCTAGTTATTTATAAATGAAGTAGCGGTTGCTTAAAATTACGAATTTTAATAGTCTCTCTAAAACATTCCGCGCAATCATTAAATGCAGTCAACCGATTCCGGAAGTAAGACGATAATGTTAATTCGGTCTTAGAAAGGTCACGTCAGCTATTTCAGATACGATTATTGATACATACATACTACTTTATCGAAATATAAATGACTTGTCTTTTCTAATATCAGTCTATGACTTACACAAGACCATGAAAAAGGCCATGTTTATGTAATTTACTGAAAAACGAGCGATACAAGTATTGCCTTAAATGGACACAGCGCATAATGAAGCCATTTATCCGAACAGGATTAGTCCTGGTAACACTACAAATATAAAACATATTACGTGTTAAGGAATACCTACCAATAAGACTCATGCGTTAAGGATATATTGAGGTTACACGGAAATTGTAACGTAATAATACAGTATTATTAACAAAGTACTGGACGGACAGTTAACAAGGAACTTAGAGACAAAAGAAAAAGGGGTGCATTGCTCACAAATGCAAAGGTGAATGTACGATTGCGGAAGCAAGTGTAGAGGCCGCAAGATATAGGCATGATGAAACCATTATGCCCTATGACGTAGCAGTTAGCACAGTGTCATTGGTACCAACCATGTTGCTGCAACTCATATTAAAACTTTATGTTAATAATTTTATGGTCTTTTCCGCATGAGCAAAATGAAACACGTGTTATTAACGCCTACGTTATAGCTTGTTACTTCTGTTTATCTTCAACTGTCCACATTTGGATTGGTGATATGTTTGCGGAACATAATATACAAGTGGGCAGCTTCAAAGGTCAATCCGTCCGACTTATCAACTGACTAAAATCGTATTTTCTAATTAGTATTTCCGATTTAGAAGATAAATTTAAAAGATTGTTGTCTTTTATAGCATAAAAACCGTTTCCTTAGATGTCACATGATCAAATAAAAGCGAGAACGAAATGAGTTTGTTCCAATGCGTCGTACATACAAAAACAATTCTTCGCCAGTGTTGTACGAATAAGTATTACAACGTGGTGTTTTATATTGGTTGCAAAAGTCCCCGAGGATTTTATCGAAATCGAATCAAACGTGTGCAAAACCATCGCTGAGGTCACCATAATATTTGTGTTCTTGCTAAAAAGAAAAGTGACGGTGAAATTATTTAGTATCATTTGCAATTCGTGTAAATTACTTAAGTTAGGTACAAATAAATGAAACACGTATCATTAAAATAGATTTAAAGAAATCGTGAACAAATTTAACCGATAATGAAATGGCTAAACGCTTAACACTCGGTTCAACATTAAAGTTGTCAAAATATGAATTTTGTGTACACATCCATTTATCAATATTGTATCATATACCTACCTGCTTTGAGTATTCTACACACGTTGTCACAATTGCGATGTTAGAATTGTATCAGTTTATAATATATTATATTCCAAAGGGGAGGTGTAGCAGGTTTAATAGAGACAGTGAAGCCCTTTGAACTCCTCAAGTTCACACATAAATGTTATCGACTAATCTCTATGTTCAACGAGGAGAAATTCATACCCCAGTGTTAGATCAGATCAATTAAAGTTTAAACCGCATAATCTTAAGAAGAATAATTATTCCGAAATTGCGCGTCTATTGATATTTCTAAATGCACGACATTGAAGCAATACGAGAATCGATAAAATCTAAATTAAATGTTGATATCGGTGAGTTTCACTTCAGACGATAACGCTAGGAAGCGAATAGTTGAAAATATAATTAGGATTTTGTACTTGAGAACTGTGCACGTCGCGTCACGGTGACGTGAAAAGGTTTAAATATAATTTCATTTTATACAAGTAAAGGATTCGTTTCAGTTTGTATAGGATTGAAGTGCATTAAGTGCTACCTGTCCAAATGCAAACAGATACGATAAAGACTTCTACGATTTCATAAATAAGGACTATGATATAAATTTATCAAATATTTATATAACGTTTAGGTGAAAAATGATCACTAGATAACAGTAATAATTATAATATACATGGCCGTAAGTGTAGATAGCGTTTACACTGATTTATCAAGATCATACGTTGTAAATTTGTCACGTACATATCTACCTTCCAACTCTGCACACAAAACAGTATTATATATTATCATATATTTCATATTATATTTAGTACTTTGAGCAGTGGAATTTTTTCAGTTGATGCTAAACATCCTCGCATTTTTGTCACCAAAATTATGTAAATTAGCATTGACCGATTACATAAGCACTGAGCACTACATAAATTGCAATTTTAAGAAAGATATTATGAATTTGAGCGTACTAGTAATGGTATCAGATAACCCTGAAAGCAGCACACCCAGTCTACAAATATAAACAGTCAGACTCAGAGCTTTAGGTCAAGGAAATCGGGTGCCATGGTGCCATAGGTAAAAGGTATATTGTACCTTTAAGAATATACGCATTTCCATTCTAATCCCTTAAAAGGAATATAAACATTATAACACATTGCAATGATTTGTATTATTTATCTCCACAATGGAATTTTTGAAAACTTATCTCGTGACTGAATTTTGTTAGTAGGTTATCTAAACACACGTCTTTGATGTGAAACAAATTAATGTCAACAATAATTCACACTCAGTACCTGTTTTTCAGCATATTATCTGGGACGAACACGTTCCACCAAGAGGGTCGCTTTTGTCGAATGTACGTCGGAGTGTCGCTCTCCTCATCGGTGTCGTTTCCTCCAGACTTCCGCCGCTTCTTGCGCTCGAGCTGCAGCCGCGCCGCCCAAGACCGCCTTCGACCTTTATCGGCGGGTCCGTAAACGTCAGCTACAACCGGTATAGCGAGTGAAGCCCTTCGAGGCACTTCGGGTGGTGGTCCGTCAAAGTCGGTAATTTTTCTATACCGTTCAGAGAAAGTAGCCTCTGAAGCCCTACGTCCGTTAGAGGATGCTGGCCTCGTTGGATATTCGTCAACAAGATCAGTAAATGCTTCATCGTCATCTGTGTCAGGAGCGACGGGCTCCTCGCTGAAGCGCCTGGGAGACTCATCAATCGACTCCTGCAAGCTAGCAAGCTGCAAACTTGGGCGGTGCGTACGCAGGCCGCGCGGCACCCGGCCTGTCCGCCCTTGTAGCCGCGCCAGAGCCAGCGGCACCGGCGACTCGGTCAGAGTCGGTTCACTTCCACTCATAGTTATGATCACAATAACTTTCACTCGTTATAACTGTCAACACGTCACTCGTTTTCTATGGAGCCAGCATTGTTTTCACGGCTCCGTCATTTTCGATTACTTCTGTTCGAATACTCGAGAACACTACAAATACTTTAAAAGTATTTATCGTTCTACAGTTTCAATCACAAATATACTTGAAAACAAAAATGAAATTAAAATCAATATCCCGACGATGCATTCGTGTGACAAAACCATTACGACGGGTATTATTGTGCCCATTAAATTAATTTACAACGAAAGTAATGGAATGAAAACATTATTTTCGTTTTGAAAGAAAGCAAAGCTTAAATAAACATGCGCTCGCTTCTGAATTAAAAGTTCGAGGCATAATAAATAAATTAAAGTATAACACAAAAGCGCGGTGGTTTCTGCTTTGTTTTATGGGCAGAGCCGAAGAATCGTATAACGCTTCTAACTATTAAACCTTAGTAATATACTTAAACATTATTTAATAGTGTTCTTTCTTTATTTTGAACTATAATTGAATGTAATAACTCCCCGAATATATTGGCAATGCAATTTCACTGCAATGAGTTTATTGATTTGAAAAACAGTTGCCCCATCAGTCCACTGCCAAAAGTTGGCCAAAAGTTATAATCGTACGAGAGCGGCGGAATCTTTTACGGTCTTTGTTTTAACTATAATTAATTTAGCGTTGCATTATAAAAGAAAATGTTGTACTACTGCCATGTCTAATAATAGTGAGTTCCCACAGTGCGTGATTTCGTAGATGCACACGCCCATTTCACAAGCAAATGTACATCGCATTGGGTAACATCATAAAGATCGAAATAACAGGACATGATTCGTAAAACAAAAGACGCCCACAGATTTTCGATTTTGATTTTGTGTAAGTAAATCACTTGTCGTATGGGCGTTTGCGCCCGTGCACCGCACACGGTGTTGCACAAACCTTGCAAATGAAACAGGTGATTTTGCATGGGATTAACAAGCTTTATTTTTAGCTCTGTTTTTCTTGTAAGAAACGACAGCGCTATGCCATATAAGCAGGTGGTTGCAGCTTTCGTAACAACATGGTAGTCCGTCATCGAATCACGCGCCGACCGACCAACCGGCGGCGGCGCGATTCCGTTGTGGGGAAAGTTGCCACCGTCTTGCTTAGATACGCAGTAACTATTTTATGTTACTATGGTCGATTTCATTATAATCAAACCTGCACTCTTTATGTTAAATCTAACGGAGCGCGCCGCGGCGTTAGTTTAAAAGGTCAAAATGCTACTTATTAAGTGATAAAGGTTCATAAAATGTTTAGATGTATGACTTTAAAATTGTGTTATTTCATTACGTTAAACAATGATAAGATACGAATATTTGTAATGATGTTGTCTACTAAGGACTTCAAAACACTGTTATAAAATCGGATCGTATGCAATTACTATAAATCAAACAGTTCTCCATATTAATTACGGTACAATCAAGGTTGATTACTTATTATAATCCATTACGAAAATGGTAATTTTAATGACAATGATCTGTAAAATTGATGAGGCTAATACTTAGGTACTCAGGTCTTGTAACTTGATTGTTATGTTTTAGGTCCATTCATGAATTAATATTTATCAATACAAGCATTAAGATGTATTCATACACATCGGTCAAAATACCGGGGCATCTACGTCAACGAAGAAGTTGTAGGGTGTCATCCCCAAACATCAGTACCGTCACCGTATGGTCATCGAGCGGCGCGGCAGCGGCGGGCATTAGGTACAATTATTACTTGACAGCTCAGTGTTGTCGTTCAAGTGCGCACCTTAAGTGTGTCATTTTTTAATGCGATGATAGCTCCGTGGTTGTGACGTCGAATACAGCTCAAATTACAGCGAAAAGAAAAATAATAATACGAACAATTTGAAATATGTAGTGTGCGATCTAATAAGTGTTAACTAAGGTAACCTACATACGTCAATCAGCCAGTGCGAGGTACTTCCAGCCAATGTCACCGAGGAGATTAACCTCACGATAGAGGCCGCGACATCCGACCCTTAGCATATCACACTCACTAATGACCACAACACTGTGTGACACTAGTGATAGGGAGTGACACTGGGTCATCATAGACACCAGTAAACTAGCTCTTTTATTCTTTTAACACGATACCGTTATGTTGCAACTTTGTGACAAATATCATATTTATTTATTTATTTTATAACTAAGTATCTGATCAATCAAATAACTTAATAACTCAAAGATTTTTATATTTAAATCCCCTTTGTCAAAATGAACAAGTAGATTGTTAAAAATATGAAACTATAAACAAATTAACCATAAAACCCATACATATCGCTTTCTATTTCCGTAATTCGGCAAAGCTTTTATGTTTCATGTTTTAAATTTCGATTGAACCACGCACATTAATGTAGATCAAAATTTACGATTACTGTTTCTCTCACTGCAACTTTGATGCATTTAAAAAGTTATTTGTAAAAAATCTTGCGATCCGAATAAATAGTGGATTCATTAAAGCAATGCAACAATTCCTCTCTTTGCTAAACTGCACACGAAGAAGTTTTATGTTTCACATTCAAACACGTAGAATCTCAATAGCGCATGAACAATGAGCAATTGACTAGATAGGGTGGGACTAAAAGAAAAACCTTGAAACTATAACATAGTTACAGTCGTAATGTTAATGGAAAATGTCTAGCTTCTGCATCGTTACGCGGTTTTATGGTTATAAGCTGAGGGGTGATAAAGCACGCAGTAACATTAACATGTGTTGCAAATCTTTAACTATGCCTAGCTCTTTCGTATTTATCTCACGTTGCTCTGCACTCAAGAAAGACCTTCTATACCTACCTATGATACTTGAGGGTTTCATTATCAATCTATTCAAATGGCCAGTTAGTTTTTATCTTTATAGTACACTAGATGTCCACCGTGGATCGACCAGCGATCCCGGGGTAAAAAGTGTCCTAAGTTTATCTTCGTTGTTCAAGCTACACCTTTACCAAAAGATATTAAAATCAGTTCGATAGTTTATTCGTGATTAGTTAGTATAAGGACGACAAAAGACATTATAAACCTCAAAAGAGATAGATTTAAAATCGATATGTTAATAAATTGATTATAATTACTTGAGAGAAGTAGGTTTAAAAAGCTTAAAGCTTGGTCCAATCTGTAAAGCCATAAAAATTACGCAGATTCGGCTACAAGGCTAAGTTCATAGCATAAAGAACATAAGTAATCGAAAATAGGTCACAATCAGGTCGATCCTTATAATAATCAAGTTAATGGTGTAAGCGTTGACAATCATGCGTTATCTTTAGAATGGCAATCATGTGTCGAAGTCATCGTGCATCTACGCGCGTGAGTCGAATCGGGGCCATATAAAATGTTTCATTACTTTAAATAAGATATGTTTTTGTAAAGAAAAATAAAATACAGTTAAATTAGAATGCAGTCTTACACGTCGATCGAAATGGAACCGAATGTTAAGATCGCGCACAATCTCAAAGTCAAAACCTCGAATAAACAAAGAGGTCAGTGCTCGCGACGAGACGCTGGTCCCATATCAGGCACATTCCTGAGAGCAACGTTCATGAAAATTCAACTTTGTGTATTTTCACAAATTGCCAAAACAAAACAAGAATATACATACAATTTTCGTTGATCAAAGCAATGTACTTCATAGTAAATAATATACTACGTACATGTAGTACTAAAAAATAAACTACATTCATGATGGGAAAAGAATAAAAATATTAATCATACGTCAAAAATATATAAGTGTCAAGATTTAAGAATCATGTATGTAAGTAAGTAGGTGCTTTTTGTGAAAAATCTCCTACGACTGTTAAACTCGACGACGAATTATGGTTTTATATTCCGAGCGATTGTTCACATCTATTCTAGTATCATTATAGGGTTTTGTAGCAATTATTACAGCTAGTAGTATATTCAATTCGGTATTTTATAAATATTTAATACTATTTTACCCGTGTAAAATCTATTGGTTCCATATCTATTGGTTTCCCGGGATAAAAAGAATTTCATCCAAGTTACAATCCATGATGCAAAAAAACCGTTTCGCCATTACGACGTATTTGTTACACTGTGTTATTATTACAAGTAGGATGCTTTTTGGAAATGTACATAACTTGGTTATTTTAAAGGTAAGAAAGACCTATCTAAAGCACCTATCAATGACAATCTCTCAAAATATGGAAAATTACAGCGAGTTACATGTTTTACATGATGACGGAACTCTGTCGGACGGAACATGTGATTTGTGTATCACTTGCATTCTAATGGTATTTAATTTAATAAAAAAAGCTCTAAAACGTGAGATTTTTTAGAACACAGTTTCTGTATCAAACTTTATTTAGAGAAACATTTGAAATAAGTTTAATATACTATCTACAACGACTACTTACTACTTAAGGCTTTAATGATACATATAATTGTGTAGTTACAGAAAGATGTATTAATGACCTAACAAAATGTATTCACAGGAAATGATAACAATTCAGAGGCACAACAGGTGATTTCACGGGTCATTCGTTTGAATGACAAAAGGGAACGCATTAGCGAGACGAGAGCAAACCAAGATGCTACATACATATAGCACGTCCACAAACAATGATAGTTGACGACATACACAAACAAGGCATAACTAATGAGATGCTAGCAGGCAGCAGCGCAAGGAATACAGATTAATTGGTAACAACAAATATACACACAAACAAAGAAGATATCAAGTTCATTTATTCTATTGTAGTGAACAAAGAATCCTTTACAAAATTAAATTCATCCAAATTTATCGATTGTTTCTATAGACGAAGATAACTTTTCTGCGCCTACTGACAATTCAAAGGATTTTTGCATAGCATTGTATCCTCATTTTGTAAAGAGGTAAATATTACTCTGAACATTAGAAATCTTTGTGGAGCCAGAGCTGATATTAAATAAAAATCAATAAGCATAAAATTTCAAAAGCCTAAAAAATACCGAATCACGTAAAGAACGTTGGCCAATTTGGACCATGAAGTGACCAATTAAATAAAATATAAAAATAAGGATATTTTTATATCGATAGAAATACCGATAAAATAAGTAATTTTCTAAAATCAGACCATTATAAAGATACTTCTATTTGTATATGATAATTTTATAATTTAGAACACTTAACGATTTATTTTTAAAGGTACTAGAACTCTTAGTGCAGAGTTCGCCCGGGGAAGTACTACCACCATATCTAATTTCGCCGTGAAATAGTAGTGCACTTGTATTACTGTGTTGTGCATTGAAAAAATATTTTTAACCGTACTTTCTAGGTTGTTGTCTATTTTTTTACATAAGAAACAGCATAAAACCTTTGATGAATAAACGAAACGTCAAACTGTCAATGTCACTAACAGGCAAGGCAAGCAAGCGCTATCGCGGCGCGCGTCTGTTGGCTCGGGTCGGGCAGGGCTCTTCCCGGGTACCTCACTCTATTACTTGCGTTCTTGTGTTATTGATGGGGCGTGCGATTTAGGATTTCTCTGCTTTAGTGATTCCTGTATTCTGATATCTGTAACTTATGACGACAACCTATGCATGTGATTCCAGCCAGGACACCCATTAAACTACTAAAAACAAACTACATATCCCATGCACCTAACTTCAAAGGTGTCATGATCTCTGACAAAATCTTTGTAAAAAGAAATTGCCCATGGACGACGTCGTTGGAATCCAGGTCCACGCTTTATGGATTTTGACCTATGTTCTTTACTCGTAGTAATGAATCCTTTAAATAGTGTAAAAATGTTCTTCAAACTATTCTTGTGAAGAAAGTCGATAGTCAAGTTTTAAACAATAAAATATATGAAATTGAAATGGTCGCCTATCTTAACGATCACGGGACGCGCTAACTATTTTGGGAACATCAGAACCGTGAGGTGTCTCATCGATGATTGAGGGCTCCCATAATAATAAGCATTGGTTTATATCTAAGAACTAGCTTTTCTGCGCGGTTTCACCCGCTTTCTCGAGGGAACTTGTGTTTTCCCGGGACAAAAATTCCCGTAGCCTATAGCCTTCCTCGATAAATGGGCTATCCAACACTGAAAGAAATTTTCAAATCGTACCAGTAGTACCTGAGATTAACGCGTTCAAACAAACAAACAAACTCTTCAGCTTTATAATATTAGTATAGATTAGTATAGATTTGCAAAGAGATTCATATTATACGGAAACTAGTCGTATCATGAGAAAAAATATTTTATTTTACAGTTTGTACTGTGCGAGTGTCATGAATCAAAACCAATTACTCCCAATGAAGAATAATTGCTATATATTTCGAAGTCATGTAATTTAACAATGCGTTGCGCTCCTTAGAACAGGCGCTGTAGATTGGGATTGAACGAAAAAACATGCGTCTGGGAATCTCCATGGTCTAGTTGTAAGTTATATAATATTTATGTTATGTAAGTTTGTTACTCTGGCTTCATCTTGAACGGTAAAATTATAAATAAGAGGTAAAATATTTAAAGCGTTATATTTCAGGATAATTACATAAGTATAACATTGACCAACTGTGTCACGGGTTAATTAACGTTAATAATACCCACTGTTGTTTTCAATTTTAAATACATTTTATGGCCTGTGTGTTGATATAGCTAACGAAGTATTATTAAAACGGTTCCATTATGTTAACATACAGATTATTATATTATGTATACGACAGGCTAAGGTCTATTTAAACATCGATGGCGACAAATCTCTATCTACGTAGGTAATCCAGTTTGTGTTGCAAGACTAGCAAGGCAGGCGGACACGCGGAAGTGTTATTTTTTTTGAACGAAATATTATGCTAATGATACACCTTGATTCGTCAAACCAGGAGTTAATATACTAATTTGGGATTGTTTATTGTATTTAATAAATAAGATTTCCATTAATCTTTAACATCTATTATAAGTAATGTTGGGTAAATCCGGCTGTCTCTCAGCTGTCGTTAAAACGGGAAATTTATAAACAGTAGTGGGATGTTATTTGGGAATTTTCCTAAAACCGCACTATGAATAAATGGGTCATATATCATCGTAGTTATATTAAGACTCGTGTGGCGACTATTGAGATGCTTGACTACGATCACAACAACATCATAGAATCATAGAAAGCATAGAACTCTTTATAGTTTTTTTAGTTATTGTGTGATCCATTATTTTTGTTATAGTCGGAATACAGGACATAATGGAAAAAAAGCCAACATTGTCACTGTCAAAAAAATAATTAAATATATAAATGTAACCTTGCTGAGTTTCTTGCCGGTTCTTCTCAGTTGAAGGCGACTTCCGAACCGGTGGTAACTTCAGTAGCACCGACGTTCATAAATGCTCTTCTAGAGCCTAAACTGAATAAATGGCTTTGACTTTGACAGGGATATGAACTTTCCGTTAATACTGAAGATTAGTTAATAACTGTGGCCAGAACCTCTCAAATAACACTTAATATAAAATGCATGATTGATACATTGTTTTGCTGGCAATAATGATCTTTCAAAACATGGAAACTTGAAGATGTATATGGGATTTACATAAGATAACGAATAATAGTTTCTTGCCATTCCTATACAACAAATAAGGATTTTCTACAAATGTGGGGAGCTGGACGAGTTAATTGATGAAATATAAGTAATAAAATAATAATTATATAAAAAAAATTGATAAGGGTGAACTAACGTGTCTGACCGGCACCTTGCACTCTCTGTCAGCGGAGCCTTCACAGAGTGTTGCAGTGCATAACACAATACTCAAGTTACGTCTATCGCTAGAAAAATGTAGGTCGTGTCCGATTTCAAAGCGCAGCGGGACTTGCACAACCACTTAGCTCAGACTGCCAAACGGCAAATCAACACCGGACTTTCAATGGCATTCACACTTTTCTACATTTAATGCTTCACTGATCGTATCATTATAAAAAGCGGTACCATTTTGTCGATAAGATAAAGCATTCAATCGTGATATGATTGAATCACAGTATGACTTATCACATTCAATTTTACCAGTAAATTCACGGTCAAATTGCGAATCAATAATATTACCTAATAATAGATATATTCGTACCGACGACCATATCCGTTGAGAACTAAGGTAATCGACATAGCTGACGATTAGCAAGTTGAACTAAAAGGTTAGTTGTAGATATATACTTGTCGATAAAAAGATCGAAGTGGACGTTATACGGCATATGATATTCTGATTTAGAGTAGAGTAAAAACCCTTTGGTTTTTCCGGTCAGTAAACAATTTTCTTGCAATAGTTAAACATTAGAATACCTGATAATTTAAGCTAATGGGAGATTGAATATTATTTCGAATTGTAATAATTTTGGGAGTTGTTTGTATTAAATATTTTAACAGACAGACAGTCGCATTTCCTTTTTTACAACTTCTTAATTCTTGCTAATCTGTCTAAAAATATAGTAACAAGACTTTGTTTTTTGCCAAAAAACAGTGCAAAATAAAGTGTCGCAGTGTCAGAGAAATGGCATGTGGGGTCACGGCCTCACGCTCGTTTTCACTTCACTACTCGATGTAGCTGCAAGCTGGAAGTTTGCGCAGAGCACCGCACCAACCGACCAACCAGTCAACCAACAACTGTTAACTTGCTCTTACTTGCCGCCGGTTGTTGTTTTGTTTCTCGAGAAAACTATAAAGCGGGTAAAACAGCGTTCAAGTTTCCGCAACCAAAAGCACAACTAAACTTAATAATCGGTCTACGGACTTCGTAGACATTCGTAGCACTTGTGAACAAATTATGCGGTCTGGTGGTCCATATCGTATTATGACATCTCAATTAAGTTTATTATTTTTATTTTAGTAGGTATTTTACATATTTATGGAAAAAATTGTAATAAAATATTATTTGTAGGTAGTTACTGTGAAAAAAAATATCATTAAGAAAGTTCTAGGCACGTTAGCTGACTTAAGTCATCTTATTCATAATTCGAATTATGCAATTGTTTTGATGATGAAATCGTACGTACTTTCGTAAGAGCAAAATGAACAAATGAAATATTTAATGTTGGTAATGGTCACACGAATGTTGGGATCGATTTTAAAACCTCAATTTATCACAAATCACGGTGTTCTTACGGGCTGCGGGCGAGCACCGACCTCCTTTCCCTGTTGCACTGGCGCAACGAACAAAACCAAATAACTAGACGAAGATGTCGGCGCACGAAATCGTAGCGGAATATGCGCGCGCAACTTTCACTATGAGCCTTTATGAACGTGCGCGTGCGTGGCGTGCGAGGCGCGCGGCGCTTTAAATGGTACTGATGTTAGCGACAGCGGTCTGCCTGTGGCGGGTAGCTGTGCGCCGTTGGAGGGCAGCCGCCGATGATGCGATGGCGACCTGGATGCCTATCGTCATCATCTGATAACAGCACTGAAAGCCCACCCCCTTCTCCACCCCGCTATCGTTCTACGATTTAGCACTCTCTATATCTACTCCAATTCTGTATCATTAATGTAATTCGTGCCCGCCATTTTTATTGAACAAACATTAATTACTGGGTATTAGATAGAGGATTTTCGGACCGGTTCTTGTAGAATCTATCGCGACACAATAATTTTGGCGCATCTTAGGTACTTACTATTCCCACCTGAATTGTAGGTATTTGTGCCGCAATATTTAAAATTTAATTTACTACCTGCTCGTAAAAGTGGCAAGTGGAATATTGAATGTTCACAATCACCGATGCCCTCCTTTCCATATAATATAGGTAGTCTTTTTCACGCGGGATGGTGTGCAGCAATGCAAGGTTTATTACCCAATCTTGTGAAATATAACTCGATACCCAAGTCTAAAATACCAAACAAAATTTAAAAATCAATATCCAAATATTTTCAAATATAGAAATGGTCCCTAATACCGGTTCTGCGTGTTGCCTTTGCTCAGAAGAGCTGGCAATAAACTCGGCAATTACTCTTTTAAAGTTAGATTTATGACATAAACTTACAAGCAGCCATAAACAAAGGCATAATACTGAAACAATCTTTTACTAGTGGGGAATCATAGAAAACACCATCAAGTACAAAAACAGATAGTTTGCAGACCAAATTCAATTATAGGTAAGGTATCTATCGTTCGTTCGCTTGGATTCTCTTGAGGATAAAAACGCGCAAAATGTACCGTTGCAACTCAATTCAACAAAAACTCAATACAATAATTTAATGACACCAAATTCGTATATCACAAGACACTACTCATGTGATCGATGTTTATTTTCCATAGATACTATGAAGTATTACTATACACCAAACTATGTACAAACAAACAGCTGTCATGAATCTCACAACCAACACAAATGCGAATTGCGGTTATTGTATTCAAATTACACGTAGGTACTCCCATTTCTGTAGGTTACGTAAGTGGCCAAGCTAAGCCAGGTAAACTACAGTTGCATTATTAAATTATGGGCGAACACAATCGTCCGTCATTTGTCACTACGCTACTCGCTATGTTGCATTCTAGTGATATTGATTTGAGAGTGTTCGCTGCTTTAAATAGATATAAACGTTTGTTTATTCACAATATATCTAATCTAGTACCCGGCCATTGTGTATATGAATTGATCTTACCTAGGCAATATGAGATTTTATGACACATAGGTTTACTAGAAAGAACAGCTGTTTTTCTGTACTAAAAATCGACGGTGAATTCTCGAAGCGACTATTCTCTGTCTCACTCGTGAACTGCTGATTACAGAAATTGACAAACGAGACAGACAATAGTCACTTCGAAAATTCACTGTCGAGTTTTAGTACAGAATGGCATAGCTGTATGCTTATTTTATACAAATTTATGTACTATGATATTAATATAATTAGCTTATACCTAAAGCCTGACAAATTAGCAAAAAAAAATACTCGACACGAAATCTAAAAGCGAAATTTACGAGTTGAATGAGTTGAAATCGATGTTTAAACACGAGGTTACAGAAGTTTAGTATCTCTGAAGACAAAGGCTTTTCCATAAAATTTCAACATATGAATCAGCAAATGAGTTTGTAAAAATGATAAATGAACCTTGTCGTCGGCATCCGTTATGTTGGGGATTTATTAAAATGAATAAGTATATATTCTTCTCATAACTATTTTTAAAAAGTGGAGGTAGCTAGATACTAAAATTAAATCTCCTGGAAACTTAAATTTCGAGCACTCACGAACACATTAACCAGAACATAGGACCAAACTCGTGCGTAGCAAATATGTACATATGTATTGTCACATAGAAACGAACAATGCCTTCACGTAACAAATTCTTTCAATAAATTCAAATGAATAAACAGGAACAATAATACGAATGAAATAGCGCATAAATAGTAGAAATCCATGACGGAGGCCCATGTTCAACAATGGACATTTCCGAGCTGAAAATTGTTCTTCCACTTAGTATGGACCTCGGTAAAGCACCTAGAGATTTTATTTTACCCACGGCGCGACATGTTGAGCACATTGCATGAAATCGATCCGCCAATAACTGAGTAAGATAGAGCACTATTGATGGTTGGCGTGGAGGTTTGCCTAACTGCCACGGCACTGAACGTGGGTTCGATTTTTGCCTAGGATAAAAATTTGGGTGTCATGCACCCAAATTACCAACCTACCTATTAATTTTGAGGTATAAATATTAATAAGTACCTATATGTAGTTTATCTGGTCACCATAATATAATGTAAGCAACAACTTTGCTTAGTTTGAGATGGCCGTGTGTGAGGAATGTCCCAGGATATTCTCAGTTGTAGGATAGATAACGTATATATCACGATTTGTATTGAAACCAAGCATGCCAACTTTTCAACAGAATATTTACGCGTAAAATAATTTTATAATAACTTGTCTGTGATAGGAAATATGTCCTTGCCTTTGGAGACTCGAAATTTTTGTTCTATTGCAGTTAATTATCACGCAACGAGGATTTTTTTTAGTTTTTGCGGCCGTCCGGCTGCAACAACAGACGCGCGCGGACTGTAAGTAACGGCGGCCAACCTTGACGCTTTGTCGGGGACGTCCCCGTCGGACAAGGGAAGTACATGCATTTGCGTTATCTAGTGTATTATATATCTGTGAGGAAAATCAATAACATCAATCGGATTTTCATTATATCGCAACACGAGTCGACCTACATACACAACTAAGACTTCTACTAGGTGTAGAACACTCACTTTAGATAGAAGTTAGTTCCCTACGTAATTATAAATGTCAGTGTTATTCATGTCAGTGAATAATTAAGTCTTTCCTTCTACAAATACGCAACTAAATAACTGATGAATTAACCAAAAAACACGGGTCAATAAACTAGCAAGAAGCAAAATGACAAACAAATAACATAGGAAGTAAATGGTCACATTACAAAGTAGATGCCTAGAGCTGAATAGGGTATTACACCCATTTTTAGGGTTCGTAGCCAAATGGCAAAAAACGGAACCCTTATCGATTCGTCATGTCTGTCTGTCCGTCCGTATGTCACAGCCACTTTTTTCCGAAACTATAAAAGCTATACTGTTGAAACTTGGTAAGTAGATGTATTCTGTGAACCGCATCAAGATTTTCACACAAATATAGAAAAAAAACAAAAATTTGGGGGTTCCCCATACTTAGAACTGAAACTCAAAATTTTTTTTTCATCAAACCCATACGTGTGGGGTGTCTATGGATAGGTCTTCAAAAATGATATTGAGGTTTCTAATAACCTTTTTTTTCTAAGCTGAATAGTTTGCGCGAGAGACACTTCCAAAGTGGTAAAATATGTCCCCCCCTGTAACTTCTAAAATAAGAGAATGATAAAACTAAAAAAAATATATGATGTACATTTCCACGCAAACTTCCACCGAAAATTGGTTTGAACGAGATCTAGTAAGTAGTTTTTTTTAATACGTCATAAATCGAATACCACAATTTGCCTTTCATTCAATCAACTCAAATATTAAAAAAAATTGGCAAAAAGCAAGGTCTTACAGCACAAATAAAGGGAAAATTCTAAAAAAATAAAAAAGTTGAAAATTAAAGGGTGTCCCCATACATACATAGCTACGCCAATTAATAAAGACCTCTGAGTTGTATGGGCGCTCATACAATTTAGAGGTCTAGCTTAATTGGCACTAACCTCAAATAAGGTAAATAAATAATATTGTGCATTTCCCGTGATGGATGAACGATGGACGAAGTTTGCACGGAACCCTCGGTGCGCGAGTCCAACTCACATTAGGCCGGTTTTTGAAAATTGACTCAATTCGTTCCTAAGGTGCTAATAAGCCACCAAAAATAAACACAAATTTTATTCAATCGTTAAGTGCCATAAAAATGCATTTAAATTTTACATTTTAAATTTTCGCGCGTAGTTTGATGAAAACGCTGGACGCCATGTTACTCTACGGTTATGACGGTATTTGTTCTCTTGTAAGTAAATAAATGCGCTGATATAGGTCTCAATTGGACTTAACAAAAAATTGTAAATCAAAAATAAGCTATTATCTTTTTTATTATTAGTGTGCTGTTCCTGAATGCATGAATACTTGTGTAAAAATAATAATAATAATACTTCAGTTGACACTTTTTAGTTTACATACAGCACCGTATGACGTCATTATAATGGCAGCTACTGTTTCGCTTGTTTAGAAACAGATTTAAAAAAATGAAAACTTTGAAATTAATTTTAAAATTAATTAAGTTATTTTATGAACTAAAACTAACATTATCCGACTGCTTATTGCCTAAGCTATCTAAATTGTACATTTTTAGTTTTTTTCACATAGAGTAAAATACCCTATTATGATAGAATCTATTAAGTGGGACATATTATAACACTATATACTTAGGTGCATCTCTTTTTAACTAAGGTTTTATTTGACTATCCAATATCAACACCTTATTGTCTTGTCCATCAATGACAGCAATTTTAAAGTATTACTTACGCTTGCTACCCTGTAAAACAGATATTTTGTTTTAATATTATTTCGCATAAAGTGGATTAAAAATGGATTATTAAAAATTAAGGAAGCGAGCGACACGTTTTCTGTACAACTATATAGTTTAAAAAAGCCCTTTGTAAAATCCCGTTACCCAACAAAGGCCGTCGTGCTCACTAAATGAAAAATTGCGCGACCGTCCTACGCTACGTTTTTGCGGTCTCTCTTTGATACAGTCTATTTTTATTCATTTGTAAACAGATTATATCCTTTATAAATTTAATTAAGGCGACGATATACGCAAATATCCCTGTCCCGCACTAAACTAACGGGCGAGAGAGAGAAGGGACAAAGGCTATTTCCTATTAAAAAAGACGTTTTAATTTTATTAAAAAAAAGATAGATTTTTTGGAAAAGTAACAAATAGATCCCTTTGTATTAGATCTGAGAATGTCTGTTAATATTTTCAAGTTATTTGGATGGGTAAAACAGGAGAAAAATCCATTTTCAATTATAAAAAGATACATATTCTCGATTTTTTTGTAACGTTATCATAGAAAATTTAAAATTATTAAGAAAATAGTTCCAGGGAACTTGTAGATTTGTAAAAATATATGTTAAACTAGACTCTAGTGAAAGAACACAGAGAAAAACTTAATTTAGAATCAACATTTTGCGTATATCGAAGCAAAATTCAATCGACCGTGGTGTAACTGTTGTAACCAAACCATAAGAGTATGAAATAGAGTGTTATGACCAAACTCAGAGCTGAGCAGCACACTATGCTCAGATAAAAACATATAGGTTAACAAAAAGTAAAAGAAGAATTTTTTTGCATTCATACAAAATAAATACAACAGATATCAGAGGTTTATCTCTACGCTAAAATTTAAATTGATTTTACAAAATAAAATACGAGCTTCGACTAATTCGATTGAATCTACGGCCCGGCTGTAAGCAATTGTTGGGGGTAAGTAAATATAGTATAGTCAGTAACTGGCCGATTGCACAACGACTGCCCTTTCACACGACTTTGACATATTATCGTGGCGCAAGATCCTTCCATATTTCAAGTCTTAAAGGTAATAAATTAATTTTATGAGGTTTATTTTCGTCCCATAGCTATTAATCATTCAACTTCGATGGCTTAAAAACCAATTGAAACCACCCAGCAATTCGAAGAGTTGGTAAAAAAAAACGATCACTAGCTTTGGTCATTAATTTGCAACAATTGCATATCTCTCAACTAAGGCGTACTTAGCTCATTAGATTTACCTATCTGACATAAATAACGAAGGTATACGATATTAAACAATAAAGAATTACCGACATTGCTCCGTCCAATCACAAACAATGCAAATAACTAGTCCAATAAATAGTTCAATCAAACAGTAGTAGGTACAACATTATGAATGAGTAACGGTTCGGTTGGACGGCGTGGTGCCACCAATTGAAGAAAGTACTGGCAACGGTACTTGGACTGTAGCAAAACTTCAAACTAATGAGGGCGCGAGTACCGAGTATTAATATAGTAGTAGGTACCTGTGGCGCGGGCGTCACGGGCCGCAGAATGTTTTGTGGCAATGCTATGCTCGGAGGAAACTGATGCAACTCCAACTAATGTCGTGTGCCGCTAACATTCATTCATAAATATTTAGTAAAGCTTATGAACTCCTTGTATTTCCTATGTCACTCATTTGTTAATGAGTAAATGATCCGTTATATTTTTTTCCTATGGTCAATTTCAATTATGAAGTCAAGGCTTTATTAAAAAACTTATTGATTTTGAATTCCTTATGTTTACTTCATGTAAAAACAAAAGATATAATTTTCTAGGTATATTCGGATAAATTAGTTAGTTCAAAATGTAATTAGACATACCTTTATCTACCAAAACAAAAGAAAAGTAGTAGTCGTAGTAGATACTTTATATTGTCAATTAAAATAGAATATTTAAATAAAGATATAAGGAATTAGCTTCAAATGATTCAAATGTGAGAGAGATAACGTTCTTGGTGTGGTGAATCATAGTTATATCAGATGAACAATCTACTAAGAAATTGTGATTTCCTTAATCCTTATGAACTGAACAAGTATGTGTCATAGGAAAAGGATATGTAATTGGAAAATAATATTTTACTTGGCACCTTCAATGATAAGCTACGCAACAACTGTTACGAAATTAGAGTAAATATAAAGGTATGTGAGGTTACGAATCTTACGATAGCTAAAGATATAAAAACTGGGAATAATATTCATGAGACTAAATTTTCTGGGAATATTTTTGATCTAAAGTGTGAATCCTAATAATACTGCTATTATTATAAATCGAATGTCTGTAAATCTGAACGGATTTATATGAGAGGCACACTAATAGATTACACCCTGGAGTAAAATCCAGGACAAACTATGTGTTTCGGGTGAACATAGCTTCGGGAACCCGGGTAAAACAGCAAGGCGAAAAGTTAGTTCTTTATATTTCTTTCAAATATAAAGTTTTTTATGAAATTTTCCGATTTTCAAATTGTATACCAAAGGTGAGTAGTTACCTATTCTCAATAAAAACACAAACAATATCAAGTGGTCACTTATTATGTAGGTATTTCCAACCGACAATATTTTTATGTCCTGAATATAATATTATTTTTAACAAGTACTTCCGTTTTTCTTAATGTGATAAATACCCGATGAAATGTGAAGGTCCATTTAACGACTGTCATACAGGAGGGACAAAGAAATTACAGCAATATTTCATGTCGTATAACCTACATATTTATAATAAAGAGACAGGGTTGCCGCAGCATTTTTTCGAATCAATTGTGTCATTGTAAAGTACTTATATATCATAAAGTACTTATTTTTCGACAAGTAGGTAAATCAATTCATCACATCACAATCAATCACATTCTCGAACAAAATAACACTAGATCTGTAAGAGTTTCTTTAGACTTAGTACATATCAGCAACTAGAGAGGCCATCAATATTTGAACACGAAAAAAATATATAACTTTTCATACAAAAGATCAACCTTGCTCAATCAGTGTATGAAAAGTTTGTTTTTTTTTTTCACGATTTCAGGGTTGGTCCCAAGTTGTTCATATTGATGAGTACTTCCACCTCCTAAAGCACTGCCGGTGTTTTATTAATAACCCTGTATAAGTTCAAAAATGCAATGTCCCGACTAACTTATTCATTCACTGACTTTATTATCGCCCAGCTTAAATTAATGGATAGAAATTTGAAAGGAGTGGGGGTTTAATTTTATTTTGTAGGGATTGTTTAAGGGTTTTTCAAGTAAAAATCTGTCGCCAAGCACCTAGCGAAAGTTGCACTTGAGAGCCAGTTGTCTTATAGGCTTATAAGGTTTATTAAGGTCGGCAACAATATTTTTCTGGTCAGATAATTAGAGATCAATGCAACTTAAACTGAGGTTTACTATGAAAGGATTTTACAATTTCCTCTCATGAGGAGGTAAAATCCATATGAAACCGTTAGGCTAGGTTAGTTTCATCATAAAGTGCTATTTGCGAACAATCTCACTTCTAATTTCTGTTAATCCCTTAAAATAACATGAATATGGGAGTTGTGCGCAGATAACATTCTGTGAGTTTACTAATTACGAGTCGAAATTCGTCGACGCTCCTCATCAAAACTTGTGATGCTTTTGGCTAAGCCCCAAAAAGGTTAATCACCACACAGCTTTGTAACGTCATGGGGAATTCGAATTTAAGCTTTACCAATGGACGCTCTCCATCACTCAAGGTAAGCAATGACCAACTTATTTCCCTCAATCCTGAGAATTTGTTTATAGTCAGTATTTCCATGATCAAAACGAAAAACTCAGAAGTGTAGATACCTATAACAAAATATACTTCGATTTAGACGTAACAAAGAGGTTTAAATTACTCAAAGGAAAGCTGAAGTAGGTGTAAAAAGGCACAATTTCGACACCGGCGACAGCGACCGACCGCAGCTACAATCTCCTGTTGCTGACTGCAAGCGACGCTAGTGGTTCCTATACATTTATTTATTATACTAAACATAAAGAAAATGCATGGCGCTGTTACTGATTGATTCTCTTGATGGCAGACGCGCGTCATTTTCATCGTGTTTGTTTCGCAGCGGGCCGCGCGCATCTGTTGCTACTGTCGTAAAACTGCAAAAATCTACCTTAAGTTTACTACGTTACCGCAAATATGATAATAAATACTTAAAGATAATTCGATCAGCGATGCTAGTCTGTCTGTAGATCTGACGGTTGATTATTTTAGTTATTCAAATACTGCGCATTAGTTCGTATCTCCATTTTCATCAGAGTCGTTTCTTAAAGGGTGCGAAAACATTAAGCGCAAATGTAACGCAACGCACGAAGGACTCATGTTTATAAACAGAATCCGCCTGTAAATCATCTGTTTACCTCTTTGGTTCGCCTGCAAAACATTCTACTGTTCTTTGTTTACCTATTACTTACGGTAACGGTTAAAGAAATTTTCCTAGCGCAATATGTGGGTACGCACTGATTAACAGAATTATACAACGAATGCTTACGTTATCTCACTCTGTTAACACCGCAATAATTTAACAATACATATAAAACCTAATAGTAGAGTAAGTAAAATATAACATTCATAAACCTATAATCATTTGACCACTACAGATTTACTTTCGTCGAAGATTTATAAGCGCTATGTGACTTTTGAATGTTATTATTTACGTGAATAATATTTGTCGCTTACCTATTGGTACGGAAAGTTTGATGATATGAATATTCATGATAATGCGGCAGTAAAGCAAACGTACGATACGCTAGAGAAGAGGCGCGGGCGGTGCCACGCTGGTAACGGTTGGGGCGTGGGCGGCGGCGACAAGGCTACGTAGCTGAAATTTCAACAAACTTGGATTTGATTTCTACAAATGACAAAAGTAAGACCACTCGCTTGCTTTCATACATCATGGGCAAAGGTAAAGGAACAGGATTACAAAGAAATGATGTACAGTGGAAATCATAATCTCGGCAGGTTGATGGAAAAGCGTAGAGGTAAACACACGTTACACGTGAGTGATGAACATAGCCGATAAGGAATTGCTTCAGGGGCTCGTCTGAGGAAACCATTCAAATCCCTTACTTAAATAAAAAAAATGCATTTAAGACATTTTCGAATTCAAATTATAAGCCTTCGACAAACAATTAAAAATATGCTAATCATATTTTGTTTGAATATTTTGATGATGTGACTAAAATAAAGATGAGGTCTTCGAACAATAGCTACGCGGCATGTACAAACATTCAGTCTTATCTTGACAGATTTACTTACTTCACAGTGTGTAAGGTAGCAAATATGGCTTCCAAGAATCATGTTAGCATAATGTTAAAATGGAACTGCTATCACGTATCACTTTCACATGATGATAAACAATGACTTGATATAGTAAGTAGGTAATAACATTACTAATAGAGTAAGAAGGCAGCGAGTGGCTGTTTAATATTGAAGTGATTTTAATCGAGTACTCACTCGATTTCAGTCGTCCAAATATCGGCGTCTTCATCGACATACATTTTACCAAAGTATGGGACCTGTCGCAATTTGCAATGAAATTAGTGTTCAAACTTTACAAATGATCCACTTGCGCTTGCACTTTCTCAGCGGTGATTACTGATCCCGTTACTTCACCAGTATTCAACTAAGTATAACTTTAATCAAGTAAATATTAGATTACTATCTGTACCCCGCGGTTTCACCTGCGTTTTTAACATAAAAAGTATTCCTCAATAAACTGCCTAACGCAAAAATATTAGTCTTAATTTCATACACAAATCCCTTACTTTCAGTTTTTTCCGAATTTTTCAATTTTCTGTAAGAACCTTCTACAAAGTATTAGAAAACTTCTATAAAAAGATCAATGAAATCGTTAAAGTCGTTCTCAAGTTATGGCGGGACCAAGGGAAATAGGGATTCTTTCTGATATGCTGGGTGATTATACACTTAATCGTTAAAAATATACAGGGTAGAAATTTAAGATGGGTCAGTAAGGATTATTACCTTAGTCCTTGGAGTAACAGGAAAACGTTGTTAAGAGATCATCCATATTTTTTTGTTTTTTTATACCACTAACATGGCAAAGGAGCATACTGCGCTCGTCTGATGGTAAGCTAAGCGTATCTGTGTATCACTCGTGCATTGCCGATACTGCAAAAATCTTTTCACGCCCTTCTTGACGAACCCCTTATTTTTTTCGAGAAATTCACATCTGAATTTAGTTTTTGAGGAAAAAAATATATATGGTCGCCGAAAAAAGGGCTGTTTTCACGATTTATTTCTTGAATGCCAATCGATCCTATTCCTTACGAAGATCAAAAATCTTTATGGAACCAACTGAGGTTTGAGTAAGTACCTATTATGAATCTCAGAAATAGCTAAATCTTTCTTTATACATTTAGTAGACAGGTGTTAAATACTCCAAAAAAAACTATAATGGTCTCTTTTCCTGTAACTCCACTGGATAATATAGCTCCTTAGTAGTCCTTACGAACCCGATCTCAAATTTCCATCCTGTATACCTTTATCTGTAACTACAGAAAACATCTGTGATGTTTAAATATTTCAAAGGAAAGAGGAGAAACGTTACCGAGAATGACATACTGCTGAAAATATTATTTCAAATAGCAATGCATTCCATGATAACAAATTAGTTTTCCTCGTCCGGCACGTATACATCTTTAACAAAGATTTTAATTGACGCAATAAATTACGTATACAATGCCAGAGACACTTGAAACCATCCATCCGCCATGCAAGTTAACAACTGACAGGGCAATTTATTTAGAATCTTTTGTATCAAAAGTGAATAATGGTTATACAGTGGTAAAAGTTTAGCAGACGATGTTTCATGTTATCTGATGATAACAAATACGTCAGTTTAATAAATTATTTAATTATATATTAATAATTGATTACACTATAATATAAATAAAAATACATACCCTAGTAAGAACGCTAAAAAACTCATGTAGATTCTGAAACTAAACCAATTCACACTACATGAACCTATACAAAATTAAATATTCACGTGAAATCAATATCATATCAGCAAGTATTGTAATCGACTGCAGGCACATTATCTAATAAGGAATACTTATCACGCACAGTTTATACCAATTAGGAATTACGATAAACCATTCTGATTGTAATCGTGATATTTTGTAGTGCCGAAATCTCTTTAGGTATAGGGAAATATCAATGTCAACATGTAACCAAGTCCAAAAATTACAAAGTTTTGTCGGAAATAAGTAATACTAACATGAGCCCTTAATCTAAACTGGTATATATTTAGCATTTGACGTAATAGACTGATTATGATGACGTTGTTAGCGAGAAAATGTAAATTCAAGCACGTGTAAATTGTCTAAATGTATCGATGATGCAAACACGCAAGATTGCTCAATATGTATCTATATCAGCCAAGTGCAGTGGTACTTGTACAAATTACTAACAATGTGATGCATTGCAGTAGAGGGATGCAGGTCTGCGCAGCATCATCTCGAGAGGTGACCAGCTGGCGCCGCCGCCAATCATTCAATTACAAACACTTCACGATGTATTGCATGAATGGATCTACAATTGGAAAATTTGCTCGAACAATGTTGAAATTGCACAAAAAAGCGCTTGTGCAATATTAGGTTATTTCAGCATAGTATCACTTTTGCTAGGCCTTTGTATTTCTACATTTGTAATATAAGCTGAATCAGATTAAATATTTAGCACCTTGTGTGTAACGTATGGAAGATATATTTATTCACTTCAGTCAGTTTTTCGTGGACATTTTCCTCATATTCAAGTAAATACGATAAAGATTAGACCGGAAAAGAAGAAGCATCGATATAAGCAATCGAATTCCTAATTATTTTTGTATCAACTCCGTACTGATAAGTAAAATCTGGAACTGATTTAAGGAAAAGATAGTTTAAATATTAGAAAATTACTCCGCATAAATTGACAATGAAAGTATGTATGAATGTGTATAGTATTTTAATGAAAATTGTAAAGCAAACATCTTAAAGAATATGACATTTGTTTCACATTAAAAATATTTGTATTAATAAAGGGGTGCCAAGACGTGTCACTTCACAATTGTGATGGATGATAAGCAGCAGTTTGTTTTACAACAAACTTTATCGTGTTTTTAGTTGAAGTGGTCAAACAAGGTGCCGGGGGCTCGCCTCACTATCTCATCTAACTGCCACGAGCCATCTGATATCTACCTGTAAGTAATGCGCAATAGCACAGTAACTAGGTTATATTATATCTAAGAAATAGGTATACCTGCTAGCAAGAGATAACTACCAATATTTTTGTTCAATTTAATTTATTTCAGTCTTCAATTCCATTAAAATGTGGGTTAGTCTTAGTACCTAATAGGTATTTGACACCGGAATGAGTGAGACAGTGCGTTGTGTATGATTGATTGTGAGATCATCGACCTCAGATATTGTACTACCCACCTGGCTTGACTGCCACCCTGAAGTTGAAAATTAGTCGCCAAGCGCTTTCACTAGTAAAGTAGAAGTAAAGAGCCACTAAATTAAGTTAGTACGTAACGGAACCCTCTCGGCCACCGTCCGTCATGCGCTCTACCGGTTTTTGTATAACGATTTGTGGTCATGCGTGATTTTCCTATTATTATTTTTTGTATAGCTTATTGTGAGTTGTTTAATTGGTAGTTAAGGTAATAATTGACGAACTAATAGATAAAAACAACATATACCTGTAGTACAAATTAACTGATTTATTAGATGGATTAACAAATGTTATTATACAATGCATTTTTGTGTAATCTAACTAAGAAATTGTTAATAGATATAAATATTGACTTTTAACTTATTAGTCACGTAAAACTTGTAATCCGAAAACCTGCCCTGAGTTAATTCAGCGGAGCTTTACCAGCCTGACACTGCAAAACTACCAAGTAGGTCTGTACATATTAATTTATATATACTTTAACGCTGCGCTGACTTATGGAGCATATTATGTTCTTTAGTTTTGACGCATTTCTAATTAAGTAGTTAGTCGTATTTGTATGTTCTATGTAGTAATGTTTTTTTTTTACTTTACTTTTGTATATTTTTACGACATATTTTATTAAGTTAATATTGTGTAATATTAATAATGTACATTATTATTAAATTACAAGCATTGTTGACATGTATTGAACAAAAAATTATGAAATAAATCAATATGTGAATATCTAAAAAACTATCAATCAAAAATCATATTCTATTAGGTAGGTAGGTATACATCTAAAACGCGTGATATGCAAGATTATTTTCGTGACACACATATTAAAATGTTGTTCGACATGGATCCGCAAATCACCTAGATAGATATGGTAAATCATAAACAGACGAGATGCTAGATAATATCAATAGATTTTTTTTGTACAAAAATTTCCTTGAAAGCTTACAGATTCTACCGTTCGTAGAACAAAGAAGTTGTTAATCAGCGGATTACGACAGACCATCCAATAAAACCACATATTGACATGCAAATATGAAAAGGGAAAATAGATACACCTGTAGTGTACATACATATCGGTGTGAAATTGATTTTCACGCGCTAAGTAGTGGACAAAGAAGTGCGTTTTGTGTGTCGTGTCGTGGGCCGCGCGTGACGACACGGTTACGCATACAATACGATATGGCCTCGTGCACTCTCCATCGTCACGATCATAGCCTCAACTGGAAAACACCATCTTACTGCCTTTTCATACCATAAACACTTGCCTGGAACAGAGCTCATTGTGAACCACTTGCGTCTCAATAAACGTTATCCATTCAATAACTCAACACCTCAACCTGGCCGATGATTACTTGATTAGGTAATGAATGAATTCTAACAGCACTTAAACGATTTTATTACTCATTATAATCATGGGATTATAATAAATGGATAGTCTCACTTATCGAAATCTATTAAATGATTTGACTCCCTAAGTGACATCGTTGAATAGATGTCCTATTATATTATCAACTTTAGCACAAGTAAAGGGAAAATTCCGAAAAATAAAAAAAAATATTAAAATTAAGGTAAATTTTGGTACTTAGGTACAAGTTTTCGCGAAAATCTAAATTTGCCCATATCTTTTTATCGTGTTGACTCAGGACCTTGATTTTTATACACCTAATAGGGACTATCGACTTCAGTATCTGGCATAAGTTTCAACTAGTTAGGTCCACCCGTTCCTGAGAAAATCGGTTGTGACAGACGGACAGACGGACAAGAAAGTGATCTTATAAGGGTTCCCTTTTTTAGCTATTGAGGTACGGAACCCTAAAAATCAGTTACATGTTTGGAAGGTATAAAATCATTTTCATTTTTTGTTTCCAGATTTGTTGTGGTTATTATTATGTTCCAAATTTAAGTGTCAAAGACCTTATGATTAAAACATTTAAAAGTAAAATAATTGTGACATACAGACGGACGGACATGATACAACTATAAGGGTTCCTTGTTTGACTACGGAACCCTAAAAACCGAATTAATTTGCCGTTTTAAAGTCAAAGTCAAAGCCATTAATTCAATTTAGGTCCTATTAGGGCACTTTGAACGACGAAGCCATTGGATATTACCACCGGGTACCTTTGGGTACGGAATAGGGTTGCCAGATGGCCGGGAAATCCGGGATGTCCCGGAATTACGTGTCTTATCCCATGTCCAGGAATTACACTTTATAGTCCCGGATTTAGAATACCTAAGCTACCACTGGTTTTTTTTCATTATGTCACGATTAGAGTATGTACGATGCGCTACTTGCATATAATAGGTAAGTCGCCGTCTGCGCTACACGATGTTTCACGTTATGTTTTACTATACACGTTTGTGTTTTAATATTTTGAAATACACTGCGTTGTATGGGTAATACATTACTACCTACAGGTAGCTTATAAGTTAGTTTATAGGGTTCCGTACCCGAAGGGCCGAAACGGAGCCCTATTGCTGTCACTCACGTGTCCGTCTGTCATCAGTCACACAGGTTTTACAGCCAAACAGTTGCAACTATAGTCTTAAAATTTTCACAGTACCTTTAAGCAATTAAGCATCTTGTTGACCCAAAGCCATACAAATTGTCAAAAAATATTTTTAAATGTTTTTAAGGGCGGCTCCCATAAAGCTAAAAGGAGGTGCGAAAAAAATATGAATTTGAAATTTGGTGATAATGTTTATTATTACGTATATTTTACTAAAAAAATACCAAAATATTGATAAATCACATTTTTTCTTTGAAATTCACATACCTACAAGTTTGTACGGAACCTTCGGTCGACTCGCACTTGGCTTGTTTTATATGTTTGTAAAATATTACAAGTACCTAAAGCGATTTACAAAAATAATGATCTATTTTCGTATATTTTCCCACCGGCGAAATGGTACCTAACCCTCGAATTCTCCCGGAAATGCCTGTATCTGGCAACCCTAGTACGGAACCCTAAAATGGAATAAATTAAATTAATTAAAATTCATTTATTCCGAGTGACTATGACTCATATTAACATGCACACAATAATAATACAAATTATATAAAATAAGCGAAAAATAAAATAAAAATAATTACACTTATATAAAACACGTAGTGTGTTTATATATTGGAACATTGCCGCTTTACCCGGCGCTACAAGGGACATGTTGAATAAAAAACCTCAGAAATACGATAGATAACAGAAAATATTTTCAGCACTCCCGTCGGTAGTGAAATAGTAAGCATGTAATTTTTTTGTTGCCGTACCTATAACAAATACTAGATTATCGAATACTTTTCATTAACACTAGGATAGTTTTTAGTTATTCGGAAAAAAATATAGGTACAAAAATAAAAAATAATTAGGTCTACCGTATACCTAATTATTTTTATACAAGATAGGAATTGTAAAATATTTAATAATTGTAGGATAATAGGCCCAGCCAATGATAATGTACTCAAGATATGTTACGTTTATTGTAACCGACGTTTAAAATGTGGTCGCATTACACGTGACTACACAGCGTTTACCTCGTCGCCCTAGGCTGTCTGACGCGGATTAAAGACAAAACGATGACTGACACATCAAATCAGCTACTTTTTATGAACGAGCCCGATCTTTTGACATAGCAGCGTTTAAAACTAATCCTACTAAATTTATAAATTGCAAATATTTGTGTGGATGTTTCAAAGTCCAAGCCATTTATACAGTTTACGCCCTAGGGAAGCACATGGACGCCGATGCTACTGACGTTACCACCCTAGTTTATTACTCATTCATGCTGTAAATACTGAACGGATTTGTATGTTTGGCACATAGATAGATACTCGTAGATTATCTGGAATTAAACATAGGCAACCCGGGAAAGTCCCTACTTCGGGTAAAAGTCCAGTATTAACATCGGAGATCTAGGGAGGTCTAGTATTCCATTAATTTCGTAGGTACCCCACAAATTTGAATAAGACGAACCATAATAAAAGTACTAAAAGTTAATTTAAAACATGACTATTAATAACCATGCAGGGGCTTAGACACGACAACGGGTCTTGTGAAAAAGGCCAACGTTACTCGAGCGTTTTAACAGCACAGCGAGTTAACCGCGAACATACACCCAGTATGAGCTCTGAGATAGCACAAAAGGAAACAATGACGGGGTGAACCACCCTTCGCCCCCAACCTCTGACTTCACAACGAACGGTGTTGTCACCTAAACGTTTTATATCGGCCAAGGCCGTCCTGAGATATGCATAATGGAAGAAGACAGTGCAAGTCCGACCATAAATACACCAACCGAAACATTCAACTAGCCTACAATTTCAAATACATAATCTTGTTCCGGATAACACTAGTGTCCTAATTCGGTGCAAATTACTCCATAATTCTTTGCCTTCAACAATATTATTATCATATTTATTGTATAATCACGCTTTAGCAAGTTACGAGATACTAAAACTCTATTCCCATTTTCTGCTCTGCTGTCTGTAAATTTAATTAAAATGTGTTATACTAAATATAATTGTATTCTATGTAGAAGGTACTTCTTGCAAAAGTTTGAATTAGAAACTTCGCGTATCGCTTCGCCCAGCTAAGGTTGACACCGTACAGGGCGGCGCGGCACCCCGGCGCTTGTTAGGGTTCCGTAGCCAAATGGCAAATAACGGAACCCTTATAGATTCGTCATGTCTGTCTATCTGTCTGTCTGTCCGTCCGTATGTCATAGCCATTTTTTTCCGAAACTATAAGAACTAAACTGTTGAAACTTGGTAATTAGATGTATTCTGTGAACCGTATTAAGATTTTCACACAAAAATAGAAAAGAAAACAATAAATTTTGGGGGTTCCCCATATACTTAGAGCTGAAACTCAAATTTTTTTTTTCATCAAACCCATACCTGTGGGGTATCTATGGATAGGTCTTCAAAAATGATATTAAGGTTTCTAATATCATTTTTTTCTAAACTGAATAGTTTGCGCGAGAGGGGCTTCCAAAGTGGTAAAATGTTTGTGTGTCCCCCCCCTGTAACTTCTAAAATAAGAGAATGATAAAACTAAAAAAAAAATATGATTACTATGCAAACTTCCACCGAAAATTGGTTTGAACGAGATCTAGTGAGTAGTTTTTTTAATACGTCATAAATCGTAAACCGCAATTTACCTTTCATTCAATCAATTCAAATATAAAAAACAAAAATTGGCAAAAAGCAAGGTCTTACAGCACAAATAAAGGGAAAATTCTAAAAAATAAAAAAAAGTTGAAAATTAAAGGGTGTCTCCATACATACATAGTTACGCCCATTAATAAAGACCTCTGAGTTGTATGGGCGCTCATACAATTTAGAGGTCTAGCTTAATTGGCACAAACCTCAAATAAGGTAAATAAATAAAATTGTGCATTTCCCGTGATGGACGAACGATGGACGAAGTTTGTACGGAACCCTCGGTGCGCGAGTCCGACTCGCACTTGGCCGGTTTTTATTAAAAACGAATCGTTATATTTTGATGAAAAATTGTAACGTATATAGTCGTTTTAATACATGTAGTGTACTTAATTAGATTTTTGGTAATAGTTCGTAAGATCACACCTTGATTTTCGAAAACAAGAGTCAGATGTCATAATTTATCCATAATATTTAAATAACAGGTGGAATATTTCAATATGAATCTTATATATTCGTAACAATCCCGACCTACCATTTTAAAATATATATAGGTAAGTTGACGGTAACAAAGCGTAAGCTTTTTAATTAAATGACGTTATAAAGAAGGGGCGCGGTAAACAAGCGAGGTTTAGTTTGGAAGGCCAGCTCCTCCGTCTGAGGCTGCTCGAGAACAGATAAGGACCTAGTAGGTGGAGGTAATGTACACAACTGAGATAGGGAATGTTGCACAACGTAAATATTTGCGTGGTACGCCTAGCGCCTGCGGACTCGGTTGGTACGTGTCTCGTAACATGTTAGTAATTATTTCGTGTTGAATATAGGTACTTAAGTATGAAGCCCTCCTGAATATTTATGAAATTGAGTGGGTACACATCAATGTAATGTTGAAAACGATCTAGTTTTCAATAGACGTGGTTAAACATCAAGGGAGATTTAATAAAAAGGCAGACTTGCCAGCGACAAACTATAACACAGTAAAAATACGAGACCTTTGTCTGGTCTGGAATAAGAGCAAAAATTATGTTACGGCAGCAAACGACTAATCCAGAATGCATTCGTACAAATTGCACGTCCCAGCTGCTAGCAAATTGGATTCCCTGTGACGAACGAAACAAAACTACCGGCCGGTGCACTGACAGGACGCCAGGTGAGGCTCTTGGACTACAAATTGAATACGCCTACTATCAAACAATTTATTTTGAATTATTTTTCTTCAAGAAGCAATGGAATTTCATGAAATGAAAATAAACGTTATGGGAGAGAATCTCACGTATGTATGAGGTAAAATGTTGAAAGACTCGTTGAATGTCTCGCAAGTAAATACATTTACTGTTTATTCCAAAACTATTATACTAATAGGCTGGTGCAATTATGGATTTTGAAGGCAAAACACGAGACCTTTGGAAATGGTGGAATAGGGGTGGTATTTAGGGGTTGAATGTGTATTTTCGCATTTTTCAGGGAAATATGACCTCCTAGCGCAAAATGATCTATACAAAAGTTGTAGATAATAGAAAAATGAAAAACATTTATAAAAGATATTTTTTAACATAACCTCAAATTTTAAGAGAAAATTGCGGAAAACCTATTTTTTCGTTTTTTTTTTTCTCGCAATGAATATCGCTATGAAACTTGGTGAAAGTATACCTTTTTATATCTACTTACTAAATTTAGTATAAAATTCATATTTCCCCGAAAATTGCGAAAATACACTTTCAACCTATACCACCCCTATTTCACCATTTCCAATAGTCCCGTGTTTAATTTTTTTTTCTATTACTTATAGCCCAAACTATATTTTGGCACCGGTCGTTGCCTGTTAAAAAAAAACATCATAAAAAGGTAATGGCACCAGCCTATACCTACTAATGTACCTATGACAAGAAGAACGTCACAATTATGAGGAATAATATTTTTAAGTCATAAAGATCAGAGTCAAACATCAGAGCCAATCAGTATCATTTCATCCCCACTTCAGGAAACAAGCCTAAGACGACAAGGTAAGGAGGCTTGGGCCACAGAATTTTCACGAAACTGATATGTACAGGATTGTGATGTGAACATTAACATTCAAGATTGTGGGTAGGTTAGTTTCTCCGAGTCATCACGCCTCCTTCATCCATAACATAATATAACGTATTAAACATTCGAAATCCTAAAGAATGTATATATCAAAGGCTTTATCCCGAAAGCTTCACGCGTCACGACTACTGACGAGTTCACGAACGTAAGGAGCGTCACACTCGATTTGGCACTTTAATGTGGATCCTTTCTGAAGAGCAATAAAACTTTAGTGGCATTCGCGAGCTCTTGTCGACATAATGTCGTCCGCGCCTCATACCGCGACGACAAGAGATATAAGTTCGCTTTTATATATCTACACACACACCATAACTTTATACAGTAAGCAAAGTACCTATAAAACTAGACAAGATTGCAACTATAAAACTAGCTCTATAAATATAAATCATTTCAAAGAAATACAAGATTTTACAGCAAAATTGAACGGATGTCATGATAAAATACCTACTGATATGCTGTATGTCAAATATCTACGGAGTTGACTGAAAATCCACAGTCTTTTCGATGACATGTTAGTGATTTGATAGCCTATGAATTTCGTCATAAAAATATTTTGCATAGAAAACACAAACACCATAAATGAAGCGAAATTATATGCTGAAATGAATAAACCTAAGCTCATTTATTTCTTCATAATCTAAGATTTGATCATAGATCATAAAGACAAAACTTCGAAAATCGCATAACAATAGACAGTTCACGCGAAAACATCATCAGCTTTAAAATTGGTAAGTTGTACCTAAAGTAGATAAATATAAAATTTGTGTTATAAAATGGCGAATTTGACACGCGATGAGCCATTTAAATTTATAAATGATAATGCCATTCATGGTAGCGGAATGCTTTGTTAAAATATACAAAATATACGTAACGAAATTGGATTATGAAATAAAAGCCATGCTTTCCACGCATAACGCAGTATAACGAAGCGATTATACATAGTAAAATAAGCTATTACATTCTGGAAATTGGCCCCTTCCGTAGATACTCTGAAAACAGGAAATAGCAATGGAAAGAAAGGTACACTCACTGCCATTGAAATGGTCCGGTTATTCCTTCTCTGAGTCGATCTTTGAGCGAGCGTTGCCTGGAGGGCCCCGGTCCGACCGGCAGCATGCCCGCGCCAGCCGGCACGGGGCCGGGGGTCGTGGGCGCGCGCGCCGGCGACGACATTGTAGCCACACGCGGCGCGGGCGCACTACCAGTGTTGCCTCCACAATAACATCACCCCACAGCCGCACCGGAAATCACCACTACAAACGCGAGCTGCAACACAACAAAAACAACCAAAGCCACGTAAATAAATATAAAGCGAAGCGTGATAGGATAGGAAAACAGCTGCAAAAATAAAATAATTTGCAAAAGATCGCTTAATTACACGACTTGCAACGGATAAGATTAGAAAATGTATATCTATAGAATAAATAAGTTGATATTATCTACAGCCAAATAAATGCATTGAATATGATTATTTTACTTTTTTTAATCAACATCATAACGAAATCGATACTTAATGCGACAAATAGCCAAACCCTTAAATTGCTAAATGCGCCTATACTATCATCAAAATCAATGGAGAGAATGCAGAATCTTATAATCTCATCAGGCGCTTGTCCATCAATATCAAGACAACACAACACTTATTATGCCCGCGAACACTTCCGAGATTGAAAATGCTTAAGTATTCTGCACTGTATCCCAAATTCCCCCACCCTATTATGAATTTACATTAAACCTAGACAACAGCCGCAAACGCAAACACTTCAGCTACACATAACAGGCGGAGAAAGCTCTAGAGATCACGATCCGCGACCTTTCTAAAAGGAATAATGGAAACGTCAGTCTAATTCAATGATAGTAGGTAGTACCTGAATCTAATAATATGCTATTAAAAACTCAAGAAAACAACAACATGTTGTGTTTGTAACACACTCGGTTGCAGTGTTTGTTTTCCTTTATGAGATCAATCAAATATTTATATAAATAGCGCACACAGAATAGGTAATTATTTCCTAAAGCGAAACGTGGTTTCGAATAAATATATGAGAACGTGTGGAAAATAAGTTATGCACCTGTCGCGCCCGCCTCTGTGTCAGACGCCTCCAGTAATATAATGATATCAAGCACGAATACGTAATGCGGCGTAGATATTCACTATCGGAAACCTCCGAAGAAACTCAATCAATAAGAGACAGCATTTTTATTGTATCAATTTTTTGTATGACATACTTGGTGTGCACACAAAACAAATAAACGTTGCACTAATTTGAATCAAAAGTTAGTTTTGTACAGGTCGTTCATTTTCCAGTAATCGAAAATTGAAATCTTGTATTATGAGCGCGACTGAGACCCGAATCACTCATGCAATGGAACCCAATGCAATGGTACACACTGTGCGTGGTCCAACACTCACTTGGCACTTTTTTAGTCTTTATCGCTGACAGCTGCGGCGATGCCAAACGTTTCGATGGGCGCATACAAGATTACATAAAATACGGATATTTTCTTACTGAAAGCCTGTTAAATGTAAAAACACCAAGTTGTCAATTCGCATTTTAGTAACCAGTTTCGTATGTACTTTATACATTTGAAAAGCTATAAATTATTGGTGCTTATAATATTTATATTTGATAAACATCCACTTGATAAACTTCTCAAACGCTACCCAACCGTGTAGGGTTTTCGACCCCTCTGTTTAAATCGGACTTAATTTATTTTTATTTCTCAACTTAGCAATGTGTTTCTAAAATCACAGACACCACGTTAACTTCAAATCGATCTCGTGCTCCCTATGTTTTTTTTTTGTATTAAATACATCACCGATAGCACAAAGGACTTTCACAGGATCCTATAGGAGCGTTCGCGTTGGGCTATAAAAAACTTCTAGACGCGCAACAAAATACGAGGATTTGATTAAATAGTATTGATGTAAACATTGGAAGCATTGGAAAAAAAAGGAAAATAAGATTTTATGTGCCCTCGGCACATAAAATCTTATTTTATTTTAAGTAAAGAAATAGTATAATAGTGGCGATTTTTCAATCGCTGGATAACCTCGGATAATCTGTACCTCTGATAAGTCCATACAAAAACTGATTTAATTTCAAATTAACAGCCAGGTATCTACCGTTTATCTGATTCTTTTCCGAAATGCTCATTTGATATCTAAATAAATAGGATAGCTTTTTCCGTAACGTGTATCTTGGATGGATAAATAGCTCAAAAACCATCAATCACTCTTGCTCTTCTATTTTAATTTAGGTAATACGTTCATATTTATACATAATTTTATATTTATAATTTTCGTTACATTATACTTCCACATTCATTCACAATAACATGTATAAATAAAAGACTTATGCATGCTCCACAACAATATATCATGTCCTAACTAAAAAAAACATGTCGTATTATGTGTGTTCTACGACGTCCACACGGCAAGGTAACATCCGTTCGCTGCATGGGTAGGACGCCAGCGCGTTATCTCTCGCCACTTCCCAGAGTCGCATGTAATAAATGCTTTAACTGAAACACTACACAACTATCTACCCTCAACATACCACTATACTAAATCTAAGCACCCGTTATGTTTTCTATAGACTATTCTAATTCCAAATATCGATAAATCAATCAGAAATCATAAATTAAGTACTACTTAGGTAAGTAGAAGAGGTTCATCAAAATAGCCATTAGGTACTACTAAAACTAGCCTAAAATGGACAAATTATCAATGTCAAATTAAATTATATTCTGTTGACCCAATTTTACCGCGAGCAAATCAATATAACACGCATTCAGCAAAGTTTCTAAGGAAAGGTGGAGCTGGACCGATCGGGGAATTGGGCTATAGAAATTGTAAATAAAGGAATGATTGAAAGGTTAAATAAGTATTTTTCGATTTCATTCTAAAGTATATAGCCCATAGCATTGATATTTTTTATTGAATTTCGAAATGGTAATATTGTTATCGATGGACATCAAGTCAAAGATGATCTCACAGTAAAGTTTTAGTGTGAATACATCGAAGCGGACAAGCCGATAGCAAGAGGCGAAAGCAGCTATCGATCGGCCCTAACGTCCAACCCTCCCGCGCAACGCGCCACCCCCGCTGTTCCAGCTCACCTTACGTAAGTCCAGCTGATCGTACCCACCCGGTAACCTTGACGACGAGCCCTATGCACGCACTCGAAAAATATTGCAAATATGAAATTGAGCATTGCCCTAAATTTTGATTGGTCTCAGAGCGCTTTTTCTAGTCTTTCGATAGTTCTATTGTTAAATTCTGATCAATTGAAATCTAAAATATCTATTAATTAATATGATTTGAATATTAAAATAATATGACTATTGTGTATAGGTTATGAAAAACCCTTAAGTACTAAATTAAAAATTCTGAAATGGGGACTTAATTTCAAATAGAATTGTTCGACAGCACCGCCCGCCGTCGCGTCGTCCTCAATATATCCCTATACCGGTCACTATGCTGATGGACATTTTAATTTCCTTAGGCAAACCATCCCTTCAATCACCTGCCAATAAATAGTTTATTTACCTAACTATTCAGTGGGGGAATATATAAGTATTAACTACTTCCCACCCACCCAATGTAGTATGTTCTACATTGCAAGCGGTGAATATTACATTATAGAGAATTGATTAACAATCATATTCGTTTTTACAATACATAAATCATTCATAAACATTTATGCTTCTATATATATATATATATATATATACATATTATATAAATAAAGATATACCTATAGTCGCAAGATATTATTGGTAAAAAAAATAATCTCTTCACTTAAGTTACAGTTGATAAATATATTGGTCTGAATAATGTTCTACAAATACTCAAAGTTTTTAAAGAAATTAACTCATTAAAGAAAAACGTAAACTGCAGAATAAAGTCAATACCCGACATCTTTGTTTCTCCAATATCAACTAGTATAAAATACCAGGTTTGCTTTTAAAAAATGAGGTTTCCTACTCATTCTATTTGCGAAATGAACCTTTTTTTTTCTCTGAGGATTCATTTTAGAGTCGCAGTTATTTCTGGTGGGTTTGTTTGTTCCCTGCCCCTAGTCAGGGAGCGACGGAAGTACGCAACGGGCAACGCGGAAGCGAGCGAGGAGCAGGATAGAATTTGAACAAAGAAAACAATGTCCTGTGCTCGCTTATAAACGTACAAGGTTAGCTAAAGCTCCAACTAGAGCTTTTATAAACTGTAACCCGTTATTTATAAGGTTCTCGTAAAATATATAGATAGCTACTTGATTGAGTTTCTAGAATATGTTACTGGTCTGTGAAAAAGGGTTAGTTTCAAATGGGAAGTCAGTAATTTTACTGAAGGGAAGTTAGGCCTGAACGCGTACGGTTCGTTAAATATTTGACCAGTTTACCGCTCGATACGAACGACCTTGCGACCACGACGCGCCTGCTCGCTCCCGAATGGCGCCCAACGTGGGATTAGCGATCAGCTGTTACTAAACACATGCGACTTTGATGTCAACAATTATATCAAAACATAGAAAAAAACGTGCTTTTGTATAAGAAAACCTTTGAAGTTGCTTTACATTATTTTTCATAGATCTACAAATAATTAATCGTCTAAATAATAATCAAATTCAAACACAGAATATATATCCAGAGTCTACACAGTAAATTGAAGGCTGTTGCATTCATAACATGAGATTTTATGATCATATTACGTTATCTAATCATCATATTCTGTGCAAAGAGCAATTAATTAACACATGGAAAAGTATAAATAATGATTACCTATCTAATATTATGAGCGAACTTTACGCGGTTCCTAGTCAGAACAATTATTACGGCCCACGAAATAACTAGAAATGTTTTTTTTTTCTAATTCAAGATGAACTCTCTAAGTTAATTCTAGAAAAAAAAACAATCACGTTCTTAAGTAATCAATGACAATTTGCGGCTACAAAAGATGTCAGAGCTAATCGTTCTGAGATTGACTAAGCATAAAACACATTGACGATCGTAATAATGTTATCTTATGATCCAAATTAAACATAAAACTAAATGAAATAAATAAATGACATCAATATGAAATTTTGGGTGATGAATGATATAGTGCAGTCAAGCATCTAATGTGGTCCATGCATCAGTGCAACGAACCGAAGAAGAAGAACGAGATTCATGTGAAGAAGCGCTGACGGGAGGTTATACGGCATAACGCGCACACGGTCTGTTCCGAAGGCTGGAAACGTACAACTGATACAGCTACAGGATTGGGCGGGGGTTGAAGGAGCGCGGGGTGGGCGGCGCACGACACTGGCGCCCAACGAGGGGCTGGCTCACCCCTACGCCTCCTTGACATAATCACAGAACGGTTTCTCGACACCTATTTCAAAGTACAATAATATATCGAGAAACTGTTAGACATATAATAACTAATTTATAGAAAGTATGAAATCTAGTTATCATCATATTATGTCATGCTGTTTTAGTGATACCTGGCATGAATGTAGGTTTAATAATGTACAGGTTAAACTGTAGCAATATCTATGTCAATAAACTCCATAATAAAGAGCGTCAGATATCCGACATACCTAACGGGTTTACGAAATCACGTGAATAAGTGAAATTAGGAAAGAGCATCATCCAAACTAGCCCGGGTGTGTCACTCAGCTTCGTAGGTAATAGCTGAACGGATTACGAAGAAACTTGGCACATAGATAGGTAACCTGGAATAACATGTAATATATTCTTTTTATCCCTGAAAAACATAAGATCCCTAGGGAACGCGGGAGAAACCGCGGGACGGAATCTGGTATATTATATGATTTATTATTATAGTAGATATACATAAATACATATTATGCTCACGCCCGCGCGCCCTGTTCTCAATTTGTGATTAGGTACCACTTGCTACGCACTGACACACCCAAATTTTCCAAATGATTAAATCGCACTATATCTTACTTCATTTCCACTGCGTTCATTTTAATTTAGGACCCCTACAACCAAACATTTCACTTCTATTCATACTATTCAATTCTACATTCACTTGTCAGTAATCCTGCTGTGCTTCAGTAACATTTTTATTTCACTTCATAACCATTATTAGTATTATATTATTATGAAGTGAAAATTAATGTTAGTAAACATTAATTTTCAATCGTCACCTGAAAACAACACCTGAAAACACCTGAAAACACCTGAAAACTTTTCATTCCAAAGAATTAGGGATTCATTATTCCATTCAATATGGTTACCAAATTATTAAAATTAAATTCTAATTATTTATAACAACAGACAATAATTAAACCAGCCAGATGATTATATCATAGGAGATACAAAATAATAAATATACATAGGTATAATAAGCTGATATATGGGGAATTATTTTCCGGAAATTTATAAAAGTAGGAAAACAGAGGTTGCAATTCTACAAATTATGAGAAACTAGGTATACACCTGATTACTTTGCAACATATTTAAAACTACTTTAAAGATAGATATACTAGTTGATGATATTATTAAAAACAATAACATCAAATTGCTAATTTTGTAAAGTGGAACATCGTTTCTATGGTAGCCTTGGCCTATCTAATAACTTGGCAGTCAGCCCTAAAACTACTAACTTGCACCTGTGCCTTACAACGCACTGGGAAAATGATTACTCTTTAAAATCCCTCCAGGAACAATATAATCCTGGGAACGACGACAAAGCGCTTTGTAATTAGATAGAAACGCGAGGTATTGATAATTATTAATTACTAGCTTCCGCCCCGCGCTTTCACCCGCGTTCCCGAGGGATCTTGTGTTATCCCGGGATAAAAAGTATAGCCTTCCTCGATAAATGGGCTATCCAACACTGAAAGATTTTTTCAAATCGAACCAGTAGTTCCTGATATTAGCGCGTTCAAACAAACAAACAAACTCTTCAGCTTATAAAGCTGAAGAGTGTACATTTTATAAATAAATAAATTAAACCGAGAAAGTTACTTTGGAATCCTACTAATTTATAAATGTGAATGTTTGTATGTTTGGATGTTGACTCAACCACGCCTTAACGGCTGAATGGATTTGGATGAAACTTGGCACATAATATAGATCATACCCTGGAATAACATATAGGGTACTTTTTATTCCGGGAAAACATAAGATGCAGGCGAAACCGCGGGGCAGAAGCTGAAAACGGCCAATTCATTCAAAAGAAAAATTCTATTCAGTATAAATCTGTCGCCAAGCACCTACCGGTGTTCCGACAGTTGCATTTGAGAGCCTTCTAGGCTTTATAAAGTTCAGCAACACATTGGCTATCCCTCTGGTATTCCTATGACCACAGGCGACGTAGCCAATCACCATCAGGTGGACCGCCTGCGTGCTTCAGTCTTCTAACAAAAAAAGCCTCATATCCTCGAACTGCCTCGATCGTCTACACAATGATTTATACGGATGTTCCTACTGCGGACCATTAGGATATGGAATGAGCTCCCATTATGATTTTTCCTCAACGCTAATTTGGGGTTCTTAAAAAAATCCCCCTGTTATTGCAAATGCCTTGTGAACCTACTAGCGTCAAAACTCTATAACTCTATTCTATAGATAATTTTCATGCACGTGGGGCGGATTAATATTATTAAATAATCCGAATGGATATAGGTCGGACATTTAAATGTTCCGGTTGTATTGTTGTTGTGTATTGTGTATGTAGTGTTATTGTTTCAACCCAGTGTTCCGTCTTTGTACCAGTTATATCGCTTTTAGTACAATGATGATAAGATAATCTGATGGTGACAGACAAGTGTCGCTCGTCACTCTTGTTCTACCCTACCTACGCGCTAGTAACTCAATAAATTGTTGGATTTTCTTTCACTGAGATTTAAGATAAACGACACTAGGAACGTACCTTCCTGAATAGATTTTATGTTTTTGTTTGAAAGATTTTAGCGATTTTTGACGATTATTAAATTTTATTTTCATAGGAAAAAGATGTTTGGTTACCTACAATAATTATAATAATAAAATACTCATTAAGACGAGACAGTCGTGTACAATATGTGCTTGGTGTATTTTTTGTAGTGCCTACAAGTGACCTGTGGCGATAAATACTATCAAAGAACTTGCTCTGAAGTGATACCAAAGTGATACAACGTTATGAAAAAAACCTTATAGAAATCAGTTCAATATTTTTTGAGGAAAGTTGTTGACGGTAAGTCTTCCCCAAATGTATATAGTTGTTTATGTCCTATCGTGGGCGATATAATAAGTTTTATTAAAAAAAAACTGTATCTAGTTTCTGGGTCACGCGCTGAGAAGTTCGATCGATCACACTTTCCCAGGGTGAAATGAAAATAGTCGCAATTTGCAAAGACGGACAGACTTGTGGCAAAAAAGACAATTCTCAACGCGCTTTTACTGCAAATTACCTTCCATTGTCAGTGAAGTCATTAGAGGTAGTGCTGTCTTAAAATTACTAAACAATACAAAGAAAGTGAAATGCTCATTAAAAACAAAACTTTTTGCACCACGGAAAATGTTGACGAGTTGTTGATTCATAATACAACGTAGGAACAATGGAGGTCCCTAGTCGACGAAAAACTTCACGTGAACCAACTTAAGTTAGGAAGAACTTCATCAAAATGTTATAGCTAGACAAAGAGAGAAGACTATTATGAAGAAGTTACAATATTTTCATGTTGAAAGTTGGACAGCCGCACACACGCTTCGACTAGGTATCATTACTTTTTGCACTCATTTCCAATAGTACTAAAAACATTGATAATGGACAATAAAAATGAAAAATGATATCAGTGCAGATGTTTTACAGCAGTTTCTGGTGTTTGAACTGTTATCAACAAATTTGTTATGTAACTATGCTTTATTTCTACACCATGCATGAAAAAAATGATGATTTACTTATATTATTTTACGTGCACTTGTACTGTATTTAAAATCTAATCTTAATACCTATATATAGGCAATTGTGGATTATTAAACAATTTACTGCATAAACTTACTCATACTTACCTACTATTAAAAAAATACGGTAGTAAGGAATACTTATGTTGTTAATAAATATGAGTATATAAACAATATTAACATAAAAATCATTTGAATAAGCTCCGTGACTAGCTCCTCACGTGTTACTTCTTGCGCTTGTGGAATAAATAATCAACAAAGTATTTATTGGATGTAACATATATATAATGTGTAATACAAGGTATAATATTACAAACGTTAGTTAAGTAGTATTAGCAATTAATTAAGCTAAACTCACCCCTGTGGCATTTATACCTAATGAAAATTAAAGAACATTATAGGAAACCGTGACGAATACACGGATGGGACGGACTTGCATGGATTCTTTCGAGGCCAAAGAAGCCTTAAAAATCGCTTCCAACAGTTTGACAGAAACGCTTTTGTAATAACGCGGAGAAGAATAAAACCAATCGAGACTCAATCTGATTAATTGAAATCATCATTACATTATCATCACAACACCCATTTTTGAAAAGTGTCTCAATTCGTTCCTAAGGTGCTAATATGCCACCAAAAAGACACATAAATTTTATTCAATCGATAAGTGCCATAAAAATACATTTAAATTTTACATTTTCAATTTTCGCGCGTAGTTTGATGAAAACGCTGGACGCCATGTTACTCTAAGGTCATGACGGTATTTGGTCTCTTGTAAGTAAATAAATGCGCTGATATTGGTCTCAATTGGACTTATAAAATTTTATAAATTAAAAATGAGCTATTATCCTTTTTATTAGTGTGCTGTACCTGAATGCATGAATACTAGTGTAAAAATAATAGTAACAATACTTCAATTGACACTTTTTAGTTTACATACACAGCACCGTATGACGTCATTATAGTGGCAGCTACTGTTTCGCTTTTAAGTTATTTTATGAACTACAACTACCATTTTCCGACTTCTTATTGCCTAAGCTATCTAAATTGTACATTTTTAGATTTTTTCTCATATAGAGTAAAATACCCTATTGGAACCGTTAGTGTGATATTCATGCGAGCAGGGCTTCCCAAACTCTATGGTAACACATATTATGGTGATACACAAGACACACCCATATTTCACCAAGTCCCAACATACATAAAAAAACATGCACTGAAGTGATACCAAAGTGACACAGTATCCCAACGTATATGTAGTGAGTATTATCGCAGTCTCACTTACTAGTTATAGCACTCAGAAACCAAGGCACAGAATAGCTAATAGCGTGGCGATTGGGCTGGCATGCTACATCACGTCACACGCATAGTGAAATACCTGAGTGAGATACAACTTATCTATCTATAACAGGCCCGCGCCGACCCCCCACAGCGCCTGTGTGCGAAACCTATGAAACGCCTCTTTTTTTCACGAATCTTCATGTTTCAACTTATTTGTTTTTTTTTTTTTTCGATTGAATGATTGTTCAATTGTTTTGGCTCTCTCGTTCCTTAAAGTCGGGGAATCCCTGTGACCCCACCCCGCTAGCGTCGCACGCATCGCATCGGGTTGCGTTCATAAACTCATTCAAACAAACTCACGGCGCGCGGCGGTTCTTTTGATTTTAACGCTGAGCTCGTAACTAATGTGAGCTAAAACCCAAAGCGTAAAATTAAACCACAAACGTGCATATTATCCTGGGAGACTTTTACAATAAGCGCAATATATGTTCTGTTATTTACAAGGCATATGTTTCGCTTATTGTACCTACTTATCGATACTCCACTACAAAGAATATGTAAGTGTAACAAAAATAATTTCGATGGCGGCCCCCCTATTGTCTTGGCGCCTGTGTGCGCCGCACACTTCGCACACAGGGGCGGTGCGGCCCTATAGAGTTCAGGGTGGGAGATTGAGCATGTTTCCAGAAGCTCCATTTCATTCTATGAGACTTCGGGCTGATAAGTTCCTGATATCTTATCTGATAGATATCTTTGCAGGCCGTCACATTCTGATCATTTCAAAAGAAAGAGTCTACATTATCATCAGATATCTGGATATGTGAGACTGGCTCTTAACATTATACCTATTTACATATTTATTATTACGCCCCGCTGTTTCACCCGCGTACCCCTAGTTTACCTATTTTACTCCCTTAGGGGTGGAATTTGCAAAAATCCTTTCTTAGCGGATGCTTACGTCATAATAGCTATCTGTATGCCAAATTTTAGCCAGATCTGTCCATTGGTTTGAGCTGTGCTTTGATGGATCAGTCAATCAGTCACATTCTCCTTTTATATATTTAGAAGAAGAGGAGATAGAAGAAGAATATTATAATTATATATGTTAAAAAAAACTTACTTTTTTGACAATATAATAACTAACACATGAGTTTATATTTTTCCACAATTTTGTAACAACTCAACTATGACAGCAATGTTCAGCTTGTGTCCCGAATATGGTATGATGAGATATGAGAAATTAATTTATTCAGTTTAAATAAACAACATAGACTGTCAGTAATGAAGAGAAAACACACACTGATAACATATTGTATTTGATAACCTTTCATTTATACTGAGATAAGGCCAAAATCTGTCCTTACTATAAACAAGTTTGTTTTTATAAAGTAAATAAACATAAGTACTTATGATATATTTATAAATAAAATAACAATAACCTCATAGTTAATTTTAATGATTATTAAATGGACAACTGTTAAAAATAGGATTCATCATTTCATATACTAATTAGTAACATACACAGATAATGCATAAAGAGAAGAATTATCATCATAAAGTTAAGCTAATTCTTATTTCACTGATAGAGCACTACTCTCCCTGAGTAATATAGGCAATATTTTATTTATTTATTTTATAAATAAATAAATAAATAAATAAATAAATTATGATAAAAATAAGATTTCAGTTTCAAATATCAATATTTGTAAATCAAGTCGGAAGAAAGAATGCAGCTTGGCTGCTCTATCGGTATGTACTGACCAAATAGTTGGATATGCGTGAAAACAATGATTTACAAAGTTACTCATCAGTAAAAAAAAAACTAAAAAGTAAATTAAAATATCACAAAACCCTTCAATCTTTTTAATTTACTATTATTGATGATTTTTATGTGTTTATTTTAAAAAATCTATTTAGTGACTCACAGAATATGGTATACGTTTTTTTTTTTTAGTACATATATTTAGTATTCCATGGCCATCATTTGAGTTTTATAAAAACAAAACCTAGTCTATAACCATCGCACGGTTTAGACGAATCTAGACACCTTATTCATCATAATCCAGTTGTTGGGATGCTTCAAGGGTAAAAAGAGTCCCACATACATAGATGAAAGAGACATAGGTACGTGTGAAAAACATATGCAAGAAAGTCAGGAGACACTATATACCTAGCATTTATATTTGAGTCACAATAACATTTATTAAGTTTGTATTAAATTGAAAATTATAAGTTATCCATAACTTAGTAGATTTTATATAAATTTATAATAAAATAAGCAAAATACATAGGTTTTATTTTAACTAAATCGGCAGACAGGAAAAAATACATAGTAATTATCAGAAGTCTGCAAGCGAGTGAAGGTGAGAGCAAAATGTTACAGTTTTATATTTTTCACTGCAGCAAGGTGCTTCTCAGAAAAAAATCTTTATTAATAGCTGTGATTGTTTTACATATTGTGTTATTCTATGTGTTTGTACACAAGCTTGGTGGCTGATATGTCTTTATCACACATTGTTGAAAGTAAGTTCACATTATTATTATTGGGCCAGTATTTAATTGACTGATTTGTTTGTTTCCAAATAAGTATCTTCAAGGGTCTATACTCATTAAAAGCTGTGTGTTTCAAAATCCTATTTGCCAAATAATTACTTAATTTCAACTTCAAGAAGATTGCTAAGGATCAGGAAAGTGAAATGGAGGGACCTTCAAACTAACACAGATTTAACATAGCAGTTTTTGGTGGATATTTTTGTTTAGTAAACAACCAGATGGCTTTACAATACAGATAACTAGTTAATACATCAAACTTACAACGCATAAAAACACCATTCAAATAGTGTAAACAATAAAAAAAAACCTGTCAAGCACACCTAATGGATTATTATACCATTTTGTGGATGCTAATATAACATATTGGTACTAGAATTGCTCTACTTCATAACAATGCAATCTAGTCTGACCAGTATATTAAGGTTTCAACAAACTATAGTTACACTAATATGTTTAACACATTAAGTACCACATGAATATGTTACACCCTAATGGAAATCTTACAGGCCAGTGTATATCTGGTTATACACCTGGAGTAGTCAACTTCAGAGGCCGGTGTATGGGTGAATATACACCGCTCTGAACATTTTGGACCAGATGTCATTAATGCAAAAAAAAATAGCAATTCCCACAAAATTTGCTTCAGAGGTAGTCAAACAAAAATATTGATTCAGTACCTATCTAAACAGTTTGATGTTCTGACACAACTGTTTATTAGCTGCCCCTCACTGATTTTACTTTAAATAATACCTCATTCTAATTGAGATATAAATTGTTGTTTGTACTACTAAATAATAATAAGGAAAGTTATTCCCTACATTTTATAGTATTTTGTCCTGTAATGTTACTAACTATGTACTTGATGATCAAATTGAGTGTAATGCTAAAAATTCTTCAATATAATCATTTACTGGTAAATATTTATTTATTTATTTATACATCAATTACATCTATAATAACATACTTACCTACCTGTTGTCTTGAGGGTCTCAATGATTGAAAATAATTTCTGAAACAGTGATAGACAAAGACGTAATAAAACCATTATACTCTGATTAATACTCACATTTTGCCTTTTGCTTGTTGTTCAAATGCAGGAGGTGCCAACGTCCTTAGAAGTCGATGCCGCAAACACACAAAAACAAGTTAACTATCATGAGAATCATTCGATAACATGGCGCAGATCATTTGCTACTGATTTTTAACTACAAATACAAACAAAATCCTCAATCAATAATAATCTTATCGTACAACGAATACAAATTCATGTGAAATATGTACTAGCTCCGATCAGACTCCGATACAGTTATTTTGAAGGAAACTTAGCAAAATGTATTCCGCACAAATGTTTTATAGCACAGAAAATAGTAGTTTTCATATAAGTCATTTAATACAGGCTAAAATATCACTGTTTTTGTGGAATGTGGATATTTGGTAAGAATATTAGAGGCGTTTTTACTGTATTCTTGATATTCGCGCATACATCTGTCAGTCAAACAAATGTCAATTCGATTCAATCAATCAATCCTCAATCAAACAATCCGTTTTACTGCGCGTCAAATACAAACGAAACGAGAATTAACATTGATAGCGCCATCTAGTGTCAAATATAAATCAAAATGGGAGTTTTTTAGCGGAAACTATCGAAATGACGTTGCGTTTTTTTTTTATAAGTAGCTATCTCTCGGACGAAAATATGTACTCGGAATCAGATCACTGGTTGTAAGCCATTCCTTCACATTCATCCACAAATTTTAATATCGGCTCTATGTCAGATCGCATAACTTTAAGCCTGCCTATTTGTCTCCTGCTTGGTTCCAGGACTCCTACTTATCGCTCTCGCTGCGAAGACCTCATCAACGAGCTCGGCTACCATGGGCATTCATTAGAGGTGAATGCGCACCTACCTAGACCCCCCCCCCCCTCCCCATCCCAAATCGTACAAGGCAAATTGACAAACCTAAAAATATTAGAAAATGGACAAAATTACATTTTCATAAAATACTAAAATTAAAAAACCATTTCGAGATTTTAGCGCTCATAATACTTATATATTTTTTTTCAAAATTTTTAGACCATTTTTTGTTTTGAATTAATAAACAAAAACTGAAATATACACCACATCAATACAACAAGGTATGTGGTTATTTCACTAAAACACACAAGTACACTGCCAAAATAATTTAATTTTTACATTACATCCACATTATTTGTATTATGTTTACATTATTTACAACATAAGTACACAGCCAAAATAATTTATTATTTACATTACGTTACATTATTTACATGACCTTTAAATTATTTATACTTAATTATTTACGTAAAATTTACATTAACCTGTAGAATCGTTAATTAAATGCTACAAAAAAAAACACTGACAAATGCAACAAATACTGATTTCCCCAACTTTTAGGGAAATTTTCCTGAAAAAAAAAAACTGGGTAACACTGCTGTCTTTGACATTTTGAGTTTGACTCATACAAAAGTAAACAAAACCTATTTTTTTTTTTTAATTTATTTAAAGGCTTTAGTCACAAGACTATCAGCCTAACCATGAACATACAAGATAACAAAAAATATTATTCAAAAGCAAGAAAAAACATACATTCATTAAACCTAAAACAAAATCATTAGTAATATTAATATTTATCATAAAAATTTACAATTTGCCTGTAGTCGAGATTGAGAATTCATAAATAATACTATAAATCTCAGGGAATCGTAATAATTCTTGCAAAGTATTAGGAATATTACAATTTAACAATTCTTTGCATAAACTAATTAATAATAAACGTTGTAAATTAAATTTTGGACATATACAAAACCTAATTATGAAAAATAATCACGAATCTCTAACATTACCACATATTCGTTAACAGTTACTACGTAAACATTAATTACACATGGTAGGTTATTCCTTGGGACTTATTGTATTTTTCTTGAAGTAACTACACTACCGCACCACACAAGACGGCACATTTCACAATTTTTACTAGCGCAAAACAAGGCTTATGGGCGCTGGGACTCGAAGCGTAATGTCGGCGGATTGTCCGACTACTTGGTGTAGTGCAAAGAGAATATAATACACTACGTTTATTAGAATAATAACGTATAGAACGTTAATTTCATTCAAAGTACCTCTCAATATTGAAGAAATTTTAAAATACATGTGTGCGTAAGCGCCCGGCACATACGGTAGACTAATGTTGCAAGTAAATTGTAATTTCCGTAAAAGTGAGGAAATTGTAATTGTTATAATTTTGCCAACCTGACTTAGGGCTGATTTTTCAATGGTTGGATAAACCTCGGATAAGCTATCCCTCCGATACGTCCATACAAAAAATGTTCTTATTTCAAATTAACCTCAGGCCTTAGAATTATTATATAGATTGTATTCAGAAATATGTAACAATTTGTCAGACAATAAAATTGGGCATTCATTATTTTTTCATTATAATTAACTTACTACCTAAAAGATTTTCTAACAGTAAATTGTAATCAATAGTAGATTTATAATAATCTTGAACAAAATGTTTTTTTTTCATAAGATGTTTAGTTTAAGATCGATAATATTAGGTTGTTGTTATTATTAAAATCCAAATCTACATCGTGTTTCTACTTACATATCCCGTCCTTATTCCATATAAATCTACTATTGATTACAATTTGTAAATAAATAAATACTTAAATAAATTATTTATATTATCAATAGCGCCTACACGTACTCTACATCTATGAGAAATATACAAATTATTGCGATAATTGCGATTATGTAATCTTATCAGTTATATCGCACACTGAGAAGTGTATCACTCAGTAAAATTACAAATCAATTTAAACTTGCTATGAAATAACTAGTAGGCGTGACCAAATTTTCATTTTGTTACATAGTCATAACTTTTTAATACTTCTCTCTAGGGGTCTTCAAAGTAAAGCCTGAAGAAACCATACACAAAGGAGTTATATTAGGATTTTCCTTGGATATGGAGTTGTTGTAATTTTTGTTGACTTGAAGGAGGCCATGGTAATTCTGTGGAAACTTCAACTAGAGAGAAATCAAACTCAAATCTCATTTATTCAGTTTAAGCCCTATGAAGACACTAATGAACATTAGAATTGATACGGGCAGGGAGAACGTTTTACGTTCTTTCGTTGCTGTGTTAGGCAGCCGAGTTGACCCATATAGTATTTATTAGATATAAGTAAATCATCACAGAGCGCATAAGAAGAGTAATTACGGTTTGAAACGATCGATGGGCGGAAGAGGGAAGGTCTTCTGTGGCCCCGCTGTCGTAGCCGGTTTCTGTTACGAGTGCATGTATCTAGTACCTACCCTACTAGAGGATATACTTGGGCCTGAATACGTTTTAATGGGAGGAGAGGATAGCGAGCATTTGGCATCACTACCACATCGCCTTCAAACCATATACCTAACTCGTGAAAGGAAACGACGACGAAGTAACAAAAATGATGTGCGTAGCAATAAAGTACGATAGTTTTTTATTTACTGCCTACTTTACCTACTAAAATAAGAGACAAGCGTGATTTATAACGAACATGAACGATTACATATGCTATACGTGCTCTTCATGAAATAACTTAAAGATATAGATTCAAAATCGAATATTTCAAAATTATGACATTCTTACTCAATTTTATGTTTACAAATAGGTCAAGTATAAAAGAAACAATTTTGTTTAAAGTACCTACATTTTAAAATCTTGGACGTAAGTTGGAAGTTAGAAGCTGAAAAATGGCATCGAAAGTTTTGATCTGTCTCTCTATTCTGTTAATTATGGCGGTAAGTAACCTGTTTTTTTATTGTGTACTTAATTTAATAATATTATTAGGTTCTCAACTTTTGTATTTTTTAATTAATCGCTTGTTAAACTTTATTTTTATTCATAACTTACTAGCTTCTGCCCCGCGGTTTCACCCGTGTTCCCGAGGGATCTTATGTATTCCCGGGATAAAAAGCACCCTATATATTATTCCACGGTATGATCTATCTATATGCCAAGTTTCATCCAAATCCATAGAGCCGTTTATGCGTCATTCAAACATACAAACTTTCACATTTATAATATTTGTAAGTAGGATTAGATAAAAATACCTTTCACCCTAATTAGTGAAAGGAGGTCTGTGCTCAGCAGTGGGCATATATAGGCTGTAATTATTATATTATTAAACATACTTCTTCTGTTTTTCAGGTTTATACGGCAAATGGCCAATTTGGTTATCCCTTGGCGCCCTATGGTTCCTATCCACCACCGATGCCTTTGTATATACAAAGTGGACGCGACAACGACGATGACAATGAGATCCTGTTGCCGATTCTTTTCCTATTGTTATTAGGAGGAAATGGGTTTGGCTTTTAAATGCTTTATATTTTTCACATTTTAATATTTTGTGTGTTTTATTTGTGATCGGTCCATGAATGTGGTTAAACAGGGCGGTGTAACATTTTTGGGCTATTCTTTCTATTATATATCGTTAAGTTTTTTTTTTAAAGATCTATTCAGCCAAAAAAAAATTTAATTTTAATTTTTTCTCGATTTTGGCCAGTAGGGTTTTTAGATGAATGGGAGAAACATGATTTTTCGGAAATGGAATTGGAAAGAGAATCGATAGAACCCGATATATTTTTTTGAGAAATTATGTTTCTGACTGACTGTACTTTTAGAAAAAACCTAAAAATGGTATTTACAAAATCTTCAAAATTTACCAAAAGTTTCTTAAGAACTGTCCCATATTTTTGCACCTTCGTGTTTAACTATTGTAAATACAAATAAAAATGTTGCAAATTGTACCTTGGTATTGTATTTCCATAATAAATAACCTCATTTTACAAAATAACTGGTGTATGTATTTTTACCTACTGTAGATATGTACGTCTCTGTGAGAGCGATATAAACAAAGAGTAAATAAATAGATATAGTAATCTCCCGCAATCCCCTATTTCATTTGAATTTCATAAAATCTGACCTTATTCCTTATCTACATCATAAAGAATATCTACAACTAATTTTGCAGAGGCAGAGGGTCTGTGCAAAATTTCTGTTTTATAGGTCCAAGGACTTGGGCTGGTCAGTGAGTGAATGAGTCAGGAATTTTCTTTTTATAAGTACCTATAGATATTTTATTTTCTACTAGCTGTTACCCGCGATTTCACCCGAGTTCCCGGTAAAAAAGATCCCGTTACTAGCGACTCGCCCCGGCTTCGCACGGGTAGAAGAGCATAATATATTATGCCTAAATTTTTTGGTGGCTGCAACAAGCGGGACCCGTCGTCGTCGTGTCACGTTGGTGCGACACCGCTTGAATTTATTTTTTGCGCGTAATTTTTAATTTACGATAGCTCCTAAGATATTCATTTAAATTATATGGTGTAAAAGAGTAAAATAATGTACATGAAATGCTTAAAGCCTCTAATTTATTTAAAAATTGTTATCCTTGAGATAGACATATGCTATCGCGGATTTTTCTGTAGACCTATATAAGATACACAATTCCACAATACATCATTTTCTTATATCTCAAAGGGTTTAGGCAGCGTTTGCAATGTAAGCGCAAAAAAATGTGTTCATTTACGACATCACATTAGAAACCTCTAAATTTATCAGTGTTTCTCTACAATATTATGCATGTATTATACATATAAACCTTCCTCTTGAATCACTCTATCTATCAAAAGAAACCGCTTCAAAATCCGTTGCGCAGTTTTAAAGATTTAAGCATACATAGGGACGAACAGACGACAGCGACTTTGTTTATACTATGTAGTGATGATAGTGATAGTGATAGTGATAGTGATGATAGTGATTCTGCTATTCAGGGCGGAGACAAGTCCAACAAATCAAAGATCATAAAAATCGGTTCAGCCGTTCTTGAGTTTAAATGGTGTAGGTAATTTATAATCTATCTACCTACCTATAGATCGGTACCAATAAGAAACGCACTGACGTTTATTACAAAAAAACCTGATGATGTTTTAGTTACAAATTAACTTCGATTAACATAATTACTTAATTACACATTAATATAAATAAAAAATATTTCAACACGACTGCAATATCACTATACGTAAACACTTGTATGTAGTCTATAATTTTATTTTTGTAATTATATCAATTCCATTTTATTGATTGCATAAATGTACATACATAGTATCTACATAGGTGATAATTAGAATGTAGGTACGAACATCAACAGGGTGTCGCAATTGATAAAACAAGTGAACATTTATTTATGTTAGTGATTTTAGTCGCTACTTACTTACAAATTGCTGTTTTGTCTAATATTCAGTATATTCTAATTTGATTATGTTGAATCCCTATATATATATCATATAATCGTACCTATTAGTTATTTATACTATTTTATTATTTAGTAGGGCTACCTGGGCAACCGACATATTTTTTTGAGAAATTGCATTTTTTTCAAGGCGATGATAGCTCAGTGCTAGTGACGTCGGACGCCACGGCGAAGGTCGTGGGTTCGAATCCTACAATGAGCAGTGACGTAGCTAGGTTCCGTACTTATTCGTCGTGTTCCGAATTCGAGGTAGGTACTCCAGATTTGTCGTAATACAGTCGACTCCATAATAAAATTATAAACCAAATACAAATTGTAAATTATTTTAAAACTATTTTATGAAAATAAAAGAAAATATCTACCTGTTACCGTTCAAAAAATACAGTCCTGTGACAAACACACAGACAGCGGAGGCACGTTAATACGGTCCCGTTGAGCACCCTTTGGGTACCGACTATACGTTTTACGAGTTACGACGAATCTGGAGTACGTCGAGAACACGACGAATACGGAACAAATCTTTAAAATTTTATCAATACAAGTCAAAATATAAATATGTAGTTACATTATACTTTAAAGTTGCAAAGCTACTTTATCATCAGTTCTTTATTGTGAATAGCGACTCTCACTTATTGAGAGTAAGCGAATAATATTGTTTTTAAAATAAGTCTACTTAAGTAGGTACCAACGCTTCGCGGCATGCAATATAAGGCTGGTTTCACAGTCGCGCCGTCATACTCAAACACATACAGTTGCGCAATGTGATTAACATCAGCAACTTATTATTCTTGTATTTTTTTTTGTTTGCTCCTATATTTGGATACTGTGTAAGTTTTGTTCATTAATTATCATTTATATATTATAATATATATACATTTTATTATATTATATTAATATATACATTTTGTCTCAGCGGGATGTTAATTTAGCTTCATTTAACTTTATTTTTATTTAAGGTGGTGGGTCCAGAGGACCATCTTCCACCCTTACGTGGACTATACGGCGAGCGCTGAGGGCTCTCAGCCGTGGCTTAAACTAAAATAAATTTAGGGCAACGGTAGCCTGAGGGTGCCCCCTGTAGAGCTCGACCTCGGCTCAGGACGTTGCCAGGGGAATAGGGGAGGACTTAGCATGCAAATAAAATATATTATTTGGGGATCGGTCGGATTGCTTAATAAGCAGCTCGGGCCGCGTTTAAACGGGACGAGACTGGGAGGGATGTCGCGACGGTCCTCGCCAGCGAGGACGAAATCTTGGTTGCCGGTTGTGCATTTGTGTTTGTTTTCGGGCTTCGTCAGCCTCGATCTGAGCTAAGGTGGTGGCATCGTCTGGTTCGCTGAGGGCAAACCTAGGCCTACGGATGCGGGAGATAATGGACGGGGTGTACGTGACAGTCTGCACGATGAGTGGATTCGCGTGGTGCGCTGCGTCGTCAAAATATCGGCGTGAGGCGCGTTTTATGAACTGTTTAATAGTGGGAAGATCTAAGTCAAGGTGGAAGTTTTCATTGCGCATGTACCACGGGGTGCCCGTGGCTTTACGCATGTACCTATTCTGGATCACCTGAAGACTGTGAAGGTGTTTAGGAGCAGCGTGAGTGAACACGGTACTCGCATACGTCATGACGGGACGGATACACGTGTTATAGAGTCTAACCTTGATTTTTAGGGCAAGTTTAGACCGGGCGTTGATAAGGAAGTGGAGTCGTCCTGCCACAAAGGCGACGCGCGCGCGGACCGCCTTTATGTGTGCAGCGAAGGATAGGCGATCATCGAGATTCACACCAAGATATTTGGCTTGCCTTTCCCATGGGATCGGCTCGCCAAATAGTGTGACTGGCTTGGGAGTGGGAGGGCGTTCTTCTCCATTTCCGAAACCATGCGCCTAGGGCGTTGGCCGCGGTCTGGAGTTTTTTGTCGCTCGTGTAGAGCGTAAAGAGCAAGGGAGATAGTACCGAGCCCTGAGGGACACCGGCACTAATGGAGTGAGGGGAGGACAAGACGCCTTCGACCCGATATCGGAAATTCGACAAGAAGTCTCGTAGGATGGTCACGAGTCTCGGTGGCACACCTAGAGTGTATAGCTTGTAGATCAAGCCGGTGTGCCACACCTTGTCGAATGCCTTCGCGACATCAAAGAAAAGGGCGCCTGTCATATAGCCTTTTTGATATTGGGCGGAGATGTGTTCAACAATGCGATGGACTTGATGAACACACGAGTGTTTGGGTCGGAACCCAAATTGCTCGTCGGGGAGGAGTTTACTAGCATCGGCAAATGCTTTGAGACGGACATAAAAGATTCTCTCTATATATTATCATTCATCATTATTATCTTATTTGTTACTATCGTCCTCTATGTAAAATATTTCATTCATTCCCTAACCTAACTCTGAAATCGGGTCGGGCATACCCACGATTTAGGCTGGGAATACACGTCAGATTTTTTTCTGTTCCGATCCGACTATCGGAAAGCGTTGGAGCCATTACTTTGTTTGAACATTCAAACACGTCCGATCCGATAGTCGGATCGAAGTGTATTGAATATTCGCCGGTTCAGACTATCGGATAAAAAATCTGACGTGTATTCCCAGCCTTAGGGGCGATTTATCGTGCAGGGAACGTTGTCGCATAGTGTGCAGCGAAATCAGGCCGATTTCGCCGCAGTATGTCTGCGAGGCTGCTAGTCTTTGCTGCTAGTGCAGCGATGACGGGACATATTTGGGGCTGGTTATATACGTTTCTCTTTGTATTCTTTAATGCACGAGATTTGTAAAAACATATGTTAAACTAGAGGATTTATGTATGGAACTAATAATTTAAAATTTTCATTGATAAAATCAGAAAAAAAAATGAGAATACAAAAATCCAAACTAAATCTAAATTGGTTCTTTTGGTACTTATAATTAATTAGAAAAGTCTTAGATGAAAGTAATAAAAATATTCATCATAAAAATTGTCGGTTGGTTGGGAAAAAAACTGAATAAAAATGCGTTTATAAATTAACCTAAAAGTACTAGGATAGTAGAAGTTCGCACCGTAGAAAAAGCCAAAATGAAAGAATAGAATAGAATCGTTTATTGCTGAAACAAGGTGCCTGATGAATGCCTGCATGAATGATGCTTGATAGAGCCCGTGGCATCTTGATCTTGACTTGAATTAATATTATATATGTACTCACACTACATTTATTAAGTACTGACAAGGAAAGAGAGTTTAGGGTTCTCTCTCTACTTAGTCTATTTCATTTTCGTCTAAGGGCTTGTACACAAAACTGCGATGCGATGCGAATTAGGTTTGTACTTATGTACGTATTCATACAAACCAAATTCGCATCGTGTATTCGCATCGCATCGCAGTTTTGTGTACAAGCTCTAAGGTCTATAAAGCGCGTCACAAACGGTGAAGATACGTGGAGATGAGCCGATTTCAGCCGATGTCCAGTCCACCCACAGATTACTATAATGTAGTGAGTGATGACAATAGTTTGATGCTAAAATTAAAACATTTTTCTGTATCTAGCCATGGAACGAAGTGTAAAATAACGATGGACGAGCAATTTTTTGGAAAAGAAAGAAATTAGTTATTTTGTGTATGATATATTATGGTTGCAAAAATAAGTTTGTTGTTCTTGAAGAATACAATGTTCGTCAACTGAAATTAAACATGAATCATTCTTCTGTGAAAATTTAATCTTATCTATCTCATTGATTATTACAATCAAAATTGTTTCCGTTCCATGTTCCATTGTAAATTAATAATTGCGAGTTATGATTTAAGAACGGTATACGCGTGAAATGTCCGATTCTATCTGCTGTGAAGAGGAGGAGGCGTTTCCTCTTCACGAATGTATATTCATTGGGGATGTGCGCAAGCTGTCATCACTTCTCAGACTCAACGACGTGACCCGCAAAGACAAGCATGGGAACACGGCCCTTCACCTGGCCGTCATGCTCGGCCGCAAGGAATGCGTTCAATTGCTTCTAGCCCACAGTGCGCCAGTCAAAGTGAAGAACCTAGCCGGGTGGTCGCCGCTAGCTGAAGCCATCAGCTATGGAGATCGACAGACAATCTCGTCGCTCGTACGCAAACTTAAGCAACAAGCGCGTGAACAGATGGAACACAGGAGACCCGATCTTATCCGAGCTCTCGCTCAAATACAAGACTTCTACATGGAACTCAAGTGGGATTTTCACTCATGGGTACCTTTAGTTTCTAGGATATTACCATCAGACGTGTGTAAGATTTACAAATCTGGTTCTGGAATAAGATTAGATACTACATTAGTTGATTTCTCAGACATGAAGTGGGAGAGAGGTGACATATCATTTATATTCCAAGGGGAAAAACCTCCTAGTGAGTCTTTGACTGTTTTAGACAACAAAGCTAAAGTCTATCAAAGAGTTCGCTATGAAGAGACTGAAACTGAAATAGAGGATGAAGTAGATATTCTTATGTCAAGTGATATCTTAGCGGCACAGATGTCAACTAAAGGAATTGCATTTTCAAGAGCTCAGTCTGGCTGGATTTTTCGTGAGGATCGCAAAGAGACAGTAGCAGGCCTATATAAAAGTGATATATACACTATCACAGGACTAGTGCTAGAGTCACGAAAACGACGTGAGCATTTATCTACAGATGATTTACAAAAAAATAAAGCAATTATTGAGAGTCTCACTAAAGGCAACACTCAGAATTTGGATACAAATGGGGAGCCAACTCGTCGTGCTTCATTGAATCCTCCTCCAGACTGTGGCATAGACTGGTTCAAATACATATCATCACCACCTGGACAGTACCCCAGTTTGGGCAGAGAACTTGTGTATAAAGAGTCATCTAAAAACTTTCGTGCAACCATAGCCATGAGTGATGATTTCCCTCTTAGTGTAGACATGTTGTTAAATGTACTGGAAGTGATTGCTCCATTTAAACATTTCGCTAAATTACGACAATTTGTGGCTATGAAATTACCCAGAGGATTTCCAGTTAAAATTGACATACCAATTCTGCCCACCGTGACGGCTAAAATAACATTTCAAAAGTTTGATTTTCGTGAAAATCTACCCCCCGATCTGTTTATCATACCAGAAGACTATGTGGAAGACCCTCTTCGGTTTCCTGATTTATGACGCTTTGATATTCTAACACTGTTTGATATAAGTGAGAGGCCTAAATGGCGGCGTGAAGTGAAACGGAGCAGAGTTAAACGATTGGTGCGGTGCAAGTCTGCAAGCCATGGCTTGCCATCTATTGAATTTCCTATGCTGTTTGGTCTGGGAAGCTCGTATTCCAGTCATTGTGTACTCTTTGTTGAATAGCTGAATTCTCAATGTTATTAAATAAACTGAGGCAAAATGAAATGTCTTGTGTAGTAGTTTCTGTTAAACAGTGTTAGAATGATGTTCACTATTTTAAATTATTATTATATAGGGTTCCTTTCAATTACTGTAACAACATATTGTCTAGTTCATTTTACTGTTTATTAAATTATATTTTGTTTTCATGTTTATTTTTTCATAGAAGATTTTATAAACTTTAAACAAAAAAAAAAGAGTATAGAGATAATTTATAAGTAGTGAAATATTGCTCATCCACAGATCAGATTACGTCCATGATGGAATTTTACATTTAATTTTTATATTTATGGTACATTTTATTTATTTTTAATTTAAGTTATTTAGAATAATGTGTATGATATGTACCTATTCCTGATACAGTTGAATATGTTTCAAATGTATAAACTGTACACTTTTATTGATAAAGCATGGATTGGAGTATCCAAATAAATGGCCTGTACCAAGAAAAAAGATAATGTCTAAAAATTTATACCAGACCTATATATTGTCTAACTCTAAATTATCAAGATTACATTAAGGCGACGCCTTGCAACCAAGCAAGGATTCCGATTTTTCTCAATAATGACTGAAGCGAACGAACTGCAATTTATTGTAAGAATTCATCATGTCTTTTACTTTATTTTGTACGTTGCATAACACGATTGGTTAACTTTTATAACACAAAATAATTAATCAAAAAGACCTCCAATTTTACCGGCATTGAGGATCGATTTGAGGTTCCAAAATTTCTACATATATTAATTGAAACTGATACTATAAATTGTACTTAGGTTTTATGAAATATATTTGTAGTTTTTAAATTAAACAATAAAAACCATTTTGTCGCATACGCCCGTTCCGTTTACGCGGGTTTTCTATGAGAGGTCGCTATAGTAGGGAGCGGGACGCAGAACGTTGAATTTCAGATTTTTAAGCTTAACGCGGCGTCACCTTAATTGAACAGTGGATAAATATACCTCATGTCAACTATCTAAGGTCTATTGGTTCTGTTCAAACTGGTCAAATGAAAATTCAATGAACTTGAGCCGAAATCTTTGGTGTAGGTGTAAGGCATATAGTCTATTGTTAATTTTTAAATGAGTGGTTCATGGCCTACTCATGTTAAATTTAATTTCCTTTTTTGATAAGGAAAAAATATAGCAACATACATACCATTTAATATCCATATTTGGATCATGACGCTGACGTGATATTAGTGTTTTCATGCTGTAGGTACAGTCATGAGCATAAACACCTTGATAGATTGCGATTCATTGACATAACACCTACTTATATCATAATTTTAGTCCGAAAACATTATGTTCGTAACACCGTCGAATTTCAATCAATAAGTACTTTATGAGAAAATCTATGCTCGTGACTTTACAACTGTTGCAGCGTAAGTTTGCTTCTCTGTAGTCGATTGTAAATGGCTTTGTAATAGCATTTTTGCATTTCTAATAATGGAAGTAAGCCGTTGAGGATCTGATGCTGTGCCTTTTGTAAAAATTACAAATGTCGAAAAATGTCCATACACCCCGAAATATTTTCGGCCTTATAAAACTATATTTAACTAGAATGAAACAATGATCTTATATGTTACTATCGTATCTCGATTAGCACCGACGCGTTGCCACTTTGTATATGCCTGTAGTCATATCTGCCATAATTCCCAACTTGACGTCAAGCGTCCCTGTATCGTTTTGATGTAATTAGTTTGACGGTTGCAGAAACGAGACTAAGGTGATCAACAAATGTGACAAATTAAACAGTTTTTGTTAAATAGGGTTTAATGAGTTGGTAAGGGTGTTTATCTTCCTACCATTACCTACGAGGCAAACATACGCCTTGACAGTTAAAGGCTTTGTTAACAATCTAAGAATTTAATAATTTCAACATTTCCAAGTTCTTGTGCCTTCTGCATTTCTCAGAGAACCTAGGTATTTACTGTCGATATAATCATCTAGATCGATTTAGCAGACTAACGTAGATAATGTTTTGATTCAAATCTAGGAGAACATTCTAGACTTAGTTAATTGATTGGTTCCGATTTAGTATTTTGATGAAGTGATAACAGGTCGGATAATATCAATACAACTCATAGAGCAAGACGCAGCGCTAGAAAACGACCGGTAGTTATGGTAAAATTCTTAGCATGGATGTTTATTGTGATAGATCTGTAATCCACCGAAGTGGAGACGTATTATTTTGACTAGATGCAATGCGTGTTGGAGGAAATCCTATCCAATTTTTGCAATAAGTTCATCGGTATGTCCCGACAGTTGCACTTGAGTCAGTTCCCCTCTAGGCTTCGTGTGCTTAATACTCTGGGCCATACCATCATGACGTATGTTATGTATTATCATGAGATTGTGATACATTGTAAGCCTATCCAATATTAAAGAAAATGCCCACTGGTGGTTTGCAGCCCTTATAATATGGTTCAGCAAAGGTTTGCACACGATTGTGATTTATTTAATTTAAGACCCTGTTACCATCAAATATAATAGGGTCCAAATTCCATGGCACATATTGTGGCCACAATTAGACGAGCTTTAAAGTTTCATCCTTAGAGATAATTCTATCGCACAGTATTTATTTCGAAATTAAATTATTACCACATAGATTAATATATGTATAGTGTAGAAAATCAACTGCTTGTGTAGGTACCTGCAAGATGTCATTGCTAACTACTACTTAGTATATGTATTCGACAATAACATTAAAATCCCACCTAAGAGTATTTAGTAAAAGTAAACTTGCCAATAGTCACTTAAAATTATTTACCAACAATTTTATTATAAAGACAATGAAAACAATAGAATATGGAGAAATATATGTAATAAAATTAAATAAACGATGTTATACTTTTATTTCTGTTACACCCTCTTATGCAGCTTCAGAAATTATGGTGAAAATCGGGAAACTATTCAATTATAACACACAAAATGCTTTAAAATTTATTAAGTGTCTGTAATAAGTACACAATACTTGCAAAAGATAAAAACGATCTCATTCCAGTGGACTAGATAGTGCACTAAGTAATATGAAAACAAAATTAATTCAATTATTGAATAGCTTAACTAAACCTGTATTACACACACTCATCAGAAGCTGCCAGGCATTACTCTTGAGTTGACCTCTAAACAGCTAATATTGTAAAAACGGAAGTTTGCCTCGCCTCGTATTGACGGCTAAACTACCGAACCCATTGTAATAAAAATTTGCAGTGGGGTAGGGCCCCGGACGAGACGATGGTAGTAGATACATACTGTAGAATTATTAAAATATTTAATTTTGCAGCAGACTGACCATTTCGTAATATTATTATTGTAAGTATATGGACAGTTGTCGATGTAGACTGAGCTACAATTTTAGAGAAACTTTACAACATATTTATTTGTACATATTTTTTGTCTTGCCTTGTCAATCAAAGCTCACAAATCTTTTGTAAGAATCACGATTGATGCTGTTGTCATTGGTCTTAATTTGCGTGAAAATTAAGTGCATGCCAGTGCATTAGACCATATTTGTGAAAACATACAATACATGAAATATATCAATATATCCAATACCAAAAACATAAGTTAACTACGCCTTAAAAAATAAACATTTCATAAAAAGTTTCTTACCATGTGGGTGTAACAAAGAAACCCACCCGTGAACATACATGCGCAGTGACACGTCCAATTTCACAAAATTTAGCCAGAGTTGTGTGGGAGTAGTTTATGGTACAGCATTACATATCAACATGCAAATTAAGTGGTACCCACATATTATAGACCGTACTCCACACAATGTCGGGCCACGATATTAATAATACTAGTGGACAAAACAATGCACATTTGCTGTCGGTCTCAGTATTGGTTTATTAACACCAAGGTATAATAAAAAGGAATTATGTATTAAATATAATTATCTCATAAATCTACGCGATCTCGTGGCGACTTTAGCTGGGGCCTTCATTGTGGTAGAGTCTAATCCAAGCTTGATAACGCGCAGGGACACAGTTGACCGACGCGCTATGAAATTAATAAGATTTTATTAAAAATAACGATCGAAACGAGTCCATAAACCTTTATTTTAATTTTTGAATATTTCAATTATATGCGAAATTTATTAAAAAAAATCATTCATGTATATACAGGGTTACTTGTAATTCGATACATTCCTTTAAGGGCGTGATAGTAGAGACTGTAAACTACGAAATGAACCCTATATTGCATTATACAAATGTTGACCGTTACTGAGATATTTGGAAATTTTGTATTTTCTCAAAAAATTTAGCTGGTAATGTTATATCAACATAGGAAGATGTTTAACATTAAAAAAATCATCAATGTTTTTAGTACATAGGTATATTTTCAAGATTCTTTCCAAATCGAAATAAGTATGAACAACTTTTACTTACCTATTTCTGGAATTTCGTCAAGCAACTGAAATAAAGAAATAACTAATTATTAATACATTTACTTTTTATACAACATTGGCAAACAAGCATACGGCCCGCCTGATGGTAAGCGGTTACCGTAGCTTATAAACGCTTGCAACACCGGGGGTATCACTCACGTATTGCCGACTCTTCCCCTCTCCCCGATGAGCTCTGGCGACCTTACTCTAGCGCAGGAACACAACTATAAGTTATTTGGCTGCGGTATTCTGTAAGGTTGAGGTACTTGCCCAGTCGAGCTGCTCTTTGAGCGACATATCGTTATGCTCTACCTCTATTTACTTAATCATTCAATGATCATTCTATAAGATGATTGGATAGGAAATATTGAAATATTAGTGTTGACCCATCTGCCCAGTTATTTATATTTGTATGGGATTTCCAATATGAAATCTAAGTACAAAATTGCAAAAGTTAGTATCCCAAATATTCAATTTTTTTGTACAATAAATTTTAGTACAATAAATTATCATCTTAACTCTAAATACTTAATATAATGGTATACAAATTTTAGTAAATGTTCACCAAATATAATGAAACCAAGTTTACGCGGTATAACTACATTAGTCTACATATCGATGATTTAGCGACAGAAAGGGATGGAAATAGAGGGACACTGGGCCCGGGTGTGACTGCCCTTAACTCTGCCGTTGTTAGAGGAGGCTCACGCTCCTGTTGGGTATAGCAGCTATCGGTGATGATGAGTAATGAGAATTAGTTAAATAGACACGTACAGCGACCTCCTGTACTTTGGGCGCGAGGCTGCGTCGGAAGGCGGTGAGCCGCTGCGTGTGTCCGCTGGCGATGCTCACGCCACTCTTTATAGACTCGCTCGAGCTCGAGAACACCGTTTCTGTTATTACATCATTACATCATTAATTTATTACTTGGCAAACTGACTACCTCGTACATGTCGTAATAAAAAAATATCCTGGGACGTTCCTCACACACGGTCATCTGATCACAAACTAAGCAGAGCTTGTGCTATAGAAACCAGATACCCGGATAACCTGATATACATTTATCTTTTTAAATACATACATATATAGAGAAACAAACCATGTCGTGGATTTATTAGATTCCGTTGCTGTGTGAAGGAAGGAAAAACCAACAAACATACTTCCGCATTTATAATATTAGTAGGTTTATAGACATGATATTACCTTCAACGTCTATAAGAGGTTCCTTTATTTGCATTGCTGAATCCGTGACGATTCTGGAAATAAAATATATTTGATGCTGAAAAACTTCTATTTCTAATTATATTTACAAGAGGTCGCCCGCGGTCGAAATTCGACCATAATTAAACAAAATAGTACTTATACACAAAGTCACCGAAAGTGACTGAACGTTACATCTGTTTAGTTAGATCTATTACTTATTTTATTCAAGCCAGTTCCTTCTAGGCTTTGTGTGCTTACCACCTTCGGCCACATCATCACTTACCATAGAGAGATTGTGGTCAAACCTATACAAAGTAAAAAAAAATACGTGTGGCACTTGGGGACTGCCGCGGTAAAGCTATTGCATAGAATTTTTTATCAACTTATGCAATTATGATTATTTATTCATTTTTTATTTAGGCGTTTTTTTTCTATTTTTTTTTCTTTGATATATGACCTATATACCTATATTCTCACATACAGCATACACACACATACATTCGCTTCTCGTGTATGTATGTGTGTGTGGGAGGTGTTAGGTTTTTTCGTTACGAAGAAATTTCTTGATTCGGTCGCCGCGCTCAAACCCCGAAAATACAATGGCTTAACAAACCCTGAAGCCCGCGATAAAAGCTACACAAGCTATATAGCTTAAAAAAATAAATATTTTTCTCTACTTTTGTATTTGTATTTAAATATGGCTTTTTTGGCTGAAATAAAGAAATTATTATCTCATTTATTCATATATTTTTATTAAATTACATTTTTAAATATAAGTTATAAAAAATACATTTATTATTATTGTAATATAATACAGTAATGTATCTTTCAGACATCACGGCGCGAGGACCGAATACTATCTCTGTCTGCACTATTGAAGAGATACAGGTAAAGACAGCACCCGCTAAATGCAAGGACTATTGCAGAAAACAGTACAACTATACTGGGTCTATGGGGGACTATGGGAACTTGCTGGACTGCTTGCGTGTGCGTGTGTGTGTTTCTGTGTGTGGTGTCTGTGTGTTAAACGTATGGTAGTGTGTAATGTTTTTTTTAAATAAAAACAGTTTTTTTTTAATTGAATATTGTAAAGATGCTTAAGTGATACTCAATCGGTTGTCCGTTTTTAAGCTATTGTATAGCTTCTATCGCGGGCTTTGAGCGCGGCGACCGAATCAAGAAATTCCGTAACGAAAAAACCTAACATCCCCCACTCCGCCTACCATGTAGCTCGGCCGAGCGTGACGCGATTGAAACCTTACCTGAATAATAAAACATTAAAAAAAAAACGAGTCGACAACATACATCCGCAAAATTCGGATTGTCGAGTATTTTGTTAAATTCTAATGGTGCAAATGGCAGTCGCCATATTGGCCGAGCACAGTACCGCCATATTTTCAATGAACGGATACCTGTCAGTCAGTATCAGTTTTTCTTTTGTTTTCCCTTATTTCGGGAAGGCAAAGGGTTCTAGCCCATACAACCTAATCATGAGATGACACAGTGTTCTCAGTGTGTAAATGAGCCTTTATTGACAGCCTATTATTTTTGTTTCCCGTTGTTAAGCTATTAGTTGCATAGCTTTTATCGCGGGCTTAGTAGTATAAAGAAAAAAAAATACTGCATAAATAAAAAATAAATAAATAATTATAATTGCATAAGTTGATAAAAATGCTATGCAATAGCTTTACCGCGGCAGTCCCCGAGTGCCACACGTATTTTTTTAAATTAAGTTTTGTAAATATAAATGTAAATATATATAAAACGAACCTATTCAAAATTATGTATTCAAGTGATCTTCAAATTGTGCCACACCAAGTCACTGTGTCATTCCAAAAACAGTTTCAGCAGAATCTGTTAGACCATATCTTTACCTTTGCACAAACAACAGCAACCTCCGCTGGCTGCGCGACAGGTATCGTTCGAGGCAGGTGGAGGCGACCAGCGCGGCCAGCCGGCTGCTCGCGGCCGGCGAGGGCGCGCACAGCTCCACTAGTGCGTGCAGCGCGTTGTTCGCTGATTCTGCGTAATCACGCAACCATATCGCCAGCTACGAACACTACCGATAGGCTCAGATGTCCATAATAATTAACATAATAGTTGCAGGCAGGATTGTTAACTGCCTTAGCGATCCTCATCTGACCGCCCGGCAATCTTCTTCTATCTCTATCCATTTCTGTCACTCAAACATATCGTCGGATAGAGCGAGAAACATTATTTGTGCATGTTCACACTCTGCAGTAGGTATCGTCGGAGCGATTCTGTGGAACAATTTCTCTCGCTCTGTATAGTGAACGATATGTTTGAACGACAGAAAGGGCACACTGACACTGCGCAGCCAAACAAACTCGTCACGTGATCACTAACAAAATTGCAAGGCGTAAAATACATCACCGTCAACTATCTGTAATAAGATCTCGTAGTCCGAGGGCTCCTGAAATACTTGAATAAACCCTCTGACTATGGGACCAATGCTGCAAACATTTTGGTTGAGCATGTATTTAACTTTTATATTTGTATGGAACAGCATTTTTTTTCGACAATTCAATAGAAAAATATTTTTTATTTGTTTTTTATATTACTTTAGGCATCTTTTGACCTACAAAAAGACCTCAGTATTCAGTCAGTCCTCTTCAGTCCACTAATAATGTTAGACCGTTATAATAGATATCATAATAAGGTACCTACAATGAAGTTCAATAATTACTTAATAATAACTAAATGATGTACCTGAAATATGCGCCAATCATCGACGTTTTCAATGAGTTTCTGCGCACGTCTCGATTTCTGTTTGATGACATCGTGAGCATTCTGCAAACGGCTCTCCTGTCGAGATATCCGTTCTTGAGCGCCATCCAATTCGTGCTCAGCTTCGGCTCTTTAAAGATCAAATCACACCAAAAACATAAATGTGAAAAGAGGGCCAAATTCGGTACATACGACGTTTGGGGTTGCGTCGGTCGCGTTGCCAATAAAAAAAGCCAATCTAAACGGGTGCCAAGATCCTTAAGTATACGGTATATAATAGCGAAATATAATACTTAAAGGAATCTCAGGCTGATTTTAATAAAAACTAAAATTTTGCCGGGAATAGAACCAGTTGATTTTGAAAACAAATAGAAATACACTCTCTTTCTTTTTCTCTCACAGAAAAGAGGCAGGAGTACTTACTCTCTAGCAGTAAGCTGTTTACATTTGTCATTAAGAAGCGTGAGTTGTGACCCGACATCCGCTGTGCTTTGTTGCAACGCCATAATTTTGGCGTTTATCCCCTTAAGCTCATCGCGCATCTTGTAGTATTCGTTGGTCAGTTTATTCAATTCTTCTATCTCGGGAGCTAGATTCAATAGAAATATTAATTATCATCCTACTTATATCCTAACTAATATTATAAATGCGAATGTAAGTTTGTTTGTTACCTTTTCACACCTAAACCGTAGAACCCATCGTGATGAAATTTGGTACGCAGATAGCATGTGGTATGGAGAAGGACATGGGCAACTTTTTTTCTCGGGAACGCGGGTGAAATCGCGGGGGACAGCTAGTAATATTATAAATGCGTATGTTTGTGAGGATGGATGGGTGGAGATTTGTTACTCTTTTCACGCAAAAACTACTGAACGGATTTGGATGGAATTTGGCTCAAAGATAAAATATATTTTGGATTAGCATATAGGATACTTGTTATCCCGGTAAAACTGGTATATATTGGGTGGCTACTAAAAACCACTAATATAAATATAAACTATATATGTATATAAAAATGAATCCCTATTTCCCTTAATCATCGCATCATGCGTGAACGGATGGAACAATTTCGCTAATTCTTTTTTTGCTGTGTTAATTATTGTCAGGAGAAGGTTCTTATGAAAAAAAAATAGGAAAATAGCGCAGAAAATTCGGGAAAAACTGAAAGTATGGGATTTTTGTATGAAATTAAGACACTGTCATTTTTGCGTTAGATAGGCAGTTTCTTGAGGAACATAGGCTACTTTTTTATGTTAAAAACGCCGGTGAAACCGCGGGAGACAGCTAGCAAATAATATAAATCAATATGACAAGTAGAAACGGCTGTATACGTGTTAGTTACATACAAACCAGTGCATCTCGCTTACATGCACACTTTTGCATATGTCACTACTTCATAATTATGACATAATGTTGTAAAAGTAAATGAGTTGCACTCGAGAGCTAGTTGGTTTCTACAATGGAAATCCTCCTGGTATTTTTAATTTCTATAGGCGATGGTAGCCACTTACCATCAGTTGGATCGCCTGCCTGCTTATCAGCCTACTGACATAAAAAAACCGACTTCAGTTCACGTTCAAAATTATTTTGCATTTTATTATTTCATCTTAAGGAACCTTGACTGAGCCGATAATTGAACTAACATAAAAACATCCTACTGAAAAGTGAAAATAAAAAATTCAACCCCATTTTAAAAAAGACATTAACAACCTCTAATATAATATCTCTATAGTCCATATTACTAATATCATAAACAAAGTTCTATGACTTTTAATAATTCATCAGATTTAAATTCATCTGACTTTCTGACAAAAATAAATTCAACGCTCTAAATCGTACGAACTCTACGCGTTGCAAAATACGAGTGACAGTGCACGGGAGGCGTAGGTACAACACAATATAGAATTGAAATGTGTTAAATAGAACAACAAAATCTTGAAGGTTTGTTTTTGGAAAATTTATTAAGTTTTGTAAAAAGCTATGGAATATGTTAGTAATACAGTCCTGCAAGGTTCCGCCCCGCAGTTTCACCCGCGTGCCTATATAGCCTTCCTCGATAAATGGGTTATCCAACAATAATTTTTCAATTCCAACCCGTAGTTCCTGAGATTAGCGCGTTCAAACAAACTCTTCAGCTTTATAATATTAGTATTAGTATAGATAATTCAGAGACCAAAAAGTCAACATCCATATTTTTTTTCTCGTTTACACGCACCCAGCTTTCCTTTTCTGCATCTGTCATTACTAATAGTCCTAGGATTCTAGGTGGCAGTTTACAAATATACTTACTGTCATCGCTTAGCGGTGAGATATGGTGCATAAAGTGGTGATGGGCGGCATGCACCAACCGTAGTGTAGCCTCTAGTGCCCGCACGTCACGTTCACGCCGTCCTACATCTGCGTCTAAAGCTGCCCCACGTTCTACTAACTCTGCACGGTCTGCTGCGAACTGGCATGCGAGAATCAACTTTATAAATATTACCATAAAGTCTTAGAAAAAATAATAGATACAATGGCGAAAAATTATAAAGGCCGAATGGATTTTGGATCTAATTTCAATGTACCTTGATTTTGAAAAACGTCACTGATAGTTGCTGCCCGGCGTCGTCTTTTCCTAGTGATCCGATGAATATGTCGTATCTGAATCAAATTTTTAAAAAATCTTAATTTAATCTGTTTTCTGCTTACAAGATTACAAAATTTCACTTCTAGACAAAATAAGTTCGGAGGGAAGAACGTAGGTGTACGAGCAATAACACAATAAAATTTTACATTTATAAAGTGAATTAAGTCAATGTATGCGTCATCACTAGTGTAAGGTCCTACAGTAAGTAGGTATACCTTTTAATAAGTTGTTCAATCCGCTGTTCTCTCTCTCGTATCTCGCTGCGCAGTTTGCCGCAGTCTTCAAATAAAGCACGTTTCTGCAAGTCGAACATGTCGCGGCGTGCCGTGATTTCCACAACCCGTTCGTTCATAGCCTGAACACAATTTATAAGTTATTATTTATAAATGCTAAAAAAGAGCCGCTAGAATTAAAAAACATAATCATTTCTCAACTCCCAGTAATTTATCTCAATGAGTAAATAGAGAAGTTGACCACAATATTTCCTAAATTAAATTTCAAGCAATTTACATTTACTCAATATACTATCATGAATATGTATATTTGTATAAGCCTTATACTATAAGGTGTAAAATAAATCTACTCCAAGAACTCAGTTACTCGGTATCGAAAAAAAATCTCGGAAAGCGCTTAAAAAAGTAATGTGCGGTCGGGGGACCCCCGCCAGGAACGAAGTTCAGTTTATACTAATATTATAAAGCGAGTTTGTTTGGTTGAACGCGCTAATCTCAGGAACTAATGGTTCGAATAGGGTATTTTACTCCATATGAGAAAAAATCTAAAAATGTACAATTTAGATAACTTAGGCAATAAGCAGTCGGAAAATGTTAGTTTTAGTTCATAAAATAACTTAATTAATTTTAAAATTCATTTCAAAGTTTTCAGTTTTTTTAATCTGTTTCTAAACAAGCGAAACAGCAGCCGCCATTATAATGACGTCATACGGTACTGTATGTATACTTAAAAGTGTCAACCGAAGTATTATTATTTTTACACTAGTATTCATGCATTCAGGAACAGTACACTAATAAAAAGGATAATAGCTCATTTTTAATTTATTACATTTTATAAGTCCAATTGAGACCAATATCAGCGCATTTATTTGCTTACAAGAGACCAAATAACGTCATGACCGTAGAGTTACATGACGTCCAGCGTTTTCATCAAACGACATTTGAAAATGTAAAATTGAAATGCATTTTTATGGCACTTATTGATTGAATAAAATTTTTGTGTTTTTTTTGGTGGCTTATTAGCACCTTAGGAACGAATTGAGACATTTTTCAAAAATTGGTGTAATACCCTATTGAAAAAATCGTTTAGTGTTGGATAGCCCATTTATCGAGGAAGGCTTTTTATTCCGGGAAAACATAGAATCCCTCGGGCGGAAGCTAGTATATAATAAATATTGCAATTGCAAGCAATTTTATATACAAATAGCTATTCCCTGCGGTTTCACCCGCGTTCCCGGGATGAAAAATAGCCTACAACCTTCCCTTCCTGAAGAATTGGGCTATCAAATGCAAAAATATTTTTTCAAATCTTAGTGGTAGTTCCAGGTACAAGCGCCTTTAAGCAAACAAAAAAAAACTTCTGATCAGAATGCAACAACACCTCTGAAGTTTGGTTTTAAATGAATTTTATGTTTTATTTTTATATTAAAACAAAAAAAAGTAATAATGCCAGATTATTTCGGATATTATAAGGAATCGTTTAACGAATATTAATGTTTAAAATTAAAATTAAATTTGTTTAAATATCGTGTTTTTAGGGTTCCGTAGCCAAATGGCAAAAAACGGAACCCTTATAGATTCGTCATGTCTGTCTGTCCGTCCGTATGTCACAGCCACTTTTTTCCGAAACTATAAGATCTATACTGTTGAAACTTGGTAAGTAGATGTATTCTGTGAACCGCATTAAGATTTTCACAAAAAAATAGAAAAAAAACAATAAATTTAGAGGGTTCCCCATACTTAGAACTGAAACACAAAATTTTTTTTTTCGTCAATCCCATAAGTTTGGGGTATCTATGGATAGGTCTTTAAAAATTATATTGAGGTTTCTAATATAATTTTTTTCTAAACTGAATAGTTTGCGCGAGAGACACTTCCAAATTGGTCAAATGTTGGTCCCCCCCCCCTGTAACTTCTAAAATAAGAGTGATAAAACTAAAAAAAAATATATGATGTACATTACCATGCAAACTACCACCGAAAATTGGTTTGAACGAGATCTAGTAAGTAGTTTTTTTTTAATACGTCATAAATTTAAACCGCAATTTACCTTTCATTCAATCAACTCAAATATAAAAAAAATTGGCAAAAAGCAAGGTCTTACAGCACAAATAAAGGAAAAATTCAAAAATTAAGGGATGTCCCCATACATACATAGTTACGCCAATTAATAAAGACCTCTGAGTTGTATGGGCGCTCATACAATTTTGAGGTCTAGCTTAATTGCCACCATCCTCAAATACAGTAAATAAATAAAATTGTGCATTTCCCATGATGGACGAACGATGGACGAAGTTTGTACGGAACCCTCGGTGCGCGAGTCCGACTCGCACTTGGCCGGTTTTTTTCAATAGGTATCTTTTTTCCTTTTAAGAAGAATTTGTAAAATTATAGATTTGTACCGCATGGAAGCAGAGATTAGAGCTTGGGGAGGAAATACGAGATACTGGATACACTTTTTACAATCATTTTTTCGTTTTACGTCTTCGTTTGAAAAAGTTTACAAAAAGACTTTGGAAAAAAACATACCTACCTGTTGAAAAAAACACGATAGTTAAAGGAATTTGATTTCAATTTGAAACATTAATATTTGTTAAACGATACCTTATAATATCCGCAATTAATTGGCATTATTTTTTTTTTGTTTAATGTAAAAAAAAACCTAAAACTCATTCAAAACCAAACTTCAGAGGTGTTTCGATTTTTTTGATGAGAAGTATAGTATCGTTTTTTTTGAACCTCCGAGAAAGTCGCAAGGAGGGGGCATAATTGGTGACGTCGCGTCTGTCTTTTATTATAAAAGACACAGGCGCGTGGGCGTGTGAATTGCAATTTACAGACACATGTATAATAATGTACATAACGCTTTTTTGTTACTGTTCCCTTTTCTGCCAGTTAACTCCTACCGCAAGCTCCGTAAAGGAACTTCGTTCCAAAAATCGGCCGTTCCACACAAAAGGTATCGAACTCGGATGGCACAGCATTATTCATTAGAACCAATCAAAAGGTATAGATACCGCGTCGAGCTGCAGGCGCTGGTCGTCGAGCGAGTAGGCGGCGTCGCCCAGGCCGGCGAGCGCGCGCGCCGAGTGCGCCACGCGCAGCCGCAGCAGCGCCTCCTCCACGCGCGCGCGCCGCCCCGCCGCGCGCAGCGCCTGCGCCTCCTTGTCGCCGCCCGACACGTTCAGCATCGAGCTCTTCAGCCGGCTTTGCTGGCACGGTGTAAATATTACATTTACTATTTGGAGTTTGGACAGGTAACAAACACCCTAAAAGAATATCACCGAGGTGATCTTACTCGAAGTAGGTAGACACTCTAGTGGTGGTGGGAGACCGATTCCGAGATACATTTCCACGTGCTCGACCGTCCTCCTGACCTATGTAGATTGAAATCTAAAAATTTGACTACCGAGTGGTCTTCTCTTAGTTGGAAAATGAAAGGGGCTTCCCGCATTTATCGACTTTTAATTGTTGCATCCTGTGATCTAAGCCTTAAAAATGGGTTAGATCAAAAATAAGTAGACCCATTTACCAGTTTAGTTAGTTCGATGCTTTTAGCCTCTAGTTCCCTGGCGAGTCGTCGCATGTCGTCGTGCAACTTAGCCGAGTGACGCTCCAGGAGGGCGACGCGGGCCGCGTGGCGAGCACACACGTCTTTTAGTCTAGAAATTACCACAATAGCACAATCAAACTATGTTCCGAAAGTGCAATAGCATTTTGAAATAGTTTTATCATATTACTCGTATACAATATATCCGCGGACTTAACATGCTTTTGAATCTTACTTGAGCATGCAGGTTTCTTCACGATGTTTTCCTTTCACCAAAAATCTGATAAACTCAATCAAGATTTCATTAAAAAAAAACAAGACTCAGAAAAACGAAACCACTCCCTGAAGACCATAAGCTGATGCGTTTGACAATTTATAATCACAGTTTTTTTCGCAGGAGTTTGTTAAGTGTAATTTTGTCGCAGTTGGATTGCATAATTAGCTGTTTTAGAAAACCGCTAGCTGTTTTATAAAACGGTACCGTTATTTTTTTATGTTCGCTTGTAACAGTAATAATTTACCCTCTCATTTATTATTTCATCATGGTCTTTTTACACCAAAACGGTATTTATGACTACAGATAAGCCATTCTGCAATACGTCTAAACGTGGATGGCAGTTTTGTAAACGTAACATTCCAGCTGAACGTTGTTCAGTTTTTTTACAAAACGGAACCGTTATGTAAAACTAGTAGTTTTTTAAAACAGCGGATTCGACAATCCATCTGCGACATTTATATACGAATATTCAACGTGAATGAATATTAAATTCATAGGAATTCTACTGTTCATATAACAGCTTCACTAACCTGTTCTCTTTTTCAAAAAGCTCAGCGGAGCATTCCCGCTCGGCCCGAGCCCCTTCCATGTGAGCCACTCGCGCCCCTAGTGTCTCCACTTGATAACACTGTATGTACAGTGGACATTGAGGTTAACAAGTGAAGTTAGCTTGCTGATTAAAAATTATTCTTAAACTGATTCAGAACTCTAGATTACCGGATATTATAACATAAGAGGGGACTTATAAAATCCTAATGATTTAATATTAATCATTAGATAGCTAGGTAGATGAGCTCCACATATGTTCTCATTTGATGGACTCTCCTCATAGTAGAATGATCTCGCCTAATAGGCCTTGTACATAGTATTTTTATAATCTCTGTCCAAACCATTGTCTCTCGCATGATAAGTTTTTCCGAGTTGAAGGCTGACTTCCGACCCAGAGGTAACTTCAGTAGCTTCGACGTTCATAAGTGCCCTTCTAGGGTCTAAACTGTATAAATAGCTTTGACCTTGGCCAGTAAATTCGATTGCCGTGGGATCGCTTGAAGGTTTTGTTGAAGAAAAACATCGTGAGGAAACCATTGCACGGTTATACCACAGCGTAATTACATACAGTGGTCTATCGCGTTTGAAGTCTCGCGAAATGCCGCTTTGTATAGGCATTCGCCATTGCTGCATTGTGTCCCAAGCGAGTGTATGGCAGCTTGGGTTCGGTACCGCCCCTCTCTCACCCCGCAAGCCCCGCACGATCGCTCTGTCTAGACGTGTCCGTTGGCCGACTGTAAGAGTTACATAGACTGTGGTGATACTATGTAATACCCGCCTGGCTGGGTACCACCTTCAAGATTAAAATCTGTCGCCAAACACCTACCAGTGTGTTCTGGCAGCTGCACTTGAAGCCAATTCCTTCTAGGCTTTGTGTGCTTACCACCTTCGGCCAAATCATCACATACCAACGTGAGATTGTGGTCAAACACAAAAAAAACAAGTACTCAGCAAATGACGAACAAAAACAAGAAGTAATATTGTAACAGCAATACTTTAAGGGGTGCAAATACATTATGAATTTCTCTATCAGTGATTTTTACCACATGTTATACTACTTACAATGGCATAAAGAGTTTCCTTTAGACTTTGCAAGGTTTTCTCGACGTCACGCTGTTTACTGGCCAATTTGCTCATTATGGCTTTCGAAGCTGTAACATACATCGTTTGAGATATCCGCTTTGTTTTTTATTTATTTATTAGTATATCTCAAATAAGTTTATATTTGAATGTAAAAGTATCTATTTGTTTGCATACCAATCATATTTTTATTTCTAGCACAAACATTCCGTACTCTATGTCTCAAATTTTTTAGGCGCTATTTGCGTTGACACTTACCTTTAAGTTGCATGTAGAAGAGTTTTTCTTCATTCTTGAGTGTGAGCAGCTTCTGTTGTTGAGCGAATGAGCAATGCATCGCCCGTTGCTGGTTCATAGTAATTTGTGTGCCGTATCGTTCCTCTTCCTAACCATAAAATCAAAGAGATTTGTTTAATATTGCACCTTATTCCACTGTAATAAGATCAAGAACACACTTACGTTCAATATGTCTTCCAGTTCTTTTGCGCGCTTCTCTGATGATTTGGATTTATCCAAGGAGTCTACCAGCTTTTCTTTCAGTTCGCTTATCTGCGAGATAAAAATAATGTCTTTCATAAATAAATTGACCCAACTTAACGTTTTCAGGTGTTCCTTGTCGTCATCGTAATGGGTAAGACAAGTCAAACACAATCGACATTCCAAATAAAAAGAGTAATTTAGATATTGCAAAACCAACAACTAATTTTCAATTGATTGATATTAAGATACAAATAATTCGATATTTATTTAACGTTAAAATACTTTTAAGTCAAAAAATGTTACTATGATTTGAAGCTATCAACCTACTCGAAATAAATCGGTCCTCTTTTATTATCTAATTGTTAAACCCAATCAGGATCATATTATGTTAACTACATTTAATCAAATTTAAGACCTTTGTACATAATAATATGAGTCAATTATCGTCAAAATCAATTATCTCACCTTGTTATTAACATCCTGTAGCGCGTTATCCTTGCGGTACTGTTCGTCCATGATCCGTCGGTTCTCCATGTGCAGCTTCTCCAGGTGGTTGCGCATGTTGCTCAGCTCACGTTGGAGGCTTTGTGACTGGAAAACGAGTTTATCGTCAAACTTAATGCGAATTAAACCGCATGTAAGGCTGCTGTTTTACCGGGGGTGTGTATTAACCTACCTGTATGGTCGCTCCATTAAAGGTAATAATGGTAAGAAGCGCTGTGAAAATAAAGCAATACTATTGGCAGGTTAAAACACATCTCTCAGTTGTCTCTGGTAGAATGCCAAACTTAAAACTTGCGTCTTCAAGCCCATAATTTGAAAACGATTTTGAAGATAGAATAAACATGTTATATTTAGTTTTTTTCGTATAGCACCAATATGTTATAGCTGATGATCGACCCGTTAATAATATTTGAAGTGTTCGATACTTAATTGCACAATTAGAAAATAGAATTTTAATAAATTAAATGTGTTCCAGTGAGAGAATGTGGTGAAACCATAAACCTAAGATGAATGAGTCACACCCATTGGCTGGTCCATATACGACTAGCTCAACCATATCTGGACGAGTTGCTGAGCTCATTAATATTTTATTGTACACATTAGTCATAGTATAATGAAATACATTATGAGAAAATATGGACAAATGGGTTCTTCGGGATAAAAAGTATCCTATATAATTATGTATTACTAACGACATGCCCCGGCTTCGTACGGGTAGCAGAGCGCCTACATTTTTTTAATAAGCATTATTATATAACTACTAGTTTACGCGGCGCACGCCAGTAAGGGTGCATTTCCACCAGAGATGCGCACCGAAGGATGTGTTTTTATCCGCCAATAGGATCGCTTTATTTTCACAGCTTATGACTTTGACACATAACTTTTTCCGATATCTATATTATTATATTATATAATATCCCGATATCTATTACATATCCATATAATTGAGATGCTATTTTCCGATATTTTCAATAATCCTCATCATATTTCAGCCAATTCACACAAAACCTAAATAAATTATATACCTAAACCTTCTTCATGAATCACTCCGTCCATTGGTGAAATCTGTATGAAAATTCGTTCAGTATTTTTTGAGTTTACCGCGTACAGAGACAGACGCGGCGCAGCGACTTTGTTTTATAATATGTAGTGATAGTGATTCCAGGGAATGATTCCTCTATATGCCAAAATTCATCCAATACCGTTCGAATTTACGTTACTTACATCAGTTAAACATTAAAAATTTAGCCCAAATTGGTCGCCCACCTCGCTATCCAAAGTGGCATTGTTCTCTGCTAACTGCGTATAGCTCAACCGTATCTGGCTGAGTTGCTGCGCGAGCGTCATGTTCTCGCGGCGCGTGTCGTCGTTGTTGCCTCTCTGTTGGTCGCAGAACGCTTGCTGCTCGCGACACGCCTCCGTTAAGTTATTAGCTTCCGTCTCTAGGAGTGCGTAATCCTGAAAAAGAGAAACACCGCTTTAGTATCCGAATAACAGATTTGTACACTCAAGCACCTAACGGTGTCTTCCGGCGGCTAACGGCCAATTCTCTTCAAGACTTTGTGTGGTTACTACCTTCGGCCCCATCATCACTTACATGGTCAGACACAATCCTAAAGGCAATAAATACTTCTCAACTAGAACAAAATCTCATTAAGATATATATATCGGGTCCAAAGGGTCAGGCATTTATGAACGTATTAGCTTTGGTAGCAATTTTAACTAAGAAGAGTCAGGAAATTCAACAGAGCAGTTTTTTTAAAGTATATCTTTATATTCCTACTAGCTGTCCCCCGCGGTGTCACCTGCGTTTTCTACTTAAAAAAGTAGCAGTATTCCTATAGTATACTTATCTAACACAAAAATATCAGTCTCTTAATTTCATACAGAAATCCCATACTTTCACTTTATCCCGAATTTTCCAATTTTCTGCGCAATTTTCTTAATTTATTTTTACGTAAGAACCTACAAAGTATCAGAAAACTTAAAAGAAAAGATGAATGAAATCGGTAGTCGTTCTCAAGTTATGGGAAGTCGGGATTGATTTTTATATACATACTAGCTTCCGCCCCGCGGTTTGAAAATAAAAATAGAACTGAAATCGAATCGGTAGCCGATTCAAAAACGAATGATACATGTTGTACCTATATAAAAATTGTCTTCATAAAATTTTAAATAAGTTGATAATTATGTTATAGTATGCATACCTCTCTGATATGCCTAATATCAGTATCACGTTGGCGCAGATTTTCAACTGCACTAGTCCACATGGTCATCATTTGCTTCCTCTGCTCCATACTTTCCATCACCTGTATTATATATCCAACACGGAATTAAGTATGATTTCTTATGGACTTATGGATTTTCTCGACTAATGTGAGTTAATATGTCAGTCAGTTTCCTTTTATACGAGCTCTGGATTTTACCTGGAATCCCGTTTTTTCCCCCTTAGGGGATGAGTTCCAAAAAACCCTTATTTAGTAGATGACTTTGTTACATGTGCAAAATTACATGTTTGTAAACCCAGCGGTTAGAGCTGTGTTGATATGTAAGTCAGTTTCTCCTTTTATATACCTACATAATACGGATTAATATATTATCTATATCACCTGTACAGAGATTCTGTCACAGGCGCGCTCTTCAGCACTAAGGTTGGATACAAGCTGGTTGAGACGTTCGTGCATTCTATCATGTTCCAGCTTCAACTTCTGTCTTTTTATCTCCAAAGCCTGAAATATTAAAATTATAAAATAGAGCAAGAAGGCACTAAAAGATTTGCTGCATAAACTTTTCATCACAATTAATATCGATACTTATTATACATTATATTGTTTTATTTATTTGTATAGTTACTTTAGCTCTAGAGACATCCTGTTTGGTGAACTGCTCGATCGCGGTGATGTCACCCGCGTTTCTTTCAAGAGCTGCACGCCACTCCTGGAGCGCGCCGCGTTCCCCGCACACCTCACCCTTCAGGGCATCCGCCTTCTTTAGCAGACGGGCGATGTTACCTGACCAAATAATAATGAAAAGTCATTTTCCATCTATACCAGATGAATGGTGCTATTCCATGGCTTTTGAAACTCTTAACTTAACCAATACTGAAGACCTTATTCTACTATTTGAATCAAAGCTTGGACTTGGGACTCCTGGAAATCCTGGTATGATAATAGTGGCAGGCACTTACAATATAATATATCAATCTATATAAAGTAGTTAGTTTATTTATAATATCTTGTAGGTCGATCTTAAAATATATAAATAAACTAGCGGGCCCGACAGACGTTGTCCTGTCCAAACTCGATTACGACGCCATCTACCGGGTCCAATTGTATTTTAAAACCATCCAGGGACCCACTCATATATACACACAAAATTTAATTCAAATCGGTCCAGTCGTTTAGGAGGAGTTCAGTCACATACACACGCACACAAGAAATATATATATTATATTACTAGTGGGCCCGACAGACGTTGTCCTGTCCAAACTCGATTACGACGCCATCTACCGGGTCCAATTATATTTTAAAACCATCCAGGGACCCACTCATATATACACAAAAAATTTCATCAAAATTGGTCCAGTCGTTTAGGAGGAGTTCAGTCACATACACACGCACACAAGAAATATATATATTAAGACTAGCGGGCCCGACAGACGTTGTCCTGTCCAAACTCGATTACGACGCCATCTACCGGGTCCAATTGTATTTTCAAACCATCCAGGGACCTTCTCAAATATACACAAAAAATTTCATCAAAATTGGTCCAGTCGTTTAGGAGGAGTTCAGTCACATACACACGCACACAAGAAATATATATATTAAGATTAAGATAATGACGTACCATACCATTTTTGATTAACACAATCTATTCTATGGCCTTGAGTTATGATTTGATTCTTGATCCATAGTATGGGCTCAAGTCTGAGGATTGTTTGAACACATATAATTGTAGCCTATTTTTTTTTTTTATCCATTCACTAATACCTTAAACCTCTGATGATGAAAATTAAATATGGTAGAATTACCAAGCAGAAACCGGTGTGTCCCAGCAGCTATACTTGAGAACCAGTTTCCTTGTAAGCTTTGTTTGCTTTAAATTATTATAATTTTTACTTTATTAGGTACTATGGATGGAGCAGCCCTTATTGTTTAACTCTAAGACATATTGAGATCACTTTGATTTAACAGTTGATATTATACCATATATCAACAACCTAAAGTTCACTTTGGCACTGTTCACACATTATGAAATTTATAACTAAAGACCAGATAATATGTATTAGTATATTACTTTTGACATTGAATTAACTTACTTTGTATCCTATCACTCCGTTCTGCAATGACCTTGCTTTGTTTTTGGCAATCAATGATGTCTCGTTCTAGCCTGTCTGCATCATTGCAGGACAACTGCTTTAGCTTTACCTCTTGCTCCAGCTGCTGTTTGTGGGCAAACAGCAGACGCTACAATTGGAAATAAGATATGTTATTAGTTTTTAAATAGTCAATTGTAAAATGTATTATAGTAGTAATATGTAATGACATACTTAACGTCAGAATTGCTTGTACATACTAGATTAGGTAGTTTGGTATACCTTGTATTAAATTATGAAGATGAGATGGAATGTCTGTGAGGAGGACATAACTTTCGGTCAGAGAGTAGACTTAGGGACTTCTTATATTTGTGTTTTAAATTGGTTGGAAGCATGCTTGTATTAGACATACCCACTTTTATTGGTATAAGTACTCGACATTACTTGACTCATTCCTAGGTTTCAATTTGTTTTTAGGTAGTTCTGGGACACACATCCCATTCGTGAACTAAAGGGTTAACTTACCGTATTTTCTTGGTATTCAGTATGGACATGATCCTTGTATTTATTAAGATCATCACATTTCTGGGTTTGCAGAATAAGAGCTTCTTTTAGGCTCTGTATCTCATTTTGTCTGAAATTTTAGGATCAATATAAATGTACTGTTTCAGTAAATAAATGATATAAAATGAATGTGAAGAATCACCTATTGATCAGTATATTTTCTAACTGTTGGTTTTCAGGGTCCGCTAAAGGAATTCTAGTCCCCTGATTCCACCCGAGCTCGTCCAACAACTGGGCCATATAACGTGGTACACTGCCTTCTTCAGCCATGATCGTAACAAATAACAAATTAGCTAAAACATAAAACTTCTAAACGAATATAAAAGATACCGAGTTATTGTTGGGTCAATAACATTTATGTATTCGTATTTATTCGATATTGCTAGGATGCCATGTAAATAGAAAACAAAACAAATTCACCGCCATTTTTTCAAAATAACAATTGACAGTCAGTAGATGGAATTGACAGAAGGACGATAGTGACAGAATACCAGCTGAGTGAGCTGAGCTGACTGACTTTTAAAAACTGTATGTTGTAAACCGTAAACAATCGGTTTTTTACCTCAAAGGGAAAAAAATAAGTAAATCTGTTTGTTTAAAGATATCTAAGGGGCTTCCATAATAAAAGATATTGACATTAAAGAGTTCTTATTTCTACCCGTGCCCCTGTGCCCCCCCCCCCCTAAATCTGCCCTTGGAAGTAGTGAAAGTATTTTATCAAGATGAATAACTTTGAACAAAAGATCAACAACAACGGGAATAAGTATGTATGTGGTCACAATTTTTTTTTTTAATAGCATTACCTGTATGGTTAGAGTATTTTGCCTATGTCAAGTTATAATATAAGATTCTAGTCACATTGAAATCATTTTACATGTTGGTTTTATGCTCAAAGTTTTACATAGTCAAGTCAATTCCATAAATATCAGGTTTTAGTAAAGTGCAGGCCGTAGTCGTAGAACTACAAAAACTTGTCACAAACTTTTAAAGACAACCTGTTCAGTTTTGTTTCACCTTAGTTTGGTAATACTCTCACTATTCAGATATGAAACAATGTCTATAAAACTTATCCAAATCGTATTTTCTCTATAAAAGAAATGAACAGACATGAATATGCAAATATCCATCTTAGGTTGTAACTGAGTTGATACTACTGCGCAACCATTGGCAAAAAGCTTCACAGCGGCAAACATAGAACATGAGACTTGTAATGTATTATACCTACTCTCTCTTCATGGATAATCATATAGATATACTTCAAGGCAATATAGCTTAGTAGTAGTGTCGTCGAATGCCGAGAAGCAGGTCTTGGATTCGAAATACATTTTGTCAAAAGGCTGACAAGCAGGCGGTAGCCACTTACCATCAGGTGGTCCACCTGATGGTAAGTGGCTACCGTCTACCGTCGCCTATGGACATAAGGAATACCAGAGGGATTGCCAATGTGTTACCGACCTTTATAAAGCTTAGAAGGCTTGACCTTGGCTTGAATGAACTTGAGCTTTTGGTGAAGAAAAACATCGTGACGAAACCATAACACGGTGGTAGGGAACTTTGTACTACCTACCTGGTTGGCTACCAACCTCAAGTTGAAATTCAGTCAACAAGCTAATTTATTGCTAATATATTGACATATTACTAAATCAAGAACCAAATTTATTTATTTATACTGATCTCTTTTTTCTTATTAAATATATATGCCTGATATTACAATACTGTATAACTAGCTTAGTCTTTTTGAATGAAGTAAACTAATGTTGTAAATATCTTGAAATGCCGCCAAAAGAATATGTGCGCAGACTTCCAAAAATAACTCATCGGAGGTTTAGTTTCGGTGACTAGCCAGCACGCGCTAACACTCTGTGTATCGTATAAAAAGCATATTTTGTGATATTTTATTAAATTCTTAGATATGAGTGCCGATGCAGCGTCATTGCCTTGTCCAATATGTTCACATAATGGAGTTTTCCATTCTGTGCAATCATTAAGAGATAGGTTGATACATGTGTCTACGAATAAAATATTGTGTCCAGTTTGCCAAGAAGAAGTGTCCGGTTTAGATAAATTAACAATACATCTATTTAGTCACGTAAAGTTATTAACTACGAAAGGGTGTCTTGAAAAAAAGAATACAAACGAAGTAAAAATCAAATTAAAACCTGAAAATCAAGTAGTATCGCAACAGAAAAAAATCAAACCTGCTGTGGCTAAAAATAAAACACCATCATCTACGGCAAAAGTACCAGTGAAATTCGTGAAGATATATCCAAAGCTTCCTGTGGTAGCTTTAAATACTGTACCTGTTATGGACATATCTCAGAGACCTGTGGAAGAACGTGCGCAAGCTGGTGAACCGATGTATGTTAAGACGGAAACGGCTGTTATACAAACAAACACTACGTGTAATATTTGTGGCATACAGTTTGTCGATGCCAACATCTTGCGTATGCACAGATGCCTCATACATAACATTGATGATAATGCGAACCAAAATTTTACACGGTATCATTGCCATTTGTGTCCAAAAAACTTCAAAATGAGAGGTTCTTTGATGGTTCATTTGAGAGTGGCACATTATGGGTTTTTATCTGGTAACTGCAATTCCAGTAAAAACACAGTTCAAGGATCGGAAGGGAAAAATACGGAACAACTTTCAGACGATAAGTCTGTTAATTTGGAAAGAAATGATAACAAACAATGGCAGTGTGATGTTTGTAGAAAATGTTTTACCACGAAATACTTCTTGAAGAAACATAAACGCCTACATACAGGTTATAATAATAATTGCTGTTAGTTTGCGAGGTAATTCGTACTAACAGAATAAAAACATTAACTTCTATAATCTACACTTTATATTTTTACATAGACGCATTATTCACAATAGCTTTAAATGCTGATGTTTTTAGGTACTTACTCACCAACTTAACTCTAACGCAGTTTTTTTGCTTTTACAGCTACTTATACATAACAGGATTTAAGTATTCCTGTTGTTAAATAATAGTAATAAACGTGTTAAAACAGATTTTTTTTTACTATTTTTTATAGGTGAAACCCCGTATGCATGCACCCAATGCAACAAGACTTTTACGTTTCAACAGTCATACCACAAGCACCTCTTGTATCATAACGATGAGAAGCCACATACATGTAGTTATTGTGGACGTGCTTTTAAAGAGCTTTCTACTCTGCATAACCATCAGAGGATTCATACAGGGGAGAAACCTTTCTCCTGTGAAACATGTGGTATGTAAAAGAATCAATCAGTATGGAAAACTAAATAAGCCGCGTGCCACAATGCTATTTATGATTTATGATCTACTTCTTCTAAACAAATAAATAAAATTGAAGTGTCCGTTTGTAATGTCAAAATAACTGCTTTTTACTAAATGCATATTATTATGAAAGAATTATACGGTACTTATAACAAAAAAAACATTTTTTTATCTGTCTGTTCGTTTGTTCCGGCTAATGATGTTAGAAGGAATAACTTAGGCTATTTTTAAACCGGCTTTTAATGGTTATCGACTAATTTTTATACCGGGCACGCGGGTGAATCCGTGGGGAACAACTATTCTACACTAATATTATTATTATAAATACATACAATAATAGTAATCTATACTAATATATTATATATTAATATTATAAAGCTGGAGAGTTTGTTTGTTTGTTTGAACCCGCTAACCTCAGGAACTACTGGTTCGATTTGAAAAATTCTTGCGGTGTTGGATAGCCCATTTATCGAGGAAGACTATAGGCTTATACTTTTTATGCCGGAAAAACACAAGATCCCTCCTCCCTGGAATGCGGGTGAAACCGCGGGGCGGAAGCTAGTACTAATATTAAAAAGCTGAAGAGTTTGTTTGGTTGAACGCGCTAATCTCAGGAACTACTGGCTCGAATTGAAAAAATATTTTTGTGTTGGATAGTCCATTTATCGAGAAAGGCTATAGGCTACTTTTTATCCCGGGAAAACATAAGATCCCTCGGAGACGCGGGTGAAACCGCGGGGCGGAAGCTAGTCTCTGATACTATTAACCAGATTCGAAAAACTATCTTTAATAGAAGGCTATACTATTATTACTTTATAACCAACATTCGCATTCAACTAAGTACATACATATTTAAAGGCCAGATATCATGTTGTTATAATCCTGCGATATTTTCAAATGCAATTTGTAAGCATCTAAAAATATTCAAACCCCTATTCTCTACAATGTAGAGAATTATGAAAATTTTAAATGTAATGTATGGTTTCAGGAAAATGTTTTCGCCAGCGTGTTTCGTATTTGGTTCACCGACGTATACACACTGGTGCTATGCCATATAAGTGCACAGCTTGTGAAAAAAGTTTTCGTTATAAAGTGAGTAATAAAGAGGCTAAAAATGCAATCTTAGTATTCTCTTGTCTACGTAAGGCTGCTTTTCCACCAGAGATGTGCTATGCTGCATTGCTACGGATGCGTTTGATATCCACCAATCATATCCATTGTTCCACATAGCATAGCACTTGTGAAAACGAGTACTACTAAGCTATGTTTTTAATATGGATAGATGCGTCATGCGTGCTATATATCATCGCGAGTGGTATAGCTATGTGCTCCGCTACATAGCATAGCATTAGTGGAAACGGTCACATAGTTTCGTAGCTTAGCTTTCATATCCTCGCATCATAGCTGCATAGCAAATCTCTGGTGGAAAAGCAGCCTAAGAGTGTATAAGTCATTAGCGGTTAACACCCTCTAGTATATACAAAAAGTCTTAACATAAACTCATTTTAAATATTCCATTACGATATTGAAAATCAGAACAAATTTTATTTTAATTTTTGAGGGTGAATGGTAGGTATTATGTTAATGTTTATGTTAAATTATTTTTATGCGTAAGTAGCTTAAATTAAAAAAAACGTAGATAAACTGAGTATACACATATTAGGTCAGAACATAAATTCATTGAATGAGGCTACATACTAATATTAAACAAGGAATAAGTACACTGAAAGTTTTGACAGTCTCAACAAAATGAGGAAGAACCGTTTATCACGGTATGGACATTTTATGAGGATGGATTCATATAATTATGAATGAAGGTCTATTTATACAAGTAGAATTAGATTTTTTATGAACTTAAAAGTTTTTTTTTGGCAGGTATCGCAAAGGACTCACAAATGTCAAGCTCAGCCACCCGGTACAGTAGTAAGACAAGCTGGCGACCTTGTAGAAAAATTAAAAAAGAAACATGTAGAATCTAGTTTTTCAGAGGATCAAGATATATTTACTCATAATGTGAGCTATCCTGAAATATCAGAGGCTAATGCCGAGTTGGTTCTTACGGGAGCTAAGTTGTCTTTAGAGGATATGGAGTCGGAAAATTTCACATTAATTTCTGAAGCTTTCAATGAAAGTCAATGTTCTAATAGCAATAGTACGTTAGAACTTTTAAATAATAAAATAACTAAATCCAAAAACGAAGACATATTTAATTCCAATATAGAAGATTTGATAGAAACAATTCCAGTAATAGATAAAAATATACCATCTCCTTCAGATATATTAAAAAATTTATGCTTGTCGAAGGAAGAAGATATTATTGGAATATTTCAAGAAAGAGATGACGATAAGAATTTCGATTTATACAAAGAATTCAATGCCTTTATTTAAATTTAAATTTCTGCATAAATCTGTGATATTTCTTTGAAAAAAACTAATAAATACTTAATTTAAAACTAAACTTAAGTATTTTTTTTATTATTTTTAAGTTTAAATTGAATGATTAAAAATATTTTTAATAAATTTGTTTGATTAAATTTCCCGAAAAAATGCTTGAATTTTATTACGTGTATCTTTAGTCATAGATGTCTTTAGTTTCACAAGAGAGCTCCTGGAGGCGCCTGGCTGTTCCGATTAATCGTAAGAGCGAACGTCGTCCACACGCCAATACCACAGTCTATGTAACTCTATGTAATTACGCTGTGCCAATCTTTGAGTATAAAGCCAGCTTATACTCAAAGGTGCCAATACGATGTATAAGTGTCAGAAGGCTGACAAGTAGTCAAGTTCACCTGATGCAGAGATACTAGAGTTCGCGCCACCTTTTGCGCCACCAAAGAAATTCCGAAGGCACACCTTTATCATGAACGAAATAAGATCTATTTTAATTAATTCCACGGGACTTCTTTGATGGCGCGAACTCTACTAGGTTTATCTAACTTAAAGGTAAGTGGCCACCGTTCGCGTAATGATAACATATAGGTAGGTGCTCTTGCCTTCGCTAATGGACATTAGCAATACTAGGAGGCTTGCAAGTGTAAAATCAATTGTAAAATAGGCAGCCGGACAGACAGGCGGACAATGATGTGATCCTATAAGATAAGGGTTCCTTTTTTCCTTTTGAGGTACAGAACCCTAAAAATGACAAAAGTTAAAAACTAATACCTACATTGATTAAAAACCTAGGATTTTATCCAATTTCAAAATTCCTGCGGTTATTGAAAATGATCTAGTGAAATACAGATGATATATGTGTCAGTCACTCTGACTCCGATGCGGTCACAAGTAAACCTTGAAAATAGGTGAAACAGGAGATTACATTATCAATAAAAAATAATATATAAATAATCTTTTAGTGTCAGATTATTATATATATTTTGATGAGGTGAACTAATTATATTTATTTATTAACGGTTTTTACAATTTTTACCGGTTTTTTAACGGAAGTGTTCAGCGGTGTGTGCTTTGTGGCGCTTGGTGTAGGTTTTGAAGAAAAAAAAACATAAATGATTAACCAGCTGTTTTTGTTCTTCTCGAGGTGCTTGAAAATCAGTGGAAATCAATGTGTATGGATCAAAATTAATTAGTGTAATTTCATCATAAAACTGTGACATTTTGTGAACTCTATGTGAAATTAAAAAGATTCTTTACATTTCATGCGGCCCAGAAAAATTAATCAATTTTGAAGTTTTGTCAAACATCACTGGCGATAAATGGACTGCGTTGGTGATAATTTATTACGTCGTATTTCATGTACCTTCATACGATGTGTGTAAATTAGGCCAACGGGCTAAGTTTTTGTGACTACCTTTCTGCTTTAGGACTTACAAAAACGTGAGTATTTTTGTTTAAAATTGTATTGTCGTAAGCTAATTTTAGTGCAATGGTCTGAAACGAAGTGTGGAAAGGAAGTATTGATTAGGTTTCAATCGAATTAGTAATGCAATTGTACTTATTTATCAGAAGTTTGTGATATAACTGCGATTTTTAAACCTTCCTCAATCGTTTTGGGAAGGACAAAAATCATTATTTTCTTTGTGTACTTCCTACCTATTGTGTGTGTACTCCGTTTTTGTACGTAACTACAAAAATGTTGCTGCATATCGATCTTCAAAGGTCTAGGTAGGTGTTTCTAAGTTTTTTTTTAAATATTTTATTTTATTATATTACCATGTACCTATATATAATAATATTTTGTACCAAAAAATCCATCTTGCCAATCCTTCAGGTAATAACAAAAACTCTTGTAGGTATCAACACCAATTGAAAATATTGCAATTTAAAAAAATGATCATAATGTATGTAAATTCACAGTAAAAAAGTAAATGTAAAGTATATTTCATTTACACACTTAAGTACCTACCTTACATTTTACTGAATAAATCAACAACCTCATGTAATAAACTTTTTTTACACCTCCCTCAGTAAATCCATTAGTAGTATGCTATATTTCCATAGCACAAAGGAAAATAAAACACACTAAAAGGATATAAAACATTTTTTTAAATCTATTCAGTCCAATTTTTAATAAAGGCAAAAAGTGAGATCTAAACCCAGTCTTTGTGTTATTATCACCAATTAATACATTTTATAATGTCACACCAAAAATATTTAAACTCAAGTTTGACCTCTTGAAAATCTTTATATTTTAACACATTTTAGCAAATAAAATTATCATAGAATACAATTAACAAATTCTATATTTATATTTCATCATCATAATAATATACAGCATCTAAGTTGTGACAATATTTTTTCCTTTGTTTATTTGTTATTTTCTGTCATGTCATAATATATACAATAAAGTGTATTCTATAAACACTCTCTATGGAGAGTTTGTAGCCAAACAAACATCCTACAATCTAAAAACAAGTATGTACTTATATCAATAATTTTATTGTCTGTCTAACAATTGTTTATGGAAAAATATACATATTTTTACTGTTAGGGCTACAGTCTTGCCAATTCATAAGATGCAATTTTATATAATAAAACATTTTATACTAAAACCAATTTTAGTGGAGGGTGGAAAGGTGGAGGCCTTTATTTTATTCAAGTAAAAATCTTCTTTGGGTGTCTTGAAAGTAAAATTTTAAGGTGAAATATAGAATGGATAATAGGTACTTGGCATGGTTTCATTTCTGTCACATGTACTCAGTTACACATGCAATTTTTTTTAGGCATTATATAGTTATCAACAGGGTTGATTGGGTCAATCATTGATTATGATTTTTTTATTGTATACAAGACTATTTAAACAGTAGTTCAGTAATACTGTTTTTTGAGAACGGTTGTTAATCAAAAAGATCCATAATTAACACTCGTCACATTGGTTCGAGATCAGAGAGAGATAGGTTGGATAAAATACCATTTCATGAAAAAAAATCTTATGTCCAGATTATTTTATAATTAAGTACTTACTTAACAATTTATTTTCATAAACAAAAATACCAATAAATGTACTAATATAAATATTGATACAAAGCACAAATGAGTTATAAAAATAAAATAAATAAAATAAGCCTTTATTGCTGTTCTACAAGTTTACAATACATACACACATTTTTCTTATTAATAATAATAATATTAGTTTGTTAACAGATCGGCTACACGATCTGTTTCACTTCACAGCTTGTCTTCCGACAAAGGCCTCCTCTAAAGCTTTCCATTTCTGCCTGTCTCTTGCTGTTCTCGTCCACTTGTCCAATGAGTTATATGACAATATTAAATATTGTCATATTTCTTAGCCTTTGATGAATGGTTGGTGCAACAGAGTCTTCAGACTATTTATTGCCCTTCAAACATGTTCCTATGAAGAATGGTTTAGTGCAGGGCTTCCCAAACTGTGTTGCGACGCCTTGGGGAGCCGCAGCATTGTCAGGGGCATTGTGTGTCAGTTGCAGTAATTTAAAAGTACAGGTCATAAATAGACATAGAGAAAGAAATGAGAGTGGCAAGTGCTCCAGTTCCAAACTGGACCCCCTTTTAAGAAGCTATGCTCAGAAAAGCAAGCACATCCTTCTCATTAGCTGCCAGGCCTGCCAGCCAGCAGTAAAATTAATATCTCTTTCCATTTTTATGCCTTTGTTTTGGTTTTATTCTTATTTTCTAATAAAAATTATGAATGTCCAAATAAGAGTTTTTCTGATGACCATTTATTAGGCTAGTATTAAAACTGGTGGGTATTTTGGTTGTGGGGGGGGGGGGGGGGTGTTGAACGGCGTCGTAAAAAAAATGGCAAATTCAAATGCGTCACAATACAAATAAGTTTGGGAAGCCCTGGTTTAGTGTATGCTTTGATATGATATCAACCATTCATTAAATCAAGAACTCTTCTAGGTACTTACCTATATTTATTTTATTGCTATTTTTTATTTGCAAGAAAATTAATAATTTTACATCTCAATGCTAGGTTAGAATTTTTCTATTCAACAAGTAGTTCATCCATAACTATACGTAGGTATGACCCAGTTTGTTGATACCTACACAACGCTATCTAGTAGGTTACCTATTTATTATATAATCGCCTAGGTAGACCCATTTTGACGGTGGACCGTGTTTTCGCCCACTGCCCATTTCTGTTATTATATGTTTACCACCGTATCTCGACCATAGATGTATCATGTTAGTATATAAATAAATGGATCTCGACACATTAAACGAAGCGATAAGTTATCGTTACTAGTGCAGCCATTTTGTTTACCTTTGCGCGGACTGCATTACCAGTCGTTGGCATTACCATATGAAGTCGTTTAATAAATAAACAATCGTTGTGTAACATTATTGAAATACAACTGCCTTTGTTTTCATTCCTACTTCAAGGTAGGTAGGTTCTTATAATTAAATATTTCTTTATGTACCTATTATGTTCAGAAATTAAAATTTGGTTAACCTGTTAGGTAGGTATATTCTCATTTGGCATTTGGGTTATAGGTAGGTATAAGTATCCTACTAGCTTTCGTCTCACGGTTTCACCCGCGATCCCTTACTTTGCTCCCTTGGAGTTGAGTTTCGGAAAATCCTTACTTATTAACTTCCTACGTTATGAAAGAAGCACCAATCTTTACAAAGTTTACCTCCTTAAATAAATAAAAATATTATGTTTCCCTTAAAACTTTAGCACTCTCATTTATTACTTACTAGGATAGGCATGTGAATTGACCAGAATCACTCTTCAGCTACTTGACTAGAGGTAGAATTTTTATAAAATGTTAAAATTATGCTGTAATACTTGCTAAAACGCTTTAGTTCACATATGTAAAAAAATATTTTCCAAACGGCACACTTTACCCGAACCTATCGATCGGATAATGAAACCTTTTCTGTGGTGAAAGAAACACTTAACTGCCCGCGGCCTCCACCGCGTCATAACTTATCGAAATCACTAAAATTTCGAACTCCTTGCGTTATCCACAACGAAGTTACAAGGGGGTCAAAACCGTGAGTCGCTTCGAGAAAAGATGGTACGGCTGTGCTACTCGACTTGGCGGGGGCACTCCCGTGCCCTATGATACCCTTATTAATATCAGGGTAAATTTCTTCTGAGATAAATCAGTATTTTATTTTCTTTTATACAAACTGTAGCTTTGTACAATTGACAAAATAGGTAGTTGAGATAACGTCCTTTCTTCATCATCTTTAGTGATTCTGCTATGAGAGTTAGCAATTATTTGTAGTACGTTCTCGAAAACGACTCCTAACGATTTCGATGAAAGTTGCAATATAGCAAGCAACGCAATGCAATGTTGCAACAATAGAGGTTTGTGGGGGCGAAAAATTTATCTAGGTAGGTCATATCTGGAAAAAAATCGTTTCCTCTATATTCCCACGAACAGAGCTCCATCGCCCAGGTAAACTATTAAAACGTATAGTCTATCTATTTGTATATTGAACATGCGTTAGTTCCATAAATTTTAGGCGCTTTTCACTAACCAATTAAGGGAATTGGTTAGTGAAAAGGGCATTCGAGACAATGGAGACCTTGCTCAAATACGTATGATGAGTCCGACCAATATATTTCTCATCTTTCAAAAATAAAACACCCTTCCTTCGTCGTTAGTGATTGGCTGCTAGCAAGGTATGCATAGTTCCAACATTTCTTATCCTAACTAATGCAGCTTCAATTGTATGTTCGCTCGCTCATACACATGTGTCGGTAATTAGTGATACGTGGCGTAGGTATCCGTTGGCTCGCAAATACGGGTGTGCTCAAAGTGCAAGTACGTATTTTAAAAAACACTGTTCCCCGAATTGCTAATCAACTTAACTTATATTGCGGATTTTACTTGGTACGCATACTAATTATAATCATGCTTTATAGATTTTTGCGCTGCTATTATAATTAATGACCATGTAGGCATACAGTTTTTATAATTAACTATCGTGTAATTTGTGATAGTGATCGATTAACAATTTTACATAAATTGCACCAAATATAGTATAAAGTTTTGTATACAGCTAGAAGCGTTGCACGGTTCTATGTTAGGTTGGCTGGGATACAAGGTGGTAGGGCAGCAGCAGGGCCGTGTCTGTATCGACCAGACGCGCGGCGCGGCGGCGGTGGCGGTAGCGGGTGGTGGCGGTAGCGGGTGGTGGCGGGGCCGGCGCAGCCCGGCTGCTAGTCCGTCCCGACAACTCACACCTACACTGATACTAACAAGGTTATAATTATAAATAAAAAACCAAATAGGTAGCTAGATAGGTCATGAAATGCAACACGTGCTGCTTGCCTAACACAATTTGTAACAATCGTCCTATCATACATATTGTGTTTCTTAATATTATTAGTATTTTAAATCTGGCTATAATTAGCACCTGACCGCTTTCAATTATAAGATTTTTTTTTATTGTTAATCGTTAGATAGGTACCACATACGCAGTATTTATGCAGTTGTGTAGTACATACCTAGTTCCTTTGTTTCATTCAATGTTTGAATTGAATGTCAGTCAATAGCAATAACTTGGAAATATTTATCATTCTGCACTCTACAGGTTTCCCTCTCTCGTGTTACTCACTCGAACCATTTCGAGCTACTTTAGATTTTTATCGACTGACTATTGTACACAATTGTTTTTTTCATGTACATAATACATTATTTTTGTTGAAGTGTATCGGTTTATTAGTATACCTACTGCCGATTTTTCAATGAAAATAATTTTAATTTAGAACAGTTTTTGTATGGACTTATCAGAGGAATAGCTTATCCAGCGGCTCTAAAAGTAACGTTGAATTATGCGTCACTAAAATCCTTGCAAATTAACGACAGTTTCTTTTTGTTACTTATTTAATTTCTATGGTTAGAAATGTGTATCGGACGAAAAAGTTTGGCATCAAACAACAATGTGTGTACAATTAGTCATCAGCTGATAAGGTTTTTTCTGAAAAATCTTTAATATGTTGCGTTGGTTAGTAAATTTGTAGTTTATTGTTCTTTTGTATGCTTATGTTGTATTGTACATAGGTCGATGTTTTCTTTCTGGTTCAAACAAGCAATCGAACCAAATAACACTTACTATTATTACTTGTACTATTATTTATGTTGTGCTATTACTACGTAGTCGAATGGTAATCGATGTAAAAGGATACAAACATATATGTATTATTTTTACTACACTCAAATAATTTTATCAATACATTTAATTTGTACGCATATTCTAAATCGGTCTTGCTTCAAGTAATTATATATGGAAACTATAGAGTCGGGAAATAGTCTCGTTATGCAGTCTCGATCGATAAATGGTTATTTGCATTTATACAAATACATACATTACAAATACGGTCGGTTGGTTATGTTGTTTGTTTGCATTGCAGCACGTGGCGTGGCGTGTCACAGTTAATGCTTACGTAACACGACACTCTGGTAACAGAAATAGGCGCACCACACCACCACCTGTCTCTTACTGACATATTGGAAAACGTCCGCATTCTGCATCTAAATGTAACAAAACACTGTCCACTGCCTAGCTGCTTATTGATGTTAATTATAAAATGATAACTCGTGCCATAATTTTAAACCATCCCACCACCACATCATTCAAAAAGCAGATTACCAAATCATTAAAATAATAGGTAGGTATTTAGAGGCGAGAAAACAATAAACACGCGTCACGCGTCTTATGGACAAAGCTCACCTACAAAATAAGTAGGTCAGGTACATACATTGTGTGATGTGCTCATTTTGTGCTGTGCCTAACTTCTGTTGCTAGTGTCGTTATGTCAAACAATTTATAATAGCAAATTTTACTGATAAGGCAAAGCAATCTAAGCATCTATCACATTGTCGATCAAGTGGTACCTACCTTTATTGATGATCGCAGGTAGTACTTTTGCTCTACTCCCGAGAAATATAATGAACAGTCTACATATTTTATTTATTTAAAATTTTAATACTGAAATTTCAATATTTGTCCCTAGTTAGTACATACATTAAAAAAAACATGGATTAAACTGTAGATGGAAGCACTATTAGTTAGATATTAAATCGCAGAATGAGATACAATATTGGCCTAGTTGCGCACGTTGCGTAAACGGCCGTAGACTTGAACTCATTCTTTGGTGCACTGGCACAGTTTGATTAAATAATTTAAGATACATATTTTGTAAAACGTGCCGTTGAATCAAATTGAACGCAATTGACGTTTAAATTGCATTGCGAACAATTTAAAGAGAGTTGTTGGTGAAACGGGCAGAAGCTGATAATGGCGTGGTCTTTGTCGATAACGCGGAGTGTTATGCAAGTGGCACGGGCAACCGGGCCGTCTCGAAACCTTTTGACTACAAGTCGGTGGTGCTGTCGCAACACCATAGCTTTCTCTCCATTCGATTTCAATCTAAAGTAATATTTAAACATTTCGTCAGTTCTGCATTGACTTAAAACTGCAACTACCTACGTGAAGTATAGGGCTAACAGACTACAAAGAAAGTCTCTGCCCTTCACTCCGTTCGCTTAGGTAGGTGCCGCTCTACCCCGCAGCGTTCTTTGTTCAACCAGACTATTTATGCTACGCTAAGTAGGTATATGATACGATTATATTTTAGCTAATTGGGTCATGTCATGCTAATCACGGCTCCTACAACGGTTCTTGTGTAGGACTGGTGGTTACATTTTTCAAATCTGTATTCAATAAAGAATATTTACCCACTATTCCATTGTTTAAAATTAAGCTACTTACGTGCAAAATATGAACATGTTGATTTGTGTATGTATGTGCATGTAATTGGTAAGAGCGGTTTATTATGCACAAATCGATTTCATTGAGCGCAGTCTATTTCAGTCGCGTGTGGTGCGGCGACCGGCGCATTCTGGGTTTAGTTCGACGAGACTGGTAACCCGCCACTTAATTAAATACTTGTCAGCCTGCTACTTGTACATTGCTGCATCAGTAATCTGAATTCAATGCTGAGAAAATGTTAAAGAACAGTGTTGGATCTCGTATAGAAATATGTACAGTGAAAACTAGTTTAAAGAGCGCTTGGCGCGACAACGACGCGTACGGGCGCCGTTTTATTTCGTCTAGCTAGTGTGTCCCTGACGCCTGTATATAAATAGTCATGACTTTTTATCTGTGAGTTCGGCAACAGACCCTCAGATTTGTATACTGAACATAGTTACACAATGCGTTTAACACCCTATAATGCCTGTTAAACAATGCAGTTTTCTACACCTACACTTACGTACCTACATCCTTCTGTCGGTTTTGTTGCAAATTGGTGTGATCTATGTAGGTACGTACATAATCCTCTATACCAGGGCTACCCAAACTTATTTGTACTGTGACGCCCTTGAGAAATTGACATTTTTTTACGACGCCCCTCAACCCCCCCTCCCTAGGGTCAAAAATACCCACCAGTTTTAATACTAGCCTAATAGCCGGATTATCAGAAAATGGCTATTTGGACATTTATAATTTATAATTTTTATTAGAAAATAAGAACAAAAGCATAGAAATGGAAAGAGATGTTTATTTTACATGGCTGGCTGCTAATGAGAAGGATGTGCTTGCTTTTCTGAGCATAGCTTCTCATAACGGGGCTCCAGTTTGGAAATTGCCACTCCCATTTCTTTCTCTACGTCTATTTTTGACCTGTACTTGTTCTTTATTACTGCAACTGACACACGACGCCCCTGGGATAATGCTGCGACGCCCCAGGGCGTCGCGCGCGACTCACAGTTTGGGAAGCCCTGCTCTATACTATAGAGTCTATAGAGTTTTAAATTTTATGGGAAGGTAGGTATACCAAGTTTATATTTGATATATACTTTTTAATATTGAGTGCTTCTTTAGAAAAATACATGTCAATTTAAAATTCCTGTCATTCTGGATAAATGATTAAACCATGAAAGCCTTGTAATTTTATACATAATATTGGCGACGATGGAGGAAGAATTAAATGCACTTAAACGTGCTAGAAGCACCATAAAAGGGCAAATTACACGGATGTACAATTATTTACAAACTGTAAGTAATATTTCCGAATTTGAGTACACTACAAGACTTACGTCAATTGAAAACTATGAAAAAAGATTTCATACTATACAAGAGGAAATTGAAAAACTGAATAACAATTTTGAACAAGAAACAGATTTACATTTTCAAGTTAAGGAAGAAATTATACAATTGAAATTATTATTATTATTTAACCATAGCTCATTGGCAGTTTCAAATATATCATCAACACCACCTACAATTCAGCCCTGCACTCATTCTACCGAAAACATAGGGAATAGAGGGCCCAAAATTAACTTTCAACCTTTTCAACATAATGAAAGTTTCAAAAATTTTGTTAAACGTCTAGAAACGTTTTTATACATGACGAATTGTCAAAATTCTAAAATAAAAAACTACATATTACTTAGTTCCTTAAGCTCAGATCCACATGAAAGAGCTTGTGATCTGTGCGCACCAGATGACCCAACCCAGGTGGAGTTCCAGAGCTTGGTACATTTATTGGGACAATATATTGATCCGAAACCCACCGTGCACCACGTGCCCAACGTCGACATAAATTCATAACACGTATTCAAGACGTTAACGAAACTATACCAAAATTTTGCACAGAACTTAACTTAGCAAATGAATGCGAATTCAACTGTGACAATTGTCAAAAACCAATTACAGACATTTTCTTATCATTACAATTAACTAGAGGAGTTCGCGATAGTAATATTCGAACAAAAATACTTCAAGACAGCCAAAGTACAAAATTTAATGAATTAGTTCAGTTAGCAACGACGACCGAAATGGCTAGAACTGACAATTAATTCATAACAAGTAAACTGCAATCAAATACTGAAGCACCGTTACATATAGTGCAGAACAAATAGATAAAGATATGTAGATGCGACACCGCGAACAAGTACCTGGTGTATTTCAAAATTAAAAAATGTTTTTGTGGATTTCGGTATACCATATATTTTGGTTTTCGACAATGGCAGACAGTTCAAATCTGGAGAATTTTCGTCATTTTTAAAAAATAATGGTGTGCTACATAAAACTTCAGCTCCATACCATCCAGCTACTAACGGGCAAACTGCACGATACGTCCAAACGATAAAGAAGGCTTTACACAGTTTGGATAATGAAACTGGATCGATACAGGACAAAATTTTAAAAATCAAGGCACAGCTGCGTAGAATCCCCAACACGGTCACTGGAAAAAGTACTTACGAACAGGTCTTCGGCGATCGACCAGTAAGGACACTCCTTCATGCCATGCTGAAGAAACGTTATGTACCAACCAGCTCAACCATAGCGCGTACTACCTATGTGTGAACATTTCAATTGGGCCAGAGGGTCCAGGTGAGAGATTATAGTAATTCTAATACTAAGTGGCAATTTGGCACAGTTAGTAAACGTTTTGGCCTTTTACATTATGAAATCTTAACAGATTCTGGAATGGTTTGGAAGAGGCATGTCAATCAGATATTGGGAACAACATGCGAGAGGGTCACCACTACCTAATTAAGGGCGGAGCCCTGATATTTACTTTTTAATATTGAGTGCTTCTTTAGAAAAATACATATGTCAATTTAAAATTCCTGTCATTCTGAATAAATGATTAAACCATGAAAGCCTTTTAATTTTATACATAATAATATTGAATGTGGCCGCAGGTCCCACTAATTAAATCCTTCAACACCTGTTCCTTTGATATTGCCAAAAACGGTTGGAATGGATATCATATTTCCTGTTGCTGACGGTTACTACAGATTATTCAACTTCATTGCTTTGATGGTGCTTGCATATTACTACTACCTTTCTGCTTGAAATTCGCAAATGATACTAATTTAGTCGTGTATATCTTTATTTATAGATACTGAGACTGACTGATCTGTCTCGTTGTCTTATAGATACCTGGTTCATATGAAATGGTGGCCTATAATTTGCAAGGGGATATGTCGGAGGGTCGACGGAAGGGTCGTTGAACCGTTAGGGTTCCAGAGCAGACGCGTGTGTTTCGGCGCGGCGGGGGCGCTGGCGCTGCGATGCACTGGGCCGGTCGTTGACTCCCACTGGGGTGCACTCCGATTGATTTCAATGCACCCCCACTAACATGTTATATACAAAAATACTTATTATAATATTAATACGTGAAGCAAAAGCTTTGGTATACCTTTTTACGAAAATTACGCTGACGGAGAAGTATGAAATTTGGCACAGATAAAGTTTATAATTATGGAGGAGTGCAGAAAGCTAATGTTTTAATATAATATTCATTAGAAATAAATTAAATTAATAAAAAAACATTACGCACACTACCATGCGTTTGACACACACACACACACACACACACACGTCACCAGTTACCACTGTCAGTGATTTGTCGATTACGCGGCAGTCGTATAGGTATTCGAATGAAGTGACGGGCCGGTTGGCGAGGTTGGTAAGATACCCTAACTATCACACCGCAGGTCGTGGGTTCGATTCCCACTCAGGACAAACATTTGTGTGCATGAACATGTCTGTTTGTCCTGAGTCTGGGTGTCATTATCTATATATGTATGTATTTACAAAAGAAAAGTAGTATATGTAGTATATCAGTTATCTGGCTTCCATAGTACCAAGCTCTGCTTAGTTTGGGGTCAGATGGCCGTGTGTGAGGAATAATGTCCCAGAATATTTATTTATTTATTTTATTTATTTATTATCTTTACATCCTTAATATATCCTACTCTTTTGTTTAATTATGGTCGAATTTTGACCACAGGCGACCTCTAGTTTGTATAAATGCGTAACTGTGCTCACACTTTCAATTAAATAACTGGCATCTGTGTCTACATAGGTACACCATTACAGAATAAATAATGAAAATATGATCGTGTTGGGTAGAGTATCTTACTTAGGCACCTACTACGTGCCTAAGTAAGTTACTTTGTCATACTACGGATGCCATTCCGTAAACTACGTAAGTAGTTACATAAAATGCAATATTGTGTGATGGACGTTCACAAATTTTTAATCCGACCGATGTGTGATCTCATTCTGGTTCTCGGAACATGAATAAATGCTTTTACGTTACGTTTTGTTTGTAGGGTAGTAAGTAGGCACTGTTTGTACTGGTTGTATAATAAAACGGAAATAGTAACGCTAGAAGACCGTATCTAGCTAGAATACTCAGATTTGGGCAATTCACACTTCACAGAGTTGTTGTCGAGGTAATCTGGTTTCGCACGTGGCCACTGCAGCTAAACCGGGTTGTCGACCCGCGGCCTTGATGCGCAGCCCCTCTCCAGAACCAAACTGAAAACATACCAAAATACACCTTACTATTCTCATACTTAAGTATAAAGTTAGTTAAACTTTAACTGGTAAATTGAACAAAATTCATAAAACACTGAACAAAACAAAGCAGTGCCGAACTGGGCGAAACGACATTTCCATGCCAAAGTACCGGTAAATTTCGTTTGGTCGAATGTATGGTAGGTTTATTTTCACAATTTTGGTCAGTATCCCTACCTAAGGTTTTTTCTTTTGACTTGCTGGTGTGCTGTGTGTTTATTATTATTTCCGACAAAATCATACATGTCTTAGTAGCATAACAAGCCGCCTTATAAATATTTTAAAACAATGACTTGTTGGAGTTTTTGCGACGCTTGGAGAGGATAAGCGTTTCGGAGTCAAGGAAGGTCACGTTGGAATAACAAATCAAGTAACTGCGGCGCTGGCGAGAGGCGACGGCCACGGAGCGCGGGCGCGGTGTGCGCTTTTTTTACTTTAGTTCGGCCACTCACGCGCAGTTTAATAACATTGAATCACGTGATCGAGGTCTTACGATATCGATACATCCTTGCTCCTCTGTTGCTACGTTATTAAAAGTAAATATCCTACCTACCTGTGTAAAATTCTGTAAAAATTTAATAGCAGTTGAGAAAAAGGTTTAATGTAATTTAGGGCTTATTTACCTGACATCTGCTGCACCTGGTGAGTCTTCGATTGGTTTATTTTTTCGTCCTACAACAAGTTCGAGATGCGATTGAATTGTAACTAAGCAGGTTGTTTTGAAACAGGTTGGCTTGCTGTTGCTTGCCTAGAATTGCTCAAGCAGATTAGATAGTGTTACTTATTTATTATTACTCTTAGTTCAAACATTAGCCACATAATTCTAACTAAATGGTGTCCCTCTACTGCTTTGCAATATGATGTATTGCAAATCATTCGTTTTGTAGGTAGGTGTGCTTTTGTTTCTATGTTTCACTTGAGCATGTATTTGTTTTGTTATTAGATATTAGTAGCTGGGCGACTGGGCTCTGCTCGGGTGAAAATACAGAAAACGTATAATTTTCTCAGATATGAGATCTAGTTAGATCGATTTTTCGCCCTCGTAAACTAAAAATATTGCAACTTTCATCGAAATCGTTAAGAGTCGTTTTCAAAGTAATTTCGGAGGTCATCGGGTCCGGGGACCAACATCGTAACACGGAAATTTTTGTATTTAGATATTGCTTATTACACACTTAACGCTCACTCCTTACATTTTTAGTACTCGTAGGTATCCTATACTAACCTACGAGTACCTAAATCTACATAGCAAGTAGTTAGGTTGGGTACTAAGGTAACTCAAAATTTTAGTTCTTATATCATGTTCTTACTTGTGAGTATTTATCTTGAATTGATCTTGTCAATTAGTAAATTTATAGATTATACCTTTATCGATTGTATAATAGAAAACTGGAAAAATAAATCGTCAACAAAATTCATGTGAACTTAGTGTTAGGTAGGTACTTACTAGAATTACCTACCTATCTATCAACAAGTGTCACGGCGCGGCGTGGCGTCAATCATTCATGGGTACCTATATCGTTAAGTTGCAAGATCACAACTTTACTGTCAATAGCGTTATAGCAGTGTTATAGGACTGGGAGCTGCAGCGAGTTTCCACATACCTACATATCATTTTCAAGCTTATTCCATATTAGCATCAAGCGGCCGGACGGACCGGACACCGCGACATGAGGCGCGGTCGTTCACCAGTCTCCTGGCCCTTTGCCCCGCCTACGGAACCGCGATATCTAGCCACATATTACATTCGTATACTTTTATATCTACTAACCATTCGCTATAAAATATTTTATTGCAACATGGTAATAGTAAATAGCATATTGGCCTATTTGGCCTTTACCTTTGACCATTAAGTTAGTTTGCATAGGTAGTTACCTACCATTAAAAAGCCATTCATTGAGTCTAAACCTTACAGATCTACATACTTACATACATATGATGAGTATGCGGGTATATTCATTGTATTAAGTAGTTAGATTTAGCTACTGCAGTCACGTTGACAATGATGCCCTTGATCACACAATCCGTAATCGTTAAACGCTACCAATTCCATCCATTGTGGAACAAAAGAATTTAATTCGCCTGACAAAATCGTTTCATAATTAATTCAGTAATACGATTTCCATAGTAGATATCGTTTCAGATGACCATGTCTAAAGAAATATTCCAGGATATTTATTATTATTATCTTTCCTAATGCATACCTACCATATCCTGTGGATACTTAGTTCTTTTGAATGACAGCGATAGGTACAGATAGAGAGTTCCCCTCAATGTTGAGAACATGATTGATGAATGTCAAGAAATACCTACAGCCAAAGACAGCACCCGCTAAATGGAAAGACTATAATTGCAGATAAGAAGTTACAATGCTGGATCTAGGGGAGAATTTGCTGGACTGGTAGGTCGGCTATTGATTGAGACAACGTAACGCCTGTCAATTAAAACGTCTCAATCTTGATAATCTTGGCAGACGGTGACTCGCCGCTGATAGAATGGGCCCGCTTCCCAAACAAATTCACCGAAACGTGACAAAGGTAGAAACATTGGCGACAACAGCTAAGGGTATCGAAAGTATTGAGAAGTGTGTACCGGTTTCACTACCGCAAGTACCTAAACTCGGAGCGTGTTTCCCAGCTATTTAGCATATTAAGCACTTCCAGCCTTTCGAGCAAATAGCTCTTGCGCTCGACTCGAGCCGACCAGTAAAGGTGGTAAAGGTAAGCCAGGGAGGTTTCGGGTCCATGGAGTCCCTACTAATCAACACGTTGTCAAAACCTGCTCTACCATTTCATATTTTTGAAACCACACCTTTTTCTTATATCGTTTCAACAGTAATCCTTAATAAGAGCTGGCAACACTGATCTGAGTTACACGAATATTTATATGTCTAGCTAGATGGATCGTAGACAGAGATGTTTTCTCTATCTACGAGATGGATAGTCTCGTTACTGAGAACAGTACCCCGAGTGTAAACAATTAACGTTAGAAAACGCTTACTATTACGTTAGCGTTTACGACATTTTTCTATAGGAATCGGCACAGCGCCTCGCGGAATACTCATGGAACTAATTTCTTCCATACAAATTTTTAGTAAACGCAAACGTGATAGTAAGCGTTTATTTACGTAAATTCTTTACACTCAGGGTACAGAACTAATGCATATAGGCCAACATATTTATGCTGGTGTGCGTAAAATTTGTCTTACGCTAACACTTCGCCATACTGTTTGTCCTAGTGTGCGTGATTTAAGAGCCAACTATTGGACGCTATTTTTTTCGACGTATTCACAGTTTCGACTGTCCATCTAGATATATAAATAACACAGGCCTGCGAATTTTATTTTTCGAAAAGTTTTTTCTTAAATTGTTAATATTTGTTGTACCTAATTTTCTTAAAAGTAATCGAAAACGGTATTCATATGATATATACCACGTCACATTTACCAGATTTTTTAGATTAAGTTGATATTATTATAGTATTTGGATACAAATCAAAACAAAACAAAATTGATGAGAATCATTTACGAATATTTTGTTGTTCTATATCTATTAAAATACGACATTAAAGTATACATAAAGAAAACAATTAACAATAACGTTGTCTTTTTGTAAAAACTCATGCATTTTGTTGGTTTTCGTTTATGAATTGTTATTTCATCTCTATGTATCATCCCTCAATAGTCCGCCATCATATTAAAGTCCCAACGGCCTTGATATCTTCTTTCCATCTCTTTTACTACTTGATGGAACCGTTTACCTTGTTCTTCACTGTGAGACTCCAAAAAATGAATTTTCAGACTCATATTACAGTCTAAGTTTTTATAGGCATTTAATTTTTTTCCTAAATAAATATTTTATATGCAAATCGTGACGTGATACGTTAAGAAAACGTTATAATAATAATAATTCATTTATTTCAGACCATATGATCCATATTTGTTAGTAACAATTTAAAATTAGAACTATGTTATAATTTGCTATATATATACCAAACCAATATCTACATGTTTGAGATGAAATTATTCAAAAAACATTCTTCAAAGCATCTACATTTCAGTGTAGACTTTGTGGAGACGTGCTTTCGGAACTTCTATGTGAAACGGATATTATCATTTGAGTTTATAACTAAACTAAATTTTTATTTTACCACGGGATGTTCCATTTCATTTTTTTTTTTCACGTGGAAATAAATTACTATGGTAACACTACAAAAATCAATACCGAGTCCAAATATTGGTAGCACCGTCGATTTCACGGTGGCAACATTATAAATGACAGCCAGCCAGCCCAGCTGTGTAGAATGAGTTGAAAAATAACTCGAACGAAAATCGTAGCTCTGTCCTTGATGTGTCATCCATTACATACAATAATTTTCGCGAAACGTGTTATTTAGAAGACTACAAATTTGCAGTGCCCTGTTTCTTTATTACACTCGTGGTTTTTCTGAAAGCCACGGTATAATCGTTCACCTGCTTCGCTGGCAGGTAGAGAAAATTGTTAAAATGTTTATGTAACGCAGCATTGTTCAATCGCTGAGTGTGTATTTCATCTTTTGTTCCAGATAGATCGGCGGTGTGTCATAGTGGTGCATACGTATATTTCGCGAGTGCAGTGAGGGTGTGACTATAGAGAGGAGTGTGGTGATGTGGTGGTGAAGTGTGCGGTGCAGTGGATGCGGAGGCAGCGTTGTAGCGCTCGCCCTGGCATGGTGCCGGGCAGGTAGCGCGCGCGGGCGGCCTGCGCAGGCCCCACACAAGCAGCCGCGTGTGTACCCCAGCGTCGTCTATGGCCGAGCAACACATCACACCGTCGCACTCCGCACTCACGAGAGAGTCCAGTGGGTAAGCACCAATACATAACACATTATCAATCCTACATTCAGTATTGTCTGTGGTACTGGTAGACTATGTCTACGGTGAAGAAGGGTGATTATGATACACATAATAATATTTAAGACAGTACCTGGTCAGAGAGTAGCCTTAGGGGCTTACATGATGCTGTAGCAGATATTAGGTATATATTTATTGTCCAATTTCAATGTCTCCATTATTATCATGGAATTTTTATTATTCAATATTTTCACTCACTAGATACACAAGTATACTCAGGTTGGCCATTCAAAGACATACTTGAATTAATTGGCTGGTAGATAGGTATTCTATTCATAATATTTTTATTTTGTTTTGTTTACCCTCAACCTAGGGCATATTTGAATAATTCAAGATATTGGACATTCACAATCAATATTGCATTGACAGTAAACAAAATGGATGCCTTGTGGAATGGAAGTCTTGGTTTTATCCAATACTCTCCACTAAGTAAAGCATTTAATTTAATCATTATTTCTAATTTAGTGATTTGGTTTTGTTTAGCTCAGATAGCAATGTTCATGGAATTTCAATTGCCACATTTTACTCAATAATATTATTATTATGATGCTTAATGTAATAAATTTTGTTTTCCTACTTCAATAACCCTGTGTTTGCTGTGGCACAGCCAGTCAAAGAAAGAAGGTGGTTATCAATATGAAAGATATTTTTCTACATACATACTTTTAAAGAACACAAGTAATAATTTAAATTTTATTGATTGTCATCAGAAATTATGACAAAGATCATGTTGTGCGTCATGTGGCTATGCCTAACTATAGATAGGCTAGTGATAAATCTTACTGAATAATTCTCAAAAGACACTCAATATGAATGACTGTAGTTACAATTAGGGACTCTTCTGAAGTTAATAAATTCATATTGATTAAATTTGTAATACACCAGCTGTTTTTCAGTGACTTCAGAACAGTCCTTAATTGCTACAGACACCTAAGAGTACCTGAAGAATTAATTATTTGAGATAGGGGAGTAGTGGTTATATCAAATTGTTGTATATAGGCTCACAATTACTGAAGGCAAGTAATTGTCACTTATTACTATATTATTTCATTTTTGAAGTCAATTATAGAAATACATATTACTACATCATTAGTATTGTATTGTTTTAGTGCATAGGTAGCTAATGGAAAAATTTTAGCACTCACATTATTATATTGGTTAGCTACACTATTTTTCTACAGGATGAGTATATTAAGCCACTAAACATACTGGAGTAATGGCACTGAGTTAGGCATACCTATAAGTAATAGGTTTTTCATAATCCCTATATAACCAAACCTATTTAATTATCTTGAAAACCTGCCAAGTGTGAGTTAGACTCACAAATCGAAGGGTAAAGGAGATGGTCAAAAAATATGGGGGTGTGCCCCACAATGTACAGGGATGAAATCTATGTACTTTCAAAGTACAGCTCTTCTATTTATAGAATTAGAAAGGTACATGTAGCTCTGCAGATTTGGCCATATGTTATGAAGGTCATATAAAACTGATTTTGTCACTCAGTTTTTACTGTTTTCATATGGTATTCATTTATTTATGATTTCAATATAGTTATTGAGCTAAAATACATAATACATAATAGGTGCCGGAGAAACACAACTCGAAAGAAACACTAACAGGCGCAATGTGTTTAAGTTTGACAGTTTTGACATATGGCGGCATAGATAGATAGTCATGGATGGATGCTTTCGTGATTGATTGGCAATAAATACCGGAGTTCCTCAGGGATCAGTTCTCTCTGCAATCTTCTGTCTGTCTGTCTCCAGGCTGTATCTCAAGAACCGCGATAGCTAGACAGTTGACAAAATAAAATAAATATTTAAGGGGGGCTCCCATACAACAAACACCCTTTTATTTGGGTGCAACCTATATATGGTAGTTCCCGTTGACCTAGAATCACGAAATTTGGCAAAAAGCAAGGTCTTACAGCACAAATAAAGGAAAAATTCCAAGGAATAAAAATAGTTAAAAATTATGGGGTGTCCCCATACATATATATAGTAACGCCAATTAATAAAGACCTCTGAGTTGTATGGTTGCTCATACAATTTAGAGGTCTAGCTTAATTTGCACTAACCTGAAATAAGGTAAATAAACAAAATTGTGCATTTCCCGTGATGGGCGAACGATGGAAGTTTGTACGGAACCCTTGGTGCGCGAGTCGAACTCGCACTTGGCCGGTTTTTTACTTACGGTTGCGTTGCAGTTTCACCCGCGTTCTCGGCATTTTTTTTCCGTCATACATTTTATTTCCCATAAACCTTGTCCTGACAATTACAAACACAACAAAAAAAAGGCAAATATGTGCAGCCGTTCTGAAGTGATGCGTTTACATACATTCGCCAATTGATTTTTATTTATATAGATTGGGCGACATTACGAAACTCCACAATTAAACTTCGTCAAATTAGATGAAATGCAATAAATTACAGAAGGATAAAAGGTAAATGAAATATTAGGACATAATAATATTATATCGCGTTAGATATGATAGATACACAAAACTGCGAATGTGGCTAAATTTGGGAGGTTGTTCATGTTCAACTCTGAATCTTAGTGTGGTGGAGATAGCCTTCGAATGATCTTCCTATTCCACCACACTACGAAGGGGGGGGGGGGGATATCTGGCGTTGAAGCACCAAATGACACACGACCTTGTTGCAATCTTCAGATGGCTTCTCACAACCTTTCCTAGCCACTGTTCACTATTCTTGCTCACTATTCTTCCTATTCTTCTTGTTCGCTATTCTTCCTATTCTTCTTGTTCGCTGATGTTCTGCCAGTAGTTTCGAGCTAACCTACCTCTCTTATATCCTCATTTTCATATCCTGACTACCTAACGTACACGACGAGTAAACGTGGGAGCGAGATAGCCTACTTAGGTGTGAGGCACCCATCCTAAGCGAGATAGCTAGCTTACGCAAGTGAGAGGCACTTGTGTGAGAGAGATAGCTATATCTAGCTGTTTTCTTTAGTCCCTAGTTCGTGGCGTTACCGTATTGAAGCCCTCTGCGTTTATTTAATAATAAAATATGTACAAAAAGCTTATAACTAAATCTTAAACAATATAAACTTATAACTAACTTAAATAACATATACAGCTTAAGATCTAAACGTCGATGTCGTGAACACTTAGTTTCCAGGATTCTTAACAATTACCAAGCACCTAAATCTCCTATGACCTTATGAGCTTAAATTAATTTTGGCAGTTTTATTGGTTTAAAAGCAGAAAGCTAGAAAACATTTAAAAAAAATACAATTGTATTGTATACTTCTTTTTAGTTCAGTGAGTTGTAGGAAGATAATGTTTTTGTATTGGTGTAATACCAATTTTAGGCAGCCTGTGAGCTTGTGTTAAAAAAATATATTTGGTAGGTACATAGGCTTCAGTCTGACAAAAACTTTATTGGTATTCAAGCAACTTCAAAAATCCTTTTACACTTAAAAAATAGAACAAGCATAGACAGGTAAAATAGTTTGGCAATTACCTGCCACATGTGATCTATATTTCCATGGAAATCCTGTATAGGTGAATTAAGTTCAGGTTTATAATTTCTTATTAGGACAAGTATTATGGTTGGATGCTTCTGGAATGTGCTAATGAGTGGTGCAAAAAGAATTCTCCAATTTAATATATACTGAGTTTCGACTTTTTTACAAATTAACAGTTCCGTCTTTACCATAAGGGCGCACGGGGCACGTGCCCAGGTCCCCCGACAGGCTGGGGGCCCATAAATGACGACATCCATTTAGATAAAAAAAGAGAGGAGAAGCTCTATTTTTACAAAGAATCGTCGTTAAAATTTCTAATTTATAAATCCGTCTATTCACATTCTAATATGTCGTATCCCAGAAATTTTTCATTTTCACATTTATAGTCGAGTCATAATAATGTTGTGTAGCTTATGTTAACGTTTTAGAGGCCACATTGTTAAATTACTATGCATTTTAAAAAAAATATGTATATATATACTTTTTTTAAATATTTGATGATATTGTTTCATACATATATGTACTTAATTTCAAATTAGATATTGAGATTTCCTTTTCACCCACTACGACCTACTGGTATATTCCGACTGTAGCACTTGCCTTCTAGGCTGCCTGCCTGCCTGCCTGCCTGTCTGTTTATCAACCTTCTGATATAAAAAGAAATAAATAAACGGAGTAGGTTGACCAACACACTTCTTACCCCAGAGCAGATATAACTTGTGGAGATACAACATCAGAAGATATTCTTTAATAATGTTATTACCACACTCAGAGCAATAGGGATCAACAATGTTATGTTGAATGTTTTTTGAAAAATTTGACTGTTACCTTATATGATAAACTAGCATCCGCCCCGCGGTTTCACCCGCTGTCCCGAGTGCTCCGATCGCCACCAAACCTTACAGGATTACCCGCGGGGCTAATATGAAGATTGTCTGAAAATTTCATAGCGATCGGTTCAGCGGTTTCGGAGTCTATAAGGAACATACATACATACATACTTTCTCTTTTATATACAGGTGTTACAAAACTACCCGTAAAGCCAAAAGGAGGTTAAATGGGGCCTTATAACGAGTCCATTCACAATTTTTAAGAACCGTAGTAACGCTGTATAACATACCCCAAAAATATTAATATTTTCACTGATGCGCAAACCCTATTTCAGTAAAATTAAAGAGTAAACTACGCAGAATGTACCTACATTTCTACCTAATTCGCGGAACGACAAAAATAATAATCGTAAATTGACAACATATTTTTTTTTCCAACTTGACTTTTTTGGAAGCCAGTACTTGAGTATAATGACATCCTTGTATTGAGGTAGCAAACATTTATGAATGAAAAATAGAAAAATTATTAAAGCTGACAATTATTAGGTAAAATAGGTATGTAGGCCTTTCTGTTAAATAATCTGGTTCCCTGACATGACGCTTACTAGGGTTGACAAAATTTTTGGCTTTGATAATTAATTATATTTTTTACGGGGTATTTTGTAACACGTTGTATATAGATTAACTAGCTGTCCTGGCAGACCTTGTTCTGCCCTATTTCTCTAAAACAAACTAACATTGTTTTTTTTATGTTAATAGCTGCTCCGACAGATTTCGTTCTGTCTAACGCGCCTTTGTTTTGTTTTGATTGACGTCTAATGTTTGACAGCTGGGGACAGAGTGCTTTGTATTGGTAAAGAAAATTGTTGTTTTTACTATTTTCCTCTTATTATTTACTTTTTTTCTCTCCATAAAAACCTTAGACTTCATCAAACACAAAAAAAAATACGTATATATCACATTGCACCACGTGTTGTTGAAAAAGAAATTTCGAATTCCAACGTGGCGCCATCTATGAGAAGTTCACAATAGATGGTCCGACAGTTTTCTGTAAAAAATCTGATTTAAGGCGCCATCTGTTTGAGACTTATGAAACTTACGATTAATAACAAACATCAACATTGACAATCAGTTTATTGTTAATTATAAATTATTAAGACCATTAATCGAAATCAGGGAAACTAACCTATGCTTACAATTTTTAAAAAAGAATAAATTTTGTTGTATTTTAATTTTTTTGTTCATATATTTTGTTGTATTAATGAAACTGCAATTTAGTAGTTGAAAAGGAATATTCAGAATTATATAGAGCACATGAAATTAAATGAGAAATAATCCAGAAAAAGCGATGTTACGTTATAGATCGATCAAAATATCACATTGCACCACGTGTTGTTGAAAAAGAAATTTCGAATTCCAACGTGGCGCCATCTATGAGAAGTTCACAATAAATGGTCCGACAGTTTTCTGTAAAAAATCTGATTTAAGGCGCCATCTGTTTGAGACTTATGAAACTTACGACGTGGCGCCATCTATGAGAAGTTCACAATAGATGGTCCGACATTTTCTGTAAAAAATCTGATTTAAGAATCAGTTTATTGTTAATTATAAATTATTAAGACCATTAATCGAAATATAAACTATCCTATATCTCAAGTTAGACCGAATTACACATAAAATGCCAACTTTCATCGAAATCGGTTGACTTGGTGAAGAGTTCACTGGGAACATACATATGACACTGGATTTTTATATATTAAGATATATTAGGTCATTTGAAATTTATGGTGACCATTTAAATAAATCCTAATCCTAACTTAATATTATAAATGTGAAAGTGAGTTTGTTTGTTTATTTGTATGTTTGTTACCTTTTCACGCTTAGACCGCTGAACCGATCGCGATGAAATTTAGTATGCAGATAGCCTATAGTATGGAAAAGAACATAGGCTACTTTTTATCCTGGGAAAACATAAGATCCCTGGGGAACGCGGGTGAAACCGCGGGGCGGAAGCTAGTAATATATAAAAAAACTAGCTGTCCCGGCAGACCTTGTTCTGCCCTTTTTCTCTAAAACCAACTAACATTGATTTTTTTATGTTAATAGCTGCTCCGACAGATTTCGTTCTGTCTAACGCGCCTTTGTTTTGTTTTGATTGACGTCTAATGTTTGACAGCTGGGGACAGAGTGCTTTGTATTGGTAAAGAAAATTGTTGTTTTTACTATTTTCCTCGTATTATTTACTTTTTTTCTCCATAAAAACCTTAGACTTCATCAAACACAAAAAAAAATACGTATATCAGTCACTGCTACGATCGATACACAAATAAAACAAAAAAAAATGGCCGAAAACTGTATAGTGAGTAGGTAAGTTAGACAGGAGACCGGCTATAAAAAAAAACGCGATTGAAAAATAGGGGTTGATCTTAGAGGTTTTAATATAATATTTTTTTATTCTAAGTCATGACAAAATAAAAATAAGAATCTTGCCAAAAAAATTAAAGTTTATATTTAACAAATAAAAAATAGGGGTTCGTAGAGGGTTGAAAATTTAGGGTTGTATGTATTTTTTGATGCTGTATCATAAAAAATCCGATTCTCAAACCTATCTGATATGCACACGTAATTTCATGAGAATCGGTCGAGCCGTTTCGGAGGAGTTCGATTACGTACCCCGTGACACAAGAATTTTATATATTAGATAATTGATTTTTAAACACCCATGACTAAAAAAGTTTTTCCAGTCTTGAGTTGATGCAGGTCAGGACCGCCAGAGCCCATAGATTAATCACTAAGACCAATGACTTAGGCCTGATTTTTCAATGGCCAGATAAATGGTATCTGGCTGTTAATTTGAAATTAGAACAGTTTTTGTATGGACTTATCGGAGAAATAGCTTATCCGAGGTATATCCAGCCCTTAGAAATACCAATGAAAGAATTAAGAATGATGAGCTCAGTTGATCTTGCAGTAGGTAAATCATCAAAATTAATAACAGCTGAAAAAAATCCACTGTTTGCTTGATTTCAATCATGTGTAATCAATGCTTTTTTATGTCACGAAGTTCACAAGCAGTAGCAATATTCGCATATGGTCATTAGCACACCAGAAGGTTATATAGTTTCGAAATATAAAAATCTCCTTAAAATTCATTAAATATCACATATCTCAATCATAAAGAATAGGTTTGCTGTAGCTGTCGACAGTTTACAAAGTGAGAACTAAATAGCTTATTGTGGTACACAGGTCTTCTCCTAGCAGGGTGGTGGGCGGTCGGTGGTTGCGTCAGGTGCGTCATACGAGCCACGGTCGCCGCAGTAGACGTAACGTGACGTCGCCTCTACCGCGCTCCACCAGCAGACACTCGTCCAGCCACATCTCTGACGCAGAGTCGTTCTCGCACGTCGAGTTACGTCGGAGTTCGCGTCTCGTCAACACACTACCCAGGTCGGATTACTCCATTACCGAGCGCTGGTCATACGGAGCGGACGTATACGAAACGCGTTGCGATCCAAGAGATTTTAAAGGTGGAGACTCCACCAAGTCTTCTACCTCACACCCAAAACGTGGACGAACTTCCTCGCATGACAGGAAGAAACGCAAAACCATATCAATTAAAAGCACAGAAGACTGCGTCGCTTATTGCACACGCTCACGGACTGCTCTTAAATCCACCGAGAGTGCTTGTGAGCCATTTACAAACAGTTACAAACAACAAACTCTAACACAGATACCATTGAGCCAATACGCAACAGCAGCGTCTGCGCAACTCAATCAGCCTGAAGGAGGCTTGTTGCCATTAGACGAGAGAGACTTCGCATATTCACCGTTTAGCTCATCGACTGTCACAGATTTTCTCGATTCAGACTATTCTGTGTATAGCCCGACAGCTAGTCGACGAAAAGGGAAAAAGAGAAAGCGATCGGCACATCGCTCATTGTCTAACAGGAAAAGCAGCTGCCTACTTAATCTCGAGGAGTGCCGTAAGAAGTTTAAAATAGATTCACAGAATAAAGACGTACCAGGTTTAAGCTGTTTTGCCGACAGCAAGACCCCCAAACACGATACAGATAAATTAGACCAACCGTCTGCCACTTTGACGTCGTACACATATCAGCTGCGGAATAGACACAATCGCGACCTTGGGCCACCCACCTCAACGGTCATTAGCGATAACTCAGGTAATCTATTAAACTATTGCCCTACTTCTGATAATAAACACCAACATGTTATTATAAACAATAGATGCTTCATTTCCTTTAATAAATTCATCTGTATTTTATATTGTAATGTTGTTGGAACACTACTAATGGTAATGTTTAAATTTAGTTTACTCTCATGACAACTTCTTGTCTATTTTAAGACATTAAACACTCGATGTAGAACTCGGCACATAGCTTATCAGATGTTGTTATCACGTGTATCAAGCGCAGCCATTCATCGCAGATAATTCACATAGCATACCTATATTCATATCGATATTGCAGCGAACCCGTCAACGAGCGACGCGGTTCATAATCAAGCAGTAGCCGAGCGCAAGTGTGCAACAGAATCTCGTGGAAGAACCGCCACTCCACCACCCTTTAAGGATATTCAAGGTAGTTACTATTTTCTGCTCTAATATGCGATGCTTTTATTAATGAGTTCAATTCAATTAAAATCGATTTGTTTCGTTCACAGAAGCGAGTTCGTCCAAAGCGTATAACAGTGCTGCGAGCAAATTGTTAATTGTACCGCGCGACCTTCCATACTTACGTCAAACAAACGCACGCAGGGTAAGAAATACAATTATTGTTGCCATTCAAAGTATTAAACATATGGATTTATTCCAAATCAAAGCATATTTAAGTGTTTACTTCAGCAACAACTCCCTTCTTTTCTATAATTAACTAAATAACCACATACAGTCGTACTTTATTGTTGTATGAATGAAATACTTATTAAATTCTAAATAATATTATTTCGTTTGGGACGTCACTCTCGTACGTACAAACGCGTAGTTAGTCTGAAAAGTGTCGCTTCACTGACTGGACGATATCTTCGCGTTTATTTAATGTATCTGTGTTATAGATTATATAAATTATTCATATCTAGAATTGCATTGACAACTGATAAATATGTATTTTGTTATTGGTTTGTTGTAAGTATTCCTATTGAGTATTGGTTTGTGGGTGCAGAGCATCGCTGCTGCGACGGGCGCGACCCTGGGGGCTTGCCTAACGAGAGGAGCCAGCACTTCGCATAGACAGAGGCAGGACACTGCTTCTAAAAGACAGGTATGTTTAACTATAAACAAATCAATCATTTGTGCAAAAGAATAACATCACAGCATGCATATTATGACTATGTAAGTATGTATAAGCGATAAGTAACATTTTACATAGTAACTATTAATTTATACCATGGATAAAGTATTCTATACATATATTAAATTTAAAACAACCAATTAATCATAGTTTATTTGCCACATTAAAAATAAGTATAGTAATTTTAAAATGATGATAACTTAGGGGTAGTCGAATCCCGTGGGATCGAATCCTATAATGAGCTTTAGTTGAAGGAAAACATCGTCAAGAAACCATTGAAGGGTGGTAGGGTACTTTGTAGTACCCGCTTGCAGGGCGGCCATCTTCAATTGGAAAATCATTCGCCATGGACCTATTTGTATTTGTTGTTTGTTTTTCTCACAAATGATCAACCTTGCACGAGTTCAAAATTAGTCCCATAGTTAAAGCATGACAAACCTTTCATTTCGAATAGATATATAGATTTAACCAATATATGTTTAAAGCATAACTTTAATGAGGTAGTTGTATCTGTGAGTGGTGTATTGTGTAGGTTCCGGGTAGTGAGGGCGCAGGAAGCAGCGCGGCGGGCGGGCGGCGGGCGCGAGCTCGCGACATGCCGCAGCCGCAGCCAGCGTCCACGCGTAGAGATAAACGAGGTACTTACACAACTATTTACATACTTACCAACATATACTTTATAATGACAAGACGAAAAACATAAAAATGTTGTATTTCGATGGCGCCATCTACGATTACCTTTGCTTAAGCTTATATCATAAATTCGAAAATCTTTCGACTGCTTATTTGTTTCGTTTTGGCAAAGTCGTAGTTTGGTATCCGGAAATGGACATGCCATACTTTTTATCTCGAGACCACAGGTAAAATCGCAGGGCATTTTTTATAAACTGACCCAGTCGCGTCATTTGTTTACGTTCTAACATAGTGGCGCCTCTAGTGAGAGATATTGGCAGTTAGGTTCCCTATGGATCTTTCTTATGAACATTGAATACTATGGGCGACGAACATATGGATGTTCGCGCATCGTACTGAGAATGGAGTAACGCTAGTTAGCCGAATGTGGCGTTTGAGAAATTAATAGAGAATACATTTATGTCACACTGCCGTTAGTATTTTTAGTTACCCGGCGAGATGTGCAATGAAAATAGAAAGAAATTGGCAATCAAATTTAAAGAAATTATGTTGTTATCAACTATTTTAGTTTGTTTGTTTTTAATAATATACTATATTACTTCCCATTTCCCGCAAATATAATTAGTTATTGACTGTATTATGATATTGATGAATTATATTGCAATTTTCCTTATACATATAATAAGTAGTTCTATCCTAAAATGTATTTATTAAGGAAAGCTATATTTACCGTACAAGTATTTCGTTAGTTATGTTGATAGCATCACAACGGAAGGTTGTGACAGTTTTTAATTTATAAATTGTGTCACAGGCAAAAGCAGTCTGGGTTCGTGCGCTAGCACTGGTGGTGCGTCCAGCCGGTCTCACCCCCAGCCTATAACCACGGTAATGTTTTTTTCTTAATAAACAAATAGGTTTTAATGAACAAGAATATATATTTTTTTGTTTATAATATAATTGTTCTTAATATGACTTTTAATGTGCAGGGTGCTGTGGCATCTACCTCTGCCACACCGCCGGTGTCAGCTTCGGCCGCAACGATGCCTGACACTGCGTCCAATGATGCCAAGCCTAAGGGTAAAGGTAAATAATTAATTATAGTCTGAGAAAAAAAAAGTGAATTCATGGGAGGTGTCAATAAGGGAACTAGGTGTTGTGATACATATTCAACTACATTTTTTTTTTTTTACCTTGAAATTGAATTGCTTGCCAGCAGGCACGCTGACGCATCAGACCGTACAACACAACGTTGGCACGTCGTTTACACAATGCTGTATGCTTACAGCGACATCAGAGGACTGCACCGGCGGCGGCGTTGGTGGCAGTGGCATTGGCGCGACTGCCACTTCGGCACTAGGCAGCTTGGCGGCGGCTGCAGCCGAGGAATCTTCATCTGAAGAAGGTGAAGTGGGAAGACTACAAGCGCTGCTAGAAGCGCGCGGTCTGCCGCCGCACTTGTTGGGCGCTCTCGGGCCGAGGATGCAGCATCTGTTGCATAGGACTGTCACTGCTAACTCTGGTATGTACTGTTTTATTGATTAAGCTTACTGGGCTTTACTGAGGTTGGTCAGGGAGTCTTCTAAAGAAGGCCCTACAAGACGGTCTGTCGGGACACTTGCTCGTCTGTACTGTTTTATTCAGAAATGAGGACTGTACTGTACTGGCTGAAAATATCGTGAAATAAGGCCCTAAAAATACCCTGAAATTCGATATAACCAACCAACATATAATTATTTTTTACTCCTTCAGTATTTTTATAATGACCCTTATCTTACAGCCGCATCAAAAGCAGCTCAGCTCCTTGCCGGGCTGCAAGCGACAGGCGACGAAGGTCAACAACTGCAGGCGGTCATCGAGATGTGTCAGTTACTAGTGATGGGCAACGAAGACACCCTCGCTGGGTTCCCCGTGAGACAAGTTGTACCCGCTCTTGTTAATTTGCTGGCCGCTGAACATAACTTTGATATGGTAAGAGTAATGTTACTAATAGAGTTCAAATATAACTGATCTGAATAGGGTTGCAATGCCTATACGCGAATATTGACCGAGAGGCTCAAACAGATACAACCTTCTTAAAACCAATTCTTTATTTATACTATTTTCACACTCCTGTCATTGCCTCAATATTATTGTTATTTCTCGATTACCTCATGAAGTACAAAAAACGTTTTCTTTATTTGACACTGTCACTCTCGTACTTGCGCATCACCATGCGCGAAAGGTGAATAAACTGTTCCACCACATGTTCTACTCATGTCTCTTTTAAGAGTATTTTAACTATTATTTATTTTCCATAACCATGGTCAATGTTTGTATGTACACGTACACGTACACAGATGAACCACGCGTGCCGCGCGCTCACGTACATGCTGGAGGCCCTCCCGCGCAGCAGCGGCGCCGTGGCGCTCGCCGTGCCGGCCTTCTTGGACAAACTGCAAGCTATCACGTGTATGGACGTCGCTGAACAGAGCCTTACTGCACTCGACATGCTGTCGCGTCGACATTCTAAGGCTATATTGCAAGCGGTAACTACCTCTACAATGTATTGGCGTGTGGACTGAACAGTGTGTATCGCAAATAAATAACATTGCAATGTGTGCAGGTTTCTAGCATTAATTTGTCTCAGGCTAGGTTTGGACTTTGTCACTGCTTAATAAGGGCTATTTTGGACAAACGCAAACCCATTTAACATTCAAAAAAATTATCCCGTAATACTCTATGTCGTTTGGGGAGCAAACTTAAGGCGATGATAGCTCAGTGGTAGTAGTGGTAGTGGAAGGTTGTTCGAATCCTACAATGAGCTTGAAGGAAAACATCGTGAGGAAACCATTGCGCGGTGGTAGGGTAGCCAGCCATGTCTACTACCCTCAAGTTGAAATCTGTCGCCAAACACCTATTGGAGTGTTCCGGCAGTTGGACTTAAGAGCCAGTTCCTTCTATGCTTTGTGTGCTTACCACCTTCGGCCACATCATCATTTACCATCGTGAGATTGTGGTCAAACACAAGCTTAAAATACAAAGTAAAAAAAAAAGTATATTTGAGGTTAATAAACAGCAAAATCTCATACTACTCAGAAAATCATTGCTGAATTAGAATCCTATTATAATGCAATAAAGTCACTAAAACTTTTTGAAATAAAGTAAATTCGGGCTGTTTTTGGTTAACTGTGTGAACCTTTAATAATGGCTTTCATTATTTCTCAACATAATAAATCTCGTATACAGCGTGGTGTCTCCGCCTGCCTGACATTCTTGGACTTCTTCTCAATCAACGCGCAACGAGCCGCTCTATCCATCACAGCGAACTGTTGCCAAAACCTCACGCCGGACGAGTTCCATCTCGTCAGGGATTCACTACAACTCTTGGCTAATAGGTAAATATAAAATTTTAGAGGCTATGAATACTGTCTCTTCTTTATTCTTAATGTAATTTTATGGAATAACACTGGTCTGGCACATTTATTCACATGTACTGAGACCCCATGCGGAGCATAGTATGAGTCAAGAGGTGATTTAATTGACTAGTGTATTCATTGCGTGGTATAGTTATATATAGAAACATTCCATACAATGGGAGCGTAATTAAATGAAGTATACCTTAAGTACCGTATGCAAGAGAACCTATTATGAAAAAGATATAACTTAGAATGAAGTATGTAAAAGTCAGTTACTTTTATTCTAAAAATATAAGCCCCAAAGGTGATGTACCTGTACCGGCGCTTTTAATCCTGAGCCTCAGATAAGCAGTAACCTTATGTGCCTCTCTTTCAATAGACTGACACAACAAGACAAGAAGTCTGTGGAATGTGTGTGTCTCGCGTTCTCTCGACTCGTGGACAGTTTCCAACATGACCCGGCGCGACTTCAAGAGATCGCCACACCGGAGTTGCTCACTAATTTGCAACAACTTGTAAGTTTTACTTCATTACCCCTATGATTTCTCTACAAAGTAATGTATCTATTTATGTATGTACTTAAAACAGAATTTTAAAAAATGATTCGCTAAATCAATTAGTTGTCAAGACTGGTAAAAATTCCGAAGTGAAACCTACTGAACATGTAGGTATATCTAAATAGATTTTGCAGAAGTTTTCACATGCTAGATGTTACTAAAAACGTTGGTCGTTTGCTTGTGCAAAAAAAAAGTGTTTAACAATTCGTGATAATTATGGTTGATGACAAATCGATACACCTGCTTGCGCATATCAAGTGGCAGAACTAATATTATCTAATTTTGAACGTACAGTTGGTGGTCCAACCGCCGCTCATATCAGGCGCGACGTTCATAACCGTGCTGCGTCTACTGTGGGTGATGTGCGCTGCGTGCCCGCAACTAGCGCTGGCTCTACACCAGCGCTCTATTGCCGACACTCTACTGTGTCTACTCACCGGCTCTACGTTACATCAGGAGGTGGGTGTTCTTACTAGGGGACAAATAGACTATTAGTTAGTCACTAACATTTGCTATAAGTGACATGTTTTTTAAAGGGGACGATAGCTCAGTGGTTCTAACCTACAATGAGCTTTCGGTGATGGAAATTATCGTAAGAAAACTAAAGCACGGTGCTAGGGTAATTTTTAGTACGTAAGTTTAAAATCAAGTTAAGGCTCCGGTCTCCCTAAAATCAGTGTTCTTGCGGAATTTATCAAAAAAGAAATATTTTTTTTTAGTCATCAGAAAAGCATGAAATATATATATATATATATATATTTTTCTATTACAAAGTAATGGTTTAGAGGAGTCAAACTTTAACCACTCCGAAAACAACTATTTATCTGTCAAATAAAAAAAAATTACATTAAAATAATAATTTTAAATAAGTTTACCGAAACTAAACAAATAACACAACGAACGCTGGCAATGCCCAGCGGAACTGAATGGAATTTAGATGCGTTTTATGTTCTAATAAAAGTGGCGTCAAATTAAAAAAATATATGTATTGGAAACTTCTCATCCGGTCCTATTGGAGATCATTAGGGGAGGCCTATGTCCAGCAGTGGACGTCTTGCGGCTGAGATGATGATGATGATGAAAAAAAAAATTCTTTTCTGATAAATTCCGCAAGAACAATGATTTTCCGCAAGAACGATGATCTATAGTAGTATTGTCATATCATGAGTTTTTTTCACATTTGATTAATCCAACAGCAGGTGGAGCTACTCCCGCGTCTCCCACAAGAGCTATACGAGATAACTTGCCTGATCGGTGAGCTGATGCCCCGATTGCCCACGGACGGAATATTTGCCGTGGACTCCCACCTCGACCGGCCCTGGTCCGCCGCTACCGACCGCGCCGCGAATTGGCAGTGGAGAGACGATAGAGGTTAGATATGCGTTGCTGTTTTATTATGATGACGTCTATTGTAAATGTCAATAAGGTTGTCTTTAGACGCGAAATAAGTTTTTTTTTTCATTTTTTTAGAATAATCTAGAATAAAAAATATTAAGATAAAATGTCTGAGTGCTGCAACAATAACAGGTTGCCACGGTATGCAGTTAGGATATCTACAGTTTATTTAGTTTGAAAGTTTTGTTATTAATATTGAAAATAATAATTACATTTATAATTAATTTTAATAATATCACAATAAAATTGTATTCATACATTATATTTTTGAATTAAATTAATGAACAAATTCATCTAAATTATACAAAATAAATAAAATAATCGGATAAAATAAAACAATAATATTATGTTCAACTATTGACGCGGTGAATGTAAATCATGTGTATTTAAGATATTTGAGCATAATATTCGTCGAGTCTTTATCATACATATTGAATGAGTAAGATTTTAACTGAAAAACTTCAATGCTTTGGCACACTACACATCTACAATATATAAAAAATCCATTCTACATGACTTTTTATTCCACTGCAAACCATATCGGAGAATGGGTAAATGAATGGAACGAGTTCAATAAATCGGCAAGCTTTAATGCATGACCTAATCAAACAGGCGTATGGCGTTCGTACTCATGGGCTGAGAGTGGTGCTTTAGAGGCGGGCGCGGCGGGCGGCGAGGACGAGGTGTGCCTCGCGACGCTGGGCCGCTCGTACACCGTCGACCTCACGGCCATGCAGCAGCTCAACGACCACACCGGCACCGCGCGCCCCGTGCAGCGGGTCGCGCCCGCGCCGCACCACGCCGCCGCCGACACACACACACAACCCGGTATGTTTTTATTCTACTTTTACTTCGCTGGTGGCTCGTCAGGTTCATCATCTTCGCCCGCGAATTGTCTTCGCTCGGTCCCCGTGAAGTGGAAAAGTAAATTGCTTTGTGGCAGTTTTTGATTATCGGCTAAAACAGCTAGCTTTATAGGATAAGGTTTGATTACATCGGTAATTATTTTTGGTTGATTTTAGCCTCAGATCGACGTTGAGGGTGTAACATGCTTATGTAGAAGTTCACCATATTATCCCCCAGTTAAATATTTACAAACATATTGTAAATATTAATATATAAAAGTTATTGTTATTTATTATTATACTAAATATAGAACATGTGCATGCAGTAAATATCTAGCGTAGTATTGTATGTATAGTATTAATAGTTTTATTTATCAATTAATCATGGCCAAAAAAATGACGATCCATGATTATTTCACGAGATAGTGGAGTGTTTAGCTAGAAATTAGAGCAGAATGGATACTCATATCATCACAATCATCTTTGTTAAATAACAATAAATAACGCAAACACACAGATCCCCGCATCGCGATGGTCCGTTGTAACCCGTCCCTGGCGCGCGCCCTGCTGGCAGTGCTTCATGAGGTGTACTGGAGCTCTGCGGGGCCGGCCGTTCGTTCTCAAGCGCTCAAAGCCATTCTACGCTGCGTATATTACGCCGATGCACCGCTACTGCGGCAGGTTCTAAAGATGCAGGTAAATTATTGACCACGATCCTAAAATATTCTTCTACTTCTTAGGCAAATTACATTAAAAAATTTCTACTATCCTGTGAGCATGTATTGTTAATAAGTGTATAGTCTCTCGAATGCCTCGAATTATTATAGATTTATCAACGTCTTACATCCACTGTTGGTAAGATTGGTATGCAATTTGACATGAAACAACAGTTGGAAATTCAAACAAGTTAATATCATAGTTATATGCTTTGGATAAAGAAGTTTCGAGTCGAATAGCTCCATATATTTACCTAATTTCTAATTTTCAGGTGATATCATCCCACATCGCTGGTATGATGGCATCAAGCGACCTACGCATAGTGGTGGGCTCGCTCCAACTGGCAGAGATACTGATGCAGCGTCTGCCTGAGGAGATGGGTGCACAGTTCCGAAGAGAAGGAGTACTGCATCAGGTGGCACAGCTAGCTGAACGCGCACCGCCTTCGCATCCTCCACGACAGGCCAAAATTAAGGTAACACTGACGGATAGTATGTTAGTACTCAATGTCCAGTATTGCGTGGCTTTTATTTCTAATGAAATAGCTTCTTAGGTAGTCATAGGGATTATAAAACTACTAGATTCCTGCCCGCAATTTTAGTTCCGTTCAAGAATGAACACATTTCACCCTAGTCCATTTAGCTGTTCATACAAATTTCACATATAATAATATTAGTAAGATTTATATAAAGTACTAAAGTCGACCCAAACTTTTGTTAATTATTGACAATTTGAACTTAAGTATAATGTTTATTAGTATTTTGAAGATAATACTTAGCGGTTTTGTAATAAATATGTCACAAAGACCTACCTATATAAATTTGTTATTACGCCTATACTCAGTAATGTATAATCCTTGAAAATAATATTAATAGTCATGTTATTTCTCTTACAGTCCCCAAGTGGAACGAGCGTTCGCTCGGGCGAGTCTTCGCCTCCCGCCTCCACTTCGGCCACATCTATCGACCACAACAACTTGTCGCTCGCCTTCTCCGCTTCCGGCTCATTCGTCGCTAGTACTATGCGTAAGTAAAACTATGTACTTATTAAAATAATATGAATAAATAGTTCCATCACATTATTTTAAAAGTTGCAATGTAAGTATGTTTGTTCGGGTGGAATCTTTGAACTCAATTTTGAAGTAGATATCTCCAACCGATTGAGCTGAAATTTTGTATACACGTTTAGTTTGGATGACAATACACGATATGGTGTGTGACATCATTCTAAATCCAATATGGCGGACCATCCAAGATGGCGGAATAGTTATTTTTAATGCATTTCTACAATATGGATATCAAAATGAAAGGGCTTGTTGAGAGTAACTCGAAAAATAATTTGGCGTCATTCTAAATCCAATATGGCGGACCATCCAAGATGGCGGAGTAGTTATTTTTAATGCACTTCTACAAAATGGGTATCAAATAAAAGGGATGGTTGAGAGTAACTCGAAAAATAATTTGGCGTCATTCTAAATTCAATATGGCGGATCATCCAAAATGGCGGAGTAGTTATTTTTAGTGCACTTCTACAATATGAGTTTCAAATGAAAGGGATGGTTGAGAGTAACTCGAAAAATAATGTGACGTCATTCTAAATCCAATATAGCGGATCATCGAAGATAGAGGAATAGTTATTTTTAATGCACTTCTGCAATATGGGTATCAAATGAAAGGGCTCATTGGGAGTAAATTGAAAAGTGAGCTCCAAAATGAAATAAGTTTGACATGTGTAATTTGGCGAGATGGGCGTCATCAGCATTGGTCTGCAACCTGTCTAGGAGAAGGACAACTCAAAAATCAAACTCGGAACTGTGTTTCGTCAGGCACAAGTAAGCTCCAAGCTGAAATAAGTTCGACTTGTGTAATATGGCGAGATGGGCGTCATCAGCATTGGTCTGCAACCTGTCTAGGAGAAGGACAACTCCAAAATCAAACTCGGAACTGTGTTTCGTCAGGCACAAGTAAGCTCCAAGCTGAAATAAGTTCGACTTGTGTAATATGGCGAGATGGGCGTCATCAGCATTGGTCTGCAACCTGTCTAGGAGAAGGACAACTCAAAAATCAAACTCGGAACTGTGTTTCGTCAGGCACAAGTAAGCTCCAAGCTGAAATAAGTTCGACTTGTGTAATATGGCGAGATGGGCGTCATCAGCATTGGTCTGCAACCTGTCTAGGAGAAGGACAACTACAAAATCAAACTCGGAACTACGCCGTTATTTACTTAGGCTCGAAGCTCTTTGCTGCTGGTCAAGCATACGTGGCCTTAAGTGGGGTAAAAACATTAGAAGGTCTCCTTATTGAAGAGCTGGACTGTTCGAAATTGACCCGCAAACGACCTTGCAACTATGATGCGTTGAATGAGATGAACAGACTGAGAAACCTAGCCAGCGATAACTAAAAAATAAAAGATAAATTAAAATATAAAAAAAAGCTTTTATTTAAACGCTCTAAAAAGAAGAAAATATTTTTTTCCTTAAAAAATTTTGCTATCAACTTATAACCTCATTATATACAATTTATATGATTATAAAAGCTTGTCGCGAGGTTTAATTACCTATCAGTATTTAATTAAATTGAATTGAAAATATAATAAACTTAGCAGATCAATTTACATGATTAAATTGGTACTAGTTTATTTACAAATCGCGCGACAAGCTTTTATGATCATATAAATTGTATATAATGAGGTTATAAGTTGATAGTTAAAATTTTTAAGGAAAAAAATATTTTCTGCTTTTTAGAGCGTTTAAATAAAAGCTTTTTTTAAAAAGTTTTTTTGCTTTTAATTTATTTTAAATATTCATGTGAAGTGGTTTACAAGTGGTTTATTTCTTAGAGATTCGAGAGCGCTTGATTTTGTTTTTCAATATCACCAGTGCGTCAGTTTCGCAGTAGTTATAATCCATATTTATGCCAGTATCAATTTGTTGGTATACGCGACCGCCCAGAACTGTTTGCGTGATCAAATAAAAATATGGCCATTTGTAGAAGCAGATCTTCTATTGCTATTTTATAGATCAATTTCTGCGTATTGGTGCATAATTTATTGATATAATGTAAACAAATGATTTCACAATATATCAACTTTTTGTTACAGCCGCAGGCAGTGATGGCAGTGGCTCTGAGCCTGGGCAGGCGTCAGCTTCCACACACCCACAGATACCAACTTCCGTGCACAGGTTAGTTTGCTATACGGTGTACACTCTCTTTTCATATATCTAGGTGGATTTGTTTAAGCAGTGTTTGTATTTTTATGGTATAACCATCATGGATTTTGTGACGTATCTGATGTGACGTTATCCTTTTTTGTCGTCAGTGTTAAGGTATTAGTATTATTTACTCATTGGTTACTTTTGTACCTACCATTGTCGCGCTCTCGACATGAGGTTCATAAAAGAAGACATGAAAAAGGGGGCTCTAATCTCCCTGTCGCCTTAGACGGCCGTAACCACTTACCATCATTTAGACTGTAGACCTCTCAGCCAATCTTTTGACATTAAAAAATGTTTACATATTATGTAAATAGAACAGTTATTCCCTATTCAGGTCTGGGAGCCCGCTGCAGCTGGCGGAGATGTTGAAGCGCAAGCGTGCAGTGAAGCGGTCAGGTGGGGCGGGCGGCAGGCACGCGCGGCGCCGCGACGACCCACCCGCGCCCGCCGCCGCGCACCCGCTGCCGCACCCGCACCCGCTGCCGCACCAGCCGCACCAGACGCACCAGCCGCACCCGGCGCATGCACACGCGCACGTGCCACTGCCGCATGGTATGTGTCCCGATCAAACTTAACTAGTATCGTCTCTGGTCCAAATTCATACTTTTATTTTGTGTACGTCTATGGCACAAAAAACAATCTTTCGAATGATATAAGTTTCTGCTTACTTTTATAATAAACACTAAACTAAACCCACAGGTTCAGGAGTACCATCAGCAGCTCGCTCCACAACCAGAGTGGGTGGTACGTCGAAAACGTCTTCGTTCCTCTCATCGCTCAATCCGTCTCGTTGGGGACGGTCGCCGCACGCGCACAAAGATACAGGCCTGCTCGCTTCACCGCACGCCTCTACTAATTTATCTGTACAGAACAAGTACGTTATTTAATATAAAAATATATTCGACACGTGTGTATGTTATCACTTCTTAGCACATATTTAATGATATAACATGAAGTTGAATACTTTTTCTTATAATGGTCCTTATGTATGGTTAATCCTATCCAAAAATTATGACAAAATAGCAAGGGTAATTTATACGCTCGCTTTAGATTCCCGCTATATAGTTAACAATCGAAACCAAGGCGAAATCGAGTCGAGAATATTGTCAGTACTTTCATGTTTCGCAGTCGTATCACTCAAATTGACAGGATAAAAGCGAGTTTTGGCTTTATTGTTGCGGGCCAAAAATCGTCGCAGATCGAGAATCGCTGAAGCCCGAAACATACATTTTACGACTTTCGCGGACTAAGACAGATTTAGAGCGCTCATAAGATCTATATAAATGTAACTCGGTGACGTGACCTCCAGGGAGAAAGTCCGCGAGTGGATCCAATGGACGGCAGGTCGGCTGCAGCGCGAGTGGGGCGCGCTGGGCGGGTGCGGCGGCGCCCTGGAGCAGCTGGCGGCGCTGGCCGGCGCGCTGCCGCACGCGCCGCACCACCGCGCCGCGCTGCACACGCTGCGGGACACGCTGCTCGCGCACGACGTGTCGCCCTTCGAGGTACACCGTACACCGTACACCACCAACATAACATAACATACCTCCGCAACTATCTATATAATTATACTAATATAATATACTATTAGATATCGACTGACAGGCAAAATTCAATCCCTATGGGGGTAAATAAGGGTCGCGGATGAAACTGCAGCGCGGAAAGCTTGTTCGCTCATGCAATGTTTATCTTGTTATATCCCTATGGAATGATTCGTCTGCGGCATTCGATTCATTATGTTATGGCTCCAGTTTTTTCAGTTAAATTCTAAGAACACCTCATAGCATCGATAAGCCTCGAAACGTTAAGTTAGTTGAAGATGAACCGAGATACAATAATTCGATCAAAACCCAGTCTTAATGCTCATTTTAACGACATCATAACTTATTAACTAACTAAATTTCCCAGGTGAATCACTCGGGCGTGATAGGCGCCCTGCTGCAGTTCCTGACGGGCGCTGAATCTGATACAGATTCCGGCGAGGCCCATGAGCGTGAAGGCGAGGGCGAAGGACGTGACTCCACGGACCTGATAGCCGCGTGCGAAGAGCGCCTGCGTCTGTTCTTACATGTGTTCGCTGATATGCCACTTGTTGCTGAGTAAGTATCACATAACTATAATTTTAATGGAAAAATATTGCTGATTATTATGGGTCTTCTCTTCGTATTAGTATTTTTTATGAGAACATACCTCTAGGTACTCACTCAATAACACTGCGGTACTAACTAAACATATCCATAGATTTATTTGAAGCCAACGGCGGGATGGTGGATATAGATACCAAGTCATTGTGGTAACTAGAAATGGCAGAAAACTGGTGTAGTTAAATATAAACCAGCAATCTGTACTTTCTTTTAATTTAAACGAAGTATCTTACAAAAGTAAAAAATGTGAAAATGTTTCTGCAGGTCCTTAGGCGACAGTGGCTTATTAATTGATATACTGGTCTTGTATGACAAAATTTAATTGAACAAAAAAAATGCTACAATCAAATAATACCAATAATTTTCACAACAGCAGCGAATGGACTGACAATTTCGGCCCACTGAGTGTGGGCAGCAGTAGCGCCTTGGCGGCGCTCGTGGCGAAGGTGAACGCGTGCGTGTCGCACCTGGAGCAGTTCCCCGTGAGGGTGCACGACCTGCCCGCCCGCCCCGCCACCTCCGCACTCAAGTTCTTCAATACACATCAGCTAATGGTGAGATTTAGCTTTGATTGATTAATCAGTTATCCAAAAGCCGACAAAAAAGAGCTTATTAGGATCGGAAACTCATTGACAATAAGAGATAACTGACAATGTTTCAACATGATGATGAACAACAATGAGATAATTGTTACTTACAAGATTATTTTAATACCTTTGAAATTCGGAACTATGGAGTATTTTTTAGATATCCCAAAAATATTGATGTAATTCCATTGATATAAAAAGAAGAAAAATGGCACAGAAGACTTTGGTACACTGATTGTGCATAATTCGAATGGTTACTGTGTTTTTGTCAATATGCATCTAAGCCGAGTGAGATCTCGAGATCTCGCAATCAAATGCCAAACCAACGCCGTTTTAATTTGAGAATGAGAATTATATATATTATGCCATAGTGAAATTGCTTTCATCCTTGATTTAACATAAATGGTATTTTAAACAATTTAAAAATGAATACAAAATGCATGAGTTACTTTAGTAACGTGTTTCAAAAAGCTATATTTTATGCTCTAATTTATTTTGTTGGATTTTGGTTTAAATTTTAATTTGTATTGTTTCAGTGTGATCTCAAACGTCATCCGTCATGTACCAACCTCAAACAATGGAAGGGTGGTGTTGTACGGATAGACCCCTTAGCTTTAGTTCAAGCCATAGAAAGGTAAGCAACTGAACATAATAATTGACAATAAAATATATATTTGTAACAGACGCTTCGAAGTTAGTAGGATAAGTACCTTTTCATCGCAGTTTCCTCATATGGCAGGGCATATTTTTAAATTATTAGTAGGCTTGTATTTCAAGCACACAAATCCTAGAAGAAACTGGCCCTCAAGTCTGTCTACCGGAACACACCTGTAGGTGCTTGGCGACAAATTTTCAACTCGAGGATGGTAGCCAGTCAGGTGGTACTACAAAAGTATCCTCTCTACTACCGTGCTATGATGATTCCTCACGATGATGATGAAAGCTCTAAGTTAATTGTAGGATTCAATAATTAGTAATAACGTAGTTAACTAAATGTGACAGATACCTGGCGCAGCGCGGGTACGCGAGCACCCGGCCCCGCGACGGGTCCGCGGGCGGCGCGCACTCGGACGACGAGGCGGCTTCCGACGACGACGTCGACGACTCGCTCGCCACGCCGCCCCACCACCATCCCACTGAGTATGCACCCTATGCACCCTACATACACTACATTATACATTACACACGCTTATGTTTATTACAATGATTTGACAACTAAGATAGCAATTTATTGGTTGGTTAAGAAATAGATTTAAATTTATTTGTAATTAGTATTAGGTTGTCTTTCTACCAGATATGCGTAGCGAGCAACGTTTTAAACCCGTCGATAGGATCGCTTCATTTTCACAGCTTAAGTCGTAGCTCTAATTAAATGATACTATTGGTGAGTTAAAAAACATTCTTCGCTATGCATATCTGATGGAAAACCACCGTCAAAATATAGTCTAGTATGCCGTTTAATTTCATTATAAAAATTATCTTCAACGGATCATGTCCACTGGTTGATAAATTGACCACATGGATAACTCACGTATATACTTCTCGAAAGACTTGAAGATATCGATTTGTGCTATATACTATATTCAATGGACAAATTCCATGCATAAGTTTTATACTTATTAATACATCATCACGTTTGTCTCACTTAAAGTTTCTACCACAACATTCACAATTAATTTGCCAAGTCATTTTCGAATAAAATCTATTATGAACAGTTCCGACCACAAACTGGAGTTCCTGATCGGCGATACAGTACTACCATACAACATGACAGTGTACCAAGCGGTGAGGCAGTTCGGAGAGCAGAACGACGCTGACACTGACACAGAGACACCTCTCGGTAAGTACTATAATGTCCCTATTCGCTCATCATTTGTGACATACAAGGCACCAGCTTATTGAAAGGGAAATTTACATTTGTTACATAAATAGTAGTCAGATTAGAAAATTTAGTTTATATATGTATTTATACAGGATGATTTTATATCTGTATATGCGTTAGATAGTCTGTTTATTGGGGAAGTTTATAGGCTACTAGCTGTCCCCCGCGGATTTCACTCGCGTAGCGGTATGAAATATACTTTACGACCTTCTCATACCTACCAAATATGCACAAAAATTTTCATAAGAATAGGTCAAGCCGCTTCGGAGGAGTTTGCAGACAAACACTGTGACACGAGAATTTTATATATTGGATATGAAACAGCCAGGCACAACACAGTATTCCCAGGATAAAAAGTAGCCCATGTTACTCTCCGGCTCATAAACTATCTCTATGCAAAAAATCACGTCGATCTATTGCAGCGTTAAAAAGAATCAAACCAACAAACACCCTTTCGCTTTTATAAAAGTATAGGGATAGCTAAACTAATGGTTTTATTATTTATTATTAGGTTGGTGTGCAGTAGTGATAACTAATCTTATACTAAATAAACTTGTATCAAAACCACAGTAATCAAATTACAAGTAGTTTAATATTGTTTGTGGTTACAGCAAACGCGGGTATCTGGGTTCAAACTCACACGATATACTACCGCGCAGTGGAGGCGGGCGAGCAGCCGCGGACTGAAGCCACCGCCTCGCGCAAGGGTAAAGGACAACCCACCAAATTATCCTCTCGACGTAAACCGGATTTACTGTGGAACGGTAAGTTGGACTGTTAAAATTTTAGGCATTGAAATCTGTCCATATGGTGAGATTTTGTCTAGGTCGATCGCCTATTCCTTCAATATATTTTTTTTTATATTCATTGTGTGGGTTGTAGCGAAAGACAGTTGTAATGTCTCTGGGTATTTAAGTACGCCTATGCACCATTATATGGACAGGACAATGGAGATCTAAGAGCCATAGGAACGAGAATCAAAACATAGTCAAGGATCATGAAAATATTGTAATAATCGAAAATAATCCGTATGTCAACTTCCAAATATAATTGTTTAAATCTTGACTTAAAACTTGACGTTTTATATTATAATACTGACCTAATTGTCCAATCCTAAATAATTTGTTTATCGCATGATTATATTCAGATGTGTTACTGATTATCCTACGTAATAAAAGCATCACATCTCCACTTGCAGAGTTAAACTCCTCAATAGCTAACAATATTTTTTTCATAACAGAGGGCGCAGTCCCATCCCGCGAATCACCTCTAGTAGTGATAATGCGTGCAGCGATCATAAACGGTGAAGTGAAGGACGCGTCGCTTCCGGCGCTCAGTCTGTTACGCGCTTTACACGCGCTTTGCCGGCACTGGCACACCCTGTACCGAGCTGCCTGTCTGCCAGACCATAGGCCATTGGTGCCTAACGCTGACTTCATTAACGCCAAGGTAAATTACATCGTCACAAATTTGATATTACAAATGGCCAACGGTTGGGACGGTTGGCTATAGATTTACTTCTCTTAAAAGTTAATTTAGATAAGGGAACGTTATAAAATTAATATGTATGCTTATATTTTCAGCTGGCCGCAAAAGCGAATCGCCAGCTGCAGGATCCTCTTGTTATTATGACTGGAAATCTTCCGCCGTGGCTGAAGAAAATTGCCTATGCTTGGTAAGATAACACTCTGTCAGTTTTGTTTTATTTTGATTGGAAGACTAACCACTAATATTAATAAATCAGTAGGATATTTTTTATACCACAATGTCGGCAAACAAGCATACGGCCCACCTGATGGTAAGCGGTTACCGTAGCCTATGAACGCTTGCAACACCAGGGGTATCAGTCGCGCGTTGCCGATCCCTCACCCCTCCCCGATGAGCTCTGGCGACCTTACTCACGCGCAGGAACATAACTATAAGTTATTTGGCTGCGGTATTCTGTAAGGTGGAGGTACTTCCCCAGTCGAGCTGCTCTTTGAGCGACATATCGCTATGCTCTCTACTCTTACTCTTTTGTACCTGTCACTTGATTGGAAGATGTGATACTGAAGACGTTTTTACTGAGGTTCGCTTGGTGAGGCTTTTATTAATGAATGTACTCTGTATATTTCCAGCCCATTTGTCCTCCCGTTCGAGTGTCGTCACCTGCTGTTCTACGTGGTGTCGTTCGACCGCGACCGCGCGCTGCAGCGGCTGCTGGAGGCGGGCGGCGAGCGCGGCGCGGGCGGCGCCGACGAGCGCGTCGCGCCCCGCCTCGACCGGCGCAAGCGCACCGTCCAGCGGCACTCCGTGCTGCGCCAAGCCGAACACGTCATGCACGAGTTCGCCCACTCCAAAGCTCTCCTCGAAATACAATACGAAAACGAAGTCGGCACCGGCCTCGGCCCTACGCTGGAATTCTACGCGCTCGTGTCCCAGGAACTCCAACGAGCTGATCTCGATCTGTGGCACGGAAGCGAGAATTTCAAGCAGAAGCCGACGTCGTTCGCCGGGGAGATAGTTAAGAGTCAGCCGCCGGTGGTCACGGATCGGTCGGCGGACGCAGCCGCCCGGCTCGCCTCTTCAGTTCGCGACGCTCTGAACCTCGACGAGGAGCGGTCGCCGGAACCGTCTGATCTCGAGAAGGAAACCTCCATTCCTTCGCCAGCCCCTGATGCTACCTACGTGACGTGGCCGTGCGGTCTGTTCCCGCAGGCGATTGGACGCAACGCGCGAGCTAGTCATTTGTCGCGGGTGAAGGCGAAGTTCCGCTTCCTCGGCAAGTTCATGGCGAAAGCTGTTATGGATTCCAGGATGGTAAGTGACTTTGCAAAGAATTTCTTATATATTGTAGTTAAAGGCACTCAAAGCATAGAATGGGAACCGGCTCTCAAGATTATCAACATGAAGGTGGTAGTCAGCCAGATGTTTGTTACTTCAAAGTATTTAGACTGCCATCATGCTTTATTAAAATAAGCTCTTTTTTTGAGAATTACTTATTGATGAAAAATCTAATTAATTTCAATTAAGCTTATACGGACACAACGCTTTGCCTCATCAATCCCTAAGCGAACAGTGAAAGAGTGGAACTCACTTCTGAGGTCTGTGTTTCCTGACACCTATAACCTAGATGTCTTCCAGGCCAGAGTGAATAGGCTTTTTCTGGGCAAGCGTGCTACATCCTCGGCCTCGTCTTGACATCTCCTGAGGTCAGTCGATGGCCAAACGTAAGCCCATTTAACATAAAAAAAAATCTAAACATTTAGAAATTTCGACAAATATCTGACATTTTCTCCAGAAGATGTCTTTAGGCCTTATCATAACTACGTATTGTTTGATGAAAGTGTCGATATGGATGTTTGTTTGCAGGTGGACATTCCGTTGTCTGTGTCGATGTACCGTTGGGCGGTGTGCGAGCAGCGCTGGCTGTGCCTGAGCGACGTGCGGCACGTGGCGCCGGAGCTGTGGCGCTCGCTGTGCCGGCTGCAGCGCGTCGCCGAGCGCGCCACCACCATCGCCGCCGACACCGCGCACACGCCCGACCAACGATCGCACATGGTACATATACCTACCTGTTTACCTACACCTCACTTAACCTCAATGTGTATAGAGTACACATTCATTGACCCTACTACGAACTGAAATGAAAGCGATTATAGCTCGATGGTAGTGACGTCGCATGACGTGACAAAAGTCGTGGGTTCGAATCCTACAATGAGCTTAATTAAGCTTTTGGTCTAGAAAAACATCGTGAGGAAACCATAGACCGGTGATAGGGTACTTTGTAGTAGTCACTTGGCTGGCTACCATCCTCAAGTTGAAAACCCCAAGCACCATCAATGCTGGTGATGTTAGATACTCTGACTGCCACGCCACAATTTGTGGGTTCAATTCCCATCCAGGACTTAACACTTGTGTCCATCTCTGTGTGCGATTGGTATATGTATATTCAGTTATCTCGATTTAGTACAAGCGCTCCTTAGGTTGGGACCAGATAACCGTGAGTAAAGTGTGTCCCAAGATAATTATTAAGATATTTTAACGTGCTTATGAATTCATCGCTGGTTTTTCTGGGAAGGAAAAGCTTCGCGAGTCTGGCTGCATGCAAGAGGAATTCAATCTAAGCTGTATGAAGTCTGCCATTCGTGGTTTAAATCCCCTTCGTTGTTCGGGAGAATGGAACCCCTACAGTGAAACGTCCTTATTAACTTACTACAGTTGATAACTAATCAATAACGTGAATATAACAGATAAGCAGCCTGGAGTTGGACGGGTGTCCGATCGAAGAGCTAGGGCTGGACTTCATTCTGCCGGGCGACGGGTGCACGGAGTTGCGCCGCGGCGGCCGCGACCTGCCCGTCACCGCACACAACTTGCACAACTACATTGATCTCGTTACACACTGGCTACTCTATGAGGGTAAGGAATATCACCATAACCTCAAACATCATTTACATGGTGAGATGACAAAGTTACTCACAGTAACAGAGTACTAATGTACAGTAAGGTACCCATCTCATGCTCAGTCACCTGTATACTCACACATATTGAGTGTGCGCTCAGCGACGCATTTAATTCATACATTTTATTGAGTACCTATCCAACTTGTGGATAAACGTGCCTTTGCAAAAAGAAAAAAAAATCCACATTTTAGATTTATTCCTTTGCCAGACAGAAGTAAGTAATAAAAAGAGAGTATAATTTTGTGTTTATAGGTGTGGCCAAGCAAATGGAGGCGTTCAGAGAAGGATTTGAGTCAGTATTCCCCCTAGCCAATCTCAAAATATTCTACCCTGAAGAACTTGAACAAGTCTTCTGTGGCAGCCCATCGGGTGAGTAATCATTATATCTTACCAGATACCTTTGTTTTTATGCTCACTTTGGATTAATTCACTTACTATAAATTGATTTATTAGCAGCTGCTTGCTATTTTACCTGTATTCCAGAGGGATCTCATGTTATTTCAGAATAAAAAGTATGCTATGTGAAATTCCATTCAAATTCGTTCGGCCATTATGGCGTGATTGAGAAACAAATATCCACACAAAGTTCTATTTATGAATTACTAGCGACCCGCCCCGGCTTCGCACGGGTAGCAGAGCATATAACCCGGTATTCAAGAAACGAATCTTAATTGGCGGCGCTAATCATGCTCTCTCGCTTGTATACTTGTGCCATCTATACTCACTCTCGAGCGTACCGTTGGCAGAAAAATAATCAGTCTTGAATATCAGATTTACTTGAGTTGATAAATGAGTATGTATATTAGGAAAACTATTTTTATTTGTAAATCAGTTTATCTGCCTGAATACATGAAACCATTATTATTTTATAATAATGGCAATTTCAATTAAAATTTAAAAAAAGAACTAGGAACCAATATTTTTTTTTGGTATATTATTAAATTACAATCTTTGGTTTTTATTTTATTTTGAAGTCATATTATTTGAAATAAAAAGGACTCAATCTTGTTTGTTCATAATATTAATTTGGACCATGCATTTTTCTGCTCACTGTACTGTTTGTCAACGCAAGTACAAGCCGCCATTTTAGATTTGTTTCTTTATTGCATCGACTTATATACGCCTACATTTGTTTTATTTACCCAACTCTATTGGTTTACGCGGGGCACGCCAGTAAAGTTTGCAATCGGTATGAGTTTTCCGACATCTTCAACAATCATCGTCATATTTCAGCCGATTTACACAAAACATTAATGAATTATATACCTTCCTTATGAATTACTCCGTCTATTGGTGAAAACCGAATGAAAATCCGTTCAGTAGTTTTTGAGCTTATCGCGTACAGACAGACAAACTAAACAGACGCGGCGGGGACTTTTTTTTTTTTATTTGTTCTAAACAAATATGTACAGCTTTTGAAATTAAAATTAAATTCTGCCAAACTGCACTGCAGTGTGTTGGCATTTATAATATATATATGTAACGATTTAATAAATAAAATAGTTGACCTCAATCAAACTATTATTTTTTTCTAATATTAATAATGTGTTGTGATGCGTGTACACAGGAGGTCGCGACCAGCGCTGGGAGCCGCGCATGTTGTCAGAGTGCATCCGGCCCGACCACGGCTACACCGGAGAGTCGCGCGCCATCCGTATGCTCATCGACATACTCGCCTCATACAACCGCGAGGAGCAACGCCTTTTCCTGCAGTTCGTCACTGGAAGCCCGAGGCTGCCCACTGGAGGTATGTTGGTTGACATCATTCATTGTCTAGATGAGTAGTCTATTTGATGATTGCATCATGAATTTTATAGTAAACCCTATTTTGAATATAAGAATTTTTAAACCTCAAAAAAGACGATGGACAGATCTTAGTAATTAATATGAATTTGTTTTAGGTTTCAAAGCGCTAAATCCGCCGCTGACGGTGGTGCGAAAGTCTTTGGAGTCTTCCCTGGACCCGGACGAGTACCTGCCATCAGTGATGACGTGCGTGAACTACCTCAAGCTGCCCGACTACAGCAGCGCCGAGGTGATGCGCGCCAAGCTGCGCCTCGCCGCCTCAGAGGGGCAGCACTCGTTCCACCTCTCGTGAACGCCTCGCACCTCGCCATTCTATCTACCCCTCACTGTGATTACATTATCCCCCGACAGTTGTTTGTATACACGTGTGAATGCGGTTAGTGATATCTATAGTTATTGTGTTACACTTGAAGGTGCGCACGCCCAGGACGACTGTTGTTTATGTGCAATCAGAGTGAATTTATTTCCCATTATGTGACAGACACTCAAAGTGCTGTGCATTCTATAATTTTGTTTTTCTTTGGATTCTTTTAGATTACAGAAATATGTTTATATTATATTGTGTTAATTTAATGTGATAGATTTGTATATTTCTTTATCCGTATGGAGAGACTGCCGACTCTCAGTAGTGTAGGTAGTGGTGTGTGACATGTATGTAGTCGGCGTATAGAGACGCTCTCGCCCGAGCCGACGGAAAGACCTGTGCCGCCGCCACTGTTACGTTATACATATTAAAGTGCGCGTCCATGTAAGCTGTTCTCCTTTATGAGAATCTTTGTCGAAACCAACTTTTTGTAGCTTTACTCTCTTCTAATGGACCAGCGACTTTGCATAAGCTGTTTGAAGGACCACTCAAAATTAATTTCGAGTGTCCTAAAAATATAATAGCATTTATTACCAAAAGGTGTATGTTTTGATTAACATTAAGTAACATAAATGAGTAAAGAAAAAGTGCAAAATTTAATATGTAACAATTTCAATAAAACCATGTAAACAATATTGATCACATCCGAGTTTCTTTTTATCGCCTTTAGTATAAATACTTCTTATTCTTAGTTCATAAAGGCATGATAGATGTGAATGAAACAATCATTGCATCCAGCCAACACTCACTTTCTACCTGTTGGAATATTGAAATTCGTGGGTAATGATAAATCCCTCTACATACATGCCTTTCTTATCCTTTGCTTTTTTTTCCTACAAAAAGTATTAAATATCCCATTTTAATCATGCATAATATATGTATTTAAAGTGCGACATAGGACTATAACATTACTAGATAGCAACACAACTGTAGTACCCCTACCTACTAAGTATTTATTAAACTTTTGAAATAAATACAACAACTTGTAAGTAATTGATGTATCATGAAAGAAAAGTTTTTACACAGAATTCAACATTATAATTATGTACCATAAACATTCACCAACAAGTAATATCAATAAAATATTTGTATATTGAGTTAAATAAATTGATTATGTATGAGATGCTCTCATATAAATACATACCTAAATAAACTATCAGAGTAAGTATAACAATAATTTTTAATTTTCTCATCAGAAAAATATAATACTTATATTATTATGTAGGTGTCTTGAAACATTTTTGAAGGTGTGCTTAAAGTATTAAAATTTTGATACAGTAGTCTTCAATTAAAACATAATAGACCTACTTGTTTGCCATTATCGGTAGGAATGTTTTTTATTTTGTGATGCTGTATTAGGTGTAGTCTTCATTTACCGCAATTGTAACCTTAACCAATGCTATCAGGCTTATTCCAAATAGAAGTATGGAATTGGAATATAGGAGCCCTTGGATTTGGTAGACTGTAGACTTACATATCTAATTGGTTAGTTATCCTAATTGGCTGCACTTGAGGAGCTCTGCGAGTCTATTATCTATACCTATAAACTATATATCTAAACTTATAAAGCTGAAAAGTTTGTTTGTATGTTTGAACGCGCTAATCTCAGGAACTGATTTAAATATTTTTTTTCTGTGTTGGATAGCCCATTTATCGAGGAAGGCTATAGGCTACTTTTTATCCCGGAAAAACAAGATCCCTCGGGAACGCGGGTGAAACCGCGGGGCAGATGCTAGTATAACATAATTGTTGCAATCAGTTTCAGAATGCTTTAATGTAGTGATTTTTTTACATTCTGATTGCTTCGTTTTCAAACTTGTTAATATTTATTATCGATTTAGAGATTATTTTAAATTATCCACGTATTGAACAACCATAGTATTAATCATTATTTATCATCAAATCTAATCAGCTACCTGGATCCCAACCTAATGAATATTTATATCATAATCTAGCAAGTTATTTTGTCTGCATTTTAAAATTATGTTAAACTATTTCCAAATCCATTGTTTAACATGAATATACATATACTGATATTGAACACTACTTAAAGTCTACAATAATAATAATGAATGTTCTTATATTTAAAACATCAGTAAATAAGTAACCTATTTAACAAAATACATATTTGGAATAAATTCTATTTCAACACCACACTAATAAATTGTACACTTGAACATCTAAAGTAAATAATTAAAGACTGGGAACAATTGAAGCTTACAGCACCATTGCAATCCAGCCCAGGATGAGACAGGTCCCTCCCACAGGAGTTAGTCGTCGCAATTTCCGATCTCCAGTGAATGCATGGTAATAACATGTGCCACAGAACATGCTCATTCCAGCTATGAAGAATGCCCCAGCCTGTAACAAACATTTAAAGTTTGTTACTTATTAATGGGAATACACTTTGAATAGAGATCGTTTTACCGCCCAACCTGATGCGGTCTATGGGTAGGAAAATAATAATCAAAAATTGTAGCATTGCCTTTTGCGTATATCTATGTACTTTTACTTGCTAACTGCTACTAATACAAGGCGAAAGGTGGTGTGATTTGATTATACCAATGGTTTTTAAAAATTTCAATATTAAAAATACCTACCTACAACCTAAGCATAATAAACTAAAATTCAATCATTGTATCTTCTATACTAATAAAGAAGTTTGTCCTGACTGACCTTCGATCAACAATAAGCAACTGTTGATCGAAGTGACTGACTCGTATGAACGCACAGCCTAAACCGCTGAGGTTAGAAACATGAAAATTCCGAATTCCAGGAATCGTGAGTCAAGTTATTAAATAACGTTGGCATTACTAAGATGGGGTTTTTCAAAATTCAACGCATTTGCAGTAAAATAGGAGATGTACTTTGACAGTTTAGATGAAATATTCATGAAAGTTTTTATTTAGGCACATATTCTGAGAAAACATAAGATCCCTGGGGAACGCAGGGGAAAACGCGGGGCGAAATCTAGTAATATTATAAACGCGAAAGTGAGTTTGTTTGTTACCTTTTCACACTTAAACTGTTGAACCGATCGCTATGAAATTTGGTATAATCGCGAATAGATTCAGTTTCACCCGCGTTCCCCAGGGACCTTATGTTTTCCCGGGATAAAAAGTAGCCTATGTTCTTTTTCGTACCATAGGCTATCTGCATACCAAATTTCATCACAATCGGTTCAGTGGTTTAAGCGTGAAAAGGTAACAAACAAACTCACTTTCGCATTTATAATATTAAAGTTAGAATGCGAATGTGAGTTTATTTGTTATTACCTTTTCATGCCTAAACCACTAAACTGATTGTGATGAAATTTGGTATTCAGATAGCCTCTGGTATGGAGAAGGACATAAGCTACTTTTTTTCTCGGGAATGCAGGTGAAGCCTCGGGGGAAAGCTAGTATTTTATCAACAATAAATTACATGGGGTATCCAAACTAATGTATTAATTTCTATCTGTGATCTTTTTTCACCCAGAATTTGTCCTTGGTTTAGGGGTATTACACCTATTTTTTGGTTGCCCCAAGTTAAACTTAGTTACTTGTGAAAAACCCTAACAAATAGCTATCATATTGCCATGCAGAATTTAGTATACACAATGCTCCATTTTTGTGAAGTAGGAATGTTATGCAATTTTGGCTAGATGCTTTAGTTTTTGAGATATAGAGCTGGCTCTGCCATGATGAGCCTGTTCTGGCAATGGTTTGACAACAATTCCACGTTTTTTTAAAGGACTTAAAGGTGTTAGTCTCAAATGGCTTTCAAACCATCACATAAATAACCTCCCAGGAAGTGCCACACCACAATTGGCTCCATATTAAATATCTTAGCATATTAGCAAAATAACTTGAATAGATTCCTGTTTTTTTTTATATATTGTTTGGAATGTGCAACCCATTGCTGACCTAAGAGGTTACATGTAAAAGCACTGTATTTATCAACTTACAATGTAAGGTCTCCTGCAAAGAGGTACAGTCACTAGAGCCAGAGTATGAAGGAAGTGAAAACGGTTAGCAGTATCAAATATTTTCTTTAAATCTTCTTTGGTATCTGTTTCTGGGAAAGTGCGGTGAGCTCCCATCGCACCTAGGACCACGGCGGAAGCGCCGCTCAATCCCGCCAGTCTCACAAATGGTCCCGCTTCTTGCGCGAGCTCCCATAGTGGTGCTTTCATAATTATTGTAGTTGGTGGTGGAGTTACTTGTTTAGACTTAAAAACACCCTGAAATCACGTAATTGAAGATAATGACTGGAGAATGACAAGCGAAATTTACAAAAACAACGAAAGAGTTATTGCCAAAGACAGTTATATCTTTTTATCATGCAATGTAGTTAGAGATAACTTACGATATGACGTAATACATTCATAGCTCCATCCGTCACCGTATTTATCATAAGAGCGTCTAGCAAATTTACCATACCTTAATATTTGTTTCTAAATTCAATATCAAAGTATAACCAATTGAAGAAAATTATTTACTTCATTCAGATGTGTAGGTTAGGTAGGTATTTGTAGGTATAATATTTTATTGATTGCAATTGTTGACATCTGTCAAACAAAAGTCATTCGTATTTATTTTGTGTTTTTCCTGTTTTCGGGAAGGCAAAGGGTTCTAGCCTATACAAATATAACATAGGCCAAAGCCAATAGGGTATTTTACTCTATATGAGAAAAAATCTAAAAATGTACAATTTAAATTGCTTAGGCAATAAGCAGTCGAAAAATGTTAGTTTTAGTTCATAAAATAACTTAATTAATTTTTAAATTCATTTCAAAGTTTTCAGTATTTTTTATCTAAGCGAAACAGTAGCCGCCATTATAATAACATCATACGGTGCTGTATGTAAACAAAAAATGTCAACAGAAGTATTCTTATATGGTAAGAAACAGCGGTGTGGACTGTACATGAAAATTGGCGTTGGCAATCAAGGGAAAAAGGGTGGTAAAGGTGGAAAAAGTATGCACGCCTTACCTTGTCTTTATGTCCTTATCCTGGCCTTTCTTGTATTTATTTATTATTTTTACCAGCGTTGCCAAAGTAACGGATTTCCCGTCATATCTAGCGGATTCGGTAATGAAGAAACGTAAGAAATATTATGTATGTTGACGGCTTGCGGGTTTTTTTAGCGGAATTTAGTAGAAAAGATTATTATTTAAATAAAAACAGATTTATTTTTATATTTCCAATTTTAAACACAGAAAATAAAAACAATAGAAATAGCAAGTAGGCGTGGCCCGCGTACCCCCTCGTTTGCGTAGCTCCGCAAATGTAGAGCCCCGCCCACAATTGGGCACATCAGTAAGCATCTCTACTAAGTCTGTGTCAAAGAGTACATTATATATACTGAGAAGTCTGTGTCAGTCAGTATCCTTTAGTCTCTCACTGTGTAAAAGTGTAGAAAAAAATATAAAAATGCCCTATTGTGCAATTTTAGAGTACAAAAATGATAGCCGTACCATTAATGTATCCAAAGATGGTATATATCGTATCATCGGTAAGTCCAATTTCTTTAATTTTTATTAAAATTTGAAAATACTAATTTAAAGCAATAAGTCAAACGAAATTTGACTTTATCCTGTAACTCTTAAGGTCTAGTTGCTTTCAAGCTAAAAACATTATTCTCGTAGATTCCAAGCATGCAAATGCACGGTTAGCTACTCAATTAGAGATTGAAGTTATCGATAACGAGCTATCGATATTTTTTAAACTTACAATTGTGATTACTAGGTATATAATAATATGTATGCTGTAATGATTGATATTATTTAACATTAGACAAATACGGCCTTACTTAATAAAAGCTAGTTAACTCCAAATAAATTATTAAAACAGTTATTTTAAAAAATCTTCACTCAATGCTATTTGACCTTATTCATTGCTTAAAAAATTGGTTGTCTGTAAAGTCGGTTTACGGACGATAGTTTTACGTGATAACGTCATAATGAAACATTTATGAAAAATTGCATACTTTTATAAATTGAATTGAATTTTGTGTAATACAAAGGAGTGAATTGAAAATTAATTTTTTTTCGATAAATTTACAATTAACATTATTAATAATTATTAATATTATCAATAATAATAATTTGATATAATTGATGCATTTTGACATAGAAGACATTTTCTAACTTTTAGTTTAAGTTTAGCCGATTTTTTTATCTTCACATAGCATAGTCAACATCAAAAGTAGGTGATGATATTTAAACCTTTGAAGTGTTTTATGAACAAGTAGCTCTTGCCCGTGGCTTCGTACGCACCACGTGAGATGCGTAATAAAAAGTATAACCTATGTGTTACTCCGATTTTTAATCAATCTATATACCAAAATTCATCAAAATGCGTTCAACCATTACGTATTAACACAAATTAATGGACAATTATTGGTGCCAAAGATAACGCAAACGTAGATGCGGGCCGAAGCAGCTAGTATCATTATCGAACATAGCCAATGCCACTCGGGAATATAGTGTACCCGTAACTGTAGTAATAACTTATTTAATCTGTAGTGTAGCTTTGAATTTGTAAAATAAAATAAGTCGTTTAAGATAAAAATAAAAATTTTGTTCAACCATTAACTACAGACAGATTGTTTTTTTTTTAAATATTTAACGACTTGTCTACACTCGTGTCTACACCATAGCCTTTTTCGCTATTCGCTATAGGTTCAGATCTGGCCATATTGGAGGGGTAGGTATTGTGTGGTGTAAATAAATGAATATTAAAAAATAAATGTATCTTTATTATTTGTAACATAGGAAATACATATCAACCATTTCAATTATATTCTACAAGTGTTAAAAAACATAAGCATGGCACTGTTCTTTCAAATAAATATGCATCCTATCCTATTTCACAGATCTCACTCTTTATTTAAACTTTCTATGAATAGTTCTATAAGTATCTATCGTATAATCACAAATTCTCACAACTTTATTGGAATCAGTCGCTAATTAGAAATCAATAGGTATACGTTAACTCATTATAACAAATTAGGTAGGTATAGATACCTACTTCATAGTTACAATGAAGACACATTCCATATTTTCTAGGTAGTACATAATTATAAACTTAAATAAGTTTTTTTTCATTACTCTGGCTTAATTTTTCTTGGTCTGAGATACCTAAAATAATTTCTTTTGAATGGGTACCAAGCTTTCTAGCTTGTTCAAGAAATAGGTTCTTTCGGAATTCAAATTTCAATATTTTTATAATTATTAGTACTAAAAAGTACAAAAATGTAGATTTACAGTTATTGAGTTATTGTTATAGGTATCTAAGCCATTCATTTTAAAAATCATTGTTTACGAAATTGGTAGGTTAGATACTTATTTTGAATGCTATGCTATGGCTCAGTGTGATCCAGGCGCGTCGACCTTTGCTAATGTACAGCATACTCCGGCGTACCTGTAATATAGTAATAATAATCAATTTATTTAATAAATAAAAGCATTTTTACATAAATTATGTTGGTCCCCAAACTTGTATCTTGGGGACCATCTTAAAGTAACATTTTTATATAGAAAAAGAAAAAATATCTAAAGACAAACTAAGTTAACTAACTATAACACGAAGCTGTGTATACAAATATTTAAAAAATAATTACGTACTGTCTAACTAACATTTGAATTTTATGACGAAACCTACTTATAAGTAAGTACCCAAAATTCATTCAACAAAAGTTCGAATAGGCAGATAGATAGCTTAGAATCTTAGAATGTAAAACTTGGTAATTTGTTATGTAATATAAGAGGGTTGCCTTGGTACATACCCTTCATTGACAGTACAGTAAGTGGGGTAATATAAGGCAGCAGTGATGTTCTGTGCTCCATCACAGCGGCTCAGGTACACGCACACTCCCGCGTCGCCATCCAATGACTTCGCGCAAGGTTCGTCTCCTCCGGATTTCTTCGGGACCTTCAAAAGTAAAAAAAATACGTGTGGCACTAGGGAACTGCCGCGGTAAAGCTATTGCATAGAATTTTTTATCAACTTATGCAATTATATTACTTATTTATTTTTTATTTATGCAGTATTTTTTTTTTATAATATTTTTTAATATAATAGATACCTATACACCTATATACTTTCTCACAAACAGCTGCTTACGTATTCGTCCGATTTCCAAGCAGCTCGTCTTAGGAATTTTTTGATTCGGTCGCCGCGCTCAACGCCCGCGATAAAAGCTATACAATAGCTTAAAAATACAAAAAAGGTATGTTGACTGACATATTATGTTAATTCAGCTACTTTTTAAGAGACCGTGCGGAATCGTATTGTACTTTTTTTCATTTCGATTGTTAAGCGGATATAGTCGTCACATCATCGATATGAGCTCTTTTTAATTCGATATCCATTTTAAGAGGTTGCAGGTTATAGGTAACTTAAATATTTGTAGCATGTAGTAATCACTTACCTCACTATCCTTCGAAAGTTTCAAAATAACTGAGGTGCCGTTAATATTCATTACGAGTGACCCAGCATATGTGTCCAGCAACGGTTCTGCCCAGCTAAACTGTGTCAAGTTGTACTCTCTCAGTGGAGAAGATGTAGTCAGTATCGGGGCTACAATTATGTTAATACACGTTATATAAGTAGGTATCAGCGTCACATTATAGTTTCACTGAGTACCTATAAAAAAATCGCACAAAATAACTTAACGTTTTTATTTATAGGTAGTCCATATATCTTATGATAAATAACTTATTTGCAAAGAGTTACCAGTATAATAAATATACTTAATATACGTATTATAAGTGACAACAGCATGTTCAATATTTAAGAACTATTTAAATATAAAGTGCGGTCGGTCGTTATTATTCATCCCTTACTTATACCTAATTAACATACCTATGCAAAGGCTTGGGTATAATTTGTATGTAAGTTATCCTAAAAAGTTATATAAGTTATCAACCTAGGTACACACATATACTGGGTGATTTTTTAATCACTGGCAATACTTGCAAAGGTGGAAGTACCTACTCATCAAAATCAACAACTTTTATTATGGGACTAACTGTGAAATCATGAAAAAATTATCAGCTGTTCCATACAAAAGTTCAATACCTACTCGACCAAAATGTATGAAGCAACCGTATTATTTTACGCGATATCAGAGTTAGCCCTATAATAAAAGTTGTTCACATTGATGAGTACTTCCACCCCTGCAAGTATTGCCAGTGATAACAAAATCACCCTGTATATATAAACTGTATTGAAGTTAAAAAAATAAAATTAATAAATATTAATATACTTACCAGGAACTGTTGTCAATTCGTATCTGTAGGCAAAGTTATGGTATTGTACGGCGGGACGACTGTTATATACTGTGTAAGAAATTGTTTAATTATTTTATGATTGGTTAGTTAGTATTTCTATCTACCTTTATAGGAAAGATGATACATACATACATGACAAATACGTCATTTGGATTAATACCTGACAAACGCTTTAAAAATGGAAATAGGTCGGGTGAATCCAAGAGACTTGGTGGTAGAATGCTCCGTACATTAAATATCGCGCCATTACGATCGCTTTGACTGAATTGGGTGGTCGCATGTGGAAACGTAGTGTATTATATAGACCAATTTCTAGTGTCTGGCCAAAGCCGAAGGTTTAGCTAAAATTTATAATATAAATTATTTTAAAATTTTAGCTTGGCGATGGCACAGGCGATGGCGCCAGCTGGCCGGCCGCGGCGCATGTCCACAACACGCAGTGTGAGGTGAGTGAACACCCGCGCATCTACATAATCATTACGTTCTACCCTTGCTCATTTGTAACAGTTCGATCAATTTCGGCGCTGCTGGCTAGTAACCGTCGCGGCTTCGGCCCATTTTGGCCGAAGCTGAAGGTATAGCCGAAGGTGGTATTTTTGGTCGATGGTGGCCGAAGCCGAAGCTTCGGTCGGATACTGCCAATTTTTATAGAAATTGGTAGTATCCGCGCGATATAGGTACATACGCGATGATGTGATGAAGGTTAGAATGGGGAGATATGATCCATAATGCGTGAGGGAGACATAATCAGTTCAACTATGTATATAATAATGTTTTTAAGGCGACGCCTTGAAGATTTTGGTTGCAAGGATTCCGATTTTTCTCAACAATGACTGAAGCGAACGAACTGAAATTTATTGTAAGAATTCATCATGTCTTTGACTTTATTTTGTACGTTGCACAACACGATTGGTTAACTTTTATAACACAAAATAATTAATCAAAAAGACCTTTTTAAAATAAGAGATTCCAATTTAACCGGCATTGAGGATCGATTTGAGGTTCCAAAATTTCTACATATATTTATTGAAACTGATACTATAAATTGTACTTAGGTTTTATGAAATATATTTGTAGTTTTTAAATTAAACAATAAAAACCATTTTGTTGCATACGCCCGTTCCGTTTACGCGGGTTTTCTATGAGAGGTCGCTATAGTAGGGAGCGGGACGCAGCACGTTGAATTTCAGATTTTTAAGCTTAACGCGGCGTCACCTTAATAGCTTTCAAGTTATGCCATGCCGCTTCAGTATACTTCAAATAGTAATCGCAAAAACTCACCATGCAGTAATTGAGAAACACGATAAGTGGAATCTGGTACCTCTCTTAGAAAAATAGTGGTGAAATATGGGATCGCCATGATCAGGTTACGTCGATACACTAAAAACTAAGAAAAGCAGGCAAGTGTTCGACAAAAAGGGTAAGTAACTTAAATACAAAGCTTCTCTAATTTTTCCAATACTTAACCAAAAGAAATGAAATAAAGTTTTAGAATGGTTATATTTGATTTTTATATCTTTATTATTCAAGGCTGAAAATGTTTATTATTTTGTTAGTTAGTTATACATCATATTGGTAGAAATACAAAGCAAAAGTATCATTCGATAAAAAAAGAATAGCTAGTTAAGTTTTTGTTAGTAAAACATAAATATTGAGTAAAAAGTTTAAAAAAAGTACATTAAATCGTTGCTACTGAGTATTTACTCTGGCATGAGTAAATACTACACAGTGCTTGCTTACCTATCCCTAATCAGGGCATTTGTTAAACACGACCAAGTGATGTCATGACAACAGTAACATGGCGTCCAGCGTTTTAGTTTTAATTACGCGTGAAAATTGAAAATGTAAAATTTAAATGCATGTAAAATATTATGGCACTTATCGATTGAATAAAAAAAATGATTTTTTTTTGTGGTTTAGATTCGAATTGAGATATTTTTCAAAAATGGGTGTAATACCCTATTACAATGCTTATAATAATATATGCTTATAATATAATCAGTGAGCTGTCAACTCAAAATCTAAATGAAGGGTCATGCATGCATGCAATGTATACAAACATTACATAATATTAATAATAAATATGCTTACAAGCAGATTTCATATGTGGACCGGAGAATAGAGTGTGTCTATATGTAGAAGCAGAAGACCCGCGAATACCTAAATAATCAAGCAAAAATAAAAATTATATTGTGCTCCCGGCATAAACATTAGCCTATAACCGATGAAAGTAGTTACTCCTTATAACACCAGCTATCTGCCTGTGTAAGTCCCGTCAAAATCTGTTCAGCTGTCACGGAGATTAGCCGGAACAAACAGACAGACAGACCAAATTTTTTAAAAATCGTTTTGTTGTTATATGTACCTACAGTCAGCGTCAAAAGTAGATTGGCACTTTAGTACCGTGTCACATCACATTACACAATTCATAATTTTCATACAAACTGTCAAGAGAATGCGATTATTATGAAAGGGTACTAAAGTGCCAATATACTTTTGACGCTGACTGTACCGTATAAACAGGGTGATTTTTTAGTCACTGGCAATATTTGCAGGGGTTGAAGTTGTACAACTTTTAGTATTGGACTAACTCTGAGATCACAAAAAAATTATGAGCTTTTCCATACAAAAGTTCAATACCTACTCGACCAAAATGTATGAAGCAACCATTTTATTTTATACTTCCACCCCTGCAAGTATTGCCAGTGAATAAAAAATCACCCGGTATACTTTCATATGGATTTAGTAAAAAGCTGTTATTTTGATATTACAATCAGCCACTTCAATTCTATATAGAGAAGAAGATAGAGAAGAAGCGCGTGCAAAGATAGCGTAGATGTTTTAAGTACAACATCCATACTTCCATACAATGATATTATAATAAAAAACCGGCTAAGTGCGAGTCGGACTCGGTCCGTGAGTTCCGTGCCATTATCTATAAAAACGCCAAAAAAATCATGTCTGTTGTATGGGAGCCCCCCTTAAATATTTGATTTATTTTAATTTAATTTTTTAAAGTGAATATATTTAACTAAAGATTCTGTGAATATTTCAAGCGTCTACCTATTGCCGGTTGTATGACTCCCATACAGCAAATTACCTTAAATATTTTGTTTTTTAGTATTTGTTCTATAGCGGCATAAGAAATATATCATCTGTGAAAATTTCAACTGTCTTACTATCACGGTTCATAAGATACAGCCTGGTGACAGACGGACGGACGGACAGCGGAGTCTTAGTAATAGGGTCCCGTTTTACCCTTTGGGTACGGAACCCTAAAAAGTTCCATACTAACATTTTGTTACCTTTTCACGCCACACATGAAACCACTGCGCGGTATGGGCATGACATAGGCTACTTTTTTACCCGACTACGCGACGCAAAGGAGGGTAATGTGTTTACAAGTCTATGTATGTTTGATCCTATGGCGTTCTAGAGACAAAATGCGTTGAGCCGATTTTAATGATTCTTACGTCAATCGATTCGTCTTTACCTTGCGAGTGTCTATAAAGACATGACAGTAATCAAAATTCACCAAAGCAAAATAAATTCAAAATGAAAAAACAAGGAGTCAAATGTGGTATCGTTGAATAGGTACCTACCTATTTAGAAATCATTAGGTATCTTTAATTATTTTTCATTTTAAATATCAGTTTAGGGTATGTAACGATTTAAAGCTCGCTAATTTTCCAACTTCTAACAGGTATTTTATACATATACTTTAGTATTTCGTTATGGGGATTCATGTAAAATATTAGTAATATAAATTGATTTATTTTAAGTAATTAAAAAGTGTATTTAAAAAATAAATAACAAAACAAAGTAACAAAGTAGTTTAGAATTCTGTTAAGCAATACCAAAAACAATCATAGTAATACTGAATAACTACAGCATTGAAATATATTTTTTTTAATTTTCTCAGGTGTTTAATCAGGTCTCAATGTTTAAGATAGATAGAAGTTATAGTTACATAAGCATTCCCACAAATTATAAGTAGAATTAGGAAAATAATCTTTTAAGATTTCAGTGCTGAGGATCGGTACCTAATACCAAAGACGATCAATGTACCTATATACACTAATACTTATTCAATAATAATAATCTACGATCTTTATTTCATGCGACGGTCGCTTACCTATTGAACCACCATACGACGCCGGCGCCGGCGCCGCTGGTAATCCTACTACGGACAAAAACAAAAATATTAAGGTACCTATATACTTTACTAGTGCAATCGAGTTTGAATGTTGTCGACACTTAAGGGCGTCACACACGGCGAAAATACTATAATATTTTATCTTAAGATATTGTACTATGACAAGAGAAGCAACTATACCTACCTTCACTTTCCTTCTCTTTCACTGGTATAGCACTGTCTCATATATCTTAAGATAAAATATTATATCTTCGCCGTGTGTGACGCCCTTTAACCCCTTGGGTGTTTTTGGTGGACGCGACCATAAACTACGACAAAAAATAAAACAGTAACTGCAGTACGAGTTATAAAATATACACTTAACGGAGGCGATTTATAGTATACGGTTTAATGAAGGTATTGACCATGTTTTATGATTGATGATTGACTGATAGATATGATTGATATATAGTAAGTAGATAGTAGGTATAAATGTAAAATTATGATGATGATTTAGTGAAGCGTGCTGAACACATTGTGGAATCTAAAATTATCCCATAAAATATGTCTTATTTCGCCACATACGATGATTAATTTAAATTTCCTTCATATCAGAATTGAATTCATAAATGGTCCCTAATAGGTACAGTCAGCGCTAAAAGTAGCTTGGCATTTTATTACCCTTTCATATTGAAATTTTCTTGACAGTATGAAAATTATGAATTGTGAATTGTGTAATGTGACACGGTACTATAGTGAGATACTTTTGCCGCTGACTGTACCACAAATGAATAAGAAGTAGTATGTACCTATATAGGTAGTTACCACTGTTCGCATACCATCATTTGAAAGCCATTGAAAGCGTGTATATTCGTGTCAAAAAAAACAAATTCAATTCTATAGTGAGATTGTGGTCAAAACCCAAGCCTTTACATGCAAAAAAAAATATTTATTGGGCTATACGAAACGTATAACCTGGATTAACGTTCCATCTATACTATAATAATTTATCTTTACTTTATTAAAAAGTCTCAATAACGTGAATTTTATTATTTTCATAAAATGAGCATGCCGGGTAACATTGCTAGACGGTAGGGCATAGGGTATTTAACTTAAACCTAAACGTGTTTTTTAACTTTTCTTTCAACCCATAAGCGATACGCCATTAGCAGTTGAAAAGTTTTATAGATAAAATGAACCATACGATAGCGGACATACGATAACGAACGAGAGTGACCGTGAGTGTTCACTTCAAAGGTGTTCACAGTGCAACTAAACCCTTAGTCCGTCAACTGCAACGTGCAACTGCTATCGTACGCGTCAATCAATACACATGCAAATAAATAACAATTAAAACATATCATTTAACCTTGGTTATTGATTAAATAGTAATATTGGAACTGTAATATAATACTAATAATATGTTCTATATAATACTAATATGTTCTATAGTAACCTTGAGAAAATCTCGTGTTATGCAGTAGAGATAGTCCACAATTCTAGTCGTCAATTTATACTTACTCAAAGGTGTTCATGTATGCGATGATGCGTAACACCATACGATACATAACGTCACTTTTCCTCTATGTAGGTACTTCCATATTTAAATGCATATCCCTGATTGAACATGCTATTGTCAATTTTAAACGTATACGTAGGTACATATATGTTTATGAATATACTTAATAATACACATACATATGACTTACATGGACAATATAAATAAATTAATAATAGTAAATATGTATCTGGATATGGCCATCTGGTTCCAATCTAAAAATTCTGAATCAAAACATTTGGTTTCAGTTCTGATAAGGCACTTATAACTATGAAAAGCTTGTGTGTACTATGGAAACCAGATAACTGATATAGGTACCACTTTTAAATATACCGGGTGGATATTATTAATCTAAAAAAACATACATTTTGATCGTACTAGCTTAAGTATAAACGACGACCTTTAGTATAAAGTTTTAAATTATTTTCGGGATTTCATTCCCATTGTAAAAGTTGTTCAGCATTTAGTTAGATACCAATAATTATAGATTTTGAAAATGCCATCTCTAAATATCCAACCGGTATACTAAAATATTTACACCCAGTCTCGATACAATCAAACATGTACATGCACACGAATGTTTGCGCTGAATGGGAATTGAATCCACGATCAGGGTATTTAACCTCCAGTACAACTGGATCATCGAACCTTCGAGCCTATGTCACAGCATAAATTAATAGTAGTTACTGTGTTCCCCAATGATTCATGCCTTTAGGCAATATGACATTCTGAAAGGGTTAGTAAAGCCTGACCAAAAATAAGATACTTCGATACCTTAAGGCGACGCCTTGAAGATTTTGGTTGCAAGGATTCCGATTTTTCTCAACAATGACTGAAGCGAACGAACTGAAATTTATTGTAAGAATTCATCATGTCTTTGACTTTATTTTGTACGTTGCACAACACGATTGGTTAACTTTTATAACACAAAATAATTAATCAAAAAGACCTTTTTAAAATAAGAGATTCCAATTTAACCGGCATTGAGGATCGATTTGAGGTTCCAAAATTTCTACATATATTTATTGAAACTGATACTATAAATTGTACTTAGGTTTTATGAAATATATTTGTAGTTTTTAAATTAAACAATAAAAACCATTTTGTTGCATACGCCCGTTCCGTTTACGCGGGTTTTCTATGAGAGGTCGCTATAGTAGGGAGCGGGACGCAGCACGTTGAATTTCAGATTTTTAAGCTTAACGCGGCGTCACCTTAAGGTACAGTCCGCGAGGTCTAAGCTGAGCTTTACATTTGTGTGAGTGAGTAATCGCCATAAGAGCGGGTGAGTGTGAGCGAGATTAAAGTAGTGGCGTCGCGCGAGGTTCGGACCGCGCACAAGGCCGGAGACGCGACACCTACACTATCAGTGTGCACTCACACAAATGCAAAGGTCAGCTTAGGCCTCGTGGACTTGATTGGTTTTTGACGTATATTTTTGGTCATCAGACAATAAGATGGATGCTGCATGCTCACCGATATCATCATAGTCATCAACAGCTACATCATGTTCAGCGTAAAAATTTGTCGACAGGTCATGAGACGCCATCAGCGCTGATCCTACATAAAAATAAGGTCGATTCAATTCGAAAATCTGAGGTTGATTGTTGAACGAATATCCTAGATACCGGGTAGGTACAAGAACTAGACTAGTACCTACTAGAACCAAACATACTAATAGATGACCGAAAAACAAAGTAACTTATTAAAATATTGTGCAACAACATTCAAAACGATATAACTAGGTACTTATACCTAGTATATTATTTAGGGTTATTAGGTGAATTTGTAAATACATTTTTGAATGGTTGATTTATGGAAAACACACTTTTTCAATGTAATAATGCGGTATTTAGGTACATACCATAGCCTACTCCCTGTGCTGCTGCAAATCCAGAAAGTCCAGAGTTGCTTGAATAACTTGCTATTGGACGAGCTAAATTAACGGGTAATGCTGCAATTAATAAAATAAAGTAAACTTATTAACCTTCACAACAAATCTAGATTTTGAAGACTGAAAAATATAACTTAACATGTTTAGCAGACGACACATTCTATAAGTAAATACCTATCTCAAGTTAAATTTTAAAGCTTAATAAGGGGCAGAATAACGAAATCCCACCAAAAACATTTTCATGTAAAATGTTGCCTCTACAACTCGCGTAAGCTTAGGGCGTGTAGAGTAAGGAGCTTGGCTCTACATAAGATCTGATAACTTTTTGACAGTGCGAGTCATGTGGTCTCGTCATGGCAACATTTTACACGAAAATGATGCTTATTACGATTTTTATCTTACAACTAGCGTTTCCGCGCGGTTTCACTCGCGTTGCAGAGATAAAATATTGCCTATGTTACTCAGTGAAGGTGTAGCTAACAATAGTGAAAGAATTGAATTTGAAATCTGTCGAGTAGTTCAAACAAACAAACAAATCTTTCCTCTTTATAATATTATATCTTAATATATAAAATTCTTCTGTACGTGTGTTTGTCACCTAACTCCTCCTAAACGGCTGGACCGATTTGGATGAGATTTTGTGTGTATGGTTTGAAAATACAATTGGACCCGGTAGATGGCGTCGTAATCGAGTTTGGACAGGACAACGTCCGTCGGGCCCGCTAGTATTATTTATAATATTAGTTCAGATTATAATATTAGTTTAGACAACCGGGACCTACCTTGATTTCCCATCCCCATGGAACTTTTCTTTTGTAAATGCTTGTCACCACATTTGAATTTTTAACAAAGCACATAACTATAGTAATATTATTCGTGTAATGTAAGTATAATGATTTAGTAATATTCTGAAACCTGACGTAAACCCCATTTGCACTTTTATCCCCTAACTTAAGGGGTTGAGGGATGTTTTTTTTTTTAAACCTGAAACGCGTATTTTTTAATTTGTAATAAGAAGTATGTGTAGGTACTTGATAATTTTCAGATCTCTAGCATGAAATTATGTTTGTATTGGAAATACAAACTTCCATCCCCTAATTTAAAGGTGGGGGGTGATTTACTAAAAATCATGACATATGTTTTTATTATTTATAACAAGGAGTCCCTAATATCATTTTTCAGGCCTCTTGCATCAAAATTTGTGGAAGTCTCTTACAAACTTCCATCCCCTAGATTAAGGGGTTGGGGGGTAAAAGCTCCAAGTTTTATAATTTTTGTTGTTGTTTGTGTATTAATGCTAGCTTACGTCATACCAAATTTCAGCTTTCTAGGACTTCAGGAAGTACGTAATTACCTATCCAAAGAATCTTGATGATCATCAGTGAGTGAGTCAGTGACGAAATCAGGGTTTTTTAGATATCAATAAAATCTAAAGTATAAGAGCTATGCAATTGAAACTTTATATGTTTAATAAATTTACTATTGACATCATATCTCGAGAATTTTGTATGTCTGGTATGAACCAATGCCAAGTTCAAAAAAACGACGAAGCGCTTCGAGAAAAGGTAGGTAGTGCCCTTGCGCTTCGCTTGGCTCGTCTTGGCGTCTCTTAAAAAGTACCTGCAAATCCGTAGCAATAAGTAGGAAAGCGAGAATGGTTGTTAACCAGCTTAAAATCGTTAATATCCTAAACTGTTATTTAAAATTAAACATGATGAAGGGAACCTAAAGATGATTTTTAACCGACTTCAAAAAAGGAGGAGGTTCTCAATTCGATTGTATGTTTTTTTTAGATACCTATTCAACGATAGGTACCCCACTTGACTTATAGTTCGTTATTTTTTTTTAATTTGGTCAATATTATGACGTCTGGTTGTCGCCATGGTGAATTTTGATTAGGTACTGTCATGTCTTTTCGACTCGATTGACGATGATCGAATCATCAAATCGGCCTACGCGTTTGGTCTCTAGAACGCCACATAGGAACAAACATCCATAGACTGCATGTGAGACGAAGAAGACGACTCACACACAGGTCGGTGACGATGTAACTATAAATCGTGGTCTATATTGTTTACGTTTCTTTGTAAATTTAGATTTTATTTATTTTGTTCTGAAATCGTTTTATAGTGCTAAATATTAATGCACTTGTAACGATAGTGTTAAAATTTAATGATCAACCTTCATATCCACCCGTATAACATCTAGAAGCTTCGTCTTCGTCCTTGGACGGGTCAGAAGCAAACCCATTCAACAAAAAAAAAGATCTAGGTATGTTTTATTTTAGGATACGCCACGATTCAACTTATCTATTCACCCATTACGGCGTGATTGAGTAACAAACATCCATACAAACTTTCACATCATGTAGGTATTACGTAAGATAAGAGAATTAACTTACGTGCACCAAAAGCCAGCGGTGCATCTGCAAAAAAAAATATTACAATCAGTTTACTACCTTATATTTTGTCTGGTTCAATAACTCGAGTAAATGAATTCCATGAGTACCTACCCGTTCCTTGTCTATTATGTAAAAACTTGAGATTAGGAAAATTTATTTTAATTTAAAAGGTACTTATCCTGTGTTTTATTATAGCTACTTACGTGAACCAAAAGCCAATGGTCCATCTGAAGAAAATAGAAAGAAAAATAGGCATTAAATAAGTTTACTGCCTTATATTTTATCTCGAACTCTGAACTAGTTCGAGTTGTAGTTACAAATTAGGTATCTGTGGCTCGAGTGTAAATATAACTTTAGCAATTGCTCTACGGTAAATCAATTCCGGCCATGAGCCCATTTCCAATTATTTTTGTGATAGTGCTCATAGCGGTAGCCCAAAAACTTGAGGTACCTACTGTACCAGCTCTAAATACTAGATCAATTTAAAATAACTCCAAAATCTTAAGATTTTAGTAAACTCACTTGGTTTGTCAACAGATTCGGCGTCAACAGCATTCGTTGCGTTGGGTTTGACCACCACCAGTGAAGTCAGCGGCGTCACGAACGCATACTATAAACAATATAAAAATAAATAAATTATGCATGATAGGGTTTTGTATTTTCGCCATATTCACAGAGGCTGTTATAGAGTTCCGTGAAAATAAAAACGAATTATTGAAAAGGTAATGAAAAATTACATTTGTTTTAAAGTTTTATATGCAAAAGTTAACCCCTGACTTTTATTTGTATCAAGCATGAAAAAAAGTTAATGCATACGATAGCTTTTTTAATTGATTAGTGTGCTGTGCTAGCTTAGTATTGTACTAAAAAATCGACCCGTTTATAATATGGTAAAAATGCAAAGCCAATCAGTATTGTGGTCCCACTCTTAAAAAAATATGATTACCTACTTAAATTAAAATAGTTAACTAAACTAAATTAAAAACTTCACACACAAGTTCCTATCTACTTCAAGAGCGTAATACGTACCTAATACGGCAGGAGCAGGTAGTAGCCCATATAAAGTCCGTCAGAGTTCAATTCAATAACAACCACCTGTGTTTGGAAATCACAAAATAACAAGACCCTTATAACAACAAATAATCACCTTCAAAGCAAGTGTCAAAGCCTTCTTCTCAGGCGAGTTCTCCTTATCACCACTGCTGCTATCTTCCTCCTTGGCGTCTTGCTCGTCCAACAACTGTTTGATGGTCAAGTAAGCCCACATCCTCTCTAGAGGCAGGAACTCCTTCTTGGTCTTGTCAACTGGTATTTTTGGTAGAATCTCGTATTTTTTCTGATGAATCAAAAATTTTAATGATCAAGGAGAATACTAATTTAATTAAGATAATATAAGGTCATAAGTATTCATAAAAACATCAAAAATAATTTTAATCGTATGGTTATTTCAAAAGCCTTTGAATTTGACTCCTGTGGCATGTAATACCCTTACAATGTTTCTTTTAGTGCTGAATTATAATCTTGGTTCAACTTTGATGGGTGAAGTGTAATGTTTCCTAACCCTGCCATATCCATGAGAGCCAGCTTCAGCGACGCCACAAAAGGCGGACAGTTGTGGCGTGAGTTCAGTCACCGAGTCGTCGATGCGTCCGGCGACTATCATCTCGGAACCGTCGTAGAATGTACGGAACATACGCCTCGTCAGGGATTCTGCCTTCACCTGAAAACGATTAAAAATGTCATCAACAGGTTTATGGTCTCGTTGAAAAAATATGAATGATGAGATAAATTAATTAGATTTTATCAATCTAGGATCGAAATCTCGCTAAGTATAAGGTAAGGTAAGAGATGCAAGACTCGTAACAATAAGATGGCTTTACTTTTCTGGCAGTTCTCACTACCAAAAAGACCTGATAAAGACTGATGTGAGCAGTAACTGCCTGCCTATGAATATTTGCAAACCGGGGGAATTGCTTAATGTGTTGCCGAGCTTGAAGAGTTGACGATGTTGTGGCTCTGTGGGAAAACCGTAACTCATAACACATCCCAATTTCTAGGTCTACGCATGTTATTTGAGGTGTTAAAGACCTGTTCAGGCGGGTAAGTGAACTTGACATCGGCAAGCAGAGGGGAGGAGACTTGCTTATAGAAGTCCCGCAGCTGAAGCGCTGCGTCAGCCGCCTCGTAGATGTGTCGCATGAACCCGTCGTTGCGGAGAGATAGTTTGCGCAGGAACTTGCGGTCCGCGTCCTCGCCTGTTACATACAGGGGGTATTGTACTCTAATGTCATAATTATCATCAACACATACATCTATATACGGTAGATATTTGTAGTCCTTTCTTACCAAAAGCAAGTGAGAATATAGAAGCCTTGTTTTCTCCGAGGTTCTTCTCAGTTATGTGGTTCATGATGACGCTGGGGCGCGTTTCTCCGATGGTCGGATCACCATCAGTAAGGAAGATAATAATGGGCTCCAATTTCTTGACCTCTGAAATAATAATCCCTTTCTAATGATATCATATATCACAGATAGTCAGCGTGGTTTTATGGTTTCTATGTATGGCATCTTGTACAACGTGACTGTTTAGTACTTTTGAATGTAAGTGTATTCTTTGTGTTGTATTTGGACAAAATATAATAAATAAATAATATCTTTACACAGATAATTGACATTCGGCTTACCTTCTTTCTTTGGTTCCTCAGTTGATGTCTGTACTTTAACAACTTCAGTGTTTGAAGGTGCAGCTTCCACATTGTCTTTCTCTTCCAAGTTGCTGGTAGACGGTAGAGGTGTGGGTTGAATTTCACTAATGTTTACCGATTGCTTCTTACCAATGCCTAGCTGAACTAGGTTGATGGCCACGTCTAAGGCGCTATTGATGTTAGTACCTTGGTGGAAAGATGTTCATAAAATCACATGTCAAGAATTTTATAGATACAGAGATAGATGCCGAGTGAGATACAAATAATTTTCAGATTATGTACCACAAGTAGATTGGTGAAAAGAGATGGGTAACTAAGATCCGCTACAGCCGTTTTTGTACAGCAGATTTAAGTAAGTAGGCATGTTTAAATCTCACGTGAGATATTGGTACTGACCTCCATAGGCTTCAAGCCTGCTAACGATGACTTTGGCCTTGGCGATGTTTTCGGGCGTTGCTTGCGAAGGAGGCACAAGCGTCGGCGCTCCAACGTTATCATAGTTGTAAATGTAATCCCTTTTGGGCGGTTCCTGGTCGGCTTCTTTGAGATCGTGAACCTTGAACCATACATTTTATATACATATTTATCACTCGCCATAATATCATCGTAATAAATCAACGCATTATTCATCATCCTTTGCAATTATTTTAAGTCTCTGATTGACATTTAGATTGTTTAGAAAGAAATATTCCGAAGAAGACAGTGGAATACCCTACCGTAACAGATGAAGCAAACTCCACAATGCTGAAGTAGTCTTGTTCATTCAAATCGCTGAGTATAGTTTGCATGGCTTCCCTGAGTTGCACAATCTTGTGGTCCATCATAGAGCCGGACGTGTCCAGAACAAATACCGCGTGTTTGATAAGAGGCGGCAGGTTTGAAGGCGAGAAGAAGTGTACAAAGTAACCATCATTCACCTGAAATATATGAAAGTGTTTCATAACTATTAGTTTCTTTGGGTAATGGGGTGGATAATTTTTTTAAAAGACCTATTCAAAGTTTGCTCACATTCGCATTTATAATATTAGTTAGGATAGGATTATGATTAATAGTTTCAGAGTAAAATGGCTGTGAAAGACAGACGGATATGACGAAATCAAGGATTTCTTGTTTGTATTAACCCTGGATTACAAACAGTGGGCATTCCCATAAGTAATTATTAATATGAGACTTACCAAAACTTCTCCATCTTTGGTTCGATCGACGTCGTACTGCACAACAAATTGTCCCAACACTCCTTCTGTGTTAGTTTCTTCTTCTTGATGGTACCAGCTGTGCCTACGATGTGACGAAGATTCCTTAGATTTCTCCTGAAAAGCAATACCTGATCTTGAATTTCTTAAAACGAAGAGAGGAAAACAAGGAAGAGAGTTGAATATTGCTGAAAACGGTGCTTTTTAACTATACCGCCGCGAAAGACGATTATAGATTTGGAAAAATAGAACTGAAACATAGCACAATCAGCACTTACTGCGTAAATAGATATAAGTCTCTGCTGCTCGTCCAAATCAGGTGTGAACGTAATAGTTGCCTCATTATTATCAGGACTTCTGACGATAACAGCCTTTGAATTTTCTGAAAGTAAAATACAAAACATATTGGAAAATCAATATAACTAATTTATGTGTAAGTAAGTAACTTATCATTAATATGTAGCTCTCTCTAAATACTTTATTGAAATTGGAGATGTCGAAAGATACACATTCTAAATAATTGATGAAGATCATTGTCGATAGTTTAAAAATATCTTTAAAATCTTGTGGATGTTTCAACTCACGTGCGTCATCCTTCGTAGCATCAATTTCATTTCCAGTTCTAATTTCCGGCACTCTCAATTCTGTGATTTTCTGTGCTTCTTTAATATGCACAGTGACAGTGAGCTTCGGCACCAATGCTCCAGGGTGCAGGTTAATTGCGTGGTTGTACACGCTGTTTCGACGGACCAGCAACTCCTCGTATGTTAGATTGAATACCGCTGTTGAGGATGCTTCTACATTCACAGAGACTGTGAAGTGGTTTGAGTCTCTGGCTCTGGAAAATAAATCTCATTTTTTTTTATCACACTCTTTGGTTTAATTAAGTATTTTAAGCAAGTCACACCCAGAGTCTTTTATGTAAGGTTCTGGCAACTTATTACGATTAAGGGGTTAAAATAGGAAATCACGGGTGTAATCGCGAAGCGGAAAACTGTGACAGGCGATGATAGCTCAGTGGTTGTGACGTCGAATGCTGTGACGATAGTCCTAGTTTCAAATCATTTGAGAGCCAGTTCTCTTATATATATAGGTAATGTCCTTACCTCCTTCGGCCACATCATGACTTATTATTGTGAGATTAAGGTCAAACACAAACCTATATAATATAGTAAATAAAAATATATTTACTTGGTCGCGATGTGCGCAGCCCCAATTCCCTGAGATACGGCGTCGCTGTAGATTTGCTTGGCCTCTTCTTTTTCTTTAACGTAGGCTTTGTACGCCTTGCCATCGAGAGTCCTGAAATTACATCATAATAAATAAAACTACCAGTGCTTTCGTGATATAATCGGTTAGTCTATGGGCCGTAATTACCACAATCCATCCTAAAAGATGTCATACAGCATCGCGGCTGATCCAGAACGAGATGGCGAGATGAGGTTCAAAACTATGAGAAGTGGACAGACAGAGAAACGTTTGCCTCGCAGTGGGACAATGCCCATAGTCCATGAAATAATAGAATGTATTTTAGGGTTCCGTAGTCAAACAGCCCTTATTATCGTCAAGTCCATCCGTCATGGTCATTTTACTCGAAGGCTACTAGTGATATCAAGCTGAAATTTTGCCTAAACGCTATCCATTACGGGTGGCATTACTTATTTTGTGCTCTGTTCTGCCTAGTAAATTTCACGACTAGATTATCTATACCAAGTCTTGGGGACTTGGTATTCATTCAAAAAGTTAATTCGTAAAAATGAAACTGCTCCATACATAACAAATCCACTGATGAAAGCGGTCTCAGGCAGCAGCACCCTGAAAGTGGCCTCCTGTGCTCGCTTGGCGGGGTTCCGAACGTGAGCTACCACCGCGGTGTGTGCATATCGCAGGTTCACTTCTGAGCGCACATCCATTTCTGTCAGCTTGATGGGCGGCGCTGGCTCTTCTGTCGTCAGTTCCGTGGTCGTCTCTATTGCAGATGTTAGTGTACTCTGTTATTAATAAAGATAATTGTTAATAATGTTTCCTTGTCCTAATCCGAGGGGAGGATTGTGTTGAAATTCTGTTGCATGAATAAAGCTTAAGAAATTGCCTGGCTGGCCTTGGCATCAAGTTTATTAAATAGCCTTATCTGTACCCATTAACTATGTTCGTAATATTATTCAATAATTAAAAATATATAAAACATAATAGAACATTTTTTCACATAAGTACCTACCTGATTCTACAAATCCACACTAAGCAGAGTTTGTTGGTACTATAGATACCAGATATAGATACAGAGAAATATATGTTCGTTGTTTATGAAATGTATCGAGCGAATCGGATCCACAACCTGTAGCGTCGAAGATATACCTAAACACTGTCCAAGCAACAACAGTAGGTATCATACTTCGAGGATTTTCAAGCCATGAATTAGCGCTAGCATTCAGGAGTTAGCATGGAGGAACTAGCCTATACCTGTTTGATACAACTTTTACTAATGGTTTACTCACCCCGTCTGACCTGGCTACCACCATGGTGTCTTGCGTGGGAACTGCAGCGGAATGTCCCATGGTGCTCAGGACGCATATGCACCCTAGCACTGCCAGCAAGCGAGCTGACATGATTATACCTGTTGAATATGAAAATTAATGTTATATTGTATAGTAACAGAACCGCAAGGGAAATGTGAAAGGAGGTTTTTAACACAATACTTAGTGGGTGGTGCTGATGTATGTGATTAGCCCACTTCACCCACTGCAGTAACTCCTACGCTAGGCTTTTTTCGCCTTGGAGCTCCGATTACAGCACGAGCACGGGGGCAAATCATTAGAAACATTGAGTGAGATAATAACAGAGAGTGGCTATTTGATAACACTTTTATCACGTTCAGACCGGCACCTCATGAGTAGGTATTTGGTATCCTACGGGGCACTTTCTCTCGAAGTGGCGAATTTCTTATGGCGTGGCCACCGGTGTGGTACACCCCGCCATTTTTTTTTTTTTTTCATACTACTTAGGTGGCAAACAAGCTTACGGCCAACCTGATGGTAAGCGGTTACCGTAGCCTATAGACGCTCATAACACCACGAGCAAAGAAAATACGCGTTGCCAACCTTGAGACATGAAGGTGTTAAGTCTTCTGTGTCTGTAATTTCACCCATACCCTCCTAACCGAAACACAGTAATACAAGTGCATTACAATTTCACGGCGGAATTAGATATGGTGGTAGTACTTCCCCGGGCGAACTCTGCTCTAAGAGCAACTTTGCCATGTCAGCAAATACTCCGTGCTCCACCGGTGGTACACGCCAGCCTGAACGTGATATATTTTATATATTTCAGATAATAGCTTGCGTTTGACTACTTTATTATTATCATATACTATATTATACTAGCCTAAATCACAACATTTTTTTTTTTTACTCTGTATAGGCTTGTGTTTGACTACAATCTCACTATTGTAAGTGATGATGTGACCGAATGTGGTACCCTACCGTGCTATGGTTTCCTCACGATGTTTTCCTTCACCGAAAGCTCAAGCTCATTGTAGGATTCGAACCCACGACCTTCACCGCGGCGTCCGACGTCACTACCACTGAGCTATCATTGCCTTAAATATAAAAAGGTTTTTTTCAGGGTATAATCTACGTGTGGCAAGTTTCATCTATTACGGCGTGGGTAATAATTTTCGATCCAATGCATACTCAGTGTTCGAGCTTCGCCAGTCGCTTACATTCCACCGTGTCTATCTATCTATCTTTCCTTATTCAATTTGTAAAGAGAAAATATAATATTGGAAGTCAGAATATGCGTCTTTTATTAAATAATAACTTAGTGAACAGTTAGGACGTAACAGATAAGTGGTACAAAGACAAATAAAAGTTAAAGTGATTTATAATGCAGGATAAATGGTCGAATTCTACATTATCTAACATTAATTAATAGCATTGAGTATCTATCTGCTTGAGGCTATATTGTGTCATTTCATTAACCATTGTATACCTACTCAATTAAATATAAACAAACACGATTTTCTGATACATAATAATTGTATGAAGGTCAAAAGTTATTACAAAGTCATTCCAAGACATAATTTACGCTTGAGTTCAGTCACCAAGCAAACCTGCCTGACTACAGGTAAAAACCCGAAAGGAGGAAATCTATATTCAAGATGTTGTTCGTCGTTCACTATGCAGTAAATAAATAATCTTGCCCGGTTCTGAGAATAGGTGATGTGAATTTAAATTTACTTAAGTATAATATGTATTCGCAGTAAATCAGAGATTATAGAACCCTGAACTATATTAAGCAATATACTAAGGTAAAAACTGGATTGTTATTATAATCCTTCGGCTCAATAGTTATTGTAGATAAATAAAGAAAATATTTATTTTTCACCTACACTAATACCTGCTATGTTATTCTGTGTATCGGATGACGTGACCTCCTGATAACCAAGTTTCACGAGCGAGACAGAGAATAGTCGCTTCGAGAATTCACTGTCGAGTTTTATTACAGAATAGCATAGCTGTTATGATATTTAGGGAGTAGGTATCCTTAATAAGTTATAGAATAATGAAGTGGTAACTATGGCACACTATCGCCATCTCAAGACCTACCTAGTAGTATCTCGCTCTGTTAACATATGCTTTACCAGAGACGTCAAAGCACCTATTGTTCGACTTGAAGAGTCGAAACCGTCTCAACCTCAATTCAAACCGAGCTACGTTTTAATGATCCTCTAACAATGAAGCCATGACATATTTTCTGTTCGACCACTAACGAATTTTGAATTTGTTATAAAACTTAGTAGCTAACACTTTATGATATAGGTACATATACTTATGAATTAATCAAGGAAAAAAGATTGTCTTATTGGAGATCCTTAGGGGAGGCCTATGTCCATCAGTGCAGCTGAGATGATGATGATGAAAGGAAAGACATTGCCCTGAGTGTGTTGTTTAGGTAGTTCGCTTATATTATAACGTGCCGGGTTTCTTTTATGAGCACCAAAGATCTAGTGGTGGAAATCCCACCGCGAGATACGAAAGCGGGTCGCCTGATACGTTTTTTACCCCTATCTTTAGATTACATAACATTATGGCAAAAAAGTCAAAGTCAAGCTAACTTTTAGCTTCTACAATTTTCTTTTAAAACCATTCGTTAAATTTTTTGCAGAAAATGGGATAAAATTCTGTTTACCTACTTATTTATCAATTAATTGGATGAAAAATATAATAATACATATATGTATAGATACCCTCTGAGAAGAGGATCACTCTCTACCGAGAGCGTGAATCCGATAAGACGCTACCTAGAATAATAATATTCCAATTTGTTGTTTATGGCTCCATCGTGTCAGCGATGATTCTGCCAATGTCAAGTTAAAAAAAAACAATTAATAAGAAAAATATTACAATGGAAGATTGTATAGCTTTGATTGAATAACATAACTCGTTATAATTTTTTTTTAATGTCATTACATGGAATTTTGCCAATGTCAAGTTATAAAATAAAAGTCACAACATAGGTTTTTAAAGGCTTTAAAGCTTGGTTAAAAAATTATAACTTTAAAGGGTCTTTACAAGTCAGTCAGTTTTTAATAAAATGATGGCCATTTTACTTTTTGATACAACCCACGCATACATATCATTTCACTTCACTAGTTCACTTGGATTGATCTTCATTGCAATAAATGCACAATCTTCAATATCTTCATCCACCAATATTGTTAATTAAAACCCAAACCCACGATTTCATCAAAATGCAAACGCCCCGCACTAAAGTCCTTCATTTTTATAATTGCATAAAGAAACAGACAACACAAAAAGTATTTTAGTGGACGTTATTGAACAATAATTTTTAAAAGTTCAAACTGGTTTCGATTAACAAGCTATCATTAGATATATCCTGTTATCGAAAATTAATATTGGCAAAACCCCACATCATGCTTTTCACTTTTTTGTTGACGAGACTAACTACTTAGTAGGTAAGTAAGTAGGTATGCGTTATTATAAATGTATATTAACAACTTGCAACTAAAACTCTTTCTTTATTTCATAAAGGTATTTATGTTTTTAAAAGGAGCTCGCTCGTTCGGTGAGTTCATATAGAAGGCCAGGATTTGAACTTTACAATCCTAATCTCTAATCGTAAAAAACTTATTTATTTACATCCATGCACAGCAAGGGCATCTGTATATTCGTTATTTTCCTTTATTTTATTTAACTTTTTAGGGTGACAGATTGAAAACAAAGGTCAAGATGCCTATAAACTTGTATGTAAGTAGGTATCTAACTAATATCTACCTAGTCGTAGATGCGTTGCTAATGTTGCTATTTATTATTTCAAAGTTAATTTACAAATCATCTTTACGACAAAGCAAGTTTGTCCATAGTTCCTATAATGACAAAAATACTTAATGTATTTAAGTAGAAAGTATGTTGGAGAGCTTAAACAATAAGTAGTACAACAATGAATATGAGAGAAGAGAATATATACCTACCGATTCAGTCAGCAAGGTATTTACTGCCAACACCACAGTAGGTATAAGTTAAAGCTATGGTATTGCTATAACTAGCTTCTGCCCCGCGGTTTCACCCGCATTATTTTCCCGGTATAGAAAGTACCTACCCCATACATTATTCCAGGGTATGATCTATCTATGTGCCAAGTTTCATCCAAATCCATTCAGCCGTTTATGCGTGATTGAATCACAAACAACCAAACTTTCAAATTTATAATATTAGTAGGATAATAATAGGTCGTCCACCACGGAATTTGGGACTATCCGAACAACCGGTTCCGAACAGGGTCCTCGTTCACGGCATGCGACGGACGTCTTCCATTATTAAAATATCATAAGCACCTACTATTGGGCGACAGAAGTGAAACTAATCATAAAGCGTACCGTGACCAAATGTTGTCTTTGAATCAGCTGTCGTCAACGTGTCGGCGCGTGGTTTACTGGACCTGGATGCTCTAAGAACGCTCTTGAATCTTGAAGTTGGGTTGGGCATTTGGTTGGGAAGATATAAACAGGCAGGTTATATTCCAGCTGCTTTACATGGAGGACTTTAAACTTTTTGTTCGAACTAGGTTCGAGCTAAGTTAAACTATAAAAATGTTGGGTACGGTACGATCAAATAGGTATTTTCAATAAGAATAAAACTTATGTCCCTCAAGTAATAATATTGGTTTAATAACAGCGACTATCGATTGACACTGATTTTAACCTTGACCCTGTGTGCCTTGACGAACCAGACCAACAAATGAGCCGCAACCAAAAGCTCTTATTACTTAGGTAGGAACCTACCTATATTTTTTTCCATGGATAAGTTTAGGACATAGATAGCCTAGTGAAATATTTACTCAGCCGCTCAAAGATTTAGGATTAAGTAAGTAGGTTACCTTAAAAATGTTTAACGATTTAAGAAAGGCTAATAAATTTGTTTAGCTGCATCTAAACAAATAAAAATATAGGTCAGTACCTACTAAAAAACAATACAAAACATGCTAAACTGTTGCCTTAACGATAGTGATTCGAGTGACGTAAATCATACCTCTCCTATTATTCGTGAATTGATATCTAGGTATGTGCGAAAAAAACCGCAGGTCTTGATTGCTGTGCTAATGTCGATGCCGCTAAAAATTCCTACTAATAACCAAACCATATGAAGATTTGTATCACGCAAAAAATATAGCCGGCACTGGGGAAATACCGACACTGTTTGTTTTCATCTAAACTTACACGTAACGTATTCGTGGATAATTTTGACGTTGTACGTGCTTAGCTAAACCGGTAGACTCACTGTTATGCTTGTAAGCGTCGCGTCGTTACATAAAGTCAGGCCATACTCACTGGTTTGTTTATGCTCAACGAGATGATTGCACCAATTTGCTCCTCGAGCTGTGGCCTGGCACGTTCCACGTCCAGTCCTCACTAACCGTCGTTAATAAATACAAAATATCTGGCGTGTAATACGTGTACGCCCGTCGTCAGCCAGTGCGGAACTCGTTAAGACGCCGATCAGCGATCGAGCATCGCTTATATGTACCTATACATGTCTACAATATTTATCATCATATAGGTAGGTACTTACTTGTGTTGACCAAGTTACTGTTCGACTCGCGGGTGGCGCGGGTTTCCCTAGGTTCTTTGATTGCCTTCGTTATCGCTCATCCTAATGTTTTCACAACAAAAATACCTAACTATATACCTACGTCTTGCTATCTCTGTTATGAGTCATAGCCCATAGGTACATATGCAATTGGGCTGGACCAAATCCATCTCAATCAATTAGGTACGCGATGTACCTATTACCTAAGAATGTACCGAATTTTCCTTTTTACTTTAGTCTTAGGTTGTTACTAGGGAACGCAATACCGGGATCCCGAAATACCAGGATCCCGCATTTCGCGGGACTAATCCCGATCGAAAATTGAGCGGGATCCAGCGGGACTGGCGTGATTACGGAACAACGAAGTTTATCGAGTTAATCATAAGTACTTCCACCTTACTGAATACCGCAGCCAAATAACTTATAGTTGTGTTCCTGCGCGTGATTAAGGTCGCCAGAGCTCATCGGGGAGGGGGAAGGGTTAGCAGCGCGTGAGTGATATGATACCCCTGGTGTTGCAAGCGTTCATAGGCTACAGTAACCGCTTACCATCAGGCGGGCCGTATGCTTGTTTGCCGACTATATTGTATAAAAAAAACAGCCTTCAAAGAGTAATGCAAGGAAATCAAAACTATTGTAGAATGATTAGAGTACAGGGGAAATGACGTAGAAACCACCGCTCCTGCTGATAATTGTGATGACGACGCCCGTCTAGCCAGTTTCGCCAACCTGGAGGCAGATACAGCAGCATCATCAGCAGCACCATTGTCACTTCAAGACGAACTCGAACTGATCTTGACTGGTATGAAAAGTTCTTGATCTGTACCCTGAGTGTAAAGAATTTACGTAAATAAAGGTTTACTATCACGTTTGCGTTTACTAAAAATTTGTATGGAAGAAATAAGTTCCATGAGTATTCCGCGAGAGGCGCTGTGCTGATTCCTAAAGAAAAATGTCGTAAACGCTAACGTGATAGTAAGCGTTTCCTAACGTCAATTGTTTACACTCGGGGTACTGGAACTACATCCCAACCTAGATTCGGCGTTAAATAAAGAAGGAGAGGCACATACCTTCAATTCACCTTTAATTCATTAATGACGATTGTTCCTACTAGCGTAAAAGCAGAACGAGACTTTTCCTTCGCTAGTGTACCTAGTTGTAAGGTTAGGACTTAGGAGCCGTTTAACCGTCGAAACAATTTAACAATTAATAAATTTTTGCGCAGTTATTTCCAAATAATATTTAATTTTCTTGTGATGTGTCTAAAAATATGAATGAAGAATTTAATATGTACCATAAAGCTTGTTTTGCGGGATCCCGCGGGATTAAGAAAGGTCAGTCCCGTAAATACCGGGATTGAAATTATCTTGCGGGATTGCATTCCTTAGTTGTTGGCGTTGTTGCTGGACTAACGTTAGATATATCTAGCTGAATCTAGGGTCATATAGAATAGAAAATCATTTCAGATTTCCAAATTATTTTTATTGAGAAAATCAACAGCTAGTACAAATTCTAATAGAATGGAGCTATAATAATAAGTATGTTTATTTTTAATTGTATATTGTATACTAGCTTACTGCCCCGCGGTTTCATTCGCGAACCTCTATTTTACCCCCTTAGGGGTGGAATTTTCAAAAATCCTTTCTTAGGTTGTTTGGCTTACCTAAGTACCTACGCCTTCTTTTTTTCTAAGCAGGCTTGTATTAGACCACAATCTCACCTTGGGTAATGATGATGTGACCGAAGGTGGTAAGCACACAAAGCCAGGAAAGAACTGGCTCTCAAGTACAACTGCCGGAATACACGGCAGGTGCTTGGCTGCAGATTTAAAACAAGGGGGTGTTAGCCAGCCAAGCGGGTAGTGTACGGGTTACTACAAAGTACCATACCCCTACGTTACGCGTACGCCTACGTAGTTAGTACCTATACTATGGTTTCCTCACAATGTTTTCCTTCACCGAAAGCTCCAACTCATTGTAGGATTGGAACCTACGACGTTCGTCGCAGACGAACCCCCTCAGAACAAATCACTACATATTATAAAAACAAAGTCCTCCGCCGCGTCTGTCTGTCTGTTCGCCATAAACTCAAAAACTACTCCACCGATTTTCATGCTGTTTTCACCAATGGATAGAGTGGTTCTCGAGGAAGGTTTTAGTATATAATTTGTCAAGTTTTTGTATACATTGGCTAAAATATAATGATATTTGTTGGAGGTGTCGGAAAAAAATAAGCCGTCTGGGAGCTTTCAACGAAAACGCTGCCTAAACCCTTTGAGATACCTAAAACAAAATTATGTATGGTGGAATTGTGTATCTTATATAAGTCTACAGCAAAATCTGTGATGGCATATGTCTATCTCTTAAGGATAACATACTATATCCATTTTAATACTTTAAAAAAAGAGCAATTATAAAGCGGATTATACTGGGAGCGTTATACCTATAGGTATGCTTATAAAAAATGTAGGCGTATATGCTCTGCTACCCGTGCGAAGCCAGGGCGGGTCGCTAGTATATAAATAAATATTCTGGGACATTATTTCTCACACACGGCCATCTGACTAAGCTTGTGCTATGGAAGCCAGATAACTGATATGATACTATATTCTTTTGGAAATATATACTTACCAGACTCAAGACAAACAGTCATGTTATATTTCATACACACAAATGCCTGTCCTAAGTGGAAATCGAACCTGGTATCTTACCAACCACGCCAACCGGCCCGTCAAAGTAGCTAGGTTTGTTTTGTTCTCGATAATAGTTCTCTTTATGCTGGTGGTCACATTTATGTTGTAAATAGGTATAATATCATTTTATCTTCACACCTACCTAGGTATTTAAATATAACAATAATTTTCCGTTAGCATATCTTTACTAACTAAAACAGGTAGGGACCTGTTTTAGTTTTGAATTATCTATGTCATTCTCCGGTAGGTACTCTATTCAAAAAATCACATCGATCCGTTGTTCCGTGAAAAACTTGTGTTAGACCACAATCTCACCTTCGTAAATGATGATGTGACCGAAGGTGGTAAGCACACAAAGCCTGGAAAGAACTGGCTCTCAAGTACAACTGCCGAAATACACGGCAGATGCTTGGCAGCAGATTTTTGACAAGGGTGTGTTAGCCAGCCATGGTCTTCAAAAACTGCAAAATATGGAAATGGTGACTGACTGACTGATCTATCAACGCACAGCTCAAACCACAGGTCGGATCGGGATAAAATTTGGCATACAGATAGCTATTATGATGTAGTTTAAATTCTGACAATCGACAGATTAAGTTGATGATAGCCAAGTAAATAAAAAAAATTCAAAACAATATTACCTACTATCAGTGTGTGACCTCATATTACGAAGAAAATGGGTCGGTCTGGGTCACAGCAGATAGTTTTCCTTCTGTCTCCAATAAGAAGATATCAATATCAATTCAAGTAAGTAATATAATTATTTATATCCGTACAGTAATTACAATTCTACATTATAATAAGTAGGTACTCAGTAAGTACACGGGTTATTCCACAAATCCCCATTGACTTTCCTTATCAATGGGGATTTGTGAACTTATCCCCATTACTTGCATATTGAGGTCAAAAATGGGGATTTGTGGACATTCTGTCCGGGTTATTCTACAGATCCCAATTGACATTCCCCATCAATGGGGATTTGTGAACTTTTTATCCACAAATGCCCATTACTTGCTCATTGAGATCAATAATGGGGTTTGTGGACTTTCCTTCCACAAATCCCCATCAGGTTCAAAATTAAATAGAATAGAAAATAGATATGATGGTATTTTTTTAAATATAATTAAACAAGTTATGGGCTAAATTGATAAGCAAAGACACCGCGTAAATAATTATACTTAAGTAATTATTTAGTAAAATCACAGATTTTAAAATAACAGAGCGTTGTTACTTTGTGCACATATTATTCTGTAAAAATATAAATACTTAAACAAAAATAAGTAGGTACACAAACTTATACAATGTGCCTACTCGAATACCGAATATCGACCTTAAGTCTGTAACATTAAGATCCACCATTCTGCACGACGCTTACCTTTGAACACTTGAACTTGTCTATTGTCTGGAATTAGTTCTGGAATGATATTGTAATCAGTTCGTTATTCAAATACATATGTTTTTGAATGATCAGACTATTAGACTTAGATTTTTGTTATTCTAAAATCTGTGAATTTACCATATAGTTACTTTAGCATATAATATTTACATGATGTCTCAGGCTATAAATTTAGCCAATAATTTGATTGATTTCATTATAAAAGTAATCAACGTGACTCCATGGAATCAAGGTTGTTATTTGTTATGTATAAGTAATAAAGACTGCTGTGATTACTACTAGGTACTATTGTTTTATTTATTTAATTTTGAATCTGACGAATTAGTTCATGATGGGGATTTGGGGATAAAAAGTTCACAAATCCCCATTGATGGGAAAAGTCAATGGGGATTTGTGGAATAGCCCGGACTGAATGTCCACAAATCTCCATTATTAACCTCAATGTGCAAGTAATGTGGATTTGTGGAATAACCCGTTTTATGTCGAGTGAGAAGAAAAAGTGGAGGTTATAACAAAATATCACCATATTTTGTTATAGTTGAGATGAAAGAAGAGAAGGAAAAGTTATAAAGAAAACTGAGTGGATTTCTTCAGATTTAGTCAGGCTCACAGTTCCTCGGTTGTCCAACCGGCAAGCGATCTTCGCACAGTGGCACCCATCATCGACACTAGGTGTACCTCGCCGACCCCTTCGTATAAATGAATGCCACAAGTACATCACTTTGTTGGTCGGATATACATTTATTTGCATCTTCACAATGTTTTTATATTTTTAAAAGCAACAAAGTTAATTATAATTCTCGAACAGATCTTACGTAGGTACCTTATCATCATACACGGTTGGCCTGAGTGTTACGACTATTCTTATCCTTATGATCCATAACCTGTGAACTACATTTATGAAATATTTTATAACCTTAGATTACTAGGTTTATAACTACCAAAAGTATTTCTTACATATTTTTGTTAGATCTACGTGCGTTGCGTACGAGTCGTGCCGCATGTTTGTGATGTAGATTGAATCATATCTAGGTACTACCTACTTTAGGTACCTAGGTAGGTACTTATGTGAGAATCTGTCCTGCCTCCTGCCCGTGTCAAAACTATAAAACCTGAAGCGGAGCGAAGATGTTATTTGTATGATGAAACCAGTTCTATGTATACAACAAGTCTTTACTGGCACAGGTTACTTATTATGTTTTTTCTGTATTATATATATAGTTATAGTCTTTTTTGATTGTGGCTCATACTGGTAGTTTGAGTTTTGATAGGATATTACGATGAGAATATTTCAGTTAAGTAGTTCTGGAGTTAGTCTGCGCTGTATGACAACGGATACAACAGTGATTTGCGATCTATAACCATTCAAATTATAATACTTAAGGTGAATCGTGTTATGCAACGTACAAAATAAAGTCAAAGACATGATGAATTCTTACAATAAATTTCAGTTCGTTCCCTTCAGTCATTGTTGAGAAAAATCGGAATGCTTGCAACCAAAATCTTCAAGGCGTCGCCTTAATGACATTATTTATTTATTAAGTTCCACTAATTGTTGTTACATTATAACTTATCCTAGGTACATTAAAATTATATAGACACATACAACAATTGAAAGCGGACTCCACATGCACTACTAATATGTAAACAGTTCTTACAATCTATAAATATTATTATATTAATCTATAGATATTATTATATTACCTACATATCTAAATTAAAAATTACCTATTAGGTATAAAAAGTTGTGAGAGACTTTAGATTTGATGTCGAAATAAAGTTAAAGGAATCCTGAGAAATTAGTTATGCTGATACTCAAAAGCTATACGTTGACGAGGTAAGACATACGATAATTTACGCCACTTGGCTTATGCAGTCGCATAGGTTAAAATCTTTGGAGTGTTATTGTTATCTCTAATAGAGATAATTTATGAGTTCTTATGTAAAGACGAGTTCCTCAAAACATTTGCAGCTAGTTTACGCACACAGAGTCGAAGCAATTCAAACGCAATGATATTAGATAATCAGACAAGTTCGAGATCCGTCGCGTCGATCAAAACATCTAGCTTTTTTTAGTGACTGAACTTTTTGTTGACTGTACTTGCATTGTCTTCCAATATACTAATGTACCTATACCAAATCAATCCGACCACTGGAAGTGAATGAAATTCGACTTGCAAAATTCCATAACTATGTTACATATACATACATTGCAAGTTAAATAAAAGCTTGTAAATACCTTATTGTGCTTTTGCTATTAAATCGCTTATAGGCGCAACATAATATTATGTTACAGTCATAACATCTTTACTGTATAGTAATAATTAATAATATTAGTATTTTTAGTTTAAGTTAGTATTATAAAGGATATGAATAGATAATATTAAAACCCGAATTACAGCTTCTTACGAAATGTCGTTTTTGATACAAAGCGGGAACCATAGAATTATTACCTATAGAAAGTAGGTTTTCAAACAACGCTTGCTAGGAATCTAAGGCATCTTTCACACCAACCAAACGTAATGTTAGCCGCCGACGACGACGCCGCGCGCCGCGACGGTGAGCGTTTACTGATTTTTCATACATATATATACAAAATTTTGTTCACACCAACGACGCCATTACACTAGTTGCAGTGGGCCTGATCACAGTCGGCGGCCATGTTGGATAGTCCATTTATTGAAGAAGGCTACTACAGGCTACTTTTTATCCCGGGAAAACTCAAGATCCCTCGGGAACGCGGGTGAAACCGCGGGGCGAAAGCTAGTTTATATTATAAAGCTGAAGAGTTAATTTGTTTGATTGGTTAAACTCGCTAATCTCAGGAACTACTGGTTTGAATTGAAAAAATATTTTAATGTTGGATAGTCCATTTATTGAAGAAGGCTACTACAGGCTACTTTTTATCCCGGGAAAACGTAAGATCCCTCGGGAACGCAAGAGAAACCGCGGGGTGGAAGCTAGTAATAATTCTATGACAGGAACAAAAATCGTTGAAAACATGGCATTCTCAATATACCTATACGATCGCTGTAAACGAAGACTGGGTGTGACAGCATCGTACTAAAAATGAAATAAGTAGGTACCTCCTGATCGGAATTACAACTGAACCATTTGCCAGTTTTTATTATTATTTTAGATTCCTACGATTAATATCTACCACCACTACGTCTTATATTTAAAAGATTAATATTTTTTGTATCGTTTCTTATCAACTTCTCACAATAAAAGTCTGAAACTACTCTGGAAGCCATAGATAGAATACCCAATTGAAATCTAGGTAAGTAGGTACCTAATATCTTATCTTAGATGAGAGTAGATTTCATCTTGCTTGACCGATTTTCATTAATCTTGTAAGTACATTATGTATACAAAATAAAATAATGAAACCACATATGTACTAGGTAGGTGTAGGTAGTACCTACCTTAAGTTTATTAGCAATGTTACTTCAAGATAAATACTTTAAAACTTGCTATTCGTATTTTACAGTCAGCGTCAACAAAAGTAGATTGGCACTTTAGTACCCTTTCATAATAATATTGACATTCTCTTGGGGGTCGCCCATTAATCACGTGACAGTTTGTATGAAAATTATGAATTGTGTAATGTGACACGGTACATAAAGTGCCAATCTACTTTTAACGCTGCCTGTACCAACAACTACATAATTGGATGTGACATGCGATAAAAAAAATTATACTATAAGTACTAGTAGGTACTTTAAATGTCTTTGGATGGAACAAAATATTTACCTGCAAAGAGAATATTACCACTATGTTAACTGCAAGTCCTGCAACAGTACAATTGCTCTCCAGGAGGTTAAATAGAATTAAATAGCAACCGTAAAGTAGGTACTTCTGGTCTGATTTTCGTGATACAGAAATACATAAATAATCAGACAAAATCAGTCAAAATACCTAAATGTTTCAACCAAGCAAGATATAGGGTACCTAGTGTGGGGATGGTGGGAATAAGATGGGTTGCCTTTGAGTTGCAATTGGAGTGGAACATGATGAGCTATAATTGTTATAATGCAGAACACTTCTATAAAATACTTTATATTATTTATCAATTAGAATCTTATGCCGTAAAAGTTAATATCTACTATTAAATAACAACACATACTTATACAGCAACAACAAAGCATAAATCAGTAGGCATCATATGGCATGAAACCTGTACAACTGTTACTATGGCACAAGCATTTCTTTCTATCAACAACACTTTCAGATACATCTAAATTACCTATTGTATGTTCACCATAGTGAAAAGTTATTTCTGTTTTAGGTAATATGTCTTTACATGCAAATATGGCAATTTTCGGTATTGGTGTATTACATCTCACAGGTACTATTATGCAATTTGGTTCACAGCTATGATTTATGTATCGACCTATGTTACCAAATTGACTTGGGTCCACAAAAGTTTGAACACTATTACCATCACAGTGTTCATTAAGACAGAATATGTAATTCATTTTCCCTTTCAACATATTGGATTGATATCTCATTCTTGCCTGTGATTTTGTTATCAATTCTCCTGCATATTCACAAATGAATGTACCTTTCTGGATAAAATATTCAGTATAAAGCCCCAAACCCTTGTGATTTTCTTCACATGTACCTACCATCAAACCCTTGATTGGACCTTGTTGTACAAAACGATTCCCACAGTTTTGTGAACATGTGCAACTATCATTGCATTCTATAACGGGAAATGCATCCCCACTTTGAATATTTGTTGTGTTGATACTACCAGATTTTTGAAGACAATTGCATGATGCATGCCTACAAGCGGTATCACATGAACAGTGTTCAATGAGTTGAGAGTTGAAATTGTTTAGGAGTTCCTTATACTCAATATTGTTTTCTACTGGACCCGGTATACTCTCTTCTATATAAATCACTGCTGTATCAATATGATAATAGTTATCATTCATTTCATAAGTACTGAGGAGATGATTACGTAAAGATTTATAATTTCTATTCTGTCTCACTTACTGAATCTTGAGTTTCCTTCAAAATAAATAATAAGTAATAAATCTTCACCTGCAAATGTATGCACTAGCATTCATAAAGATTATATTATATTCACACAAGGGGACCAATTATAGCGCAGGCTACTGGGAGGTAAATCTCTAGTTATAATAATACTATACTACTGACTATGTGGCCAATGGCATCTGATCCCAAGTATCATCAATTCCGTACTGTAGTTAGTGATCTGATCTAATTTCATCCTCTTTGATCAATTTTATGTGCGGGCCTACCATTTATGGTAAGGAAACTGCCTAATCAATAAGCATCATATTGAAGATTTTTATAATTAGCCAGTTTACAATTATTATTGTGTTGTAAAATCAATCAATGATGAAATGAATATGTGATAAAATATCGATATATTTATTTGATATATCGAATCAATTCAATGTTATCGTATCATTGAATTCGATATATAATATCGCTATATTTTTTCCGATTTATGAAATATCGTTCGAAATTAGAATATGTAGGAAAAATCATAATTAATTAATTTATTTATTTAATTATTTTAAACCTATCGTTAATTTTCAATAAAAACTTAACAACTAAAAATTACCAATCTATCTAGTTTGTTGTCCAAGTTTGCCCCAACCCGACCGATACACTAAATACTCTCAAGATGCCAGCACTGTACTTGTGTCATCTCGTTGTTTGAACCATGAACGAGTTGCACATCTATTTTAATGTATTATATATGGTGGGAGTTGCAGATCTATTTTGATTATTGTATTATTTATGGTCGATTGGTAGAAATAAGATGGCTGCCTGTGCGTGCGATTTTTGGTAAAAGAAGTTTTCTGTGTTTACTCCGCTAAAAAAACTCGCAAGTAAAATATTTCACATCCTACTTCTACTTCAAAAAGTGATAATAAATTTTATTATAATAGAAGTAATCAGTAAAAGTGAAATTCAATCGCTGTGTTTTGACACAAAGTTTACCGTAAGTTTTTCTTCCTACAATACGATAATCGATGTTTTTGACTGATATATCGTTAAACATCGATACAATATTTCGATGTTCTTCTAATTTATATTTTATCTCGTTCGTTGCTGCCGGCGGCAGTGTTGCCATATCTCAAACCTGAATAGGGTATTTGCCTGTACTCAAAATAAATTATCGAACACTAACCAATGTATAAAACATCTAAAAAAAAGGGGAAACTACGGTTATTATATTAAATTTATCCTTATTATGATTTTTATGACTAATCTAACCATAAAGAGTATGCTATATAATTATGACGTCACATGCTTGTATTTCATACAAAACTCCATATAAGCCTATCGTTTTGACATTTCATAAAAAGTTGCTGATTTGAATGTCAGTCAAATACCCTATTGCATGCACAGTCTAAAAATCTGTGAGCTCAATAAGCCGAAATCTGTATGAAATCTAAAGGTACCTAAAAAAATGTCGAATAAATGCGTGGTAGTTTATTGAAAAAACCAAGGTGTTTTACAAAATAATACAATCCAAATATACTTCATTGTTTAACACTATAACACAGAAGATACAAATAACAAAAGACACAAAGTGAAAAGCCATTTATTCAGTTTAAGCCCAAGAAACTTATGGACATCGAAGCTACTGATGCTACCACCATTTCGGAACTTCCGAATCGGAAGTCGCCGTCAACTGAGAAGAATCGGTAAGAAACTCAGTAAAATTACATCTTAGAGAATCTAGAACGGGAGTTAGCAAGTGACACTTTTGTACCAAAAACTTTCTGCCAGTTTTCGAGGGAGGCGAGGTAAACACGTACAGCACACATTTACATTACATCATACGAAAACTTGAGATGTTTCTGTTTCTATATTCTATAAGCGCACACATACATAAAAGCTGCACCACAAACACAAAACATACATACAAATAAATAATGGCTGTTGTTACTGAGGTTGTTACACCATTGTTTAGTTCACAGACTAAGTAGAGATACTACTTTAGTTGCAACTAGCGCAAAAACTAGTGATGAGGTATGGAGACCGATTAAAATGAATGAACAACTCTGGTTTCATTCATTCCTATAATGAATGAAACCAGAGTTGTTCATTTTATTATTAGTTCATCTAGGTATTGCGGGACTATGATCGATCGTCGTAGTTCCTAATATTACGTCGAGATCACCAATGTGGGTGTTGAAAGAAAAGTCACACATTTTTTATTTAAAGTTCAACAAGGAATATTGTATTGTATTACGAAATTCCTCTTCATGCCTAAACGGCTGAACGGATTTTACCCCCTCTTTTGGGGTATAAATCGGAAAATGTCGATTCTAGGAAAAAAAATATCAGAGCCAAAATTGTAGGAAATTTAATATTTAACAACTTTTGCTATTAAATTTTTCGTGTAAAATTGAAAATAAACTAGTTGTTAATCAAACAAAAGTTCACGGGGGTGAACTTAATTGGGGTATAAATCAGAAAATATCGACCCCAAGAAAAAAAAATATGAGGACCAAAATTGTAGGAAATTTAATGTTTAATAACTTTTGCTATTTCCATTGTTCGTGTAAAATTGAAAATAAACGAGATATTTCTTTATCAAAAGTCTCGTACGGTACTTCCTTCCTCGAAGTTTAGGTAAACATACTCTACCTATTCCGATCTCTGTAGTATTCTTATTAATTTAATAAGAATAATGTTATACTTAAATAAAATAGTTCCGTATGATTATACGGAACAAAATGAATGAATGAACAATCGTTCATCACTAATCCCCCGTACCAAGAAATTACTTATCATTATTTCTGTCGTATGCATGCAGTAATAAAATGCATTTTGTGATGAAAATAATGGCTTAAACTGTCATCAGATAAATCTGTATATAATAATATGGCAAGGCAACACTGCCTGCCGGCCGTGTAGTAAACTAAAAAATATATTTTTGAAGTGTAATCTTCTTTTAGCGCGGTACGCATATTTTTAGATGAGGTAAAACCTGACTCGCGACACCGAGACGCAGTTTGACGTTTAGTTTCTTTTTTTTTCTCCCATTAAAATAATTGCGGCCAGTAATGTCGCTAGTCGCTATCAATAGTTTGGCGCCATAACAAAACAAACTCACTCAGAAAAAAATCTATTTTAGATTGTAATAATTTTAATGATAATGATGATGATACAAGAGCTCAATCTCAATATCAATCTCTCAAAAAAAAGTTTTCACTTCTGTCGGCACTCCCGGAGTGCATTTTTTTTTATTTTCCCTTACATTGGGAAGGCAAAGGAAGCCCATACAGCCTAATCATGTAAAGTATTCTTCTTAGTTTTAAATCAATATATCTGATATCCTTATTCCTTGAATAAAAAGACCAAAGTCGAGTCAGATAGATTTTAGTAAAATGGTGGCTGTTTTACTAAAACTTTTTGTGGACTATTTGAGACAACATGAAAAGTCACGATACACACATTCATTTAATTTCACATCACTCGTGTACTTGTATTGAGCTTCATTGGACAAAGCGCCACCGATTTCATTCAATAAAACTCAAAATACACCAATTTCATGAAAATAAAACGAAAACGCAACGTCACTTCGCAAGTTCCCGCCAAAAAGTCTCATACCATACAATGACAATTGACATACAGATTAATCAGTGTTTCCACTTAAAATTTTAATATTTCCCTAGTTTCTTAAAGATTTATCCCTAAAATTCCCAAAAGAAACTTCAAAATTCCTTAGGGAGCATAATTTATTAACACAAAATTGTTTAATTTATGCAATCAGAAGCAGAAGCATTACTTTCATAGCTTTTCGAGCAATTTTAGCTTTGTATAAAGGTATAATACGAATAAGTTCCTATGTCATCCGGTCAACGGTACTTGCACAATTAATATGGTAAACTAAAATTAGAAGGATTACTTTCATTACAAGTTTGAGGGAATCCACTTTAACCCGGTAAATCAGTATTGACAAAGAGTTAAAAATATATTGATTGGGGAAGGGGAATCCCCTTTAATAAATCGGTGGTGCCATAGAGGCAAGTATGCATTGGGTGGTACCTACTATAAACAAAGGGCTAAATTTTTCCTTAAATTCCCTAAATCCCTGTTAAAATAAGATATCCCTAAGCCATATATAATATCGATAGTTTAGTAAGAAATCCCTAAAAGTAAAAACAGTTGATTGAATGAACGAGATATTAGTGCTGCCGGTGGTTAAACACGAAAAAGTCCGAAACCAATCATAAATTACCCGAAATTACCTGTCTTGTAGTTTTTTTTTTTAAATAAATGAACGAATAAATGAAATGAACAAATATTGTGAACACAAAATATACACAAAAGGTACATAAGTTCGTAATATTTGTTCATTTCATTTATCGATTGTAATTACAATACTAATTACAATACTAATTATAAACTGTTAATAAAATGCTAGAAAAATCAACTGCAATTCTTAATTCGTTTATGTATAATGTTTTAATTTATATCGATTTGACCCCTGAGAGAGAACGCACCGAGTAGAAGGTAAATTACGAAAAGCCTTGAAAAAGCCGATTCGAAGACAAAATTATACCTACAGTGTCAAACACTAACTTATTAGTGAAGCGATTTTTTCCGGAAATAAAAGCTACTCGAACAGTTTTATTTAAATGGAAACATTGTTTTCACGCCCGTAATAACAAACTTCGATACGCAGTTATACTTCAGGACCTTACTCGCTAAATCAGTGGTCTTATTCTTCTAAAATCGCAGGATCCTGCTAAAACTGGTCACACTGAACTACTGCAAAAATTAAAAGCTCTCGTTGGGAGGAAATCATTTTTTTATTAATTTCAACTGTTCGTTGCATTTTTTCGTCCAAGGTTCGTTAACTATTCTTTATAAATCTATTTTTTTAAGCTTTCCGACTATTTATTTCTTTTTCGACCAAGATTAATTCATTGTTCGATAAAAAAAAACATCTGCCCGACCTTCATTCCCCCTTATTCAGACGTATTCAGTTGCCATTCCAATTGGAAAGGTCGATTTTATTTCGTTTTTAGGCTGATGCTGTGTTATTCTAGTCACAGAATTCATTTGCCACGATCGGATCATGTACCGACCGACTGCCTCATTCCAAATGGAAGTCTGAAATGAGAAAATAGGAGCCATCCTATTCAGCAGACTACTCAATTATTATTATATTATTATTATTATTTGACTATTACCGAGTAATAGGTATGACACCCTATTATCTGTAAAGCGATATAATTCAATATTAGGAATACCGAGAAGTGACCCTAATATAACATCTCTACTAGATTGGATACCCTGGTAAGGCCGGGAATATACGGATCAGATTTTTTCATCCGATAGTCTGATCCAGCGAACAATTCAATACACTCCGATCCAACTATCGGATCGGACGGTTCAAACAAAGTAATGGCTCCATCCAACGCCTTCCGATAGTCGGATCAGACTAGGATCCGACTATCTGATGAATAAATCTGACGTAGGTATATTCCCGGAGTAAACACTCGACCGTTCGGAAAGGTTTTACAAATAAAAAAAAAACAAAAACTGGACTCGTGTTATGTGTTGCCAATTTATAATTTTGTTTTAGTCTTTTTCGTTCAGTCCAGTCCAACCTCCTCTCCTTCCGTAGCCAAGCCGCGCAGGCGCAGCACAACGTCCTGACGTGACGTAATTGTCCATTCATACTTTTTATTCATTCAGTAAGAAGTTTTCAAAACATTTTCATGATCATGTGTTGTGTAATTGGAATTAAACATTCAAATTGTGAGACGTATGTGTTCAATATACGTTATTATACGGCAATCAAAGAATTATTTTTGTGTAGTTCGATATAGAGTGCATTCATTCATTTTAAAGTGCATGTTGTTGAGCACATGCGCAATGCAAGCGTGAGGCCATTCGATTTCATGTGTTTTCATTATGCTTATCCAAAACATCGACGAAAATGTGGATTCCTAAAGTGAATTTAGTGTTATATGTGTTTGGATTTCAATCAGCCAGCAAACTCGAAAACAGGCTCAAGTAGAACATTACGACACTCCGGAAGTGGCGGGACAAGCCGGCCGAACGGGCTCGTTCCGAAAGAGATAACAGCGGATGAAAGAGATAAACAGTTATGGATTTAACATGGCGGACGATACGCGTAAAGTGCGAGTTGAAGAAAGATTGAAAATAAAGATCGGTATGTCATGTTTTTCTTCTATAATCGCATGTTACAAGTAAATTAAATAGTAAAATGTTTTTAGATAGGTATTGTGAAGCGATTGTGGTCCATTCGGAGTGTGTAGGACATTGTTGTCATTGCGATGGAACAGGTGGTACCAAAGAACTTCAAGTTATCTGAGCCAGATGTGAATGAATATTGGTAAAAGAGTTAATAATATGGCTGTTCGGGGTGTGTGTGCAGGTGTCGCAGCACATGTCGTGTATTTCACGCACAATTAGGCCACTATTTCTTTGTTTTCGTCTTGTACTGTTTTGACATTTCATGTACAGTTTATGAATGAAATTGAATTGCCGTGAACACAATGAATATCGTGCCTAGATCATATTAGATATTACATTGTACTCTCGTTGTATAATTCATTATGATAATTTGGTTACCTGTAGCTATTGTTTTAAATGTGAACCAATGGTCTTACATACTCATTTTTAGTAACTCTAAATTAGTTTTTTCAGTTGTGATAATTGCTTGTTTACATGTCATCCCATGCAACAAGTGTTTTATATTTTAATCAATGGATAATGTATGTATGGCCTTTACAAGGTTTTATCACTAGCAATTAATTATCAAATCTAAACTGAACAGAATATGGACCTAATGTGGATAAATATTGAAAGAAATTTACCCTTGGCAAGCTCCATCCATTTTAGGCTATTATTTATCAAAGATTTATAATAGAATGTTTTCTTTTAGTTGATTTGCCTTTAAACAACTGCAGGGTTTTATGAAGAAAGTTAACTACCTATGAGAATTGTAGATCTGAGCAATTGTAGATAGCATATAATAATATCTAGCATATTATTATATGCTAAGATAAGAAAATATAATCAGCTTAGATCAGCTCTGGACATTCATCTCTTGTAATTTTCATTGTGACATTGTACTTTACTAATAGCTATTGCCTTAGCTTGGCGCGCTTAAAAGAGTTTTGTGTTTGTTCTGTAAAGCAAGCCTTAAATAAAAGTTAAATCAATCCAATGGTTCTTGATATATCCTATTGGCATAACATATTGATACTTGTTTGTAAGTGTCATGTAGTAATGGGTTTAGATGAAATTTAATTACTTATCCTCAATAAGAGTGTGAGATAGTCTGGTTTCACTAAAAAATCCTGGCTTGTTGGTAGTCAGGCAATTATGGCATTTTATTTCAGAGATATTAATAATATTATTAACTTAAAATAGGTTTATTATTATATTTACATATAGGTAGTTATAGTTGTGAATGATTCCAAATAGTTATGGATAATATTATGTTGGGGAAAAATTCCATGAAAATAAACACACTTAGTAAACCATTTTGCACCATGTCATTACCCATTTGTAATATGCTGCCTGGTTTTAGTTGTTAACCATATCCATAAATCCAATTCTTATATTCAATTATTTAAAACTTGAGGGAAACTTTTGTGAGGGTGAAAGTACCTAAAACTAATTTATCTTAAGCTCAATGAAGTTGCTGAACTGAAGTACCATCTTTTCTGATTAAATTATTTTCTGATGTAAGTTTTTGAAATTATTTATCTTAGTAACATAAATTACTTACCTGTAACTATGTTAACTTATATTATGGCTAGTGAAGAGTGGGTCTTCCTTTTAATTAAAGTGTGATTCTTGGCTACAAAAATAAATTTTATACCTAATTAATAATTATGTGCTGGTTGTAACAGGTGTTCTTGATCTTTCTATAAAAAAAATAAGATGAACTAGAGTTCAAATCTTTGCTCAGACCATCAGGAAATGATATTAGTCTTGGGTGAAGCGAGTATGATTTACTGTTTTATACACCTTTCTCTGTACTATTGCACAATATGAATTTGTCGAAATTGCAATAAAGTACAAACCAAGGTTTTTAATATTTTGATATAAAACATACTAGAAAATTCTTTAATAATATATTATAACAATAGCTTCTTTGCTGAGTTTTGGTATCATCAGGATTGTTAACTAACTTTGGTTGTTTGAATTCTAGCCTACAAGAGTTATTTGCTTGTATTGGTAGAAATAGTGAGGATACAGTTTTATTCCTTGTGATATAACTGGGTCATCTTCATTTGCAATGTGAAAGGCGTCCATTTTTGTCAAGCTGTACAACTAATCAGAGACCTTGTATGGATGAAACCCAATTTGGCTTGGTGCATGATCATATCCATTAGATTACCATATGACCTGAACCAAAGTATAGTTATAGTTTTTATATGTGTATACCTAGGGATTTTTATTTATGTGAAAGCAAGTCAAAAGCAATTCCTTTACTCATATTCATTGAGGTTAAGCTTGTGTTCGAACACAATTTCACCATGATAAGTGATGATGTAGCCAAAGGTGGTTGGGACACAGCTCAGATAGATGATTTATTTGTCTGGGAAAGTATGGAAAGTACATAAACCAAAATAAAACTTTTTTGGGGACCTATGCTCCTTTTTATTTGAGAAAACACATCATCTGGGCCTGCAACATTATACATTCCATAAGAAAAGAGAATAAATTAAATGAAAAAAACATTAATTATGTAGTTAATTTGTTGTACTCTATTATAAAATCTGTAGCACTTAGTGTTAGAATTTATTGTAATATATAATTAAAAGAATCAGTAAGAATTTTTAGGATAAAATGATAAACCTAATAATCTCACTAATACTTTGGTACTCAATCATGACTGAATAGCTAAATGGTTTTGGTAGTAAAATACACAGGATTAGTAGCATACCTGGAGCGAAGTAAGACAGTGTCAGATCCTCAAATTTACCAATTACACATTTTATACTCCATCTATTATTTTGATCTATGATGATTTCACTGAAAATTCTGATTATCTATCTACTACTTACTCTTTATTTTGTTCTAAATCTAAATGATCCATGTCGAAACCAACAATTTATGTGTAATTTGGATCCATAAATCCCTATCCTATATTTTTTTAATTAACAATCTAGCTAGTGAATTGATTTTATTAAAATTCCTTCAATTTAAGAAATAAAAGGAGATGTCCAATTGCTACAAGTACTAACAATACTTGGCAAATTAGCCTTTGATATACATGATGAATCAAAACTCAATGAAACATTTCCATAGTCATTGAAGCTACATGACGACTTGGGACTACGAACCTGAGAGACATGACGAAATGCATACTACATCTTTCATATGAAAGCTAATTAAGTAGAGAAAATTGTGATTTTGTATAAGTAATTAACAGTGGTGAAAATATTAAATTAAAATTTTGTTTTGTTTTCCACTAATTTATAAACCCATTAGCTGTTCCCTGCGGTTTCATCCGCATTCCCGGGATAAAAAGTAACCTGTAACCTTCCTCAAGAATTGGGCTATCAAATGCAAAAATAATTTTCCAAATCCGACTGGTAGTTCCATAGATTAGCCCTTTAAACAAATAAAAAAACTCTTCAGTTCTATTATATTAGTATATAGATTACAATAGCATACAGCAGATTCATATACATAGCTAATATTTTTAATAATGATTTCCCGAAGTTAAATGAAACATAATTGTAAGAAAAGAAGACAACAATAATAATAAATAATTATTTAATTCAGATAAAAACATCCATATTTTGTTGTTACTTATAAACTTTTTGTAGTTAAACATGCCTTAAAATAATTACAATAAATGACAAAGAATTGAACATTAAGATCCAGATAGCTTCTCTGGTAGATATCTGTAGAGGCTGTTCATTCTGTTCTTTTCGAAAGAAAGAGACTGCATTATCAGATATCTGTCAGAAATGCTATCTAGATCGACTTTTATTGTAATAAATAAAAGTATAGTACCAAAAAATCATTTACTGTTAAAAAAATATTAAGTAACAAGAATCAATCAATAATAAGAAATAATAATCAAAATCATGTGACATTATCACAAGACACAAGCAAAGCAATGTGCAGAAGTATGAGTATGATTGATAGTATAGCGGCGCGGGCGCATAAATCCTTGATAACGCGAAGTGTGTCTACTGTGATAAGGGTGCAGTATGCCTTCCGGGGCGTGACCCAAGACCCAAGACTCGGTACCGCCATTGCATTGCTCACTATCGCGTACAATGAAACTTACATTACTGAATTTAGAGCCTTTAATTTCAAACAGCCATACAACATTTCTAAAGTCTCAGATAATATGACAGGCCCATAATTTGATGGATATTTTGTTGCATTTAAAAAAAAACAATAAAATGAAACATTTTCAATGTTGTTAATCTTGATAACTTAGTTAATGCATTTAGCTTTAATTCTAGCGACTAGGTTTCGCACGGGTGCAATTTATATACACAAACTTCCTCGTTTATCGCTCTTTCTATTAGTGAAAACCGTATCAAAATCCGTTGAGTGGTTTTGAAGAAGTAAGCGGAGAAACAGACAGAGGCAGATAGCGATTTTATGTATCTTGTTGTATTGCATGTATATTAGTGATAGTTACCTGAATAATTATCATGTACCTGCAATTTCGCGTGGGCGGCGCGTGGCATCTTGTAGCGCAGTCGCCCGCGCTGGTGCTGTGCTAGGCGCCTCAGTCAGTGCATCCAATAAACGCCGACCTTACGGCTAATGTTCATTGCTTATATTATGGCAACTTCCGTCGCGCCTGCGCCTTATCTACTCCGTCACGCACCTTTGTTCATACTAACACTTAGTCAACCCACCCAAAAGGGCAGCCGCTAATTGAATCCTATTATTTTTGTATGTACATGATGCGAACGATATACCTGCCGGCAGCGCCTCTCGCATTAGCCCTGGCTCCCGACGAGCTCGGTTGCCCATTAGAAGCTCAACAATTGTAATAAACAAATGTAATATGAAGTATGTTTTTGTAAAGCACTGAATTAACGTGTGCATGTGAGTGACGCTGCTGCTCGTATATAACATAAGTACTTTAGTGTCTTATTTCTTGTGCATACATAGGTTTCCTATTAGCGGTGTATATTTACCTTCTGTCTCCTGTCTGAGTAGTTATTATCTACTATTATTTACGTCGGATATCGATTTATAATAGCCAATAACCATTGAATAATTTGTAATCAACATAATAATTCACTGGAGATCCTTAGGGGAGGCCTATGTCCTGGAGTGGACGTCTTGCGGTGGAGATGATGATGATGATAATAAATCATTCAATGTAATACTAGTTACGTCAACTAACTAACTATTACTAATTACATGTTACATATATATAGGCCCGAATATCTATTTTTGCCAGAAAAGGTTAGATACGCACTATACAAACTTTAAGGTGGGCAGGGCACTTTGTACAGTGCGTATCCTAACAGATTGTATGTTAACTTTTATCTCAACAGCAAAATCGGATGGGTGTATGTATGTCTTATGAAACAAAAGCGTCTACGCTAAAAAAGATACACGACAGTCGGTATGATCCGACTATCATTTTTCGGAGAAGAATACCTGGTATTAGATTTTCGGCAACCCTGTAATTTATGATTCGCACATTCCTTGCATTTCTATGATAATTACACTTTATCTTCAGCAATCATCAATCATGTTTCATTCATGTTTTTGGTTTCAACTGCCCAAATCAAAAACAATAAGTCGAACATCGACTACATATATGAATGAATATACCAACTTAGAATAGTATACCAATATGAACGTTATTATGTAGAAATGTAGATAGGTTTTTCATAAATCATAATATGTCCTAGTTCTTAAAGGAAGTGTGCAAAGAAATAGTTCAGACTCGTTTGTATATTTTGCTCGCTACTCTAGCACGAATGAATGAATGTGTTCAGTCGTCACGCCACTGTTACATATTAGCGTTGGTACTTATTTCTGGGACAGCGAGTTGAGTGACAGAAATCGAGTGCGGGCGGGCGGGTGTGGGGCGTCGCGGTTTGTAGTTATCTACGCGACGCGGCGGCAGCGGTGGCGGGCGGGCGGCGGCGGCGATGGTGAATGGTGCAAACCTAGCGTTTTTCATTCAACGCACCCATTCATGGAAACTCGCCGTTCGGTTAATGAAAAACGCGCTATCGTCAGCGTCACCGTTATCGCCGGTGGAGGCGGTCTCCACGTGTGCGCCCGCTAATATAATATTTTATATTAGGTATTGTCATTCAATTCCTGCTCATCTATCTATTGTTGTCGATTATTCATTATTAAGATAATAAATCGCACGAGTATTGCCTCAATAATCGATAGGATCGCTTTTAATAATAGGACGTCTCAAAAACGATTCAATTAGAGTTTGATTTCAATGTTTCGGTGGCGGTCTGTAAATATTTTTTTGTAATCACAATCAGGTAAAAAACATCGTCGTACAGCGACCTTACAGCAGTTTCGACTCTATCCATTATTATTTTTACATTGGAACGCGAGTTTAGATGTTGACTTTATGATTCTGCATGTAGGTAAATTGTAAATTAGGTACATATCAACAAAAGTTTTATCAATGGATTCCATTATCTTATTTTATCTGATAGGTACCTACCGTCTGAATGTCGTTGAGAATTGTAATATTATTATTTACCTCACATATCAATCAACGCATAATTCAAACTGCAGGACCTAGAAACTTGAAATTTTGCACACATGTTCCTTATTAAAGGGTTTTATAAAATTCAACCCCTTATAGGTTGAATAGGGGATATAGTATAAAAACCTGTTTTTTATGATAAATCCATATAAATTTGGTTAGAAATTAAGAGTCTTGTTTCAGACTTTTTGAAAAATATAAGGGAGTGTTGTATTGAAAATATTTCTTTCTGGTTAATTTTACTTGAGACTTAGGTAAGTAGTATTAATGTTCTTTAATAATAATAAAAATGTTTATTTTATCTCCATTTACAAAATGAAACACGTATTATTTCTACCTATTTAAAAATTTAACCCCCAATGGGAGACAGGGGGTGCTAAAGTTTGTATGGGAAAACATTATTTTCTTCATGGTAAGGCTATGGAGTAAGGAGGAATACTTTGTTTGAACGAATCGACGTATCTTCTCCTAACGGGTGAACTAAGAAAGGATTACAAAACTATTAAAATTGTTTTTTTTTATGCATTTCAGTGTTGCAATTGCAATGTAATGTTACCAGCCTTGTTTCATATTTTGTGGTCTAATATCACAAAATAAGAAACAGGGGTAATCAAGGGGTTAATCCCACACGTAGTTTGTTTGAATTCAAACCTTCATCAACATATATTATAATTACGTATGTTATAATACGAACAAATATACAACGATCACTATTCTCACAAAAGCAGCTATTTAACAATCTTTAAGCAAAGTCAGATATGTCGGCAGTATTGCAAAAGTTCTCGTTTAAATCAGGTTATACTGTATATTTTTGCAAAAACAACGAGTCGACTTCGCAACCCACCTGCGAAACGATCCAAGTTGGCCCTGCCTATGTGGGTGAGCGCTGCGTCTTACCTGCCCCACTGGAAACCAAACATGTAGGTTTACTCATTACATAACTCATTTTGTATTACCTACTTGAAATAGAATATCAGAACTATCTTATCTAATGAGCATACAGTAATACTTAATTATATATCTACCTATCTCGTGTAGTGTTTAGAAATGACAATGTTGTGTGTACATTGTTCATTAGTTAGCAAAACGGGGCCTTATTCCGAGAACATACAGCAAAAACTACACGTTATGTGAGGCGAGGCTGTCGACCCACGACCGCGTACGCAGAATTAAATAATTGCATGAGCTGTTAGTTCCCGGGAATTGTGAGAAATAGGCTCGAGTTGCGTAAGTCCGGGAATTTAAATCTTCCTGAGCAGTAATTTTACCAGGATTTATAATTACCTAAGCAAGTGATAAGTTAACTAACACCGATTTTTTTACTTTAACCACAGAAGATATTTTTTATATTTATAAACAATTATATCTGTGCGCGAATAGACCCGATATAATACACAACACAAGTTTAGTTCGTGGAAGGGTAAAAATAGTACAACTATAAACAAAATTTAAATTTATAATATACTACCATTATATACTTTCGACAAGACTGAAAATCAGTAAAGTATGTGACTAATAAAAGTAAAAAAAAAACAAAATATATGTAGCTACATAAAGAGATATCGATATCAAACAGTTAGTTGCACAAATAGTTCCCATGGCTCGGTTCGGTCCACGAGCAAAGCTTGGGAGGTGTACTCTCGATTTCGAAACAATCCTTCTACGCATACGAGCGAGCGTGTGGAAACATCATAATGACAGCCATTGTGGCTAAATATCGAGTACGTAGATAGGTATTCGTTTCCTCAGTGGCTGATGGCACTATTCAAAGTTTCCCGTTTCTCTCCCACGATCCAATTTGATGGCGTGTGTTACTGTCGTGTTGTTGATGATGATGACGGTTGTTTTTGCATCAGCAATTATGTACAGTTTGTTGCGAGTTTCTCTCGCAGTCCAATTACTACGAATTTGTGAGAGTCCGCGGTCCCGGGAAGGTCTCTCCTTTGTTTTGCTGCCCTAACTATCGCAACTATAATCTTGCCTCAACTCACGATAATTACGCACGTAATAATTGAGCAAGTATTCTAACTTAGAAAACTCTTGTGAAAGTTAACTGTTTTTGACTGCTTATGATAATCAGTTATAAAAGTGTAATCTAAGCAGCAAATATAAAACGTTTTAATAGCATGGTATCGGTCACGGTTGCCACTCGTTTTCGTATGCTTCGTCAACCAGGAAATTGTTTTCAAAACATTATTCCCCTATTGATAACACTGACGAGCATTACGTCAGACTAGTAATGAGAATTAAGCTAGCGACACGTCACAAGTTTAATATTCCCTTGGCTGAAATATTAAAATCAAAAAACATTAGCAGTTATCATAAATTGAAGAATGACGTAGGTTTAGGTCAACTGGCATTTTATTGTTAAGGGAAACTTAACAGCTACCTATTCATTATTTAGTTGACATTATTTATGAGAGAAAAAAAATCTTAGAGCTTCTAATAAGTTTCCACAATTGTAAATTTACATATGTGTACAGATGGACGGGCTATTGTTAATTAGGTATACAACGCCATTCAATGTTTATTAACGTTTTCTAAATATTTTACACACACAAAACCGTACCCTATATTCTATTTACTTCTCACAATTTACAATTTTAGACAGTAAAGAACATGAGAGTTGAATATTACGTATGAGTGAAAAAAAACCAGTATATTATCTATATCCTTTGCAGGGTTGAGTGATTTAAATCAAATATAAAAGCCATATTGGGGCACTTTTTCCCTCTGAGACACTTTTTCGACTTGGAACATAAAATAATGTTTTTTTTACACAAACCGCAAAAGCACGATGTAGTGTCTTTACTAAGTAAAAATTAAAAATGTTTCAATTTACTTTTTAATGCTGCTTCTATCATGTTCACATCATACTATGCGTTAGAATTTTGCCAGCTCGCAAACTATGAAAAATAAATATACTAAGTAATCAAAATCATGATTTTTTCCAACCCTGATTCCTAGTGTATCCCTCCCTTGTATTATAATATACCTTTAACGAACCATTTACTCTCTATGGCTGAAATTTGATAATTATATAATTTTATAATAAATGTCTATATTTTGCTAGTGTTATAATACTTTAAAATCGATCTCGGAATGTAGTTAACCATCAGGGATAAGTAATTATTGTTAAAATAGGTCGATGTTATTCTCCGCTGATATAGCTATGTAGGTATAACCCGGCTATTGTTATTTCACTGCGAGATTTCAGCCCTTTTACGAGTAGGTAAACCATTGGCAATTCCATAATTATGCCACATTTAAATACACATGAAAAATGTGGGAATATGATCACGAAGCTATTGCAAAACTTAATGAGTTTATATTGTTATATTTACAATAGTTCAGTATAGCCACGTATGTGGGGATTTCTTATTAGCAGCAAGAAATTGTATACAGTCGCGTTACCATAAATGTGTCATTATAACCTTTTACAGCAAGCATTATAAAGGTCACAGGCATAGGCTTGCCCGTAGGCCCAAGCTCAGACAGTAGCACGAGGTGCTTATGGGCCGATGGTGGCCTTACCTTGTCTCTCCGTATATAGCGATATCCGGCGAGGTCGCTCGCACGTGTTGCGCAACACTGCCAATGCTCCTTCCTTTTAAGTGTATCATTACTGAAGTCTAATCCAAAAATATTATTAAACTAACGAGTAATTGTGCTCACGGTGATTGGATGAGCGCGTTAAACTTATGACCACGCGTAACGCATGTAATTGACAGAGACTTTTGAGTCCACCTTTCACGATTTATTATTGTTTTTGTTACGTTTATTGCATTGCGTCAAATAGGCTGAATTTCTGAATTTGCTCAAAAATTTCTTACCTCTTCATTTAATACCTGGGTTCCATACCCAAAAGTTGTCCAACTGGGCCCTATTACTAAGCCTACGCCGTCCGTCATAGGCAGGTCTGTATCACAGAATACGCATTACTATGATCTCTATTATGACAAATAATAAAAATTACAATAAGTCAAAACAAAGTTTTTGTTCCCGCTCTATCTTACAATCGGTAATGCACGCAAGCGTCAAACTTTGTGTGATTCTCGTGCAAAGGCTGTATAGTAAAAAAAAATATATAAATAGCTATATGGCTGCGACTCGCACTTGGCCGGTTCTATTTATTCCCCTCGGATTTTATATCGTTGTTCTCTTCATCTTTCCTTTAATGTGCTCAAAAATTAGACTGTCTACCTCAGCGAGAGATTATATCTACCTAGATGGCAGGGTTCGAAAATATCCGATATATATCAAAACTTTGATATATATCCATTTTTATTATAATTTATTTATTTAGGTACTTAAAACCAGACAAATAAAACTCAATAATGAAGTAAAATCGTTTATGCACTTTGTCAATTACTTTCCTTGTAAAAAATAATAGAATAAACACAAAAAAAACTCACTCTTTCGTAACGATTTTTTTCTGACAAAATAGACTGACGCCATTAAGTAATGCCGGCAGAAATGTTGCCATTTATGGATTAGAACTTACTATTAGGGAGTATGTTTTAACTCTACTCCAACGCCCATTTGAAAAGTAGAAATACAGTAACAAACGCCAAAAAATACTTAATACTATAAAAAAAATTAACCATTTTTGTATTTATATATATATATCATAAAAAATCATTTGATATATATCAATGGATATATATCATGATATATATCCATTTATATATATCCTCGAACCCTGCTAGATGGCAAAATTGAACATGCATTAATAGATTTTAGTAGAAGCAGCAATTAAACCGCGAAGGTAACTAATTCGACCGTTACCAACATTCGTTGAAATTGCGAGACACTTCATGGTTGCAATGCGCAAGCGCTGGCCGAGATGAAATCTAAACAAAATAAGCGATTAGAACAATTACTTTAATAAAAATGTCATGTGCATACAACTGGTACTATCAAGCAAGATAGAAGATAACGTTTGCAAATAGATTTCATCGCATACAGACTGCTCTATTGTCTCAGAAGGCTGTGCATCGCATCATCCATTGTACTGTATGTTGTCAAATAAGCTAATGACGACACAGATGCCGAAAAAGCGAGCATGCAATTAGAACTCGGATGACATTCAAACATGGCTAGCTCTGCACGTTTTCATGTCGCCAAATATGTTAAGTTTTCATAACATTCGTATACATATGTTTTATTCCGTGCTGCGTTTTAACCTAGTCACAAGAGAAATATTTGTAGTAAAGTGGGATCAGTTTTAAGCCCATACTAACTTAAATGTAACCTTCTATTCCATTTCTGTTGTTCCGGTATTTCTTATCACATTGATGGCTATGATGTTAATACTATATTTTGTTTGAAGTTTTTGAAAACTTACTTAATATTTATCTAATCGATTAATAATACCACGTGTCATGATTAGATAAGTTTTGTTATTTGTATTACCTCAACGGGGAATATAAACATAGTTAGTTATTTTCAGATGTACCTTCGTAACGATGTTAACCTCTGATTTATCTGGTTTTAGAAATCACTATCCGATTTGCATGAAAAAAATACCAAACGTACCTACATCCTAAAATCACCTGTGATGATTATCACCTTTTCTGGTGCGTAACTTAACATCCTTTTCAATTTGTTATTTTGTATATGTGTATTGTTCAGGTGAAGCCAAGAACTTGCCAGGTCGCAGCCATGGCGTGCCATGCCACCGCGACATCTACTGCGTGCTCTCGCTCGACCAGGAGGAGATATTTCGCACATCCACCATGGAGAGAACGCTCAAGTTAGTACTCTATTTAGCAATTAGATTGTCAATTAAGGTACTTATATATATATAAAAAATGTAACCTTGCTGAGTTTCTTGCCGGTTCTTCTCAGTTGAAGGGTGATTTCCGAATCGGTGGTAGCTTCAGTAAATTCGACCTTCATAAGTGCCCTCCTAGGGCCTAAACTGAATAAATGGCTTTGACTTTGACTTTGATTTATTCGTTTATTATACAAGAGTCATATTTCAATATACATGCCTTGACAATTACTTGACATGTCATTAAAATAAACCACTAGCGTTCCAAGACACTAACCCGCTAAACAAGTTTCAATTAGTCTTTCATAATTAAAGAAAAGTATATTTACCTGAGTAAAACTTATTAACTATGTCAAAGTTAACCAAACACACCATTTGCTAGTTTAAATTTGAATTCACAAAATAACTTACTTACACGAAGCCTCTTCTACTTTCGACTTTATCTTATTTGTGCAGACGTTTATTGCTTTCGCTATAAACGCTCCAATATGAAGAAATCCTTGGCACCATTCAGTCTTAGTGTACATACAATTTTTAAATTTCCTGTCGATCCTATTAGATGTGTATTTAACGTGTGTACCTACTGTGTACCTTTAATGCCCGTTCCAGAGTTGACATTATAACGGATCCTTTGTCCGGTGTCCGGCCTCGCTTCCGGCGTTATCGGGTGGGAACCGTTTACCAACCAACACATTTAGGGAGGGCAAACAAATTTATTGGGTCAAGGTTTCACTAGTTTGTGAATGAATGGGCAATTTAAATAGTTGATTCGTTAAATTGGGAATAATTGTTCTTATTGTAGTACATTGTACATTCGGATTCTTAATATTAGAAGCTCTCAAAATCTAGTTTTGACACATTGATAGTAATTAATTTACAGAACCCTTTTTGTATCAAAATTGTACAATATCCTTATTCGTTAATTTACAGGCTAATTTAATACAACGACTCAACAATGGAGTTTCATTTTATACCGACATATAATACAAATTGCCAATCATATGTTAAACGTAGGTATTAAAGCAACATAAACAGTGAATAATTGAGAATATCGGCTTATCGTTCAATTTACATACGGACCGAGCGTACTTGTATGTACTTATCGTTATCGAGCTATAGGTAGGTAGGTACACTTTTATTCACCGGAGCAGTTCATTCAAGTTTCATATTGGTTGTAGGCATGATTTAAAATAAATTATTAAATAAAGATGGATAAAGTTATAATATACCTATAATAAAGATACTTACTTACATTAAATTGTTATTTGCTCGCGTTATGATTTCTATATTAAAGTTAATATCTCTAATTAGGAAAGTGTCAGACTTTTTTTGATGTCTAAATAATATCATAGAGATATAAGTAAACGATATAATTGTTATCTAAAAAACCTATTTGTTTGTAAAGCCCACCAAGATACATACAAATTGTATACCTACTATATTGACCAACTTCCGTGTCCTCATTTACCGATAATGTTGATGTACTTACAAAAAACAGGCCAAGTGCGAGCCAGACTGGCGCACGGAGGGTTCCGTACAATAATAATAAAACCAACTAAATATTGGTAACTCAACTTTACTGTTTTTGTTTTACAAACGCTTACAAAAAATGCAAATAGCTTACAAACTACATTATGAATAGGCATTTTCAGTATTTGTACCAAGTTCCTAACATTTTTTAGTTTTTGAGATCTCCATAACAAAAATGGTTTCAAACTCAGGCTGAGAGGCCCATTTCTTTATTTAAACAGAATAAAAAATAGGGTTGAGTAAATTAATTGAAATAAATTTTAAAACAAAAACGTAAAGGCGAACAAAATTTAATAAAACACATTGTAATATATATTGTAGTTGAGCCAATATTAGGCCTTTTTTCACTTTAATAAGGGGGTGTAGTTTAAGGCGACGCCTTGAAGATTTTGGTTGCAAGGATTTTTCTCAACAATGACTAAAGCGAACGAAATGAAATTAGCATTCATCGTTCATTCCATATCACGATTGGTTAACTTTTATAACACAAAATAATTAATCAAAAAAACCTCTTTGAAATAAGAGATTCCAATTTTACCGACATTGAGGATCGATTTGAGGTTCTAAAATTTCTACCCATATTCATTGAAACTGATACTATAATTTGTACATAGGTTTTATGAAATATATTTGTAGTTTTTAAATTAAACAATAAACACCATTTTGGCACATACGCCCTTTCCGTTTACGCGGGTTTTCTATGAGAGGTCGCTGAATTTCAGATTTTTAAGCTTAACGCGGCGTCACCCTAACTTGTCATTTTAGTGTCGCCACTGTTACTACGGACAGCAGTGACAGCAATAGTCCTCTGGTTTGCACTTTGGCTACGGAACCTTAAAAATTGAAAGCAATTCATTCATTAGTTCAATAATTTTATTAAACAGCCCTGTCAATATTGAGTTAGTCACGAACTCGGTATAGGAATTTATGACGATGATGACTAATGCTAGAAACTGTGGCTGGTTTCAGTCAATATTTAAAACATCGACATATCTTATATAATATTTTGTCTATTTCTAACACATTTCGCTACTTGTAACAATGCCTTATGTAGTATATTAAATACTAAACAATGTGATAAATGTAATATAATAGATGTAGCCCTTCTATCAAAGATAGATAGATAGATATATAGATAACACTTGATTGTTACACCGCATTATATATGATTGTAGTAGTAATACAAACATAACTAACAGTGAAAGTTACATGGGACGGTCTTATCACTAAAAGTGATCTCTACCAGGCAGTCTTAGTGTATCTCGATAGATTTCTCAATACATTATTTAATTTTTAAATAAGTAACTTACTTTTCGCCAAAAGAATTAACTCCACTAAAATTCGAGGAATAACAATTAGTTGGTAACTTTCATTGCATATTTATTTATGAGCAGCTGCAAGAGCGAGGTGTACTCTTGTAATTATGCGTGTACTACATCCGGCACTTTCATAGGTGCGTGTCACTCCTAATACAGTAATCCTATGTTTTGGCTGGCGTCGTCGCTTCCATTGCTATTTATGGGTCATTGACAATTTGAAAGCTTGTAAGTAGAAATCGGGATGTACATTCATAAGGTAACCATAGGCGAAATGTAAATCTGACAATGCCTTTGTCTACTACAACTGAACTTGGTGTTACTGATGGCTTGATTAATTGACTGGCTTTCTGCATTGCTAACGGTAGAAAAAATAGAATCTCGATCGTTCATATTTCATGACATTATCTCGTGCCTAATTAGCGCGAGATTGTGGAGGAACATCTAAATTCCCCCAATTTGCCAATAATTCTTGATCGTGTTTTTTTATTTTTTTTACTTTGTATAGGCTTGTGTTTGTTTACATGGGTTTTAAGCCGAAAGTGCATTTTCATTCAGGTGCATGCTACTAATGTTGTTAAATTAAAAGCCAATGATATACTCCTGTCACATTTTGCTTCATAAGAAGCCATTATACAAGACAAAAAGATAAATTAGTATAGTAGTTCCGTATTTTAGATTAGCTAAAATTAAGAAATCATTTCTTGGAAGTAGTGTTCACTTTTATAATAAAATACCTCTCCCAGTTACCATGATGACTTTAAATTCAAATCATACATAAAGAAAGTTTTAAAAGAAAAAGCAAGGTAGCTCATTACATTGAAGGTTAAGATATCTGGAAGTAGCTGCACTCTGCCTGCACACGTGCATCTTATTCATACTTTACGAAAGCCAGTATTTAGTATCTCTACTCATAATTATTAGTTTTTTTTTTAACTTGTTCAGGATATTATTTTTTATTTATTTTTCTTGTTGTTATTTTTTTTTTCATCTGTTGTCTATGCTTAATATATATTGCTTTAGAATTTGTTAAACATTGAATGGAAAAAAGCCAACATTGTCAGACTGTCCAAAAAAAGTGTATATAAAAAATGATACTTTGCTGAGTTTCTTGCCGGTTATTGTCAGTTGAAGGCGTCTTCCGAATCGGTGGTAACTTCAGTAGCTTCGACGTTCATAAGTGCCCTTCTAGGGCCTAAACTGAATAAATGACTTTGATTTTCTTAATAACGAAGCCCGAACTATTCCTAATATTATAACTTGAAGTCAGTTGAAGTTCCTCTGAGATTATTATTATTCATTTGAATAATATTTATATGTGTGACCTCAAAAAAATGCTAACCCATCATATAACGTAAGTACTATATTACTATACTAGGTTTCCAAATAATATGTTTTTCATATTTTCTCAAGGAGGTGGTGGGTGACATGATCTCGGTTTGGCCAAAACCATTCTATGCCCTAGTAAATGCAACAGGTACTTGCGTTTTGTTAATTTTTCATTCAAATATAGAAAGGGGGAGGCGTTATTGTGCTCTAAGGGAGGGCGGGCAATGCAGCGGCGCGCCACGTCCCGGATGCGTTTCCGGTGCGTGCGCGCCCGCGCGGAACGTCCCTTCCGCTCCACCCCTCGCCATTCAGTTTTTGGAATGAATGAGACCGAGCCACCCGAGCCGCCCACGCCGTAGCAATGAATTTATTTACTGCCTCCACCAGTTTCGCTCCCTTCGATTAGTTGTGGGAACAGGAACTTGTTTACGACTGTCTGCCATTATCGATAACAGGAAGCCGGGGTGAAAATGGCGGGTTGAGGATTTCTTAAGTGAAATCGAACATTATATAAACTTTACTAGTCTAAGCAACATCTTAAGAACACTTTACCTTTAAATAGATACGAAGCCAGAAAATACCAAATGCGATATTATTGCCGACTTTTGTCTACAAAAGACATGACTCAGTCTTTCGAAGAATTTAAATGACCAACACGTATCACCATGGGTATACCATACTGTGTAATTATGATCTTGGGTTATATGACAAAAATTATAGGACGTTTCGTTTATCATTAATGGAGAGCTGTTTTGTTTTTAATGAACGGAAGCGATAATGATTTAGTGACCCAAGAGGTGAGGCCGCACTGGCGGATATCGAAGGAAATGTCACGTCACTCGTCGAGTTAACTTAATGGGTTCTTTGTCTCGCGATACCTTATCACTGCACTTACTATGTGCCTCTGTCCAACCAAACTATCAGTATGTACTTTACTATGTTTTACTGATAATAATATACATATATATTACCGTTAATACCTATCCTATAATATGTTATTACATAATTAACCATGTAAAAAAATATTGTGAAAATGAATGAATCTACATATAGCATTCATATTATTGGTATTTCGTACATCCGCAATTCATTGTTTCATAAATACATTAGGTATTATATTATTCTTTCAATAACTGTCGTTACTGAATATAAATAAATACCATGGGACATTACAATGGTCTGAAATCATCGATATTAATGTGGTTATTTAGTTATTCCCATTTAAGTGTTTGGCCTCCATAAAATGGATAAATATTGAAACATAAGTCAATGAATGAATGGCCATTTAACTGCATTATTGGATTTACTTCGAGGTGGTCCACCACGAGAATTTAGTTTATATAAAACACATTTTCAGTAGCGATTTAGTGTAGAGAACGTCGTAAAAACACGTCCATATAATATGTCGGTCGAGCTTTTACATTAAACGGAAGCTTTTAAGTGATAAATTGGTCCCGGAACCGCGTAACACGTAAAATGATCATCGGTCGCGTCTGAATGGCTCACGGGCCGAGCACCGGCAGTCTTAAGTGCAATGCTCTGGTTTCTTACACTCGGTGCTATTTTGTGCTCTTCAGTGCGCTCATTGCGCCGATGTGTGCCTGCCCTGCCCTGCCCGTGGAGTGTATGTAGGTGTGGCTTTGGTGTCCTATTAAAATTATCCGTCAAGAACGAGCCGGGATTCATGTCGGGCTCTGCTTAAAATGCACTATTAGTCACATTATGATATGAGAAACTTCGTGCGTTCTACTGAATGAAATGTTAGTAGGAGTTTGTATAATTTATACAATTGTAAAAACGATTAGATAAGGCAATTACTCGATAAACGTGACACCTCATATTATTCGGAACATCCCACGCATGTGATGTAGGTAATTAACTTATATAAAGAATCGAGTAAAAACCTAGGGTTATTTACCGACATTTCTACCTATTGTTATCAAAACGTTACACTATATAATCATAATATGCATAATTTATTATCCGGTCACGCTTAAAACATTGAATATTATAGTATTGAAGGCGTGAACTATGTGTAATAGGTTTTACGCCCCCGCTCAGCTGGTGGCGGTTCCGCCTCCGGTTTATAAATATCGAGCTGGCGCCGGATGCGCCTGACACACCGCCGTTTCTTATACACACACTCAGACAAGTCAATAAACCCCTTTATTGAGTTATTATCATGTTTTACAAATAGCTCCATATTATTTTCATACTTACGTGTAGGTACATCACGCCTAGAGTTGTCCGATAAATATGCGCTTGAAAGGGCTTGATTGACGCAATCTAAGGCGCCATTTATGATTTCAATAATAATTATACTTAGAAATGTAAATTTTATGCTTTATCTGGAGAATTTGACTCATTTCTGCATGTAAAATTTTGCATTCAATTCGTTCTAAAACATTTCAGTAATATACTTAGTATTTAATACAAATTCCGTGCTATGATAACGACGGCGGTTATATAATAGGTAGCTGACACTAAATTACATATGTATCACAGGTAATTGCTATCTCTCATAATGACGGCATTCACATCACGCTGCGCTTTATCTACCTTTCTCAAAAACCACACCACACCAGACGTGATCGATGTAGATGCACAGATTTTACGGTGCGATACCGGCTCCAAAATTAACCATTCATTAATTTACTACACAACTACATCGGCTTGGTACTATTATTAGAAATTCCACGAGGGAATGAAACATTGTCATGTGGCTTAATGTGGAGATTAATTATATTTCCATTACAAAAACGTAATGTCCATCGAGGTGTTTGTAAATAAAATACAAACGCTGGGAAAGGTTACCAGAGATGTATCATTGCTGAAGTGACAAACTTTCACCTTTGAATAACCGAGCCCACGCCGCGCCCGCGTCACGCCGCGCCGCGTCGTGCTATTTAATCGTATTTGTTACATCATGTAGCGAGTAGTATAACTCACTAGACTCATAATGATGCCACCATTGCTAGTCAAGATCTAGCTTCGATTTCGTGGACAAAAAGCGTGTACTTCTTTTAGCGCACTGATAGCTAATAAAATACCTGCGTTCGTTTACTAAGTTATACCAATGTTTTCAGCTTAGATCGAATTCAAACTACCTACATAAAGTTTTATTACAGTTTTCTCGGAAACTGCAGTCAATTAACGCATTTTATTGTTCCGACCGAGCGTTTGCATTATTCGATACTGGTGAATTTTAGACGGGTTCGTATATTCGCACATTCGCAAGTTAATTGTATCGCATTTATTTTATTATCTTAACAGCTGCTTCGTAGGATTATACAGGATTTTTAAATATGGAGTAATTTGTCTATTTGCTTCATAATTTGTGGGTGGCAAAATCGATGAAGGTGCGAGGCGGCCACCCCACGCAACTGTAACTAGGACTCCGTTATAAAATATCTTGCAAATCGAAAGCTCGATGCTCGATAACGAGTGTTGATTGTATTATTTAACATGAGTAAATATTCGCTTCTGATAACTTTGACAGTCGATCCCAATCGTAGACACATACGCAGTGTCGATGTTATTGTCCACAGTTATTGTCCCTTCACGTATTTATAGGCGGATCACTTTCTAATTATAATTTATTGAATTGCAGTCCATTTTTCGGGGAGGAGTTCCAGTTCGAGGTACCCCGAAGATTTCGATACCTGTCCATATACGTGTTCGATCGTGACAAGCATCTCAAGCAGGACAAAGTGCTGGGAAAGGTCGCTATCAAACGAGAGGACCTGCATAGGTACAACAATAAAGACCATTGGTTCGCGCTGCGACCGGTCGACGCAGACTCGGAGGTGCAAGGCAAGGCATATATTGAACTCACGCTCGAAGATTCGAGAAAACGGTTACGAATGGAGCCGAAGCCACCCGACCCGGACCCTATCTCCGACAACTGTTCGACGAGGAGTAAAGGCAACAATCTCGTTAGACTGTCCGAATACTGCAAAGAGAGCATGAGGTTCGGGTCTTGCTCGAGCTCGACGAGCAAGAAGATGTTGAGTACCGTGGCGACAGAGCCCGCCCTGTCGCTGTCACGCTCGGAGAGCTTGAAGGATCGAGCGCAATGGGCGACGCGGACGAAACCCCCCATGCACGCCATGTTGGAGTCGGACACGTCGCCCACCCCCACCGCCGCCGACTACTGGTCGGACCCCGAGAGACACTGCGCAGCCCGCGTGGGACACGACACTTTACGGCTTCGAGTGTTGGAATGTTCAGAGCTCACCACTAAGAACGGACAGTGCGATCCGTTCGCTCTCGTCACGTTGTTGTACTCAAACGGGCGAAGAGTAGAAAGACGTACGAAGCCTAAAAAGAAGACTGTTAATCCCCAATTTGACGAAATATTCTGTTTTGATCTCGTTTCCGAAGCTGACCCTAAAGATAAGGATGGCTCGCAATCGGTAAGCTATTAAAGCATTCCTTTGCTTTCCTTTTGTATCCTGAACATATATTATTACTAATGTGTTATCCGTAACATTGTTGGCTCTGCAGGCGGGCGTGGCGTGTGAGGCGCGGGTGTCCGTGTGGCACGATGCCGCAACACCTGTCTTCCTCGGAGAAGTGCGGTTACAGTTGCGACAACCGGCACCTTCTCCTATGAGAGCTTGGTGAGTATTCACTATTATATAATTATTCTTCTGAGATAAGATTTAGATAAGTTCGATACTGTATATGCTTGTAAAGTAGAATTTGGAACTAACTCTATATATTTTTATAACACCTTGTTTTAAACAAATAAATATTCCAATTTCTGGTAAGCGTGCTTACAGAACAATCACCCGTATGCCATTAAACCTGTGAAACAACATCAAAGGCTCTGACATAGCATAAAACAGCACCGATTTCTATGTTTAATTGCAGGTTTTTTCTAACGTCCCGCGCGGGCGGTGCGCTGTCCCGCGGGGCGACGCCCCCCGGCACGCGGCTCTCGGCCGCCGGCAGCGCCACCCTCGGCTCCCTAAGGCTACTGCTACAATACACCGTCGACCACGTGTTCGCGTTGCAACACTACCGAAGACTCGAGGAGTTGTTTTTACGTAGTGTACATCAGAAGGTAGGTTAATACTGCACATAATATAGTACCCACTTTACTTAAGGTATTGCAAACCATAGAAGAATCCTTATTTAGCAGTAGCCATATATATTCCGGTTAATTACTTTTAAATTTTTGTAAGACCTTCAATCTACTACAAAAAATGATAATTATGATTTCTTCAATCAAAAGATAAAACAGCTTTATCTATAACATGTTTTATCTTGACTGTAACATCTACGTAATAAAAAATTATGCGAAGCTTCTTAGCGCAAGTTCGGGATGGGGACCAAAAAGAAAAAAACCGGCCAAGTGCGAGTTGGTCTCGCGCACCGAGGGTTCCATACAAACTTCGTCCATCGTTCATCCATCACGGGAAATGCACAATTTTATTTATTTACCTTATTTGAGGTTGGTGCCAATTAAGCTAGACCTCTAAATTGTATGAGCGCCCATACATCTCAGAGGTCTTTATTAATTGGCGTAACTATATATGTATGGGGACACCCTTGAATTTTCAACTTTTTTTATTTTTTGGAATTTTTCCTTTATTTGTGCTGTAAGACCTTGCTTTTTGCCAATTGTTTTTTTTTTATATTTGAGTTGATTGAATGAAAGGTAAATTGCGGTTTACGATTTATGACGTATTAAAAAAAAACTACTAACTAGATCTCGTTCATCCCAATTTTCGGTGGAAGTTTGCATGGTAATGTACATCATATATTTTTTTTAGTTTTATCATTCTCTTATTTTAGAAGTTACATTTTACCACTTTTAAAGCGTCTCTCGCGAAAACTATTCAGTTTAGAAAAAAATAGTATTAGAAACCTCAATATAATTTTTGAAGACCTATCCATAGATACCCCCATGTATGGGTTTGATGAAAAAAAATATTTGAGTTTCAGTTCTAAGTATGGGGAACCCCCAAAATTTGTTGTTTTTTTTATTTTTGTGTGAAAATGTTAATGTGGTTCACAGAATACATCTACTTACCAAGTTTCAACAGTATAGCTCCTATAGTTTCGGAAAAAAGTGGCTGTGACATACGGACGGACAGACAGACAGACATGACGAATCTATAAGGGTTCCGTTTTTTGCCATTTGGCTACGGAACCCTAAAAATGTGTATCGTACGAACGAACGCGCACCCCATTAGCTAGCATGAGGTGCGTGGTGGATCGTCACGTATTTTGGTTCAAAGTCATTTTACGTAACCTTCGCTTCTGTCGGGTGTCCCACAACTCCTCACTAGTTTTTTTAATTTGACGACATTAGGTACTAAATCCGATTAACTTTACATTTCCAGCCTATAACGTCGTCAGCGGTGTACATACTGGGCGAGATAGTGTCCAGTAAGACTGACGCAGCGCAGCCGCTAGTGAGGCTCTTCACGCATCATGATCTCATCGTGCCCATTGTCAAGGAGCTCGCCGATGCCGAGATCTCTGTGCTCACGTGAGTTGCTTATAGTGATGACATACGGACACTATAATCAATTTCCTGATTACACTCTTCATTCATTTAAAGTGATGATGTTTAGAACCAATTATATTTAAAAACTTATTTCTGAAGTAATATTACGCAGCAGAAGCTCATGCTTTGCTCAGCCTGCTACTAGCCTGAAAGCATTTCTATATGCTCAGACAAGACAGACACAATATTAGCCAAAACAACAATGATTCAGCAGATGATGATGATGTCCTCATTCCTTACTTGTGTATGTATTGTTGTTCCAGTGACGCAACAACAATATTCCGGGGTAACACGCTAGTATCTAAAATGATGGATGAAGCGATGCGGCTGAGCGGTGCGGCGTACCTTCGCGCAGTACTGCGGCCAACACTAGCGGCCGTGTTGGCTGAGCGTAGGCCGTGCGAGATCGACCCCGCCAGGGTCAAGCCGTCGGCTGCCATCACACCCAACCTAGCTAACCTTAAGGACTATGTCGAACGGGTATGTGGTCGCATATGATCTCCAAAAATGGCGTAAAAAGAGCAACGTATATTACACCGATCATTACTGTGTACAATTTTAATATTTCACAATGTTCAATATTTCAAACATAATAGTTATTATTATTATTATTGTAACACTAATATTAACATAACTGTTGTGATTTAAAATGCTGCATCGCTAGGCCGTATTGTGACACTTCTATTGTTAGTGTTATTATTTGCTTTTCTGTGATGCAACAATATAGACTTATGTATTAAGGTGAGTCTCCACACTTCGGCATGTCACCGGCACGTTCGTCAATCTCTGTTATGCGGTATAAGAAAAAGTTCGCCGCGACGGTGACTGGGGTGTGTGGTAACGACGCCATGTATCTTCCCTATATCTAGTTCCCCTACCCGTCTTATCACCCTCGACTACATCATCTTCTTCACTCACCATGATGAGATTGTGGTGTGGACAGACTCGAGAAGTTTTTGACTGATATGCATGAATGCAAGGTGCATACAATAAATTGTCATTTGGTGCAGGTATTCGCAGCAATAACGTCATCGTACGCCATGTGTCCGACGGCGATGTGCCGGCTGTTCGACGCGCTGCGACAGTGCGCCGCGCGACACTTCCCGCGGAACGCAGAGGTCCGCTACTCCGTCGTGTCGGGCTTCATATTCCTCAGGTTCTTCGCGCCCGCTATACTCGGACCGAGGCTGTTCGATCTTACCACCGAACAAATTGTGAGTAGTAGTCACACATAATGGTGACACTATAATATTTTATTGATCTTATAATGAGACAGCGTTGTAGCTACTGGTGAATGAGAAGGAAAGTTAACGTAGCTAGTTCCTTCTCTTTTTCTAGTATATTATTTTTATTTGGAAATACATGATAAATATTTATCTTCCAGGACCCGCAAACAAACAGAACACTGACACTGATCTCGAAGACGATCCAGTCTCTTGGTAACTTAGTGAGCAGTCGGTCAGCGCAGCAAGTGTGCAAGGAGGAGTACATGGCTGAACTGTACCGCAGCTTCTGCACGCCCAGACATGTACGATTGTTTTTTTTACTATCATTTGATTATTTGACGGAGTTAGCTCTCATATAGAACTGCCGGAATACACTTCCTACTTAACAGCTAGCTAGACTGGTAAAGTGCGATATTATGTAATTCTAAGGTTTCTAAGTTTATGTATTCCTTAATAGAGTTCAATGGAATTTTATTTTTCATTATTTCAAATTCAAATTCAAAAATCATTTATTCAGTTTAGGCCCTAATAAGGCACTTATGAACGTTACAAATGATTCTACCACCGGTTCGGAATACACTTGGACTGAGAAGACTCCGGCAAGAAACTCAGCAAGGGACATTTTTTATAGATCTTTGTTCTTTTTATTTATGTAAAAATTTAATTACTAATAACAAAGTTTATAAAATTTTAATGAAATAGTTTGTGTAGCGAACATTTCATTTAAATGCATTCTTGTCTTCTATAAAATCAGAAACTTTATAGTACCCTTTCTTACATAACTTTTGTTTAACTAATTTTTTAAATCTATACACAGATAGTTCTTGAATTTCTTTGGGTACTTTGTTATAGAAACGTATACATTGCCCCTTAAATGAGTCCCTCACTTTGCTGAGCCGAGTTACAGGTACAGCGAGTTTGTGCTTATTTCTAGTGTTCAAGCTATGAGTATCGCTGTTCTTAGGAAAATTTTGTATATTTTTCCGAACATAAATTAAATTTTCATAAATGTACTGTGACGACACAGTCATAATATTTATGGATTTGAATTTATCTTTAAGAGAATCTCTAGGACATAATTTATAAATTGCGCGAATAGCCCTCTTCTGCAGAATAAAAATTCTATTGATGTCGGCACCACTGCCCCAAAGGAGGATGCCGTAAGACATCAAGCTGTGAAAATAACTGAAATAAACTAATCTTGCCGTAGATTCGTCAGTGAGAGAACGAATTTTCCTCACTGCATAAGCTGCAGAACTAAGTCTATTCACTAAATTACAAATATGTGGGCTCCATTGTAGCTTATCATCTAAAGTGATACCTAAAAATACGGTTGTTTCAACAAGATCCAGTTTTTCGCCTTTAATAACAATGTCTGTGTTCAAATGTCTTACATTGGGTTGACTGAATCTGATACATTTGGTTTTTTTCTCATTGAGCAATAAATTATTAATAGTAAACCAATCAACGACTACTGAAAGAGCATTGTTTACGTCGTCAGAAGAATTAAAATCATGTCTATACACCAGCATCGGTTGTTGAGCGACCCCTGGTAAAACCAAATTGTTTACTGTGAAGCAGTCTATTACTATTGAAATGTTCCAATAGTTGATTAAGTATAATTTTTTCGAAAATTTTACTAAATGTCGGTAGTACAGAAATCGGTCTAAAATTAGTGGGGTCAGATGTACTACCGGTTTTAAATAAAGGCACTACTTTACTATGTTTCATCAGATCAGGAAATACGCCACAATCTATGCATTTATTAAAAGTGACAGCCAAATGTGGCGCAATACAATCGATTATAGAATTAACAAGTTTAACAGAAAGTCCCCATAGATCAACAGTTTTTTTCAAATCTATGGATTTAAAAGTTTTAATTATGTCACTAGAGTTAACAGGGGAAAATTGAAAATCGACTGCACATTCTGTTACATTTTCTCTTAGTAATGATAGAGCGAGGGTAGGAGAAGAATCAAGAGATTTGGTAGTCGAAACTGGAATATCGGTGAAAAATAACTCAAACGCGTCAGCAACATCTCGGTCAGATTCAATTAATTTATCATTAATCATTAGTCGAAACTCATGATTATGTACTTTGACCTTTCCAGTTTCACTGTTTATAATTTTCCAAGTCATCTTGATCTTATCTTGGCTACTTTCTATTTTATTTCTTATATGTATTGATTTAGCCGCGGCACAAACGCGTTTAAATATTTTAGAGTAATTACGCACATAATTCAGAAAAACAGCATTATGATTATACGGTTTTTCACTATATAGTTCGTACAGTCTTTTCCTGCTTCTATGAATACCGACCGTCGCCCAATCATTGAAAACCATACCAGTTTTTCGTTTAACATTTTTAGAGGTAAATATGGAACTATACTCATTTTTGGTAAGATTGAAAATGGAGTTATAAAGTTGATTTGCATTATCATTATAAGGTAGGTATGGTAATTTACTGACAATATTGTTTCTAAACTTTTCAAGGCGACTGTCACTCATAGGAACACACTTAATATCTTTTTTTATTACCTTTTTTCTAGGTATATTAAAGGAGACCATCTGACCACAATGATCCGAGCTTAATTGACTAAAGACTGACTTAGTAACTGGTTGCAGATTAGTATATATATTATCTATGCAAGTTGCTGAACTAGAAGTTATCCTAGTTGGTTCTAAAAAAAGATTTACAAGATTATAGCACAAGAAAAGGGATTTTATTCTATTAGATAATACATTATCCTCTAATAAATTTATATTAAAATCTCCACAAATTATTATATTTTTATTAACATTATTAAGTTTACACAATGCTTCATCCATATGTTTTTCAAACAAGTTAAATACTGCCAAAGGGGGTCTATATACGCTCATAACAATGAATTGTTCAAGCTCAACACAAGCTATTTCAATAGTTCGCTCAATAGACAGGCTCTGAATATCCTTTCGTTCCTTAAATTTCAAACTATTATGTATTATTATTAGTGAGCCACCATGTATTGAATTTTCTCTACTGAACGAACCAGCAACTTGGTGATTACTGAAGTTGAACATGAACTGATGGGCCTTTAGCCAGTGTTCAGTAATGCATAAAATATCAATTTTACTACAGTTCATGAATAACTCCAGCTCTAATTCCTTGCCCTTTATTCCTTGTATGTTTTGATGCACCAAGTTAATTTTATTATTTTTACATTTATGATTATTATTTTTATTCTTAATTTCAGATATTGGGCAGGAAAAACTTTTAAATACATTATTACAAATTATGCTAGAGGTTGCCTCTATTGTCATATGTTCTAATTTAAATTATTTGGAATATTTTCCAATGTATTCAAACTATTTGGAATAACTTCCAATGAGTGTAAAATATTATGCTGCTCAATAGAAGCAGCCGTCTGTGTGGCCAAGCATTTGGTCAAGTTAAGTATATAAAATGATAGCGATTCTGCTATCTGTCTCTTATGATATTTTAAAAGATGAAAGCTATCTTTAGTCAAATAAAAGCTTTTACTCAAATAATTATTAATATCAATAAAATGAAATTTGTCATTATGACGACATGTCAAAGTATGCATGGTAATATTTAAATTGTGTCTTAAAGTATTTTCCGTCTGTGGCACACTATTTATATAGGGAAATGCATACATTACAATTTGATTAACATTTATTAATGATAATGAGGTAAAGTACCTTATCAGAGAATTTTTGTTTACATTTCCCCTTCTTCCAATTAATATGATCAACATAGTATTTTCTGCAAAATTGCTAGTAATAATTTTCTCTAAAATCTGAGAATATGATGCACCGGGCATACAAGTATTTGTTATAGCCTGACCTAAACATTGGCTAAGTTGTAAACCCATGCCTCTTCCCATTTCATCACTAAACATAACAATATTAGGTTTATATTTATTTTTATTGTTATTGAAGGAAGTGTTTATTAATTCTTTGGAAGTTGATTTTTCAGAAAAGTCAAGCTGAGAAGAATAATTTAGGGAACTCTTATAACATTCACATTGATGGTTTAAATTTAAAGACTCTAATTTCTCAGCATTTGACTTTGAGACCTCTACAAGTTCATTCATTGCCAGAATATATGAATTCATTTGTTTTTGAGAGTTTTCATATTTACATGAAATGGAGTTTAACTTAGTATTTAAATGTTCAATTTCACACTGAAGTTGATATGTGTCAGATTCATACTTTAAAATACATTTTTCTAAATCTACATGACTCATATGAACTTCACTTAATAAGTTTAATCGTTCCTTTCTTAACTTAATATTATTACAAATTATTTTATTTTTTTTAATTAGGTTTTGGGTTTTCTTTATGTAATTTTTAATTTTTATATATTTCTTTAATTTATTTTTACTACAATTAACAAGCCGTACTGCACTGTTAGATATAATTGAATCACTACAAGTTAAGTCTATAGTGACAGTAGGAACTATATTTGTGTCTGAGGAACCAGATTTATGACATGTATCTATTATTTTCAGGTGCAAGCAATAAAGCAGTTCCTAGAAATTATCTCCACCAGTACGGATACGCAAAACAATAATATTCAAGAGACGCCTGTTCTACTAAAAGAAGGGTAAATCTATGTTTTACTAAAATTTGTTGAATTAGTTTAAGGCAAAAATATTGATTCTAAATTTAATTTTGTTTTTGCTTCATTGGATTGATTAGATATGGGTAAGTTGAGTAATCTATATATATAAAATGCTTTGTCCTGAATGACTTAGGATCAACGCACAGCCTAAACCGCTGATCGTAGAGACCTGAAACTTGGAGGGTGTGTTCTTTGTACGACGTAGGCATCCGATAAGAAGGGATTTTCCGAAATTCTACCCCTAAGGGGGTGAAAAACGGGGGCAAAGTTTGTATGGGACAACGTGATTCCTTGGTCCAATCTACTTCAAATTTTGCATAAACATTCTTTAACAGAATTAATTGAAGATACGTTTCGTATTTTATTGAAACTCATCGCCTAACAGGGTTAAAAAGGGGTAGAAAGTTATTTTGGGGGAGATTTGCATCGAAGTTGATATCAATACTCCTTAGTGCTTTTGATTTAAATTACATTTTATTTTGACACATGTTTGAAAACTCAATCCATCAATAAATATTTTTCCGGTCAGATTTATTTGAAACTTGATATTAATATTAATTTGTCAACACAATGTCGGTGTTTTTCGAAATTCTTACCCTAATGGGGTGCAAAGGTTTTATGGAACGACAATTTTTGGAATGGACTAAGGAGGTACAGTTTGTCGGGATATTTGGGCTTCTGGCTAGAACTAAGGAAAATGTTTTGTAGAATTAATCGGGGGAAATATATTTTGTAAGTGTCTTTATTGTGGAAAGTAGTTGGAATACGAATCTTGCGTAAATATTGCTCAGAGCAGATTATTAGGGTTATTATTATCATCTCTCTCTTTTCACCCGAAAAGGGGTGCAACAGTGTGTATGGGAAAACATTTTTTTTTTCAGGGTATCGATGTGATAAAATTATGTTTGGAGGTACACTTTGTGTAGGTATACGGATTGGGGCTTCTTATAACGTAGGGGTGTACTAAGAATGTTATGTAGGGGATCGCGGGTGAAACCGCGGAGCGGAAAGCTATCTATACATATAGGTAATAAAACTGTAGAATCCGGTGTTTCTATACATTTAAGAAAAGTAATCATACTATCTATCTGTCTGACTATTTGTTAACGCATATTTCCCGAACTACTGAACGGATTTTCATGTAGATTTCACAGGTACATAGACTGAGATTAATTAATAAAGAAGAAGAATATAGGCTTCATTTAAATAAAATTGGATGTTGCAAAAAAGTAATCGTCATTCAATGATTTTTGGAATTTACTTTTATACCTACTATTCGAAAGTTATCTAGAACCCGCGTGTATCTACATTATTTTATTTTAGTTGAAATGGAGTGTGTTTGATTGATGTAGGAAGAGTCAAATTGCAAAGAAACCATGTTTGATTTTTTGTCTGTATGTCTATCTGTTTGAACACGCTAATCTCCGAAACCATCGAACGGATTTTCGTGGGTTTTTCACAATTTAATTAGGTTTAACTTGGCGCTTCGAATAAATAGGCTTTGTTTCGTAGAAATTGGCTAACGGGGAAAAGTTATAGACAGATAAGATATCAGTCTGGTAAATTACGAAGAAATAGACAAAATATTAGTCTCCGTTAACTGTTTGTTTCCCCTCGGCACTTTCCTGTCAGTGCTAGCTTGTGAATAATAATACGTTGATTTGTGTATATATACCATATAATATAATAAATATCATATTTATTTATATTTAATAACGTTATAACGTGTTATTAACGTAATAAATATGATCGTGTTGTATAGGACGATGATCAAGCGGTCGGAAGGTGTAAGAGGGTCGGCGGGCAGTCCGCGCCGCCGGTGGACTAGAGCTGCGCAACACCACGCTAAACGACGCCATTTTAGACTCACTAGGTAATTTATAATCCAATTAACGTATTACATGTAATCGATTGTTTTCCAAGCGAAGTGACATAAAGTAATCCAACTTATCCAGTTCGGAGCTGACGTGGTCTCGGTGCGGCGCCAAGAGCCCGGCGCACCGGCTGGCGCTGGGCGGCGTGCTCGCCGTCGTGCCGGTCGACTGTCCGCCCGCCGGCGCGCCGCTCGGGGCCAACAACATCTTCCAAATAGGTTACATTACATAATAATATACACTACCACTAACTTGAAACATCGATACTATTTGTATTTTTATCGATCTCGAATGTTATTCGTGTCAGGTTTGTTGAAAGAAAAACTATACATTTATCGATGCATCCAAGAATAAGCATGGTAAACACCTTGTTTAATCTTTTTCCGGGGTGTTGATTACATGAGTTAGTATTTACGATTCAAACTATTGGCACATAATATTAATCAAACTTCTACAAACTGAGGGAAAGCCGATCTCCCGTTTTCAAACAATCCACATTGTTAAAATTATACATCTCGGCAATTTTCGTATTTCGAAACGAAAATATGACTGCGAGCGAGAGAGAGCACATAACTTTGATTTGTAGTATACTACTTCCATGATATTTTTTTTTTACTATAGTTAGGCTTGTACTTTGATCGCAATGTCATCTTTGCAAGTTATGATGTGCCCAAAGCTGAAGGTGGTAAATGCAAAACTATAAGAAAACTGGCACTCGAGTGTAGCTGCCGGAACACCGGTACGTTCTTGGCAATAGATTTTTGAGGGTTAACCTATTTAGAAAATAATTAAAACGTTTTAAATAGTCGGAAGCTTTATATAAATAAACTTGTGACAGTGCACCGCGAGCGCGTCCTGTTCATGCAAGCGAACAACTGCGTGGAGCGAGCGGAGTGGGTGCGGCTGCTGGCGGCGCTGTGCCGACACTCGCCCGCGCCGCCGCACTGCGGCTACTACTGCGACAACTTGTGGACATGGTATGTACACATCTAAAAAATAAATGTTTTCTTTTTTACTTTTTGTAATACACCTCTATATCAATATTGTTTTTGTTAAGTTATCTGAGATTTCAAAATAATTGGTTACGTAAGTATTTTATTTTATTCATCTTACCTATTCATCTTGCAATTTTTTATATACTCGTTGAAATATATGAAACAAACGCGTCACTTCGCGCACACTGAAAATATGTGTAGGTAGCGCAACGAGAGTGAACAAATGGGCTATTTTCGCTTATAGTCTGGGTGTAAGGAAGGCCTTACTGTACATTAGGACTCTTATTATACCTCAGGCTTTATGTTTTTTGTCTCTGTGTCGTTTCTTTAATGTTGGGTTTGTATGTTGTCTGTATAAAAAATAAAGAAAGATCCAAAGATGCAATCCTCATTCATTCAGTATGAAGAAGTGGCAGTAAAATACCGAGCGGAACGACTTTTACAAAGCCGTCTAGGCTTCAGACATACAAAAAATACATTTTACCAGCGCAATCAGGTGGACAGACGACCTGCCTAGTCACTGGGAACACCTGGATCAAGAAAGACCAGTGGTGAAAATTTATAAAGGAGCCCTATTTTCAGGTGTGGCTATATCCCTAGGGTGAAAACCTTATATTATAGACGCAGATCGTAAACAAGGCAATGAAACCCATTTATTACAATTTCCAGCTGTGGGCGATCCGAATTGACAGCAACGGGTTGCGGCGGTTCATCGTCGGGCACATCGGGCGAGTCCATCGGCGTGCCGGCCGACGGCGCGTGGAGGACGGCGGGCGCGCTCGCGCTCAGACTAGACCCCGCTAGAGACCTGCAGCGGCTACACGCACTATTAGTTAGCCACGCTCATAGACTCGACGAGCGGACCAACCTGCACAGAACTATGCCCGGTATGGATGCTTTCATGTCGATTAACTTTATTAAAACGAAAATAGCATTAAAACAAATAGACATAACGCCTTGCAATTCTCCAATAATAGTTTACTTCTCTTTTTTCAACTTAGATGAAAACTTTTAATTTAAAAAAATATTTCGTTTCTTTCTTGTTTTAGACTGTTAGCTTTTCGAATAAGTAAAAATAGCAAAAAAATCGCGTTTGTTGTATGGGAGCCCCCTTAAATTTTTATTTTGTTTTTAGTATTTGTGGTTATAGCGGCAATAAAAATACATAATTTGTGAAAATTTCAACTATCTAGCTATCGTGGTTCTTGAGATACAGCCTGGTGACAGACAGACAGACAGCGAAGTCTTAGTAATAGGGTCCCGTTTTTACCCTTTGGCTACGGAACCCTAAAAATGATAATAATTTTGTTTATAGACTGTATCAGCGTGGAGGAGCGCGAGGCTGAAGCGGCGACGCTGAGGGAACTTCAGGAGACCATGTTCGACCTAGAGCACAGGCACCGTATCTACCGGCGCTCGCTCGCCAGGGAGACCAAGTATGGCAGCAAGTGAGTACACGTATTTGGATCAGCCAATGTTTTCTTCTATTTCTTCAACTGTGAAACTGTATTTTTTATTATAAATCTTTTACCAGACAAGCGCCGATAGGCGACGACAACTATCTCCACCTGGCGGGCGCGGCGGGTAACGTGGGCGGCGTGGAGAGCGGGCCGTTCCTGTGGCGCGCGTGGCGCGGCGACCCCTCCCCCGGCCCCTGCCCCTGCCCCTGCCCCGGCCCCGAGGACGCGCCGCCCGCCTCGCTCGACCTCGCCTCCAGCACCGAGTCGCTCAAGCTGGCGCGCCTCGCCGACGAACGCTCCTCCGGCAAGTCCAACAAGTCCACCGGCAGCGGTTACCTCACCATGTCGCGCATCAACCACGACCCCGCCGCCGACGACAGCGACGCCTCCGCCGACCGTCCCGCGCGGCCCCCCAAGCCCGCGCGCCTCTCCCCCTGTCGCGCGCCCATCCCCTCCCCGCATTCGGCGCCCGCGCCCCTCTGCGAATACGTGGAAGTGGAGCCGCGCCCCGCCCGCCGCGACCATGACGCGGACGCATACCGCTGCAGGGAGTACGAGCTGATGACCGACTTCATGAGTCACTCGCGCGGCGACGAGGACGCGCCGCCCGCCGTGCCGCCGCGCGGGCACACCGCCGCGCGCGTGCGACCGCCCCCGCGGCGCGCCGACCACGGCGACCCGCCGCCCCCGCCGCCCCTACCGCCGAGCGACTCCACCGGCAGCCTGCCCGACACGCTCGCGGGCCCCCGGCCCCCCAGCAGGGTGGATACGCTCTCCAACGACGACAGCCTACTCGATGAACTCCGACGGGACTCCTACTGCGTTTTGAAGGTCTGCGAGGATGACCCGCCGATAGAGGAGTCGATCGTGACCACCAAACTTGACGAGCTCGATCGAAGGCCCGCCGACACTCGGGAGAGAGACGACTACGGTCCGTTCTCGCGGGTGAGCGTTCAGCGGAAATCTAATCCGATCAAGACCCAGGCGGCGCCTAGTAAACCTCTGAAGACGTCGAATTCCACTTCGAACGTGCACGACGCCGGGGCGACGTCGTCCCAGCCGTTCACCGAGAGGCTCACACCCTTCTTCCTCAAAAAGAAACCGAAGCCGGCGGACGAATCGTCGCGTGGTACACGCAAGGAAGACAATCTCATCGGCCGCTTGACGCCGCGCTTCGGCCAGTCGCGACTGTACGGGCGCGGACAGAGCCTCGAGCTGCCGCCCGCGCCGAGCGGCACGAAGCGCATCGAGCGCTCCGCGACCACCGTCAACATCCCGACACGGCCGATCAACTCGTCGATCGTGGCGAACCTCAAGTTCCTGAGCCTGCACAGGTACGGCGCGCAGGAGGAGCCGGGCGGGGGCGGCGGCGGGGGCGGGGCGGGCGCGGGGCTAGGGACGGGCGGCCCGACGCCCTCGGACGAGCTGGACGCGCCCGCGTGGCGGCCGCCCTCGCTGCTCGCCGCCGCCACCAGTGACATCAGATTGTAGCGCTCCGAGCCGCCCGCGCTCCGCTTTACGCGACCTGTAAATTCGTATGCTGGGGTGTATTTTTATTTCTACAATTATATATTTTTCGAAAACCTTTTCGTCGACGTGAAGCGTGTGCCTCCTCTAAATTAGTGGATATTTCTGATCGAATACCGGTGCGAACGGTTGGACGATGCGGTAGTGTGAATACTCAGAAGATGCCGAATATCGGCCTCTCATTCCTGTAGTGCGATAATATTGTAAAATTTTAATTCTAAATGTGGATATACGGAAAATTTAATATTTTCGGTGTCTCGATCTAAACTTTCTAGCAGTACGACGTAGCGTATATTTATATATTTTTTTAATATTTCTCTTTGTTCGCTAGCCGACGAAATATTTAACTGCATGAATTTTTAGAAAAATAAATAATGACTAATGAATTAATTACTTTTGACCTTAATGTATCGGATATTTACGTAATTTCGTAAATATTTTTACAAGATAATTTAATTATGTGTACTTTTCGAGTGATCAGTGCACGGTTTGTGACGAATTCTAACTCATCTTCTGCACCATCGAAATGTACTTAAGTTTAAAATTTTGATATTACCGAATGTCATATTATTTAAAGTGTTTAAAACCTGTTGTTAAAGTAAACTATTCTAAATATTACGTCGAAGTACGGCCTTAACGTTGTTACGCCTCCAGTCACGGCCTTCAGGTTAAACACCATTACTTAAACTGTGATTCACTTTACAAACTCAGCTCATATTTTAAAGTGTTGTAATATTAATTTTAGTCTGTATATAATATTAGTCAATTATGAAAAATGGAACTATTTCGAATATTAAATAAATCGCACGTGAGATATGTTTAGTTACATAGTTTTAAAATAACTTGTAATGTAATTATGGTATTTTGGATAAACAATTAAGCCTGCTATTGCACAATCAAATTGACAAATCATGCCTGTATGCTACATGTGCAGTGCACGTCTATTGGTCAGAATGGGAGTTTTGTAGAAAAGTGTCAACTCATCGAACAAGTGTAACCAGATCCGAACACAGAATTAACGGTAGACACCTTCATTGGTATTTCAATTATTTATTATAATATTGTAGTTACATATCTGTGGAATGGGTAAAATCAAAACTCCAATATTAATTGCTGAACAAGCTTTGGTAGTGTAATGGCAGTGCTCGTGTTTAAAACTCAGTTTGTATTTTATGTGCGTTGTTGTCCTTTATGTAGAGGAATGATGATTTTAAATGTAAGAAAAATTAAATAATGTACAAATTAATATTTCTTAAAAAATATATTATGTTATTTATTTCACTTATTTTCATTTTGTTTAATAAACTTCACATAAGTTCAAACACGATTAAGTCTATTTTTTATAACGCACGGAATTCATAAAATTTATATTAGTGTCTTTTTTTTTAGTTTGTTTAGTATGAAACAAACTAAAAAAGGTGTGGCACTTCCTGGAATTCAGTGTCGCTAATTTGTCGCAATTCGGTAAATTATCGTTCCTGAGAAACCTCCTTATAGCTCCAACTAACCAGGGACCGATAAAATTGAGATTTGGCGAATCTAGCTTTGAACATATTTGTATGGAGCATGTTGGTTATATTCATCTGTGGCATGGCATACCTACAGTCGGCCATTTTGAAAAAAAATACGATTTCGCAGCCACTGATAAAGCTAGTGTCAATCGATAGGAAAAATTATAGAAAACAAAAAGTATTCTATATACAAAAATCATGTACGTTTGCCCCGCTCGGCCCCGCAGAATTTGCGTTTTTGGTGTGCACCAATGCAAACTCGCCTCTAGGAGTATATGTACCGGTTTCTTTTTCAATGTACCTCTGTACTTTTGAAGAAATATGCAAAAAACGTCATCTCCTCTCCGCTTGATCCTTTTCCACCGAAGCTAAGCGGAGACGACGATAATTTCCTTCATAATTTTTTTTTATCCATTTTCACGTGGAATCATGGTCACCCCATCAGTTGTAATGTATGATGTTTTAGATCGAATTTATCTTTTAAAGTACCAATACAGCAGAATCGCAATTTATTTGGAATGAATTTACTCCTACACATATTCAGGAAGTCGATTTTTGTAAACATACATGTCATATTTAAAAAGATATAGGCGTCTATAGAGGGCCGTGCTGAATGAGCTAACATTGGTTTATTTTTCAAATTTAGCAAGTTGTATGAGAAACCAATGCGTTACATATGTTACTTGATAAAATTCAATCATTTTTTTATAGTTTTTGGCTATGGTTGTTTTGTCTTTTTTAGATATTTTCTTGTAATTTATTTTCTAGCACGGCCCCCTATCCACATCTATATATTATTAGTCAGTACAAATTCAGAATATCTGTTGCGGTACATATTACGTGTTAATAGAGTACATTCCTTGAGTTTAAGAAACTTTTTAATACGCTATATATTTTTCAAGTTACACGGGGGCCGTGCCAGCCAAACGTTTTTTGCATATTTCTTCAAAAGTACAGAGGTACATTGAAAAAGAAACCGGTACATATACTCCTAGAGGCGAGTACATTGCATTGGTGCACACCAAAAACGCAAATTCTCTAAATCGCCTAAGTGATATATTGTCTGAGATAATTGGGTTCGACAAAAATAAATTCATCGAACATAACATAATATGTATTTGTAGTGCAATAATTATAGGATGGTGCAGTTTAGGAGTATTTTGTTGTTTGAGTTTGTTTAGTTGACCCAAGTTGACTGTGACTTAAGTCACGTATAATACAGTCGCACCACAACATGCCCATATCCTGAATTGGGCCATTCTATGGTTGCACTACAAATATCGTTAATATTGAAAAAATAAAACGCTTCCGGTCTGTTAATCTCCCAATTCCTGCGCCGCAATTCAAAAGCCAACCCACCGATGTTAGTAATATTTTTTTCACTCCTCTTGCTCAAAAAGACCGTCATTGTGGCGTACCAGAGCGAAGAAAAAATAGCAATTCTTCCTCTAGGGGAAAAAGTTTAATGTTAAGGGATGAAGGATTCCTCTAACGTGGTCAACAATCAATGTTTTCTTTTGTATTAGAATTTCTGTGGTCGAAATTTGGTAGGTACTTACGTATTGTTTCTATACGTGTACATGTCCGAAAGAATAAATGAAAATAACGTGTGATAGAGTCTTGTATTGTGTTAGCAGTGTGCATCAAAATCAAGAGTCCTGAAATTGAGCGTTCACTCCGATAATGGATGCCCCATTAAAGAAATAAATATATGCGCAAAAGTATAGAAGAGTGGGAATCATAAGATGAATTTAAGAGCTAGCTTTTAAACCTTATCTTGGTAATTAAGTAACTAATTCGAAATGAAATTGTCATTTTAAGCCAGGATTTCATTACTTTTAATAACAGCCGACAATTATTTAGCTGTATCACATTTTTTATATATATTTACTTCTATTTATATGCAAAAATTTTAGCGGAATTTGGTGGTTATTTTATGGTCTAAGTTTTTTAAATCTGGCGACTTTTTAATCTGGATTTAGCGCCCAAAAATATTTCAAGGTGGCAACACTGAATTGGCGCGAAATCTTTATAATTTTTCTCTAATTGCAAATTGAATTGGTAGTGACCATAATTAATTTTACAATAGTGAAAATGTCATCATCTAGTGAGAATGGAGACCCTAATTTACAAATAGAGAAAAGAAAAAGAGAAAGGAAAAGAAATAATTTTCAATCTGTTGCCGTCAAGGTCACAAAGCATTTATTTAAATGCTTACGAAAAGTTTATGAAGTGGAGGACAGAAAAACGAGTGGATACTTGTATTGGATTGTTTTATTTTCTCGCAATCGTAGTGAAAAGTATAGTGTAACACACGGTGCTAAAACCCATTAAAACTCGGTTTCTATTTACTCCCTCGCTAAGTTCCTGAATGTACCTTTCCTGTCAGACATTACGAATTTCGGACATTCTTAAACAAAGACATTTAGAAAATCAGTCATTTTGGGAAAAGGTGATTTTGAGATTCGTTCAATATGAAATCAGTACAATACAAAAATCAGTATTGTACTGATTCATTCACTCACTCACAGACCGGAAGCAAAAAACTGATTTCCTGAATATCTAACACCTATTGGTGTGTTCCGGCAGCTGCATTTGAGAGCCAGTTCCTTCTAGGCTTTGTGTGCTTACCACCTTCGGCCACATCATCACTTACCATAGTGAGATTGTGGTCAAACAAGCCTATACAAAGTAAAAAAAATAATACGTGTGGCACTCGGGGTCTGCCGCGGTAAAGCTATTGCATGCATAGCATTTTTTATCAACTTATGCAATTATAATTATTTATTTAGGCAGCTTTTTTTTTTTCTTTGATATTAATAGATATCTATACACCTATATACTTTTCTCCCAAACAGCATACCACTTCCCTACACTTACATACACGTTAAGCGTTCGCTTAACGTGTATGTATGTGTGTGTGGAAGGTGTTAGGTTTTTTCGTTACGAAATTTCTTGATTCGGTCGCCACGCTCAAAGCCCGAAGCCAAGGAACATATTTACTCCTAGCGCCCGAAGCCCGCGATAAAAGCTATACAATAGCTTAAAAATTTAAAGTTCTGAAGTATTTTTTCCTATCGATTGACACTAGTTTTTATAGATTTTTCCAAGATGGCGGACAGTTAGGTATGCCAATTAGGGTACATATGCTCTTTCGAAGCAAAAAGATCTTCGCGGTAGTCTAGTTGTACCATACCCGAAGTAATCCGAACACAGAATTAACGGTAGACACCTTGACTAGTATTTCAATTATTTATTATAATATTGTAGTTAATATATGTATAATTTCAATATTAATTGCTGAACAAGCTTCCCTTTCGGGATTGCGCATACCCTGATTTAAAAGATAAGTCACTGCATATCGTATCTTTTCGATTTTCTGCTCCGATAGGTACTTCCGATTTGTTGTCGTATTCCACCAAACACCTAAATATTCGAGATCCCTCTGTGGCTACAATATCGACTTTTTTAAATTGTATTGTAAAAAATCTACTACTTCTCCTATCTGAGCTTTTAATATATCCTTGCATTGATTTACTATAAAAAAATAGTCCAGATATACGATTACACGAATACCATGGTATCTTAATTTTTCGGCAACAAAATTCGTTAAAGAAGCAAAAATTTTAGGAGCACATGCAACTCCAAACGGCAGAGCAGTCATTTAAAATAACTGGCCCCTGTAAAATAGGCGCAAGTACCTGCGATGGGAAGTTAGGATAGGCGTGTGAAAATACGCCTGATTTAGTTCGATCTTGGCAAGCCTGATCGAGAAGAAAATTTGGAAGTACCTGTTCCAGTGGAAAGCAAGTTGAAAGACTTTACTATTCGGTAGTCGTTCAATGCATTGACCCCATCCGATTTAGGTATTAAAAAAAAAATTAAATAAAACTTGGTGAAAATGTATTATTTACATTGTGCAATAAATAAATAATTTGAAATTGAACGGGTTCCAATACCCCGTCCACAATCAACTTTGAAATTTCCCTGTCCATCTCGGCGGAGATCTAGATTTCGAAACTTTTTAACATTGAAGGTGTTGGCCAAAACAAAGGAGGTTTCTGATAAAATGGCAGGCGGAGGCTGGATTTTATTTTTAAAATAGTTTTGCTAGCCCCGACTCGCAGTCAGACTGTTATTGAAATTGGTTTGGAGCACCCCTTTTTCCTATGATCTGACTTATAGTTACGTGAAGTTGACGCTTGATTAAAGTTATAGTTCTGGTGTGATTGTCCTTTTCTTGGCATATCGAAACGAAATGGAGGTGTATTGGAAAAATAGTTTTTATTAACATTATTAAACTTGGGCAAAACTAGGGTATTACTATTAGGCTTTTTTTTTATCTTATTCTGAGGGAACACTTTCTCCAAACCACCTGCATTCTTTAGAAATTCCTTTAACTTATCCGAATCAAATAAATTTTCATGGATAGGAGGTATCTTGCGAAATCCAGCCGCGGTCACAGTATTATGAACTTTAGCCTGATCTGTCCTGATTAATCCCTTATCCTTAAGATTTGTATTTTAAAAACAATATCTTCCGATTGCTGCCCCTCCTCTGAAGACGAGCGAACATCATCTTCCACGTTCGAAAAATTTGGGGCAACCCGAGTGTTGAACAATATTGACTTAAATAATTCACCTGTGACGAGAGGCAATCAAAACTTGCTTCCCATTTTTCGTCCTCCAATCTGGTCCTCTTCCGGGAGCTCCTCCTATAGCTGGAACTGGAGCTAGCACTGATGCTGCTAACGCTGCTATGATGGCGGCGTCGGCGGCGGCGGTTTGAACGTCCCTCTTTGCGAACACGTGAGCGCGAGCGACGCAATCGACAAGGATGGCGGCCGCTACGTGCTTTCTTACGAAACGAACTTCACTTTCACTCGCAATTATTTGACTGATATTCAAATCAGCAACTTTTTATGAAATGTCAAAACGATAGGTTTATATCATGGAGTTTTGTATGAAATACAAGCATGTGACGTCATAATTATATAGCATACTCTTTATGGTTAGATTGGTCATTAAAAATCATAATAAGGATAAATTTAATAAAATAATCGTGGTTTCCCCTTTTTTTTAGATGTTTTATACATTGGTTAGTGTTGGATAATTTATTTTGAATACAGGCAAATACCCTATTGATGACGATTTTGTACGATTAGTACTTGAATGCGTACGCGATTCTACAGACCATACAGACCGTTCATCATAACTTGTCCCTTCCCCTTTATGTTGGCACTATTGATTGACAATATAGAATAGTTGGAATAACAGGGCTACCAACTTTTGAACGAGGGGAGGGGGGACAAAGTTATGATGAACGGACTGTACATAAGGATTAGAAAAAAATATATTCGCTGGGCTACCCATTTTATTAATATTAATATTAAAAGAAATGTTGAACAACTATGTCTTAACTTAATTCGAGGCAGAAGTGTACATGGCAAAATCCAAAACGCAACGATCATAAAGCAACTCTGGACTCTGGTAGGTTACGATTTAGACATTAGTTATTTAGGCTACGCTACGATTACGACCCTGCGAATGGCGCGAATATCTAAAACCGGAAGTGTATGTCTGCCTGGTTTAGTTTATTTGTTACAGGAAATTACGTTACACCCGGAAATAGGTCAAAAGTCGGGCTATTGGACGCAGTGTTGCCGTTTTGGCATTTTTAATGCTAAATTTGGCATATTTGCATGTTAAATTTAAATTTAGCATGTTGCATTATTTTAAAAATTTTTGTTTGCCAAGCAACCTAGAGGCTTAAAATCGTAAATTTATAATAACAACCAAACAAATATGTTATTTTGGAACACTTAATGGGGAAATCCGGAGCATCGTTCAGAGATATTACCTTGTACGTTCGAGCGATAGTTCGATGTAATTAGATTTAACGGTTTCCGGTTTAGTAGTTTGTTTATGTTTAAGTTCAGTTCATTTTGTCATTCCTATAATATTCCTGATGACGTGCTGAAACTCACTAAGGGTACTAAAGAACATGCAGTGACTGATGAAAGTGGCTCGTCAACGTCACAACAAGACGAACCTATTGATGACCTTCAGATATTCTTCTTAATAGAAGACTAAGCTTTTGATCAATAAATACTTTACCTTCAGGTATTCTTCGAAATAGAAGACTAAGACTTTGTTTTTTGATTAATATTACTTAAAATTAAATTGGCATTTTATTTAGCACTTTAAAAATTATACTTAGCATTTTTTAGCATTTTTCTGGCGAAAAGTTGGCATTTTTCTAAATTATAAAACGGCAACACTGGTTGGAGGCAAAAATGCAGAAAAAATCCAAGAAACGCGGATATAAGCATGGATCTAAAAAAAAGGCGGATGCCACCTCATAAAATAATGACTGAAGCACCCACAGTAAGCCAGCTCGCTTAAATGCATACACGTCCGGCACGCACACATTCACACCACACTAAGACGGCCGCCCGCCATTACGCTCCTAACCACACACACACACACATTTACTTCGCCGCCATTTTGGTGCTTCAATAGTTTCTTAGCGGCCATCTGTCCGCCTTTTTTTCTAGATCCATGGATATAAGATATCATAATATAGAGGACGTATGAGGTACAATATTATGTTTTTCGTTTTTTTTTAATTTAATTTAATTTTAATTTTATTAATTAAACAAAATCCACAGCTCTTAAATTAAATATTATTTATTATTATTATTTATTATATTTTTTTGGTAACTTAATTACTGTGCTACTGTTAATCGTGAAAATAATATCTGAAGATAGTTCTACAGAATATAAGAGTGGATCGTAAAACACATCCATTTAATTATACTGTAAAATATACTGCATTTCAATTTGAACTTTTACTGTATTTTTTCAGAAATGACGTATTTTTAGAATACTATCTTGGCAACACCGAGTGTAATGCTATTAAAAAAAAATGAAATGGCATTTTTCAAGATTTTGAGTTGGCAATACTGCTTTCTTCCTATTCCTAAAAATAAAAACGAAACGTCTGACTGAATTTATTAATAAAAATAACCTCAACGCTTCGAAGTCTGATTTTGAGTATACTACTTGTTTCACAAATAAACTACACGTCGTAAAAACATATTCTAAAGAAAGAGTAAATACTTTAAAGTTATTTTACGATGGCGGATTCAGTACATATGTCCCTAGGTAAGCGAATTCAAAACAAGATTCATACTCGTTGCGTTTAGTTATTACGTATAGGGATTATAGACGAAGGGTATACCTTCGCTCGCAGTGACTGATAATATTAAATCGTGAAGTATTATATCTATATAATTGCTTTACAAAGTGAATGCGTACATTATACATACATAGCGACTTAGTAAAACTGGATGGATTGTTTATGACGTGAACAGTTTTTACTAGCTTTGGAATTGTTCAAACTTCTATATGTAATACACCTACTGTATTTAACTAATTTAATACACTCACACTTAAAAAAAGTAATTATTTTTAGATGATATCATAAGACAGAACCAACAAATACGAGCGAGTCGATCCCGCGGAAGAGGTGGTAGAGGCGGAGGTGTGAACCGAGGCCGCGGTGGTGGAGGCGGCGGCGGCGTTCGGGCGAGAGGCCGTGGTCGTGGTCGTGGCGGCGGCCGCGGTCGTTCGCAGTCTCGGACGGGTACTCCTGCCAATAGGCAAGGTCGGTCGCGCTCTCGCGGGCCCAGAGGGGGGGGCTCCCAGTCCCGCTCACAGTCGCGGACACGATCCCGCTCTCGCCAACAACGCCGCTCCAACTCACGGGCTAGATCAGCTTCAAGGTCTAGATCACAATTGCGTGGCTTAACACCTAAAGGTAGAGCCGGACTAGAACAACAATATGATATGCCCCAGCTTGTCAGGAATGGAAGATTTAACAGAGGTGCCAATAGAGGTAAATAATAAAATTACTATGGAAGTTTTGTTTTAAAATCATTTTTTTAAAACAAATTTAAAAAATTGTTTTGTTATTACAGGTGGAATTCAAAACAGATTAAGACGCTCCAATTCTATTCCAAATCTTCAGGGTGGTAATGTGCACAGCAGACTAGGTGTGACCACACGCAGAGGAGCTGCCAATTTACAGAGACCTTTAGCAGTAGCTAAAAGAGGAATTTCAAAACGTGGGCGAGGTTTGAGCACTGGGAATAGATATAGTGCAGTGGGGTTAAGGTCAGATCAGATGCTTAAGGAACAAAGACACAATTTAATGTTGCAGAATAACATCATAAAATCACAGACATTTACTCGCTCTAGAAACAATTCTTTCAATTCAGCTTCACAATTAACTGTTAGTGTAGCAAACGATTTCGGAAGAAGGCGTCGCAATAGTGTTGGCAATGCAGGTTATTTGAATAAACATAGTTTGCAACAGCTAAACACCCAGTTTGGAGGTTATAATACACGGAGAGGCCCTGGTAGTGCAAAATCAATGGGTTCTAATAGATCTAACAGATCAACTCGCTCTAATCAAACTAATGCCAGCCAAAGGTCTAATCGGTCAAGAGGTAGAGGCCGTGGTGGTAATCGTGGTCTTGGGAGAAAATTTGTCAATAAACAGATACTTAATGTCAAGCTCCAACAAGAAATAGCTGCTATACAAGGGAAATCATATGGCAGTAACTCCACAAGTGACTCACCACCTTCAGGCATTAATTTTACCCCAACACCTGCTTCTACCGGACAATCTCTGCATATAAGATTTGCTAGTACATAAAGTTGTTAAAAATACATTGTGATTTCTTTATAAATATATTAGTAATGTTTAAGTGATTGTGCCAGCATCAAAGCTGTTTCATTATAATGGGCTATAAATATTACACTAAATACTTATTACATTAAATAAGCAGAAGATTTTGATCCCAATAGATCCTAATAGTAACACCTAATTATTATCTGTTCAATTTTATAACTGCAGCTTGAGTTATTCCTATAATTGCATAATAATGTACAGTTCAAATGAATATAATCAACGAAAAAATATTCAGACAATTAAGAGCCCACAAAAAATAAATTGTAATCTGTTAGAAGAATCTATAGTTTTATTAAGGAGTGAACAGGCAAGTCAAGTCGTCATATTTCTGTGAATGCCTTTATGACTACTAAGAACATGTATGTTGCTTAACATAAGTTTAATTTACTTAATTTTAGTGTAGAAATTAATACAAATTTCTTGACGTTTTGTAGTAAATAAGGCTGAAGAATATCTTTTGTCAATACTAAATTTTCTTAAAACTTTTTATTACTAAAAGGTATTATAACAATAAAATAATTTCTCCATATTGTTGCATTTTTAGTTATTTTTACTTTTATTAGCTTTTCGATAGCAGGCCACAGTGAGCTTGCTTACACATCTATGTTACTATCATAACTAAGCTCTTTACGGCACCGACGATGACGCGTTGCCACCTTGTTTATGCCTGTAGGCATATCTGCACGTCACACTTTTTTATATAAGGTGTTAAAAAAATAACAACATTTTACGAGGTTGCTCGTATATTAAAAATTTTGAGCGAATGTAATTTTTCATAAAAATAAAGTAATTTGTAAAACTTTTTATACACATTGTAGTGACGTCGGACGCCGCGGCGAAGGTCGTGGGTTCGAATCCTACAATGAGCTTTCGGTGAAGGAAAACATCGTGAGGAAACCATAGCACGGTGGTAGGGTACTTTATAGTACCCGCCTGGCTGGCTACCACCCTCAAGTTGAAAATCTGTCGCCAAACACCTATTGGTGTGTTCCGGCAGCTGCACTTGAGAGCCAGATCCTTCTAGGCTTAGTGTGCTTACAACCTTCGGCCACATCATCACCTACCATAGTGAGATTGTGGTCAAACACAAGCCTATACAAAGTAAAAAAAACAATTGCTTGCAGATCTTTTGAACAGTACCTTTTTTTTATCTATTTCTTCGTGATTATTTATTGATTATGATTTTAAACAACTAAAATTTCTTAAAGTTAATTTTTTAACACCTTATATGTACTAGTAACTGCAGTAGGCGTTGCTATGTGGTTGCTACTCTAGTATTTGTATTATGTATATGCGAAATAGCAACGTGTCAGTGCTGCTGCTAATATAGGTACGTTAAGGCCGCGACTCGCGCAGGACTCGCGCTCGCATTGATTGTAATAACCAAAGAGTAAAGACTCTGTAGTATGTTTCATTCTATATTTACCCACATGCAAATGATCATAAAAAGTCTAACCACAAATAAACTGTCAACCCCTTATTTACATGTTTTGGGGTTTGAGATTCATATTCTTTTCATAATAAGTAAATTAATGTAAGTACTTACCTATATTTTGAGCTCTAGACAAATGGAAGCAAAACTCAATCTACCTACTCACCCTATACTTAATTAAGCAGCAACACAGCGTAAAAAACATACAGTGGTCCATCGCGTTTGAAGTCACGCGAAATGCCGTTTTTGTATTGGCATTCGTCATTGCTGCACAGTGCTGTCATTTTAGCGCTTTTTTGGTGTGTTTAGCGGGCATTTTCCTATATGATAGTTTATGAGCGAGGAAATGCCCTGTAATCTCCACTTTTTCTTGTATGTCATGGCACCACTGTTAGTCTATATTACCGATAGTCTATAGACGAGGGAATCCCCTGTATTTTAATTTTCGTTCATGATTTTCAGTGTAACCGCATTCAAACATCGAACATGTCTTCGCGTCGCACTTAAAAATAATTAATGTCATTTTAATGATTTGTACAGGACTAACTGCTGTTCATAGCAATTGTTATAATTATGAACTTCCAGCCGATGTCCTGCAAAGGATTGGGACATCCGAAAAATATAGTCAGAAAATAAACGTTGATGAAGCTGGCCCTAATGTAGCAGTGCAGCAATTTTATACAAGAAAAATTTAGTTAATTTAGCGCGAAATCTAGGGCTTTTTTAAAGCTTCTAAATCGTGAAATCTAGCGCTATTATGTCGTTTTAGCGCTGAATGTATTTTTTGATCTGGCAGCACTGTTGCTGCATTGTGTCCCAAGCAAGTGTGTGGCAGCTTGGGCCCGCTCCTCTCTCACCCCGCACGATTGCTCTGTCTAGACGTGCCCGTTGGCGGACTGTAAGAGTTACATAGACTGTGGCAGCAACATGTCCCTTCACTATTGCTATGCAGTGATTATCCAAGATGACATGGCGAGAAATAATAAGAATTAATGATTGCATTTAGAAAAGGCGTTGTTAAGAATCTGCCGGAGCGCATCAAATACTTGATAATAATAAATATTTTTTTAATAAATAATAATTATAAATAATCGTTAATCCAGTATCTATTATTTACCAAAAAGATACCGCACCCACCGCGCCGCCTGGTAGTTCCAGACTTAGAATAAGGTTCTAAGGTTCCAGAGATTAGCGCGTTCAATCAAACAAAAATAATCTTTAGTTCATTGATAATGTATTTTTTCTTTTTTCTTTTTTCTGTGAAATGTAATGCACACACACACGTATATAACGCCTCTGTATTTTATACTTTTTCGTTACGTACCCTTTTCTGCCTGTAGTCAACTCCTACCGCAAGCCGCGTAAAGGAACTTCGTTCCAAAAAATATTGAAGTTTTACCCTTGATCCAGAGGGATCAATGATTTCAGGATCTAAAGTATTGATATTATTTGTTTGGTAATCTTGAGGTGGGTTGCTAATGTTGCTATATATCAAACTAGCCTAGATTTGATAGCAGTAGTCAGTCAACCTATCTCCCCAATAGTCAATGTAGGTAGACCCACACCAAGTTTGGGGTTTAGAAGGTCTTGATGAGTAGTCTGCCGACAGATGGTGATAACAGTCAGGTGGTGGAGCCCGAAGGTCATTACAGGATCTCCGCTTTTGTCAATATAGACTAACAAGAGTTTGAAATCCTGATTTGCTTCTTATTGTTATTGCTTTTTTTTTACCGATTGCAGCTCCTTACCAATTGTATGTTCATGGAAATGGAATTTGCAGGGATACCCAAGTGCTAGGGCAATTCTTACAATATATATTTGAATAAAATAATTTATTATAAATGTTCAATTTAAATTTTATACATTTTCGGCATCATTATAAGAGAATCCGTAACTGAAAAGATGAAAAAAAAAATCAAACATGGGAAATAAATTAATTGAATACCCTTTGCCCATTGGGAGCTTTTTGTCTCTCACTAGTTTCAATAAAATGTCATTACTCAGCTGCCATTTTATTTAGCCTCTTCAAGAAACTCTCTGGGTAACTGAAAACTACATTAAATCCATAGAGTAGCAGACAGATAGATATTGTACTTTAAAATATGTAGGTGGGGCATTATGAGTGGCTGACCTTTTGTTATAGTTAGGGTTCTGGTTTAAAGAAACTCAATAAATTTTGAAGATATTTAATACAATTTTTCGATTAGTTTTGAAAAAAAAAATCGGTCAAGTACGGGTTGACCTCGTGCACCGAGGGTTCTGTACCTACCCATTATACCGCCAAAATATTTTATTTTCTTTCACACAATAGCACAATTTTATTTATTTACCTTATTGGAGGTTGGTGCCAATTAAGCTAGACCTCTAAATTGTATGAGCGCCCATACAACACAGAGGACTATCTTAATTGGTGTCAACTATGCATGTATGGGCACCCTTTAATTTTCAACTTTTTTTATTTTTTGGTTTTTTTCCTTTATTTGTGCTGTAAGACTGCTTTTTGCCAAATTTCGTAATTTTAGGTCAACAGGAACTACCATATAGGTTTTCGACCCAAAACCTATAGGGTACTTCCGGTTGACCTAGAATTGACAATTTTGGTTAAAATCAAGATCTTACAGCACAAGTAAAGGGAAAATTCCGAAAAATAAAAGAAGCTGTAATTTGAGGTAAATTTTGGTACTTACTTACAAGTTTTCGCGATAATCTAAATTTGCCCATATCTTTTTATCGTGTTGACTCAGGACCTTGATTTTTACATACCTAATAGGGACTATCGACCTCAGTATCTGGTATAAATTTCAATTTGTTAGGTCCACTCGTTCCTGAGAAAATGGTGATATGCAGACAGATGGACAGACAAAGTGACCCTATAATGGTTTCTTTTTTTACCTTTTGAGGTATGGAACCCTAAAAAGTATCTACAGTCCACAAAGTGATAAAAAAATTTACAGCTTTTAGAAGATTTTAAAATAGAATATTCCATATTATATTTATCTTAGGATTAAAAAGTATTTTGTGGCTAGTGTTTCCTTTTATGCTGCGCTAGATCAGTTAAGTTTGATTTTATGTTAAAAGTAGTATTTTAAGAAAAAAGAAAATTACTTTCATTGTAATTCATAAGTGCTTAATCAGGGCCTAAAATGAAATTGAATACTTACAATTTTCTCCAAGAATATTGCTTAATATCAGGCCATGAAATGATTGAATGTATTCTTTTGATTTGTTATTTTTATCCATGGCAGCTGAAGCTTCAAATGTCCAACCAAGGTGATATGCACAGTGGGGGCAGGCACAAATACGCCAAGTGAATCCAGGAAACCATGAATCTGCTCCTTGTCGCTATAATTACAGAATTTGTATTAAGTGCAACTGGTAATAAATTGCAAAATCTAATCATAAGTCCTACCATAATAAAGTCTTATAACATCCAAAAGCTTGGGCAATTTATACAATTAATTAATACTTAACTTACAGATCCAACATTTTCACATCTTGCTTTTTCTGCAGTCACTACACTAAATTCTACTCCATATGGGTTAACTAATGTTTGAACGGTCACATTTTGTTTACCAAATAAATTTTGTTTTTCTGTTTTTTGAGCTCCAGGACTCAATTTACTGAATATGTAATGTGAATCTGCTATGTCACCACCACATTTGCGGCATAGAAGTAGCTCTAAAAAAATAACCCATTTACATTTATATTACAAAAAAATATAGTAGTAAGTTTAAAACTAATAAAATAAAGATTTACCTTGCCCATTCCTCTCAGATTGAGGCGATAGTTGAGAAAACGTACAGGATGTCAGATAAAGTAATATGAAATGGAAATTAAAAAACATGCCTTTTTACAATAAAAATTCATGAAATGTTTATTCAAATATTGTTTCAGAACTGTTTTCCTTTGGATATATTTTGTACGGGCAATTTTCTGTTTTATTTCTCCAATCAAACTTTAGAATAAGACAGGCACGCACAGACACTCTTTTGGTAGAAATGTTATTTTTTTAACATAATATCTTCAGCTGAAAAAATGTTTGTTTGATTTGAGTGATTTGACAGTTGACACTAGTATTATTGCCAACAATGCCAACTGTACCATTCTCTCGATAGATGGCTATCTCTTGCAAAAAGTTGACAGATTGCTTAGTTTTTTTCCATTAAAAATTGCTAGATGTTGCCAAAATAACACAAAAAGGTACCGGAAACCTGCTTCTTTCTGCAGGGCTATTGACTATCTTTGATGTCAACCGAGAATGACAAAATATTGGTATTACGTATCTCGCTCGGTGACTATCAAATGACGGTGCCTATCGGCTGATTACGGTGTCTTTCAACACACCTCTTGACAGCACTATAATGTTATCGACATTATGCGGCTAACTTAAATATCTCGTTGGGAGCATTTTTTTTGGTACGCTTTTATGAATATTTAATTTGAATGGTTTATAATTAATGATTAAACGAAGTTATAAGTGAAGTTCGATCATAATTATACGAAGTTCCTCATCCGAAGAGATTAGTATACTTACCTACAATATATTTACCTTTACGAATATGTACTATTTAGATGTTGAGAGAAAGGAAATATTTATTATACCCAATTATAATGGATGAACATCAGTTAGTGAGGCAGCAAATTCATTTAATTATTATTTATTTTGCTTGACCAAAATGTATACATATAATCATGATGAGTAATGCAATAACATACTATTCATTAAAGCCTAATCAATTCAATATTAGATTTTTATACTAAATCTAGACTTCTTGCTAGCGAAGAAAAATCATTGTTACTCACAATAGGACGATTATAATATTTGGCAAAGACAGAGGAATTGCCGCTTCAGCCTGCTGTCTTTCGGATTAAGTCAATGTTAATCCCATTGTTATATGCAAATGATGTTGCTGCATGGCGGGTGCTATGAGCAGAAAAGATGGATACGTCAATTCCACTGTCTTTCATAGTGGATTTAATCCATCTGCTGATTGTTTGAGAACAAACGGACTTATAAGGAGTTCTAAAACTAATTAACAAATTATCATCAGATTTCCTAAGGTTTTTAGTAACATTAATATAAGAATTTAATGTGGCTGCAGGGCATATAAAAACTTTATTTTCAAAATAAGGTATGTGTAGAGTTGGTTGGTGAGAACCAGCTTTAGAAGTTTTAATCAGTTCCGGAATTTTTATGATTATTTGATTTTGTAAATAAATTATGTTATTAATTTTAATTTTCGATAGTGTTTGCACTCTATGTGCAGTAGCAAGAGCCAAAAGGGTAACACATTTTTTAGTTAACTTTTCTAAGGAAATCTCGTCGTGAGGATAAAGAGAAGACAAGTAATTTAATAAAACATTTACATCCCATGTTATGTTATAGCGTGGTAAGGAAGGTCTGAGTCTGTATACACCCTTACAAAATCTTGCAATCAAATCATCTTCTATTGGCCCTGTTAGCAGACATATTGCTGATCTATAACAATTAATTGTTTGATATTGGCTACCGGCATTGAAGGTATTCGTAAGAAACTTAATTACAGATGGCTTATAGATATCAATGTTGTTTTCTGAACAGAAGTAAAACCATTTTCATAAACATGAATCGTATTGTTTCATAGTATTACTTGAAAGAGATGCCAGCATTATATCGATAGCCTCTAATGGCACTTTTCTTAGCAAGAGCCCCGCGCGGATAAGGTCGCGGCCTCCAGGATAAGGTTGTGGTGAATGTTTTTTCTGGAATGAGAGACGGTGAAGTCTGGTGAACGCAGCCTACTTTTGATACAACAAGGCGTCGGAACAACGGATACCATGGTGACATCGGCCACCATGGTACAACCATGATGCCTTCACCTCTATCCAAATTTATCCTTGAATGACAGCTTCGGACCAGATAGTTGCGGTGGAGTGGGTGTGACATTCTCCATAAAGTCTTTTAAAACTTTGAATACAGTGGCAGTTCCAATTCCCAAAATATTTGCGGTTTTCTGAGCGCAGTGGCGCTTGTTGGGCTTTTCACATAATTTCGTATAAAACTTATTTTCTTCTTCGTTGAATACGTATTTAAATACGTTTTGCACCATTGTTTTCTCGGTGACACTTAGAGGAGCGGGGCGTCTCCTTTTCCTAGGAGACATAACTGCACTCGAGGTGCTCGGTTCAGCGTCTTTCATGTCGTTTTATAAAAAACAACAACACTCAAACAAAACAAAAAAGTAACAAGATACAACAAAAACTTAACAGCAAATAACAAGTAAGCTGGCGTTAGGAGCGCAAGGAATATATATATAATATTTATTACAAGAAAAGTTTATGTATTATGTTTATTAATTTTGTTATATTTATTTTATTACGTTTATATTTATTAAACATTTATTTACAGTAATGAGTAAAATTTAATCGTAATGTCAGGTCACAACAGTTACATGAATCATTCATAATGAGCCATAGTACAACACTATAATCTACGCTTGCAACATTAAGTACTTACGTCGCCGGCCGGTTGATTTATTGCTTCTTTTGTTTGAGTGTTTCGAGTTATCGTAAACAATCTTATGTTTCTTAGACGGGTATGACATTGTTTACATATTGTAATACAAGTAATAATGGTACGGTGTTCATTTTAGTTTATACAACTTGTTGAGTTGAGAGAATAGTAAATATTACGACTTCTTCAGTAAATATGATTATAGAAAAAAATATACATGATGAAACAAGGTTTTTTTTTATTTTACCAATATATATATGATATTTACTTTATATAAAAAGTAAAATATACATATGTATTCTTGAAAAATATATAACATCTCATGATTTGAAAATAGCATTGAAGCGCGCAAAAACGCGGTTTACGCGCTTCGCGACGAACATTTGCAAACCTTGTTGTGAAGTAATGATGACATATTTGTGGTTTATTTTTAGTGTTTATCGTAGGAAATGTTATTATTTATAGAAATCGGGCAAAAGAAAAAAAAGAAGGTATATTACTATGTAAGACAACGTTAGATATCAAAATAGGCAAATAATTTTAGAAATAGCAAGAGGTCACTTTAGGCACGATTTAGCCGCATTACTAATTTAAACACATTCGTAAATTTATTTTGCAACTAAAAGAAGAATAGATACCCTTTCTAAAAATGTATAATACTTAGACTCCGTCGATACAAAAACACACACAAAAAAATTTGACGAACTTCAAGTGGCAGCAGGTAGATTTCGTCGCGTACCCTCGCGTCATTGCAAAAAAAAATTAAAAAACATTGGTCTAAAAATTTATGGTAATTTTTACAAAAATAGTAACTAATACGTATTCCTCATAAAAAAAAAAACTATTAGAATATGTAAATTCCAATAAATTAGCATGAAATTAAAATTTTAAACGAATCACATAAAAAAAATTCTAGACAAAAAAAAGTTGGTATTTTTATTTCATATTTTTACAAAGTAAACACGCTGTAATTGGTGTTATTATAGTATTTATATAAAGATTAATAGATAAAATGCAGATTACATACCCTTTTTCCACATAAATACCACAAAACTAAAAAAAACACAATAATACCACATAACGGGTGAGCATAATGGCGCCAAACGCCAAGATGCCGAGACGCGTCGCGGTCACTAAACTTCAACTGGTCATATTTTTTATTTTCTTATGAGAGTGAATAAATGTTGTGCACCAATCAGAAGCTTAGTTCACTCTCTGTCAATTCTAATAAGATACAAGCTAAATTAAACCCAATCGGATAAAGAATTAAGTAAAAACTTGCACGTATGTTGGTGGCGCGATATCGAGCCGGTGGTATATAGCAGGTACAAACCTGCCGGCGCGATATCGCGACCGTGGCGCCTGAGAGGTTCAATGCGATTAAGCTCGAAAACCTGACACAGAGTTGGAAACACTAATTTAATGGACAACATTTCATTTATATAATATAATATAAAACACTAAAATTAGAAAATCTCATATATTTTTTTTCAAAATTTTTAGACCAGTAATTTTTGAGTTAAAAAGCAAAAACTGAAATAGTCCTAATCGACAATATCAGGCATTATGATACCATTCCTTAGTCTAATATGTATTTTTAAAAAAAGTGTCAAATTAAAATATAGTTTTTAGTCTGTGGACTGTCATATGTCATCATCTGTTTCCGTTTTAGGACACAGACTATTTGTTATGATTAAAAAATATCGATATTTTTCTGCCTATAAAATATAAATCCTATCCGATATTTATGGAACTAGCTTCTGCCAGTGACATTGCCTACTTTATACAGTGCGTGTTTTAGCCGTGAAACAGACGCGAAAAATGTTCAATCAACTTATAGATAAAGCGAAACCCAACTTGCACTTTGACGAATTGAATGAATGTAATCATAATATTTACCTAATGCAAATCAGTTGTCTTTTGTTTACGCAAATGTAGTTGCGGGCAATAGGTAGTTTTCTTTGTATATAAAAATAAGATTCCAATTATCGAAATCACACAGCACACCACTATAGATATTATGACGATCAATGACGTCATATTGCACTAGACTAGTGTCAAAGTAGATGGCAAAGGTCAACAAATTTAAGTGCCTGACTTTGTAATTACGCTCTTTTAGAATGACTAATTTTTCAAACAGTGCTAAAATGCCTAAAATTAAGTTTAAAAATTAAAATCAAAATTACTTGTCTCTTAATTTTTCATCTAGTTTCATTATATCAACTAAAATATGCATATTTGAATTTTGGAATGTTGTCCATTTCATTTGGTCGAAAATGGGACTTTTAGGCGGGAACTTACGAAGTGACGTTGCGTTTTCGTTTTATTTTTATGAAATCGGTGTATTTTGAGTTTTATTGAATGATATTGATTGGTGGCGTTTTGTCCAATAAAGATCAATACAAGTGCACGAGTGAAGTGAAAATAAATGAATGCGTGTATCGTGACTTTTCATGTTGTCTCAAATAAGAAAAGTTTTAGTAAAACAGCCACCAATTTACTAAAACATGACTGACTTGGCTATATGTACATTGAATTTGGTTAGGGACTGATGAGTTAATTAGATTTTAAGTACATACCAGAAAAATACATATAACTAATGACGAGGCAGTATGGTCTATGATCTTAGCCTGTTCTTCGGAACGAAAAAAATAAAAAAAATTGGTCGAAAATGTTGAAATTGTTTTGTATGGTGTGGTGACATTTATTTATTTACATTTGCAACAAGGAATTTTAATAAATTGTCGAGTGAGTAGTAAGTATACTAAAAATCATGTCGTTTTTCAAAAACGTGGCTTCAGGATTTAACATTCGCAGCCGTGACTCTCTTATTAAAGAATCGCTGATCAACAATTTGTCGGAATGCGTAAAAGACATCCAGTACAATTATCAGTTCGAAGAAAACTTCCATAGCGTTCTTGGTTCTTCAGATTCTACAAATACTCTTTGCATAGCGTTGGAAGCTGTGTTTCTCCACGGTTTGAAAGATACTTTTTTACGAAAAGCTAAGAATGCTCTCGCTGGTGATTCAGATCAACAACCACAACCTAATTTCTGGCCGCTTATCCTTGTCCTATCGCACAGGCAGAATATAGATCAAATAGGATCATTACCACAGATCAACACGGAAATAGGTCAGTGCCGCGCCTGGCTCCGTATTGCGCTCAATGAATGTTTATTATCATCTTACATGTCAACCCTTTTGAAAAACATATCTGCTGTTAAACCATTTTACGGGAGAACAGCATTTGTTTGTGATTCAGAAATATTAGAAGTTGCACAAAAACTCATAGAGGGCCTGGAGACATGCATTCAATTCAATTTACCAATAAATTCAAGCTTACTTAATCATTGGCCAGAACAGGTATTGATGCTGGCTGGTATCTGGGTACCCAAAATCAGACCTGCCCCTATAAGTGCAGCTCTGGATGTAGCCAGCACTATGACTGATGATGAAGTCAGACCAAAACTGTCTTCAACACCAACACACACATCTAATATAACTGGTTTTGGCAAATTGCATGCTTTGAATGAAGATGAAGCTTTGGATTTTATACTATCAAAAGATTCCAAAGATATCACTGGTACTAGTGTAGAACAAGAAGAGAAGAAAGACTTTACAAAGGAAGATGAAGATGTTATTATTAGAAAGAGAGAAGAGTCTGAACCGGTCGAAATAGAGAAGCCATCAACCAGCCAGGATCATAAGGACTTAGTCTCATTGTCTCCTTCATCTGTAAACCTGGATGATTTTATTGCTCCCACTGATATTGTGGTCACTGGGAACTCACTATGTGGGAAGGGGTGGTTGACAGAAAATAATGATGATATGAATGCATCCATTAACTCTAATTCATCTCATGGTAGCAGTCTCATAAAAACACCAGATTCAAAAAGTTTATCTTCTCTCATTGACCACTCCAACAATTTCGGGGAACAATATGCTAACACTCCTAACTTGAGAGACATCATGAGGGACATTCACAAAGAGCTTAAGCTGACAACAGATGACATTGATATTAGCGAATTGAAAGTTGAAGTTATAACACCTGAAGATCCTATGCTTCAAGGACTTGATTTTGAAATAGTTCCTAACTCGGAAACAGGTTCTTTCACAGCACAGGAATTGCAAAAAATGATTCATCAATTGGGTACACTGTCTAGAGAACAAGGTCTTGACAGTCAAAATTATCAATGCAAAGGGTGCCAAGATTTATTAGGTAGCACCATATCAAAAGCCAAAGTATGTGCTTACACTGGAGAATACTTTTGCTCAAATTGCATGGATCCAAATGTTTTTATCATACCTGCTAGAGTCATACACAACTGGGACTTCAGGAGATATGCAGTGTCAAAAAAATCTGCCATGTTTCTGTTAGAGTTTCAACATCACCCTTGGATAGATATGAAAAAACTCAATCCCAAAATTTATTGTGGAGTGTTAGACATGTCACAGTTGCAGGAACTGAGAATACAGCTAAATTTCTTAAGGGCTTACATATTCACTTGTCGAGAGCCAGTAATTGAGGAGTTGCAAAGGCGTGTTTGGCCCAGAGAATATCTATATGAACATGTACACTTGTACACAATATCTGATTTGGCTCAAATACCAAATGGTTCTTTAGTATTGCAATTAGAAAAAGTGGTAAATTTTGCAAAATCTCATGTCCTGGATTGCTGGCTCTGCAGTCAGAAAGGTTTTATCTGTGAAGTTTGTCGTAACCCCAAAATATTGTACCCATTTGAGACAAGCACAACATATCGTTGTGACGAATGCTCCAGTGTGTTTCATGCTAAATGTCTTAATGTAAATGTCCCATGCCCAAAATGTAAGAGGAAGCAGAATCGTACAAATGATTTATCTTTGATTGATGCTGTCCATGGTCATTTCAAGAAATAGAATATGCTAATATATTCTTCCCTTTGAATTTGGTACAAATATTGCATTTGAAAATGTGAACAATCTAATAGATATTGGTTTCATAATGTTTTGCCTATTACACTTGTATGAATCAATCTATTTTTGTAGAAGCTATTATTAGCCCAGAAAACTTATGTCAGATACTTCAATGATGAGTTTCAACCATGCATAATAAATAAGGTACAGTACACTACAGTAAGAGTTCAATGAACATGTCCTAGCGGGGTAGTATTTTATATAAAGACAGGATTATTTTATTTTTTTTTATAATTTTTCATTCATATGATTTTTAAGTCTCTTGTTTAGCCAGACAAACTAACACAAATAGGTAACATAATGAGTCATACAAATCATTCTATTAAAAAACCCACGTTGAATAAAATAAAACAATGAAATCGGCAAAATTATCACTTCTGCTATTTTCGTTCTCCTTCCAGACGCAAAAAAAATAACGTTTTTTTACTAATAAAAAATATGAATCCTTATTTAATTTTAATCATTTTGTATCAACTCACTTTGAGAATTTAAAAACGCTTGGCGTATCTTTGTGGAGATTACCTAATTAGTTCTGACTAAAATAAAATATTATTGTGATATTGAATTTGTATAGAATAATATATCAAATCTATTTTTAAGTTTTAATCTTGGTAGCTACTAAGAATTTCTGTTCATAAGTAAATAATAAATGTATGTATATTCATATTTAAGATATAGAGAATAGTTTATTTATAGTACATCTCAATATTAATATTTCATCCCATTATCATAGAGGTACCTTCACTATCTAAGCATGTGTGAATATCAAAAATAAATAACGACAGGGTAGAATATTTAGTTCCCTACCATATCATTTATTTTATCACCAAGCTAATTTAGCCAGATATGTATATAAACCATAACCAGATAAAGACATTGAACCTTGCAATCTTTTTTAATTAATTCCAATCCTCAATGTGTCCTAATAAAATAGCTTGAGAATTAATTTATCAACTGAATTATTATAAGGCTATTTTGGGGTTCTTCCTTTTATAAGATTGTTTTCATAATGAACACATTTCAATATAAGTGTCAAAATATTAACTACATTTTGTATTTTGGAGGTTTTTGTTTATATTTTATTAGATCTATAATATGCTATGGTTTGTCAACTTATTTAAGAAAATTAATAATTAGAATCAAATTTTATTTTATAATAAAGATAAACATATAAAAATATGTTTTGATAACTATTTCATACACTTGTGTATACAGGAATGTTGTTAATATTGTTAATAATTACCTTGTGGTACTGGTATTTATAACATCACTCAAGTAACTATTTGCCTCTTTCCTATTGTTAAATTTATGACTCTTTCCTGCGTGTGTGTCTTTCTTTGTTGATCTATAATCGAAACTCTCGATATAATTGGGATTGTCTACGGAAAATTCTTCAAAACATTTATTTAATAGTTTATCAGGTTCATCTTGTTTAGTTTTGCTCTTCTTTTTGGATTGATAGCTGAGGGATTCTTTGTCAAAGTCTAGTGGGACTATGCCGAGATCGCCGCTGTAGCGATTCTTGGCTACTTGCAAGTATTTCTTGCCTCGAACAGCTGTTAACCGTTTATCCTGGGATAAACATAAGCAACATTAATAAAACATTAGGTAGGTATAGTCAAGGGCAATGATATAAAATATATACAAGTTTCTTACTCATCTAAATACCTAGGACGCTACAATAATGTTAACAAGTTTTTTTTGTGATACTAAGGCATGTGGATATATCTTTACATTGCCAGATATATCAACCTTATTGTATGCTTGTGTTGTACAGGCATGGATATTTCTCAACCTACAAACAAAATTAATAGTTGGTTCATTCATTTTGCAAAAACCAAATTCGATGAAAATGGTTACACATTATTACCGCCAGACGGTTTCAATACAACTAATCAGTAATAGGTTAATTTAAAATGCGTTTCAAACTAGTTGCGATATGTGTGGTTTCATTAAGATAATATAGGCATCAAACTCAAAAGTAACTAGAGTTGCAGTTTCGTTACCAATAAGTTGCGCCGTCTGTTTAGGGGCTTAGTGGTATGTACCTACATATCTTTGCCCTTGACCATAGTAATCATTTAGGTGTATTATTTTACCTGAATTATAAGGACATTGTCGGCCTCCTGCGAAGCCTTTGCGCTACCAAATATCGAACTCGTCGACAGATCTTCAGACTCACGTTCCTAGAATAGTAAAAATATTAATTTTAACATCACAAGTAGCAACAACAATTAACTGTGTATTATAACGATAATTCGTTTGTGACTTTAAAATAAAATCTTATTAATTTAAAACATTTATAATCTTTTTAATAATATGTATGTGAGAGTTCTTACATAGCTCCCTTGCCCTGAATATTGACTTCTTCTAGATTAATTTGAGCTAATGTGTTATAAACACCACTGGTCCTCGAGTACTAAAATCCAAATCGATTAGACTGTCTATCCACCGTGTCATTGTGCCACATCCTGCCAGGTCCACTTTCACGGATATAAATATGGACCCACCCTGATAAGGCCTCCTCTGAATCTCAAAAACTAGTATCTTAACTAATTAGTGCACATTTGTTCCCAGAATTTGTATTTCAAGACTAGAGCAACCTAGCAAAGATCTTTGTGCTTCCAGAATTTGCCGCTAATTTGTCCAAAGTCACCAAATATCAGATTTTGTCAGTCCATGGTTTAGAAGATATAAAATATTATTTATGTTCATGTGGAGGTCCAAGAGCTATATCAGACAAGTGAAAATAATTTAATTAGAAAAACAAGTAAGCTAAATAATGATCTAGAATTATGCAAATGAGTTAAATAAATATTCTGGGACATTATTCCTCACACATGGCCATCTGACCCCAAACTAAGCAGAGCTTGTACTATGGAAGCCAGAAAACTGATATACTACATATTATATTACTTTCCTTTTGTAAATACATACATACATACATAGATAATAACACCCAGACTCAGGACAAACAGACATGTTCATGCACACAAATGTTTGTCCTGAGTGGGAATCGAACCCACGACCTGCGGCGTGATAGATAGGGTATCTTACCAACCACGCTAACCGGCCCGTTAATAGTTATTAATGAACTTTTCATTCTTCTTATTATATTTCTCGATTTTAGATCAATTTAAATTTAATATCAAGACTTTAAGATATAGAGGACGGGCCCGCTCTCGCAGGGCCACTTAATAGCCCTTATAAGTTTTGTACGAGGATATCGATAATAAATCAATTTCTCTAGAATTCTTTAGTTCTCTATTATATATTATATGTATGTATTTTATATTTATTTATGTCCACGATTTTCTCCAAAACTACAGATCCGATTAGAGTAGAGTTTTAGTACAATTCTATTGGTTAAAATTCTTAGCACTGCTCGCTCGCTGCTCCACTTCGGTGGAGAAGTATTGCAGGTAGCCTAAGTGTAAGTAGATAAAGCGAAAAATGAACTAGCCTTCCTTGGATGCATAACGAGCGTGACATGGCAGTGCCTGGCGGTGGCGAAGGTGCGGAAGGCAGCGATGACGGCGTCCTGACGGCGGTAGCGGTCGTCGCCCTCCATGCCCACGCCCAGCATGAACTGCACGTTGTCCACCACCACGTGGGCTATGTCGTGCATGTAGCGCGCGTGCTCTACTGCCTGCCGTTGGATACAATTTGCATCATTCATAGTTCGTAGACATTATATGTACCTATGTTGGAAATGTACCCATTACTGTCATTTGTCGTAATGCCCATTTACATGTTGCAGTTTCTTGCCTGCTGCATACAATAAATGAATTTCATCGTGTAATTGCCTTATTTGATATGACAAAGGCCACTAGTAACATGTATTCTGTGAAAATTCATCTGGCTATTTATTCCATTTTAAAAGAATGGAATTTTGGAGCATTAACTAAAAGCGATAAAATGGTAAACCATTGATAACTTACGTCCATAACAATTTTGATGGACTGCTGACCATGAAAAGCCAAGTAGTAAACGGGTAGTTTCTCAAAGTCGTCAGCATACTTGTGGAAGTCTTGTAGGTTCTGCTCAAGTTGCACGCCTGCAAACTGTTGCAGCATAGTTCGCGCTAGTCGAGAGTTACGGATTTCGAAGCTTCCCCATAAAGTATTTACCTGATGCAAAATAACATGGATAAGTACAATACATTAAGACTACTAAGTACTAACATTGGTATTGGGTACTAGAGTACTCTTGTATTTGCGAATTCATCTCTTAGTTTGGGGTCAGATGGCCGTGTGTGAGGAATAATGTCCCAGAATATATTTATTTATTTATTCCTCAAAATCAAATGGAATGTATGAGAATTCTGTACCATTGCAGAGGTGTGCGTGGTTGTATAAGATTGCAAACGCCGGGTTTAACCGAACCAAGCCGATGGGCACTCAGTATGGTTTACCTAATACTTCTTCTGGAAAAGATTTCTATTTCATTAGGTACTTTCTTACCCCTTGTTGTGCAAGGTCAAGTGATATTTCAGCGCAGAAAGTAGTCTTCCCGCAACCGGTGGGTCCCGTGAGCACTGTGAGCTCGCCGCGGCGGTGACCGCCCAGCAAGCGAGTGAGAGCGGGAAATCTACGCCATTTTATACCGCGGACCTGTAAGTGTGATGTATGTACTATGATATAGAATAATAGTATACTATAGTAACTATAGTATCACAAAACTAATTTTATATGTTCTTTCGTACACCATCTAAATTGGCTATTAAATAGAACTAATCTACATTCTATCATCCATACTAGTGTTTAAACAAAACACGATTTTCAGTCAAACATAATATTCGGTATCTCTTCTAGTTTCATAAAACGAAACTGATATGTTTCTGACCGTTACCGCCCACTGATGATACTACATATCGTCTAATAACGATTTTTGCCATAAACATGGTTTTGGTTGTCGGCCCTCGAAACTACGGCCCAAATTATGGCTAACGAAACCGGAACTTCTGTATAATAACCATGATAATAATAAACCTTGATGATTGTACCTTATCAATATTAGTAACCTCGGCATACACATCATCCCGGAGAGCAGCAAAGGTAGTGATGGAGCGATGTGCTGCTGGCTTGGCTTCCAACACAAGGCTTTTCAGTGACAGGTTGGCTGCAGCCGCCTCAGATGCAGTCACTAAGCCATCTGTTGGTCTACAAATAAGCCCCATGATGTTAAATATTTTTGTGAAGTGTTAATTTTAGCTTGGTAAAATAAACTATTACCTTACAAACCGACACCTCTCCTCACCAAGCTTTTCAGCTACAGAGCGCATGTTGTCCCAATGTCCCCAAAGACATAATTTCTGGAACCCTTCTAGAGTTGGCAGTACCAGGGGTGGGAGACTACAGTTGCTGAGCCAAATTATAGTACCTGAAGACAACATAATTTTAATCTGAGTAAAAGTCATAACATTCTTTATCAATATAATATACTAATATTATAAATGTGAAAGTAAGTTTGTCATTCACTCATTCCCTAATGTGGTAATGGAGCAATGGAATAATAATTTTATTGTGTCTAAATAGCTGGGAGAACAGTAAGAAAGATGTATGCTACTTTCTATCCCAAAAACAAAATCAGGTTCCTGAAGTATGATTACAAATTCTCGTTTATTTAACCTTAGACCATGTCATAACACAACAATGAATTTATTTTACCTTTTGCTCCAGAATAGTTTAAAGGAAGTGAATTGCAAAAATTACAAACCAGGAATTTTGTTTGCTGCCAAATGTATTACATCTTGTATACTGGGTACAAGTACTGCCTGATCGTTACGGCTCACTTTTGAAGCCCTACATGAGAAGAGCCCCGCATTATAGAGGCCATGGCACTCACTCTCTTCTTCTTTTCCTGCTTGCACTTTACGGTAACCTACTATAGTGTCTAGAGAATTCTTCAATGGGAAATATAATACTGTGTGATCTGATGACACTCTGACATCTGATAGTATTTTATTCACTTCTTGGTGGAACTGAAAAAATACTTTTACTTACTCGAGTTTATACAATAATAGAATTGTTTATTTAATTATTTTATACAATATTAATAATTAAATGTAGTACCTACTTACTGGAAATTCAAATAGTCTAAATAAATCTAGTAATTGTGTATCATTTAATATTGATAATTGGGTAGTCTCATCTACAATAGTTTGCCAATTCTTCTGGAATAGCTTTGAGCTTTGCTGGCACTTATCTATGAAGTCTTTAATCGATGCTTCAACCTTCACTTTCTTGACCAGCCTCTCCAATATACTCCAATCTCCATGAACATTGCACTTGGGACATACAAAATAACCTAGAACAAAAATCATAAGGAACATTATTATTGCTTGTTTTATTTTTATTTCAGTTGTAATGGATATTTTTAAGTCATTTTTAATTAACTAAGTAGGTAATTATTCAACTGGTTATTTGTTTATAGGTTATGTTTACAATCGTACTTACCGGTAGTTTTGTTAACATATACTTTACTATTTGCACATTCCTGGTCTGATGAGCAAATGGAACACTTTGTAGTAAGAGATGTAAATCCATCTTGCACAGCAAAACCTTTTTGTCTTAATAATTTTCGAATATCAGTCACTGTTACCTTAGGAATATCGTTCAAGCCCACATTGTGGATTTTTCTCTGAACACAATCACAATTATAGATATTTAAAAATGATTTTATTGACTTATATCTAGTTAACCTTATAGAATGCATTTTCTATTATATTTAACACAATCAGAAAATAATATAATGGAATAAACATAAACATAACCTATAAATTTTCATCTGTCATTATTTTATTTTTTTTGTTTTCCCTTATTTCGCGAAGGCAAAGGGTTCTAGCCTATACAGCCTAATCGTGATATTTTCTTCTTTGTTTCAAATCAATAAATTATGTCTGATATCCTTTGAGTATGAAGCCTTATGCTCGAAGCTGATATCCAAATATAACATAGGCCAAAGCCAAATCTAGTATACAAATAGTCAAGTCAAGCCAGTCGGGTTTTAGTAAATTGGTGGCTGTTTTACTTAAAAAAAATCATACACGCATTCATTTAATTTCACTTCACTCGTGCACTTGTATTGATCTTTATTGGACAAAATCAAATCACTCTTGAAAATAAAATGAAAACGCAACGTCACTTCGCAAATTCCCGCAAAAAAGTCTGTCATTCATTATTATTATTGACATTCATTCGATTAGGGAAAGTTTTTTTTCCTTTTAGGGTAGGCAAAGGGTTTCAGTCCACACAGCCTCGTCATTTATAATAATAATAATTCATTTATTTCAGTCTAAAAGATCATAATAATGTTATTGTTAGTAACAATTTACTTATTCTATGTTATTAGGTACATTATTTTTAAAACAATACTAACTAAAACTATCTAACATTCAACTTGGGGTACCCAGCCTGGTGGGATTGGTTATCGCATTATAGTACGCAACAGAGTGGCCTCCCTGGCCCTGATGTACCGAGTGCGGGACAGCACCCACAGCCTACTGAACACTATACTAGGCAGGGTTGACCATATTACTTTATAATTTGTGGGGTTGACTGTGGGCCCTGTGGTGAGGCACTGGAACACCATTCACATGGGTTAATTGAGTTTTAACGCTTCTTACATTATATGATGGATTAACGAAATAAAACATCAACTCTCTCTATCTCGTCTACCACCAACCAATAGTCATCTTACCTCAATATAGATCCTGGCAGTGTCGTCAAATGGACAACCCCACAAACAATAACCTGTCGTACATTTATGGTGAATTGAGACATTATTTAACACATTCGGCGCCGGCAACGATTCACTAAGCCCTTACGCTATGCCGGCCGAAATGTCACTGCTTTGGTCACTGGCATAGGAGTACGCATTTCGTTGACACACATGAGTGTCAACTGGCATAGGAGTAAGAAGTTTTATATCACACACGTTGTCACTGGCACCGAACGTGTTAAAATGCTTATTACTACCTAAGGTCTATCCTCATGGTTCAAACTCTTGTTTGGAACAGGATCAATGTAGACTTTCGTATCTGCACTTGTGCAGGTACATTGCAGGTGGCTGAACAATGGCAGTTTGGATGCGGTCATTGTGAACTGTTGATCTACATTCATACAACATACATCTGTTTACGTAGAATTTTATACTTAGCTGCACTTCGAAGTATAGTATACGGTGTCATAGTTAAATTTGTACCCTAGGCTCTCTATGCCTTTGCCCTAGGCAGTTGAACACTGAAAAGAAAACAATAGTGTCAAAATTGTACGTTAAAGGCACCTGGCGAAAATACCGGTACCGTAGGTACTACGATATTAAAAAATATAAAACGTAAAGGGTAAAAAATAAAACGAACTAGTCTATATTATACAGATACTTTTTACTTACGGCAATATTTACAAAATAACTTATTCAAACTGATGTTGATTCATCAAATTGTACTAATATAAATCATTATAAAATATCTAAAATATTACTTAAATTACATCTCATTGTTTATTTTATATTGACAGGTACCTACTTCATAAAATTACTGTAGGCTTTTCAAACTGAATTTAACTATGATTTAAAACTGAAATTAAAATGGATTTAAAAATTACTGAACATTTGGTGTGTAAGTTTTCATTACGAGGTGTATAATTATGACATCGAATAATTTAATGGGAGATAAAACACAGTTTCAGATATACTAAAAACAATATAAATAGGAATAAATATACAATAGTAATCAATAAAAATGATAATACCTACTAAAGTAGGTTGTTATTTTATTTGACAGAATCGATTGGTATAAAATTTTACGAATTGCTGTCTCACGAAAATGCGTGATAGTATAAAATATTGTTGCACATTTGGACTTGGAACCTATTGGAACATATCGATAAGCAATAAACATCAGAACATACAAGATGTTAAAAAGTATAATTATTTTTTTTGGGAATCAATCTAGTGATGTAATCTAGTGTAATCCGACACATACTTGATCTGTAATATGTACTAAGCACTTGCTTTGGTCTGAAAATACTAATAAATAAAACAATGCTTATATCTAATATGGAGGTTGGTATGACTGTTGTCTTTGTAGATGTTGCACTAATGGACCTTGTTGTTGCTGCATGGCTAGCATTTGCTGTCGCATACGTTGCTGCTGTTGCTGTTGCGTCATCTGTTGCTGGTACTGCGAGCTCTGTTGCGGTTGCATGTTGCGCGGGTACGGGGGTGCCGGCCCGCCCATGCCACCCATTGTTACGTTAGGAGCCTGGAAAGGTACACAGATAATACCGAAGTAGTGTCATATTTTCAAGTTTATTTATGCTATGCAACCTTTTGTTCTTGTGTAAATTATATAAGGTAATTTTTCTATATTAAATAATCCGTGAAGAAAAATTACACAAACCTGCATATAAGGTGGACGAGCGTTCTGTCTTTGTTGAGCTAAATATGCTTCTTGAGAGGTCCGACCACCCATCATATTCTGATAAAACAAGGAAAATATGTTAATAATACAAAAACAAACGCGTCAAACATAGAACCACCTTTTTTTGAAGTCGCTGCCTGTCTTTGATCTTACCATATGGTAAGTGAAGATATGGTATAGATTATTATTTTATTTTAAATATATGGTTTGTGGTATAATATAAAACTGATGTATGCTTTTTGCAAATAAATTATTATTATAACTTGCCTGTTGGAATGTTTGTTGTCCCGGGAATCCACCCATCGCATTACCACCTTGGGGCCCCATAGAACCACCCTGACTGTTCATACCGCCCATACCACCGCCTTGGCCCAGTTGACCCATCTGTCCCATAGGCTGGCCCATTTGTCCCATGCCTTGACTCATCTGTCCCATACCCTGCGGCATTTGACCAGATTGACCCACACCCTGGTTCATTTGAGCTACGTTTTGACTCATTGAGCTTACACCCTGGCCCATGGGATTTACTTGTTGGCCCATCTGGTTTACACCTTGGCCCATTCCCTGAAAAATATTGTAATTTTTTAAGATTTCGTATAGTATGTACCTTGCTAACGAGACCTTATTACGATGTCTATCTGTCGGTCATAATCTCAATAGCTGTAGGAATTATTTGATCGGTTGGCTCGCAAATAGGACGCGCGTTCCAGGAATCGCGAGTCAACTTATTATTAAAATCATGGTAAATAACAAAAAGTGATACCTTCAGATAGAAGTAGGTACAAATCAGAACAAGATTATATTATAAGTTCTACACATAATAAAGATTTAAATAAACCATTTAAAATTACCTGGTTCATCATTTGTTGTTGACTACCCGGCATCATTTGCTGTCCATATCCTCCATAGCTCTGCTGCATACCCCCGTACTGTCCGCCGAACATCTGCCCACCCATGCCACCCATCTGACCCGAGCCCATCTGACCCGCCGCCATCTGACTCGCGCCCATTTGACCTGCTCCCATCTGTCCCGCACCCATTTGCCCTCCCATTTGAACACCACCCATTTGTGCCATCGAGCCCATACTGCCTATTTGGCTCATTGGATTCATTTGCCTGAAAAAATATGATTTATTTTGTAGACTAGGTCAAGTTGCACTTAGCTGCCTACTGCTATTGTAATTGTATTAACACAAAACAGAAGGGGAGGATTCAATATTAATAATTAGGTCTATTGTTCCACTTCAGCCAAATTGTGGGGACAAATAACATAGATATTTTTTGGAAATAAAAAATTCAGATTTCATGACCGATCACCAAGTCACTGGATAGACCAGCTGTAGGAGGCACGCTGTGAGTCGGAACTGACGTCAAATCACTATGATGCTGACTTCTCAATATCTTCTTCTTTTTCAATTTCTTTATACGAACAATTGGAGATAGAGAGAGTACATCCAAGTAACTAGCTACATCTACAGTTGGTAGAAATGTTGGTAATTATTTTTTAATACTACTTATAAAAAAAATACTTACGTCGGCTGCATTGGTCCCATCTGATTAGGCTGCATCTGCCTCACCCCTTGTCGTACGAATGGCGGTCTTGTGTGTGGTGCTCCGGGATATCCACCGCCCTGCTTTTAAAAAAATAATAAACCTAAATATATTATGGGAAAATTTTAATAGAACTTCCGAGTGGATAAACCCCCAAGTAGTCTGAACATGAGTGAATAAATTATATTTACACAGAAATATAAGAGGGAAGCAGAATCGATGCCAAGATTTTTCGTTCTAATGTCAATTTATATACATTTTCTTGACATTTTACAATAATCTAATGCGCAAACGCACTATAGTGATTTCGTGCTGGGTCTGCTGTAATGAAAGATATCAGTCAGTCTATTTACCTGTATCTGCTGGGTAATCTGATTGAATGGCATTCTTCCCCGCAACATGTGGCTAAGTGCTTGTTTTGACTGAGTGTTCGCCGGTGGCGCCACGCCTCGTTGACTGACGCCAGCTAATGAAAGAAATGGGTTTGATATAGGCATTCGCATTCTAGAATTTTCCTATGAATAGTATATTATAATGTACAGCACTATGCTAATAATTGCAAAATAAACAAAAATATAGTATAGGCTTGTGTTTGCCCACAATCTATCTATGGTAAGTCACATCATCGTGTGGCCGAAAGAGATTAAGACACCAAGAGAAGAAACAGCCATGTAAATAAAATTATATTTATGCCTTAGTGACTAATAATGTCAATGCTGATTGGACTAAATACAGAATAGCTTTATAAAAGTATTTAAGAATGCTTATGCGTCTTTGTTTAATAGTACAAGCTTATTTTATTACGTAATACATTTACACTAATATTAGAAAGAAAAAACTTTTTTTGCAAAAGGTAATCTCTGGAACTACTGAAACGATTCTAATGCAACACTATCCCTAAGATTAATTTATTCCAGAAACGCGGGTGACAGCTATCAATTATAAAGGTAAAACTTGTTACCTGGTGGGTAATAGTTCTGTCCGGGCGGTGGGAACCACTGCTGCTGTTGTTGCATGAACTGTGGCTGCTGAGCTGGCGTGGGTGTCATCCCGCCGCCGCCCCCCGACCCACTCGTTGGACCCACACCGTTCGTCTGAACAATATAAAATAGTCTTTATCATCCACCATCATATAGATAAGAGTCTCTATTATAGAATAATCACTCCCCTAGACATTCAATCCCATAAGGGATGACTAGGCTATAAATATTCGGAAAAAGAAAAATAAGTGGAAGGCATATGCTCGTCAAACGGTGGAATTGTAATTTTAACTGTGAAATCATGAAAAAATTATCAGCTGTACCATAAAAAAGTTCAATATCTACTTAACCAAAATGTATGAAGCAACCGTTTTATTTTACGCGATATCAGAGTTGGTCCCATAATAAAAGTTGTTCATATTGATGAGTACTTCCACCCCTGCAAGTAGTAAAAAAATCAGTATAATAAAATTGTTGATGACTTACTGGAGTCGTAGGTTTTGGTTTCTTGATATTCTTGCAAGGGGCCGATCGTGAGCGAGCCTTGCCAGCGCCCGTCGGACTTGAGTCCAAACTGCCATTTTCCTATCATCACAGAATAATTTAAAATACATCAGGATCCTTCAGGGCAGATAAGTTTTACGTTGGTGTGTGTTAATTAATACAAACCTGTTTAATATCAGTGGTTTCGAGGTCCTCAGGTGGTAACGGTAGAGGTTCTAAATAATAACTAAGCGGCTTAACGAGGCTGTGAGTGTGGTATTTTAATAACCTGCAAATTAAATATTTATTATAAATAAATAATGTCCTGCCAATAAAACATATAATATGCATTGAAAATATTTTTAGCTAGATTTCGCCCCGCGGTTTTACCCGCGTTCCCGTGGGATCTTTTGTTTTCCCGGGATAAAAAGTAGCATATGTGCTATTCCAGACTATAATCTATCTCTCTGCCAAAATTCATCCAAATCCGTAGTTTTTGCGTGAAAGAGTAACAAACATCCATCCATACTCACAAACTTTCGCATTTATAATATTAGTAGGATATACATATGTGTGAATGAGAAGAGAATAGAGGCGCTACTATTCTAGCAACGATATCATTACTATATCACACTAGCATTCTCCATTACAACTGATTGCCCAGCGCTAGGTGCTTACATAAATTGTCATGTATTAGGCAGTTTTGTATTTATCTCTGACAAATTACTTGATGTGAAGCAAAAGTCAAAATCGCCTGGTGTAAGTCTGCCTGACTGTGTAACAGAGGCTAAGAAAAGTTATAGACAAATCATTAATGCGTTTGAAGTTATACATTTACCTGTGTGCATTTTCATAAGTGAGTGGTTTCCTCTCTATCTTGGTAGCTGCGAACCACGCCCAGGAGAGCGGCGCGGGGTTCCGTCCACCCTCCACCAGTTCCCACCCAGATACGCGCTGCTTGTCCGTCAGTCGGAGACCCTGACACATAATAATTTGTCAGTACTGTTAAGCTTCATTTACAAAATTTTACAAACATGTTGTTATGTTATGGATGATGTTTTCAAGTGGACGTAGATGGCCAAATCCTAAACTATAAGGAATAGCGAAAAATACTCAAAGGAGTAGCCCGATGTTGATGAAAACTAAAACTGCATCATTGGATTTTTGAAAAATCAATATTCCTAGCCAGGAATCGAACCCGTTGATTTTGAAATAAAATACACATTATGTATTATTACACCATCCGATAGTGTTGCTAATAAGGATCAATTTCTGGGAAGTAATGATATCTTGCAAACTAAAGAAAAATGTTGAATTTTAATAAATGGATTCATATTTTCAAAATTTATACCTACTAGAGATACCAAATATGAAATTAATTAATTACCCGTACCTTGTTCTAAATGATGCTCAATTTTTTTCAACACACCCAGCCAGTCAGCCTCACAACATCATGTTCTAATTTCAAATTTTAACCATGGCCATAATTTTCAATACTTAATCAGTTAAGGTTTAATAGGTAGGTAACATAAAAAAGTAATTAAATAGTATTTTGTTAAAAATGATATGATGGATCATTAATTAGTATACTCGTATATATATGTAAATTAATAAATCAATCTTATATGTAATCATAATAAGACCGTACAAAATTAAGGTACGTTAAATTTGAAAGCATTAATGTTCTCACCTGCTTCTTATCACTGTCAAATCCGGTGATCTTGTTACCCTTTTGATCCACCAAACATCCAAGCGGTTCGCAAGCGATTACCTGTAAAGAAACTCACATTGCACAATTGACACTTGATAAGCACTTTCTCTTTTTTCCTTCTCAAGAACGTCCTATTTCAGGTTCGTCAAAGTTCAATTTTACCACATGGAAATGTATGTATTTTTCTTAATTATGTATAGGCTTGTTTGACGACAACACCATGGTAAGTTTTGATGAGGCCGACGGAAACAAACAAAGCATAGAATTTTATTGGTTTTACTGTTTATCCTTGAGTAAATTGTTCTTATAGATGAGTATTTTTACACCTTATAATATGACTTTCTGTAGACATATTTCGAAGTAAAAGGATTTTCACGTATCTCAATTTCATTTTCAAAAGTTGTATGGTTGGTTTGGTTAGAATCTCACCGGCCAAAGCGCCCTATATCACGTACCTCAATAATAGTATTCTTGGAGAGAGGCAACAACTGGCGCACACACTGTACGGACGGTCCGTGACGATCCCCTACTTCCTTCTTCAACTTCTTCATGAGATTCTGGTAGTGCTTCCTGTTGTTGTCGTCACCGCCGTCCGCCAGCGTCGAGTGTATCAGCGTCGCGAGCATGTCGATCATTGTAGTGAACAGGTTGCTGCGACACAGACTATACTAACTTATTGTAAATACACTGTCTGTCCGGCCATATTTTGTCGTCAACATAAGTGTCTATATTCGAGGAGTCATCTTAACATAGTTATTTTTATCTATTCCTAATAGGTTTCGTCGGTTTCGTTTCATTCAACAATGGATCGTCGTGTTTTTTACATAGAAAGTTTATGAAGCCGGTGAGTGGAATAGGCTACTTTCATCTCGGGAGCGCGGGTGAAAACTCGGGATGGAAACTAGTACTTCGAGTTTGTATGTTCAAACTCGAAAAATCTTTTTGCGTCAGATAACCCGTTTATTGAGGAAGATTATAGGCTATATAACATTTTAACGCGGATGAAACTCGAGGTACAGCCCAGTACAGTTACCTATTGTTATATGCGTCGATGACTTGATGTGCGATCAGTTGCGTGAGCAGCACGGCCCAGTCGGAGGTGAGCTGGTAGGAGCGGCGGATGGCGTCGAACATGCCGCCGGCGAGCGAGAAGCGCAGCTGCAGCGCGTCGGGCGGCGCGTCGTCCTGCGCCGCGCGCTCCTGCTCGCGCGCGTGCGCCAGGTAGTGCTGCAGCTGGCCGTGGATCGAGCTCAGCAGGCTCTCCTGCACGCATTATTATTGTTCTATCTAGGTATATTCATTATTTACAAACACTTGTGTGCATGAACATGTCTGTTTGTCTAATGTTTGTGTAATTATCTATATATGTATGTATTTAAAAAAGAAAAATAGTATATGTAGTATATCAGTTATCTGGCTTCCATTCCATAGTACAAGCTCTGCTTAGTTTGGGGTCAGATAGCCGTGTGTGAGGAATAATGTCCCAGAATTATTGAAATGTATTCAATTTACGAGTTAAATTTAGTTTTTATTTTTATCAACTAATAGGGTTTCATAATAAAAGAACTATTATTGAGATGAGACATAGGCAATGTTAAACTGGATATATTTAAACGAAAATAAAGGATTATGGAGAAGATTCTGGCATCACGACTATATCTATATACCTTCTGATCGTCTTGGTGTTTGAGACAAGTTAGCACGAGTGACAGTAGAGGTTCGTTGGCTAGTCTTACGGCATTCCCACCGCCGCACGCGCAGTTACCGCCACAACTACCGCCGCTGACGCCGCGCTTCCCGCCCGGACCACCGCCTGATGACCTGCACGTTTGTTAAACCAAGAATTTCATTTAATTTAAAAATACGTGTGGCACTCGGGGACTGCCGCGGTAAAGCTATTGCATAGCATTTTTTATCAACTTTTGCAATTATAATTTATTTATTTATTTATTTATTTATTTATTTAGCACATGGAGGACTTACAGCTAATAAAAACAAACCAAAAGAAGAAACCATAGTCACCAGAGTCCAAACCATAGGAACCATAGTCAGAGAGATTATTTATTTATTTTTTATTTATGCAGTTTTTTTTTTCTTTGATATTAATTCAAGTTTTTTCTTTGATATTAATAGATACCTATACACCTATATACTTTCTCACAAACAGCTGCTTACGTATTCGTCCGATTTCGGAGCAGCTTGACTTAGGTTTTATTTTCGTCACGGAATTTCTTGGTTCGGTCGCCGCGCTCAAAGCCCGCGATAAAAGCTATACAATAGCTTAAAAACATTCACTTATAACGTGTTCTATATAGTTAAAGATAAATAATATAACGTTTAGGTATGTGTGTTTAATGAATTAATTACTCTATGTAAATTATTTTTACCAACACTAGTCAATGTGTCGGACATTGACTAGTGTTGGTATACAACATATTTTTTAATCATAAAAAAACATTGAATAAAACAGAAGTTTTTGCATTGCGAAAAAAATATCTTTATAAAAAAAAGATTTACACAAAGTTCAATACTCAACCAAAATGTATGGAACAGCATTTTTTTTGTACTTTCGAAGTTGGTCACAGCGTAAAAATGGTTTGTATGATTAGTTTCGACTATGAAAGACAAGCTAAACATTGAAAAATAGCCTGTATATCCCAAAAAATAGTCAAATATAACAAACTAATAGGACTAAAAATGAATTAGAACATACCCCTTATAGCTAGGACTCTGATGACTTTTACAGTCTCTATGCGACCCCCCACCCCCACCACTACCGCCAGAACAACTGCCACTGCAACCAGCACCCCAGCCGCTTTCCAGTATCTATTGCAAAAAAAACATCAAATCGTTTTTGAGCTGTAAATCTCCAAGTTCTATGGTGATCTCGATACATGTAGTAATTAGAGATTTACTGGGAGAACTAATATTACCCCGGGGATAAAAGTATCCTATATGTTAATTTAGATTCTTCCAAATTGCGCGGTGGTAGGGTAATTTGTAGTACCCGACTGGCTGGCTACCACTCTCAAGTTGAAAATATACCGGCAAACACCTACCGGTGTGTTCCGACAGCTGCACTTGAGAGACAGTTCCTTCTAGGCTATATGTGCTTACCAGCTTCGGCCTCATCGTCATCACAGTATAGAAAAAAAACCATAAATTAAGGAGTGATTGAGTAACAAACATCCACACAACAATCTTACACATTTATAAAAGTAGTATAGTAATTACCAGTCCAGCTTGTTTGAGAACTCTTCCTTGTACAGTGGCAGGTAGCTTGGCGACGAGCGGCGCCACCAGCCACACTGACTCCGACCACTTGCTGGTGCTTACCACGCCACGGTCGGTCCCCGTCCTGTGCCATAACAACATATTGAACGTTTTTATGAGATAAATAAATATATAGATGTAAGTATATATAAATTCTTTACGTACGACCATCTGACCTTAAGGGCGCGTTCGCATATCAGGCAAAATTAAGCTGTTTTTCGGTACATTTTATGGCATAATCAAACAAAATCCAATATAACTAATAACTACCTCGTATAGATTGGTTCTTCATCTTCAAATAATAGTTACATTATTATTGAAAATTTTAGTTTCTCATAATGTAAAATCGATCTGTCGTTGCCATTTTCCACAAAATTATCGATACCGGGTTGAGTTTAGGTACATTTTTTAGCTATTATAAACATATTTCACTATTTCTAAAAATACTATATGTAGGCAAACATATTCAATTCTTAACGATAGGAGTTATTTTTTATCTAAATGCTATAAATAGTCGCAGAAAAAATTAAAAGCGAAACTTATTTTTTCACATTTTTTTCTATACTGGTTGAATCTTAATCGGTTGGATTAAGGGTTATTTTAGTTATAAAACTCGTCTGATGTATTTCACAAGCATTTTGAATGAAACTTTAGTCGGCCCGCGGCCGCCGTCGAGAGTGGACCTGTATCGCCTGTTTAGAGCAGCTCGAGTTGAAAAAGATCGCTGTACAAACACAAAATATTCGATAAACCAAATTTGATACTTGACGAGGTAAGATTTTCATTCGATTTTATTTCGCTATAAAAAAGATGCAGCAACCTGAAGGTGTACTTCAGTGACTGCTACTGGAACTCCTCGACGAGTTACTAGGTGAGCCGAGTATGGGCTCGTTATGTTAGTCATGATGAGACCTTACCTCCGGACTTGATGGAGCGACCTGAAGGTGTACTTCGGTGAATGCTACTGGAACTCCTCGACGAGTTGTACTAGGTGAGCCGAGTTTGGGCTCGTTTTGTTAGTCATGATGAGACCTTACCTCCGGACTTGATGGAGCGACCTGAAGGTGTACTTCGGTGACTGCTACTGGAACTCCTCGACGAGTAGTACTAGGTCAGCCGAGTTTGGGCTCGTTTTGTTAGTCATGATGAGACCTAACCTCCGGACTTGACGGAGTGACCTGAAGGTGTACTTCGGTGACTGCTACTGGAACTCCTCGACGAGTTGTACTAGGTGAGCCGAGCTTGGGCTCGTTTTGTTAGTCATGATGAGACCTTACCTCCGGACTTGATGGAGCGACCTGAAGGTGTACTTCGGTGACTGCTACTGGAACTCCTCGACGAGTAGTACTAGGTGAGCCGAGTTTGAGCTCGTTTTGTTAGTCATGATGAGACCTTACCTCCGGACTTGATGGAGTGACCTGAAGGTGTACTTCGGTGACTGCTACGGAACTCTTCAACGATTGTACTAGGTGTGCCGAGTTTGGGCTCGTTTTGTTAGTCATGATGAGACCTTACCTCCGGACTTGATGGAGCGACCTGAAGGTGTACTTCGGTGACTGCTACTAGAACTCCTCGACGAGTAGTACTAGGTGAGCCGAGTTTGGGCTCGTTTTGTTAGTCATGATGAGACCTTACCTCCGGACTTGATGGAGTGACCTGAAGGTGTACTTCGGTGACTTCTACTAGAACTCCTCGACGAGTAGTACTAGGTGAGCCGAGTTTGGGCTCGTTTTGCTAGTCATGTTGAGACCTTACCTCCGGACTTGATGGAGTGACCTGAAGGTGTACTTCGGTGACTGCTACTGGAACTCCTCAACGAGTTGTACTAGGTGAGCCGAGTTCTGACAATAAAAAATTGATAACGTTTTATTTGTTGTTTTAATAAAAACGAGCCCAAACTCGGTTCACCTGGTATAACTCGTCGAGGAGTTCCAGTAGCAGTCACCGAAGTACACCTTCAGGTCGCTCCATCAAGTCCGGAGGTAAGGTCTCATCATGACTAACAAAACGAGCCCAAACTCAGCTCACCTAGTACAACTCGTCGAGGAGTTCCAGTAGCAGTCACCGAAGTACACCTTCAGGTCGCTCCATCAAGTCCGGAGGTAAGGTCTCATCATGACTAACAAAACAAGCCCAAGCTCGGCTCACCTAGTACAACTCGTCGAGGAGTTCCAGTAGCAGTCACCGAAGTACACTTTCAGGTGAGTCCATAAAGTTCGGAGGTAATTCGCAAAAATATAAACAGCAATAATAAATATTTTTTGTAGGTACCATAATTTTATTACAAAGAAATACGTAAAAAAAAATGAATCCTTCAAAGTATCAAAATGAGTTCACTTGGCTACAATTCTCGCAGTTAGTCGTGCGACTCGTGCGTACACTTGTGTGTGTGACCCGTGTCAATGTAGTAGTTCGATTCTCTACCTATCAATTTTGCGAACGCGTCCTTAAACTAAGCAGTAATCTAATTGCCTCCACACAAATATTTGACTTGCTGCGACGAGGAAGTCATTGTATCTAACTCTCTTTATATCTAATTATGTACTTCATGTTAATTTTGCTTACCACTTGTTGGTGAAGAGTGAGAACCATTATTAATTTATATTTAAGACCTTTTATGTACCACAATTCGAGCGAAATAAATAAATAATTTATTCATTCATTCCACGCCAACCGGCCTTTCGTGTTATTTTGAAAATTGACATTATGTAGATGAATATAAAGAGCATATTACATCAAACAACATAATGTATAGTGAGAATTTAAATCATAAATATACTGTAGACATACCTATCTTTATCCGGTGGCGGCGGCGCTGGCTGCTGGAACACGTTGATAACAGCGCGGGCTACTGTGTCCAACCACGCGCTTAGCTCCGAGGAACCGTTCGGGAACTGCTTGAACATCAGTTGGAGATCCAACCACGACATACGTAGTGACCATTGTTCTAAATTCTGAGGGAATTATAACCTCTTACTAAAAAAAATACTATCGCTAATAATAATAAGGTTATATTGTTTTGTTTCAACTTCCAAAACATTATTAAAGAATTTGTTGTAATTTTGCAAGATGAAGGTATTCCTGTGTAAGTCCTGTCAAATCTAAATAGAAATATAACAATAGAGTTCTCGAAACTTACTTCTAACAACCGGGTGATCATAGTTTTTTGATCAAGATCCGGATGTGTGTGACTTGCTGAATCCGGGTAACATATCATATGAAGTAACCTGCAACATGTCATCATTATAGAAAAAGATATATTAGACTATTAGCAAGTTTTACCGCTTTGTAGTAAACAACAAAACCGCAAAAATTATCGTGACTAGGTTTTTGTTTAATAACGATCATGCACTACAGATAATAATGTTAATTACCAATAGGCCAATAATTGTCAAATTTGACAAATAGTAATTTCAAAGTATTTACTTGCACAAAATAAACGACACAAATCCAAATATTTCCATACTGACCTCTGAGCCTGCCTCGGCGTTAACATGGAATCTAGCAGCATATCAGGCTGGTATAACTCATCTGGGTTCTGCAAACATTTCTGTAAGACCCATTCTTCTGAACATATCTCGGCTAGAACCCTCCTTGCGAGTGAAGAAAGTGATTGGGACGAGTCTAACAACGTTGAGCCGACACCGCCGCTGCCTCTGTAATATTTATAGCTCATTACTAATTGCTTTAAGTGTTCCCTTTATGATCCCATATTAACACTGAACATGTACATGGACTAGATTTTTTTTTCCAGAAATTTAAATATGGTGCGAGAGTGAAGACTATAATACAATAGTGACAAAATAGTTTTACCAAACACCATGTATACTGTAAATTATGGTCGGATACGATATGCATGAGGTAGCTATATCAGTACTTATTTCTATTATATTTAATGTTCTCATGAGCTGAATTTTTGTAAAGTAATGCTCTCTTCAACCATTTAATAATCAGTTGTAAAAAAATCACAAGAATTAGCATTAACATAGTGACTATACATTGTTAAGGAACATGATTATATGTTTTTTTTTTTTACTTTGTATAGGCTTGTGTTTGACCACAACTCACTATGGTAAGTGATGATGTGGCCGAAGGTGGTAAGCACACAAAGCCTAGAAGGAACTGGCTCTCGAGTGCAGCTGCCGGAACATTTTCAACTTGAGGGTGGTAGCCAGCCAGACGAGTACTACAAAGTACCCTACCACCGTGCTATGGTTTCCTCACGATGTTTTCCTTCACCGAAAGTTCAAGCTCATTGTAGGTTTCGAACCCACGACCTTCGCCGCGGCGTCCGACGTCACTACCACTGAGCTATCATCGCTTAATAATAATCGCTTATTAATGTTCAATTTGGAGTTACGGTTAACTAATATATTAATATTAACACATTTGTGACCCTTTAACATATAAACAGTGATGTCAGTAACGTATAACATTTAATTCTCAATCACTTGTAAATGGTATTCCAAAGAAATTGTCGATTCAATTCAAATAATTTATTTCAGACTACTATACATATATACATACATTTACGCGAAGAAATCGATAAAAAGTACAAGTAAATAGGAGCAGTTTAAGACTATTCTGTTTTTACTTGAGAATTGCGTCAGTTTTTCGTAGTTCCGAGCCATATTTAAAATAACTTTTGCAAGTGAAAGAGTAGTAACAATGGAAGGGTTACGATTACACACAATGTCCAATGTATCGCATATTCACAGATGAAGGAAGAAAAGCATCTATAACACAACGTCGAAGTCCCACGGTCCACAAATTATGGAGTCATGAACATGGAAGCAAAACAACATGAAGAGAAGCTAAGCGAGTGATTGTCGTGAGAGAATGTAACGATAATGTATCCGTACACATTGCGTGCCCGGCCTTTGTAAATGTGCAACCATGTAACTCAATATTAAAATAAAAAACAAACCTAGGAGTTCTATGGCCCCCACTCATCTCTGAGTCTACCATCCTAAGGATAAAACAAAACATTGGCCGATCAATTGGTATCCTGTGAAATACTTAAATTGGTAAATAAACACTGTTTTGTTATGATCCTTAACATTAATTAACGGGTTTGCCTATACAGGGCGATTTTTTAGTCACTGGCAATACTTGCAGGGGAGGATTATATTGAAGAGTATTGCCAACGACTAAAAATCATTCTGTAGATATCGTCTGCCTCTCTTTCTGATTGAGCGAGAACTGTAAAGCTGCAAAATATTTTGATTTTGGAGTAAAATAAATTTAATATAGTAAATTTAGTATAGTCAAGGATCATACTATGTGAATTTCATAATAATCAAATATAATTTACTAACTATAAAGCACGTAAAGTTCAAGGATACTTACGACATCAGGTCGAGTTGAGCGTCGGTGGGCACAGTATCGCTTGTGCCTAATATGTGGGACAGTTCGCAAGACTTCTTGCCCCCAGGTTTGCCACCGTCACGTGCCGTGGAGTCTCCCACCACTGTTTCATTTAATAAATATACAAATAATTTATTTTTACGTTAACAGGTTGATAATCAGGCAGACGGTCCGTCTGATGGTAAGTAAATCACCACCCATCCTATACACATTTGCAATACCAAAGGATTGCCAATGTGTTGCCAACCTTAAAGAACTCTTTTCAACTTTATAATTTTATCAAGAAATACACAATAGTTCACAGAAAAAGTTGAATTTGAATAAGTTGAAAGTTAAAGTTGAACAACTATCTCAAACAAAATCCATGAATTTTTGTGTGAATGATTTAAATGCTTTTTTTCTTTAGGCCTCATTGTTTTTTTTTTATACCACATTGTCGGCAAACAAGCATACGGCCCGCTTGATGGTAAGCGGTTACCGTAGCCTATGAACGCTTGCAACATCAGGTGTATCACTCGCGCGTTGCCGATGAGCTCTGGCGACCTTACTCACGCGCCGGAACACAACTATAAGTTATTTGGCTGCGGTATTCTGTAAGGTTGAGGTACTTCCCCAGTCGAGCTGCTCTTTGAGCGACATATCGCTATGCTCTACCTCTCTTAAACTTTCTACTTCAACCGACGAAAAAACGGAGGAGGTTCTCAAGTCGACGCGCATATATATTTTTTTTATGTGTCATACATATAACTTTTAGAGTATTGTCTTTCTATTTTGAGATGTCATATTTTCAAAATGCCATGCCATGGTAAATAACTTCTTCTTATGGAAGTAATACATTATTCCCTAAAACAAGGGACACTTACTGAGTATAGCCTTCAGCGTGGCGAGTACAGGACCGACGCCAATGTTCTTATGTGCGGCCGCTAGTAGATGTCTGTCGCAGGAGAGCCGCACGCCCGCCGCGCCGCTGCCCGGCCCGGGGGATGTAGACACGCTGTATAAACCTGACATACACATGTACACTGTCATTTTGATATGGTTTTTGAATTAAAGAGCTGTGTTAAAAAAAATTAGACATTATTACTTTTATTTTCAAAAATAAAGTCCATAATAGTATCTTTTAGGATAGACAAAGTATGATTTTTATTAAAATAATTTTGTTTTTACATAAGAAATATTTTTATGCCAGTATATTTCCCAAAATCAAAGCTACTTATTCAGGTTAGACGCTAGGGCGGCACATTTTTCTTGCACGGAGTTTTTGAGAGAAATTACCACAGGTTCAAAAGAGAAACACTTGTAAAAATTTCAGCAAGTTGAGAGTTGCGAATTTATAGCAACTGCAATAACACAATTAAGACCCCAAGAGAATTTTTTACGAGTCGCCTATAGTTATAAGTGTAATACCGGTAAATATTTATTTATCGATATAACTAAATTTCCGGAGCATTTTATTATGGGTGCATTTCTTTCCTGATAAACCTAAGCAGGACTCCTCATGCTGCGCAACCTTTACTAAGGGACCACATTTCAGGACAATTGAAAATACCTGTTTACATGTATATTTTTTCGTAATTTTGGTTGTTTTTTCCTTCGGTTGATTTAAGTATTTTCACCAAACATCAAAAATAACTTCAACCTAACTACATGTTACCCGGTTGCGGAGTATCAACAGTCTTGAACAGTCTCAGCAGCAGGTGGCAGGTGAGCCGGGCGCCGGTGTCCGGGGAGGGCGCATTAGCTGGGTTGCCAACTAGCCCGGCGCCACCGCACGCCTTCACCAAGGACGGTAGTGCCGCGTGACGGACGAAGTCTTCGAGAGAGAAGCAGTGGCGGGCTGGAAGAAAATATTATGTTACAATTCTGATCAGGGTTATCGCCGGTCGGTACTGGCAGGGTCGGCCCGTTCATATTTTTTATTTATTTACCATTTATATTTTCTAAATTTTTTTTTTTCAATAATTTTGTTTTTCGGAAAGTGGCTGTTAATCTGCTTACATTACTGTTTTATTATGTCACAAATAATCTTAAAAGGGCGCCGTTCCAATCTTCCGCCTAACGCGGTCGGGTCGGGCGCTGGGTACCTACTGGTAGTGAGCAACTGCAACAAATAACATACCAACTAGAATGCAGGTGAAGACGGCGAGCGCGTCGTGCGCGGCGGCGTCGTGCAGGTCGCGGTGGTGCAGCAGGTCCGGGTAGAGCGGCGGCGGCGCGGCGTGCGACGCGTGCGGGGCGGCGGCCGCGGGGCAGTGCTGCGCGCCGCACAGCGCCACCAGCGCGCCCAGCCACTCGGCCGCCAGCCCGCTGCACCACGCCGTCATCTCCGCGCACACCACGCCCAACTCGTTCACACTGACACGAACACATCACGTCACGAACATACCATCGAATACATTCTACATCTAGATTGTTGATCACATTATACTCGGACACTTTTTGGAACGAAGTTCCTTTACGTCATTTGGGGAGGAGTTGACTGTCAAAAATGGTCACGAAAGGAAAAAGTGTGACGGATGTGACGTCACCAGTTATGTCCCCTTCATGCGATATTCTCTCTCTCTGTCTGTCTCTTTCTATTATTTACGAGAGTGTGTTAATTTTTTTTTTTTTACTTGTTAAACATTTAATGGAAAAAAGCCAACATTGTCAGACTGTCCAAAAACTATATAAAAAAATGTTAATATGTTAATAATAATAATATATTGTTTTTTGTATAAAAGTATTATTTTTTTGTAAATGTTTTAATTCATAAGATAGTTACATTGTCTTATTTTTGCAATTTTGTAATGGAGATTTAAGAGTTGAAAAAAAAAGTACATCAAGTGATTTTGTTTTTGTTGAACTTCATTACTGGCGGGGGTCCCCCGACCGCACTTTTTTGCTCTATGTAACGACGTTGTTTTGTATACTTAATAATTGAATCGATTCCTAACGTCCTTACAAAAAAACATAATAAACAAACCTGAAATCCTCATATTATAATAGATGTTTATATATTTTATGGATGTTTAATGAGGAATATGATATGACAGTCCATCTGATGGTAAGTGGTCACCGCCGTTAATGGACATTTGCAATTTGACAAAATATTGTTGTTATTGTTGAGGATATCACTCACCGATCATTATCCACCTCGCGGCAGACGGCAAGCATCGCTGAACAAACAAAACTGTATCTATTGCCCGGTGACTCGGCCACCTGACGCGCCCACGATATTTCAATTTTACCTGAAATACGACTATATTTATTAAAACATTCTAAGATCAGTCACTAACATTAGTATTATGTCTCAGATTTTTACCTTTTCTTGGATTAGTGAAAAATTCACTCAGGAACTGAGGGTTGTATACGTAATTTGATGGAGTTGGATGTAGAGGGGAGTAGAGAGCTTGTCTGTAAAAAAAATCAATGTTTAAAAAAATCTAATTTGATATCGTTAATTTTCGAATCCATGTGAATTCGTACAATAAGTAACAGACACTAGAGTAGAGTAATAGAGGGTACTGACTTGATCTTAGGGTAGGCATTAGCGAAGGTGTCGGCGTGCGGCGCGTGGCAGAGATGCGCGGCCGCCTTGTACAGGTCGTGCAGCTGCGCCAGCACGCAGCGCTCCGCCGACCCGCAGTCGCCCGGGTTCACCACGCACTTCACTAGCCGACACAGTTGTTCGAAAACAGCTGACGTTTGTTCCTGGCACACTGCACGATCGTTTTTTATACAACTTAGGATACTTTTACATCCCCATACATCATTCAACGTAAAATACAAAATATTTTGAGTATGAATGGTAATAGATTATTGGGATGTTGACTCACATTCAAATCGGCAACTTTTTATGAAATGTCAAAACGATAGGTTTATATGGAGTTTTGTACTAAATACAAGCATGTGACGTCATAATTATATAGCATCAAAAGCTTTACTCTTTATGGTTAGATTGGGTATTAAAAATCATAAAAAGGATAAATTTAATAAAATAATCGTGATTTTCCCCTTTTTTTAGATGTTTTATACATTGGATAATTTATTTTGAATACAGGTCAAATACCCTAAAGAATATGGGCGTTAATGTTTTTATATAGAAAAAAAAAACGTGTGGCACTCGGAGACTGCCGCGGTAAAGCTATTGCATAGCATTTTTTATCAAGTTATGCAATTATAATTATTATTTTTCTTTGATATTAATTCAAGTTTTTTCTTTGATATTAATAGATACCTATACACCTATATACTTTCTCACAAACAGTTGCTTACGTATTCGTTCGATTTCGGAGCAGCTCTGTCTCGATCCGTGCGAGCTTCGTACTGTCGTACCATATACATATACGTTAAGCGAACGCTCGGCCGAGCTACATGGTAAGCGGAGTGTTAGGTTTTATTTTCGTTACGAAATTTCTTAATTCGGTCGTCGCGCTCAAAGCCCGCGATAAAAGCTATGCAATAGCTTAAAATTCAGCCCAACGGTTAGATGAACAGGTTTAAATTTCAGAGGTAAGATTCGATCTACACAAACTAACAGGTGTAGTTACATAAAAGCTTGTAATAAGGAACAAAATGTCGTTAAGTTGGGTGCTTTTTTTTTTTTTTTTAATAGATGCGTAGTTTCTATATAGTATAAACTTACACAACAAACAGGAGTGGTATCTCCTCAAAGCCCCGACGGTGTAGAGCGCTAGAGCGGAGGTGTAGGCGCGCGGCGCGGCCAGCCCGCTGCTCAGGGCGCCGCGGGTTATGAGCGCCCCCTCCACTTCAGACAGCTCTTTTAGTATCTGTTATTAAATATCAATATCTTTTGCAATCACATACTGGGTGGTGAGATTTTTTCGTAAAGTCAAGACCAGTTCGAAAAAAAAATTATCGAGATTTTGAAAATTATTATCACAATTTCAGAGTTGGTCCCATAGAAAAGTTCTTCAGCTTGACAAAAGTAACAGAATTCGAAACTATTCCATTTAAAAGTATCCACCTAGTATAAGTATATAAAAAAACATAAAATGCCGCGATAACGCGAGAAGCAAACTAGTCATTTCATAAATAATTATCTAAGAAAAATATTTTTTTAAAATGATTTTTTACATAATCCACGAGTCAGTAAATTAAGATTGTTAACAAAAACCAACCCGCTGTAATCATCACTACATAGTATAAAACAAAGTCACTCCCGCTGTCTGTCCCTATGTATGCTTAGATCTTTAAAAGTACGCAACGGATTTTGATGCGGTTTTTTTAATAGATAGACTGATTCAAGAGGAAGGTTTTAGTACATAATTTGTCTTCTACCCGTGCGAAGCCGGGGCGGGTCGCTAGTACTATATATAATCATATTGTATGGTAATGTATATAAAGTACCTGTATACAAGTCTCAATGAGGCCGTGAACATTGAGCGCTATCTCCATGAGGTCGAGGGCGAAGGCGACGTGTTCGGGCTGCGGCAGGTACGTGGTGGCGCCCGCCGCGTATGAAGCTAACGCCTCGTACACTGCGCCGCCTACTGCCCACGACACTGCGCCTTGCTCGTACATTGACATTGCCTGCGCGGATATTATTATTATTTTATTTACAAATAATCAACACCAAAAATATACGGAAAAGATATTCGACATATATAAGAATTTTGGGTTAATATTTCTATTTAAGAATCGAAAATTATAGTTCTTAAAAACAGAGAAACATTTACCAATAATAAACAGATTTTTTAAGCATCAAAGGGCTATTTCAAAATTAATAGAAGTTAGAAAAAAAAGATATATTTACCTGAAACTTTTGTGTAACCGCCTCAAAATTGAATTCACTACGGGAATGTTTCTTAATTTTACCTCCTTCAGCGACATCGATGGAAAATTTCTTAGAGAAGAGTTTACAGATTTCTGTAAAGAATTAAAAATAACTTTTAATAATGCTCATTTGAATCAAGATGGATATAAAACATTGTACATAAATATTAAGTGCTGAAAATCAAAGCTGTAGACATAAAGCGAGTGGGATTTTACAATATAAAAACATCCCATTCACCCCGATCCCGATCCCGATCCCGCTTACCTTTGGTCATTTTCTTAACTTGATGTTTAGCGTCATCCCTCTGTCTGCCCACACCATAGAGTAGAATGTGTCTCTGGTTAGCGTCGTGCGGCGTGTGGTCGGGCTCAGCGGGCGGCAGCGGGAAGTGCATCGTGTAGTGGTAGTGCCGGGACACGCCCGCGGCCAGTGCGGCCAGTGAGCTCGCCACGCCCACGCCACACGCACTTGAAGGACCGGCGCTTGTCGTGCGGATACCTAGTCAAAATATTGTTATATTACTAAATTCTCCCCGCGATGTTACCCGTGTTTCCGAGGGATCTAATGTCTTCCCGCAATAAAAAGGTCCATTCCGAAAAACGATATAAGATAAGTACAATCATCTTTTTCAAATATTAGCCAGTAAAATTGCAAGTAATTCGCCTCATCAATTTTGCTGTAATTCTATTGGTTAAAATTTAAATTATCGTGTGTTGTTTTTCGAAGTATACCATCAAAATATGATGTATCTGTGAACTAGTTGTCCCTTTAGCCACTAGGGCGATTCACTAATAAACACCCACCCGGAAAGTACAAGTAAACTTTCGCATTTATAACATAAGTAGGGTTAAATCCAACTAGACAGGCAAGCCAAGTGGATAGATAAATCCTAGAAAAAGCCTATTCACTTTAGCCTTGAATTTTCTTCATTAAATTGTCAGATCCTTAGACTCCTAAAGCAAGTTCTACACTTGTGCTTTCCGCATGATTATTTTTCTTTTTTATGATGAAATGTATATTTACCTGGTACAGACATAGGTCCCATACTCATTGAAGGCATCCCAGGAATGGTCATACCACTTGGACCCATCATTGGGGAATTTACACTGGAACAAATATAGATTCACAATAACTAACAACACAGATCATATAATATTATAAGAAAAAACTATTTTAAATAATATAAATACCTATGTGAAGGCTCTCCTGGATCTTTTGGACTGTCCGGCGCGTCCATAGAATTCTGTTGGTCTTCTTTAATATGTTGCAATAGCTTGTCTAGATCGTCGTCAATTTTAGAGTCGTCTAAATCCATTCGGACATTTTCCTGAAAGGAGAATGTTATTTTATTATCTACAAGCTTACCGGACCGTTTCATTCGTAATTTTTTATTTTACCCTTTTAGAGGCTGAATTTCGGAAAAGCCCTAAGCTATTAGCACAACTCACTCTCGAAATTGATTGATTCTTCTCAGTTTAATCTATGCATTGAACTCTCATTATCAATCAGCTACTTATATATTATTATTTTAGTATGATAAGAATTTAAAAAAAAAATCGTCATCAGCAAGAGGCTATGCGAACCTAAGCAAGGATAATAAGAGCGATAAAACGTTTGAATCATGCTTACCTTAAGCGTGTAGGCGTTAGCATTCAGAACGAAATACATAGCTATTCTTACCTCCATTTTAGGCTTGAGATCGATTCCGGCAAATATGTCATCGTCCATGTTATGATTTGTACCGGTACTATTTGCGGGCGGAGCGACCGTGTGTGTACCGCTGCTACCACCGGTTGATGTCGGCTCCGTCGGGGATATTAGATCACCTATGATATTATTAAAACTATTTTTAATCCACACAATAAAGTACGATACAATATTATAAAAAATATGAATATAATAATATATTTTTTCTCACTATTATTAATTCTGCGTAAAATTAACTGAACTGAAATGTTAACATAACTACTCCTACATATTATTGTACTAGAAATGGAAGAGCGGGGCCTCCTAGCACAGGTATTTCTCATACTTAAAAGGAGCTTCCAATAGGGGCTATTGTAGTAGTTATGTTACTGAATTTACTATTTTAATTATTTTTTCGTACAATGAGTAGAATCAAAATTTTCTGATAATAAAAACTTATATTTAATTGATTTCAAACGATACATTAAAGATATACTATCCACAAAGTGTTTCATTATACATACCTCTAGAAATTAACGTGCACATATACGCGTCGTGTGAGAAGACATCGCGTCGTATCAGTTCACCAAACAAATGTACCAAATTAGCGAATTGCTGACGATTACCTGGCGGAGCATTGGGACTCTCATCTGAAAGTTAAGTCATTTTGAGCATATTTTTGAGTACGGAATTACTAATGGTAGTAAAATAAATAAATATAGTTTAAAAACACGCTTTTATCGTGCAATTTAAAAAACTAAATCTGGAGGCGTCAACTATATTGAATTTAGTGTGACGCCATTTTATTTTTCGTATTTTTCACAGAAAACCCGTTCATTTGATACTCATATCGCATAAAAAATAATTAGTCCGCCATATTGGATTTAGAATGATGTCACTTGATAAACATGCATTGTCATCCAAACTAAACGTGTATGCAAAATTTCAGCTCAATCGGAAACCGGGAAGTGGGTCAAATTTGACCCCAAAGCCTTTTTTACATAGTTACAGGTGAAGCTAATAAAAGTAAAAAGTATATATTAATAATTAGATTACAATAAGCTTACCTAAAACTGGAGCATCGTTGTCAAGGAAACGTAATAACAAGTTTTGAAAAACCGGAGGTCCACTGTAGAGGCCTGTTCCAGAGCTGATAGACTCTTTATCATCTGATCCTGTAGCAAATGGAATTCTGTTAAAATTTTATGTAGAAATGGTCGGCCCATTGAGTTTTTAAGTATAATAATAAGGCATTATCGTCATATTAGCCCGTATAAAGTCCATGCAAAAATGGTGATATATATTTTTTAAAAGTTCTAAGGTGGCTGACAAACATGCATATGCATAACTATGTATTGTATCTATGTATTTAACTACTACATAAGTTAATGGGCTAACGGTAACCGTAAAGCGGCGATAATGCTAGTAGAAATTGACCAGAAAAGGAAGATATATTTTTTTACAATCTCTGCTCTAGTAATAGTATAGACCCTCTGTCTATCTGTCGTATTTCTGTTTATCAATCAGATAGCGTGTAGTTTGGTTGAATAATAATTTTGTTTTATTCAGTTAACAATTCTACTCATTGTTTTCAACTGTTCCCTATTCTACGTGTACCTATCAAATGATTACTATGGGCATGTTCTGATATGCACTGCGACTGACTGCGAGCACTGTAAGGTGTGACGTCAATTTAGTATAATACTGAGAAGCTGTTCCTTTATAGTTAGCTATACTGGGTACTGTTTAAAACGGAACGCAGTATACTGTTATCTATGTTTTTTGGCATACCCTATATTACATAAAAAAAAATATAATGTATACTCGCCGGTGGCGTGGTGGTCGTGGTGGTGGTGGTGGTGGTGCTGGCGGCGGTCGAGCAGCGCGGCGGCGGCGAGGGCGCGGTGCTCGCCCCAGCGCGCGCCGCACACCGCCCACTCGCACAGCACGCGCACCACGCAGTACACGCCCGACCACTCCTGCACACGCACACACACATCAACACATCGTATCGGTCGAGCAGCGCGGCGGCGGCGAGGGCGCGGTGCTCGCCCCAGCGCGCGCCGCACACCGCCCACTCGCACAGCACGCGCACCACGCAGTACACGCCCGACCACTCCTGCACACGCACACACACATCAACACATCGTATCGGTCGAGCAGCGCGGCGGCGGCGAGGGCGCGGTGCTCGCCCCAGCGCGCGCCGCACACCGCCCACTCGCACAGCACGCGCACCACGCAGTACACGCCCGACCACTCCTGCACACGCACACACACATCAACACATCGTATCGGTCGAGCAGCGCGGCGGCGGCGAGGGCGCGGTGCTCGCCCCAGCGCGCGCCGCACACCGCCCACTCGCACAGCACGCGCACCACGCAGTACACGCCCGACCACTCCTGCACACGCACACACACATCAACACATCGTATCGGTCGAGCAGCGCGGCGGCGGCGACGGAGCAGAGAATTTTGTATATTTCATCATCCATGGCTAGTTCCAGTCGCTGATATAGGTCCCGCTCAGCATTATCTTTTTTAATGGCCACTGTTCTTCTAGCTGCTTTTTTGGCCAATTAGTACTTTTCCCTATCCTGATCGGAGCGGGTCTCCTGCCAAATCTTAAATAGGCGTTTCTTTTCCGCGCTACGGTTGCTTTGGTGTTGTTATTCCACCAATAGGTGTCGTTTCCATTGTGCAGGGTTCCTTTACTGATCCCTAGCTGATCTAAGATTATTTTTCATAATTGGAATCTATAAATGATACCTTGTCTGTGCAACTTTTGGTCACTCTTAAAAAACATCATCCTGTATACATTGAACTTAATTTTAAATTTAGGCTATAGAACTAATTCAATGTCACTTTTCTCGCTGTAGCCGCGGCTTAGGGATTTTTTTTTTTTTTTGTTATTTGGGCATACATATAAGCTTCTGATTAATGCAAGTTGCAACCTCCCAAAACGAAAAGCAAGGCAAAAAAAAAAAACATATTATCGTGATTTATTTGACATCGGTAAGTCTTAAGACAGCCGGGAATGGCTTGAAATATTTCTTGGGGCCTTTTAATGTAATAAAGAAAATTTTGTTTTATCCATAAAACTTCCGCGTTAGATTTTTTTTCACATATTTGGGAATTCCGGGATTTCAACTTTGGAACAGCGAAATTTGAGTTGCAAGATTCCACCCGGAACGACAGACAGACAAACAAGAAATTAACTTAATAAAAACGTGGTAACGTGGTAATAACTAGCGTTCCGCCGCGTGATTTCATCCGTGAATGCCTTATATGATCTCGCTGAACCGGGAAACGAACTTAAAGATGAAATGTGAAAAGATGTTTTTGTGAAAATTACGAAATTTTCATAACAAAAGGTCTAATATTAATTGTTCTCAATAAAGTATTTAAAAGATAAGATTCTCTTCTTAGCGTGAGTTCTCGGCCACACCACCACAATATAGCGAAGCGTGGCCAAACACAAGTCTAACCATACCATGTTTTTATTTTGATAATATCAGCCGTTGGTCAGCTTAGTACCTACAACTCACCGGATCTTTGGTATCTATGTTGGAATCTTTGGAAGGCGGCGCGCAGTTGGCGAACACTTCCTTATACAGCGTGTCCAAATTATTGTTTGGGTCTACTCGGTCGAAGCAATGCCTGTCTAAAGCTTCTAGGACTGCTAGTACGCGCGCTGGTGAACAAAAAATCATCTTCATTTTCTATTTAAAATTAGTTTTAAGTTCGGTATTGACTGAGTCCAATTTCAAATTAATATTTTTACTTTTGATTATAACTTAGTCTTTAAATTAATCCAATTACTCTAGAAGGAAAGGAAAATAATAAAAAATATAAGAAAAAAACAGGGCATTTTATTAGTCATATTCAAAAAAATATCCTTCCTTTTCTTGGTTTTGGATTATATAGTAGGGCATTCTTTGGGATACCTTGTGAACTGGACTGCCATTTATCAGTGCACCATTTGCTCTCAGCTTTCTTACTTCTGGCAGCGATTTCTTGTTCAGCTTCGTATACCTAGTTAACAAATAAATTATCATTAACATCGCATTTTTATTCCTATTGGAGGGATTGTGATTAGCATTATTGAGAAAGCAACAGAAATAAAAGAATATTCAACAAAAATCATGAAAGGGTATAAAATACATAATATGCGGCGTAATTCCTATTTTAAATTGACACATATTTGTGAAGATACTCCATTATTGTTATTCCCCTTTAACTTTTGTTAGGTCATCTTCAATATCATTAATAGCTTATAATTCTTTGTAAGAGTCTCATAGTAAAAGGTATTCGGCATGACGAATCTGCCACCTCAAAGAATCCACCCAGTATATGTTCCCAGATATAGGGTCACGAGCCGCCCCTACCAATTAGGGGGATTAGTCCACCACGGGGGCCCAGTGTGTAATGGCGGACTTCACATGCCTTTAAATTTACTTTCACATGTAACTCCCTCACAATAATTCCTGAAGGTAAATAATGAAAAAATTATGGACCATATTAAACTTCAGGCCATAAATACATGTTCCCTATTAATATATGTGTGTAAATAGCATTTACCAGTCGCCTATGTTCCTCAGTGACAACAGTGTCCATATGCGGCATGGGCAGCGCGGACGGTGGGAGCGGCAGCAAGTCCAGAGGAGAGCCTTGTAGCGAGGACCCGCAGCCCGACCACACCATAGCCATTGGACACTCTATGCAGATTATCTATGGAATTCAAGTGTTTCACGTTGCATGATAATAGATACAGGTGACAGATTGATCATTTAATGCACTATCACTCGCTCTATATTTTCGTATAGCTGTAAAATTGTCAGGGAAACATCATATTGATTTTAAAATTTATTTTGATATTTATTTTGATACTCCACAAATATTGGCATTTTTTTTCTCTACCGCCATTTCTTATTCCACGACGGTTGCAAATAAATAATTGTTGAAGAAAACAATATAACATACCTGCAATATCGAACCCAACTGTATAATAACATCTCTATGGTACAAGCAATTCAGTATCTCTCCGAACCCAATTTGCACCGGATTCATCGCGGCCGCGACGACCGTCGTCAATGTTGGTTTTGTATCTCTTGGAGGTGACCCAGCTTCTTCCTTTACTTGGATATCCATTGGCTGAGAAGGGTTAGGTGTTCCGAGAGAGTGATTAGGGTTCGGCGTCCTTGGGTTCGGTGTCCTTGGGTTCGGTGTCCTTGGGTTCGGCGTCCTCGGGTTCGGAGTCCTTGGGTTCGGCGTGCCGAGCGAATGGTTAGGGTTCGGTGTTCCTTGGCTCTGTTCGGCGGGAGTGGTCGAGCGCTTGATTTGTGATATATTTGGTTTGACGTCACCGTTGGTCGGTTCTGGTGTTGGTGATAGTGGTGGGGGAATGGTTTCTGTTATAATGAAGAGAGGAAAGCTGTCACAATTGATGGTAACTGGAAGTTCTCATCAATATGAACAAATTTTACTATGGGACCAGCTCTGATATCGCGTAAAATAAAACGCTTGCTTCATACATTTTGGTCGAGTAGGTATTGAACTTTTGTATGGAATAGCTGATTTTTTTTATTTATTTCACAGTTAGTCTTAAAGTTGTTTATATTATGAGTACTTCCAACCCTGCAAGTATTGCCAGTGACTAAAAAATCACCCAGTAGGTATAATCCATTGTTCATTGAAAAATATTCCGATAAGATTTGATGTTAGGCAACCGGTTTAGGACACAGTTCATCCAATGTTTATTGTATTGTTATTTTTTAAATTGTCAAATGAAAGTGTAAATACAGAACCACACTGCACATTTTCTACTCAAATTAAAACATCATCTGCAAATCACGAGCTTCCCCAAAAAACTAGGGGGATTAAGGCCATAGCCTAGCAAGTAGGGTCAATGCAGTGACGTGGAATGCGAGTTCTCGGCATGCAGATTCCCTCATGATGTTAGTAGTCAGTAGTGAAGTATTTAAGATAAAACTATGACATTCTTATGACTGCAGGTAGTTATAAAGAAAATGCTTACCCCCATTCCTATCCGTAGTTTTGGTGAACACAGCTGGTTGATTGAGGGTACGTAGAGTAGCTTCTGACAGCACGGAGCAGATAGCAGCGGCTTTCTTAGAGCAAGTCGTGGCTAAGCGACGACACAGACCTTCACAGCACACGAATTCGCACATGTGTTGTAGAGCCAGGGGGAGGAACAATCTAGGGGAACAATCATTAAGACCAGTTAATAAATATTTTTTTTGCCGATTAATTTATTAGTTTAAAGTAATTTAGTTAAATATAAGAAAAAACATTTTAGTTCATAGTAAACTTACAAGATAAAGGTTATTATTATTATTGAAGTATACCGTTCAAAAAGGTTGGTAAAATAATAGAAATCAATGGCAGGTATGTATTGCAAAACAATATATTATATAAAAATAAATGGGCAGTTCCTTTACACAACTCTTATGATTCAGCACTTTCAAATAAAATTATTTATTTTTAGTTTATTTTTGTGTTTATGATTGTATTGTTTTGAAATAGTAAAAAAAAAAAAAATTGCCGACATAGAATGTAACCTTGATAAGTTTCATGCCGTTTCTTCTCAATAGGGTATTTGACTGACATTTAAATCAGCAACTTTTTATGAAATGTCAAAACGATAGGTTTATATGGAGTTTTGTATGAAATACAAGTATGTGACGTCATAATTATATAGCATACTCTTTATGGTTAGATTGGTCATTAAAAATCATAATTAGGATAAATTTGATAAAATAATCGTGGTTTCCCCTTTTTGTTTACATGTTTTATACATTGGTTAGTGTTGGATAATTTATTTTGAATACAGGCAAATACCCTATTGATCGATCAATTCGATGTTCATAAGTGCCCTCTTAAACTGAATAAATGTCTTTGACTTTGTTCAAATTGGTTGGAAGAAGGTTATATCTTTGGATAACATAAATATTCGGTAAATAATTAAATACTATAGGAATACTAGCTGTCCCCCGCGGTTTCACTCGCACAGCGGTTTAAAAAATAGATGTTGGCCGATTCTCAGACCTACCCGATATACACACAAAATTTCACAAAAATCGGTCGAGCCGTTTCAGAGGAGTTCAACCACGCACCCCGTGACACGAGAATTTTATATATTACTAGCTGTCCCGGCAGACCTTGTTCTGCCCTATTTCTCTAAAACAAACTAACATTGATTATTTTATGTTAATAGGTGCCCCGACAGATTTCGTTCTGTCTAACGCGCCTTTGTTTTGTTTTGATTGACGTCTAATGTTTGACAGCTGGGGACAGAGTGGTTTCTATTGGAAAAATGGTAGTTCCCGTTGACCTAGAATCACGAAATTTGGCGGAAAGCATGGACTTACAGCACAAATAAAGGAAAAAATCCAAAAAATAAAAAAGTTAAAAATTAAAGGCTGTCCATACATACATAGTTACTCCATTTAAGATAGGCCTCTGAGTTGTATGGGCGCTCATACAATTTAGAGGTCTAGCTTAATTGGCCCAACCTCAAATAAGATAAATAAATAAAATAGGGGTTGATCGTAGAGGGTTGAAAATTTAGGGTTGTATGTATTTTTTGATGCTGTATCATAAAAAAATAAAAACAAAACATTTTATCTAAAAAATAAAAATAAAAATTTTGGGGTGGCCTACCCCTAACATTTAGGGGGATGAAAAATAGATGTTGGCCGATTCTCATAGATACCGGATAAGCACAAAAAATTTCATCAAAATCGGTCGAGCCGTTTCGGAGGAGTTCGATTACGCACCCCGTGACAGAAGAATTTTATATATTAGAAGATAAATAAAAAATTTACCTTAACAGACCATCATCAGGCTGCCTCTTGTCTAACAACTCAATGATCCATGTGAGGAAATCATGTCTATCTAAGAGGCCTTCATCGAGGAGGTACTTAGCAAGGCGGCAACAATAGTTCCATAACTTTAACGCTTGCCGCCAGTCGGTGCTGTCGCCATGGTTAGGAGTTGAGGAACCTAGCACTACAACAAAATTACATGTTTATCATCATCTTCGTACAATAACATAGTATTCAAATTAAGTTGTTTTTTTTCCACATTTCCAACTTAATATCACACTATGAAAGTGCATATGTCACCGTAAAATTGCAAATACCGTTAGATTATAATCTATCTTGTGAGATTGTAAACTGTCGAATGATTGTGAATCGTAACATATTGCTTATAATTTAACGCATTATTTTTCGGTGAGTAGATTATAATCTATCGAAGTGAAACTGTTAAATCACAATCTGTTGCGCGTTGAATTGTCAACTGTCCGAAGGCAGACACTGATTAGTCGGTCTTACAGTAGGTCGTTCTGATAGGTTCACACGCATAAAAAATATTAAAACACGGAAAATGTACTTAAACTACGTTCGGTGACTAACACTAGCTTATTTATCATTCAAACTGCACTTCTTTGATTAATTACAGATTCATTTTACCTCCACAACAATTTCATATAACTAATTCTAAAGCTTTATTTAAATAGAGTTTTATAAGTAAGGCAATATGTTTTTTTGGTCTATGCATAAAATAGTTACTGTTATAACAATACATACTTGAATTTCCTGGAGAATGCATGGAATTGGATATTGTTGAATTAGGAGTAGATCCACCTGGAGGATTGCCTGATGAATTATGACTTGGTGTTCCTTGACCTAAAATGATATATTTTAGAATACATAGGATAGCAATCAAAATACAATACAAAAGCAAGACATAAAAGAAAATGAATACAATTACATACCAGACTGCGATGGCGGTGTTTTATCTGATACATTTCCTGGCACAGCACATTGATAATGCTCAGCTAATTTTGGAATTTGATCTTTTAAGAATTTTATAAGAGTTGTTGTCCATTCTGTAAGTGTTATTAGTTGTTTTATTAAAAAGTTGTGAGTTAAATGCTTTATCTATGGTTTATAAATACTAGCTTCCGCTCCCCGAGTGCTCCGATCGCCACCAAACCTTACAGGATTACCCGCGGGGCTAATATGAAGATTGTCTGAAAATTTCATCGCGATCGGTTCAGCGGTTTCGGAGTCTATAAGGAACATACATAGATACATAATTTCTCTTTTAAATATATAGATAGATAGCATAAGTGAGCCAGAGTGATATTAAAATGAACCATATGACATTAAAATAAGGTTCATCTGAATCTACTCTTAATCATAGATTAAACCGATGAACTTTATTACAGAGAGATAAGGCTCATTTTCGTATCACTGTCACAGGTAGCCAGAGTAATACGAAAATATATTTTACAAACTATAATTATCATAATGGAAACATTCAATATCTATATATAAATAGGCAAAGACAAAATAGCCATTTTCTCTTCTTTTTGTTTTTTTTACCGACTTAAAAAAAAGGAGGAGGTTCTCAATTCGGTTGTATTTTTTTTTTCGTTTAGCAGCCATTGCCGAGTTTTAGTATTATGAAAGCCACAGCGAAGCATAGCCACCTGGCTACGGTTCACTGTGCATACAGTATTACTCTAGCAATTAAATATGTTTGTATAGAATAATAGTATATTATTGAAGTTTTACATACCTGTAGTGGGATCAGGCAGCTGCCTCTTCTTAATCTTTGCTTCAGAAACAGCAACAGTGTATGCTGAACTCAATTTAATAAACCAAGCAGCCCTAGGCATTGCCACTTGGAACTCTGTCAGTGTTATGAATATCTCCTCCTTTTTGTTGAAGTTTGGTGCTTTTTTTGCTAGTTGGGAAAGTGGTTTACTGCCTGGAAGACATGTGACTGTTTTAATATAATAACATAGGTAAAAGTTTAATTATATATGTTTCTGGGTCTTAATTTTTCTTGTTGACACTAAGCTAATCTTCTCACAATTAGGTATAATAGATTTTTCTATCTTGGAAGATATTAGTACAGGAAAGCTCACTTGTCAGTCAAGAAAGTCTTCTAGTCTAGTTGGGAACAGTTGATGAATGAAAATGAAAAAGACATGTGTTCATTTTGTTGCAATATGTATGCCTTTGATTGGATACATTTTACCGAGTTCATGAAATTTTCTTGTTTCTGTTTTTTTTGTACATAGTTAGGTTTATGATTTTTTTAAATATTTTTTTAAAGTAATCTATATTAATATTATAAAGTAAGAGAGTTATAAAGAAGAAGAGTTTGTTTCCTTCTTTGAACGTGCTAATCTCACAAACTACTGGTTCAATTTGAAAAATTATTTCAGTGTTGGTTAGCCCATTTATCGAGGAAGACTTTAGGCTACTTTTTATCCCGGGGAAACATAGTAGGATAAAGAAAAACAACACATTTAACAGGTTCCCTGTCCCCATACAAAGGTGTCACTGAAGACTTCTAAGCTTAGGCATTTTTTCAAGGTTATTAATTTGCGTTTAATTCCCAAGCAATTGACTCTCAACAACTTATAAAAGAATCATTGGTATGTCTTGTTACATTCCATACAATTAACATTTAACAAAAAAGTAAAACCAACTTCAAAACGGTTTGCACTAAAAAGTATAAAATAACTATATTAGAACTCGTTTTGAAGTCAGGGAAAGAGAAATACGTGTTCCAGAATGTCAAATTCTTTCGCTGACTTCAAAATGAGTTCTAATATAGTTATTTTATACTTTTTAATGCAAACAGTTTTGAAGTTGGTTTTACTTTTTTGTTAAATGTTAATTTTATTTTTCCATTTTAAGTTTCTTATGTGTATTGAATACCTATCAAAATTTGTCTCTGATTGAGGATATGCCTATCAATAATAATATAATCACGATATTCATGCTCCTTTTCGTTGAGGAACTCAGTCATATCTTCAAAGTCCATGATCAGATTATAATAAAATTTATATGGGTGGCTCTGAAGTATGATCTACCAAACGAAAAAATAATTGGAGGAGTAATCGCGTAACAAGCATACAAAAAAAAAAACAGAATTAGCTAGCCACATTCAGAAAATAATAATACCGGAATAAGCACCTATATTTGTGCACATATGATTTGTGAGGTGAGCATATCAGACAAGGTACAAAATTAAAAATATGAATATGATTCATGGGACAGGGCGAACCTATTAAAATAAATTTAAAGTTGGGACTAATTGCATTGAGTTATGGAAGGTATAATTTGTATAAATATTCTTAATTAAGCAATGAGTAATACCTGCTAAATCTTTAAACCAAGCTTCAATTTGAGCTTTAGTACGAGCTGTAGCTGGCCAGAAGTTATCCTTTGGGTTCACTTGTTGTCTTTTTCTACCACAATCAGGCAAGGTATTTAATTCTTCCTTTTTGGATAAGATTCCAGAAAAGAATTGTCCAATCTAAGAATAGTGTAATTACACCGTTAATAACTAAGTAGAACACAATATAAATAGACATTACATTATTCTGGGACATAATTATTCCTAACACAGATGACCCCAAACTAAGCAGAGCTTGTGCTATGGAAGCCAGATAACTAATATACTACATTTCTTTTGTAAATATATACTTATATAGATAATCACTCCCAGACTCAGGACAAACAGACATGTTCATGCACACAAAGGTTTGTCTTGAGTGGGAATCAAACCCACAACCTTCAGCATGATAGATAGGGTATCTTACCAACCACACCAACTGGCCCGTAAATATAAAATTAAAGGTACAAAATCCATGTATGAATTTCAAATAATATTGACCTTTGAATTACTAATATTATTCATTGTTCAGAATTATACATTTTCATTATCATGAATGAGTATTATTATATTATTTTATTACATCTATTGATCAAGAATTCACAGATATAGCGCAAATAATGTAAACATTTTGTCAAAAACGTTACAATAGTTATACATGCTAATTTCAATGATTATGATAAAATCTTGATTAATTTGTCAGATCATCATGTTTTTCTTTTCTTACCTTAGAGGCGGAATAATTGAAATTTCTAGCAGTCCCGAACTCATCGCTGGACTGTGGAGTTGTGGAGAAACCATGTTTTACGTTTGTAGACGTGAGCTCGTCTTCTTTCTGTCGAGGTTCTTGTGGGTACACGTCCGGAGGGCCCAAGCGAGGCCTCTTTAGAGGTCGCTTCTCGTACATGATCCCCATGATTTCGGGATAAATGGAAGTATCTATACAACACGACAAATAACTGTTTAGTTCGCGCAAGATTCTATTGATCATAAAAAATTCGACACAACATACAACCTATTGTTTACCTAAGCCCTTGGGTAGAAAACTTACCTTTCATTTAAAAATGTTATGTATTATATTGATGATACATGTTTTATTCTACACTGAAGAGATAAAAACTAGAAAGAAAATAATTTCATAAAAAATAAAAAGAAGACATAAAATCAGGTCAAATGAATTGTTTTCACAAATGAATGTAAGTGAATGAATGAATTAGTGAATGACGTAAATTGACGTATATTGATTTTGACGTTAGATATTTTTAATTTTCTAACATATAGCAAACATATAGATTAAAAAAGGTATATCAGTACAAACAATTATTATTTAGTCGATTATTCACATTATATGTAATCGAAGGGCAATTATGTCGGTTATAATTATTATAAGCGGTTTTATTTATCGGTATTTTTTTACCTGATAACATTTGTATATTATGTCAAAAAGCAATAAAGCTTCAGCAGATAAATTAGATTTTGGTTTATTTACCTTGTTGGTTGGGATAGAATAGAAATCCTTTTTATGACTTAGTTTATTGTGCCTTAGATAATAAATAATGCCACCCAAAAAACAGCCTGAGAAAGCAAATAAAGGCGGTGCGGGAGCCAAATCCGGCGGTGGAAAATCTGGAGGTGATGCAAAAGGTTTGATAGAAATATTCGCCGTATCTGCCATTCTTTGCTTAACAATAAAGTTATCACATAAAGCCTTATTTATCTCGTAAAATAAATAAATCACTTTTGTTTAATTCTAACCTAAATTCTCTTTTCAAATTCAGATTCAGCCGCAAAAGAAAAAAAAGGTGGGACGGCTGTCAAAGTCCGTCACATATTGTGCGAGAAACAGTCAAAATGTTTAGAGGCATTGGAGAAATTGAAGGCTGGGGAGAAGTTTCCGGATGTAGCGACCGCGTTTAGTGAGGACAAGGCTCGGCAAGGCGGAGACCTCGGCTGGATGACCCGTGGGTCAATGGTGGGCCCGTTCCAGGATGCGGCATTCGCCTTGCCCATATCTTCAGTCACTAACCCGGTTTATACAAATCCTCCGGTCAAAACAAAATTTGGATATCACATAATTATGGTAGAAGGAAAAAAATGACAGACATGGTATTTGAATTTGAATATTTCTGGGCGATACTTTTATTGTTCATTATGGAAAGGATATGCTGCCTGCAGGAGCAGTTTGACAAAGACTTCTCTATACTGCCAGATCCTCAGAGGTCTAATGACTCTATCAACTCTGATATGGAAGAATTTGCTAACAGAGAGTGAGTACACAGAGCTTAAAATATGGTTGAGATAGGGAGAGAATTTTGCTACAAATTTTACTCTTGATTATTAACTTAAACAAGCTAAAATATCAATAAATTTTGGTCTGTACCAAACATATATTTTAATGATAATTTTGTTGCAGTTTTGGCTTAAAATTAAGCTTTCTCAGACTGTGCCGTCTGATGCACATCACTATGCTACTGGCTCTAGTCTACTTCTGCAATATCTGCCTCTGGTTCATAATGACAAAGAAAGCCTCGCCCAGAAGTCTAAGATATAGATTTAAAATGGCTGTACCATAATACTGATCTTTACAAGTTCAAAATCACCTCAAGCATGTATTTTTTACCTCATGGTTAAGTGAGACTGAAACCTGTTGTTGATTTGTAGTATCATTATTTCTGGTAATTTTGAAGTTTGAAGATCTATAATGGTAAATTTTTTGTTAACTTTGATCATGAAATAAAGTTATTTTTTTAACATCTGAATTTATCTTCCACCTAGACTATATTTTTTTGTTTAGCTAAACATTGTATAAAGAAGTACTGACTGACTGACAGGTGATAATCAACAAACTGCTGATGCTGGTTCTACAACCAGGAACCATATATTATGGGGTGTATTAAAAGGATTTTCCAAAATTCAATTCGCGAAGAAGCGCTTATTTTATGTCCTTAAACATAAAATAAGTGCTTCTGCGTGGTGGAAAGCTAGTATTACCATAATGATTTCTTCTAGGCTCTGTGTGCTTCCCACCTTCGGCCACATCATCACTTACCATAGTGAGATTGTGGTCAATGTAGACTTATAAAACTGCGAGTCGAACACGCGCACCGAGGGTTCCGTACAACCTTGTATGGTTCTAAGTCAACGGGAAGTACCCTATTGGTTTTGATTCCCTTGGGAGAGTTGCCAGTCTCAAAATATGCGGCATAAACGGCCGTATCTTTTGATTGCGTTGACTTAGATGTTAAGAGATTGCAGACCTGAGTATTTGATAAGTACTTATTTCAACTTGATACCTTCTGAGGTACGGAACCCTACAAATAATAAAAGTGAAGAAATGAAAGAGTGGAAAAAATTAAAGCAGTCTTTATTGACAGATCTTAAATACTTATGATGTAACACAGAACTTCTGCTGTATAGAACTGTTATTGACTTCATTGTTACAATACTGAAATAAATTATATTAATTGAGGTATATTTAAAGCTAGGACCTGATTAATTTAGATTAGGTTTTGAGATTTCTAGCTTTTGGCAGTAGGTTTGGTTTATATACTTGCTTTGTCACATTCTGTACTTAATTTCCTTTTGCCGTAGGGATTTCCTTAGTTATGCTTCAGAGTTGACGTGGAGTGAAGTAACAAACCCCCTTTTGATTGAATAATAATAAATATTTTTTACGACACAGCAAAGCATAAGAGTATCATGATAGCTTAAACTCTAAGGTTGGGGTTCGTGTATCGGACGTATTTGAGGAGCGCATCATTTTCTTCACATACGAAAGGTTTGACGTGGTGGCAGGCGACGTCGTGCCAGTGAACTCCGTCGTTGTAGAAGTTGTTTAGGATAGCCACGCAGTGTTCGGAAGCGCCTCCTTGAATCAGCTCCTGAAAATAATCTTAATGTTAATATTGGTCTTTAATGTGATCCTATGATATACTGAGTGTAAGAAGCGTGTTTGTGTAAGTCTTAGATTAGACTAACACGCGCGTATTAGGAGCTGATAAATTCCTATCATGGCTTACGTATCTACTTAATCCTTCCTACAAAATCCTATTACTTCCTACTATAATATTAAACTTACATACTTAAATGTGAAAATTTTGATGTTTAAAGATGTTTGTAACATTGTGACATTGTGACTCAATCACGCATAAACGGCTCGATGGATTTGGATGAAACTTGGAACATAGATAGAACGTAATAGGGTAGGGGAGGTAGGGGACCATTGGGCAGTCGGGAGGTTAGGGCACCCCCTCCAACTTAATTTCTGTGGTGTTATAATTTTTTAAATATTATTGTTTAGTTTACGCACTCGAAACAATACCTTACCAAAAATTACCTATCATTTCATTCAATTCTCAAAGTCACAAGGGGTTTGCTGTTTTTCACATGCAAATCCAATTATTTAAATCGATATGTTAAAGTCAACACAATTGAAATTTGCGAGAAGTTAAGATTTTGTTGTAATAATCGTGATAGTTTAAAAAAGTATGTAGAGGGAGCAATGGGCACCAATTTAGAAGGGAGGTTTGGGCATGCTAAATTGGGAGCCAACGTAATGTATGGTGTTTCTATATGCCATAACATTTTGATTTGATGGTTACATCAAATTCAACTTACCACCTTATTCCAAATCTTTTTTTTTGATAATCATGCTATTTTTGTGGTTATGTTATATTTTGCAGTATTTTGCAATATTTTGCAGTTTTATGTTAAATGTTGATTGTTTACATGTGTTGAAATAGTTCCTTATATTTAATATTAAAATAATATTGAAACATCAGGTGTTTTAAATAATTGTCCAAACCTCCCACAGGGGTGCTCATACCACCCGACCACCGGGAGGATTGAGCACTTTTGACTTGGTTGAGTAAACCCTAGATATCTTGGAAACTGGATGAAGTTAAGAGGCGTTCTGTACACCAATTCCGAGCCAAACGAATATGCTTGCGACATAATTTATAAAAAACCGATTAAGTATTTCATACAAATACATTTTCATTGCCACTTATGTAAAAAAGTGCCCAATGCTCCCCTACCTCCCCTACTTTTTATCCTGAAATAAAATTAAAACCGCGAGACGGAAGCTAATCAGGTACTACTTAAGTATTTGCGATCACATCTTTCTTCTTTGTAAAAATGGTGGAATTATAAAATATGGAGTTACATACTCCTTATACATATAGTAGTAATGTAATCTATTATTAACGAAGATGGTGGTTTTACTAATTGTATTTTATTTTTTACTTTGTATAGGTTTGTATTTGGCTACAATCTCACTAATGGTAGGTAAGAGATGATATGGCCAAAGGTGGTAAGCCTAGAAGGAATAAGTTTTCAAGTGCACGTGCTGGAACACGACATTTGCTTATTTTTAAATATACCAATTAATATAACTAATTTATTAATACTTTTGATATACCTATTTATTTATTAATAATCTTGAACACTTATTAATTTACAACAATATCTAATTTCAATGCATTTAGCTAAATAAAACTATAATAGTGATGAACGCATCACATCAGCAAAGGTCATTCGAATAGAGGCTGCGTTACATCAACCTTGTGTTCTTTTAACATCCCTGAATACAAAAATGATCGTGTGTGAATTGTGAATAAGGTTTCTTTTGTGTAAGTAAACATAAATATAATTTAGTTATTAGTAGGTACATAGTTCTATAATGCACTGGGCCTTGAAGTCAAACAAGCGGGTGGATACGTGGCACGGAAAATCGCGACCGCAAAGGCGCAAGGGTTACGTATTGTTGTGTCGCGGCTGCGCACGCGCCTCGTCCGCTGCACTCACGCATCACGGGGGAAAGTAACGCGCAAACAGAACACGGAGTACGCACGACGAATAAAGATGAGCTTTTGTCGTACAACTTGCGGCTTGCTGTTTGTAGAAAGTGGCGTGTGCCGTGCATGCGGGTACGCCCTTCGGCGAATATTTCGCAGGCCCATAAATATTCACGTGTCGCTTTCGTTTTCATTGCGTGATATCCGTTGTACGGATGCATTTACGGGTAGGTCGGTGGGTGTTTTATGACAAACATTACTTAACCGTTCGCGGAATTATGTTGCGTCATGTCGTGATGATATGACCGATGGATGTCGTAATGTCATGCTTTCTTGCGATCTACAATTGCTGAAGTGTACCACGTAAGTGTGGATGCTCACCCTGTTGTCAGGTTGCGGTTTGCCGATGCCGCCGCCTTCGGACCAGTCGTTCTGCTGGCGGTTAGTGGTGGGTGCCAACTTCTGCAGCTCCGCGGTCCAGAACCAACCGTTGATCTCGTTGGGTAGCAAGTCAGGGCGGTTGCATCCCTTGAAGTCGCATAAACGACCCGATGTCCAGATGTACTTCACCTATAAAATAAATATTACATTTATACCTATCTATATTGTATTGTGTCCTACTCTTACTCCTACTAATATTATAAATGTGAAAGTGTGTATATTTAGACGTTTAGATGTTTGTTACCACTCAAGACCGTGGCGGCTGAACGGATTTGGCACATAGAATAAATTCTGGATTAACATATAGGATACTTTTTATCCCGGGCAAACATATATCCCTCGAGGACGCGGGTAAAACTGCGGGGCGGAAGTTAGTATGCAATATAACGTTAACATATAACAAGACCTGCATATTTGTTAAAAAATCCAATTTCACTCCAAACTAACGTACCGGAAATTGTGATTGGAGTGCGCGATCATTCGACAGATCGACTGGTAGGTAGAGACTATGAAAAAAATAACAATGGTAAAGTGACTTATTAAAAAGTGTAGACCATTATCTAACTAAGCGAATAAAGCGAAACAAACTGGTGATTCTAACACAATAACGTTGGGATACAACGGTGCATACCTACATCGGTGATTACGATGGTTTGTCACAATTCGCCGAGCCGTGCGCTTACGATACCGCTTCATTATCATTACAATGCGTCGACAGAGCAATGGTCAATTTGGCATCAGGACAATCGAAACGTTTTCTTGACTTTAAGCTAATTGAATGCTACGCTACGACCGACTTGGCTAATAACAATAACGAAAGTTCAATTCATGACATCAATGCCTCTGCATAAGCAGCACAACCTTTTACATGTCGCACTAATGAGATGCGGACGCAGTGATACGCCTCAACAGTTAACAAGGTATAAATAAATAGCTACGTAACGATATAATGTTCTCTACGATCAACAATAGGAACGATGAAACTACGGTAGATATCGTCGCCACCTTGTAACAAACAGACATAATGAGAACAAAACATAGAAATTCACACGAAATGCGAAACACATTCCGTGGCAATAGTGAAACTCTTAAAAGAAAATCGATAATACCATTGTTGTGTTCCTGAAACTACTCTTTTATTCAAGTCGTGTCTGCATGTGCGACAAATTCTAAGTCCGTTCGGTCGTAGGCTACGTTATTTGCCCCAACAATAGCTACGTATAATTTGTTGTATTACGAAAAACAAGAGCGCGTTAAGAATTCGTTAAACTTCGTCCAAAGAGTAACGTAACTTTCTATTTCGTCAGCTGTAGATTATATTGGGAGCTCAGTTTCCTCCTCATGGTCACGAGGATATTATTGTAGTTATGGAGACACGCGTGAATGTTTTGCTAATTTTAACGAAGACGGCCTGTAAGCATGCAGGTCAAGGCCCAACCAAGAGAGATGCCACTGTATAAGTTTTCCTTTGAGGTTTAGTCATCAATGATTTACTGACTACTTACTTATACGTAGTGAGTAACATAATAAGCAGACTTGTCTCATCGTCACCTATCGCGTTACGAGGCAACCATTCAAAAAAAGTCTAGATGGGAGACAAATCACAGTGTTAAGTATTAGATGATTCACTAATTGTTAAAGTAATCAAAATTACATTAGTTGAGCCACAGGCCACTTCCTGGATGTTTCTGTCTAACCGAGTATATATCAGGAAAAAGACGCAAGATGTTATAGCTTTAATAAGTAGGTACGTACCAAATTTTGAAGCTTTTAGTGCTATTACTAGATATAACAATGAGCCTAAGATAGAAAAGGGACATCCTTCTACTATAATCTTATTATCAATTTATTCATCCTTACCTACTAATAATATAAATGCGAATGTGAGTCTTTTGACTTTTATATACCGAGCTTATTTAGTTAAAGCTTTGCTTAAGTAGGTACCTAGCTTGGATTCAGATGGACATAGGGTTCATTTTATCCCTGGATCGTGCGGCCCAGATAGTAATAAATAAGTAAGAAAGTGTAATGTTACCTTGTCCTGAATAATGCGTGCTTTGACCCACTCGTTCTCGTCGCTGGTCTCAAGCGACACGAGGTCCATGCAGCGCTGTCTGCAGTAGTTCCTGGCTGTAAGCCAGTCGTACTCTACGTTACGGAGCGCTGGATCCCGCCACGAGAAGAAGTACCCTTTGTCTGAGGGAAAATAAACAATTAATCTCTATAATCCGCCCAAAAGGGCTATTGTCTAACTCTAACTCAAATATGACCACAGTGTGAACAGAGTCAAAGTAGACTTTAGGTAGTTGATACAAGGTATATATTAATCCAACAATACGGGTGCTAGCTAATAGCTATGCTTCCTATGTAGGTAACTAGTGTTCATATAAAAAAATATGTACCTAACGTACGAGCCAATAATGCCCATTGTAAGTACACTTTTTGAATAATTCTGGTAAGATGCCCGTCATGGTTATTGAAAATGATAACATTTTTTCACAACACGGATGACAATACCTACTTATATACCTACCTACATGTAGCATTGTGTGTTGTGTACCAAGAAGTCTTTACACCTATTAATTTAATATTCATACTCTCTTATTTGATATTCATTTATAAAAGCAGTCATCTATTACAATGCGATTCTAACAAATTAAACAATGTACATATTTAAGAGACGATATTGGTTATTGTATCGATCCATTAATATTACGTCATCATGACTAAATGCCTGAATATGTTCAATTGTTCACTGCTGAAGAAAATAAAAGAAAACATCGCATATCAAAGAACTACACGACATTCCTCATTATTTACAATACTAATAGTATACTTTATAGTTATATCTAACAGTACTATGTATAATTTTGTCATGAACGATATTACGCTAACAAAGTTAACATCTATCGCTTTTCTACTTTAGTAAAAACGTTGGTAATTATTGTGAAGCAGGGAATCCCACATGGGAAGGGAAACTACACTACGATAGAAAATATCTGATTTACGATATTGTAACATTGTTGAGTCAAAGCGTACCTAGCTACCTACGTACCTATCTCCTATGTTAGTAGCTATTGTTTATTCGACATGGTGGGTACGTTTACATAAGTGTACTTCCTTCTTACTTAGTCGTATATTATGTACTTATTTTTATGCGTAATGTTCTTGTTTTTACCATTTGTGGTCAAAAAGTAAGATTCTACTTATTCTAAGGAATGTAAAAAAACAGTACAAAAATAAATTATTGTAAGTATTCGAGAAACTGTATGATCGATATCCATTTCTGCTATAAACGATATTAAGTAGGGTTACATTAAAAAGTTACGATTTTATTAAAAAGAGAGCTCTGCGTACCTATACATACGTCCATGGAATGTAACTATCAAAATAAGACTTGTTCTACGATTACATAATAGTATAATTAAAAATAAACATTGTCGGTTTAATAAGTATTCAAAGCAGAATCTTGTTTTTAAAGAAATTGATTCAAAAAGAAGCCGCCCGAACAGGGACTTGAACCCTGGACCCTTGGATTAAAAGTCCAATGCTCTACCGACTGAGCTATCCGGGCTTCGAAAGTAGTGGCGAAATTATTGAATATAACCAAGATATGAGTTTTGACTATAGACATGAGTCATGAAGGTGATAAATGGATAAGAATAAACAGTTTGTCTGTTAAAAAGGATGATTACATAGGTGGTATATAACTAAAAACAAAATAATAGCTTTTGTTAAACTAATTTAATACTTTAACACCTAGCAGTGTCCGCAAAATAATTTTATTTATATTATTATTAATCACTGAAATGAATAAAGCTTATTTACTTACATGGAGTTTTTTTTGTAATAAATATTATCTTAACTATTCAGAGCATTTCCTCCGTTCAAACGTAAATTTTATCTTTCGGCAGAGAGATAAGAAAAAGCTTATCTTGGTTTTTTTTTTCAAAAACTTGACAACCGACATTTTTAATAAATATTTACTTTACTTGACTTTTAAAGATCATGAACGGTTTTGGAAAGAACTTTATAACTTACTCACAAGGCGACTTAAATTTTTTATACTTACTTGGGTTTTTTATTTTCGTTTTTTGTGTTTTCAAAGTTGGTCACATATAGGTAGGTAGTAAATGGTTATATTGATGAGTATTTTCATCCCTGCAAGTACCTACCTATGTCCCTCGTTAAACCTGTTACAATGTATATATCTACATATATAATATAATATATTTTAATAGTTCATAAATATACTCACTGTCGGCATATCTCTCGTGTATGACCCTCTGTACGCACTGGGAAGGTGTGGGAGGTTCCAATATGCGACCATTGGGGAACTGCGCGTGCGCAACTACCGCCAAAATTGACAACAAGAATAAACAACGAATTTGTTTCATTTTCTGTAACAAATCACACATAACATTAGAAAATCGAATAAAATCAAATATATTCTAATAATAACAGTTGATGGAATAACTATCGCTTAGATAACCATCGTAATTTGTCCGTAAGTACCATATAAGTTATATAAAAAAAAACATTGTTTTTTTTTTATTGTTTTAAACGTTGAAGACATTACCTACACGAATAGTAATTATAAAAATAAATATGACCGAGCATTTGACAAAGGATTATTGCTTTTCGAAACTGCATGCGGACACGCAACACTTCGCACATTACGTTTAATTCGTAGCTACGATACTATAGGTGCTTACAATCTACTATACGATGCGGATTAAAATAGCTTTAAGAAAGCTTCAAAAATATTTAATAACATCAAAAGAATGTTGACCTATGTGGTATATCCTGTTTTAGTTATGAAGGCGTCAACCACAAATGATTTGCATAGATTATCCGCTTCAAATATTAACCAAAAACAAGGAATTCCACAATAAGAAAATACCACTAGAAATAAAGGTCATGAACCCAAACAAATGGAACTATAATAATAAATATGACCGATAATATGTTTAATCAAATTGATTCGACATTTCCGCTTATTTTTGCATTATTTATTTGTGAATTATCTAATGCAAAGTCCGTTATAGCGTTAACTGCAATTTTATGTAAAGTGTCATAATGGCGTAGCATGAAGAGCTAGCTTTATCTCGTAGAATAATAATGATAACAAAATCGTATAAGGCTATTCAACCGTGCCATAAAACATAATATAATAATATTGATTGAGCTTTCCCCGTATCCTACGTTGCGCAAGCTCATAGGATATGACTGGACTGGGGACCGGTCCCGGATCGTTAGAAAGCGACCTTGCTCCGGAATACAAAACAGTTCATTCCACTCGCAACCTCAGAGGTCGCATAGACCCCATAACGTAAATTCCAATATGTAAATCAGGCTTGACGAATTCCAATTTTATTGACATTATTTGAATAAATTATAAAGAGCGTTAGACTTAATTTATGAGAAACAAAATTTGCTACTGAACACAATAATCACTACATCAAAAATCAATTGATTTATTGTCTTTTATTTCCTGAATTATTATTTATTTTACATTATTTTGATGTTATTGATTGCAGCGAAGACCTAAGATATCTATTAAAAAAATATCTTATCTTGTTTCCAGAAATATAAAATCAGTAGGTATAACTACTACAAATAAAGGACAATAATTTTCGAATTCAGTTCTTATTTTAAAAAGTAAAAACAAAAATGTATAGTGACTTACAATGCGGTGTGTTTGTCCCGTGGATCCGTCACAAACTGATGCGCACGCGCTCCGCGACCGCTTTATATGGAGGAAATACAGCCGCCTGAGGATCCGTACCGTGCACACCCTCACGTGTCAGGGTGGCATGGCGTCTCACTAACCCACGCTAATACCTCACGTATCAACGTAAGCCTTTCCAGAGGCTATTCTTTTCTATCATCACAAATTTTGGCCTAAACTTCTAACAATTTTTATTTAATAACGTTATGATCTACACTTCGTCGCTGCTACTTTAGAATTTACTAGCTTCCGCTCCGCAGTTTTGCCCGCGTTCCCGAGAGATCTTATGTTTTCCCAGGATATATCCTATATGTTACTCCAGGGTATAATCTATCCATGTGCCAAATTGCATGCAAATCCGTTCAGCTCTTACGGATATGAGTGGTAACAAACAAACACACAAATATATATTACAAATTTTATCGTTTATGTATAAGAATTTATAAAACAACTAAAATATAACTATCAGGGTCGTAGCTACCGCTGTATCAGCCGTATCAATACGGGGCCCCCGAGCTTCAGGAGCCCCGAACGTGTGAAAGCAAAAATTCGTAAAATGTTATCCACAATCTCACTTAAGCCACAGAATACCTAATAGTACTACGTACTTAAACTCTTAAGCCGTATCTAGTTCCCGGGAAAAACAATATGATTATCATACAATATCATATATGGATTCATTCTCATTACATGATCAATATGTTCACGATTTTTGGTCATATCTGCACAGTATCTAATGGCCCCGTATAATGTTTAATGTTTAACATTTTAAAGAGTTTATGATACTTTAGAAAATAGTTACAAAGTTGTTCCAAGTAGTGTAGATATCCCTATTTGAATTGTTTGGCAAAAAAAAATTGTTTCGGTGAAAAATCTTAGCCCTTCATCATTGGGCCCCCCAACAAATATTAATACAGGGCCTATCTAAGGCAAGCTACGCCACTGATACCTATATTCAAATACCTACCACTAAGTACCTAACTATGATTATTATTCTTACATTTTGTAACCAATAAGAATGGGAAGGTACTTAGAAGTCGAGATGATTTTTCAATGATTTATTACTATCCTTTATTGTAGAGCACCTCCCTTGATCTGGTTATAGAGAATCTTCTCATTTTCAGACAAAAAATATTCGACTAATATAAACCCCATTGGGCAAAAACTATCGATTCAGAACATTGACACTTGGTAGGTTTCGATGACTCATAAAATGACTTTTCAATCGGAAACTGATGCGGATAGGTATCTAGGTGCAGCATGAACGGGATGTGAGTTTGATACCTAATTTGGGTTATCGATATTTTTTGTCTCTAAGGGTTCCGTACCGAAGGTCAGAACATAGGTTTCCGTTGTGGCAAATTTCTGTCCATCCGGCCTTAAACTGCTAAATCAAGTAAGATAGTTTTGAAATTCATGCACTACTTTATATGTAGGTACATATATGTCGGCATTTCATAGGCTCAAAGTAAAAACCAATAATAATAATATTAAAATACTGTTTTGAACCATATATTATTATGCGATGTGGGGAGATTTTTTAGGTAAGTTATTAGAGTTCCTTCTGTTTTCGACCTTTTTCGAGATAGAGTATTTTAATATAATATCTCGAACTGCATTTTGGGTTCAATTATGTATTAAAAAATACAACTCTTTGTTAAAAAAATTAAGATTTTGTTCATAAACTTAGGTATAAACATTATTTTGTTACAGAGTCTCAAAATTAGGTATGTCGGTTTATTATTATTGTACGGATCCCTACGTGCGCGAGTTCAAATCGCACTTGGCTGGTTTTTATGGTGTTATTTTCATTCAACTTGAAACCGTTAATTTTATAATAGGTTTAGAGTTTTAAAAACACTTAATTAAATACGGTAAATGGCAATTCGTCTATCAATCAATAAAAATGTCCAAACCTGCCAAGTGTGGGTAGATTCACGCGCAGTGTAGGGTTCCGTGATTTAGAAGGATTTGGTACAATAACAGCTAGAACTGAACATATAAATTATAGGAAAAATATTGAAACGGATACAAAGCGTTTATTGTTATTTGCTTGATATTTCGTAAACGGATTATTTCTTGTTCATTTTATTTTATTAACTTAATGGCACACCAACAGCTTATAAGTATAACAATATATATTACACGTCATAAGTTTTGGACTGATAACTTAAGTGTTGTTTGACTACGGAACTCTAATAAACTAAATTCTATCCAAACAACAACTAGGTACGTACATATTTTTAATTAACTAGAGAGCTAAATGAATACGCTACTACAAACATGATGTGGAATTCTAAAACATACCTACTTTTGCATAACGAATGAGTATGTATCATGCGTGTAAATAGAAATTTCAAAAAAATATTTTCAACACCCCGCCACAGCTGTGTTGTGTTACTGGTATTTATCATAGTATCGTTTGTTTTCTCTTTTTACAAGTATTTTATTCTTTGGAAGGGATTGAGGCAACGGCAACACCCTAAATCGCATCTTCAAAGCCCATTTAGGTATGTAAGTACCCATCAAACACTTTCAATCACTAGTACCTACTTGCTCACCAGGATTCACTTCCCTATTTGTTACAAGCACTTCGTTATAACATCTCTTCCTTCCAGAAGGATGACTAAATACATAGTAAGTAGTCAGTCATTGATTGAACTCTACGAAGCATCATCTATAGCAGTTCTTTTTATTACTATTTGTGCTTTGTTTTAGTGAAATTATCTACTTTCTGGTAATCAAACAAGCCGGCCAATCAGGTGCGTACGTAACATTGTCTTGAAATTATCTAATTGCTGTGGTGGTGGACGTAGAATGCGTGCAAATAAACTTTTCTCTGCAACTTATGTCTGAACAGGGTCAAAAGGTTTTACGTTGGGGACGCTAGATTGTAGGTAGATATACGAGACTTATAGGGTTCCTTGCTACTTTAAATTCAAAAACGAATTGTCGATCACCATGTTAATCGACTCATAAACTAGACTTAACACCCCGTTTGGGGTGCTAGAAAAAAAAAACAGTAAGGTAGGTACCGGCATATTCGGCAGGTAGAAACTCGCAAAGTTTAGTTATAACAAACTAGCTTCCGCGTTTCACCCGCGTTCCCGATGGATCTTATGTTTTCCCGGGATAAAAAGTAGCTTATAGCCTTCCTCGATAAATGGGCTATCCAACACTAACATACAGAGCGAACGTAACTATTTAAAGAGTTCCGTTTGACTACGGAACCCAAAAAATACTCTCCCATCTTGGATTTACAAGTAAGACTGTTGTTCGACACGAATAGTATTACTCTTATTATTCTAGTTGGTTGGCTTATTCATAACAATCTGAAGCAGATTGTAGTATCAAGCTGATTTTATAATGATTTTATAAATGTCGGCAAATACTTATGGCAAGCATAGGGTCATTTGATGTTCAAAGTTCACCGTCGCCTATGAACTCTTGCAACACCGGAAGCACTCGCCGACCCTGCAAAAACCGTTTCAAGCCTTGTTTGAAGTGCCTCAACTAAACTCCTGCGGGGAAACCTCGGAGGGAAGAATTTTTTTATCACTTCGAAACTGTATATTCTTACTTAGATGATATTCCCCAAGTACCTATTAAATTAACACTAAGATTATCTAATTAAAACATAAAAGCCTTTACCACAGCTTTTACTATTGATTCTGTTAATTGTACTAGATAGATTAGGTACGTTTAACTACTCCGATCCTTTGTGGTGTTATCAATCTATCTTTCTATCTAATATTTTTTATTCTCCTCATTTATCTTAATTTTAAATTCTGGTCTTACCGATTATAATACCTATCATATTAAACGTCACAACGTGGAAGAATCCGATCCAAAATCTCAAGGTAAATCATCTTACTTAATATTATAATCATATCGATAAATATTTGCGTAAAATTACGAGACAAATAAAGTTGTGTTTGAACAATTAACACCAAATCAATGTTTGTATTTAGTTTGCCTGTTGATTTGCTCAATTCATTTTAGATTCGTGAGATCGGATGAGTACCTACCTACCTAAAATGCTGAGTGACTTTAATTCCAATCTTAAATTCGTTTTGACGATATAAGAGATGCATCATGTATGTTGTAATATTTCTAAAAATATTTTAAAATGATAAAATATTATATACCTAGCTTATTAATATTTTTTCCGAGTGTTCATAGGTCATTCGTCGCGTCTCTAATAGGTCAAGCTACCCTAGTGCGCCAAATCATTTGACCTGCGATTAAATTACCATCCAAAATATAATTATGTAAATGAACCACTGAATTGCGCGGTTATTAAAACAAGTAACTAAATGGTAGAGACAGCTAAATAAGTCCCACCCTCTATTTGAAATCGTTTTAGAGTTCCATGGCAACCAATGAAAAAATGGAACCTTTATAGGATCACTCTCGCGTCTGTCTGTCCATTTGTCACGGCAATTATATACTCCGAATATAGGCGAGATGAAAAAAGTACATAATATATACTAGTCAAAACAAAATAAGGGCCATGTGTTTATTTTTACAAACGGACCGATTTTTTACTTCTAAGTATTCTCAAGTGGCAAAATCTATAGTGTTGTGTTACCTTACGTATTTACAAACACTTTATGAGAATATCACTAGAAAATAAGTTGAATTAGTTAGATTTTGATAACATTTTTGTTTTCATTTGATTTAACCCAGTTTTTAACTGACTTTTAACTTTATTTGACTTGTGAGTTCTGTTGGGATTACTTGGGATTAGTTGTTTTGGCATGAATTAGGGTGATAAATTAGCATTTCAAGAAAGCAATGCCGAGAGTTCGACAACATATGGACTTGCCAACTACCACTAGGGCACATTACTTCAAGAAGGTTATTCGAAGCGGTCTGTAGCTTTACAACTAGGTTTTTCGCGGCGAGCCATCCAAAACGCCTGGAATCGGTTTCAAGAGACTGGTAGAGCAACCAGAAGACGTGGATCGGGCAGAGTTAGAGCAACCAATGCCCAGGAAGACCGCTATAATAATAATATTTATTTAGTAGAGACCGTACGATGACCACCCGCTCGCGTCAGTGATCAAACGATTAGAAACCATTTGCACAACGACCAGCAGTTCTTTAGGAGACAAGTAGTACGGATTCCGTTGACAAGTGCTCATCGTGCTAACCGATATCATTCGCAAGGCTGCTTTTGGACTGGGACATGAATGATTGGGGCACGGTACAGTTCAAAAACGAGGGCAAAGTGTTTTTTTTTTTGGTTACCGTCGCATTAGGGCTTGGAGACGAGTGGGTGAGCAATTTTCGGATGATGATCCACGAATGTGACCGCTTCGGGGGGCTCAATGTAATGGTATGGTGAAGGAATAACATCACAGGAAGAACAGAGCTTGTAATCCTTAGCGAAGGCACAATAACAGCTCAACGTTACATTACAGAAGGTCATTAGCTACGTGCTACCATTTGCCCAGCAAATGTGCGGAAGGTTCATGCTGATTCATGATAATGCTCGCGAACATAATGCGGCCCTAGAGGAGGCTCGTATACAAGTGTTGCCGTGGCCAGCGAATATTCAAGACTCAAACCTAATTAAACTCATATGAGATCAATTGAAAAAAATCGTCCGAGACACAAACCAACCCGTGCATAACGACAGACAGCTCATAAACGTAGGTACTCAAATAGAGTTGGGAACAATTTCAGCAGCATACAGGACTCCATCTCATAGAGAGTATGCCCTCCAGGCTTCAAGAATGTATCCGGAAGATGGGAGGACACACGATACTGACAAAACCAATTCAGTATCGAACTCAGTGAATTTTCCATTTAAATTGCATTTTGATATTGTGCGTATTTTTTTTTGTAAAATTGCATTTTTGTAAAAGTGTTGTGAAATGTTCATTTCTTGATGTATTAATTCAATTGTAAGCTTTTTCCATTTAAAATAAATCAATTCAACAAATTTTATGAATTTACAACCCCAGAACCCCATAATTATCCAAATATATCAAAAATATATGGTGGCCCCAATTTTTTTTTATTAGTAGGTATATAAAAGAACATAATATATATACAGGATTATTTTCGAGTGCTTTAAATCAATTGGCTTAGTTAGACTCTAGTGTTTGTTACTAGATAGGTAATACGGAGGACTTTGTTTTTTGCTGACACTTAAAACTTATGATATTTATACTTCCAAGGTGCAAAAGACCGTTTCGAACTTCCTGGTTCTTTTTTTATTTATCACAAAACATACCTACTAAAAAAGCTGCCTTTTACTAAACTTGTAGTGTAAGAGACTGTCGCAAGCTGGATACGCCCTGCAGAATTAGATGACCTGTTAGTCAGTGATTACTTTTATAAATCTTCCTAGGTCATAGGATTTGCCAAGTTACAAGGACTAGTTACTCGCGGTCGGAATGTAGCGACATCTAGCAACCACACAAAGGAATTTTCACTACCTACTATATAGTGGACTGATGGTGCCACAGTATCCTACATCGCTTAGCGGAAGATCTTTCCTTTTATCTGGATGAATCTTCCACCTTGCTCTTCCATAGGAACATTAAGTAATATTTTTCTGTTCCTAGGCGTGTTCCTAGGTAGGTAAATACCTAGTTCATATGACATTTTGTATTTTCTGGCTACCACACTCAAGTTGAAAGTCTTGCAAGAAGCGCCTGAAGCACCAGAAGCTCCGAAACACACCGGTGTTTCGGCAGTTATACTTGAGAGCCAGTTGCATTGAAGGAAAAAGTTGTAAAGGTCGGTAAGTCGCTGACACCAAGGGATTGTATTGCTAATTACCATCAGGTGAACCGTCCGTCTGCCAGCTTGTCAGACTTCAAAATGATGTAAAATATATACAAAGTAATCAATCTTCGAAAATTCAACCTGGGCGATTATGTTATCCTAATTTCTGCCTATACAAGATCGAACGAATGATGATATAGCAAGTCGTTTTGACTTTATACAGCAGTTGTTTTCATGGATGAAGTCACTTAACTGTTGCTTAACTAAGTGGTGATTTCGGGCAAAAGGTTCTACTTTCCAAACTCAATTTTCTAAACGTTTGCGTCATTGGTTTACCTTTGAAATGGAACTATTACCTTCTATTGTACTATAGTTATACCTGCTTATTCTAATATCCTCACACTAGTGAGCAGTATGGTCTGTCTATACTGGGTGATTTTTTAGTCACTGGACATACTTGCAGGGGTGGAAGTACTCATCAATATGAACAACTTTTATCATGGGACTAACTCTTGAGATCACAAAAAAATATCAGCTGTCCACTAGTGTGAGGACATTAGAATAAGCAGGTATAACTATAGTACAGTAGAAGGTAATAGTTCCATTTCAAAGGTAAACCAATGACGCAAACGTTTAGAAAACTGAGTTTGGAATGTAGAACCTTTTGCCTGAAATCACCCTGTATTTCTTTAAATGCCTTTGTGTACGGAGGGACTTAGGTACATGTTCAATTATGTAAAAATGCCATTAAAGTATTGTTAATTTTTTAAACCTGGAGCACACTAGAATACCTAATAATACCTTTATTTTTTATTCAATCAAGTTTCGCGGACACCAACTTTTATGTCGAAGCTGTTCGTGATTATGTTTGCATTGGCAGGACTTCAAATAGATTACGTAAGTAGGCGTGTTTAGTCATATCTAAAAGTTTTAAGAACTAGACGTTAACACGCTTCCTTAGAAGTTATTCAATTATATAGTACTTAGCTCTTATTTGTCTATGCTACTAGCTAGTGCCCGCATAAAGTATAGGTATATTATATTATATCTCAAGCTATAATAGTATATTATGATACAAGTGAGCTAAGTTGCTCATTACGTATGAGGCTGTGCCGAGTGTGTGAGGCGTGTGCGAGGGCTTAATTCAGCCGAGTGTGTAATGAACAGAGCTTACGAATTTCATACGACGTTTTTCAATACATTTGCGAGGAAAAAACAAACATAATTTTTACCACACAGCGACAAAAATACGATAAAAACAAAATATTAAAATTATGGGAAATGGCGCGCAAGTTTTTTTTTCATGCGCCAAATGGATGATCAATGAACATACAGCCTACCTCAAAATTATAATTTTAGTGATAAAATGCAAATATTTTATAACAAATTATTGTAAATTATGAATGATTTGATTAAATGAATGTTTGTTTGAAAAATGTATATGGATTTTCAGCGGCATAAAATCTTTTTGTTGTTACTTAAAAAACTGTAAATTGAAAATACTCGCATATAGTGCACATAATTTGTGGTAAGGTACTAATTTAACTTTGTATGGATAATTCTATTACGCACGTGTGCGGTAATATTATTACGCACGCGTGTGTTATAGCTCGGTTTAAGGCCCTAAAAGCGATGTAATAAGTGTCACTTTTCGAGCATGTCTATTGAAAATATTTTTTCGAGCGATTTTTCAAAGATATATTTCACCTCCTGCCCCCGCACTCCTTCCGCGCCGCCGCTACGCCCTCGCCCGTGTCAGTTCGAGTAAAATCATTGGTTCGACATAATTTGTGTGTTAATTGAATTCTATGTTTGTGTGTGAGCGGTCGGCGTGATCCAATGACGAACAAAATCTGGTCCAAAGATATATATATCTCAGTGTAAAGGCCAATTGCGGGATATAATTTCTTGCCTATCGACAGCAGCGAGGGCTTTGAGGATGTTTTCTATATATCATAGTTTGTATTTTATACATTGATTGTAAATATTTATATTTCGGGATATAATATTATATAAGGTCCTAATAAATGAAGTACGGTCCTTTTGAGGGATACTTAGCATTAATTAAAACCATTAAATGTATTTTTTTATTTTTTAATAAATAATTTTACCACTGATTATGCTGTTAATGGTTTTAATTAATACTTAGTAGTGATGAAGTACAATTTTAGGTTCTTTTCATTAAAATTACGACCGAATATTTTTTATTTATCATTTTCGGAATACTTATGATCTATCTATACTATCATCCCTCAAAAGGACCGTATATCTTTTATTAGGACCTTATATATTACCTATATCCATCCCGTAGTGTAAGCCCGGCTTTAAAGTTTTCATACGAATTTTAACGTTCCAAATTCAAATCACTATATTCCTTGAGGCTTTCATATAACTGATACAACATTATATATATCCCTTGGGATACTTATAATGACTTGCTTTACGTTGAGATTGCGTGATATTATGTAATGTAATGTAACAAAAACAAGTGATTGCTCTCTTGTTTTTGTTTGCGCACTATTACTTGCGCTCAACAAAAAAAAAATAAAGAACATCCGATGTCAAAAAAAAAATTAAATTGACATGAATAAAGTAACAGATTTAATTTTCTTCGTAGCAAGGCACCTCTTGCGTCTTTTTTGGACATATTGGTTGGTTGGGTCAATATTAGGGCTTTTTGGTGGGAACTTGCGTAGTGACGTTGCGTTTTCGTTTTATTTTCATGAAGTCGGTGTGTTTTGAGTTTTATTGAATAATATCGGTGGCGTTTTGTCCAATGAAAATCAATCCAAGTGCACTTGTGAAGTGAAATTAAATACGTAATATAGTCTCAGATACGTAGTTCACGAAATTTAGTTGAATGGCCACCATTTGATTAAAACCTTACTGATTTGACTTTATGTAAATTAGCCTTTGGCCTTTATATTTAAAGATATCAAACATTAATTTAAAACTAAGAAGAAGACTATAAATGACTAGGCTAGAACCTTTTGCCTTAAAACAAGGAAAAAAATCAAGTGTCACAGTGTTAACTGTCAGTCAGGTCTGTCTGTCAGTGTCACTGTCACTGTCAGTCAACAAATATAATTGTATGGTATGTAGCACATACAAAAAGTAAAAACTTATTTGAGATACATAAAATCTCTATTGATTTAATAATACATTTCCTTAAAATAAATTCAACATGTTTTGCTGTTTGAAAGGATGTATCAATGGCTTTTCTCTCACGCCTAGTGTACCGATACGCATAAAAGAAAACCCTGTACAGTTGGATACCTTGCATATGGGTGGGTATAATAGCTCCATAACTTTGTATTTTGATACGGTCCAATGAACATACCGCTAATTTAGAGTTTGAAATATCAGTTTGGGTGGGATTGTCTGAAGCAATATCAAGAAAATGTATTTTTAGAATTAGAAATCCTTTTTCGTATCCTTTGCTAAATGCAATTAATTGTTTTATCATGTTTTTGCGTAGGCAGCTTACTATCTAATATTTTATGATGTGTTGGATGTTATTTATCGGATGTTGAAGATATATTGGCCAAACTAAAGTCTCATAGACTCAATAGTGATAGCTGGTTAGGTATAATTACTGTAAAGGATGAATACCATCATGTTATTGATATACATTTTTAGTGCTTGTTTTTATTGATTATATTAAATTAGATTTATTATTTTAATAAAATGTTCTCTCAAGCTATACAAGTTTGAGAGATCTTGATGTTGTACTAGTGCATCAATTTAACAGGTTTAATAAATTAATTTCAGGTCATGAGATGGTAATCATTAAAGGTGGTCAGCGTGTGTGTGGCTCTGGGTGTGCTCTGGGCAATGCTCCATTGGTTCAGAACAAATCTTACTTTGAGGTTAAATTGCAGCAGGGAGGAGTCTGGGCAGTTGGAATTGCAACCAGGGAGACCGATCTTAATAGAGTTCACGGTATAGTCCTATATTCTTTACTCAGTTAATGTATAAGATATGAATTTGATTAGATGTTCATATTATTAAAAAGTCTGAAAAATCTCCATATTCACACACATTACAATGTAAATTACAATTCATTGTAACTATACTCATTTTATTATTTACAATCAAAGTTAAAGTTAAACCCCTTTATTCAGTTTTAAGCCCTAGGAGGGAACTCATGAAGGTTGAATTTAGTGTCCGACTGAAGGTCGATTTCTGGCCGAAGCCAATTTTAATCGGCTATCACCGCAACCTTCCTATGAAATTCAGTTCAAGATTGGCAAAAGTTTATATTATAAATGAATTTAAAACTTAAAAATTTTTGATTGATGATGGCGCCGGCCAAAGTCCACAACGCAGTGTGCCCCGCCCGTCCATCGCGCTCTCTCTCATTCGTGACAATTCGCTCAATTTCGCCGCTTGCTACAAATCTTCAGCTTCGAAGGTCGAAGGCACTAGTTGTATTTACTGATTAGAAATTACCATCGGTTTGGAAGTCAGCCTTCAACTGACAAGAAACTCGGCAACTACATTTTCAAAGCTAAATAATCTAATAATTTCAATCAATTGTTCTTTTTGCTATAATATTCATGATTTTAAACTTGTATTAGCATTCTTATTTATTTAAATAAACAAACAAGTTTTCCTTTTCAAGTCACACATAGCACACTTTCTTATTGAGCTACAGATTAGTTAGTATTCACAGGGTGGATCCTCTGTAGGTCATTGTTAATGTCCTAGACTAGAGGTCACATATCGGTGACATAATGCTGATCCTACTATGGTTGCCTGTTGGCAAAACAAAAGCAATTGGCAAACCTTGTGAAAAATTGTATAAACAGTAATTTGGGTCAAAGAATATGCAATTTGACATTGGATTATTATTTTATATTCGGAATGACTGTGTGCTCGGAAGGTAAGACATCTTTTGTCTACCTACATAAACATATTTGACTAGCTGTTCCCTGCAGTTTCACCACCGTTCCGGGCATAATTTTTTTATTCCCTCAAACATTTTCTTTCATACAAACCTTTTCCTGACAATTTACAAACATAACAAAAAATAATTACATACATTCGGCAATTTTAATCAATATACAGGTGGTCTCGACAAAGAATCATGGTGTTTGAACAGCGACGGCACTATACGACATGATAACGTCGAACTTTACCACCTGTCGCCAGCGCCACGAGAATCACCCGTCGCAGACCTACTAGTGTCTACTGAGTCACCGACACACACGGAAAATGAAAAGCCGGAGAGTGAAAATAATTGCTCTGCGATAATGCCGGTAGAGGGCGACACAATCGGCGTGGTGTACGACCATATCGAATTAAATTTCTTCCTCAATGGCAAGAATTTGGAGGTACCTGTTAGGAATATTAAGGGGACTGTTTACCCTGCACTTTATGGTGAGTACATTGTACTATAGTAGGGCAATGTTAAGAGTATCAGTACATTTTTCTGTCTCTTCATCCTCTGTCAAGAAAAAAGGCTTATCATTTTAGTGGTTTAAATTTAACTTATCTTCTTGAACTTCTTAAAACATTTGTGCTGATTTGCTCTTAAATCTATTTGCAGTTGACGATGGAGCGATCCTGGACATCATTCTAGACAACTTCTTATACCCACCACCTTCTGGTTTCGAAAAGATCATGGTGGAACAATCCCTTCTCTAACAGAAGACAATCAATGGTTGCAGTTGTAAATGTGTGCGTGCAAATGGACACTGTAAGTGTAGTGTGCCAGTGTGAAGTATATCCTGTACAAGTAAGATGGTCTATACACATTCAGAATAGCGCAAGTTATCCAATCGATGGGGAGATGTAATATTAACTTGATTGTATACCATTTTTAATAATATGTCATGGAGATAATACACACATTTTTTAACACTTCATTCATAGGTTATACTTACTGTGTTGTTTATGATGTGTATGGGCCTTATAAGATACATAGACGCGTTTGAGACTGTTTATTATCTATGAATGAACTATATTTTTAAACAATGAATCTACTAAATTAGGAATAACTTCAGTATTGTGTGCGAGCTACTATTATGCATAATTATATTTGATTGTGATCTCTCTATATCAATATGTAGGAGCTTGGCTGTATGTGAGTATTGTTGTAATTGTCAAAGAACTCGAATTTCAATTACTACTTCAATGAAATAGTATCGATTAGCTATAAAGTATCGATAGTTTTGATTTGATTATGAGTTAATAAGTAATTAAAAGTATATTCTAGAATGGGTCAGACAACATGAACAATGTAATACAATGCCCATCAGAACAATATACTTAATATCACACAAGTTTTATAGCAAAATTAAAAAGAAATAAAAATAATAAATGTTTGATCACCATAGATACAATCGCAGTTCTAGATTTCAAAGCGTTAATTTTTTCTTTGTGTCTGTCGATTGTTCGATTGACATTCGAATTATCGATAAGAGGTTGTCAACTACACTACAGAAAAATCCTAAATACACTATTAATTACTGTACTCTATAGATGCATCAATCACAGTTAAACTTTAGAAGAACCTATTTATCAAAACTTACTATTATTGTTTTAGTGAATCAAAAATACCGATTTGTAAAAAAATAAATAAACGATTCATATAACCTTGGTATAAGGTACAAGTCTGCAAATGTTCAATGTGAAATAAACAAGCATGTGATTAGTTAACATTCCTATTTATTGGAGTATTTTATTATTTTGAACAATTAGGTAGGAACTAATGTTGTTGAGATCGAATATGTGTATTATAATGCTTATTTTAATCTACTTAATAACGTAATGGGGCTTGTTGCTTGTGTGTCTATAACAGTTTTTCTAATCGATGATATTATTATGTGCATACTATTTTTAACTGAGACGGTCCGTGCGGTGTGCAGGTGTACCATATGGATGGACTGTAGAGTTCATTTCACCAAAGAAGTCCCGAAGGCCCACCTTTATTACCGAAGTAATAAGATCGATTTTCATTAATTCTACGGGACTTCTTTAGTGAAACGAACTCTAGTTGTGTAGCGGAGTGCATGGATGGCCCCGTCTGTAGTCGCTTCGATTGGTTGGTACGACAGCGATGGATTTGTCGAGGTTTTCTGTTTAATAATTTCGAGTGGATGTTGCATCGCTATCAAACTGACCAATCAGGAAGCGTCTTCTACACCATGAAGTTCTTAGGGACCGTCTCAGTCAAAGAGTATATCAGTATATGTATGTATTTAGAAAATGTTCAATTATTATGCATGTCAATAAAATATGTTCAATATACATCTTCAATTACAAGTATAATAAAAGTTATTCAGTTAGTACTTGTCCAAATGATGTATTAATAAATTTCAAGACCAATACGTATAATTTGACCAGTGTATATTTACCCTTAATAGTAGGTACTTATAATAAATTAAAACATGAAATAGAGTAAGTAGCTACTAAACTATAAGTTTTATTCACACACTTTCATATGACTGACGAAATATAACCTCGTAAGTCCCAGCCATTTTTCAAGACTTTCTTCATTATGATCCAACAGGCCTTCGTAAAGGACAATTTTTATAGAGCTTCAGACTCAAGGATTCAAATTTGTTTAGAAATTTAGAGACATGATTCTAAAAGCCCCCCAAATTTTAAAATGGGCGGTAATGCAAACTGCCGGAATTTGCTCTGGGCATGAATGACTATAATCATTTTGGGTTTTGAAAAGGCGCGTGGGCCTTACTAGGAGTACAGAGCGACCGGTTGAACTCAGAAGCTGAGGAGTTTTCCTGAGTTTCTGAGTCCAAACGGTTAAGTAAACTGGGTGGATATTTTGAGATGGTATAATAAAAGTTGTTCAGCACGAGGAACCTAGCATAGGTTTCAAAAATATGCCATATCAAAATATACAACCAGTAGGTATAGATAGGAAACAAGAGCGAACCCAGTATCTATACTTGAGGGGGCAATTTCTATGAGGAGTTTTGTGGACAAGGCACTTGGTAATATGAATATATTATGATTTGTTTATTTGTTTGAATGTTAACGAATTGTTGTCTTATTTTAACGCATTATTTAAGCGTTAATTAAGAGACGTAGTTTTGTAACTAGCAGGTAAGACTTTTGAACTACATTCATATATGTATTTATCTGTATAGCTGTACAACCTTTGTTACGTTAGTAAGCCCCCCCTCCCCCTACATACGCTGGGTACGTTCTAGTTAGAATTACGACAGAGTGTTGTTGTACTGTACGTTTTTCTACTATAGCAAAAAGTCATCAGAAATTAATAATTATAATCATATAGCATTTCTAGCCCAAAGGGTATTCTTATATGGTAAGATCCATGATCTAATATTATTTTTGTACTATATAGACATTTAGACTATGAATTACTGATTATTTATATTTAATATGAATAAGAATGTAACATATTTCCAATGAAATGCTAGTACATTCATATTCAATGTAGCTGCGGAATTATTATTGTATGCAAAAAAAAACTAGTAAAGTACAAGAAAAAAATACAAATATACTTATATACTTAATACTCGAATCTTCCATTGCCAATATCATACATTCATAAATTATATTCATATTTTATTTTCATAAAATGAATTGGGAGATAATATAAAATAGATGGTGTTCTCCGCTATGCTGTGTGTAAAGTTTCGTCAAAAAGTATATTAATGGAAATGTAATGTAGAGCGTCAAAGATGGAGCGTATAAACTTAGGTTACAGGTATCTTGGTGTCTATAAATTGATGTAAAAATGAAAATATCTAAGCGTGGGGCAAGTCTGCTAAGTACAAATCGATATATGCTGATGACTTTGATGATTTTTAGGAATCGACTATAATTGATGTGTGAACTACATTGAGAAATGAAAATTGAATGTCTATAGAATCTATTATTCGTCAGATTGATTACTATACTCTGTCCATCTGTTTATTTGATTTTTGACGTTTAAAAATAACAAATAATTCTTGACCTTATTACTTTAAAATAAGGTCCATCTATGTAGTTATACAATTAACCATAGAATAAATACATAAACCTTATTACTGATAATAATAAGATTCATATTTCTTTAATATTTTATACGTCAAAAATCAAATAAACGGATGGACAGAGTATATAACTTAAAATTATTCATACATACATCATGATTTTTAATTCGTTTTACGAACAGGTCATTGACTACATTCTTTCATAGAAACTTAAGGCATATATGTTTCTTTTATTTTGACACAAAAAAAACATAAGTTGTTTAAGACCAAATTATACAGCGTGATTTTGTATAGAGTCTACAAAGGGCATTAACTAAGATTAAAGAATAGGATGGTTTTGTATTAAGTTTCATCCCTGTCAATTGTCATCCCCTGTATAATGATGCCATAAAATAGTGTTTCTAAAGCCAATATATACTGGGTATAATATACAATAAAATTGGAATCAATTTATAATTAAAGAACAACACATGAATTAACAGAAAGTAGGTGATCAATTTACATAGGTACATTTTATTTATAATATCAGATATCGCGACCATCCAACTTTTAATTAACACGTTGAACGCCAACGCGGTCAGTGCTGACCGACAGTGAACTATCCCTGTGGGCCAAGCAAAAATCACAGTTCTAGCTAAAAAAATTTAGACCAAATGTTTTTTTGATTATATACTTATATCTAATGTCCAAATGTATGTTATTAACAAAAGTCATTTTCAATAATTATTTATGGATATATTAAACGTCAGGTAGCACTGACCGACGCGGCTCCTAGAGACGAAAAATCGACTATCCGTTAAGGGGGCCGCGCGGGTCACGGTGTCAGGTCACCTCCCGCGGCTCCCGAGTTTGTAATGTCACCCGCGCTTACACAGTTGACGCCCATATCTTGAGCTGAGACGCCGTTACATCAAACAAGGTTTCAATAGGCAAGCAGGCAGACAGCCCATCTGATGGTAAGTGGTCACCGCCACCTATGAACATTTGCAATACCAGGGGGAACGCCAATGTGTTCCCGACCTCGAAGATCTCTTTTTACGCCCTTCTTGAAGAACCCCATATCGTAGCACTGAGGGAAAACCGTAATGGGGAGCTCATTCCACATCCTAATGGTGAACGATCGAGGCGGCTCAAGGATATGAGGATGAGCTTCACATCGCCGTTAGTGGTGCGATGGTAGAAAGGTGATAATGACACCAGATCATAAAATTTTTGAGGACACTCCCCATTATAAAGACGGTAGAACATACAAAGGGAGTCTATATATCTCCGAAGGCTGAGATGTTCTACTAAACCGTCAGTGAGTTCGGGATCGTCAACAATACGAGTGGCTCGCCTTTGCACCGAGGCAAGTGGATCAAGCTGGTAAGCGGGTGCGCCTGCCCAAAGGTTTGAGCAGTACGCGGCCTAACCTGCGCTTTATAAAGCTGAAGCCGCTGGAGTGGTGAGAATTACTGCTTCGACTTACTTAGCACACCCAGCTTTTTTGAAGCCTGTTTGGCTTTACTTTCCAAATGACCCCGAAAATGGACATCACTTGCCATGTCGACAGTTCGACACCAAGTATCCCAATACTCTTTGAGATGGTAAAGGGTCGATGAAAAACAAGTCGAGTTCGACTTTCCTCTACCACGGAACGAGGAATGTTAGCACGGCCAGAATATTGGGCATCTCCAGTGCTGTCATCCGCATAGCAGTGAATGTTGGGAGTGTCCAACATATCATTGATATGCAGGATGAACAGTGTGGGCGATAGCACGCAGCCTTGCGGTACGCCGGCATTTATATTCTTGATATCGGAGCAGGATCCATCAACGACGACCTTCATACTCCGTTTTATCGAGACAGCTGGACACCCAAGAGCATAATCCCTCGGGAACTCCACACGACGATAGCTTCGATAGAAGCGCCCTATGCCAGACCCGATCACTCCAATAAACTTTTTGGTACCTATACAAAATTAGAGTTTTTGTTTATAGTTTTTGCTAAATATTTTACAAACACACACACTCACGCAAGCACACACATACACATACTAACGCACACACATACACACATACTACTGACAAAAGAAATTCACTTCTGGACAAAGGTTTTTCTAATTTCGCGCCACACAAATTTTCACTCTGGTAATTGTGGTTTTTTTTCTAAGTCCTTTACGTTTTTCAAAAACCATCTTATGTGAAGTAACTAGAGGGCCACGCGGGTCAATGAATATGGGATTTAGTTTGATAGCACTGCCCTACGGCCTGTACGAATGGATCGAAAACACTCGTAAAACGCGGTCAGCTCTGACCGACGCGGCCCGAACGGAAAGTCGACCAGCACTGACCGACGTGTCCTGAACGGGAAGATGCATGTTTTTCCTTGTCGTTCAACGTGTCAAATGGAATACGAGTGTTGACGTTACTTTATCATATTTTGTGATATCAAGGCAAGAATAAAAGTGAAGAAAATATATCTCGTTTTATTTTTATATGTACACTTCCTTACATGGTTATTTTTCTTTATATCAGATGGCTGATAAGCAGGCAGGCGGTCCACCTGATAGTAAGTGGCTACCGTCGCTTATGGACGTTAGCAATACCAGAGGGATTGCGAACGTTTTGCCGACCTTTATAAAGCCTAGAAGGCGACTGGCTGTCAAGCCAGAACACACCAGTAGTTGCTTGGCGACAGATTTTCATCTCGAGGGTGTTAACCAGCCAGGTGGGTACTACAAAATACCTTACCACCGTGCTATGGTTTCCTCGGTCCTTCTACGATGTTTTCCTTCACCGAAAGTTCAAGCTCATTGTAGGATTCGAACCCACGACCTTAGCTGCGGCATCTGACGTCACTACCACAGCTATCATCGCCTTAAATTATCTTCTATTATTAAATTTGCTTCAAGCTTTGTCGTAATCTGTACAACACTTTTCTGCCTGCTTGCGCTGGATATTGGAATGTATTGAAAGAGACATAATCTCGTCTCCTCATCAGTTTACTGATTCTATTCACAATAAAGTAGGTATACATAATTACTGCAGCAAAAAGTATATTCTTAAAAATAACGATTGGTGCATGGCGGAAGCTCAGAGGAAGTGACGTCGAATAACGTGTCGGTCACACGCCAATCATTAAACGTTTTGATCCATGCGTTGCAGCAACGCGTTGTATAGCGCGTTCGTTACACATGTGATTTAAGTCCCCATCCCGTGCGTTTAGAAATTTGGCTACAAAAACATATTGAGGAAACCATAGCATGGTGGTAGGACTTTGTAGTATCCGCCTAATTGGCTGGTAACCGATTTGTCGTAAAGTACTCGACGTGTTCCAGCAGCTGCACTTGAGAGTCAGTTCCCTTCTGCTTTGTATGGTTACTAGAGTCTGGCAAATGAAAGTAGACACTCGAATTATTTGCAAACTTTTCATATGGCAATGTTTTATTTATGTCAATCTCTGTCGCTTTGATGTTGATACTTTGTTTGTATTCGTAATTATTATTTATGATTTTACAAAAACTATTTCTGTGTTTGGTTCACATCCTGTTCTTATTAAAAATACGACTTTCATACAACGAGTACCGTAGGTTCCCATTTTTGGACCTGTCCACATGCTATCAAGCAGTAGTGTACAAATATTGTATCACACAAAAAATAAACAACTCTAAAGTATCAAGTCAGGTTATTCCAGGCATTTCATGCAAATTTTGGAGTTACTAGTGTGAGATTTTTTTAATTTGCCACGCTTTTTCAGTCACTACTTTCGTTTGCCAGACTCTACCTTCACTTACCCTAGTGATATTATATAGTCCAACACAATTATGCCTATCCAAAATTATAGAAAATAAATTGAAATAAGTTTGTTGTACAATTTCATTCTATAGCGTAACCTATTCACAGAATTGCTAAAAAACATTGCAATACTTATTGCATCCGTGGTCTCCGGAAGTAATATATTCCTGTCATAAAATGAATGGACGTGACCTAATGAGAAAATCCTTTCGACACTTACATTTTGCGCGGAAATAGTACACCACACTCAGGGCAGGATTTAGGTTTGAGGGCGCCCTAGGCCCGAGACGATATGGCGCCCTTTTTCTTTCGTAACAGTATATATATTATAAATCTATACATATATATATATGTGTGTGTGTATATAAAATGAATAATATGAAAATAACTAATTTCTTAAATAAATAATATGCTAGCATTAAAAAAAGTTTTTTAAAAAAGAAATTCTACCCTCAAAATGGTACTATGTTTAGATAGTAAGAGCGAAAATTTGGTCTTACAGTTTACAGAAAACCCAAAAGATTTTTATTTTTAGTCGTCTTAAAAATCTATAACAGAAAATCCCTTTTGAATTTTCCTAAGTGATTATATATTTATACTCGTGACTAGTAAAAATGGAAGAGGCTAGTTGGGTTAAACATGTCTATTACTTAGTGACCTCAGCCGTGTAATTGTTCGACTTGATCCACATTTCCAGGAGCGGCAGGGCCGGGTTCAGGAGAGAACAACCGGGGCTACAGCCCCGGGCCCCCCACAATAGAGACTTCGGAAAAAAAAAACTTTCAAATTCCGACTAATAAACACCTTTCCTTTGATATTTTTTTTTCGCTGTTTTACCTTTACCTACAGTACTTTGTACAAACATGATTATATTGTTCTTAAATATTAACAGAAATCATTGATTGACGGGCCGGTTGGCGTGGTTGGTAAGATACCCTGTCTATCACGCCACAGGTCGTGGGTTCGATTCCCACTCAGGACAAACATTTGTGTGCATGAACAAGTCTGTTTGTCCTGTGTCTGGGTGTAATTATCTATATATGTATGTATTTACAAAAGAAAAGTAGTATATGTAGTATATCAGTTATCTGGCTTCCATAGTACAAGCTCTGCTTAGTTTGGGGTCAGATGGCCGTGTGTGAGGAATAATGTCCCAGAATATTTATTGATCCATATTTGTTCACCCCAATCATGCAATCAGTAAAATATCAAAATCTCAAATGGCCCTGATAAGCACTTGCAATTTACTACCCATATTGAGGGAGTATCCCATGGTTCAATGGCTGAGTGGGGTGGAACTTGCCCGCAGCCTCGGAGGTCGGGTATTCGATTCCGAGTCTCGTCTCCACTCCTCTATTGCCCCGAGGTCTCGAGAACTCTAAATTCGGCCCTGAGGAGCGGTACATACTTAACGACAATTTCGTTTGTAAAATATCATTAGTAGGTACCAAGTAAATTGTGAGCATACAGTAGATATATGTATACCTACACTTCCAACAAAGAATTTTTTGTGCTGGAAATTTTAATATAGCACTAAATTAAAATTTACTTTTATGTCTAAAAGGGACCTCTATTGTTTCGGCACAAGATTTATATTCAACGGCAACATATTCAAGTTGAACATTGTTCAGCGATCGTTGTAAAGTCGATTTAAAGTAAACAATGGGAAGGGATATCGCGATAATGCCGGTGATTTCACTAACACGTACCGAAGGGTCACCATTGTCTTGTACAATATTAAAGTGCCTCATGATACTCCTGAAATAAGGATACCTATTATATAGGATCTAAAATAGGCATATTTTCATTTAAATTATGAAGCTATTAAAGATAGATAGGTTAAGTACTTATATCAACTGATTTTATTTATTGATTCAAAATGGCTACTCTAAGGGTTAAAGTTAAATCTTCGTTTTATTATATCTGAAGGCTAATACTAATAAAATAACTAATGTACTAATTAGTATATCCACAACGACGAGTTACAGTGAGGTCAATGTTACCAAACTTTTTTCGGTTTTAAGTAGTTAAGCTTTAAAATACTATACCTACAAAGTGTGACGTGTTACGGGGACCTAATACGGTGGAAGAAAAGGGCTTGGTAATTGAGTCGAAATCAAGTTGTAGTACCGCTTTTGCTCTTCATTAGAATCCTTCTACGTTTGTAAAATCCTACACAATATATTGTATTCAATTAGTGGATTCACTCACAGGCCCTTATGAATTGTCAGAGTCTAAAACACGGTACAAAAAGTTGCTTTTGCTGTGAAATGCCGACAAACAACTGCAACAGCTTACCAGATGTACCCCCCCTAGATACAGTCTAGATATTATTGTTTTATGTCCTGAGGCTTTTTCTCAAAAACTGTTGATATTGAAACAATTTTCATTACTTATGTATTATAAAAAAAAAACAGTGTGAGATATTTATAATTTGAGTTCTCAAGTTTCCTTCGTAGATAAATTTCAGCAAATACGTATCCTCAGTAGCACCGTAGTATATTTATGAAAATATACGATTAGCACGTAGGATCTACTCGTACTTACATCAAAATATTATTGTAAAAAAGAGTGACATGATGTGTACGGCAATATTAGAAATAAGCATAAATTTGTGACCTCTGCTTATGACTGCAAAAATTTTAAATTTGACTATACATAAAGAATATATGAGTGACGACAATTATTTGACAAAATGAGTAACCCTCGCTCTAGCAACATAATATGTAATAAATATAAGTTTGTTTTTAATTTCTGAGTTTATAGCCAGCACTTCTCATCAAAAGCAACCTTTAAAACAGTGCGTTGTAGTATGACATCAGTGCCTGTGAAGATCTATTGTCAACTCAGAATCAATCATATGATTTATATATACTTCTATCTGGTACAAAGCCGTTTATCTTACGACTAATGGTGAACAAAACCCTGGTAGTATAGGCCAAGTAGGAACTTATAACCGCTCCTACAAACGCAGCTATCGCCTTCACGGGCCATTACACTGATTTTCAGTGGAACGGCTGCTATGGGTGCATTATTCACCTTACATTATCTATTTCTATTCGATATATTATTAGAAACCAGCTTATGCTCCGCAATTTCTCTCCCTTTCCGTAGGGAACCAATCAAGAATATGATCTAGTCCTTACATAATGCCGGAATTAATAAATGTTTGAATGAAATTATTAATTTGTAAACGTTCTACAAAACTCTATGATGGAATAACCAAATAAATAAAAAGCTACCTATATCATAGACAAAGTGATATGAAAACTGCCTATTGGAAAACAAAATTGCAAACCGGACAGATGGTAGTGGCGGGAAATTCTCGCACTTTTTACATTACATACGCGGCCCGCTATCACTTCGACTATTTTCACACGAAGGCTTTAGTTCGCGTGGTCGCGCGTTTCTATCTGGCACAAGCAAATAAATGGAAAACCGAAATGAAAACGCGGCGCGAGGTCGTGCATTTGGATACCCATCCCATCGTTTTGAATGGGGGGAACTACAATTTTATGATGAAAACATCCTTATATTTTTGAATAAGGATTGATTTTGTTATTAATTCAATTATAAGCACATAATAATACGTAAACAAAAAATGTAAATAATAATAATGTTAGCTTTTGTTTAGGTACATTATACATCGTTTGTTTTATCATCAGCCATTGATAATTCTTCACTCATCTCCGACAACCATATTATTATCATGTAATCGAATTTAACACAATAAAGTCTCACAAAAAATCACGACAACCCAACTCATTTTCGTTAGTATTATGCAATTACCGCCATTATCAGCGGTTTGCGGCGAGCGTCCAATTAATATTCATTAGAAGAAAATTCAATTCATTTCTCGGGGGCGAAATTAATTAAGTACATGCTAAGTAGACGTATTTCACAGAGTTCGTAGCAAAGTAGACCTTACTAAAAATTATATTCAGAAAATTTTAATGTAGTGCTACACGGCATTGCATGTGCTACGAAATTCCGGCTACAGCCATCTACGGTGCTACACCGCCGGAGATTAGGGAAGTGCGCATTTCGTAGCGCATAAAACGTGATAAAATTTGAGACACTAACAGGTATTTCTGGGTAAGTGCTAGATTGCTAGATAAAGATAGGGTCGATGTAAAGTTACTTCTAGTTTGTGCCAGAGGCGAGGGGAGCGCAGTGTAGAAGGAAAGTTTTGCAAGTTGTATGAAATGTTTATACTTACATTATAAGCATTTTTCAGGGCGGGGATAAATTTGAATATATTGTATTAATATTTTTTTATCCTGATATACATGTCCAAACTCACACGTTTTGAGGCAGTATTATTTTAAAATTGCTATACATTTTATACCAAATTCAGGCAATCAATTATTTCAAAATTATAAACATAAAAATAACTTTACTCATAGCTACCAAAATACTCTGATATAAAGTTAGTAGCAAATGCTTCGAGGTATGGATCTAAATAAGATTGGGTAAGGTATTGAAATCAGGGCTGAGGTAACTTGGTCACATAGTCGCCGTTAGCCCCTAGTCCACAGAGACATGATCTCTATTAGTGCGTGAAATACGGTTAAAAATGGTTTGTTGGTCTTAGAAGTTGTCGCAAAGTGTAGGTATCAATCTAATAGTATCAGGTGGACCAGTTGTGCAGCAGGCCGTGTGATGGGAGACGGACGAGGTGTTGCTCACTGACCACCGACCACTGACCACGGTCACCGGGCACCGGGCTCTTGCCACATGGTTACACACTTGGCCGCTTTATCTCGCAACTAGGGCGCCTGGATTCACCCGCTATATAGCACATGACAATGTTAATTAAACTAATAATAACCAAATCTAGGTCAGTGCTCACCTCAAGTAGTACCTACCGTTTCAGATGAACACTGACCTAAATCTGGTTTTGTATTGCTCTTTTAATTTTAATTCCTGCTTCTTGTTTCTATAATTTTGTTATGCGTATCTTCACTTATCTTATTATGTTGTGGTTCACGGGATTTATTTGAATATTTGTAAAAGAGCTAAATTATAAATAATTAAATATAATAAAAGGTAGGTATCGAAGGTCATAAAGTGTTTACATAAACATCGCATTTGCTGAATATGTGAAGGTTTCAAAAGTCGTGGCAAACTTATTGTTCTTTAAATTTTTAAAAGTAGAATATAAATTAAAAAAAGAAACACTCGATGCTTGACGGGCCGGTTGGCGTGGTTGGTAAGATACCCTATCTATCACGCCGCAGGTCGTGGGTTCGATTCCCACTCAGGACAGACATTTGTGTGCATGAACATGTCTGTTTGTCTTGAGTCTGGGTGTAATTATCTATAATATGTATGTATTTACAAAAGAAAAGTAGTATATGTATTATATCAGTTATCTGGCTTCGATAGTACAAGCTCTGCTTAGTTTGGGGTCAGATGGCCGTGTGTGAGGAATAGTGTCCCAGAATATATTTATGATTATACATATAATACAGAATACGCCTTTGTCGGTATACAGCCGTAGAGTAGATATTTTTGTACTTACATTTCAAAAATAGCTTGCAATATTTCTTGCCCCTCAAACCCCAAACTACGTTCGAAATTGTGAATTAAATAGCAGAGCCCAGCAGCTGTCTCCAATAAAACAAAAGTTTGGTTAGAAAAACTGTAGCGTTCCGAAAGTTAAATCACGAGTGACGATATTTAATATAAATACTATGTTAAGTTGAATTTTTCTGGGGTCCTAACGTCCATCTTAACTGTGATTTTAAAGAATATAATTCCTACATATTTATAGCTGCGATCGTGTTCACTTGGACTCATCGCATCCAGTGTAGTAGGTAGCGCTAGTGACGTCAGGCTTTATGAACCATCGATCATTAATTAGTGATATCCCTAATGTTTAGGAATATCACATACCATATCATGAATTAACCACTTTAGTACCTACTTACACCTTTAAAATTTTCTAATTGTACCTATCTAATGAGATAATAAAATTTCATCAGTTACCTACCTACCTTTAATGGAGGAGAACTCAATTGATTTATAGTTTTAACAGACTTATATCAGTCGCTGAAACTCTTTGTGCAACCCTATGTAGTGTACAAAAACGTTGGACGAGGTTGAAAGAGGATTCAATTTTAATAAGAGGATGAAAACTCCTATTTATTATTTAGCAGAGTACATCTACTGTACGGTTTGTACTGGCATCTCGGCTCTAACCAAGCCAGTATATTATTTACCCTAACAAACAGATATAAATGCCATAATCACGCACGATTCGTCTTAGAGTTATTGAAGCTAGGAAATGTCGATAATATCCAATATAAGGTATTTATAAAGCTAGAACGGCTGCAATTGATTATGTTGGTCTCTGTTGTTGACAACGGGACTATTGTTTTCAGGCTCGTTTATTACGCCAATCTGTTATTGTGACGCGGGCAATGAAAATCGTGACGAATGCGTCCGACACGCGGAAAATTGGAAAAGCATCCGCGTCGGCAAACCGGTCAGATGCAGGAGCACCGCTTCGGGACCGTACCATCAATATCGTATAATGTGGTCACCCAATTTAGCAGCTGATGGCTTTGTTTATTGGGTTAATAGTATTTCGTTATTGTTGGATAATTGGCGGTTTTTTCTGGATTGATTTTATCAATAATTCATAAATACCCTAGTTTAAGATTAATAATAACTTATATTATAGAATGATTTTATATATTTCGAACATTCTTATTTTACTAATTTAAATACCGCACCTCAATCAATTTGCGGCGTGTGAACTCAACAGCTCGCTCATACAATTATTTAATATTTATTCGCACTCCCTATGAGACAGTTGACCCATAAATCACAGAATCTATCTTAGTTGGTCTGTTGAGGTAAAATATCTGAATGCCTGCCTCCTGGATCTGAAAACAAAGTTCGCTCGACGTTTTCCGGCAAACGAACGAGGTTCTCACAATTCTGTTAAAGTATCCAACTAATAGTTACTAGTTCTGACTATTTAAAATATTGTCTACTACCTACTCTTTTTGTTACTTTTTTGATTTGGTAGTATTTTAGGATTTCATATGATTTTTGTCTTTAGGTACCTATACTGAAGAATACAAAAATAAATATCTATAAATAAAGGAATGCATAATATAATTTCGATTAGATAACACATAAAAACAACTACCTACCTACATATTTGTAATGAATAATTTTAGATGGATTAATCGATGAGCAATTAAATATTACAGGGGAGCTATCATTTAGGCACTCGTATATTCAACTGTTCCACCTAGATTAAAAAAATGTTTCTTTGTAGATATTATTTTATTACCAAGAGATACTGGATATGTATGTACATACGTACGCCTGTAATCCGAAAGTAAAGAATTGACGTAAGTAAGCGCCAACTAAATTAAAATTAGTTCCATGAGTAATCCGCGAGAGGCGCTGGCTGTGGCAACTGTGTGAATGTCGCAAACACAAACGAAGTAAACGTTTACTAAAGTCAATCTTTACACTCCGAGTACAGGCACGTAGCGTACGCACGTTGAGGCTAATGATAATTTAGGTTAAGTTTTGTAGATTGTTCTACTAATGTAGGAATCCATATACATGCTACATTAGCATTAGGTACAATAGCTTTCTATTAGCGTAAAGGTTCCTGAATCGTAATTCGTTGATTGCGAGCATAGTAAAATATGCAGCGTCGCTAGGTATACGTCGCAATTAACTTGGAAGCTCTAATAACACCTTGAAAGCTAAATGGTATACCGAATACCTTCATGCGCACACGAAGCGCTCCAGTGGGTTTTGTTTTATGTAACCGAAATACTTACACATAAGTTTACCAACGTTTGTATACACGAGGGAGTAGACACCGACGTTTATTGACTACAATTTAAATTCTTTATGTTATGGGTTGGATCTTTAGGTTCGGTTAAAGAGAAGGGCTGTAGCATCATACTGAAAATAAATAACATTAGGTATATATTTTATTTTTACTTTGTATAAGTTTGTGTTTTGATCACAATCTCACTATGGTAGTAAGTAAGTGATGATGTGGCCGAAAGGTGGTAAGCCTAGAAGAAACTGGCTCTGAAGTACAGCTGCCGTAGCAGCTGTTTGGCGACAAATTTTCAACTTGAGGGTGGTAGCCTGGCAGGCGGTTAGGTACTAAAAAGTACCCTACCGCAGTGCTATGGTTTCCTCACGATGTTTTCCTTCACCAAAAGCTCAAGCTCATTGTAGGATTCGAATCCACGATCTTCGCCGCGGCGTCCTAAGTCACTTCCACTGAGGTAAACCGAAACACTTGTTATTATAGTTAATTAAATATAATAGTTTGGTAAATCCTGATTAAGCTAATTAGTTTTAATTACCTATCGAATATAATTTTTTAACATAATTATTATGGTCCTCGGTTGAAAAGGGGGAGGTTATCAATTCAACGTGTACCTTTCAATTCAATGTCAATGTATATTCAACGTGTATATGTCGCTCAAAGAGCAGCTCGACTGGGGAAGTACCTCCACCTTACAGAATACCGCAGCCAAGCTTATAGTTGTGTTCCTACGCGTGAGTAGGTAAGGTCGCCAGAGCTCATCGAGGAGGAGGGAAGGGTCGGCAACGCGCGAGTGATACCCCTGGTGTTGCAAGCGTTCATAGGCTACGGTAACCGCTTACCACCAGGTAGGCCGTATACTTGTTCGCCGACAATGTAGTATAAAAATAACCTATGTTTTTTTGGTTAAGTTATTTAATTTATCCATCAAATCTTATCCAAGTGAATACTATAGGTGGTCCCGTTCGTTATTATCTGATCATAGACTTCAAAGAAACGATACGACTGTTTTTTTTATTGATGATAAGATATATTATAAATTATAATATGTATATGATTATAATACATATTATGAAAAACACTCTAATCTTACTGCAGTAAATCATTTCGGTCCCACCTATTTTGGCAGAATTTGAAATTTTCTATAAAACTATTGCTATTTTTATTTCAAAACTTTCAACTACGTAAGGTAAAGTTATTCTACCGAAATAGGTGGGACCGAAATGATTTTTTTCACTGAATTCATAATGCAGAGCATTAGATACTAAATTTACTACACTGATGAAAGTAAATACAATCTACATAATTATTTTACGCTCAGTGCAAACCTATTTTGGAATCCCTTATAGTAGGTAGTTATAGGGTTATAAAAAAGTTATTTTAGCGAATTATAAGTTATAAATTTGCCCCGTTGAACAACGACTTCCTACAGTAGAAACATATGGCACCTAATTAGGTTCCTAATCAATCTTTAAACCAAATTATAGAATTCGCCTATAGATAGGCTCTATTTATCTAAAATTCGATATGATTAAATAAACCTCTTGGGGTTTTTGTCAAAACCAGTTTTTTTTTTGTTTGAAAAGAATTCCTTAACTAATTTTACTGATCATTTAACAATTCGCGTTCGAAAGAATTCATCACCGAATATACATACTTTTGTAAATTTCACTTCAAATCTATTGCAAAAATTCCCACCGGATGTAGAGCCATCAAGCGGGAGTGCTTTAGCGACCGCTTTCCGTGCCATTTCACGATATAAATCTGAATTTTGTGTTAAAAACTGCATAAGGCATCACCGCGCAATGCATTGTAGAAATAACATGAATCTTTAATGAATAAAATACTTGTATTTTATTAATTTAATGAACCTTAGAGTATATCTATTCATTATTTATTTATAATCTATACAGGAACTTAACAGAGTACAGTATTACTAGACACAGATATTGTACGACATCTATTAATATTATAAATGCGAAAGAGTTTGTTTATTTGTTTGTTTGTTACCTTTTCACGCCTAAACCGCTGAACCGATTGCGATGAAATTTGGTACGCAGATAGCCTATGGTATGGAGAGGAACTTGCTAGATCGATTTATCGCCCCCGAAACCCCCTGCATACTAAATTTCATGAAAATCGTTGGAGGCGTTTCCGAGATTCAAATTATATACCAAATACGATAGAACTGATATACATATATTATTAAAAAATAGCTTACGTCAAAATGATTCATATTAGGGCTACTTATCCCTGGATAACTGATATAGGTACTGATACTGATATTCTTTATAACTACTTGTAGATATATCCTTCTTTTTTAATATTTACACCCATTTCGCTATCTATCTATCGATCTATTATGTATAGCATAGTAGGTATAATAATGTGTGAGTCAATAAAAAAGTAAAGTGACTTTATAAATAAATAATATTCTTTATTTCTATGACGTAATCGCTTCACAATCATACTTGTTTAATTATTATCTTACTTGTCGCCTTCTGATCGCAATTTAAACTGATTACTGCTCCTTTAATTACCGTGATACTTATAAAATATGATGTATTTATATAATCTGGCAAGTAAATATTTTATCTTATTATAATTTATAGCTTAAGTAAGTATCTACAGGTCAGCCAATAAAAGTTTGCGGGTGTAAAACAGGGTGGAGTGGGCTAATGTTTACCTCTTGCAAAACTTATAATAATTGTAATAAAAATTGAGAACCTACTAGAATAATATTACCAAGCTAGTTTCTGCCCCATGGTTTCACCCGCGTTCCCGAGGGATCTTGATTTTTCCCGGGATAAAAAGTAGCATATAGCCTTCCTTGATAAATGGGCTATCCAACACTGAAATAATTTTTCAAATCAAACCAGTCGTTAATCTTATAGGTATATAAAATTCTCGTGTCACAATGTTAGGTACCATACTCCACCGAAACGGTGTATTTATTTATTTATTATTTATTTATTTATAATTATTTATCTAGTCTCACTGACATTATATGTGTGTTATAAAAAAAAAAAAAATGATGAGTGACTTAGTTAATAAATAGATAGCAAATTTAAGCAGACCAGCCCCCACAAGCAGCACCTGTTCACAAGTATGACGCAAGTGGGAGCCATCGCCCTCCTCGCACATATTGTAGGGAAGTGAGCGACCCGCCACACGACGCCGCCGCAAGCAAAGGCCTCAAAGTGAGCATGACTACCTTAAGCTTTCTAAAAAGAAAAACAATTTCACGGAATATGAATAAGAACACACAATATGTTATCACTGTTACCATTCACATGTTTATAGGGCAAAAAAGTGTTTCATAATAACAATATAAAAAATAATGATAATATATTACACAAAAAGTAATATACATACACAAAAAGTAACAAATCTACCAAGCATTATCGTCTTTTAAATAATCATTCACAGTATAGTAAGATTTTTTAATTAAAACAGCTTTAATACGGTCCTTAAATCTTTGTGAAGGCAAATTTAAAATTGAAGTAGGGATTTTGTTATAGAAGCGTGCACCTAGTCCTAGAAATGAACCTTGCACTTTTAGTCTATAAGCAGAGGTCACAAGTTTGTGCTTATTCCTAGTATTGATCGAGTGTACGTCACATTTTTTCAAAAAATGACTAATATTTTGATGGACAAATAATATGTTTGCATAAATATATTGAGATGCAACTGTGAGTATGCCGATTTCCTTAAACTTATCTCTGAGGGAAGTTCGAGAGCCCAAATTATAAATAGCTCGCACTGCCCTCTTTTGTAAAATAAAAATGGTTTCTATATCAGCAGCTTTACCCCAAAGTAAAATGCGATAGGACATGACACTATGAAAATAGCTAAAATATACTAATCTAGCTGTATCTACATCTGTAAGTTGTCTAATTTTCCTAACTGCATAAGCTGCCGAACTGAGCTTCGCCGCAACAGATGAAATTTGGGAGCCCCATTGTAATTTTGAGTCCAAAGTAATCCCTAGGAATACTGTTGACTCAACAAGATTCAGGTCTTCATTATTTAACATTAAATTACAGTCTACTTTTTTTACATTTGGTAATGCAAATTTAATGCATTTAGTTTTCTTTGCATTTAATTAAAACTAAATTATTCACTGTAAACCAATTTAATACCTTTGTTAATGCACCGTTTACATCGTCATAATTGGATTTCAGTCTATCAACACCAAAAATCAGTGAGGTATCATCAGCAAACAGTACAATTCCACAGGTATATTTAACATTAAACGGAAGGTCATTAATATATATTAAGAATAGAAAAGGACCCAGAATAGAGCCCTGCGGTACACCCGTACGCACAAGAGAACCAGATGATTTAACCCTATTTACATCGACACTTTGAAGTCTCTGCCCAATGTATGATTGCATAAGATCAAGTGCCACGCCTTTTACCCCATGATAATTTAGTTTACGTAAAAGTGTTCCATGATCAACGCAATCGAAAGCCTTAGATAGGTCACAGAACACACCAATGGCATTCTGCGACCTCTCCCAAGCATTAAAGATATTTTTTAAAAGTGTTACCCCAGCGTCAATTGTAGAACGACCTTTCGTAAAACCGTACTGCTCACTATGTAATAGTTTATTTAGATTAAAGTGTGCAAGTAATTGCGATAAAATTATTTTTTCAAATACTTTACTACTATGGTACTATTTTACAATGTTTCATCAAATCTGGAAATTTACCTGAATCTACACATCTGTTAAAAATTAAAGCCAAATAGGGAGCGATATCATCCATGATACCCCGCAAGACATTAACAGATATAACCCATAAATCACCAGTGCGTTTAACTTTCAGACTCTTAAAAGTTTTTAAGATGTCATGAGATGTTATATGCCTTAATTTGAATAAGTCATCGCACTCAGACACATTGTTTTTCAATATTATTTCAGCGTCTACTGGTGAGGAATTTAAGGAGCTGGTGGTAGCTATAGGTACATCACTAAAAACTCATTAAATGCGTCTGCAATTTGACTACTTTCACTAATAATTTTATTATTTATATTTAATTCAATACTATTATTATGCTTTTTACTCTTTCCTCTTTCAGAGTTAATAATGCCCCATGTTGTTCTTACTTTATTAGTTGATTTACTAATTTTATTTTTTAAGTAGATGGACTTAGCTGAAGCACAAGCTTTCGTGAAAATTTTAGAATAATTTTTAACATACTCAATAAAAATTTGATTTTGATTAAATTTTTTCATACCATACAGCTCATACAACTTAGCTCTACTTTTATAAATACCAACTGTTGCCCAATCGTTAAACTTAATGTTATTATTTTCTTTAAAAGTCCTTGGTTTAAAGGCATTGTCAAAATCCTTTCTTATAAAACCAAAAAGTTCATTATATAGACAATCTGGTTCATCCTGTGCCATCTCAATAGAAACAATATTTTTGTTTACATTTGTTTTGAATCGAACCATGCGATTTAAGGGTCTACATGTTATTTTATGGGGGGTAATCTCGTTTTCATTTAATAAAACCACCTTTAGACCGCAATGATCTGAAGTTAACTCACTAATTACAGATTGTTCAAGTGCATCACAGCTGCAAAACATATTATCGAGGCAAGTGGCGGACGTTGCCGTGATTCTAGTTGGCTCACAGAATAAATTGTTTAAATTAAAAGATTTGAACAAATTAATCAGTCTTACTGTTGTAGGTGAATCTACTAATAAATTCACGTTAAAATCTCCACATACTATAATGTTCTTGTTGCCCGTTTGAGCTTTATTAAGAACGTCTTCTACGACTGATTCAAATAAACTAAAGTCACCTAAAGGGGGACGGTACACGCACACTATAACAAATCACTCCAACTCCACACAAGATAATTCAACAGTGCGTTCGACTGACAAGTCTACAATGTCTTTGCAATCCTTACATGAAACTAAAATTAAACTTTCACCGTGTATAGCTGATTTTCTAACGAACGCACTTGACAGTTTATAATTAGGAATATTGAGCAATAGCTCATGGTTTTTTATCCAATGTTCAGTTATACACAAAACATTTACATCATGGTATTCTAGAAACAGTTCAATTTCTAATTCCTTGCCAGCTATGCCCTGTATATTCTGATGTACAATATTGAAATGATTGAGCTTAGCTTTTGTCGTATCTGAAAACCCTCCCCGGTCAACTCGTTATCACCAATAACACCAGTGTCAATATCCCCAACCAAGCTACTAGTAGCTTGGCCATTCTTGAAAACTACAACCTGCTTATAATCGAAGTATTGCTTGATTAGATAGCATGTGTTATTACAAGGTCCTATATATATCATAGATATAAATAATCTAAACACTGTCTTAAAATCAAACTAATAATTATTCCGAGACCTTTTTTATTAATATAATACTACTACTACTACTATAATACTATTCTTAAGTACCTGTGAAGGCCATTTTGAATGAATAAATTATTTCATTTCATTTCAATAATATGGCCATTGAATATTTTTCAACAACATTAATTCGGATTTGATACTCGTCGGCCATTACTGTAGGTAAAGAAGAGATAAAGTATCTCTTCTGTGGTAGGTACTATACTGCCCGCTCACTACGTCACACACGCTCGACTCACACGCACGTTTTAAACAAAAGTCATCAAACTTAGCAGTATAAAAAAACCTGTATATGTAAATATATAGCGAAATAGCAATCACTCATTAACTAATCTCAAAATCTCGGGAACTAGAAGCCAACAAACTTCATGTTTTTGGCAGGGAAAGAATTTTCCGAAACCCAACTCCTAGACCGTTTGCATAACACTTTTTTGTGGACAGAAATTGGAATACGAACTTGGTGTAAATATTGTTCCATGCATTCTAAGGTTTTTTATTAAAAAATGGGTAGAATGGAAAAAATAGGTAGGTACATCCATATATAAGGCGATGATAGCTCAGAGGTAGTAAAGTCGGACGCCGCGGCGAAGGTCGTGGGCTCGAATCCTACAATGAGCTTGAGCTTTCGGTGAAAATTTTCGTATCAATGTAACATCTATAAAAAATATATAATCATTTACGTAAAGTAGAACAGGGTTGTACGTAAATGTATAAGTTAATTGTTTTATTTTTTTAATGAACCGATAAACGATTTCATGTTAAGATTATTTGATAAGACCCAATCAATCAAAAAATATTATTATCTTACCAATTGAATCGCCATTATTAATTTTATTATTATAGATTGTATTTTTGTTATAAATATAATGAAAAAAAAAACCCTATTAGTATGAATAGTCTGATTCAAAAACATGTTCAGAAAGTTACTATTGCTAAGAAGAGCCACCATTTTTAAGATACTCTATAATCTCATTGATATTGATGGCGTACGTTGGCTGCTAAATGTATTATTATTATTTTAACAGCATTACAGTATACACGTCCCACCCATTCGATATATAACTAGGTGACTTTTTAAGCACTGGCAATACTTGCAGGGGTGGAAGTACTCATCAATATGAACAACTTTTATTATTAGAATAAGCTGTTCCATACAAAAGTTCAATATCTACTCAACCAAAACAAAATGTATGAAGCAACCATTTTATTTTACGCGATCTCAGAGTTGGTCCCATGATAAAAGTTGTTCATATTGATGAGTACTTCCCCTGCAAGTATTGCCCGTGACTAAAAAGTCATCCTGTATAGGTATATCCTATCCTATACTACTATATCCTAAACCTAACTTAATATTATAAATGCGAATGTGAGTTTGTTTGTTTGTTTTTTACGTTTTCACGCCTAAGCCGCTAAACCGGTCGCGATAAAATTTGATACGCAGATAGCCTATGGTATGGAGAAGGACATGGGCTATTTTTTTCTCGAGAACGCGGGTGAAACCGCGGGGGACAGCTAGTCCTACTTATCCTAACTAATATTATAAATGCGAAAGTGAGTTTGTTTATGAGGAACGCGGGTGAAACCGCGAGGCGAAAACTAGTAATATTATAAACTAGCTTTCGCCCCGCGGTTTCACCCGCGTTCCCCAGGGATCATATGTTTTTCCGGTATAAAAAGTAGCCTATGTTCTTCTCACGGGTTCTTCTCCATACCATAGGCTACCTGCATACCAAATTTCATCGCGATCGGTTCAGCGGTTTAAGCGTGAAAAGGTAACAAACAAACAAACTCACTTTCGCATTTATAATATTACTAGCTATACCCCGCGGTTTCACCCACGTTCCCGAGAAAAAAAGTAGCCCATATCCTTCTCTATACCATAGGCTATCTACGTACCAAATTTCATCGCGATCGGTTCAGTGGTTTAGGCGTGAAAAGGTAACAAACAAACAAACAAACTCACATTCGCATTTATAATATTAAGTTAGGATATATAGTTAGGACTAGATTTCGCCCCGCGGTTTCACCCGCATTCCCCAGGGATCTTATGTTTTCCCGGGATAAAAGGTGGCCTATGTTCTTCTCCGTACCATAGGCTATCTGCATACCAAATTTCATCCTGATCAGTTCAGCGGTTTAAGCGTGAAAAGGTAACAAAAAGCAAACTCACTTTCGCATTTATAATATTCATCATCATCATCATCAAACCCACTTCTGTTTGAGTGGGTGTGGTTTCCGCACTTAGTCCTTGGATTGGACCAAAAATATATATATCTAGACACGTGTGTAATATCAATGAATATTATTATCTAAGTTAGGATTAGGATAGGATGTGAAAGTTTCGACCCTGTACGCGATCGCGCGGGTGAGGGACCTCGCCGAGGAGGCCACCTCCCGGGGCGGTGTCTTTGGACATCCGCAACGCGTTCAACACACTGCCCTGGGAGACGGTGAGGAGTGCTCTGCAGTACCACGGCGTCCCACGGTATCTGCAGAGGGTCGTGGCCGACTACTTCGTCGGGAGAGCGGTGGTCTTCCCGACGGAGTACGGCTCCGGGAGGAGGGAAATGTCGTGCGGTGTTCCACAGGGATCAGTTCTCGGTTCGCTCCTGTGGAACATCGGCTGCGACTGGGTGCTGCGCGGGGCAATGTTGCGGAAGGTCACTTGTTACGCCGACGATACCCTCATCTCGGCCCGCGGCTGCACCTACCGCGAGGCATCCCTCCTCGTCACGGCGGGCGTGCTCGCCGGTACTCCACCGTGGGACCTCGAAGCTGAGGTTCTCGCCGCGGTGTACTGGCGAGCGAAGGCGGAGGAAGTCGAGGGAGGCCGTCCACATGCGCGCGAGGTGGCACGCTGGAGGGAGGACGCTCGTCAAGTCCTACTAAGGAAGCGGCGGAGCGGGAGCGGGAGGACAGCGCCGACTCGCTCCCTATCCGCCACCGACGACGTGGCAGGCGGCGTCTGGCCTTCGCGGGCCGGATGCCGCTCTAAATGGGGGACCTGTGGGTGGTAGATCGGGGGATCTGCCGCCGACGTTAAGGGTCCCGTGCTGGAGGCGCCCAAGTATTCCTGGGCGCCTCAGCGGAGGTGAGGCGGGGCTTGGCTGTATCTCGTGTGCCAAGCCCTGCCCCAAAGAAAAGGCCCTCCTCCTTTCTCCTGAGAAAGGGAGCGTGCCGTTGGCGGGGCACGCGGTCGAAGATCGGTTGATCCCGCAGCCTCGCCATACGGCAGAGAAGGAATACGGTGGGGTTTTAGTCAGTAAGAGTCTGACATAACCCGGGCCCTTCCCCCGAAGTGGTCCGGGTATCCATGAGGATTTCCCCCCCTAAAAAAAAAAAAAAAATGAAAGCTTGGATGGATGTTTGTTACAATCACGCCAGAACGGATCTGGATGAAATTTGACACAGAGATAGATTATAGTCTGGAATAGCACATAGGCTACTTTTTATTAACATAAGATGAAACCGTAGGGCGGAAGCTAGTATAACCAAAATTACAAAATGTAAAGCTTTACATAGGTACCTACTACATAGTAGTCATAATATCTATCTCTGTCTCAATATCTATAAAACTGTTCGTCATCATGACACATTGTTTTCAATAAAAATGCCAAAATGATAAAGTATAGGTACCCAAGTAGACCAAGCCCAGTAATCGGCTCCTATTCTAAATTATGGGGTGGGTGTCGGCCACCGCCTTTTCGCCATATTGCACAAAACAAATAAAGTAAAGTTAAAATTGATTGTAAAATAAGTCGAACCTAGATAAAGCCTACAATAATATTATAAATATTCTAGCTGTCCCCCGCGCTTAGCGAGAAAATAGATAATAACCTATTCTCAGACCTACCCGACATGTACACAAAATTTCGAGCCGTTTCGGAGGAGTAAGGTAACTAACATTGTGACACGACAATTTTATATATAAGATATGTTGCAGTTGGATTGGTTAATTAGCTGTTTTACATAACCGCTAACTGTTTTACAAAACAGTACTGTTATGTAAAAAAACTAAACGAGCGTTTTTAGGGTTCCGTAGCCAAATGGCAAAAAACGGAACCCTTATAGATTCGTCATGTCTGTCTGTCTGTCTGTCTGTCTGTCCATCCGTATGTCACAGCCACTTTTTTCCGAAACTATAAGAGCTATACTGTTGAAACTTGGTAAGTAGATGTATTCTGTGAACCGCATTAAGATTTCCATACTTTTTAACGTGTGTCCAAATAAATATTTTTCTTTCTTTCTTTCTTTCATTTTCACACAAAATAGAAAAAAAACAATAAATTTAGGGGGTTCCCCATACTTAGAACTGAAACTCAAAAATTTTTTTTTCGTCAAACCCATAAGTGTGGGATATCTATGGATAGGTCTTCAAAAATGATATTGAGGTTTCTAAAATATTTTTTTTCTAAACTGAATAGTTTGCGCGAGAGACACTTCCATAGTGGTAAAATGTTGGTCCCCCCCCTGTAACTTCTAAAATAAGAGAATGATAAAACTAAAAAAAAATATATGATTACCATGCAAACTTCCAACGAAAATTGGTTTGAACGAAATCTAGTAAGTAGTTTTTTTTTAATACGTCATAAATCGTAAACCGCAATTTACCTTTCATTCAATCAACTCAAATATAAAAAAAATGGCCAAAAGCAAGGTCTTACAGCACAAATAAAGGAAAAATTCTAAAAATTAAAAAAAGTTGAAAATTAAAGGGTGTCCCCATACATACATAGTTACGCCAATTAATAAAGAGCTCCGAGTTGTATGGGCGCTCATACAATTTGGAGGTCTAGCTTAATTGGCACCTACCTCAAATACAGTAAATAAATAAAATTATGCATTTCCCGTGATGGACGAACGATGGACGAAGTTTGTACGGAACCCTCGGTGCGCGAGTCCGACTCGTACTTGGCCGGTTTTTATTGCATAATTGCATAAACGTATTAAACGTGTTGCATTTAATTAAGGCGCCCATTATACAGAAGAGACGTGGCGAGGACGTGTGGCGGTCAAAGTAGCACAATATAAACCTTTAGTACGTAGTATAGTGTCATTTTTGTCGACGGGTCGACGTACTAAAAGCTTATATTGTGTTAATTTGCTCGCCACACGTCCTCGCCACGTCTCTTCTGTATAAAGGGCGCCTAACAATGTCACGATTAGACGTTATGTAAAACAGCAAATCTCGATTAGACGTTGTAAAACAGCGTGAAATGAAACGCCTATTCAGAAACGACACGGATACTTTAGGTTAGAAGTGAACGCGATGCGAGCGATCGCCATACACTTCGTGATTATTTTTAGGGTTCCGTACCCAAAGGGCAAAAACGGGACCCTATTACTAAGACTTCGCTGTCTGTCCGTCCGTCTGTCTTTCACCAGGCTGTATCTCAAGAACCGCGATAGCTAGACCGTTGAAATTTTCACAAATTATCTATTTCTGTTGCCGCTATAGCAACAAATACTAAAAACAAAATAAAATAAATATTTGAGGGGGGCTCCCATACAACAAACGCAATTTTTTTGCCGTTTTTATAATGGTACGGAACCCTCCGTGCGCGAATCCAACTCGTACTTAGCCGGTTTTATATTTCTTTGTAACAATAATAATTTATCTACTCATTTATTATTTCACCCTGTCTTCCCTACACCAAAACGCTCTTTATGACTACAGTACCCTGAGTGTAAAGAATTGACGTAAGTAAACGCTTACTATCGAGTTTGCGTTTACCAAAATTTAGTATGGAGGAAATTAGTTCCATGTGTATTCCGCGAGAGGCGCTGTGACAATTCCTATAGAGAAATATCGTAAACGCAAACGTGATAGTAAACGTTTACTAATGTCAATTCTTTACACTCAGGGTACTGATAAGCCATTCTGCATTACGTTTAAATGTGGGTGGCAGTTTTGTAAAACGTAACGGAATGACAATCCAGCTGAATGTCGTTCAGTTGTTTTACATAACGGTGCTGTTATGTAAAATCTGTTTGATTTTAGTACATATTTTATGCCAAAACAGTTAACAAGTTTTCGGTTTCATTGTAATCAAGCTCCTGTAGCCATTTAGTTATAACTGTGATATATACATGTTGTATCTACACTGCCTGTAAGATGTTCAAAGTCAAAGCCATTTATTTCAGTTTTTGCCCTAGAAAGGCAGCACTCCTGAACGTCGAAGCTACGGAAGCTACCACCGGTTCGGAAGTCGGCCTTCAACTGAAAAGAACCGGCAAGAAACTCAGCAAGGCTACATTTTTTAAATAATTTTATTATTTGGACAGTCTGACAATCATTTTCTACGGACTAACCTTTTATTTTTAAACAAGGTGCTTCGTAAAAGGTACAGTATTTTGAAGAGATGTCATACAATTCAACTGACCGAGTAACTTTTGTTCTATGTCGTTTAGATGTTTGTAAAAATATTGCGAATTTATGGTCACGTAACTATTGAAGATTTTTTTTTTTGCTGCATTCTAAAGCATATATCGAAAAAATTATCAGTTTTATAATTTGTGTGACCATATTACGGATTAGGTCTAGTATGTAATTTAGTAAGGATCTCTAAATATTAATCTTTTATGAAGATTAGTTAAGAAAATAATTGAGGATATTATAAAATAATCATGATATAATTATTATTTATAAGTCAGTAGCAAAAGTTATGTCGAGTAACACCTTTTTAGTGTATTTTTGCGTTTTGTTGAGCGTAACTAGCTCATGGAGTCAGAATGTTGAGTCACTAGTTGTGAACATTACGCAGGGGCCAGTGCGAGGTTACAAAGACCCCAACTGGGATTTTTTCGCCTTCTACGGTATTCCATATGCGAATGCTCCTACTGGTATTAACAGGTTTAAGGTAATAAGGATTTATAATATCACATTTCTCATTATCTATCTATCTATCTATACCTACATATAATAAATCTGTAGAACCAGCGTGTCTGTAGGTATATTAAAAATATTTACCAAAAAACTGACTGTGGGTGATGTAGAAAGAGTAACAAAAGAGACTGTCGACAGACAAAAAATATAAAAATGGCTTTAACACGCTAATGTTATAATAATATTGCTAGAAATGATAATTTTACAAATCCGTGATTGTAATATAAATATATTTTTGTTGTCCTTAGGCACCTCTCCCACCCCCGGTATGGACGGATACATTTGAAGCAATAAATGCAGAGATCATCTGCCCACAGCCACTACGAGACCCACCCCTAGACATGCAAGAAGATTGTCTAGTGGCAAATATTTTTAAACCAGACTCTACTGAGAATAATCTTCCTGTATTGGTTATAGTTCACGGTGGAGCATACCAAAGAGGGTTTGGCAATCAATTAATACCAAGAAGCCTAATGAACAGTCAAAAGATAATTGCCGTGACATTTAATTACCGTTTAGGAGCGAATGGTTTCTTATGTTTAGGCACTGAGTATGCACCAGGTAATGCTGGAATGAAAGATCAAGTGGCACTGCTGCGCTGGGTGAAAAATAATATTGGTCAATTTGGAGGTAATCCTGACGATGTAACAATATCCGGCTGCAGCGCAGGTGGTGGTTCAGTTGATTTACTAACTATTTCACAAGCAACAAACGGTCTGTTCCATAAGGCTATAACTGAAAGTGGCGCAAGTGTAGGCAGTGTTGGTGTACAGATTGACCCTATTGAAAATGCAAAGATTTATGCAAGTTTACTCGATTTGGCGGACGTAGACGACTTTAGTGCTCTGGAAGAGTTTTATAAAACTGCTTCCTTGGAATTGTTGATTTCTCGGTCGGATGCTACAACGAATAGAGATAATGCCGCTGTTCTGTTTGGACCATGCTTAGAAACTGATACAGGAGTCGAGAGATTTCTTGAGCGTCCACCTGTCGAAACTCTATTGAATGGAGAATATAATAAAATTCCCTTGTTTTACGGCTTTGCTAATATGGAAGGCTTGATGCGCATCGATTTTTTTAACAACTGGAAGGACAGAATGAATGAAAAGTTTTCTGACTTTTTGCCCGCCGATCTTCAATTTCAAAATGAAGAGGAGAGAGAAGAGGTAGCAGGAAATATAAAAAAGTTCTACTTTGGCGATGAACCGGTAGGCGAAGGTACAGTTTTAACGTATATTGATTATTTTACTGATATTTTATTCGGATATCCGATGTTAAATACTTTAAAATTACGCATGGAGTCTAAAAATGACACAACATATTTGTATGAATATTCTTTTGTGGATGAGAATACGCCCTTAGTGCCATTTACAAATGTCCGTGGAGCCAATCATTGCGACCAGCAAGTTGCTGTTATTAGAGAAGAAGAAAATATATCAAACGAGTATCGGAATATGAAAACTCTGATGAGAGAATTGTGGCTCAACTTTATTCTAACAGGGTAAGGACCACCATTACCATTAATCGCTTTCCCTAACTAATAAATAGTTATGAATAAACCTAATTGTTTTGTCATAGTACTCACATAATATGAATTAGATTCGTGTTTTGTTTTACATATCTACTAAAGAAGGTATATCTATAAGTACCTACCTACATCGTCTTCGTTGGCAATAATTTCAGGAACTAGTCCCACACGTATATTTTTTACTGGGATGTTATTAATAGTTCTCTTACTATTGTGCACGGTGATAGGGAATTTTGTAGTACCCGCTTGGCTGGCTACCACCCTTAAGTTGAAAATCTGTTGCCAAACATGTACCGGTGTGTTCCGGCAGCTACACTTCAGTTACTAACAGTTCGTTTTAGGCTTTGTGTACTTACCACTTACAAAACTACTTATAAGTACCTAACCAAATTTGTGGTTTTTGCAGAAACCCGGTTCCAGGGGGATCTAACATAACGTCGTGGCCAGAGGCAATGTCTGATAGGAGTCCTCATTTATCGTTGGGTGTAGATGTGGAACTTAAAGGAATACTGACGGAGCAACGAGTTGCCTTCTGGGATGATATCTACGAGCGCCACTACCGCGCTCCTGTACCACCGACCGTTTCCGACAACGGGGCTTCAGGTTTATGGATCTCAAAGATTTGTATAGTATATGTTATCGCACTCTATTTGATTGGAATGTAGGCGGGGCAAGGGCGCCATATTTTTTGCATATATGATTTCGATGTAAAATATTTTTTTTGAATGCTGACTTAGGAGTGAACATTTATTAAATTGCCAATATTTGGAATTTTGTAGCTGCAAGAAACGTCGATTCAATCAAATCTATCAATATTTTTACGATATTTTCTATTAATTGGAAAACATGGCTATGGGCGCACTTGCCCCTGAAAACGGGGCAAGTGCGCCTGTATAAAAAAACGCTAAATTCATACGTTACCAGAAAAACAGATAATTTACTTCATAGAACATAAACAAATAAACGCATTACTCTTGGTTTCTTTTTATTTTACTCGTCCTATAAGCTACTGCAGCTTCCATAACAAATTAGGGGAAGTGCACCATAGTCTAGCAATCAGGGGTTCTAAACCTTTAATGCCGTTTTTTTTTATAAAAAGTAAAAACTGCTGTATTTAAATAAAAATGTTTGCACCTAGTGTCAGTTGTTCAGGAAGCCCAAAGGCCTCTGACAAAGCTTAAAGACTGATGTTGAATGATAACAGCCAGATCGATAGTTTACCAGCCACCCATCCAAAGTAGCTTGACTTCGATTATCGCTTCTGATTAACGAGCTTAGGCACACCTAAGCGCGCATAAAGTAACAAACAAAGGAAATGACAAGTACATTGGTTTTACTGTTAGCACTGACGATCAACGAGTTATATAATTATAGCGTCCCAAAAGTAAATCCCAAGAAAATACAAATAAAATTACTTATTTAAAAATAGTTTAGTTTATAGACTTAATACGAGGCTTTTACTGTAAACCCATCATCCAACGCCTTCTCATCACAAGACCCTAAGCACATCTAGACAGTAATTTCTCAATATAGAAAAACATTACTCTTATTCAGAGGTCGTCGGGTAAGAAAATATCTGAATCATAAAAGTTGACGACTTTTGGCTCGGGGGAAATGCGACATACCTACTACTAAAAACTTAGGCGCACTTGCCTCACTTGACTATTTTTAGGTTAAGATTTTAAATTCGATAAAAAAAAAATTCACTATCTAGGACTAAAATACAGACATAGATTTAAAGAAAAACTCATTGGTTTGCCGTAACACGTAAAAAAAATTAAGATTTAAGGGGATTAATAACACGTGTTCATCTCTGGTAACAGGTAAAACTAAAATGGCGGATACATCAAGTATGGTGAACAGAGGCATCTGTGATTGTGAAGTGGAACTGTATTTAAGTTTGTTGCATGGATGTAAGATGTCGTTAGTTGTAATTTATCTGTAGTTTTCGATATTTTTATGGTAAGCGCGCTTACCCCGTCGGCGCGCTTGCCCCGCCTGACCTTAAATTAAATAAAAAAAAATCTCTTTTGGCTCGCGAATGGGACGCGCGTCCCAAAACTACCTATAAAAAAACCAGGAATCGCGACTAAACTTATAATTATAATTATAAATGAATTAAAAATCTGTCCCAGCCAGCAGCTTCTTAACTCATAACCACAGATCATCACCATAAAGGAGACCATTTAAAGTTTTTCTTTGTCAGTTTCAACACGATTTGTCAGTTATAATATCCGTGGTTATAATATTCAAAACTACTGATTTTTTCATAGGGTTTTCACAGTTGATTAAGTTTAGCTTTGCGCGTCGAATGGGTTTTGTTTCATCGAAATCGGCTGACGGGAAAAAATTATATTAATTTTATGGAGTCTGCGCGAGTTAAGCCACGGGCGAAAAGCTAGTATATTATATAAGTTTAATCACCATTAGAACCAACATCGCTGTATTTTTTGTAAGAGTTAAGAATCATTATGAAGCAGCGCTTGCCCAATTCACGTACGAGCAAGGTCGAGAGCGCACGGTCGCGGGCGGCGCGAGGCGCGAGGCGAGTAGGTAATTTATCAAAAAAATCTACTTATGTTATTAAAATTTATCTTCCTTTGATTTGAGGCGAAATCGACAGGTTGTCTCAGTAGCTAACCGATACGATGTGGTGGAGCACGCTAGTGCTGTGTTTGTATGTGGTAGAGATCACTGCCGACTCTCAGAACGAGGATGTTGAGTCGAAGGTTGTGCGCATAAAGCAGGGCTCTGTGCGCGGTTACAGGGACCCCGACAGCGAGTTTTACGTCTTCTACAACATCCCCTATGCGACAGCACCCAAGGGACCTTATAAATACTGGGTAAGGTGATTGTAAACACTAGAAACTAAGTTGTTAAAGATAAGATTGTAGTATATGTTACTAGCTGTCCCCCGCGGTTTCGCCCGCGTTCCCGAGAAAAAAGCAACCTATGTTTCTCTCCATACCATAAGCTATCTGCATACCAAATTTCGTCGCAATCGGTTCAGCGGTTTAGGTGTGAAAAGGTAACAAACAAACAAACAAGCTCACATTCGCATTTATAATATTAAGTTAGGATTGACATAATATATATATTTTTTTAATTGTTAAATAAACAGTAACTAATAAACAACGATCATCGAAATAAAAATATCGTTGCTAAGGTGAACACGTTATTTTTTTTTTACATCATATGATTTGTGATGCAATAATCCTAGTACCTATGAAGTAAGGTGTTATGTTACATGATGACATATTATGTTTTGTTCAGTTACAAAGCGCGTTTTAAACTTATTAATTATTTATTTATCGCACAATGTAAATAATAATATAGTTCGTACAGCTATACGATTTCAATGTATCATATCCTTGTGAATGTGAGTTTGTTTGGCTGAACCGATCGCGATGCAATTTGGTACGTAGATAGGCTATGGTATGGAGAAGGACACGGGCTACTCTTTTCTCGGGAACGCAGGGCAGAAGCTAGAAAACAATAAATAAAATAATATGCAAAGAGTTTCGTAACCTATTTTTTGTTAATCTTCTGTGAGTATTACTAATATGATAAGAATTGATAAGTTTTTACGGATTTTCTTTTTATAAGATAACGTCATTATGTACATAGCATTAATTAATACTAATAAGAAAATTCAGATATTAAAGTTGGTAAATGTTATTATATCTAGGTACTATTTATTTGCATGTAAGTAAATCATTAACGCATAAAAGTCATAACTTAATATAAAATATATTTTTTTCACTGTGTATAGGCTTGTGTTTAACCACAATCTCACTATGGTAAGTGATGATGTGCCCGAAGGTGGTAAGCACACAAAGCCTAGAAGGAAATGGCTCTCAAGTGAAGCTCACGGAACACAGCAGTATCTAGGTGTTTTGCGACAATTTAGGGTACTATGGTTTTCTCACGATGTTTTCCTTTACCGAAAGCTCAAGCTCATTGTAGGATTCAAACCCACGACCTTCGTCGCGGCGTACGACGTCACTACCACTGACCTATCATGGCCTTAAAAAAGACTGACTATATTTACGTAGAAACTAGTACGATATTTATAAAATAAAAATACATAAATACGTATTTATCTACTACTGAATTGAAAATAAAAATATTTATGTCTGTCAATTGCAGGGTCCCCTCCCAGCCCCAGCATGGTTGCAGACGCTCGAAGCAGTCGACGAGGGAGTGGTTTGTCCTCAAGCCTTGACGCATTTTATTCGCGACAAAGTCATGAAAGAGGACTGCCTTATTGCAAACGTCTACGTGCCTGATACAGAACAGAAGAATCTTCCAGTTTTGGTTTATGTACACGGTGGAGCTTTTCAAATAGGCTTTGGTGATTGGTTGACACCTAAAAGGTTGACGAAAGGCAAAATTATCACGGTCACGTTTAACTATCGGCTTGGAATACACGGTTTCCTGTGTCTAGGAACGAAGGATATTCCCGGGAACGCCGGCATGAAAGATCAGGTTGCGCTTCTACGCTGGGTTAAAAAAAATATAGCCAGTTTTGGCGGCAATCCTGATGATGTCACTATCGCAGGCTATAGTGCAGGTTCAGCTTCGGTCGATCTTTTAATGCTCTCTAAATCTGCAAAGGGTCTATTCAATAAGGTTATACCAGAAAGTGGAGCTAATACTGCTTCGTTTTCGGCTAAAACAGATCCCTTAGAGGAGGCTAAGAGCTACGCAAAAACATTGAATTTTACTAATGTAGATGACGTCTATGCTTTGGAAGAGTTTTATAAGACTGCTTCACTAGAAATATTGATGAATGACGCATTTATGTATAAATTCGATTCATCTTTTGTTTTCACACCTTGTATAGAACGTGTTACGGGAGAAGAAGTGTTCCTTGATGATTCCCCTGTTAACATTTTAAAGTCGGGAAACTACAAAAAAGTACCAATGCTCTACGGTTTTGCTGATATGGAAGGATTGTTACGAATAGATTTTTTCGAAACCTGGAAACACAAGATGAACGAAAAGTTCTCGGACTTCTTGCCGACTGATCTTATTTTTGATAGTCCCGAACAAAAAGAAGAGGTGGCAAAACAAATAAAGGAGTTCTATTTTGGTGACAAGCCGGTGGAAGATGATAGTGTTTTAGCGTATATAGACTTCTTTACAGACATGGTGTTTGCGTATCCTACATTAAGGGCTGTTCAATTGCATGTGGATGCAGGTCACGATCAAATATACTTGTACGAATACTCATTTACGGACGAGTCCTCTCTGACCATACCTCACAACGAGGTTCGCGGGGCAGCGCACTGTGCGCAAACGATGGCAGTACTCGATGGTAACGGGATAAATAATTCGTCTGAAAGCGAAATTTCTGAAGATTATAAAAAAATGAAGGAGATAATGAGGGAACTGTGGTATAACTTCATAACAACAGGGTAAGCTATTTTAAATCATTTTATTTTCAGTAAACCAGCGATAAATTGCGTGCGATGTACCGAATTGGATGTTTTTACCCTAGTTCTTGAACAGCGACCCCATATAGACATTAGAGAGTAAAATCCCCAACTAGATGGATAGCTGATGAAAAAAAAACAAATAAGAAAAGGTATTGTAGGGTGAAAATTATACGTAATATACTGATGACTCGACAGTAAAATTTCATACCTGTTGTGTGTGACATTTCTATATGTAGACAGTTACGAACTGCGCGGAGTTGCTAAAAATACTGATTTTCATTGATAAATTAAACTATAGATTATACGGTTTTATGATATTTATTTTCAGTAAACCAGTGCCAGAAGGGTCTGATCTTCCACAATGGCCGCCTGTGGGCGCTGACGGGTCACCACACATGTCGCTGAACCGTAAGCTAGAACTGAGGGGCTCGCTGCTACAGCGACGAATGCTGTTCTGGGATCAGATCTATAAAAAACATTATCGCAGCCCTATTCCTCCACCCACGCCTCCCACTAGACACAGCGAGCTATAAGTTCTGTTGTACCTACACAAGATGCAAGAATACGAATATAACATTGGGCATTCTTATCTGATAACTGCGTACTTTTATTACCGCTTTTGACGGGCCAGTTGGCGTGGTTGGTAATATACCCTATCTATCACGCCGCAGGTCGTGGGTTCGATTCCCACTCAGGACAAACATTTGTGTGCATGAACATGTCTGTTTGTGCTGTGTCTGGTTGTAATTATCTATATATGTATGTATTTACAAAAGAAAAGTAGTATATGTAGTATATCAGTTATCTGGCTTCCATAGTACAAGCTCTGCTTAGTTTGGGGTCAGATGGCCGTGTGTGAGGAATAATGTTCCAGAATATTTATTTAATATTTATTTATTTCTTACGCCCCAAATAGGTTTTAAATCATTTATTATGTTGAATGTAGTCTTACAAACTCTAGCTGGTGGCTTAGACACCAGCAGCGTAGGTATCGGCCTGCAATTCGCTCACCAAGTACGCCACCCCTGTAAGGTAGATAACAATAAAAAATAGTTTTTTTTATTATTTTAGTTGGAGTAGAGACATCGTTTTTAGGTCGTATATAGGCACTATTAGGCACTACACCATTTGTTTCCCTTTATTTATATTATATAAAGGTATCTAAGGTTGGCTTTGCAATTAATCTCGTTAAACTTTGACAAGGCATAACTTGGTTAAAAATATTTTATTGAGCCATTAATTATGTGACAGATGCAACATAATCTATCAATATCGGTATAGTCGGTCTTTACGTTATGGAAAACGCTATTGATTTAAATGGTATTATCGATGAATTTTATCCTATTCCCGACAAATTTTAGTTTGTTTTGTATTTTTGTTGTAAATACTAGTTGTAAATAAAGCTGTGTAAAGTGTATACTTTTATAAATTACGAATGTGAGTTTGTTTGTTACCTCTTGACGCCTCATTGTCACAACCGATCGTGAAATTTGTAGCCTATGAACTAAGTACTCGTAGATCATACTATTTAAATTACTCGAAGATTACTACTCAGAAGATAGAAAAATATAATTAAGTAGATACTTACAATTAACACATCTAGATTCAAAAAGATAGTGCTCACTTGCTGCAAGTGCAATGCTTACAATCAATAGAACTTACCTAATACCATGGTACAATAATATACTGCCTAATACTAAACTATAATAATAGTCGCTAAGTAATACCTTTAAATTCAATGGGTAGATTTTTCAATTGCTGTATAAACCTCGGATAAGCTATTAAAAAGATGTTCTTATTTCAAATTAACAGCCAGATACCGTGGCCATTAAAAAATCAGGCCTTAAAAATATAAAATCCGTCTAGACCATAGAGGAAAGAATATACAGCGTCAGTCGGCTCCCCGCAGCGGCTGACGTTCATTAAGCGAAGCAATTATTCCGGAGGGACATCATTAAGCGCTCAAACGTTAACGGCACGCTGATGACACTTCGACACATTCCCGTTTTCCCTTTCCGGCAAAAAATAACGCGAGGCGGTCGACGCGCTCTAATTATGTTATATAAATCCAGTGTTCTCCATCTCAGCCGGCTCGTCAAGCGACACCTTTATTTACTTTGCTAATATTAGTCTTTTAGGGTTCCGTACCTCAAAAGGTAAAAAAAGGAACCCTTATAAGATCACTTTCTTGTCCGTCTGTCTGTCCGTCTGTCCGTGTGTCAACACCGATTTTCTCAGGAATGGGTGGTAAAAAGATATGGGCAAATTTAGATTTTCCCGAAGACTTGTAAGTACCAAAAGTTACCTTAATTATCATTTTTTTTTATTTTTCTGAACTTTCCCTTTACTTGTGCTGTAAGACCTTGCTTTTAACCAAAATTGACAATTCTAGGTTGAAAATTAAAGGGTGTCCCCATACATACATAGTTACGCCAATTAATGAAGACCTCTGAGTTATATGGGCGCTCATACAATTTAGAGGTTAAGCTAGACCTCTAAATTGTATGAGCGCACCTATTGGCACCAACCTCAAATAAGGTAAATAAATAAAATTGTGCTATTTACCGTGATGGACGAACTATTTAAATACCTATAAGTTTGTACGGAACCCTCGGTGCATGAGTCCGACTCGCAATTGGCCGGTTTTTTATTATCTCTGATCCCTTTCATAATGAGAATGAAGAAAGATAATGCTTTCTAGTATGAGATGGTCTGTAAAGATATCCAACATATAATAGCAGATGGCCGTGTGTGAGGAATAATATCCCAGAATATTTATTTAAGTATTTATAATTTAAGCTTTCAGGAACTTATCTGACCGATATCCGATAATGAGGTCTTTTTCATAATAGGTACACTGATTGCTCTAAGTTTTTTTATACATACACTTTGTTAATGTTCAAGAACTGGCATTATTTTTTATTGTTTATCAGAAGTCATAATATTACCGCTAATATGATAATGGCATTAATAAAATGGTAATAAGAAAGACCACGGGGCGGGGCCGTCGATTCCGGGACGAATGCCTGGACAGTTGACTAATGGAACAACTTTCTTGCCGAACTGCAAAACTTTTACATGACCCAACTTCAATACAACCGCTTTGATTGGCTTTGACTTTGAGGTCATAAATAAATGTAATTTATCTTTGAATATAATTTGATTTATTAAAGAGACTGATTTTGTTAGCTAGTTAATTAACAAAAACAATGCACCAATTAAATTATTTATTAAATGATGCACATAAAAAAACTTAGGTAATATAACTACTTATTATAATACTACCTATCATAATAGTAGAACTGGTATGTATTGTACTGTACTAAAACCATGCTTAAAGAAAGCTAATTTGAGTCAAATCATTATACCTATTTATAAATATTAAATCTTGGTATAATATGTATGGAGCATGACTTAATTTGTATCTAAATGAATCCCTATGAATCATCAAACATTTACTTCATCAACTTACAAATGGTACAAACAACCGCAGCTTCCTCATCGAACCGAACCGATGGAAGGGAGAGGAACTCTGACAACAATGAACCAACAGTCAAGATAAGTCTAACTTAATTAAGTTGCCAAGGTTTCTCTATAATTAACTTTGAATGTTTTGGGTGCGCAGTAAACTGCCACCATACCAGTATTTTAGTCGGGATGTATCAGTTATTAGCTTGGGCGTGCCTAGGATTTTATTTACAACTATCTTTTCGCCCGCGACTTTGCTTGCGCAGACTTCATAAAATTTATATTTATTTTTTCCGTCAGGCGATGTCGATAAAATAAAGCATATATTAATATGATCCTAAACATAAATTTCTTGTGAAAACCGCATTACCATTCGTCTAAAAGACAAACAAATATAGAGACAGATACACAGACAAAGAAATGGTCTCTTTGCGTTATATTAATAAATTAATGAGTACCTTTTTAAAATTAGAACAGCTTGCACGATTTAGAATACTACACGATACGCCATCTTTAAGAAGTATATTATGCTATGTTAACTATTGTCAGTGAGACTAGAATAATTGTTTTTTAGTAATAAATCTAAGTTGGTTTAGAAAAGAATAGTTGCTGTGTTTATTGCTGGCTCTTCTCAGCAACAGCAACCTTTGGAATCGTACGTTAGCCTATTTGAATAAAAATATTTTAATTTTTCATATTCATAATTTATAGAAATACACAATTATCAATTAAAAGTTTTACTATTAATTCAGCATCATGAGTTTCGAACTGCCGTGTTTGCCTCACCCTGGTTATTCTCACAGTCGCAAACGAGTTGATTTATTTACTATTGTAACTGTTAAGACGACTCCCAGACGCGGGCCATTTTAGTGATGTTATCTAGAGACTCATTCTCGGTATACGTGCCGAGAGTAACGTTTACCGGCCTAGTATCAGGTTGATTAGTGTCAACTTTCAGCTCGTTTAGTCTGCTTTATTAGCTGTTTGGATTACTTGACTATTTTCATTGGCTATTAGTTTTAAAAGCAATAAAATTATAAATTGTTTGACGACTTCTTTTGGTTATATGCCCCAGAACATATTCAGAATCCCACACAACAAAATTATAATTCTGAAATGTTATTACACTTGCGATGAAATTTTTGAAAGACCCCACATCTTTCAGAGCGAGTGCCAAGCGAGTGAAAAGACATAAATACCTATATACTTACTGCATTATCAAATAATGAAAATTCTACCTTGAACTCCACCTCATATATATTATCATATAAAATAAGAGCAGCCTCACTCTTCTCCCTCATATAACATTAACACGCAATGTTCTCCATCATCATAAAGTTTAGAGCCTCAGCCTGCCTCGTATCTCGTGTGTGACAACTCGTTGGCCTTTTTACGACTTGCATAATATCGGTTCTACCTTCATGTACAGAATGTACGTTAAACGTGTATGAGTGTATGTAACGAGTTGATTGCGATGGGTTCGGTTATGCTACGGCGCGCGTAGATATTATTGCTACGAACAAAGGATCTATTGTTAGTTGAAATTATATTTGCTAAATATTTATCTTTAGTAAATAATAGTCTAGTACACAAAAGCTTTTATGGATTCTTAAAGAAAGCTAGGCTTACTAGGAAGAAGCCTTGTTTAGAATTATGTTAGAATTAGCTTTCCGCCCCGCGGTTTCACCTGCTATATTATGTTTTAAAAACCCTTAGTGCTCTATTGTACTAAAAAAATAAATGTCTGTCAGTCAGTCATGCATGTACTGTTTTATATGTATAGATAAGATTATTTTGTAGTGTTAGTTTATTGCTTTGCTCATAATTTTAATTGACTAGCCGGTTGGCGTGGTTGGTAAGATATCTTATCTTTCACGCCATAGGTCGTGGGTTCGATTCCCACTCAGGACAGATATTTGTGTGCATGAACATGTCTGTTTGTCTTGAGTCTGGGTGTAATTATCTATATAAGTATGTATTTACAAAAGAAAAGTAGTATATGTAGTGTATCAGTTATCTGGCTTCCATAGTACAAGCTCTGCTTAGTTTGGGGTCAGATGGCCATGTGTCAGGAATGTCCCAGAAATGTCCCAGAATATATTTTATACTACAAAAATCACCTTTGTATAAAATAACAATAAAGTTTTATAAAATTAAATAAATATCATGATATTCTCACGGGAAAAAAATTGTTTCTCAGAATCCATAGATCACACGTTTAATATTTAATAACGAGATGTCTCGTCGTAATGCGTGATATCCGGACGGGCAGACACGCAATCTGTGCTATGAGATAACAACATAATATAAATAATGTGATGTTATACCGTCGACGGCCAAAGTTCCGATACCAATTGAGTTTATCGACACTCTATCATTATCATTCGAGGGAGATAGCTCGTAAATTAATATAAGTGAATTTTATCAGAATCTAGGCTAGTTGTGTACAATTATGTACCTATACGTACGTACGTGGGGTACGTATTAATTAGGTATATACTAGATCTATCACAGTTTAACAATATACTGTGCCTACGCATATGAAATCATTGTCAAGAAATTCAATAAAAATTTCAAACGTAGTAGGTTGTTATAATAACATTATTTTAGATAATAAGGGGGTCACACACGGCGAAGATACGATAATATTTTATCTTAAGATATATGAGACAGTGCCAGCGAAAGAGAAGGAAAGTAAGTAGGTAAGAGGTAGGTCGTTGCTTCTCTCTTCATAGTATAATGCTGTCTCATGATCTTAAGATAAAATATTATAGTATCTTCGCCGTGTGTGACCCCCTTAATTTTGTACATTCCAATAGGTACCTATAGAAATAAACTGCATTGCTACACCAACAATTAGTTTAGGTACCCTACATGGAGATTGCCAATATATTTTACTAACAGAACTGAATGCTATTGGTAGTTCCGAATGGACAGCTACTAACTGACAAGTTTTATGTTCTATGCTCGCCTGCCCGTACCACTACCACAGTGTGGTACATATTGTTAGTACCGACCGAACACGTAGTCAGATGTTTTTTATTGGCTAATGGGTGTTGCAAATACTTTCAATGCATGTAAACTAAAACAATCTATATTATTCCTTTAGTTTATGACTTTTAATTTTATATGCCAAAGTATTCCAATCAGTTGTTTCTAATTAAGAGAAACTATTTCAATAAGCAAAAGGCGTGAATCTTTTTACTGATAGATACCTAATTACCTATAGATGAGAAGCGGAAAAATACATATTACTGGAATATGAATGTTGCTGTAAAGTGTAGGTAGTATATAGTTTTATGTTGGATGCACTACAATAATACGCAGTTACAGTATTTTGGCTTAGAAAATACATACATTACATAATTTTGAATAATGGTGTAGAAAACCGCGGACCACGCGCACTCCGTAATAAGGTATGAATAGCTGAGCAATTAGGGTTGCCAAATCGGAAACTAGGTTGCCAGATTAGTAGACTAAATTCACTATTTTAATTTTCTTATCTATGTTTAACATGTCTGCACGGCTGGGACACGACTACTGGTATTCCAAAATAGGTTCAAGGCTCATGGTTCAAGGTTCCACGTCTACTAAGAGAGCCAACTGCAGTAGGTATACCTCACATGCCGTTGAATTTTACTTCTAAGGCGTACAGGGTTTCTTCTTCTTTCACCCACTTACAATATTTTAAACTGAAAGATACGGGCCCGCGAATCGCTAATCGAATTAGCACCCGTTGTGTGCAGCAAAACAATAACAAACATGATTATTTCAACACGGCATCAATTCATACGTTTGCCAACCCTATAAAAGTTATGCAAAGGGGCAATAGATAGCTAAATCATGCAATGTGTTTTGACTATCGATAGTGCACTGAAATACAATGTTGAACAGTTTGGATTAGTTCGGGTGTTCGGCCGCTTTCGCCTTTCTCAATACTCGCGCGTTGAATAGAAAACAAACTGTAGAAGCGACCACTGTCGAATATAGCTTCGAATTTATTTTTATTCAATTGACTACGGGCTACGATGTCTACGGTAAATTTTGGAATGGATTAAGATAGCTACAAACTTAAAACATGAGTATTAGTGTATAGTACATAAGTAGTAGTATTATATCTAGTACCTACTAATCTAATTATCACATACTTTGTGGAAACGTAGACTTGCTTCTAAAAATCCTGCACTTTCGGGAAAATTTTCGTGAAGTACATCATCATCATCATCATCATCTCAGCCGCAAGACAAGTAAATAAATAAATATAAATAATAACATAAATCTGTAAAAATGTAAGCCGAATGCTTTTGCGTAATCGAAACCCAAGAGATCTACAAATCTAATTGTTATTGGCTAGATTGTGATAAACTAAACTTCTCAATATTTTTTTTTATAATCAAACATGTGATAGTTTTCCATATCCGATGAATTGCCATCAAGAGTTGGTGAATCTATCTAATAAATGTCTATGTTAGGTAGATGCATTTATATGGCATCTTTTCGAAACCTTAAAGTATCCATCCAGTATAATCTATTTCTACTCTTTCACGCAGTTTCCATACATAACGTATCCCGCCGCACCCGGAACATAGCATGTGAGGTTTACGATACGGTAGCCGACGGAGTTAGTAAATATGTCTAATTACTCGTATCGGCGAGCTACCAACTAAATGCCCGCGAGTGACGGCTTAGATGACCATCACACCACACTATACAGCTTCCGCGTGCAACTGTTAACTGATGACCGACGATAGCTATTTAGCATCATTAGTGAGGAATGACTATCGCAGACAGTCAAGCACATTGCGAAGAACAAAATGAATTGTTGTCTACAGTTTTTGGAATTATGTTGGTAGAAAGGAGTCGACATAACGAAGTGGTACCTAATTTAGTAGGTATTTTGAAGATGTAGGATGTAGAGTTAATCTTCTGTAACTACGATTCTGGAAAGCACATAATTTTACCGCCGTGCGACGCTTCTTTAACACAATTCAAATTGACACTTTATAAATGCAAATTATTGGAGTTTTTGACTATGACATTATTTAACCCTTTCGGTGCCAAATTACTTTAGCCCTTTAGATTTCTGATTAATCTAATGCGAATGTGCTTGTCTGTTAATTACGGCTCATTGTTGTTTGAACTACACCATATTTTGAAATAGTAGAATCATTTATTCCTTTTTTATCTCATCTGAACGTGTATAAAACCGGTTGGCAAAGCTAACGTTATAAAGGTTTAATTAATTCTCCAGAGCTCTACAGGAAACAGCGTATGTTTTGGTAATGTAAAGACGTAAATAAAGGATTCCCTCAAAGGTTAAAAGCGATCCATTTCGTGCAAAACCACATTTGGGCCTAATAGTAGTAATTCAGACAATGCGTAGCTAAATTAAACCACAATTCCGAATACATCATTAAATAGAAACTAATAATGAATCGTACTCTAACTTAAATAGTGTGACGGTGAAAATAGAGTTGGCAATAGAGATAAAATACCTAGTGATTTCATCGATGCATATGTAATTAACCGCATATAATCTTATTGAGAGACGGGCTTTTACCCGCGGGACTTTATGGATTTGCTTTAGAGGTTCGCATTTTTATTTTATTTGGATGATAGATTGTCTGAAAAGATTAAAATTAAGTATAATATGCTTTTCTGCAAGCACATGTACTTATCAAATTTTTGGGCATTTGATACAGTTGAATATTAATAATTAATATTTGATATAGTTGCATGGTCATGCGAAAAGTATGGATTTCCTAAATGGATTCCTGCCACTCGCCAGGTTTAATTCTGGAACTGATTGATGGTCATGCAAAATGCTAACTTCAGTGGAAATTAGAGTTCACATCACCTGTTCGTAATATTTAAACAATTTGCTTCATTCAAACAATATTTTTTTACTATTTTAACCGAGTAGGTTGCTAGAGTTGTTAAAATTACTTAGTAATCTTTGAATAGAATAATAGGTATATTAATTACTATTTCGTGTTTTAATGTGTTATTGGTTGTGTTATCTATATACATATAAATAAAATTGAAGTGTATGTTTGTTTGTTATGTCAAAATAAAGGCTTTTTACTAAATGCACATGAAAGTATACTGTCTGTCTGTCTGATTGTTCCAGCTAATCTTCGAAACGGCTGGACAGACTTTGACGGGTCTTTCACTGGCAGATAGCTCCTTTTTATACCGGGAAAATAATTTAATTAATTGCCAATACATGACACTACATCATCACACTAATATATGCGAAAGTTTGTGAGTGTGTGTGTTTGTATGTTTGTTACTTCTTCACGCTCAAACGGCTGGACCAATTTTGATGAAATTTCGCCTTAAAAAGTATGATTTTCCCACCCTAAATCCAGCGAATACATTTTCTGGGTATCGTGTAGGTATAGAGTCGGGCTGTAAGTATTCTATCTGTCCCAAAGAATATTAATCACTCGTTGAGGGTCTTTGTTCATTAAACTGGCAAATAAATCATCCTTTGCGTACTAAACGACCATTTTAGCTATAAATTTTGTTGGTTTTTATTCATGTTTATCTTGACCTAAATAAGTGTCAAAAAGTGTGTTAAAAATAACAAAAAAATAATACTAGGAGTTTTCTTTTCAAAAACAAATCAAGCTAATTTACTTTTTTTATTAATAGTTTACTACTAAATAGGTACTAAACTATTTTGAAGTATCTAAAACAGTCGATGTGAAAATTGCGTCTAGATTTTTTAAGCCAGTGAGGGAATTATATAGGTGCAGTATCTACAGTGGTCTGAATAAGTGACATTAATTACCCAATATGAATGAAATACAATACGAGAAAGCGGGCATTTTGATGAGGTCAAATTATTTCTTGTTTGAAACAATCAACGCAGCCTGTCCAGCTGTGGAATATTAACATTCCTTTCATTAGTTCATAACTATGTATGTTTATGTTACCATTAAAGTCGTCATTATCTAATACGCACATTTTGACAGTCCATATGCATCACTTGTGACAAAATTTGTAAAATATTGTGACGACTAAAGTTTAATTCAACTTGTAAGGAATTATATCTATATAAATATAAAAATATTTATGTAAATTTATTATTTATGTTAGTACTTACAGCTCGTATGCAATGGCACGCTCCTCGATGTCCTCAAGTATCCTTGGGTATCTTCAGTGTCATCTTGTATCCTCGATGCGAATCGGCTAAAAAAGTGCGAACCGGACGCTTAGCTGTGTGCGTGCATTCCGGCCGAACAGTTCCAATTATTGTGGTTACCCTCCTGTTCATTTATAAAAATGGCAATATTCGTGAAAACATCTATATAATAATCATCATAAAACTGTAAAACCCGAGTGTCTGTACATTACAGACTAACTTCTAAACGATACCACATGCAGAGAAAAGCTTTTGTGAAAACAACTCTTTTCTATAATATTTCGTGCTGCTTAGCCTAAATTCTATGTCGCTGAGGTATAGTATAGGTATCTATTAAGAACTGATTCAAGGAGAAGTAAGAAGAATAAGAAGAGTGAGAAAAGAAAAACAAAATGTTCTCCTTTGTTTTATCGAAATTGGGTGACCTGAAGAAAAGATCTAGAAATTTTATAAAGTCTGCGCGAGCGAAACCCTTTACAAAAAAGTAGTTGTCAATATAACAGTAGGTATTACTGGATATCTTCAGCTACTGGTTATTTTGAACTTAACTATCGAATTCTAAAACCACTTACCACTGATAAAACTTCTGATAAAATAATTATCAAATCACTACATAGTATAAAACAAAGTCGCTTCCCGCTGTCTGTCCCTATGTATGCTTAGATCTTTAAAACTACGCAACGATTTTGATGCGGTTTTTTTTTATAGATATAGTGATTCAAGAGGAAAGTTTTAGTATATAATTTGTCTTCTACCCGTGCGAAGCCGGGGCGGGTCGCTAGTCGCTAGCATTATATAAATTTCCTTCTACCTGGTGCGTGGCTTGTATTCTGACTCCCTCCAAAATTACCGTCCATCATGAATATAATAAAAGTCACTTTTGATCGAGAAGTTTTGAAACGATTTTCCCCATCGGTCTCTACAGAACAATCATTTAATTTATATTCGAGAGAAGTGTCAATCTTTATTTAAGTACTTGTAATTTGTATTACTGTTGCTCGTACCTACACGGATAACTGTGACTGAGTTAGTACCTTCTTACCTGTTTATTTTTATACCTTTAAAGGGTTGTCAGTGTGCTTTTATTTCTAACTACTTATTGGTTAAAAAAAAAACAAATAAGTATGACTCTTGCCTTAGAGAATCATAATTCTAGAATTCTAGATTCTCTAAGGGCTCTTGCCATAATTTATTTATGGTTAGTTGTTTTTATTTTTCTGTGGTTAGTAGGTTATATTTCTCTGCTCTGTGTATGGATCTAAAAAGCGGGTAAAACGCGATGCAAAAAGTAATTACTTTTTTTAAGTATAAATTAATTTTAAATCAAGATTAATTCATGTTCATGGTGCCTATGTATAAAATTAGTGAAATTTACAATTCAGCTTGTGAGCAGTGCAAGCGAGGTGGGGAATGGTGACAAAGCACGCAACTTAACCGGCCCTGCTTCATAGTAGATAATTAAATAAAGAAACTTACTAAGTCACCCTTTTAATCTTGATAAGGTCTAAGCGTATACCATAAATTAGTTTAAATGCCTATTCTGATATGGACGGTATCCGCAACGGGTAGCGAAAGACAATAGGGTATTTGCCTGTATTCAAAATAAATTATCCAACACTGACCAATGTATAAAACATCTAAAAAAAAGGGGAAACCACGATTATTTTATTAAATTTATTATCCTTAATATGATTTTGACCAATCTAACCATAAAGAGTAAGCTATAATTATGACGTCACATGCTTGTATTTCATACAAAACTCCATATAACCTATCATTTTGACATTTCATAAAAAGTTGCTGATTTGAATGTCAGTCAAATACCCTATTGGCTATAATAATGCGCTAGCGGCTAGCCGCGAAAAGTTCATACAAATATTTTTCGCTATTCACAGTGGGACCGGCCGGATACACCTTTATCTAAATAGGCCTTACACAGGAATTGCATGGCTTGAATTCAACACAATTGCAACGCACATATCTACACGCAGCGATGTGCTGATGAAATTAATTCATGCTGACACTAGTGACACTAGTAGGCTAAAAGATAAAATATAACTAACGATTATATTCTTTAGTTAAGTAGGCTAGCTCTGAGTAAATAATATACTACGTACAGTACTAGTTACTTATAGCATAAGTGTTTAATGTATGACAGACGGTATTTTCGATTTTTGTCGTCCATTATTGTTGTAGAATCCAAATTGAATCTAATAGATAAACATCGTCAATAAAGACATCGTCAGACATCATTTTCTTTCTCAAGTAAGTACGTTTTTACTACCTTTCTTTTGTGACTATTGTTCCAAGAATGTCTGATAGCAAAGTACCTAGCTTACCTTTCCAGTTTCTCGAACCAATATCACTTTCGAAAAATTGGATCTATCCACGGGGCGTCTAATAATATATTATGCAAGTGCTTTACTAAGAAGGAAGCCTCGTTAGGGAGTAGCGCGCATAATAATCGCATTAGTGCCTGTGGACTAGGGCCTCTGTACATGTGTATTGCAAGACAAAGAGGCTTTACGTCGACGCGCCGACGACGCGGTATTGGTAATGGAGCCCGACGACGCCGCGCCCGCCGCCCGGAGGCCTACGACAAACTATAAACTACTACTTCGTATAATAGTGCCTTCTCCTGTTACTGAGCAATATCATGTATCTACGAAATATAGATACTTAGCTACCTAACATTTGCAAATAAACTGAGTTTGCTTTTCGCGGAACTGGGAACTTGATTAAACATAAATGTTTATTACGTTCGATTGTTAGTTTTAAATGGGAATTGAATATTGAGTTCTTTTGATAAAGCAATAGGTTTTCAATCGTATATAGGTACCTACCTAAGCTTCAGCCTAGCTCGTTTGTTAGTGTTAGTTTTAACTTTTAACTATTAAATCAATATGAATAAGAAAATAATCTTTCTATGTATCTATATTTATAACTAAGAACGGCTGGACAAATTTTTATGATCTTTGATAATAAAAAAACCGGTCAAGTACGAGTCGAACTCGTGCGCTGAGGGTTCCGTACCTACCCATTATACCGCCAAAATATTTTCTTTCACACAATAGCACAATTTTATTTATTTATTTATTTTATTTGAGGTTAGTGCCAATTAAGCTAGACCTCTATTTATTTTTTGGAATTTTTCGTTTATTTGTGTTGGGACGGGAACTACCATATAGATTTTCGACCCAAGACCTATAGGGTTATTATAAAAGCACGGTCTTACAGCACAATTAAAGGAAAAATTCCGAAAAATAAAAAAAGTTGAAAATTAAGGTAAATTTTGGTACTTACAAGATTTCGCGAAAATCTAAATTTGCCCATATCTTTTTATCGAGTTGACTCAGGACCTTGATTTTTATTCACCTAATAGGGACTATAGACCTCAATATATACTTAATAAAAAAAAAAATTACCTTTTGAGGTACCTACGGAACCCTAAAAAGACACAAATCCAACAAGATTTGTCTCCGCCCCGAATAACAAAATAACTAATTAAAATTTACTTCGGAACGCGGGTGAAACCGCGGGGGACACCTAGTAAGTAAACAATATTCAGATTTCGAAGAAAATCTAATAACACTACGTGATGGAAGTAATTGTACGCGCCACTCTTATTTAGGTACATTTAGATATTAACTCTAATGGAAGTTCTTGAAAAGATGATAGCTTCAAGCCTTACCCAAATATCAATTAGGTAATACCTATCCATAGGCGAATATTGCAAGATACAATCATCAACATTATCGCATATATATTTTTTCTAAGTGTTGTTCCTTAATACTCTCTGATTTAAATAATTAAGTAGCGTACCTAAGAGTAATATTTGAACATGTTGAACGTACCCACTTCAAAGAATGTCACAATACGGCAGCGAGTTGTTTTGACCCTCGAGAGGGACACATCATGAATGAGTGAACAGAACGCGGGCGATCGTCGCATAAAGCTCTCCAAATGAGCTGACAATGGCACGTTGACAACCCCTCATAAAGTAGCCGGACGACAATGGGACAGGACAAACTGATGTGTCCGGGATACCGGCCGGGCTCGTTGGCAAGCGGCGCACGGGTCACTCATTTGCACTCCATCACATTTGCATTTTTGCATCGTGGGAGCTAAGGTGAGCATATTTGGTAAAGCTTGCAAACATAAGGGTACATAAATTATTGCATGCAGTGTTGTCACACTCGCAAGAGAAATCCCTATTCTGTTGCTACACACAATATGAAACTCCATAATTTCATTGCTACTGTGTTTCAGCGTGATGCACAAAGTTTAAAACATTATAACCCCTAGTAGTTCCTTTCTACTTCCCTCTTACTGCAAACACATCTTTAAACTTCCAAAGTATGTAAGATTTTGAATGTGGAATCTGAAAACTCCTTTTGAAATGCTTGGAAGTTTTCTTTGTAAATATACAGCCATCTCCATCACTATTTAGGTCAACCACTATCTCAATTAATGCGCAACAATCGAGTCGATTGGCCTACGATTAACCTGCTATTTAAAATCAGTGGCTTGTTTGTTTACAAGCAGTTTAGTATGTACGGACACGGCGTGACACATTAACTCTGCAGCATGAATAAATCTCAATACATCGCGTCGGTTAAATAAATAGCCTGTTCAAAGTGTCGAAACATTGTTCAAACGATCAAAGTAGGTACCTAATATTACCAATTCCATGATGCGCCTGTGTTGTGCGATTCGGTAGTTAATTGAAAGCACAAGTGACTAATTTCAGAATGGTAGGTCAGGTACTACCTCATGCAACTTCACTCTGACGCTGAATTTTATCTAAAGAGTAGAAATATTCCAAATTACCTATTCCCAATAGTCTGGAAAGTTAATCCACTGTTCACTCACACATTATATTACGTCATAAGCATGCAGGGCTGCTAACTTGCCACTAGCTACTTAAATTTTTTTTAAATATACCTAAGAGTCACGGACATTGAAACTGTTAACAAACTGTTAACTCAGTAGTTTTGACCGTTTGACGTTCATCCTCCTAGGGCCTCAACTAAATAAACGGCTTTGACTTTGACTTTGAAAGACTTCGTATCTAGCGTAGGTACCTATATGTCAAATATCAAGTAAACAGATTTAACAGATTAAACAGGAAAAGTTCACAAAAACCTACATCATTTACACCTGGTTTTTCTTTTTTCAGAAAACGAACAGTTATTTACAGCGATATTATCAAAAATAGATATTGCGTGACATCCCTATTGACGCGTTTTGTCGTATATCGTTGTTAATCTGTCATTGGAGCTAATTCCTCGAGGCGTACGTGAGATGAGAAGCGATCTGAATTTGCCGAGCTTGGGGACTATATCAATTCATAACACCATTAGTGTTGTACAATTTATTACAATAGTTACGTCTTGAGGGAAAATCTGTTGAATAAAAAAAATATTTAAACGTAATATTATATTTTCCGTTTTCATCTTCACTGGTGATTAACAAGCTGTTTTGGGATATAATAATACTTACTGTTCAATGGTTAGTTATTTACTACGTTTATTTAATACCTACTTTAATAGTTATCTATATTATAATATAATATTATATTATATTATCTTACTATATTATCTATACCAATATTATAAAGCTGAAGAGTTTCGTTGAACGCGCTATTCTCAGGAACTACTGGTTAGAATTGAAAAATTATTTTAGTGTCTGATAGCCCATTTATCGAGGAAGGCTATAGGCTACTTTTTATCCCGGGAAAATATAAGATACCACGGGAACGCGGGTGAAACCGCGGGGCGGAAGCAAGTTTCTGATAAACCAACTAGTGAGCACTTCGTTTACCTACTTGACAGTATGTTTTAATTCTTAGTAACAAGTTGGAGGTTTGGCGATTTTCGAAATTTGCTGAAATCATGGCAAACATTATTACGATGAGATTGATTAAATAAATTAGTTTAGAGCATAAACACAGTATTCCATTTTATATTCCCAAAACTAAATCTCTATAAAAATGTCAAAATAGTTACTATAAAATTATTTTTGTTCAGGGTCTTCGGTTCGTATCGACAATAACGACAAACGATACCTATTCAAATTAATGTAAAGCTTTGAACTTTCCACTTTTATAACCGTATATAGGAGCGTAGTTATCTCGAGTTTCCAATATAAACACCTGCTTAAAATTTATTGACAATTATCTACACTGCGCCTCCTAATAAATAAATATAAATAAATCGGTGAGTGCGTTCGAGCGCCCCGGCCGACCTGCGGCGCCCTTCCTTATCTCCACACTCTACGTGTAATAGTAAACTCCGGACAAATAATCTAATCTTTAAAAAAAGAAACACATTATTTGTTATTTAGCGTTTTGTAATCGGTGAGAATAGTGTTGGTAATCGGAAATGAATACTTTCTTACTTTCTTCGCTATCCATTGATACTGTAGCGATAAATGTTGTAGATTTTGTGATTATAGTTGCTCATAAAAGGTGGGCATTTCAATGCGTCGTTTCAAACATTTTATAGCTGTTAGTTCTAGTGAAAAGAATGTGACATTAAGATTCCTTCACAAGTAATTAAATTAAATTTGATAAATAAGTAGGTAGGTACCTACTACATATTGATTTCCGAGGGCACCTAAATATGTTTATGTGTAATGTGAAACATAAAATCCTCCATAATATTTTGTGTAGGTATACAATTAGTTACAGATTTAAAATTCTCCAATATTGTAGAATAGTTGTAGTTGTTATCTTATCATCGTAAATGTCGTTTTATGTCCGAAGGTAACTGACATGTATTTACACTGTCGACTGTGCAAAAACTGTCAGCCTTCGGTGCCTTTTTTCTATGATGTTAACATGCGTGCGATGCATATATTTTAGTTAGAATTTCTGGAACTGAATTATGTATTTTGAAGATAAACATAACTCCATTGTTACAGATGAATATTAATTATATTAGTGTGTTTTAGGCTTTCAGGCGACTGTTTAGTGAACTACTTTAAAAACTTTTAACATATTTTAAAAACTGGATCAGAAATACCTACGGACGTAATTACAATACAAATATTTAAAACAATTGATAACCGAATCTATTAATATTTGTATAAAGTCTGTAGATATCTATTTGTATTAATTACGCAACTAAATTCACTATGCACTAGATTTTTATTTTGCATTCATCTAAAACCCGACCAAATTAGGTAGGCTAGACCCTTAGTCATTGTCAGTCCAGTCTTAATGAATTATAATGTTTAATGACCAACACTGCATTAACATGGATTACAGCCCACATTATGCCTACTGTGTGCACGAGTAACGTCGTCGTGGGAGGTCGAAGCCGTATCATGGCATGCCCCTCGTAATTACACAGCTATCATCTAACATAGGAATGTAGCTAATTATGAATCACGGATTTTATCTTACATTTATTATCTATGTTTATTGAATTGACGGTGCATCTTGCTGTTCCGCTATAATTCAATATTTATTTAGTCCTACACAAACATGTTACTGTTATTTATTTTACGATATTATTTTGATGTCTCGATACGATCTTATCTTGATTTTAATGATAACGTACTTTTATACTTGCTGTAATTTGTTAACATAAATACCTATAACATCAAAGTCGTAGCGTGTTCGTAGCCTTTTACGTAGCCGTAGAGTTTTTTTATCACTTTTGTCTCTAATGAGGCTCGTAAAAAGTGTGTTTTTTTTTACAATTTATAGCTGCAAATGTATAGTCTCCAATTTATCAGATTCCATATGTATCGCAGTAACACATTGCAAATTGTGCTTGATTTTCTGTGAGATTGTAATGTAATTCAGGCTTTCTGAAATATATATACCGGATGACTTTTTTACCTTCAGGAAAATATTATGGTGTTTTATGTATATGGAGTACAAGTCATATACAATAGTATTTCTCAATACGGTCAAGTTTAAACGAATTCAAATATCCAAAAAAATACACAAAAATAAGGTATCCTATGGCGCGGTGTGTAATAATAGCGTGGTAATAGTAAGATCAGATAGTGCCTACGCAGCTGTAGGTGTAGTGTAGATCGCGTTTGAATGAAGACCAAGCCACTCGGCAACACGTCTCATCGATGGTCTAAGTACCTACGTACCTACGAGCTAGACGCATGTCGATTCTTTTTTCGTCCTGCTTTAGAAAAAGTAATTTACATAACATTTAAAACTTCACGAACACGAAGAAGATTTTTCTTATGCATTTAAATAGTAGGTACTAGTTGTCTCAGGGTTATTTAAAACATCTAAACCATCTTATTAAAAATTACAATGATAATCCTCAAAATAAATAAAATGTACCTTCTAGCGATGTCACAGTAATAATTGTTCAAATTGTTTGCCGTTTTTCACTAAACACAAACTAGCACGTCTTTTAATAAACTGCCGTTCAAAATAGTCTAGTCATTTTATACATGATTGGATAAGGGTAGACGACCTCTGCCTCTGGCATGTGAGGAAATTCTGAATTGTTCTTGGTCGAGCAACCTTTGGTAGGTAGTATATCCTTATAATTAAATACGTGTTCGGAACTCGAGGAGCTGGGAAACCACTCTTAGACAAAGATTGCAGATGATTTGGTTCGGGATACATTTGTCTTGCACCATTAAAGCTTTCACTAGTCACGGAGTGAAACCACACCATTGTAAATACTCTAAATTGGAATATTGTTAAAGTAAAAACACGAGTGCGGGCGAGTGACATACACGCAACCGATAACAGCGTCACAGGATGACTAATTGCGTAATTATCTACCTGCGCCTACGACTCTGCTTAAGATAAACAAAGGGGCCGGCGGGTCGAGTGCGCCTGTAGGTGCGATAGAATAGTGTACCTACAATCGTCTAGGTCGAGGTCAAATAGCCGAGTAAGTTTGTAGGTAAAGATTTCATTAATAAATTTATTCACGCATAGTGTAGGGTAAATAACAATTCAAATTTCAATAATTTTCCTAATTTTTTCGAATTCTTCATTTAATTGTTTTGTTGTGGGAAATTGACTATAAATTAGTCGTATGTATTGGTCGAATGATTTAATGCGATTTTAATAAAAAAAAACACAAAAAGTAACTTTGCCTAAGGCTTCTACTCCGTTTACTGGTTATGTCCTATTTTTCTCCTCACGGTAAAAAAAGCCACCCGGTATACATATATATGTACTTCCACAAATAATTGCAGTACCTAAGAGTATCTTCAAAAATATAGCGGGGCTATAATAACAATAACCAGCAGGATTTGCATTTTTATAGCCGGTTTACGATTTTTTATCTTTGTGCTATTGAGGGATAATAGAGACATTATACTGCCTAGCTAGACCATAACATCTTTACTGACGACTAAATCTTAGATTACTTCTACTTTGTCTATATTAGTTGAATGTCAAAGCGTACGGTTCACTAGACCAATTTTTTACACGCCATTTTGTTTCAATACCAAGTCATTTTCGCTTGAAAAGTTTTTACGACTCTATTACCATTGTGATAATAGCACAGACAATAGGTAAGTACCTACCTAGACAAATTAACTTTATGACTTTATGAAAAAAGTGTAATTTGCTTAAATTATCTGTGCTATAAGTTTTGCCAAAATTATTTCCGTAAAATATCACATTGATATTATGCAACGAACAATTTTAGTTGATAATTCACTGTAATTTTCAAGTAATCTAAGTCAAAATTACCTCAGTGACATTCAGCTCAGTTAACAGACTCTTGAAATAAAATAATGGAAAAAAATAGCAAGTAGGTATACCTACCCCTCCAAACAAAATAGCGCGGCCTTTGCACGTCTTTAAAACATGGACAAATTAGGGGTAAACCAGACGGATGGTGGCCATAATGATCACTCAACCCTTAACAGACTTTTGGCATCAATTTGTTGCGGTTACGGTTGAAATTTCCGTCATTTTTAACACCGGAATGACCTTCTTTTATGTAGAATATTTTTTAAATGTGTCACAGTTTTTAACTATGATATTGATACTATTTACGTTTATTTCAGATAAGTGTCTTATTTGCCGACTGATAAGTTATGTTAACTTAGTATAAAAACTAGAAAAGAACTAACTAGTGACGAGTAATGTCACAAAGTTATTGGTTTTATATACGTAATCTATATGTGCAAAATCCCTGCGTGCGTAGTTCCCTTGCACAACACGTCGTCCCTGCCTTTTGCCATAATCCCTGTCTCACAAGTGTCCTCCACTCCACGTATCCTCAGCAGTGCCAATGGCACACGTCACGTTTCACTGCAAGCCACTTCACCCTCTCAGTACACACGCTAATGACTCAACTTTCCCCCATTTACCCCGTACTAATGCAGTTCATATAGATGCCTAAGATTATCCACTTATGACAGGTACCTATGTCGTTAGTAGTATCGGGTTGGTGACCTGAAAATAATAGTTTAAACATAAAATAATTGGCTTAGGTATAGCTAGCTAGGTATAGCATTGCATACCTATAGTATATGCTTTAAATAGGTAGGTAGGTACTTAGCTAATATACAAATAGCGTAACTATTTAAATAAAATTATTGACGAAAGTCCATTTTTCATTCGGGCAGGATGATTTTTTAGTCACTGGCAATACTTTCAGGAAGTTCTCATCAATATGAACAACTTTTACTATGGGACCAGCTCTGATATCGCATAAAATAAAACGCTTGCTTCATACATTTTGGTCGAGTAGGTATTGAACTTTTGTATGAAACAGCTGATTCTTGATTTCACAGTTAGTCCCATAATAAAAGTTGTTCATATTGATGAGAACTTCCTGAAAGTATTGCCAGTGACTAAAAAATCACCTAGTATATTCCTTAGAAAAAACCTTAAAAGATTTATATCGTAGATATTATTAAAAGTTTCCATTAAAAACTTAAGTATCTATTAGTTTGTAAATAACATAGAAAAACACATACTACAACAACTTCATTTGACAAATTATATGGAACGTTGCTGTTTAATTTATATCCATAATTATATACTTACTAGCTGTCCCAACAGACGTTGTCCTGTCCAACTCATACACAAAATTTCATCCAAATCGGTCCAGCCGTTTATCCTATGTCTCAAGTTGGACCAGACTGCTCACGGTGTGCCAATTTAATTTAAAATCGGTTAAGTAGTTTAGGAATCCATCGCGGACAAACATCGTGACAGGAGATTTATATATATTAAGATATCAATATACAGCAGTTAAAGTAGGTATTACTCATCATTATGACCTTAGATTATTACAATTTTTTATTGATCAACTTTGAAATCCCATTTTTTTTTCCTAAGTTTTAATCGACCTTTCCTATGAAAAGTGGATTTTGTTTTCGAGATTAATAGTAAAAGTTGGTTATGTGTACTTTCACTCCTGCAAATACCTATGTGCCTCGTTCAACCTGTCACCCAGTATATAATATGTATAGATAATAATATTTATATAAATTCTAATGGATAATGAAGACTCAGCGTTAAGTTTCACGGGCTATTGGTGCAGCCGATAAGTTGATTGCGCTATACCGCTGGCCCTCCATTATTCCTTTCCGCCCGTTCTAAACAATATCCCTTTGTTCATCGTTCCGCAGACCGTTGCAAGGGATTAATGAGTCTCCAACCGTCGGTCAGCGCTCATAAATTAAAAACCAATGCTAATTTTATTTACATTCTCACCATAAAACAAACTATTCATTGCTTTATTTCGGTACTCGCCATTTGAACTGGAATGCATCTTCGATTAATTATACAATATGTATATCAATCAATGTATGATCTCATAGATTATTTTCATGCTGATTAAGTCTTGAAAATAGGAATAGGAATAGGAACCCTAAATAGCTCTATACCTACATAAATAACAAAATATTATGTTTTTAAATGAACTATTTATATCTTGATTGCATACCTACAGCCTCATGAGTTATTTTGTCTCGACCAAAGGCATTTCCAAATATGGCAAAATAAATTGCTACTAAACAACTATTAATGGATTGGAAACTGAATCGAAATATTATAAATTTAAAACAGAAACCTATAAAATGAATAAAATCATCCACTTATATAGTACTCCATTATGTAAGGAACATTGAGGACTTTCAAAGAAGATAACGACAGTTTATCAGTAACAAAACAATGGCGTGAGGCAATAACTGGTAGATACTTATTACACCCTGAGGACCCGTATAATAACTATAAATTGGTGAGCCTCCGGTAGATAAGGCGCACAATAGCGATTACGAGAAACAGAACTGAGACAAAGAGTGCCGAGAGAGACTACCGAGTTGGAGTCCGACTGCGACTCTAAAAGCTTTTTAGACAACCAGCCCCTTTGTAAAACTTCAAACGCTTAGTGAAGTGTCTCTGTTGAAACAACATCGCTCATTCGCACAGAAATAAAACCCCTTTATCTTAAATACGATTCCTTCAATTTACACAAAACAATTGGTATGTTTTGATAAAGCCGAATTGTGTTGCGCCCTTCTTCAAAACTTTCAGTAATAAAGTTTGTTCTTAATTACTTTATTTTATTTTCGTAATCTGGAAATAAATTTTCATTTGACTAGATATCAGAACAAAGACATTTTAGAAAACTTATTACTTGGCTACTTATTTGTTATCTTCTATTATAATGATCTCAATCTTATGGATTGATGGAGTGTCAATAATAATAAAAATCAATAAACAACTATCCTGTGATATTCTTCGCACACAGTCATCTGATCCCAAACTAAACAGTTTACATTACACTATGGAAATTAGAAATTTATAACTACTATTAGGTATTAATTTAATATTATAAAGCTGAAGAGTTTCTTTATTTGGTTGAACGCGCTAATCTCAGGAACTACTGGTTCGAATTGAAAAATTCTTTAAGCGTTGGAAGTAGCCTATATAGGCTACTTTTTATCCCGGGAAAACATAAGATCCCTCGGGAACGCGGGCGAAACCGCGGGGCGGAAGCTAGTAATCTATACGACCAGTGGCGTGGCAGTCTGGGTATCTCACTTCCATGCCAATCGGTACATCTCATGTTATCATATTTTACGCAAACCTTTGCTAATAGCTTAAAGATGGCTTTTACGGAGTTGAAGAATACCTAATAACCTAATCAAATATTAGTTATATGAAACCAAAACCACTGATATAACTCTAGTTACTCGCGAGTTATCCCACCGGGAATCCTAACTAACTTCTTATTATTTTCGAACAAGTTTTTCCCTCAAATTTACAAAATACTGATATATTTTGTGAAATGTTTCATTATGAAATACATGTCTATTATTATTCAATGAAGAAAATGATGACCGCCTCTTGAATGAAGACTGTTCACGAAATTTTATTCCATCCAGAAATCAGTATTTGGAATTTCCAAGAATAGAGGCCATGTACAAACTAGGTATTCGCAGAAGCTTCTCATTCGGGTAATTCGAGACGGGTTCGTCGGGGTAAAACAGCCGGTTGCATCCTAATGTATGTACATACTCGCAGTCACCAAACACCACTTATCGTGAAATACGATCGCTTTATTATGCGCCTCGTGATATTATCTGACGGATGGACCGACGCACATTGTCTTAAGATATCTGATAACAACAGTAATAATTTTAATAGCGTCAAAGATTGTTGGAATTTTATTGACCAGAACACTGCATCACTTTTATTATATTGTGAGTTTTTTTTATAAAAAAAGGTTTTAGTGTCGTAACAGGATTCTTGTCTTTTTTTTATATCAATCAATTTAAATATCTATGTGATTGCTTTTTTATGTTTCTTTACACACACATTGCACAATGCGTAGCGTGTCATCAATTCAATGTACTTATTTGAGACTCGTGTATTTGACCTACATCTGCCAATGTTTCTTTATTCAGTTATCGGAGAGTTATAATGTGAGATCTCCTCAATCAGTCATTATTGTGTAGTGCTCGGCGGCCCATGGTTTGTTCTTTCTTTCTTTTCTTATTAGTCTATATTATTTTTATTCACCTTCATCAATATTACACCGGAGAAAGCGATGCAAGGTTTCTCTTGTTTTACTATAAAAAGATTAACGGCTACTACATGATTATGAGTTACATACGAATATCAGCGCACCAAATCATGATACATTAGTAAACGATAGAACATAGTTAGTAGTAATTGGACACGGGTTGGTGACACATTAACTACATAGCATCATGTGAGCGCGGCGCGGCGCGGGGCTGGCAGGGCTCGTACGCTGGCTGAACTTCCCGGCCGCTCCCCACTCGACCGGCCGACGGATGCGGCCTAATGACATAAATGCAAATTCGACCATTTGAGCTTCCTGCACGCTTGCACTACGCGCCGCTACCGGCTATAAACTACCAGCCAGAATATCTACTAGTTCACTACCATATCAAGAAAAACCAAACATCTGATCTTAAATTTATGGAATTTTCTCCGCAACTACCAAGCTTTAATTGGCCTCTAGCTATTTCTGTCATGTTCGTTTCCAGTATTTTTTACTAATCATGGTACCTACTCAACACTCGGTAACTGTCGGTAAGTCAGTTTCGCTGCTGCAATTTTCATATATTCCACTATGAGAATTTATGGAGGGCAATAAATGTCATGTCGTAAGTGTTCGAATGTACAGAACGGGAAGAAATAAAAGTAATGAGTAGTTTCGATTCTTTTTATTACTCGGTGATCGTTAACACAATATAAAGTACTATATTTTGGTTCAGTCGGGAACTTAAAAAAACTAAACACTAAATTTTGGTACTAGACAACTCGAACTGTACCTGTAGTACGCCATAGATCCGTACAGTATACATACATTACTAAATAATAAGGTATCTATGTAGTTTATTATCGTTTCACCACAATGTAACGTGCACTATATGGCTAACTTATCTTATGGCTCATGCACCCATCGTTTATAGGTTATCCAAATCTTAGACCAATTTAGACTATTGCTATTTATAGTATACAAGCATGAAATATGGTAAAGCAAATTGTAGGTATAATTTACTGACAAGTATATAATAGTTCAAATAAAATACAAAATGAAGGATAGTATTCCAAAACCTTGGGTGCAATTTTCATATCACAGGGCTTAGCGTTATTTTACACACACAGAAAAATATACATACATTTATTCATACTTACAACTATATTATTTACTTACATATATAAACTAGTATTGAGAGTAACTTTGATTCCATCAGAATCTATATTTATTGAGAGATTGAGTAGAATTAAAAATTACGTAATAAATAATGGTTGCTAGAATGACAAAAAAAAATAGAAGCACAGTAAGCTGTCTTTTAAGAATCGACTATAAATAAAACTATTTATATACGAAACACAATACTGTACACACAACCTAATACGATTCACGATACTACGTTGAACATGTTTTATTGTCAAAAGTGACTATATGCACATTATTTTTATAATACACTCTTGAAATTTTAAACATTTCGGTACCCATACTTATAAACTCGTAGCAAGTTTACGATTACGTTTTATAACAAGGATGTTGTCTAGAAGCCATACAATTAAAAGCAAAAGTATGTTTGATGGTTTGTCCTTTTTTCTCATATTAACGGAGCAATGGATCTACGTGATTTTTTTTAAATAGAATTAGTTTATGGAGCGGATGTTACATAGGTTACTTTTTATCCCGTGAACGCGGGTGATACCGCAGGGCCTAATAATACCTACATATATGTAAATAAAGTTCTTTTTGTTATTGATATTTCAAGGATTACAATTTTCTTCAAAAGTTTTTAGTTTTTCCTCATAGGTGAAAAATCATGAAGAACATGATTTTGAAAGTAGATTAAACAATTATATTCGACGTGATATTTCCCTTTCGTTATCGATTGTTAATTATATAAGGTTTCAAAGATGTAGATATCGGGTTACCATGAACTTCATGTTATGAATACAGATAATGTTTGAAAATAAATGCAATGTATTATCGGACTTCGCATTACGTCTGCAACACACAAAAAATATACTTACACAATTTAATTCGTAAACTTTGTCGTGCAAAAAATGTTGCTAACCTCTGTCACGACTCAGTCCCGCCAAGTGGTTGAAATAGTTTTAAGACAGATTTTGCTTTGATATAAATCATGTTCACTTGTCTAATTGGACAAGCTTTCGACTTTGAACCTTATCTAGAAAGTCATACGGCTTAGAATCGCGGTTCCTTTATTTTAGTCTCACATGAATAGGTACACAAGTTTCTATACCTGTTTATATTATCATAATGCACACAGACTGCGGAGTATGTTATGACGGTTATTAGTTATGGACTAAAATAATTTTCAAGTTAGCTTATATTTGTCATCAACAAAATTGAGTATTCATTTTATTATGGTTCATTCTTTTAATTAATTAATGTAGGTATGTATTTAATTGAAATTTAAGTAGATGTATGCTAATTCTCTATTCGCGCCGCACGCATCGAATTTTTGAATTATTTTATATCCTATGAGTATAGGCATATAGGAATTAATAAAAAACAATTCAAAAACTCGTCGCGGATAGACCGCACTGTAAAACCATAGATCTACGGCACGTACGGCGCATAAACAATGTCATTATTATGTGTAAACTCTACATTATCTAGATATTATTCAGTGAGCACTATGGTTGCTCTATTCTTACTGTATTTGATACCGAATAATGATTTCAGTAGAATCACGCTCCTAATATTCAGTTTAGGTAGCTTATTCACTCACACAGATAAATAATGAAGGAATTTCGCAAGTGGTATGCCAACATTGCGGGTTCTACACACTGCATACCTAATATTTACAATAACATTATTACGACTTCCGTTCTTGATACATTTATATCTATCTACCTAAAATAATGAACAACATAGAACACAATCAATTGTTTATATTAACAGCTGCATCTTGAATACCTACCTACCTACTTCACGTTTCATTTACGTACGAGTAATATTAAAAGACCCTTATTAAAAAAATATGTATAATGTTACCACATGTTGATTCGTGTCCACTAGGAGTCTAGAGACCACTTCGCGTTTAAAGAGTTCCCTTGCTATACCTACTTTTTTTTTATAAAACAACGTTCATAAGTTCCTAAAAATATCGATTTTTTTACTTCTGTGTCGTCTAGATTCGTGTTCACTGGACACGAATCTTTATTTTTCTTTTATCAGTTTAAAAATTCAATCTTATCTCAAATTAATTCATTTACAACGATGAGAACATACATAGCACTCATTTTTGTTCTTTGGTCAAATTAAATGAGAATTATTTTCATCGCTTGTACTCACACAAAAATAATTCTTTCGAGATGAGCAATCCATCAATGGATTATTAATAATGAACTAGAATTAAACAAGGTGTCGACGAAGTAATGCAAAAACTCATACGTACACAAATTTGTACTGTACCAATACTTATCTAGTGTTAATGAGGTTTCAATTATCAATAAGCAATTAAAAACATGCTTTGTTTTTAAAATAAATCTTTATTCTTATCACACTAAGTGTGAAATTGTTAATTTGGATTGACCAAAATACGATGTTTTTATTTGCTCCAGTTTTTGCATTTATCCATTGACACGTTTTAATTAATCTAAAACTCGGTTCGCTTCTTCAGAAACTCGCTTCCCAAGTCTTCAAGTTTATAATCTACACGTGATTACTATTCTATGTACATACATGGTACGTAATATTATATTACATTTTATAATTGTTTTATCTGTGAGTAATGGACGATATTGAAATGAAATAAATAACTCCGTTTAATCATTTCAGGTGTACTTTTTGCCTTTAGAGTTCACTATTCTCGGGTTAATAACACTAGAGCTACGTTTCATTGGGCTCATCCTTGATGTATTACCTACCCTGTATCTATAAAACATCATCGTTCGTCAACAACCGGATTAAATACCTATTATAGTTAAAATATAGCATCCCAATACTTAACATTAACATTAACGAGGGATGGATTTAGAGCAAGTCGTATAGATTAATACATCCATAAATTAAATTGAAATATAACAAAGTACAACAGTTGATGTAACATAAAACAAATATTAAAAATAATATATAATATTGCGAGTTCTTCGTAACACAATATAAATGCAAGTTAAAATTCTGAAGAAACTTGTATACAGTACCACCTCACCGCATTCAAAATGAGCTGAGTAACTTCTAGTTCTATTTACACTAACTTTTATGTCTCTTTGTAACCATGGGAATGATTCTTCCTGGTTAGGTAATGACTAGTGTACGCACTAGGGTAATGACGTCATTCACGCAGATGGTCGCCAGTTACTTGCCTCTGTACTTCTCGGTAGTGGCATCTTCGAGATTGCTGTCCCAGTCGAATTCTGTCACCCCACTGCGTGACACCTCGCCTAGATGACGCCACCGATAATCGAAGTCCGAGTCGCGTTTCTTTAGGGTTTCGAATCTGTTAAAATGTTGATATCCAATTAGGTCAAGCTATACATATAGATTAGACCACCCGAATCAGGTATTTATAGTCTAGTGCTTTAAAGGGCAGGAGGCTCTGACATACTTCAGCCGCTGTTCAATTTAGAAAATGCATAAAGATATAAAATGTTCTAGACAAAATATACATATGAGTACAATTCATCTGAAATAATTACTGTAGGTACGATAAGTAAAGTTGGCAACACCTAAAATACCCGATCCCTATTCAGTTACCGTTAAAGTCTAGGTGGCTCTGAGTAAGTAATACGGAAGCAGTTAAAATAATGCACATGTATTCGTACAATAGCGATGATATAAGGGACACAGACAGGCGCCAAACAGCACGAATGGGCATACTCCAAAATTTTATCAGTTAGTTACGACTCCTAAAATGTTTTACATTAATACTTTAGAAGCGTCATGTTGATGTCGGGACCACTAATAGAAATCTGTTTCTTGAATATGGATTTGATCATTTCTTGCTTAATGATTTATGCAAATGAAAAACAGAAATCTTTAAACGCTAAGTAAAAGTTAAATAAGGCATCAGATTCCAATCGTAAAATTTTACCGCAAGAACCATTGTGGTTGGAACAGTTGATTCGTTTCCTAAGATAAGGAAACCAATAATCTTATCCCAGCATTTCCAGTTGAAGGTTACTTTGACGTAGAGCGAGGTCGCGAAAGTAAGAATGTCGTGTTTGTACAAAAACTAAATCGCTTCAAGCCGTTAAGTTGCCTTATTAGTGAGCCGTGTCAAAGGGAAAACAGTTGATCTTCACTCGATAAGAGTAACTGTAGAGCGCGAGTGAAACATTTCAGTGGTCACGCATGTTTTGGCGTGATTTTTACGATAGTTTTTCAGGTGCTTAGGCACAATTTATAAGTATATTTGCGTCAAGTAGCTCAACATTTAAAGCAAAATTAATATTTTCTGGAAATTATACAGTCACGTTTTAGACATTTTGAGTCGACATTTATTTTCGCAATTATTAATAAGTTGTTGGTATTTAATTAAATTTTATTGCCAATTGGAAATTCGGTACGGTAAATTGAACGTGAGAGAATTTTCATTTAAGATTAATTAATAAGAAGACCCATCGTTTTAATATTCAATTTAGCCTATTTCAAGCGTGATGGAATAACATTGTTGAAGTTGGTACTTCTCGTATAATATTGTTGAAATTAACTATAATATTTTTGTTAGTTTCGGTCTATTAGCGATGCGCTATGTTAGTAATATTTTCTCATTTGGCAAGACTTTCAACGAAAGCACATGAAGCAAATACAGAGATATGAATTTAATAAGCGCCCTGTTTGATATCACCAAAAGCCTTTGTGTTCTCAGGGCTTCAATAGATTAAAAATATACATAATCGCGAAATTCTTTATCGAAAATACGGTATTCATTACTTACAATCACGAGTGCCAAGTCTGCGTGCTTGTATATCATATGTCATAAGCTAAGATATAATCTTCAACAGCATTTTATTCCTCCATCTGTCAAAGAATCACGAACCGTTTAGCGGAGGCTCACACATTGGAAACTTTCCTTATTTAGTATGTAAAAAAAAGGGGCCTAAAACAAAAAGTTTAGGGGAGAGCGGTTGAGCCCTGTGTCACTGAACGAAACAAATTGTAAGTGGAATCGCGGTTACTGTTATGGCCTATCCTCAAACACTGGTGAAATTGGATTACGATTACTGAACCGATCGAGTTTGGAATTCAGAGTGTTATTTGTAAAACCGTCTCCGCGTCTGTAACAATTACATTGATAGGGAGACGCGCTATTTTAATAGACTTTTCGTCTACAGAATTAATAGGATTCATAGGCGTACGACTACGTTGTAAGGTACAGCATCGCTCGTAGCAAAACCATATGTTTTATAAATACACACATATGGAGAAACATTAGATTTGTACTAGGTATATCCCAAATACGACTGTGTTATTCATCGTCTCAACGCAGCGCTTTCGTTGTCGCATCGCGGACCGCAGCCTCCACCATAGTTAACACTTTCTGGAAGACTAGGTTACACACTTACCTTTTAAACATGAGGTTCTTAGCAAATTCGTATAGTTCGAGATCGAGAGAGTTCAGACGGCGGATGTGCGCGACCTGTGCAGGCGACAGTGCGGCGAGCGTGGCGCCCGACACCGTCGCGTTGTGCTGCGTGAACGGCACCGCGAACAGCAGGTTGAATGTCTCCTCGAACACGTACTGGGATATCTGGGCAATGTGGTACGGATTATAGAACTTCGAGTGGGTTTACAACAAAAAATTGGGTAAAAAGCGTCATGAGTATAACCCAGCCATATCTAGTACGGTTTTAAAAATTTTACAGCCAAGTTTATTTCTCTGCTCGACATGTGTTTGTCTGAAATAATTTAATTAACGTTTTATCTTTATTGATGACTTGCTTCCAGTTTACACCCATAGCTAAGAATAATGTTTTTATTCCCACGGAACTCGAACACAGTATTTCTGTTGGTATTTTTTTTTCAGACCGTTACATGATCGAATATAAATAGTGCCTAGAAACTCTATTACCCCAATTTTCTTGCAAGATTTCGAAGATGGTCTCAGAAGAATTGGATTAGCAGTTAACGTTAATGTATTTCGATCTGACATGAATCGAGAACTACACAAATAATATGTATATCCAAGTTAAGCACGCCTATACAATAGAGATGGGGTGCCTTAGGTAAGTAATGCTGACTTAAAGCACAGCACTGGCACAAAGGTACCCATATGTTAGGCATACATGAGCAATGAATATTCATTGATACAAAGAATACAACGGCCGTGCTGAGCCGGCAATGCCGACAAATGGCATCCCAGATACGAGAACAATGATTCAAGTGCAAATAATATTTGTGCTTATCTCAACTAGGGTCACTAAGCCGGAATACGTAATATACTGGGTGATTTTGTTATCACTGGCAATACTTGCAAGGGTGGAAGTACTCATCAAAATGAACAACTTTTATTATGGGACTAACTGTGAAATGATGAAAAAATTATCAGCTGTTCCATACAAAAGTTCAATACCTACTCGACCAAAATGTATGAAGAAACCATATTATTTTACGCGATATCAGAGTTAGCCCTATAATAAAAGTTGTTCACATTGATGAGTACTTTCACCCCTGCAAGTATTGCCAATGATAACAAAATCACCCTGTATAGACCTGGAGATTATCTAGCCAGACTAGACTAATATAAGGTCCTAATAAATGAAGTACGGTCTTTTTGAGGGAAGATAGTATAGGTCATAAGTATTCCGAAAATGATAAAATAAAAATATTCGGTCGTAATTTTAAAGAAACTATCCTGAAATTGTATTTCATCACTACCAAGCATTAATTAAAACCATTAACAGCATAATCAGGTGTAATTTTTTTTATTAAAAAATAAAAAAGCATTTAAAAATATATTATTTTTAATTTATTTATTTATTACTTTTATTTATGAAGTACAATTTCAGTATTTTTTTCTTTTTAAATATTTTTATTTTATCATTTTCGGAATACTTATGACCTATACTATCTTCCCTCAAAAAGACCGTACTTCATTTATTAGGACCTTATATTAGTCTAGTCTGGCTAGATAATCTCCAGTCTATATATTACGTATTCCGGCTTAGTGACCCTAGTTGAGATACGCACAAATATTATTTGCACTTGAACCTATACTATCATCCCTCAAAAGGACCGTACTTCATTTATTAGGACCTTATATAGTCAAATTACAGTACTATCTGTGCGTAATAAATAGTGATTTAGGAAATAAATGGCGTCGTGTCTTACCTCTAAAAATCTAAGCTTTCTATACGGTAAACGGCTGAAATGGCTGAATAGTAAAGTTGGAAACTAAGCAATTTACTAAGTACAGGTTTCGAGAAATACCCTCTAATTTGTTTAGGTTGGATCAATTATGTATGAGTTGAATTTAACTTAGTAGTTGTTTTATATGCTATAAGTATACATCGAGCTACCCTGGATTCAGCAAGTTAATGCGCACCACAGGGTAGACGCAATTAGGGTAGGATTTTTGTAGGTAATACCAAAGACGGTCAAATTTATAACTCAGTTAGGTAGGTAAAGAAAAAAGGTAATAAATTTACCTAAATTCATCGCTTGCTGTAACTTTACAAGTTACAGCGTTTACGGTAAGTATTTGTCTATGTTGTGCCTTCACAACAAAGTCTAGCACATGTGTGATATTTTTCTGTCATAAAGTGCTCGTAAAGTTCTGGCCAGCTATAAATTTTCTTGTCATACAGGAACGGCCATATAAGGGGATAAAGTGAGAGGTTTTTGTGATACACGGGCCGAAGAGAACGTGTCGCATTCGAAGTGCCTACTTTCAGACACGTTTTATTTACCTTAATTAACGGTTAACAGGAATACCGTGGTTTTTGTCTATATTTTCCTCAACTAGTTAAATGATTTATGAAAATTGTTCAGGTCGGAAATATTCGAAGCACGTAGTAATTGATTCATAGTAGAAGTTGTATCGCAACAGAAACTGATCTAGGTATTGTAAATAAAATAGTTTAGTGTAAATTCTTTATTCGATCAGTGATTAGTTTAAAAACATAATAGAAGATTGTGAGAGTCAATGTTAAAATCATTTATTCTGGCTCATAAAGTGTTAGAAACTACTAAAGTTACCACAAGACGAAGAAAAAAAGAGATACCTACTTATCAATGGCCTTTCGATACATATTTTTATTTTATTTAAAATTACGAAAAAAATATCGGCTGCACTTTCGGATTTTACTCGTCTGAGTTCTGAGAATTTCATATGAAGTGAATGCCCGCGTGGGGTTCATACCTACTCAATATACGCCTAATATTAAAGAACTTTTTATATAGCGAATAAACTGAATTCAATGTTAAAATACAATTAATCAATTAGGGGCAAAATGGAACTTGTTTGAGTAATGGGTAAGCAAGCTTTAATTCAACATTATTTGTAAAGACTCTACACAAGGTTTTTTTATAGGTTATACTATAGGTACCTACCTGCAAATAGTTTGTTCAGAATGACTAGTAGAATCGATTGTAATAGTTTTTATACCATGTTATAATAATCTGAACCATAAACATGGTTATGCGAACAAAATGTATGGAATTAATACAGCACAACTACCCATAACTTTAAGTACCTAAGTTTTTTTTCATATGAATGTTTTAATAAATATATTTTTAGGGTTTACTTTACTTTTTACTCTTTGGCTTTAGTCACTACAATATATTTTGTAATGTAATTATCAACATACCTTCTGATATTCCGTGAGTCCGAAGTAAGCCATGGCAGCCAAGTTCCTCTTGGCAGACGCAAGAAGGACCCTATCAGAATCCACCGTCCTGTGCCGCAAGGTACCATTGTAGCAGCCCACAAGCGCCAAGTCAGCTAACATGCGCGTTTGTCGATTATTGGCCAAGTTCCATGGACAAGCCGCGAACTCTTCCAAAGTGACGCCACGCCAAGAATCTCCCGTGTAGCACGGTGGCACCTCCGCGGCTACACACAATATAAATGTCACAAACAGGAACAAATGTTATATGGCCAAATTATACAGCAAAATTATATCATCGCTCAGCAATATAAATATACAAACGATACTGAGCCTTAGTACCTTTGTGAAAAGGTTCCGATTAGAGGTTCTTGTGTGAGATAAATGGACATCACGTAGGTAAAAGTGGAGTCGAGTTCCCTGAAGGTCTCTTTGTAATAACCTTTAGTAATGTTCCTATCTTAAAGCGGCACTAGAGATACGAAAATCAAATAAAGCTATTTTCCACTTAGGTAAGTATAAGTAGAGGTGAACACACTTGACATAAACTTAATATATTTATCATTTACACAGAATATATAAAATTTAGAATACGACGAGGAGCAGCAAACAACCTCTAGAATCGTGTTGAGCTATCTAGCGCAAAAGAAAAAAATATTCTAACTGTTATATAGTAGATAGATAATAAGCCGTACAATTGATAGAAGCAACAAAATAAATCAACCAATACAATTTTTGATGCCAAGGCAAGGATATTGCAATAATAGGCAATTGATATAAATGATGATACTTACAAACAATCACGAACCAAATGAATGAGTATGGTGATAAAACTAAACTCGTTAAATACCTAATAATAAGGATTTTGAATCCATTGGCAATACTTGCAAGGACATAAACTAGGTACGTATCAACATGAACAATTTATGAGATAAACAATGTACTCGCGAAAAAATAAAAAAAAATCTGCATACATGTTGATTTCGAAGCAGCAATTTGTTCCTGGCACGATTATCGTTGAACACAGACCCTTCAATAGATTTCCACAGATAACACATAAATAAACTACTAACAAATAACTCGTCAAAATTCGTCTAGCATATTTGTAGCACATTTTCTTCGTAACATGATATTAATTAATGTTAATCGGTAAAGCTGTTGTTTTAATACCAACGTCTTTATTCACACATGCACACGCATCTTCACTTTCACGACAAATCATATTAACTAGAGTAAACCCGGCCACGCTTCGCTGTTTCTTTTTCATAATATTTTTTTTTATAACAAAGGCCGTCCATAGCGAAAAAAAAAATCACAAACAGAAGAGAAAGTGGTAGTGCCTACTTCGTGTATCAGAATGACATTAAGATCCACAAACATCATTTCCTCGTGACATAAAGGCCCCTCTGCCTCCCTACAATACATTGGTAGGGTGGATGGGAAAGGACCTGTCACAAAGCATTGCACTCCCTTCCCTATGAAGCACACGTTTTAATGGACTGCTCCTACTTGCATCAAACCGTTCAATATTGATCTTAAAATTCATGACATAATAAATAGATTGGTATCTCTTAAAAAGAAAAAGAAATATAGTTACCTGTGGCAGTGCGGCCTTGACACCAGTGTCGGGAACCTTTCCACGTGGCACCTCGTTTCACGTGCCTGTACTCAGATAAGTATCTGTTGAAAAAATTATATTTAAGTGTTTAATTTTTAGTTCAAAAACTGGGGAAGATTTTTTTATGTGGTGACCGGAACGGCACCGTTACGTATGGTGACCATCAGCACAGAGGAATTATATTAATCTGTGCCACCAGGGAGCTTGATATCGCCACATTTGCAGCTTCACAATGTAAATTGAATCCGATAATATTTGTTTATATGTAAATTTTTCCACCAAATTAAATATTAACGATTATCTATCACATTAATTTATTTTATATATCACATTGATATGTCGACAAAATTAATGTATTCCATTTTATAATAGTTTTAAGCAGTTAAATCCTAATTTAATTCCTGCTCGTACATTACGTACGAACTAGTTAATAAATGTCAAATATTTAAATGAGATACTTACGAAAAATGTAGAATATGCCGATATGTGGGCAATTAAATTTCCGCATTTAGAATAAATGGCGCCAAACCAGACAAATATTGCCTCGCGATTTAAAAACTATATTTTAATGTTTGTGGTGGTAATTTGGAGTGATGGAAATTGAAAAAGAAAAGATTTCAAACAAATATTTTCTTTTACGACCACCAAACATTTTACATTCCTCCTTCCCATTTATTCCTCCAAATGTTTGTACTCCATGCCAGTTCTCATTAAGTATGTAGTCCGATACTGAACTTTTAGCCCTTATTTGTACAGTGTCTGGACTACATTATGGAGGGTGGGTCAAATTTCGTCCCTCTATTATTGAATTTCTACGAAGAGAATACAATACGTGTGCACACACGTATTAAATCATAAATATTTTTAATTAGATACAGTTGGGGGATAAATTATCTTTTCAAGTATAAGATGTAATTCTGTGGCGTATAAGCTCGATCAACATGATCTGATAAAAAGGCAATAGTAATGGTCGTAACAGTAACATTAAGGTAAGGGTATGAAAGGGAATATTTAAGCAGTCTGAACGTCTTATTGCGATAGCCATGATAGGTACATTTGTAGAAAGTATTTTACCTTGCAACAGGTTCCCGGAGCAATGTGATGTAGAAATATCGTCTATGAACAGCAGATCCCTCGTGTCGGTCCAGCTCACCGCCGACACACGCTGTCAGCTCCGTGAAGTCAGCATGAAGCCCGCATCTGTGGACGAACACATCGTTGACTAATTCTCCTTAAGTGTATGAATTGAATCTTCGATTTGCAAAATGGCAGACATAATTGAGGAACAATGAAACTGTCCGCTCGTCAATAATGGCGAGCAAAAATCAAACATTCACTTTGTCCATTTTCCCCTCCCTCAGACTCTGGATGGACCCCTCGTACAAGTGTCTTATAAAAGAAAATGGAAAAAGGGCGCTTCCTGGAACTTGCGTCAGCGTTGAACGTTAAATCCCAGGAAAAATGTATATCAAAGGTAACTGAAGCAATTTTCTTCGTTGTCCATTTACAATGAAAATGAATTACTCTTGTAGAAAATACATTTCCCGAAGACAAGTACATTGCACAACGTACGATGAAGCACGCGGCTTGAAGTGAAGCGTGAAGTCACAGATACGACGCCGACCGACCGTGTGTCGAGCCGAAGAAATACATACGCTAATTCAATATACACATTTGAATTAAATCCCTTTATTTCTGATTACTTCTCACGACTGTAGCTTGTTTTCCTTAATACATATTCAAATAATAATCTCACATTGGATATACATATAATTTGCAATACATTAATTATTTAACAGATAAGCTTGTTTACTATGGATGATACCTATTTGTTCGACAATTCCTTCGATTAAATAACTACAATAACCGTAGTGACGTTGGCAAGCAGACACGACACGACACGAGCGTAGTTTTGCATGATAATATCTATACATATAATAAATTTGTATAACCAGCGTGTCTGTATATTATTTTTTTATTTACCAAAAATGAACAGTGGGTGATATAGGAAGAGTAACAGAAGAATGCAAAGAGATTTTCATGGAGTTTCCACAAGTTATTGTGGCTTGACATTGGACTTCAAATAAGCTTTATTACATCAAAATCGGGTGAAAGGAAAAAGTTACCGATATCTTATGAAGTCTGGGAGCGAAGCCGCGGGCGAAAAGCTATATTGAATAAATCGATGTAAGCCTTGCAGCGCATTCACTAGCAATTTTATTGTTACTAAACAACGTGCAACGTGCACATAGGTGTAAGCAGATCGTGAATCTAATCCAGGCTATCTAGCGAGTGACACAAATTACGGATCCAGCATCTTCACCGCTGCACACCTACCTAACCAGCGTGAGTCGCATGTGTTTACCATATACATAAACATAGAAAGAAGAGGTTCACCTTCAGACAGCATGGCGGCGCCAGGCGGCGACAAGGGCGAGTTTTATAGCGAACGTGTGTTTAATCGAGATATACTGGATCGTGCAAACTGCTGGCATCCGGCCACTTTAAACGATTCCGAGCCAAACATATATTGACAATCATTATATTTTATCAATCTAATTTGGTGCGTTTCAACTGCATCATCCGCTGCATAAACGTCTTCGTATAGCAAGTTGATTTTATATCAGAATTAAGTTTTAAATTAACCGGGTCTATTGATTTTTATAAAAAGTAATCCAATTTATATAAGAAAGTGTGTAATGAAGAGCTCGAACCATAAATATTTTAGCGAGTTTCATTTTTATTTATTTTGGCAAAAAGCCACATTTCGATACTCCTCATTTGAACTATTTTTGTAGTCATCTTGTGGTTTTAATATAAAAAATAACATTATCAGTAGTCATCAATATGCTTAAGCACTACTAAAACGATAAACTGAGAATCCAGATTGCCCTCCAGATAAATGTTATTGTAAGCGAAGTGTGTGCGTGAACATTTCATTTAAATCATGGACACTATAGATAATAGTTACTGACATCGCGGAGTAAAATAATATAATGGTGGTATCAGCAGTGGCAATGCACGGTGAGGGGAGTCAGGACACGTTGACAAATGTTATTGTCCATTAGTTATTAGTACCTACCTACCTACCCGCAAGTGTAACGATAACGGCTCCCGTAGGATATTCGAGCGCGGATTGGCACACCGCCATCGCCACTTCCCTGTGAACAAGAGTGCGCGCCACGCTCTCTCTACACGGTTCATTCACCGACAGCACTGGCTGATCCTCACTGAGCGCACTACACAGCGGCGCTACAATCCGCACATTCAATTAGCTAACGACAATTTATCGTCGTCTGTCGAATATTCATTACAATCACGTTATCCTGTCATCGATCTCGAAAACCGGTATCCAATAAAACAACGGCTCCGAGTGCATTCTATTTCTAAAACAGTCGACTAAATGTCGTGTTATGTTCGCGGCGGGCGCTAGTTCAAACAATACATTTTTTATTAACATTCCCAATCATCGTGAAACCACTTAAATACACCCCATATTATAGATAATTAAACAACCACGAGCATTATCTATTAAACAAAAAAACGCTGTGGTCCCATTGATCGATCGATATGATGACATGTCAGCCTGTAATGAGGGGTATATATACGAAGTACGAATAAGATATTTACTATCAAGTTAGTTAAATATTTCCCATTGATTTCATGAAAAACATAAGATCAAAAGCTGTTGTAGAAGTATGAAGCTATTAAAGTATACCAGTGATTCAACAAACCAATGGATAGTTATGTTTTGACAGCAGCGCCTGGGTCCAAAGTAATATCACAAGTGCTTAGTTCAAAATGCAGTGACAGCAGTTTGCAAGGCTATAAAGAAGGAAACCAGTAACTTATGAGACAAGAAATAACTGTTGTATTGTGTTTTACGATAGAAGTTTTCATGAAATCGTGTATACTTGCAATTGGTTTCGTATCACTTTTGCACTTGACTCGAAAGTATATTCCTTAAATTCATAAATAAATTTTGTGACAAGCTTCTGGGCGTTCTCTCTGTATTTGAGAGGAGGAATAGAGACTAATGAGATTTGCTTCCAACAATAAAAGACAAAGCTGCTAAAAAGCGAATTACCTACCTACCGTATACAGCCGCGACGCTTGTATTTTTTGTCTATTTTCTCACGTTTGTTGGATGGTGTAGCCAACCACAAACTTTGTCTTTACTGTACGAGGAGAATACGTATGTATATAAATCTGCATAGAGACTGACTGAACCAATCTGGGCATGTGTCTGAATAATGTATGGTTCGGTTACGAGACTAACAGAGATCTTTCTAGTTTGAACACTAGCGTAAACAATTCAACGCGTTGAATTTCAGTGTTGAAATGAAACTGTTTATTTTAACATGTATAAAGGCTTACAAATGAGTGATTCTTTCATTTCTCGTTACATCTGGTAGATAGCATGATACTGTAAAATATTTATTTTTGTCATCAGAAAGTGATATTTTCACAAAAAAATTGTCGTATGAAGGCGAATAATCAAACAATGTATTTAAACATAAAGAACAAAAAGTTTCAACGAAGTAAGTAATAATTATGAAAAATAAAACAGGAAAATAGACTAATAAAACCATAAAAAGAGCAACGTCTTAGGGGGTACTTCTTTTTGGGGTACATACTGATGTAGTTAGAGGTTTTGTCCTCCCGACGGATATAATCTCGTAATCCCTACAAGCGGATCTCAGCCGTCTCCCAACACGCTTCACAGAACCACTACCAATGCAGTAGGTATCTTAAATTAATAAGAGTCGAGAACTGTCATGAATTAACAAATTATTATAGCATCTGTTTATGTTTTAAGCCTATTAATGTTTCAACTCCACGTATCTCTTATAGCCATAGTCCATGCTCGTTCAATCTGTTTAATCTATGGGAATATTATTTAGCTAGCTAGCTAGTACCTATTGGATTATGATTACAGGGATTATGGGATGACAGTAATGGGCATTTTACATAAAGTGTTATATTAGTAGATATTGGGTATGAGTTTCATAGATAGCAATAACTTTGGATTATCACATATGACTTTAAAATATTGATATATTTTAAAATACTTTTTTTGAATTTTATGTATGGTTTTGAATAATAAAATTAAAACTCGGTATCAGTTTAAACACAAATGAAAACCCCTAGTGATGGTAAAGAGACTAATTTGATAGTCAGAAAGGATTCCATGGACCCTCGGCCTCGGTCGCATTAACGCGGTTTAGACATGAGAGCGAAATTAAAGCTCTTTTTATTTCGACCCCTTTTCTCCACTAATGAAAACCTTCGTTGCAGTAATCCGCTCGTATACTGGATTATTTGTGTTAATCTCTAATTTTCACGTCTTTCGAAAAAATATCCACGCGACTAATGTTGGTACAAAGAGCGTAATATATTTTCAAGGATAATTATTTTCACGGGTGGGAATGAAATTTTCGCTGTTGGGATTCATCTTTTGTAACTAATGTAGGAGTTGTTAGTCATTACCTTTTAAGTAAAAAAACAGTGAAGTTTTTCTTTGTTTATGGTAAATCATATAATAAAATATATTTAGGCATCTAGGCCCAACATCAAACTAGACCCATGGGCCTAGATGCCTAATCATTTTTATTTTACACTATGTTTATGAAACAAACAAAACAATTATTAATTTCGAACCAGAGTGAATTTTAGATTTGAGGGTGAGGGTTTTGGCGGTGGTTTAGTTAGTATTTTTTATCCGACTTCCTAAGAAGGAAAGTAAACCTAATGACTCCCAGAATATTTATTTAACATTTTATTTAACCTATTTTTTTTTGCTTTCACAAGACGAAATCTCGTCGCTGTATCGCAAAATGAGATCTTAGGAAATATGGTTAAGAGTTCAAGTACCAAAGATCTAACATTAAACTAGCTCAAAACCAGCCGATAATAATAAAATATACAAACCTACTTACTTTATAAATACTAATTTGTATATTATAACTGAATCGAATAAAAAATATCAAACCTTTCATAAATATAATGCTTTTCGAAATATCCAGGTGTTGAATAGATATTGAAAGGATAGTATTTATTTACACAGAGGAGGCACCTTCTTCGAACTACGATAAGAAGTATCAGTCGGAAACGCCGTGGCGTTATCCGGATAATCCGGACAAGTTGCCCGACAGTGCCCAAAGCGCTAACTCCTTAGTATAGTTCAGTCAGCCCTCCCTCGACAAACAACCTTCCTACAATATAGGGGTGGAAACACGAGATACCAAAAGATATACATTTAGGATAATGCACACAATTATGGGCGCAATACTAAGAATATATCAAATTAGAAAGTGGTTATTTCAACAAAGGTAAAAGTAATATAACAAAGACGTTCAACTCTCCAATTAATTAAATTGATAAACTTTTGTGAAACAAGCCACGAGGCGCCTGAGATCCACTTCTAAATAATTACCGTTAAAATCCATCATAATACAAACCATAAATGGTTATTGATTAATTTTATGAAACCAAAAATTCGGCTCACTCAATATCAAGCAATCAAAACTCTTCAATATGCTCGTTATATGAATTTAAAAGTTGTTTACAATCATACCCACGGTAACATTTTAAACTTCGTTAAAATAATAGTAATGTTCAAGCCGGTAACCGGCCTGACTTTTACGATGTATAAAATGTAGCAAATAATTTTGTATCGTAGATGGCCGTTCGGCATTCACCGCTCTGAAACATCTCGGCGGTTGCAAAGTTTACATTCTCATCAAGATTTATAAACCTATTTTTTCCGGCAATAAAGAACGTCTGGCGCTTATAAAATTGCGGTAAACGCCATTGTCTGACTAGTTATGCCTGTTACGCATACCATACCTGTCGATGGAGGAGGACGAAAATACTTAGTTGAACTGGCATTGGGTATTTCTGGGTACAGCCCGCCTCACCGCCTTCACCACTCCTCTACAACGAAATATATTTTATCCAGAACTAACACTTTTGAAATACAACAACATATTTATCCGATCTATAGCGGGAATAAAGATGTGTGTTCAACCATCACTTAGGTAATTTGACCAATCAAACCCTTCTGCTAGCCTACATAGCTAATCAATTGCACCTTAATGCTCTATTTGAGCTGAAGATTATATACCTCCCAATCAACTCAAAGCACGAATTATCCCGATTTTCATTCAAGCGAAACACTAATGATTTAATGCGTCGTAACTCGTAACTTTTGATTATTTTTAAACTAATCCTCGGGAAGTGTTGTGAGTTGTAACTAAGTTTAGCTTCGCGTGACTCGACAGCTGTCCCCCACACAATAGAATAGACTTCAGTTACATAACAACAAAGGTCACATTTCCTTTTTGTAATGATTTCATTTACACGTTAATGCACTACATACATATCTAGGTACAAATATACCTGTTCATAAAATTAAATGTATTTATTGTGATGATCGTCGAACACGCAACGGAAAGCCGGCTTCTAGGGTTCTAACGAAACATAAATACACAGCTTTTATTTATTACCTCTCATAAAGAATGTCATCATTGCCCTATCTAATTGCAAAGAATTCAATGGGGCGACGGCTAAATGATATGAGATAGAGACGATATTTAAAAAAATGTGCTAAGTAAACATTTAAATGCAGGAGAAGCACGATATCACGGCTACCGAGAAGATCGTTTAAGTTTTTTCGGCATCCTCGAATCGGCGTGTTAACTTGTCAAATGAAAGAGATGGGAAAAAAATGTAGACGTCGCGTTGGGCCCGGGATGCATGTGCGTGTTGAATTTTGATCGAATGTTACCGACAGCCGACGACGGGCCATACATAAAGGGAACACAAAATTAGTAGGCCATCACTCCGCTGCGAAAAAATACAATCTATGAAATAATATCCCTAATATATTCTGATCGCAGTCTTTAATAAAAACAAAAACCAAACTTTTTTAGTTTGCCTCGATTAATATTGGTAGAATGATGTATTCTTTCATTTTACACTAGACTACTATAATATGTATAGTACTATAACTTTGGAGGCTACTTTCAGGCTTTACAAAACTTAACATTTAGCATTTAGTCAGTGGACTACCGGGTTGTTTGCGAAAAAAAAACAGATCGTTACCTACATAACATTTGTTATAAGAATTCTTATAAGTACCTAATATTAAAATAATATTGTAATTTTATTTTATCTTAGAATTACTTTGGAATATCTTATAATGGATTTGAAAAATATTCCTATCTATTTTCCTGAAAGACAAGCAAGTGGTACCGGTTGCCCCGAATGTAAATGAGTGACGCATGAGTTCCAATTTTCAGAATTGATTAAGTAGCTAATGGGAAAGCTCACGAATTGTCGAGTGAATTTTGGCATAATCAGTAAGCGGCCACGTGGAAATTCTTTATCCCCTCCCCCTTGTAAACCCGCCAAGCAGGGGTCAAGGTTAGAACTTGTCACCAGTTTCAGAACGTTTCTATTTCACTTCGCTCACTCGCAAACATTTTTTGTTTTTGCATGTATTTGTTGGCGTGGATTCAAAATGTATAGCAGAATGAAAACAATTATTTCATGCATTCAGCAATATTATTATGGTTTTAGTTAAAATATTTTAGGTGTACGTGGAATTCTAGCATTTGCAAAATGTCAAGGAAAGCAGAAATGTAAGGAATCTATCTATATTAAAAGAGAAGGTATGTATGTATGTTTCTTATTGACTCCGAAACCGCTGAACCGATCGCGATGAAATTTTCAGACAATCTTCATATTAGCCCAGCGGGTAATCCTGTAAGGTTTGGTGGCGATCGGAGCACTCGGGACCGCGGGTGAAACTGCGGGGCGGAAGCTAGTATTTTATAAATTCCAATGCTTCTCTTACAGCATATAACTCGCCAAACATTATGTAAACAACCAAAGTCCAAGTCCTAATGATATTTTTGTGTTTACTGCTACCCATTTCTATAAACCCTATTACTTCGCGAAACAAACTCCCATACGGTTGTTTGTAATTTTTTAATTTTCTACTCATTGAACAAGCATTAATAACACTGATTTCGGTAAAAAAATTAACAAAGTAACACAGGGTTGTCACAAAAGAGATCTCTACCCCAATTTTATAGTAATCAAAATAATTTTCAGGGTACTGATTGTACCCTTGTTAGGGTACCGAAGTCAAACAATGAACCCTTATGATTACTTCGTGTCTATCTGTCTGTTATGGTCATTTTATTCGGTCTATCCGTTATATCGAGCAGAAAATTTGCGTAGTTATACAAATCGATCTTTGTTATACGAAATCAAAACTCATACAATGCTCAAAATCAAATACAATGGCAAAAAATATTTAATAGGCCTATTCTTCCCTACATGCAAAGTGGAGTATCGTAAAAGTCCTTAAAAATATAGAGGGTTGTCTCAAACATTTATTTGATATAAAGATTCTTTTACGAAATATAAAGCATTAAATAAATAATATTTGTTAGAGTTGCGTGCCCCAGACCTTGCCCACATAGCCGTTTTCTAAAAATATGAAAATATCACGGTAGTAGCATATACCTATAATGGATTTAAAAAGAAAATTATCACTTGTAAGTAGGCGTTATTACTTTACGAGCAATATTCGATGGAAGTCTTCAGTATAATATACAAAAAACAGTAAAAGTAACAGAAATGTTACGTTTAGCGTTTTTAAATTAACCTTGCCTTTAATTTATGTTCATGGACCAAATGCCTACGGAACCCTATACTACGCATATTCCAATATACACTTGGTCGGTTTTTATAATACCTGGAAGACCCTAGTGAATAGCTTTGATTGAGAAGTTAACATCAAAGCAGGAAGACGTAACCCTACGACGGCAGACAATAGGGCGGGCTCGCCGCGGGCGTGGTTCATTATTGCGACTCGTCTCCGGAATCCCTTTGTCCGTCCGTCACGCGCCTCTCTCCAATCTATAGCCGGTCTAATCGCGGGAACAAGCCTGCATACTTCATGTTAACTAAGTTGATACGTTCTTCTAACTGACGAGCTTGTGCATTGCATGCTTACGTTTTATCTATCTCTCTGTAACCGAGACCATATCCCCTCGTACTGTTATCAGTATCAAGGCGGTTAGTTTTTACTATTTTATGGCAGCAAATAGCCATATAATTTTACTTCATCAGTTACCTCCATTCAACTTCAAACGACTTCTTAATCTCGTAGGTGTCTTGTCAACATCAAAAGCACCGCGAAGCACTTCAGTTTACGTACAGTATATATTATAAGCAAAGCATGGAAATAATTACTTCTGACTAGTTCCGACAAAATGATACTCTCGTAAATAAAAACTAACACCAATATAAGCCCATTTTTAGGGTTCCGTAGCCAAATGGCAAAAAACGGAACCCTTATAGATTCGTCATGTTTGTCTGTCTGTCTGTCTGTCCGTCCGTATGTCACAGCCACTTTTTTCCGAAACTATAAGAGCTATACTGTTGAAACATGGTAAGTAGATGTATTCTGTGAACCGCATTAAGATTTTCACACAAAAATAGAAAAAAAACAATAAGTTTAGGGGGTTCCCCATACTTAGAACTGAAACTCAATTTTTTTTTTTCATCCAACCCATAAGTGTGGGGTGTTTAACATAATTTTTTTCTACACTGAATAGTTTGCGCGAGAGACACATCCAAAGTGGTAAAATGTGTCCCCTGTAACTTCTAAAATAAGAGAATATTAAAACTAAAAAAAATATATGATGTACATTACCATGCAAACTTCCACCGAAAATTGGTTTGAACGAGATCTAATTAGTAGTTTTTTATTTAATACGTCATAAATCGTAAACCGCAATTTACCTTTCATTCAATCAACTCAAATATAAAAAAAAAAATTGGCAAAAAGCAAGATCTTACAGCACAAATAAAGGAAAAATTCAAAAAAAAATTAAAAGTTGAAAATTAAAGGGTGTCCCCATTCATACATAGTTACGCCAATTAATAAAGACCTCCGAGTTCAGCGCTCATACAATTTAGAGGTCTAGCTTAATTGGCACCAAACTCAAATAAGGTAAATAAATAAAATTGTTCATTTCCCTTGATGGACGAACAATGGACGAGGGTTCCCCTCGGTGCGCGAGTCCGACTCGCACTTGGCCGGTTTTTTATCAAAATTTAGTCGTATCTTTTAAGATTTAATAACTAACTAAAAATACACGGAAACATCTAATATGTTCTAAATTTTATAATTTGTAAATACAAATCTTACCACAAAGAGGAATTATGTATAACATTATTACAATAATTAGTAAAAAAACTGGTCAAGTACGAGTCGAACTCGTCCGCCGACGGTTCCGTAACTACCCATTATACCGCCAAAATATTTTCTTTTATTTTCTTTCACACAATAGTACAATTTTATTTATTTACTTTGTTTGCGGTAGGTGCCAATTAAGCTAGACCTGTAAATTGTATGAGCGTCCATACAACCCAGAGGGCTATCTTAATTGGAGTCGACTATGTATGTATGGGGGCCCCCTTTAATTTTCAACAATTTTATTTTTTGGATTTTTTCCTTTATTTGTGCTACCTTGCTTTTTGCCAAATTTCGTGATTTAGGTCAACGGGAACTACCATATAGGTTTTCGACCCAAAACCTATAGGGTACTTCCGGTTGACCTAGAATTGTCAATTTTGGTTAAAAGCAAGGTCTTACAGCACAAGTAAAGGAAAAATTCCGAAAAATAAAAAATGTTGAAAATTAAAGTAAATTTTGGTACTTACAAGTTTTCGCGAAAATCTAAATTTGCCTATATCTCTTTATCGTGTTGACTCAGGACCTTGATTTTTTTACATTTAGGGACTATGGACTTCAGTATCTGATATAAATTTCAACTTCCTAGGTCCATCCGTTCCTGAGAAAATCGGTGGTGACACACGGACAGACGGACAAGAAAGTGATGTTATAAGGGTTCCTTTTTTTTACCTTTTGAGATACGGAACCCTAAAAATGAAGCTAATTTGACCTATCAGTCCTTATATTATGTAAATAACAAGATAACACTAGTGGAGTTCATCAAAACCAATCAATAGGTTAATTAGATAGATACATTAACATATCAGTTCAATCAGAGATAACAAACATAGTGTCAACATTTGCATGGATCGATGCTGATTAAGCATTCTGGGGGGCTAGCTCCCACAGCATATGTCATTATGGAGACGGGGCGTGCGCACCGGAAGTGAGGCGCGTGACGACTCCTCATGTCTGAATGTATCCTAAGACGTGACCCGTGCCTCTAATGTAGAATTGAGAACTCACCTTGTGCCGCTTCACACAATACCAGACGCGAGACGTGCTAGGGAATGACCGTTGGTGGTCGTACACCATTTCAAATAAAATATTTAAACATGTCCCACAGATAGGTGTCACAATATTAGCACAATGTGACAGTGTACAACTGTGACAACCTAAACACATTACGAGTTTAAATTGTAAATCAAATATTTACAGAAAGAACATAAGAATGATTTCAAACAAAATGCAAACATCGTAAACGACTTAACGGTGCTTGTTGTATTGTAATCCATAGAACACCTTCTGAAACCCGGCCCTCAAGAATTCGAGAGAGAAAAAAAAATAAATAGAGGCTATTATTGAAACCACTGATCGTTGAAAAGCGGATGACATAAATCTAAACAGACATGCAACTAGTTATTATAATAATGGAAGCCAATAAGTAATTAATTAAAATGTTTTGAATAAACTGGACACGTCTCATAGCGTGGTGGTAACAATTTAATATTCGATGGAATCAGTTGATTCTTTCCCACATTCTAATTTAAGTTATTGATGTAAGTAGATTATTCCAATTACTCGCCTCTATCTAAATGAACAGGGACACAACTATCTTGTATAAATCTGTCATTTAACATTTCCGATTGTGTAAGAAGGCGCTCGTTGGACCAATTAGTTACTATTTAGTTAAAACACATCACAGCATTTGTATCGTCACTAGAGTGGGCGTTGAATATATTGATATTTCTCGCTCATCGATTATTATTATAAAATGTGAGATAATTCTATGTTTTGTGAAGCTGTTTTTTCAATGAGCCGTGGGAAAACAATGTCGGTGCACGCGCGCCACCCGCTCCCAGATGCGTGCCGCTTGCACCGATGATCGCATCTGGTACCAGAAGAACTTAATTTTGAACTAGAGACCGGTCAGACCTGTAATTATTTCCCTTTATCGATGCTAATGGGAAACGATGCCGTGAGCACAGCATTGATTGCCTTTATTGCATTTCTACACGACATGTTTATGGAAAACAGAGTTCTGTGCACGTGTAGGTAAACACCCTTGAACTTCATGTTGTAAACACATCACACACCTATCGGAAATTCATGACTCATTTATAAATCATATTTATTACATCTCTAACATGTCATTGGTCAACACAGTTTTAAATGGTATTGATTGGTCATCTCCATTTCTTAATTAGTTGGGGTCAAGCCTTGTCAATCTTGTACGTAATTCAATTTGTAGTCTACATGGGCATGCCTCTGATCGATCAAGTTGGTCTTATCTGGGGTGTCTTATATGTGCCATCTTTATCTGAACCAGCAATTTCCAATTTTGATTTCACTTAAAAATGTTTTCAAATTATATACCGGGTAGAAATTATTTATCTTTAGCTAGGTTGGTCATTCTGATCATCTTTTTTACATTTAATAAAATATTATTCATACGTTTTGATTCAGTAAGCTTATACATTTAGCATGAAAAGTTTGCGATTTCAGAGATGGTCCCATAATAAAAGATGTTCAGGATGACCAACCCAGCATACGTTTCGAAAACATGCCATCTCGAGAAATATCCACCCGGTATAATTAGATGTTTTATCTACCTAAAACAATATAATCTGTTCATAAATTTTCAGCATTCAGCAGTAATACTTAATTAGCCACAAGAGTAGCTGACATACCTAATATTATCTAGTATATTATTATATCAAGAGGTAACGTATTGATTTTATTATTATTGAACCTACCTAGCTATCGTATAATTATTCTAATATTAGCATAGCTATTGCAGATATAATTAATGCAAAATGTGTTCGGAGTACGTACGTACATTACATACATAGTAAAGTTCTTCCACAAATAAAATTCAACGTTAGTGGAGTTGTCTTGAAGGTAATACGTAAACAACTCAAGCACATTTGCGGTACTAATAAAACATTTGATAACTTAATAATAAGAGTCCATAAACCGGGAAATTCTTATATAAAAAGCAATAAAGTGAATTGCTTTGCATCCTGTTTCCGAAACGTTACCAAATGTAACGCGTAGCCCTGCGTAAATTTGTATGCCACGTTTGATTGATCGCCGCATTATCATTTTGTACGAAACTCAATTCAATCAGCATAATAATTCCATTGAGTAAGTAACATATGTGTACCTAAAGTCAGAGTAAGTGCCTAGAGTCACTTATCGACGTATGTGCAAGTAATTTGTTCACTTACAGTCACCTAACTCAACGACGAATATACGATTGATAAGGGTATAATTAATCATTGTTGATCGATTACTGGGGCTCGTAGTATCTAATTTCAATAAATAACACTCAATAGAGCACTTATCGATATTAGAATAGAATGGTCTAGAAGTAAATAACTATCTTTGTAGTAGGTATCTTTGTATGGGAAATGGGAATACAGAACCAACATTTTTCGATTTGTATTCAATCTACAATATTTGAAATTGTACACTTGTTCTATTTCACTCCTATCTTTTGTTTCAGCATAGTTTAAATTAATCAAGTGGAATGTTTCGATTTATCGAGTGGGCATCTTCAGCAAAGTGGAGTCGAGCCCAAAGCCCCCGAGTGCCGCCTGACCCTCCCTATTCTATATTTGTTGACGTCGAGCCAATATTTAGCCTCAAAGGCGACTGCGCCTCTCCATATATTTCGTTTGACTTTATAGGTGTCTTATGCATATTAGATTTTGATCGAGAAAGGGTGATCTTTAACCGATTTCAGTGTTGGTCCCATAGCCGTTTATATTGAGAAGTACTTCAACCGCATAAAGCACTGCAGATGAATTACAAATAACCCTGTAATTATCCAATGCTGCTGTAGAAAAAGCAAATATACAATTGCCACAGGCAGAATCCGTATGGGCGTCAGATTTGAGCGTAATTTAGGTACCCATTAAACGAACGCGTGTTGACGATGTTGGTTCATAGCAGTAATAAAACAAAAAAGTTGATTGCATTATAGTGGCAGGGTAAGACGAAGCGATGCACTGGCGACCTGCACCAATAGCGTAGTACGGTCCGGAGCTTTCATCATTTTGGTGCTTTGAAATTTCCGGACTTGTCAGTCGTAATAAGCATCTGCGAGCAAACAAAGACATTTTCCGTTGCGAGCAGCCGGAAACATTACGACCAAATTATGAATTTAAGTCGTCGGAATTGAAAAAAATGCTAACAATGCGAAAAGCTATTCTCTTAGAGCGGAAAGCGAGAGGCATTTATTTGATCATTGTTCCTGGAATGTTTTTTGAATATTCACAGATCTTTGTTTAACAGCAGGTTTATATCTGTGGGAATTCTCGAATCTCAGATGTGTTTATGACCACTCCGAACTGAGAACGACACATTTGTGCACGCGAAGTGTTATTTGGAGGGTCAGGACATGACAGCGGCGGGCGACATTGATGACGCGTGCGACGTGGAGACATTAGTTCGTGCCCCAACGTACCTCACTACCAGACCGCTCTCTGGGGATCTCACGCCTGCTCCCCATTTGTTACACGACCGCTTCACGGTGACTCTTTTATATTATACCTACATATATTTAATTCGATATGGGAATACTGTCTTCGTCGAAGTCCGGTTTCTAACACAAACATAATGTCGACGGACTTACAATACTCGTACTATACGAGAAAATAAACTCTACATTGGGAAAACAATATCCGACGTGCCGGAGGGCGAACGTTAAAACAGCCGGGCAACCCACAGCATACGCTTAAATCAAACACAATCGATCCAACTGTTGTCCTAAAAAACAAATATTTATACCATGCAATGATAAATATGCAGGGCTTGGACACCATAAGTAATTATTCAATTTATTTAAGATTATAAAATTTATAAAATAAGTTTAGTTTCAATGGAAGAAATGCAAATGAATATGTCTACGTAAGTACAAGAATAATAAAATTGCTTTGTTATAGAGTGCAAGAGCTATTTCATAAATTCCGAAAAGATATAATCCGAGGTTTCACAAATTAGGGTCGTCGTTTCGCGAAACATTTAACTAACGACTTGATATACACTACTCACAGACAACCCTATTTGTTAGGAGCGCGTGTGTGTCGAGAACATGTGCCGCCGGGCCCGTCTCTCGAACCTAAACAATTAGATCAGTACCGCCTGGTGTCTTTTAGCACATCCTTAGTATTAAAGACTTCTGGTAGAATAGTATATTCATTTAAGCTATACAAGTTTAATGGTTTCTTAAGAATAAAATCAATCAAGAGGTACGTGCATGCGTAAGACATATAATAAAGTTAACCCTAACAGACATACATTGACAGTGACATGGTATCAATGTATCGAGAATGAGACTTTAAAAAATCAAAGCGTAACTGATTGATTAAAAACTTGAGTCGCCTAAGCGTTCTATTGAACCGAACAGTTGGTAGATCCGGGAGACAGACGGTGGTGCAAGAAAATTAACAAAATAATAAACCTCTTGTACCTACCTATAATGTATCTGTATGACTAAGAATAAAAACAGCAGAGCTCGGCCACTATCATCGCATAAAGATTAACTGAAATGTACGGTTCGGAATGTAATAGAAGTGAGATTATTTTCGGAAACCTAATTATAAGATGCAATTCGAACATAAATTTAACTCAAAGTTCAGATAAATCAGTCATTGTAGTGAAACAGATGGCAAATGTGAATGCAAAATGAAATTGATTTACAACTATGGCAGCTTCAGTAGCAGTTTATAATTCTTTAGAGTAATTGAAACAAAGAGAGGAGACAGACACATAATTAAATGTTTCAATGAACCACACTCGACAAGTGCATCAAGTCCATGGTCGGTCGGTCGGTTTTAAACTAACAATATTTCAGATCTGAATCATAACACGAATACACCGAAGTGTTCATTTAAATTAAAACATGGTAAACGATCAATTTCTCTTACCATTTGAGAGCAAAAGCATTTAAAGAACAATAAGGAAGTTGTAAAACTAACGACATAATTTCATCTCGTAAATCCATTTCAGAAAGAAAACCCTTACTAGCAAACAATGTCGCATTGGCGTTGTGCACTCGAGTCAGGGAGATTTTAATGTACCCATAAATCGAAATTGCCTACATCATGAATCACATTTACTTTTGCTCTACTCACCCTTTCAAGGAATAAAAAAAATTGTCTTAAGTATTTCCCCACTTCACATGTAAGGGAGGTAGGTAAGTACCCTAAAAAAATATATTTCTATGATTTTATTAGATAATTTTATTTGCGTCATAGATATATACTATGCAAAATTTAAGCTTGATATCACTTGTAGTCTAGTAAAATGACCATGACGGACAGATAGACAGACAGACTTGACGAAACTATAAGGTTTCCTTGTTTGAATTCGGAACCCTAGAACACAATCAATCTCAATCTTATTATGACGAATAAAAATATAGCAATAATCAAGCCATTAGTAGTAGTAACATTGTAGAATTGCCTTTCACTATAATTTAGGATAATTGTATATGTAGCGATCCCAGGTAAATTCATTGTTATATTAATAAAGTTTGTTGGTAAAAAGGCAAACCCACTAAAATCCGCACTCAATATAATTTATGTTACACAAGCTTACTAAAAAATATACATGGAAGGACAGATAAAGCCGAACTCGTTTCCAATTTTGTTAGATGAGATGAATGCTCTACAAAAAACCGTCCAAACTAAAGTTGACGTGACAAATCGTTGAAATCGTGCGGCCAGCTCGGCGATAGACGTCCGGGCGAGTGGGAGGGCAAATTGCACGGATCCTTATAGTTTGCAATTTATTCCAAACTCGGCAGGCTTGTAGATTTATATCGGCCCTAGATTGGCGGCGCGCCTCACGCGAACTCCATACACTGAAAGCAATTTCAGCGCCCGGCCCCATGCGCTTTGCGACTCCCGATCCCAACGAATATAAACATAACCGCACTAGGGTTCATATAGGTAATATAGGTTCATATATGGTTTCAATACATATAACATTGATTTGATTTGTACCGTACGTACGATTCGTATCGCTACGGATGAAAAAGGATCTTCATAACTAGCGCTTAGAAAAATTCATATCACGTAATGTAATAAAGAAAATAACGTTAGCAAAATATTAGTAGTTCGACTACGGATAAACCCCAGACGTATATAGAGGAGGGCTGAGGGAGCGAAAATGCCATTCCCACGCGTCAAATATTTCCGGAGGCGCTGTAATTAATGTTCGGATAGTGGAGCTAGACAATGCGTCAGGGAGCGGGCCATTAGCTGCACAATTAGTGCAATTGTCGTTAATTTATAGTTGTACACGTCAACAGCAACATAGTGATTCCGATTGTCCAGCCATGGAGACGCTCAAAAGGCTTACCTACTGTTAGTTGAATTTTTAATGTGTATTTTTAGATCTAATCGCTCTATTTAATGCATTCAGATGCTACTAAACTACAATAGATTACGTTAGCCATTACAGTCAGAATATTTCCCATGTTCTTCAATTATCAATTCAAATCACCCTTGATCGTCTGATATTCTTCAATTTCAAGGAACAATATCTAATTAGATAAGAGGACCGACGTAATGGGTGGTAACGAAACTTCACTCAACAATTCTAACTTCCAATTATCATTTAAATGAATATCATAACATAGTAATTTAATGGAGACCACCGACACTTCAAAACGGACGCTTACTAGACACGCAAGCATAATAGGTACACTTGGCACATGTAATTTATTGTAGAGTTATATTATTATAAACCACACACAAGACATTCTCATCAGATTTTGATTTAGAAATTATCCCGTCATATGAAATGAAATGAAAATATATTTTAATCAAATAGCCCTCACAAGCACTTATGAAAAGTCTGACTAACAACGGTAAGTTCGGAAGGTTGCTTTTGCTGTGAGTTTGCGGAGTTATGCCGAAAAAAAATAACAAAATTATGAGTGACTTAGTAAATAAGTAAATAAATAGTAAACTCAAGCAGACCAGCCCCAACAATCAGTAAACAAATTATATTATTGTTAATCCTTAATTATTTTAAATATTTAATATAATATAACTGAAGGGATTGGTGACGTGTTAGCTTAAATAAATATGTAGACTAATCGCTGACAATTTCGATTCCGTAGCAAAATAAAAAGCTAGGTGGCTAGAGGAAGAGAGTTGACTTAAAAATATAAATGTTCCATTGCTACAAAGCATCGTCGCGTCTTGTCGACACTTCCAAGCTAAGATAACAATATAAAAATATTATGCGTGTGATAAGAAACAACGCGTTTATAATAATACTGAAGAAACATTACACAACTTAAGAACATAAACGATATGAATTACATCCTAACTATTCCGTAGAAAATTAAGTTTATCTTTGACCGAATCTACCCCTATAATATGAAAAGAGGCAGTACTTACATCAGGATACATCCGATCGCTTAAAGTTATGGCATAGCACATGACAGACAACCATAGATTGAATTTAGGTAACGTAGAGTAGTGATAAAGATAATAATTAAACAACTAGCTATGTCAATTTAGATATGGGTAACGGAAACACATTTTAGAATCAGGTTAAAGATAAGAGCGTGTTAATAGATTAGATTCCAAATTAAGTTTGCGAGTGTCACACCCTCGTTACGTTACGTAGTTTCCATCGACGCAAGCTGGAGGGGACAAAATCACACCGAGCCAGATGGAGCAGTCGTCGGTTTTAAAGTAATAATTTATTATTACGACTGACTTGAACCACATGGACTATGAGAAAATTTATAGCCTAAAATTCCCAAAGTAATTGCACTTTGATTTGAAATTCAGCCATACTTTATTGATAACTTTGAATAAAGTATTCCGGGAAATCGACTAACTTATTTTGCCTTAAAATCACAGAATTTAATGCCATACAACTAGTTCAGTTGTAATGTTACACGCTCTAAAAAAGGGACTATGACTCTAAACGTAATCCATAACCATATTGATATTAAGAATTATATTATCCTACTTATAATATTATTGCCATATATTGAGGACAAATAAAATACAATATTTGTTTGAGATTTGAGTTTGTTTATCGGATTTCAGATGAAACAAATACAATGTTCTCTTTCATTTCACAACAAAATAGAGCTACGCTACCCAAATACCATTTAAAGACAGTATTACCAAGTTAGAAAGGAAATGGCCGGAAAGTCGGTAAATCAGCAGGCAGGAAGTGATTCAGTGAATTTGTTCCGCTACGTTCATCGGCAAGCAATACAAACAAGTTAATTAATTTACTACACGGACAAATTCAGTTTCGACGCCGATGAGCTTTGTCCAGTCTAGCGGTAGGTACCGTACCGAGTTCATCAACCGATTAATTCACACGACAGTTCTAGTTTGTTGTTTATCAAACTAAGCAATAAAGATATCTTGATGACTTGCCTCGGGCGCACGCCATTAAATCATACCCTCAGAAATTTTATACATGTGGTCATTAAACAAACTATTCATTTCTTTCACTATAAACACTTTATCACTCCTTACGTTGTTTATATTATGTATCTTTTTTTAGGGTTCCGTAGCCAAATGGCAAAAAACGGAACCCTTATAGATTCGTCATGTCTGTCTGTCTGTCTGTCCATCCGTATGTCACAGCCACTTTTTTCCGAAACTATAAGAGCTATACTGTTGAAACTTGGTAAGTAGATGTATTCTGTGAACCGCATTAAGATTTTTGTTAACAAGCTAAAATCGTGGACCCTGTCATCATTCAATCAAATGATGTACTTTTTTCTCCAGCGTCAACAATTTTTGAGTACCTACGGCAATATCAATGAGCATTGCGGGGCTTTAAAGACCAGGGAGAATTGATTACAAGAGTTTAAAATGCATCGTTAAATTAAATAATTTAACCGTTGCAGTTTCAATGCTCTGTGCGGTAGATCTATAAGAAGAAATACCTCCTTTGCACGCTGAACATGTAAAATGCGAACGTGACACCATTTACATATCTTGTTACATATAAATGATACACGAGATCTGAATCTATTAGATTCCTGCAATGGAAAAACTAAAAGAATAACCTAGAATAATTCTCCAACAGCCAGCCGACTATTCCAATTGACGGCATTGTGCACTACATTTGGGCCACACGATAACATGTTGTTATTTAAATTCTTATAAATAGTAGTATTAAGTATATCATACGATAACATGAGAAAGGTGAAAGGTCTACGCAGCCCTTGACTCGATTTCAAATGAATATATTCTCTGGGTTTCGTATCCGTTCAATAGACCCTAAAATCAACGGTCTTAATCGGGAAATAACGAAACCTCTCGGGGAAAGTATCCGATTTTCTTTCACCCTTTTAGAGTAAGAGTTATGGGATATCTACTTCCAAAATTTTAGCTTCCCGAAGCCTGCTACGGTTTTAAAGATATTTATGACCGGAGAACGGACATAGCGATGGGACAGGAGAACCTCTTTTGGGAATTTTACTTTATAGAAAAAATCGTACTCGAGGTAGGTACAATTAAGAGAGCCGTACATTTGTGTATAGTGTATGTAAATTACATCAAAGGCACACTGAAATTACATTACGACCACAATTATATTCTTTGATGTTAGAGCAAATACTCAATTTTGGATTTAACTTTCGCTATCACTGAAATTTGTTATTACTAGGGAGGTAAATACAAGGGTTTAATTAAATCTGATTCTGAGAGCACAAAATTAACAGTGTCCGTTAATTTGATTTTACGAAAGAACCTTCAACCTGATTTTTTATACTGTTTTGGTAGATACATATAATACTTCAAGACTAAGATTAGGTACACGAAACGAACCGCTTTTATAAAAAAAAACTAGTCTACCTAATTTGCAATGCAAACATTAGCCAATACAGTTTAAAAAAATCCATTAATTTTGTATGTTATGCATGACAAACGATAGAACCCAGAACTCACATTCCGATAAGTGGAGGGTAATAATGAGACGCGTCGTCAGTTGCAATGCAGTGTGACGCTCCTGAGTAGCGACAGATAATTTGAGTTAATTTACGATGGAGCGATAACCGCGCACCGGGCGACTATCGCCCGAGGACGTGATAGATTGAGCCCCAGATACGACACAAAACTGAACTCGTTAAAACTATCCCCTCACCACTATTGAAACCGGGATTATCACTGACTTGTTCGTGATGGTGGTTAGTGAAATGAGCATACCTACGATTTGTGCCAAAATAGAGTAGAAAATAGTCAATTACAGAAATATTTGCTTATATTATAACATTCCTAAGAAAAACTATACATTGAGTAAAGAGAAATAAGAAGTAGAATTTAGTTCAATAATAAAGAAACTACCTATTCATGTAAATAACGACGAAGAATCAATATAATCAGAACACTCGAATATCTGTTCTATCAATATCAACGAGCAAAAATGTTGTTATAAAATCGTTTAACTTATTAGATCAAGTTAGACCTGTTGGAAACGTAACAGGACCATAGATATACACCCACGTAGTGATTATCAAGATTATAAATAATACTGTATCTATACACACAATGCCACTGCAACAATCGGGTCGATGAATAAGACGGCCTTCAATCTTATCCGAGACGAGATCTCAATCCAGTGCTTATCCCATATTAAGTAAAAATAATGCCTTCTTGTCCTACCGGTTAATTGGCCCACCACCTTCTAAGGTAGTGTGTTTTCCTAAGCCGTAATCCGTCAAGAGGCAAACACCGGGCACAATGAGGCTAATCTTAGTTTAAAGAGGTGCAAGTTGTCAAATAAGGGAACAGTGCGACCTCCCGCCTCTCGCCGACAACTTGGGAGGTCCCACGATGCAACGATCAAACTAATAGCTTACAAGTCTACTGACGATAGTGTCACCCCTTCCACTATAACCCCGTCAGAGTGGACCATGTGTCAAATTAATAAACTCTTGTCTTTCTACAAAAGCGCTTTATCTTTTGTCAATGTAACTATGCATAAAATCAATTACCGTGCGATGACTTCTCGATTTTCGACATAGCGTACGAGATTGTATGCTAGTCTTTTCTGTTTGTAAGCTTTCAATGTAATGAATGAAATATTCAAAAGATGTGTATTTGAATAGATCGTTATGTGGTTGGCTAGTAACCGAATGAAGCATATCTATCTCAGCATCAGCAATTCTTTTATAACGTTTCTACCTCCGAATGTTGTTAGTGTTTAAGGTCTCTCATTTATAACATTTCTGTTAATGTATGATTGTAGTATGATATCTTAATTTTAGAATATGAGATTTCATCGCTCTTTCTCGACATCATCGCTTACTTCAGTTAATGAAGCGGTAATGATGTTTGGGAAGGAAACAGAGAGTGAATATTTACTAATAGTGACTAAAAGCGATCCCCAGGCAGATTGACATTTTAACAATTGTTCACTGTGCGGTACGCGGTACATCAACACGGCCTTCCTGTAAATTATTTTAAATCTTTTTAGTAATGTGGTAATTACTACATAAGTTTAGAATACCGTGTTAAATCGGTAAGTAAATAGTGTCAGTCGATTGGTAACCAAAATTGCAAAAGAAGCGAAAATAGGAAGAACCACAATAATTATTTTGATAGATCTGATGTATATTCAAGTTAGGTAGGTACTAAGAATCATCCACTCGGTGCGGTTGGAGGAGGGAGCGGTCCTATCGCACTATTTTCGTTGCAAATTGATCAAACGCAATTGCTTCTTCAAGGAGCGCTCCTTTATCCGAAGATAAGCATTTTCAACGAATGTAAAAATGGTTTTAGTTTTATGCCACGGTTTATCAACATTGGTGCAATGTAATGTAAGCAATACTGCCTACAATACCTTTTAACAATAGTATAGGGAATCAAATTAAATGTACGTTCTCATGTCTCATTTTCATCTCACCATAATAAAATTATTTTACATATTTTAAGATCCTTATATGAAAATCGTTCGTCTTGTGAACTTTTACATAAAATAAAATGCTTAGGTGGTGGGTGTAATCTCGAATATGTGTATTCATATCGATCGTATAAATTCTCGCCTAGAATCTATTCCAGTTAAGTAACAATAAAACCAGTAGTAGCTGTCCGATTTAAATTCGATTGAGTAGGAGCACGTGCCTTGTATTGAATAGATAGACCACCGGTAAACTCAATTTAGTGGCACAACATACAGCGTGATGGTGAGTTAATTTACGTCTTACTTGACGGCAATGGCGTCATAGCAATGAGACGCCAAGTGTTAGTCGCTACCAAAGAGATTTAATCGACAAATCACTAGCCAGTCAGTGTTCATGAACATTTCATGACAATTTAAAAAGCCTAAGTAAAGTTAAAGAAGCTTCACGTGGCCTGGGAGACAATCATCTGTCAGCATATTTCTTTTCTTTTTCATAAATAATGTAGGACCTGTACATGTCTACGTTCGAATGATATACTTAATAATGAAAGTAGCGTACGTATAAAATAATATTGGCGCCCACAAATACTCAATTTGCCTTTGCCTATGTAATTTATTTCAACATATCGGTTCGTACTTTAAATGTTTATCACCACTGAATATTTCCAGTAGGTAGGTACCTACTAGTCGAATCGAAAATTGTTCTCAATTAACGATACTAGGCACGTCTACGTGAACGGTAGTTTAATCCCCAAGGGCGGCGAACAATAGTCAGGAGAGGTGACTTGCATAGCTTGAATATATCCAGTGCCCATTATTTATGTACATTCGGCACATTTGCATGCCCAAAATAAATACATAGTATAGGCCGGCGATGGACTCAAGGGCACGTCTCGGTGATAGACAGAGGCCGGGCGCCGCGCTGATGTAATCGAGTGTCCCTGCTGTCTTACGCGCCGAACAATAATAATACATATTCAAATTTGAGCATCGAAATTGTTGCCGCGCCATGAATTTATTCTGCTACAGACGTACACGACCGGCATGAGCCTCAACAGAGGACGGAACACCGATACGAGATTATAATGAGACACGTGTTGCAGACTTGCGGTTTACACAGCCTGTATAGTGTATACTATTTATTAAGTACTTATTCATTACTTTACAAAAATATTTTATTTATCCACAAAAAGCTGTATGAATATAAATATTTGAATGCCTCAAATATGTATACGGTGTCGACAATGAAGAGTTTTTATCACCATGTGGATTTTTAAAATATTCTGGAGAACAAAAGATAGGTACTCACTTCCAGCCGGTGGAGTATCTCGAAAAGAGCCATATTTCGTTGCTGTGTGGACGAAAACAATGGCAGCGTTTTCGCGCTCGTTGACAGTTGCACGGCCTCTGCAAAAAAGGAGCTAATGTATTTTTGTTCTGTAAAATACAAGATCGAGGAGAATTTTATATAATACCTACTGCTTTTTAAGTTAAGTGTAAAATTGCTCACGAGCGTACATTTAAACGGGAGAGATTTTCATTTCCTCCGTTGGGCGTGAGTTCTTTGAGGATCGCAATGTGTGCGGAAATTACTAGTGATATCGGTATCGCTGGTGTGCTGAGAGCGGGCGGCGCGCGGCGCGGACGTGCGACGCGGACAATCGGAACAGAGGCAGCTCCTCGAAAATCCGATGAAATGCACACCCGCCAAATCTAGCTTTGTACAATTTACACTTGAAATGTGGATATCTCTCGCACACACAGTTTACGTTAGATTTATAAAATGAACAATTATATATTTGAAACACATGTTTAAGGGGCCGTCCATTAATCACGTGAGGCTCGAAAGGGGAGGAGGGGGTTCGGCAAAAATCACGAAATATCACCTGGGGGACGGGGGTGTAGTAAGATATCACGTGTATTTATTTTTTCGTCAAACGCGCTATTTTTAAACCGAAAAACGGCGTGTAGTGTGACCTTGACACGCCGTTGCCAGGCATCGAACGTAATCCCCGCGCGCCGCGATTTTCTAGAATAAAATTAAATTATACTTTATACCTGTATTAAAAGATAATATTCTAAAAATTTTAAGATTCTTTGTAGGTACCTACTAAAAAAACACGTGATTTTGGTTGGGGTGGGGGTTAGTCTTAAACCTCACCAAGTATCACCGAGGGGGAGGGGGGGTTAAAAAATGCTAAAAAAAAAACATCACGTGATTAATGGACGGCCCCTAATAATTTTTTGCGATATCAGAGTTGGTCCCACAATAAAAGTTGTTCATATTGACGAGTACTTCAACCCCTGCAAGTATGGCCAGTGACTAAATAAAACCGGCCAAGTGCGAGTCGGACTCGCGCACCGAGGGTTCCGTACAAACTTCGTCCATCGTTCATCCATCACGGGAAATGCACAATTTTATTTATTTACCTTATTAAAATGCCAATTAAGCTAGACCTCTAAATTGTATGAGCGCCCATACAACTCAGAGGTCTTTATTAATTGGCGTAACTATGTATGTATGGGGACACCCTTTAATTTTCAACTATTTTTATTTTTTGGAATTTTTCCTTTATTTGTGCTGTAAGACCTTGCTTTTTGCCATTTTTTTTATATTTGAGTTGATTGAATGAAAGGTAAATTGCGGTTTACGATTTACGACGTATTAAAAAAAACTACTTACTAGATCTCGTTCAAACCAATTTTCGGTGGAAGTTTGCATGGTAATGTACATCATATATTTTTTTTAGTTTTATCATTCTCTTATTTTAGAAGTTACAGGGGGGGGGACACATTTTACCACTTTGGAAGTGTCTCTCGCGCAAACTATTCAGTTTAGAAAGTAATGATATTAGAAACCTCAATATCATTTTTGAAGACCTATCCATAGATACCCCACACGTATGGGTATGATGAAAAAAAAATTTGAGTTTCAGTTCTAAGTATGGGGAACCCCCAAAATTTATTGTTTTTTTTCTATTTTTGTGTGAAAATCTTAATACGGTTCACAGAATACATCTACTTACCAAGTTTCAACAGTATACCTCTTATAGTTTCGGAAAAAAGTGGCTGTGACATACGGACGGACAGACAGACAGACAGACAGACATGACGAATCTATAAGGGTTCCGTTTTTTGCCATTTGGCTACGGAACCCTAAAATCAACCTGTATAGATGTGAATAGACCCTTAACACAAATTTACTATGAAATTCAACAAAGTATGGATAAAAATATACGGACGGACATCCGGCTTAGAATTTATTCGAGTATATTTCCTGTCCTGTATTATCAAGCTCAATATTTCACCTAACTGGAGCCTTCCTTTACCAATCTATACTAATATTATAAAGCTGAAGAGTTTGTTTGTTTGTTTGTTTGGACGCTCTAATCTCAAGAACTAATGGTTCGATTTGAAAAATTATTTCAGTGTTGGATAGCCCATTTATCGAGGAAGGCCATCGGCTACTTTTTATCCCGGGAAAAAGTAAGGTCCTTCGGGAACGCGGGTGAAACCGCGGGGCGGAAGCTAGTGTAAAATAATTTAAAAACGTTAATATTTACATGCTTCATTTTTCAAGTGGTCTGTATACACAGCTGCTTTGGTCAATTTTTTTTTTATCAAGCTTATTTGTGCTTAAAATTATTCATGGCGGAACAATCGCTATAGTAATAACAATGGGCGTTGAACATATACAGGCACATTGTTAATGCGGGGAAACAAAGCTGTTCTAAGAGGCAACTAAGAATTTTACATTCGTGTGTGCTATGCACATAGAATTTAAGTTGGGTCCGAACCGGAACACATTTATCTTATGTTCTTACCACGAAATCATACTATTAATGTGCTTTAACAATAAATGAGTCTTTGTTACTTGAATAAAATTAATTTTATATTATTAAATTTGACGAAGATACGATCACTGTTACAAAAATCTTATTGTTACAATTATAACGGCTCTTCCTTCTAACATAATGTAAAAGATCCTGAAATCAGTCCTAATTCTAACTGTATATATAAAGAAAAACGTGACTGACTGACTGCTCTATCAACGCACATCTCAAACCACTGGACGGATCGGGCTAAAATTTGGCATACAGATAGCTATTATTATGATGTAGACATCCGCTAAGAAAGGATTTTTGAAAATTTCACCCCTATGGGGGATCGCGGGTGAAACCGCGGGGCAGTAAGCTAGTCACCTATAAAAAGAGCATAGAAATATATATAGCATGGAATAATATAGTGCCGTACAAATGTACCGGACAGACAAGGACTGGTATACTAAGAACCGAATTGTATGAAACAAAACATCTGTAATCAGAACCCACGCACAAGTGACCACAAATACAATTATTTCGTGCCAGTAGCTGACGTTGGTTGCTTTTATTTAAATGTCCTGTATTAAGACAAAAGTTCATGGAATCAAGCACCTATACCGATGGCTCCAAACAGGACGACCTCAAACAATACGATACGGTGTATCCAATGCAAGAAGTCTCACGTATGAACACTTGCCGCAACCGCATCCCAATACCATAGACAGGCAACCGACGACGGCTGCCGAAACTGGCGGAGCGTTAAAATATTTACACTGCGGTTGAAAACAGGCGGCCTCGTTTCCAACGGCCTAATTCCAAACCTTGGAATAAAACTAACACAATACAGTATAATGTTAATAAAAAAATAATACCTACTCTTTGCGGAAATAGGCACGTAGCAAAAGGTAGTAGGTACGCGTCGTGGGAATTTTGCATATTGAATTTAAGAATAACTATTCTGCCGTCGTTATTAAAAAGGGCACAACTAACATTTTGTAAATATTGAGAAAATCGATGTTAAAATATTTTTTGAATTTTGTTAAAAAAAGCACGACTAAACTATGTTTTCCGAAATTGTGTGAATGTAAATAGTTGCATTTATATAGGACATATTATAAGACCATAGCAATATTTTATTTTTATTTTGAATGCATATAATAAATAATCAACTTTTTTTTTTCAATTTAACATAAAAAATAAAATAAAAAGAGCAATATTACGTTTAAAAGGCATATACAACCAAATGTGCCTTTTCAATGTAAAATTTTGATTAAAAATTTAAAATGTTACAATGAAAAGGCACTTTTATTCAATTGTGCCTTTTCACAGTATAATTATTAGAATAAACACAGTAAAATATTAGAATTAATTTCTAATATTTATAGGTACTTATACTTCTTGATGAATAAAAACAATCTCATTGTGAATTTTTCTGTGTCCGCTTCGTTTCCTTGCCCCTCTCACTTCATCTCCGGTTATCCGCCAGTGTGCCTTTTTTATGTGTACCATTTTAAAGCGTAGGGTAAACAGTAAAGACATAACTGCCAGTTGTGACTTTTCTTCTACATTAATTTGCTAAGGTGTTGGTATAAAAAATAAGCACAATTGCCACATAAGCCTTTTTATATTTGACGTACGCCAATTACGCCTTTTCAATTAAATATATTATAAATACAAAGGTGAAATAAAAGTCATATCTCACCATGCGCCCTTTTCCTGAACTAAATCTTAAAACGTTGTGCAGTTGTGCCCTATAAGCTTATGCTATCTCTGTTAATTTTGTTGCTAAAAATCTCAAAAAAATTAGGCAGATAGGCCTTTTTTCCAGATTTCGAATATATATATATATAACTCAATTTCATGAAAAATATTAGTTGTGCCCTTTTTAATTAAAACGGCAGTATTATAGTGTAGTGTATATGTCACCGGAGAATAACAAGAACCGCAAATTTATAATTTTTCTAGGAAATTTATAAACTTTCGTATGATTCTAAACGAGAGATTAATTATATTATTTTACGCCCACATTTTGCAAATTTATCATTTTGCGACGTGTCGTGGTAAATTTATAAACTAACGTATAAAGGTTAGGTTAGGTTCTCCCCCGGGGCGGTCGGGTATCCTATGAGGATTTCCCCACGAAAAAAAAAAAGGTATGTTTATAAATTACATAGAAAATTCATAAACTCGCGGAGGAACACGTGACTTATTCAACCAATCAGGGCGCACATGGCGTTTGGTTATTGCTTACTTCTTATTTTACGCGTGAGTTCGGTAAGTTTATCAATTTGCGAATATGTGGGCGTAAAATAATACAATTTATCTCTCGTTTACAATCCTACGAAGGTTTATAAATTCGCGGTTTTTGTTATTTTCCGGTAACATATACTACAAAAAATTAGGAGGGAATGTTTTTAGCACTCTGGAGCCGCTAAACTTCAACGCTGAGAAAAACAACAGAGAAATATTTAAAAACCGGTCAAGTGCCAGTCGGACACCGAGGGTTCCGTACAAACTTCGTCCATCGTTCATCCATCACGGGAAATGCACAATTTTATTTATTTACCTTATTAAAATGCCAATTAAGCTAGACCTCTAAATTGTATGAGCGCCCATACAACCCAGAGGTCTTTATTAATTGGCGTAACTATGTATATTTGGGGACACCTTTAATTTTCAATTTTCAACTTTTTTTAATTTTTTGGATTTTTTCCTTTATTTGTGCTGTAAGACCTTGCTTTTTGCCAAATTTCGTGATTCTAGGTCAACGGGAACTACCATATACAAATAAAAGGGCAAAAAATTGCGGTTCTTGAGATACAGCCTGGAGACAGACAGACGGACAGACAGAAGGACGGACAGACAGCGAAGTCTTAGTAATAGGGTCCCGTTTTTACCCTTTGGGTACCCTAAAAATGAGTTCAATGAGATGAGATATTTATCTTCTGTTGTTATTGTACAACTATTACTCGGACGGAATAGGTGATTTAATAAAAAGAAAAACCCGATCAAATGCGAGCCGAACTGTCTATACATTTTAAAACTACAAATAAATATATTGTATTTCTCATAACGAGCCCTTTCATTTGTATATCACACGATGCCCTAAAAAAACAATTTTTATTTTCCAATTTCCACCAAAATTGGATTTGTTTATTTAAAATATCTAATATCTATTTATTATCATCATATGTGCTAAATTTCAAGATTCTCGTCCAAAAGATTCGGAGAAAATAAGCTATGACAGACGGACAGTCAGATAGACACGAGAGTGATTCTGTAAGGGTTACTTTTCTTCATTGGATGAACGGAACACTAAAAGGTTAAGTCAATATTTATTCCAGCCAAGTATATCGTCATCCATCTTATTTATTGATAGCTTCCCCGAATATTTTAAAGATACCGAATTTTTAACAACAACGATTTCATTAGAATTGCCGCAACTTTGCTTACGTGATACGGCGTAGTTAAAATTGGCCAAGAGTGAAGAAAAGGCATCTCTGTTATTTTATCTTTGGCCTTTCACCTCTAAATTTGAATAGCTCTGTCTTTATTATTTATTTAATTAACAAAACAATAATTCGATTCAATTTCGGTGGTCTGAATATCGAGTTATCGTGAGTTGGTGACAAAAAACATTATCAAATTACTTTAATTGAAAAGATAAATTATTCGTAAGTCACTAAAACAAAATTAAATTACTATAAATAGATTTCAATTCAATTATCAATTAAGACTGATTAATATATCCTACGGAAATACAAAAAATACTTACTACAAGAATAATATATATTTTATCGTCTGGAAATATCCGGTGTTTACCTTATTAACATCACTAGTGAATTTCGGTAAGGATGTATTTTGTGATGAAAAAATAAATCCTCTAGCCTAGCTCTAGCTCTCCTCCTCTAGCCTCTCTCTCTTACAACAAAGGTAGATAAGATCGAAAGGTCTTTACGTGTGAAATATTTAAGTATTCTTCCAATAAACATTAATTTCCCTTTCTGAATAAACCATTTCTTATCGACGGAAATGATTTATATTACGGGTAGGTCTATCTTGAAAGAAGCAACTTACCTCAATTTACATTCAAATCGAATCTAAGCCATTATGAGGGAATATCAATATCGCCAGAATGTGAAGGGACGAAATAAATTTGCATTAGAGAACGTTTAAACAGTTAAGTATTAAATACTTTCGTGAGGTTTACTGGATGGTGTTGTTGCGGAGGGCTTAATTTTTCTCACGTCAGCCGCAATATCATTAATATTCGTAACTGTGTAAACGAATGTCACATTTCGATTAGCGACTATGAACCAAGACGAATTCCAAATTTCACCAAAGATGCGAATGAGGAAAAGTAAAAAAAGCATCAATCCACATGAATAAGTACTTATTTTACGGACGATACAAAAGTTTATTGCTTGTAATTTTCATAAAAACACACTTAATTAGTGTAATATATAGGGTACCTTACAACTTTCATAAAAGGGTTGTTGAAAGGAGCGATTTAAAGAGTGTCAGCAAAGTCACAGTCACCCAGGAAGTCAGGGTTTGAGAGTGACGCGACGTTTTCTTTGAGCGTATCCCCCATTTCCATCAATTTTGTGCCGTCACCACACGCGAGCTCTTTAATAGGCACTCGCCGGGTCTCATACCACTTCACATGTCTGCCACGTCCCTCTGAGATTTTTCATGGAGATTTTCTCGTTCAAAATTGATAGAGGATTCGCCCTGTTACTCTTTTCGTGTCAATTCATATTACACTTACAGTATGCAAATGTCACTAGACAATTTGTTCACATTTTTCAACGAAATACAAAGGCAATTCTGAACATGTAAATGGTAAATTGTGTGTAAAGGTAAATAAAATGTCCATGACGATTAATATCCATAAATAGAAATGAAGTTTAGCAGCACTATTATATCTACTAATGCACAGTTCTAGCTTTTAATTATTTCAACTAGCAAACTAAAGCTTTGCAAGTTCTAAAACCGCCTACATCTCGAACACTAATGATGTTGGTGCTGAATACCTATCACCCACTCTGATGTCAATAATAACTAATCGATTTAAATTTATGAGCTAGCCTTTCAAGCTTTTAACCCTATTTTACGTGTCTGAATGATGTGACAGTAAGATAGCGCATAGCAGAACGACATATGGCATGCGTGTAAAGGATATAGTGGGTGATTGTGGGTGTGGAATTCATGTGATATTCCTTGAGTAATACAATTCGAGACGATCAGTGAGTGGGTAGTCTTTACCAAAACACACGCGAGATTTGTACCAAAAAGGATTTGTATTCTTGAATATTTCTTCCATATATTTATACGTTATGAAATTAACAGCTTTATGAGTTTTCATTCATCGCGGTAACTCCCGGAATAAAATGGGGAAACTACTTACCTATTTGTTTGAACAATGATCTTGATTGTGAATCAAATTTAAAATTAATCGATTCAAATTTCGACGCGCGACGTGAATATGCAGCGAACGAACACCCAAATATCCTCCCACTCATCGAATATCGGGATAATAATATTGTTGTACATACCTTTAAGTCAAGGTCCATGACAAGGTGTTTTCCGAATGAGGTGCCACCTGTTTTCTGTATGTGTAAGAAGACCATGACGTCGTGTGCATTTAGGTCGAATCTGAAGTCATCATGCAGGACCTCGTCGTAGGAGAGTCCCGGTTGTGCAATGACGTCAGGAAGCGGTCGCCCTGGTGCCTCCGCGTACGAGAGTGCTAATGACTCGGACACTCGCTCCCTCGGCGACAACGCACACACCTGTAATAAATAATAAATCATTATACTTACTAATTGTCAGCCTGTTACACAAGGCAACGGTTAGATAATTAAGTTGGATGATATTTATTACATTAGTACGTGGATTTGAAAATCACGATAAGGGAATTCGATAATTTGTTTACAGTTAGGCAGGTCACATGAAGACTTATTTATGTTCGCTCGTAAACCTTAAGCTGTAAAAAAGTTTCTGATTGTTTATCGAATTCCTTCAACTGCGTTTAATCAAAGGCACATTTAATATTTTGAACGTGAGCGGGTCTCGCAGCTAGGCGCCCTTGAAAGTTATTTCCCCCCAGCGCTTGTGCCTCGCGGCCCATCCAGACGCGACCCCGACCCCAACCCAATCGAAATCAACTTGCTGTTAAGGGGCTATTCATACAGCTCTATTAGTAATCAGATTGAGGTCGTCATTTAGTACCAATCGTAACTGTTCCATAAAATAAAGATCCACTACATTCGAAATATATATCAAGTGTTTAGCTGATTTCCGAATAGAAGACATACCATCAGTTCGCATATCACCTAGTAAAGAGGTAATATGCATGTTTCATATCCACCTGCAGTTTTATTATAATTTTTTCGAAATATAACAAATCCAACGATATTAGCGATTTTAAATAGCGTATAACGCCAAAGTCTGTGAGAGACCGCAAACTCAAACACAAAATTCATTTATTGGCCCTGATAAAGCACTTAAAAACGTTACAATTGATTCTAGCATAAAAATTTACTATGGCGGCATAGAAAATATATGTACCGGAATATCTACCAGATATATCTACTGGAAATTGTGCATATTCCCTATTGGGCCTAATTATTAGTTTTGAATTTTGAATCGAGTATATAAAAATATATACCCCCTTATTCAGACCTGCTCGGTTGCGGTCCCGATCGGGTAGACGAACCGATTGAGTAGGTAGTCAACTGAATAGGATGGCTCCTATTTTCTTATTTCAGACTGAGGCAGTCTGCGACTAACACAGCATCTGCCTAAAAACGAAATAAAATCGTTCTTTGAATGGCATGGCAACCGAATGAGTCTGAATAAGGGGGAATAAGAGGGGGCCGTCCATATTCATAAAAACTAATTTCTTCAGCCATCATCACTATGAAGCTTTTAATTAGTGAGGAACCAAGTGAGGAACGTTATAAACTAGAACATCAGAAGGAAAAGCTTGTATTTCCTCTGAAATCGTTATTCACCGAGCTTTCGTGTAAATTAAAATTAGGGTAGACTGAGGCGAATCGGATCATTTTTTTGAAAATTAGAAAATGATACTAAAGTGTAATAAACGTAACGTTTATTAACGTAATCGCATTCAGTAACAATCCAGCTACGCAATAAATATTTCAAAACCTAAATTGTTTATAAATTCTCTGAAATATTGACTAAAAACTTGGGAAACAAAAATATCCGATTCGCCCCAATTCTCGGGGTGAATGGGATCGTACATAACATGTAACTAAATAATTTTTTTTTAACACTATAAGCTTTGGAATCATTAACATAATATAAATAATGAATATTGAGATCAATATTAATTTATTAGCACATAAATCACAAAAATACGCCCCTTTTTTCTCTACTATATCAGCACATTTTTCGTGGCACCATTCTTCAATCCAATCCTCTGATGAATGAAAATATTTTTTTCAGAACTGTAAATACTATGCCAATTTCACTGTTTTCCAGATGAACCATTGATTTTTATTCCAGGCGTTTTTTAACTTTTTTTAATATTTTATTTGTCGTCAGTCTTTATCTCTTTTTGCCAAAGGATTTTTGTCTATCTTATGTTTTTTCTTTGCTTCTAGAATCTAACAAATTCTTTTCTGTGTTCTCATCTAGTGCTGGCAGCCCACCACGTCGATTAATGGCCACTCTGGAGAAAAATACTTCTTTGAATACTCGTGTATGCTAATTCATAAATCTCAGCTGCCCGAAGTAAAGTTAACTCTTTGGAAAGGACTTTATTTGCGGCTTTTTCATTTTTTCTTTTGCTATTCTCCCTTCTTTTGAGCGACCGAACCATGTGCAATGAAATAAATATGAATCATTACCCTAAAACATAAAATAAATCAGTTTAAAAGAGTGATCCTATCCGCTCCCGATGACATAATCCAAATAACCCCATATTGAAGAAATTTGAAATGAATATTTTAAACATTAACCTATGATATTGTACTTAAAAATTAAAGGGATTTCTAAAATAGGCCCCTTCCCAAACAATATAAGACATTAAATTCGAAGTTTTACAACAAATTCTTAATATGACACAAGGAAATCGTAAGTACACCTACCTTAGATGAGCGCCAAAATTGCAACATATACAGACACCCAACTCGCTGGCGAGCAGCGCTGGCACAGATGTACAAGCGGAATCGAAACACTACCGATGATGGGAGGTGCGAGGAGGTATGGGGTCCTAAGACGCCTATCGTTTGCATTCCTTGTCATCGTGATATTCAACATATCAACGGATTTATTATTTTGATCCGATTCGCCCTGTGATCCGATTCACCTCGGCCTACATGGAAATAAGCCAACGAAATATTTTCTGCAGGTAAATAATTATTTCTCTCCAAAGAACAATTTCAGCAATTACTTTGTCAGCGAAACACCTTCCAGATCGCAGTATAAATTAATTTAAGGGTTTGCACATTTAAACCAAGTTAGACTATTTTATTGAAACTGACAATATTAACAGTGAACATATGTATTACTATTATATTGGTTTTATTATAGTAATACATAACATGTTCACTGAACACGTAAGGTACCTATATTATATATATGACTAGAAACACTATTTTTGAGTAGTAATCAATATGAACAACATTTAGGTACTATTACTACATACTATTTATTTAATAGGAGTCAACCCTGAAATCGCGAAAGAAAAATTAAAGTCTTCACACAATTTGACCGAGTAAGGTTAATTTTTTGACTATAATATATACAATACATAGACTTGATTAAATCAATCTCACGTAGTGGATAGAGCGAGGGGCTCGTTAGTTTACAACATAATCAAATTTAATGGAAATACTGTTTATTACCAAATTATGAAAATTTTGAGAATTATATATTCGATAGCTAGGACCGTGAGTTATTAAAATTTATATTTATTTTATCTATTGATCCATTTGCTATTTCTCTAAATTATGTTCACGGAGAAACTTACCAAAAGAATTTATTTGGTAGGTCCATATGTATTATTACTCCATGGTTTTGTTTGAGGTATGAAGGAAGCCCAATTTCGTGAGTTCGTTCATGTTTCCATAGCGTCGATTACAATAACAGTACCCAATTTCGAGATAAATAATATTTTTAATAACTTAGATCACGTTGAGGGCGAGGGTTAAGAGAGGGTGACGAAATAAGGGGAACCTATCCTCTTACCCACATGTTTGTACGGCTAATGTAGCTCCAATGTAGCACCCTACAACCAATACAGTATTGCGTTCAGTGTTGGGTAAACCTCCCGACAGACCAACTACTGTGATTCGGAAAATATCTCATCATGACCTAAATAGCAGCTTAATAAAAGCCTATAACCGAAATGTAATATATTGGTATGCAAAACTAGGCTGTCTGCAGCTTGCAGAGCCATTTTAGTATTTTACCAATACTTTCTGGTTTAAATTTGATAATGACATAACATTAGTATCTCCACACCGTTTATTATTATTATTATTCCAGAGAAAAATGATTAATTAATTGATTATAGATCCCTCTACATTTCGCAACATTGTGGCATTTTTTAGGGTTCCTTACCCAACGGACCCTACTACTAAGAAGCATACACCGTCTGTCTATATCTGTTTGTCAAATTTTAGGGATGTATCTTTTTAACTGTCATAGACTAGTTGAAATTTTCACAGAATACGTAATTCTCACTATCATGTCAAATAATACAAACTAGTATAAATCAAAATCCAACGGAAACCTGCTTCAAAACCAAAACCAAATCCTTACAAGAACATCGAAAGAAAAAATCATTTTTTCATTGTTTTTTGTTCTGGCTCTATTTCAAAAAAACACTAGGTAGGAAGCCGTAATTTGGATCAAATATTCATATCTTGATAAATCATCATCATCACAAGACGTCCACTGCTGGACATAGGCCTCCCCTAATAATCTCCAATAGGACCGGTCTTGGTAAATATCAAATACTTAATAGTTAATAATAAAAAATATAACTATGTAACATAGCGGGTGATTTTTTAGTCACTGGCAATACTTGCAGGGGTGGAAGTACTCATCAATATGAACAACTTTTATCATGGTACTAACTCTGAGATAAAAAAAAAATATCAGCCAACCAAAGTTCAATACCTACCTACTTGACCAAAATGTATGAAGCAACCATTTTATTTTATGCGATATCAGATTAGGTCCCATACTAAAAGTTGTTCATATTGATGAGTAATTCAACGCCTGCAAGTATATTGCCAGTGACTAAATAATCACCTTGTATTTATAAATATTTTATTAGAAGTGCCTACTTAACATTTCTAGCGAAGCTGAGTTACACAGAGCCACAAAATTATGTTGGTATTATTATTACTGTACAGAACCCTCCATGTGCGTGCGAGTCGAACTCGTACTTGGCTAGCTTTTTTGCAACAAACAGCAGACTTGGATGAGTCTTCCACTACTTAATGTTGTTCTGAAGCCTTAAACGTTATATATGTTATTACAAATTCAATTACTCATCGATCAGTTTCGTTCAGATTACTCATAATTGATGCATTATTGGCTGAAGCTTTAATACCTGATATAAGCCGGCGCCACCAGTCTGAGCTATGAAACTATTACATTTAATTAATAGGTTGTTATCTATATTAATCTATACTAATATTAAAGAGGTAATTGTGAGGTTGGAATGACGAGCGGACCGAAACGACTAAAGCCCCTGTAGGGGGTTAATCTCAGGAACTACTGGTTCGAATTGAAAATTCTTTTAGTGTTGGATAGCCCATTATTGAGGTTACTATTTATCCCGGGAAAATATAAGATCCGTCGGGAACGCGGGTGAAACCGCGGGGCGGAAGCTAGTTTTACTATATACAAGCGACATTATAGTCAATCATGAAGTTTCATATTACGTATATTGATATTGTCTAGCTTAGCGGAAACCACGGAATGCCCTCAATGCTCATTCTGTGTGATAACTACACCGATCGCGTCGGTTACGAAATTTTAATTGAAGTCCTTTTTAGTGCTTTCCTTGAAATTCCCTGCCCTTAATAGAAATTTCTAGGGATCCTTTAGACTAGTTTTAATACCTAGGTAAATGTAACGGTTAGCTGTAAGATACGGTACGGTTAACTTTCGTGATAACTTACACGATAAGGTTAACCTAGTATACCTTAGACACATTAGAAGAGTGCTTATTAGGTACGACGAACGGTAGGTTTTATTTTTACTTACTAAATACATTTTCTTTTTATTATACTGCTAAGATGGCAAACAAGCATACAGCCCGCCTGATGGTAAACGGTTACTATAGACGCTTGCACCACCAGGGACAAGCGTAGATTTTTGCAGACTTTGCAAAAATCTCTTCACTCCCATCCTGTACTCCCTAGGGAAAATCACGGCGGAAAACGGAAAACCCTTTGAAACCGCACAGTGCGAGGCCATTTAGGTTCCAATTTGCGAGGATGAGCTCCCCGTTGATGGTGAGAATATATATGCTGTCTACAATTTTTTTTGGTCATTGGAAGAAACATACCATTGGACACATTTGTCATTGAATTGACCACGTTTGTGCAGAAGTACCCGTTAGGTTGATCTAAGCTAAATAAAAGAGTGTGTCGAGCACTGACTGATTTTAAATAGGCACCTGCGATTGCGACTGAAGACTGAAGGGCCGAGATATTAGCTACCGTAGGCGTTTCTGGCCAGGTGTTATCCTGTTCATTATCAATTCACTGCGCAATCCGAACAACGACCCGACCGAGCAGGCTTCGGACTGAACTCGACTGCACCATATGTGGGCACATGGACACTCGATGTACGAATCGTAACTTGCGTGCAAAGAAATGCAATTTTATTCTTTGTTTCTCAACTTTGCAGTGCGAATGGTAAGCGTATGACCAAAATAGGCTTGTGAGTGGTCTTTCAAGTTTATCCTGAAGCTAACTCGCGACTGGTGATCGGCTGGACCTGATATTGGGTAAATGTAGCATGTTGAGTTTGAGACTTAATAAATGGTAGGACCCAAATTCGATTTAATTTCTCTACTATTTAATCAATCCTTTAGCATACATACCCTACATACGAATAAAAGAATATCATTCAGTTTCGAATGGTATAATTTCTTTTCATAATTTGATCAAGACTTTTCATTCATAAAACATTTCAATTGTGTGTTACTACTACGATTACAATTCAATAACAATGTAGCAGAGCTATTTTCGATAACCTTAGTGCAATTAAGTATCGTAATAATATAAAATGTACTTACCCGCTAACGAACGGCTCTATCATAAGAAAACCTGATAATTCGACATAGCCTACCTACCCGCGGAGAATCCCGTAAGATAACCTATTATTTGATGTAAATGGACATGATAAAATGAATTTTAATTAATGATCTGTACAAAACATGATCTATCCATAAATTGGTGACACCGAATGTAAGTTCAATATAATATATTTCTGTTAAAAATGGTATAACAACTCTTGTTTTCAGAGAGGTCAAAAAACCCTGCGCCACCTACATGTAGTGTAGCAATATTGCAAAAGTGTTTGCAGTTATCCAAATTACAAATTGTTTTCCGCCTGTTAGCACCCACCCGCCCACGACACGACACGTCCCTCTGTTTAGCCAGCTGCCGCTATTTGTACCTACTTATATTGAATTAAAACACAGTTATACTACAAACATAAAAATACTTATCTCATTTCCAAGAAAATTCGTCGTTGCTGTGTTTTTACCAGGCATTAACTTTTCAGTTGATTAAAACGCCAACAAACGACATCCTACTACAACTAAATAGGATTGGTTGGTATTTCAAGCTCATCTAAAATTTTCAATTTGCGACTATGAAAAGAAACGAACAAAGAGGAAAGTTGAACTTAGTCCAAAGAATAATTTAATTTTTAAGGCGAGAACTCGTTATAACACTAATTGGAGGTTTCATTTTCTTAGCCCCTCCGACGTTATCTTTTGTTTGAAAGGAAAACTATTCATTTTGTGGCATAATATAATAATTAATTTCTAATAAAGTACCTAAAACGTTGCGTTATTTATTTATTTATTTATAAACTCCTTAAACTATCATTACAGGTGGGTACCTAATGCGATAGAAGGGCCTTATAGTTATCTTATGAATGAATAGGTAATAGTACTTAGTCATATGATTTTTATTATTGAAATTCCCGGTAATCTACTGAATAATAGGTTATTTTATCAGTTAATTAAGTGATCGCTAATGTACATACGCTGGCTGTGCTCTGCGCACTTAACTAAACTGTTATCCAACAAGGCAAACAGAGGGAACTTTCATTAATTTTCCCAGCGCCTGTAACAAACACGTCTCAGCGAATTTCCCTTATCTCAGCAGACCGAACTCTCGCAAACAAGGGAGGAAAATAAATATTATAGAGGTACGATCGGTAGCGCTATTTTGAAAACACTTACAACAAAATTTTTATTAAAATCTATCTTATTATCTACCTACACATTTTGATTCCGAGTTTGTGTAATTGACATTTTTGCGTAACTTTTCCTGCAAGATTTAATATTAATTCGTACTTCAATATACCTGTAATGGAGAACAAGTTTATTTGTTTAATTAAACATATAGAACTTGTAAGCTCCTAGTTACTTGAAAGAATGCAAGACGAGCAGCATCAGCTTTTTGTTGAGCGTTGTGCGCCCCGGTTCCGCTGAAAAACAAGCCAGGTTCACTTTGGTGTCAGGATACAGAGCTGGTTGCAGAGGCGCATGTAGCCAGTGGACACCATCTAATACGCGACGTTTGAGCCTATATAACTGGAAACAGCAAGACAAGTGTCAAGCCAACCCATAGATATGTACAGTACGTTTAGGAATCTACATTCCTCGTCGTACAATAAATACAATTATAAGTAGTGAATTTGTACCTAAATAACAATGGTTTTCAAAGAACACCTATGTGGGCATGTTCATATGCGTATTTATGTAGAGTAGGTATTAATTTGATTTTTAAATTGATGCTAATAATTTTCGATTTCGCGCGAACTCATTATCCTGTATGTCCGAGACGGCCAAAAAATGAGTTAGGCATAAGAAGAGACGCTTGTGTTAATAGCCCATACTGTCGCATCGCAAACAGCGGGCAAAATCTCTCCACTTAAAATTATTTATTTGTATTTCATATTTCATGAAGACAATCACTGCGACCGCATCGACCGGCGAGTTTAGCGTCGTGTGATAAGTTAGAATCTGTCAAAATTGTAATCCTACGTATATGTATGTATATTTATGATGAAATTATATAATGTACTAGCTGTTCCCCGCGGTTTCACTCGCGTTCCCAGAGGCGGATTTACCAGCAGGATGAGTAGGCTGGAACCTAGGGCGGTGCGGCAGATTTTGGAGGGCGGTAAATTTGGCCCAAATTTTTTTGTCTAAAAACTGGCCAAGTGCGAGTCGGGCTCGCGCACGAAGGGTTCCGTACCATTATCTATAAAAACGGCAAAAAAATCGTGTTTGTTTTATGGGAGCACCCCTTCAATATTTTTTTTTTTTAGTATTTGTTGTTATAGCGGCAACAGAAATGCATAATTTGTGAAAATTTCAACTGTCTAGCTATCGCGGTTCTTGAGATACAGCCTGGTGACAGACAGACGGACGGACAGACAGCGAAGTCTTAGTAATAGGGTCCCGTTTTTACCCTTTGGGTACGGAACCCTAAAAAAGGACAACATTATTATATAGATACCTAAATGTTATTGGGTCCACATGTTCAATGTTTCACTTTTTGGACTACGTTGTATTTGCGTAGTCGTTTTGGTTGCGGTGCGGGGATGATTGAAGCTTTTCTTTTACGTTTATTTTTTGTGATATTTTTTTTAATTAAGAAAATATATCGCCTTAGCTCTTTTGTGCATAGTCTGAACCAAGTCTGAACTAAGTAATGAAAAAGATTTCATACGACGATAATATACTAGATTGATGATTTTGCGGATATAGGTATTAAGGTAATGTAAAACATCCATAACTTAATTATAGTTTTTAAACTGTTAGTGCAATAAAAAATATTTAACAACGTTTACCGAATGTACCTACATTATTTTGTGTAAACTGTAATAATATTGTGTAAGTAGTTTGAAGGCATACCTTACCCCACCTTATAAGTAGGTAGTACCTATACCTACCTGATTGAGCTTTTCTTAGCTCAGAAATATACCCAAAAACTATTTATTGTGTAATCTAAACTAAATCGTCGGATGTAAAAATAATCATTCCATCGATCCCCTAGTTCACAAGTTCACAACACAATCATACTAATAAAGTAACAACGGGAAAAAAGCTGACGTAATGAGGACGCACAAATCATAAATTACATTTTGTTTATAAATATGATTGTGAACTAGGGTCTGGAATTATAGAGGGCAGTAGGGGGGCAAAACTTGAATAGCCTATAGGTGGCAAATGTGTAAATCCGCCACTGCGCGTTCCCGATATAACAATTAGCCTGTTTCTACTGTAATATGCTTGAGTTATAAATGGTCTAACTAACCCAACTTTGTTTTATATCATAGTTTAATTACTAAGTAGTTAAGAGGTCCTGGAATAAATCATAGGATTCTTTTTACCAAGGATAACATTAGATTTGCCGGGAATCCGCGAGGCGGCAGCTAGTTATTGTACGATATAAAATGAAAACGCAGTCTGATACTAGGTTAGGTATAAATCTATCGTGAAACTGTAATCAAGCGTTTATGCTACACTAGAACGTAGCAAATAGGCGCACATGGGTCATGGCGAGAAGCATGGGTGCACGGATGCATGTACCTACATTGCATTGTAAAAAAAAATGTTTTAAGTAAATGTCTTCCAATGGACATTCATTACATTACCAGCAATTTTCCAGCAATGTAATGTAATATTCTCTCGTTTTACAAACCTCTCCTATCTAGGTAGTACCTTGTTTTTGTCGTGTTAGAAAGACGGCAGGTTTTCGATTAGGTACCTAGGTAGTTTGTCTTGGCTAGTTCAAGTAAGATACCTACTCGTATTTTTTAAATTCGTCTCTACCTTGACAGCTGTCTCAGGTGAAAATTCCAAGAGCAAGCTCCAAAATGTCTACTAAATAATTCACACTGACACCGCAAGCATTTTGGGGTGGTAAGAAATGCAAAATAGTACCAACATAATAAGAAGTAGGTACTTACTATCAATTTAAGATAATATTTTATCTTAAAAAATTGGTTTGTCCGTCTGTTGGCTTAGGATAGTATTGTAATTTTAATGGGTCGTTGTGGTCACGACTCATCGTACGATAGCACCGCGAGGGTGCTGGGGGGAGGTAACGTAACACACGTCTAAGAAGAGTTTGGCAAACATTTTGGCTACAATAATAATATACTACTTACTATAATAATAATAATTTGGAAGCAAAATATTGGGCAGACTAAAAACTTTTTAAAAACATTAAAAAGCCTTTAGAAGCACCTTTTGTCAGTTTTGAAGCAAATATCCCTGAAGAGACTTTGACAAAATCCTAGTAAGGCAGAAAACACGACTTGGGCAAAGATGTGTTTCCTGCCTACCAATCGCATCAAGGATTACTTGGCTATCCCAACTGTCCCAGAAGAAATTGAGTATTATAAAAATTCACAAATAGTCACAAAAAGCTCTTAATAAATCACCCTAACCCTCTTGCCTAAAGAGACTTAAGCAGATTAAAGATAGTTTTAACACTCCAAAAAACCATCATCTTACAACAAATTGAATTAAATAGTTTGTAACTGATTGTAGGTACTAGAAATCATGGGGTAATTTTTGCATGAATATTTAATCAAATCATTATGTAATAGGGAATATGCATGATTTTTTTTTATTTCTTAAATTTATCATTTACATTTTTATAACATGGAAAAAAATATAAATAGGCTTGAAAAGAGCCAAATTATTTTTCAAAGTGAAATTTAAAACCTTGAATAAATTTGAGCCGTTCAAACGCCACCATTTAGCGCGCGCTTTTGATGACGTCATTTGTTATATCCCACGTTTGTTTACTATAGTGTTTCAGTTACTTCATACGTATTTTCAGTTTTAATTGCTATACAAATCATGGAAGTAGTTAAAAAACCATCTTACAAGTATTGTATGGTACCGAAGTGCAAAAACACTATTAGTACACCCGATAAAGTGTTTTTTCGTATTCCATGCGATGCGAAATTACGAAAAAAATGGTGTAAGATGATGAGAAGGGATATTGTATCTCCATTATCGGTTCTATTTTGTTGTGAAGATCATTTTAACGTAAGTATAGCATATATTTATGTACAGCTTAGTGTGAAAATAGGAGGTTTGGTCTAAAACTAACCTAGCCTTGTTTACAAAAGTTATTTAAAAATGTATCTAAAGATCTTGCTTATTTATCCGTATTGCGGTTTTACGAAATTTTAATGATTGATAATTTATTTCAGGTTAAGGCTCCGGTCTCCCTAAAATCAGTGTTCTTGCGGAATTTATCAGAAAAGAAATATTTTTTTTTAGTCATCAGAAAAGCAATAAATGAAATATATTTTACGTTATTTTAAAGTGTATGATTTGAAGTTTCTAATACATATTTTATTTTTTAATTTGACGCCTCTTTTATTAGCTTTGTGAGGCTTTAAGCTTACCTCTATTTACGTTCCACGCGTAGAGGGTCTCATTCATGCACTCGCCACGAAAAAAATATAATAAAAACAAGAAATGTATTCAGATTACATTTGTCGGCAAGTCCTTTACAATAATCTTATCTAGTTACTTTTTTTCAAAATCGTCTCAATTTCTTATTTAAACTGCTTTAAAAAGTTATAAATTTCTGAATTCGACCCTTGCAACATATATTTTTTTCTATTACAAAGTAATGGTTTAGAGAAATCACACTTTAACCACTCCGAAAGCAACTACTTATCTGTCGAATAAAAAATATATGCATTCAAAAAATCATTTGAAATAAATTTACCGAAAATAAATATATAACACAACGAACGCTGTCAATTCCCAGCGGAATTGAATGGAATTTTGATGCGTTTTATGTTTTATTTGTTTAGTATCGGTAAATTTATTTCAAATGATTTTTGAATGCATATATTTTTTATTCGACAGATAAGTAGTTGCTTTCGGAGTGGTTAAAATGTGATTTCTCTAAACCATTACTTTGTAATAGAAAAAAATATATGTTGCAAGGGTCGAATTCAGAAATTTATAACTTTTTAAAGCAGTTTAAATAAGAAATTGAGACGATTTTGAAAAAAAGTAACTAGATAAGATTATTGTAAAGGACTTGCCGACAAATGTAATCTGAATACATTTCTTGTTTTTATTATATTTTTTTCGTGGCGAGTGCATGAATGAGACCCTCTACGCGTGGAACGTAAATAGAGGTAAGTTTAAAGCCTCACAAAGCTAATAAAAGTGGCGTCAAATTAAAAAATTAAATATGTATTAGAAACTTCAAATCTCACACTTTAAAATAACGTAAAATATATTTAATTTTTGTTTTTCTGATGACTAAAAAACAATATTTCTTTTCTGACAAATTCCGCAAGAACACTGATTTTAGGGAGACTAGCCTTAAGGAAGATACAGTTAATTATATTGAATATAACATAATGAAACAGAAAGGAGAAAAATGTAATCTACGGTTAAAGAAAGGAGTTGTTCCTCATATATTTTTGTGTCAAAAACGGAATATGCCACCACCAGTTGAAAGAATGGCTGTAGTTAAAAGGCAAAGACTCGAGATTTGATGCAAAATATGCTGACATCATAAATGCATCTATTTTCGGCAGATTATCTGATTGTGCTTTAACAAAACCAGTTTCTGTCATCGTCCTCGATTGACTACAAATATATATCCACAAGTAATCACACAGGAATACAGTTTTAAACACTTTTTCTCACAAACACTACTTTAACACAGTATGAATATCGACGCCGATAAATTCAATGACGTGACAATTAACGTCACATTTCGTTTCGACCAATGGTGACGCGTTTTGTAAGTTTGAATTTTCCTCCCTTATTTTTCACTTTTTATGTAATATTTTCTGGGTTTAAATAATAACTAAATAAAAAAAATACCTTTTAAGTATAATGTAATGACAATAAAGAATCTAGAAAAAAATATTTGAGACAAATTTAAATTTCATGCATATTCCCTATTGTTGCCCAATCAATAACTTTATCTTTTATGTCATTGTTTCAGGAAACTTAATAATTATTATATACTAGCTTCCGTCCCGAGGTTTTAACCACATTACCGGGATAAAAAGCATCCTATGTTATATTCTAGGACTTAGAGTACCTTTATACCAAATTCCTTCATTCAAAATAGTTAAGTAATTTATGATTCTTAGCTAGGTGAAATTAAATAAAATATCTTATATATATAAAAAACAAAGTTGTGTTAGTTAGATCATTTATAACTCAACAATGGCTGGATCAATGTTTATGATCTTTGATTAGTTGTATTTGTTTCCGTCCCAAATAGCAGAATAACTATTAAAACAAAAGTTATATGTGGGTGAAACTGCAGGAACAGTTAGTATAAAATAAATGTAAGTAAGTACCTACCGAACCAATGTCAAGATAATAATAAACATAAATTTATTTTAATATTAATATAAAATGTGAATCATCAAGCTCATAGAGGATGGAGGTATTCATAATTTCCATTGATTTTATGTTGTATGTACAGGACACAGTTTTATTACTGTGTACTATTATTTTAACAACAACTCTATTAAGAGATAATTAATTTACAATGATTAATTAATGCATAACAAATTCGCAGGTCATTTATGGATAAGAATAGGTCTGTCCATTTTTAGGGCTACATACTTGGCCTACTTTGGTATTTCCATGTAAGTACTTATATAATATCATGGCTAATATATATATATTTTTTTTCTGATAATTTATTTTATAAAATTGAATTTTAATGGACAAATTTTACAAATTACAATATAAGGCTACTCTATGAGCCAAGTTACAACAATAAAACACAATGCACATCACTAAAGTCAAGCATGTTTGCTAATAATAATAATGTAAACAAATGATAAAAACATCTGCCTACCTAATGTAAATAACAATAATTGTTGAGAACCTACCTAAATATAAACAATCAGAATCGAGATATAGAAAGCTCACCTGATCAGGGCAGAAATATCCAAATGCAACCATTCCAAATAAAGAAAGTAGTAAACAGAATAGTATCACTTTACGAAGCTTCGATCTTGGCTCCATTTTTTTAATTTCATAAGCTCCGCTGGGCAGCAACAAAGCGAAATCACTATCTACTTGCACTGATACACTTTTTTGCATTTCGGCCGAATGCATGTCTCATTTTTATTACAGAACAACATCCCTTCAGCCAAACACTCTCACCGATTCAGTCCCATCTCTCACATTATATGTCCAATAATATTCAATTGATATCATCTCGTTGTTATCATTTTATAATCTAATGAAGATAATAATTTGACAGCGTTTTGATGATATCACTCGGCTAAGTTAGACCAATAACAGAGTCGAGGAGAATAAAATGCAAGGCCTTCGTACTGCTAGTCACAAACTACCAAGATGCTGCTAATGCTATACCGCTACAACGAACGAAGGGAGACTCGAAGTAAAATCCGATCCGACATCCGAGTCCGACCGAGTTCGGACCGAGAGCGAAAACCGAACGGAGCGAACGAACAGCCAGCCACTGACATTGATATAACAAAAGGGGACCGGAGACCGGACATTCAGCAGATCTCTACAAAGTCTGTGGCATGGTAAGGTCTGTCCCGTCTGTCACTAGAACATATAAGTCCGTCACCACTGAAGTCCGATGGAATTAATGAAAATGGATCTTATTTCTTGAACGATAGAGGTGGACCTATCGGACTTCAGTGGTGGCGCGGACTCTAGTCACTGCATGCAGGCAGGGCTGCGTTCAGTAACTACGCCGTGTGATCGCCCGACGATTATCATAGCGGTCAGTAAAGAGTATAAATCTCTATACCTCGGTTTTCATAGGAAGAGCTAATGACAGTTGACAATTTTAAAAACTATAGAGACAGGCACTGATTAATCGATCACAAATTTAATCGATTTTTGTTTCAACTCGATTACTGCTGTAAACAAAATCTTATCGAATTTATATTGTTAATTAAAGTATTTGACGGCGCCTGAGTCGTCGTACGAACGTAGCAAGAATTTCACAAGCAGCACGTGCACCGACCACGTCACCGAACGCATCATCCATCTCCCCACTCTCCCCACTACTCGACTTGTTTTCCTACCTGTATAAAAGAGTCGGAGCGATCGTCGATAAGGCAGTGTTGGCTCTGGCGTGGCACGGTGCACTCGTTGTACTCCGCTACTGGCTTATCCTTGACACTTTGGATAATTAATTTGTGAAAACGAATTATTATTCTCAATTACAAATTAGCTTCAGTGCAATTTATAATTAATGGACTAATCTTATCTTAGATTAAACTGTCGCCGATTAAATTGTAAAAAAGGATTAGTGTGAGTTACCGTCCTTAATTGATAAAATTAGACCTGTCTTGTGGATTCAATTACATCTATATCGTTATACCTGCATTTTTATTAATTGTCTTCTACCCTCTTTCCTACATATACTTAAATTGTATTTCTAGATGTTTAATGTCCACCAAAACATAAATATAAACAGGAATGCACACATCAAAAATTTTAAAATTTAGAATTAAAACTGAGAGAAAGTTTGAAAATTTTTGTACTGTGATATACGCTCAATTGTACCTACTATTATTAATGTCCGTTATTCAAATATGACAACAATAACGTAATTTTATAGAATTATTCTTTATTTGAAATGTATTTTTATCGATTACCAATTATTCGGTAACTATCGGAAAACTATGAATTACTACACTAGCACATTTGCGTTCCGTTTTAACAGAAATTATAACTTCTGAACATATTAAAAAATATATATTATCTCCATTGTTTTAGATAAAGATCATTTTTATTATTAAGACAGTACTATTTTATTAACAAATACGTATATTATATATTTTTAAGTGTATTATATAATCTCAAAAAAAAAATTGCATGGAATGGAATGTTTCGAAACTGTCATAGCTCTTCCTAAGGTATAGGTACGTTTTATAATTATATACTATAGTTTGATAATCGTCGGGCGATCACATGGCGTATTACTGAACGCAGCCCAGAGCAGAGCAAAGCTTAAATAAAGTACCTATCTAAGATGCAGAGCAATCTGGAGGCCTCAAGCTTGAGAAGACCTTTGAAGAGGATTGGGTTGCCATACCTAAAAATAAGAAGAAGAATCTGGAGGCCAATTCTCGCACTTTTCAATATATCGAGTCTCATATCGAAGGAAAATATCACAAAAATATCTAATATTTCAATAATTCCATGAGGCCGAGCGAGCAGTAGAGATAAATATCACATTCGATATTTATCATAAAACATGGCAGATATCTATAAAATCAATTTTTGGTATTCACGTGATATCACTCGATATTTATCTATCACTAGCGTGCGATATGCAACGAGTGGTCTCTAGCAGTCGATACCTAATTTATACTTTGTCATTTCGTTTGGTACGAGTACGACTCGACGTTTTTACCTACACCTCGTTGTATTTTATTGAGGATATTTATTAGTATAGATATTTCTTTTTATATTACTAATACTACTTTTTGGTCGTTGGAGGGATAGCCTTTTCGCTTTTTAGGATCCATTCTAGTTTTATTTGACCTACCAAATTATACATAATCAGTCTACGGTTACCCTAAATAAAATTAGTTATCTACACTAGCTCGTTTTCTTTTCTATGTTTTCCCTTATTTTTTGGTAGGCAAAGGGTTCTAACCTATACAGCCTTATCAGTCTTCTTGTTAGTTTTATATTAATATGTTTGATATCTTTAAATATAAAAGCCAAGTTTTACAAACATACAAGTCAGCTAAGTTTTAGTAAAATGGTGGCCGTTCTTCTAAAATTTTTCGTGGACTATTTGAGACAACCTTTCAGTTTCATTTTAGTGAAGTGACTGGTGCACTTCAATTGATCTTCATTGGACAGAACGCCACCGATATTATTCAATAAAACTCAAAATACACAGATTTCATAAAACGTAACAATCTACTCACTTGGCAAGTTCCCGCCAAAAAGTCTTACCCAAGAGTACCTATTTAATCAATTCTTCGTTCATTACAATCTTATAGTAAGTATCTATCCAATATATAACCACGCGTAAGATAAGTTTATGTGGACTAATCTGGAGAAACAAAATAAACAATAAAAAAAATAAACAATTAAAATTTTGTTTAGAACATGTTAGTCATTGATTTACTTACACTCTATAAAGCCATTAGCACTAATGAAATGAACAATTTGTACAAAAAATCGACTAATAGTTCACGTAAATCGAGAAAACGAAACGACTTTAGACAAAAACAGTTCGTCCATTGTCGTTAAAATTATAAAAATATGTTAACAAATAATTCATTATTTCAGAAAATATAATAAATATAGGTACAGCATACTTTTTTTGTCCTAATTTCGCCTGAATTTTTCAAGCACCTACCAATTTTGTTACATTTTCAATCACCACACACACACACATAAAAAGCTTTCACAATAGGCCAACTGCCCCTGCCCTGGCATGATAGTTTTTGAAAATGTATCATTTTTTGCAAAAACTAGGCGAAATTACAGGAATTGACGGTAGGTCGACGTAGCTATTGGAGGGCTAGGCGGGGCCCTGATCACCAAACCTCAAACTTTCTCCCGCCTTCAGGATAAAAAAATTACAGTTTTCAACTTGACTTAATCATGGCAACTCAGTTGAAAGAAATTCGAAACTTGTAGGAAGTTCCCCTAAACTATTTCTGTTGTTTGAGCAGTATTGTCAACTTTACGGATTTGCGTTCAGATTTAGCGGGTTAGGTTAGGCAAGATGGGAATGGAAGAAACATTTTAATGGCTGACGGATTTCGGAATCATTAGATATTTACCCAATATAGACTATCTCTAGGTAAGTACGTTACTTTTAGTCTGCCGGTTCCGACAGTTCCTAAACTTTTCGCTGTTTTATAAGAGGTCTGTCTGTATGTAGTAAGTTGCTTTGCTTTGCTGTGCACGATAAAGACCTGATGATAAAGTAGGTAGCTTTGCACCTTTAAAGTAGTTAGGTACCTAACTATATATTATTATTTTTACTTAACAAAACCTATCCAGTTTAGACAGGGCCCCATTTTTTTTTTGCACCAGAACCTTCGCGGTTGCCTAGCTACGCTTCTGTGCATATGGGCTGTCAAAAAGGACCTATTCAATGGGGGCTATCGTTTTTGTGCTCACCAGTTTGTTATTACGGACATGAAAACCATGTTTACATTGAAATCATATTTAATACCCTAAAGTTTAAGGCTTAAAGCTGGGAATACACGTCAGATTTTTTCATCCGATAGTCGGATCCGACTATCGAAGCCGGCGAACATTCAATACAATTCCGTCCGACTATTGAATCGAACGTGTATTGTATGTTCAAACAAAGTAATGGCTCGAACGCCTTCCGATAGTCTGATCAGACTATCGGAATCTGACGTGTATTCCCAGCCTAAACTGTACCGTAAAAATATCGAGCATGCCTCAGTTTTACGTAGTTCGTACGTTTTGCTCGAAAAAAAGTAGGTAAAAGTTTCGGAAAGAAAAAACTGTCTCATTTGAGACAGTTTTTTCTTTCCTTCCGTCTTGAGACTCTCAAAGCACTGCCATTAATTGCCTCATATTTGCCATAATTAATCTCAGGTATTGCAAAATATTCACAACATTATTCTAATTAGAAATAAACCCGCGTAGTCTTTGACACGGTTTTATCATTCGGAAAATTGTCCTTTTTTTCCCGAACAAAACGGAACTACGCCAAACTGAGGCATGCTCGAAATTTTTACGGAACGGTTTAAGATTAAAATATGATTTAAATGTAAACATTGTTTTCACGCCCGTAATAACAAACTTTGATAGTTATACTTCAGGACCTTACTCGACAGTGGCGCCAACTGGTGAGCACAAAAACGGTAGACCCCATTGGACGACCTTAGACGGTAATAGCTATGGTAGTGACGTTGCATGCCGTGGGATTGAATCCTAGAATGAGCCTGAGCTTTCAGTGAAGGAAAACATCGTGATGAAACCATAGCACCGTGGTAGGTTTTTATTTTGTAGTACCCGCCTGGCTGGCTACCACCCTTCAATTGAAATTCTGTCGCCAATTTCCTACTACTGGTATGTTCCGGCTGCACTTGAGAGCCAATACCTTAGGCATTGTGTGCTTAACACCTTCAGCCACAACATCAATAATATTACCATGGTGAGATTGTAGTCAAAAACAAACTTATAAATTGTGAAAAAAATAATTAATGGCCAACTATAATTTAGTTTTCAAAATATTTAATGTTAGTGTGAAAATAAGTGTATTCGCCGATCGAAAGAAAGGATTTCTAACAACAGCCTCAGTTAGAAGAAAATAACATCTGAGTACCTAAACTTGACGTGGAAATATGGATAAAAATAACACATAACAATATCTATGACAGGCTTTAATCCATCATCAGTTTTAATTTAAGAGAATTTTATGAAGTAGGTACAACATAATTTTAAAAATCAACACTCCATGCGTAATGTAGGAAATTAATTTCCTTACTATTTAAAACAGGATATAAACATAAAATACCTACAGTGAATTAGCAAGTTACGAACCTAAAAATATATAGGTATTGTAAAAAATTAAAATACCTTTGTGGCACTAGAACTATGCATCTACACAAATTAAAACGGATTTAATATATTTTATTTATTGTAAATGAAAAAGGCACTTTAAAATAATTAAGGTGGAGTGAATAATAATACATGCATAAAAATGAAAAATGAAGAATTTTAGAACAAGGTATAATGGAATTTTCCTTCTGTTGATCGTCAAATTTCTCTCGTCACACTGTAGTTGCACTTAAAAGTAGAAAATATTCTTTAGATTTCCATAATAATATATATGTACACATGTTAAAATAATTCAACAGGGAACAATCCATATATACCTACAACTTATAGAAATAATTGTGTGTTCAGGTTCAACCGAGCACAAATTGTACACACAGTAGATTGGATGGATATGATAGCCATACTCCATGCAATAGTGTAGTAGTTTATCAACAAACGTGTAATGGTGTTTTTACTTTAATCGCGAGCACATGGAGTAAAACCTGAGCTCAATGCCACGAGAGAATTCATCCATAACTGTCCTTTATATTGATATTAAAAAAATGTATATAAAAGTTCCACACCTCATTCAATTGATTACAATGTTTGTGTAATATAAAAGTTATAAGTCACCACTGATATATATCTAATAATATTTCATAACATATAGACACTGATGATGTGGTATCATTTACATCATTTAACACTACACTCAGTCAGCGCACAATGTGTTGATATTTACTTCATCATCTCGATAACTTCACCAGTCCCTAATCAAAAGGATCAACTCCTCTCACCACAGAATTTCCTAGTTATAAAAATTACTTAATATTTTCCATTTCAGTCCACAAATTTGAAATAAAGTCCACAATTCCACACATCGCCACGTGACGTGGAACTGACACGCATGCCGACTGTCGGTATTTATTTAATGTTCTGTTCACTAGGCGTTTGTTTTATAAAACGTTCTTCCAGTACGAATATTTATTATTTATCACATTATAATTTGTTGAAAGTTTTTTTAGCGATGCACTGTTTAAAACAATCAATACTTTATGTAACATTATAATTGTTCAGGTCGGAATGCCACATTCACAGTTCACGTCGTCGGAAGTCGGAGGATACCATCTCCATTCCTGTCTATGTATGTATACATAATACATACAACTTCTGTGAAATGCAGTACCAATTAATTACGCGACTACTAGTTGTCTATGGAGAGAAGCCAGTCCTCGAAGTTTTCTCGCACATCAAACAAACTCAGTTACGAGGACGTCCGCGGCCACGGGAGCCATCTCGGTCCTGAAACACATAATAAATACATCATACACAAAGACCTTAAAAATCTTTTTTAATCATTAAAAAAATATAATTAAAAACCAACCTTATTATGAGGTCTAAAGTTGGAATCACGCTCGCGAAATGAATAGTCTCGATTATCTCTGCCGTCGCGATCGTCTCGGTGATCGCGATGATCACGTGGATCACGGGGCTCACGAGTGTCACGGGGATCACGAGTGTCACGAGGATCACGGGGGTCACGAGAGTCGCGGTGGTCACGGGAGTCGCGGGAGTCGCGCGGATCGCGGTGCTCCCTCGGCTCGCGACCGTCGCGGTGCTCGCGCCCGTCACGTCCTTCGCGCCCTTCACGGTGGTCGCGGTAATCGCGATAGTTGCGATAACCGCGACCGCCTTCATGGTCCTCACGATTATTGTCCTGATTACTATGAATGGGAACTTTGCGCGAATCTTCCTCCTCTTGACGTCTTTCGTAGTGAATGAAGTCATCGAAAATAGACGTCGAATGGCAGTAACAATGCATAATTCGTAACACTTGTAGACCCTTCGCGTGTGGCACTTCCTGGGTATCGCGAGAGTTCGTCACCGGCTTGTTCTCGTTATTTTCTAATTTGATATGACGCAGTTGCACGTTCGGAACGTCCTTAACATAAATCCACCTTACGCGGAATTGTCCCTTCCATTTATCTTGCGACCACACGCTCGAGTTGGAGTTGTAATCGACGGCGCTCGTCATGCGCGCCATGCCACAGAAGTGGCCGCTGCCGTTCACCGAGAACAACAAGTAGACGATGCCGCCCTCACGCTCGCGCTCACGAAAGGCTGCGTCGAGCCGCTTGTTGCCGTGCTCTGTGCTGCACCAGATCTCGTATTTGATGCTGCGATGTATGTCGTCCTCAGAGTAGGACTTGATCACGAAGAAGCGGGCGAGCGGTGCGTTGAGATCGAACTCTTTCGGGTTATAATCATTCTTGACCTGCAACTCGTCGAGCACAGGGTGTGGGACCTGCGGGGCCAATGGCGCCGGCTGCGGAACGACGACCGGTGGCATTACCATCGGGGGGCGCGGCTGGTGAGGCTGGAGAGGCTGTTGGGGTGGGTGCGGCTGATGCTGTAGCGGACCGCGCGGGGCGTGCGGCGCCCATGCGGGCGGCGGTTGATGCTGCGGCGGCGGCCCGCGCTGTTGCAGCTGCGGAGGGGCGGGCGCAGGGGCAGGAGCGATCGTGGGCGTGGGGACGGGGGCGGGCAGGGGCGCCGGCGCGGGAGGTGTCTGCAGGGGCGGTGGCGGTGGAGCGGTCACGACGGGCGCACTCTTGCCCGCGTCCCACGTGCTGATGTCCATGTTATGCTTGCCGGGTATTATCGGTGGCGGCGGCATGCCGGGGCCTTTCTTCTTGACCACGCTACCTTGCGAGGCAGGCGCGGGTTTGGCCGGCTGGCTCGCGATGGAAGCCCACGTCATCTTCTTCGGTTGCGATCCGCCGGAAAGGTCCTTGAGTTCGGGGGCGGTCCGGTCCTTGTCCGGCTTGTGGTCGCCAAGCGAGAGCGCCTGCACGCCCGTCTCGACCGTCTTGACACCGTCGGGCACGTATAGCCCGTCGGGTCTATAATAATCGTCATATTGTTTCGCACGACCTAATTGTCCCCAGGTAGAGTAGTCACCGTTACCGTGAAAATAATTAAAAGCTGAGGCTGGCTGTCCAAATGCAGCGGTTGAAAATGGTGTTGTGGAAGGTCCGAATACACCTGCAATTAAAATGCATTGTATACCATCACAAAAAGTTGCCAATCATAGAAATGTGATAAAATAATAGTAAATGCTTATGATAAATCATTTCTAATACGTTATGTACCTATCTCTACACACAATTCAATCTTTTTATCCTTTTAATTAAGAAGAACTTATATTTTTATATTAAAGGAAGTATCAGCTTATAATGTAGCTACAGTATTTTATAATTATAAATCCTCATTTATTTCTGTAAAGGTTATTAAGTCACGCTGATATATGGGTGCAATTTTGCGACAAATCAACAAACAAAGAGAGCTAGGTACTTCTCCCAAAATGATAGATATTATTATATGGATGGCCCCTAACCATTTGTGACTGTCAAGTTGGGTATGATATCAAAACATTTGTTGATCGTAATGATGAACAGAACTTAATAATGATAATAGTGACATCTTTTCTCTTGTTACTGAATAAATACTAGCTACCATCCATTCCATAAGAATCGTGAGGATTGTATCCTCCGAGGAAAGTCATCGGGTCTGTTCCATTGGTGGACCATGTCCCATCCCCGACGCCAAAGGCTTGATAAGGTAGTGCTGTTGTACCGTAATAACCTGAAATAAGGGAAAATATTTTCCTCAAAGGAGATGTCCCATTTTTCTTAAGGGTATGGCAACTGTTTCATCAGATCTTTAATTTCGTCAACTATTTCAAATTCTGGATAAAAACTGAGTTGCCATTTATACAACTACATAAATAAAGTCTAAATGCAACAAGATACAAAAGATGTTTTATCAAAATGAGACTTCTACTTTGCAAATCACTGACCTAAAGTAAGCTAAATAAATCAATTTCTAGTTCTTTTTATTTAAAATATTTGTATAAGAAAGAAAATGTCTGGCACAAAGGTAATATTCATAATTATGATATATTAACATCTAGGTATAACTTGAGATTGCTTTCATGCTGTATAACAAAGTACCTATATCTTACAATAATATCATAATTAATTATATTACCCTTGTGCTGACATCAGCATTTCTAAACCTTAAGTTTTTTTTTTAAGGTGACGCCGCGTTAAGCTTAAAAATCTGAAATTCAACGTGCTATGTCCCGCTCCCTACTATAGCGACCTCTCATAGAAAACCCGCGTAAACGGAACGGGCGTATGCGACAAAATGGTTTTTATTGTTTAATTTAAAAACTACAAATATATTTCATAAAACCTAAGTACAATTTATAGTATCAGTTTCAATTAATATATGTAGAAATTTTGGAACCTCAAATCGATCCTCAATGCCGGTAAAATTGGAATCTCTTATTTTAAAGAGGTCTTTTTGATTAATTATTTTGTGTTATAAAAGTTAACCAATCGTGTTATGCAACATACAAAATAAAGTCAAAGACATTATGAATTCTTACAATAAATTTCAGTTCGTTCGCTTCAGTCATTGTTGAGAAAAATCGGAATCCTTGCAACCAAAATATTCAAGGCGTCGCCTTAATAACCTCTTTAAAAATGTTATCTCAGACCAAAAGGTTGAAGAATGCTGGGCGTATATTGTTATAAATGTATAAATACATAATGTGAAATGTATGTACCTACCTGCCGCGCTGTAGTGGTCGGCCGCTGTCGAGATGGGTGGCGCGTATGATGGTTGCTGCTGGTGACGCCATGACACCTCTGGCAACTCGTCGCCGCCACTCTCTAAATGTTGCTCTTTCGGTGCATTTATTACTGAAATTTGCAGAATATACAATGAATTAGTCCATTGATATAAGGATTATCATAATTAATTTATGTCAGTGAAAAATCGTCATCATCATCATCTCAGCTGCAAGACGTCCACTACTGGCTATGTCCAGATATAGGCCTCTCCCAAGGATCTCCAATAGGACCGGTCATGGTCATAATGAATCAATATGGTGCATATATTCAAAGTCAATAAAAATCAAAGGCATTTATTCAGTTTAGTTTAGATCCTAGGAGGGCACTGTGAGGGTCTTTACTGAAGTTACCACCGGTTCAGAAATCAGCCTTCAACTGAGAAGAAACTAAGCAAGGTTTCATTTTTTATGGTCATTGCAATAATGATATTGTTGTGACATTCTTAATTTAAATCACCATAAACTATCAGTCAGCATAAGACTCTCCTAAGGTGCCTCATTCCTTAAAACCCAATGTCCTAAGGAGTAGTAACATACCAGTGAAACATCTTCCTTAGTGATCCAGATATTTTCACATGTATAAATAAATAAATAAATATACAATAACTGTATGAGTCATCAAGTTATAGAATGCCAATGTGTACTGTTATAAGTATATAAACCACCAGTTGTAAACAAAAGTAACATGAATTTAGTTATGTAATAATGTTTTATATTTCCTGAGTTTGCAATCGCGTCATATTTCCGCATTAAAGAATAAGTTGCAATTTTAATATAATATTATTTATTATATTGGCAAAGACCATTCTCGTAAAACCAAGTACCTACTTCATTAATTCCATTGATTGATAATAGTATTCTAACAACATTGTTATGTAATTTTAACATGAAATCTAACTCTACCTTTAATTTCTTATAAAATGCTTTAGGCACCTGTTGCTTCACTTTATTTAAGTCACTGAAACTAGAGGTTTTTTTCATACATATAATAAAATGCTTTGTTTGTTGCTCTAAACAATTTTTTTTTCAGTCTTATTTTTTTGCCGGAGTCAACGGACATCAAAGCCATTTACATATTCATCCTAGGGTTAGGGCCTAACTCCTAAGGACTCTCACACTGACCTTTTATAGTCCTAGGCTGCGTTTCCACCAGAGATGCAGAGTGAGGGATTATTTATCAGCCAATAGGATCGCTACATTAGATTTATGACATGCTAAGCTATGAAGATAAAGCGATCTTATTGGCAGATATAAACACATCCCATGCTATGCATATATACATTGATTTACTATTCATATTATAATATTCTAAAGCAAAAGGATTCAATATTATAACTCTAAATTTATAAGCAGAATCATACTGTTCTACACATCACAGCCAGTAATGTTCAACAGATTACATTAAATTGAATACTTAAATTACAACAATACTTTTTACTACTTTAAATTTAGAGGATATATTTTAAGCATCCTAATTCCACTTCATAATAGCCACTGATATACACAAGATTTGTAAGAAATTTCACTAATAAATAGATTATCTATACATAAGGAGAATCAAAATATTGAATTCATTCCCAAAATGTCCCCCAATGGCATTAAGCAAGTCAATCTCATGTAAAAAAGAAAACTTAATTTGTATTTTTATAACCAACCAAAATATGTTATCTTTTCAAGCAGTTATTCAGGTATATCTACATTAGTCTTTATAAATAACTATATAAACAAAATTATGTTTCTCTTTCCATCAGAAACACTAATTCAGAAAGTAAATAATCTTTGCTTACTCTGGTAACAAAACATGCTGAATCTGGAATATTCACTATACTAAATACACAGCAAAAACAGGTAAGGTAAATGTATTGATTTTGTTTTTTTTTTGGTGTGGGAGTCAAAGCATTTTCATGATATTTCTAGACAGGTAACAGTGGGCAGTATGCCACCTACATAAACTCAAGTGTGTATTGACTATTAACTGTTTGTTACTTTCCAACATCTGTGACGAAACATTGATGCATGTTGAAAATAAGTGAGTAATGAGTCTTTCACTATACAAGAAATATAAGTTAGAGGAAAGTGAAAGTTTAAATTACAGCGCTAATCACAGCATCAAGTGACGAACAGCAAGTGCAAAGCCGACCGGTACCTACGTTGTTCCTTCGGAGAAACACTATGCAACGTCATAAATGATATCTTTACCTTGGTTCCCTTGCCCTTTCATCCGCTACGACCGCGAACAACATGAAACAATAAATAAAACAACAACATTAGCTTAGTGAGGATACATTTTTATTCGTAAATATACCACAGAGATAAGTGTAAATGCGAAATACCTGATCTGACACGCCTGCTGACATTGGCCGCGATTTTGGGAATATTTAAACACTTAGGGAAGTCTTTAAACCACGACAATATCAAAATTAATCACATCAGTTTCACTACACAATGTCCAATGTGTCCCAGAATCACTAAATTATTTTTTATGTCCGCAAAGTATAAAAATTGCTGAACTAAAAGTCCGAACGGATGGACGTTTTGTTAATGGCGGCGATTGCAGCATTGCCAGCTTTGAGTATTTTTCGGAAATATTGCAATCAAACATTGTTTGTATTTAGGTTTTTTTTTGTTTAGAGAAGACCATGGAGGGTTCCATATACAATATCAGGCTTTAATTTATATTTTCTAAGATATTAAAACTGCATTTTTTTACCGTAATAAAACCTTTCTTTAAAATACGACATTCTACATACATCACTATTTAAACTTTTTAGAACGAAGTTCCTTTTTGGATGGTTTGGCGGATGGGAGCTAGGCGAAAAAAAATTATTTTCACGTCACGTTACGATTTTCCGTCACGCACGTCACGACCCTTTCCAAAGAGTATAGTAACTATCCATAAAGGAACTTTCTTTAGTGTAGACGGTTTTTGTTTGTTTAAAGGTGCTAATCTCTGGAACAAACAGTCCGAATCAGGGGGGGTGGGTGGGTGAGGGGGGATTGGAACGAAGTTAGGAAATAACGAAGTCACGACCCTTTCTTTAGTGTAGACGGTTATCCATAGCCCAGTCATAGGTGCGCGCTTCTTCGTTCCAACCGAGTGTTCCACGACACTCACGTTTTTAGGGTTACGTGCCTCAAAAGGAACCCTTATAGGACCACTTCGTTGTACGTCTGTCTGTCAAGACCTTTTTCTCAGGACTCTTTCCTGGTATCAAGTTGAAATATCTCGAAGCTGAGAAAAAATCACTTCTAATCAATGCAATCAAAAGATATGGCCATTTATGCCGCATTGTTGAGACTCGCAACTACTTGCAAGGGAATTAAAACCTATAGGGTTCTTTTCATTGATCTAAAATCATAAAATTTGGCAAGAAGCAATGTCTTATAGCACAAATCAAGGAATAAATCCGAAAACCGTAAATATGTTTCGCAAATTCGCAAAAAAAATAAGCAAGCCACTGACCACAGCCTATATTGATATATGGGGACATAATTTACCAACGGCAAATTTGAGGTTTTCTCTTAATCTAGTTTAGGTATCTTTTCGTTACGATTCCCGTGATAAATCAACTATTTACATACCTATAACTTTGTACGGAATCCTCGGTGCGCGAGTCCGACTCGTACTAGGCCAGTTTTTTTTTAAACTAAATATTAAAATAACTCGACATTGGCAAAAAAATAACTCTACATTGGCAACAAAATAAGGCCTAATATAAAGGATTTGTGTGCTATACAGGGTGTAATCGTTAAGTGTGTCCAGGCGATTATTCCGTAACTATTACAGATATCAAAAAAAAATAAACTGATATCGAAAGTACGTTACCTAATCAGTAAAATACCATCAATAATTTTTTGAAAATCAAACGAGAAGTATCCGAAATTTTGTCATTAAACACTCCCATACATTTATTATGAGATTAGTAGAAAGAAAGGTTTCAGTTTCCTTATTATAAAAGGTTATTTTAGCTTAGTACTGCTATTAAAGGAAACTGTTTATTAACCTAACAAAGTAATAAAACTATCTTTTAATTGAATAATATTTATTTCTTAGTATGTACAAAATTTTGTATTCAAAGCAAATGTTCGAAATGACGCCCTTGTTGTGCGATACAATGACGAGCTCTATTTACAGTTCCTAAACGAACTTTCCATAACATTTGCGGAGTAATTAAAGCAATTGCACGACGTACACGATTCTGTAACTCTTCTAGGCTGTGCACTCTCTCAGCGTACACGTTGTCTTTGATAAATCCCCTTAGAAAGAAATCACAGGGCGTGAGATCCGGTGATCTTGCAGGCCAAGGGGTTGCACTGTTATTGGCTATTAAACCATCATAATTGTTTCGTAAGAAATTCATTACAACGTTTGTATTATGTGCAGGTGCTCCATCTTGTTGAAAAATTATCGACCTTCTTTCATCGTCTAGAATTTGTTCTAAGAGAGTTAGCATATCGTTTTGTATAAAAGTGAAATATCTCTGTCCAGTTAAGGTTCATACATTAATTGAGAATCGCACCTAAGCTCTAACTTCAGGAATTTGGCGAGGATTGACAATCGACCAAAAATGAGAGTTTTTTTCTATTGTAAATGCCGCAGTTTGAAAAATTACTTTCATCGGTCCATAATATTGACCTTACATTAATATAATTATTTACTAGCCAATTGCAATAGACCAGCCGACGAGCAGGATCATCATTGTGTAGCGTTTGAGTAGGTTTTTATCTTGAAAGCTTTAAAGCTGTGATTTTTTAATAACTTATGTACATAATGAAAATGAAAATATTTTTTATTCAAATATGTCTTCACAAGCACTTATGAATAGTCTGACTCTAACGCTCGGTTCGGAAGGTTGCTTTTACTGAGAAGAGCCGGCAAGAAACTCAGCAATTACTCTTTTGAAAACCAACTCAGATTTATTACATAAAATTATTTATCTAGTCTCACTGACATTATATGTGTGTTATAAAATAATAAAAAAACAAAATGATGAGTGACTTAGTTAATAAATAGATAGCAAATTTAAGCAGACCAGCCCCCACAAGCAGCACCTGTTCACAAGTATAACGCAAGTGGCAGCCATCGCCCTCCTCGCACATATTGTAGGGAAGTGAGCGACCCGCCACACGACGCCGCCGCAAGCAAAGGCCTCAAAATGAGCATGACTACCTTAAAAGAAATTTCTAAAAAGAAAAACAATTTCACGGAATATGAATAAGAACACACAATATGTTATCACTGTTACCATTCACATGTTTAAAGGGCAAAAAAGTGTATCATAATAACAATATTAAAAAATAATGATCATATATTACACAAAAAGTAATATACATACACAAAAAATAACAAATCTACCAAGCATTATCGTCTTTTAAATAATCATTCACATTCAATAAGTATAAAAAATACGTTTAGAATATTTTAACCTTTATATTATAATCATTAAACAGTACCACTTTAAAAAAAAATCACAAAACGTAAGTATGTACACTTTGTGCATGTAGGTATCCGATCGTATATTTGTACAAGGGTTCCGTTCTTAGCTCATGTTACTTTTTAATTTTTTACGACGTCAACATTCTTATTTGTTTGGTAAAAATTACATAAAAAAACCGTAACTTACCGCAAAATCTCACAATTAGGTTTCAAAACGTATCGCATACGGTTCTATTAAAAGAGACAGACTGGGCCGTGTGTGTGTGCGGTAAAGTGGTTATTACGCTACCCTAATTAGAGAGATTCTAAATAGTAAACAATTTTAGGGAGTAGTGCGTAAATCGGAATCTAACTACGATTACACCTTCAGATTTCCTAATTAGAGTCTCTGATTAATTAAGGTGGTGTAATAACCACTTAAGGTGCTTAAATGATTAGATTATGCCACGTGCGGGCCACGCTCTCGAGTTTGTTAGAACGTAGGCTTGTTGAAAAAATATCGATACATCGATATTATTTTTGTATCGATAAGGTATAAAAATCGATATTTTTTTAAGATTTTTTACTCAATAAGTACCACAGAGTACTTTTAATAACTTCTATGAGTCGTAATTTGGATGAAACTTCGCACTTATATAGTCCATATTTATATTGCTGTAAAATTTCAATCACTCGTTCGTTAGTTAGTCTGAAAAAAAAACTACGTCAGGCTGGGTTTAGGGGACAGGTACTTTTGTAACTCTAATCCACGGATCTCTAATCATAGTGGCTGACTAATCTTGGCTGTTATATAGATCATAATTTAGATTTAAAACATGTAATTTTTCTTTTTAAAGCAGTAAAACAAGATCCTTTTGGTATGTGATAAAACCGCGGGAAGGAAGTTGGTTTAAAATAAATAATAAATTTTATATTAAATTATTCATAAAATATAATAGCTATTTAATAACTGAAAAGCTTCATGTTACCTATGAATGCTTTCATATTGTTTTACTATTTATGATTGTATCAACTGATTAAACATCTTTAGACAAGGTCTTATTTTTTGAGAAAAAAGCTGAAATCGTCTTTGTCCCGCTAGCCGCTTTCTGTCTTGCTTTTTCTTTGGCTGATAGAGGTTTTTGTTTTTTCACTTCACTTAGTATTTGTTCTGATGTAATTAGGAAAATTTCTTTATGGTCAAATTCTAAATTATCATGTTTTGCTTTCTTATTAATTTCATTTCCCTCCACTTCCGATTTTCGTTTCTTCCCGATGGATTCAATTAAATCTGGTTTGAAATTAAATCGCTTCTCTAGAGAGAGCTTAAGTTCATCTTGAAGATATTCTGATACAATACCATGAGAATATTTCAAGTAGAATTCTGAAATAACATAAAATTATTGTTAATTTAAGATGGATTTAAATTGCACTTATAAGAAGTTTATGTCATCATTATCATTTGTACAAATTTAAATTAGAATAGTGGATTGTTGTGATGTTACCTTCATTAATACTATCACTGCTTATGTTACTTGTTACAAATGTAGCAGAAACTGCTCCAGTAGTCACATGTACATTTTTGTCTCTTAATACTTTTGCTAGCCTTCGCACCCTATCTTCAAGCCAAGCAAGTGTTTTGTCTTCATTATATTTATATGCCTTCATATCTGCAGGCCCCTTTAACATTATATTAATTAGGATAATATAGAAAATAAATCTATACAGCCATGGATATTTGTTAAATATTTCAAGAAGTAGATTTTGAACTTGTTGGCAATGAACCAATAAGTTAAATGTTGACAATTGGACAGTTACAACTATTCACGGTTAGACCTAGCCTATCTATATGATACATAAAGTATTCTTTTTGTAATCTCTGCAAAATTGAGGATGTAAATTTTTTACTTAGCGCTGATCAACATTTTAAAACCATGCATTACAGTTTTGTACTGTTTGATCTGTACTTAAATATTATTATTTATACAGAACACCAAGTTTTGCACTGAAAATATATTAAGATAATAGGTTGGATGTATTAATAGCTACCTTTAAATCAGCCACACAGTCGAGATTAGTAACAAAGTCAAGTATTTTGTCAAATCCCTTTGATGACAACAAGTCTTCTAGGGGTATGGCTCTGCTTGTGCATTGTTTTTTTAATCTTGGTAATACTGAAAATATGATAAGAATGATATCAAATATACTGGTTATACAAATTAAAATATTAATTATCAGGTAGGTAATGTAAATTAATATAATTCAACAAAGTTGTCCCAAACAATTTATTTCTTCATGTTAGCTGTTTACAGTATTGTATTTCAACATCACCATTGAAGTGCAAATTGTATAAAATTGACTTTATTTGAATGCAGCAGCAATAAATTATTAGAAAAGTACTAAATATAACAAATAGAAATTGGAATAAATTTAAAAAATTAATTGTGATGTGACTTTCAATTCAACACAAATGAATTTATTTTTAAAGATATCTATAACATACTAATATAATAAAGGAGACAACTTAACTATTATTTACAGTAAACACTATATTATATAGACATAGCAGCTACCTGAGTCTGTAAACAAATAAATCTTTGGTGAAATATGGGTGAACATAGACATTTGCCTGCTTTTTTGGGGAAATAAGAGGTGTGTGTATTTATGTTATTAAAAAGAACATACCTAACAACAGTGGGTTCACCGGTGATAGAATCTGTAAGCTGCCATCAGATTTAACAGTTTCTCCAATAAACCATGAGCGGTGTGGTTCATTGAATGTTACAACTTCAAACATTTTATTATTAATGTCATCCAGGCAGTACTTAGTAGGCTTATTGTGTGCAGGATGTGGAAGTGTAATGATCCTGAAGTTGTTATTTTCAAATATGGAATCTGTAGTATAAAAGAAAATTTCAGAATTTGTCAGTAAAATACAGTTACGCATGTCAACGCTATAAGAGTAAACTTTTAAAAGGGTAGAGTAAGTACAGTGTAATGTATCTAACTAAGATTTATGGTTAAAAAAATAGACCCAAAATTTACAAACCTAATGTTATTTCTCGTACTGTAAAATAATGAATACCAAAATAGTTAGAATTTTATTATACCTACTTAGTATAAAGAAGTAAAGGACACTTACTTTTCATCAGCAACACCCAAGAATTTTCTACGCGATTACTGGTTACTGAAGGCGTTTTGGCTGGAGTAGTGGACTTCTTTTGAGATCTTGTACTCATGATAAAGTATGTTATATCCAAGAAGAGAGAAGTATCGTAATTTTAAATAAATAGCAATCCCTAACACGCGATTTTATCAGTTTATTTTCAAGATACTAAGTAACTAGTAAGTAGATCACAGATATCACACACTATATCGTATTTATTTTATAGGATGTTTTCGCGCTATTTTTTATCAAGGAATGAATGGCGTTTATGTTTATGACCAGTGTTGCCATATCTCAAACCTGAAAATCTGAATACCATAGTCTAAAAATCTGTATAAAATCTGAGTATGAGCTCAATAAGCCAAAATCTGCAAATCTATAATAAAAAAAAATGTCCAATAAATGAGTGGTAGTTTATTGAAATAAAAGCTTGTAAAAACTGAGGTCTTTTATAGGAACTACTTCTTAAAACTATTTTTTAAATATAATATTATTGTGTTGTAGCTATTTTTGTTCATAAGACGTATCGATTACATCATATTCAAATATTTTTATTCTTGAATAATTGAATATAAATAGTATGCATGTACTACATTTACAGAAAAAAATGAAATTAGTAAAATAATAGCAAACAAAACAGTGAAAAAATTAATAATAGATTACTTTAGTAGTGTATCAATTTTATGAAACGTGAATTAACATTTCCGGCATCACATCACTACAAAGATAATCGATTTTTTCAGTCTCAAGAAATATCTCAAACTGTACGCCGTAAACGTTAAGATTGCCATTGCCAAAAGTGTTGTATCCAACCCAATAGTAAAAAATACACCAAAAATAAAACGAATCCTTATTAACAAATGTAAAAAATGTAAATCACAGTCATTTATTCAGTTTAGGCCCTAGAAGAGCACGTATGAACGTCGAAGCTACTGAAATTACCACCAGTTCGGAAGTCGCCTTCAACTGAGAAGAACCGGCAAGAAACTCAGCAGGATAACATTTTTTATATATTTTTCTTTTTTGGATAGTCTGACAATGTAGCCTATTTTCCATTAAACATGCTCAAATCCATTTCTTCTATTTTATTATTCTATTTTATTATTGTCTAAGCTTAATTCTGCTTAATAAAAATCTGTATAAAATTTGAATAAAATCTGTCATCTGTATCGATGTCGAAAATCTGTATCGATACAGAAAAATCTGTATATATGGCAGCACTGTATGACGTACCAGTCAGTACTGACTGTCATATCGACATGTGACAACAGTGTTGCTAACACCATTTCATAACTAAAGCGCCTTAAGTAGTTATTACACTACGAATGAAGAATGTTAATAGGTATGCCAAATCCTTAGGCCAAATCGGTTGAAAGTTTGTGACAGTAAAGCTTGTATGAATACACATACACTAGTTTTTGTTGTAATCAAAAATACCTATTAGTTTTGATTTAACAGGCATTTAAAATTACGATAAATATCGAGTCCCGCTAACAGTCACGTGAGTTCATTTCAAATTTGGCATGCGTGTAACAGTGAATAATTGTTTAACAAACAATAACAAAACTCTTTTTTGTTCAACGTAAACAATAGTGTTGCTTGTCGTTTATCGATAATTTCACTCTCGACTCGGTTGCACCGAATAAGCTTTTTGTTAATCCGCAATGACTGCCACATATCTAACAGATCTTTCGCATTAGGCGAAGAATCTTCTGCGGATTCCTTGAAGAAGGTGCAGCTGCAAAATATTTCAAAATAATGTTAAACTTGTCGCGGCGGCCTGCCCATATACTATATACAGTAGATATATCACAGTATACGGCTTGTTGATAGCATTACTTGTTGGCTCATTCCATATATGGCAGGCGCAGCGATTGTAATAAAAATAAAAATCAACAAGACTTCATACCTGTTATTCTCTTATTGCCTCCTCAAGCCTTCTTTGCCTCCAACCTTCCTTCCAATGTCTCTAGATTATCTGCTTCGCTATGTGTGTGGGTTCCACGGTTTGAATGAGCCATGCACCATCTGTAGATTATAATGCCCAATGACACCGACTGCCTCGGTGCCTAGGGCAAGGATAGGTCATGCCTAAAGCATGACCCACCCTGTGACTATGTCACCTCTTTGATTGCTAGAACCAGAACATCATGAATTAGATTATGTATAATATATAAATAAAGTTAAGGGGTTTCAGGTTCAGATTGATTTATAGGTGCCACATTGCTTAAGACTTGGATAGTAACGTATCTATACTCTAGCCCAATGGCTCTTAAACCCACGTACATGGGCGCAGGGAGGCATACGCCTTACGTCGCGACAAGGCCTACGCCTTACGTCGCGGCTCTGATTGTCAGTATAGATATGAGTTCCGGAGGGAGGATAGTAACATATCTATGCTCTAGCCCAATGGCTCTTAAACCCACATACATGGGCGCAGGGAGGCATACGCCTTACGTCGCGACAAGGCCTACGCCTTACGTCGCGGCACTGATTGATAGTATAGATATGAGTTCCGGAGGGAGGATATTAACGTATCTATACTCTAGCCCAATGGCTCTTAAACCCACATACATGGGCGCAGGGAGGCATACGCCTTACGTCGCGACAAGGCCTACGCCTTACGTCGCGGCTCTGATTGATAGTATAGATATGAGTTCCGGAGGGCCATCTTTCAGATACATGGGACTGCTTAGGGAATATAAAGGGTACATACAGTATAATATATATATATATATACAATACTTAGTTATATGATGGGTAGTTATTCAGACACACAGATACTTAGCACAACAAATACTTAGGATCAACAAGATACGAAGATACTTAGCTATCGTCCAGTGTATTTCTCGCACGCGTCTTTTCTCACAGTAAGTTTCACAGTAAGGTTCACTTACCATAGACAACTTGACAAGATGTTTGAGCGGGAAACGGCGGGTAGACTCTCGGTGTTGCTATATACAAATATTTACATCGCGATACGTCGCGACACTCCCGACCGAAGGGCTTAAAGCAGTGTTAGTAAGTTGCGCGTCCACTACCTAATTTTCTCTAGGGTTCTCGTGGCGGCACCTCTTCTTTGTCTTGTCTCTTCCCTTTGTTCGAGTAATTCTTCATGGTTATCATCATTCCTTTCTGCCTCTAATTCCTCTGTCTGTATTTCCCTTGACCATTCCTCTTCAACATTATTTTTAATGTTTTCATTACTACTTGTTTCTTCTAATAGATTCTTGTCAAGCGTAACTGTCTCTGCGTTCTCAATTACAGGTTCTAATTCTAGTTCAAGTGCTGGAGGATGGTATTTGTTAGTTTCATCGGCTCTAAAACAGGTTGCATTTTCTTCCTCAATTTCAAGAGGATATAAGTGAGCTATTGATCGAATAAATGCTTTATTTCCTACATTAACTTTAGCTACTCTGCACAAACCATCTACTCCTTTGACCAATGAAGTTATTTTTCCGACTTTCCATCCTTCCCTGTTTTTTGTTTCTCCTTTAATTTGGACAATTTGTCCTATGTTTGGTTCAATTTTTGAGGTCACTCTAGGTTCTCTAAGTGAATGCCAGTATCTTTCTCGGAGACTTGGTAAGTATCTATTCTGAAACATTTCCTGAAATTCTTGTAGCATAACCAGTGTTCTTTTCCAACCCTTTACGAGTTCTGTTTTAGTTAAAGTTCCTTCTATTATAGAATCTCTATTGGAAATCTCCATTGATATACATTTCCCTATTGTAAGAAAATCTGATGGTTTCAGGACATGATCCAGTTCTGAATCTACACAGCTAAGTGGGCGCGTATTCATGACAGCTTCTATTTCTTTAACAACAGTAATTAATTGTGAATCATTCAACAAATGTTTCTGTAAAGTCTTTTTCATACAGTTTTTAAGTATTCCGATCAATCTTTCGTAAAATCCTCCAAACCATGGTGCTAGTTGAGGTATGAACTTCCATTGAATTTTTTCATTGATGCAATACCGACTCGATAATATCTCTGACATTAGTTTGAAATGAAGTGCGTTATCAGAAGTTATAAGTGTAGGTACTCCTCTGGTGGATACCATTCTTCGTAAGGCTAGTAAACCTTCTTCTGCGGTAAGATCTTTAACAACTTCTAAATGCACCGCTCTTACGGCTAGACAGGTGAAAAGACAGATCCATCTTTTCACTGAACCATTCCCGTTATCGACTAGAAGAGGACCCATATAATCCACTCCTACAAAGGTGAATGGTGAACTATAATTTACTCTTACTGCAGGAAGAGCCGGTGTCGGCGGTAGCTTGAAAGGTCCTCCGCCGTGCTTAACACACCTCGGGCACTTCTTCAGAAGTTTTTGTACTCTACTCTTTCCTTGAGGAATCCAATACAATTCTCTTATTATACTCAAGGTATGGTTCACACCGACATGATAGTTTTCATTGTGAATTTTCATTATCACTTTATTAGTGAATTCACTCTCTTTTGGAATAAGAATAGGATAACGTTTATCAAACGACCAATCTGAGTTCTTCATACGACCTTTGCAACGTAATATCCCATCCACATCTTGAAACAGTCCTAAATTTCGACTTAGATCAGTGACTTTTCCTTGAACCTCTTGCGGGAAATATTCCGCCTGTAATGTTTTGATTTGTTCGCTTGCACTAATTAGTGTATCTTTCTCTTGTGAATCTTTATTCTGTTCTAGTTCTACCTTTTCATGAGGTTCGTGATTTCTATTCATGACGGTATCTTCTAAATCCTGTCCATTCGGGAGACCCTCCCCAATCGACAGAGAAGAAAGTGCCGTCCCTCTGGAATCTGACGGCCACATTTTAGGCTCTCTCGTAAGGAAGTCAGGACCTAACAGCCATTTTCCTCTGTCCTCTAATGAAGTTGAAGGTCTGGTTGCTATGTCAGCTGTATTTAATTCTGATGGGACATATCTTATCACCAACTCTTTATTTTGTTTTATCTCTTCTATGCGTCTGGATACAAATGGTGGTAAGAGTTTATTTGATTTATGCCATTCGATAACAATTTTACTGTCTGTCCATAATGTTTGATTGGTTACTTTAGTTTTTAGCTGCTTGAGTACAAATTTAATAAGCCTACTGCCTGTCAATACACCCAATAATTCCAGGCGTGGTATTTTTAGGTTGTCTTGGTCCTTTAAGAGCACTAGTCTTGACTTTCCCATGATGAATTGTTGCTCATTACCGTTTACTATGTATAATGCTGCAGCGTATGCTTTCAAAGAACCATCTGTGAAGCAGTGCAGATGATATTTTCCCTCGAATTTCATATAACATCTAGGTACTGATATTTTCGGTATCTCTTCCAATTCTTTGCGTATCTGCGACCAATCATCAGTCATCTTCTTTGGAAGGGTTTCATCCCACTTAATCTTTAACTTCCAAAGTTCTTGTAAAAATAATTTTGCAGATAATACATGCGGTACAGCAAATCCGCAAGGATCATAGACAGATGCGATTACCTTTAAAACACCACGTTTTGTATTAACATTAGAATCTGTATCAAATCTCAATGCAAATGAATCTCCCTTTAAGACCAATCTAGACCTAAAATTTTAACAACTTTATCTTTACTAGCATCTGGTATTTGTTCCATAAATTCTACAGAATTAGAGCTCCATTCTCTTAGGTTCATTGATATCTGTTGGAACGCTTCTTTGGATTTATTATATAACTCTAACGCGTCCTTTGTATTCAAAGCACCTGTGACTCAATTATCTACATAAATATCATTAGCAATTTGCTTAACTAGTAATCACTAGTTTGGTAGGTTTGATCTTGTTAGGTGGTGCTTGATAGTAGCGTTCAAAATGAAGGGACTAGATATTATACCAAACGGGACTCTACAAAATCTCATACACTAGAGATTATCCTTGGCCGCTGGTTTTCTTGTATCCTTTACCCAAATAAATCTGGTTCACGATCTATTTCGTGGAGCGTGATCTGTAGAAATGCCTTTTCTACGTCTGCAGATAATACGACTTGATGGCACCTAAATCGGATTAATAGACCTGTCAAATCTTCAAGCATCAATGGGCCGCAATACAAACATTGATTGAGGCTTTTACTTTCGCTACTTTTAGCAGATGCATCGTATACAATTCTCATAGACTTCCCCTTTTGAGTTACACAATGATGTGGTAAGTAATGTACTGGGTGGTCTTCAATCTTTAAAGGTTCTTTTACTATTTCTATTATTCCCTTATTTATTTGATCTTGCAATGTTTTATCATACATCTGAAGTGTTTCTTCATCTAGTCGTTTAAGCAAATTGACTAACCGTCCATATGCTTGACCATAATTAGATGATAAAGGTGGTGGATATTCATTCCAAGGCCAACTTACTGTATACCTTTTGTTAATAATCTTTGTAGTTTCGTTGAAGTTATCAATAGCTTCGTCATCTCTGCTGGTTTTAGGAGTCATTTATTCCAATTGTGAACTTTGTTTTCCTCTTGATGAAAACTTGCCGGGACATAAAGCTCTATTGTGACTATTAACGTTACAATGTCTACATGTCTGTCTTGATCTGCAAGTTTTGATGCCATGCCCCTCACGTAGGCATCCATAGCATCTATTGTTCAACTTAGATTTCCTTTCATTAACTGTTTTGTATATCTGACATTGATCATTAAAATGATCATTATTACAGAAAATACATGAGAGCTTCATTCTCTTTCTGGTGATGCCTTCGGTTAGCTCACCTTTATGTGTCTTTATTTCTCTTCCACCAAACTTTCTCTTGTGTGAAAATTGTCTTTGAAAATTGGCAGTCTTAAATGGGTTAGCTTTGTTAAGTTTAGAGTGAGCAATTTTAAAATTAAATTTTCCTTTTCTATTATATGTAGGTCTGCTACCTGTGTTTAGTTTTGTTTGCTTTAAATTTTCTTGTGTTGTGTGTAGTGTTTCCACTGTATACTCGGTATTAGGAGTTTTCTCATTTGTAATTCTACTCGCATCTTCTCGTGCTCTAATTATCATTTCAAGATGTTGTCTTATGTCATGAATCGAGTTACTAGAGGTTTTCAATTTCAATTCATATATCAAGTCTTCAGGAAATTTTTCAAAGATTAAATGACGGAGGTGATTATGATTCACATCCTCTCTCAATGACTCTAGCACTCTCAAGTGCCTTTCTACATTATTAAGTGTCTCTCTGCAAGCACTTACTGTTTTCCCCGCAGGCTTCACTCTAGACAAGGCTGCATAGTGAGCATCTATCAGGTGTGAGGAATTTCCATATCTCTCCTTCAAAGTATTCAGAGCAATTTGATAATTCTTGTTAGTTGTTTCTAGACCATCAATAGCTTTCTTAGCTTCTCCTTTCACAGAAGCTATCAGGTATAATAGTTTTTCAACTTCAGAAATATTTCTATTATCTATATTAGAACTGAACTGGTCCCAGAACTGATGCCAGCTTAGAATATCTCCATCAAACTCGGGTAGATTAAGCTTAGGTAAGCGACTGTTTGTAGTTTCCTTAACAGTACAAATCTGTTCATTTGATTTATTTACCAGTTTCATTTTCACTTCCAACTCAACTAAATTCTGTTCAGCCTCCAACTGAATTTCTGACATCTGGCTTATATCATCAGCAGAAGGATGGTTGACTAATCGGAAGTAATTGTTTATATCTTCATTAAATCTTGCTAAAAGTGTTTTAAGTTTTGACTTCACAACTTCAGCATTATGCATTTCTTCATTATTTTCCAAAGAAAAGGTCAAGGTCAGATCAGAGTTCCTTTTAATCTCATTTACCAGCATCAATAACCGTTTAAGCAAGAGTTCCTTCATGTTTACAAATGTAGAAGAATTCTGTAATTAGAGATTAAGTGTCTAGGTAATAATTGGAATTAATACCAATTAATAAAGTAAAGAGTGTTTACTTTAAGTACTCAAATCTCAATTAATTTTAAATTTAATCTTTAGTAATTACACTAAGTACATAATTATGTCATTATTATATGAAGTAGGTATAAGGTAGTGGCAAAATAGTCAGCATCATAATTTGAACCTCGAGTAATTGAAATAGGTAGGAGAATACCCTACATTCTATAGCCACTGAAAAATTTATGAAGCCACTGCCCTAGTAAGGGTTATATAAATACTTCAATAGAATTTTTAGACTATTCAATTGTTCTACTTTAATAAGTGCACCATAGTAGGTACCTATTGTATACACCATAGTATAAATCTATTTACTTAGCCCTTCAACCAAGATATATATAACTAATTTCTAGAATAGCCACTTATTAGAATGGTAACCAAACGTAGGTATAATATACTCAGTTATTAATTGTAATTTGCATTACACCAATGATAATTGTAATATCATTGTACTAGGTACACTCGATATTTACCAAACACATACCTACACCCCATGCGTTGACGCCATGTACTTCATATGAAATAGTTACCAACGGGATGGATATACTTAGCAGATAGGTAAGTACCATTTAGGTACGAAGTACGTAAAATTCTAGAACATAACTTTACCTGAGTCCGAGTCACAAGAGTCACGGGTTTAATAATTGTATCGATGGAGCAGAGCACAATCCGCCATACATCGATTGTTCGCGAAGCGAATAGGTAGACACTTTCCGGTTCGCCACTTGCAGTGTGTGTGAACTTACTATTAAATGAAGCAATAATTACCTATATTACTTTCGTTTCGACACTTTGCCCTCATCTTTTAACACATTATGTACAATATCATTGCATTATACACTATCTAGCTCTCCAGTAGTAGGTATATATCGCCTTTGAAAATTCGAACATGGACAAAAGTTTTTAAACTACTGAATATGAACGAAAAACAACATACTGATCGAAATCACATGTTCATTATGATATGACTACAATAATCAAACTCACCTGAGTATAAATCACTTTTCCACTACTCTTTTTACTTGGACAATATTATAAATCTCCAAATTACTCCAAAATTCTTATGTTTCCAGCCAATACCTACCCACAGCACAGTTCTTTTGCCGCCATTTGTCGCGTCGGATTAGAGTAGAGATGTGACTAATGTTCTTTTAATAGGTATGGTCGATATTTTATATCCGAAATATCGTATTATTATTGGTTATTTTGAGAATGGGCTACTTAATAGTAGATAAGCTATAGGCCGACAATAATTATGGTGAGCACAAAAACGCAAAAAGTAGGTAGATTGATAATAGTGGGTACCATACCGTTACCACTGTATCGTGACATTAATCGCTATAATATAATTGAAAGATCGTCGTCGTGTCGAGTGAGACTACTGACTTTACCAATATGGTTCATACATTAAATAATTTATTATAGGATCTCTCATGGTTAAATAAGAGAACGATTCAGAAACTAATGTAAAACCAAGAAACCAATGTAAAACCAACGTTGACAGTCTTAACTTGTAAAAGTATAATGGTCTCAGATACCATCAGATATTTGTTATCACCTCGCAGGTTCTAACCAATAATATCGTACAACATAATATAATATCAATGAATCGTATCGTATCGTGCACGTAATAGATACATACAACCTTTAAATACTATTATTACTTGTGAACATTGTTTGTTTCGGTATAAGTTTCTATTTCTATAATAGGTACTACTCAATACGGATACCTAGTTTCACAAAACTAATATATTCCATATTAGTGTTACGATAATATTACACTCTTGGACATCACTACGTCAGACGAATTCTGTAGGTAGAAAGACGAATGCAGTCATTCACTTTACCATTTTTTTTTTTATCAATTCTATATCAATAAATAATCAATAATTAGAAGCTCTATTGTAGTTAAAATTCGTAAATAGATTTTAATGTCAAATTACGTAAATATATAGTACTTTAAAAGTAATCTTTAAACAAAATCATCAAAATTATCATGTATTTGTTTCAAGTCGAGCGTCACCCTCCATTTTAAGTCAAATGACGTACCTTAAGATCAATCCTATAATTATGGTTCTATAAATTTCGTATTTCTGATACATTTCCAATACGACAGTCAAATCCATTACCCAAACCAAATTTATCTAAGGAATATCGTACCATTTCTCATTTATTATTACGACGATAATTATATCGATAATTAAATAAACAAGGAAGGTTGAAGCACGAAGGTTGAGACGAATAATCTTCACAATCATTTTTAATCAACAAAAAATGTTTCCATTATAGCTCCATAGATGTCGCTAGTGACATCTTTTTAAAACATAGTTTTGATGTTTTCTAGGTATTTCTCTTAGATGCTGCATCTTTTCTACATCCCTGCACCTCCACCATGTCGCGGTGGCCTGCCCATATACTATATACAGTAGATATATCACAGTATACGGCTTGTTGATAGCATTACTTGTTGGCTCATTCCATATATGGCAGGCGCAGCGATTGTAATAAAAATAAAAATCAACAAGACTTCATACCTGTTATTCTCTTATTGCCTCCTCAAGCCTTCTTTGCCTCCAACCTTCCTTCCAATGTCTCTAGATTATCTGCTTCGCTATGTGTGTGGGTTCCACGGTTTGAATGAGCCATGCACCATCTGTAGATTATAATGCCCAATGACACCGACTGCCTCGGTGCCTAGGGCAAGGATAGGTCATGCCTAAAGCATGACCCACCCTGTGACTATGTCACCTCTTTGATTGCTAGAACCAGAACATCATGAATTAGATTATGTATAATATATAAATAAAGTTAAGGGGTTTCAGGTTCAGATTGATTTATAGGTGCCACATTGCTTAAGACTTGGATAGTAACGTATCTATACTCTAGCCCAATGGCTCTTAAACCCACGTACATGGGCGCAGGGAGGCATACGCCTTACGTCGCGACAAGGCCTACGCCTTACGTCGCGGCTCTGATTGTCAGTATAGATATGAGTTCCGGAGGGAGGATAGTAACATATCTATGCTCTAGCCCAATGGCTCTTAAACCCACATACATGGGCGCAGGGAGGCATACGCCTTACGTCGCGGCACTGATTGATAGTATAGATATGAGTTCCGGAGGGAGGATATTAACGTATCTATACTCTAGCCCAATGGCTCTTAAACCCACATACATGGGCGCAGGGAGGCATACGCCTTACGTCGCGACAAGGCCTACGCCTTACGTCGCGGCTCTGATTGATAGTATAGATATGAGTTCCGGAGGGCCATCTTTCAGATACATGGGACTGCTTAGGGAATATAAAGGGTACATACAGTATAATATATATATACAGGGTGTGGTTTTGCATTTCCGCCATATTTATAGAACCAATAGTAGATGATTAATTTAGTATTTTAAAAATATGTAATTAATTATATGGTAGATTAGTCAACGATTATTGATGATTTGTGATTAGCGTCAAATCAGAATAAGCACGAGTGCCCAGAATAGGTCTGCGATCCGGGGGCGAGGCGCGGCGAGGAGACGACCGGGTCACCGACCGCGGCGCCTGTGTGGCGGCCGCGCCACACAGGCGCCGCGGTCGGTGACCCGGTACGTAGGTATGTTTTGCTGTTGCGTATCGTAGGTATCTGTTCTACATTTGCGCGGTGCAACCTTCTTTATTTTATTGTTAGAGTTGAATACTAACTAGGTACGAAAAATTATTGGAATAAAATAATTCCAAATTGACCTTCTTACTTTACCGGACTGTGAAACGTCAAAAATACCTACCTAGGCATGATAACTACCAAATAAAAACTATTTGCCGCGGCGCCTGTGTGGCGCGGCCGCCACACAGGCGCCACGGTCGGTGACCCGGAACGTAGGTATGTTTTGCTGTTGCGTATCGTAGGTATCTGTTCTACATTTGCGCGGTGCAACCTTCTTTATTTTATTGTTAGAGTTGAATACTAACTAGGTACGAAAAATTATTGGAATAAAATAATTCCAAATTGACCTTCTTACTTTACCGGACTGTGAAACGTCAAAAATACCTACCTAGGCATGATAACTACCAAATAAAAACTATTTGGTAGTTATCATTAAATTTATTTTAAAAAAAAGTTTATTTACGCACCTATGTTACTCGAAGATACTGCTCAAAGTGTCCTCCCTCATTCTCGATGCACAGTTGAGCACGGCGTCGCAAGTTTCTTTTTAATTTGCGCAAAACATTTGTATTATTTTTAACGGATTCAAATGCCAACACAATTTTTTGTCTTAACTGCACCACACTAGATATTTCTTCAACATAAACAAGTCTTAAGTTCTCCCCACAAGTAAAAGTCACAAGGTGTTAAGTCCGGAGAGCGCGGTGGCCAGGGCACTGGGCCACCACGACCGATCCACTGGCTTCCAAACACTTCACTTAAATACTGACGCACTTGGAGACCATAATGAGGAGGAGCTCCGTCTTGTTGGTAAAACAAATGTCTGTGCAGAGCCAACGGGATGTCTTCCAGCATCTCATTGACAACGTGACGAAGCAGCTGTAGGTAGGTGGTGCTGGTCAGGTGGCCTTCAATGAAATATGGTCCTAGGATGTGATCGCCAATAATCCCCGCTAAATTCGACGTTTGAATAACGTTCCGTCATTGTCACTGTACTGTACGTTGGAGTTCGCGCGGTGTGAAGATTGCGCGTGTCACGCACAGTGCGTGCGCACTCGCAGTCGGAGGACAACTGACTGACTGCGGACTGACCGTACATACATGACTACATACATCGGCGCGTGCGGGGTGCGCGATGAACGAGTGCGCAGTGGCGCCATGGCGCGGTGCTTAGTACACACGAGGTCATTTTATAAAACAACTTAATGTGGTTTTATTGGACTGGGGGATTTTTATTTTTACAAAAGTTTAAAAATAATATGTAATTTTAAGAGTACGATTTTATGATTGAATCGTGTTCTATACAAGGTAAATATCGACCTCCGTAAATATGGCGTAAATGCAAAACCACACCCTGTATATACAATACTTAGTTATATGATGGGTAGTTATTCAGACACACAGATACTTAGCACAACAAATACTTAGGATCAACAAGATACGAAGATACTTAGCTATCGTCCAGTGTATTTCTCGCACGCGTCTTTTCTCACAGTAAGTTTCACAGTAAGGTTCACTTACCATAGACAACTTGACAAGATGTTTGAGCGGGAAACGGCGGGTAGACTCTCGGTGTTGCTATATACAAATATTTACAAGATGACATTCGCGATACGTCGCGACAAAACTTCTTCAAGATAATAATTTACAATTCAAAGTTGATTTATATTTAATTGCATTCCTAGTAACAATGACATTTCCATGTGCTACAGAACCTACATAGTCAACGGAGGCACCACCCCTACAAATAATTTAAAAGATATTCATGTAGTCTAAGTAAGCATTTTTTCATATTTAATGTAGTTTTTTCATGTATTTATATTTATTATTAGGTATGTCCTCACAGTACGGGCATGCCCAGTGCGGGTACTATAGGAATCTATTAATTTAATGCAATTATATCGTGCGTCCCTGTTTGAAAAAAAAAATTGAAACGGTGGCAAAAAAGAACGCCAAAATCATGGTACCCCTTTAATATCAGTAATAATGTCGCATCATAGTAACGTACGTTTATTTGTATTACAGGACTTTAAACTGAAGTCAAAGACGAAGTTATCTGGACTACCAAACATTTAAAATAAATAACTACGAATTTTTATAACATTAATAAGATTAATTTTACCTAATAAAAAATATAATGAACACCTACTATTAATTAATACCATAATAATAATAAAAACTACTTAGCCTGACTACCCACTCTAAAAACTGCTATTTAATATCGTTATCGCTATGTTTATTTGATGTTTATGGAAATCACTAATTTTATTTTTATTTTGGCACTACGTCCTGAATATGACGTAATATATTGCTGTCATGTTGGTATGAATTTTTGTCGTATAAACCATACTATTACAAATCCCATTTATCTGTATGGGAGTCCCGCCTCTTAGAACGTAGTGATATGCGTTAGCATCTGTAGTAGTCTGTGGTAGTAATTATATCCTCTTTGGTTTGAAGAGTCATACAAGTAAATAAACCGGCCGTTTACCGCGCTCTTTTTAGATTTCAGCAGGTAAACAGTGATTTTATCATCCTTTGGATTTCAGTTGATTTCGCTCAAGAACACTCACGAGAAAATAAAAATAATCTACCTATTTGAAAATTTAAGTATGCAGGCGTTTCTCAAGACT